>CM071936.1:103160480-105712107 GCA_016081115.2 Rehmannia glutinosa
TAGTTACGCATTGCTTTTTTCACTCTTCAATTTTAATAAAGTAATTTGTAGGTAAGGAGTGATGATTTGAAGTGGTTTGGTGGATATAAAAGAAAATGAATTAAATTTGTCCTTCACAAACTAATCGTCGACGCTTTGCTTTGCAAAAGACCAAATTGCTTTCTTTGTTTTTGTTTGAGGAATGAGTTTGGCGAGGAGATGATAGTTTAATAATTTGTAAAAGTAAAAGTTAGAGGGAGAAAGAAAATGAAATTGTCCCCCCTTAGTCATTGTCATGGCCGAAAGTTGAAGGCTTGTGGGAGGATATTTTTTTCTTTTTTTTATAGAACTTAAATGGTATAATAGAATAAAAATAAATTGATTTCCTTTAATCTTGTAATGGGAGACAATAGTTGGGTCAAGATGATGTGTAAAAAAAAAAAAAAGAAATAGGAGAACATGTGATGTTTGGTGAAAGATGAATAAAAAATTGGAAAGAAAGTGAGGGAGTTGGACAATTATGTTGAATAGAATAAATAAGGTGTATGTGTACAAGAGTTTGGGAGATATTTCTACACCAAAATTCCATGTTGGACGCCCAATTAGGTATTTAGGGAATTTCCATATATATATTTTTTTTCCAAAATTAATGATAATAGAAGAATAATATCATTCTCAAAATAATTGCATTTCTGCCTTTGATCACTTATAGTAAACATAACTTTAGTTCTATAAGTATAAGTCTCTAAAATAAATAGTCTCTTAAAATTCAGGGTGATTAATAGACACATAAATAATAATCGCGATGATCGATCAAGTGATCATAAATGCGAAGTAAAAGCATAAATGATTATGATCACCAGTAATAAATAAAAAGAAATTAAATGCGAAATATATTTATCATTAATATTTATCCGCCAAAGTGACGCAGTAAAATAGTCAAATAGTTCAAAGACGCGTGAAACAAGTACACACTTGAATAAAAATCAAGGCTTCACACATTCTATACGGTTTTTGATCGACCATATATTCATTTGCCGATGAACAACATCCAATGCTCGAGTCGAGTATAGCCTACTGTTCAAAATATGACAGTCGACATTGTTACTATCCAAACATTGGATATGTGTTCTTGACAATTTGACAGGTCGATCATTCTTTCAACAAAATTTGTCGGGAATTTCAACTGCAAAGAATCCCATCATTTGATTCACTAAGTTTTACATCCCCATTTTAGATATCCAATCAGCAAATCGGCTCAATTCTTCGTAATCTTCACTCAAGCCAATACTATGTAATCTCATATTCTCGTGGTCAATCTCATAACGATGCAAGTGTTTCCATAGAATTGATGAGTAATAGTTGACACTAACGATGTCTTGTCCGGTGCGCTTTTGGAATCATAGATAATATCCGAAAATCTCCACCAAAAACAATAGTCTTGCCACCAAATGGAATATGTTTCTTGGCAGGGATCCACTATCTTCATTATATTCTTCAAAGTTCGATTCAATGCTTCAAAACAAAATTCATGCATCATTGGAGCCTCGTCCCTATATTATAAATTTTGCCTTCATAATCAATTCTGCAGAGGGGAGCTGGATATATATTACATGTTGAATCTTCAGTTGGATTAAATGGAAGTGCAAATCTTGAATGCGCAGTTCTCCCTCCAGAAACAAAAGAGAAGCTACACCACTGACGCAACGTTTAATACGATGTCACCTTTGGATCGTAAATCAAAGCGCAGACAAAGTCTTTTCATACAAAGGTTTCTCGTTTTGCCATACCCATATACAAAAATACTCTTCCATAGTCCGAATTAACATATTCAACAATTGTATCATATACATGACGCCGCAAAGGTTCAATCCAGATAGAAACCTTTTGTATTCTTCGCACAAACTTGTTCGATCATAGCATGTTTCATCATGTATCACCGAAACGCGACAACCTAAAGGGGCGTCATCATCGAAATGGCATTGATTGGAAATCACGTAAACTTTTTCTCATCCTCACAAATCTTCTAATCTAGACCAAGGCATAAATTTTAATATCTTCCACGATAATTGAAAATCTAAAATACAAATAAAATAAATATTAGAAATTGCACATATTTTAAATATATATAAACGAATTGACAAAATACTTAATATTGAAATAAATTCATTGTTTGTATAAAATATCATCGATAGATAAAGCCAACTTGATTCCCAAACTACTGACTACTGATAGATCCCGGATGTCAAAAGTGTAGTAAACAAAACTCTATTGATTGGTTGATGCCCATCGACTTGCTTCAAATATTCCATCGATATACTCCTTATCGTCATCTAACAACCCCAACACATGAAAAACATCCCTAAATGAACTTTGTGCACACCATTTACCAAACACATATCTTCATAGCATGTTGGACTACAAACTACATTTAGAAGAATTCTTAGGTAGTACAAATCCCCACACTGGAGGAACAAAGAAAATACGTTCAATGGCAAAACTCATTTTTCTCGAACCCACTTTCTAGAATCCATTTCCAAACAAACTTCATGGGGAATTCAACATACATAAGTTCTTTTGCTTCCTGATATTTCTTATTAGCTTCCATCCATGCAATAAACATACTCAAGTTAATCCGCTTTCTCTAGCCAATAAGTATCACATTTCTCGCATCGTAGAGAATAACATTATGAATAAACTGTGCTCTATCCTCGGTCTCTATAATGAATTTCTAATCCAAAGTTCTCCATACAACTTCACAAGATGAAATGTATCAACAATCATAGCAAATTAACTTCATCGACATTTGTTTCATAATATCTTCACTTAAGCTCGATATAATGATGCAAAGAAAAAGAGTATGTCTCTTATTTATATATTTGAATAGATACTTGATATCTCGTGGATCGATTACATCATTCGACGTTCAAATGTGCTCCATATTGAATTAGTAAATATCGGTTATAAGGAACAACATAACGATTGTCTAAATGACTCCATTTTTCTGAATTGTTCTTCCATTATCTCTCCGTCTGTATATATGATATCCATCTTCATCAACCATCATCCTTTCAGTGATTCTTTTGGGAAAATGCTTCGAGCAACGACCATCCACCATGCAAAAAGAATTTCTAGTGTGATCACCACAAGGACCATGGATCATAAAATCCGTAACTGCAGCATGATAAACTGGATCATCTTGTTCATCAGGTATCTCAGCTGAAATGACATGGTCAATGGCATTTGCGGTGAGGAATTTGTCGTCTTTAGAAAAAGAACAATGTGAGCGTGTGGCAGTCCTCGTTTTTGAAACTCTATAGTATATATAATTGCAAAACAAAAACTTATGTTAATTAGTTCTAATAGGCAATATAAATTCTTTAAATACAAATAATATGATTTTTAAAAATAAAAATGACATTAAAAAAATTGCACTTGCTTTGACATTTCCAAATTTTTTATTTTTGCGGAGATCCTGAATCAATGCGTCTAACTTCATTTTGAATACTCTACAAATAATATCAGGACGATCTTCGGGCTTCAACCCATGCTCTTATACAAACCGCACAATTTTTGGTCACTTGGGGTACATGTAAACATAATGAACAAATCAATATTGTTTGATAAATGGTTTTATCATGATTTTGATGATTTTGTTTATATACCAAAACAATGTTTTTAAAGGTTGTCCAAATACTCCTAAATGATTTAAATGGTTTTAATATATTCCGGAGTATTTCTTCAAGTTTATTTTCGACATTAAATTGACAACACTTTTTATGATTTTGAGTTAATGTGTTTATTTTAGCTTTTGGTTGATTGCTTCTATATTACTCTTGTTGTGCATATTGATAGGGGAGCTTTTTGCTATATATGTTTAAAATCTATACTCCCATCCTTGTGATTATAATGCGTGGGATGTTGTCGCTCACAACGGATAGTTCTTTTTAACCGGTAAAATTGTTTTATTTTCAAAATCGACCTCGTTAAAATTGTTTTGTTTTCAAAATCGACGTCGTTAAAATTGTTTTGGTTTGTAATCATCAAAAAGGGGGAGATTGTTTGATAAATGGTTTTATCATGATTTTGATGATTTTGTTTTTATACCAAAACAATGTTTTTAAAGGTTGTCCAAATACTCCTAAATGATTTAAATGGTTTTAATATATTCCGGAGTATTTGTTCAAGTTTATTTTCGACATTAATTTGGACAACACTTTTTATGATTTTGAGTTAATGTGTTTTTACATCAAACAATGTCTTCAAATGTTTTCTAAATACTCGATCGTTCTAAAATGTTTTCACTATTTTTCTGAGTATTTCTGAAGTTTATTTTTTGATATAAAATTGGACAACACTTTTTTTGAGGTCAACCGATCGCCAGATAGGCAACCCGCACTCTAAAGTTGTGCAAAACATAAAACTTCATGTTTGCGAAAATGGTGAGGATGACCGGTCACCCTATAGGGCAACCGGTGATGTCGACCTGGCCGACCCATAGAACCCCTGCACTGGATGGTTCAATTTCGCAAACTTCTCAGTATTGGTTTTTGAAGAGGGCAACCTATTGGACCCTAGGGTGACCGGTCGGACCCCATCGACCGGCCGCCCTATGTAAAAATGTGTTCTTATTTTCAAACGTCTATTTGTGCGCACGATCGCCGCCCTAATGTTTGAAGAAATTCTAACCGTTGTGCAGAGACAATTTTTTCCTAAATTGTGGAATTGATTTCTAACAGCTATAATGTTGATTTTAATTGCAATTTTTTTGTAGATATCAGATTCCTAGAGGAGCCTATCAAGTATCAATCATCTCCTATAAATAGAGGAAGATTTGAAGCACAACAAAAAGAGAGAAAACTACAACACAACAAGATACACTCAAGAATACACTTGTTCTTACATTGTCTTATTTCTTGTTGTAATTTGCCTAGCTATTCACTTTCACATTCTTGAGGTCTAGGCTATTCTTGATTACACTTGCACTCAATTGTATAATTCATTATCGAGTTGTAATCTTGAATTTTTGGGTTATCATTCAACACAAGATATCCTTGTGAGTGTTCTTGTGGTAAGAACACACTTGGGTGATCTAGGTGTTAGGTGTGAGAAGATTGTGGTAATCTTCTTGTCGAGGTGTTGAAGAATTCGGTATTTTTCAAGGTTGAAGATTGTGGTAATCTTCACAAGGTGCCGTTGGAGATTGTGGTAATCTTCAAGAAGAGATTGTGGTAATCTCAAAGGTGGTGTTGAAGAAGAGTGTGGTGCTCTTCAAGGTGTTGTTGTAAGTTGGTGTTGTATTAATTTTGGTAATTAATAAAATCTTTTTTCTTTTTGAAATCCATCCCGGATATACTGGGGTGGTAGAGGATTAGGCCCTAGGTGGATTGAACCTCTATAAATCGACGTGTGTTGTTTACATTCCGCACCTTTATTATTGTCTTTGAGCATTCGATTCGAAAAAGAGGGTAAAATCGAAAAGATGGAGATAATCTATTCACCCTCCTCTAGATTATCGTAGCCGCTGACTTATAAGTGGTATCGAGCCAAACTCTTTGGCAAGCTCGTTTCACATTGCGAGTGAAGAGGAACGATCGTTACGAATGAAGCTCACCTTTCCGGCACCTCCACCACCAAGCCACCACTATTTGATTCCAAATATTTTACATTTTGGAAAGAAAGAATGGAATGTTATTTACAAGGTTGCATTCGATATTTGGAACATCATCATCAATGGAGAATCCATTCCGATGAAAGACACACCAAACACCTCCAAAGCTCTCAAGGAGCTCAATGATGAAGAAAAGAAAATCATCTCCTTAAATGGTAAAGCTCTCCATATTTTATATTGTTCACTTACCAAGTTGGCTCCATATTTGATCATATTGTAGGAATTCGATCGGCACATGAAGTATGGCAAAAATTAGAAGCCATCTATGAAGCATATGCAAATGAAAGGAGCAACTCAAAAAGCATCTACTTCTCAAATGGATACAAGGTCAAATCTTAGAACAAGCCTTTTACAACTTCCAACTATGAAGAAGTCGAACAATGTCTTATGGGCATCGAAGAAGAAAACGAGGTATGTCTTAAACCCTCTACTTCCTATGATATTGTTATACAAAATGATTATAGTGATTTACAAGATGATTTTGATGACCTTCAAAATGAATTCCAAAGTTTACTTGTTAAGTACAAAAATTTGAAAAAGGAATTCAATGTTTTGAAAAATGAAAAGGATAGTTTATCTACTTCCTATGAATCACTATCATGTGCTCACACCACCACACTTAACAAGGTTAGAAACCTTGAAAAAGAAAATAGTACTCTTGTTGAGAAGATTAATTGTATGAAAAAGGATTTATCAAAATCCAACTTGAGTACCGATAAAATGACCAAGATTATTGATATTCATAATTGTGATAAAGGACTTGATCATAAGCCTAGTGTTGTTAATTATGTGAAAAGAAATCAAGTCCCTATGCATGTTGGTCATTATGCTCCAAAAATTATTACTTGTTTCTATTGCAGTAAAAAGGGTCATACGGTAAATACTTGCCGGGCTAGAAATCACTCTAATTATTTTTGGAGACCTAAAAGTCTCAAACTAATCCCAAAGGACCCAAGCACTTGAGGGTACCACAAAACAATGTTATATTAGGTACCCTATTAATAAAAATCAAGGAAAATTCATACCGCTTAGAAGACATCAAATGAGCGTCTCATTTGATCAAAGGAGAAGATATCACCACAATGAATTTCCAAGAGAAAGATACTTTCAAAAATGGGAAGGCCACAATGCTTGGACATGGAGCAATTGGAGAAGCCATCATCAACAAGATGATTTTCAAAGGGGAAGATATCATCAACAACGGGAACGGCACAACCCATGGAAATGGCGTAATTGGTAAACCATATCTCCCCATTTAAATATGCAATTTATTTAGTTATTATGCATGTCTTTATTTGTGCCTATATTTTCAAAATGAGTTTTCAAAATATTTATTTTTAAAATTAAGGTCTTCAATATATATATTTGTGTTTTTAAAAAATTCTTTGAAAAGGAGACCTTGTATGATGCTTATATTAAACTCTTGTGTATTTGCTTAGACTTAATTGATTTATCATTTCTTATGATTCTTTATGGCATGAGCTTACTTGATATATCTTTTATTATTTTAGCCTACACTTGTATCATTTTTGTTTTGTGCAAGTCTTGTTTAAGAATTGTGTAGGATTCATCACAAATGGCCATCTATGTCATAATATGTCAAGAGTAACATGAACTATCGAGGTACGCTCACTATTGTTATTCATCTTTTAGACTCGATATAATTTTGTCATATGCCTATGTGCTTGTTTTTCAAGTTATTTCAAAGTATTTCACACAAGTGCCATTAAAAGGATTCTTTGATTTTTCGAAAGGCACTATTCGTTAAAACTTGTTTATCCGAGATTTGTAAAGGATTATACTTTGTTTTGATAAAATAATTGATCTACTAAGTTATGCATTTTATTGCACTTATAAATGCCATTATTCTTGGATGCTTTTGTCAAAGCTCGTGTTCATATGATTCTTGTAAATGAGGTCTCAACTATGTGCTCTCGTATTTCATATTTCAAAAGAGACCTTATATAGCTTTCTATAAGCTTATTTGAACTTGCATGTTGTATTATACTCTTGATGATTATCTTTAAGCATAGTATATGTTACTTGCTCTAGTGTCTCTATCATTCGATATTACTATGCTCGTGTGAAAAATATCTTGTTAAGATTTTGCGTAAAATTTTTGATATTTCGAACAAGTTTGATGAACAAGGCAAGGTTAGTAGCCTAAGGGTATTGTCAAGGAGAAGATATTGATTTTGATGAAACACTTAGAAGTTACTTGCACTTAACTTGCCCATTCTTGTTTTGAGAAAATTTCAAGCTTTACCAAATGGATGTTAAATTCAATTTTCTAAATGGTTTTATTCAAATAGAAGTCTTTCGAGTTTAAAATTTTTTTAGGCCAAAATGATTTCTATAAAAGACTTTGTTATGTTTTAAACAAGTACCCTTGTATGGCTTGATAGACTTTGATATTTTCTTTTGCAAAATGATTTTACAAAAGGTAAAGTTGACACTACTCTCTTTGTTTTTGAAAAGAGGCAAGAATGCTTACTTGTACAAATTTATGATATCATTTATGGTGCTACTAATGAAGTTTTGTACAAGATATTTTCTAAGTTGTTGCAAGGAAAATTCAAGATGATCATGATGAGGGAGCTCAATTTCTTCATTGGAATTCAAGTTCAACAATGCCAAGAAGGTGGTTATATTCCACATTCAAAGTATAGAAAAGAAAAAATGAGGCATTGAAAAAGAAAGAACCATCTCAACCTCTATGATTACCATGTAAAGATTGACGAAGGAAGGCAAATCGGTCGACAAACAAATTCGAGGTATGTTCATTCACTTTTATTACTCCCATAGACTCGACATTCCATATGCCTTACGTCTATATGCTCGACTTCAAAAACCATCCCAATGGATCTCATTAAAGTGCCGTTAAAAAACAATTTCAAATATTTGAAAGGCACTTTTTTATGACTTGTTGTATCTAAAGTCTTAAAACGTTCTTATTTCCGGATAACAAGTCCGGTGATAATAATTTTTCAAAATATGGTTCGTCATAATCGAACTAAACATATTGAGATTCGATATCTTTTTCTAAGGGATTGCATATTTAACAAAAACTTGAGATGTGTTTAATTCCATCTCAAGTATAACTCGTGGACTTTTTAATCGTTCACCACCGAGTATTTTATTCCATTTCGAGCTTGATTATGACATAATGTATATTGAATGAGGTCTACGTTTGCATTTTGCATGTTTTAAAACTTAGGGCGAAAATTGGATTTTTGGATCAAATTTGGATTTTTCAAAACAGAATCAATAGTGGGTTGCTAGGGAGAGAGTCGACTGTCGCCCACCACTTGACCGGACCGCCTATACTACTGGACCGGTCGCCCATAGCTATTTTTGTGTTAAAAATGGTTATGTTCTAACTCTCAGCCATTTTGGCCCTTTTGACTCATATTTCGACCCCTTTGACATTTGCACACACATTTCACTCCAAATGAGTTTTGTTGCATAAATTTCATATTTTGGGGATTATCTAGCTCGATTATCATCATCATTGCTCGTCTTTACCGATTGAATGGTAAGAATTCTACTCCCTTATCTCAATTGGGTTGAACCTTTGAGAACTTGGCCTATATGTATATTTCTTGATGCAATTCTTATATATTTGTGTTGAGCATGATAATTGTTGATGGATGATATTTGTAAAATTGCTTTTGGTGATAAAAAAACTTGGCTTGATTACATTTACAAGGGCTATATATATCATTTTCAATCTTTGACGCCCGCCAAGTGTTCGATAAAATGTTTCAATGAAAAATTCATCACCAACATGATTCTCTCGTTTTCAAATATCTTATATTTTTATAGAGATCATGTTTTTGCATAACAAATGAGTTTTCATAAGCTTCTACAAGTCGTATGATCGACTTTTCCCTCCTATTTGGTTTATAAGCATTAATGTTCATATGGCTCGATACATCGGTTTAGTTGCGCACTTTGATGATGTTTCTTTATCGCGCTAACATTCTTTTTGATGATTCCAAAGGGGGAGAAACAGGTTATAGCTCATTAGCTCATATAAGCTAATATAAGCTCGAGAAAGAAGCTATAAGTTGTGGCTATTAAAAGCCATAAGTTGTGGATTATACTTAGTCCATTTGTTGTAGTATGGACTCATATTCATGTCTAATGATGTTTTGTTGACAGGGGGAGCTTATAAGCTCTTGATACTTAAGCTCAAGTTGTAAAAGTAGAGCTTTTAGCTTTTGGTTGATTGCTTCTATATTACTCTTTGTTGTGCATATTGATAGGGGAGCTTTTGCTATATATGTTTAAAATCTATACTCCCATCCTTGTGATTATAATGCGTGGGATGTTGTCGCTCACAACGGATAGTTCTTTTTAACCGGTAAAATTGTTTTGTTTTCAAAATCGACCTCGTTAAAATTGTTTTGTTTTCAAAATTGACCTCGTTAAAATTGTTTTGGTTTGTAATCATCAAAAAGGGGGAGATTGTTTGATAAATGGTTTTATCATGATTTTGATGATTTTGTTTTTATACCAAAACAATGTTTTTAAAGGTTGTCCAAATACTCCTAAATGATTTAAATGGTTTTAATATATTCCGAGTATTTCTTCAAGTTTATTTTCGACATTAAATTGACAATACTTTTTATGATTTTGAGTTAATGTGTTTTTACATCAAACAATGTCTTCAAATGTTGTCTAAATACTCGCGATCGTTCTAAAATGTTTTCACTATTTTTCGAGTATTTCTTGAAATTTATTTTTGATATAAAATTGGCCAACACTTTTTTTTTGAGGTCAACCTACGCCGTATAAGGCAACACCAACTGAAAGTTGTGCAAAACATAAAACTTCATGTTTGCGAAAATGGTGAGGTGACCGACCCTATGTGGCGACAACATATAACCGGCCAGACTACACGATGGTTCAATTTCGCAAACTTCTCTCGTATTGGTTTTTTTGAAGAGGGCAACCGTTGGACCCTAGGGTGACCGGTCGGACCCCGTTGACCGGTCGCCCTATGTAAAAATGTGTTCTTATTTTCAAACGTCTATTTGTGCGCGACCGTCAGTTTGATAGCAAAATTCTAACATTGTGCTAACAGCTATAATCTTGATTTTAATTGCAATTTTTTTGTAGATATCAGATTCCAAGAGGAGCCTATCAAGTATCAATCATCTCCTATAAATAGAGAAAGATTTGAAGCACAACAAAAAGAGAGAAAACTACAACACAACAAGATACACTCAAGAATACACTTGTTCTTACATTGTCTTATTTCTTGTTGTAATTTGCCTAGCTATTCACTTTCACATTCTTGAGGTCTAGGCTATTCTTGATTACACTTGCACTCAATTGTATAATTCATTATCGAGTTGTAATCTTGAATTTTTGGGTTATCATTCAACACAAGATATCCTTGTGAGTGTTCTTGTGGTAAGAACACACTTGGGTGATCTAGGTGTTAGGTGTGAGAAGATTGTGGTAATCTTCTTGTCTAGGTGTTGAAAAATTCGGTATTCTTCAAGGTTGAAGATTATGGTAATCTTCACAAGGTGCCGTTGGAGATTGTTGTAATCTTCAAGAAGAGATTGTGGTAATCTCAAAGGTGGTGTTGAAGAAGTGTGTGGTGCTCTTCAAGGTGTTGTTGTAAGTTGTTGTTGTATTAATTTTGGTAATTAATAAAATCTTTTTCTTTTTGAAATCCATCCCTGGATATACTTGGGGTGGTAGAGGATTAGGCCCTGGTGGGTTGAACCTCTATAAATTGACGTGTGTTGTTTACATTCTCGCACCTTTATTATTGTCTTTGAGCATTCGATTCAAAAAGAGGGTAAAATCGAAAAGATGGAGATAATCTATTCACCCTCCATCTAGATTAACATAGCCGCTTGACTTACAAATATAACCCGCCCATTTATAAATAGTCATGGCATCCTAATAGTTTTGAATCATGTATATGACTCATCCAAGAAAAAAGACGAAGGAACAATAATTCTTTTTCCTTGAGATGACGCGCCAGTCTCCCCTGCAACAAAGCATCATGAAGACTTTTGTTGTTTCACAGCCTAATTGCTTTTGATGCAACCTAATGTAGGTTAATCGTGCAGACTCCACCATGGTATATGCATCAACAAATTATTGAAAGAATTTTTGGATGACATAATTGTAGTAGCATTGCGTCCGATTCATGCATTCTATACGCAAAAATTCCCGTATGCTCACCTCCTTTCAGCCTTCAAATCTAGATTTTGCTTCAGAAAATGGTTTATCCTCTTTATAACCATCTTCTCCATAAGGAAATAGAAGGGGGTACTGTAGACCAAGATAAGCAGTATTCAACTCATTTATTCTTTTAAGTCGGCCCGATTGAGTCTCAACCAAAATGTCTCATTCGCCCATCACTGGATCAAAATTGCCTACGACTAAAGCTGCAACTTCAGATGTAGATGGAAGATTATAAGTTCAAGCATCCCCCATTCGTCTGCCAATTAGCCTCAATTTAACATCTGATCTACCTTCTTCACTGATTTTGTCTTTCGCCATGCGAAAGGATTTAACCAATACATTTTCTCTATCTATCATCGATTTCAAATCAACAACAATTTCAAAATGAAGATCATCACAATTTTCATCTTGTCTGTAAATATTATAAAAAGATGACAAGCTGATAAACTTTGCTTTAACAAACAATATAATGAAAAAATATATTTATATCAATTATCTAACAGCAGCAATACGGTTTGCGATTTCATTATTAGTGTCGTAAATATACAGTTGTGCAAACTTAGGAGTTGCACCTTCCGATGGAAGTAGACTTCCAATAAGGTGATAATTTTGTCCATGTAGTCTGAAAACTGGAGGAGAGCCACCTTGATTTATTTGAGTCTTTTTTTTCTCCCATTGAAGTAAAGCAAAACCATGTTATTGTAACTCCGTATATTTTGACAAAACTGTTTACTTTTTTTAGTATTTCCATAAAATAATCGTTTCAACTCTGGGGGGCTTGCTGTAAAACTGGAAGTTGAATTTTTCCTTGCATACAACAAAATGAATATTTTGGAATGCGCGCTTTATAGTGGCAAGATAACCTCTCTTCATACCAAAACATAGCACCACAAAAAAGACATCTGAATGTTGAATTGCCAATATCCTAGTAATCTTGACCAAAAAAAATAACTAAAATAAATATTAGATAAAGATGACGACGTCAAAACAAAAACATATCAATTGATGGCAATGATAATGTGGGGTTCTCAATATTACATATAAGTTCTATATCCAAATTACTTCCTAATGATTTATCGATTGGAGTAGGAATGACAACATCATAGATAAGAATAAATAAAAATCATAAATAATAATAAAAATTATATAAATATAATAGTTTGTAAAATTTTCTTTTTATATACTATATGAAATTAGAAAAGTATCATATATGATACATACAATAGAAATGAGCATTAAGAAGATATTATTAAAACTTAATTCAAAAAAGTAATCATATTTGTTGTAACTATTAAAGATAAATTATATATCCGTCAATCATACATTTTGTATATTCATTACTATATAATTTTATTTAATAAGAACTCTATAGTTATATTAGGAATAATATAAAAACACAATCGACAACTTATAAACATTTTAATTAAAAATATAAAAAAAATAAAGAAGAATAAAATACCATAATAAGTCATAAAATTAAAAATATTATTTAATTACAAAATATTATTGCACTTAAATATATTAAATGGATTATGAACAAAAAAGTAATAAAAAATTAATATTACATTGATGTGCTCTATGACTTTTCTCCAACTGCGTTTTCTTGTTATGTGCAACATTAATAGAAGCATTAGGACAATATTTTTTATTCGTTAGATCAATGATTGTAGAGCTACTTGTGGATGTAAACGACGAAAATCGAAGCAAATGAAAATTTTCTGAAATACGTAATGGTATGTTACCTACAAACGTAAGATAAAAAATTATTACTATATTTTCTCGTAAAAATACATAATTAAATTACATAACAAACAAACATATGGTTTGTGATATCTGACAAAGGAGAAATTATTAACGGATGAAACATGTTTTTCATAGACAATTCAAGAGTACATCGTTCAGATGAACGACCTCCGATATAATCACTATCTGGAAAAAAAAATACATGTTAAAAATTAAAATAACAATTCAAACTAGAAAAACTCAAATTTATTTAATAAATAAAATTTTATTTATATTAAATCAAAATTAAGCCTTATATTATCACTTTAAAGTTGCAAATAATAATAAAAAAATTAAAGCCCCAATTGTTCGATGTGAACATAAGCTCGATAGATGATATATGTAAATCCTTTTTGTAACTTAATCTTATTCATTATTATTTGAAAGGGTAATATTAAATTTAAATGTTATTAAATTTCAAGTTTTATTTGATTTTAGTACGTGATATCACCAAAAATTATACACCACATCGTAATATTTATTAGAGTTAGTTTTTAACTATGATTCTTAATAACTAAAATCCATACCCAATATTTATGTCAACATAATTGCAAAAATAAATACATTTTTTGGTCCAAATACATAATGTACACAAAACAAAAGGCTCAAAAGGGGCAAAATTACAGTGAGGGCCAAATAACAGGGCCAAAGCCCACTAAAAAATCAGTTTTTAATTTATAATATGCGATTCAAACACTTTCTGTGTAAACTACATATTATCGAAATAATTAAAAACTCTATAGCCCAAATTATACTAATTATTATTGTGGAAACAGTTAAAAAAAAAAAAGAAATGTTGATATTTTATAAAACTTAAATATGCATATTCATCCCACAAAGTAAACCTGATTTATATTATAAATGGCCCAATTCACCGAACCAATATAATGTAAAAATTCATGGCCCAAATAAAAAAACATGTAAACATTAATTTCCAGGCCATCTATGGGGCTCAAAAAAAAAAAGAAAAAAACAATCCATGGGCTAACATACAACAATAAAATAAAAAAGTGGCCCATTTTAGCAACCCTAAAATGCAACTATATAAAAATTGATATGCATTTATGTTTTCACCCTCAGCTCATCTTAACATCGAAAATCGGCCCCTTCTCCCATTCACAAAAATCTCATGCCTCATTGCTTAAAAAAAAATCTCATATCTCATGCTAATGAAAGTTAATCCTATGAGATTCAACTAAAAAAAATCCGAGATTCAACTATATTTTCATTTTATTTGTTCATTTTCTCTGATCGATGGCCTATTGAAACTATTTAGGCTCATCCATTAGTATAATTTTCAACATAGTTGTTTGTATGGAAAATAAAACGAACGAAACTGTTTGTTTATTCGATAGGAGTTTTGCTAATGATTTTTTGTTCCCTTAAAATCTAGTTATTCGGGATCTGTTTAAAGATCAAAAATATCAGATCTATATTTTTCTCTATAAGATCTATATTTTCTGCATATTAAGCAGAATCCTATGTATTATTTATGTTTTTTTTTTTTTGATAAACATGTCTTAGATCTATGTATAATTTTTTTAGATCTATATATTTTTCTATGAGATCTATATTTATTTCTATAAGATCTAGATTTCCTGCATATTAAGTGGATTCTAGGTATTATTTATGTTATTTTCCCTTTTTTTTTTGATAAACTTGTCTCAGATCCTTCTTAAGTGGGTTAAATTTTCAAATCAATATTTATTCTATAAGATCAATATTTTATTCTATAAGATCTATATTTTCTAAACATCAAGTAGATCCTAGGTAGTTTTTTTGATACAGATCTATATTAAGTGGATAAATTTTTCAGATCCATATTTTTTTCTATAAGATCTATATTTTTTCTATAAGATCTAGATTTCCTGCATATTAAGTAGATCCTAGGTATTATATATGTTATTTTTTTTATTTTTTTGATAAACTTGTCTTAGAACTTTGTTAAGTGGATAAAATATTCAGATCCATATTTTTTCTATAAGATCTATATTTTATTCTATAAGATCTAGATTTTATGAACATCAAGTAGATCCTAGGTATTTTTTATGTTATTATCTTTGTTTTTTTGATAAACTTGTCTCGGATCTTTGCTAAGTGGATGAACTTTCCGTGATCCATTTTTTAATAGCTACAATTCCATGTGCTCTTTGTATGTTTTTTTCTTGTAGAAAATGGAAATCTAGATCTTTATTTTTTATTGTATAAACAATACAGATATGAAAACTCATCTTTATTTTTTTTTAATTTGAAAAATCATTTAATGTCAAACATGTACTGAAAATCTGAAAGATATGATGTTATGATGATATTTATAAGAAACAAATGGGGATATGATGATATTTATCAAGAATAAAATTACTTAATTAAAAAATTGTAATATAAATAATTTTATGAAAGTTTATTGTAATAAAAATTGTCAATTTTAGATATAAATATAGTTTATTATGATGATTTTATCTGGGACTCAATGTTAATCTTTATTAAAATATTTTTCGTCAAATTAATTATGAGTCAGATCTTAAAAATAATGTAGAAAAAGTTTATATCATGTACCTATTATTTAAGACCTGATCTTTGTTTTTTTAAAAGTGATTTTCCACATCTAAAGTCTTTTTTTTAACTACTAAGATTTAAAGAATAGACATAAAAAGACATAAGTGAAGTACATTTCTGTTTAAATATGTGTTTTGATTTGCTCATTTTTTGACATAAATCTAAAGAAACGTTAAAAAAGACATTTGACAGAAAAAATTCTAATTTATATACATATTAATACCTTTTATTTAAGATCTGAAAAATTATTGATAAATAGTTTGTATATATTACCTTTCATTTAAGATCTCACTTTTTTTTCAAAGTTATTTTTCACATCTATAATATATTTTTAACTTCCATTATTTAAGGAATAAACTTTAAAAAATATATCACCACGTACATATAGTCTTTAAAATGTGTTTTGATTCGCTCATTTTTGACAGAAATCTAAAGAAATTCTAAAATAGGTATTTGACGGAAAATATTATAATAAATATTAATTTTTTTATTTAAGATCTGAATAACTATGGATAAAATTACTTATATTATGTACGTTTTAGTTAAAATCTGACTTTTTTTTTAAAACACGAATGTTTTGTTGAAAAATTTGAGGTTACATGTATTTTATTTTTTATTTTGTAATACTACATTTCAAAACTGATGGTATAAATAACTCTTTTATAGTATATTATACAAAAAAAAAACTTAACATATAAATTATTTTATTGAATATAATTAGAAATACATTTTCACAAAATTTAAAATAAGATGAAAAACAATTTGGATTTCTACTCATATTGCAACAAATTAATAAACCTAAGAAACAACAGAAGTATGATTTTTATTATGCATATCGGTTTATATCAAATAATAATTGAACCAATAACAATTACATTTATATGCATATAAATTAAGAGAATAATAAAATTATGAGATTACACATACATTTGAGTTTAAGTGTTTCTACATAGAATAATTACATAAATTGGGGATATGAAAAACATACCTTTTGATGATATGCTGAAATATTTCCTTTTACTGGATATTATTGTCGATTTTGTCATATTCATCCTAGACTGTTCTGATATTTGAGGATTACTTAATGGCTGAAATCGATTCTTTCATGTATATTGGAAAAGAATTGTAGATAGATGCAAAAGACTTGAATTTTAAAGGGTGTGGGGGTGGAGGAGGGGAGGAAGAGATGAAAAACAACATAGAAAGGCTTTATATAAGGATTTCAATGTATGCAGTAGAATCCATTAGCATTTATCAGAAAAAAGAAAAAAAAATTATATACTGGAAAAATCATGTATGTCATATTGGGAAAAGTTATACAATTATTAACAGTATTGAGAAAGGAAAACAGATAATTAGAGTAGTGCGCATTGCAGCTGTAATTTATGATTTCGAAATAGGTTAGAAAAAATCAGCCTATGAATTAATGTGTGTTATTGTAGAATTCGAAGAGTACCATAAAAAATACAGTTCTATTAGAATTAATGCATAATGCTTATATGAATTTATTATACTTTGCATTCAAATTAATGTTTTTAATGCAATTGTATTTGGGATTTGTTTTGTTAGCCCATAATATATATTGTAGCTATATTTACCGATTTCAATTGTCTGAAAATGAAACTTACAATTAATTTGTCGTGGAATTCGAAGGGAACCATAATGGATGTATTATATTCTGGATTAAAAATATGTGATAATTTTTTTTAATTATATTGTAGTTACAATAATTTTTTGTGAAAAAAACATTTGTATTAATATGATATTTTGAACATATAAAAATATTAGAATTTTGTAATTAATAATATAATTTAGATTTTAATAGAATTTATTTTAATGTTGTTTTAATTAATGTTCACATTTAATGACTTTTAAGATTATGCTGGAGTAATAATCTTAAATGATTTGCAAATGTGATGGGAAAAAATATTTGTATTAATGTGTGATATTGAGAAGTGCTAAAATCAACTGTATTTATTTAGTAAAATGATTATTTCATGAAATTACATTTCTCGATTAATGAAAAAATTATTTATGGTGCTATTAACTCGCTATTATGTTGCAAAAAGCTAATTTGTATTAGTGTGTGGTATAGGATGTGAAAATTACCCTAAAATATACAACTCGTATTATTTTTAAATGTGATCTTTAGGTGGTTTGTTTTATTCTAAACTAGATAAATGTGATAAAATAGTTACATTTATTTACATGATGTAATTGTTGGTTGTGCTTGGACTTTGGAGATTACAAAACTAATGTCAAGCTTAAACAATATTAGAATTAATCGTGATTCTCAGTTAGATGATGCAAAAATTAAAATAAATAATATAGTTGTATTAGAAGTAAATGAGATAATTTAATTACTCGGTATTGAAATCAACTCGTGATGCGTGGATGATCAGTATTATATTTATAAATGGACTATGTTGATATTTTAATTACATTCGAATACATGGTGTTTTTGTTTGTCGTTTGTTCTATTAATTGATACAATGTTGGGAAAAAATCTCGATTGTATGAATGTGAAATAAAATTTTGCAAAAATTTATTATTTGGATCGATTTACTATAATCAAATTCATTTATGTGATTAGATAATGACATTTAAATATGTGTTGTATTTTTGTAATGCATTTATTACATTCAGTTTTTTTCATATTGTTGCTGCTTTGACCAATTTTAGTAGAGATTAGTTATAATATTTCTGTAAGCACCTCAACATATGTTTGAATCTGATATATTATCCATTTAAAAAAAAGATATGTTAAATAGTTTTAAGTTGTACTGAAAGAAAACCCTTATCCTAAAACATCTTGACCCTACATCGTGAGTGTAGTGGAATCATGATGGTGAATTCAATTATAAGGAATTGAAGTAATGCGTTGATTTGAAAACACATAAAATCAAATAATCAACACGATATATAATAATAAGATGAAAATATAATGAAATTCAAAAGAACAATTAAACTTCCACCAATATAATAATTGGACAATAAAACTTAGATAAAGTTTAAAATATCCAAATTACAATCAAATTAAAAGATAAGAAACAAACTCCATTCGTAATCCAAAACATTAAACCATAAAATATAATGAAAAACACTCTCAAAGAAATAAACAAATTCACTCCTTCTCTTTCTTCACTTCAAGAGTCAACTTTTTTCCTTCCCAAGAGATGAGGACTCATCCAAAGAGACGTCTCTTAATCCCGAATCATGAATGTTTTCATTTGAAATAGAAGTTTACTTGTTGTTTTTTTAAAGGGGTAGTCACCCCATCTTCTGAAGATTGATTATAAGACAATTAAGATTACATCAAATTACATTTATATAATAATATTAAAAAACAAAAAAAATCAAATAAAACAAAAAAATTATACCTCATCTTCATTGCCATATCTACAATTTTCAATTTTGAAAAAATTTCAGGTTGCTGACTCTCAGTGAAAAAAGTATAATATTTGTCAACCAATGTATTGTCTCCAGTTAATTTGATCACAGTAAAAACGCCTTTATAAAATCCACGCTGATCAGATTTAGCTTGGACCCTGAAAAGAAGCTTTCGATCCACCAAATCAAGAATTTCATTTGGAACTATTTGAATTGAATAAAATAATTTATAATTTTAAAGTAAAAAAAATTATAGTTATTCATATGAAAAGTAAAAAAGATATAAAAAAATATATTACCTCGTCTTGGGCCAGGGATTTCAATTCAAATGTTGTTTTACCAATCAAATTTATGCAATCTTTGTCCCATATCAAAAATACCGCCTAACTTGAAGTTTATACCTAAAAACATAAGATATAACATCATAAATCAATATTTTTTTGGTCAAAGTACAAAAACCATATAAAAGCCCAAATAAGTAATATATATATAAAAAAAAAGCAAACAAACCTTAAATAACCAGTTGTGTCATGCAATCCACACTTAGGCCTTAGCGCAATGAAATTCTCCAAAAGCGGGGTTATTTTTATGGGACAATTTTTGCAAGCAATATAATACCAATTAAATCGATTCTCCATAGCAATAATTTTTGCAGTACCCAATAACTCCCAACCTATTAAAATGTCAAATAAGAGTTAAATCTATATCGAATTAAAAAAACTAAATAATCTTGTATGTGAATAAGAATATATTAACCTCTCAATTTTCCAAATTTGTTCAATAGTCCTAAAATATCCTTGGATTTGTCGAGTTCTTCAAAAATTGAATGGAGTTTGTCGATGATATGTGACTCATATCATCGACCGATGCAAAGAGCATTCCCATCGGCAATCAAACTAAAACCATATTCAATTAATATCATTGAATTAAAATACAAACAATAAGGACAATAATAAAATAATATGTATACTTACAGTTACGTAATCCTATAATTTCTTCCACATCCTCATTAATTATAACTTTTGTCACATAAAAGTATTTGATACAGAACTTGTTCTCTAAACTTTTTGCTCAACACATTTGAAGAATGATAAT
This sequence comes from Rehmannia glutinosa, assembly GCA_016081115.2. Classification (NCBI taxonomy): domain Eukaryota; kingdom Viridiplantae; phylum Streptophyta; class Magnoliopsida; order Lamiales; family Orobanchaceae; genus Rehmannia; species Rehmannia glutinosa. The sequence continues at coordinate 103,181,167 of CM071936.1, forward strand.
AACAGACCATCTTTAACGGTTTCCAAATACTTCATCAACTCATCATCATCCCAAAGAGTACACAAGAATATATTACCACTACAATAAATATATGTTAAAAAATATTTGAGAAAAAATAATATACATAGCGGAATCATATGATACAAATTACCGAATATCCTCCAAGACAATATTGATCATAACTATTTGTCTACCGTCAATTTTCCAATGTTGTGGAGCATACTTTGATGCTAGTTTCCCAATAACATCTTAAAAAGAAAAATATTAAAATACACTTATATAAAAGAAAAGTAATGAAATTAAAAAAATATTTACCAAGAAGAACAGACTCATCAATAGAATTAATATTTGAGAAAGCATCGAATGGCTTGAAGTTATATATCATCCAAGGAAATGACTCATCAAATATTTCACTCAAATTGGTTTTGATACTGAATATAATTTTGTATTTAACAACGGTTGTTTTGTACTTCATGAAGATATCTGCCACACTAAAATTCTTTAATGCATAAAGTCGATGTTCCTGCAAAATGAAGTTAAAATTTTTAACTTGCCACTTCTTGATAGTTGCATAGATTCTTTTTCCCTACACAGAAATAAGATAATTAAAAAATTGCAGGGTTAGTTTGTTTTTATTATTATTTTACACAGTTAGCAAATGAAAATAAAAAGATTATATAAACTAATGTCTACGGACTTACCTCTGCATCGTGAAATATGCACTCTAAACTGTTAACAATTGAGTTATCTCCAAATGATGGTAAACTGTATAAACGAATCAATCAAGCTTTGATTGCCCATTCTACCTTTGAAGGATTGATATCTTTCACCAAACTGGATAATGGAGTTATGGCAGAGCACAGATCGTAAAACATTGTTTAAAATACATGATTGAGTTATGGTAAGTTTCAGATGTTTATTTGGGGTATTTATATTACAAATAATATGTTGTATTAATGCCTTTTTCGGGGTACCCATGCAGTGACATTAATGTATTGGTTGGAATCAGTTTACAATAATTTTAAAGTTATATCAAATGCATTTTCAATAAAATTTTATAATTATTTTTTATTATGCTTTTTTAATGATTTTGGAATGCAGCGTATTTAAATTTTGGAATTTGCATTTTTAATGAATTTACAAAATCGTTATTTATCAATAATTATAAATGGAATTACGTGAATTAGCTTTTGTTTTTACTTCTCAATACCGAAAAATAGAAACTAAAAATATATTTTATCAAATGGGATAAGAATCTATCGCGATAAATTATGGCAACTATATTACTACAAAGAGTTTCTTAAAAAAATTAAAAAATTAAAAAAAAAGTAATAGAACTCTTCATTGAAATACATGACGTGTTTTTTAATTAATTGAACAGTTTGATACAGTTCTCGATGCACTAATATGAATTTAATATATTAAATTATAATAAAAACAATTAAGTAAAGTCAGAATATATGCCAATAATGGAAAGTGTATTTTGGCGAAAACTTTCCTAAAATAGAGATTGTCTTGTTTTTATATATTATATAGATAAAGTGTTTATGATGCACAAGTTTAGAAGATGGTGTGGTGGGGATCATATGGCTGGATTTTTGTAGGTTGTTTATGAAAAACAATTCATATTAAATTGTAGACAAGTATTAGTAGTTACATGTAAATGTATTAGTATTGAATCTTGAAAGTATTAGCGTACTGCTTTTGTTAGCTTTACATGAAGTATTAACAGTACAAGTAAATGTATTAGTGCTTTTGTTAGATTTTCATGTGAATGCACCTAACTTCCAAAAGTACTTCTTTACAATATAAAAAGTATTAGCACCGAAACTTTTGAACAAAAAAGTATTAGGTGTTGAACATAAAAGTATTAGGTCTTAAACACAAAAGTATTAGCACAAGAAAGTAATGTTTTTAACACAAACAATGATGTATTCGTGATTTATTATGCAAACCACTTGGTGAATGATTTTTACAAGGAGTTGGTCAAGAATTTAGGTTCATGTATGTGTCTTTGAACAAGTAACAATTCATGTTTACCATACAATATGAATTCACACACATAAAATAGAAATGTATTAGCTGACACACATAAAGTATTAGGTGTTGAACATAAAAGTATTAGGTTATAAACATAAAAGTATCAACACAATAAAGTAAATATTTTTACACAAGCAATGATGTATTCATAATTTAGTATGCATACCACTTGGTGAGGATTTTTACAAGCGGAGTTGATCAAGAATTTAAGTTTATGTATGTGTCTTTGAACAATTAATAATTCATGTTTACCATACAATATGAACTCGGACACATAAAATAGGAATGTATCAAAAACACGTTGAAAAGTATTAGGTGTTGAACATGAAAGTATTAGGTCTTAAACATAAAAGTATTAGCACAAGAAAGGAATATTTTTTACACAAACAATGATGTATTCGTATTTTATTATATAGACCACTTGGTAAGGGCTTTTTACAAGCAGTTGATCAATAATTTAGGTTCAGGTATGTACATGTCTTTGAACAATTAACAATTCATGTTTACCATACAATATGAACTCACATACACAAAATAGGAATGTATCAGCAGATACGTTAAAAAGTATTAGCAAATACGTTTAAATGTATTAGCAAATACACTGAAATATTACACATATCAGAATAAAGTTGAAAGAGTAACACAGAAAAATAAGAATGTATTAGCAGGTACGTTGACAAGTATTAGCAAATATGTGAAAAGTATTAAGCCCTTGTGTCTGAAAAATATAATGTAAAGATAAATCAGAATAAAGTTGAAATAATCAACCATATAAAAATACAATAAAACAGTCTAAGATTAGGAGTCTTCGATCCGAACTTCATTGATATATGTGAGTTTGATGTGTCAACCTCTTCCTCTTCTTGTTTTTCTCGAAATGCCTCTTCATTCTTTGTTTTCTCCCTTTGTAACTGAACGAGTAAGATCTAGGATATTAGTAGAAGAACTAGAAATCTCAGTTTCTATTGCAGAATTTAGTGTAGCAGCCATCAATTCATCAACTGCCATAGAATCCCGGTTATATCCATCTTCAAGGATTCTTCTTATTTCCTCATTTTCCTGGCATTTCAATACGAGATTATAATACTTGTGCACCATTTCATGATGCCAAGGAATGCAATCCTTAGGCTTGTTACACTATCCAATTTCTCTGTCTAATTTATCCCCTAAGTCATTTTTTGCAAATTTTGTCCATCTTCTTTTGAAATGACAATCTGGTATTTAAGTCACCAAATTCACGTGAAGGACCATTAAGGAATGACGACATAATAAACCACACTCTTCAAGTCTCTTGCAAGAGCAACTTATCAATTTTGTTGCACTACAAACTGTCACAGTATGTGAACCCACTCCATCATCATTCGAAACATTATAAAACATAATTTCACTCTCAAAATGCAACATTATTCAAGAAGTTGAAATTGACTTCGAAAATTCATCTCCAAAATCTTTAAAAAGTGTCAACGTGTATATCTCAGAAGCATGCTTCAATATTCCAGTCAATGGTAATACAGATGTAGGAGCCGCCTTTGAACGCTGAAATTCATTTTTTGCTTCGTCTCTCCTCCAACATTTAATTGTTTCCTTGAAAGTTCTATAAAAGTCAGTCAAACTAGTTGTTTTCTTCTCATTAAATCCAATGGCATTATTTGTACTTTCACTTCGTTGCGAAGACAATATTCCAGCAGAGAAAAATTCTTTGTTGAATGTTGTACATCACTTCTCCCTTAAATCAAATAACCTCTTAAACCACGGATGGTCTTCCAACCCATTTTTTGTAATCATGTTATCCCAACAAACTTGAAATTCAGCTTCATCTGTGCAACCCAATAAACACTTGTTAAATGCGTAATTAAAGCATTTGTCACCTTTCAACTTCCCGACGGCTCATAACATTTTAGTAGAGGTGCCATAAACATAACATATGTCTTGTTCCTGGGAAAATCTACATAAAAAAGCAAGATTGTTAATTTTAACACTTAAAAGTATCACCTATAACACTTGAAGGTATTAGTATTAACAAAGAAAAGTATTACATATAAATAAAAAAAGTATTACATATAAACCGGCAAGTGCGACTTGTGTACAAGAAAATAGATCATAATTCAGTAGGTATTACATAAAAAAATAGCATTATATTTAATACTAAAAAGTATTACATACCACTTTGCAAGGTATTACTTTGAATATAGAAAAATACTACATATAAACTGAAGTGCAATTTGTACAGTAGTATATATATTTTCAATTGAATTTCCAATCGCGAGATCTTGATCTGTAAAGATTGATATATGACATTGACCCTCCATTGTTTTCTTAAAAACTTTAAAAAGCTACTCGAATGATTCAGTTTTTTCATTCGCTACGAAGGCACAACCAAATATTATGTTCTTTCAATGATTATTGATCCCAACAAATGGAGCACAAATCAAATTATACCGATTTGTACGATATGTCGTATCAAAGACAACAACATTACCATATATATTGTAATCCTCCTTCATCATTGAATCCCTCCAAACTAGATTACACAATCTTCCCATATCATCTAATTTAACTCTGAAAAGAAGTCTTGATCTTCAACATCTTGTTGGTATAATATATCAATCAGTGTTTGTGCATTGTCTGCCTCTATTGCATTCATTTTGAAACGATTCATAAAATTCAAGTGATCCTTTATTGTATGACCAATGCACTCTTCATCTCCTGCATCTCAGTAGATCTCATTCCAGATGAAATCATCTCCCAAATAACATTAGCATTTTTGGTGGTAATTACCCTTTCAGAATAATGCATATGACTCCACTATTTTCTAGTGAGTTCGTGGTTGTGCAACATATTATGGTCAACAATTTCATAAAGACCATTGTTGTCCAACTTTGCCCTCAATGATACCCTACACCCTGTCCGTGTATTATATTTTTTTCTCAACGGTGTTTTTGAATCGTGTAGATCCCTCACAAGAACATACAAAATACTTTTCTATCACAACAACAATTTCATTGCGTCTTATAGTTGTTTTACGAATACTAAGCCAAGATGCCGAGCATGGTTGAAATACAACATATATATTTGTTCGATACTATCCCTCTTCATACCAATAAGAGAACCAATCAAATATGTTATATTAGCAGAAGAAAATAAATAATAGGAGAAATATATGAAAATGATGATACTTTTTATCATAAAAGACAATACTTTTTTAATGTATATGTAATTCTTTCTTTACAAACAAAAAATTATTAGGATATTTACCTTCAGCATCTCTCAGTATGATATTTGCCCCTTGTTCTCTGTCATTATTGTTTTCTTCATTCTCATCACTAGAATCTATTGGTGTTATAACACCTAAAAGTAATACATTTTAGGAACAACTAAGAAATAAAATAGATAATAAGATGCAACCGCTACAGAGTCTGATACTTTTATATTGGAAAGTCTAATACATTTATTTAATACTACTAATACATTTCAATGCAACTTGTATTGTTTTTCTACAAAGTTGTCCCTTTTAATTATAAAACATATTTTTTTTTGTAAAGTCTAATATCTTTATTTAATACTTCTAATACATTTCAATGCAACTTGTGTTACTTTTGAATAATTAATACAGAATGAAAAATACATAACCTTCACATTCGTTACATGTGTCATTGTTCAAGTTGTCTCTCGTCTTCATTGTTGCACCTTCGGTCGACTTTGTTCAATGTGGATTACCTATTAATTAGCTGGAATATAGACAAAAATCAATACCTACTAGGCTCGACGTAATTACACAGATCGATGGTGGGGGTGGTGCAACGGAGGTGGTGGTGCGACTTTGCAGAGATGGCAGAATGGAAAATAGCAGGGAGATAGAGGGAGTTCGAAGAGGAAAACCTAGCGTAGGTGCGCATCGGAGGTTGGCATCGTGCGATGGTGGTTTTTGGCATTTTTGGTGGTCGTAGTCGTTGCGGGGAAGGTAATAATTAGGGCTCCAATCATGATAAGCTGTCTGATTTCGATTTTTTTTAATTATCTGCAGGTAGGGTCATGGGTAGGGTATTTAGATCCGTCTAACGCATCTAATCCGTTAGACAACAGGCTCAGAAGACTAGACTAGCCATTACAATATATATTTTCAATAAATATAATTATTTATTTATTTAGATGCTTAATTTAGGTTTCTCTGTATTACTCTGAATTGAAAAAAATTAAGACGAAAAGAAAAGAAAAGAAAGGTATATATACACTATTGCTTTATTAGTTTTACGAAATATCAGATGAAATAAAATGTTGCGAATGAGGTATACTGTATATAACCAAGTACTTTATGAGCCATGAAGTATCATTAAATGTTTCTTCAATTATTAAATAAGCACTTATATAGTATTTCTAGTTTAATAAAGAAAATAATAGGATTATGATAATCCTCAACTATCTTGTAAAAGTTCGTTAAGATTACCATAAATATTTACAAGGTGTCATTTATTAGTATTTATTTTTCTTTTGAGGGGATTTATTCGTATTTATTAAAAAAAATCAAATAACCATTAGCATGATCCATCCCCACAATAAATAAAAAAAGAGAGAGTTTATTATTAGAGTCTTAGAGATAAATAAATTGATTTTGATTTTAAATAACTTTTTTTATTATTTTTCATAATGGGAAGCTTCCTTTGGTTTAAATATCAAAACAAAACAAAAACAAAAAGACAAAAAATAAACAAATCAATAACACGTCGCCTTTTCCATCCGACGACGCCGTAACGTTTCCGCGAAGATGATTGGTTAATTGTCAGACTCAGACCAGCCTTTTCAGTTTCAACTCTGAAAAGTTATACTAGTAAAAGAGAAGAGAAACCCGTCGATTTCTCTCCAATAATTGATTCAATCAATTATATTGAGAGTTGTTCAGTAAATTGAGCTTCGATTTAGGTTTGGTTTTCGCGAATTGCGGTTTTTCTTTCGGTGATTTTCTCAAATTTCGTGTTTGATTTTGGTTTTTCCGAATGTCGCTGTGTGAAAAATGCAGAAATGGAGAATTCAAACTCAGAAGATTTGTGCGGCATAGAGCCGAATGCGGAAGGACGAGCTGATGATCCGGCGTCGACGAGCTCAGTGTACAAATTGTCCGGTCGTCAGGCCACTGTTCATCAAATGGTGGGTGGCGGCAAAGGTATATAATTGATGAATGAAATTATTTTCTGAAATTTAATTTAGTTTAGAAGTGAAGTTGTTAGAATAAGCTATCATCCTCCAATAATGGTTTGGAGAATTTTACGTAATTATGCTGCCAATTTTAGTTATTTGTACTGATAGCAGCTGTTGAAAGTTTGAGATATCATGAGCAAATTGTTTTTTGGTTGTCTAGAAACGATTTTAGAAAATCTTCTGTTTAATTGTACTAGTTAAATGCGTGCTCAGTGTTGTTTAACTTTGACGGTTCAATTACATTATTTAGTGAGGTTAATGGCTAATTATAGAAGAAGTTTATATGTATGTGCGGATACATTTTTTAGTTTTTTAAGGAACAAATGATGCAGAGGCTTATTCGAAAAAGCATCATCACCTACATAAGGCAGGTTGATTACTTGACTATTACGCATAAATCTGATGGCCTGCTTTATTGCAAGAACAAGCACATGATTTAAAACAGTCAGTTTTAGAAGGTAAAGCTAGATAGGAGCTAATAGACTATTTTGTGATTATACCCTCAGACAGGGTTTATCTGGTGTAAAATTTCGCCACTTTGCTTTTTGTGTGAATTTATAGTGTTAACTAATTTTAGACAATTAATTGACACTATAAACTTTATGTCACTGACACCAACATAGTTGGGATTAAGGTGTAGACATGCAGTTGATGATGATGATGACCCTGAAGCAGGGTTTATTGTACTTGGTAGTTTTTGTAAAATGTTATGGACTCATCTCTGCACTCCCTTTCTATTATTGGTGTGGGGTAATTCTGCATAAAAACTAGGTGATGCTTTTGACTCTCAGTGAGCAAGCATACAATATGGAATAGCTAGTAGAGATGCTAGCTTAAGTGATTGTGGTGAACTATTTATTTTATTCCCAACGTTTACCTATATACTAAATTATTTGTAATTGTGATTCTTAAAGTAATCTGTTATGCGTAACCTATTATTCTTACGTTGATGCTTAAAGGGTGAGTATTTCTTTCTTAACCAATGCAATATCTTTATGTGGTATAAGAAATGATGTTTGGAATAAAAACTCACCTGTAATGTGCAGTACATGTTCTCTGATTTGCTGAAATTTCCTTGACAACAAAATTTTGTTTCTTATGTATCTGTGGTACTTGAAATTTATAGAATCGGGATGATTTTGGAAGATTGTTTTCTTAACAGACAAGTTGAAATAGACAACTGCTAGTTTTTAAAGAGGAGAATGATAAATACAAATAGACAGTCTTCTAAACTAGTGATTGTATTAACCTTTTCCTTGTTTTACGACATTCGTTTCTTCCATCCATGTTCTTGCACTAGATGTTTTAATGGGCAGGTAAACAGTATGTTTGTTACGCTTCCGTGGTTGTTGCCTTCATTTTTTATTCGCTTCTGCCTTTTCAACTATTTTATCATCTCACTTATTTTCTCATTTTTTTAGCTGCTGATGTCATACTGTGGAGACGGCGTCGTGTTTCATGTGGCATAGTTGTTGTTGCCACTTTTTCCTGGCTATTAATTGAGCGCTCAGGGATATCATTTTTACCTCTTTGTTCAGATGTCTTGCTGATTTTAGTAGTTCTGCTGTTTCTCCGGGCAAACTATGCTGTATATAGAAACAAGTACGATTATTCTACCCCTCATGTTCGTAGATTTCAAGTCTTTCTTCCAATAGGAATCATCTGACATCTCTCTTGCTCTTTGTACAGACAACTTCAGACAAAACCTGAACTAGTTCTATCAGAAGAAATGGTAAACAATGCTGCTGCATCATTTCGTGTCAAAGTCAATTACATGCTGCTTATGGCTCATGACATTACTCTTGGCAAAGATTTTAGACTTTTCTTCAAGGTTAGTGATAAGTGATTTACTAAGATTGGAAATAGCTACACGAAGAAGCCTTCCCACCCCATCCCATGTGCTTGCCTATTTTTTTGGTTGGTATGATGTTAAATGTTTATCAATTCCATGACTAACCAAAGGTAAGACACCCAGTCAATTATCATCAAAAGGTTCTTCCAGCCAATTAGAAATTCACAAGAATGTTCACAGTTTGTTAAAAGTGACAGGAAGTGTTTCTCAGATGTGTCAGGGGAGCAAAGTCTGAATTATGCAAAATTCTAAGACAATAACCGTAGATTATAGACTGCCCTTTACTGTCTGCTGCACAAAATGTTGAGAGCTTACAGCTAATAGAAATATCACCAGGATTCACCTCTAAGTGGTTTTACAATATCTTGTCCATTTGAGAAACAATACATGCAGTGGATATTATGTTTTGATTGGACTAGATGGTCTGTACTTGGCCTGTTTGCTACCTGCCCCATATGTCGTCTTTTTCCAGTATGCTACCATCGACATCTCATTGCCTGCCTGATTTTTCTGCCCACGGCTAAAAGTATTACTATTACTACTATATATTTCCTTTTGTGTTGTCTCACTTTTGTAAAATTGTAGAGGACTCGTGTTCTTCAAACATTCACTGGCATTTTAAAATCTGTTGCCCTCAAGTCCCAATTCTTCGAACCGACATATATGAATGCAAATGACCTAATTTTGCTTACTGTCTTGGAGCACGCATGTATCGTTATCTTTCAGATGTTGATTCTTGTCATGTGAATATTGGCGCATTTTGTGTGAGACACCTTGAACTTAAATTTTATGGGACTTTTCTGTGTAGATCTTACCAACACTTCCATTGAACTCCCTTTCATAATCATGAGAAAAAGAGTTATTGTGTCTGATATGCAGAAACATTTGACTGCATTTGAAATTAAAACTTGAAGTCCCAAAAACATCCTAACTAGGTCTGCAAGGAATCAATGGAGGTGTGGTTTTGGCCACCCCAATTTTTTCCCTGACTGACTTTATTACACAGTGCGATGCCTTTACATCTCTATCAATTTTGCACTTCTGCTGTATGAGACCCTAGAAAGGGTTAAGCTTTAGCCTTGATGAAACTTGTCGGTCAGCTGGAAAATTATTCACTCCATTTGACTTTAAAACATGAAATGGCAAAAACATCCAAACTAGTACTTCACTAGGATTGAATGGAGGGGTTGTTTCGGCTATCCAAGTTCTTTCCTGACTGACTTTATCAAATATTAATCTTTATCAATTTTACACCTTTTATCTTTGACTCCATAGGATGAACTTTCACAGCCTTGATGAAACTTGCAGGTCGTGATTGCTTTGTGGCTCTTGTCTGTGATTGGTAGCTTGATATCTTTCTTCACTCTCACATATATAGGTATAGTGTTTATCTTTGGTCTTTCTATTTGATGTCCTTTCATTTGTATATCCCTTATGTTCAGCAAGCCTAATATGGACCCGTGTTAGTTAAACCCACTGCTTGGTCATAGAATTTTGAAAATTGAACTCACTGGAACATACTCATAAACTTGCAAGATACTTATATGCTTCAGTTTTTCTCCATGTTGATCCGAAAATGTTTTGAATTTCAATTTTTCTATGGTTAAAATGCCACAAAATTTTGTGTAGATTTTTATTTTAGGGTGACATTTGTAATGTCAAATATCCTTAATTCATTCTCTTTGGCAGCTTTGGAAACACTGTATTTTGTCGCCGTTAAATGAAAGTTTGATTTGTAACTGATGTCAGTTGATTTTTTCTTGGATACATTTGATTCCTTTTACATTTTACCATTTTGAGAGCAGGAACCATTATCTCTATCACAATTCCAGCTTTGTACGACAAATTTGGAGACCATATTGATCGATATGTTGGGATGATCCATCAAAAAATTTCGAAGCATTATAAGATAGTGGATGAAAGTTTGCATAGCAGATTACCTAGAACTCTGACCAAGGACAAAGATCCTTGATTTAGATCGGCTGCTTCGTTGATTGAGCTAATTTGAGTTTGATTACATTGAGGGAGGAAGTTAAAAGAGGTTGACTTTCCAATTCACTGTACCTTGCTGACTAATCTCTTCTGTTTCTCAGTAGAATTTAGAATCAGTGTGTAAAAACACAGTATCATTCTGAAAGCAACTTTTAAAGCATTCATCTACATTTTTTATAATGCCTTCTTAGAACAGATTATAAGGCCTAAATTTATCACTTAGGCTACTTCTGGCCAAGTTCCATTACTGTTGTTACAATGTTACTATTTCTTCCTGGGTTTAATTACAAAAATACTCTTGAGATCCAGTCTAATTAAAAAAGGAACTCATTATCTTTTAAAATTAAACTACTCTCGTGATATTTGTTTCTATTTTGTTAAGTGCACCTTCAAGAGGAGGTATTCAGTATTTGTTAAGAATATACAAACATCAAGGAGATGTTTGTAATACCATAAGGGGGTGATTTTTAATTTTAGAAGATGATTAGAGTTTTTTGTAATTAGGTGAAATCTCAAGTTACCTTTCATTTTGCTCTTTTCTTACTTTAGAAGAGAATAATGTGAAAATAATTTTTGAAAAATGAGAATGAATTTTGAGAGTGTGATTGGATATAAGATAAAAATGTGATGATGAGAGTTGATGTGGTGCTTTTTTTTAGTATAACAATGATTAAATGTGATTGGCAACTTGAAAAATAAGAGAGAATGAATAGTGTATTTGTAATATAATGATATAATAATGAGAGTTGATGTTATATTTTTTTCTTTAAATTTTAAACATATGTGATTGATGATTTGAAAAGTGAAAATAAGTGAGTAGTACATTTTTTGAAATTTTTTACAAGCAATCACACTTTCATCCAAAATTTTGTCCAGAAAGTGGAAAGAAGGAAAATTGTTTCATTTGGCAATCACTGCCTTAGGCTGTGATTGGATATGAACGAAATTTTATTTTCGTTCCGCTAGAGAATTTTTTTTGACCAAATATGCGATTGTTTATGAAAATTTTCAGAAAATCTATTCTCACTTTCACTTTTTCTCATTTTTTCTTACATCAATCACATCTACACATTTTTTCACAAAATACTAATCATTATTACACATTCTCCCACAAATTTTACTATTCACTCACTCACATTTTTTATTATCAATCACATCCAATCATTATTTTACTATTTTTAAATCAAATCAACTTTCATCATTACATATCCATTCACACTCTCAAAATTTTCCAAAAACTTTCATCAGAATATTTTTTTCACTATTCTCTAGCGAAAAGAAAATTTTCAAAATGAAAGTATATCCAATCGCACTTAGTATTTACAATTTGTCTCTATTCTGTGGAGTTCCTCTGTTGTAAGGATGTAAAACACAGGATGGAACCCTTAAGGGGGAAAAAGAGAGAAGAAAAACAATAGCGCTCTGATACAAAAGCATTTATTCATCATTCCAGACTATAAGGCCAACAAATACATTCCTAACAGGGCAAAATCCATCTGCAATAATAATAATAATATTATTATTATTATTATTATTATTATCATCATCATCTTGGACTTTGGCAATGAAAAATCGGTGCCTGACGTGCACTGGGAGACAAAAAAAATGGAACAATTGTCCTTCATCCATACACCAAGTGTACCATACATGATCATGATGATATAAGTAAATGCCGCCTATCTACTCTCTCAATCTGCTTGATGCGTAAACATCTTTGGTGAAAAAAACAGTAATAATTTTATGCAAGACAAATAGATTTGCATACCAAAAAATCTATTTACACTAAACAGTATATGGATATAACTGACTTATGGTCATGTCTCTTATTTTGTTCAAATACCTCCTAAAAAAATCTGGATATTAAGATATTTCGGAAGAGTTTCAAAGTTCAAGCTGATAGTATTCTCATATCTAATATATCCATATGGCAATCTTAAACCAAACGAGCAACTTCATACACTGCATTCTGCATGTTAACTTGGCGCAGCTTTGAGAAGATGGCGGAACATCACTTTTGAATCATTGGCTTTATTCAACCAAACATCATAAAGTGCACCTGCAATACAATAATATAAAGTGATAGCGACTGGTTTACTCCAATGCATTTACAAAGAGGGCCATTTGAAAAGTAAGGTAAACTTACAAACTTAGTTCTTGCGGCAGTAAAAATCACGTTTTGCAAAAAAGTATTGTAACTACATAAACATCTCAATTTGGGTCCTTCAAAATGCAAGGTTTGCAAAGTAGTCCTATATAGTTGAAAATCTCACTTTTGGTACTAATTTCACCGGATTAGATGTGCCGCTCACGTGATTGAAACCCAGTGAAATTTAGTACCAAAATTGAGATTTTCAGAACTACTTTGCAAACCGTGCATTTTGCAGGACCAAAATGAGAGTTACGTAACTTTTTTTTGCGAAACGTGATTTTACTAGACCTTTTTAGCTACCACCCTATAATTACAGACTAATTTTGCAATTTTACCAAAAAGTAAATACTATTCAGAAAATTGAAGGGGGTGCAGAAGTAAGCCATTTGTATATTTGATTTGCTATTGATTTGAAACCCACACATCAGTTAATCATTCACAGCTTAATGCAGAGTGTTCCAGGGGGTATAGCAGTACAACTAACTAAAAGAAAAACATTGGAATAGAATTTAAGGAAAATTTTATACTATCAGTTGACCCCTAAACAAATAGAAGTATGAAAGAATGATCGATTGAACTCAGAAAAAGGCGACCGTTCCTATATTCACCAGTAAAAGCTATGCAACAAATAATACGGTCTATTGAAAAAATAAAAGTACCTCCTTGAATTCCTTAGCGAATTTCTTGACTGTAGAGATTGCCACAGTGGCAGCTTCTTCATAAGGATATCTGCAACGACGTCATAATATAAGACGAACAAATAATAGACACTATGAACCAAAGCTACCAATGAAAGAGCAAGTAAAGCAAGCGAGTTTTTGCCAACAAGCTTTCCCGTGAACCATATTTTATGGGTAAAACTTGTGTTGTATTATAAAAATCAGCATTACAACATACACTGATACAAGGAGATTTAATACTTCTCGTTAGCAGAATGACAGACAACAATATGAACATGAAATCACGATTATTTATAGTCAGAAACTGATTTTGTTTTGAAGACACTACCCAATAATGCACATTGATTTTAGCACGGAATTATTTCTTTGACTTGATAGTAATTATTTCTTTGACTTGATAGTAATAATGCTAATGCATAGTGTCCATCAGTTTTACGGCCGCCACATAGTCTGAGACGCCATCTCGCTTCACTACGGCCCACATCCTTCCCATAGTAAGAATGTGGCTTCCTAAATCATGATCGGCCGACATCTCATAATCCTTAAATTCTCTAATACGCCTCCTTTTCAGGACTGCGGGACAAATGACAGACTTCCTAGCGGTCTCGTGAGGCCCAGCCATTCTAACTATACATATATCAGGCCCATGAAAATTTTTAAATATCATGAAATTTTTTAAGTTCGAAGCGTAGTAAAATGAAGACATATATCATTTCTCAACATTAAAATTATGCATTTTCGCAATAAAAGGCATTAACATACGGCTCAAGTCTCATAAAGTAACATGCTTGCATAGTACATGACATAAAGCTCAAATTTAACAATACAATATGACGAGAAAAATATAAGTATTACCTCGAAGTCCCCGTGGTGCGGCAAAGGTGATTGATCATAGATTATTAAAAAAATTCCGACTCTCATTTTTTTTTTAAGTCTAAGTCCAAACATAAAGCCTAGCTTATGATACCACTAATGTAGCGCCTAATTTTAAGAAAGTGCAACTACGCATAATAATATCCACAATGACTAAGAATTTAACGAAAACGAGCCAACCATTTTTTTTTTCCAAGAATCAAATAACTAACTTAAATAAAAATTTCATCATCCATCAATTGAAATAAAGCCAAGATTACATTGTATGTTTTATAAAAACGAAAAAAAAAAATTAAAAGACCAACATCGTTCATGAAATTCTACTACTAATAAAAATCCGACAAAAATAATCGTCATGATCAATTCACCCGCCACACGCCACGCTCGGACTCCTCAACCTCGAAAGGGAAAAATTATCAGGGTGAGTTATCGCAACTCGGGGAAGCAAAACTCGCTTAAATACGCATGCATAATAGTTAGCACCAACTTTCACGAAAAAAATTATACGTTGTGCAATCTAGGGGGGAATTAAATTAATAAGTCATACTGATGAAACTATGGGAAAGAGTTATAGAAGCAAGAATAAGAAATGAAACTAGTATATTAGATAATCAATTTGGCTTCATGCCGAAGATCCACAATTGATCATAGTCTCAAGTACAATTAAGTACAAATAGTCTCAAAGTCTCATGTACATTTAAGTACGAATAGTCTCAAAGTCTCGCGTATTGAATTAAGTACCAATAAAAATCTCAAAGTCTCGATGCAATTAAGTACCAATAGTCTCAAAGTCTCGCATACAATTAAGTACCAATAGTCTCAAAGTCTCGCGTACAATTAAGTACAAATAGTCTCAACATCACACATCATATTTATCATGAATATGCAACTAAACACTTAAAAATCATCAGGGCATTTAAATTAAATAAAAGCAATAAAACCCCACCTCAAATAAAGTGCGAAAATACCAAATGTGTACTCGATTGAAAGTTCTAGACCTCGTGAAATGATTTCCTACAAATAAATAAATAAAATGACTTAATATATAAATTTGTAGAAAAGTCTTGGCTTAGAAATAATAAATACAACAAGAGTGGGCAAGAGGATATTTGAAAACATAATTAAGATTTGAACCATCGTTCTCGTGTGAGGTACCATTAAAATTGAAAGAAAAATTTTATAAAACGGTCAACTCGAATTGGGCAGTCAAGCTGCTAATGTTGGATATTGAAAAAAAAATCTGTTTGGTATTATATATGAGGCAAGGAATGATGAAAGATAATGACAATTAAGAGAGGCCCAAGAAGAAAGCCCATATCATCACGTCACTCTCAGACTCTCTTTGTGGGTGAAAGACAAGGAATTGGATGGATTACTGTAAACTAAAATAAGGAAAAATCTGGGTAAATTTGTAATTTCAGAAAATGGGATACTAAGCAGCAGTATCATCTCTCTCTCAGTTTCTCTTTTGAAATCAAAACCCATCTCCCCAAAAAAAATATCTCAGATTGTTGTTCATCTTCAACAATTCACTCTCGGTCTCTTACTCTCTTTAAAAATTCTCTCCCCAACTTGCAACCCGTCTTCCTCCTCCTCACTCGTCTCCGTCTCTCTGTCTCACTCCCTTTCTTGGCCTCGCTCGGCTCTCCCTGTCTCAGTCTCACTCTCTCTCCCTCTCTCTCTCTCCAAAATTCTCTCACACCGCCACATCAAATCTAACTGCTTTAAGCGCGAGAGATATATATCATTTCGCGACGCATTTTCGCAGGAGCAGCATTAACATACTACCAAGTTCGGGTATATTTTTATTTTTTTTTTTTTTCAAATTTGTGGAGTTTGGATAAATTTTGAAGAAATCGAGTTTTTTTTTTTTTTCTGAGGTTTCAAAATTTAATGGGTTTTCGGTTTTTAAGAAAGTGCAACTACGATTGCGAAGTGGTGATGCGGTGGTTGAAGGAGTTTTCGGCCGAAAATTGTAAACTAAGAGAACTCGTATTTACCTTCCATCGTGAAGGTGAGAGAAGTACTAATGATTTTGCCAAAACGAAGAATCAAGGCTCGTGGTTTGAATGGGAGAGATTTATCAAAATATTTCCACTAATATGTGAGAGTTGTATGGGTTATGGAGTGTGGAATACGTGGGGTAATGGGATTGTATTTGAGTTCAAGACCTCGTGGAGACGTGGGTATAGGGTATCGCTTTAAGGAGTTAAGTGAGTAGTGGCATTTGAACGTGGGTTAAAGATATCCGATAGAAGCATACATTTAGGAAAAGATTTGGTTTTATCCGATATAATATGTAAAGATAATGGTAAATAAAATTTAAATTTTGAATTTAAATAAAAATAATAATTTTGCAAAAAATTATAACTCTTCTAGAAACTCGGATATGGGCTCTTGAAAATAAAAATAAAAATAAGTTTATAAATGGGCCTCGTTAATATTATTAAGATTTGAACCATCAACTTTTACTAAAATTCTATCTTCACAATAATTAAAATCCTAAAGGTCTAAAAATACTAAAAATCCAAATTGGTAAAAATTGGGGTATTATATTCTACCCACCTCAATAAAAAATTTTGTCTCGAAATTTCTATTACATACCTTGATCAAAGAAGACGGATACTTGGATTTGATTTCCTCTTCCCTTTCCCATGTTGCCTCATTTTTCCCGTGTCTACTCCATTGTACTTTGATAAAAACCACATCTCTGTTTCTAAGTTCATGCACTTTACGATCCAAAATGGCTATAGGTCAAACACATATTTCCTCGATTAACAATGTGATCGGGTCAAACACATATTTCCTCAAAGATTGATACGTGAAACACATTATGTACCCCGACAAGTCCGGTGGCAAAGCCGGCGATACGCCAAATCCCCAACTCTTTCTAGTATCTCAAATGGTCCAATATAACGAGGTCGTAATTTTCCCTTTTTTGACCAAATCTTATAATTCCCTTCATTGGAGCCACTTTCAAAAACACACTGTTGTTTTGACTTCAAATCGTATGTCCTTTCTCAAGCTTATCCACATAAGATTTAAGAGAGTATCTTGAGCGACCTTTATTCTATCCCTGATCTCTCAAATCTTTTCCATATGTTTGTTCAATCAACTCCGGTCCCAAAATTTTCCTTTCTCCCACTTCACTCCAATATAAAGGGGACCTACACTTCCTCCCGTATAATGCTTCATACGGAGCCATCTTAATCGTTGCTTGGTAAATCGTTATTGCACGCAAATTCCACCAATGGCAACATAGTTTCCCAACTTTCCCCGTATCCAATACACATGCTCTCAACAAGTCCTCTAATGTCTTAATAGTTCTCTCGGATTGCCCATCGGTGCAATGGATGATAGGTCATCTCAATCTCAATTTCATTCCCAACGCTTCTTGCAAACTCCTCCGAACTTCGATGTAAACCGCGGGATCTCTGCCAAATCGACACGATAGAAACGCACCCGTGTAACCTCACAATTTCCTTAATATAGATTCTCGCATACTGATCCATGTTAAAAGTCATTCGCATGCAACATAAAATGTCTTTTCTTGGTCAATCGATCCACTATGACCCTGATCGCGTTATTCTTCCTTAGTGTTTGTGGTAGTCCAACCACAAAATCCATAGTTATATGTTCCCACTTCCACTCCCGGATCTCCAACGGCTTAAGCAAACCCGACGGTCGGCGGTGCTGCTCAACAACTTTAACTTGAACCTCACAAAAACATTTCTCTACAAAATCCCCAATATCTCTCTTCATGCTCCTCCACCAAAAAAGTCTCCTCAAGTCGTGGTACATCTTTGTACCTCCCGGATGAGTAGGGTAGGAGTATTATGTGCCTCCTCTAGAATTTCCTTCCGAGTTCCTCATCCTGGGGGACACAAATCCTTCCTTCATATGTCGAACATCATCACCAATTACCTTGAATCCTCGATGTCTCCACTTGTACATGTTCCCTCATCTTGCACAAAAACTTATCGTGGGGTTGGGTCTCCTTAATCTTATCTCTTAAGGTGGGTTGCACCACCAATGATGCCAAAATGGCTTCCGTACCATTTGGTGGCTCAACAACTTCAATCTCCGGTTTGGCAAACTCTCTTGCCAATAATCGCTTTTGCTCCGTGAGCATACAAGTTAACTCCCCTCCTCCCTTTTCGGCTCAAGGCATCGGCTACTACGTTAGCTTTGCCGGATGGTACCGAATGGTGCGATCATAGTCTTTCACCGCTTTCTAACCATCTCCTCTCGCCTCATGTTCAACTCCTTCGAGTGAAAAGATATTTAAGGCTTTTGTGATCCGTGAATATTTCACACTTCCTCCATATAGGTAGTGTCGCCATATCTTTAATGCGTGTACCACGGCAGCCAACTCCGTGTCATGTGTGGGGTAATTCAACTCATGCGTCTTTAGTTGTCTCGAGGCGTAAGCCACAACCTTGCCGTGTTGCATCAAAAACACAACCCAAGCCTTGCTTCGATGCGTCACTATAGATGGCAAATCCTCATGTAGGATTTGGAATTGTCAATACAAAGGGTTAATTTACCTTTCAACTCCCGAAAACTCTCCTCGCACTTCCGAGTCCATTCGAACTTCTCCCCTTTTCTCACAACCGAGTCATAGGCATGGCTATTCCGGAGAATCCCCGATAAACCTTCTCGTAATAGCCACTAGACCTAGAAAACTCCGTACCTCACTTGCATTCTTAGGTACATTCCAACTGCTTCCTGCTTCAACCTTACCAGGGTCAACTTCAATTCCTTGTGATGTGACCACGTGTCCGAGAAACACGACTCGGTCCAACCAGAATTCACATTTCTTAAACTTTGCATATAACTTCTCCTTGCGAAGCGTCTCCAATACAATCCTTAAATGCTCCTCGTGTTGCACCTTATCCTTCGAATATACCAATATGTCATCTATGAAGACTATGACGAATTGATCTAGGTAAGGGTGAAAAACTCTGTTCATCAAGTCCATAAAGACTGTTGGTGCATTAGACAAACCAAATGGCATCACTACAAACTCATAGTGCCCGTAACGGGTTCTAAATGCCGTTTTTGGAATATCACACTCTTTTACCTTCAGTTGGTGGTACCCAGATCTCAGATCGATCTTGGAGAACACACTAGCTCCTCGAAGTTGATCGAATAAATCTTCGATCCTCGGCAATGGATGCTTATTCTTTACTGTAAGTCGATTCAACTCTCTGTAATCGATGCACATTCGAAGTGATCCGTCTTTCTTCTTTACGAATAGGACTGGCGCGCCCCAAGGTGACACACTTGGGCGAATAAATCCTGTTTCCAACAGTTCTTGTATTTGAACCTTTAGCTCCTGCAGTTCCTTCGGCGCCATCCGATTGCTCTAGATACTGGTTCCTACCAAATCGATGGAAAGACATCCACAAATTCCCTTGGGAAAGACATCCACAATTTCGCTGGGTCAGGAACGTCATTTGGTGTCAACTCAGTTGTTGGAGTTCCAACAATATTCACCAAATACCCTTGACACTTTCCCTTTTTCAGCAAGGTCAAAGCATTCATTGCTGATATAACTTTAGGCACGGTCCTAGTCTTAGTCCCGTAAAACTTTATTGTTTCTCCTCCTGGCAATTGTAGTGTCACTTCCTTTTCCTGACATTGGATGTCAACTCGATATCTACTAAGCCAGTCCATACCAAATATTATATCGAAATCCTTCATATCAATTACATACAAATTGGCTTTTAGATCCTTTCCCCCTATGTCAATGTCTACGTCCTTAATGATTGAATCAGTGAAAATTGTCTTACCAGAAGGCAAACTAATCTCAAGGGGTTCGTCGATCCTAGTATCGCTATGTCCAATCATATTATAAAATCTCGAAGACATAAATGAATGTGTGGCACCCGTATCAAATAATGCTAAAGCAGGTATTCCAAGTACATTTAACATACCTGACATCGTGCCCGGGTTCAATCAGCTTCCCCCTGGGTCATAGCATATACTCGTGCCTGTCCTCCAGATCCTTGCCCTTTTCTTCCCTGTTCCCAAGTGGGGCAATCCCATGACGAATGTCCTGGCATCTTACACCAGTAGCACTTATTCTGTCCCATCAAACACTCCCCATTATGATTTTTCCCGCATTTCGCACACAGCGGTTTACCAGTTTGAGGTTTAGGCCCCGGTCTCGCGTCAGTCCTCGCTTGTTTATTCTGATTTCGATTCCTGTCCTGGTTTCCATTCCAGTTCATTTTTCCCAAATTCCCGGTTTGTTGCCGGTCTAACTCCTGGCTTGCAGCAATCTCCTGAGCACGGAACACTGTGTCTGCGTACGATAGAACCCCGTGACTTGCCACAATGTGGCGTATCCCTGGTCGTAAACCCGCTCGGAACCTTAGCGCGCTCGTTTGCGTCAGATCCACCATATATTCCACGAAGAAGCTCATTTGGTTGAACTTCCTCTCGTACTCTGTCACGGACATTCCCTCTTGTTTTAAATCCCAAAACTCCCGCTCCATCTGTTCCCGATAATGTTGGGGACAGTACTTCTTCATCACTATTTCTTTGAACCCCTCCCAAGTTAGGGCTGCTCGTTCCTCGGCAGGCCTTAGTCTCCAGTAGCTCATCCACCAACGTCCTGCATCTTGTACTTTGCATGCGAGCACAAAGGATGCGTTGTGCCTCAGTACACCCGATTAACTCGAAGGTACGTTCCAATGACACAAACCACTCGTCTACGTAGGCAGGTCCTTCTTGCCCATTAAAGATCAGCGGTGAGAAGCGGCAAAACTGCTCTACCACTTGTGCTTGAGTTAATGCCGGGGCTTGGTTGACTGCGTGATCATTCTCGTTATTCCCTCGATTCCATGTCGGAAATGGGTTTGCCTCATTATTTCGATTCGCATGGTTATTAGTAGTAGTAGCACCTCGGGTCCTCACCCTACGTCCTCGAATCATTTTCCTATAGCCAAAGTATAACCACAACTTAGTAAAACTCGTCTGAGATATGCGTTCTAAGTCAAAATACAGTTTATAAGTCAACTCATCATAAGAAAAGATATCGCTAGATAAGACATCCATAAAGAAATGTAAAATATTTCCATTATCATCAATTTAAACCTTCAAGAGGTACAATATGCAAATCTGAAAACAACTGAAAATGGGAAAACAAAATGCTGGACTAAGAAAGAAATCCTAACTACTACACTAAATCACTAAGCATTGTTGGAGTTCTCATCCCATGGTTCTTCTTCAGGATCTTCCTCCATCCGATCTTCCTCGCTCTGTTATATATGCTTGACCACATCCCATACAAAGAGGCAAATGAAGTCGAAAAAAGCGATGATGGGAGCATCTGCATTGTAGGTGAAGGTCGTTTCTCGAAGAAAGAGGGCTCTCACACGAGGTTCCCACTCCGGGGCATAGTGTCCATCAGTTTTACGGCCGCCACATAGTCTGAGACGCCATCTCGCTTCACTACGGCCCACATCCTTCCCATAGTAAGAATGTGGCTTCCTAAATCATGATCGACCGACATCTCATAATCCTTAAATTCTCTAATACGCCTCCTTTTCAGGACAGGACAAATGACAGACTTCCTAGCGGTCTCGTGAGGCCCAACCATTCTAACTATACATATATCAGGCCCATGAAAATTTTTAAATATCATGAAATTTCTTAAGTTCGAAGCGTAGTAAAATGAAGACATATATCATTTCTCAACATTAAAATTATGCATTTTCGCAATAAAAGGCATTAACATACGGCTCAAGTCTCATAAAGTAACATGCTTGCATAGTACATGACATAAAGCTCAAATTTAGTAATACAATATGACGAGAAAAATATAAGTATTACCTCGAAGTCCCCGTGGTGCGGCGAAGGTGATTGATCATAGATTATTAAAAAAAAATTCCGACTCTCATTTTTTTTTAAGTCTACAGAAACGTAAGCCTGCTCTGATACCACTAATGTAGCGCCTAATTTTAAGAAAGTGCAACTACGCATAATAATATCCACAATGACTAAGAATTTAACGAAAACGAGTCAACCATTTTTTTTCCAAGAATCAAATAACTAACTTAAATAAAAATTTCATCATCCATCAATTGAAATAAAGCCAGTACACTGTATGTTTTATAAAAACGAAAAAAAATTAAAAGACCAACATCGTTCATGAAATTCTACTACTAATAAAAATCCGACAAAAATAATCACATGATCAATTCACCCGCCACACGCCACGTCGGACTCCTCAACCTCGAAACATGTAAAATTATTGGGGTGAGTTATCGCCAACTCAAATGGGGAAGCAACTCGCTCAAGTTAAATACACATGCATAACAGATTAACACCAACTTTCACGAAAAATATCATAGTCTCAAGTACAATTAAGTACAAATAGTCTCAAAGTCTCATGTACATTTAAGTACGAATAGTCTCAAAGTCTCGCGTACAATTAAGTACCAATAGTCTCAAAGTCTCGCATACAATTAAGTACCAATAGTCTCAAAGTCTCGCGTACAATTAAGTACAAATAGTCTCAACATCACACATCATATTTATCATGAATATGCAACTAACAGCTTAAAACAGGGCATTTAAATTAAACAAAAGCAATAAAACCCCACCTCAAATAAAGTGCGAAAAATACCAAATGTGTACTCGATTGAAAGTTCTAGACCTCGATTTAATGATTTCCTACAAATAAATAAATAAAATGACTTAATATATAAATTTGTAGAAAAAGTCTTGGCTTAGAAATAATAAATACAACAAGAGTGGGTCAAGAGGATATTTGAAAACATAATTAAGATTTGAACCATCGGGTTCGGTCAACTCGAATTAGGCGATCAAGTTTGCTAATGTTGGATATTGAAAAAAAAAAAATGTGTTTGGTATTATATATGAGGCAAGGAATGATGAAAGATAATGGCAATTAAGAGAGGCCCAAGAAGAAAGCCCATATAATCACGTCACTCTCGGACTCTCTTTGTGGGTGAAAGACAAGGAATTTGATGGATTACGTAAACTAAAATAAGGAAAAATCAGGGTAAATTTGTAATTTGAGAAAATGGGATACTAAAAGCGGATTCATCTCTCTCTCGCTTCTCTTTGAAATCAAAACCCATCTCCCAAAAAAATATCTCAGTTGTTGTTCATCTTCAACAATTCACTCTCGGTCTCTTACTCTCTTTAAAAATTCTCTCCCCAACTTGCAACCCGTCTTCCTCCTCCTCACTCGTCTCCGTCTCTCTGTCTCACTCCCTTTCTTGGCCTCGCTCGGCTCTCCCTGTCTCAGTCTCACTCTCTCTCCCTCTCTCTCTCCAAAATTCTCTCACACCGCCACATCAAACAAATGCAAGCGGAGAGAGCGTGACGCGCGACGCCGGAGGCGGCGTTCGGGTATATTTCATTTTTTTTTTTTCAAATTTGTGGAGTTTGGATAAATTTTGAAGAAATCGAGTTTTTTTCTTGGTTTTTCGGAGGTTTCGAAAATTTCTGGGTTTTCGGTTTTTCGGCTTCGATTGCGAAGTGGTGATGCGGTGGTTGAAGGAGTTTTCGGCCGGAAAATTGTAAACTAAGAGAACTCGTATTTACCTTGGATCGTGAAGGTGAGAGAAGTACTAATGATTTTGCCAAGAACGAAGGCTTGTGGTTTGAATGGGAGAGATTTATCAAAATATTTCCACTAATATGTGAGAGTTGTATGGGTTATGGCGTGTGGAATACGTGGGGTAATGGGATTGTATTTGAGTTCTTTGAAGACTCGCTGTGGAGAGACGTGGGTGTTTAGGGTATCGCTTTAAGGAGTTAAGAGAGTAGTGGCATTTGAACGTGGGTTAAAGATATCGATATAAGCATACATTAGGAAAAGATTTGGTTTTATCGATATAATATGTAAAGATAATGGTAAATAAAATTTAAATTTTGAATTTAAATAAAAATAATAATTTTGCGAATTATAACTCTTCTAGAAACGGATATGGGCTCTTGAAAATAAAAATAAAAATAAGTTTATAAATGGGCTTTAATATTATTAGGGGACTGGGCTTTTACTAAAATTCTATCTTGGGCCAATAATTAAAATCTTAAAGGTCTAAAAATACTAAAATCCAAATTGGTAAAAATTGGGGTATTACATTCTACCCACCTCAATAAAAAATTTCGTCCTCGAAATTTCGGTTACATACCTTGATCAAAGAAGACGGGATACTTGGATTTGATTTCCTCTTCCCTTTCCCATGTTGCCTCATTTTTCCGTGTCTACTCCATTGTACTTTGATAAAAACCACATCTCTGTTTCTAAGTTCATGAACTTTACGATCCAAAATGGCTATAAGCATCTCTTCGTATGACAAATTCTTACCTATGTGTAGGTCCTTGTAATTAACAATGTGATCGTGGTCAAACACATATTTCCTCAAAGATTGATACGTGAAACACATTATGTACCCACGACAAGTCGGTGGCAAAGCCGGCGATACGCCAAATCCCCAACTCTTTCTAGTATCTCAAATGGTCCAATATAACGAGGTCGTAATTTTCCTTTTTTACCAAATCTTATAATTCCCTTCATTGGAGCCACTTTCAAAAACACATCAACATTGCGACTTCAAATCGTATGTCCTTTCTCGCTTATCCACATAAGATTTACCTCTATCATGTGAAGCGACCTTTATTATATCCCTGATCTCTCAAATCTTTTCCATTGTTTGTTCAATCAACTCCGGTCCCAAAATTTTCCTTTCTCCCACTTCACTCCAATATAAAGGGGACCTACACTTTCTCCCGTATAATGCTTCATACGGAGCCATCTTAATCGTTGCTTGGTAACTATTATTGTACGCAAATTCCACCAATGGCAACATAGTTTCCCAACTTTCCCCCGTATCCAATACACATGCTCTCAACAAGTCCTCTAATGTCTTAATAGTTCTCTCGGATTGCCCATCGGTCTGCGGATGATAGGCTGTACTGAATCTCAATTTCGTTCCCAACGCTTCTTGCAAACTCCTCCAGAACTTCGATGTAAACCGCGGATCTCTGTCTGACACGATAGAAACTGGCACCCCGTGTAACCTCACAATTTCCTTAATATAGATTCTGGCATACTGATCCATGTTAAAAGTCATTCGCATCGTGAGAAAAATGTCTTTGACTTGGTCAATCGATCCACTATGACCCAGACTGCGTTATTCTTCCTTAGTGTTTGTGGTAGTCCAACCACAAAATCCATAGTTATATGTTCCCACTTCCACTCCGGGATCTCCAACGGCTTAAGCAAACCCGACGGTCGCTGGTGCTCTGCTTTAACTTGCTGGCAGACCAAACATTTCTCTACAAAATCCCCAATATCTCTCTTCATGCTCCTCCACCAGAAAAGTCTCCTCAAGTCGTGGTACATCTTTGTACCTCCCGGATGAGCTGTGTAGGGAGTATTATGTGCCTCCTCTAGAATTTCCTTCCGGAGTGCCTCATCCTTAGGGACACAAATCGTTCCTTCATATGTCGACATCATCACCGATTACCTTGAATCCCTCGATGTCTCCAAATTTGTACATGTTCCCTCATCTTGCACAAAAACTTATCGTGGGGTTGGGTCTCCTTAATCTTATCTCTTAAGGTGGGTTGCACCACCAATGATGCCAAAATGGCTTCCGTATCATTTGGTGTCTCAACAACTTCAATCTCGGTTTGGCAAACTCTCTTGCCAATCGCTCTTTGCTCTGAGCATACAAGTTAACTCCCCTTCGCCCTTCGGCTCAAGCATCGGCTACTACGTTAGCTTTGCCGGATGGTGCTTGAATGGTGCAATCATAGTTTTTCACCGTTCTAACCATCTCCTCTCGCTTCATGTTCAACTCCTTCTGAGTGAAAAGATATTTAAGGCTTTTGTGATCCGTGAATATTTCACACTTCCCTCCATATAGGTAGTGTCGCCATATCTTTAATGCGTGTACCATGGCAGCCAACTCCAGGTCATGTGTGGGGTAATTCAACTCATGCGTCTTTAGTTGTCTCGAGGCGTAAGCCACAACCTTGACATGTTGCATCAAAACACAACCCAAGCCTTGCTTCGATGCGTCACTATAGATGGCAAATCCCTCTGTAGGATTTGGAATTGTCAATACAGGGGCAGAAGTTAATTTACCTTTCAACTCCTGAAAACTCTCCTCGCACTTCTGAGTCCATTCGAACTTCTCCCCTTTTCTCGTCAACCGAGTCATAGGCATGGCTATTCCAGAGAATCCCTCGATAAACCTTCTGTAATAGCCAGCTAGACCTAGAACACTTCGTACCTCACTTGCATTCTTAGGTACATTCCAACTGCTTACTGCTTCAACCTTACCAGGGTCAACTTCAATTCCTTGTGATGTGACCACGTGTCCGAGAAACACGACTCGGTCCAACCAGAATTCACATTTCTTAAACTTTGCATATAACTTCTCCTTGCGAAGCGTCTCCAATACAATCCTTAAATGCTCCTCGTGTTGCACCTTATCCTTGAATATACCAATATGTCATCTATGAAGACTATGACGAATTGATCTAGGTAAGGGTGAAAAACTATGTTCATCAAGTCCATAAAGACTATTGGTGCATTAGACAAACCAAATGGCATCACTACAAACTCATAGTGCCCGTAACGGGTTCTAAATGCCGTTTTTGGAATATCACACTCTTTTACCTTCAGTTGGTGGTACCCAGATCTCAGATCGATCTTGGAGAACACACTAGCTCCTCGAAGCTGATCGAATAAATCTTCGATCCTCGGCAATGGATGCTTATTCTTTACTGTAAGTCGATTCAACTCTCTGTAATCGATGCACATTCGAAGTGATCCGTCTTTCTTCTTTACGAATAGGACTGGCGCGCCCTAAGGTGACACACTTGGGCGAATAAATCCTGTTTCCAACAGTTCTTGTATTTGAACCTTTAGCTCCTAGCTTCCTTCTGCCATCCGATAGGGTGCTCTAGATATCGTATACCAAATTGATGGAGAACTCAACTTGTCGATTTGGTGGTACTCCTGGTAACTCTTCGGGAAAGACATCCACAAATTCCCGGACTGTAGGAACGTCATTTGGCGTCAACTCAGTTGTTGGAGTTCCAACAATATTCACCAAATACCCTTGACACTTTTCCTTTTTCAGCAAGGTCAAAGCATTCATTGCGGATATAACTTTAGGCACGGTCCTAGTCATAGTCCGGTAAAACTTTATTGTTTCACCTCCTGGCAATTGTAGTGTCACTTCCTTTTCCTGACACTGGATGTCAGCTCGATATCTACTAAGCCAGTCCATACCAAATATTATATCGAAATCCTTCATATCAATTACATACAAATTGGCTTTTAGATCCTTTCCCCCTATGTCAATGTCTACGTCCTTAATGATTGAATCAGTGAAAATTGTCTTACCAGAAGGTAAACTAATCTCAAGGGTTAAATCGATCCTAATATCACTATGTCCAATCATATTATAAAATCTCGAAGACATAAATGAATGTGTGGCACCCGTATCAAATAATGCTAAAGCAGGTATTCCAAGTACATTTAACATACCTGACATCGTGCCCGGGTTCTGATCAGCTTCCCCCTGGGTCATAGCATATACTCGTGCCTGTCCTCCAGATCCTTGCCCTTTTCTTCCCTCGTTCCCAGTGGGGCAATCCCATGACGAATGTCCTGGCATCTTACACCGAGCATTTATTCTGTCCCATCAAACACTCCCCATTATGATTTTTCCCGCATTTCGCACGGTTTTTACCGGTTGAGGTTTAGGCCCCCGGTCTTGCGCGTCGATCCTTCGCTGTTTATTCTCGATTTTGATTCCTATCCTGGTTTCCATTCCAGTTCATTTTTCCCAAATTCCCGGTTGTTGCGGTCTAACTCCCCGGCTTGCGGCAATCTCCGAGCACGGAACACCGTGGTTCGCGTGCGATAGAACCCCCCGTGACTTGCCACAATGTGGCGTATCCCTGGTCGTAAACCCGCTCGGAACCTTAGCGCTCGTTTACGGTGCAGATTCACTATATATTCCACGAAGAAGCTCATTTGGTTGAACTTCCTCTCGTACTCTCATCACGGACATTCCCTCTTGTTTTAAATCCCAAAACTCCCGCTCCATCCGTTCCCGATAATGTTGGGGACAGTACTTCTTCATCACTATTTCTTTGAACCCCTCCCAAGTTAGGGCTGCTCGTTCCTCGGCAGGCCTTAGTCTCCAGTAGCTCATCCACCAACGTCCTGCATCTTGTACCGGTGATGCATCGAGCACAAAGGATGCGTTGTGCCTCGACACCCAATTAACTCGAAGGTGCGTTCGTTCCAATGACACAAACCACTCGCTCGAGGCGTGTCCTTCTTGCCCATTAAAGATCACGGTGAGAAGCGGCAAAACCGCTCTACCACTTGTGCTTGAGTTAATGCCGGGCTTGGTTGATCGCGTGATCATTCTCGTTATTCCAACGATTCCATGTCGGAAATGGGTTTGCCTCATTATTTCGATTCGCATGGTTGTTAGTAGTAGTAGCACCTCGGGTCCTCACCCTACGCCCTCGAATCATTTTCCTATAGCCAAAGTATAACCACAACTTAGTAAAACTCGTGCGAGATATGCGTTC
Organism: Rehmannia glutinosa; assembly: GCA_016081115.2. NCBI lineage: Eukaryota > Viridiplantae > Streptophyta > Magnoliopsida > Lamiales > Orobanchaceae > Rehmannia > Rehmannia glutinosa. The sequence continues at coordinate 103,210,559 of CM071936.1, forward strand.
TAAGTCAAAATACGCTTTATAAGTCAACTCATCATAAGAAAAGATATCGCTAGATAAGACATCCATAAAGAAATGTAAAATATTTCCATTATCATCAATTTAAACCTTCAAGAGGTACAATATGCAAATCAAAACAACGAAAAATGGGAAAACAAAATCTTTGAACTAAGAAAGAAATCCTAACTACTACACTAAATCACTAAGCATTGCTTTGGAGTTCTCATCCCATGGTTCTTCTTCAGGATCTTCCTCCATCCGATCTTCTAGCTCTTTATATGCTTGACCACATCCCATACAAAGAGGCGTGAAGTCGACAAAGGCGATGATGGGAGCATCTGCATTGTAGGTGAAGGTCGTTTCTCGAAGAAAGAGGGCTCTCACACGAGGTTCCCACTCCGGGGCATAGTGTCCATCAGTTTTACGGCCGCCACATAGTCTGAGACGCCATCTCGCTTCACTACGGCCCACATCCTTCCCATAGTAAGAATGTGGCTTCCTAAATCATGATCGGCCGACATCTCATAATCCTTAAATTCTCTAATACGCCTCATTTTCAGGACTGTGGGACAAATGACAGACTTCCTAGCGGTCTCGTGAGGCCCAGCCATTCTAACTATACATATATCATGCCCATGAAAATTTTTAAATATCATGAAATTTCTTAAGTTCGAAGCATAGTAAAATGAAGACATATATCATTTCTCAACATTAAAATTATGCATTTTCGCAATAAAAGGCATTAACATACGGCTCAAGTCTCATAAAGTAACATGCTTGCATAGTACATGACATAAAGCTCAAATTTAGTAATACAATATGACGAGAAAAATATAAGTATTACCTCGAAGTCCCCGTGGTGCGGCGAAGGTGATTGATCATAGATTATTAAAAAAAATTCCGACTCTCATTTTTTTTAAGTCTACAGAAACGTAAGCCTGCTCTGATACCACTAATGTAGCGCCTAATTTTAAGAAAGTGCAACTACGCATAATAATATCCACAATGACTAAGAATTTAACGAACACGGGTCAACCATTTTTTTTCCAAGAATCAAATAACTAACTTAAATAAAAATTTCATCATCCATCAATTGAAATAAAGCCAATACACTGTATGTTTTATAAAAACGAAAAAAATTAAAAGACCAACATCGTTCATGAAATTCTACTACTAATAAAAATCCGACAAAAATAACTGTCATGATCAATTCACCCGCCACACGCCACGTCGGACTCCTCAACCTGAAACAGGTAAAATTATTGGGGTGAGTTATCGTCAACTCAGTGGGGAAGCAACTGTTCAAGTTAAATACGCATGCATAACAGTTAGCACCAACTTTCACGAAAAAATATCATAGTCTCAAGTACAATTAAGTACAAATAGTCTCAAAGTCTCATGTACATTTAAGTACGAATAGTCTCAAAGTCTCGCGTACAATTAAGTACCAATAGTCTCAAAGTCTCGCATACAATTTGTAAGTCCAAGCGCTACGATAATCTAGAGGGGGTGAATAGATTATCTCCATCTTTTCGATTTTGCCCTCTTTTTCGAACCGAATGCTCAAAGACAATAATAAAGGTGCGGAATGTAAACAACACACGCGATTTAAAGAGGTTCAACCCACCTAGGGCCTAATCCTCTACCACACCAAGATATCCGGGATGGATTTTAAAAAGAAAAAGATTTTATTAATAATTACCAAAATTATTACAACAAAATCTTACACCAACACCTTGAAGAGCACCACACTCTTCTTCAACACCACCTTTGAGATTACCACAATCTCACTTGAAAATTACCACAATCTCCAACGGCACCTTGTGAAGATTACCACAATCTTCACCCTTGAAGAGCACCACACTCTTCAACACCTCAACAAGAAGATTACCACAATCTTCTTACACCTAACACCTAGTTCACCCAAGTGTGTTCTTACCACAAGAACACTCACAAGGATATCTTATGTTTGAATGACGACCACAAATTCAAGATTACAACTCGATAATACAATTGAGTGCAAGTGTAATCAAGAATAGCCTAGACCTCAAAATGTGAAAGTGAATAGCTAGGCAAATTACAACAAGAAATAAGACAATGTAAGAACAAGTGTATTCTTGAGTGTATCTTGTTGTGTTGTAGTTTTCTCTCATGTCATGTTGCTTCAATTCTTCCTCTATTTATAGGAGATGTCTTGTACAAGATAGGCTCCTCTTGGGGACATGAAATCTGTAAAAATTGCAAGACAATTGAAGAAAAGAGCTGTTAGAAATCAATCCCTTAAATCAAGGAAAAGGCGTCTCAAACTCAACGGATAGTTTCTTTGTCAAAAAGAGGGGTTCGACCGGTCGTGCAGAGATTTTATTGAAATTGAATTCTGCGAATTTTTACATAGGGGGACCGGCCGGGGGTCCGACCGGTCGCCCCTATGTTGGACCGATTGAGGAGATCAAAAATCGAAAATGATGTTTCTTGCTTCGGGGTACGTTCGGTGCTGCCGGTCGCCCAAGGTCGGCGGCCGCCCTCACCACCCGTCGACCTGGGGTCGACCGTCGCCCCAAATTTTGTCTCCGTCCCTTTTCTCGTTCCAAAACTCAACACAGTGCGGGTTGCCCTATAGGGCGACCTGGTCAAGCTGAAACATAAGTGTTGTCCAATTTTATATTGAAAATAAACTCCAAGAAATACTCCAAAAATAGTAAAAACATTTTAGACCGATCGGGAGTATTAGGACAACATTTAGGGACATAGTTTTGATGTAAAAACAATTTGACATACGATCATTAAAAAGTGTTGTCCATTTTAGTCGAAAACAATACTTAAAGAAATACTCCGAGAAAAATCATTTTAAATCATTTAGGAGTATTTGGACAACCTTTAAAGAACATTGTTTTGGTATAAAACAAAATCATCAAAATCATGATAAAACCATTTATCAAACAATCTCCCCTTTTTGATGATTACAAACCAAAACAATTTGACAAGGCCGATTTTGAAAACAAAACAATTTTGAGAGGCGATTTTGAAAACAAAACAAGTTTTCCTGGTCAAAAATAAATATCCGTTGAGAGCGACAACATTCCACGCAATATAAACATGAGGATGGGAGTAAAGATATTCAATCGCATATAGCAAATGCTCCCCTATCAACATGCACAACAAAAGTAATATAGAAGCAACTTAAACATAAGCTAAAATCTTAGCTTTTCAATATTGAGCTTAAGTATCAATAACTTAAAAGCTCCCCTGTCAAAGAGACATCATTAGAAACATATATAAGTCCATACTACAACCAATGGACCAAGAGTCATACACAACTTATGGCTTTAGGAAGCCATAGCTTATAGCTTCTTTTTCGTTTGAGCTTATCTTAGCTTCTTTGAGCTAAAGAGCTCATAACCTGTTTCTCCCCTTTGGAATCATCAAAAAGAATGTTAGCACGATAAATACATCATATATTCATATCAAAGTGTGCAACTAAACCGATGTATCGAGCTATTTGAACATTGAAGCTTATAAGCCAAATAGGAGGGAAAAGTCGAATCATACGACTTGTAGAAGCTTATGAAAACTCATTTGATAAGCAAAACATGATCTCTATAAATGTATAAGACTTTTGAAATCGAGAGAATCATGTAGGTGATGAATTTTTCATTGAAACGTTTTATCGAACACTTGGCGGGCGTCAAATATTGAAAAGAATATATATAGTCCTTGTAAATGAAATCAAGCAAAGTTTTTCATCACCAAATGCAATTTAATAAATATCATTCATCAACAATCAATAAGCTCATCACAAAAATATATGAATTGCATTAAGAAAAATACATATAAGCCACAAACTCAAGGATTCAACCCAATTTAGTTAAAGAGAGTGAAATTCTTACCATTCTATCGGTAAAGACGAGCAATGATGATGATACTCGAGCTAGACAATCCCCAAAATATATAATTCATGCATCAAAACACATTTGAAGTGAAATGTGTGTGCAAAATGCAAGGGGACGAAAAATGAACCAAAAGAGCCAAAATGGCTAAGTCAGAAATGTAACCATTTTTAACCAAGAAATTGTCCAGAGCGACGGTCCAGGGGCGGCGACGGCCGACGGCTTATGACGGCCGTCGGCCTTGCCCCGGCCACCAATGGTTCTTTTTTTTTTTTGAAAATCCGAAATTTGATTCAAAAATCCGATTTTTCGCCCTAAGTTTTAAAACGTGCAAAATGCAAACGTAGACCTCATTCAATATACATTATGTCATAATCAAGCTCGAAATGAGGTAAAATACTCGGAGGTTAACGACCAAAAGTCCGCGAGTTATCCTTGAGACGGAATTAAACACATCTCAAGTTTTTGTTAAAAATCCCAATCCCTTAAAAATATATCGAATCTCAATATGTTTAGTTCGATTATGACGAACCAAATTTTGAATACGAATAACCGTATAATAGATACCCAACTTGTTATCCCGAAAAAAATAAGAACGTTTTAAAGCTTTGGATACAACAAGTCATAAGAAGAAGTGCCTTTCAAATATTAGAAAATTTCTTTTAATGGCACTTTAATGAGATTCGTTGGGATAATTTTTTTGAAGTCGAGCATATAGACATAAGGTATATGAAATGTCGAGTCTATAGGAATAATTCAAGAAGACATACCTCGAATTTGTTTGTCAACCGACATGCCTTTCTCAACCTTTGTCAATCTTTAGCCATAGAGGTTGAGATAGTTCTTCTTTCTTTAATGTTTAACTCCTTCAAGAGTTCTTTTGAAATATGACCATCTTCTTGGCATTGAATAATTTGAAGTTCAAGCAATAAATTGAGCTCCCCCATCATGCTCATCTCGAGTTCACCTAGTATCATCTTAGAAAAATATCTTGCACAAATATTCATTAGTAGCACTAAAAATATTCTCATAAATATGCACAAGTTTACAATCTTGCCCTTTTTCAAAAAACAAAGAGAGTAGTATCAACTTTACCTCTTGTAAAATCATTTAGCAAAAATAGCTAAGTCTATCATACCATACATGGGGTACTTGTTTTAAACCATACAAGGCCTTTTATAAAAATCATTTGGCCTATAAAAATTTAAAGCCCCGAGGTTGTTTTACATAGACTTCTTCTTGAATAAAACCATTGAGAAAATTGGATTTAACATCCATTTGGTAAAGCTTGAAATTTTCTTAAAACAAGAATGGGCAAGTAAAATGCAAATAGCTACTAAATGTGCTATGAGTGCAAATGTTACATCAAAATCAATTATCTTCTTCTTGAAAATACCTTCGACCTACTAACCTTGCCTTAGTTCGACCAATGTTGCCTTGGTCATCGAGTTTGTTCCTAATACCCTTTTTGTCTACTTCATTACTATCATCATAGGGCATCCAATTGGTCTAAGGTGTTCGAGAATAGAACATTTACATCCAAATGTTTTGAGGTAACAATATTTGGAGTACTTCGCTTTCTCATCTACACAACTAAACAAACTCATTAATGGCATCGCTTATATAAGCAAGAAAAAATAGCCCAAGTGTAAAAACATGCTTCAATCATCGATCACAAAGTATCTTGCAAAATAGCATAGTAGGAATATACACTATATATATAGATCATGAAGCAAGAAACATATGCTATGCATTTAGAATATCATCAAGGGTCTAATAAATCATGCAAGTTCAAATAAGCTTAAGAAAGCTACAAAGGTCTCTTTTGAAAGCATATAATTGAGACCTCATTTAAAAGAAGTATTTGAACAAAAGTTGACAAAGCAAATATGTGCAATCAAATATCGAATAATGCCTTTCAAAAAATCTAAAAATCCTCTAACACAAGTAAACGTACCTCGATAATTTATGCCTTTTCTTGACAAATAATGACGAAAATTGCCATTTGTGAAAATATGTAAATCCTACACAATTCTTAAAACAAATCTAGCACAAATCATAATGATAAAAGTGTAGGCTAAGAGATATCACAAGTAAGCTCATGCCATAAAAATCCATAAGAGATGATAACATACTATAGTCTTCAAAAATGCACAAGAGTTTTAAAAACATCATATAAGTTCTTCTTTTTTCAAAAATTTAAAAGCACAAATATATATTGAAGACCTTAATTAAAAAATAAATATTTGAAAACTCATTTTGCAATAAAGACACAAAATAAAAGCATGCATAATAACAAAATAAAATGCATATTTAAATAGGGAGATACGGGTTACCAATTCGCCATTTCCATGGGTTGTGCCGTTCCCATTGTTGATGATATATTCCCTTTGAGAAGTCACTTTGTTGATGATGACTTCTTTGATTACTCCATTTCAAGGTTTGTTGCCTTCCCATTGTTGAAAGTCTTTTCTTCTTTGAAAATCATCTTGTTGATGATGTCTTTGCCATTTCAAGGATTGTGTTCTTCCCATTTTTGATTGTACCCTCTTCTTGAAATTGGCTTTGTTGAGAATAATTTCTCCTTCTTTGATCAAATGAAACGGTCATTTGATGCCTTCTTGGCGGTATGAATTTTCTTCGATCATTATTTCACGGTACCTAATATGACATTGTTTTGTGGTACCTCATGTGTTTGGGTCCTTTGGGATTAGTCTTGAGACTTTTAGGTCTCCAACAATAATTAGAGCTATTTCTAGCCCGACAAGTATTTACCGTATGACCCTTTTTACCGCAATAAAAGCATGTAATAATTCTAGGAGCATAATGACCAACGTGCTTAGAGACTTGATTCTTTTTCATGTGATTGACACCCTTAGGCTTATGATCAAGATCGAGTTTGAATTATCACAACAATCAACAATATTGGTTATTCTATCGGTACTCAAGTTGGATTTAGATAAATATTTTTCAAGCAATTTATATCCTCAACAAGAGTACTATTTTCTTTTCTCAAGGTTTCTAACCTTGTCAATAGTGGTGGTGTGAGCACATGATAGTGATTCATAGGAAGTAAATAAACTATCCTTATCATTTTTCAAAACAATGAATTCCTTTTTCAAATTTTTGTATTTAACAAGTAAGTTTTGGAATTCATCTTGTAGCTCATCATAATCATTTTGTAAATCACTATATTCATTTTGCAATTCATGGTCATAAGAAGTAGAAGGTTTAAAACTTACCTCGTTTTCTTCTTCGATGCCCATGAGGCATTGTTCAACTTGTTCATCATGGGAGGTTGTAGAAGGCTTATCCCATGTTGTTGGATTTGATGTTGTATCCATTTGTGAAGTAGATGCTTTTGAGTTGCTCCTTTCATTTGCATACACTTCATAGATGGCTTCTAATTTTGCCATACTTCATGTGCCGATCGAATACCTACAACATGATCAAATTCCAAAGTAGTAAGTGAACAATACAAAATACTAAGAGCTTTACCATTTAAGGAGATGATTCTCTTCTCTTCATCATTGAGCTCTTTGAAGCCTTTAGAGGTGTGTGGTGTATTCTTCGTCGGAATAGATTCTCCATTGATGACGGTGTTCCAAATATCAAACCCGCAACCTTGTAAATAGCATTCCATTCTTTCTTTCCAAAATATAAAATTTTTGGAATCAAACCGAGGTGGCTTGGTGGTGGAGGTGCCGGGAAAGATGAGCTTCGTTTGTAGCCGACGATCGTTTCTCTTCACTCGCGATGTGAAACGAGCTTGCCAAAGAGTTTGGCTCGTACCACTTGTAAGTCCAAGCGGCTACGATAATCTAGAGGGGGGTGAATAGATTATCTCCATCTTTTCGATTTTGCCCTCTTTTTCGAACCGAATGCTCAAAGACAATAATAAAGGTGCGGAATGTAAACAACACACGTCGATTTAAAGAGGTTCAACCCACCTAGGGCCTAATCCTCTACCACCCCAAGATATCCGGGATGGATTTTAAACGAAAAAGATTTTATTAATAATTACCAAAGTTATTACAACAAAATCTTACACCAACACCTTGAAGAGCACCACACTCTTCTTCAACACCACCTTTGAGATTACCACAATCTCACTTGAAGATTACCATAATCTCCAAACGGCACCTTGTGAAGATTACCACAATCTTCACCCTTCAAGAGCACCACACTCTTCAACACCTCAACAAAAAGATTACCACAATCTTCTTACACCTAACACCTAGTTCACCCAAGTGTGTTCTTACCACAAGAACACTCACAAGGATATCTTGTGTTTGAATGACGACCAAAAATTCAAGATTACAACTCGATAATGAATAATACAATTGAGCGCAAGTGTAATCAAGAATAGCCTAGACCTCAAAATGTGAAAGTGAATAGCTAGGCAAATTACAACAAGAAATAAGACAATGTAAGAACAAGTGTATTCTTGAGTGTATCTTGTTGTTTTGTAGTTTTCTCTCATGTCATGTTGCTTCAATTCTTCCTCTATTTATAGGAGATGTCTTGTACAAGATAGGCTCCTCTTGGGGACATGAAATCTATAAAAATTGCAAGACAATTGAAGAAAAGAGTCATTAGAAATCAATCCCTTAAATCAAGGAAAAGGCCATGCCTCGCAAACTCAACGGATAGTTTCTTTGTCAAAAAAGAGGGTTCGACCGGTCGCAGAGATAAGATTGAAATTGAATTCTGCGAATTTTTACATAGGGGGGACCGATCGCGAGGGGGTCCGACCGGTCACCCCTATGTTGGACCGGTTGAGGAGATCAAAAATAAGAAACAGATGTTTGTTTCTTCGGGGTACGTTGAGGTACGGCCGCCCAAGGGTCGGCCGTGGTCGCCTCACCGGTCGACCTGCAGGTCGACGGCCGCCGCCCCAAATTTTGTCTCCGTCCCTTTTTTTCCCAAAACTCAACACAGTGCGGGTTGCCCTATAGAGACCGGCCGAGCCCGAAACATGTTGTTGTCCAATTTTATATTGAAAATAAACTACAAGAAATACTCCAAAAATAGTAAAAACATTTTAGACCGATCGGGAGTATTAGGACAATATTCAGGACATATTTTTGATGTAAAAACAATTTGACATACGCCATTAAAAAGTGTTGTCCATTTTAGTCGAAAAACAATACTTAAAGAAATACTCCGAGAAAAACCATTTTAAATCATTTAGGAGTATTTGGACAACCTTTAAAGAACATTGTTTTGGTATAAAACAAAATCATCAAAATCATGATAAAACCATTTATCAAACACAATTAAGTACCAATAGTCTCAAAGTCTCGCGTACAATTAAGTACAAATAGTCTCAACATCACACATCATATTTATCATGGATATGCAACTAACATTAAAACAGGGCATTTAAATTAAACAAAATCAATAAAACCCCACCTCAAATAAAGTACGAGAAAATACCAAATGTGTACTCGATTGAAAGTTCTAGACCTCAGACGAATGATTTCCTACAAATAAATAAATAAAATGACTTAATATATAAATTTGTAGAAAAAGTCTTGGCTTAGAAATAATAAATACAACAAGAGTGGGTCAAGAAGATATTTGAAAACATAATTAAGATTTGAACCATCGGGTTCGGTCAACTCGAATTAGGCGGTCAAGTCGCTAATGTTGGATATTGAAAAAAAAATATGTTTGGTATTATATATGAGGCAAGGAATGATGAAAGATAATGGCAATTAAGAGAGGCCCAAGAAGAAAGCCCATATCATCACGTCACTCTCGGACTCTCTTTGTGGGTGAAAGACAAGGAATTGGATGGATTATTTGTAAACTAAAATAAGGAAAAATCAAAATTTGTAATTTCGAAAAATGGGATACTAAGCGGCCAGAGATCATCTCTCTCTCGATTTCTCTTTTGAAATCAAAACCCATCTCCCCAAAAAAAAAATATCTCGTTGTTGTTCATCTTCAACAATTCACTCTCGGTCTCTTACTCTCTTTAAAAATTCTCTCCCCAACTTGCAACCCGTCTTCCTCCTCCTCACTCGTCTCCTCTCTCTCTGTCTCACTCCCTTTCTTGCCTCGCTCGCTCTCCCTGTCTCGCTCACTCTCTCTCCCTCTCTCTCTCAAAATTCTCTCACACCGCCACATCAAATCGCGGCGGAGGCGTGAGTTCGGGTATATTTCGTTTTTTTTCAAATTTGTGGAGTTTGGATAAATTTTGAAGAAATCGAGTTTTTTTTTCTGGTTTTTCGGAGGTTTCAAAATTTCGGGTTTTCGGTTTTTCGCTTCGATTGCGAAGTGGTGATGCGGTGGTTGAAGGAGTTTTCGGCCGAAAATTGTAAACTAAGAGAACTCGTATTTACCTTGACTGTGAAGGTGAGAGAAGTACTAATGATTTTGCCAAGAACTGGAGGCTCGTGGTTTGAATGGGAGAGATTTATCAAAATATTTCCACTAATATGTGAGAGTTGTATGGGTTATGGAGTGTGGAATACGTGGGGTAATGGGATTGTATTTGAGTTCTCAAGACTTTGTGGAGACGTGGGTCTTTAGGGTATCAGTTTAAGGGAGTTAAGAGAGTAGTGGCATTTGAACGTGGGTTAAAGATATCTGATAGAAGCCTTCTGTTAGGAAAAGATTTGGTTTTATCTGATATAATATGTAAAGATAATGGTAAATAAAATTTAAATTTCGAATTTAAATAAAAATAATAATTTTGCAGAATTATAACTCTTCTAGAAACTGGATATGGGCTCTTGAAAATAAAAATAAAAATAAGTTTATAAATGGGCCTGTTAATATTATTAAGACTGGGCTTTTACTAAAATTCTATACTAGGCCAATAATTAAAATCCTAAAGGTCTAAAAATACTAAAATCCAAATTGGTAAAAATTGGGGTATTACAGATCGGACCTACTGTATGAATAAAATGAGAAGCTGGCAACCGAAAGCCTCTACACATTTCTATCTATCTTGAGCGACCTTTATTCTATCCCGGATCTCTGAAATCTTTTCCACTGTTTGTTCAATCAACTCCGGTCCCAAAATTTTCCTTTCTCCCACTTCGCTCCAATATAAAGGGGACCTACACTTCCTCCCATATAATGCTTCATACGGAGCCATCTTAATCGTTGCTTGGTAACTGTTATTGTATGCAAATTCCACCAATGGCAACATAGTTTCCCAACTTTCCCCCGTATCCAATACGCATGCTCTCAACAAGTCCTCTAATGTCTTAATAGTTCTCTCGGATTGCCCATCGATGCGGATGATAGGCTATCTTTGAATCTCAATTTCGTTCCCAATGCTTCTTGCAAACTCCTCCCGAACTTCGATGTAAACCGCGGATCTCTCGTCGACACGATAGAAACGGCACCCGTGTAACCTCACAATTTCCTTAATATAGATTCTCGCATACTTGATCCATGTTAAAAGTCATTCGTCTGCCGAAAAATGTCTTGACTTGGTCAATCGATCCACTATGACCCATCGCGTTATTCTTCCTTAGTGTTTGTGGTAGTCCAACCACAAAATCCATAGTTATATGTTCCCACTTCCACTCGGGATCTCCAACGGCTTAAGCAAACCCGACGGTCGGTGGTGCTCTACATTAACTTCTTTGTCGCGGACCAAACATTTCTCTACAAAATCCCCAATATCTCTCTTCATGCTCCTCCACCGGAAAAGTCTCCTCAAGTCGTGGTACATCTTTGTACCTCCGGATGAGTTTGTGTAGGGAGTATTATGTGCCTCCTCTAGAATTTCCTTCCTGGAGTGCCACATCCTTAGGGACACAAATCGTTCCTTCATATGTCGACATCATCACCGATTACCTTGAATCCTCGATGTCTCCGGCTTGTACATGTTCCCTCATCTTGCACAAAAACTTATCGTGGGGTTGGGTCTCCTTAATCTTATCTCAAGGTGGGTTGCACCACCAATGATGCCAAAATGGCTTCCGTATCATTTGGTGTCTCAACAACTTCAATCTCGGTTTGGCAAACTCTCTTGCCAATCGCTTCTTGCTCCTGTGAGCATACAAGTTAACTCCCCTCGGCCCTTCGCTCAAGCATCGGCTACTACGTTAGCTTTGCCGGATGGTACTGAATGGTGCAATCATAGTCTTTCACCATTCTAACCATCTCCTCTCGCTTCATGTTCAACTCCTTTCGAGTGAAAAGATATTTAAGGCTATTGTGATCCGTGAATATTTCACACTTCCGTCCATATAGGTAGTGTCGCCATATCTTTAATGCGTGTACCACGGCAGCCAACTCCAGTCATGTGTGGGTAATTCAACTCATGCGTCTTTAGTTGTCTCGGGCGTAAGCCACAACCTTGCCGTGTTGCATCAAAACACAACCTGCCTTGCTTCGATCGTCACTATAGATGACAAATCCTCTCGTAGGATTTGGAATTGTCAATACAAAGTTAATTTACCTTTCAACTCCCGAAAACTCTCCTCGCACTTCGAGTCCATTCGAACTTCTCCCTTTTCTCGTCAACCGAGTCATAGGCATGGTTATTGTAGAGAATCCTCGATAAACCTTCCCGTAATAGCCAGCTAGACCTAGAAAACTCCGTAGCTCACTTGCATTCTTAGGTACATTCCAATCAAGCATCGCTTCAACCTTACCAGGGTCAACTTCAATTCCTTGTGATGTGACCACGTGTCCGAGAAACACGACTCGGTCCAACCAGAATTCACATTTCTTAAACTTTGCATATAACTTCTCCTTGCGAAGCGTCTCCAATACAATCCTTAAATGCTCCTCGTGTTGCACCTTATCCTTCGAATATACCAATATGTCATCTATGAAGACTATGACGAATTGATCTAGGTAAGGGTGAAAACTATGTTCATCAAGTCCATAAAGATGCTGGTGCATTAGACAAACCAAATGGCATCACTACAAACTCATAGTGCCCGTGAACGGGTTCTAAATGCCGTTTTGGAATATCACACTCTTTTACCTTGATTGGTGGTACCCGGATCTCGGATCGATCTTGGAGAACACACTAGCTCCTCCTCGAAGTCGATCGAATAAATCTTCGATCCTCGGCAATGGATGCTTATTCTTTCACGTAAGTCGATTCAACTCTCTGTAATCGATGCACATTCGAAGTGATCCATCTTTCTTCTTTACGAATAGATCGGGCGCGCCCTGGGTGACACACTTGGCGAATAAATCCTGTTTCCAACGATTCTTGTATTTGAACCTTTAGCTCTGCAGCCTCCTTCGGCGCCATCCGATAGGGTGCTCTAGATATCGTGCCGCTCCGGTACCAAATTGATGGAGAACTCAACTTGTCGATTTGGTGGTACTCCTGGTAACTCTTCGGAAAGACATCCACAAATTCCTGGATCGTAGGAACGCCATTTGGCGTCAACTCGATTGTTGGAGTTCCAACAATATTCACCAAATACCCTTGACACTTTCCCTTTTTCAAAGAAGGTCAAAGCATTCATTCTTTGATATAACTTTAGGCACGGTCCTAGTCATAGTCCGGTAAAACTTTATTGTTTCTCCTCCTGGCAATTGTAGTGTCACTTCCTTTTCCGACACGACCTCGGATGTCACTTCGATATCTACTAAGCCAGTCCATACCAAATATTATATCGAAATCCTTCATATCAATTACATACAAATTGGCTTTTAGATCCTTTCCCCCTATGTCAATGTCTACGTCCTTAATGATTGAATCAGTGAAAATTGTCTTACCAGAAGGTAAACTAATCTCAAGGGGTTCGTCGATCCTAATATCGCTATGTCCAATCATATTATAAAATCTCGAAGACATAAATGAATGTGTGGCACCCGTATCAAATAATGCTAAAGCAGGTATTCCAAGTACATTTAACATACCTGACATCGTGCCCGGGTTCTGATCAGCTTCCCCCTGGGTCATAGCATATACTCGTGCCTGTCCTCCAGATCCTTGCCCTTTTCTTCCCTGTTCCCAAGTGGGGCAATCCCATGACGAATGTCCTGGCATCTTACACCAGTAGCATTTATTCTGTCCCATCAAACACTCCCCATTATGATTTTTCCCGCATTTCGCACACAGCGGTTTACCAGTTTGAGGTTTAGGCCCCGGTCTCGCGTCAGTCCTCGCCTGTTTATTCTGATTTCGATTCCTGTCCTGGTTTCCATTCCAGTTCATTTTTCCCAAATTCCCGGTTTGTTGCCGGTCTAACTCCTGGCTTGCAGCAATCTCCTGAGCACGGAACATCTGCGTACGATAGAACCCCGTGACTTGCCACAATGTGGCGTATCCCTGGTCGTAAACCCGCTCGGAACCTTAGCGCTCGTTTACGGTCTGTATCCACCATATATTCCACGAAGAAGCTCATTTGGTTGAACTTCCTCTCGTACTCATCACGGACATTCCCTCTTGTTTTAAATCCCAAAACTCCCGCTCCATCTATTCCCGATAATGTTGGGGACAAGATTTCTTCATCACTATTTCTTTGAACCCCTCCCAAGTTAGGGTTGCTCGTTCTCGGCGGGCCTTAGTCTCGATGAGCTCATCCACCAACGTCCCGCATCCAGGGTGATGCGAGCACAAAGGATGCGTTGTGCCTCGACACCCGATTAACTCGAAGGTATGTTCCAATGACACAAACCACTCGTCACGTAGGTAGGTCCTTCTTGCCCATTAAAGATCGGTGAGAGAAGCGGCGAAACTGCTCTACCACTTGTGCTTGAGTTAATGCCGGGGCTTGGTTGATCACAACGTGATCATTCTCGTTATTCCAACGATTCCATGTCGGAAATGGGTTTGCCTCATTATTTCGATTCGCATGGTTGTTAGTAGTAGTAGCACCTCGGGTCCTCACCCTACGTCCTCGAATCATTTTCCTATAGCCAAAGTATAACCACAACTTAGTAAAACTCGCCTGCGAGATATGTTCTAAGTCAAAATACGCTTTATAAGTCAACTCACACTACAAGAAAACTCGCTAATAGACACCACCAAAAAGACACCGGTTTTATGACTTTACGGTGTCTTTTCCTATTTAACACCGGTTTTGTAAGAAACCGGTGTCAAATCGATCTTTTTGTTTGATAAACAACACCGGTTTCCTAGAACCGGTGTCTATTGTAAAATAATTTCCAAAATAGACACCGGTTTTCGCGATCGGTTTCAAAACCGGTGTCTATTTATATGAATTTATTTAGATTAGACACCAGATTTTTGACACCTAAGTTATAGAACCGGTGTCTATAATATTTTCAAACCACATTTTTCGACATCGGTTATAGAACCTGGTGTCTTTATTTTTAAACACTAGGTTTTAGGGTTTTGACACACTGGTTCTAAAACCGGTGTCTTTATTCCCCTAAGTAATTACTAATTAGTTGGGCCCCACCATAATTGTTTTACATATTTTTATGTTTTATCATCAAATTTATTAAAAATAAAAATACGAAAATGTGAGTGTTTTTATATTTTTTGTAAAAATACTATTTTTATTAATTTATTTTCAAATTAATATTTTTGAACATTTTATTAACATAACTTACCCCAAAATATTTTTTCAATATTTAAAAACATAAAAATATTAAATAAACACTTCAATACCAAAAATGAAAAAAGCTCAAAAATAAAAAAGGTCATCAAAACAACAAAAAGAAGGTTGAAGGCTTGCACCATTCGCGAAAAAACCGTAAAAACTTTAAACCCTTCCGCCGTCGCCTCCATCACCTCTCCTCTCCTCCGCCCGCCCGCCTGCCGCCCACCTCTCACCCTCCCCTCCGCCGGCCGCCAACCTCGGCGTCTGTTTCTCTTCCGCCCTCAACCTCTTCTTCTCGCGCCGCTCGTCATCTCAGTGCTAGAAAATATGGCGGTGTGCGTAACCTTCCGGATAAATATGGTGGCGCCGGTGGAGGAACGGTGAAGGAGGTGAAATCGGCTTCGAAACTCGACAACACCGCTCGGCAATTGTACTCCGGTAGTTTTACACTTCGGCTTCATGGTGCGATGCCTCCAAGCCCTTGGATCAAGTGTTCTCGCAACTCTCCACCGATTTTCCTCTCGCGCGATTCCTAAGGGGTATACATGTCCTTACTATTCTCCAATTGTGCAATTTTTTCTTCCGTTTTTTTTCGTGAACCGATTGTAAATTGGGGTTATTGTCTTTTTTTTTTTCGTTAAGGGTTCGGTATATTGAAATATGATTATATGATTGAGTATGCGATTATTTGTCTCTCGTATTTTTTTCGCGGTAATGTCGTGTGTTAATCAAAACGTGATTGCGGAATGGAGTGTTCTTTGGCTTTTAGGAGTTTCAACTTCAAGATATAAGGAACAAAAGAGTTATTAAGGGTTTTTATGGAGAATCTGGAAGCACTATTTGGCTTATGTGATCGAGAACATGATGTTGATTATATTCTTGGTTTAAATGGTAATAGCTTGGGTTAAACCATATCTTTGTGAAGCGATTGTCGAAGGTTCATTTGAAAGTTTGCTTTGATATCATGATAGAAAAGTGACTTTAATCAATTCAAAATAGAAGGGAGAGTGGCTTTTTTGTTTTTGGATGCTCAAAAGGGAATAAGGAATGGGAGAGATTTAAAAGGTGCATGTCCTCTATATTGAGAGGATCTCCATCTCTGTTTCCCTAGTTGTAGAGGACAATAAATCTTCGTTGTGAGTTGTGACAGGTTCAAAAGCCATAAGAGATGATAACATATTATAGTCTTCAAAAATGCACAAGAGTTTTAAAAACATCATATAAGGTCTTCTTTTTCAAAAATTTAAAAGCACAAATATATATTGAAGACCTTAATTAAAAAATAAATATTTGAAAACTCATTTTGCAATAAAGACACAAAATAAAAGCATGCATAATAACAAAATAAAATGCATATTTAAATAGGAGATACGGGTTACCAATTACGCCATTTCCATGGGTTGTGCCGTTCCCATTGTTGATGATATATTCCCTTTGAGAAGTCACTTTGTTGATGATGACTTCTTTGATTACTCCATTTCCAAGGTTTGTTGCCTTCCCATTGTTGAAAGTCTCTTCTTCTTTGAAAATCATCTTGTTGATGATGTCTTTGCCATTTCAAGGATTGTGTTCTTCCCATTTTTGATTGTACCCTCTTCTTGGAAATTGGCTTTGTTGAGAATAGTTTCTCCTTCTTTGATCAAATGAAACGGTCATTTGATGCCTTCTTAGCGTATGAATTTTCTTCGATCATTATTTCACGGGTACCTAATATGACATTGTTTTGTGGTACCCTCATGTGTTTTTGGTCCTTTGGGATTAGTCTTGAGACTTTTAGGTCTCCAACAATAATTAGAGCTATTTCTAGCCCGACAAGTATTTACCGTATGACCCTTTTTACCGCAATAAAAACATGTAATAATTCTAGGAGCATAATGACCAACGTGCTTAGAGACTTGATTCTTTTTCATGTGATTGACACCCTTAGGCTTATGATCAAGATCTAGTTTCGAATTATCACAACAATCAACAATATTGGTTATTCTATCGGTACTCAAGTTGGATTTAGATAAATATTTTTCAAGCAATTTATATCCTCAACAAGAGTACTATTTTCTTTCTCAAGGTTTCTAACCTTGTCAATAGTGGTGGTGTGAGCACATGATAGTGATTCATAGGAAGTAAATAAACTATCCTTATCATTTTTCAAAACAATGAATTCCTTTTTCAAATTTTTGTATTTAACAAGTAAGTTTTGGAATTCATCTTGTAGCTCATCATAATCATTTTGTAAATCACTATATTCATTTTGCAAATCATGGTCATAAGAAGTAGAAGGTTTAAAACTTACCTCGTTTTCTTCTTCGATGCCCATGAGGCATTGTTCAACTTGTTCATCATGGGAGGTTGTAGAAGGCTTATCCCATGTTGTTGGATTTGATGTTGTATCCATTTGTGAAGTAGATGCTTTTGAGTTGCTCCTTTCATTTGCATACACTTCATAGATGGCTTCTAATTTTGCCATACTTCATGTGCCGATCGAATACCTACAACATGATCAAATTCCAAAGTAGTAAGTGAACAATACAAAATACTAAAGAGCTTTACCATTTAAGGAGATGATTCTCTTCTCTTCATCATTGAGCTCTTTGAAGCCTTTAGAGGTGTGTGGTGTATTCTTCGTCGGAATAGATTCTCCATTGATGACGGTGTTCCAAATATCAAACCCGCACCTTGTAAATAGCATTCCATTCTTTCTTTCCAAAATATAAAAATTTTGGAATCAAACCGAGGTGGCTTGGTGGTGGAGGTGCCGAAAGATGAGCTTCGTTCGTAGCCGACGATCGTTTCTCTTCACTCGCGATGTGAAACGAGCTTGCCAAAGAGTTTGGCTCTGATACCACTTGTAAGTCCAAGCGGCTACGATAATCTAGAGGGGGGATGAATAGATTATCTCCATCTTTTCGATTTTGCCCTCTTTTTCGAACCGAATGCTCAAAGACAATAATAAAGGTGCGGAATGTAAACAACACACGTCGATTTAAAGAGGTTCAACCCACCTAGGGCCTAATCCTCTACCACCCCAAAGATATCCGGGATGGATTTTAAAAAGAAAAAGATTTTATTAATAATTACCAAAAATATTACAACAAAATCTTACACCAACACCTTGAAGAGCACCACACTCTTCTTCAACACCACCTTTGAGATTACCACAATCTCACTTGAAGATTACCACAATCTCCAAACGACACCTTGTGAAGATTACCACAATCTTCACCCTTGAAGAGCACCACACTCTTCAACACCTCAACAAGAAGATTACCACAATCTTCTTACACCTAACACCTAGTTCACCCAAGTGTGTTCTTACCACTTAACACTCACAAGGATATCTTGTGTTTGAATGACGACCACAAATTCAAGATTACAACTCGATAATGAATAATACAATTGAGCGCAAGTGTAATCAAGAATAGCCTAGACCTCAAAATGTGAAAGTGAATAGCTAGGCAAATTACAACAAGAAATAAGACAATGTAAGAACAAGTGTATTCTTGAGTGTATCTTGTTGTTTTGTAGTTTTCTCTCATGTCATGTTGCTTCAATTCTTCCTCTATTTATAGGAGATGTCTTGTACAAGATAGGCTCCTCTTGGGGACATGAAATCAGTAAAAATTGCAAGACAATTGAAGAAAAGAGTCATTAGAAATCAATCCCTTAAATCAAGGAAAAGTCATCAAAACTCAACGGATAGTTTGTCATTCAAAAGAGTTGTTCGACCGGTCACAGAGAGATAAGATTGAAATTGAATTACTGCGAATTTTACATAGGGGGACCGGTCGCGGGTCCGACCGGTCGCCCATGTTGGGCCTGGTTGAGGAGATCAAAAATAAGAAAGCAGATGATGTTTCGTTCTTCTGGGGTACGTTCGTCACCGGTCGCCCAAGGTCGGTCGACGTCGCCGCCTCACCGGTCGACCTGGGTCGACTGGCCGAGTCGCCCCAAATTTTGTCTCCGTCCCTTTTTTCTGTTCCAAAACTCAACACAGTGCGGGTTGCCTTATAGGGCGACCAGGTCGAGCTGAAACATAAGTGTTGTCAATTTTATATTGAAAATAAACTCCAAGAAATACTCCGAAAAATAGTAAAAACATTTTAGACCGATCGGGAGTATTAGGACAATATTCAGGACATATTTTTGATGTAAAAACAATTTGACATACAATCATTAAAAAGTGTTGTCCATTTTAGTCGAAAACAATACTTAAAGAAATACTCCGAGAAAAACCATTTTAAATCATTTAGGAGTATTTGGACAACCTTTAAAGAACATTGTTTTGGTATAAAACAAAATCATCAAAATCATGATAAAACCATTTATCAAACACAATTAAGTACCAATAGTCTCAAAGTCTCGCGTGCAATTAAGTACAAATAGTCTCAACATCACACATCATATTTATCATGGATATGCAACTAACATTAAAACAGGGCATTTAAATTAAACAAAATCAATAAAACCCCACCTCAAATAAAGTACGAAAAACCAAATGTGTACTGATTGAAAGTTCTAGACCTCGTACGAATGATTTCTTACAAATAAATAAATAAAATGACTTAATATATAAATTTGTAGAAAAAGTCTTGGCTTAGAAATAATAAATACAACAAGAGTGGGTCAAGAGGATATTTGAAAACATAATTAAGATTTGAACCATCGGGTTCGGTCAACTCGAATTAGGCGAGTCAAGTCGCTAATGTTGGATATTGAAAAAAAAATATGTTTGGTATTATATATGAGGCAAGGAATGATGAAAGATAATGGCAATTAAGAGAGGCCAAAAAAAAGCCCATATCATCACGTCACTCTCGGACTCTCTTTGTGGGTGAAAGACAAGGAATTGGATGGATTATCAGTAAACTAAAATAAGGAAAAATCTGGGTAAATTTGTAATTTCGGAAAATGGGATACTAAGCGAGAGTATCATCTCTCTCTCGCTTTCTCTTTTGAAATCAAAACCCATCTCCCCAAAAAAATATCTCGATTGTTGTTCATCTTCAACAATTCACTCTCGTCTCTTACTCTCTTTTTAAAATTCTCTCCCCAACTTGCAACCCGTCTTCCTCCTCCTCACTCGTCTCCGTCTCTCCTCACTCCCTTTCTTGGCCTCGCTCGGCTCTCCCTGTCTCAGTCTCACTCTCTCTCCCTCTCTCTCTCTCCAAAATTCTCTCACACCGCCACATCAAACTGCTGCGAGAGAGAGGAGCGCGACGCCGAGAGGCGGGTTCGGGTATATTTCGTTTTTTTTTTTTTTTCAAATTTGTGGAGTTTGGATAAATTTTGAAGAAATTGAGTTTTTTTCTGGTTTTTCGGAGGTTTCAAAATTTCCGGTTTTCGGTTTTTTGGCTTCGATTGCGAAGTGGTGATGCGGTGGTTGAAGGAGTTTTCGGGCTGGAAAATTGTAAACTAAGAGAACTCGTATTTACCTTGACTGTGAAGGTGAGAGAAGTACTAATGATTTTGCCAAGAACTGAAGGCTCGTGGTTTGAATGGGAGAGATTTATCAAAATATTTCCACTAATATGTGAGAGTTGTATGGGTTATGGAGTGTGGAATACGTGGGGTAATGGGATTGTATTTGAGTTGCTTTGAAGACTGCTGTGGAGACGTGGGTCTTTAGGGTATCGCTTATTTAAGGGAGTTAAGTGAGTAGTGGCATTTGAACGTGGGTTAAAGATATCTGATAGAAGCCTTCTGTTAGGAAAAGATTTGGTTTTATCTGATATAATATGTAAAGATAATGGTAAATAAAATTTAAATTTTGAATTTAAATAAAAATAATAATTTTGCAGAATTATAACTCTTCTAGAAACTGGATATGGGCTCTTGAAAATAAAAATAAAAATAAGTTTATAAATGGGCCTGTTAATATTATTAAGACTGGGCTTTTACTAAAATTCTATACTAGGCCAATAATTAAAATCCTAAAGGTCTAAAAATACTAAAATCCAAATTGGTAAAAATTGTGGTATTACAGATCGGACCCTCTTTGTATGAATAACATGAGAAGTCGGCAACCGAAAGCCTCTACACATTTCAAGATGTTAGCATAATACATCACATGATTAGTTAAAATAAGGACAGAACATAAATTTTCATCTGTATAGTATATATTCGGGTTAATTACCAAAAAAAAACCCGATTATCTTTCAATATTACAAATACCCCATGATATTTGTTTCTGCTTTACAAATTGCACCCTCAAGAGGAGGGTATTTGTTAAGTAAATACAAACCTCAAAGTAGCGTTTGTAATAATACCTTAAGGGGGATATTTGTAATTTTAAAAGATAATTGGGTTTTTTTGTGATTGGCCTAAACCTCAAGGGTAGTTTTATAATTTACCCTATATATTATTTGAACAAGGAGAACATACGGAGTAATCCTTGCTTCTCCAGTGGGGCAGCGGACCCCAGGTTGCACTTCTGGAACCTCATAGCATGCTGCTCGTAATTCTGGACCAGCAGCTAGATGTATGGCTGCAAAATATAAGGGGAGGGGAAAGTGAGATGAGGAAGATGAACTAAAAATGCATTCTGCTAAAAAATTAGAAAATGAAATAATTACCTCCATCAGCACCACCACCTCCAAGCATCCGTTCATTGGCTGGGTTGACCTATAAAGGAACCAATCCAATAAAAGAACAAAAATTTAAACTAAATCCTACAAAAGTTTCGAGGTTACATTGGATAAAAGTTTGATGAATCTTTGACAAGTGCCTAAATCAAGAGAGAAGAACATTTAATGGAATGATAAGATGACATGTTAACTCATTTAGCTTGGATTTGAAAATTGAATCCCTGATGTTGATTCACTCTTTTCACTAAAGTATTAATAGAATTCAAGTAACACATTCCCATCAAACATTTCAAAGCTCATATGACTTACTAGTTGGCAAATATGAAACTGTGAGATTGTATTTGTTAGTTAACCTAAGTGAAATTCTAACTAGCAGGGCTTCAAAACAGAGGTTCAACTTTTCTCAAGAAATAAGGTGAAATTGTTGGAGGAAAAATTGTTTAAGAAGCTATCTTGAGCTCGCAATTTATTTATTCTACTCTTCGTTTTCATTATGTATTTAAACTTTAAAGTTTCCTATGTCTGAGTTTATAGCTGCTAATTTAATTTTCATCGTAAAGAGGAAAAAAAAATCCCAAAAATCAAACCCTAGTTCCAAAGTTCATATTCCCCAACAATAAAATCTTTACAAGTGAAACCTAAATCTCAAAATATAATAATAATAATAAAAACAATAACCAGAGAGATTAGATATTGTTACAATGGCATCGGAGGAACCATCGACGGACCACCCAGTGATATCGCCTTTTTGAATCTTGAGAACACTTGACTCCGACAGGTGGAACTCCACCGCCTGGTAGCCGCCGTTACCTCCGCCGCTTGAAAATTCTCCGGCGCCATCTATGCGGTGGATTGCGTTGAAATGACGGAAACGGGCCTGAGTATGGGTCGAATGGCAGCAACCCATTATAGTCGTTCTTCAGAAATCGTTGAGCCCGGCGAACATTTGAGTAGTTCATCACTTGACCGTTAATTTACTGGGAGAAAAATGTTTTTCTTTTTATATGTAATTAATTTGAATTGTCCAATGTCATGATTTTTTTTAAAAATATTAAAAAGGAAACTTCAGCTATATTTGAGAATATAAAAACCCATAAACTTATTTATGCTTGGTTTATGGCGAAAAATTAATATGATAATTTTTATACACATGACAACTTCGAGATGGAACACCATTTTAGAATACAGATCCCTTATATTTAAAATGACAAAAAATTTTCACGAAGAACTTTTATGGCCTCGTTATTATATAAATAAATATCCAAAATATACATGTCATTCGAACTACCAAGATCGTTGTTCGAACGACTAGCCCAGTAGTTTAGAGATAGACTTTTTGAATTGGAGAATTAAGGAAATTGTTAGTTTGAAAAGTAATGAAAACAAGATCATTTTGAAAGAAGAATTGAAGGGGGATTTGTGGAAGTTTACAAAAGGTTAAGTCAAATGTCATTCTTGATAAGTGGTCGGATTAAAAGGCCATATTTGATCATATCACAAAAATGACAAAATGTGTATGTTTTGATATTATTATTATTACTTTTTTTTACTCGAAAGAACACACACACACACACTCTCTCTCTACTTTTCTCTCCTCCTTCTCTCTACCCCAAAAGAGAAAAAACCCTAACCTTTTTCTCCTCCCCTCCCTCCTTACCCCTCCCCCTCCCCCTCCCCCTCCATGTCTTTTATTGGAGTGCCAACAATGGCGGTCCTTTGGGTGTCCGAAGGTGGCCGAAATTTTTGGTCCAGGGTGAAAACGAATCGGAGCTTCACGGAGGTGTCTCGGAGCTGAGAAGACGATGTCTTTGCGCGATAGATTTGGGAGAGGAGAGGCATCTTTCTTTTTCTTTGTTTTTTCTCATTTTTTAGCTATAGATTGTTGTAGTTTTCTTATTTTGTTTGTATTTTTTTTCCGGTTGATTTGCGAAACTCGTAGGCGGATCAGTTTTTTCTGTTTTGCAGTATGAAGTGGTTGCTCGTGCTCGGTTTTAGTTTTTTTGGTGTGTTACAGTCTCCTTTAAGGAGTGCTGAAGTCTCCCGGCGTGGAGTGGTTTAGTTTGGGGTGGGTAGTTTTTTAGTCCATGTGAATCCGAATTGGTCTTACCAATTCCCCGCTTGGCTCTTAGTTAGTCTTGTCGGCTCTTAGCCCGTTGGCTACGATTGTAGTTGTAATTTTAGTTTTTGAGTTGTTATAATAAAATACTATCGTTCGACAAAAAAAAAAGATATTATTTTTTTGGAAAAATATTCCTGGAAATATTTTTCTACAGTAAGATATATGAATTATTTTTTGAGATCGGAAAAATGTAAAAATAAGATTCTCTTAGGATGTATTGGATGGAGGGATTTCAAATCCAATGTATTTGAGAATGAATGGATTTCAAATACCTTGAATTTGAAATCCATCTATTGTTTGGATGATATGGATTTGTGTATGACTTTCAAATCAATCGTAAAATTTTGATAAAAAAATTTAAAAACTCTATTCATTTTTTAATTGATATTTAATAAATAAAAAAATATAATCATATTATTTTCTAAATAATTATAATTTTACACACTAATAAAAATAAAAATATATAGCTTTTATTATGTGTGAATATATATGTGTGAGGATAGTGCGTGTAAGATGTGACAAAGTGTGTGTGAGTGTGTGCGGAGTGAGTGTAGTGTAGTGTAAATATATGCAGTGGTGTGTGTGCAATATGTATAAGTGTGTCGATGTGTGTGTGTAAATGTATGTTCGATCTGTGTAAGTGTGTGTGTGCAAGTGTGCATAAAGAAAAAAATAAAATTCAAATGATGTGTTTTTTGGGATGGATTTAAAATCCTTTGAAAATGAACTAAAACTTAAAGATAAATTTGAAATCCTTTAATTTGGATTTATAAGCCAAATAAGAGTGTGGATTTAGCTAATGACTAGAACAACACTCGTGTGTTACACGAAATTTGTCAAAATTAAAATTTTAGTGCCACAAATTTATTTGTAATAATTTTGGGAGATCCAAAATACTAATTAGAAATATTAAAAAGAATATTCAAAAATTAGAAAAGTAATATACAAATAGTTCACTCTAGATTCAAAAAACTTTTTGTAGACTATATTATTTGTTCTATTTCCAAGTGTGTCATCTTTGTCGCAACAAAGAATGTTCAGACCCCTTCTGCTCTTAATTAACTCTCGATATGGCCACATAAAGTTGAGCGTGAGATTGTGAGAAAATCATTTTTATTTGGGATTATAATTTTATCTTATAGAGTTGAGATTGTGAAATTCCTTTATTTGGAATTTATATTTTATCTTTTAGAGTTGAGATTTGAATCATGTAGTAGCAAAAAAACAGAAACTAAAAGGTGCATATAAATTAAATATATTTTTTAAAGATAATATTTTTAAATGTATGTCAAACCCTAATTTCTATTGGTTGTTAGATTCCTTGATGTGTTTCTCGAATTTATTGAGAAAATTAAAGATAATTTGATAGAATCATGTAGTATAATCGCTATCCAAATTTCGGATCGATAATTAAATATAATTTGATTTTAATTTTAATTGTTGGGATAATCGCTATCTCATTTAAATCTATGATGAACTTATTCAATTTGATTGTTGTAAATATAATTAGTTAGTGGGTCAAACCTGGATCTAATAATAGTAATTTGAAATATACGTTGGAGTTAGCATAAATTGGAAATTAAAAGGTGCATATAATCCAAATATATTTTTGAAAGATAATAATTTTAAATGATAACGTAGATAAATCCTTGATATTTCGATTACTTTTTATCTCTTAAAGTTGTTATTATCTTTTAAATTTGTAATCTTTTAAATTCAAATATTCAAAAATATATTATTAATTCACTTTTAATTTGTAGATAGGAAAGCCACATTGATAATTATAAAGTACATGTGGAATTGGGAAAATGAGGAGTTACACATGTCAAAATTAATGAGGTGATGACATGTGTCAAGTTTGTTCTCTCTTTTAGTATATAGGGTTGATATACATATATAAATATATTAAATATCTTAAATTAATTAATACATTATAAGGAAAATTACCCAAAAATGTGTTGGATATACATACATACACATATATAAATATATTAAATATACAATTTTGTCGTAACATTGATTTTGCCAAATTGATAACTTTGAAATGTTTGATTGGATTTTAATAGTTATATACGGAAATAGGAAATTTGATGTTGGAAATTTTGGTTTTGATAAAGTGGGTGTCGACCCGACTTTGACCAATTTTTCGGTGGCTAAATATTTAATTCTGGAGGAATTAAATTATATATTATTAATCTATGTCCCGAGTAGAAGTTTGTAGTATTTTTTATTTCTCAAAACCGAATTTCGGTGAGTGAGAAATTAATACACGAAGGTAGCCACATAAACGGACATTATGTAAAGATTATGTAAAGGGAGATGAAAGGCTTATGCCTTATCCCACATGGAATACAAATCATAGTTTATCCTAGTTTATTTACTAGAAGGTGTTATTTGTTGTATAAACTATAACACAAGTGGATGATCACAAGTGGGCCACACGCGCGCGCGCCCGCCCGGCCCGACCTGGGCCTGGGCATGGGCCCGTGCCTTGGGCCGGCCTGGCCCTATTGGGCCCGGGTCCAGGTTCACTAAAGTTTTGCCACTCGAAAATGGGCTTGGCCCAGATTCGAGTGACTGTTGGACTGTTGGAGCCCAATGAATCTGGACATTGTAGGTGTCCAGATTCGTGTGACTATTGGAGTTGTAACTCCTGCAGTGGTGGTCACCTGAAGTTAGCCCACTACCTGACTGTTATGCAGTAGTGGGATGTAACACCTTGGTTGTTACAAGTGATTAATGCCCACTACCCAGTTTTTTCTCCTGTAGGTGGAATGGTTGACTATTTATACATGTTTGTGCATTGCAGTTTGGAATACTGAATTCTTACTCCATAAAAAAGCATACACTCATCTTCTGCATTCTGCACTAAGTCCAAAGAACTATCTTGACAAAGACATTTCTAGTTCGAAGGTGCTTCTGTGTTAGTGGTGCTACTACACAGAAGACGTAAGCCGTTTCATCTTTGGAAGCAATACGTCAAACCATGAGCACTAGCCGGAACATAATTGCTTTGCGGAAAGAGATTCATCTCGACTCGGCTTCTGAAAGTTCTATTGACAAGTTGTAATAGCTAGTTCAATTTCTGTAATCTTTTGGTTTCTGTTCTTTGCCATTTTGAAGGTATTCCCGATTCTGTACCAGTGTAACATTGTATTCAATAATTCAACAGTCGCAAAGCAATTAACGAACTTCACGATGGCAAGCTCAAGCAGAACCCCGATCATCCCTCCTGCCCAAGCTGAGAAACCCAAAAAATTCATGGGTTTCGACTTCAAGAGGTGGCAGCAAAAAATGTTGTTTTACCTGACTACCCTGAGTCTGGCGAAGTATCTGGCCGAGGACGCTCCTATTGTTGCTTTGAACGAAACGAATCTTTGAAAAATGCATTGCGTTTGATGCATAGGGCCAGGGTGATTTCTTGTGCAGTAACTATGTCCTAAACGGACTTAGTGATGCACTTTACAATGTGTATTGTCTTTGTAAAATCCTCCAAAGAATTGTGGGATTCTTTGGAGAAGAAGTACAAAACCAAGGATCCCTACACAAAGAAATTTGTTGTCGATAAGTTCTTGGATTTTGTGATGGTTGATTCTAAAACCGTGATGGAACAAGTTCAAAGTTCCAGTTGATCCTACATGAAATCTCTTCCTAGGGAATGGCTTTGCCGGAAGCATTCAAGTGGCCGCCTTGATTGAGAAATTGCCCCCAAGTTGGAGGGATTTCAAGAATTATCTCAAACATAAGCGAAAGGAGATGGGACTAGAGGATCCGATTGTCAAACTCGAATTGAGGAAGACAATAGGAGGATTGACTCTAAGTCCAAGCTTGTCCCTATGGAGTCAAAAGTTAACTTGATGGAACACGGCTCGTCAAGTAACTCAAGAAAAGGCCTAACGATAAAGGCAAGAAACCGGCAAGTGGAAAATTCTAGGAGCTTGCTACAATCGTGGCAAACCAAATCATATGGCAAAAGGATCGTCGGCCAAAGAAAAAGAAAACCAAACCGCAGTCCAATGCCAATGTGGCTGAAGAAAGGGGGCTGACAGACGTTGACATGTCGGCAGTGGTGTTTGAAGCTAATTTGGTGGATAACCCGAAAGAATGGTTTGTGGATACCGGTGCCACTTGCCATGTCTGTTCTGATAAGGATGTATTCTCTTCTTACATCCCATCGACCGAAAGAAAGCTCCATATGGGGAATCACGCCTCTTCTGATGTTGCTGGCGTTGGAACGGTGGTGCTAAAGCTTACTTCGGGAAAGGAGTTGAAGCTGAAAGATGTGTTGCATGTCCCAGACATCCGCAAAAGTCTGGTTTCGGGTTCGTTGTTGGTCAACCATGGGTTTAGACTAGATTTTGAGTCTGAAAAGTTTGTACTTAGCAAATTTGGACAGTTCCTTGGTAAGGTTTATCTAGACAAAGGACTGTTCAAAATGAATATAATGACTGTACGCCGTTTTGGCGAGAATATGAATAAGAATGAATCTTCTTCTGTTTATATTGTTGAGTGCTCTAATTTATGGCATTTAGATTAGGACATGTAAATCTGAATGCTATAAAAAGATTGGTTAATTTAGAATTAAATATTACCTGAAGTAAACTCACAAAGAAAATGTGAAGTTTGTGTTGAAGCTAAAATGGCTAAATTACCGTTTCATTCGGTTGAGAGGAGCACTTCACCTTTAGAGTTGATACATACTGATGTGTGTGATCTGAAATTTGTGCAAACTAAAGGTGGTAAAAAAATATTTCATCACATTTATTGATGATTGCACAAGGTTTTGCTACTTATACTTGTTAAGAAGCAAAGATGAAGCATTAGAGGCTTTTAAAAATTATAAAAATGAAATTGAAAATCAACTTGGCAAAATGATTAAAATAATTCGGAGTGATAGAGGTGGCGAATATGTTGCACCATTTGAAGAACTATGTACCCAGTTGGGCATAATTCATCAAACAACAACACCATATTCACCACGATCTAACTATTCTTTGAACGCAAAAAAACGGACTCTAAAAGAGATGATGAATGTCATGTTGATAAGTTCCGATTACCCCAAAATATGTGGGGGAAAAGCTCGTTTTAATAGCCAACCACATATTGAATAAAATACCACTTAAAGGGAAAGATAAGATACCTTACAAATTTTGGAAAAATTGTAAGCCTTCTTATAAATACCTTAAAATATGGGGGTGTTTGGCTAAGGTAGCAATACGAACCAAAACAAGTTAAAATTGGACAAAAGATAGTTGATTGTGTCTTTGTGGGATATGCATACCAAAGTAGTGCATATAGGTTATGATACATAAGTCGGAAAATCCGAAAATGATCAAGGTACCATAATCGAATCAAGGAATATTGTATTCTTTGAGGATGTCTACCATTGTAGAGAAAAGTTAGAAGTTGAGTACTAACAAAAGAACTCACGAAACGCAAGTGGTTCAATACCAATTTGTGAAGAACCGAGACGCGATAAAGAAGAGGTCTAAGACGACAAAGTCTTTTGGGCGGATTACATAACATTTATGTTAGATGGTGAGCCAAACTCGATTAAAGAGGCTCTAAGTAGTCCGGATGCTCCGCTCGGCAAGAAGCTATCAATAGTGAAATCGAGTCCATTCTCGCGAATCATACTTGGGAGTTGGTTGATCTCCTGTTGGTCATAAACCTTTAGGATGTAAATGGATCCTTGATGACTCAAAAGCTACTCTAGAAAACCTTAGGCAAGTGCACCTATCGTTTTGTAGTATAGATTATTGAGTACCGAGTGTCATTCCCACGAGGATTGTAAGTACTAATAATTACCGTCTTTTTGTTATCTAATCTAGCAATTTTCGAGTTTTGTTTGTTAAAATGGAAAATGAAAAATAGAGAATAAAAAAATAATTTCAACTTAAAAGTAGATTGTAGAATGAGAAATCAAGAGATAGAAATGTGTTGAATGTAAATCCCTCTAGAATGTTTTTATGATTCAACAAGATAAAAATACAACCATAAGCCCTTAAGCAAAAACCAACCTCTTTTAATAAAATCTCATGTTATGTGGACCGTAGAAATTCCCGATTTAAGTTAAACCATTTCTCAAGGCAAAAAACTCCTAATCTCAAGTTGATTAACTGAAATCTCTTTCTAGTTAAAACCCCTAAAATTGCATTATAACGATTTATGAATTCCTATATTAGGTTTGACCCTAATCCAGAAGATTTATGTCGTCCTATATCTAGGATTGCATGCAACTCTTTTCACTTATATAGGTTCTTTCTCACCATAAATCTCTCAATTACCCGATGAGGAATATATATCAAATTAATATACCGGAAATATTAACTTGAATGAAATAAACATGATATAAGTGAATCACACAAGACATGAGAATTTTATTAAAAACGTACAAACCTAATCACAAATCCATTCTAGAGTTCATTACATTCAAACACTAGGAGTTTAGCTACTCATGATTTTGACAAAAGTAAATTACACAAGAAGATTTAAGTATTGTAGACATGATGTACTTATCTTTCTCAAAATCTCAATGACTCCTTCCTTGATAGATGATGTTGATCCAAGCCTTCTTCTCCAATGTTGCTACAAGTTTACTCCTCCAAGACCTCTTGATCCCAATTCCACTCAAAATGTTGAACACAATGAATATTTTCTAAGTGTCTATGATGAATACACAATGAATCTCTATATGAATGAATATTACATGAATGAATTTCCCAACTCAAACTCTTGGCTTTTATAGGCACCATCTTTGTGAAAGAACACATTAACAAATGCTCCATTTCCATGCTTGTTAGTTGAATCATTGTGTGCACATTCATGGTTGAGTTGAATTGAATCATTGTATTCACATGACAATACTCCACTTCCATTGGTTGAGTTGGTTGAATCATTGTGTCCACATGACAATTGAGGGGATAATGGAGTTTTGGTGCGCAAGATGAGGTGTAAAAGTTGTTCAAAGGTTGTCAAAAAGCAAAAGTCCCATTATTTCCTCCAAAAGAAGAAAAGATTTTGAGTCGGAGAAAAAACACGGCCGTGCTTAAAAGCACGACCATGTTTCAAATTTGACGAACACGCACGCATGGCCTGGCCGTGTTTTCTTCATCATTTGGGATTTTTTTGGCAGGGTGTGCTTTTAAACACGGTTTGGGCGTGTTTTGATTATTTGCGTAAGGAACACGGCCATGCTTTGTAAGCACGACCTGGGTGTGTTTTTCTGTTTTTCTTATTTTTTCTTCCTTTTGAAGCATGGCCATGTTTCCCAACACACTAGGGGTGTGTTCTGCACGAGATTGAGTCTTCTTGCCTATTTTAGACTTTGTTTTTGTTCGTATTTTCATACGAAATCCATACGAGTTTGCTTCAAGTCTTTACCTTCATCATTTAAAACAAGCCAATGTGATTTTTCTTGAATTTATTGATTAATGAACTAAAAAGTTAAATAAATTATCTAAAAAGATTTATAAAAAATGTGAACAAAAATGCACTTATCAAACCGCCTCCAACTTGGAAATTTTGCTTGTCCTCAAGCAATTTTTAAAACAAAGAGTGGGGTTGAAAACAAAAATGAGGTATCTATTTTCACAATTTCGACATGATTGAAGTAAATCGCTAACCTTTTTATTCCCAATTGAGCCAATCGATTCGTTCTTCCAAGTCAACCAATTTGTTAAAAAGAGGGTGACTTCAGTAATTGGAATCGTTTAATCATCACAGTAGTCATATCACATAAATTGTTAATCATTCGCTTAGACCAAATACAAGAATGTAATGATAAAAGGAGATGTCCAAAACTCGGGTTTTTATTGTTATATTTTTTTCATGCATATAATTATAAATTAGGACATTTTTGAGGTAAACTTCCACTAGGTTTAAATTTTGAATGCTTTCCAAAAACTCCTAGGGTGGTGTCCCATACTCATATTTGTGCTGCCGTTTTACGTAAAAGACAAACATGGGGTTCATGAATGCTCCTAGTTACTAAGCAGCAACAAACAGAGGAGTATAACCTCGATTTGTCCTTTTTTATAAAAATATTTTTTTTTTACGATTATCGGTTTTTTTTTTTAAACCCGAATAATGATTTCTCCAACGATCATGACACAAAGTATCTAATTTTAAGCAAAGTCCAAACTATTTTCATGACATTAAACTCTTTTGGCTAAATTCATCCTTTTACTAGAGTCACACGGTTTTAAAACATTTTGGCGATTTGAGTTCAAAAAGATGACTTTTTCGGGAGAAAAATGGTTAAAACAAATCCACAAACAACTTATCGAATTGTAAAAAAAAATATCTCATGTTTGTTTGCAAGAGATTTAAAAAGTGCATAAAAAAAATAAAACATCCACAAAAATAACTAAAAACGCAATCTCACACAAAACTAAAAAAAAAACAAAAAATTATCCAAATGTGCTGATAAATCTCACCACCTCCAACTTCAAGGGTCACATTGTCCCCAATGTGAAGAAGGAGATGTGATACAATACGGATTAAAAAGCGTAAAAAAATGAAACAAGAAAAATACGACCTTCATTGTGGTGGTGGTGGGAAATGTCCTTGCGAAATATGCCATTGTTGGATACGATCCATCATGGCAAAATAGGACTGTTGTTGGTCGTATTGTTGTTGTTGCTGTTGTTGAAGATTCATGAAGAATTGTTGTTGTTGTTCTTCAATTCGAGCGTAATGCTGCATCATCATTTCCCCGTGGCGATCCAATATAGCTCGCTGCTCCATTTGCTCCAAGCGAATGGCGTGGAGAAGAGATCTAGTATCATCCATGGGGGTTGGTGGTTGCCTTGGTGGTTGAGACGCCGAGGGAGCATCAATATCCGGTTCCTCACTTTGATAGGCATCTGTGTCTGAGGTCGGCGGTGCGGGTAATCGTCGAATGCATCCGGGTTATCACCTGCGGGTACATCATCTTCCAATTGTCCGGATCCCAAACCGGGGAATGCGAGAAGGGTCCGCAATGGATGCGTGTAGTCTGTATTTTTTAACCTTAAAGCATAACCCATACTGCTCCGTTGAATCATTCCCATAGCAATGCAAGATTCAAAGTCGATCCGGGTTGGTCCCCGGGCTTGCTCGAGTCCTGCGAGGTTATAACCATAATGGGTGGCGATAGGGGTAATAAGGCCACCAATGACGATTTTACCTCGGTTTTCCCGCTCACTTTGAGAAAATGCTTTGCGATAAGAACCCGTGTCAGCCAAAGAGGAATTCACCATAGACCAAAGAAAATAGAGCTCATCAACTCGGACGGCTCCTTCGCTTTCGCCCCGGCCAAATAGTGTGCTTGAGAGCACCCGATGGATATAACGGAAGCAAGGATTGATGATGCATGAGGATTTTGATGAGGAAGGATTATATTCCAACTCATGCGTAATAGCTTGCCAAAATTGTCGATCACGGAACCCTAATGGCTTTATACACAACCCATTTGTGGGTAAATCATAGATAAATTAAATTCGCCAAAGTGAGTTGGTGATCATTGTTGAAGAGCCGAAATGTGATACGTCCTTCTTCAGTGTGTCGGCCTGATGTGATCTCAGCGTCATAGGAACTCAGAAATTCTAATGTGAGATGGATGTAGGTGGGCGTGGCTAGATTCATGAAATAGCCCCACCCAAGCGATTGAACATCCAATCCACATCATCTGACGCGATCCGAGCCCATCCAATGTAGGGTTATCGAGAGAATCGTGTATTTATGATTTGACGTTGGGCTGAACGATGGTATTGAGCTTCATGATC
The DNA here is from genome assembly GCA_016081115.2 of Rehmannia glutinosa. Classification (NCBI taxonomy): domain Eukaryota; kingdom Viridiplantae; phylum Streptophyta; class Magnoliopsida; order Lamiales; family Orobanchaceae; genus Rehmannia; species Rehmannia glutinosa. The sequence goes on from CM071936.1 coordinate 103,244,417, forward strand.
ATTATCTCGGAAAGATATACCAAACGGGTTGGTAGGGACCGGTGGGTCGATCATGAGTGGCTCAACAACCGCCGTGTGTGGGGGCCGCGGAGGATGAAGCATCACCAAGATGACGTCCGCGTTTCGACCTGGATTCCTATGTCAACATAAACTTATAACAAATGAAAAACCATTCTAAGAGACATAGACAATATTCTAAGCAAACCCAAGCATGAAAAAGCATCAATTTATTCAAAATTCCACCATATCAACACCTTTATTCAACAAGAATCCATCTTCACAAGCTATACACCCCATTTGCAACAATGATTCAACAACATCCCTTTTTCAACAACATTTCAATAATAGCAATTCAACAAAAACAAAGATATCTCAACAACAATTTAGGAATATTAATCATATGAATCCAAGACTAACTCTTCAAATTTAGTTCATGAATATCAAGAACAAATGACCAATTCCTTAATTTAGCAAGATAAAAACATCACAAGAATAAGCCCTCACCATTACCACAACAATCAAGAAATTACTACAAACAAACTCAATTAAACTCACAAAAATCACAAAACAATATGTCATAAAAAGAAATTCATGATTTTACCATTAATCCACAAATATCCAATTTTTAATTTCCCTAAAATTCAATTTCTAGGTCATGAAAATTGGTGACAAAAATTCATGAAATTCCAAATTACAAACATGGGATAACCTTCACTACAACACACAAAAGAGTAAACATACCAATTAAACAAGAAAAATTCGAAATTGAAAGTAAAAATTGAAAAAGAAAAGAAAAGAACACCAATACATACCTTGAAGACATTGTGAAAAGGAAGAAGTGAGAGCCTTGTAATGTGAAGGTGTGTGGTGTTGTGAATTTTTTTTTGAGAGAAGAAAGAAGAGAATTGGGGATTTGGGAGAAGGGTTAGAGAGAAAGGGGGAATTTGGGGAAGAAGAAGGGGTTTTGGGGAAAAAAATATGAAGAAAATCGGACCCCCCTGTTTTAGACTTACCGAACACGACCGTGCTTTCAAAGCACGGCCAGGCCGTGTTCGGTACGTCTTTCAGACTTTTTTTTTTGGATTTAAAACACGGGAGTGTTATTTAACACGCCCAGCCCGTGTTTCGTACGAGTTTTCGTCCCCAATTTTTTTTTTTTATTTTGATTAAAACCACGGGCGTGTTATTTAACACGCCCAACCCGTGTTTGGTACGAGTTTTTATCCCAATTTTTTTTTTGAATTAAAACACGGGCGTGTTTTTAAACACGCCCTGGCCGTATTTCATACGCGAATTGTCAACATGGCCTGAATAGAAGAACACACCCAGGATGTGTTCGTCAATTAATTGACGAACACGGCCGTGGTGGGAAAACACGGCTTGACCGTGTTTCTCTTTTTTTTTTTTTTTAATACAGTTAAAACAAAACATCCCCAAACAACCAAAAATAATAATAAAAATAAAGAAAAAAAAATAAGCAATGAAAAATACACACAAAATGCCGGGTTGCCTCCCGGATAACGCTTCTTTAACGTCGTATAGCTGGACCGTTTTACCTCTACTCGTGTGGTGTATTTCGGGGGTCGTTGAGACGGATTGAATTTCGATAACTATCATCGGTGGTACCCCCAAAATAGAACTTCAGACGATGTCCATTTACCTTAAAGGTGCCCATTTCCTTGTGCGTAATTTCGATAGTCCCGTAAGGAAACACTTGAGTAACAGTGAATGGGCCGGACCACCTGGAATTTAACTTACCTGGGAATAATCGGAGCCGGGAATTGAATAGTAACACTTGATCACCCGGTTGGAATTCCCTTGTGCACTTAATGTGTTTGTCATGCCATTGTTTTGTTCATTCCTTGTAGATTTTCGAGTTCTCGTATGTCGAATTTCACCATTCTTCAAGTTCGTTAATCTGCAATAAACGGTTATCGCCTGCACTTGACAAATCATAATTAAGCATCTTAATAGCCCAAAAGGCTTTATGTTCAAGCTCAACCGGCAAATGACATGCCTTACCATAAACGAGTCGGTATGGGGTAGTCCCTATTGGCGTTTTGAAAGCCGTTCTATAAGCCCAAAGGGCATTGTCGAGTTTGAGGGACCAATCCTTGCGAGAGTGTCCAACCGTTTTTTCCAAAATTCTTTTTAATTCGCGGTTGGACACTTCGACTTGACCACTAGTTTGAGGTGATAGGCGGTGGCGACTCGGTGTGTGACACCATAACGTTTTAACACTTTGTCAAATTGACTATTACAAAAGTGAGTGTCTCTATCACTAATGATGGCTCGTGGAGTACCAAATCGGGTAAAAAGTTTTTTGAGAAAATGTATCACCACTCGAGCATCATTTTTAGGCAAGGCTTGAGCCTCTACCCATTTAGACACGTAGTCAACGGCTACCAAAATGTATTTATTGCCAAAAGACGCAGGAAATGGTCCCATAAAATCAATACCCCAAACATCAAAAATTTCTCAAACAAGAATACCATTTCCTGCTCGTTGACAATTATCACAAGTTTCAACGTACCGTTTTGCATCTTGGAAAAGTGTAGGCCAATAAAAACCCGACTCAAGGACCTTTCGTGCCGTGGTATTTGCTTGATAGTGCCCACCGGTGGGTCCTTTGTGACAATGATTCAAAATGGAGATCGTTTCAGGAAGTGCGACACATCTTCGTATGATTTGATCTGCACAAATTCGGAAGAGGTGGGGATCGTCCCAAATATAGTATTTGAGGTCCGAAAAGAATTTCTTCTTTTGTTGATGGGTCAGCCCTTTCGGTAGAACTTTTCCTGCAAGATAATTAGCAAAATCTGCAAACCAAGGATTATCAATTGAAATTGAGTTTAAGGCAAAGAGTTGCTCATCCGGGAAAGAATCGTTGATATGTCCTTTGTGTTTCTTGTCGATGTCGGAGTGCTCAAGCCTTGACAGGTGATCGGCGGCAAGATTTTTGGCACCCCGTTTATCTTTGATCTCTACATCGAATTCTTGGAGTAAGAGTACCCATCGAATTAGTCGTGGTTTTGCATCATTTTTGTCAAGCAAATAACGTAAGGCAGAGTGATCCGTATAGACAATGACTTTTGATAGGATCAAATATGAGCGAAATTTGTCAAAGGCGAAAACTACTGCAAATAACTCTTTTTCTGTAGTTGTATAATTAGACTGAGCGGGATTCGAGTTTTACTTGCGTAGTAAATTGGTCGGAAATGCTTATCTTTTCATTGCCCAAGCACCGCACCTACCGCATAATCGCTGGCATCACACATGAGTTCGAATGGTTGAGACCAATCCGGAGCTACCATGATGGGAGAAGTAGTGAGTTTTTCTTTCAAAGTATTGAATGCTTGAAGGCATGCATCATTGATATGAAAGATCGCATCCTTCTCCAAGAGGCGAGTGAGTGGCCGGGCAATTTTTGAAAAATCTTTGATGAATCGCCTATAGAACCCGGCGTGCCCCAAAAAGCTTCGGATTGCCTTCACCGTGGTGGGTGGAGACAATTTGGAAGTTGTCTCAACCTTCGCCTTGTCAACTTCAATGCCCCTGCAAGAAATTTTATGTCCCAAAACAATACCTTCTCGTACCATGAAATGACATTTTTCCCAGTTAAGAACCAGGTTAGTCTATTCGCAACGAATGAGGACTTTTTTAAGATTTGCAAGACAAAGATCAAAGGAGTCCCCAAAAACCGAGAAGTCATCCATGAAGACTTCCATGATATCTTCTACAAGTTCGTCGAAGATAGCAAGCATGCACCTTTGAAAGGTTGCGGTGCATTGCACAACCCGAAAAGGCATGCGGCGATAGGCAAAAGTACCGTAGGGACAAGTGAAAGTGGTCTTTTCTTGGTCCTCCTGCTATCGGGATCTGAAAATAACCTGACATGCCATCAAGGAAGCAATAATACAAGTGACCGGATAATCTTTCAAGCATTTGATCAATAAAAGGTAAATGAAAATGGTCCTTGCGAGTAGCATCATTGAGTCGTCGTGTCGATGCAAACTCGCCAACCTTTATTACCGTCCGCATTGGAATAAGTTCATTCTTTTCATTTGGTACCACCGTCATCCCACCTTTCTTTGGAACCACTTGAATCGACTCACCCACCATTACTTGTCGAAATTGGATAGATGAGCCCAACATCAAGTAATTTGATTACCTCCGCCTTGACTACCTCTTTCATGTTTGGATTTAAGCGGCGCCGAGGTAGAACAACCGCTTGAAATTTTCCTCCATCGAATTTTGTGAGTGCAAAAAGAAGGATTGATCCCTTGAATATCGGAGATTTTCCAAGCGATGGCCTTTTTATGTTCCCGTAATATTGCCAACAATCTATCCTTTTGATGAGAAGATAAATCGGAGGAAATAATTATGGGAAGTTTGGCGTTCTCGGCTAGAAATGCATATTCCAAGTGTTCGGGTAGCTCTTTCAGCTCCAACAGTGGTGGGTCCTCAATGGACGGTTTGTTATGCCCCACCTGCGAATTTTCAATTTTTTCGAACTCTTTACTCGTGCTTACTGTTGGTGCGTTTTCCTCCAATGCGAGTACAGATCCCTAAGAAAGGGATTTTCATCCGCTATACCTGCACCTTGAACAATACAAGTCTCCAAGAATTCGTTAGAAATCATGCTTGGTAAAGAATTGGTTATCTCCATATCGATAAGATCAATAGCAAAACAGGAGTCATCTTTATCTATCGTATTTTTCATTGATGTAGCGATTTTAAAAATGACTTGTTCATCTTCGACTCTCAAAATTAGTTTGCCATCATGCACGTCAATGATTGCCTTAGCAGTAGCTAAAAATGGACGCCCTAGGATCAAGGGGACTTCGACATATGTATGCATATCAAGAATTACAAAATCGACAGAAATATAAACTTATCGACTTTGACCAAAACATCTTCAACAATGCCTCTAGGATATTTAATGGATCTGTCACTAATTGCAAGCTCATCCTAGTTGGTTTTGGCTCCCTGACCCATTTGTTTGAATAAATCATAAGGCATCAAATTAATGCTAGCCCTAGATCGGTCAATGCCCGATCAACAATCAAATTACCGACATGACAAGGAATAGTGAAACTCCCGGGTCTTTGATTTTCTCGAGGTAACTTGTTTTGCAAAATTGCCGAGCATTCCTCATTTAATTGCACCATGGATATTTCTTCAAGCTTCTTCTTATTTGAAATAAGATCTTTTAGGAACTTGGCATATTTTGGCATATGTGAAAGGGCTTCAACAAACGGAATATTGATGTGCAATTGTTTAATTAAATCCAAAAACTTACCAAATTGGTCGTCATGTTTGTCCTTACGCAATCGACTTGGATACGGAATAGGTGGTTGGAATTTCGGTACCATTTTATTTGTTTCCTTGGATACCTGTTTGTCTTTTTGTTGTATGGGAGTGGGCTCGTCCTCCAAAGATCCGTACTTGCCTAGCTTTGTTCCACTCCTTAGAGTGATTGCTTTTACCTTCTCTTGGATTCGGCTCGGTGTTGCTAGGTAAGCTCCCTTGTGGCCTTTCGGAGATCATTTTGGCAATTTGACCAATTTGATTTTCCAAGTTGCGAATGGATGCTTCTTGGTTCCTTAAGGATGTTTTGGTGGCCGTGAAATGGGTTTCCGTTGTTTGGACGAATTTGGATAGTAAGTCCTCCAAACTTGGTTTTTGCGGTTGGAAACCGGGAGGTGCAGACGATTTAATTGGGGAGTGCGTTTGGATTAAAGCTTCTGTGACCTTGATTTCGCCAACTAAAGTTCGGTCTTGGCCGACGCCAACCTGGATTATGGGTGTTACTGAAAGGATTATTTTGAAAGGGTTGAGATTGATTACCTAGATAATCCATTTGTTCATGCGGCGGTATCGCGTGAGGGCAATCTTGGTGGTTGTGCGATCCTCCACAAGTCTCGCATGAGAAAGCTTGTTGTGGTGGTGGTTTTGGAGCTGCCAACCCGTCAATTTTCTGAGTCAGAGCTTTGACCTGTGCGGCTAGTGTAACCACCACATCTGCATTGTATACTCCTACTGTCCTGTTGGTCTTACCTCGTACAGATTGCCATTGATAGCCATTCATAGCCATCCCTTCTATGAGATCTTGGGCGGCTTCGGGTGTTTTATTGTTCAATGTTCCCCCCGCCGCTGCATCAATCATTTGCCTCATCGATGAGAGTAGCCCGTTATAAACCGTTTGGACTTGCATCCAAATAGGGAGGCCATGATGTGGGCATTTTCGCAGCAATTCTTTGAATCTCTCCCAAGTGTCGTACAAGGTCTCATCGTCCTCTTGAGTGAATGAAGAGATCTCATTCCTCAATTGTGCAGTTTTAGCGGGTGGAAAATACTTCAGAAGGAACTTTTCCACCATAATGCTCCATATTGTGATTGTTCCCTTCGGTAAAGTGTTTAGCCATTGTTTAGCCCATCCCCGAAGAGTAAATGGGAACAAGCGTAAACGGATGGCATCGTCGGAGACTCCATTTATTTTGAAAGTATCACAAATTTCGAGGAAATTCACGATATGATTATTTGGATCTTCGTCCGGTAGGCCGTCAAATTGAACAAATTGTTGCACCATTTGAATGACATTTGGTTTGATTTCGAAATTATTGGTCGCAACAAAATGGCCTTACGATACTAGACGATGTACCGTCCATAGATGGCTTGGCGTAGTCGTACATGGTTCTTTGTTGTTCATCCGCCATATCGGGATCCTTGCTTTCGTTAATATCCTCCTCGTGGTCTGTACTAATACTTTCCTCTGTGTTGCTATCGGCGGTCTCGCGCTTCCAAATTCGGCGACGAGTAGGCATGCACTGCGGTAAATAAGGAGGATAAGTATAATCCAAGACTTACAAAGATAGATACCTAGAAAGACAAATGATGAAATAATAAAAAAAATGATTAAATTAACAAAAATAAGGTGTTCTTAATATTACAATCCCCGGCAACGGCGCCAAAAACTTGATGGCTCAAAAGCTACTCTAGAAAACCTTAGGCAAGTGCACCTATCGTTTTGTAGTATAGATTATTGAGTACCGAGTGTCATTCCCACGAGGATTGTAAGTACTAATAATTACCGTCTTTTTGTTATCTAATCTAGCAATTTTCAGAGTTTTGTTTGTTAAAATGGAAAATGAAAAATAGAGAATAAAAAAAATAATTTCAACTTAAAAGTAGATTGTAGAATGAGAAATCAAGATAGAAATGTGTTGAATGTAAATCCCTCTAGAATATTTTTGTGATTCAACAAGATAAAAATACAACCATAAGCCCTTAAGCAAAAACCAACCTCTTTTAATAAAATCTCATGTTATGTGGACCGTAGAAATTCCCGATTTAAGTTAAACCCTTTCTCAAGGCGAAAAACTCCTAATCTCAAGTTGATTAACTGAAATCTCTTTCTAGTTAAAACCCCTAAAATTGCATTATAACGATTTATGAATTCCTATATTAGGTTTGACCCTAATCCAGAAGATTTATGTCGTCCTATATCTAGGATTGCATGCAACTCTTTTCACTTATATAGGTTCTTTCTCACCATAAATCTCTCAATTACCCGATGAGGAATAGATATCAAATTAATATACCGGAAATATTAACTTGAATGAAATAAACATGATATAAGTGAATCACACAAGACATGAGAATTTTATTAAAAACGTACAAACCTTAATCACAAATCCATTCTAGTGTTCATTACATTCAAACACTAGGAGTTTAGCTACTCATGATTTTGACAAAAGAGTAAATTACACAAGAAGATTTAAGTATTGTAGACAGGATGTACTTATCTTTCTCAAAATCTCAATGACTCCTTCCTTGATAGATGATGTTGATCCAAGCCTTCTTCTCCAATGTTGCTACAAGCTTACTCCTCCAAGACATCTTGATCCCAATTCCACTCAAAATGTTGAACACAATGAATATTTTCTAAGTGTCTATGATGAATACACAATGAATCTCTATATGAATGAATATTACATGAATGAATTTCCCAACTCAAACTCTTGTCATTTATAGGCACCATCTTTGTGAAAGAACACATTAACAAATGCTCCATTTCCATGCTTGTTAGTTGAATCATTGTGTGCACATTCATGGTTGAGTTGGTTGAATCATTGTATTCACATGACAATACTCCACTTCCATTGGTTGAGTTGGTTGAATCATTGTGTCCACATGACAATTGAGGGGATAATGGAGTTTTGGTGCAGCAAGATGAGGTGTAAAAGTTGCTCAAAGGTTGTCAAAAAGCAAAAGTCTCCATTATTTCCGCCAAAAGAAGAAAAGATTTTGAGCTGGAGAGAAAACACGGTCGTGCTTAAAAAGCACGGCCTGGCCGTGTTTTCTTCGTCATTTGGGATTTTTTTGGCAGGTCGTGCTTTTAAACACGGTTTGGGCATGTTTTGATGATTTTCGTAAGGAACGCGGCCGTGCTTTGTAAGCACGGCCTGGGTGTGTTTTTCTGTTTTTCTTGTTTTTTCTTCCTTTTGAAGTATGGCCATGTTTCCCAACACACTAGGGGTGTGTTTGCACGAGATTGAGTCTTCTTGCCTTCTTTTAGACTTTGTTTTTGTTCGTATTTTCATACGAAATCCATACGAGTTTGCTTCAAGTCTTTACCTTCATCATTTAAAACAAGCCAATGTGATTTTTCTTGAATTTATTGATTAATGAACTAAAAAGTTAAAGAAATTATCTAAAAAGATTTATAAAAAATGTGAACAAAAATGCACTTATCAATCCTAAAAAAGAAGTATAAAGTAGATGGAACTATTGATAAGCTTGTAGCCAATGGCTTTAAACAAAAAGAAGGATATGACTTCTTTGATACCTATTCTCCAGTAATGAGGATTGCGTCTATTTGGGTGCTTCTTACGATTCCTGCTTTGCACAATCTAGAGATTCATCGATGGACGCCAAGACATTTTTGAATGGAGAGATAGATCTTTGAAATATACATGGAACAACCTGAAGGGTTTGTTGCACCCGGCCAAGAAAAGAAGGTATGCAAGTTAATAAGATCCTTGTACGGATCCGAAACAAGCTCCAAAACAATGGCATCTTAAGTTTGACAATACGATGTTGTCAAATGGATTTAAAATCAACGAGTGTGATAAATGCGTATATGTCAAAGGGACATCATAAGCATTTGTCATAGTTTGTCTATATGTAGACGATTTGTTAATCATGGGCGAGTCATGATACTATCATGGAGACTAAAAGAATGTTAAAGAGGAACTTTGACATGAAGGATATGGGGACTACCGATGTAATCCTTGGGATAAAAATCGTGAGAACTCCCGATGGAATTATCTTGTCACAATCCCACTATGTGGAGAAAGTGCTCAAGAAATTCAATGCTTTTGACACCACCGTAAAAACGCCCATTGATTTAAGTATAAATTTGGTTGCTAATAAAAAAGCGAAACCCGTGGCTCGGATGGAATACTCACGTATAATAGGCGATCGATGTACATCACAAATTGTACACGTCCCGGACTTGGCCTACCCTCAGAAATATGTTGAGTAGGTTCACGAGCAATCCAAGCCATGAACATTGGAAAGCGTTAACCAGGGTGTTAAAATACTTGAAGTATACCTTGGATTATGGGCTAAACTACTCAAGATATCCAGCTAGTTGGATTTCAGATTCGAAAGATTTGTATTCAACTACTGGATACATATTCACCACTGGAGTGTTTGATACATGTTTTTATCTTAATTTTGATGATTTTATTTTTACACCAAAACAATGTTTTTAATTGTTGTCCAAATACTCCTAAATGATTTAAAATGGTTTTAATATTTTCCGGAGTATTTCTTCAAGTTTTATTTTAGATAAAATTGGACAACACTTTTAATGATTTTATGTTTATAAGTTTTTACTACAAAACAAGGTTCCTAAATGTTGTCTAAATACTCCCGATTGGTTTAAAATGTTTTTACTAAATTTTCGGAGTATTTCTTGAGTTTTATTTTTGACAAAAATTGGACAACATTTCTGCTCGAGGTCAACCGGTCACCGTGAGGGGCAACCCGAAGATGAATTTTGGAACAAAAATGAGACGGAGGAGAAAATGACCAAATCGTCGACCGTGTCGACCGAGGGTGTCGACCGTGATGTCGACGGTCGACCCCTGTCGGCCGACGGGTACGGGAGTCACGCCTTGAAACAGAACTCCTGCTTTCTTAAAATTGGTTTGTGCAACCGGCCAACATAGGGGACGACCGGTCGAACCCTACGTCGACCGGTCGCCCTGTGTAAATTGTTGATACGTTTATTTCAAACTTTATTTCTGTGCGACCGGTCGCCCTCAAGTTTGACAACAAATTTCCGATCGTTTGACAGCAGACAAACTTTCCTTAAATTGTGGGATTGATTTCTAAAAGCTATATTCTTGATTTTAATTGTATTTTTCTGTAGATTTTCAATCCCCAAGAGGAACCTATGCCTGATCAATCATCTCCTATAAATAGAGGAAGTTTTGGAGCAACCAATATAACTATTGAGATACAACACAACAAGATACACTTCAAGCAAACACTTGTTCTTCATAGTTATTATTCTTGTTGTAATTTTGCCTAGCTTATTACTTTCACATCCTTGAGGCTAGGCTATTCTTGATTACACTTGCACTCTATTGTATAATTCATTATCAAGTTGTAATCTTGAATTTTTGGGTAATCATTCAACACAAGATATCCTTGTGAGTGTTCTTGTGGTAAGAACACACTTGGGTGATCTAGGTGTTAGGTGTAAGAAGATTGTGGTAATCTTCTTGTCAAGGTGTTGAAGAATTTGGTATTCTTCAAGATTGAAGATTGTGATGATCTTCAAAGGTGCCGTTGAAGGAAGATTGTGGTAATCTTCAAGGGAGATTGTGGTAATCTCCAAAGGTGGTGTTGAAGAAGAGTGTGGTGCTCTTCAAGGTGTTGTAAGTTGAATTTGTATTAATTTTGGTAATTAATAAAATTCTTTTTCTTTTTGAAATCCATCCCGGAGATACTGGGGTGGTAGAGGATTAGGCCCTAGGTGGGTTGAACCTCTTTAAATCATCGCGTGTTGTTTACATTCCGCTCCTATATTATTGTCTTTGAGCATTCGGTTCAAAAAAGAGGGCAAAATCAAAAAGATGGAGATAATCTATTCAACCCCCTCTAGATTATCGTAGCCGCTTGGACTTACAAGTGGTATCATAGCCAAACTCTTTGGCAAGCTCGTTTCACATCGCGTGTGAAGAGGAACGATCGTCGGCTACGAACGAAGCTCAACTTTCTGGCACCTCCACCACCAAGCCACCTCTATTTGATTCCAAAAATTATATATTTTGGAAAGAAAGAATGGAATTTATTCACAAGGTTGCGGGTTCGATATTTGGAACATCATCATAAATGGAGAATCCATTCCGATGATAGACACACCATACACCTCCAAAGCCTTCAAAGAGCTCAATGATGAAGAGAAAAAATCATCTCCTTAAACGGTAAAACTCTCAATATTTTGTATTGTTCACTTACTAATTTGGAATATGAACATATTGTAGGAATTCGATCGACACATAAAGTATGCCAAAAATTAGAAGCCATCTATGGAGTATTTGCAAATGAAATGAGTCAAACAAAAGCATCTACTTCTCAAAGGGATACAAGTTCAAATCTAAGGAACAAGCCTTTTACAACTTCCAACTATGAAGTAGTCGAACAATGTTTTATGGGCATCGAAAAAGAAAACGAGGTATGTCTTAAAACCTCTACTTCCAATGATATTGTCATTCAAAATGAGTATAGTGATTTGCAAAATGACTTTGATGATCTTCAAAATGAATTCCAAAATTTACTAGTTAAGTACAAAAATTTGAAAAAGGAATTCAATGTTTTGAAAAATGAAAAGGATAGTTTATTTACTTCCTATGAATCACTATCATGTGCTCACACCACCACACTTGACAAGGTTAGAAACCTTGAAAAACAAAATAGTACTCTTGTTAAGGATATTAATTGCATGAAAAATGATTTATCAAAATCCAACTTGAGTACCAATAAATTGCCCAATGTTGTGAATGTTAATGGTTGTGATAGTTTGAATAGTGAACTTGATCATGAGCCTAATATTGTCAAGCATATGAAAAAGAATCGCGTTCTTATGCATGTTAGTAATATTACTTGTTTTTATTGCGGTAAGAAGGGTCATACGGTAAATACTTGTCGGGCTAGAAATAGCTCTAATTATTGTTGGAGACCTAAAAGTCTCAAGACTAATCCCAAAGGACCCAAACACTTGAGGGTACCACAAAACAATGTTATATTAGGTACCCGACGAAATAATAATCGAAGAAAATTCATACCGCCAAGGAAACATCAAATGAACATCTCAGTTGATCAAAGAAGGAGAAAATATTTTCAACAAAGTCAATTTCCAAGAAGAGGATATAATCAAAAATGGGAAGAACACAATCCTTGGAAATGGCGAAGACATCATCAACAAGATGATTTTCCAAGAGAAAGACACTTTCAAAAATGGGAAGGCCATAATGTTTGGAAATGGAGCAATTGGGGAAACCACCATCAACATGAAGATTTTCAAACGGGAAGATATCATCAACAATGGGAACGACACAACCCATGGAAATGGCAAAATTGGTAAACCGTATCTCCCTATTTAAATATGCATTTTATTTTTTTGCATGTTTTTATTTGTGTTTAAATTGCAAAATGAGTTTTAAAATTTATAAGATCTTCTATATATATTTATGTGTTTTTAAACTACTTTGAAAAATGAGACCTTACATGTTGTGGACTTACTTAGAATTATATGTTTTTATCTCTTATGGATTTTTAAAGCATTAGCATTGTTGTGATATCTCTTGTTGCTTAGCCTACACATGTATTATTATGTTTGTGCCAAATTTGGTTTAAGAATTGTGTAGAATTTACATATCTCTTTCAATGGCTATCTACTCGTAATATATCAAGAGAAATATGAACTATCGAGATACGCTCATTATTGTTATTCATATCATAGACTCGATACATGTTGTGCCATATGCTTATGTGCTTATTAAGAGGATGTTTTGATTTTTGAAAAGGCATTATTTGACATAGCTTGTTTTATATTTTGTTTTGATAAAACAATTGATCTACTAAGTTTTATTGTCAAATTTCAAAAGAGACCTTATGTAGCTTTCTTAAGCTTATTTGAACTTGAATGATTTATTAGACTCTTAATGATGCATAGTATGTGGTGCTTAAAATAGTGTATCTATTATTTGATATTACTATGCTCGTGTGCAAAATATCTTGTTAAGATTTTGCATAAATTTGTGATATTTCGCAACAAGTTTGATGAACAAGACAAGGTTAGTAGCTCAATGATATTGTCAAGAAGAAGGTAATGATTTTGATGTAATATTTGCACTCATAGCACATTTAGAAGTTATTTTCACTTTAGTTGCCCATTCTTGTTTTGAGATAATTTCAAGCTTTACCAAATGGATGTTAAATCCAATTTTCTAAATGGTTTTATTCAAATAGAAGTCTATCGGAGTTAAAATTTTTAGGCAAAATGATTTTTATAAAAAGGCCTTGTACGGTTGATACAAGTACCCCGTATATGGTTTGATAGACTTAGCTATTTTTGCAAAATAATTTTACAAAAGGTAAAGTTGATACTACACTTCTTGTTTTGAAAAAGGGCAAAGTTGTTTACTTGTACAAATTTATGATATCATCTATGGTGCTACTAATAAATATTTGTGCAAGATATTTTTCCGAGTCAATGCAAGGTGAACCTAAGATGATCATGATGAGGAAGCTCAAATTTGATCATTGGAATTCAAGTTCAACAATGCCAAGAAGGTGATTATATTCCACACTCAAAAGAAGAAGTGAGGCATTGAAGAAGAAAGAACCATTCCAACCTATATAGCCACAAATGTGAAAATTCACAAAGGTTGAGGTAGGCATGTTGATTGACAAACGAATTCGAGGTATGTTTATTCGTTCATTACTCCTTAGACTCGACATTTTATATGCCTTATGTCTATATGCTCAACTCAAAAACTATCCCAACGAATCTCATTAAAGTGCCTTGTTGTATCCAAAGTCTTAAAACGTTATTATTTTTTCGGGATAACAAGTCCGACGATAATAATCTTTCAAAATATGGTTCGTCATAATCGAATTAAACATATTGAGATTCGATATTTTTTCAAAGGGATTGCATGTTTAACAAAAACTTGAGATGTGTTTAATTCCGTCTCAAGGATAACTCGCGGACTTTTTAATCGCTCACCGCCGAGTATTTTATCTCATTCGAGCTTGATTATGACATAATGTATATTGAATGAGGTCTACATTTGTATTTTGCATGTTTTCAAAACTTAGGGGCGAAAAATCGGATTTTTGGATCAAACTTCGGAATTTGCAAAACAGAAAGAAGGTGGGCTGAAGGAGTTGAGGCCGACCGGTCGCCCTAGCCTCCGACTGGTCACCCCTGCTGATTTTTAGAATAAAATGCTTTCTGTTTCCAGACTTAGCATTTTGGCGTTTTTCTTCCTTTCTTCGTCCCCTTTATCATTTGCACACATAATTCACTCCAAATGAGTTTTGTTGCATAAATTACATATTTTGGGGATTATATTGCTCGTTTATCATCATCATTGCTCATCTTTACCGATTGAATGGTAAGATTTCTACTCCTTTATCTCAATTGGGTTGAACCCTTGAGAACTTGGCCTATATGTATATTTCTTGATGTAATTCTTATATAATTGTGTTGTGATTGATGATTGTTGATGGATGATATTTATCAAATTGCTTTTGGTGATGAAAAAAACTTGGCTTGATTACATTTACAAGGGCTATATATATCCTCTTCAATTTTTGACGCCCGCCAAGTGTTCGATAAAATGTCTCAATGAAAAATTCATCACCTACATGATTCTCTCGATTTCAAAAGCCTTGTATATTTATAGAGATCATGTTTTGCAAATCAAATGAGTTTTCATAAGCTTCTACAAGTCGTATGATCGACTCTTTCCTCCTATTTGGTCTATAAGCTTCAATGTTCAAATAGCTTGATACATCGGTTTAGTTACGCACTTTGATATGATTATATGATGTTTTTATCGTGCTAACATTCTTTTTGATGATTCCAAATGGGGAGAAACAGGTTATAAGCTTATTAGCTCATAGAAGCTAAGTTAAGCTAAACAAAAGAAGCTATAAACTATGGCTTCCTAAAGCCATAAGTTGTGAATTATATTTAGTCCAATTGTTGCTTGATGGACTTATATACATATCTAATGATGTTTTGTTGACAGGGGAGCTTATAAGCTCTTGAACAAAATGTAAAAGCTAAGCTTTTAGCTTATGGTTAATTGCTTTTACATTATTCTTGATGTGCTTGTTGATAGGGGGAGCTTGTGTTTTTTCTTGCATAATATTTATTCCCTTATCTTGGTTGCTTATGTATTTTGGAAAGTTTGGTTGCTTCTAAACGGTTAGATATTTTTACCGGAAAATCATTTTTAAAATTGTCCTCCTAATATTTCTAAAAATTGTTTTGGTTTGTAATCATAAAAAATGGGGAGATTGTTTGATACATGTTTTTATCTTAATTTTGATGATTTTATTTTTACACCAAAACAATGTTTTTAATTGTTGTCCAAATACCCCTAAATGATTTAAAATGGTTTTAATATTTTCCGGAGTATTTCTTCAAGTTTTATTTTAGATAAAATTGGACAACACTTTTAATGATTTTATGTTTATAAGTTTTTACTTCAAAACAAGGTTCTTAAATGTTGTCTAAATACTCCCGATTGGTTTAAAATGTTTTTACTAAATTTTCGGAGTATTTCTTGAGTTTTATTTTCGACAAAAATTGGACAACATTTTTGTCTCGAGGTCAACCGGTCGCCGTAGAGGGCAACCCGTACCTGAAGATGAATTTTGGAACAGAAAATGAGACGAAGGAGAAAATGACCAGGTCGACCGGTCGACCAGGGTGTCGACCGTGACGTCGACCCGACCCCTGTCAACCGGTACCTGGGAGTCACGGCTTGAAACAGAACTCCTGCTTTCTTAAAATTTGTTTGTGCGACCGGCCAACATAGGGGACGACCGATCGAACCCTACGTTGACCGGTCGCCCTGTGTAAATTGTTGATACGTTTATTTCAAACTTTATTTTTGTGCGACCGGTCACCCTCAAGTTTGACAGCAAATTTCTGACCGTTTGACAGCTGACAAACTTTCCTTAAATTGTGGGATTGATTTCTAAAAGCTATATTCTTGATTTTAATTGTATTTTTCTGTAGATTTTCAATCCCCAAGAGGAGCCTATGCCTGATCAATCATCTCCTATAAATAAAGGAAGTTTTGGAACAACCAATATAACTATTGAGATACAACACAACAAGATACACTTCAGGCAAACACTTGTTCTTCATAGTTATTATTCTTGTTGTAATTTTGCCTAGCTTATCACTTTCACATCCTTAAGATCTAGGCTATTCTTGATTACACTTGCACTCTATTGTATAATTCATTATCGAGTTGTAATCTTGAATTTTTGGGTAATCATTCAACACAAGATATCCTTGTGCGTGTTCTTATGGTAAGAACACACTTGGGTGATCTAGGTGTTAGGTGTAAGAAGATTGTGGTAATCTTCTTGTCAAGGTGTTGAAGAATTTGGTATTCTTCAAGATTGAAGATTGTGGTGATCTTCAAAGGTGCCGTTGAAGGAAGATTGTGGTAATCTTCAAGGGAGATTGTGGTAATCTCCAAAGGTGGTGTTGAAGAAGAGTGTGGTGCTCTTCAAGGTGTTGTAAGTTGAATTTGTATTAATTTTGGTAATTAATAAAATTCTTTTTCTTTTTGAAATCCATCCCGGAGATACTGGGGTGGTAGAGGATTAGGCCCTAGGTGGGTTGAACCTCTTTAAATCATCGCGTGTTGTTTACATTCTGCTCCTATATTATTGTATTTGAGCATTCGGTTCGAAAAAGAGGGAAAAATCAAAAAGATGGAGATAATCTATTCACCCACCTCTAGATTATCGTAGCCGCTTGGACTTACAAGTGGTATCAGAGCCAAACTCTTTGGCAAGCTCCTTTCACATCGCGAGTGAAGAGGAATGATCGTCGGCTACGAACGAAGCTCAACTTTCCGGCACCTCCACCACCAAGCCACCTCTATTTGATTCCAAAAATTATATATTTTGGAAAGAAATAATGGAATGTTATTTACAAGGTTGCGGGTTTGATATTTGGAACATCATCATAAATGAAGAATCCATTCCGATGATAGACACACCATACACCTCCAAAGCCTTCAAAGAGCTCAATGATGAAGAGAAGAAAATCATCTCCTTAAACGGTAAAGCTCTCAATATTTTGTATTGTTCACTTACTAATTTGGAATATGAACATATTGTAGGAATTCGATCGACACATAAAGTATGGCAAAAATTAGAAGCCATCTATGAGTATTTGCAAATGAAAGGAGTCAAACAAAAGCATCTACTTCTCAAAGGGATACAAGTTCAAATCTAAGGAACAAGCCTTTTACAACTTCCAACTATGAAGTAGTCGAACAATGTTTTATGGGCATCGAAAAAGAAAATGAGGTATGTCTTAAAACCTCTACTTCCTATGATATTGTCATTCAAAATGATTATAGTGATTTGCAAAATGACTTTGATGATCTTCAAAATGAATTCCAAAATTTACTAGTTAAGTACAAAAATTTGAAAAAGGAATTCAATGTTTTGAAAAATGAAAAGGATAGTTTATTTACTTCCTATGAATCACTATCATGTGCTCACACCACCACACTTGACAAGGTTAGAAAACTTGAAAAACAAAATAGTACTCTTGTTAAGGATATTAATTGCATGAAAAATGATTTATCAAAATCCAACTTGAGTACCAATAAATTGCCCAATGTTGTGAATGTTAATGGTTGTGATAGTTTGAATAGTGAACTTGATCATGAGCCTAATATTGTCAAGCATATGAAAAAGAATTGTGTTCCTATGCATGTTAGTAATATTACTTGTTTTTATTGCGGTAAGAAGGGTCATACGGTAAATACTTGTCGGGCTAGAAATAGCTCTAATTATTGTTGAAGACCTAAAAGTCTCAAGACTAATCCCAAAGGACCCAAGCACTTGAGGGTACCACAAAACAATGTTATATTAGGTACCCGACGAAATAATAATCGAAGAAAATTCATACCGCCAAGGAAACATCAAATGAACATCTCAGTTGATCAAAGAAGGAGAAAACATTTTCAACAAAGTCAATTTCCAAGAAGAGGATATAATCAAAAATGGGAAGAACACAATCCTTGGAAATGACAAAGACATCATCAACAAGATGATTTTCCAAGAGAAAGACACTTTCAAAAATGGGAAGGCCATAATGTTTGGAAATGGAGCAATTGGAGAAACCACCATCAACATGAAGATTTTCAAACGGGAAGATATCATCAACAATGGGAACGACACAACCCATGGAAATGGCAAAATTGGTAAATCGTATCTCCCTATTTAAATATGCATTTTATTTTTTTGCATGTTTTTATTTGTGTTTAAATTGCAAAATGAGTTTTAAAATTTATAAGGTCTTCTATATATATTTATGTGTTTTTAAACTACTTTGAAAAATGAGACCTTACATGTTGTGGACTTACTTAGAATTATATGTTTTTATCTCTTATGGATTTTTAAAGCATTAGCATTGTTGTGATATCTCTCGTTGCTTAGCCTACACATGTATTATTATGTTTGTGCCAAATTTGGTTTAAGAATTGTGTAGAATTTACATATCTCTTTCAATGGCTATCTACTCGTAATATATCAAGAGAAATATGAACTATCGAGGTACGCTCATTATTGTTATTCATATCATAGACTCGATACATGTTGTGCCATATGCTTATGTGCTTATTAAGAGGATGTTTTGATTTTTGAAAAGGCATTATTTGACATAGCTTGTTTTATATTTTGTTTTGATAAAACAATTGATCTACTAAGTTTTATTGTCAAATTTCAAAAGAGACCTTATGTAGCTTTCTTAAGCTTATTTGAACTTGAATGATTTATTAGACTCTTAATGATGCATAGTATGTGGTGCTTAAAATAGTGTATCTATTATTCGATATTACTATGCTCGTGTGCAAAATATCTTGTTAAGATTTTGCAGAAATTTGTGATATTTCGCAACAAGTTTGATGAACAAGACAAGGTTAGTAGCTCAATGATATTGTCAAGAAGAAGGTAATGATTTTGATGTAATATTTGCACTCATAGCACATTTAGAAGTTATTTTCACTTTATTTGCCCATTCTTGTTTTGAGATAATTTCAAGCTTTACCAAATGGATGTTAAATCCAATTTTCTAAATGGTTTTATTCAAATAGAAGTCTATCGGAGTTAAAATTTTTAGGCAAAATGATTTTTATAAAAAGGCCTTGTACGGTTGATACAAGTACCCCGTATATGGTTTGATAGACTTAGCTATTTTTGCAAAATAATTTTACAAAAGGTAAAGTTGATACTACACTTCTTGTTTTGAAAAAGGGCAAGGTTGTTTACTTGTACAAATTTATGATATCATCTATGGTGCTACTAATAAATATTTGTGCAAGATATTTTTCCGAGTCAATGCAAGGTGAACCTAAGATGATCATGATGAGGAAGCTCAAATTTGATCATTGGAATTCAAGTTCAACAATGCCAAGAAGGTGATTATATTCCACACTCAAAAGAAGAAGTGAGGCATTGAAGAAGAAAGAACCATTCCAACCTATATAGCCACAAATGTGAAAATTCACAAAGGTTGAGGTAGGCATGTTGATTGACAAATGAATTCGAGGTATGTTTATTCGTTCATTACTCCTTAGACTCGACATTCTATATGCCTTATGTTTATATGCTCGACTCAAAAACTATCCCAATGAATCTCATTAAAGTGCCTTGTTGTATCCAAAGTCTTAAAACGTTATTAGTTTTTCGGGATAACAAGTCCGGTGATAATAATCATTCAAAATATGGTTCGTCATAATCGAACTAAATATATTGAGATTTGATATTTTTTCAAAGGGATTGCATGTTTAACAAAAACTTGAGATGTGTTTAATTCCGTCTCAAGGATAGCTCGCGGACTTTTTAATCGCTCACCGCCGAATATTTTATCTCATTTCGAGCATGATTATGACATAATGTATATTGAATGAGGTCTACGTTTGCATTTTGCACGTTTTCAAAACTTAGGGGCAAAAATCGGATTTTTGGATCAAACTTCGGAATTTGCAAAACAGAAAGAAGGTGGGCTGAAGGAGTTGAGGCCGACCGGTCGCCCTAGCCTCCGACTGGTCGCCCCTGCTGATTTTTAGAATAAAATGCTTTATGTTTCCAGACTTAGCATTTTGGCGTTTTTCTTCCTTTCTTCGTCCCCTTTATCATTTGCACACATAATTCACTCCAAATGAGTTTTGTTGCATAAATTACATATTTTGGGGATTATATTGCTCGTTTATCATCATCATTGCTCGTCTTTACCGATTGAATGGTAAGATTTCTACTCCTTTATCTCAATTGGGTTGAACACTTGAGAACTTGGCCTATATGTATATTTCTTGATGTAATTCTTATATAATTGTGTTGTGATTGATGATTGTTGATGGATGATATTTATCAAATTGCTTTTGGTGATGAAAAAAACTTGGCTTGATTACATTTACAAGGGCTATATATATCCTCTTCAATTTTTGACGCCCGCCAAGTGTTCGATAAAATGTCTCAATGAAAAATTCATCACCTACATGATTCTCTCGATTTCAAAAGCCTTGTATATTTATAGAGATCATGTTTTGCAAATCAAATGAGTTTTCATAAGCTTCTACAAGTCGTATGATCGACTTTTTCCTCCTATTTGGTCTAAAAGCTTCAATGTTCAAATAGCTCGATACATCGGTTTAGTTACGCACTTTGATATGATTATATGGTGTTTTTATCGTGCTAACATTCTTTTTGATGATTCCAAATGGGGAGAAACAGGTTATAAGCTTATTAGCTCATAGAAGCTAACTTAAGCTAAACAAAAGAAGCTATAAGCTATGGCTTCCTAAAGCCATAAGTTGTGAATTATATTTAGTCCAATTGTTGCTTGATGGACTTATCTACTTATCTAATGATGTTTTGTTGACAAGGGGAGCTTATAAGCTCTTGAACAAAATGTAAAAGCTAAACTTTTAGCTTATGGTTAATTGCTTTTACATTATTCTTGATGTGCTCGTTGATAGGGGGAGCTTGTGCTTTTTCTTGCATAATATTTATTCCCTTATCTTGGTTGCTTATGTATTTTGGAAAGTTTGGTTGCTTCTAAACGGTTAGATATTTTTACCGGAAGATCGTTTTTAAAATTGTCCTCTTAATATTTCTAAAAATTGTTTTGGT
Source organism: Rehmannia glutinosa (assembly GCA_016081115.2). Taxonomy (NCBI): domain Eukaryota; kingdom Viridiplantae; phylum Streptophyta; class Magnoliopsida; order Lamiales; family Orobanchaceae; genus Rehmannia; species Rehmannia glutinosa. The sequence continues at coordinate 103,265,903 of CM071936.1, forward strand.
TTGTAATCATCAAAAAGGGGGAAATTGTTTGATACATGTTTTTATCTTAATTTTGATGATTTTATTTTTACACCAAAATAATGTTTTTAATTGTTGTCCAAATACTCCTAAATGATTTAAAATAGTTTTAATATTTTCCGGAGTATTTCTTCAAGTTTTATTTTAGATAAAATTGGACAACACTTTTAATGATTTTATGTTTATAAGTTTTTACTTCAAAACAAGGTTCCTAAATATTGTCTAAATACTCCCGATTGGTTTAAAATATTTTTACTAAATTTTCGTGAGTATTTCTTGAGTTTTATTTTCGACAAAAATTGGACAACATTTTTGTCTCAGGTCAACCTCGCCGTAGAGGGCGACCCGTGAAGATGAATTTTGAAACATAAAATGAGATGGAGGAGAAAATGACCAGGTCGACCGGTCGACCAGGGTGTCGACCGGTGACGTCGACCGGTCGACCCCAACCGACGGTACTGGGAGTCACGCCTTGAAACAACTCCCGCTTTCTTAAAATTGGTTTGTGCGACCGACCAACATAGGAGATGACCGGTCGAACCCTACGTTGACCTGTGCCGCCTGTGTAAATTGTTGATACGTTTATTTCAAACTTTATTTTGTGCGCGACCGGTCGCCGCCATCAAGTTTGACAAAGAAATTTCGACCGTTTGACAAAGAAAACTTTCCTTAAATTGTGGGATTGATTTCTAAAAGCTATATTTCTTGATTTTAATTGTATTTTTCTCAGATTTTCAATCCCCAAGAGGAGCCTATGCCTGATCAATCATCTCCTATAAATAGAGGAAGTTTTGGAGCAACCAATATAACTATTGAGATACAACACAACAAGATACACTTCAGGCAAATACTTGTTCTTCATAGTTATTATTCTTGTTGTAATTTTGCCTAGCTTATCACTTTCACATCCTTAAGATCTAGGCTATTCTTGATTACACTTGCACTCTATTGTATAATTCATTATCGAGTTGTAATCTTGAATTTTTGGGTAATCATTCAACATAAGATATCCTTGTGTGTGTTCTTGTGGTAAGAACACACTTGGGTGATCTAGGTGTTAGGTGTAAGAAGATTGTGGTAATCTTCTTGTCAAGGTGTTGAAGAATTTGGTATTCTTCAAGATTGAAGATTGTGGTGATCTTCAAAGGTGCTGTTGAAGGAAGATTGTGGTAATCTTCAAGGGAGATTGTGGTAATCTACAAAGGTGGTGTTGAAGAAGAGTGTGGTGCTCTTCAAGGTGTTGTAAGTTGAATTTGTATTAATTTTGGTAATTAATAAAATTCTTTTTCTTTTTGAAATCCATCCCGGAGATACTGGGGTGGTAGAGGATTAGGCCCTAGGTGGGTTGAACCTCTTTAAATCATCGCGTGTTGTTTACATTCCACTCCTATATTATTATTTTTGAGCATTCGGTTCGAAAAAGAGGGCAAAATCGAAAAGATGGAGATAATCTATTCACCCCCCTCTAGATTATCGTAGTCGCTTGGACTTACATGGAGGTGGTGCGGTATCGTGGAAGTCCACGAAGCAAACGTGTATAGCTTGGTCCACCATGGAATCTCGAGTTTATCGCTTTGGATAAAGTCGTGAAGAAGCAGTGGCTTCAAACTTTCCTCGGAAGATATTCCATGTTGGAGGAAGCCCGTGCCTTCTGTGATGATTCACCGTGATAGCCAAGCGGCTTTAGGAAGGGCACGAGGCAATATGTATAACGGTAAGTCTAGACATATTCGTCGGAGACACAATACCGTTAGACAATTGATCTCAAATGGTGTGATGTCAATTAACTACGTAAAGTCAAAAGACAATTTGGCAGATCCTTTGACAAAAGGACTGAATCAAGATCAATTGGGTAAGTTGCTAGAGGGAATGGGCTTGAAGTCCACAAAGTAAAAATAACTATCATAGTGGTAACCCAACCATGATGACTGGAGATCCCAAGAACTTGGTTCAATGGGAAAACTAAACTACGAAGGTTATGTTGTAACACTTGGAGACAATGTTATAACCTATCCCTAGAAAGCAAAACCAAGTGTTGAAACACCTGCAAAGTTGTGGTGAGGCTAAGTCATTTGATTTTTAATGATTCCTACACCTCGTTGAGGTTGAGTATGGCAGGATACTCAGATAGGAGATCACCTATATAAGTGAGAAGTGCGGGCCGCTTCAAAGTAACACTTATGAATCCAAAGTGGTGTCCATGGTCGAAACGGACACAAAACGTGAGAACAGAAGGTATTGAGACCTTATTGTGTTAATACTATTGACTCGGTATACACCGTGGAGGAATAGTTCAAGGCATTACGTCCACTAAGCTGCCAGTGTACCCGATGGTATTGACTACGGAAGGTTCAAAGCCATAAGCTACCTTTCCGAATGCAATATTGTCTCTTGAGGACTAGTTTGCGTGTCTGCATTCATGCATACATTAATTTCCACTCATGTGGGGGATTATTGGAAATTTTGGTTTTGATAAAGTGGGTGTCGACCCGACTTTGACCAATTTTTCGGTGGCTATATATTTAATTATGGAGGAATTAAATTATATATTATTAATCTACGTTTCGAGTAGATATTTGTAGTATTTTTTATTTCTCAAAACCGAATTTCGGTGAGTGAGAAATTAATACACGAAGATAGCCACATAAATGGGCATTATGTAAAGATTATGTAAAGGGAGATGAAAGGCTTATGCCTTATCCCACATGGAATACAAATCCTAGTTTATCCTAGTTTATTTACTAGAAGGTGTTATTTGTTGTATAAACTATAACACAAGTGGATAATCACAAAGTGGGCCACACGCACAAGCTGCCCGGCCGGCCAGGCCGGGCCTGGGGCTGGGCTTGCATGGGCATGGGCATGGGCCTTGGGGGCGCCCGACCTATTGGGCCCGGTCCAGGTCCACTAAAGTTTTGCCACTCGAAAATGGGCTTGGCCCGCATTCGAGTGATCGTGGATTGTTGGAGCCCAATGAATCTTGACATTGTAGGTGGCCAGATTCGTGTGACTATCGGAGTTGTAACTCCTGCAGAGTGGTCACCTGTTAGCCCACTACCCGATCAATTATGCAAGAAAATGGGTGTAACACCTTGGTTGTTACAAGTGATTAATGCCCACTACCCAGCTTTTTCTCCCGCAGGGAATGGTTGGCTATTTATACATGTTTGTGCATTGCGGTTTGGGATATCAATTTACTCCATAAAAAACATACACTCATCTTCTCGCATTCTCGCACTAAGTCCAAAGAACTCTTGAAAGACATTTCTAGTTCGAAGGTGCTTCGTGTTAGTGGTGCTACTACACGAAAGACGTAAGCGTTTCATCTTTGGAAGCAATACGTCAAACCGTGAGCACTAGCCGACGTAATTACTTTGGAAAGAGATTCGTCTCGACTAAACCGAAAGTTCTATTGACAAGTTGTAATAGCTAGTTCAATTTCTGTAATCTTTTGGTTTATGTTCTTTGCCATTTTGAAGGCATTCCGGATTCTGTACCAGTGTAACATTGTATTCAATAATTCAACATTTGATTATTAAGCTGATGATAAATTGATATAGTAATTCAATTTATAATTGGAAGAATAAGGTAGTTGCATGGTTTGCCACATGGCTGAATATAAAGGTGACACATGGATTTGGAAGAATAATGTATTGACACGTGTACCAAATGGCTCAGGTGAAGACATGTGTCAGCTTGTTTTTTTCTTTTAGTATATAGGGTTGATTTCAAATCCCTCGTTCCAAATCCCCCCATCCAAGTGCACCTTTAATCGATGCGCCTTATTTTCTATAACTTGTTCCACTTCTTCATTCTTTTTAAATTTATTTTTTTATTTTATCAAATGATTTCCTTTGATTTACTTATTTTTAAACCTTTAGTAAATTTTATTCGCTGAAACAAGTTTCATTCTCAAAGTTGAAACTTCACTTCATGGCTAATACATTATTATGTATAATCAATTCCACATCACTTAGTTGGAGAGTCCCTTCGAAGCTCTTAAAAAGACAATATGAACTTTTTTAACGTGACAAAACCAAAAAAGGGCCCATTAAAATAAATGCAAAGTAAAAGGACAATTAAATCATATTAAAAGTAGGCCCAACTCAGTTTTTAGTACTGAATCAAGTATTGAATTTACAAACTTATACTATATGATCTATTTTTTTGTGGCTTCATCGAATAATAGCCACAATTTGAACATCTCTTCCCACAAAATAAAAAAAAAGGAAAAAAAAAAAAGGCCTAAGCGGGCGCAAATCTACGACCACAGCTCCCCACAGCCTCTTTCATACCTACTCAACCTTAAAACATTACAAATATATAATTTGATCTCCATTTTCTTTTAAAAATATAATTTTCCTATGATTTTGTTTTTCAACTAAAATTGGCTCCCTTCAAATGTTTGTCCAAATTGCCAATTTGCAGGTGCGACATTGTTGCTAATGAGAGTCCTTCCATCACTAGTGGTAACTTTAAACGACAGGCTTTGCCCATTGAGGTAAGAATTGCTCTGCCAATTTTGGCCCCAATTTCTTGACAATGATTGCCATCCAGTTTTCGACCCTTTGATCGATACGCTATGGACGTCTCCGGCCCCTCCAACGTTCGTGACCAACACTAGGTTAAAATACGAGTGACCGTTGATCGTGAACCTTATTCCTCCCTTCTTTCTACAGGGCACCCTGTTCAAAACCATTATGTGTCACATCAATAATCGTGTTTAAAAATATAAGTAAGAAAGAAACAACAATTTGAAATAGAAGATCTGATCGTTACCTTCTGAAAGAAACAGGGACGATCCCAGCCCGGTATTGGGCAATTTGCAGGAAAGCTGGCTGAGCCAAATCAAAATGCTGACGAGGAGGGTTGCACCACCCACCATTATCGTTAGGCAGAGACGGGTTAGGTGGGCAGAAGTTTGTGGCGGTGACGATGATGCTGCCCCTTAGGCACCATCTCGGGTCACTAGAGCACGTTAACTCGTAGCACGACCCACAACTAAGGCCATTGTTGAAGAGAGCAGTACTAAGTGCTGCAGTGTTTGTACCATATCCTTGGCTGTACAAATTGCCATACCCACAAGCACCTCCTGGAATAGTATTCATAAAATGTGTCAATTTTCGCTAGCAAGAAGTCAAGAACCATAGTTAATATTGCAATTTCCATAGAGCAATAAAGTGTGTGGTCCAACATAACAGAAGTGGTCATTATGCAATACTGAAAATATTTAGAGCCCATTTCTATATTATCTATAATACTACTTTATTGACGTTACATGACAAACAATGTATCGTTTTAGACATATAAAAATGTATCCTTGGCTGTATCATTTTTTAAAATTGAAAAAAACCCTTGATGTTTGATTTCGTATGACATTTTTCCCCTTTACAAGAAAAAACATTTCAAATACCCCTAAAAATGATTTCTTTAAGTAATTTAACTCACCCATCGTGCCCGATGCATCTCCACCACCGTAAAAAGTAGCATGAGCGCTTTGCCACCCTCCGTAATCGCCATAAGTTGCTCGTAGGAAGAACCCGAAAAACGAGAACAATGCTAGGGCAGCCATGGATACTCCTTGGATAGCCATTGAGAAAGATTAAAGAGGGAAGGAAGAAATGTAAGGGCTTAAGTGTTGAGAGCTTTGTACAAAATCTTGTAATAAGAGGGACATATTTATATAGAGAAAGATATGGGGCATGTTGTATAGTAGAAAAAGACAAGTTTTCAGCATTCATGTCTGAGAGCCACAAAATCAAGAAGTGAATCACAAAAATAAATGAAAAATTTGTAAGTCACCAAGATGCACATGCACTTGTTCCAACTTGGAACTACCAACTGCTAATCTCATAGACCCTACAAGCACATGCATTTCTCAACTGTTTTTTCCTTTTTTTTTTCCCTTTTTCTTGATTCTCTATTTTATTTTCTGGATTGTGTGATGTTTAGACTTTTGTAAGTATATGTAATAAAATATTTGATTATGTGATTTGCCTGAAATTGCGCTTGGCAGGTATGTACAAGACTTAAAATATTGGCAGCATTTGACTATTTAGAGATTTTATTGAAATTTCTGTTACATGAACCAGCAAGGCATTAATTAACTAATTGAGATGCAAATAAGTCAATCTCCTCATCCTTAATCTCTGCATTATGGAGGTTAATATGATTTTCAAATTTGTATTAGTCTACTTATAATTTATATGATTAGACGAATCAAAGTTTGTTTACTTAATTAGTAGGGAATCGAACAGTAGTCTAGTGGTTAAAGACTCTCAAGTTCAGGTCATAGGTCTGGGGTTCGATCCCACCAGTCCCTCCCCTATCAGGATTTGTACTCAAAGAAAGAAAGAAAAAAAAGTTTGTTTACTTATTACAGATGGTTTGATCAAAATATAAACTAAAATTTGATGCCAAAAGTGGCCAAATAATACAATGAAACTAGAAACCTACTAATTATTAACCAATTAAAAAGTGGGTTGGTATTAATTAATTTTTAATGAATTAATTTTACTGAAGTAAATGAAAATTGTAAAATCTATTTGTTAACTCAGTCAAATGTGTCTAAAGTCAATCTACACCAATTTGTGGAAAACTTAAAGGCATCTGAGCTTTTAGAGCCATAATTTGTGGTGTGCAGCATGTGTTTGTCAACTTGTTAGGTGATTTTAATAAATTTTGAGATTTATTTAAGCTCAATGTGATGGGCATACATAACTCATTTATAATGAAAAATAATTGAATTACCTAATGTGTACATATGAAAATAAATAGCAGCATATGTTGGACCAACCAAATTTTGCCATCATAAATTAGGTACAATATTAATTTGGTGATGGAAAAATATTAAAACACTTGCCGGTTATTCTATAACGAAAAATTAGATAGAATTTAATTTGCGAACATTCCCAATAATCGCACTTCTACAATGATTAGTGTTTTCAGAATAAATTTATTTGTGATTGACAAATAAAATCATCATTAAAATTTCATCAACTACACGTACTCAGTCTGTAAATTATATGATTGTAGACAAAACTATCGCGATTATTGGAGTAAGTACGATGTCATAATCATTAGTTCAATTAATACAAATACTTATATTTTTTTATAACCTTGGTTTCAGGCTTGAGCGCTGACTAGTCCACTGGGTGACAGCCTCGGGTCCTCAAGACTGCCGCGTTAAATCGACAGATGTGCACTAGCGAAGGATTCGCCTTAAGATCGCACTGGTTAAATCGAGGATGTGGACTACTGCGCAGGACCTAAGGACACAAACTCCAGAACAATCCTAGAATATTTACGCCGAAAATCGCTCCCACATGGGATTCGAACATGTGTTATCGGGGAAAGAGTTCTCACGTCACCTTAGACCTTACCGCTAATCTATGTCCCTGGGGACAAATACTTAATTATATTTTAATCATAAGTAGTTTTGATGATATATTATAGTTAGAAGTAGAGAAGCTTTTGGTTGAAAAAAAATAAACATTGTGAAAATTTTGATTTGAGGGGCCTACCATGTTAGGGGCACATGCAAGTTCCTGATATTGATAAGATGGACCCTTTTGTATTCGTACATCATTTTCATAATCTTCTTGATAATCATTTATAATCAAACGTAATCCATCGATTGATTTATCCTTTTCTTTTTGTTTTCTTTTTAAATATTGAATATAATTTATGATATTATTACGTGTACGTATAAATTATATTAATTGGAATTATACTAATTGGAATTATACCTAAAATTAATAGCAAAAAAATTTCACGGTTTTCTTGTTGCTTTCAAAACGAAAACTCGCACATGGATATAAATGCATTTGTCAACTATATAATATTGATACTGTATTTTAGAGCAGATCACTCCAAGTCAATGGGATTGATAGAATCATTTTCTCGAGGGGGGAGTCTTCAAGTCTTCTTCTACGAGAGCTGAAAAATCCTTTGGCTAGGAATTTGCCTGCACACATACGCAAATGTGAAAGGGGTCCCTGGAGATTGCCCAAGGAGGCCCTCCGATGCTCAAGTTAGCTTGGTGAGCGAGAGAATAATACAATAATTGAATACTAAATTAAATGCATAGGAGAATTATGAATTAATTAACTTACAAATGAAAAGGAGGGATTCTTTTATATTTGGTAGATGGGCCCTATGGACCGTGTAGGAGAATTCGGTCTATGGGCCAGTCTGCGTAGGAGAAATCGGCCTATGGGCCACAGTCCCTGACACCTTTTGGCCAGATTATTTTATTAAGAGCACATTGGCAATTAATATTAAATAAATATATAGACCGAATCATATATTAATTAATTAAATATCATTTTTGTCCCCAACATAAGCCTCCCAGCTCCGGTGTTGTGAAGGGATGAAGCGTCTGCGAGCTAGACCGTCAGATCCGCTTTTCCTGCTTAAGTTTGCGCATCTTGTCTTGCCTTCGGAGAATCTTTACCTCTTTTGCACAAGGACGCTTGAAATGAGAGCCATTGACCATGTCTTTCCAAAGGTAGTCTTTCTCTCTCTACTCTTTAACTTTGAAATTTTTTTCTTTGTAGAAGACTTAGAAAAATTTCTTGAAAGTTGAGGTGAGAGTTGAAGTGAGAGCCCAATGAGGGGGAAGATTGCTCCGGGACGCCTCCCCAGAGTGGGCAATGGCGCCCCCTAGGCGCCCTTGTGGGGTGCCCTTAAGGGCGTCCCCATGCGCCCTCTTGCATGGAAGAGGGTGCCCTCCCGAGGGGCAGCCCAAGCCCCCCGGTCCTTCATTCCTTGTATTTTCTTCGTCTTTTCTAGAGTTTTTCCCTGTTTCAAGCCAGATTTCAGATTCCGATCTTTCTTCATTTCCGCGTTCCTCCGTCTTCCCCATAGTTTAGCTTCTGATTTCTTGTCCGTGGGGACTTGTTCTTTATTTGTGTAGAGATGAATACTTCCCTTTTGAAAGGAAGCTTTAATTCTTCCGCAGTGGCCGTAGATACTTGTGTTTTGCTTTATCCCTTCCGGAGCTTGGAGGGAACACCCTTCTCGAGCCCCGATGGAGCACCCTTCTAGAGCTTGGAGGGAGCACCCTTTTGGAGATTTCTCCAAGTTCTTCTTTTCCCCACATGTGTTAGCATTTTCGCCTTCTTTTTCTTTGCACGCACATCTTTGTTGGGGAGAAATATTTTACCAGGCACCCTTTCGAATCCCAGAGGGGGCGCCCTATGGAGCTCGTGAGGCACCCTTCCGGAGTCCGGAGGGGGCACCCTTTTGGAGCTTTTTCCAAGTTTTTTGCTTGTATCTCTTCCCCACATGTGTTAGCTTTTTCGTCTTCTTTTCTTCCACATTTTCATCATGGAGAAGAATTTACGCGGACCCTTCCAGAGGCAGGAGGGGGCGCCCTTCTGGAGCTTTCTCCATGTTCTTGTTTTATTCACCTTTTTCCCACATGTGTTAGCATTTTTGCCTTCTTGTTGCATATTCTCAGCGGGGAAGAACAATTTACGGGAACCCCTATGTGGCTCTTCCTCCCCTCCGGGATCTTAGTCGAAGGAGGAAAATTTACTAGGGCCCCCGAGTGAGGAGGTCCCTCCCATCCAGAGTCTTAACCAAATGGGGTTAATTTTCAAGGACTCCCCCGTGAGGGAGCGCCTCTTCTCCGGGAGCGCGTAGCGTCACTGGAGAGGTTTATTTACGGGGATTCCCTCGTGAGGGAACCCCTCCTCTCTGGGAGCGCGAAACATATCTGGAGAGGTTTATTTGTGGGTACTCCCCCATGATGAAGCCCCTCTCATTCGGGAGCGCGTAATATCACTAGAGAGGTTTATTTATGGAAACTCCCCCGTGAGAGAGCCCCTTCTCTCTAGGAGCACGTAGCATCACTGGAGAGGTTTATTTACGGGTATTCCCCGTGAGAGAGCCCCTCCTCTCTGGGAGTGTGTAGCATCACTGGAGAGGTTTATTTACGGGTACTCCCCCATGAGGAAACCCCTTCTCTCTGGGAGCACGTAGCATCACTGGAGAGATTGATTTGTACGAGGACTCTCCCAAAGGGGAACCCCTCCTCTCCAGGAGCACGAAGCATCACTGGAGAGATTGATTTACGGGAACTTCCCTTATAGGGAGCCCCTTCTCTCCAAGATCACGAAGCATCACTGGAGAGATTGATTTAAGGGAACTCTTCCGATAGGGAGCCCCTCTTCTCCAGGAGCGCGAAACATCACTGGAGAGATTGATTTAAGGGGACTCCTCCGAGAGGGAGCCCCTCCTCTCTGGGAGCTCGAAGCATCACTGGAGAGATTGATTTATGGAGACTCTCCCAATAGGGAGCCCATCCTATTCGGGAGCGCAAAGCATCACTGGAGAGCCTTTCCATATGGGGTCTTAGCCGGATGAGGTTTTCTAAGGAGAGCACCTGAATGATTGCAGATATTAGCGAGATCCGCGGCTACTAAGATAGTGTGGTACTCTTACTGTCTGGTCGAGAGAGCTTTCTCATCTTTATTGCAGCAACATAATATTCCCGAGCAGTCTTGATATCTTAAATAATTGTGCCACTTCAGATTCATTTTTGTGATATGGTGCGGGTGTCCATACCTATGTGAGTAGTAGGTTGATCTTGCTAGTGGGCTTAATCACTGGGTCTATTCTTGGGAGCTTGTCTTTCTATTCGGAGCCTCTAGAAGTTATGCTAACAACTCCAATAATATGAATATTCATCCTTTGGTGTTCATGGTAGCACGGAGCTTTCAATGGAGCTTGTTAATGTCTGATTTGAGTGAGCTTCTTCCTTAAAACTTCTTCAGTATTGTTATGCAGCTCCCGTGAGGTAACCTCGGTCAGGTGCCCAGATCTGGGTAACGTGTTGCTTTGTGCGAGCCTTTATGAGTGGCTCCTCGATCCTTGTCTTTGTTAAGAACTCAACCTTCATTGTACTCACTGTAGTATGTTGGAAGTGTACTTCATGGTCTCTATATTCTGGACTTCTGGAAATGATATTAATGACTTTACCATATGGGAGCCTCTCTTGATATGAGCTTAGTTGGAGGATTATGGTCTAAGTATTCACTAAAAATCTCTTTCTCCATTACTCTTCAGGAGATGTGAAGTGTTGACGTCCCTATGGAGTAGCTTCACCGATATAGATAAATGAATTGTGCTTTCACTTTCGAAGGCTTGGGACTATAGGGTGTGCCTGGCTCTTCTGAGTGTCCTCAGAGCCTGTATCCATTTCTTTTAAATGGCTTGAGTATAAACTTGAGAGGTCAAAGGAAATTTGAGGGAGTTCCTCGTCCAGCGAGGATGCCAAGCAAGGGTTATTCAGGAGTCTGGTTGCTTTCTAGTTCATTGTTCCTCTCTTTCGCTCTGGTCGAGTGAGGGTTATTCTTCATACAACTGTTGCTGCAGCCTGCAACAGCAGGGTGCCCTTGTATTTATGTAGCCGACGTAGCTTGAGGATATCCTCGTGCGGCTCCAGGAGCATCGATGTCTTAGAGTGTTCCAGGTAGTTTAATTGAGCTGAAGAGCTTCTCGGGTTCATCGGACTTATTTGGTGAGCAGAGCCCTTCAAGAGGAGGAGATTCTGGAAGGGCGCCCTTTTGGCCAGACAGGGCGTCCCCTTGAGTAGGCAAGTTTGCCCCGTTCAACCGGGCAATGGCGCCTCCTTCAACTCTCTGAGTTGTTGAATGGCATCCCTCTGGAAGGAGGGATGTATCCTTATGTCTTCTCAACGATATGCCTTCATGCTTGGTGTTCCCAGCATTGGAGCCTGCGGCTTCCACAAATCACTTCACGAAGTTTTGCAGTAATTCTCCTTCCGATTGTTTTACTTGAAAAATGTGAGCCATGGTCTCAGGATACTTCCTTCCGATGGAGAATCTTCATGCGAAGGCAGTAGTGAGTTTGTCCATCCCAATGATTGATCTAACTGGGGGCTAATCAACCAAGTTAATAGCGATTGGTTAGTGTTGTTCGGACACTTTACAATAGAAAGCGTCCATCATACTGTAGAGACCTACTGTTGCATGGAGTTTGTCTAAGTGCTCCTGGTGGACCTCCGGTCTCATCATGCTCCGGGAAGCTAGAGATCTTGATGCCCGAGGACAATGGCTTGGATGATGTTTTACCACTTGCGGCTGTTCTGTGGGCTTGTGAGTGTGGACATGGGAGTGCTAGGCTCCATTTCAGCTTCTCTTCCAGCAAGAGCGTGTTAGTCTCCTTAACTTTTTCCAAGACCTTTATTTCTTTCATCTTCTTGCCCAAGACTGGAGCTTTCAACATCCAATGGAGCTTTGAGAGAGGTCTTCCCACAGATTCCACCACAACATGATTCCTTGAAGCAGCTCTGTCACCTTTTTTGAGCAGGGCTTAGAGGGCTCTTCGCGTTAACCGAACTTCTTCGACAGGCGGAGCTCCCCAGGAGGAGGAGGCGACGCTTTTCTTGGTTTTAGGTGGAGGCTGCGCCCTTCCCGGAGGAGGGGGATTGGGCCTTATTTGTTTATGTTTCCAATGACCTCTTTCCAGTTTCCAACTATACATAAAAGTGGAATCATGTTTGTTCATAAAATTTCCAATGGAAATCATCATTTTCATTTTCTATTTTTCACATAAAACAACATCTCAAACCTATAATTTCTATTCTCAAACCTATACACTACCCTACATCACTCATCATTACTTATCAATCACTATTTTCATATTTTAACCCAATTATATATGTGGGACCCACCATTATCAACTTTATCTACTTAAAATATTACTATTTTTAAATTATAACTATCTAATGGGACTCACCAACTATAAGCTTACAAATATAATATTATATATTCAAATTAAAATATTGAAGTGGACCCCACCACTACCAACTTTTCAATTATTATATACATAAAATAATATTTCAAAACTACTCAAACCAAACACAATCTCATTTCCAACCCTACATAAAACACATTTCAATTCATTCATCCAAACACAATCTCAATTTCCACACGAAAACCAATAAATTCTCAAAATTCTATTTCCAACTCCAGAAACTGGAAATGGACCATGGAAACATAAACAAACAGGCCCTTGGCCTCTCATCTTCAATGTGATAGTTCTTCTTGTTGATCCTCGCTCCACAGTCAGTGGCTTGGGATTCTTCAGTAGTGGAAACTCTTCATGATTCTCGTCGCATTCTTCTTTTCTTCTTCCTTGACCTTTCAGGTCAAGTCTTTAGTGATGGGCGGAGCCTAGGGCGGTCTCCCTACGGCTCCAGCCACAGCTTGACTCTTCTAAGTATTCTGGGCAGCTTCATCCAATAGAGCTTGGAAGGCTTCCTGGGTCAGGTGAACTACCCCAGGGGGCCAACCCCTCTTCCGCGCAGCGGTGGCAATGTCTTCCCTCCCGTGGGGGATGCAACGTCCTTTCGACGAGCAGGTAAATTTCTTCAATGGACGGAGCTCCTCCAGATGGAGATGGCAGCGCCCTTTCTTATTGTGGGGGAGGCGGCGCTCTTCCGATGGAGAGGTAGTTGGCCTCCCGCATTCTTGATGGCCTTTCTTCCTGCTAGTATCTGGCCGCAGGGCCTGTAGCTTGGGATCCGGCTCCATACGCTTGAGGTCGGGTCTGCGTCTTCGTGCACTTTCACTGTTCCCACAGACAACGCTAAAATGATGTTGCTTTTTAGGTCAGATCACTCCAAGTTAATGGGATTGACGAGATCCTCTTCCCGAGGGGAAAGTCTTTTAGTCATCTTCTCCGAGAGCTGGAAAATCCTTTGACTGGGAACTTGCCTGCACACGTACACAAATGTTAGGGGGGTCCCTGGGGGTTGCTCAGGGAGGTCCCTCCGATGCTCAAGTCAGCTTGGTGAACAAGAGAATAAAACAATAGTTGAATACGAAATTAAATGCGTAGGAAAAATATGAATTAATTAACTTACAAATGAGTAGGAGGGACCTTTTTATACCTGAGAAATCTGTGTAGGAGAATTCGGCCTATGTATCAGTCTGCGTAGGAGACATCGGCCTATGGGCCAGTTCCAGACACCTTTGGGCCGTGTTATTTTATTAAGAGCCCATTGAGCAATTAGTATTAAATAAATATATAAACTGGATTTTATATTATTTAATTAAATGTCATTTTTGCCTCCAATATATCAAAATATTTTGGAGGTGATGTTTGAGATTTATTACCCTATCAAATTGTTAAATCCTTTTTTTTTAAAATAAGTTGGTTATAAAGATTTCATTTGTTTGAGCTACTTTTTTTTCTTTGCATCTTGAAAAACTTTCTAACAATGCCCCTGATTAAAAAGAGGATTGTAACGGTTAATGCAAACCTATGATGAAAATATTGCCCACATATCTTCTGTTTTTCCTATTAAATTTTATTTATCCTCAATTCAAAATATTAATTTAATTTTTAAAATTAATGAAATAAATCCATTGACACATGTGTAGTTTGAGCCATAAAACCATTCAGATAGTTTTAGATTTTGGTTAAAATAAGCCCATGCTTCAGTTATTCAATCATTGTTGTGTTCGTATTGGATAGAATGCATAAAGTGCATCAAATATAACCTCAGAAAACGCAATAGAAAATTCAGAATAAGGCAAAAAAAATTTTTTAGTCCTTTATCTAACACCACTCTGAGATTTCATCCTTTTTCTTTTCGCTTTTGACAAATAGTCCTTTTTCTCAACAAAAAATTGAGATTTGGTCCTCTTACCTGCTATAGCAGGTTACTTTGACCTGTTGAGCTGATGTGGCATTTTTATTTTCAAAATTTTTAATTTTCATTTAGAAAATAATATTTAAATCTTAATGGCATCCTAAAAATTCGAAAAAACCATTTTTAAATCTAAAAATTAAATTTCTAAAATTTGATAACTTATTTTAAAAACTAAAAGTAGTAAAAACAATATCAAAATTATTTTAAAATTACAAAAAAATAATACAAAAGTTGTTAAAAAAATATAAATTGTCTGAAAAAATCTTATATTTATTTGAAATATTGAAAAATATTTTATTTTTGAAATAGAAAAACTCAATTTTTTTTTGAAAAATTTGTTTATAAACTAAAAGATGTTTAAAAATCTGAAAATTTGTTTAAAAAAACTAAAAAAATTGTTAAAAATCTTACAATTATTTGAAATATTAAAATATAAAATAAAAAAAGTTGAAAATTATCTAAAACAAGAAAATTAGTCAAAAAATCTGAAAATGGATTAAAAATTTAAAACTAAGACTTTTAAATTTTTACAAAAAAATATGAATTATTTTTTAAAATAAATTTGACAATTACGCCAAATATATAAAAATAATCTAATTTTTAAAAAAATTCAGATTTTTTTACTTTAATTTTCAGATTTTTTTAAACATATTTGGCATAATTTTTAGATTTTTGAAAAATAATTTATAGTTTTTTAAAAACAATTCTAAGTTTTTACTCTATTTTTTATTTTATAAAAAAAATCAGATATAAATATTGTTTTCTAAATGAAAATTAATAATTTTGAAAATAAAAATGTCACATCAGCTCAACAGGTTAAAGTAACCTGCTATAGCAGGTGAGAGGACCAAATCTCAATTTTTTGTTGAGAAAAAGGACTATTTGTCAAAAGCGAGAAGAAAAAGGATGAAATCTCAAAGTGGTGTTAGATAAAGGACCAAAAAAATTTTTTTGCCTTCAGAATAATCTAATTAATTCGTTGTTTTTTTTTCTTATATTAAAATAATATAAAATATTCATTATAAGAAACTGACGTATATACATAATCCACATACATACGAATAGACACCAATGATTATACTCCCAATCTATTCATACTTCAAATTTCATAGGATTTATGTTTCTTAATATACACAACAAAATATAGTGGATCTATCAAATATCAATACCTGAAATACCATCCAAAAGAAAATCATGTGGGTTTTGTCCAAATGCTAATGTTTAGGGACCAAGAGTTTCAAATATATATATATATATATATATATATATATATATATATATATATAGGGATTGGTTCAAATGAGACCAATCCCTTTAGGTTAGTCCATAAGAACACTTATGGACTCTTGATTTAAAATTTTGAATGGTGTTGATCATTTTAGTTAATTTAGGCATATAAGGGTATAATTGAACTTTTATATTTAATTAGTTATGTTAATTGGATGATTATTAGCTATTTTTAAGGAAACATAATCCTACCTTTTCAGTTACCCGATTTTTAGGGAGGAAAAATCATCAACTTCAAGCATTTTTTTCAAAATTGATACTTCTTTCCGCCATATTTGTGAACAATCATTTCATCGTATACTTAGTTAAGTGGACTTGTATACTTAGTCATGTTTTATTGTATATTTAGTTCAGTGGATTTGTATACTTGGTTCAGTGGAATCGTGTTCTTAGTTATATAAGTAGTTTAGTGAATTTGTATACTTAGTTATGTGGATTTGTATACTTAGTTCAATGGAATTGTATACTTAGTTATATAAGTAATTCAGTGTAACTGTATATTTAGTTAAATGTTTCTGTATACTTAGTATTATTTTAATGTACAGTTAGTTCAATGTAATTGTATACTTAGTTAAATATTTCTGTATACTTAGTAAAATTTTAATGTACAGGTAGTTTAGTGTAATTGTATACTTAGTTAATTGTTTATGTATACTTAGTAATGTTTTAATGTATAGTTAGTTTAGTGTAATTGTATACTTTTCATTAATTGTTGCACGATTTTGTTGCCATATTTGAATAATTTGCAGGTTCGAATGGGAAGGGAGAAAAAGGAAAGGTGAATCGCTTGATTATGGGGACGTGATCAATACAAAAAGGAAAGGTGAATCCTGGATTCCTATTTTATCCCTTCTGCTGTATACTTACTTATGAAATGTTGTATATATTGTAATATATCTTGGTCATTGATTTACTATTTGGATGGTGTAGATTTAGTTCTATGGACTAACCTAGGAGGGTGGTCTCACAGGATCCCCTTCCTATATATATATATATATATATATATATATATATATATACACATACATGTAAAGATAAGTCTCTCGAAATAGTAACTAATAATATGTATAAATATCAAGTTACTGGAGTTCTATTTGTGTTCGTCTCGATTAAAGCTCGACTCCGTTAATAACCAAACCAAATAAAAATACAAGTCTTGAAACTCGATAAAAATTCAAATAAGCTTGAACAATATTGTGTTGGTTTTACACTATTCATTTACAACCATATTCAAATTGTATATTCACTTTTTCTTATTTTATTTTTTGTCCCACTTTTTAGATTGGTGATATTATATAGGGAATAGTCTTTTTGATCATGAACTTGGACTATATAGAGATTTAGTCTTATGAGTAGTCAAATTTAAAGTTTGATTCAATATATTTTAAAAATTCAAACATTTATTTCGATTTTGACTAAAATTGTGCAATGTTACTAGAATTACTGACTGGGGCTCACTGACCCTAATATTTTTAAAAGATTTCACAAGTCATAGTCAATAAATTCTGATAAAATTATATAATCTCGGTCAAAATCGAACTGAATGTCCAAATTTCTAAAAGATAATGGACCAAAATTTGAAGGTCACTATTTAGAGGACTAAATCTCCAAGACTCCAAGTAGTCCAAGTTATAGTATCGAAAAAATTATTTTCCCTATATATATATCCATAATATATATATGTGTTGCTGAAAAAGCGAAAAAGAAAAAGAAATAAAAAATGAACCGTATCAGATTCAATAGTCCCCACTTGTTAACAAGACAAGTTATACACATTTATGAGTTTATGACATGAACCCAAACTCCTATTGCAATAGTTGTCCAAAAATGAACAATTTGAAGAGGCAGATAATAACATGGTCAGATTTGGCAGCACATTAGAGGCCCACACAAAGGGAGGTTCAATTCAATTTCACAGGCTCTTATGTTTGCCATGTGCAATTTGGTGGTGTTAGGCCAACTTTTGGCCCCTTGTGAGGTATCAAGGGAAGTTAATTTTGGGTCCAAACAACCCTTGTGTCATAGACAAATGGGTGTGTGTGAGAGAAAGTGTGTTGCTATGATTAGTCCTTGGGGAAACAATTCCGGCCATCAGAAACTACACCCATGTAAACCGCAAGAAATATACTCTGGCTCCTAGATCTCTAATATCCTCAACTATCGCTCACAATGAGTCATTCCTTGAGTGATTGCTCCATGCTGGATCCCAACTATCCAGCCGCAGGTTTCCACCGAGTTTCAGTCTCCCACACTGCCACTTGAAGCCCTCAATATTAATTGTTCTACCATCGTGTCTCGGAGGACTTGAACCCCTAACCTCTCAAGGAGAACCTAGGAGTTACCTCACATTGACCATTAGGCCAAGGATCATTGGATTTGATGTGATAATTGTTAGTGTGCTTGGTCAGCTTTTCGTTTCGCTCATTTGAATTTTTAGAGAGAATAGTGTGATAAAATTATTGGAATAATAAATATAAATTTTTAGAATGTGTTTGAATATGAGATAAAAATGTAGTGATGAAAGTTGATGTGATAATTTTTTTGTGAAAAAATTAATGATTGAATGTAATTAGTGATTGTAAGAGACTGAATATGATAGTTGATGTGATAATTTTTCGCGAAATTACAATTGAATGCGATTTTTTTATTTGAGTGGATAATCGAATGTGATTGATAATAGAAAAAAGTAATGGGAGTGAGTGAATAAGGGTGTGAATGGTTGTATTTATTATTATTTTCAAAATTTCCCTGAAAAGGTTTTTTTGTCCCATCATGCGATTACTTGTGAATTTTAAAAAATACAATATTAACTAATTCTCACTTTTACAATAATCAATTATATCAATAATTATCTTGCTAAAATAACATCATTATCAACTATCATCATTACACAATCATATCACAAATAAACTATTTACCCTCGCTTATTTTTTAAATCATTTCAAAATCACATCAACTATAATAACCGCATTTTCATTTTATATACAACCACATTCTCAGAATTTAAGTCATTTTTCCAAACAATTTTTTGCGCTATTCTCTCTAAAAAAAATAGAGATGAGCGGAACAACAAGAGGTCAACCAATCACACCCGAATATATTTTTTTTCTTTTGCAAAAAAGTCACAAGCAATGTTGGGACAAAGAATTCTGAAGATTTTACAAAATATTCTCACAAGCAAGCGCAACCGTAGCTTAATTTCTACCTTGAATGAAGAACCCGAATAAAAAAAAAAAGATTTACAATGATTATATTTCAATAAGTGTAAGTGGTATTCTAAAGTACAATAAAATGGAACCAAATAAAAAAAAATAGATAGGTCGATATATACTATATAGTAGTATATCATCATTACAATTAAGCTCTGTTGTAAAAATCTCTGCCTAGCCCCGATTAATCCCCATCTAGGTGCTATAAAGTACAATATAGTAGTATATCATCATTATAGATAGGTCGATATATACTATACAGTGGTTCGATTTTTCCGATTAGGCCCCACCTAACCCGTTTAGGTCCCAACTAACCTCACTAAGGCTCCACCTAAGCGCTAAACCCCAACCTGTCGACCAACTAGCGTCTATCACTTTTTACAACATTACATGCAATTAAGCGTTTTAGGATGAATTTAAAGATTATAGAGACAATATTGTGGCATAGCACAAGACAACATGTTGATTTAAGTGTCAACGTCCAAAGTTCTTATCCAACAAACATATTGTATTTCCCTACATATATATAATAACTAGGTTAGGACCACTTGGACCATTTTTTGTGTCGCAAAACAAAGCTTTGTTACCTTTGTATTGAGAGACCACTCGTATTAGTTTGGACTAATTAATATTATGGGAGTATTTGCAAACACTTCTACTATTTTAAAAAGTGATTTAATGTTTAAACAAAATTAGCCTTTTTTTTCCAAATGATAAACAAAATTAGTTGAATCAAAAGTTGATATTGTCTGCAAATAGAATCTAAAAGCTAGAAACATCAAAGTTGAAGTGTTTGAGAAGGAAAAAAGAACTCTTTCAAAATTAGCTTTTGAATAAAAGTACAAAATACTCATATATGAATGATATGAGTATTTAGGAAGAGAAATGATATGAGGATAAGAATGACAAAAACTAATTTCTTCTTATTTACAAAATTACCTAAAGTACCTTTGGAAAATCAGAAGCACTCACCCCCAACCTTTTGATTTTGAATTTTTTATTAGATATAGCAGAAGAAAAGGTTAAATATGTCATTTGCCAGCATCAGTTGGTTATCGTGGTAGAGTTTTGATATTATAAATATTTATTTTGTTATTATTTTTAGGAGGTTGAATTATTATTAAAATTTGAGATTATTCTCTTTTTATTGCAATTTACGTTTCTTTGTGAAGATCCGTATTGCTTTTGTTCATTGCTCGTTTATCCGTGATTTCTGCCTGCATCAGTTGGTATTCAGAGACCAGTCTATGCTCCCTGAACCATGTTGTCCGAACAGGATCCACAACGTATGAACGATATTGCACAGATCCGTCAACAGATCGACTTGTTGACACAACGGATAATCACCTTCCCCACCCAACAGCAGGAATTTTTTGACACCGTCATCGCCCAACTCACGGCCGATCGAGATCGAGTGCGCGAGACAGGCAACAAAGACAGTGGTCAGAACTATACCAGTGGATGTGGTTTCGATTTTTGTCCGTCCCCACATATTTCATCAAACGAGGAGGATGGTGGTTATGATGGACCACCAATTTTTGATGAAGAAATCGACGACACTATAATAGAGGTTGGATACAAAGAACTTCCAAACTGCGATGAAGAGATTGGTGGTTACGATGGGCCACCTATTTTTGATAAAGAATATAACAACACAATTTCGATGGTTGACTACAAAAAATTACCACAATTTAATGAAAAGATAGTGGTTACGATGAACCACCAATTTTCAATAAAAAAAATTGAGGTTTCACTTGAAGAATTTCACCACGAACATGAAAAGATGCATGAGGTTAATGCGGTGAGGATTTCTGCCGTTCATAATGATGGTCATTTGATTAAGGTTATGGTTCTGTTCTCCGTTCAGAACATCGTTAAGGTTAATGTTATCCTTGCCATTAATTCTATGATAGTTCACAAGGACTGCTTAGGTTGGGTGATTTTGGTAGTGCAGAATGCTACAACTAACCATGTATTAAAGTTTAAAATTGAATTTTTACATCCCAAAGTTGCCACGAAATCCGTGTATGCTAGTGAATGTCTTTCACTTTTGTGGGAATGTGGAGGTACATCCGATGTATATGTTATTTCTTCTAGTGGTGTCCATAAATTCCAAATTGAATGTCAAGTTTCGTCTCGTCCTCCCCGTGCCCCTCCATGGTTTCACAATTTTTCTTGTGATGATATCCCTTCCGATTCGAGGATGAATCGTCTCGACCCCGGAGAGAATGATGGAGATAAGATTTGAGATAAAATTTAAAGAAATATTAGTATCTATCAGGATTATTTTTAGTAGATTAGTTATTATCTTTTAAGAGTTTTCAATAGTTAGGAGTTTTATTATTGTAGGAGTTTAATCCTATAAATTTTTGCTTTGTTATTATTTTTAGGCAGGTTGAATATTATTAAGTTTTGAGATTTATCTCTTCTTTTCCAGAGCTTCTTTACGGTCTTACGTATTTAAGATTGCTTTGTGTGCGTTCTTTGTTCTCGTTTAGCTTCCGTCTGCATCACCCGACAATCATTTTTTTCTTTAGCCTATGCAAACACTCTATATTAACACAAGACTTTTCACCACTACCCATGTTGACCAAATTGAATTTTTACCACATGGATTGAAAGATCACTCATTTTGGTAATTCCCAAAAAAATGACCGATCAAACTTCTGCAACCAAAGTCCCTTATTTTTTTGTTGGGAGTGCGATCGCTTGGTAGCCTAGAGGTTAGGCGTTTGTAAATTCGATTCCCATCTAGTTCCCTCCTCTCCCAGGATTTGTACTCGAAAAAAATAAATTACAAAATTAGAAAGTAGAAACAAATGTACGGGGTACTTGTAATTTTGAAAGATAACTTGATCTTTCTGTAATTAGAACACTTAACCGTATGGTATTTTTCGCAATAACCCTTTATTTTTTCATATCTGGTTTCAAGGAATTCATAGGTGGACAGAAACTGAAGAAGGAAACTACAAAGTGTAAACGGAGTAGAGACGGAACTGTTGAAATATAATATATATTTAGTTTCCTTATTTAAGTGTAGTCCTTTATGGTTAGGATTTTAGTCCTTTTAGGGTTAGGTTTTCTATTTGCCTATATAAGGCTCCTCTTTGTTTCTTTGTAATTCACTTTTGATTTTGCATAATAAGAATACAAGTACTTTATGACTTCTTTAATTTCAACATGGTACTTTTGGGTTATGATTTCAACATAATAAGAATACTCGTTTCTTGGTTCTGATTTTGTTTTGTTATCACTAGTTTTGGGTTCCGATTTGGTTAGTTTTTATTTGTTTTGGGGTTACGTTTTGGGCATCTTTCCTGCTTGTTATGGATGTTCGTAAGGATGACTCTCTTCAGGCAATTAATGTGCAATTAGATGGGAAAAACAATTTGTATTGGAGTTATGTTATGAAAAAAAAATTGCGAGGTAAATCTATGTGGGGTTATGTTACTAGGACAAAGGTTAAACCTACTAAACCTAGTTCGGATGGTGCAGATCCTTTGGAGGCTTGGGAAGCGGATAATTCGAAGATTATTACTTGGATTAATAATTCGGTTTCGCAATCTATAGGGGCTCGGTTGGCGAAGTATGAGATCTGAAAGAAGTTTGGGACCATCCGCACTTTGTTGTATACATCCAACTTTGCCAAACAATATCAATTGGAGGCTAATCTTCGCGCTTTAAAATAGAAGGATATGAGTATTCAGGAGTTTTATTCCGCTATGTCAGATTTGTGGGATCAATTGTCGCTTACTGAATCTGTTGATTTGCGAGCTTTTGCGCCCTATGTTACACGTCGAGAAGAACAACGATTGGTGCAATTTTTGATGGCTCTTCGTTCTGATTTTGAGGGGTTACATGGTAGTATTCTGCATCAAAGCCCATTACCTTTTGTAGATTCAGTGGTCAATGAACTTTTAGCTGAAGAAATACGACTTCAGACTCACGCTGATAAGGGGATCATTTCAACATCTACTGCATCAGATTTTGCCGCACCACAAAAGCCGATTAATAATAATCCCAATCAAGTGAATTCGAGGACACCTTATGATGAATGTGCGTTTTGCCACCGAAAGAATCATTGGAAGGCTCAGTGTCCCTTGTTATTGAATAAAGGTAAACCACAACAGCCGAGATCCCAACAACAAGCAAGAAACCAGTTCCAAAGAACAACGAGCTTCACGTCCTCCACAGCAGCAACCAACACCATCGCCATCCCAATGGTCTCCTAGACCACCTCCGCCAAGCAATGCAGTCGCCGCACCATCATTGGATCCGTATATATTTGAGCAGTTTCAAAAGTTCATTGTCTCACAGCCACATGCTATGTCTGCCTCATCAAATATAGGTTTGTCTCATTCCAATTCTTCAGGTATGTCTTCACTCTTGTGGATCTTAGATTCTGGAGCTTCCCATCATATGTCACCTAGTATGTCGTCTTTTGTCTCTTTGTCTCATAATCCGTCTGTGCCAGTTCTAACTACTGATGGTACTCCAATGGCATTAGCAGGAATTGGTTCCATTGTCACACCTTGTTTTTCCATTCCTAATGTTTATTATGTTCCTAATGTCACTTTGAATCTGGTTTCAGTTAGCCAATTATGTGTGTCTGGTTATTTAGTCTCTTTTTCTTCTTCTACTTGTTCTATACAGGACCCACAGTCTCATAAGATGATTGGGACAGGCCGTAAGCAAGGAGAACTTTATGTTTTGGATCAGTTCAAAATACCGGAAGCTACAACTTTTAGTGTGGATTTGTCATCTTTTCGTTTGAGTCGTTCGTCTTCAGATTTTTACTTATGGCATTCTCATTTAGGTCATGTGTCTGCTTCTCGTTTACATTTTTTAGTTTCTACTGGTGTCTTAGGAGATTTGAAATCCCATGATATTTCTGATTGTAATGGTTGCAAACTGGCAAAATTTTCTGCTTTACCTTTCAATAAAAGTATTTCTGTTTCTCGTGCACCTTTTGATCTTGTTCATTCTGATGTATGGGGACCTTCCCCTATTAAAGGGTGGATCTCGATATTATGTTTCGTTTATTGATGATTATACACGTTATTGTTGGGTTTATCTTATGAAACAACGTTCTGCTTTTTTCAACATCTTCTACAACTTTCGAGCACTTGTAAAAACCCAACATTCAACCACCATAAAGTGTTTTCGTTGTGACTTGGGTGGGAAATATTCTTCCAATGCTTTTCTTACTTTACTTGCTTCTGATGGTACGATACGACAAACATCTTGTACGGATACCCCTGAGCAAAATGGTGTTGCAGAGAGAAAACATAAACACCTTGTAGAAACTGTGAGGTCTCTTTTGTTGTCTGCTAGTGTTCCTAGTGTTTTTGGGGGGGAAGCAGTTCTTACTGCTACCTATTTGATTAATAGAATTTCTACTTCGCACAATTCGGGTTTGACACCTTTTGAGAAGTTGTATGGGTATGCTCCTGATTATTTGTCTTTGCACGTATTTGGTTCTACTTGCTTTTTCCTTCGACCCCAAGTTGAACGTACTAAGTTGACCCCACGGCCTGCTTTATGCGTTTTTCTTGGTTATGGGGAAGGACAGAAAGGTCATCGTTGTCTTGATCCAGTTAGCCAAAAATTATATGTCTCGCGTCATGTAGTGTTTCTTGAACATATTCCATTCTTTTCTGTCCCAGCTGGCTCCCATAATGTATCCAGGTCCGATCTCATTCATATTGACCCTTTTCATGGTGACAAGTCCACTACTAACGGTTCTGCAGGTTCTGGTACATTGACTTATGATTCTGATGTGACTGGTTCTCCTGCTACTGATGATGTCCCGTCAACTTCTCCAACTGCGGCTCCTGATGTTGCTCATCGTCACTCCACACGTGTCCGTAAGTCTACTAAGTTACCAGATTTCGTTTACTCTTGTTATTCTAGTTCATTCGTCTCTTTTTTGGCCTCTCTTCATCGTATTTTTTAGCCTTCATCCTATAGAGAGGCGATTCGTGATCCACTTTGGTAGGATGATATGGCTGAGGAACTTACTGCTTTGCATCATACTCATACTTGGCACTTGGTACCTTTACTACCGGGAAAACATGCAATTAGATGTCGTTGGGTCTACAAAATCAAAACAAAATCTGATGGGTCTATTGAAAGATATAAAGCCCGACTGGTTGTTAAGGGTTATACTCAGGAGTATGGGATCGATTATGAGGAGACATTTGCGCCTATTACAAAGATGACAACTATTCGTACCCTTCTTGCAGTCACCTCGGTTCTTCGATGGGGTATATCTCAGATGGATGTAAAGCATGCTTTTTTGAATGGTGATCTTGTTGACGAAGTATACATGCAGCATCCTCCTGGTGTTGCCCATCAACTAGGTGAAGTTTGTAAGCTTCGTAAAGCTCTTTATGGCCTTAAGCAAGCCTCTAGAGCGTGGTATGAAAAGTTTACTTGTGTTGTTACTTCTCTTGGTTTTCGATCAAGTGATCATGATTCAAATTGTTTGTCAAAAAAAGTACTACAACAGTCGTATTTTACTTGCTTTATATGTTGATATGATTAATACTTGGTGATGATCTTGATGGTATAGAAACTTTGAAGTCTACGTTAGCTCGTTCTTTTGCTATGAAAGATTTGGGTCCGTTCCATTATTTTCTTGGTATTGAGGTTGCCTCTTCCCACCGGGGTTATCTTTTGTCTCAATCAAAGTATATTCTTGATATATTTGAGTGTGCACGACATCGATAACAAGATTGTTAATACTCCGCTTGAGACTAATGCTCGATATTCTCCCTCTGATGG
This sequence comes from Rehmannia glutinosa, assembly GCA_016081115.2. Lineage (NCBI taxonomy): Eukaryota > Viridiplantae > Streptophyta > Magnoliopsida > Lamiales > Orobanchaceae > Rehmannia > Rehmannia glutinosa. The sequence continues at coordinate 103,291,892 of CM071936.1, forward strand.
TTCTCCCTTGTCGGATTCCCGGTTTATATCGTCTTGTTGTTGGCGTTTTGGTTTATCTCACGTTTACTCATCCGATATTGCACATGTTGTTCATGTGGTTAGTCGATTTATTACTTCTCCTCTATAGTTCATTGGGTTCTTTGTTCGCGTATTCTTAGATATCTTCGGGAACTCGGTTTAGTCTTTTACTTCCGTCTATTTCTTCTTTGGAGCTGTGTGCATACTCTGATGCTGATTGGGTTGGTGATCCTACAGATCGCAAATCTATCACTAGTTTTTGTGTGTTTCTGGATGATTCTCTCATTTCTTGGAAGAGTAAGAAACAAGATGTGGTTTCTAGATTTTCCACAAAAGCTGAGTATCCTGCCATGGCAACTATTGTTTGTGAGATAGTTTGGTTACATTGGTTGCTAGCAGATATGGGTGTTTTTCTTGATCGTCCCACTCCGTTGCATTGTGATAATAAGAGTGCTATTCAGATTGTCCGTAATACAGTTTTTCATGAGAGGACTAAACATATTGAGATTGATTGTCATATTATTCGACATTATTATCATACTAGTATCATCACATTGTCTTTTGTCTCTTCTTCTGTGCAGATTGCTGATATGTTTACCAAGGCACATTCCTCTTCGCGTTTTCGCTTCTTGTTTGACAAACTCTCAATGCTTCTTGCGGTTGCATCGTGAGTTTGAGGGAGAGTGTTGAAATATAATATATATTTAGTTTCCTTATTGAAGTGTAGTCCTTTTATGGTTAGGATTTTAGTCCTTTTAGGGTTAGGTTTTCTATTTGCTTATATAAGGCTCCCCTTTGTTTCTTTGTAATTCACTTTTGAATTTGCATAATAAGAATACAAGGACTTTATGGCTTCTTTGATTTCAACAGGAACAAAGGTCATTCAGGATTTCGATTGTTTACGTTTCGACTAAGAATTTTAATTTTCTGGAATTACATCAAGATAGGACATGGAAACAAGGGATGAACATAAGGCTGTTACACGGGCCATTCAACTGGTCTGATCAATGATCAATGATCATACCAGCAAAATTGTCTCATTGTTCATATAAACACAATTATTTGCTTCATAAACCAGAAGAAATTACTGATGTATGCAAGATTGAGGCTTTGCAGATTTGGACATTAAGGGATTTGTTAATCAACATGTATCCCTAAGGATGTTTTTCTTGATAAATCATAAGCCCATCTCAATGTCTTATCTCACATTCTCACTGCCATCTTGTTCATGGTACACTTGCAAAATTCCAGATGTGAACAAGAAAAATGTCATTTGGAAATTAAACATATCATGTTCTTGCAGGTAATTTGAGGATTAATATCTATATAGAAGATGATATCATTATTATACACGTGACATTCACATGGTAAACCGGAATACCAGATGAAACATCATAGGGATTAGGGAATAGGAGATTTCATATAAACTCAACTCATCCTAGTAAGTAGAGCTGGTAAAATTGGACCGACCGTCTAGCCCGCATATATGGATTGGCTTCATTTTTAGCGGTCCGAAAAGGATCAGGCCTACATCGGCCCAACCCAAATGACCCAAAGCCCATCAAGCCCGAACGGCCCGACACTTGTTGGGCTAGACTGGGGCCACAAGAAAAGCGGCCCGATGAAATTTTGTTGACTCAGCATGGCTGATTTTTTTTTGCTTGGTCCATTGGGCTAGGCCTGGCCCGGTCCATTGTCAGCTCTACTAGTAAGTAGGGGTAATGTACATAGAATTAAAAAGGCAACATAGAAAGTGTTACTAGCAAAGATATATATCATATGATTAGATAACATGAAAAATCAGACCAAGATAACATTAACACTAATGAGGTTACAACATACAACATTATAGTTAACTAACACAAAATAATGTGCAGATTTCATTACACAGGACAAACAGATTAGCAGACTGAGCCCCCCTCAGTCCATAAATAAGAAGCTTCACACAAGATGTGAAGCAGTCAATAACAGTACAACCCACAACAAGACATCACTTTTCAGTGGAACGAACAACTTAAACCGAAAAAAATAAAATGAAATCGATCGCCAACACGAATAAGAATGAATCCAAGAAACCTACAGCACTAATGAAAACCTAAGACCCCAGTTAAATCGAAAGAAAAAATGAAAAAATGTGGACTAGTGATGATTCTTGATGTTAAAAAGGAACGGTGTCAGTCTATGAACAATTAAACAAATCGGGAAAAAAAACGAGAAAAAAAAAACCTGAATCAGAATGTACTGCTGCTTTCACTAGCAGAAATCGAAGGGCCTTCTGATTTCACTAGATGAGAGCCTCGGCTACCAATATCGAGACCTTGAAACGAGCCGAGAGGATCCTGGTCGGAAAAACCTCGTACGTGATGAGTAGCCGAAAGCATAGGATACTGATGATGACCTGTCTGAAGGTGATGAAACTGCGGCATCTGTACGTTCTGAGAATCGGTGGGGCCCGATTGGGACAGAGGCGAAAAGAAGGCCGACTGGTTGTATGGAACGTGCTGCATTGCCAAATTGAAAGTGTCTGAAGACGTCGGTATTTCTCCAGTGGCGATTCTGAGTCTTTCGACTTCCTGCTTCAGTGCTTCGTTAAGCGCTGCGTATTTGAAACAGATGTGTCGTAAATATTTGCTAAAAAATAAATAAAACAAGATTTAAGAAAGAAGAAAAGATGGATCTTGTTACTTACCGTCGCGTAATTGAGCTTGCTGTTCCATGGCTTGTAACCGAAGCTTAAGCTCTGTGTTTTCATTACTCAGCCCTGATGTATCTCTCTGAAAGAGAAAACATCAAGTTATAAATTAGAAGCATTGAATAATATGTTCAAGGTTAAATTTCAAAGATTTAAAACTGTCAATAAGACTAGAGAGAGCTATAGATGCCTATGTCCAAGATAAGTTGATAAGCATTAAATGAAAGCAAAATATCATATGGTACAAATAAACAACTAAAGGACCATATTCATGACGACTTCAAAGGGCGCTTGCCTGAGCTTATAAGCTCTTCAAATATCTTATGACATGTTTGATAGCTTATAAGCTCTCCACATGTATTTGGCAAATCATTATTAAAAAGATCTAAGCTCGCGGAATAAGATGTTAGGAGTTTATAAGATGCTTTTAGTTTAATTTTTTTCATCAAATTAAGATCTTATTTTGACAATTTCCTTTAATTTTCACTATTTTAATTACAGATTTGCCATTATTGACAAGTGACATTTTATAAACTCTATGTGAAAATAAGATCTACATAAGCTATAAAAACATCTTATAAGATGTAGGAGCCTATAAGATCATTTAAATAAGCTCCAGCCAAAAATATTACCATCAGTTTCACGGAAAACTAAAACAGAAAATTAGACGCAGCGAAGAACCAGTTCGAGGACAAATACCTGGAACAGTGTCAGTTGTGCAGAGAGAGTTGTTGCCTCTGTTTGAAGAGTCTGAACTTTTCTCTCCAGTTCAGATATGTAACGAGCCTTTCGCTCTTTTGATCGAGCAGCAGACTGCCGATTTGCCAATATCCTGTACGATAATATAGACACATTATTGTATTAAGGAAAAAGAATCCGACAAGGTCGACAGAAGAAACGTAAGCAACCGATTATGCAGTATAGAAACCTTAAAGAATGAAATAATCAACTATTCAGATTCCAAACATGCTTTTAAAAAAAAATCATATAGGAACATAAAAATAGTACTCTATGAGACAAGGGCGTAACAACCATAGAAAGTTTAAGTGGTTGTCATTGTGTAATATTTGGTTTCACAACAAAAGCGAAGACAAAAACATATATAGGGACTGCCTGAATACTAACCGAGTCCTAAAGTGGCACTTCATATCGATGCATTCTGTAATGAGAATATAATCAAACAAAAGAGAATGGAAATAGAACTTATTTCCAATCCTTTTCTGGTTTAGAGTTTCCAAGTTGAACATATTAGTTTGATGACATACATTACGTACATGAATATTTCTCCAACACATATCGGACAAAGACCAAAAACAGCCAAAAACATGTTTTCGCAACTAAAATTTAAAGTTCAACATGATACTTGCATTCTATAATTAAGTACAATTGCTTGCATATTCATTCTTCCACTTGATCTCTTGTTTATGGTGCCTCGGTAATTTATTTTTCCATCATAACATCTTCAATGAAATGCACTACTAAGTCAAAAAAAAATTCTAACAGACACAGATATTGCCAGATCTTAATGCAGGACAAAGAATACCTTCTCTTAATAACTGCAAAAATAAGCTAAAATAAACTGTTAATAGGCACAATCATGGACGGTGGAGTTATTCAACGAATTATCAAACGCACGAGGAGTTGCATATCAGTTCATCATCCTGTGTCAACACAAAAGTTTCCACACCATTCAACTTGCACTTCTTCCGAGTAGTACCTCAAACAAGACGGCCTAAACATAATCTTTTTCGCAATTATCCTATGAGGTCTCCAATATATAACATTTCTAAAATAATGGATGCAGCTAAAATTCCAAATTATACTATCATACATCCGAAATAAGCTTGAATCAGACAATTGAAACAGCATCTTACTGCCACTCAAATAGGCTTAAAAAACAGTTAGTAAGTCAAACATCAAATCCTCAATTTTTTAACGAACATTACAAAATTAATCTAATATTTTATGAATCTGTCTCCTAGAATTAAATGCAACTATCCCATAGATCAATTCAGATTATGCCAAGAAATTGCTAATCCAACTCTTAAATGCTTACAAACAAAAATAAGAAGCCCCAGTTCTTTTTTGTGAGAATGCAGTTAACAGACTAGTAAAACATTTAGCCAACCTGTTAGACCAAATCCAAGATTCACTAGATCCATTTCAAGATCCAAACTAAACCCATAATTCAGTAAATCAACATCACATAATAACATATATACCACCAAATCCAAAATAAAAAAATAAAAATAAAAAGCAAGATTTTATTAAGGGAAAAAAAATGAGAATACCTTTTGGCGCGCTTAGGATCAAGATTCCATAACTCAGCAAGCTTATCAGGCGCCATAGCTTTCTTAGCTTCAATACTGCTGTCATTAAACAACAAACTCGAACTATCCACCGAATTACTATGCCTATGCCTCGGCCGAGAAACACCATCACCGCCGCCGCCAATCTTCTCCCCGTCCTCCGCCCCTGCATTGTCGAAAACAGAGTCACCAATCCCAGATCCGCCGGCGCCGCCACCGCTGAGCTTCTCAATGTCCATGTAAGTACAAAACAGATCATCCTCGGATCCCATCTCCTCGAAACTCCCCGCCGGCGCATCAAACGGGTCGGACACCAGATCTAAGTCCTCCGGCAGCCGGAAGTTCACCTCCGAGTGGGCTCTCCGGTGGTGGGACGGCCGCATTGCCGCGGGAAACGGCGGCGTCTGGTTCGGCAGATGCTTGGAGTTTGGATCTTGCATTTCTTGACAGTGCGTGTGACTGTGTGTATGTGGAATGGGTTCTAGTTTTAGTAGTAGTTTAATGAAAAAAGATTACTCTTTTTTGGTGCAGTTTGAGTAGTATAGGGAGTAACTGTTTTTTCTTTTGGTTTCTTAGGACAAGTTGACGAGGAAGTCTGTGTTTTTTTTTACTAGGTCGTGATTCGTGGTTGAAAATGAATGTACATGGGGTGGGCCCCACGCGGTGGGGAGTTTACTTTTGAGGGTGTAATCATATCATGGGATGGGCACGGCCGGTTCGGTCCAGAGATTTAAAAATCTTCAAAACCGTTCCGAAGTTTGGAGATCCCAAAATTAAATCCTCAAAACTGAACCATAAAAAAAAATATCTCTGTCCAGAACCGTCCCAAAAGTTCGGTACGCTTCGGGATGGAGATTCGGTTCTAATGGGACGCTACGGGATGGTTCGAAGAAACGGAGATTCAAATATTTCACAAATAAAATACACAAAAAAGGTGAAAAGAAAAATCAGTGGAAAAATCATTAAACGATTATACTTTCAATCTTTTCTGAGTGCAATTTCAAAAATACATACTAAAACTATTAATATTATACGAGTTTAACTTTTTGATATTTTATATTTAACTTATATATATAATTTATTTAATTCATATTTGAGCGCTAAATTTTTAATATTGTAATTCTAAATCATTCTTTCATGATAAAGCCTATACTACATATTAGTTTAATATCAATTTAATTTTTAAATTATTTTTATCTAATTTATAGTTAAAAGTATTGATTTTTCGTTTTGGATTTTAACATAATATGTTTAATATATTATGTTATTCGTATTAGTAGTAAAAGTCTAGAATCTCAACGAATAACAAATTCAGTAGCCTCTATTACACAATAATATTCTATCATCTTGGCATATTGTCATGGGGTCTTGACTTAGGAAAAATATAATTGACTAATAACTTTGATAAACTAATATGAAACAAAAATCTATAGTCTCAATGTCTTAATTTCTTAATTAGGCGATTACTCTAGTTTATGTGCAATGTACAAATCATTTAACTCATTTTAGTTCAATTAATTTTTCTTGATTAGAGGATGAGTCTAGTTATGATCCTTAATAAGTAAAATATCATCACATTTAAATATTTTTTTATAAATCAGATATGATTTTATAATTTAATTTAATGGGTTCATTTAAATAAATTAATATGATGTAACTATTAGTGAATTAAATATATATTCAATTATTCATTTGATATATTGATAAAATATGCCAAAATTTTAATTTGATAATTTTTAGTATTATATAGTATTGAATTTCAAAGGAATGTTTAGTTAATTCAATATCAAAATATAAATAAGATAAAAATGTTATATATGTATATATAGAAATTATTTTAAAATCGGTTATAGTTTTGGATATTCGGTTTGGTACGGTTCGGTACGGTTCTCGGTACGGATATTTGAAAAATCTCCAGAACCGTACCATGAAAATTTTCGGGACGGTTCGGTTCGGAGAAAGTAAAAAAATCAACATATATTTTCGGTTCGGATATTTTTTGGTTCGGATATCGGTGCGGGTTCGGAGATCTCCAAGTCTCATGCACACCTCTAATATGCATGGGATCCGACCGTGTGTGTCGTGGGTAGAGTTGTTAAATGGGTTGGACTGGATTGGACCGGCACTGGCCCAAATCAGGTCTGAATACAATGGCCCAAAAACCTTTTGGGCCGCTATTTTGGGAGCCACTCATATGTGGAAAATACAAGTAAAAATGTATCGGCCCATCCAAGTCTTTCGAGCAAAATAGATTGGGCCACATAGGTCCGATTCCTTTCAGGCTTCTAAATTGCAACCCAACTCAACTTTTATTATCGGGTCGGACTTCTTTTGATAACTCTAGTCATCAGATCCAACCTTTTGAAGACACCATTTTAATTTCCATATGATTTCAATTATATAAATATACGTCTCGTTTGCAATGATAATAAAAATGTTTTTCTTTCAATATTTGTGGTTAAATTTCCCATTTTCTATTCCATGTTTTTGTAACTTTGTTCTCAATTTGGTTAAATACAAGGAAAACAGATGCATGTGATGCTTTCCCCGCTTTACGGGATTTCGTAGATGCTACACCTCGTATACTACACTTGGTGTAGTATCTACCATTCACATGTCTTAATTTCGTACACTTTCATTACTTAGCACTTTAGACTTTAGTTTTTGTTATTTTTCTCTTCCATTCAACGTTGAGATTGCTTGAGTTATTCTCACTGAAGTTATTTTTGCGGCTTAATAAAAACATAATATTTCTTCATCTCTTTTGTCTGATTTCAATTGTTAGATGATTATTATTGTTGCATGATGATGTTTATGATTGTTTTCTTTTCTTCAATTGAGATTATGATCTCACCCCAAGCATGAACTAACTTTCCTTGTTATAGGATTAAGATGATTTGATTCAAACAAACAAGCATGAGTATTGACTAATTGATTTGCTTTCCTGAATAAATTGCTTTACTTGTTGATTAATTGTTTGGCCAACTCTTGATTGTTTTGAGGTAATAATTGAGATCGAGAGAAGATATTATTCTTGGACTAAATTTATTCAGGGGGTGTAGATATGAATCAGAGATGTATTATCTAACTGGACTTAATGAAAATTGCAAATTATGTTGGGATAGCCCTAATCTGTAAATACACGAGTTATCAGATCTAGGCCTAGTTTTTATATGTTTATTATATTTGTTAACCGCATGATCAATTAGTTGATATTCTGCTTGCAAGTTTGATGAGGTGATTCCGAAATTCTAGACTTTCATCCATATCGTTTTTTGTCAAGTTTAATCGTGTTTAGTTTTAATTAGTCTTTTTACTCATTTTTCGTAGTTAATTAAAATCACAAATCTTGTTAGAGTGTTTAGGATTTATTTTCTGTCAAATTGTGTTGCATAATAATTATTGTCGGCTAAGTCTTCCTTGAGAGACGACTTGTGGTCAACTTGCTACCCTACGATTGATCTCGTTCTCTTGCAAGGATTGCTAGATTTATTTTAAGTGTTTAGCGGTCGAACAGTCTGTCCACATAATATTTGTATTTAGGGGGAAATTTTTAACTACCCATTTTGGATAAGGGAACCTCTTTTCTACCTACTTTTTCAAACACACTACTTGTTTACCCACAATGACCAAAATGCCCTTAATTTAAAAAGTACTCAGATTTTAAAAACATTCAAATATACCTTTTCAGATTTAACTTTCACAATTCCCAATATATAATGTGATAATGGTTATATAACGTGATAATGGTTATATAACATGATAAGGGTTATAGCCCTTATCAAGATATATAACTATTCAACCGCTAAACACCTAAAATAAATCTAGCAATCCTCGCAAGAGAACGAGATCAATCGTAGGGTAGCAAGTTGACCACACGTCGTCTCTCAAGGAAGACTTAGCCGGCAAATAATTATTATGTATTACAATAAATAGAAAATAAATCCTAAACACTCTAACCAGATTTGTTGGTTTTAAATAAACTAAAAGAAAACAATTAAAAAGACGAATTAAAACTAAGCGCGAATAAACTTGGAGAAAATGATACGGAAGAAAGTCTAGGATTATGGATTCATCTCATCAAACTTGCAAGCAAAATATCAATTAATTGATCACGCGGTTAACAAATATAACAAACATGTAAAGGCTAGGTCTAGATCTGATAACTTTCGTATTCACAGATTAGGGCTATCCTAATAATTTGCTATTTTCATTAAACCTAGGGTTAGATAATGCATCTCTGATTCATATCTAACCCCCTGAATAAATTTAGTCCAGAAATAATATCTTCTGTCGATCTCAATTATTCCCCCAAAATAATCAAAAGTTGATCAGACAATTAATTATCAGATAAAGCAATTTATTCAGGAAAGCAGATCAATTAATCAATATTCATTTTGTTTGTTTGAATCAAATCATCCTAATCATAGAATAAGAAAATTAGTTCATGCTTGGAGATGGAATCATAATCTCAATTGATGAAAAGAATATAATCATAAACATAATCATGCAATAATAATAACCACCCAACAATTGAAATCAGACAAAAGAGATGAATAAATCTTACTCTTTGATTAAGAAGCAAAATAACTTCAAGAGGAAGAACCCAAGCAATCTCAATGTTGAATGGAAGAGAAAAATACAAAAAACTAAAGTCTAAAAGTGCTATGAATGAAAGTGTGTTGTATGGAATGATGAATTTTCGTGCATAGCCATGGGTCCCTTTTATAGATGTTTGGAGAGGTCACTTGCAGAGTTTGAGTAGGAAAAGGAGATCAATTCATCCCCAGTTACGTCACATGCCTGTATAATCCCACACGTTCGGGTCGTGCGATCAGAATTTGATCTCGGGGTCTTCTTGTAAGTTGTAGATCTTTCTCTTAGGTTTCCATAGCCACTTGAATTATCTCAATATCAATTTTGTAGAAGAAGTTATAGCCAAAATACTAAACCCTGCCAGTGCTGGAAACTGTTAGCGCGTTTTGACGTTTTTGAAGGAAATTTCCTTTTGTTTGACCTTCCATGCTTCTCTCCTTCATATGTTTGCTCGTACATTAGCTCTTGACCTATATTTTATAACGTGATATCTCTTTTTATCCAATTTAGCTCTATTTTTTGCAAAATTCACAAAAGTACGCAGTATCACGCCCAACAAGGGAAACCAAGCAAAACACACTGAATATGCGTGCAAATGCATCAAATATATATCATTTTAAACCTCAAATGCACGCATATTTTACACCCATCAATAACCATTATCACGATATATATAACGTGATAAGGGTTTTATAACGTGTTAACCCTTATCAAGATATATAACCCTTATCACGATATATATAACGTGTTGAGGGTTATATAACGCGATAAGGGTTATATAATGTGATAAGAGTTTTATAATGTGTTAACCTTTATCAAGATATATATATATATATAACTTGACATGAGTTATATAACGTGATAAGAGTTATATAACGTGTTAACCTTTATCAAGATATATAACCCTTATCAAGATATATAACCCTTATCACGATATATATATAACGTGATAAGGGTTATATAACGTGATAAGAGTTATATAACGTGTTAACCCTTATTACGATATATATATATATATATAACATGATACATCTTATCACGTTATATATATATATATATATAATGTGGTACGACTTAACGTGTTATATATATATATATATATACTATAACACAATATATAATTATAACGCGTTATATGATAACACGATATATAACACGTTATATAAAATAATTTGTATAACGTGTTATACTATAACACGTTATATATTATAACGTGTTATAGTAGTAAACACGATAATTAGTTTAAAAAAAGAATCAAAGTTTTTTTAAAATAAAAAAAATTATAAAATATTAAATATGAAAATTTAAAAAACAACCCATACACCTTTTTTTTTAAACATTTGTCATTTATTTAAAAATCTTAAAATTATAAAATAATAAAACTCAAAATTATTTTTAAAAAGTTTTTTTTATACTAAATGTTCTATAAAAATCTGAATTTATTTTAATAAATCTGCAAATTGCGTTAAAAATTTGAAAATAAAGAAAAATATATTTTATGTAAGATAGAAATATGACCCACCTACTTTTTACTTTCCCACCTACTTCTTGCTTTTGTATTCAAGTGTCAATGGTATTTGAGTAAAAGAACCATAAAAGTGGGTAGAAAATATAGTTTCTTATATGTTAGGTTAGAAAAGAAGTTGATATTTCCTACGTTGCTACTTTTCCCTATTTACTCTTGTATGTATATTATATATATAATATTATATATATTATATGGGTAAAATTAAAGGGGCCCAAAGAGTTTGAGGCCTGAGGCAATTGTCTCAGTTGCCTCAACTGCTCACTTGGCCCCCTCCCCCCCAAATTATAAATCTTGGGTTAGTCCCTGCCCGTAGCATCTCTATCGTGTGAGTCAAATCACTATCGAGTCAGTCTGCCCATTAACAATGTATGCAGATATAATTTATAAACAAGAAGCCCCAATATTTTCCTATTTCTGAGTTCAGTTAGCAAATGATCTGTTAGTTGCAATGTGCTTATTGTCCAAACACGTTCTTGTTTTTTTTTCCCTTCTTAAGTACTCTGATTTGATTGAATTTGTCCACTGATTGCCTTTAGCTTATGTTGTTTAGATGTGGTATGAATTTGGTATGTTAATATTATTGGCCCATTTATTAATGATCTAAAGCCCACAAATGCAACTCAGTCATGCAACAGGCCCAACATGTGATCTAGCCCATTGTTTATGGGTTGCGGGTTCGGATTGCGGGATCCGAATATCTTGTCCGCGGATCCTATCTTCTGATCTTGTCCATCCGATCTTGCTTCTTATATCCCAACCGTTGGTTGACCATTTAAAAGGTTCCCTAACCCAAACTCTAATTCATTATCTAATCCTTTACTTCTCTCTCTTCTCTCTCGAATCCTCCATTACTTTGTGCTTCTTTCTCTCTCTAGAAATCTCACCACCTTGTTGGATTTCTGTGTGATTCGTGGGTATTTGTGTGAGATCTGAGTGTGCTCTTACTTGTTCACCTACTCTATGGACAAACTCTGTGATTTCTTCGTGAGATAGGGTTTGTAGGTTTGAGGGCTCCTTTCTAGGGTTTCTGGGGTTTCGATTGGGAAGATCCGTGTTGGGATTCTGAGGGCTTTATGTGGCGTGGCTTTGTGGGTGCTATATATCTCGTGTCTCTCTGGCTGATTCTTTGGTGACTGTAGTGGTTTAGGGAATTACTGGTCCTGAGCCGAAATCTATTATATATTTCGGTTTTAGAGTTTTATCCCTCATATTTTGTGTTAAGGTTTTCTTACTTTATTTTTCGATTCAGTTGTATTTTTTACTTTCTTGCGAGTGTCTAGAGTACAATTTGTATAATAGGCTATGAGTCTGTAATATTTGTTTTTGGTACTACGTGTATCGATCTATTGAGGCAGATAGATACCCAATATGGTAGTTTTATTTGTGAATACATCTTAGCAGTATAAGACATTGGAGATACCAACTGAGACAAAATAAGTGATTAAACTTTCTATCATGAATGGTTATCAGAAAACTATTTTTGATGCTTCGGCACAACCTGCACAATTTCATGACAATGAGGCATCACTCATCAGGGACTTTGAATGACCTTGAATACATAATATTGCATTAAGAACAAAAGAACACATGAATAATCTGAAAGTTTCAAGTCATTATAGTAAGAAATTCTTCAATAAAACATGTAAGTTATGTGAGTGCATATCTTGATAAGCTCATAAAGTTGCTCAAACAAAGGTGGTAAGAAAGAACATAGATTATCAAAATTCTACTTAATTTGCCATCGTTTATCACATGGGTTACCAACATAAACATACATACGACAAATCATAAGAGGAGAGTCAGGTACCAAAAAAAAGAAAGAAGTTTATATATCATATCTAATAAAAGCTCATATGGGCAAGAAAAATGAAAAAGAGATGCAACTAGTGAGAAATTTTCATTGACAAAAAATAAAAGAAAATATATTGTAGAATTATATTTCTGATACTCATTACAGAAGTTGTTACAGTGGCTTTATGTACAAAAAGAAGAGAATAATTACAAGGCTAAATCATAGTGGTTTACCTAATAGTTAACGTGATTAAGGGAATGAACCTAGCAATAAAATAATGAATCTGACCAATATAATGAGCATATGCCTAACTAATGAGCTAAATAAGTACATAAAAATTAGAGGCATAAATCAAGAGAAGATCAAGCTAATGGGCTGGAATCTTGGCTCTTAACACTCCCCCTCAAGATGTTAATCATTCCTAACTTGTTGATAAGCTTTGAAAACTGTGGAACACCCAATGACTTAGTAAAAATGTCAATCGGTTGCTTTAATGTTGATATATGATAAGTCTTGACTAATCCAGCTTGAACCTTTTCTCGAACAAAATGGCAATCAATCTCTATGTGTTTTGTCCGTTCATGAAACACTGGATTGGAAGCTATGTGTAAAGCAACTTGATTATCACAAAATAGCTTAATTGGTTGTGAATGCTTTATTCCAAGGTCTTGTAAAATGTTTTGGAGCCAAGTAACCTCACAACAAACAACTGCCATGGAATGATATTCCGCCTCTGCACTTGAACGGAAAACTGTAGCTTGCCTTTTTGTTTTCCAAGAAATGAGAGAATGCCCCATAAAAACACAATAACCAGTTGTAGATTTTCGCATGTCTCGACATCGACCCCAATCAGCATCACAAAAAGCACTCAACTGTAAAGAACTTGTAGACGAGAGAAATATACCTTGTCCAGGTGTATTCTTGATATAGCGTAGAACCCTTTGTGCCGCTTCTAAGTGTGGAACTCTTGGTTTTTCCATAAATTGACTACGAATATGAATGACATAGACCAAATCTGGTCTTGTGATAGTCAAATAAATCAATCGCCCAACAAGTCTTCGATAAGAAGAAGGATATTTAATGCAATCACCATCTTCCTTACTAAGAGATAAATTTTGTTCCATTGGAGAATTGGCAGGTTTTACTCCTAAGTAACCCATGTCTTCTAATATTTCAAGTGCATATTTCCTTTGTGAAATAACAATTCCACTTTTGGATCCAGATATTTCTATGCCCAGAAAATATTTCAACATTCCAAGGTCCTTAAGCTTAAATTGTTGCATTAGATAAGCCTTAATTCTTTCAATTTCTTGGAGATTATTTCCTGCTAGAATGATGTCATCCACGTAGACAAGGAAAACAATAAAACAAGTACCATGATGTCGGACGAATAAAGAATGATCTGATTGGATTGTTTGAAGTGTTCAAGCATGAGAACTTTGGATAGCTTGATGAACCATTTTCGTGAGGCTTGTTTGAGCCCATACAAAGATTTATGAAGCTTGCATACTCGTATCTCCCCCTTTCGTCCGAAACCAGGAGGTAGTGACATGTACACGTCTTCCTCCTGTTCGCCGTTTAGGAAAGCATTGTTAACATCCAATTGTTAAAGATGCCAATTCATAAAAGAAGCAACAACAAGGAGTAAGCGAACAGTAACAAGTTTGGCAACAGGTGCAAAAATTTCAAGGTAATCAAAACCTTCAATTTGACTATATCCTTTTGCAACCAAACGCGCTTTATAACGCTCGACAGTCCCATCAGATTTAAATTTGATCTTGTACACCCATTTGCAACCAACAACTTTCTTTTTGGAGGTAAAGGTTTGAGAGACCAAGTACCATTATCCTGGAGGGTACGAAGTTCCTCATCCATAGCAAGTCGCCATTTAGGATCTTTGATAGCCTGACTAAAAGCGGTAGGCTCTTTGATAGCTGGAATTGAAGTGGTGAAAACACGATGGGTAGGAGAGAGTCTATTATAAGCAAGTACATGAGACAAAGGGTGAGAGATACCTTTGGAGACAGCCAACACCAACTGAGATGATGGTAAGGAACGAGCAGGCAATGATGCTTCTACATGATACTGTTGAAGATAACTTGGTGCTCGTGTGGGTCTTCGAATCCTAATGCTAGGTGTTGGAGAATCATTGGATGAATGAGGTGGAGTTACGACAACTGTATTTGAGACTGTAGTATCTAGAAGGAGTGGAGTATGAGGGATGGATTCTAAAGGTGATGTGACAGGCTTATCTGGTGTTGGAAGGAATACATCATGTGTCATAACTAACTCGTCTACTGCCGTTTGGGGATCATTGGGTGTTGTGATGGTTCGGTCTAGTACCGGGATGGGAAAAGATGGTATAGTAACGAAAAAGTTTGGATTTGCTGGTGATGTGGGTATAGTCTTAGCGGAAGCATAAGGAAAATTATTTTCATGAAAAATAACATCACGAGAAATAAAGATCCTTTTAGTAGCTAAATCACATAGCCGATAACCTTTGGTTCCATAAGGATAACCAAGAAAAATGCAGCGACGTGAACGAGCATCAAATTTGCTTGGCTTGTGGTGATGGGTAGATGCAAAACATAGACAACCAAAAACACGTAAATGCTCATAAGAAGGTATTTTGTGAAAAATTACTTCAAATGGCGTTTTACCATTAAGAGCAGATGTTGGTGTACGATTAACTAGGTAAGTATCGGTAAGGATTGCATCACCCCAAAAACTTCTAGGAAGGTTGGCTTGGAAAAGTAAGGCTCGAGCTACATTGAGTAAATGTCGATGTTTGCGTTCAATCATGCCATTTTGTTGAGGAGTTGAAACATAACTCGTTTGGTGGATAATCCCTTTGGCATGATAAATATTTGAAATGGCAAATTCGGGGCCATTGTCACTGCGAATGATTTTGATATCAGAATCAAACTGAGTTTCAACAAGATTTATAAAGGTGAGTAAGTAATTTCTAGCTTCAATTTAGTTTGCAAGAGGTAAACCCATGTACATCGAGAGAAATCATCTACTATTGTAAGAAAGTATTTTGCCCCTTGTAAAGTTGGAACATGATAACCACCCCATATATCAACGTGAATTAACTCAAAACAAGATTTTGTATTAATAGAACTGGTAGGAAAAGATTGTCTAGTTTGTTTAGCAAGTGGACATATGGGACAATCTTTAACAAAATGAGGCTTAACACTATCTGAAAATGAAGAAATATTTCCCAGACTTTTATTTGAGAGATGACCAAGGCGTAGATGCCAAATATGATTGTTGATGGTTGTGGAATTTACTGTAAAGACATGAGACCTAGTATACTTCAAAGTATCCAAGTAGTATAGTCCAGCTTGCTCAGTTCCGATCCCAATCGTCTTCCCCGAATGTTGGTCCTGCACAAAACAAAGGTTGTTGGTAAAGGTTGCATAACACGAACAAGTTGGGTCAATTTTGCAATGGATATTAAATTGAGTTTAAAAGAAGGGACACATAGCACATTATATAGAACCAATCGACTGGAAAAATAAATTGACCCAATATGTTTTACTTGAGCAAGAGCATGGTTTGGTAAATGAACATAACGATTGGTTACAAGTTTACAAGTGGTGAAAATTTTAGATGAGCAAACCATATGGTCAGTAGCTCCTGTATCAAAGATCCATCGAATGCCCTCACTATATATAGATACAAGGACTAGGAGAAATACCTGAGAAGTTGCTTGTACCTGACATTTGATTGCCGACACTAACCAATTTTGTTTGATCAATGAGTTCGAAGAGATCATGATATTGACCGGTAGTGAGGCTGTAGGGAGTAGAAGTGGTTACAATTTTGTCAGAATTGGAATCCGCATGATGAACCCTAGGAGATGAGTTTACTGGACCCCTCTTATCCTTTTGAGCATTCACCCGCTTCAATTTGCAACATATGTCAATGGTATGGCCTATGTAGCCACAATAATCACACTGAAGATGTCGGCGACAATTTTCAGTGGTATGGCCAATATGGTTACAATTATTGCATTTGAGATGTGGATTTCTTGGTGGATAATTCCTATTAGAATTTGATGGTCCATTTTTGACAGCAAAGGCAACCACATTTGGTGTTTTCCCAGTTACCATTGAAGAGATATTTCGTTGTTTCTCATCTTGAATTATGAGAGAGAATACCTTATTGACAGGTGGTAAGGGGTCCATGAGCAGAATCTGTCCTCGAGCTCCTGCATAAATAGGATTAAGTCTCATGAGAAATCGAATAGTGCGTTGTGTTTGTTGGCACTCCTGTAATTTCCTTGCTACGTCTCCATCACAAGGCGGAAGAGTGTCTCCTTGAATGCACTCATGAATTTCTTGTTCGACGTGAAAAAGATGCACACTATTTGTATGAGAGAAACGTTCTTTTAATTCTCGCCATATTTGGGAAACGCTGTCACTGTACATAACACTTTGGGCGATATTTTGCGAGATAGTATTGAGAATCCAACCCTTGACAAGGAGATTGCAGCGAGTCCATTGCTTGAGCTCTTTGATGGATGTTTCTGGTGGTTTTGTGATGGATCCATCGATAAAGCCATCTTTGTTCTTGGTGATGAGAGCCATGAGCATTGCATGACTCCAAAGATGATAATTGTCTTGTGTTAGTTGTTGGGTCACAAGAACCAATCCGGGTTGATCAGAATAGTGAAGATAGAGTGCATTGCTGGGATCTTCATATGTGTTGGTTATCACTGAAATTTCATCATTCTTTGCCATAGTGACTGGATAGAAAAGAATGAAAATTTATAGTTGAATGACTATAAAAATTTGAATTCTCTGATACCATGTGAAATTTCCATTGACAAAGAATAAAAGAAAACATATTGTAGAATTATATTTCTGATAATCATTACAGAAGCTGTTACAGTGGCTTTATGTACAAAAAGAAGAGAATAATTACAAGACTAAATCATAGTGGTTTACCTAATAATTAATGTGATTAAGGGAATGAACCTAGCAATAAAATAATGAATCTGACCAATATAATGAGCATATCCCTAACTAATGAGTTAAATAAATACATAAAAATTAGAGGTATAAATCAAGAGAAGATCAAGCTAATGGGCTGGAATCTTGGCTCTTAACTAGTTACAAAAATTGATTATAAAAATTCAGAAAATCTGTTATTTTTTTGTACAACTAATGGAAGAACTTCGCATCTTTATATCAAGTTTTGCGGCCATATTTATTTATTCAATTCATAGATCAAGCCACTGGAATACAATGGAAAGCATTTCTAGTTTCTTCGTTGATCAGTTTTACAGTTAACAATTTAATGTAGTGTATGTAAACAAATGTTAAATGAAAAAACAACTGAATAATACATAATGAAGTGTATATCAACCTGAGTACAACCTCAATTCCTTTCATTAATTGCTCCAATTAGCAACCTGAACCAACAAATGGATTCACAAAACTATTATTACATGCAAAAGTAATATAAAAAATACGGTTTAATGGATATATAATACAATGGGTTTTTTTTAGCCTTTTAGGCTAATTGAAAATCTTTTTTAGCCATGTTTTTCAAACACATCTTTTTTAGCCATTTTGGGATGCGAAAAGACATAAGTGCCCTTTAGTAGTTTAACTGTGCATTTTCGAGTGAAACATTTCCAATCCAAACCAACAACTCGAACGGCGACAACATACCCCCATAACTCGAATCCAAACCAACAAATCGAACGGCGACAACAAACCCCCAAATCTTCAGAACCCTAAACTCGAACGGCACCACCCCAAAACTCGAAAGGCGATTTCGACTTGAACGGCGATGACGACTGAATCGACGAATAACCAGGTAACCTCCAACTCCACCTTTGTTTAATTTCATGTTTTTTTGTTGATTTAGTTGGTCTATAGTTGTTTTAGGTTAGGATTTGTTGTAGTTTTTGTAGAATTTCTAAGGTTTTATAGGCGATTTTGTGTTTGAGTGGAGCTTTGGATGTTGTTAATGGCAGAAGTGAGAGGGGCGAAGAAGACGACTGGATTCGAGTTACATGTAACTCGAATCGAGTTACACACATAACTCGAATCGAGTTATGTGTAACTCGATCGAGTTATGCGACAGCAAGCCTGGCAAGTGTATTTGTGTTTTTCTTGACAGATTTGGCAATGGAAATGGTGTTCTGCACAGAATTGGAGGGGAAAACTGAATGTATACACCAAGCACCACTTGATAGCCGATATAAAAAATGAGTTGACTAAGTTGGGCAATTTAGATGACTTTAGGAATGGGCCATTTGGGGCATTTCTGGACTTTGACTCGAATGCGTACTTGACATCCCAGGGTCTGCTTCGATTGCTCGGTGCAGATGATTTTGGTGGAGGGATCTGAGACCGGGGACTTGTGGTTCCGCGTTGATGAGCGGAACCTCAGATTTGGGCGGCGAGAGTTTGCTATGTTTACGGGGCTACGCTTTGGCCCCTCAGCGATTGACACATGCTCCTCACAGCATATCCCTCCCGAAGGAGGAGTAGTATATCGGCAGATTTTTCGACGGGGAGTCCTTGATACCGCAAAAGCGATCTGCGCATTTCAAAGCGGGTCATTTCGAGAGCGACGAGGAGAATCTGAAGATGGCATATATCTTATTCATCACGAAGTATTTGTTAGCTTTCGATCCGTGTGGCACCGTCCCGTTATGGTTGTGGACCTTGGTTGAGGATGCCCCCAGATTTAGGGCATTCCCATGGGGCTACTACGTGTATGGGCGCCTCCTCCATTATCTTGATGCTGGGATCCGAGCCCCTGCTGATCCTGAGAGATCCGTCCAGTTCCACATATATGCCTATATCTACCCTATGCATGTATATATAAGTTAAACACGTATTTCATCTATTAACATGAGCATTTCATATTCTAATCAGATTAATTGCTTATTTGATTTTTGTTTGATACAACTATGGGCATTTGAGGCTATTTATTCTCTTGCTCGGGAGCTTGCCTAGGCCTCTGGGTTGGATGGCTATCCTAGGGGCAGACGAGTTAGATGCCCCAAGAGGACCTTGAGCTCGGTGGCGTTTTTTGACAGCCCCAAGGTAATTACGAAATCATATGAGTAATAGTGGTATTGATAATATTTTCGTCATAATTACGTTAAATTTTTCCTATTTTTTTCACAGACGATATGCGCACTGGTACAGCCCACCGAGGTGGAGTTACGACTCCCTTACATGCAGGGCATCGATATGGACATGTCGCATGGATTGATGTATGTCCATATGGATCATTTCCCATATTGAGTTGCCCCACTTGGCCCTGACGCTGTTTGTAGGAGACTTGTTCTGGAGCCAGGACGTAATGCGGCTTCAGGACTGCCTCCGTCCCGACATCCGAAGAGGCGGATGCCCCAGTCCCAGCCTGCACGTATAGATGATGATGATTATGATAGTGAGGCTGAGGATAGTGATCGCCCTGCACGTTCGAGTAGAGATTCTCAGAGGCAGAGGACCCGTACACAACCTCTATCCCCGCCTGGACGTTCTCCTCGACGGCCACCTCCACCTCCACCTCCTTCCGGATCTCCGACTGGGGCTCCTCATCCCTCATCACAGCCTGAGGGACCAACTTTTCCTCCACCTCCACCTCCTTCCGGATCTCCGATCAGGGCTCTCGTCCCATCATCACGGCGAGGACCGATTTTTCGATCCGACCCCACTTTGGCTCGCCTACCCGTGTATTCGTGCGATTAGTGGAGGGAGCCGTAGGCGTGTGATTGAGCGTGCACTTTGGTTCGTCGAGAGAGATCATACGGGCTGATCTACGAGCCGATATGGAGTCGTTTTAGATCTTGCGATCACCCGATTTGATCCGTCGTATTGCGTGGCGAAGACTGCGGAGCCGAGTCGAGCCCTCAAGATTCTCGAGCCGATTCGAGATGATCCATCTCTACGCACCACCATGGACTCATGGAGTGCATGGGCGGCGGTAGCGCTCATACATCCGACTTTGTGTACGGGGTATGTTTATGTTATGCATTTTATCTTCTATTTAATTCAAACTTAAGTTTGGTTTGGAAATGATGTTAAAAGTACTTCAATTGCCTATACTATTTGTCGGGACATTAGGCTACCTACCACCAGTAGGGTTTTTCACGTGCAAGTGTTTGGTGGTACGCGCGCGTGGCACACCCGCCTTTCACAGCCTTCCACCGGCATTAGTTGTTGAGCATACTGGGAGAGTCTCGGGGGATGTTACAGCGGGGGCAAGCGAGTAGTTGGACGGGGACGCGGCAAGAGAGACTACTCTCGTTGCTCATATACGTCCTACCTTCCACGTCCGTATGTCGTCGAGGTACCTGATCTCCATTTGTAGACGTAGACGAGCAGAGGAGGCAGAAATCGATCCGTCAGCAGTATACTCGGTACTTGGAGATGCCTGCCGCTCTAGAGTATGTTCTGTATATATTTTATTTGTCTTTAATAATATTTCATTTCAATACTTATTAAATTGATTTCTTTGATGTCCGATCGAGATGTAGGGCTAAATTTAGTCGCTTGGTTTCAAAGAGAAGAGCTACTTGGGAGATTGAGAACGTAAATGAGGATCTAGCCGATAATGTAAGTAGTTTTGTTAAGTATTTATTTCATTTCATTTCAATTAATAATCTCATGTTGTTTTAATCTCATGTTGTTCAAAATATTTGCGATATTTGATCCTTATCTTGGGGTCCTTGCCCGGAGATTGAACGACGGGTCCGGCGCACTGGTGTCGTGAGCGCGGGCACTCGAACATCCAGGATTGTTTATTTTTGTAAGTTTTTAATTTCGATTAACATTCGCTTTAACATACTTTCAAATGCTTATACTTTTGATTTAAATTGAATGAAAATTATCAACAGATAAACCTCAAGAGTGCATGGGATACCATACATGCCGATGACACGAGTGTCTGGTACCTACGGGGTAGGCCGCCCGTCGTGGATTGGATTGTACCCAGGCGATTCTAGCGTATGTTCATGGGCGCTCCACCGGGGTCGGCCCCTGATGTACGAGGTCCCATATGTAAGTACTAGTCATGTTATAGTTTTATTGCATCTTACTTGAAGTTCGTATTAGTCATATAATCCAATAACAATGTTTCAATTATTACTTGTAGATCGTCTTCGTATGTCATGGAAGGGCATTGGGTCGTATGCCGCGTCGATTTGCTTTCGATTGGGAGATTCAAACAGTATGACCCATTGTCACATCAGATGGATGATCCTGATGACACGGAGATCTATCATCGCCGTCATCGCCAGCTGCTCCCACTTCGACGTCTTCTTCCCCGAGTGCTCGCTATTGGTCAATATTTTGAGCATCGCGGGATTCCAATTAGATGCGATATGTTGGCCATTAGGACGATGCCAGCAGATGATCAGTTCATACAGGTGGATAGCCACAGTTGTGGCACGTTCGCCTGCATGTACGTCGATCGTTTATTGGGTGAGTCCATCCCGGCGGCTCAGACATCAGATACCATCCGCGAGTATCACCGGAAGATGGCGTTGGCGATTTTTGCGCATAATACAGAGATTGCTAGATAGGGATTAGTTTGCACTTTTTATTTTATTTTGAATTTCGCGATGTATATATTAACTGTGTATATATTTGTTGATTGCTCGATATATTACATCTTATTTTGGTTGTGCTGGTGGTGTTGGATGTGTTGGTTGTCTTGGATTGTGTTGGATGTGTAGGTGGTGTTGGATGTGTTGGTTGTTTTGATTGTGCTGGATGTGTTGGTATGACATGTTGGGGTGTGTTACAGGTTGGTTTGTGCCTAAAACAGAGTGTACATGCCGATTTTTTTTCTCTTATCTAAATTAAACAGACTACAATGCTAGAACTTAAAATACAAAGAGTTAAGATACACCAAACCAGTTAATATAAGAACAAACCACTTAAACAGACTACAGTGCTATAACTTAAAATACAAAGAGTTCAGATACACCAAACCAGTTAAGATACACCAAACTACTTAAACAGACTACAGTGCTAGAACTTAAAATACAACATAGAACAAAACAATTTAGTCTACTTAGGTTTGGACTTTGTTAAACCCACCAATCTCCCAATCGCCTTTATTCAACTCGCTCACCAAAAAATCAACAAGTAGGATATCCATCGGCATTGTCCACGGAGTTTTCTTTTCATTGTAAAGCACATTAAGGAAAGGTGAAGATGTATTACTCATTTTGATATAGATGGAAGATGAAGACGTATTCCTCAATGACGGGGTATTTATAGAAAAATTATCCTGAAAGTTACATAATGACAAGAAACATCAATGAAAAGCTGAAAGTTACATAATGACAAGATACATCACTGAAAAGTTGAAAGTTACATAATGACAAGATACATCACTGAAAAGCTGAAAGTTACATAATGACAAGATACATCACTGAAAAGCTGAAAGTTACATAATGACAAGAAACATCATACTGGGTACAAATAAATTACATGTTCAATTTATTGATTGTGTTCAGAAACTCTATCAGGACAAACCCTTCTAGTGTGTCCTTCTTTCTTACAAATGCCGTATTTTCTTGGAATTCTTCTAGCCGGCTGATCAATCGTGTTGCTTCCACTAGCACTCGTTGCATCATGACAAGTGGGGAGCACTGCATTACATGTAGAACGATTGTGACCCTCTTGACGACATCTAGAGCATATTATGGACCATTGTGAGCAGCTAGATGGACCACTAGATGGAATCCGTCAAGTCCTCGGTCGGCCTTGTCGAGGATTTAGTGGTGCCTTGACAACCGAGAAGTCGTATCATTTAAAGACATTCCGAGTCTTTAGGATGTTCAATGGGAATGACGACCGAGAATAAAGTTTCCGCAATGTTTCGTTTTATAGTAGTTGTGCACGAATCGTAGACTCGATTGATTTGCCTTCTTGAAATAAATAGTAGAAAATGTATATAAGTATATCTAGAAGGTGAAATAATTAATAAATTAGTAAAAGACTTTAAATATACCTGATTGCCTTAATCGCATGTGGACACGACAATAGATCAAACTGAAACACTCGGCAAGTACACGTTCTCTTTGCCAAATCAACAACAAAAGAACGCACCCCATCCTTCACAGAATAAATTAGGCTACTAACAGGTGACACATGCATAATATGGTCATTAACTTTTGTTGTTGATTTCCTCGACCAGACAAGTCTAGCATTAAGAACCTCAACTGCATTCGATGTCATGAACCCATAGCGTCTAACTGGACAACGTGCACGTGCCCACCTTTTCGTTCCAGCCCTAACCAACTCCTCGTAGGCCTTTCCGTTTGCATTTTGAATCATGGTCATTAACTTTTTGAATCTTTCAGGAGAATAGGTGTACGCGGCCTTTTGGTATAAGGTCACCACTTGACCTTGATAATTTCTGATATTTTGTGTCAAGTGATATGTGCATATATCATGCACAGCGTCAGGAAATACACTGCCAACTGCATTCTTAATACTTTTATGACGATCGGATACAATGAGCAAATTTTCAAGGCATCCATATGTATTGCGTAATTGCTTCATAAAACATTCCCATGACTCGTCCTTCTCCTTATCAGCCATACCAAATGCTAGTGGAAACACTTGTTCATTACCGTCTTTTTGTAACATAACAAACAACACACCTTTAAACTTGTCCTTTAGGTGTGTGCCATCAACAACAATAACAGTCTACAACACTCATCAATCCTTTAATTGACGCATGTAAAGCAATATAAACATACTTGAATCTATCATCGTCATCAGTCTCGTGTAGCGCAATGGTACCAGGGTTCTCTTTTTTTAACATGTACAAGAATGCAGGCAAGATCCCCCAAGACTGCAAGTGGTCACCGTGTATGTAGTCGTGCGCACGATCTTTGTGATTTTAGTGCTTTGTTGTACAAAATGTCTATCCCATGTTCAGCAGACAAATCAACAATAATATCCCTAGGTTTAAGGGATCGTCCCTCCTTTAGTAGTTTTGGCGCAAACAGGGCTCCAATAATCTTCGAAGGCAATTGTCGAGGAGCATGTCTACTTAAGTTGGCTTCACATGTATGAGGTTGCTCGAATTTAGTCACCTTCCAACTTCCTCATTGGATAGCGTTTGCACGAAGTAAGAAGGTGCATCATTTATGTTTGCAAACAGCCTCATAACGTGAAGTCGAAGACCGAGTTGTTCTATACTCCACATGATGGTGCAGATGGTAGAAGCCCAACTTTGTTACCATTTCTTCCTTGCTTTCAAGCACTGCACCTTTGAATAAGTCACGCTCAATGTTAGGTGGTTCTTGTGGAATGGAATCGGGGTCGGATCGATAAGACGTTCCAAGAGCCATCCAAGCATATTTAGACGTAACCATTGGGAGCTCCGTATCAGCGTTCTCATTATCTACTTCGTTGGCATCAACATGAGGTACCTTATGGATTGGAAATCGTCTATTTCGAAGAACATGCTCGTCATTGTCTCCTATGATATCATTGTTCACATCATTCTATTCACGGTCATCGGGAACAAAATAGTCATCTTTTTCCCATCCAAAGTGATCATAAATCAATCAACGGACTAGTTCACTGTCAACATCGTACTCTGGATCATCATCTTCTTCATCGGATGTGCCACCGTCATTCCCTTCACGGTCATCCGGAACAAATTGTGCATCTTGTTGGTTATGTTGATCACCAACAAAATTCTGGTCATCATAATGGCCACCATCACCAAAATCATCATACCGCCCAACATCATCATACCGCCCAAAATCATCATTAAATCCACCACCACCACCACCAGCATCATCATCATCATCATCATCATCATCATCATCACTATGATTGATTCTCGGTTGTTGCTCCAAGATAGGAGATTTACTTGGACAATTATCGGGCACTACATGTTGCACAGACGTTGGTTGAGGCGCAGCATGTTGCATATAGGTTGGCATACACTGTGGTGGACCATGTATATAATTCATGCCGCAAGAATTATATGGATTTAAGGGCATAAATTGATTTCACGATACCATATGAATACGATTGAGCACCATTAGGTTCATGAAACCATGTGGATTGCTATTTCCTGTACGAAGTCCCCCCCATCACATGATCTTTTGGTTGCAAGGTCACAAATATTCGGGATCTTTGAAAATCTCGGCCTACTCGTCGAAGATCCCGTTCACACATAATCAAAGACTTAACCTCGAACCACCCCGTTGGCATTAAACGATGTAATTTGTATTCACACAAACGCCGATCACCATTTACAACGTTATGAACAATATCCACAAACCCACTATATGATATTGTCCACAACGACGTAAAAACAAGTACTTTTTCACCATTCCTATAGAAACTACCATCCCAAAAACCACTATGAACAATTATCACTTTATCATCCTCCATCTGAAACCAACAAAAACAGACAAAAAAATATCAAATCGGATCATGATTCGAGTTACGGTGACTCGACTCAATCGAGCTAGCTGTAACTCGATTCGAGCCAGCTCTAACTCGAATCGAGTCGGCTCTACCTCGAATCGAGTCGGCTCTACCTCGAATCGAGTCGGCTCTACCTCGAATCGAGTTAGCTCTAACTCGATTCGAGTCAGCTCTAACTCGAATTGAGTCAGTTGTAACTCGATTCGAGTCAGCTCTAACTTGAATTGAGTCAGTTGTAACTCGAATCGAGTTACCTTTGCAGGCAACAGTTCGAGCTTATTTCGAACTGGTTCTTTTTTCATGTCTATGGTTTCAGATCTATTCTACACCCAACCTCAAACAAAATACGATAGTGAAATGAATAAAGAATGAGATAGAGAATAAAATGCTTACATTATTTCGAGATTCCGATTGGGAAAATGGGTTGCCGGAAAATTGTCTTTGAAATTTGAAGAGAGAAAGTGAAAGTAAAAGAGAAAAGGAGAAAGAGAGGCATAAGACCTAGTGTAATATGCTTAAAGGGTATGAATGTCATTTCACAACCCAAAATGGCTAAAAAAGACGTGTTTGAAAAAGTTGGCTATTTTTAATCTTTTCAAGTTGGAAATGGCCAATTTGACACATTTCCACTATATAATATGATTAGTGCGTCTCACAACAATAAAATAAGGCAATAACTTCCAATCTTAAATAATTACATAATTAATTATTGAAAAATTCCTACGAAACTATTCCTAAGATTGAATAACTACAGAATTAATTTTTATGATATAATTAACAAAACAATTTCTATCAAAATTGAATTGACAATAATTACAGAATTAATTGTTGAAAAATTAGGAAAAGTATTATAATTAATAACACTAATTATAATAAAAATAGTATATAGGGCGATTCATATGAAAACTAAATAAATAATAGAGAGAGTATAAGATACAAATTTTTGAACAGAACAATCCAAAATTCTCCCATGGACATATTTTTGAGTTATCCAAAAATGAAGAAAAAAATTAGGAAGTGGTCACAAAATTGACTGTGCTTTCCAAATTTAACATGATTAATTCAAATATTAAATGTGGACATGTGTTACGAAACAACTGAAAACAAATGGTCAAATGCGTTAATCTCTCTCCGTCTAATAGCAATAATATATAATTCAAATATTTATGGTGTCCAAAAATAGCTCCAAATTCAAAACAAGTTTATATAATTTCATGTTCAGTTTCTTTGACTTTCTAAAAAAAAAATTCAGTTTCTTTGGACACACAAAGTATAGAAATATTTAGATGATACACATATGATTTAAATGATTTCAAATTTTTTGATAAGATTTTGAATATTACTCATGAAATGCATATTTTTCTTATAGGTACGTGGATTGTTAAACTAACTTATTTATTTAGAGAGTGACTATATTTATAGATGGTGAGTATGTGAAGTATCATTGACCACAATTATTTTATACAGATGTCATATGAAAAATAGTTGTCATTCAACCAACCCCTAAGATCGCTGAAGAAAAGAGGGTTATGGATACCAGTGTTGAGGATTTAGAGTAAATCTATGTTGATTGCGTATTTTTACGAATAGTACATATATAACATATGTCTTGAATTTTATAGTTGCATTATATACTTAATTTAAATGATTCAGAAGAACAAAGCATAAGTGTACTTTGTGGGATGAATTTGTCGACAAAATACTTATCTATTTGGGCGATGGATCTGCTTTACCTATTGTGGTTGCCCTATAGTTGTGACGGGCAATGAATACCAAGTTTATCTTAATATTATTTTTTTAATTGAAATATTTGAATAGTACTGTGTATTCTACTGTTTAATCATCAAGAGAGATACAAGTTACAAACATTTATAATGTGACTAAAATAACTGTATATGAAGACGATAGTCAGATCAAGCAGCTTTGAACAATGTTCCTATTTTAGTTTTTTTTCCCAGTATTTCTTGTTGCGTTTTATTATTTTTAACTATATTTTTTACTGTGTGTTAAGGTTGTCTAAAATGCCCGTTGGAACATGTACTATAAGTACGATATCCGATGTTTCTAAATGTTTAGTTACACACAATTTCTCGAGTGGAAAAATTATGGCCGGGATTATCGAACAACTGCTTGAAAAATAATAAGGTAAAAAATAGTTGTACAGTTAATAAATAAATTTATTTGGAACTTTTTATTTCTTAACAATCCAAATCGTAATTTATTATTTTTCAGGATGGTTGTTTTGGACATATTGCACAATAGTAGAAATTGAGAATGAGAGAAATTATTGGTACAACTCAGAAAATTATGATGACATACTTAAGTGATCAAAGTGTGGTGTACAAGATGAAAGTGGGAGTTATATGTATTTTACCTACATTATATAATATATTCTAATATTTTAAATTAAATCTAAAACTAAATATGATTGTTATTTGATTGTATACAAACTTGAATTATGTGTACTGGATTATATCTGATATACTATTTTTCTTTGTTGGGACAAAGTATTGATTTGATTGGAAAACATAGCAGTTGGGATCAAAGCAATTATTGTGAGTATTGTTTGTTGTTCATGATTATTTTTATAATATTTGAGGGAATATAATTATTTTATAATTTATATATTTAAAATTAGATAAATATTTTGCATCAATCGACCTTTTGCAGGATATTAATACTGAGTGTGTTCCAAACGAGATCAACAATTTGGTCGTCAAGAAAGTTATCTCCAAAGTGCAAAGTAAAATGGATCAAATGATAAATTTTAGAAGCACTTTTACAGTCGTTAAGTTGACTATGGATTCACTGTTTACATCAAGATTTGAGAAAATATTTATTGAGAGTCATGAATAAATAATTCTTAATTTGTGATAAAATGTGTGTATGCATGAGAGATATAAAATAGTAATATAGAGATAATCATAAATTGTGAGATAAATATAAATGAGCTCAAGTTTATAATAAAATATATAAATTTGGCTGATGATTTTTATTTTTATCTACTTATATTTATATTAATAAAAATAATACTAGCTCTTGTTAATAAATATTTTCAATATATAACAATAATACTAAAGTAAAAATACACGTGCAACACACAGACGGATTATTGATATGGGAAAAGATTTTGGAGGAGAAATCTTAATTTTTTTATATGATGTTTAATTAATATGATTATTAAGATTTAGGTAAGATAAATTTATAATTCTCAAGTATAATGCAAGATGCATATCTATACATACTAAATATTACGAGTATTACTTGAACTTCGTTAAGTTCAAACAGTATAAAATACTTTCAAAAAACAAGTATAAAATATAATAAATGATATACATTCAAAGTTTTAGACCTTTCTCCGAAAAAGAATTATTTTATCATACTACCAGTCGGGGAACTAAAAAATGTTTGAATGAGGCCCCAAGTTAAAGACGTTTTTGTTTGTCATAGATCAATATCCATTAATATTGGGCTCGTCAAGTTTCTTTGGGCTTCTAATTGAAGATCACATCCTAAATCACGGCCCAAACGAGTAGCCGACGAATATATGAAATACATATTATTTTAGTTTTAAAAAACAATTATTTGCCCGAGAAGAGAGAATAAAACATTTCTTTTTTCCTACATTAGGTAGTTGAGAAGTGAGAACTTAAAAATTAAGATCATAGATATTAAATATTAAGAAGGGAAAAGAAATAATATTCCCGCTTTTTAGAAAGTCTTATCTAGCACCAAACTAATTTAATAGTTATCGAACCCCATACCAATTGGACTTAAAAAAATTTAACCACTCAACAACTATAGAATGTTAGCCCCAAACTAATTCACTAACTTGTTATAAACATATGTAGCAATTTCGAGAACTTTTGAATCTCATGTTCCACTTTGTCGCATATTCAATTATTCATAACATAAATTTGTGATGTTGGTTGTTTTAATATAATTTATTTCATAAATCCATTATTTATATATAATATAAGTGGAACAAAAAATTGAAGGAAGAAAGAGAAAAGAAAACCAAGATTCTTTTGAATACTCTTAATATTTTCTCGTTCATTGTTGAAGATTCTTGAGACTTGTACATTTGACAATTAACTAAATATAGCATCAACAACCAATTAATAGACAAACATGGTACAAGTCAAGTCCACACAAAAACCATAAATCATTTGTTTTTTAAACATTGCAAACTAAAATTTATAATTTTGATAACTCAGCAGAAAGAGCAGCAGCTAAGGAGGAAATGGTTGTAGGAGAAACTCCATTAGTTCCACCTAAGTACCATTTCTGTATCATCTCCACCACATTTGCATTCTTCACTTCTATCTTTGATTCTTCTTTTCCCTCAGTTGCGAATGCAATCTAACCATAAAAAATAAAAATAAAAAACATATTAGAAACCATGTTTATATCTTGAATTCTTGTCAAAAACATCTATTCATTATGCAAATGAAAATGTTGTATTATTTTATGGTACGTGTTAAAATATTAGATTAAACTTTTTTCTTAATTGCGCGAGAATAAAGGCCATTGTATTACCAAGCACATAATATGTGCACACGGGATTTTCTATTCCAAGTTTGTATCATATCATATTCCAAATATCATCCCTGCATGCCAAATGTATTGATAATGTCATTAATGTACACTTGACGTATATTTAAGATACTTGGAATATGAGATGAAATATTCGGATTGTGTCATTGCTATTATCGCCATTTCCATCTTGGGTTTGAGGGGCCCACATAATGAGATATAACAGTATAATTAAATTATTTATGAAGTAGGGAATTAGATAGTGGTCACACGAAGAACTTCTCCAGGATATATATATGTGCTAAAAAAGTGGTTATTTATGAACTAAATTTTACAATAGATTGAGCTCGTAATACTTTTGCCGAACTCATTTTGTTAATAATTTAGCAGTGGTGGTTGGAAGGAATGGGATAAATTTTAAAGAAATTAAAAGGTACATGGTTCGAACCTGGTCATCAACACCCTTACAAATAGTGATTGATACCACTTGAGCTACAAGCGGGTGATACTTTTGCCATAACTCATTATTTGGTCTACTAAAGATTTTTAACCGAATCGAGACCAATGGATTGACTCCAGTATACGTTCGATTTCCATATGTATATTGAGATATGACAATTAAAAAAAAATTAAATGGAACGTTTTATGGGTTGAGTTTTTTATTACAATATGGGAGTGATCAGATTGGTGTGATCCAGGTCAAATGCCCTGGCTCTGTCCCTGATTCTAGTATCTGTGTCGTATCGTATTTGTGTCTACCCGTATTAGTGCTTCATATATTTTTGGTGATTCCAAATCCCACTCGAAATAGAACCGGGTATAAATCTTAATTCTACCGATTTCCATCCCTAAGTTTGACATGAGTGTTTTGACCGTAGTTTTGTGTTTTTTTGTGTTTTCCTCTTTTACCCCTTTCTCAGTTTCTCTTATATAGTAAATTTAAAAAAAAAAAAAAAAAGATGAGAATTCAAACAATAGACCCTGTTTGGCATCATCTGATTGCTTACCTCAGCAGTTGGAGAAGTAGCTGGGAAATAAAATGTGATGACAGAATTAGTCTTCATGTATTTGGACTGCAAGAAGTCTAAAACTTGCTCCAAAGCTTCTTCCTCCTCTTCTTCATACTTATCAACTTCTGCCAAACGGTCCCTAACAGCACTTTCCATCTGTGCTCCAAATTGTGAACCCTTTATCTCCTTAATCACCACCACTCTCACAACCTTATCTACTGGGGCTGCAATTTTTCCATTTTTGAAACTCATTAACTTTATTTTTTTTTAATATAGGCAAATTTTGCAGTATAAATAAAGATTTGATTATAAAACTCTCATGAGATTAGACGTATTTATAGAGATTATCCCTCTAAATTTATAAATAAAAACTGCCCCTTAAGATTACACAAATGCCTCTTAAAGAATAACTAAATAAAAGGTGAATCATAAAACTCATCCCCTGAAATTTGACTTATAAAAATATATTATGCATCTAAGTTTGCATTAGACATTTAGACTGCTTTGCTTTACAATAAACCCCTCTCTGTAGTATAATTTACAAAACAGAGAAAAACATTAAAGGGGAATTTGTAATTTATAAATTTAGAGGGATAATTTCTGTAAATAGATGAAATTTCATGAATGTATTTTGCAACTAAACTTTAATTAAATAAATAACAAAAACCAACAACTGTCACCACAATAATAACAAACAAATAATCATAATTAATATTAGTATTTATAATTTATTATTATTATTATTATTATTATTATTATTATTATTATTGAGAATTCACCTGAGATTATGGCCTCAAAGAATTCATCATCTTTAGCTAGATCAGTTGCTGCTTTCCCATTCCATTTCTTCAAATGAGATACAATTTGGGGGTCCAAGTAAACTCCTATTGCTGTAAACTTAATCTGGAGAAAGTGTATCTCAATATCTGTAATTCCTGATGTCCCAATATATGTAAATTGACAATTATCAACTGAGTGACATAACTTTATAAAAGAAAATCCAACTTATCTAAAAAAATAGTAGACATATAAATGAAATAAAAAGTTCAAAAATTAGAATTAGCTTCTCAAAAATAAAATATTAAATTTATGGAGATTTTTGAAACTTACCATGGCCTAGCAATGACAATGTGTTGGTAGTGGTGAGTTGAGGAGGAAAAGGGATCTCGTCCACCATCACTGCCTCTGCTTCAGTTCCCACTGCACAAATTAAAATGCACAAATTAATGTCATTTATATGTTTCTGACTAGAAAAATTGCAATTTTGATCCCGGAATTATTCGAGTGGCAAATTGATCCCTTAAAAATTACACGCTGCAAAAAGATTCTACAATTAAACATTCATATTTGAGTATTTTTTTTATTTTTTTTACTGAAAATTATAAAATCCACTAGTAAATTGAGAGTTCACGTGCCGGGCACGTGACATTTTTCCTGCAAAATATTCAATTTTTGGTGTTTCCAGTGATTCTTTTTTTTTAAAAAAAATTCTCACATGACCAACTTGACAACCCCTTTATAATTATAGGATCAAAACTGCAATTTAGCAATGAATGACTTATAAACTTCATATTATAAATAAACATCAAGTGAAAAATAATTGTTTTAAATAACTATTTGATTGTATATATGACGTTTTATTTATAAATATGTATATGTATTGAGTAAAAAACAAATTGAAGCAAAAAATTCATAAAGCAGTAATTAATTTTCTAGTGCATCAGCTCTTAGATAGAGAAAAAGAAGAAGAAAGCTCACTCTTTGATTTGATCTTGATCAAGAATTTGGGAGAAGTTTTTTTTTCTGAGATTATGAAAAAAAGGACTGAAATAGCAAAGTGAAAAATGCAATGGAAATAAAACTTACATTGATGATCATATATATTGAGGGCCTGAGGCAGTGGGGTATTATTTCTAAGCTACCCTTCTTTCAAACCTGCAATTCAGCCTTTAGGGCACGTAGCTGACCACGTGGTTTGCTCAAGATGGATGCATCACCACCGTTAGTTTTACCTAACAAAACCCTTTTCCCACTTTCCATCTATTTTTCATTTACTGATTAGCATTTAATGAGTAACCAACAAAAACTCTTGAAAAAATATTATTTAAATTGTTTTCTTTTAAGATTTAATTAATCATGTAATAAACATTGTTTTAATTGTTATACACAAAATAATTTCCTATTCCATGTTGTGTTTCAACTCATTAGATCAATGTTATATGTGTAAAATAATACTATTATTGTACATTCACCTAGTGTAATAAAACACTATAAGAAATCTTAGTTAGTTCAATTTTAGTTAAACTAACTAATCGTAAGCATTCTTAAAGTTTTTCTCTCTCTAAAAACCCTCCCAAACTCCAACCCCAAAAACACAGCAGTCCTCTCTCTCCCTCCCTCTCCACCGCCTCCCCCTCCCCGACCAACTTCTTGCCGACGATGGTTAGGACGACCAGCGACTTCTAGTCGCTGGTCAAGCCGTTTCCAATCCTGAGATATCATTTTTATTCTAGATCCGATTGGTTTTTGATTCATATATTCAGATCCGGGTTTGAGGAGAATCTCATGGAACTGGGCAGCGGCGGTCCAACCATAACTCAAGGCAGATACGGTGGTGGACGGTGAAAGACAACAGATCGAGGGTGGGGGGGAGAGGTTTTCTCTTTTTTTTTCTTGTTTGGGTTATGTCTTTTTTTAGATAGTTTGGTTTAAGGTGGTGTTGATTTTGTTTATGGTTTTGGATCTTTTGATGTTCTTGTGTGGTTTCTGATGTTTGTGGTAGTCGTGGTTTTGGTGGTGGTTTTGGCAAGTGGTTTTGGTGTTCCGTTTATTTTCCCCATCCGGTGGTTCTTTTGTCCCAATAAGTGGCTTGTTTGTCCCGTTTGTGGATTTTGCTCAGAAGACTCAGATGTGCCTTTAACCGATGATATGCGACAAAAATGAGATCAAGTTCTTTGGTACGTGTTTTGTCCAGCGCCTTTGCTGCGAAGTTCTGAATCTATGGATTAAATAGATCTGTTAGGTTTAAAATTTGGTTTAGATCTGTATAGATCTATGATCTGTAGGCTTGCAATTGTTTTACATTTGATGTTATACTTAATTGTAAGTTTCTTCTGTTTAATGAATGATATTCATTTTGACTCAAAAAAAAATCTTAGTTACTTCTTTATCAAAACTACATAATAATATTCAAGAAATAAGTGTAATTAACCCGTGGACCACAATCTTTGAGGCCCTTTAATCAAAGAGAACCTAGCTTGTTTGTAATTTAATTGCACTCCCACACTATATATGTTAATCAATGTATATGACTAAAGATATTTTTATAACTTTATCATGCATATTGTTAATGATATATAGTTCCAATACTCTTGCTATATTGTAATTTTCAGATCACTATTTTGACGGCGAGAAGGGAGTTTTTGAGCCTGATAGTCTTACCTCCTCTCTGATCTCCGAATCTCTATATCTGATTGATACTAAGAAGAGTAAAGAAAAGAGGAAGGCGAGCCCTATTCTTTTTTCTGTAATAATTTAATTTTTTTTATTGATTTTGATTCAACCTCTCTCATTCTTGTCTTTAGCTTAATGACATTCTCTCTAATAGTAATCTCATTTAAGAAAAAAACATAAAAAATTATCATTTTCTTCTCTTAAGCCCTAGCTATTTTTGCTTCTCCATATTCTTCCTTTTTTTTCTTCCCTATCCTCCTATATGAGGATTCAAATTTCATGTTCCAAAATATTGGTATGTTCCATTCATCTGGATGAACAACACATGTAAATATACTTTAAACAATCAACAATTCATGTTTATCTCACTGACACGTGTCGTTCATCTGAATTAATCGAACAAGAAGTGGAACGCCAATTTGGAACATGAAATTTGTTCCCCTCCTATGGAGGATGAGGTAGTAATTTTGATGCTTTTAGTCTCAATAAATTTTTCCCGAATATGCGACTTTTATTTGTCCCTAATAGGTGGCTTTTTATTCTCGGTAAATATATTTGCGATTTTATTCAGAAGATTCAGATGTACCATTACCCCAACTATACGTGACAAGAGCATGATCAATTTCTTTGGTATGTGTTTTGTCTAGCGCATTTATTGCGATGTTCTGATTTTGCGTATTTGTTAATTTGTTTAGGTTTAAAAATTTTGTTTTAGATCTGTATAGATTTATGATCATGTAGGCTTGCAATTAATTGTAATCAGTTGTAAGTTTATTCTGATGAATGAAAAAAAATCATTTTGATTATAAAAAAAATCTCATTTAAGAAAATATATATTCTCAATGTTCATAAATATTAGTTCTTATTCCATGAGGTTTTAGTTGCGGTAAGATTGAGGTTTCGGGTTAGGTGCCGTTTGTTGTGATTTTTTTTTCTCATTTTTGCTCTCATAAGAAAAAAATCAACAAAAGGTGAGGATGTTTGTGGGAAAAATCTCAAATAACACTATTTATTACATCTGATTTTAAAAGAATTTTGAGATTTTGGTTATTCTCTTCCTTCCTTATATCATCTTTTTTACTATTTATCTTTTGCACCAAATAGAAAGAACGGCATATATATATATATATCTCAACTAATGATGTCAATAAATTTTAAATTGAGTAAATTATTTTGCCACAAATTTAATAAGGGTCCTAAGTCCTAATAATACCCACTTTGTCTATTTTATAGATACTACACACAATACATGTATAATTTTAACTTCAAATAATACACTATTTATTTAAAGGGTAGCGCTATTCACACCTCCAAAATCTATAAATGCACCTCATTTCTTAATACACCCCTACCCTCTTTTAGAAAATGACCTATTTACTATATACACTCCCTAATATTTCCTACTTTGCCCTTATTCCAATTAAACCCAATTCTTCAACCTTTAATTAAACCCCAACTCTTCCAAAATTTCCGCATCTGATCAGTTTCATCAAACCCAACAGATTACACTTTTGACAAATTCAAGGAACAATGATTAATAAAAAGACTCATTTGGCAAATGAGTATTCTGCGCCCTAGGTAATAATAAGAATATTCATTTGCGAAATAATGAAACACCCCCATAGACACATAGAGTATCTAATTTTGGGGCAAACTCAATAAATTTCTTGTCCACAGTTCTCTGGTTGGAGTGAAAATAAATGCCAAAGAATTTATGCCATGTTTCTAGATTTTTTATTAAAAAAAAGAATTCCAAAAAAGAAAATTTAGAAAATAATATATGGGTTTGATTGTGCCATGCGGATGGCAAGAACGTGCTATGTCCATTTTAAAGAGGGAAAGTGTATTTAGAGATTTGGAGAAGAAGAAGAACCAGATGAGATGAGTGTTTGATAAATGGTTTATCATGATTTTGATGATTTTGATTTTACACCAAAACAATGGTTTTAAAGGTTGTCCAAATACTCCTAAATGATTCAAAATGGTTTTAATATTTTCCGGAGTATTTCTTCAAGTTTTATTTTCGACAAAATTGGACAACACTTTTAATGATTTTCTGTTAATGTATTTTTACACCAAAACAATGTTTTCTAAATGTTGTCCTAATACTCCCGATCGGTCTAAAATGTTTTTACTATTTTTCGGAGTATTTCTTGAAGTCTATTTTCGATATAAAATTGGACAACACTTTTGTTTTGAGGTCAACCGGCCGTATATAGGGCAACCCGTGAAAAGTTGAGAAAAACAGAAAAACTTCATGTTTGCAGAAAAATGGTCGGGCAACCGGTCGCCCTATAGGGCAACCGGTGGGCGTCGACCGTCGACCCCTTGGGCGGCCGTGCACTGGAGCAAAAATTGAAACAGAACATTTGCCCTTCGTTTTTGAGGTTGTGCGACCGGTTGAAGTCGTGGACGACCTGGCCGAACCCTACGTCGACCGGTCGCCTGTAAATGTGTATTCTCATTTTCAAACTTCTATTTCTCGTGCGACTGGTCGCCCTATGCTTTGACAAAGAAAATTCTAACCGTTGTGCAAAGCAGACATGACTTTTCCCTAAATTGTGGGATTGATTTCTAACAGCTATAATCTTGATTTTAATTGCAATTTTTTTGTAGAAATCAGATTCCAAGAGGAGCCTATCAAGTATCAATCATCTCCTATAAATAGAGGAAGGATTGTAGCAACACAACAAGAGAGAAAACTACAACACAACAAGATACACTCAAGAATACACTTGTTCTTACATTGTCTTATTTCTTGTTGTAATTTGCCTAGCTATTCACTTTCACATTCTTGAGGTCTAGGCTATTCTTGATTACACTTGCACTCAATTGTATTATTCATTATCGAGTTGTAATCTTGAATTTGTGGTCGTCATTCAAACACAAGATATCCTTGTGAGTGTTCTTGTGGTAAGAACACACTTGGGTGAACTAGGTGTTAGGTGTAAGAAGATTGTGGTAATCTTCTTGTTGAGGTGTTGAAGAGTGTGGTGCTTTTGAGGTGAAGATTGTGGTAATCTTCACAAGGTGCCGTTTGAAGATTGTGGTAATCTTCAAGAAGAGATTGTGGTAATCTCAAAGGTGGTGTTGAAGAAGAGTGTGGTGCTCTTCAAGGTGTTGTAAGTTGAATTTGTATTAATTTTGGTAATTAATAAAATTCTTTTTCTTTTCGAAATCCATCCCGGATATACTGGGGTGGTAGAGGATTAGGCCCTAGGTGGGTTGAACCTCTTTAAATCGACGTGTGTTGTTTACATTCCGCACCTTGATTATTTTGTTTGAGCATTCGATTGTAAAAAGAGGGCGAAATCGAAAAGATGGAGATAATCTATTCACCCCCCCTCTAGATTATCGTAGCCGCTTGGACTTACAAGTGGTATCAAAGCCAAACTCTTTGGCAAGCTCGTTTCACATCGCGAGTAAAGAGAAACGATCGTCGGCTACGAACGAAGCTCAACTTTCCGGCACCTCCACCACCAAGCCACCTCGGTTTGATTCCAAAAATTTTATATTTTGGAAAGAAAGAATGGAATGCTATTTACAAGGTTGCGGGTTCGATATTTGGAACACCGTCATCAATGGAGAATCCATTCCGACGAAAGATACACCACACACCTCAAAAGGCTTCAAAAAGCTCAATGATGAAGAGAAGAAAATCATCTCCTTAAATGGTAAAGCTCTTAATATTTTACATTGTTCACTTACCACTTTGGAATTTGATCATGTTGTAGGTATTCGGTCGGCACATGAAGTATGGCAAAAATTAGAAGCCATCTATGAAGTATATGAAAATGAAAGGAGCAACTCAAAAGCATCCACTTCACAAATGGATACAACATCAAATTCAACAACATGGTATAAGCCTTCTACAACCTCCCATGATGAACAAGTTGAACAATGCCTCATGGGCATCGAAGAAGAAAACGAGGTAAGTTCTAAACCCTCTACTTCTTATGACAATGAATTGCAAAATGAATATAGTGACTTGCAAAATGATTATGATGAGCTACAAGATGAATTCCAAAACTTACTTGTTAAATACAAAAATTTGAAAAAGGAATTCATTGTTTTAAAGAATGATAAGGATAGTTTATTTACTTCCTATGAATCACTATCATGTGCTCACACCACCACTCTTGACAAGGTTAGAAACCTTGAGAAAGAAAATAGTACTCTTGTTGAGGATATAAATTGCTTGAAAAATGATTTATCTAAATCCAACTTGAGTACCGATAAGATGACCAATATTGTTGATTGTTGTGATAATTCAAACTAGAACTTGATCATAAGCCTGGGGTGTCAATCACATGAAAAGGAATCAAGTCTCTAAGACGTTGGTCATTATGCTCCTAGAATTATTTCATGTTTTTATTGCGGTAAAAAGGGTCATACGGTAAATACTTGTCGG
Source organism: Rehmannia glutinosa (assembly GCA_016081115.2). Lineage (NCBI taxonomy): Eukaryota > Viridiplantae > Streptophyta > Magnoliopsida > Lamiales > Orobanchaceae > Rehmannia > Rehmannia glutinosa. The sequence continues at coordinate 103,331,685 of CM071936.1, forward strand.
GCTAGAAATAGCTCCATTATTGTTGGAGACCTAAAAGTCTCAAGACTAATCCCAAAGGACCCAAACACATAAGGGTACCACAAAACAATGTCATATTAGGTACCCGAAATAATGATCGAAGAAAATTTATACCGCTAAGAAGACATCAAATGACCGTTTCATTTGATCAAAGAAGGAGAAACTATTTTCGACAAAGCCAATTTCAAAGAAGAGGGTATAATCAAAAATGGGAAGAACACAATCCTTGAAATGGCAAAGACATCATCAACAAGATGATTTTCAAAGAAGAAGAGACTTTCAACAATGGGAAAGCAACAAACCTTGAAATGGAGCAATCAAAGAAATCATCATCAACAAAGTGACTTCTCAAGGGGAAGATATCATCAACAATGGGAACGACACAACCCATGGAAATGGCGTAATTGGTAACCCGTATCTCCCTATTTAAATATGCATTTTATTTTGTTTTTATGCATGCTTTTATTTGTGTCTTAATTGCAAAATGAGTTTTCAAATATTTATTTTTTAATTAAGGTCTTCAATATATACTTGTGCTTTTAAAATATTTTTGAAAAAGAAGACCTTATATGATGTTTTTAAAACTCTTGTGCATTTTTGTAGACTAAAGTGTGTTATCATCTTTTATGGATTTTTATGGCATGAGCTTACTTGTGATATCTCTTAGCCTACACTTTTATCATTATGATTTGTACTAGATATGTTTTAAGAATTGTGTAGGATTTACATATTTTCACAAATGGCCATTTACGTCATTATTTGTCAAGAAAGGCATAAATTATCGAGGTACGTTTACTTGTGTTATTCTTACTCTTATAGACTCGATATATGTATTGTCATGTGCCTATGTGCTTGTTTTTCATAGTATTTCTTACAAGTGCCATTAAGAGGATTTTTAGATTTTTTTTAAAGGCACTATTCGATATTTGATTGCACATATTTGCCGTATCAACTCTTGTTCAAATACTTCTTTTAAATAAGGTTTCAACTATATGCTTTCGGATTTTCAAATTTCAAAAGAGACCTTTTGTAGCTTTCTTAAGCTTATTTGAACTTGCATGATGTATTAGACTCTTGATGATCTTCTAAATGCATAGTATGTGTTTATTGCTTCATGGTCTATATATATAGTGTCTATTTCTACTATGCTCTTATGCAAGATATTTTTGTGATTGATGATTGAGGCATGTTTTTACACTTGGACTATTTTTTCTTGCTTATATAAGCGATGCCGAATGAGTTTGTTAAGTTGTGTAGATGAGAAATGAAGTACTACAAATATTAGTTACCTCAAAATATTTGGATGTAAATGTTCTATTATGAACACCTTAGATCAATTGGATGGCCTATGATGATAGTGATGAAGAAGACAAAAAGGGTATTCCTAACAAACTCGATGACCAAGGCAACATTGGTCGAACTAAGGCGAGGTTAGTAGCTCGAAGGTATTTTCAAGAAGAAGGTAATTAATTTTGTTGTAACATTTGCACTCATAGCACATTTAGTAGCTATTTGCATTTTACTTGCTCATTCTTGTTTTAAAGAAAATTTCAAGCTTTACCAAATGGATGTTAAATCCAACTTTCTAAATGGTTTTATTCAAATATAAGTCTATCGGAGTCTAAAATTTTAGGCCAAATGATTTTTATAAAAGGCCTTGTACAATTGATAGACTTAGCTAATTTTGCAAAATGATTCTACAAAAGGTAAAGTTGATACTACACTTCTTGTTTTGAAAAAGGGCAAGGATGTTTACTTGTGCAAATTTTTGTTGATAATATTTATGGTGCTACTAATGAATATTTGTGCAAGATATGTTTTTCTAAGTTGATACTAGGTGAGCTTGAGATGAGAATGATGGGGGAGCTCAATTTCTTGCTTGGACTACAAATTATTCAATGCCAAGAAGATGGTTATATAAGAACTCTTGAAGGAGTTAAGCATTGAAGGAAGAAGAACCATCTCAACCTCTATGGCTAAAGATTGACAAAGGTTGAGAAAGGCATATCGGCCGACAAACAAATTCGAGGTATGTTTTCTTGTATTATTCCTATAGACTCGACATTCCATATGCCTTATGTCTATATGCTCGACTTCAAAAACTATCCCAACGAATCTCATTAAAGTGCTATTAAAAGAAATTTTCAAATATTTGAAAGGCACTTCTTCTTATGACTTGTTGTATCCAAAGATTTAAAACATTCTTATTTTTTTCGGGATAACAAGTTTGGTATCTATTATACGGTTATTTGTATTCAAAATTTGGTTCGTCATAATCGAACTAAACATATTGAGATTCGATATATTTTTTAAGGGATTGTGATTTTTAACAAAAACTTGAGATGTGTTTAATTCCGTCTCAAGGATAACTCGCGGACTTTTTGATCGTTAACCGCCGAGTATTTTACCTCATTTTGAGCTTGATCATGACATAATGTATATTGAATGAGGTCTATGTTTGCATTTTGCACGTTTTTAAAACTTAGGGCGAAAAATTGGATTTTTGGTTGAAAATTCGGATTTTGGAAAAAGCGAGAGACAGTGGGTGAAAGGGTTGAGGGCAACCGTCGCCCTCAACCTCGACCGTCGCCCTCAACCTCGACCGTCGCCCTAAGCAAAATATTGGATAAAAATGGTTCTGTCTTGACATTCGCAACTCTAACATATTTTGGCCATTTTTCGTCCCCTTTGCAAAATTCACACACAATTCACTTCAAATGAGTTTTGATGCATGAATTATATATTTTGGGGACTACCTAGCTCGGTTATCATCATCATTGCTCGTCTTTACCGATCAAATGGTAAGAATTCTACTTCCTTAATCTCAATTGGGTTGAACCCCTGAGAACTTGGCATATATGTACTATCTTGATGAAATTAGTATATGTTTGTGATGAGCTTATTGATTGTTGATGAATGGTATTTATTAAATTGCATTTGGTGATGAAAAACTTGGCTTGATTTCATTTACAATGGCTATATATATCTTTCTCAATTTTTGACGCCCGCCAAGTGTTCGATAAAACGTTTCAATGAAAAATTCATCACCTACATGATTCTCTCGATTTCAAAAGTCTTATACATTTATAGAGATCATGTTTTGCTTATCAAATAAGTTTTCATAAACCTCTACTAGTGAAAAGATTCGACTTTTCCCTCATATTTGGTTTATAAGCTTCAATGCTCAAATAGCTCGATACATCGGTTTTGTTGCGCACTTTGATATGAATATATGATGTATTTATCGTGCTAACATTCTTTTTGATGATTCCAAAGGGGAGAAACAGGTTATAAGCTCATTAGCTCATAAAAGATAAGATAAACGAAAAAGCTATAAGCTATGGCTTCATAAAGCCATAAGTTGTGGATCATATTTAGTCCACTTGGTGCATTATGGTTATGTATGAATCATGGTCCATTGGTTGTAGTATGGACCTATATACGGTTCTAATGATGTATCTTTGACAGGGGGAGCTTTTAAGTTTTTGATACTTAAGCTCATATCGAAAAGCTAAGATTTTAGCTTATGTTGATGTTGCTTCTATATTACTCTTGTTGTGCATGTTGATAGGGGGAGCTTTTGCTATATGTAGTTTAATATCTCAACTCCCATCCTTGTGTTTATATTGCACGGAATGTTGTCGCTCACAACGGATAGTTCTCTTTAACCGGTAAAATTATTTTGTTTTCAATATCGACCTCGTTAAAATTGTTTTGGTTTGTAATCATCAAAAAGGGGGACATTGTTTGATAAATGGTTTATCATGATTTTGATGATTTTGATTTTACACCAAAACAATGGTTTTAAAGGTTGTCCAAATACTCCTAAATGATTCAAAATGGTTTTAATATTTTCCGGAGTATTTCTTCAAGTTTTATTTTCGACAAAATTGGACAACACTTTTAATGATTTTCTGTTAATGTATTTTTACACCAAAACAATGTTTTCTAAATGTTGTCCTAATACTCCCGATCGGTCTAAAATGTTTTTACTATTTTTCGGAGTATTTCTTGAAGTCTATTTTCGATATAAAATTGGACAACACTTTTGTTTTGAGGTCAACCGGTCGCCGTATAGGGCAACCCGTGACGAAAGTTGAGAAAAACAGAAAACTTCATGTTTGCGAAAAATGGTCGGGCAACCGGTCGCCCTATAGGGCAACCGGTGGGGCGTCGACCTGGCCGACCCTCCATTGGGCGACCGGTGCACAGGAGCAAAAATTGAAACAGAACATTTGCCCTTCGTTTTTGAGGTTGTGCGACGGTTGAAGTCGTGACGACCGGTCGAACCCTACGTCGACCGGTCGCCTGTAAATGTGTATTCTCATTTTCAAACTTCTATTTCTGTGCGACGGCCGCCCTATGCTTTGACAAAGAAAATTCTAACCGTTGTGCAACAGACAGCTTTTCCCTAAATTGTGGGATTGATTTCTAACAGCTATAATCTTGATTTTAATTGCAATTTTTTTGTAGAAATCAGATTCCAAGAGGAGCCTATCAAGTATCAATCATCTCCTATAAATAGAGGAAGGATTGTAGCAACACAACAAGAGAGAAAACTACAACACAACAAGATACACTCAAGAATACACTTGTTCTTACATTGTCTTATTTCTTGTTGTAATTTGCCTAGCTATTCACTTTCACATTCTTGAGGTCTAGGCTATTCTTGATTACACTTGCACTCAATTGTATTATTCATTATCGAGTTGTAATCTTGAATTTGTGGTCGTCATTCAAACACAAGATATCCTTGTGAGTGTTCTTGTGGTAAGAACACACTTGGGTGAACTAGGTGTTAGGTGTAAGAAGATTGTGGTAATCTTCTTGTTGAGGTGTTGAAGAGTGTGGTGCTCTTCAAGGGTGAAGATTGTGGTAATCTTCACAAGGTGCCGTTTGAAGATTGTGGTAATCTTCAAGAAGAGATTGTGGTAATCTCAAAGGTGGTGTTGAAGAAGAGTGTGGTGCTCTTCAAGGTGTTGTAAGTTGAATTTGTATTAATTTTGGTAATTAATAAAATTCTTTTTCTTTTCGAAATCCATCCCGGATATACTGGGGTGGTAGAGGATTAGGCCCTAGGTGGGTTGAACCTCTTTAAATCGACGTGTGTTGTTTACATTCCGCACCTTGATTATTTTGTTTGAGCATTCGATTGTAAAAAGAGGGCGAAATCGAAAAGATGGAGATAATCTATTCACCCCCCCTCTAGATTATCGTAGCCGCTTGGACTTACAATGAGGAATATGATTATAAGGTTTAAAAATTAGAAAGTGCATATTTTGAGATTTTGTGGGAGTGTTTAGAATTTTGGTAGGGTAGTAAGGGCATTTTAGTATTTTAAATTGATATTAGTTATATAATTAATTATGTAATTAATTAGAGGGGTGTATTTAGAGGTTTTAGGGGTGTGAATTAATATTATGTCTTTTTAAATTCATGTTCATGGTCGGTTTAACCGCCTAAGTTTTAATTCTGTCTTTAAATTCTTGTCTTTCAATTCATGTACATGGTCGGTTTAACCGCCTAATCTTATAAATAGTGTCACCCTTATTTAAATTCTTTAATATCCAAGCATACTCTCATCTCAAGAACATGTCACATCATCTATAATGACTATATTTCTGTTGAAAATTGGTTTATAAAAATGACTTTTGACTCGATTTTGACCAATTATATAAGTGAGATCATTTATTAATTTTAGAAAATAAATAATATAATCGTAATCTACACAGCGGGAAGATGAATTTATCATATTGAATTTCTGAAAACCAATTTTGGGTGAATAAGAAATTAAAGCATAAAGTTAGCCACTTAAATGCCTTTTATATAAGGAATATAAAAGGGTGGAAATATAAAAATCATACCCCACATAGAAACATATTAAATGTTTGATAGTTTATATAGAATTTCACCACTAATAAGGAGTAATCACGTGGAGCTCCTTATGGTACACCCTAGTGGACCAAGTCAATTTTGACTAGCCATTGGCTAGCTCAAATAGCACCCCGTCTGAGCCGGAGTCGGGCCCGCGTATGTCGTACATAGTCACATTGGGGGCGCACTTTGCACTTCTTCCTCGCGAGGAGCTTTGAGGAGCCTTAAAATTTTGAAAAATCGAACAGGGTTCGGTCCAGTGACTCGGTAACGTGGCAGGGCAGCTCATGTGGCAATGACTTGTCAAAAGTTGTCTGGATGGTGACATGTGGCACACTACGGCACTGATTGGACGTACTTATTCGCTGATAGGGCACCATACGACCGACACGATCAAGCATCGTGCGCGGGTGCGTATCTTCAAAGGATGTGTACCTTCGAATGGATCCGAACCAGGTGTTGCATTCTGTATGAAGAGGCACCCGAAGTTCTATAAATATGAGTCCCCCAAAACTCAATTTTGCATCCAAAAATCATAGAAAATTTTGCATTAAGCATATTGTGTCATTCTCTTCTTTTCCCTGTATTTCGAAAGTTGTGAAACACGTTAAGTTCACTGTAAGTTCGACTTTTGCAAGTGCTGCTAAGTCGAACTTGAAAGTCATTGTATCTTAGAGACGATTGCCTAGAACCGTTAACAATTTTGTACGGAGCAATTTCATCTTGCGAATAGAGAATCAAATTCTCGCCTCGACTTAAATATTGTGTCCATTTTCCGAGAAAACCAAACACCACTAATAACAATTTTTTCATATCAAACTCTTGTTTTTTATTACTATTCTCTTACAGATTTTTTACCTCAATTTTCGTAACAAAATGAAAAATTGGGAGTGTAGGCTATTTATTTGTCAGTATTCAACATTTTCGTGTAAAATGATGTAGTTTTTTTTTTATATCTAATGAGTCTGAAGCGTAAATGCATTAAATAATATGAATTCCAATAACATACACTTAAAAAGAAGAGTAGGCCATATGTGAATTGTAACATAATTCTCTAAAATTTTCAAACACACTCGGATGAAGTGTATTGTTTGCATAGACGCTAAATTAATTAATAGTATTCTAATAACTAATGAAATCTCACAAAATCTATTGTTAATTGAGCGGTTATTTCTGAATTTTGTTCGTATTTTAATAAGATTGCATTATACGGACTTCTTTTACTAGTTTTTTATTTTTTTATTTTGTTTCTCGAAACGATAGTTTTGATAGTTTTTTATGTTACTCAAAATAGGGAAAGATCAAACATCGAGCCAATAAGGCAAAGAGCCACCTTGGTTACATCAAACGATCCAAAGTGGGAATTAGGAATCCCAATTGCAAACATAATTAATTAGCACAAGCTAAATATGCTAATGTACGGCTAGACAAATTAAATTGTTCATTGACAAAAGAGAATGAGCAATCTTCGAAGAGATGGCGAAGCAGAAAGATGTCATCGGCTATAATCATAGCAGCAGGTTCGAAAGGCAGCGAATGAACCAAATTATGAACAATATCTTGGACATCAAGTCTAAAGCATATGGTTTCCAATTTTTCTATGAGGCAACCACTTAGGCTTCCCTAATGGTCAGTAAGGTAGCTCCCACTGAACCCAATGAGAGGTCCCTAGAAGCATTCCAAGCTTTAATCACTATTTTTTTAACCACCCATGAGGGTGAGGGATTGAGGCGGATCCCCAGTCTGTGGATTATAACGAAATATTCATATTACAAATCAAATCCTCCTAAAACTGTAGTAACTATATGGCCTATAACATCCACAAAATATTAACATTGAGACAAGGAAACTATGGGCTACAGTAAAAAAAAAATAGAAATCTATACAACAAGAACTCATTTCAACAACTTTCTCTTGAATATTGGTAGTTGCATTTGATCCATAGGCACCAAACTCTGAATCCTCCTAGGAAGGAGATGTGGGTACATAAAATATAAATCTAGGCCATGGCATCCAAGTGAAACCAAATCATCCGCCATACTATTACCCTCGCTAGTCTCTTATGCACGAGAGAAGGATAAGTGCATACCCAAATAAGTCCTAATAGCGTTCAGAATATGGGTGATAATATATGGGCAGGTTAAGTGATCGTTCCCAAGGACAGTCTTTATGATTCTTCCCTCCTGAATAGTGTGAACATTATCATCAAATATTTTTATTTTGATAGTACTAATACCAGCAATATCCAATGCATGATCATTCCCCATAAATACAGATCCTCCAGAGATTGGTCCGTATTTATGAAAAATCTTTTGTCCTTGGGACAATTGGATGATGTTGGATGTAAGACCCGTATCAAGGAAAGAATCATAAAGATTGTGAAAGGAGCGATTGTAGTAATGAAGGCAGAAAATTCAAGATGAATTTGTTGTATATGCTTAAAGAAGAGAAAATGTGTAGTCCTAAGGGATGTATTTTAAGTTTAGAAAGGGGGTTAAATAGACTTACCAATTTTTTGATTTTAACTTTAAATCAGAGTTTTACACAAGTCAACAACTAAGTTCTTTTAGAAGACAACTAGATTCAACTCAACAGAGAGTTAATCATTCAACAGACTGATCAACTGATGATGAGTAACTCAAATTGAGTGAAGTGAGCTCTTTTAGAAAATTAGTTTACTCGGTTTTTACAGTGGAACTCTTACACTTTTTTATAGAATGGTTTTCAATACTTGTTTTAGGTTAAGTTATTATCAGTTGAGTTAAGCAAATATAAATCAAAATAATAAATATGCAGAAATAAAATGCTTTGAAAGTAAATGACACAAATCAACTTTATAGTGGTTCGAGGATGGGGTAATTTCTCTACTCCACTCTTTTCCAACTTGGGGAGGTAATCCACTAATGCAACAGTCGTGTTATAAAAAGGATAGCACAGTTCGAGTAAGCCTTGATCACACAACCGGCTTCACTCCTAGACTCAACTTTTTCATAAAGCGATTGCCTACTACTTGACTCTTCAAACCCTTCTGACTTGATCACACAACCTTCCTTTGATTCAAACAGCTCTAACTTGAGCCTCACTGCACATCCTTCACCAAGTGAAAGTGCAGACCCCTTGTTCTCGAATAATAAGATTTCATTTCAACTGGTTGAAGCTTTCTTTCTTCCTTCACTGAATGTGTTGGTTAGAATCACTTCAAAAGTAGGCTTGGGGATTTGAATGAATAGCTTGAGAGTATTTTGCAGTTGCTTGCTTGAATGCTCAAATTATCTCTTGTGTCATGCTTGTATCTCTCACAATTATTCCTCAGCCTTTTACAGTGACAGTTTGAAAAAGTGCCCGTTGAAGAGATAAACATTTTTTCATACCTCACTTCTTGATCGTTGGCTTGTCTTGTTGTGCAATTTTTGATGTTAACTTTTTCTTAAATTAATGCTCTGCAGATTGCCTGAATCACAGTAGGTCTTTGCTAACAATCCATTGGTTCCCAGCTACTTACACTCTTTCAGCAATACAACTTTAAGGTTGCAGGTCTGTCCCCTTACCATTTTGGGTAAGTCTTTGACTTGTCTTTGCAACGGACTTCTTCACCTTTCTTCGAGTCCTTAAGCTGTTACCCCTTTATTCTTCTCCATGAATCTTGGATGAGTCAGCTGTAGTCTACGGAAAGACACATCATTTTCACTTGACTGAGCTTGTTCTTCGATACTCAGTTGCGACAATAATCAATCTTCACCAAATTCTTGATCGATTCTTCTATGATCTTAAACTATGTTGTTTGTTAACTCAGCTTAATTCTTATCTATTACATAGTTGAAATCAACATAAAATGGGGTGCCAATTTTCTAATCTTAGTTTTTTATGCATCATCAAAATCTATACAAATAAATTTCCTAACACAATGCAAGAAGGAGAATTGTGTTACAAGTAAGCAACACAAATTAATGATAATGTGTCACCACAAACTTGGCCACATGTCAGAACGATGGTTGAATATTCTCTCTGACCAGAAGCTACTACATGGATACAAAGGTATATTTACTATTTTGTGAGCATTGTGTTACAAGTAAGCAACACAAATTAAAGTTCGGAGAATCAATATCTAAGAGTAAAATCATCTTAGAGTTGATTCACTCTGATGTTTGGCAAGCACCGTTATCATCCCTAGGAGGGTCGAGATAGTTTGTATATTTCAATGATGATTACTCCAGGAGATGTTGAGTGTATCCTATCAAAAGCAAGGCTGATATATTTTCAGTTTTCAAAGTTTACAAAGCTCAGATAGAAATTGAATATGGGAAAAAGATCAAGTGTCTAAGAACTGATAATGGAGGAGAATATACAAGTGATGAATGATCAAGTGGTGTTCCATTTCTTTTATTTATAACTCTTATAAGGTTATATCTAAAAAATATGAATTTGTTGGTGTTTTCTCTGTTAAATATATAAATAGAACTTCCATTTTGATAATGTGCAATGACATATGAATGAACTTGGGAAAACAATTAAAGAGAGAACGGACCGAGTGCTGTATAATTTCAATGTAACAACTAGACTTGGACAACTACCTATTTCATCCACCGATGCTATGTAGACCTCTTACCTCTAAATGCTAGGATTGAAGAGCACTATCATGCTCTTTCCTTATCAAACAACCATTTCTTGATATGTGAGTTCATAGATGAAGTTGAAAAGGCAGTAGTTTATCATAGATTTGACCAAACTATTAAAGAAGACACAAATTGGTACTCTTGTAATGAAATTCACAGTACTTCTAGTAGATTGACTCCTTACGATTATATGCCAAAATAATATAGAACATTAGTGAAATCCATGATTGAGTTCATAGTTGAACTACATCTCAACAATGACAAATCATTGCGCAATTTCTCATTGGACAATATGGTAACTAAGCACAACATACTCAAGTTTTGGAAGCTTAGGTTCGTTTCTACCACAAAACGTAGTAGAAAATATTATTTTCGTTGTCTTGAAAGGTGATCAAAAAGCTTTTTGAGAATAAATTCCCACCAAGTCTTACCGATCTATTGACAATAATGACTAGTCCCCACAGGTAACTGGATTATTCTTTTCTTTATTTGTGTCTTCTTTCGTTTTTATGTGATTTAATTTGAATGTTATATTTGTAGTAATTGAGCAGAAAAAAGGCTATTGAAGCATTTGGCGGTCTTGTCGTCTCCAGAAAGACTTGCATTTTTCAGGGACTATTTTGATAAGAGAGAACAATGTTGGTAGATATGGGCCCTCAAAGAGTATTACATTGCGTATGGGTAATAATAATGGTTGGGCCCAAATTTTTTTGAATGGTAATGTTGGTAGATATGGGCCCCTCAAAGAATGTTTGATCTATGGTCACCATCAAAATTTGCAAGAATTTTTTTTGAATTCGGCCGCTCATCTGAGGTCTCATCTACACGGGGTAAATGCCTTAAACTCCTATTATTAAATTTTGTCATATAATTCAAAGAAAAATATTCACGTAGACGCTATTTGTTTTTACTCCTGTTGTACAGTACTATTGAAGGAGGATTATCTCAATTTTAGATAAAAAAGGGTTTATTTAGAAATTAGAAGTTGGAAGATCAATTATTTTTCTTTGTAGGAAGAGGAGACTATTTAGGCTAGTACTATAATATACCTTTTGGTGGGAGAATATTTGCTTGTATTGATTCTTCTCAAATTTGGCTTATTACAAAATAAGCTAAGACATCCCCTATTTATACTAAGACAATTTCCTAACCATTGGCTGAGATTTATTTGATCTAATTACTATAATTCATCCACTAGAATCATCCTAAAAAATATCTACTTTCCTAGAAGTTTCTACAAACTTTTATCAAATAATATTTAAGATATTTTCTCAAGACATTTTCCAGAGAAATTTTAGAAATTGGGCCATTTGGACGTGGACTCTAGTTTATCTTTTAATTCAAAAATATATTTTCAAGCTCAATATTATTTGGACCCAAATTAAGTTTAACTTCCAATACTCCCTTAAGCTTGATTTGTCTTTTCGAGGAAACTTCTAAGTCGTATGAAGTCTTCATGCTTGATTGGTTTGGTGAAGATGTCCGTAATTTGATCTTGAGACTTCACATACTCCACTTGCACACCCTTTCTTGAAATGCATTATCGTATGTAGTGGTAGTGAGTGTCAATGTTTTTTCTTCGATCATGAAATATTGGATTCTTTGCCAACTTCATAACTGGTTTGTTGTCGATACAAATTTTAGTTAACACTTCTTGTGGCCATCCCAATTCCTTCAACAAATTTCTTAGCCAAATGCATGGCTGGCATAAGATGTAGCAACTACATACTCGATTTCACAGGTTGAGAGAGTGACTATCGGCTGTTTCTTTGAAATCCAAGTGATTTCGGTATCTCCCATGAAGAACTCAAAATCAGTAGTACTTTTTCGATCATCCACATCTCCAGACCAATCACTATCACAATAACCAACAAGTTTATAATCATTAGTTGTTGAATAAAATAAGCCGAAATTGACCGTACATTTGATAGAACGAATAATTCTTTTTGCAGCCTTCATGTGAGTAGTGGTTGGACTTTCCAGTTTCCATATAACGACTTATAATACTAGTGGCATAGAGAATGTCGGGTCTTGTGCATGTCAAATATCGTATACTTCCAACCAAACTCTTGAATATTGTTGGGTCCACATTTTCTTCTCCATCATACTTTGATAGCTTGATTCTGCACTCCACTGGTGTGTTAATCGGCTTGTAGTATCCACATTGAACATTTGAGAATTTCCTTCGCATAGCCTTCTTGCGAAATAAAGATCCCATCTTCTTTTTGTTTAACTTCGATGCCAAGGTAAGACACCATAAACCCGACATCAATCATCTCAAATTCTCTTGTCATTGCTTTTTTGAACTCTTCAAACATAGGTTCGGACGACTCCTGGGTCTATAAATGCAAAATCCGCCCAGGTCCGGGGTGGTCGCGGGTCCAATAGGACCCGCCCCACCACATTAATATTTCTTATATTTTTTAATTTATATTTAGATGTTTTCCTTCATTTACTTTTAGATTTGAGTGTTATATTAATTTTAATTTACTAGTATAATATCTTGTAATATTGTAATTTATTTTTAAAAAAATCTTAAAATATTTTATTTTGAATATTTATTTTGAGTATTATTACAAGATCCTAATATTTTTTTTTTAAAAAAGAATCCTAATTGTAACTAATTGTAAAATATAGTTATATAAGTTTCATAATTACATTTTTTTTACCTATTGTCACTGGATTACTTTTAAAAATTTGGCCACAAATACAAAAAAATAAAATATTGTAATTAAAGACCTGCCCCCACGTTTTTGAATTTGATGAAATCTGAGAAGTGTTTAGCCATATGTGGCCAATACTTTCTATGAACACCTTGTGGTATTTTTTTTTCATTTTTGTGTGCTTGCTTGCATTTTTGTTCTTTCTTCGTTTTATTTTCAATATTTTGCACATTTGTAGGCATAATTAGGACATGCATAAAATGGTGAGTATGTGTTTAAATTGATTTTCAGAGAAAATATGTGGCGATCACTCATTTTCATTCAGTTCCCTATATTTTGGTGTTCAATGTTAGTGGCTTGAAAACTGGGGGAGTTGAAATATGGAAATATAGGATATTAACTACACTTAATGGGAGTGCTTTAATTATATGGTTAATTTATGACTGTAAATTCATAAGTCCATCAAGTATTTGTCACATCAAATGAAATTTTCAGATTGATTGTGCTAAAATTCATAGAGTTTCGTTCATTTTTTTAAAAACCAAAAAAAAATAAAAAATGAAAAAAAATCATCTTCTCCAAGTTTCCTTTTTTGATGTATTCTCATGGTTTTTTAAGCTACTGTTTCATTTGTTTCTCCTTTCTTTTATTTTATTATTGTCTTCATAACCTTGAACTGAAGAATTTTATAATTTGAGAGGGAGATATATGTTCCTTTCTGCACAAAAAGGGGGAGAATGATATCATGGAAGACTCAAAAAGACCTTGAAAATCAAGTATGAAATAGTGGGTGAAGAAGGTACTACAAAAGATGTTACGACTTGTGTTGATAACATATTTGACAACACTGTGAAGATGGTGTTACAGGAGATAATGCGACTTGTGCTGACAACACTTTTGGTAACACTGAAGGAATTGAGGTTTCTTGAGAAGGAGATGATGGACTGTAAATAGTTAGGTTATTAGACTTCTTGTTATTAGTTTTAGGAGGAGTTTATATTATTTATTGTGGTATATGGTTTGTTGGGATAATATTGTTCTTGTGCATGTTTTGTCCAAAAAAGCAAAAACAAATGGGGAGATTGTTGGTGTTGAATTTTATATTTCAACATCATTTTTTTTTTTTTTTGCATATATAGACGCCATACTTCCACTAACAAATTATTTCACTAACCCATAATCTTTCTAACCCATAACCTATGTTTTATTCCTTTATCTTTTATAACCACTAACCCATGTGCTAGTATAGCCATGTTTTAAACCACTAACTCTTGTTGTTCTAGTGCTACTTTCTTAATGTGTTTTACAGGTGGATGGATGTCTTCTACAACTATTTAAACTGTCCAAAGACTAAAAAAACGTAAGCCAATTTGCTGAGAGCATAAGAGATAAGAAGATTCAATTCATTTCAGCTATCATATATACTTTCCTGGAAGGAGTCGAGTGTGGCCAGAAGTGTTACGTCACACTTGGCATCATCTTCCTTAGAGCTTGTTTTTCTTGTGATTTTCGAAAGAGTCTTTCTTTTGTAGTGGAGAATCATATAGATTGAATCTGAGGAATCTCTCATTTATAGTGAGTGTAATTTATGGAGCAAGATCAAAAGATGAGCTTTTGTATTGTTTTTATCTTGTATGTTGTACATATTTCACTTAGTGAATTATTGGCCTAAGGCCACCGCACAAGTATATTTTTATAGACTTGTACAAAAACCAAAACCTTTTGTTCATTTTTATCTTGCTATATTCAGTCTTTCATCATTGCATTATATTTTTGCCATAAAGTCTTCCAATGTGTTACCTTATGTGTTGGCAATACTTTGCATAACACTCATTGCAACTTCACAATTCACCCCTTTAAATTCTTTCAAAAGAGAACCAGAGACTTGGAGAGATTAACTTGTTGACCAGGTAAAAAGCAATACCAGTTTAGAATATTCATAATGATTTGAGCCTGGGTGGGAGATGCTTCACGAAAAATAAAAGTGACATCCGCAAAAAAATAGATGAGTGACAATCGGACATAATTTGCCAATTTTAAGGCCTTGGAAAAAGGATTGAGATTGGGCTTGTTTAATGAGGTTGGAGAAAGCATCTGAGAGGATGATAAACAAACATGGGGATAGAGGATCCTCATGTATAATACCTCAAGAAGATGTGACGAAACTAGAAGGTTGCCCCTGAATGTTGAAAGAAGAAGAAGAGATGCAAGCCACAATCCGGTCAATGAAAGTTGAATGAAAATCCATTTTAGCCAAGATAGAGGCGAGGAAGTGTCATTCCACTATGTCAAAGGCTTTTGCCATGTTGAACTTAAGGGCCATGAAACATCTTTTACCATTCCTACATCTATTTAAGAAGTGGATGCATTCCTGGGCTGTAACAACGTTATCAATAATTTGCCTATCCGGAATGAAGAGCAGTTAAAACACTTGATGCACTTTTGGAGCACCGATTTGAGCCTATCAGTGATGATTTTGGAAATGTTTTTGTACACCATTGAGGGAAATGGGTCTAAAATGTGAGATTAAAGTAGGGTTTTGGATTTTGGGAATGAGAGTGGCAAGTGTGTGGTTAATGCTATGGAGCATTCTACTTGAAGTGAAAAAATTCTTAATAGCTGCACAAAAACTAGATAAAATAATATGCCAAAAACGTTGAAAAAAATGCAGGGGTCACACCATCTAAGCTCGGGACTTTAAAAGGATTGACAATCTTATATATAAGTTTATAAATGTCATAATTTCTATTGACAAATTTCATAAATGTGTTATTATATAAAAATTTCTGCAGCTATACTTTCGATTTAATCGTGAATTTATAATAACGATTTTTTATGCAGGCCAGGTCTTGTCGATTTTTTTTTTCAATATATCCCGAATGAAATAAATTTAAGAGTTAACGAAATAACTTCTGAATCCGAAATTTGTTACCGTAATGATTTAATTATAAACAAAAAGGCCATGTTCAAAAGATGCGAAGGGTTACGAGTTGTATTTATTTTGAATTTTTATGAGAAAAATAGAAAATGTTAAGGAATAAAGTGGAATGTGCTATTTTAAAAACATCTAGAGTACTATAACATTTAATTTAAGAAAATCAAGGACCAAACTATAAATTGGAATAGTTAACGCGGCAAGATTGTTTTGGTCCGGACTAATTATTACTAAAACCTCAACCAGGTGGCTCACCATTTGGGATGGAGGTCGAGGGGGTTCAAATCCTGCTCCATCAAATTGTTTGTGGGGTGGAGGTCGAGAGTTCATATCCCTTCTCCATCAAATTGCTCCCCGGGGCATATGCGAGCTGGTGAAGATTTGGTGGGAACTCATACTGAATAGCATCCGTGTGGGTTCGATTCGGGAGAGATCGTTATTAGTAGATTGGGGGTCGAACATAATTGTTCTCTTTACCTCCTGGAGGATCTGTTGTACGTCGCCAGACTAAACACTCGGCCAAAGCGCGTATCATCCGCGGTTACCTTGGCGCAAAGAATGAAAGTGTCCTCAAAGATAGTCGGTAAGTTCCTCAAAAAAAAAAAAAAAAAAAAAAAAAAAAAAAAAAAATTATTACTAAAACCTCGTCCTTTTCTATTTGAATTTGAACAAAAACGGAATCATCATAAAGAAACCATAAAACAAGAATCAAACATTTGAATCATGCATTTAAATAAGTACTTTCTGCATGTGCCCGAAATCATTCCTTACAAATTCACCCCAATAAACGCCTTTTTTCAGCGCGCCCCTTTTGCAAAATTCAAATCCCAAGTCCACATCTCAAACCCACACGTATAAAGAGAGAGGATAGAACGAACCCTAATACTTTTCAAATCCTTTTTAGAGATTGCGCCATTAATAAAGAGTCTTGTTGGTTTTTTTCACTCTTTTTTTTAGATGCCTTCCTGTTTCATTGTTTAAAGTTGTCATTTTCAGTATGTGGGTTTTGTTTCAAAGGGTCGGAACTTATAATCTTGAAATTGAATTGGCAGTCATTGACAGACTTTAATCAAGAATCTTGAATTTTTGTGTTTTGCAATCAATCCTTGTTTAATTGACTAAAGTTGCCGTTTTGGGTTTTTTCTGGGTTTTGTTCAGAGGCCAAATTTTAGAATCTTGAAATTGAATTGACAGTTTTGTTTTTTTCTCCAATTTTTTGGCATTTATGGATAGTGAAAGTAGGGCTTATAGTCAATCTTCAGCCGAGCCCAGATCTGAACCAAAGGTTGGAGTTTTTGAAATTACAGTGGATTGTTTTATTTATGAGTTGTTTTTTGTTTTGATGACTTACTAATTTCATTGGCTTTTCTTGGTTTTGATTTGGTAGGTTTTGGTAGGACAGAAAAGGGATATTATGGAAGCTGAAGAAGAAACATCTGAATGTTCTCAGAAAAGAATGAAACTGAGTGCTCTTGAATCTGTTTGGCCCTCTAAAGGTGTGATTTTTGCCTTCATCTTTCATTTTTTTGGTATGTTTTATTTGGATGTTGATAGTTTATGTAATAACTTATTTGCTACATTGAGCTTTCTATGATCTAGTCCAACATGTGGATGTTGATTTTTATTAATTTTCATGTATTTTTCAAAATTGAATGTATTTCCAGTGAAAATGAGAATTCTATTTTTTGTATTTGAAACTTGCTTTGATTAAGATGAAATAATTGCATCTCAGTTTATCTCTTTACTTTTTCAATGTAGCTTGATTTATGTAAGCAAGCTCCATTTTTTTGTTTGTCTGACGTTATCAGACAAATTCTCTTTGAATTCTTGAAAAAAAAAGGATTCCAGTCACTAATCTCATTAGAGGGCGACAAACTTTTCTTCAAAATGAAACTAAAAATTTGAATTTCATGCAGCTGACGGAGGAATAGGAGGACACAATACTGTGCATCAAAATGTTAATGTTGATCCTGTTAAGGTCATAAAAGAATCCAACAAAGTCCTCACTTTTGCCAAGGAAGAAAAAAACGGGAGGTTCGATTTAGATCTAAACGCCGAAGATATGTCTAGTTCAATCAACACCGACCCCTTCTATCCATCTAACAACGACAAACATTTGAAATCAAGAAATGATTCCGAGTGTGGAAGTTCTGTGGGGTTGCTCGATGAAAAAGATTCAATGAGAGTTTGGAAAGGGTTGAAACAAAATAATTACATGCCTACTTTACATGGAGCTGTGCCAATGCCAATGCCAATGAAAAAGACACGAGGGAGGAAGAAAAATAATGACGACGCAATGAAGAAGAAGATCGAACTTGCGAAGAAAGAACAGGTCGATCGGTTCGCAAAGGTTGCTGCGCCAAGTGGTTTGCTTAACGGGCTAAATCCAGGAATTATTAACCATGTGAGGAATAGTAAACAGGTTTATTCGATAATCGGAGCACTAATGAGGTCTGAAAAAACCGAAAATCAACGTTTTGGAAGGATGCAAATCAATAATGGCCCAGTAGATGTTTTGCTCGAAGCAAGGCAGTTGGGAGACTATGGTTTGTTTGGCAAGTCAAATTGTTTGAGTTCTGAGGTTAATAGAGGAGATGGTCATTCCTATATGGGAGAAACTAGGATTTTTGAAAGATTGCCTTCAAAATGCGACATTGAAAACAAGGATGATGGTCTTGCGCTAAAGCTGTCATCTTCTGTAACGGTTGCATCGGAGAATACGAGCTGTTTGTCGATTGAGGGATCGGAAAACCTTAAGACTGTTACCTCACTTTCTGTTAAAGGTTGTCAAGTTCTTTTCTTTGTGTTCTCTTTTTTTCATTTGTTTCATGATTATATATGCAGTAGCTTGAGAGTTTCAGAAAGCAAAACTATCAGAATGGATTTACAAAAAGGGACAATTACAGAAACCCCCCTGAGGTTTGAGATAATTACAAAAAAATCCAGAGATGTTTCAAAAATACAAAAAGCCCCCACAGTTTTGATTTTATCTTAAATTTAAGGGAGTAACTGTAATATTTCTTCAAATATCAGGGGATTTTTTGAAATTTTTTGGGGAAAATGTAACGTGGAATCAAACCTCAATTTTTTTTGGCAATTTTCAAAAACCTCTGGATATTTTGTAATTAGCCCGAACCTGTGGGAGTGTTGTAATTATCCCATTGCAAAAATGCATTATACTTCACATATTCAAATTATTGTAAACAGGTTCAGGAAAAAAAAAAAAGGTTCATTAAAACTGACATGGGATTTTGTTTAATTTTCAGCTGCTAATGTAGCTTCCCAGTGGTTGGAACTTTTGAATCAAGATGTCAAAGGCCGTCTTGCAGGTACGATTTTTGTTTTCAGAAAATGAAAGCATCCGTTATGCGCTTAAAATTGGTTTAGATTTTATTAACAGGGGTCAAATATCTACTTGCAGCATTACGGCGCAGTAAGAAAAGAGTTCGAGATGTTATTACTACAGAATTACCTGATTTAATATCAAGAGAATTCTCATCTAACCTGGATACAGATTCATATGTGACGAAAGGTTTTGACAAAGCATCGGCTGATGGCCATGTTGTTAGATGGAGCACTCTGTTTGGCCAGATGGATAAAGCGCTTTCTGAAGAAGAAACTCATCTGGTGAGAACTGGTGCCAAAAAAGAAAAGAAATTCTGCCATGCGATAATAAATTCACATTTTTTTAGTTGATTACCAACTAATAACACCTGTTACTATTTTCATCATTTTTCGTAAAACTGATATCTGTATGCATTATGTCCGAATCAATGTGATTATCCATATATTTGGACCATGAAAGCTTCATAGAATTTTATTTGGACCAAGTTTCCATATATTTTCTTCACTCTTCCCTGTGATAATTCCTTTTCATTTTCTGATTACTGTTTTGTCCAAGAAGCGATAGCTGAGCAAGCATTTCTATTTGTTGATATTATCAGGAAAATTGGTTGAACCAAGTCAAGGAAATGCAGTTGCATTGTGAAAGAGGTATTTGTAATCGTTTGCATAATATTCTACAGGAGACAGATCCAACGGGAAATAACTACAGGTAAATACCGATAAATTTTATTGACACCTATGGTATCATGCTTTATTGCTTGTAGCCGCAACAAGTTAAATGGTTTTTGTAGAGTTTTGCTTGACATCCAAACACACCCTAAACTCTGAAAAAAGAAAATCACTTCAAGTGGAAACTTTGGATGTGTGATATAGCAGCGCTCCTGTTGTTATCTTCATTCAAGGTTTTATGAGTTTAGTTAAGTTTTACTTGAGATTTAGAGATAATTACAAAAGAAAACCTGAGGTCTGGGTTAACTGCAAAAAGAAAAGGAGAAGTTCTAAAACTACAGAATCCCTTTGAGGTTTGATTTCGTTTTATATTTTGCTCCAACCTATAGTTGACCTGACGAAATTCGCCATCATCATCAATATTTTACAATTCATCCCTCAACTGTTCTTTTTCATCTGACTATTTGTAATATTTAGAAAATTTGAGAGTTTCCTTTCTACATTAGCCCCAAGATTTATATGCGTTGCTTTAATTTTGTCGAAGGCAGTAATATCTGCTCTGATGGCTGATGAGTTATATAATAACTATGATATCTAACTTTTTAATTCAGATTAGGAGAAGCCCATCATAATTCAGAGAAGGATTTAGCTGTTAGAGCTGCTGCTGCTTCAATATATTCAACTTGCAACTTCTTGTTGACAATGGAAAACTTACCATGTTGCTGATTTTCCTGACAGTAATTTGTTCTGCTTAAGTTCTTGTAGTATTAGTGCTACATTAGTTTTTCAGATATACCTTTGCAAAATTTGTTACATTTTCTTTTTCAGTGTTTTACCATGTAACATTAGATGCTGAGTTCATTGAGGTTTTAGACCAATTTCCTGTTTATTTCAGCTTGAGAGCTGCTGAAAACAGTGTACTTGTATTTGTTTTCTATTAGAAATTAATGAAAATCAGTAAGTGGATTTTAGTTTTCAAATTGTCTCATTTTATACGGATGGGATCTTCTATCTCAGGATGTTTCATCTTCTATTCCAACGCACGGATGATTGACACGTGTATACGAGTTGCTATATTAATTTTGGAGCATAAATCAAGCCTAAATTGTAGGGTTTTAATATGGCAACTCGTATACACGTGTCAATCATCCGTACGGTGGAATAGAAGATGAAACAACATCTTGGAATAGAAGATTACATCCGCATTTTATAGTGCGGAATTTTGTCTAAAATTATGAGTGTTGCATTAAGAAAGAAAAAAAAAGACCTTTTTTGTTTTTTTCTCGGTCGAGTCTCAATGTATTATCTGATGATGTTACAACTTCAGGACCCAACACCACCAATCCAACTTGAAATAAGATCATAACATCCCAAATCTCCCGTGTTGTTGGAGCGTAGCATGTGTTGGTAGGGTGGTTTACTATTTTCGAGAAATGGCTAAGTGTTTAGGATATTTTAAGCTTAGTCGAGGCCTATATTCTATACAGTCTCTGCAAGAAAAAAATGCCCCATATTCGAAGTGCTTACGGTTCTAGCGCTCGTCCCTAAGATACAAAGACTATTGCCTGTTTCGACTTAGCAGCACTTGCAAAAGTCGAAATTACAGCGAACTAAAGTATTTGAAACTTTCAAGCTATGAAGGAAGTGAAAATCAATATGCTGATGCAAATGACTACATTTTAGGCTTGTATTTATAGGCATCAAGGTGGCCGATGGAAAGGACATGTCTTTTGGCTCGAAAAGACATGTCTACAGCCAAAAAATGCACCTGGTTGCTCGAACAAGTGCAACAGTTTAGACGTGCGCGTCCGCGCACCACCGCGCGCCCGTGCACCTCAAGTTGGAAAATTAATTATTTAATTAAAAAGTAATTAATTAATTTTAAAGGGTTTTAAATAAATTTGGTCCAAAAAAATTTATGGGCTTTGAAGCCCAAGCCCACGGCCCGAACCCAGGTCGGCCGGTGGGCAGGCGGCGCGCGCACGTGTCTCTTTTGAACCAAATCCACAAGCATGTAGGTTCTCACCCCTTTAAAAACTTTGGTGCCCCCAAGGACCCAAACCCAATAGTCCAACTTGAGATTTATTAATTGAGCAAACTTTGGATATCTACTCTATGTGGGATGGAGCATTTCTCATTCTCCATATTTTTCATTTTCCATATCATTTTCTAGTTTTAAGTGGCTAACTTCTAGCATTAATTTCTCATTCACCCGGAATTGGTTTTGAGAATTCCAAATGTTATTCTCATCTACTCACTTAGTAGAATTTTTACAAATAATTTAATTCCATTTTTCACTAATGAAAACCACTTAAATATTTGGTCAAAATCGGGTCAACACCCATTTTACACATTCCAACAACCCCCCCACATGAATGAAATTAATGCATGCGTGTATGCAGATTTGCTTGAAAGTCTCGGCGAACTGTTATTGCATCTAGATAGGTAGTTTGTGGATTTGAACCTTCCTTAGTAAAATACTATTGGATTTACTAGCTGCTTAGTGACGCGATGTCTTGAACTACTCAGCCGTTTGTGTAAACCGAGACAACAGTACTTACACAATAACAATTCTAACACTTGTTGTTCTCACGTTGTGTCCATTTTGGCCCTGGACCATATCTTAGATTCATAAGTGTTTCTTTGAAGCAGTCATTATTTCTCACTTATATAGGTGATCTCCTATTGAAGAATATACTGTCATACTCCACCTTTCAGTATATGAATCATTAAAAGTCTTAAACTTAACCTCACTACATTCAACAAGTTTCTATTTCACTTGGAAGTTTCGGGAATGAGCTAATACATTTTCCAAGTGTTCAACTGAATATTCATAACTTAGTTGTCCCATTGAACCAAGGTCTTGGGATCTCCAATTCACAAGGTTGAGTTACCGCTATGAACATTCTTTATTTTTTGGATTTTAAACCCATTTCTCTTAATAATTAATACAATTGATCTCGATTTATTTCTTTCGTGAGCGGATCCGCAAGGTTTTCCTTTGACTTCACGTAATCAACCGAAATAACCCCATTCGAGATTAGTTGTCTTATGGTATTTCGTCTTTGACAAAAATGTCCAGACTTACCTCTTTCATTTGCAAGAAAAGAAGCTTTTAATAAATACAAAATTTCCTGATTTAATGATCGTACCATCATTTATATCATGAATGTCGAATTCATTTCCTTGGGTGCTTCTACTTTAGCCAAAACACCTCCACACTTCAAGATATTCTCCTTTATGTGGTTTGCTAAAGTAAAGCTTCCCCTTCCAACTTCTGGTATCCTTGTTCAACACAAAATTATCCATAACTTTATGGCACTCGGCCACTCTCCTTTAATTATGTTAGAACCTTGTCCCGGTAATCCAGTTAGAACCTCGTTCTAATAGATTTCAGATCTTAGTTCTAACACATGTGTAACCTTCAGTGTCATCACATTTCTAGTAATACTTCGGATTTAATTCGCTACTGTGTCTACTTCTAGTGTTACAATACTTTGGGCAACACTTCATGCAACTGTGGTTTTGGTGTTACAACACTTTTGGCAACACCTTCTGTTACTTTAAAAATGTAACAGAAGCTCCATTGGTGTTCCATAAAGTGTGGTCACACCCCCACAATTGTCAATTTCCAATCAGAATCACGAATGTCTTCCTCAATCCGAAGTCGAACTATCAAATCCTCAAGCCCCATTTTCTTCCATTTGTGCTTGTGGTAGTTTTTAAAATCTTTCCAGAAATCATCCCTTCAGACACTAAGTCGTGAAGTATAATCTGAATTTCTAGCACTTGACTGATCACCGTCTTGGTGTCAACCATCTTATAATCCAGAAATTTACCGACAATAAATTTCTTTGTGCCGGCATCTTCTATTTTATATTTCTTCTCCAAAGAGTCCCACAACTCTTTGGTTGTTTTGAACGAACTATAGACGTTATAGAGGGTGTCGTCTACCCCGTTCAAAACATAATTCCGACACAGGAAATCGTTGTTATGCCAAACATCCACAACAATTCTCCGTTGGTTGTCGGATTCTTCGTCGCCAACGGTAGGGGGTTCCTCCTTCAAAAAACGGGACAGACCCAACGTAGTGAGCTAGAACAATATCTTTTGTTGCCAGCGTTTAAAGTCAACGCCGGAGAAATTGGTCGGCTTTTCGCCGTGAGCAGGAGCAGCAACCAATGGAGTGAATGAAGTAGACGCTATCATCTTGAAAACAGAAACAAAAATTTCCGTCTTGCGATTGTTGGTAGGGTGGTTTATCTTGTTTTTCGAAAATGGTAAGTGTTTAAGATGTTTTAGGCTTAGTCGAGACCTGTATTTTATAAAGTCTCCGCAAGACGAAAACGTCCCGTATTCGAAGTGCTTATGGTTCTGGCGCTCGTTCCTAAGATACAACGACTATTATCTGTTTCGACTTAGCAGCACTTGCAAAAGTCGAAACTACAACGAACTAAAGTGTTTGAAACTTTCAAGATATGAAGGAAGTGAAAATCAATATGCTGATGCAAATGACTCCATTTTAGGCTTGTATTTTCGTGTCCGTTTTCATCTGCAGGGGCCTCGTATTTATAGGCATCAAGGTGCCGGATGGAAAGGACATGTCTTTTGGCTCGAAAAGATATGTCTACAGCCAAAAAATGCACCTAGTTGCTCGAACAGGTGCAACAATTCAGATGTGTCCGTCCGCGCACTGGTGTGCGCACGTTTAATTACGTCCACTATCCATCGGTGCGCGCGCGGCCTTGCAGCACACAGTGCGCTCCCCGCACTGATGCGCGCCCGCGCACCACCGCGTGCTCGTGCAAATGTTGGAAAATTAATTATTTAATTAAAAATAATTAATTAATTTTAAAGGGTTTTAAAGAAATTTGGTCCATAAAAATATAAAGGCCTTGAAGCCCAAGCCCAGGCCCACGACCCTGCGCTGCCACAGGCTCACAGCAGCAGACGTGTATGTTTTGAACCAAACCCTCAAGTATGTAGATCCTCGCCCCTTTAAAAATTTTGGTGCCCCCAAGGGCCCAAATCCAATAGTTCAACTTGAGATTTATTAATTGAACAAACTTTGGCTATCTACTCTATGTGGGATGGAGCATTTCTCCTTCCCGACATCTTTCATTTTTCATTTTATTTCTAGTTTTAAGTGACTAACTTCTAACATTAATTTCTCATTCACCCGGAATTGGTTTTGAAAAATTCCAAATTCTATTCTCATCTACTCACTTAGTAGAATTTTTACAAATAATTTAATTCCATTTTTCACTAATGAAAACCACATAAAAATTTGGTAAAAATCGGGTCAACATCCATTTTACACAACCAAATTCCAACAGCATGATCTACATTTACATGATATTTATAAGGATAATTACAAAAACTAACCCTGACATTTAGCCTAATTATAAAAAAATAGTTATATTATCACTGTATTTCTGGATAATAAACTTTATACATCAAGACCATCTATATTTACAAATACTTAAAACCAAAAACTATTACAATATGTTCATACCCCTCTTCACCATGAGAATCACTAAATTGGCATGGTTCTACAATTTAAACTCTACATGTTTACATGTGAGAATGCAACAGATAAACATTGCAACTGTGATACATCATCATTAACACAGTTAACTAAGTTAAATACAAACGAGCATGAAATATGTTATAACACGTTAGAACGGCTTATTTACTAAACACTACTCTACAGCCAGTTGGGCGTCGTTGCCTTGATTGGCGATGGCTTTGAAGATGGATTCTCCGAAACTTTGGCTAACGAGCGATATTGCAGCTTCACACTTTCTGCATTGTCCAATGTCTTTACCACATACCTATCAATTTGACGGAAAAAAATCGTGAAGCGAAATACGCTAAACGGACTTTCCCCATATCCACGATGAAAAACCAAGAAATGCTTCAAGTAGCAAAGACAAAAGTTTCTAACAGAACACAAAGGCCAAAATGTTAGTTTCATCTGTTTTCAGTTGACTGCCTTTCACTCACCCTATTGTAGCGCTTCATTAGACAGGGAGTGTTTGCAATCACTAAAATAGGTACTTCTTAGCTTTTTGCTAAAAAAAAATATCATTTTTTAGTGTTTGTACATGTCAAGTTCTGCTTCTAACTCTGCTTCATTTAATCAGAATCTAAAATTTAGATTTTTTATTCCGCTTCCGGTTTGACTTTTACAAATAAATAAGGACTTTTAAAACTTTTTCACCAAACATTCTCAGTTTCTCGTTCTCAATTTCTGATTCTATTTGCAAACACTACCAACTTCTGATTCTCAACTGTTTTTACTTCCACTACAATAAATTACTTCTTCTAAAAGCAGAAGTTTTTGCAAACACTCCCATAAAATTCGTATATCCACCACTATAACCTAGGAACTTACATAGGTGACCGCCATAAAGAGTCAATTATTTTTGGTCCGTCTCATTAAACCATAAAAAAATCGGGTTAAATTACAAAAATTACCCTTGAGGTTCAGCCCAATTACAAAAAACTTGCGTTATCTTTCAAAATTACAAATTACAGATGCCCTCAAGGTATTACAAACACCCCTTGGAGGTTTGTATTTGCTTAAAAAGTACCTCCTCTCGACGGTGCAATTTGCAAAATAGAAACAAATGACAAGGAAAGACTCTATGAAGCCTGTTCACGCGTATTAGTAATTTCTCACAATAACTGGGTTCTTTTTCTAGTTAGACTGAACCATAGGTAATATTTGTATTTAACCCCTAAAAACTAAGCCAAAAACTCAATGATAGTCTAATGTGGCATTCTCCGCCCTCAGTTTTCTCTTGAGATCCCAGTACTTTTTTCTTCTCCTCTCTGTTTTCTTCCTAACAAAACAAAATGACATTACCACCGACTCTATGTTTCATTTACAATGAAAACTGACATCAACACATGCACATGTAACATCTAAGAGCTATGCTAATATAACAGACAAATACAAGGACTGTACAAGACTCTCATCAAAAAGTAAGAGAAAGTTCACCAATAAATAGGTTTACCATCCATTCAAGCATTGAGTGGTGACAATGGCCTCACGCCCAACAAAACGCTGAGGTGTTCTCTTATTACCCTGATTCAGTAACTCATAATTAGAAATTCCACATAGCTCACAAAATGATGCACATAAATATTGATATACTTTGCAAAACCTTTATGACAACCCGATCGGTAACCACAAATGGAAACTGAACTCCTTTTCCCCTCGGGTGATCTGTGAGCATTGAATCACCAAACGTCCCCTTGTGCTACACAAGCAGGCAAACAAGACTTAAAGTTAGATTTAACCATGTTGTATGAGAAACGGTAAGGTATCAAATGCTAAAAAAATAGTATTAGACCAGATAAAGAAACCAAATTGTTTATACTCATGGTTTCATCTTATTAAGTTCTTATACGGAGCTCTTTTTCATTTTATATAGTATCTATATCATATTTACAGTGGCAATAGTTACACATGATTACTAACCTGATCATATCTTTCCCTCCTCCTTTTCGATGTATGATTAACATGCAACTCTTCTTCCCTCCTGAATGCCTGGACAGCTAAGCGTAGAGCTACACACAACACAACGAAGCCAAAACAAAGAACTAAGAAAAGAACAAATTATTCAGATTTTCAAGAGACCAACTGATATTAATTGCAGATTATCGAAACCGTCAGATTTCGTACAATTAAGAACTCGAGATCCGAAAAATGTGCCTTGAACTATGGATTAGCATATATAAGAAAGGGAATACAGTATAATGATTTAAATCTATAAAAGATTCATCAATTGTTATTGAAGATATCATAAGATGCCTCCATCATAGTCGGTGAGTCAAAAGCTGGCAGCCATAAATGATAGGTACTAGACAAACTTACAGAGAGAGTAACATTTTCTAGACAAAGTTTTGCAGTATAGATCAACAACATTAAAGAACATGGCATAGGTGTTTCATGGATACACTAGAACTCTCTGATGTTTTTTTCTATAAATGAAGATACTTCAACTTACATAGATTTGGAGCAATCAAGTCCTCCGACACCGGTTGCGAGCATGTATAGCAAGCTTTCTGAAAATGCATTTACTAATATAATTAATTCATTTAATTAAATCCAATTAAATAAACTTGCTACTTGTATGGCCAGTAAGGATACAATGAAACCAAACAAATCAACCTACAAAGGTTGATATCAATTGTTTGATTTTCTTAATGAGAGATGACATTTAACAGAAACTGGTCAGAAAACACAATATATAGTGGGAAATGAAAGATATGGAAGGGTACTAAAGGGAAGTAGAATCCATGAGTTAACATATAAATTAAATCATTAAATGAGGCAACTCCATTTAAAATTATTAAATATGCTTCTCCAAATAATTCTGGTTTTAAGCAGTGGGCAACAAGTAACATCATGGAGTCATGCATGACGCAGTAAAGAGTAACATGGATGATTACCTGAACAGAACCCTAAAACATAATCTTAGTTCCATCACAACCAAAGTACTTGGAATAGAAGTGGAGAATGTGGCAAACTTCAGTACATAAAGTTACTACATTCATGTTAAAAATGATTTAATTAATTGCAGATAAGTAGTTTGAAAATGCGAAAGGGCAATGAGCACTTGTTCAAGGAAAAATAAGGAATATGTGTATTGGCTGGTACAAGCAACCGCTCCGATAGTTATTAATGCGATAGGCGACGCCAAGGCGACAAGTCATGGCCTATCGCCTGACGGCCTAGGTGACAAAGGGCAACGGCCTGACCATGCAAGGCAACAACAACTAGAAAACATGTTATTACTTATATTCTTCCAAAAATCAATTAGAAAAAATAATAAATCATATTAAACAATAATAAAATATATCAAACACCAATATCAATCACCAAGTAACAAAAGCACAAGTCAAATAGTCAATAATGTCATCAGGACAACATCAAAATTAAATCTCATACTAGACAATTAAAGTTTCTTAAGAAGGCTACACAAATCATTCACTTTCAAGATCAATAATTTCATTACATGCAATCCTTCATCAATGCCCGAGTCAAAGGAAGGAGGCGAGTGGAGAAGTGGTGGAAGGACTAAGGTGCAGTGAGTTGGACACGATGACTGGACGAGAATGATTTGCTGTTCAGTTTTTCCTTAGGGTTTTAATTTTAAAATATTAATTACGAAAAAAAACACTTCTTAAAATTTAAAGTAAAATATGGAAAAAAATTAAAGACCAATTCAGCCGCCCAGGAAAGAAAGGTCACCTAGCAATTTCCTATCGCCTCAAGAAAGGCACGGCCTAGGCGACAACAAGGCGATAAACCATGGCCTCTGGCTTAGGCGAAGATTTAAAAATTACGGCCGCTCCCCCTCAAATTTTTATATATCTTCTTTACATAAATAAATTTATTAAATTTATGAAAATTCGCCCCCCTTAAGTAATTGGTTTACCTTTTATGTTATAGAAAAATCTCTTCCACAACAGAGCCTCTTTTTATTTCCCTCTATTTTTCTCTTTTTTTTTTTCACTTTCACTGTTTCATTTTTTTTTCCAATTCTCCTCTATATCTTCAATTTTCAACATTTCATATCTAGGATTACTACAGCCTACACATAACTTTTCTTCTTGTTTTCCTATTAATTTTATGATCACTATTTTTTTCAGTAAGGATTATTAAGTGTTTGGTCAATTGTTGATGTTACTTGATTGAGAAGAAACTCGCACAATTTATCCTATGCAAGGATGCTAATATTTAGAATTATAAAATATAATTTGATAAGCTAACATGGAATCAAAACAAGAATATCAGCAGAACTATTATTGTGAAATTATAAGTCATGCTAATGAGAATATTGAATTACTAATTCTGGTTGATGGATGGTGAAGTTTGACGTTATAGATTGAAAGCTTTTTTTGGTCTCATTGGGTGAGTTTCTCATAATAAGTTTTGGGAATTCAATATTCTTGTTGGCTTTTCTTGTTTGTGATACATTAAACTTGATATTTTCCATGGATGTTCATTATGAGTAACAAGAAAATTGAATATTTACCTAGAAATGGAATTCTTAAGAGATCAGTGATGGTAATAATAAAAATGATAATTAATATCTTGTGGATAGATTGATAAAACTTATTTTGACTATTCCGATTTTCAATGCAACAATAGAGTGTATTTCCATGTTTGTCAAGATGACATTTTTGTTAGCTCATTACTGATGTATATTGAGAAAGAAATTTTGACATTTGTTGTAATTTCTATGTACTTTATTTCCAACTCATTTTTTCAACTTTTTACAGTACTAGATTAAGATTGCTTCCCGTTTGTTTAAAATTATTCTTCTGTTAGAAGATATACACAGAATTGACAAATGTTATTAATTTGTGAGTCAATATGAAGGACTGCATTTGTATTTTTTTAATTTGTTTTGCCTTAGATAATTTATTATTACAAAAATTTCAATCTCGCCCAAGATTGAAAGTCCTGTCTCGCCACTGTAAAGCCAGCACTTTGAGTGCTGCCTTACAAGTAGAGTTGAAAATGCAAATCTGAAGAATTTTGCAGTTTCTACTAACAATTCAATAGAATTATAGAGCACGTGATAAAACTATTATCCCCAGAGAGTAAACCTTTGGTTTCTGGAAACTTACCATTCTAACAATTTGCTGTATTCCACTGCTACCATAGGAATGTCCACAAGGCAATATCATTGCATCTTCCATAAGTATTCCTCTGTAAACCGCAATTAAACAAGAAACATAAGTAAAATAGCAATCATTACTCATTTCACTGAAAACCTATCTAGAGATCATAAACCTTGAAGGAGCATGTTTGTCAAAATGCATGAAGTAAAAGATATTATTTTCCATCCTCTGTCTTTTACCAAAGAAATTATATGATGCATATTTGAAGACCTCATCATCATCATCATCAAGTGCACCTTAATCCCAACTATGTTGGGGTCGGTGGTATGAAATTTATAGTGTTAATTAATTGTCTAAATTAGTTAAAACTATAAATTCATGCAAAAAGCAAAGTATCAAAGTTTTACGCCGTATGCCCTTCCCCGTAGCAACCTTCATACGAGGGAAAAGTGAGAAGAAATTCCAAAACCGTCACCATAATATGGTTTTCTACTTGCATGGAAAATATCGTGAGACGGCGATGAGTTAAGATATTTGCCCTAGTCATGGCCCATTACATGGCTGATATTGTAAAATGAACATGTACATCATGGAACATGACAACATGCATATTTGAAGACCTACCATAAAATAAAAACTCTAGTGATTGTTAAGCTCAATAGGTAAATGCATTCTACATGCATATTTGAAGACCTACCATAAAATAAAAAAACTCTAGTGATTGTTAAGCTCAATAGGTAAATGCATTCAAAGTAGATGACTGACAGTGTAAAAAGGACATTATAACATCCTCATTCAGCAAAAGATTTAGGGGGCAGTGGATACTACATATAGATGTTCAAGCCGGACTGAGGAGTTGACACATGTCGCTTTTCACTCGACAAATAAATCAATTATTACGTCACTCAATCAAAATTATATAATACAACATGATAAGTGCATAATGCTTGATTGCTTTCAAGTATCAGATAATTCACGTGTTGTTACTTAAGAAACCAGAGATTGCGCAAATTCAGGAGAAAAAGAAAAGGAAAAGGTAACATTGTTTTAATATACTTCTCATCTCCAAAACAATCAACCTCTCCAAGCAGAAATGACTGCTACTAGAAACTACTAGAGAATTTGTTTCATAGTTCGCCTCTTCAATTCCAATGCCAGCAACAATATCTAAAACCTTCATATATTTTCACGCAATTCCAATCATCATCATTATCAACTGCACCTTAGTCCCACTGTGTGGGGTCGGTGGGGTGAAGTTTATAGAGTCAATTAATTGCTAAAATTAGTTTTACGCTATAAATTCATGCAAAAAGCAACGTGGCAAAGTTTTACACCGGATGCCCTTCCTGTCGCAACCTTCATACAAATGAGAAATGAGATGAAATTCCAAAATCATCATCATTATAGATTTTTCCACTTGCATGGAAAATATCATGAGACGGCAATGACCTGAGATAGTTGTGCTAGTCATGTCCCATAGGTTTTTCACGCAATTCCAATGTTAGCGACAATATCTAAAACCTTCATATATCTTCACGGCCAACATAAATCGCTAACTTAGTAAGAGTACCAAATAAATCTCCATAGTTTCATCCAAATACAATCAGATATAATA
Source organism: Rehmannia glutinosa (assembly GCA_016081115.2). Classification (NCBI taxonomy): domain Eukaryota; kingdom Viridiplantae; phylum Streptophyta; class Magnoliopsida; order Lamiales; family Orobanchaceae; genus Rehmannia; species Rehmannia glutinosa. Next base: position 103,364,061 of record CM071936.1, read on the forward strand.
AGCAACATAACTTCAACTCCATTAAAAGATTAAAGGGTGGCCAAAATGAAGACAAATAAAAAAACTTCATCTAAAGTCAACACAAAACGAAATAAAATTGATAACGAAAGATATAGATGTCACATACGTAAGAGGATCCGAGAGGATGGCCCTCAGTGACTCCCCACATTCACTACGATATGAGCCCTCCTTGCTGCCACTAAACCCATAACCACTTTCCACCATCAAAACATCTTTCTGCCCTGATGAAGAGCTAGGACCCTCTGCCCCATTCAAATACTGTGAGTAGTACATTTCACCGATACGGGCGTTCCTCATATCACCACTTCCATTATTACCGTTATTGCTTTCATTTCCACTCTGTGACATATTTCCTTCTTTGAAACCTAAAATACAACATAAAATAAATAAATTTCCATAGAATCCACATACAATTCAATGCTCTTCCATAAAGATTAAAGCTTTTATTTCATTTAAATCACCTAATGCCGAAATGTGTTTCATTTTCTGACTATTAATGTTCCCACCATATCTTTCTTTTTGATTACTGTCACTGATTTTGGCGACAGTGACAATGTTCCCCAAATTGTTTTCTACTTCTTCTTCTTCCTCATCCTCCTCCTCCTCATCATCACCATCAATGTCGTCCTCCGACGCGTCTCCACCGGGGCTACGTCTGGCATGCCATTGGTGGCGAAACTGGGACGCTTGAGGAGGCGGCGGAGGCGGCTGAGGCTGAGGCTGAGGCTGAGGCTGGAAATAGTGGTGGTGATCGAGGAAGCTGGCGGTGAGCTCTCGGGTAGCAGCTTTAGGGCCGGGATCACCAGCGGCGGCGGGACGGCGGTGCGGCGGCTGTGGGCCACACGAAAAAGCTTCTGAAAAAACCAGCTGCGGATGCGGGTTGAGTGCGCTGTGAATTTGTTGAGGCGGAACCATGCCCAACTTTTCAGAAGCCATTAGGGTTGGGGATTGGATGGAGTTAGAGAGTGTGAGCACGGATCATTAGGGTTAGAGTTTAGGGGTGGATTTTGGGGGTGAAGAAACGAAAACGACGTCGTGCGAAGTGTATTTCTGCCAGGTGGTGTAGTGTTAGTTAATCCTGGAATCGACAAAGGTCAACTGTTATTACCACTCAACCTTTGACCTTTGATTTGTTGTGTATGTCAGTATGTGTATGCTCAAAGTTATTTATATTATTCTTTTTTTTTTGTCAACTTAATATTTTTTTTATAGAAAGAGTACATGGTTTAAATAATGAGTCCAAAACGTTGTAATAGTAAGTTTGTCTTCTATTTCGTAAAGACAAAAACTCTGTCGCTGCATCGACCGCCTAACTAACGACTGTTAGACGGGATCGACCGCGATCCTGGCATTTCCGTAATATTAGCGTGGTGTTGTAGTAGTTTTCGAGGGAACATTAGTATTAGCAATCTTCAAATGTATTAGCGCCCTTCTAAAAAGTATTAGCAGTTCTTCAAATGTATTAGTAGTTTTTCAAGAGTTTTTTAGTATTTCTCCCGAATATACTCCCAAAATGTATTAGCAATCCTCAAAAAAAGTATTAGTAGTTCCTCGAAAAAGTATTAGTAATTCCTTGAACTAAATTAAATTTTTCTCCCGAAATGTATTAATAGTCCTTCTGAAAAGTATTAGTCGTCCTTCTAAAAAGTATTAGCAGTTCTTCTGAAATGTATTAATAGTTCCCCCGAATATAATTAAATTTTTCTCCCAAATGTATTAACAAATCATCCGAAAAGTATTAGTTGTCCTTCTAAAAAGTATTAGCAGTTCTTCTGAAATGTATTAGTAGTTCCCTGAATATAATTAAATTTTTCTCCCGAAATGTATTAACAACCCTTTTGAAAAGTATTAGTTGTCCTTCTAAAAAGTATTAGCAGTTCTTCTGAAATGTATTAGTAGTTCCCTGAAGAGCTTTTTAGTATTTCTCATGAATATACTCCTAATGTATTAGCAAGTCCCTCAAAAAGTATTAGTAGTTCTCGAAAAGTATTAGTAGTTCCCTGGAGAGGTATTTTAGTAGTTTCTCTGAATATAATTAAATTTTTTCTCTCCCGAAATGTATTAGCTATCCCTCGGAAAAGTATTAGTTGTTTTTCGAAAAGGTATTAGTAATTTTCTAAGTATTTTCGTAGTACTCTTTCAAAGTATTAGTTTTTCTTATAAAATGTATTAGTATTTCTCCATAAAAGTATTAGCTGATACTAATACTTGTATCATTGATGGTGGATTGGGACAATATTGTCACCCCCATAGCTGCTTTGATGAACACTGTAATGTTGGAACTCATGATTTTCAGTTTGATTTTTTACTCTGTTTCTGTCTTCTTTTTCATTCACCATTTTCTAAGCTTACCAACATCATAAATAAGATGAATTCACAGCATTACATACCATCAGTGAAACAACAGCTAACAATTTGCACATAATCACTGCCAATGCACTACACAAATAATACAATTAAGGCAAGGCTATGTAATATTACCTACTTTTTTAAAGAAAGAAAGAAAAAGGGGTGGTTATTTATTTGAGGGTACCAAAAGCGATGAAGAAGGAGAAGAGTAGAGGCGCATGAGTCGGTCTTGTTGTTCTCACGACGACGCCCGAGGTAAGTTTCGAGGATTTCCATAATGCACACGAACTTTTTCATCTCATCGAGGCGGGCTCAACTCGCTTCCTCGCTTTGGTCTCGCTCCAGCCCGTGTGCCTCGTCTCGGCCACTGTCTCTCGATTCTCCACCGCAACCTCGTTTCGCTTCCCACCAGCTGGGTTTCCGACGATGTCTTCTTTCAACGGCAGTCGCTCGCCACCGTAGCACATGGTTCAGTTGATGTTTTCTTCGAGTTGTACCTTAATTTCGTTCTGGCTTATTCGAGTTGTACCTTTCATCGCAGAGGTTGACTGAGATTGATTAATGAACTACCCACGAAAATTATATAAAAAAGAAAAAGAAAAAAAAAAGATTGATGAATCCTGTTTCTGTCTTCAAATACTCGTACCGTTTTTTTTTTTTTTTTTCGTGGATCCGGGTCAAGTCTGCAAAATGGGTAGAATAATATTTAGATCCGTCTAACGGGTCTAGATCCGTTAGACGGTCTGACAGGAGACTAGCTCTTTGTTAAATATTGTAATTATAATTTCTAATTTGAGGTTAGTGGTAAAACATCATTATTTATTATGTGAAGACATATTTTTATTGTTTTCTATTTCATGGCACATGTGCAGTAATTCCGAAAGGAAATAAAGACATTCAATTTGGAACCATAAACGGTTATTCTAGACTCGTCTACTTGTCTTGATTGAACTTGATAGATTCCTAATTAAAATCAATATTCATCTTGCTCAAATATTTTTCAAATATTATAATTATAGTTTCTTATTTAAGAGTTAGTACGATCTTGTAAATGCTACATTTGGTATACATATGCTTCGTATTTCATCTATTATCCAAGTGTCCTTTTTTTACAAAATGAACATTTGATCTTTGTATACGCACCGAAAATTAATATATTGTTTTATTTAGAATCAACATAATGTTATTGTCATTTTATGACTATATTATTACTTAAATCCAAATCTTTAGATTCAATAACAAAATTGAATGTCTTAAGATCAGTGTTATAAAAAACGTTAGGTGCTAATCGAGCGGCAAATTGGGACCTAGTGACTAGATGAGACTAATTGAGGCTAGATGGGGATTTTTAGAACAGTGTTTGTGATTGAAGAAGATGGTGTTTGGTGGGCATCTAGTGATTAGTCAATGCTGGATTGGCTAAAATGCTTATAACCAAATGTAGCTATGGGTCTTGTTTGAATGGATCGATTCAAAATAGTCTTCCTTAATTTTATCAAGTTGAAATAGGTAATTAAGTAGCAAGAATTGACGTTACATGTTGTTTCCCTAAAATCATTTTTGAAAATCTTAGAGAAAAAAATTAAGTTTGTAGAAATGAAAATGATTTTGGGTACGTGATTAAATGGATTATTCTGTGGAAGTGTTAATGTAAAGTTGACTATTAATATGATATATATATATATATATGATAGATTTTAGTAATATTATGTCTGGATGAAAATAGTTATATCATGAAAAAATCTTAAAAATATATTGTTTTATTACAATATGTAATTGTTAGTCATATAATTGATATCTTTTAATAATATATCGTATTTTTCTTTAACTATTTTACATATTTTTGCTTATTTGCTTCTCTCTCTCTCTCTCTCTCTCTATATATATATATATATATATATATATATATATATATTTTATTTATCCACTTTGTTAGTAATTGTAAACTTAGTTTTGAAAAAGAAAAAAATAGGCAAAATATTGGTCAATCCTAAAATTGCTCGCTTCTCCTCGAAAATATCTTCCGACCGAACTCGCTGCCGACCGCACAAAAAATGGGGCCTGAGGTTGCTCCTGTATCCTCTCGATGCCTAAGTCAAGAGTATTCAACAAGAAAGAGGCGAAATGTAAAAGTGAATGTAAAAATGTGATTAGGATTAGAATGAACTGTAACATGGTATTTATAGATTTGCCTTAATTAGGATTTCCGCAAAATCCGAGTTTATTATGATTTCGAATGATTCCGATTAGAATAAGATCAACCCTTCTAGAACCCTATTTCACTAAGGAGTTCTTCGATTCGCCCATGAGGCCATCCTATACCGACTTTTATCAATTGCTCCCCCCAACTATGGATGAAGGAGCTACACTTCTTGATCGTAATTATTCAGATTTCGAATTGAAGTTACATTTTTAGGGTTTCATCTTTTCAAATTCCTCCCATTTATGTCATGTCCTTTCAAGTCCTTTAATTAGGACAACCGACAAGACGCTCTGCTCGAATTCGAGGTGTCTTTTGGACCTCTTGGATGCAATCGTAATTGACGCCCCAGTTACTTTTTTCAATCCAAGGCCTCGACTTTCTCTTTCTCTATAAAGCCCACCTCCTTTCCATTTTCACTTTTGCTTCTCTCTAAAAGCACTACTTCCCTAAGGCAATTTCCGACAATTGCCCCGACGAGATTTCGATGGTCTTCCCCTCCAAAGTACTCCTTGATTCTCTTTTTTTCTTTATTTAAGCAATTTAGGTACTATTCTCATCCTTTTCTTTCTTTTTCTTACTTTCCGATACTTTTTTTTATCCCCTTGCATTTCATGGCCTCATCTTCTTCCTATTCTACTCCTCGACCCCTATATAGCCAACCTAAAGAGGTGGTCTTGTGAGATAGGCTCTCCTTCAAATTCTTAATCGTAATAATGAAAACCCCGCTACCTTCTCGCATCCTCGATGCAACCGAGTCAAGCTCTAGCTCGAAAGTGATGCTTCTAAGCATAGAGATTCGGAACCGACCTGCCCTTTTTAGGAGAATATCCCCATGACTTTAACGAGACTCGATGTTACTAAAGGAACTTAAAAATCCCTTCTTTATATAGGTTTTTGTAGGTCCTGAGGGTGTAAGTAAGGTTTAGAAGGGGTGAATAAACCTTACAAACTTTTTGATTTTAGTCCTTTTAAAATCTTATCGAGTTAACACAAACAATTTGAGTCCTTAAGGAGAACTAAGTTGGTTATTCAAGAGAGTTAGCCACTCAAATGCACTCGATAGAGCCGTTGATAGAATAACTTAGCCGATTAACCTCAACCTTAACTTGGCTGTGTGTTGGTTTTATCAATGGAAGACTTAACACCCTTTGATTTGTTTTAAACTTGTTTTAACACTTGATTTTAGCACTTGTTATTAATCAGGTTGAAAGCAAATAAGTTTATCAAGAGATATAAAGTGAGTATGCAGATATGTAAATGTCTTTGAAAAATAAATGACACAGTTGATTTTTATAGAGGTTCAAGATGGGGCAATTCTTCTAATCGCTCTTTCTCCAACTCCCCGAAGGAATCCACTATGTAAAAGATCCGTTTACAAAGTGGTCAACGCCTAGAGACAACCTTGGTCACACAAACGCTTCTCTTCCGACTCACTTCTTCACAGGGCAGGCAATGCTTGTTACTTCAAATTGACTTTCTCAAGCTCTTGGATTTGATCACGAAGCCATCCAATAACTTGATACTGGTTCGACCTTGAACCTTCCTACGATCCTCCTTGGATGGTAGACCCCTTTTGATTCTTCAAAAGTTTCCTCTTCAACAGTTTGAAGTTGTCTTTCCTTCACAACTTTGTGTTGGATCGATTTCCTTCGAGTTTCAGGCTTGAGGATCTCGCTTGAATATACTTGAGAATATTTGCAGGTTTACAGCTTGAATATTATTTTCTTGTTCGTGGTTCAGGTCACCTTTTCTCAATGAAATTCCTCAGCCTTTTATAGTGAACTTTCGAAAATATGCCCGTTGAAGAGATAAACTGATTTCAAAAGTCACTAGTGTTCGTTGGCTTGTCTTTTCTTGGTCATCAATCTTGAGATGTAGACCCTTCCTCGTATTAAATGAGTTTGCAGCTTTTCATGTTCTGACATGAGGTGCAGTGCTTTCCATTGGTTTATTCCATTTGCACGCTTCTGGGATGAGCACTTTAAGACCTTGCAATATGGAAGTATTACTTATTTAAGTAATGTTCTTGACTTCTGTGTAACGGATTCATTTCAGTTAACTCATCTTGGCTGCTGCCTTTTTCTTCAGGTGACTTGAGTCTGCTCCAATCATTGGATGACTCATCTGTCACTTCAACTTGAGACTTGGCTTTTTTTGAGTTGACTTTGATCGACCCTTCACACGCTTGTTCCTCACCGATACATCTTCATCGAGTTCTTGATCTTCTATCTTGGCCATACTCACTGTTTCACAATGGAGTCTTCACTTCTCTTGATTGACTTCTTGTATTTCCAGCGTAGGGCCGACTTGACTTTCAACTTTTCCAAATTTCTATCTATTACAATACAAATTACAAGAAAAATGAGGTGCCAACTTTCTAGTTTAAGTTTTACATGACATTCATCAAAATCTATAAAATAATTTTCCCAACAATTTCCCCTTTTTTGATAATGCCAAAACATAAAAACATTCAACAAAATATAAACAAAGAAAGATACATACAGATAATGTAGTAACAAAGAATGTATGCGTAGAATCGATCGTTTATTGATCATAGCATTCTTGTCCTTTACACAAGTGTTTACATTTGGTATCCAGAGCATTCTATATCAAAGCAAAATACGTATATCTATGCTAGGATACTAGAATAAGTACAAAGTGAAAATTACATAACACTTCACTAAGTACACGGATGACTTACATGAGTGTATTTACATAAGTAAAGTACATGAAGGGTTCGCAACAACACTTCATCGCCTTCGCTGCCTCCTTCTTTCCTCTTCAGCTTTGTCAAAGTCATCAGCTCTTTTTCTCTTTTTATCTTCTTCTTCTCTCTTCTTCTTCTTTCTTCTTCCTTCTTCTTCTTTTCGTAGCTCTCTTTTGCAAAGGGTCATCCCTTCTCCGCTTTTCTCCCATTCGCGTTGGGCTTTGGCACTTTCACGCCATTCTTCTTTTTGGCTTCTTCAATTTTGCGTTGATCTTCTAAATTCGCCAAATGACCGTGCCTCACCCAATACACGATGTCCCTTTTTCGCTCTTTTTTTCGTAACTCATATCCTCTTTCTCCGAGAGTGTCTTGTATAAGAGCTTTGGATTTTCCTGAATGTTTGCTAGAGCGTTGCTATTTCTCACTGCCTTGCACACATCAAGTCCTTTTTCCCAAAAGAGATCCCATGCTTTGGTTAGAGACAATCCTCAAGCGACCTTGACTTCCAAGGTGTTTTGAATTCTTCCATGGATCTAGGCTCGAGATCCAACTTGTTGTATTAATTCACCGGGGAGGGTCAATTAGAGCTTTGCTTAATTCAAATTGAGTCCACCATGTTGTTGTAAGATCTTTTGAACTCGAGCTTCCTGCTTTTAGAGAACTCCTCTATCTCTCGCTTAATGATCTTCCTTCTTTTTCTCGCTTATCGCACAACAGAGTGTCCCATTAGTAGGGTTACATGAAGTTTGCTCATGATGGAGGCCGTGATTTGACCTTTGTGGGGGTTTCAAAAAACATCAAGGTTAAATCACGGCGTTCCCCCCTCACTGCTTTTCCTTTTATCTCAACTTGATTCCTTGACTTCTCTTTTTCAATTTCTTAGGAATCCTCTTCCCCTTTTTGGCATCATCAAAGGAAAGAGGAACCCATGGAACATACCGCGAGCATGAAGTCTAGTCTTTATAGAGTGAGTGTTGTTTGAGTTAGGTGAGGCATATCTCGCCGAATTCGAGCGAGTTGTCTTGGACTCCTATTGTCACTAGCTTCATCTCACCATGAGTAGGCAATTTATCATTCATAGTGCTCTCAAGTCGCAGACTTTCTTTTGCTTGAAATCGTCTCAATGACTCCATTTCGGTCTTGTGAGATTCATGCAACCTTTCTATGTATTCCCGTATTTTGTGCCTCGATCAAAGTGTTGTCGGCCTCCCGGACAAGCATTTTATTGTATAGTACCTTGAAATAGCGAACTTGCATGAATCGCATGGCACTTTACTTGTTGAGACCACTCCCCGATTCGTACCACAATCCCTCTTAAATCTGTGTGAGGGTGGCATCTCTATTGTCCAACCTTAAGTCTAGGAGGCTTGGTGTCATTCGATCTTCTCAATCTCTTCACATATTTTCTTGAAGACTTCACGAAACTCGCTTGTCTCACTCGATTCAAAATTCGACAATTCCGCATCAAAGTTAAAGTCTCACCGGATTAATGGAGTCGGTAGGAATTATGGGATCTTCTCGTGAATGATGCTGAATCGCGTGCTTTTGGCGGTCTCTTCCTCTAGCTCGAGCAAGTTTATAGAAAAAGGAAACATTTCTTCAAAGGCATCATCGCGCACATATAGGATGGTCTCGTGCGGTTTGTGCTCGTGATGTCTTAGCTTGATTAATCTCACAGTAGTGGTTTCTCCCGATTCTCACACAAATTGGGAGCCTATGGTGGTCTTTGGTGGAGTCGTTCGCTGCACTGTGGAGCCTCGCGAATGACTTTCTCACTGGGGCTTGTGGAATGTGTTGCCACCGATCGAGCCTCACTGCCTTAATGTGCTTCTTCAATCTCGATGAGATTTTTCTAAATGAATTACGGATCCTCTGCTGCATCATCAGCGTTATCGGATGATGATGAGATTTGCGGGGTTGGCTCATCATCGAAGTTAAATTTTTGACGAGCAGTTTTATCACTTGGCTGGCTCGTAGTCTTGAGAACATCCTCAGCTGAGTCCTTTGGATCTGCAATAGGAGTGACTTAGCTTCATCTTCAGACCCATAAATGATGTATCAAGGTTCTTCTGGGAGTCATGAAGTGCGCTTATCTCTTTCTCAGTTTCAGCGCTTTGAACGGGAGGAATGTTATGTGGTTTTGCACCCTTACCTAGGGAAGTCTCAACCTCCCTTAGGCCTTCAATACCTCCAGCAGACTCAACTGCTGCGAGGCCTTCAATATTCCCTTTGACAGACACAACTGTCATATGGTCTTAGACCATGGCATCCATAGGAGTCTCAACCCCTAGGATTGCACTTTCATCGCCTGTGTGTTAACTCCGGGCATCTCCATCATGTGCCTCGATCAAAAAACAATGTCATCACCTTCAAAGCAATCGACATTTCAAATTGGGATGACTCAACCGTCCGAGCTTCATCAATGTCACTCTGTTGTGGTTGTTTCTCGCCCCACTTTGACTCCTTGCTTCAAGTTAGAGTCTTCTACAAAGATCCTCCGACCCTACTGCGTGGAGAGAGTTTTCCTCTCCGCACACACTAGCCGAGCGATCGATAATGGGGTCACTCCGCTCCTCACTTGCGGACTTTTCTTTTGAATGCTCACCACGGGGGTGGTAAAACACCTTCTTCGGGGTTGGCTCAACTGGGTGCCCAAAGTCCCGCCATTGCCAATTCCTTGGACCCATCCTCCGAAAGTACGGGGATGTAGCCTGCACGATGTCCGTGTGGTAATCACGCACTACTCCCAAAGGGTCTATCTGCGGGGAGAGATTGAGACGACTCTCCTGGTCCTTCAAATAATTGTTGCTCATGCAACTCCCTGGATTCTCTCATTGCTTGCTGCATGTCTAACTTCTCTCATTGCGAAGAATGGGTTCCTCATCATTCTTTGAGTATATGTCTAGATGAGTGTGAGTGTGAGATGGAGAGTTTGTGAATTTACACATCTTGGCCTTTTCTAGACACGGGCTTCTCAATCGCTTTTCCTTTCTCTTCTTCCTTGATGATTCAAGAATGTCCATGCATTTTTTTCATCAAGAGCCTGTCGTACCGTGGCAACACCGAGAAATTGCAGCAATTCCTTTTGTTCTTCGATATACTCAGGGTGAGCGAACTGCACCCTTGAGTGATCAAGTTTCCATGCTCTCCATTCCCTGAGATGGCGCTGAATGTCTGGATATACTGGAGAGTACATGATTACATCATCGTTATCATCTTCTTCTTGTCCTTCTTTTTCTGGGATTGAAGGCAAGATACTCTGATGCTCCTCTCCTTCAGCAACATCAGTAGCAGGTGGAGAGACAACTTTTTCAACAGGATGTTCAGTTGTCTTAGCTGCTTTACTTCCCTCAGCTGTCTGACGCCCAACTGAGTCTTGAAAGGACTCTGCTGATGACCTTCAGCAGTCTTGTCAGATTCATCAATAACTTCAGGAGACTGCACTTCCTGAGTTTCAGCGGTCTCGATGCTTTCTCCAACTAAGTGGCAGATTCAGTTGTCTTCTCCAATTTAGAGTTTCTTTCCAGTCTCCTTTTTCTTGGACGAACTAGAGGGAGTTCTAGTTCTGATTCGGTGGTTTCATCACCGGTGGGAACTTGAGTATTCTTCTTGGAGGGAGCTTCCTTCCTTGACTTGGCAGTCCTCTTCTTCCGGATGGCTGGAGAAGGGATTTGGGGTTCCTTCTCAGCCTCGATCGCAGAGCAGAGACTCACCGCATGGGCAGCGACTTGGCGTCAGGGCAGTGCATCTTTTTCTTGGACTTTGCTACTGGATCCTTCTTTGCCTTAGCTGCAGGGGCAGCTTTCTTCTTGGGTGGGGGGGTAGTAGTTGTGTCCCCAGGTTCAGCTGATTCCCCCTCACTGGTTTCCGCCTTCTTCGCGTGGGCTCTCCTCTGGGCTCCAGAGAGGTTCGCCCTGAACATCTTCTTGTTGACATGGAAGGGTTTTCCATGTCGAAGGGGAATACCATTCACTTCCATCAAGTGGCCAATCACGAGGCCATATCCAAGAGATCCTCCAAAGGATTCGTCTTCCTTGAATGACTTATTCATCACATTCAGGCAGAGTCTGCTATACACGAACTCAACCTAGTTGACTTTCTTGCCCTGCATGATCGTAGCCATGACGATCAGCTTTGTCTTGGATAGCTGATTAAAGCTTCCAAACTTCATGTCTACACACTTTGAGATGACATCCATTAACTTATGATAGTCATCCTTCAACAGCTTCTTCTCAGCTATGTAGACCACCTTAGCAGCATACTCCGGTTTGGCTCTCTTTTCCATGCAACAAACCAAATCAACATCGCCTTCATTAATCTCCTTCATGCCTTTTTAGACGGCAACAAGCGTTGTTCCGCAAGGTCTTTAGCATTTATCATTATGTCCTTACGGTGGACAGAAGACTTGATTCCTTCGCCCTGTACTTCCGCATTAACATAGAACTGCACTACCTCCTCGAGATAGGTATGCGAGTATTCCAAAGTCAGAAAAGCCTTGATAACTGACTTTTCTAGCATCTCAGCAATCTTCTTAACTAGGGTTTCATCAGAACCCTGCTTCACCATACCTTCGAAATCCACTGATGATCCTGAGTGGATTTGCTTTGATAGCTTGACGACATCAAACTTAGGTGCCATTTTCAGAGATTTTCACCAATCAAAACTTGACGAACTTGCTTGAGGACACTTAGGGTTTTCGAGAGAGAAATAGCTTGCTTTCTTTTTGCTTGAAGATGAACAATTTCCGAATGAGAGAGAGAAAACTGGAAAATGAATATATATGGGTTATGAAAGAACATGTCTTCGTATTTTGAAATTTTGATCGAGATCAACGGTTCAGATTTAGCATGTCAAACCACATTTAATCTCGCATTTAATGCGGCAGCATTTATATCCAATCATATGCTTATCAGGACTTTTTTTTACGTACCCATCATTATTACACTGACGTCATCCTTAAATAACATTCCCGCTCATTAAAAACCAATGCGTTTTTGTCACTTAGCTCATAAATGACTCAGCTCATATCCAAAGTGACTTAACTCTGCTTCTCTCTTTTCATTAAGTGACTCAACTGTCAGCTAACTCGATACAGCTGACTTTCTGACATAGTTGTTTCACATGGCTGATTCGTGAAACTTGTTCAATTTCCATCTTCACATCTTCCATCTCTGCTGATTGAGTCTTCTGAGTGTTAACTTAGCTCAATTAACCCTAGCTCATGCTTAAGCTCTTCAAATCTTGACTCACATAAAGGCTTGGTGAATATGTCAGCTAATTGCTTATCAGTTGAGATATATTCCAAAGTGACGTTTTTCTTTTCAACATGATCTCTTATAAAATGATACCTGACATCAATGTGCTTTGTTCTTGAATGCAACACAGGATTCTGAGTGATTGCAATAGCACTTGTGTTATCACACATAATTAGAATCTCTTTTTCTTCAATCTCATAATCTCTCAGTTGTTGTCTCATCCATAAGACTTGGGCACAACAATGTTGCCCGCAACTATGTACTTACTACTTGTTTGTGGATGTGGCTATTGAGTTTTGCTTCTTGCTAAACCAGGAAACCAATCTATTTCCAAGCATTTGACATGTACCAGAGGTACTTTTCCTGTCAACTCTGCATCCAACACAGTCAGAGTCTGAATAACCAATAAGTTTGAATCCACCTTCTTTTGGATACCATAAGCCAACTTCCTGGCATCCCTTCAAATACCTTAGGATTCTCTTAGCTGCAGTCATGTGACTCTTTTTTGGTGCAGATTGAAATCTTGCACATACACATACTGCAAAGGTGATGTCTGGCCTGCCGGCTGTTAAGTAGAGCAATGATCCAATAAGTGCTCTATATCTGGTTTGATCTACAGCCTTGCCATCTGCATCCATGTCCATTTTGACTGATGTGTTCATTGGTATTTTCACAAAATACTTCTCTTCCATACCAATTTTTTTATTAAATCTCTGGTGTACTTTGTTTGACTTATGAAAGTTCCATCCTTTAATTGCTTGACTTGAAGTCCTAGGAGGAAAGTCAGCTTTCCCATCATGCTCATTTCAAATTTGCCTTGCATTAGGTTTGAGAACTTATCACACAGCTCTTTGTTTGTGGATCCAAAAATGATGTCATCCACATATATTTGAACAAGCAATATACTCTCTCCATCTTGAATCTCTTCAAGAGTGTTCTCATCCACTTTGCCTTTGGTGAATCCATTGTCGATTATAAATATGTAGACAATGTATCATACCATGTTTTTGGTGCCTGTTTCAATCTATATAATGCTTTCTTGAGCTTGTACACCTTATCTCCAATAGTCTTACGCTCAAAGGCCGAGGTTGCTCAACATAGACTTCTTCCTCTAATAGTCCATTTAGAAATGCACTCTTCACATCCATTTGATATATAGTGAAGTTCTTATGAGCAACATAGGCAAGAAACATCCTTATTGCTTCTAATCTTGCAACAGGAGCAAATATTTCATCAAAATATATTCCATCTTCTTGGCAATACCCTTTCGCTACCAATATTGCTTTGTTTCTTACCACGGATCATTCCTCATTCATCTTGTTTCTGAAAACCCATTTTGTGCCAATAACATTTTGATGGGTTGGTCTCTGCACCAATTTCCATACTTTGTTTCTTTCAAACTAATTCAAATCTTCTTGCATGGCTTGAATCCAATGTGTGTCATCCAATGCTTAAGATACATCTTTTGGCTCTATTTGGGAAATAAAACAAGTGAACATTTCTTCTTGCTGAGCTCTGGATCTGGTTCTTACACCATCTCTAACATCTCTAATAACTAACTCGGTGGATGGTCTCTCGGCCATCTCACATCGTTGGTTGGAGTAAGTCACCGGTCCAGTAGCCTCAGCCTATGTTGTTGTTGAACAACTCTTTCATTTTCATTCAGTTGTTGACTCTCCAGCTGTCTTTGAGATTCAGCTATCTCATCTTCATCTTGGTTGATTGCTCTTACTTCAACTTCAACATAGGGACTCTTCTGCATAGTTGGTTGATTCAAATTTTATTTATCGACTAACTCTTCAATGTCTTCCCACTCACATTAGGTTCATCAAAAACCACATGGATAGACTCTTCTCGTGACCATAGTCCTCTTGTTAAGCACTCTATAGGCTTTGCTCTCAGCTGAGTATCCTAAAAAGATACATTCACCAGCTTTAGCATCAAAAGCCTTCAAATTATCTTTGCCATTGTTCTGGATGAAATATTTACATCCGAATATCTTGAAATACCCAATGTTTGGCTTTCTCCCTGTCCACATTTCATAGGGAGTCTTGGTTAATTGCCTGTTAATCATACATCTCTTTTGAGTATAGCATGTTTGTGTTAATGGCTTGACCCAAAATCTCTTAGTAATCCACCCACTAACATGGTTCTTGCGAGCTTCCTTGAGAGTTCTGTTCCTTCTTTCAGCTACTCCATTCTGCTGTGGAGTTCTTGCAACTGATAACTCATGAGCAATACCATTTTCACCACAATACTGAGTAATTATCCCATTGACAAACTCCGTTCCTCTATTAGACCTTATCTTTATAATGGTTTGGCTCTTTTCATTTTGAACTATTTTCATCAGTTGACGTAACTTCTGCAAGGTTTCCTTCTTTTTGCACATGAAGATTGTCCATGTATATCTTGAATAATCATCCACCACCACTAAGGTGTATTTCTTTCCACTTATGTCTTTGGCCGTTCAACAGACCAAATAGATCCATATGCAAAGATGCAATATCCTTGTTGAAGAAGGACTAGGCTTATCCTTAAATGAAGATTTGATTTGCTTTCCCATCTGGGATGCATCACATACACTTTCCTTCTTGTACACTGAGTCTGGCAATCCTTCCACAGGATGACTCCTTGCAAGCTTGTTGATTGTCTTGAAATTCGGATGACTCACCTTCTTCTTGTGCCACAACCAACTTGATTCGGTTGTACTTTTGCTAATGATGTTGTGTTTGGTGTAGCAAAGAGACCAATCTACCATATACATATTCTTCTGCTTGATCCTTGCAAAGACTATTTCATTTGATTCAAGATCTTTGTTCTGGCACACTCCCATATTGAATCCAACATTATAACCCTTGTCACAGAGTTGGCTGATGCTTAACAGGTTGAAGTTGAGGCCATCAACATATGCAACATCTGTGATTTCCAATCCATTTTTCTTGATGGATCCTGTGCCTTTGATTTCCCCTGGAGCTTCATTTCCTCCAAATATGACTTTTGCACCTCTAATCTCCTTGAATCTTGACAGGTTGTTCTTGTTCCATGTCATATGTCTGGAATAGCCACTATCCATGTACTAGGTTCCTTGGCACTCACTTCCTTGAACTCCGCAATCAAGGAAATAAGTTTTTAGGTACCCATACTTGCCTGGGTCCTGAGGGGTTAGTGTTGTAAGATGATCCAACCAACCTATAGCCAAATGATTGGACTCTAAGAGGTTGCCATCTATCTGTGTCATAATCATAGTGCACATTAACAAATTGCTTGGGGGTTTTAGGTTCATACAACTGTCTCTTTTGTCTGTATGCATGTGTGTGTGTCTTAGCAATTGCCTTCTTTGGGTAGTTGTGATATTTCTGAGTGTAGTGCCTGGGTGCATATGTGTGTTGATAATAACTCTTTTGCCTTTGGAATGACCTTTGATGAGGTTTAGGTCTTTCCCATCTAGGCTTGTAATCCATTGGTCTTTGGTGATATTTCACATTGTTCCAATCAGCTTGGCTTGGGTTGTTTCTACCATTTCCAACATGTGTGTTTCTCTGATGAAACTTCAGGGGTTTTTAATAGCTCTGTTTGTTCTTCACAGAGTGCTTTCTATTTGGAGTTTGCTGAGGAACTTGGCTAGATTTCTTCTCAGCTGTCCTCTTAGCATACTCAATCAAGGTTGTTTTCCTTTTCCTTTGTATCCAAGGCCTTTGTTTGTGATTGTGTTTAGGAGTGAATGTGGGTGCAACATTTGGTGTTTTGGATTTTTGAGATGCTTCATTGCTTGAAGATCCTTTTTCCAAAATCACTCTAGGAGATTGAATGTGCACAAAGGAATTGAATCTTATGCCTATCTTATCTCCACATTCTTTTTGATTCATGATAAGGTCATCCAATGATTTGGATGCCTTTGTAAATGAGGCAATCACATTTTTAAGATCATTTTCTCTCTTTTCTCAAAGAACTATCTCTCGATAGTTTAGCATTTTCACCTTCACTCAGATTCTCATCAACTATGTGACTTAGAGTACTCGCTTTCTTAGTCACCTGTGAGTTTTGGCTTTTGAGCTGGCTATTTTCCTCATTTAGAAGTGTGTGAGGATTTGATGTGCTCAAAGTCTTTCATCATTTTGCCTAATGAATCATAAATATCATAAGGGTTATGAAGTGTGTGTATCACAATCACTATCACCGAATCAATGAGATGAGTTAGAGTGTACCTCATCTTCTTGGTCTCGTTGATCTTGTTCTTTAGCCATAAGACGTATCATGGCTTCTTCTTCGAATCACTTGAGTAGTCGCCTTCACTACTCTTTGAGTCTCCTCGCTTTTTAGATTTAGTTGTCTCAAAGCAAACAACATGGCTTTCTTCTTTTCTTGTCTTCTTTCTCTCAAGACCTTTTTTTCTTCTTCATTCCTATATTTGTTGAATGGTGGATAGGAACAATCAACCGCAAAATGTCCTGGTTGTCTCGTCGGTGGCGGCAAGATTCGAGACTTGGGGGCAAAACCTATTTTGAAGACCTATAGAATGATTTTTTTCAAAATTTTGGGGGGGACAAATATAATTTTTCATTAGTATAGGTAAATTTTAAAATAAATAACAAATGTAAAAATTAAATTTTGAAAATTTTGGGGGCAAAGGCCCCCACTTGCCCCCTTAGTTCCGCCACACTGTCATAGCCTCCAACACAGTTCTCAACTCATTATCGCTCTTTCTGTCCTCAAGTTATCGGCTCTACGATATTCAACCCTTTGATGCTCGCCTCTTGGGTGTCCTTTTTTTTCCCTTGACTTAGGGAGTGAATGTCTCCTGGAGGTTTCACCCTTGTTTATTTTATAGTTCTTATTGAAGAACTTGTTGAATCTTTTAACCATTAGGGCAATTTCCTCCTGGTCTATGACTTCTTTTGTTCACTTTCTTTCCATCCTTGACTATTAATGCAATTGTCTTGTACAATCTTTCTCCTCTTGATCTTTTCTTCTCACCAAACTCATAGGCTTTGAGGTCCGAGAATAGCTCATGATTGGATGTTTTTAAGAGGTCCATTGAATGTCTTAGAGCCATAGTCTTCATTTCCCATTCACCGAAGGCTCTTAAGATCTTCATACACATCTCCTTTTGTGTGTATTCCTTTCCAAGAGTTGAAAGCTCATTTGTTATCTCAAGAATCTTGATCCTACTGATCCATAGATTCTCCCCGCAAACATTTTGAAATTTTCAAATTTTTGAACAACAACATATAATTTATTTTCTTTAATTTGCTCTGATCCTTCACAACTTAAAGTTAGTTTATCCCAGATTTCTTTTGCTATTTTGCAGGATTTGACTTTATCGAACATTGCTTTGTCCAAAGTTTTGTAGAGTATATCCTTGGCCACATTGTCCAAGTTGTATCTTTTCCTATCATTATTTGTCCACTCAGTCCTTGGTTTTTCAACTAGGGCTGGTCTTTCTTCAAAGAAGAAACTTTTCTCCTTCAAATTTCCTTACAAATTGTTCACTTTCAATATTTGCAGTGGCCCCATCCTCTATAACAAGCCACATTTCATCGCGTAGAATAGATAGATAAGCCTGGATACGAATTTCTAGTCATCAAATTCCTCAACAGTGAACATAGGAATACGTGTCAAATTTACTTCCATAATAATAACTTTGCTAAAAATAAAAGATTTTGAAAATACAAGTGTTTGAAACCTTTTTGAAAAGATAGAGATCTAGTTCAGTAACCAGTGCGGAAGGCTCAATGAACCAATCGCTCTTATACCACTTGTAGGTCCCAAGGGGTGTAAGTAAAGTTTAGGAGGAGGGGGTTGAATAGACCTTACCAACTTTTTGATTTTTGTCCTTTTAAACTCTTACAGAGTTAACACAAACAGCTGAGTCCTTGAGGGACAGCTAAGTTGGTTATTCATCAGAGTTAGCCACTCAACAGACTCGATAGAGCTGTTGATAGAATAACTCAGCTGTTCAACTTGAACCTTAACTTGGTTGTGTTGGTTTTATCAAATAAGACTTAACACCCTTTGATTTGTTTTAAACTTGTTTTAACACTTGATTTTAGCACTTGGTTATTAATCAGTTGGATAACAAATAAGTTTATCAACAGATATAAAGTGAGTATGCAGAAATATAAATGTGCTGAAAAATAAATGACACGGTTGATTTTTATAGCCTCTAATCCTCTCTTCTCCAACTCCCCAAGGAATCCACTATGTAAAAGATCCGTTTACAAAGTGGTCAACGATCCTAGAGACAACCTTGGTCACACAATGCTTTCTTCCGACTCGCCTTCTTCACAGGCAAATTTTGCCTTTGTTACTTCAAATGACTTTCTCAAGCTCTTGGATTTGATCACGGCCATCCAATAACTTGATACTGGTTCGACCTTGAACCTTCCTACGATCCTCCTTGGATGGTAGACCCCTTTTGATTCTTCAAAAGTTTCCTCTTCAATAGTTTGAAGTTGTCTTTCCTTCACAACTTTGTGTTGGATCGATTTCCTTCGAGTTTCAGGCTTGAGGATCCGCTTGAATATACTTGAGAATATTTGTAGGTTTACTTGAATATTATTTTCTTGTTCGTGGTTCAGTCACCTTTTCTCAATGAAATTCCTCAGCCTTTTATAGTGAACTTTCAAAATCACCCGTTGAAGAGATAAACCGATTTCAAAAGTCACTAGTGTTCGTTGGCTTGTCTTTTCTTGGTCATCAATCTTGAGATGTAGACCCTTCCTCGTATTAAATGAGTTTGCGGCTTTTTCATGTTCGACATGAGGTGCAAGAGTTTTCCATTGGTTTATTCCATTTGCACGCTTCTGGGATGAGCACTTTAAGACTGGCAATATGGAAGTATTACTTATTTAAGTAATGTTCTTGACTTCGTAACGGATTTATTTCGCTTAACTCATCTTGTCGCTTTTTTTCCTCGGTGACTTGAAATCGCTCCAATCATTAGATGACTCATCCTGTCACTTCAACTTGAGACTTGGCTTCTTGAGTTGACTTTGACCGAGTCTTCACACGCTTGTTCCTCACCGATACATCTTCAAATGAGTTCTTGATCTTCTATCTTGGCCATACTCGGTTGTTTCACAATGAGTCTTCACTTCGATCTTGATTGACTTCTTGTATTTCCAGGCGTAGCCGACTTTGACTAAATTTTTCCAAATTTCTATCTATTACAATGCAAATTACAAGGAAAATGGGGTGCCAACTTTCTAGTTTTAGTTTTACATGGCATTCATAAAAACTATAAAATAAATTTCCCAATAGTTTTCCTTCCTAATGTACTCGATAGGCCTAACAAACCTCCTCCTGGCTACTTAGCTTTCTTCGTAGGTCGATCGAGGGGGCCTTAGATTTCCTATTCATTCTTTTATGGCCGAGGTGTCTGCCATGTAAAGTGTTCCTCTCAATCAATTGGCTCCTAATTCCTTTAGAATTATGGCCGTTTTCTCATGATTACAAGTTACTTAAATATCACTCCCTCAACCTATTTTTTACTCTTTTCAAGTAAAGACCACGTCCACAAAAGGTTTATTTTACATCACCTCCCAAGGTGATGCTCAATTTCTTAGTAAATATCCTCCTCTATTAAATTCGGAAAGATAGGTACTTTTAGTTTCCTCCTTCACATCAAGGCTTGCTTACTACCAATGACTTGACTCTCCCAAGTCAACCCATGATAACCCCGCAGCTCGATCACCCGAGCTTCAATCACTCATTGAGAGATTAACGGGGGTCAAGTATGACCTATCCCGACTTGTTACTCCATCCCTCCTTCACCATTTCCAGCTGAGCTCCATTATTGTCCCTCTTGAGGATGAGCTCAGTAACTTATTGTGCCATTACTCTTCCTTTTATACTCTCCGATTCTTTACTTGTCATTTTTCCTTTCATTTTACAGACACAATGACGGCCCAGATGATTGCCGAGCAAGAGAAAGAAGAGAGGAGACTCGCTGCCTCTGCAACTGTTCCTCTCCCTTCCGAAGGGGCTTTTGGCTCAGAAGCTCAGGGGAGCTGCTCCCTCCAAACTACTCGCCCTGATTATGTTTCTGTTGTCCTAGACGATCTCACGGGTCCTTCAAGCTGACCTGTAGCGAAGCCTCCCCTTAAGAGGCCCACTATGGGTATCAGCACTTCTGCCAAAAAACCCAAAATTACTCCGATGTTTGCTACGCCGATCTCCTATGCTCGCAGTCCCATACACACTCCAAATCAAACATTTTTCGTGGGTAACTCAATTTTGAAAAACATTGATGGTACTCTAGCTACCCAATACATCCACGACAACTGTCCTAGCCCCGACCACCCGACCCTCGAAAAGCTTAGGGATGCCGAGTTGGTGAGCTCATTCTGCTTAGATCAGTCTAGAGCAGAAGTAAAATTTGCCGCCCTAATCTCTCGAGCTCGAGTTGGCTTTGTTAATCCTGCTGCAGTGAATGAGCTCAACTCTCTGAAGAAAGAGTACCAGAAATTGAAGTCCAAGGAAGCTGATAACTCCGACCTTATGGCTGAGCTGAACGACCTCCAAATCTAGTGCACAACCAATGTCGACCAAGCCCGAGCCGAGGGAATTAAGATCGGTTGTCAGGGCTTCTTGTCATCCTCCGAGGGTTTCTCCATCATTCAAGCAGTTCGGGAGCGGGTTAAGCAGGCCTTCCTCTACTCTACAAAATTTATCAAAGTATTATCCGCTGGAGATATGGAATACCATCATTTTGCTTTCGACCAGGTAGTAGTGCAGCTCAAATAGAAGGGAATTACTAAACAGTTCGATAGGCAAAGCCCTAAATGCCTCCTTACCGATCCTAAAGGTTTCGTTTTTTCAAGTGAGGCAAATCGCGTTAACAAAGCTACTGTCGAGACCTTCATCGAATCCCTATTTACTCATCTCCTTCTCCACCCTGCTTCGAGCTCGGGAGGTGCCCTTTCATACCCCGTGGAGATCAGCAGGCTTTACAGCTCCCCGAAAGTGCACTTGTTCCTGCTTCTGGAGGTCAAGGAGAGACTCAAGAGGAATAGGATCCCGAGATCACCATCATGGACGACGTGACCCTCTCCACAGATGACTATGCCCTGGAGAATGTTCTTCCTACTGCTTAGGAACTGTTTCTATTTTATTTTGTACTATTGTTCCTCATTTTGAATTGTAACATTTCTATATGAATGAAACTTTATTTTGCCTTATCATTTATTGTAAATTTCTCTTCTGATCTCATTTCTCTATTATTTTTGTAAATAATAGCTCGACTCTATTTTTATCAAATGATCTTTACCAATTCAATTCTAACTAGGCTCGGCACCTCAAGGCTTCAAGTATTTAGAATTTGAACTATATACATTATTATATATATATTTTTTTTCAAAATAAATTGGCTCTAGCCGAGCTCCATGTCTTGGCCTCGTGGCCCCAAGTATTTGGAGTCTAGCTCGAGCTGAGCTCCGAATACTTGTCAATTTTTTCAAATGAAGCTGGCTCGAGCTGAGCTCCTTGCCTTGGCCTCGTGGCCCCAAGTATTTGGAGTCTAGCTCGAGCTAAGCTCCAAAGACTTGTCAATTTTTTTCAAGGAAGGCGCTCGAGATGAGATCATTGCCTTGGCCTCATGGCCCCCAAGTATTTGGAGTCTAGCTCGAGCCGAGCTCCAAATACTTGTCATTTTTTTCAAAGGAAGGGGGCTCGAGCCGAGCTTCTTGGCTCGTGGGCCCTAAGTATTTGGTGTCTAGCTCGAGCCGAGCTCCAAATACTTGTCAATTTTTTTCAAAGGAAGCTAGCTCGAGCCGAGCTCCTTGCCATTGGCCTCGTGGCCCCAAGTATTTGGAGTCTAGTTCGGGCTGAGCTCCAAATACTTGTCAATTTTTTCAAAGGAAGCTGGCTCGAATCGAGCTCCTTGCCTTGGCCTCGTGGCCCCAAGTATTTGGAGTCTCGCTCGAGCTAAGTTCCAAATACTTGTCAATTTTTCAAAGGAAGCTGGCTCGAGCCGAGCTCCTTGCCTTGGCCTCGTGGCCCCAAGTATTTGGAGTCTAGCTCGAGCTGAGCTCCAAATACTTGTCAATTTTCTCCCAGACATTCTTCAAAGTAGTAGATAATTTTCATTCAAATTGCAGAAAGCTTTTCATTACATTAGATATCTCCAATTTACGAGTAATATTTCTTCAAATTGTTGTTGTTGCATGCCCGCTGGGGTTTTCAACCATTCAGTTCTTCCAGCTCATATGCTCCTCCAGCCAACACCTTTATCACCCAAAGTGGTCCTTCCTAGTTCGCATCCAACTTTCCATTGTTCTTACTAGCATCCGCCCTCCTTAGCACCAGATCTCCGACCTGAAAGGCCCTCCTTATCACTTTCTTGTTATACGTTGTTTTAATCCTCTCTCTTGTTCTCTCCATCTGTAGAAATGCCATTTCTCCTTTTTCATTAATAGTGTCCAAGGCTTGGATCATCATCTCATTTTCATTCTCTCAAAAGTTTGCAATCTATGAGTCTCCATCCCAATCTCTGCGGGTATGACAACATCCATTCCATATACTAGACTAAAAGGAGTTTCTTTAGTCGCCTCTTTCGGATTAGTCCAATAAGCCCACAAGACCGAGCTCGACTCTTGAACCCATGCTCCTCCCGCCTTTTCTAGCCAAGCTTTGAGTCCTTGAACCAAGATCTTGTTGGTAACTTCCACTTGCCCATTAGCTTGTCGATGAGTTACCGACGTGAAATTCTGTTTTATCTTCATCTCATCACACCATGCTGCTTGTATACCCGCTCCCGCAAACTGTGTTCTGTTATCCAATATAAGTATTTGAGGTGTTCCGTATCGACACGCAATATTTTGCCAAATGAACTTCATTACTGCATCTTCATTTATTTTTGCCAAGGACTCAGCTTCGACCCACTTACTGAAGTAATCAATTGCTACAATCAGAAATTTCCCCTGGCCTGATGCCGGATGAAATGGCCCTACTATGTTAATTCCTAACTTTGCGAAAGGACATGCCAAACTCATTGTCATGAGCTCCTCTGCTGGTCGATGTATAAGCGGCATGAATCTGGAATTTCTCACAAGCCCTCACCATTTCTATGTTTCTCTTTCACGCGAGGCCAAAAGTAACTACCGCAACACTTTCTTTACCAAAATCCTTGTTCCCATGTGATTTCCACAAAGACTCCTTCGTGTATTTCCTTTAACACATACACACCTTCTTCCTCGCTTAAGCACCTTAACAAGGGCATGGAAAAGCCTCTTTTGTACAACTTGTCTCCCACTATGCAAAAGTGAGTAGCTCGGATCTTAAGCCTAGCTGATTCACTTATTTTCTCAGGTAGGATACCTCTTATTAAATAAGCCAAGATATCAGCTCTCCAATCCTCCTTTTCCGTGATCTCTCCGACCTCCATGATCAACACAGTTTCTTTTGCCACAAGGAAAGTTATTTGCTTTATTTGATTTTCCATAGCCGAACTGGCCATTTTTGCCAAGAAATTTGCATGGCCATTATCCGCCCTTGGGATCTGACAAATCTTTAACCTCCTGTAACCACCCCTCAAGAGCTCGGTATGCCTCCACATACTTCTTCATTCTATCCTCCCTCATTTCAAATTCCCCCATTACTTGTTTATGGACGAGTTGGGGTCCATATAAACCAAAATTCTAGTAGCACCCATCTCTATAGCCATCTAAACTCCTCTAATGAAAGCTTCATACTCCGCTTCATTATTGGATAATTTGAACTCCAATCTGACGGCAAAGTCATTCTCAATTACTTGTGGACTGATTAAAACAATACCAGCCGAACAACCCGAGCTCCCAACCGATCCATCCACGTATACCACCCATGCCCCTTCTTCACTAGGAGCTTTTGTTAACTCTTGCACAAAATCTGCCAAGGCCTGAGCCTTGATGGCCGACCTACTCTCAAATTTAATATCATATTCGCTCAACTCAATAGCCCACTTAACCAACCTTCCAGCCACTTCGCGCTTACTTATCACATTTTTTAATAGCAGTTAGTTCGAACAATTACCTTATGTGAGAAGAAATACGGCCGAAGTCCCCTTGTTGTTACCACCAGCGCCAAACCTGCTTTCTCGATCTCTGCATACCTCAACTCTGCATTCCTCAGCACCTTGCTGACATAATATACTGGTTTCTGAACCGACCTCTCCTCTCTAATTAGCATTGTGCTAACCCCTGCCCCCCTACCGAGATGTATAAATACAAGGGCCCCTCTAGCACGGACTTAGTTAACAAAGACAAATTGGCCAAGTAATCTTTCAAGTCTTCAAAGGCTCTCTGACACTCCTCATCCCAAACAAACTTTTTAGTTTTCCTCAATACCTTAAAAAGGGCAAACTCCTCTCAACCAATCGAGAAATGAACTTATTCAAAGCCGTCAATCTTCCCATTAGACATCGCACTTCCTTAGCATCTCGAGGTGGATCCATTTCTCTAATAACTCTCACCTTCTCTCGAAAGTTAGCCTATATTCCTTTCTCCGTCACCACGTAACCTAAGAATTTTCCCGACCTCACACCAAAAACACATTTCTTAGATTAAGCTTCATCTTGTATTTTCTAAGAGTGACAAAAGTTTCCGCCAAATCTTTCACATGATATGCCACCCTCATGCTCTTGACCAAAGATGTCATCCACATAAACCTCGATGTTCCTCCCAAGCCGCCCTAACATTTTGTCTACCAACCTCGATACGTAGCTCCCGCATTTTTTAGCCCAAAAGGCATTACTACATAACAAAAGGTATCGAAAGAAGTGGTGAAGCTCGCCTCTTTTGGTCCTTCTCCACCAATTTAATCGATGATACCCCCGAGACGCATCCATCATACTTAGCAATTCACATCCGAATTAGAATCGACCAATTGATCGATTCGAGGCAATAGATAATAGTCTTTTTCGCAAGCTCTGCTCAAATCCCTAAGTCCACACACATCCTCCAATTTTTTTCCGTCTTTTGCACCAAAGACCGCATTAGACAACCATTCTAGGAATTGAATTTCTTTGATATATCCCGCGTTCAAGAACTTCTCGCACCTCAACCCAAATGATCGCATCCTTTTTAAGGCCGAAATTTATCTTCTTATGTTTCACAGGCTTATATGAGGGGTTTGTATTAAGCTTATGCTCAGCTATGCTCGGATCTAGTCCCACTAAATCATTCACGGATCACTCAAATACATCTACATTACCCTCAAAAGTTCCACCAACTCCTCCCTCAACTCCTCCGATAAACCTTTCCCGACTTTAGTGACCTTATCAGGGTCTCCCGATACCAACTCTACAATCATGGGCTCCTCATTCGGTTGCACATGCTCAACAGGTTCGTCCTTCAACTTAATAATCTTATCCTTATTCTTATCATCATAAAAATGCTCCTCTCTCTCGCTTTCTAAATGCTCTCCATATACAATTTCCTCGACATATCTCGATCCCCGCCGACCTCACCGACCTCCTTTCCTAGCGGGAATTTCATTTTCAAATGATACACAAAACCACATCTGAAGGCATTCAATGATGGTCTACCCAACATTGCATTATATGAAGAAGGTGCATCAACTACCAAAAACAGGATCATTCTTGTTTTACGACAGCTCATTTCCTAAAGAAACATGTAGGGTGATCATACCTAAAGGTTGGTGTTCGACCACTAAACACCTATAAAATTCTAACAATCCTCGCAAGAGAACAAGATCAATTGTCGGGTAGCAAGTTAACCACAAGTCGCTTTCTCAAGGAAGACTTAATCGGAAATAATTATTATGTATAACAGTAAACAAAAAGTAAACCATAAACACTCTAACCAGATTTGTTTGATTTTAACTAAATAAAAACGAGTAAAAAGACAATTTAAAACTTAACGCAATTAAACTCGAAGAAAAACGATATGAATGAAAGTATCAAATAATTGATCATGCAGTTAACAAATATAACAAACATGTAAAACTAGGCCTAGATCTGATAACTCACGTATTCACATATTAGGGCTATCCTAACATAATTTGCTATTTTTATTAAGCTAGGTTAGATAATACATTTCTGATTCATATCTAACTCTCTGAATAAACTTAGTCCAGGAATAATATCTTCCCTCGATCTCAATCATTCCCTCAAAACAATCAAAAGTTGATCAGACAATCAATTATCAAATAAGCAATTCATTCAGGAAAGCAAACCAATCAATCAATACTCAAACTTATTTGTTTGAATCAAATCTTCATAATCCTAGAACAAAGAAACTAGTTCATGCTTGGGGGTGGGATCATAATCTCAATTGAAGGGAAGAAAACAATCATAAACATTATCATGCAACAACAATAATCACCCACCAATTGGAATCAGACAAAAGAGATGAAGAAATATTATGCTTTGATTAAGCCGCAAAAATAACTTCAATGTAAAGAACCCAAGCAATCCCAATGTTGAAAAGCAAGAGAAAAGAGAGAAAACTAGAGTCTAAAAGTGCTAAGAAGTAATGTGTACTAAATTATGGATCCCCCAAGGGCTATTTATAAGTCTAAAAACCTATATAAGGTGGAAGAATCCAAAAAGAAGAAGGAAAAACGAATAAAAATATGGAATGTTTCAACGGTGCGCACCGCGCGTCGTTCCTTGTACGCCGCGCACTTGGCTGGTGCGACCTTCCTCGCGCATGCGCGCGTCCATGCACTCATGCCCAGCGTGCACATTTCCGTCATGTTTGACGATGCGCGCCGCGAACAAGTGCGCGTATGCTATGTTTCCTCCACTGTTTCATATGTGTGCCTCGCACCCTTGTGCGCGCATGCAAATGCGCACTTTCCTAGACTGTCGTCTGCCCACAAGTAATGCCCGTTTTGCCTATTTTAGCCCGTTTTTGAGATTTCTTTTTATGAAAACCTATGGAATTGAAAAAATACCCTACGTAACATACGATACTATAAAACGGGACGAAAAGACACAAAATTACGCACAATCACACACAAGAAAAATAGAAATCGCACAAAAATCACACATAAAAATATGCAAAATAACTCCCCCATACCTAGCCTTTTGCTTGTACTTAAGATAATAATAATGCCCATAAACTCAATAAGAAATATTATGTTTATTTTGAGAATCAATTACTCCATAACATCAAGTTCCATCTACCTCGTATTATTCATCATCGATCCCCAACCTTCGCAATAGACTCACTCGGCTAAAGTTAAACATTATTCAAAGTGTTTGGCTTTTTTTACTAAATTTCAAATTTGTGTCAAAAGTTGCAACCCTTTTACTCATATAACAAATCACACAATTACTAGCCATTATTTGTCTTTTTCCCTTTTTTTCCGCTAGAACTCCTAAGATATTCTTCCACTAGGTATAAACTTTGGATGTTTTCCAAAGACTCCTAGGGTGGTTTCCCATACTCATGTTTTAGCCGCCGTTTTACATAAAAGTCAAACATGGGGCTCATGAATGCTCCTAATTACTAAGCGGCTCAACCAGCGGAGTATAATCTCGATTGTTCTATTTTTTTATATATAAAGCTCTATAATGCATTTTTTTTCCGCAAAGCTAGCAATGACTTCAATGCGTAAAAATAAAAGAGAAGAAAAAATACGTCCCTAAAAATTACGAAGATTGATAAGTAGTGCCATAATCACATCCGCCTACGATTCTGCAAAAGCCATGTGAAGAGGACAAAATAATAACACCACGCACATACAAATATGAAAACACACAACTCACACAAATTTTTATTTTTTACTTTGTTAAAGGAAAATAACACAGTAAAAATGTTTGGGTTGCCTCCTAAGAAGCGCTCTTTTAGCGTCATTAGCTTGATGATGTCAACGAAGAGAGTCAAGGCAGGTCATCGAGCAAGACCTCTATCACCACCTCGAGTTTTTATTTAGCAGGGCTTGCGCTTCAATCATATTGTCTTCCTTCCATAGACATCTTTCATGACAGATTTGGTATGGAAAATAGCATTATCATTCAAAACACAGACAGGACTACGAGCCATATCAAAAATTAAAAATATTACAGTTTTTCCCAAGAAATTCATACTCAGTTTTCTATTTTTGACATTAATCAAGGTATGTTGTGGCCATGAATGGTCCACCTAACAAGATAGTATGATCTTTAAGATTACCTTTATCCTTTTCCGTATCCAAGACAACAAAATTAATGAGAATTTTAAAATCGCCTACTGTAGGTCCCAAGGGGTGTGAGTAAGGTTTAGAAGGGGGGGTTGAATAAACCTTACCAACTTTTCGAATTTAGTCCTTTTAAAATAGTTCGAGTTAATTTCACAGCTATGTCCTTGATGGACAACTAAGTTAGTTAACCAAAGAGTTAGCCACTCAACGCACTGGCCGAGTTGTTGATAGAATAACTCGCTTGTTTAGTCTAATACTTAACCCTACTGTGATGAGATTTTCAAATAAGACTTAACACCCTTGAATTTGGTTTAGGTTTGTTTTAACACTTGATTTTAGCACTTTGTTAAATATCGGTTGATAGCAAATTATCACAGATATGAAATGATATGCAAAATTAAATGTTGAAATATAAATGACACAATAATTTTTATAGAGGTTCAAGATGGGGTAATTCTTCTAATCCTCTCTTCTCCAACTCTTGATAGGAATCCACTAAGTATTGATCGAGTAGAAAGTGGTTATCACCCGGATACAAGTCTTGATCACACAAATGACTTGATCCTTTGTGACTCACCGAGATGCCTTGGTCACACAAATGGCTTCTCGTCCGACTCACTTTCTTCACAGTATGGCGGCCGCTTGCTACTTTCAAATCACTTGCTCAAGTTCCTTGATTTGATCACGAAGCCCTCCAATAACGTAAGACTGGTTCGACCTTGAACCTTTCTACAATCCTCCTTAGAATGTAGACCCCTTTTGATTCTTCAAAAGTTTCCTCTTCAACAGTTTGAAGTTGTCTTTCCTTCACAGCTTGGTGTTGGATCGATTTCCTTCGAAAGTTAGGCTTGAGGATTTTGCTTGAATAACTTGAGAATGAGTTGCAGGTTACAATACGAATAATTGCTTGATAGTTCATGGTTCAGGTATTCAAGGTAACCCTTTCTCAAAGTGATTCCTCAGTCTTTTATAGTGAACTTTTAACAATCTGCCCGTTGAAGAGATAGGCTAATTTCGAAAGTCACTTTTGTTCGTTGGCTTGTCTTGTTGCAATCCTTGATATTGACATTTCCTCGTATTAAATGAGCATTCAACTTTTCAGAGTCTGACATAAGGTGCAGTGCTTCCCATTGGTTTATTCCTTTTGCACGCTTCGATCGAGCACTTTAAGACATGGCAAAGATGGAAGTATTACTTGTTTAGGTAATATTCTTGACTTCGTACAACGGATTCTTTTTCGCTTAACTCCTTTTTGCGCTTGCCTTTCCCCCAGGTGACTTGAGTCTGCTCCAATGATTGAAAGACTCATCTGTCACTTCAACTTGACTTGGCTTCTTGAGTTGACTTGACTGACACTTCACACAGCTGTATCCCTGATGATACTCCTTCAGTCGAGTTCTTGACTTCTCCTCCTTGCCATACTCAGCAGTTTCACAAAAGTCTTCATTTCGG
Source organism: Rehmannia glutinosa (assembly GCA_016081115.2). Classification (NCBI taxonomy): domain Eukaryota; kingdom Viridiplantae; phylum Streptophyta; class Magnoliopsida; order Lamiales; family Orobanchaceae; genus Rehmannia; species Rehmannia glutinosa. Next base: position 103,394,173 of record CM071936.1, read on the forward strand.
TCTTCGATTGACTTCTTGTATATCTAGGCATAGCCGACTTGACTCACTCGGCATGACAAATTCTATCTATTATAATACAATTACAAGGAAAATGGGGTGCCAACTTTCTAGTCTAAGTTTTACATGGCATTCATCAAAATCTAATAAATAAATTTCCCAACAATTTCCCCCTTTTCGATGATGCCAAAACTTATAACATACATACAAAATGTAAATAGCAAAGATACATACAGACAATGTAGAAACAGAGAATGTATGCGTAGAATCGATCTTTTTATTGATCATAACATTCTTGTCCTTTACACGTTGTTTACAAAGTGTATCGAGCAACATGGCATTCTATATCTAAGCAAGAATATAGAAATTACAGATTTTTATTCAACGTACAGAAGACTTACATACATATGCATTTACAATAGTAAAATACATGAAGGGGTGGACAACAACACTTCATCTCATTCGCTGCCTCCTTCTTTTTCTTCTTCAACTCATTGCCCTCTGTCTCTTTTCTTCTTTTCATCTTCAATCGCTTTCTTTTTCTCGTATGCTCTCTTTGCAAAGATCGCCTATTCTCTTTCTTTCTTGCCTTTCTTCCCACAAATCTCTTTCCTTTTGTTTTCTTCTTTGATCCTTTTGACATAGTCAAGATTCTTCCTAGCCACTTCTCGCCTTGGCTACTTCATCATATCCGGCCCAAGAGATCCTTCCCTTCTTGCCCTGGATCTACATATTCAATATTCTTGGGTAGAGGTCTAGGTTGAAAACCTCCGCCTCCACCACTTCTTCCTCTTCCTCTCGGGCGTATATTATACTCGAGTCTTCTTCTTTCCAAAGAGAGTGATCGCTCGTAGTCCGTTGTCTGTCGCCTTCTTCGCACACTTCGCACTTTCCCCAATACAAGTCCTGTGCTTGGGGGCTATGGACATATTTTTGAAGTACCCTCAAATTCGAGCGTTTTGAATTCTTCCACCGATTGTGGCTCGTCTCCGCGTCCTGAATGGCATCTCGTGTCTTTTCCTACCATAATGCCTCCGTATTGTTTCAATATATCCATCACATGGGCATCCATTTTTCTTTCGACCTCCTTCATCCCTCGCTTCTATGATTTTTATCTCCTCGGACATATAGGCACAACAGAGTGTTGAAGTGGCGTACTTATCGAAGTTTGTTGATTATGCCACCGTGACAAGGCCTTGTTGAGGGGTTTCAAGCAAACAAGAGAGTCATATCTTTTGAACCTTCCCCTCAATCTGTTTTCCCTTCTCTTTCTTCCTCGTTTCTTCACTGCTTTCTTCTTCTTCAACAACAAGCGTCCTTCTCTTTCTCATCACCGACCCTTTCAACGTCTTTAGGTATTCCTCTTCCCCTTTTTGGCATCATTAAAGGAGAGAGGAACCCCCCGAAACATGCCAAAGCATGAAATCTAGGCGGCCGATAGCCGAAGTTTTGCTTGGATTCTCGGCTGCGAGTATCTTTGTTCAAATTTTGAGCGGGTGTCTTTTGATTCGCCGCCACAGCTTCATTTCAGCCATAAGAAGGCCGAACTTTTCATTCATATTCTCCTCTACGTGCGTAAGTTTTTTTCGATGAAATTCTCGCAGCTAGCCCATTTCGGGTATGGGAGGCATGCATTCTGTCAATATTTTCTTGCATCCTCGTCTTTATGTCAGCATTATCAGCGCTCCAGATCAACATTTTGTTGTACAATGCCTTGAAGTATCTGACTTGTTCGAGTCGCATTGTACGTTGTTGTTGACACAATTCCCTGATTCTAATCACTATCCCACGCAGATCGGCTATAAGAGTTGTATCCCTGTTGTCTAGCCGCATATCTAAGTGTCCTGGTGCCGTTCTATCTTCTCAATCTCCGCAAGAATTGTCTTGAAGACCTCCCGTAACTCAGCTGTCACCTCGGTCTCAGCTGGCGGCCAAGCTGTATCAAAATCAAAGTCTGCTGGGACGATAGTATCTGTGGGAATAACTGGATCAGGTCGAACGTTGAAACGGCGCTGTTCACGGGTTGTTTCCTCTTCAAGGTCGGGCAACTCAATCTGGAAAGGAAAAGTTTCTTCAAAAACATCATCACGCACGTATGGAATTGAGGATTCAACTATTCGTGCTTGTGATGATTCAGGTTGAGTCGTGCTTGCTGCAGCTTTGGGAGCTTGCACAGATAACTCGGTCTCAGCTGGGCCTTGGTGAGATGATTGTCTAGGCGATCGAGCCTCACTGTCTTTGACCTTCGTTGGCCTCAAAGGGTTTCTTCTAAATGAATTTGTGTGTCCTCACCGCACCATCAACACATCGGAAGATGATGAGTCTTGAAGACTTGCTCATCATCAAAATTGAACCCGACGAGCAGCCTTGAATTATGTCTTACTCGCATTTGGTAGAGCGTCCTCAGCTGAGTCTTTGTGATGTTCAGTTGGAGTAGACTCAGCTTCATCTGCAGATCCCACGAAAGTTGTATCAGGATCATCCTAGGAGTCATGAAGAGCATTAATTTCCTCATCTGAGTCAGCAATTATGGTCTGAAGAATGCTCTTATCTCCTTTAGTTTTACCTAGAGAAGTCTCAACCTCCCGTAGGCCTTTATTACCTCATGCGCCTCAATCTGCAGGGGGCTTTTGTATAATCCCTTCGACAGCGTAGTGTTTAGGGTCTTCTCGATGGCATCCACAGAGTCTCAACTCCGTGGATTGTACTTTCATTGCCCGAGTGTTAACTCCCGGCAGATCCATCATGTGCCTCGACTGCATCAGCAGCGTCCTCAGCCTGCAAAGCTATTGGCACTTCAGTTAAGGCAGATTTAACTATCTGAGCGTCGTCAGTGACAACTTTCTATGGTTCTCTTTCTTGTTCCTTCTCCACATCGCCTCCTAGATTCAAGGTGGAGTCAGCTGCAGCATCCTCTGACTTAGCTGCAGTGGAGGGAGTTTCCCCCTCAGCTGGCACACCAGCTGAGTGACTTGTGTTGGGGTCACTCTTCTCCAAACTCCCGGCTTTGTCAAATAAGTGGTCAGCCGTAGGGGCAGGTGGTAAGATACCTTCAGCAGAGGTTGGCTCAACTTGGGTGCCCAAATTCCCAGTGTCACGCCAAGTCCCTTGGATCCGTCTTCTGAGTGAACTGGGGAAGTGGTTGCAGTAATGACATTGGCAATTTGTTGCACTACTCCCAACGGATCAATCTCCAGATGAGATTTGGAAGACTTTCCTGTCCTTCCATCGCCTCTTTCGCATGCAACAAACGGATTCCCCGCATGGCTTACGCATGTCCAACTTTTCTTGTGCGTAAACGGGGTCCAAGACCTCATCACCGCCTGAGAGTATGTCGAGATGAGGATGAGTATGGTCATGGTTCCAGGTGAGAGGACAAATGTCGGCTTTCTCGAGCTTGAGCTTTCCTCTCGCTAATCTCTCCTTCTCTTTTTCCTTGAAGATCTGCAAGATATCTAGCAGCTTGTCTTCATCAAGTGCACGACCATCGCGGGTCAATCCGGAAGTTCATCAATTCTTCTTCTTCCTCAATGAATTCGGGTGTGCGAATTGCTCCTTGATCGACTAAGCTTCCATTTTCTCCATTCTCTCGCACGATTTTGGATGTCCGGATACGGTGGAGAGAGCATAATCACATCATCGCTCATCTTCTTCTTGTTGTCCTTCATTTTCGTGAATGGAGGGTAGCAGACTTCCTTGCTCTTCACCTTCAGCGTGCCGCGCAGTGAGATACAAATCCCTATCGACAGAGATTTAACTGCCTCGGCTACTTATTCCTCACTGCTCGTCCCACACCGGTCTTGATGTGCCTCTGGCGATTGGCCTCGGACAGACTTGGTTGTTTCATCAATAACTTCCGAGACGCACTTCTCCGAGTCTCGAGATCTTTTCCACTGAGTGGCGACTAATCAAGCTCAAGCTCAACGCTTGGTGAGTCTTCTTTTTTTGGTCCTTACCGGAAGAATTTCTGGTTCGATATGGTTTCCTTTGACTCACGGCGCGCGGGGCCGTGCATCCTTCTTCGTCCGAGGAGCCGCTTTCTTGGCTTGGCGATTTTTCTTCTTGATGGTCGAGAAGGTATTTGAGGTTCCTTCTCCACCTCGGCCGCAGGGGCGGGAGACAAGGTTGCGAGGGGGTGACTCACTGCAGGGGCAGGCAGTTTTCTTTTTTCTTCTTTCTTCTTTTTCAAAGCTTCAGGCAAACTTTCTTCTTCGTAGGGGGGATGTAGCAGCAATTGTTTCGATCACCGATTTCCCCTCGGCCGTATCCGCCCTCTTGGCATAGGCTCTCCTTTGAGCTCCAGAAAGGTTTGCCCGAAACATTTTCTTATTGACATGGAACGACTTTCCATGTCGGAGTGGAACACCCTTCACCTCCATCAACCGGCCAACTACAACGCCATAGCCCAAAGATCCTCCGAATGACCCTTCGTCCTAGAAGGACTTATTTCCAACATTCTGGCAGAGTCAGCTGTAGATAAATTCTGCCCAGTTGACCTTCTTCTCCTCCATGATCGCAGCCATGACGATCAGCTTCGTTTTGGATAGCTGATTGAAGCTTCCAAACTTCATATCCACACATTTCGTGACGATATCCATCAACTTGTGTTAATCGTCCTTCAACAGCTTCTTATCAGCTATGTAAACCACCTTCGCAACACATTCAGGTCTGGCCACTTCCTTCCATGCAGCAGCCAACTTTACATCAGCCTCAAATATCTCTGGCACTCCTTCCGACGGCAGCAAACAATACTCCGCTAGATCTTCAGCAGTGATGGTGAAGTCCTTTCCGTGAACAGAGGATTTGATGCCCTCATTGTGAACCTCAGCATTAACGTAGAACTGTGCCACCTCCTCAACGTATGTCATTTGGAACTCTATCGTGAGAAAGGGTTTCAGTCCAGATTTCTCGATTTTGTCAGCTATCTTCTTCACAAGGGTTTCATCGGAACCCTGTTTAACCATCCCTTTGAAATCCACGGTAGAACCAGTGTGGATTTGCTTCCCTAATTTGGTGAAATCGTAGGTTGATGCCATTTTTCTGAGTTTTTACCGAACGAACTTTGACGAACTTGCTTTGAAGATTTGGTAGGGTTTTGAGAGAAAAATGTTTTCTTTGCTTTTGGAGAGATGAACAGTTTTGAGTAATATGAGAGAGAAACTGAACAAAATGGTATATATGGGTTATAAAAGGACGTGCTTCGGTTTTTGAAATTTCATCAAGATCGACGGCTCAGATTTAGCACGCCGATTAGCATTTAATTGCCCGCATTTAATGCGGCAGCATTTATATCCAATCATATGCTTTGTCGTCAGACTTTTGATCGCAGTCATTATTATTACTGGGACGTCATTCTTAAAAACATTCACGCTTATTAAAAATGATCGTTTTTGTCACTTAGCTCATAAATGACTCAGCTTTCTCCTTAGCTGACTCAACTCTTCTTTTCTCTATTCACATAGTGACTCAGCTGTCAGCTAACTCAATACAACTGACTTTCCGATTTGGCTGATTCACTTAGCTGATTCACACGCTCTGCTTTATTTTTATCTTTTCACGTTCCATCTATTCTCTTTGAGTTTTTTTTTACCGAGTGTCAACTCAACTCAATTAACCCTAGCTCATGCTTAAGCTCTTCAAATCTTGATTCACATAATGGCTTTGAGAATATGTCAGCTAACTGTTTATCAGTTGAGATGTATTCCAAGGTGATGTCTTTCTTTTCAACATGATCTCTTATAAAATGATATCTGACATCAATGTGCTTTGTTCTTGAATGCAACACAGATTCTCGAGTGATTGCAATAGCACTTGTGTTATCACACATAATTGGAATCTCTTTTTCTTCAATTTCATAATCTCTCACCGTTGTCTCATCCATAAGACTTGGGCACAACAACAACGCCCACCTATGACTATGTACTCGACTTCAGCTTGTGGATGTGGCTATTGAGTTTTGCTTCTTGCTAAACCAGAAAACCAATCTGCTTCCAAGCATTTGACATGTGCCTGAAGTTTTTTCTGTCAAACCTACATCCAAAGATAGTCGAGTCCGAGTAGCCACTATTAGCTGAATCCACCTTCCTTTGGATACCACAAGCCGACTTCCTGCATCCCTTCAAATATCTTAGGATTCTCTTAGTCATAGATCATATGGCTTTCTTTTGGAGCAGATTGGAATCTTGCACATACACCTACAACAAAGGTGATGTATGGCCTACTTGCCGTGAGATAGAAGCGTTGATCCAATAAGTGCTCAGATCTTGTTTGATCCACAAGCTTACCATCTGCATCCATATCCATTTTGACTGATGTATTCATTGGTATTTTCACAGAAGACTTCTCTTCCATACCAAATTTCTTCATTAAATCTCTGGTATACTTTGTCTGACTTATGAAGGTTCCATCCTTCAGCTGTTTTACTTGAAGTTCTAGAAAGAATGTCAGTTCTCCCATCATGCTCATTTCAAATTTACCTTGCATGAGGTTTGAGAACTTATCACACAGCTCTTTGTTTGTGGATCCAAAAATAATATCATCCACATATATTAGAACAAGCAGTTTTCTCTCTTCATCTTGAATTCTGAAGAGTGTTCTGTCCACTTTGCCTTTGGTGAATCCATTATCTGTCAGAAATTGAGATAATGTATCATACCATGCTCTGGGTGCTTGTTTCAATCCATATAGAGCTTTCTTGAGCTTGTACACTTTATCTCCAAGAGTCTTCTGCTCAAAACCTGGAGGTTGTTCAACATAGACTTCTTCTTTCAACAATCCATTTAAGAATGCATTTTTCACATCCATTTGATATACAATAAAGTTCTTGTGAGTAGCATAGGCAAGAAACATCCTTATTGCTTCTAATCTTGCAACAGGAGCAAATGTTTCATCAAAATCTATTCCTTCTTCTTGGCAATACCCTTTGGCTACCAATCTTACTTTGTTTCTTACCACAGAACCTTCTTCATTCATCTTGTTTCTGAAAACCCATTTTGTGCCAATTACATTTTGATGGGTTGGTCTTTGCACCAATTCCCATACTTTGTTCCTTTCAAACTGATTCAGCTCTTCCTGCATGGCTTGAATCCAATGTGTGTCATCCAATGCTTGTGACACATCTTTTGGCTCTATTTGGGAAATAAAACAAGTGAACATAGTTTCTTGTTGGGCTCTGGATCTGGTTCTTACACCATCTCTTACATCTCCAATGACTAACTCTGGTGGATGGTCTCTCAGCCATCTCACATCAGGTTGGAGTGAGTCAGCTGGGTTCAGTCGTCTTGCAGTTGTATTGCCTTGAGCAGCTCTCTCATCATCGCTTAGCTGCATATTTTCCAGTTGTCTTTGAGATTCAGCTATTTCACCTTCATCTTGATTGATTACTCCAGCTTCAGCTTCAACATAGGGACTCTTCTGCATAGTTGGCTGATTTAGCCTATCAGCTAACTCCTCAATGTCTTCTCCATTTACATTAGGTTCATCAAAAACCACATGGATAGACTCTTCTGTGACCATAGTCCTTTTGTTCAGCACTCTATAGGTTTTACTTTCAACTGAGTATCCCAAAAAGATACCTTCATCAGCTTTAGCATCAAAAGCCTTTAGATTATCCTTGCCATTGTTGTGGATGAAGCATTTGCATCCAAATATTCTGAAGTACCCAACATTTGGCTTTCTCCCTGTCCAAATATCATAGGGAGTCTTTGTCAGCTGTCTATTAATCATGCATCTATTTTGAGTCTAGCATGCAGTGTTGATAGCTTCAGCCCAAAATCTTTTAGGCAGCCCTGCTTCAGCTAGCATGATCCTTGCAGCTTCCTTGAGAGTTATGTTCCTTCTTTCAGCTACTCCATTCTGCTGTGGAGTTCTTGCTGCAGATAATTCATGAGTAATTCCATTTTCAACACAATACTGAGTAATTACCCCATTAACAAACTCAGTTCCTCTGTCTGATCTTATCTTTATAATGGTTTGACTCTTCTCATTTTGAACTATTTTCATCGGTTGAGGTAACTTCTGCAAAGTTTCCTTCTTTTTGCACATTAAGATTGTCCATGTATATCTTGAATAATCATCCACCACCACTAAGGTGTACTTCTTTCCACTTATGCTAGCTGGCTCAACTGGACCGAATAGGTCCATATGCAACAGATGCAGTATCCTTGTTGAAGATGGACTAGACTTTTCTATGAATGATGATTTGATCTGTTTTCCCATCTGGCATGCATCATAAAAACTTTCCTTCTTGTACACTGAGTCTGTTAGTCCTTCTACAAGATTACTCCTTGCAAGCTTGTTGATTGTCTTGAAATTCAGGTGACTCAGCTTCTTGTGCCACAACCAACTTGATTCGGTTGTACTCTTTGCTAGCAGACAAGTGCTTGGTGTGGCAGTCGACCAATCTACCACATACATGTTCTTCTGTCTGGATCCTTGCAACACCACTTCATTTGATTCAGTGTCTTTGATTTGGCACACTCCCATATTGAATCCGACATTATAGCCCTTGTCACAGAGTTGGCTGATGCTTAATAAGTTGAAGTTGAGGCCTTCAACATAAGCAACATCTGTGATTTCTAATCCATTTTTCTTGATGGATCCAGTCCCTCTTATTTCCCCTGGAGCTTCATTTCCTCCAAATATGACTTTTGCACCTCTAATCTCCTTGAATCTTGACAGATTTTTCTTGTTCCCTGTCATGTGTCTAGAACAACCACTATCCATGTACCAGGGTTCCTTGGCACTCGCTTGTCCTTGAACCCGCAATCAAGGAAATTAGTTTTTAGGTACTCATACTTGACCGGGTCCCGAGGGGTTAGTCTTTGTAAGATGATCCAACCAACCTATAGCCAAATGATCGACTCTAAGAGGTTGCCATCTATCTCGTGCCATAATCATAATTCACATTGGCAAATTGCTTGGGGCTTCGGTTCATACAAAATTGCTCTTTTTGTCGTATGCCCGTGTGTGTTTTTAGCAATTTACTTTCTTGGGTAGTTGTGATATTTCTAAGTGCGTGCTTGGGTGCATATGTGTGTCCGATGATTGCTCTTTTGCCTTTGGAATGACCTTTGCTGAGTTCTAGGTGTTTGCCATTTTGGCATGTATTCCATAGATATTTGCTGATATTTCACATTATTCCAATCAGCTTGACTTGGGTTGTTTCTACCATTCCCATCATTTGTGTACCTTTGATAGAATTTCTTGGGATTCTGGTAGCTCTGTTTCTTCTTCACAGAGTACTTCCTGTTTGGAGCTTGCTGAGGAACTCTGCTGGATTTCTTCTCAGTTGTCCTCTTAGCATACTCAACTGGCTGTTTTCCTTTTCCTTTATATCCAAGGCCAGTTTATTTGTGATTGTGCTTTGGAATGAATGTGTGTGAAACATTTGGTGTCTTGGATTTTTGAGATGTTTCATTACTTGAAGATCCTTTTTCCAAGATCACTCTTGGAGTTTGACTATGCACAAAGGAGTTGAATCCTATGCCTGCCTTGTCTCCACATTCTTTTTGGCTCATGATAAGGTCATCCAATGATTTAGATGCCTTTGTGAATGAAGCAATCACATTTTTGAGATCATTTTCTCTCTTTTCTATAGCAGCTATTTCTGCTATTAGTTTAGCATTTTCAGCCTTCAGTTCTTTGTTCTCATCAGCTATGTGACTTAGAGTGCTCGGTTCCTTAGTCAGCTGTGAGTTTTGGCTTTTGAGCTGGCTGTTTTCCTCATTTAATAGTGTGTGTGAGGACTTAATGTGCTCCAAGTCTTTCATCATTTTGCCTAATGAATCATAAAGATCAGTAAGTGATGAAGTGTGTGTGTCACAGTCACTATCACTAGAATCTGAGTGAGATGAGTTAGAGTGTACCTCATCTTCTTGGTCAGGTTGATCTTGTTCTTTAGCCATTAGACAGATCATTGCTTCTTCTTCAGAATCACTTGAGTAGTCATCTTCACTACTTTCTGAGTCTGTTGTATCTTTTGACTTAGTTGTTTCAGCAGTCGCAGCAGCCAACATTGCCCTTTTTTTTTTCTTATCTTCTTTCTCTGAAGACTCTTCTCTCTTCTTCATTCCTGTATTTATTGACTACAGGATATGGACAGTCAATAGCAAAGTGTCCTGGTTGTCTGCAATTCCAACACAGGTTTTCAACTTTTTGATTAGCTCTCTCATTTCTTGGGTTGTCAGGTCTTTGATATTCGACCTTTTGATACTCATCTCTCTTTGGTGGCCTATCTTCCCTTGACTTGGAGGGAGCTGAATGTCTTCTGGAGGATTCACCTTTATTTCTTTTGTAGTTCTTGTTGAAGAACTTGTAGAATCTTTTAACCATCAAGGCAATTTCCTCCTGGTCAATGATTTCTTTGGTCTCATCTCTCTTCCCATCCTTGACTATAAGTGCAGCTATTTTGGGTACAACTGTCTCCTCTTGATCTTTTCTTCTCACCTCAAATTCATAAGCTTTGAGGTCTGAGAATAGTTCACGATTGGATGTTTTTGATAGGTCCATCGAGTGCCTTAGAGCCATGGTCTTCATTTCCCATTCAGTTGGGAGGCTCCTTAGTATCTTCATGCACATTTCCTTTTGTGTGTATTCTTTTCCAAGTGCTGAGAGCTCATTTGTAATTTCAGTGAATCTAGCATCCAGCTGATCCATTGTCTCACCTGCAAGCATTTTAATGTTTTCAAATTTTTGAACAACAACAGATAATTTTTTTTTCTTAATTTGCTCAGATCCTTCACAAATTAAAGTTATTTATCCCAGATTTCTTTGGCTGTCTTGCAAGATTTGACTTTGTTGAACATGGCTTTGTCCAAAGTCTTGTAAAGTATATCCTTGGCCACATTGTCCAAGATGTATCTTTTTCTGTCATCATCTGTCCATTCAGCTCTTGGTTTTTCGACCGTAGCTGGTCTAGGGGGGCAACCTCTTCTCCTTCAGCTGCAGCAACTCTACTTGCAGATGTGTTCACCTTCATTATTTGCAGTGGCCCATCCTCTATCACTATCCATATCTCATCATGTAAAGCTGATAGATGAGCCTGCATACGTGTTTTCCAATCATCAAATTCCTCAATGGTGAACATAGGAATGCGTGTCAAATTTGCTTCCATGATAATAACTTTGCAAAAAAAATGGCTTTTTGAAAGAACAAGTGTTCAAAACTTCTTTGAAAGATTGGAGATCTAGTTCAGTAACCAGTGCGGAAGGCTCAATGAACCAACCGCTCTGATACCACTTGTAGGTCCTAAGGGTGTAAGGTTTAGAAGGGAGGGGGTTGAATAAACCTTACCAACTTTTCGAATTTAGTCCTTTTAAAATAGTTCAGAGTTAATTTCATAGCTATGTCCTTGATGGACAGCTAAGTTAGTTAACCAGCAAAGTTAGCCACTCAACAGACTCGACTGAGATGTTGATAGAATAACTCAGCTATTTAGTCTAATAATTAACCCGGCTGTGATGAGATTTTCAGCGGAAGACTTAACACCCTTGAATTTGGTTTAGGTTTGTTTTAACACTTGATTTTAGCACTTTGTTAATTATCAGTTGGGTAGCAAATTATCAGCAGGTGTGAAATGATATGTAGAAATTAAATGTTGAAATATAAATGACACAATAATTTTTATAGAGGTTTGAAGATGGGGCAATTCTTCTAATCCTCTCTTCTCCAACTCCTGGAGGAATCCACTAAGTATTGATCAGAGTATAAAGTGGTTATCACCCGGATACAAGTCTTGATCATACAAATGACTTGATCCTTTGGGACTAAGTCGAGATGCCTTGGTCACACAAACCGCTTCTCGTCCGACTCGGCCTTCTTCACAGGGCGTTTTGCTTGCTACTTTCACTCACTTGCTCAAGTTCCTTGGATTTGATCACGAAGCCCTCCAATAACTTAAGACTGGTTCGACCTTGAACCTTTCTAAAATCCTCCTTGGAATGTAGACCCCTTTTGATTCTTCAAAAGGTTCCTCTTCAACAGTTTGAAGTTGTCTTTCTTTCACAGCTTGGTGTTGGATCGATTTCCTTCGAAAGTTAGGCTTGAGAATTTTGCTCGAATAACTTGAGAATGAGTTGCAGGTTACAATACGAATAATTGTTTGATAGTTCGTGGTTCAGGTATTCAAGGTAACCCTTTCTCAAAGTGATTCCTCAGCCTTTTATAGTGAACTTTTAACAATCTGCCCGTTGAAAAGATAGGCTAATTTCCAAGTCACTTGTGTTCGTTGGCTTGTCTTGTTGCAGTCCTTGATATTGACATTTCCTCGTATTAAATGAGCATTCAGCTTTTCAGAGTCTGACACAAGGTGTAGTGCTTCCCATTGGTTTATTCCTTTTGCACGCTTCTCGGGGTCGAGCACTTTAAGACATGGCAAATGGAAGTATTACTTGTTTAGGTAATATTCTTGACTTAAAACGGATTCTTTTCGATTAACTCCTCTCTTTGCACTTTTCCCCAGGTGACTTGAGTCTGCTCCAATGATTGAAAGACTCATTTGTCAATTCAACTTGACTTGGCTTCTTGAGTTGACTTGACTGACACTTCACACAGTTGTATCCCAGCTGATACTCTTCAGTCGAGTTCTTGACTTCTCCTCCATGCCATACTCGGTTGTTTCACAAAAGTCTTCATTTCGCCCTTGATTGACTTCTTGTATATCCAAGCATAGCCGACTTGACTCGGCAAATGATACCCCTATCTATTACAATACAAATTACAAGGAAAATGGGGTGCCAACTTTCTAGTCTAAGTTTTACATGGCATTCATCAAAATCTAATAAATAAATTTCCCAACACCTACTTGGACTAAAATATCTTCAACAATGCTAGTAGGGTACCTAATGGACCTATCAGCCAGTTGCAAACGTAACCTAGTGGACTTCAATTCCCCTAAATCTAATTGTCTAAATATAGAATAAGGCATAAGGTTAATTCCAGCTCCAAGATCAAGCACACCTGCGACTTTCTTACCATTCCCAAAAGAGATAATAACAATGAAACCACCAAGATCTTGTTGCTTTGGGGGTGGACTCAGGGATAGAATAGGAGGTTTGTGGAGATTATCATTTTCGTGTAAATGGCGATTCCTTACTTGCCTCCATATTCCCTTTTTCTTCACTGCATCACCTTTCTTTTCTATTTTTGCGATACCTGCAAGGTTAGTCGAGACAGTGGAATAAGGAATCTCAATTTCATGATCAGAAATCTTACCAAATTCAAGAACGGTGATGGATTGAGCTTGCGCTGGTTGACTAGGAAGTGTGTCCTGCTTGAAGACATGTCGAGCTATCTCACCAACTTGAGTTGCCAATTGACCAACTTGAGTCTCAAGATGCTTAAACAAGGCTTCCATAGTTTTAAACCACTTATTGTTACCTTGTGTTTGCTGACTGACCTGAATAAAGGACTTCAAGCTTTCTTCAATATATGGAGCTCTTGATTGGTTGATTGGCAGGCCTTGAGGTTGTGGTGGCCTTGGATAGATATGAGAGGGCTTTTGTGAATTGCCCCAACTATAGTTCGGATGGTTCCGCCAACCTGAATTGTACGTTTGAGAGATAACATTACACACGTTGGCCCCATGACCATATTCGCCATATATCCCGCAAGACTCGACAGAAGGGGGAACAGGTGGATGCCCCTTGTAGCCAATAATTGTACTTGCTTAGTCAATTCAGCTAATTGCTTTGTCATATCATAGCTCGGAGCTACTTCATTCACGACAACTCGTTTGCCTTTAGCACTTTTTTGTTGTGAGTTATCTCTCATCATCTCTAGAATATCATAGTTTTCCTGGGCCGTATGTATACCCATGTCACCCTCAGTGGCATTGTCAACCATATATTGATAATTATGCAATAATCCATCATAGAAAATTCGTTTAACAATTCCAATGGGTAGTGATAATGTGGGCATTTAATCTGTAAATCCTTAAAGCGATCCTAGGCCTCATGAAAAGGCTCGCCTTCATTTGACTCAAAATAGCTATTTTACCTCGCAATTTGAAGTTTTCTGATCAAAGTAGTACCTATCCATGAACTTATTATACACCGCCTCCCAATTAGTAAGAGAGTTAGGAGGTAGAGACATAAGCCAAGTTTCGCTCGGTCCTTTAGAGTGTATGGAAAACAGCGCATTCTAAGTTGATCCTCATCCAAACCTTGTAGAGGAAAAGTTTGAATGACTAAATAGAATTCCCAAATGAAGTTAAGAGGATCTTCATTGGGCATCGTATAGAATGACGGCAACTGATTAAAGTGTATGGTTTTGAGCTTGTAGTTCTGTGTTGCTTGTCCCAATGTAATGCAAGAGGTCACAGTTCCAATGACAGGGCGTGCAAACTCACGCATCGAAGGCTGGCGTGCCTCCATGTTGTTTTCATTTTGATTATTGCCCATCTCTGATTCATCTGTTTGTTCTTCTTTCGGAACGTGATCGCGAGAATCCTCGCTGCTATCCATAGAATCGTCCCTTTTTTTCCTTGTTCGTCTCGCAACTCGATGGATATCGTCCATGAGAGGCACAAGGTCCCGATTGAGATTTCTACGTCCTTGCATAAACAACACAGAAAAACATATCAAACGCACCAGTGGAATAAAGTAAAAATCAAAAGAAAAAAAATAGTCCTAAACTAAAAAATAAACAAAAAGAATCATAATCTAGAAACACGAAAAATAAACACAATAATTATTACACCTAAAGCCTTCCCCGACAACGACGCCAAAATTTTGTTTGACCGTTAAACACCTATAAAAGTCTAACAATCCTCGCAAGAGAACGAAATCAATTATAGGGTAGCAAGTTAACCACAACTCGTCTCTCAAGGAAGATTTAGCCGGCAAATAATTATTATGCATCATAGTAAACAAAAAGTAAATCATAAACACTCTAACCAGATTTGTTTGATTTTAATAAACTAAAGAAAAGCGAGTAAAAGACAATTTAAAACTTAACGCAATTAAACTCAAAGAAAAATGATATGAATGAAAGTAGAGGATTTCAGAATCATCTCATCAAACTTGCAAGAAGAATATCAACTAATTGATAATGCAGTTAACAAACCTTCATCTTCTCCTGCACCCGATCTGGAGCTGCTGCTCGAACACAGCTTTTCCGAGCTCTCCTCGAATCCCCCTCTGCTGGTCCTCCCACTATCATTTGGATCACCGCCCGCCGAGGTGGAGGTGGGGGCAGGTTCTCCCGTTCTTCTGCCCTCTTCTTTGACTCACGCCGAGGTTGATTATAGTCATTATGCCTTCTCCGATATTCGAACTTATCCTTCTGCCTATCAGCGTAAACAAATTCCTTTAAGTGTCCTGCTTGAATTAACCTCTCAATCTCATCCCTCAAGTGCATACACTGATCTGTTGTATGTCCGTACTCATTGTGGAACCTGCAAAATTCCTTACGCTTTGCTTTTGTTGGTGCCTCCTATCTCTTTCTTTACTGAATTATATCATTCTCAGTTTCATTTCCTTCCCTAGTGATAACTCTTTTAACTCAGTTACAGGGGGGGTTTTAAATATCAGGTTCGAAAGGACCGGGAGAAGATATTCTAATATGTGTAAGCGTAAGATGTACTCCTCAAATACTGCTTTCCCTAGACCTTTCAGTTTCTGACGCATGGTCAGATTTCCACACCGAAAGGCTATTCCAAAGACTGCGAAGAATTCGAAGCGCATGTGCCTTTGGCCACCTCAGGTCGGGATGCCTCTCAATAGCTATGAGCACCTCGTCCTGCGTTAGTGCCAATGATGTGTATTTCTCATACCTCAGCCTTCCACCTATCACCTTGGGCTTAAGCTTCTTATGAGGTGCATTATACTCCCACTCTTCCTTCCTCGGTCTCTCTGTTTCTCCTCTTCTTCCTTTTTCATTTTCCTTGCCTCCTCCAAGTTAATGTATCTCTCTGCCTAAGCTAACAGTTTATCAAATGTTTTCGATAGCTTCAATCACAAGAGATTCAAAAAAAATCACCGTTCTTCAGCCCTTGAGCTAGGGCGTTGGCCAATATGTCTGGGCTAGCCGAGGGCACTTCTAATTTTGCAGTCGTAAAACGTTGTATGTAACTCCTAAACCCTTCCCCCTCCCTTTGTTTAATACTAAACAATGTGTTGGGAAATTTATTTTGTAGATTTTGATGAATGCCATGTAAAACTTAAACTAGAAAGTTGGCACCCCATTTTCCTTGTAATTTTCATTGTAATAGATAGGGCTGGAAAAGCTGAGTCGAGTCACCTAAGCCTTGAAATACAAGAAGTCAATTGAAGACTGAAGTGAAGACTCCGCTGTGGAACAGCTGAGTATGGCCACGAAAAAAGATCAAGAATTTGACTGAAGATGTATCAGCTGAGGAATAGTTGTGTGAAGTGTCAGTCTAAGTCATCTCAAGAAGCCAAGTCACAAGTTGAAAGTGATAGTTGAGTCTTCAAATGATTGGAGCAAACTCAAGTCACCTAGGGAATTAGGCAGTAGCCAAGAGAAGTCAACTGAAAGGAATCCGTTGCACAGAAGTCAAGAACATTACTTAAATAAGTAATACTTCCATGCTGCCAGGTCTTAAAGTGCTCGTCCCAGAAGCGTGCAAAAGGAATAGACCAATGAAAAGCACTGCACCTCGTGTCAGAACCTGAAAAGCTGAAGATTTATTTAATACGAGGAAAGGTCTACATCTCAAGATTGAAGACCAAGAAAAGACAAGCCAACGAACACAGATGTCTTTTGAAAATCAGCCTATCTCTTCAACGGGAAAATTTTTGAAACATCACTATAAAAGGCTGAGGAAACACATTGAGAAAAGGTTACCTGATCCAAGAACAAGCAAGCAATATTAAAATCAGAACCAGTAAATATTCTCAAGATATTCAAGCAAATCCTCGGGGCACGAAACTCGGAGAAATCAATCCAACACAAAGTCAGAAGGAAAGACAACTTCAAACTATTGAAGAGGAAACTTTTGAAGAATCAAAAGGGTCTACTTTCCAAGGAGGATTGTAGGAAGGTTCAAGGTCGAACCAGTTTCAAGTTATTGGAGGGCTTCGTGATCAAATCCAATAAGTTTGAGAAAATGAGTTGAAATAGCAATGCAAATGCACTACCCCCGTGAAGAAGTTCGAGTCGGAAGAGAAGCCACCGTGTGACCAAGGCATCTCTAGACTGAGTCCAAGGAGCAAGTCAGCTGTGTGATCAAGACTTGTCTCTAGATTGATAACCACTTTGTGAACCGATTATTACTTAGTGGATTCCTCCAGGAGTTGGAGAAGATAGGATTAGAAGAAGTACCCCATCTTCAAACCTCTATAAAAATCATTTGTGTCATTTACATTTCAAAGATTTTTATTTACTCGCATATTTACTTATATCTCACGATAATTTGCTATCCAACTGACTAAAAACTAAGTGCTAAAATCAAGTGTTAAAACAAATTTAAATTAAATTGAAGGGTGTGAAGTCTTCCGCTGAAAAACTCAACACAACCAAGTAAAGATTTAGGCTAAACAGCTGGGTTATTCTATCAATAGCTCTATCAAGTCTGTTGAGTGGCTAACTCTGTTGATTAACTAACTTAGTTGTCTTTCAAGGACTTAGCTGTGTGTTAACTCTGTAATATTTTAAAAGGACTAAAATCAAAAATTTGGTAAGGTTTATTCAACCCCCCTTCTAAATCTTACTTACACCCCTTGGGACCTACAAGTGGTATCAGAGCGGTTGGTTCATTGAGCCTTCGGCACTGGTTACTGAACTATATCTCTATCTTTTCTAAAAGATTTTTAACACTTGTATTTTCAAAATCTTTCATTTTTAGCAAAAGTTATTATCCTGGAAGCAAATCTGACACACATTCCTACGTTCATTGTTGAGGAATTTGATGAGTGGAAAATTCGTACGCAGGCTCATCTATCTGTTTTACATGATAAAATGTGGCTAGTGATAGAGGATGGGCCACTGCAAATACTTAAGGTGAACACAAATTTGTAAAAATAGCGAACAGAAGTAGTAGCGAAGCGAGAAGAAGACAGACCAGCCATGGTTGAAAAGCCAAGGACTGAGTGGACCAATGATGACAGAAAGAGATACAATTTGGATAATGTGGCCAAGGACATTCTGTACAAGACATTGGACAAAGTAATGTTCAATAAAGTCAAATCTTGCAAATCTGCAAAAGAAATATGGGATAAATTAACTTATAATTGTTTGTAGCTGTACAAAAATTTGAAAATTTTAAAATGCTTGCAGGTGAAACCTTGGATCAGTTGGATGCCAGCTTCACTGAAATCACAAATGAGCTATCAGCACTTGGGAAAGAATATACACAAAAGGAAATGTGTATGAGGATTCTAAAAAGCCTCCCAGTTGAATGGGAAATGAAAGTCATGGCCCTGAGACATTCAATGAACCTCACAACAACATCCAATCATGAGCTATTATCGGATCTCAAAGCTTATGAGTTTGAGCTAAAAAGAAAAGATCAAGAGGAAACAGTTGTACCCAAAACATCTGCACTTATAGTCAAGGATGGAAAGATAACTGAAGTCAAGGAAGTCATAGACCAGGAGGAAATTGCCCCGATGGTTAAAAGATTCAACAAGTTCTTCAATAAGAACTATAAAAGAAACAAGGGTGAATCCTCCAGAGACATTCACTCCTCCAAGTCAAGTCAAGGAAGACAGGCCACCCAAGAGAGCTGAGCATCAAAGGGTTGAGTATCAGAGAGCTGACAACCCAAGGACAAAAAGAGCTGATCAAAGAGCTGAGAACCTGTGTTGGAACTGCAGACAACCAGGACATTTTGCAATTGACTGTCCCTATCCACCACCAATAAGTACAGAATGAAGAAGAAAGAAAAATCTTTAGAGAGAGAAGACAAGTAAAGAAAAAGCCATGTTGGTCAGCCGAGACCGCTGATTGAGACAACTAAGTCGAAAGAAGCGAGAGACTCGAGAGTAGTGAAGCTGACTACTCAAGTGATTCTGAAGAAGAAGCAATGATCTTTCTAATGGCTAAAGAACAAGATCAACCAGACCAAGAAGATGAGGTACACTCTAACTCATCTCATTCAGATTCTAGTGATAGTGATGTGATACACACACTTCATCACCCACTGATCTTTATGATGCATTAGGCAAAATGATGAAAGACTTTGAGCACATTAAATCCTCACACACACTATTAAATGAGGAAAACAGCCAGCTCAAAAGCCAAAACTCACAGCTGACTAAGGACATGAGTACTCTAAGTCACATAGATGATGAGAACAAAGAGCTAAAGGCTGAGAATGCAAAATTAATAGCAGAGATAGCTGGTATAGAAAATAGGGAAAGTGATCTCAAAAATGTGATTGTCTCATTTACAAAGGCATTTAGATCATTGGATGACCTTATTATGAACCAAAAAGAGTGTGGAGATAAGACAGATGTAGGATTCAATTCCTTTGTGCACAGTCAAACTCCTAGAGTGACTTTGGAAAAGGGATCTTCAAGTAATGAATCATCTCAAAAACCCAAAATACCAAATGTTGCACCCACATTCATTCCAAAGCACAATCACCAACAAAGTGGCCTTGGATATAAAGAAAAAGGAAAACAGCCAGTTGAGTATGCTGAGAGGACAGCTGAGAAGAAATCAAGCAGAGTTCCTCAGCAAACTCCAAATAGAAAATACTCTGTGAAGAATAAGCAGAGCTACCAAAAACCCAGAAGTTTTATCAAAGAAACACATATGATGGGAATGGTAGAAATTACCCGAGCCAAGCTGATTAGAATAATGTGAAATATCAACAAAGTCCAATGGAATACAAGCCAAGATGGCAAAGACCTAGACCTCAGCAAAGGTCATTCCAAAGGCAAAAGAGCTATTATCAGCACACACATGCACCCAGGCACTACACTCAAAAATATCACAACTACCCAAAGAAGGCAATTGCTAAAACACACACACAGACATACAGACAAAAGAGACAGTTGTATGAACCTAAAGCCCCCAAGCAATTTGTCAAAGTGAATTATGATTATGTCACGTATAGATGGCAACCTCTTGAGTCAAGTCATTTGGTCGTAGGTTGGTTGGATCATCTTACAAAGACTAACCCCTCGGACCTGGCAAGTATGGGTACCTAAAAACTAATTTCCTTGATTGCAGGTTCAAGGAATAGCTGAGTGCCAAGGAACCTGGTACATGGATAGTGGTTGTTCCAGATATATGACAGGAAATAAGAAAAATCTGTCAAGATTCAAGGAGATTAGAGGTGCAAATGTCATATTTAGAGGAAATGAAGCTCCAAGGGAAATAAAAGGCACTGGATCCATCAAGAAGAATGGATTAGAGATCACAGATGTTGCTTATGTTGAAGGCCTCAACTTCAACTCATTAAGCATCACCAACCCTGTGACAAGGGCTACAATGTTGGATTCAATATGGGAGTATGCCAGATTAAAGATGATGAATCAAATGAAATAAAGTCTTTGCAAGGATCAAGATAGAAGAATATGTATGAGTAGATTGGTCTACTACAACACCAAGCACTTGTCTCATAGCAAAGAGCACATCCGAATCAAGTTGGTGGGCACAAGAAGTCGAGTCATCCAACTTCAAGACAATCAACAAGCTTGCAAGGAGTCATCTTGTGGAAGGATTGCCAGACTCAGTGTACAAGAAAGAAAGTGTATGTGATGCATGCTAGGTGGGAAAGCAGATCAAATCTTCATTCAAGGAGAAGCCTAGCTCTTCTTCAACAAGGATATTGCATCTGTTGCATATGGATTTATTAGGTCCAGTTGAACCAGCCAGCATAAGTGGAAAGAAGTACACCTTAATGGTGGTGGATGATTATTCAAGATATACATGGACAATCTTCATGTGCAAAAAGAAAGAAACTTTGCAGAAGTTACCTCAGCTGATTAAAAGAGTTCAAAATGAAAAGAGTCAAACCATTATAAAGATAAGGTCTGATAGAGGAACTGAGTTTGTCAATGGGCTAATAACTCAGTATTGCATTGAAAATGGTATTGCTCATGAGTTATCTGCAGCAAGAACTCCGCAATAGAATGGAGTAGCTGAAAGGAGGAACAGAACTCTCAAAGAAGCTGCAAGAACCATGTTAGCTGAAGTTGGATTGCCTAAGAGATTTTGGGCTGAAGTCATCAACACTGCATGCTATACTCAAAATAGATGCATGATCAATAGACAATTGACCAAAACTCCCTATGAAATATGGACTGGGAGAAAGCCAAATGTTGCATATTTTAGAATATTTGGATGCAAATGCTTCATCCACAACAATGGCAAGGATAATCTAAAGGTTTTTGATGCTAAAGCTGATGAAGGTATCTTTTTGGGATACTCAGCTGAGAGCAAAACCTATAGAGTGTTGAACAAGAGACTATGGTCACAGAAGAGTCTATTCATGTGGTTTTTTATGAACCTAATGTGAATGGAGAAGACATTGAAGAGTTAGCTATTAAGCTGAATTAGCCAACTATGCAGACGAGTCATTATGTTGAAGCTGATGTAAGAGTAATCAGCCAAGATGAAGATGAGATAGTTGAATCTCAAAGACAGCTGGAAAATCTGCAGCTGAATGATGATGAAAGAGATGCTCAAAACAACACAGCTGCGAGACAGCTGAACCCAGCTGGTCTGCTTCAACCTGGTGTGAGATGGTTGAGAGACCATCCACCAGAGTTAGTCATTGGAGATGTAAAAAATGCTGTAAAAACCAGATCCAGAGCTCAGCAAGAAGCAATGTTCACTTGTTTTATTTCCCAAATAGAGCCAAAAGATGTGTCTCAAGCACTGGATGATACACATTGGATTCAAGCCATGCAAGAAGAGCTGAATCAGTTTGAAAGGAACAAAGTATGGGAATTGGTGCAGAGACCAACCCATTAGAATGTTATTGGCACAAAATGGGTTTTCAGAAACAAGATGAATGAGGAAGGATCTGTGGTAAGAAACAAAACAAGATTGGTAGCCAAAGGTTATTGCCAAGAAGAGGGAATATATTTTGATGAAACCTTTGCTCTTGTTGCAAGATTAGAAGCAATAAGGATGTTTCTTTCCTATGTTGCTCACAAGAACTTCACTGTATATCAAATGGATGTGAAAAGTGCATTCCTAAATGGACTGTTAGAGGAAGAAGTCTATGTTGAACAACCTCCAGGTTTTGAGCAGAAGACTATTGGAGATAAGATGTACAAGCTCAAGAAAGCATTATATGGATTGAAACAGGCACTAAGAGCATGGTATGATACATTGTCACAGTTTCTAACTGATAATGGATTTACCAAAGGCAAAGTGGACACAACACTCTTCAAAATTCAAGATGGAGAGAGTATATTGCTTGTTCAAATATATGTGAATGATATCATTTTGGATCCACAAATAAAGAGTCAGTGACAAGTTCTCAAACCTCATGCAAGGCAAATTTGAAATGAGCATGATGGAAGAGTTAACTTTCTTCCTAGGACTTCAAGTTAAGCAATTGAAGGATGGAACTTTCATAAGTCAAACAACGTACACCAGAGATTTAATGAAGAAATTTGGTATGGAAGAGAAGTCTTCTCGAAAATATCAATGAACACATCACCAAGATAGACATGGATGCGGATGGTAAGGTGCGTCAGAGATCAAACAAGATACAGAGCACTTATTGGATCATTGCTCTATTTAACAGCAAGCAGGCCAGACATCACCTTTGCAGTAAGTGTATGTGCAAGATTTCAATCTGCACCAAGGAGAGCCACATGATTGTAGCTAAGAAAATCCTAAGATATTTGAAGGGATGCCAGGAAGTTGGCTTATGGTATCCAAAGGAAGGTGGATTCAAGCTTATTGGTTACTCAGACTCGGACTATACTGGATGTAGAGTTGATAGGAAGAGTACTTCTAGTACAGGTCAAATGCTTGGAAACAGATTGGTTTCCTGGTTTAGCAAGAAGCAAAACTCAATAGCCACATCCACACCGGCAGAGTACATAGTTGGGGCAAAAGCAAGTCTTATGGATGAGACAACAACGGAGATTATGAAATTGAAGAAAAAGAAATTCCAATTATGTGTGATAACACAAGTGCTATTGCAATCACTCGAATCATGTGTTGCATTCAAGAACAAAGCACATTGATTGTCAGATATCATTTTATAAGAGATCATGTTGAAAAGAAAGACATCACTTTGGAATATATCTCGACCGATAAGCAGTTAGCTGACATATTCACCAAGCCCTTATGTGAATCAAGATTTGAAGAGCTTAAGCATGAGCTACGGATAATTGAGCTGAGTTAACACTCAGAAGACTCAATGAGAAGAGATGGAAGAGAGAAAGTGAGAAATGAACAAGTTTTTTACATCAGCCAAGTGAAACAGCCATATCGGAAAGTCAACAGTATCGAGTTAGACAAACGGTTGAGTCGCTTAATGAAAAAGAGAGAAGAAGAGTTAAGTCATTTGTGAAATAAGTTGAGTCATTTATGAGCTAAGTGACAAAAACAAAGTCGTTTTAAATGAGTGAGAATGTTTTTAAGGATGATGTCAGCGTAATAATGACAGGTACAGTCAAAAGCTGTACAATAAGCATATGATTGGATATAAATGTTGCCGCATTAAATGCGAGAAATTAAATGCGGTTTAACGTGGTAAATCTGAGCCGTTGATCTTGATCAAATTTCAAAATCTTAAAACTCGTCCTTTCATAACCCTTATATACGGTTTTCAGTCTTCTCTCTCACGCTTTACTGAAACTGTTCATCTTTCAAGCAAAAGAAAGCAAGTTCTTTTCTCTCTCGCAAACCCTACTTGTTCTCAAACTAGTTCATCAAGTTTTAATCGGTAAAACTCTCTACAAATGGCACCAAAGTTTAATTTTGTCAAGTTATCGAAGCAAATCCACTCAGGATCGTCCGTGGATTTTGAAGGCATGGTTAAACAGGGTTCGGATGAAACCCTTGTGAAGAAAACTGCTGAAATGTTGGAAAAGTCCGGTCTTAAGGCTTTTCTTACTTTGGAGTACTCGCACACCTATCTTGAAGAGGTGGCACAGTTGTACGTGAATGTGGAGGTGCAGGACGAAGGCATCAAGTCTTCTGTCCACCGCAAGGACATTATGATCACTGCTAAACACCTTGCAGAGCACTGTTTATTGCCATCTGAGGGCATGACTGAGATAAATGAAGCTGATGTCGATTTAGCTGATGCATGGAAAGAAGTAGCCAAACCTGAGTGTGTTGCGAAGGTAGTCTACACAACTGAGAAGAAGTTGTTGAAGGACGACTATCACAAGCTAATGGATGTTGTTGCCAAGTGTGTAGACATTAAGTTTGGCAGCTTCAATCAGCTGTCAAAGACTAAGCTAATCGTCATGGTCGCGATCATGCAGGGAAAGAAAGTAAACTGGCCGAGTTCGTACACATCGCTGCCCGACGCGTGGGAACAAATCATACAAGGAGGACGGATCCTTTGGAGGATCACTCGGATATGGCCTGGTAATTGGCCATCTGATGGAAGTGAAGGGCATTCCCCTTCAACATGGAAAGCCTTTCCATGTAAACGAGAAGATGTTCAGGGCTAATCTTTTAGGAGCCCAGAAGAGAGCCCATGTGAAGAGGGCGGATACAAGTGAGGGGGAATCACCACCGGAGGACATAGTCAAGTACCTCCCCCCAAGAAGAAAGCTGCAAAGAAGAAGGCTACCCTTGCAGCAAAGAGACAGGATGCACCTGCCCCTGTAGCCGAGTCACCTGCCCCTGTAGCCGAGGCTGAGAATGAAGCACAAATACCTTCTCCAGCTATAAGGAAGAAGAGGACTGCCAAGACGAGAAGGGCAGCTACGTCTAAAGAAACTCAGAAGGCCTTTACTTTCGAAGAACCGGAGGAAACAGAACCAGACATTCCTCCTGGTTAAAGCCAAAAGAAGAAGGATAGTTAAGCTTTCGAGCGTGAAAGAGCGGCAACAGTCCGCAACTCACCGAGAAAGCTTCGAGACGTAGATACTCGGGAAGTGCGGTCTCCCGAAGTAGTTGATGAAATCGCCAAGTCTCACGAGAGTGATCAAAGAGAGGCCCACAAAGACCAGCTGTGGAAAGGATAAACAGGATAAAGAAGCGGTGAGAGACAGACAACAATCTCTCAAGGTGAAAAAGTTGTCTCCGCCGCGGATCTTCTTTGAAGGTGAAGAGCAAAGAAAGCATGCTACCTTCCATTCCAAAAAGGAAGGACAAGAAGAGGAGGATGAGGATGATGATGTTATCGTATTTATCCAAAGATATCCGGACATCCAGCCCGTCTACATGAATGGATGGCGTGGAAGCTAAGCCACCTCAAGGGTGCGCTTGAACGCATACCGAGTTTATCGAAGAAAGAAGAGGAGTTGTTGCAATTTCTCGAAGTCAACACATTGTTCTTCGTGCTCTTGATGAGGATAATTGCCAATATTCTACACGCCAACAAGGAGAAAGAAAAAGCCGAGCAAAAGCGGTGAGGAAGCGAAGCACTTTCGAGAAAGCCAAGATATGTCCTCTTCATCGAACTGAACACACTCACCCTCATATAGATGTGTTATCGGAGAGTGATGAAGACATGGATCATGTTGCCTTCCAAAAGAAAAGTCGACTGCGGCAGAAGCTCGAGGGAATCCAGGATGATGCATGAGCAAAAATGTTTGAAAGACCAGGAGAGTCCTCACAATCTCTCCTGCAGATAGACCCATTGGGAGTAGTGCAGCAGATTGCCACAGTTATTGCTGCAACTATGTCCCCTGTGCACTCGGAAGAAGGGTCCAAGGGACATGGCGATGAAACTAGGAATTTGGGCACCCAAGTTGAGCCAATCCCTACTGAAGGTGTTTTATCACCTGCCCCAACGGCTGAGCACTCAACGGAAGCAGTCGCGAGTTTGGAGAAGAGTGACCCCAATATCACTCACACCAGCTGAGGGGGGAACTCACTCCACTGCAGCATGGTCGGAGGATGCTGCAGATGAATCCATATTGAAGAAAGGAGGTGAAGTGAAAACTGAAAAAGAACTACAGCAGGTGACATTGATGAAGCTCGGACAGTTGAGTCTGTCCCAGCTGAAGTGTCAGTTGCTTTGAAAGTTAAGGACACTGTTGTTGCAGTCGAGGCACAGGTTGAAAATGCCCCAGGAGTTAACACTCTGGGCAGTGAAAGTGCAAACTAAGGGGTTGAGACTCCTTCGGATGCCATGGTCCAAGACCCTAAGACAGTTGCGACTATCGAAGGGAATGTAGAAGACCTCTCTGCAGTTGAGACTGCTAGAGGTGTTGAAGGCCCAAGGGAAGTTGAGACTTCCCTGGGTAAAGCTCAAGAAGTTCAGAACATCCCTCCTGTTAACATTGTTGAATCTGAGAAGGAGATTAGTGCACTTCATGACTCCCAGGAAAACCCTTACATATCATTTTTGGGGTCTGAAGATGAAGCTGAGTCCACACCTGTTGAACATCAAAAGGACCCAGCTGAGGATGTTCTCCCGTAGACGAGTCAGTCAAGTTTCAAAGCTGCTCGTCAAACATTCAACTACGATGATGAACCAAGCCCCAAAGTTTCATCATCATCCGATGACGCTGATGATGCAGCCGAGGACTAGGTACTTCAATTAGCAAAATCCACTGAGGCCGAAGAAGCTGTTAAGACAACTGAGGCTCAGTCAGCTGGCCAACCCATTTCAAAAGGCCTAGCTGAAACCAAGTCATCTGTGCAGGCTCCCACAGCTGCAGCAGTACCGACTCCACCAGGATCATCATAGGCACAGACTGAAATTTCAATTCCTTATGTGCGAGATGATACTTTTGAGCAATTATTTCTCTTTTCACTTAAGTTGCTAGAGCTAGAGGAAGAAACAGCTAAAGAGCAGTGACGATACACCGTTCGAGAAGATCCAAAGAATCCCTACCGACTCCATTGTACCAACAAACTTTGATTTCGATGCGGAGAATGGCCGCCACCAATTAGGTGTGACAAAATTGAGATCCGTAAAGTCTTCAAGAAAATCAGGAGAGATTGATAAGATCAAACGGCACCAGCCTCATTAGATCTACGTCCGGACAATAGAGACGCCAACCTCACAGCAGACTTAAGAGGGATAGTGGTACGGATTAGGGAGTGGTGTCGGCAGAGAGAGTGCAATGCGATATGAACAAGTTCGATATTTCAAGCATTGTACAATAAGATGCTTGTTTGGAGGCCGACAATGCCGATATGAAGCGAGGAGGATGCAGCGTATATGGAAAGATTGCATGCCTCCCACACAACTAAAATGGAGTTACTTTGCGTGAATTTCATCGAAAAGAAATTCTCGCGTGTTGAGAGAACATGAATACAAAGTTTAGCCTTCTCATGGCTGAAATGAAACTGGTGGAAACTGGTGGAAGCTGAATTTCGACAAAGACATGCCGCAAACAGAGTCAGCGGGAACTTCGGCTCTCATCGACCGGACTTCATGCTCATAGGAATGTTCCCCGGGTCCTCTCTCTCCTTGATGATGCCAAAAAGGGGGAAGAGGAGTACCTAAGGAAGTTGAAAGAAGAAGCAGCTGGTGAGAAAGTAGCTGATGAGAAGAAAAAAGGAAAAGAAGTTGAGGGGAAAGGTCAAAGGATTTGACCCTAATGATTGTTGAAACCCTCAACAAGGTCATGTCATGACCTCAATAATCAAGAACTTCCAAGAACTCGCCGATCGAACACTCTAATGTGCCCATGTCGAAAAGAAAGATTGTAGCAACAGATTAGTTAGAGTTCGATAAAAAGACGAATGCCCGCATTGAAGTAGTGATGAAACAATTTGGTGGCATTCCTAAAAAGGATCAAGATGTTATTCCGGATGACGCGGATCCAAGCCAAGATCGATTGAAGAATTTAAGACGCCGAATCCGAAGGCTATTTCCGTAAGATGTCCGAGCCCAAACTCGGGATCCATCGAGGGAGAAAGGTCCGGGTTATGCGAAGAAGTTGATAGCAAGAGATTACCAAAGCAGCCATTCAAATAGTAAGCGGTAAGACTCTTGACAAAGATACACCCAGGAGGAGGAAGAAGTGGTGGAGGAAAGAGGTTTTCGACCTGACCTCTACCCAAAAATATCGAATATGTAGATCCCGGCAAGAAGGAAAGGATCTACTAGCCGGGTATGATGAAGTAGCAACTGGGAAGTGGCTAGGAAGAATGCCGACTACGTGAAAAGAATTGAAGAGGAAAACAAAGACAAGACCAAATGGCAAGAGAGGCAAGAGAGGAAGCAAAAAGATGATGTCGCAAAGAGAGCTTATGAAAAGAAGAAAGCATCCAAGAAGAAAAAAAAGAAAGAAAAACTCGATGATGACAGAGTCAAGAGGAAAGAAGGAGGGGCGAAGACGATGAAGTGTTGTCGCAAACCCTTCATGTATTTTACTCTTGTAAATACATCTTTGTGTAAGTCATCCAGTATATTCAATAAAGTGTTTTGAAATTTCTCACTTTATATTTGTATCTTAGCATAGATGCTTGTAATTTGCTTAGATTTAAATATGCTCTGATACACTTTGTAAACAGCTGTGTAAAGGACAAGAATGCTATGATCAATAAAATGATTGATCCTACGCATGCATTCGTTGTTACTGCATTGTTTATATGTTATTTTTTATGTTTACATGTTGTTTAATGTTTTTAAGTTTTGGCATCATCAAAAAGGGGGAAATTGTTGGGAAATTTATTTTGTAGATTTTGTTGAATGCCATGTAAAACTTAAACTAGAAAGTTAGCACCCCATTTTCCTTGTAATTTTCATTGTAATAGATAGGGCTGGAAAAGCTGAGTCGAGTCAGCTAAGCCTGGAAATACCGAGAAGTCAATCAAGATCAAGTGAAGACTCCGCTAGGAACAAATTGAGTATGGCCAAAAGAAGATCAAGAACTTGATCAAGATGTATCACCGAGGAACAACCAGTGTGTGAAGTGTCGATCTAAGTCATCTCAAGAAGCCAAGTCACAAGTTGAAAGTGACAAATGAGTCTTCAAATGATTGAGCAAACTCAAGTCACCCGGGGAATTAGGCAAAGAACCAAGAGAAGTCAATCAAATGAATCCATTGCACAGACCAAGAACATTACTTAAATAAGTAATGCTTCCATGCTGCCAGGTCTTAAAGTGCTCGTCCCAGAAGCGTGCAAAAGGAATAGACCAATGGAAAGCACTGCACCTCGTGTCAGAACCTGAAAAGCTGAAGATTCATTTAATACGAGGAAAGGTCTACATATCAAGATTGAAGACCAAGAAAAGACAAGTCAACGAACACAAGTGTCTTTTGAAAATCACCCTATCTCTTCAACGGGCAGATTTTTGAAAGATCACTATAAAAGGCTGAGGAAACACATTGAGAAAAGGTTACATGAACCAAGAACAAGCAAGCAATATTAAAACTGTAACCTGCAAAATATTCTCAAGATATTCAAGCAAATCCTCAAGCCTGAAACTTGAAGGAAATCAATCCAACACAAAGCTGTGAAGGAAAGACAACTTCAAACTATTGAAAAGAAAACTTTTGAAGAATCAAAAGGGTCTACTTTCCAAGGAGGATTGTAGGAAGGTTCAAGGTTGAACCACCTCAAGTTATTGGAGGGCTTCGTGATCAAATCCGAGAAGCTTGAGAAAGTGAGTCAAGTAGCAAGGCAAATTTGTGGAAGAAGTTTAGTCGAAAGAGAAGCCAGCTGTGTGACCAAGGCATCTCTAGACTGAGTCCAAGGAGCAAGTCAGCTGTGTGATCAAGACTTGTCTCTAGACTGATAACCACTTTGTGGACCGATCATTACTTAGTGGATTCCTCCAAGAGTTGGAGAAGATAGGATTAGAAGAATTACCCCATCTTCGAACCTCTATAAAAGTCATTTGTGTCATTTACATTTCAAAGATTTTTATTTCTCGCATATTTACTTATATCTCATTGATAGTTTGTTGTCCAACCGACTAAAAACTAAGTGCTAAAATGAAGTGCTAAAACAAATTTAAATCAAATTCAAGGGTGTTAAGTCTTCCGCTGAAAAACTCAACACAGCCAAGTAAAGATTTAGGCTAAACAACTGAGTTATTCTATCAACAAATTTATCGAAGTCATTGAGTGGCTAACTCATTGAAGTTAGTCATTCCTCAAGGACTTAGATGTGTGTTAACTCTGTAATATTTTAAAATGACTAAAATCGAAAAGTTGGTAAGGTTTATTCAACCCCTCCCCCTTCTAAACCTTACTTATACGCCTTGGGACCTACACAAAGTTAGAGGCGCCTTCTGGTACTTTCAACAACTCGTAAACTGATTCAAGAATGCCGAGCTGAACTCATCAAAATTTCTGATAGAACTCGAGGGGAGTTGGCTAAACCATTGCTAGGCTGACTTCATAAGAGTAGTCGGAAATAATCTACACATCACACCATCCGTTAATCTGTGTAGCATTGTAGCATTCTCAAAACGACACAAATGATCCCACGGTAGTGCCATCATATTCAAAATTTAGAGCTCGATAGGATGATGGGATCTCATCACCCATGATATCTTCCGAGAAAGGGGTCCCCCAGCGCACCTGAATTGAGGCTCCTCCTAGTGTCCCCGTCACCTCTCTACGAATCTCTCGCACCTCCCTATGAAGGTCATCCATCCTTTCTGACCAATCCAAATCTTCAGTCGACGTGTACTCCGTCATTCTAGATGAGTGCACCTCTTCAGCCACGGTGTTCCGCCGACCTCTGTCACCGACCTCCAGTGTTTGGGCCACATTCTCTCCCACTGGAAGAGCGACAGGGGGCGGTGCGGCCCAAATCCCATAACCTTCTTTCTACCGCCTGCTCCACGGTCTTAGAAATCAAGCTACCCAACTGTTCGAAGAACATAGGCCCCAAACCTCCGCCACCAGACGTAGGTGTTGGCTCATCCACTCTTGTTCTCGGTGTTCCTTGCCCATCACCATCCATCTCAAGCGGCGGTGGAGGCCTCCAAACTCCGCTCATGTGTATCACCCATCGGAGTACGATTTAGATCATCCGTTAAATTTCTCCTCAAGTCTTCCATAACCACCACTCTCCAAAGCTCACGCCCTTGCTCAAATATTCCCACGACGGCGCAATTGGCCGATCCTAAAATTGCACCGCCTTCCTGAAAATATCTTCCAACCGAACTCCACCGTCGACCTGCACAAAACGGGGGCCAAAGGATTGCTCCCGGCGATCTTCTTCTCGATGCCTAAGTCAAGAGAGTATTCATCAAGAAAGATGTGAAATGTAAAAGTGAATGTAAAAATATGATTAGGATTAGAATGAACCTATAACATGGTATTTATAGATTTGCCCAAATTAGTGTTTCCGCAAAATCCGGAGTTTGTTACGATTTCAGTAACAAAATCTGATTAGGATAAGATCGAACCTTCCAAAATCCTATTTCACTAAGTAGTTCGGCATATCGGGACGGTGTTGATTACTTCAGGTCATCACCTCAACTACATTTGTCTTGAAATCTAATTGCCCTAATCCCCAGAAAACCTGAGCTCGGCCTTGTGAAGATTTAATGAACTCACCACTCAGTCCTGACCTCCTAAAAAGGCTCTTTAGCTCGTCCCATATTAGTGCATCAGTTCAGTCTATAAATACAACATTTTAGTTCAAACCTCTTTAATACAATTTTTTAGCTCGGCCCACTAACAAAACTTCAGTTCGGGCCAATTAATGGAGTTCTTCAGTTCGACCCATGAGGTCATCCTATATTGACCCTTATCAAATATTTAATGTGTATATATATATATACCCGTCAATTAATCTTATATAACTTTATGGTAGATTGGTAGTTGAAATTGAATAATAAATATAATGATTAAGCACATAATGTAAAATATATTTCGTGAAAAATCCATCTACAAATCTTTAATTCAGAATTAAGTCAACCCTTAAAAATTCATATTTTGAGTATTACTGAAATTAATTTAGAAATAACTCAACAAAATCTCGTTTATATAACAAAATTCATCTTTTCTTTTATCATCAATTTCATCTTTATAATATGTGATTAGCTAAAAATATATATCGAAACAAATTTAAATACCTAAATTTTCTAAAAAAATAATTCTAGTAAATTTATATAAATCGAAGTCAAATTTCAGTGTTGTAAAAATTGTCCTAGGCGCTATGCGTTCCCGCCAAAATCGGTGCAAAAATCGGTTTGGTCAAAAATCGGCTTATGAGGCCAAAAATCGGGCCTAGACGCCTGCCTAAGTGACCAAAAAATTGTGCCCTGGAGAGTTAGGCGGTCAAGGCGGCAAAAATCGGCCAAAAATCAATAAAAAAACAATGAGGTAACTATGCTTGACGACAACAACTTCGGTTCCTCATCGCTACCACCAAGGTAAACCGCGGGATGTGCACGCACTGACCAATATTATGGTAGGGTCTGTGACGTACAACCAAATCCTCCCAAGCAATTGTACTCAGACGGATATTATTCAGTATGAATTCCCACCAAATCTTCACCAACTTGCATATGCCCTGTGAAATAATTTGATGGAGTGGTGCTTTGAACCACTACCACCCCACAAGAGACACCCCACAGTGAGTCTCTTGTGGTGGCGGAGGTTTCTATGCACCAGTCTAGAAGGCTTAGGCGTCGTAGATGCTAGGGGTTGGGTTGGGCTGAGCGATTTCAAAATTTGTGAAAGGGTTCTCTCATAAAACCCTTCACAAATCACAATCACCTCAAATCCAATTTTCAGAATTTGACAAAGTCCCCAAAGAAACATCTGAATTTCAGGCGTTGACGCGTGTGCAAAAATCCTCAATTAATCCGTCAACGTTGTCTCTTCTTCCAAATCTAGCTTCTCCCAATTACCAAGTATTTTCCTTTTGTACAGTCAAAAAAGAAAAATAATGTCGATGAGCTCCGTCATCTTCTTCCCAGACCCATTCTTGTTCATTCTACGACCCATTTCACAAGGGTCCATTCCAATTCAAACCCTAATCAGATATTCTGATCTCGAATCCAAGAAAATAATCCAAAACAAATGGAATCTTCAAGGATATCCCTCCTCGTAATTTTCTTGATTTGTGTAGTCCCACGTCAATCCAGTGGATCTTTTCTTGAAATTCTTCGAAAACTAGCTGAGGGTGATCATAATTCCAAGGCAACTACTGGTCAGGTATGGAGAACCATATATTTAGTACTTTTTTTTTTTCCTGTCCAAGGTTTGGTTAAATCATCTGATCATGTAAATTGTTTGTTTATAGATGTCTCCATCACCTAGCCCTGTTCCAGCGGCAAATTTGGGACCTGGGAATGCTCAAAGTCCTATGAATCCACTAAAGGGAGAATCTTGTGACAAGGTGTATGATAAGTGTGATATAAAGGATTACAGGGTTACTGCGTGTGTACCTTTTGTTGGAAATGGTAAGTTTTTTCGTACTGATATATGTTTTTCTTAATAATCAGTACGAATGTAAAAAGGTTATTGGCTATGCAATTTAGTGTATTTTGTGTAAAAGACATTAGTGAAGCTATCTTTTGATAATGAAATGCTGTTCTTGCTCGTATCTGGTTATGTCGTTTATTGCTCCAATTATGTGACCGTAATTGCTCCAATTATGCTCACAACGTGTCTGCACGGCCTTGATGCACTATCTGAGTTCTCGAAGCTATGGTCAATCTTCTAGGTGCTAGTTTTGGGAAAAGTGTGGACCCAAAATGCGAGAGGTTCATGACAGTCAAGACAACGAGCCAAATTTATTTGCAACTTGAGCTAAATTCTGAGAATTTGCAGCATCAAAATGAAACGTTGTCAAGTATTTTATGTGAAATTGTGCTCCGTCCAAGAATTTATTTTCTCTCATCTATTGTACTACGAAATATAGCTGTTCGGAATTTGATTTCATGTTGTCAGTGTAGGCCAACTAGGTTCAATTTTGATGACGCCAAATGTTGGAGGTCGTAAGTGCTCTATTACCCACTTCGCGATATTTGTTGGTGATCTAGAGAAGAGTAGAGCTTTTCGATGGTTATGATGTAGAAGTAGTCAATTGCTTTTATTGTGAAAAATGATGCTGAGTAGTGGACTAGATGGATTATATGGTATGTTCGCGTTGTATGTAGTGTTGTATGGATGAGCCAATAAGAGCTAGAAAAGTATAGGAAAAGGCATACGATTGTAGCATATGAATCAGATTGCGTTCAAGCTTCTTCATCATCCCGTTCCAAAAATGGTCTCATATTTATTAGCTGTTTTTCATCACGTCTAAATTTGAATTAGTAGGTTATAGCTTTGTGCTACCCTCATTTTTTGTACTAAATATGAACACGAACAAAAAATGAGGGTAGATGAGAATGCTAAGATGGATGTGCCACACTAGATTAAATAGAATAAGAAATGAACACATTAGAAACAAAGTGGGAGTAGCACCAATAGACGAGAAAATTAGAGAAACACGATTAAGATGGTTTGGACATGTTTATAGGAGACCTTTAGATGCACTTTTAGAAGGTTCACTTCAAAAGAGGAAGAGGTAGGCCTAAAAAGACTTGGAAAGAAACTATTAAACATGACATGTTATACCTAGAAATAAACGAAAATATGGCTTTAAACGATGGCGCGATATGATCATCCTTCATCCTTCCCAATCTTCCTCATGTTTTTAGTGGCTCGATTACATCTCTCTTTTGATTTTCCTTTTCATTTTAATTTTATCACTTCAGCAGTTTCTGAAAGTTTTCCCTTATTGACATTGTTGTTAGTTGTAATTTTTTATTCTTGGAGTTCATAGTCAGGGTGCAAATGTTTTATGCCCTGGGATAGATCATTTTTCTGCTCGCTATACATACAGGCTTTTTATAAGGGCTTTCGTATGTTGATGACATTATTAACCTGTTAATATAATTTATATTGAATAAAAACTTTTGTATGATTTTCAGTACTATGTGTCCAACCTATATAAGTTATTATGAACAAAATGTTTTGTAGACCTCAAGATAGATTCTTGACACAATGCTTTTTTCCTGTATAACCTGTTGAATACAAACTATATACTTTGTCTGCCTCAAAATAAAGGCTCTCAATTTTCATCCAGCCAAAACTCGTATGCATGCATTTAAAACACTACATGCTTTGACATCTCAGGCAATTTCTCATAGTAAAGGGGCTCAAAGTATTTATTTCCTGGCAGGATCTCAAGCTTCATATGTGCTTGTCGTGAACGGTGGTGAGGGCTCTCTTATACTAAATATTGTTGTCCGTCCTGCGAACATTACTCTGGAGGACATAGCAATATCTGGACAAGAAGTCAAGAAGGTATTGGTTGTTGCTATGTTTTTCTTTCACGTCCAATTTGTAAAGATCCTTTTATGATTACAACATGTGGATCTAACTGAAATGATAGATCGATCGAGTTGCCAAAAGAAAACGTTTTCATTATCTCGCGCGTTGGGACCTCATTTCAATTCCCTTGAGTTTTTCTTTGGAAATCAAATATGAGAAAAAGGGGAACTTATGATTTTGTTTGTTTTGAAACTAGATTCAAGATCCATGAGCAAACTAGACTTTGGTTGAGATGTTGTGAACATTATTTTTTCAATGTGTGGACAGTAGAACTAGTGACCCAAAATTATTTATAGGGTGTTTGCGTGAGCTTATTTAAAAGATGTTATGAGCTCCTATATCTTGTAACATATTTTTTTAAGTTATAAAATATTAGATCTTATTTTAAAAAAAATTGGTGAGTGTTTGAATAAATAAGAAGATCAAGTTTTTAAGATGTTAGTAATAATGCCAATTCTGTAACTAAAATTGTCAAAAATAAAGGAGGAGGTTAAAAGAAAATTGTGAAAAGAAATTGAGATCCCTTCAATATTTTTTCCAAAAACAGCTTGTAATAAGCTCTTAAACTTTTTTTCTCCCTTTTCTTTTAAGAATCTTATGAGTTCTTTTTTTAGAAAAATTTGCCACACTTATGTGGAACTTATAACCTCAGCCAAACACCGTCTTAATACAAGTAAACATTGTAGGAATTATTCTCGAGGTCTCATTTTACTTTCTTCCACTGGATCAGGTAAATCTGCCACCAAACACGGGTGGAAATTCTTCAATTTTGCTAAACGTTGGAAACGACAACTGTGTAATCCAGATGGGAGCTTTGATACCACAAAGTTTCTACACCACTTATTTGACACCAGTTAACGGCACATACCTATTGTTCATCGCCGCTCTTTTCATTGGAGGGACTTGGGCCTGCTGCAAGTTGGTGAAAAATAGACGACACCTTGACGGTATTCCATATAAAGAACTCGAAATGGGGCAGCAACAAGAGTCGGATCCTTCGTTCGTCATCGAAACTCCCGAAAATTGGGATCAAAATTGGGACGATGATGATTGGGACGAGGAAAAAGCAGTGAGATCACCAGGTATGAACCGTGTTAGGAAAGTTTTGGAGAATGGTTCCTCTTTGAAGTACGTAGATACCACTCAATGGGGAAATGATTGGGATGATTAGTGTAGACTTTTCGACCATTAGTCGATCATCTTGAAGATAATCTAGATCGAGTGGTGGATAAATCAGGGTAATTACCCGGAAGCATAAAAACCGGTATAATTATTTTAAACGGATAGCGC
This sequence comes from Rehmannia glutinosa, assembly GCA_016081115.2. Taxonomy (NCBI): domain Eukaryota; kingdom Viridiplantae; phylum Streptophyta; class Magnoliopsida; order Lamiales; family Orobanchaceae; genus Rehmannia; species Rehmannia glutinosa. The sequence goes on from CM071936.1 coordinate 103,430,773, forward strand.
CGTTTGAATCATGCTGCTAGGGCTGTCCACTTGGTCCAGCACAAACAGTTTTGGTATACTCCACACAGATGTTTTTTTTTTTTCTCTTTTATTTCATACATACTAGATACTAATTCCTTATGGTTTTTTTCCTTGTACAATTAACCTTAGGGTTAATTATATATTTTAAAAAAACACTCTTGATGTTCGGCTAATTACAAAAAACACCCAGCTATATTTCAAAATTACAGATACCTTCTTGACATTTGTAACTATTTTACAAGTTGCACCCAGTGTAATTGTAAGCAAATACAAACCTCGAGAGGGTGTTTGTGATATCTTAATGGGATATTTGTATTTTGAAATATAGCTTGGTGTTTTTTGTAATTAGGCTAAACCTTGGGGGTAGTTTTGTAAGTTACCCTCGTCTGTCGAGGATTAGTAGGAAGCGTAGGATGACCGAGCTGCCGTAAAATCGTGCTGCTGTGACAGAACAGTTTGCTGTATTTGTTTTCATTTTTGTCAATGCAGGTGTTACTTCTCCTTTGTCTTAGTGTTGTCTTGCTCTGCCAATATCATCAGAATTTTCACTGAGGCATTTTCCAGTTATGTTTTATTCTTATACAATGGGAATTCAGAGGTTTTTGCTATTATTTTGACATTTATACAGAAAGGAGATTAGATTGTGAAAAATGGCTAATTAATTACCATTTCATGGGTTGACTATGTTGACATAATGCAAACCAGCTGAAAGAAATGAACTCCAACTTTTCTGAAGCTTACTAAATAAAGCTTCAAAGTTGAACTTTCATCCTTGAAAACGATAATGGGAGTATTTGTTATTTTGAAAGATAATTGGAGCTTTTTTGTAATTGGTTATACTTCAGGCTAATTTTTCTAATAACCCCTTATACAAAATAGTGATTGGAGAAGCACTACAGAGCAGCACATCTCGTACGTTGAAAAGAAAAAAGATAAATAAAAGTAGCAGTGTGCATTAAGCTTAATTACTAATTTGGATAAATTACAACAATTATTTCTGAAGTCTAGCCAAAAAAAAAATTGAAATTATATTGGCTCCTCTTTTTTTTTTTTTTTTTTGTGGACAAGTTTGTTTCTGTTTTAGAAATACCCTGAAGAGGTGTAATTTGTCGTAAAAGCAAGTAGGGTATTTGTAATCTATAAATTTATATGATTCTTTTTTCGTAAATAACTCAAATATTAAAGATAATAATTGTAACTCAGCATAATGTGATGATATATGTTTGATGGCATAATGGCACCTTTGTAGTGCAAAAATATAATATGAAGCCCTCTAATTTATCCGGCTTTCCATTTTTAAATGCACATTTCAAGAAAGAGAATTTTTTTTTTTTTTTGAGGGATCAAGAAAGAGAAATTAATTAATTCAAAAAGCTTTGCTTATTTTTTTTATTCCTTTTTTTCCTATCTTCACTTTCATTAAATCACATTTTTGTGTGTTTCCTTTTTTTTATTCTAAAAATGTTAGGGGAAACCATAGGTCTTTGAATGTAACAGTAGATTCAAATTTCCAAAAAAATGAGCATATTTTGGAAGAGATGCAACATCATGGGCTCACAAAAGTCCGACTACTATGTGTTCCATGAAACTGCTTTTTTTTCCTTGCTTATTTTTAAGCCCTTATAAACAAAAGAAATAATTACTCCATGACAGTTTATATATAGAGATGATTAATTGCATCTCTCAATAAAGTAAAAGTGATTGTGATATTCTAAATCACTTTTGATAATCCTAAGACAACCTTTCTCTTGCTTTTCAAGTGGTGCATGCTTAATATTCTTCTTGTTATTCCTTGTCTTTCCAAAGATTCATGATGCAGCTTTCTCAACTTTTTGTCCATTATTCTATTTTTAACCTCTGTGTGTGTGTGTGTTTAATTTCAAAATATGAGTATAATTAGACATCGAATGTGGAAGTCAGTTGAGATGACATTCTTCATGGCTCAAGAAATATTCCAATTGATGATGCATTGGAGTTTTCTGATTTAATGTATTTTTGTCAGTATAATTAGGCATCCAATGTGTCACCTTATTCATTTTTGGGAAATATTTTTCGATTGAGTTTCGTTAGTAATGTTGATCGAAACTTCTTGAAATAATGATAAATTATGGTAAAAAAAACACATTTTCTGAGTTTTGCAACGTGCATAGATGATAGAGATACCTAAACTATAAATTAGCTTGTAATTAGTTTCCTGACTGTGCTAATTTTTCATTATTTCAAGACAAACTCAAATAAAAATACGCTTATGTATAAAATAATACTCAATTTATAACTAACAATTTGAAAACCTTCCATATCTACTCGAAAAAAATTTAAAATTAATATTTTTTTAATTTAGGAGAGTTAATATCTACAAAATACTACATCAATCATTACACTAACACAATTAAGATTGTAGAACTTTTGAATTAAATTGTCCTTGTGCTAGTTGGATTAAGTTTTAAAAATAAGTATTCTGGTATTAATAGAAATATTTTCTAGAGTTTCTTTCTTGGACATAATATTTTTTTTTTTAGTACAATGTGAGGGATTTGGGGAGGGGATATACGAGTGTATGGGATCGAACTCGGGTCATTCACCCTTACAACACATGTCTCAACCACTAGAGCACAAGGTTGATCTCTTGGACAGAATAATTAATGATAATTACAATTTATTTTTTATTATTATGAGATGAAATAAACAGTACACTCTTATTCTCGTTTTCCCTTTTTGCCCTTTCATATCTCTTTTATATTTTCTTGTATCTTCTCTTTTCTTCCTTTCCTCCGATCCAAATAATTAATGATTCTAAGAATAAGGTCCCTAAAAGCATACCAACCTGAAAAGGATCGAAATAGTGTTGTCTATTTGCTAACACGCACAACGTGGAGGTTCGAATCCCTTGGTAACAAGATGGATGAGGATTTCTTGTGTGGTGACTTAGTCTATGGCAGCTCAAGACCGTGACTTATTGAAACACATCCCGTGGTTCACCTCTTCCACAAAGCTGTAGGGCAATAGAAGTGGAGGCTATTAGGGATGGGTTTATTTTTTTTTTAAGATTCCAAGAATGAGATGATATAAATAGTCATTTTTGGTGATCAAGTGTGGTTGGCAATGCATGCCTAGAAAACTAAATCTAGTTATAATTGTCCCATGTGCCAACTATGCTGAAAGTGCCAATTGGTTAGGTTGTCTTGGACCCGACACCATCTAATTATGAACCTTATATTTCTTTTGTCTAAAATTGCATTAGGGTTAGGGACAACTCATATTGGCTAACCACTCACATGGTCCTAACATATTTATCAAAATTCTAACTATACCACCACTACCATCTATCCTACTAATAAAGTGTATTATTTTTTTTTTTTTTGATAACTCAACCGGGACGCTACTTTATCCTCATTCTTGCCGCTTAAGGTAAACCGCGGGATGTGCAACGCGTGTTCTAACTATACGTACAACATCCTCCTAAAGAGAACAATTATGTTCGACCCCAATCTACTAATAACGATCTCTCCACCCCACGGGATGCTATTCAAGATGAGTTCCCACCAAATCTTCACTACCGTACGCCTATATGCCTTGAGCAATTTGATGGAGCAGAATAAGAACCCGACCTCCACCCCACAAACAATTTGATGGAGCGATGATTTGAACCCCCACCTCCACCCCACAATTGTTTATGGTGGCCAGGTGGGCTAAGCCACCTGGTTAATAAAGTGTATTAATGTAGACATTTTGTCTTTGTGGAAAGAGGAAGACAAATTTGTAATTCTTGCAAGTTTTGGCACTCCATTATCATATAATTACAACTATTTTTATGTATAATGGATCTCATAATTATATGGATGATTGTGATTAGACCATCTAGAAATAATTCAAAGATCAATTATGTGATTCTTTTATTGCATTTCGGAGCACTATCGAGCTTGAGTTTCGATATATTATTCTAATTTGGTGTTGCATCTTTTCTGTCTCGGTTTTTCGGACCAAATAGTCTCGTGTTTTTTCAACCTAAACAAAATACAGCCCAATCCAGTCTTTTGTCGGTTGGTCGGGTCGGTACATTGGGCCAAGCCGAAATTGACACTCGAGGGATCCACTAACCTTATTCTGATAAGATTATGATGTAATTAAATTAATAAACATTTAAAAATGTAGAAATATATATGCATACAAAGAGATGAGTCTCCAACAAAGAAAAGGACATGAAGGAGGAGGATAAAAACCATGTGAATTTCAGCAAGGCTTCAAACCTAACAAATTTTCTACTTCTACTTCTCATTAAGAGATGGAATCAGGAAAATGGTTAAAAAGAAAGAAACAAAAAATACATTTAAACAAGTTAGTAAATCAAAGACCTAAAGATATGGGTGGCCACATTATTAAAAAGTGAGATGTCAATCCAACAGTACCAGTGTCCTGACTTATTCTATTTCCATTCCCCTGACAAATTTCTTTTATTTATCATGTTATTTCTCTGTTTTCTTAAGATTCTTCTTTCACTTTTAGGTTTTTAATTTTTATATTCACAACTTAGATTATTTGCTTGGAAATGGGAACCAAGAATCTTGAAAACCCGTCCCTACAGACTATCAAATGTTACTTTTGACTTGCCAAATTATATTATGATCTGTCACTCTCAATGCATGTTTAACTATAATATTTACGGATAAAAAAAACTTTGGTTTGGACTAATTACCAAAAACCAGAGGTTTTTAAAATTTACCAAATCAACCCTTGAATTATAATGTCATCTTACATTTCAGCTGTTCTATAACAACAAACTTGCTGCTTCGCACATGAAAAGGTACAGGTACACTTTGAATTGAACTGGCTCATGCTGTTCTAGCTGGATAACAACTGCAAATTGCAAAATATTTTTCGAGCAAGCATTTCAATATAAATATATATATATACACACAGAGTTAAGGTTGCTACTACCTGTCTGAAAAACATCACCATAATTCATAACCATGAAGCTATCCATCAATAAACATTAAAAACTTGGAATTTGAATACAAGATCAATAATGCAAAAGTTCAAAATATGTTAAATAGACAACAATGATCATCAGTAAGTAATATCCAAAAGGGTCTAAACTGGAAAGCAGGTGAAAATGAATCCGGTAGCCACCATAGAGAAGAAGAAACTACGAAAACCTAACTAAACGGACCGAAATTCCAAAACAGTAGATCGAAAGAATTCCAACAAGTAAAAAACATCGACAACTCTTCTTTCAAAATAAACGAACCGGATTCATCTTCGCCAGATCAGCCCAGCAGCCATCGTTATCAGACATCTTAACTTCTAACACAGTTAAACAAAATCTCCCAATTCATCCTGGCTTTCCGAAGGACATCTAATCAGCTCCAATATGTTAACAACTTCCGCCATGTCGGGCCGGTTCGAAGGCACTTGTGACGTGCAAACTAACCCTAATTTCATCACCGGAATCGCCTCCTCAGCCGGAAACTTCCCTTGCAACCTACTATCGACACACTCCTCGACTTTTCCTTCTTCCAATGATCCTCTAACCATGTCCGAAAGCACCACAACGTCGTCCTCCATGTACTCAACGGGCCTCTTACCTGTGACAACCTCAAGAACCAAAATGCCGAATCCGTAAACATCACATTTCTCGGTTATCTTAACCGTTTTGCATGCAAATTCAGGCGCCATGTACCCGAGCGCGCTCTGAATCTTGCTGCTCAATACGTAGCGATCCAACATCGGTAGTAGTCTGGCTAAACCATAATCGGCGACTTTGGGTTCGCCCGAGCCGTCGATCAAGATATTGCTTGATTTCAAGTTATAGTGGACTATATTCATTTTATGCAAATGGGCTAAACCTCTAGCTGCCCCAAGGATAATGCCAAATCTTTCGTTCCACGAGAGGTAGGTTTCACTGGATTTTTCGTGGAGATGTTTATACAAGTTTCCGCCCGAGACAAATTCGTATATGAGGAGCTGTAGAGACGGGGTCCAGTAATAACCATCGAGTCCAACAAGATTAGCATGACGAACTTTCCCTAACTTCTTGACTTCCCGTTCGAAATCTTCTTGGGACTTGACAAGGCTCGAAACTGTGAGCTTCTTGATCGCAACAGAGCGGCCATCTCCGAGAACAGTCCGATAAACGGCCCCAAATCCTCCACGCCCAAGTTCGCAATCTTTGTTGAGAAGGGCGTGTGTTCCCGTGCTAAAATCGGGATCGCCCGAAAACATGACAAGCTTTCCGGACTCTCCGTCCGTCGATGAAGAACGGCTAAATTCATCGCCACCGGAGAAAGTAAGAGCCACAGCAGATCGAGATGTGGCGGTGCGTACTCGAAGATTGAGCACGGTGATAGCAATTACACCAACGACGATCGCTGCAGCTGCACCAATAGCAATTAGGGCCGAGATACTGAGGATTTTCTTCCCACGGCCAAAACTTTGGGGTATGGTATCTGGTGCGGCATCGGTCGAGTTCGGATTGAGTACGATTGGTTTGGGGAGGACTGTGGGGCAACTTCTATTGACTGCAGCCCCACAAAGGGATGGATTAGCGGAGACAGACGATGGATCGATGGTATTGAAAAATGCACCGGCTGGCAGTTCGCCTTGTAGCTGGTTGTGTGAAACATTGAATAATTGAAGGCTTACTAGATTTGCCAGCTGCTTCGGTAGAGCTCCTGTTAGCTTATTGAAAGAGAAGTCTACAATTTGAAGGTAGCTAAGCTTTGCAAGAGATGTAGGAATAGAACCGATAATTTCGTTATGAGCGAGAGACCTGTTAAATTCAACCGAAACGAACATGGATTATGTTAAGAGTGATAAATCAAGCAAATTTTTACCCAAAGTTACAGAAAAACACAAAATGATCCATCAAACACTCGTGTACTTCTTTTTTATATACATTATGTTTATAGTAAAGCAACAACACAGATATTATTACAACTAGCTAATAGCCTAATTCAAGTATCTTGCATCAAAAAATCAATTAATATACTCAAAAAAACTATACTATCCAGAAGCTGCAATATTAATCACATAAAGATTGTTCAAACACATCATGACATAACAAATCTTAAGACCATGCAGAAAAACTTACAAAGATATAAGTGCAGCACAATTGCCAATTGATACAGGAATGTTACCCTCCAATGAGTTCTTTTCAAGTTTCAATTCATTAAGAGATGTGATTAATCCAATCTCCGAAGGAATGCTGCCGTTCAACCGATTCTCGCTCAAATCCAGAATACTTAAGCTCTTCAATTGTCCGATTTTCGCAGGAATGCTGCCCGTTAACGAATTTCTCGCCATATTCAACAACTGCAAGCTTTCAAAATCCCCCACAGCAAAAGGAATTTCACCAGATATCTTATTTTGGGACACATCCAAGATCAAAAGCTTTTTCCTCGAATTCTCTTTCGACGAAGCGAAAGCATTTTCGATGCTCCCACTTAATCCATTGTCTGAAAACAGAACTTGCTGTAAACCAAGTTTGAACACCCAAGAAGGAAAACCACCAGTCAAATAATTATGACTACAATCAAAACACAAAAGATTTGCACAATTGCTCATAGCCTCAGGCAAGCTTCCATTGAGGGCATTCATGGATACATTAAGAAACTTCAAAGACTGAAGCTTGTCGAAAGAATCTGAAATTTGGCCACTAAATTTATTTTCAGAAAGATCAAGGGTCTCAAGGCTTCTCATTTCTCCAATCCATTCAGGCACTTCCCCTGTGAAAATATTCTTAGCTAAAACTAAATCATTGCACAATGAAAGCTTCTGCATTGTGCTTGGAAGCCATCCAGAAAGCGAATTTCGGCTCAAATCGATCGACCTCAACAACAAACAATCCCCAATTCCATCAGGAACTTCACCTGTAAGCTTATTATTTCTCAAATTTATTGCCCTCAAATTCTTCAAACTTCCAATGCCCTTTGGGATTTCACCCTCCAACATATTATCAGACAAATCAAGTGACCTAAGCCCAGATAATGACAAAAGACCCAAAGGCAATGACCCCGAAAACTGATTGCTCGATATATTAAGCGAAACAAGAGTCGAGCAGGAGCCTAACTTCTCTGGAATAGGGCCTGAAAATTTGTTTTTAGCCATGGAAATGGATCTCAAAGACCCACATTGGCTAAACAGGTCACTTGGAATAGAACCAACAAAGCCATTGTCACTCAAATCCAAAACCCTCAGATTAGAGAGCTGAGCAAAGCTAAGGCTTATGCTTCCTGTGAAATTATTTTTTGCGAGTGAGAGCTTTCGGAGAAATTGCAATTGAAGGAGACCTCTGCCCAGTTTTCCTGAGAGGCCAAAGTTATCAAGAACAAGATCAGAAACTCTATTGGATCTGGGGTTGCATTTTACCCCAACCCAATTGTTACAAGGGCTATCATCTTCTTCGTTCCAAGAACTTAATTTCCCATCAGGATCTTGAATATCAGCTTTAAACACAATCAAGCCCAGAACATCATCGTTCAAAGAAGGGCTTAAGGGGTTCACAAAAAATGGACAGAAACAAATGAAGAACAAAATAACAAATAAGCTTCTCATTTTTCAAGAATCAGTAAAATGCAACAAACTGCTCAAGACATTGTTTGGTTTACAGCCAACACCATGAAGACTAAGTTTTCCTTTCTCGAGCAGAAATTAATAATCTCTTCTAAGCCCTCAATAACCAAACTCCACTGCATAAACTCGTTAAAAATGTTGCAAAAACACAAGCATACTCAAAAGCTTGCGTTTGCAGAGGAATAACTTTAGAGGATTTGACTCTAAACGGCTAGAAATTCGTACCAGAAGAAAAAAACAAATAAAACTTTAAACAACAAAAGCCCCAAATATATCTGCTAAAACAGGCCGCATTACCAGAAGAAATCCACCTAAAACCCTAAGATAAAATGCAATTTCTTTTTTTCAAAAAGTAAAGTAAAGCTAAGACAAGGCGAAGAAAAGTAAAGTAGGAAAATCCAGGAAAGAATCTCGGCTAGCTCTTGAAGTCGAATAGAGTTACCAAAGTGACGGGCACGAAGAGGGTAAATATTGATCTGAGATAAAAAAAAAAAAAAAAAAAAAACCCAGCTCAAGTGTGTGAAAAAAGATTCGCCGGAATATGCTTCGAGAACGCGGCGGAGCTTCAAGGGAGAGCGTTACCTGCAAACCCGCCGTAAAATGTGGAAAGAGGAATGGGATTTTGAGGGGCAATGGTGAGGATGAGACAGTGAAGCATTTAAAGCGGTCTCTCTCTCTCTCTCTCTCTCTCTCTCTCTGAGCTCTAAACTTTATTCTTATTACAGAGAAAGTGAAGCATTTATGAATGGAAGAGAAGGCTGTTGTGGCCGCTTTTATTAGCTCTGACACGTGGCGGATTTTTGACGGTTCAGATGAATCCTATGTGGATGACACGTTGTTGTGGGGACATGGGCCCTTCTACTTCTGTCCAATTTCACAAAGCAAAATAGGACTAACCAATAAATGTGCATATATATTTTGTCGTGGATAGTAAAATTGGGATTCAAGTAGGGGTTACCGTAGCACATCCTTCGTGACATTCTTCGGCACGGTAACAGTTCGACACGATGAGTTAAAATCCGAATATAACACAATAATTTTATCAGTCTAAAGTTTAAATCCAATCACACACGTTAAAAACACGAAATATGATAACACGTATGATTTTTAATTATTTATATTTAACACATTTTAATAAATTATCAATACAAATAATTAACTACAATTGAAACTAATGACATGACAAATATACTAACAATAAATTAATGATCAAATAACAGTCTAAAGATCACCAAAATATTAAATCATAACATCAATGTCATGATAACACAAAAGAAATTAAGTTCTTCATTCTTAGTTTCAAAGATTTATTCATCGGTTCCATAATCCAATGAATCAATCTACTTCAACATTCACCAACCTTTTATATAGATGTCATAAATCTATTTCAATATCTAAAAGTCTTATTTAATAATATTTAAAATGAATTCTTATGTTTAGTCTTTAGATCAACAGAACCTTAGTAACTAGTTAATGAGTGTTAAAATACGAGTTTAGAAAGAAAAAAAAAAGTTTTTGGCCCTTATCGGGTTTATGGGGCCAGCCCCATTTTAACCCTATTTCAACGGGCCTTATCGTGTGGTCCTGATAATAACCCAAACTCGATAAGTTCTGCCACAAATCCTATAATTGTGTATCGTGCTTGTAGTGGTCATCCCTGACCTGGCTTAAATTGTCACTCCTAGAATACAAAATTAAAAGGAAAAAAAAAACATGATATTTTTTGGTACAAATTGAATTATATTTTTAATAGTTGACATGTGTATGATTAAGTCAAGTGATACGATAAAGTAAATTGATAATATCAGCAAAAGAAGAAAAAAATTAGTTTACCTTTGGCTGTTGTAAGTAAAGTCTAAAAATAAATTTTAAATTAAAGTAAGAGATCAATTCATTACTCCCTCCTATTCACAATAAGTGTCATTTTGGCCCATGAAATATTTTTCAAAAAGAATGTCCTTCTCAAATATTATAATATACTCGAAATTCATAATATAATTTTTTTTGTGGGGGTTCCAACTTTTAATGGGCTCTTGGCTCTTCAGCCACTCACCAAATAAGTAGCCCGTGGTTTTCATAAAAACCAAAAATAAGAGAATATAAATCAAATATCATTTATGAAGGGAAATATGGAATTACAAGCTTTGCCCATTTTTCCCTCATTTGTTTATCATTTATATATCATATGTTTATATATTAAGATTTTATAATTTCTTGTGAGCATTGTATTAAATTGATTTCGATAATGAATGATCTGAAAATTGCTTAAGATTATTTTTTTTATTTGACCAAAAAAATCTATTTAAGATAGTTTAGATCATTAGATAGATGGTAATTGGTCGACCCCAACCCGCTTCCCTGAATACATCTTCTGCTTGAACTCTGCCATCGACCTGCAACAAAGGGGAGCCAGAGTATTGCTCCAGCGTACCCTCTCCGACACTTAAGTCATAAGATATTCAAAAAGGAATAAGATGAGAGTAATGTTGAGTAAGAAGAGTCATTAGGGTTAGAATGCACCTGTATGACGATATTTATAGATATGTCATGATTATGATTTCCGTAAAATCTGGATTCTATTACGATTCCAGTAAAAGAATACCATTAAGATAAGCTCAACTTTCCATAGGGGTTGTTCTAGTGAACAATTCGGACCTCGAGATAATTTAGATATCTCAAGATATCTCAACCAGTATACTTTTCATGTACTAGACCTTTGGACTTCACATCTTTACTCACGTGGTGTAGGTCAACCATTTAGGATTCTAAGAGATCGGCTCGGGATCTCTTATTATTCCAATTAAATCTTGTATATATGTCACAAGAATCACACCTTGGTCTCTCCCTGAACAAGTCGGTCCGACTCATAAGCCTATTCATATTCCATGTCGCATAACCAGTTCGGTTAATGAGGTCGAACTATTTTAGCCCTTATGAGTAATAGGTGGTCATTGTAAGCATATAAATTTTTAATAACTAAATTTTCTTCGAAATCAATAAATAAATAAAAGCATATTTATTTACTTTCTGTGTACTAATCCAAAGGACCAAAACTAAAGTAGCAATCCCTTGTCCTATTTCCTTCTTTTTCTTTCCATTACCCTCGAGTCAAGCGCAAGACAGAGACATTACAATGTAAATGGAATAGAATTACAGAACACAAGGGCAGAGTGGGAAGTCAGAGAAGTGGAAATAATTCTCTCTCTCTTTTTTTTTTTTGAAATGCATAAATGAAAAATATTATATTTTAACGAGTGTTTAGATTACTTATGTTATGAAGAATAAATGAAATGTAATGATACTAGGGGTTTTATATGAACTGAATTGAATCGAATTGAATGTGTTTTTGTTTTGTAAAAAAATTGTTTGAGCTTAGTTTAGTGTTAATTAAATCAAGTTTGAACGAATTATAACTAAGTCGAATACAAATCAATCTCCAGCAGATTGTTCACATATTTTGAATTTCTTACTAATCAAATTAAGCTTCAGATGTTATAAACAAAACTGTCCAAGTTCGGTCACTTATAGTTAACTAATGAATCCAGTTCAAATAATTTTTTAGTGATCGATCAGATCGAATATTTTATTTACTTTTCAATCCTATATGATTCTAGCTATGAGTAGAGCTGTCAAAATTAGTTCGATCCGATGAGCAGGCCCAACTGGTCTGATGATAGGGATGGTTCGACTGTGATAAAGCAAGCCCAAAAAGAATCACACCCATTTGGCCCTGAAAATCCCGGGTCGATCGGACTTTTTATGTATATTTCCATAGGTTGGGTCAGGTTTGGGCCTCCAAAACGGCAGACCGATGGAATTTCAATCTGACCCAATCTGGTTTTCTCTTTAGCTCGATGGGCTAGCACAAGTTTGGCCCGACCCATTTAATAGTCGAGAGTGTCAAAATAAGTTTCCACTCCTTAAATACAATTTTTTTAAAAAAAATTGAAACAACTATAATAAAACTATGTAATCACTTATTTGGAATATTATTCTTAAAGTAATATTATTAAATAGTGGTAATAGGCCAAATTCGCCATTTCTGTTTTATGGAATTGAAAAATAGCCATGTGTTTTCAAAAATATTTTTTTTTTGTAATTTTGACTAAAAACTGATGGTCATACCCTTCATGAATTCTCTCTGGTGAGTTACTTGATCATTTTTCAAAAATAATTGATGTGGTACATAACTCATGCCTTGGTGTCGAGTTACATAACTCGATATCGAGTCATGTAACTTGGTACTGAGTCATGTAACTCGGTACCAAATTATGTATCGCCCCCAAAAATGAAGAAAATGGTAAAATGGGCATTTGAACTCAAAAATAGCTAAAAAATATTTTTTGAAAAAATGGCTAAAAAACATTTGTTGCTATGGAGAAAGACCAAAAATCTGACGACTTTACTAAATATATAAAAATAACCATTTATTGGGCTAATTTATCAAATTATTCTATTTAAAACAACTTTTACGTTTTTACCGTGGAATCTCATTTGTTTGCCAATGTATTGTGAAAACAGCTTTTGTAAAGCTGTTTTCAGAGTTTTTAAATTTTTTTTTAAATTTCTACCGAAAACAGCATTCTTAAAGCCGTTTTTAGGCTTTTATTAATAAATTTAAAAACAGTTATGTTAAAGCTGTTTTCAGTTTTTTTTTTGAATTTCTAGAAATTTTTGAAAATTTTGTATTTTGTAAGTTTTGTCTTTATACTGCTTATTATTTTTTTCCATCCTAAAATGAGTAGAGTTTTAATAAGACGCAATTTTAATATAGTGTATTTTTTCTGTTAGGTTAATAATTTTTATTTGAATATTCTATTATATTGAGATTAAAAATAGTAAACGAAAAAATATTCTAAAATAAGACGTTCTCATAAATTATAGTACCATATATAATGATATTATTTTTCCAAAATGTCTAATAATGTCCTCGTGTGCCCCAAGTAGGTACTAATTTATGAAAACGCCTTATTTTAGAATATTTGTACGTTTAACTGTTTTTAATTTCAATACAATAGAAATTTCAAATAAAAATTATTAACTTAACCGAAAAATTACACCAAATTAAAATTGCAAATTATTAAAAAAACTACTCATTTTAGGGTGGGAAAAAAATAATAAGCATTATAAAGACAAAAACTACAAAATCAAAAATATTCAAAATTTCCCGAAAATTTTAAAAAAAATAACTGAAAACAGCTTTAGCATAGCTGTTTTCAAAATTTTAAATATAAAAAAAAGAAGACAGCTTTACAGAAGCTGTTTTTGGTAGAAATTTAAAAAAAAAATTAAAACTCTGAAAACAGCTTTGGTAAAGCTGTTTTCACAATACATTGGCAAACAAAGCAAATGCCACGATAAACTCTTTTTTCTTAAAAAAAAGTATATTAAACTTAGCTATTAATTAAAAATAAAGTAGTTGGAAGAGTTAGAAAGGGTGGGTGGTGACATTAAATGAGGTTGAGTAATTAGTGGGGGTGTTTCTGTGTGTACAAAATGTGCAGAGTGTGGGTTGGAGAGGGACTCCTCTTCTGCCTTCAACAAGCTTTTTGTTGTGTCTTAATTTCTGATTGAACCCAAACAGGCCCTACCTATCAAAATCTCATGATTATCCCAAGATTTTTCACCTACTCATTTATCAGTACTTTATTGCTTTTAAAATATGCTACATATATTCCTGTTAAATTTTTTGCCTTTTAGCTGTTCCATTGATGGATCCCCCAAATAATAGTCCATGTCTCATTCGTATCAAGTTATAAAATATTAGATGAAAGTTAGGTACAAATTTGACTTAAAAAATAAGGGTATGAATGATTTTACTCGTTTGGAATTTGTTACTATTCAAACTTTAATTTTTTTTGACACTTTAGAAATTGTGGGTGAACTTTTTTTTAGAGTCAAAATAAATTTTAGGGTTAATTACAAAAGATACTCTTGAGGTTTGACCTAATTACAAAAAAACCCAACTAGTTTTCAAAATTACAAAAGATATCCCAAAGTTTTATTTTGTCTAACATTTAAACCTTTCATAAGCAAAAAATATTTCAAAATCCCCCTTCATATTTATAAAAATATTGCAGTGTACCCCTTAATTTTAATACTGAATCAAATCTCGAGTGGGTTTTTTGTAATTTTAGAAGTTAGCCGGGTTTTTTTGTAATTAGGTCAAACCTCAGGGGTACTTTTTGTAATTATCCCTAAATTTTATGATAAGAAACTTACAACCGATTATAACAACGAGTGAAAAATAGGTGCAAGCTCCACAAAATCATAAATCTATACAGATTTAAAACAAAAATTTTAAACATAACCAGATCTGCAGATTTGTAGAATTAGAACTTCGCAACGGAGGCGTTGGACAAAACATGTAACAAATATGGTCTCACTTTTGTCATGTATCGTCGGATAATGACTCATCTAATTTTCTGAACAAATCTCATATATGTGGACAACGTATTAACTGGAAAAAAGCCACCTATTTTAGACAAATAAAGTCACCTATTGGGGACAATTTATTTAATTAAAGCAATAAAAATTACTTTCCCATCCTCGATTCCCCTGTGCAGGACTAGGGACATTCTCCGATGCAGGATGAAGAAGAAAAAGAGGAAGAAGATAGAGGTGGGTGAACTTAATTTGATTGTTAATTAAATTGAGTTTGAATGAGTTTTAATCAAACTAAATATAAAGCGGTCTCAAGTAGTTTGATTTGTTTAAAAATATTTCATCAATTTTTTAATTATCAGATGGATTTTTCTTTTGAAAGAATCATCGGATGGAGTTTAAGTTGAACATTCTAATCTTATTGAATGAAAAAATGTATTAAATTTGTTGGATGGAGTTTTAATTTCCGTTTCCGTGGATTGATATGATGGGCAAATCAGATTGAAATCGCGGGGTTCTGGTTCTAGTTAATGGCAACCTTTCTGGATATTTTCCTTCGTCTCGAGGATTACGACAGGGGATCCCTTGTCTCCTGCGCTCTTCGTTCTTACGGTAGAGGAATCCATCATTAGACGACATTAACATATGATACATCGGACTCGGGGCGGGGTTTTCGGTGACACACTTTTGCTTGTACGACAATGTGATTATCTTCACCAGGCGTGCGAGGATGGTCTCCGTTACGTTGAGACATTTTCGAGCATTATTCTCGCTACTTACGCCATCCGGTCGATTGTACGAAGATCGATTCTTCCTGGCTCCACGATACATAGACGGATGGGAACACATGGTGCACGATCTGACATGCTTCGTTTGTGATGATTTGTCGATTACTTATTTGGGTGGTCCCTTGTTCAAGGGACATACGTCGACCGCATTATTCCTTCCAGTGATTCAGAGAATGCTTGATAGAATTGTTGGATGGTCTCATAGGCATCTGTCATTTGGTGGTAGGCTTGCTCTTATTCGGAGTACACTGATGGCCACTCCATTGCATATTCTACAGGTCATGCAAGTGCAACCACCAGAAAAAGTGTTGCATCAGTTGGAACAAATTAGGGCCAGATTTTTATGGGGCTTGTATGCTGGACAAAAGAAGATGCATTGGGTTAGTTGGGATAACATTTCCCATCCTATTTCCGAGGGCGGCTTGGGTCTTCCTAGCTTATCTGATATTATTGATGCCTTCAGCTATAAGTTGTGGTGGCGGCTACACAAGGGTCACTCCATCTGGGCTCAGTTTCTGATCAGTAAGTATTGTAATAATAGGCGTCTGTCTCCCTGTAGGGCCCCTGTAACAAAAATCACAACCCTCGGTGGAGGCGCTTGAGGCGGGTTGGTAGTTGGGCACATGAGTGAATTTCCTAGTCTATTGGCAATGGCAGTCAGGCCAGTTTCTGGGATGATATTTGGATTGGGCACCGGCCGCTTGCGGATCACTGTCAGCCGTTGGGGCCTATGTCGGTTGGATGGTTCATCTGGGATGGTATGTGGGATCGGGATAGACTACATCAGGTCTTGGTCGCTAGATGTGGGCTCCCTAAGAGCCTCATTGAGGATATATATGGGGTTCCTATTCTGCTGGGGTCTGAGGATATCATGCATTGGATGCTCACCTCTCATGGTGGATTCTCTATGTCTTCTGCCTGGGATTCTATCCGGGGTAGAAACGCATAGAACCTTCTGTTTGGTGCCATTTGGAACGGTGCTCTTACTCCTACCATTTCTGTTTTCATTTGGTGTCTCCTTCGTAATCGTCTCCCTGTGGATATCAAACTTCAGACACGTGGCACTTCTCTTGTTTCACGTTGTTGTTGTTGCTTGCATCATCCACATTCTTCCCCTCAGGTTGAATCTATCCTTCACCTCTTTTTGATGAATAATATTGTTCAGTCCGAATCACTTTGTTCCTTGGTTCGACACTACACTTCTGCACACCACTGATATGATATTATTCCTCACCTTTTGGAAGAATCGCACACACATATCACACAGAAGCACTTGAGCTTTCTGGTTCCTTGCTTGATTTTATGATTTGTCTGGACGAAAAGGAATAGTATCAAGCATTGACACCTTCTTTTCTTGGCATCTCACATTATTTAGCAAGTGGAGCGGTATCTATGGCTTCTTGTTTCAGGTTGGTTATTAAGCCCTTCGGATTGGTATGGATGCCTCCCTACAATGGTCTTTTTTGTAGGGAAGTGATTGTTAGTCCAAGTGGCTATGAAAATCTAGAGGGGAGGTGAATAAATTTTCCCGATTTTCTGATTTACGCCATCTTTTTCGAATATGAAGATGATGACCAAAATAAAAGTGCAAAAATATAAACAACACACGATGATTTATAGAGCTTCAACCCATCTAGGGCCTAATGCTCTACCACCCGATATGTCCGAATGGATTTCAAAAGGGAAAAAATATATTAATAAATACCAAACTATTACAACCTTTTACTTTGAAGAGTACCACACTCTTCTCACAACACCACCTATGAAGATTATCACAATTTTCTTATAACAATGAAGAAACCACACTCTTCAACACCTATAACCAACCAAGTGTGTTCTTACCACAAGAAAACTAACAAGGATGTCTTATTTTGGATGATTTAAACCAATTCAAGATTGCAACTCAAATGAAGTATACAACTTTAAAATGCAAGTGTAATCAAGAATGAAGCCAAGTGCAAGACTTAGGCTAAATATAACAAGAATACGAAAGCAAAGAACAAGAAGTTTGCTTGTTGTTTGTATTGCTTGTGTTGTTGTGTTGTGTTGTGTTGCTTCAAGCCTTCATCTATTTATAGGAGAGCTCTTGGATTTGAATCCCTGCAAGGCTGCAATAGGCTCCTCCTTGGAGATTGAAATCCGTAAAAAATACAAATCAAATAGAGAAAATAGCTGTTAGAAATCAATCCTACAATTTTATGAAAAGTTGTATGTTGTGCAAAAGATAGTTTTTGCTGATAAAACCTTAGGTCGACCGGTCGACCTCTAATATAAGAAATAGGTTTAAAATTGAAAAACACATGAAAAACAAGGGGGTGGACCGGTCCAGGGGGGTTGGACAGGTCGACCTAGGGTTCGACCGGTCGCCTTCAACCTGGATCGGTCACCCTCATCAAAATATGAAACATAAAGAGTTTTGAACAATTTGCAATGCTCAGGCACTAGTCGACATTATGGTTGACCGGTACGGTGGACCCACCGGTCGGTCTCCCTATTTTTCTTTCCTATTTTATTTCTGTTTCATTTTCTTTCTTCAGGCAGAAGTTGCCCTCTCGGGCGACCGGTTGGCCTCAAAACAAAAGTGTTATCCGATTTTTATCAAAAATAAACTTTAAGAAATACTCCAAATTATTAGTAAAAATCATTTAAATCGTTTTGAAGTATTTGGATAATATTTGGGGATATTATTTTGGTGTAAACTCAATAATATGAGATCATCAAAATTACGATAAAAATATTTATCTAAAAGTGATCCACCACAGATTCCATGCCGACAGAGGATGGTGATTTGGTGAGCCTCTCAGTATCCTCAGATCAGGCTGAACACAGATGGTTCATTTGATCTAGGCATGTTGATAGACGAAGGAGGGGGGATTGATTCAGGATCATTTGGGCAGATTCATGTTGTCGTTTCAAAGTTCCTTCCAGGTTGTGTCTAGCTTCCATGCCGAGCTATTAGCACTAGAGATGGGATTACAGCATGCCCGACAGTTTTCATACAGATTTGGATCGAGTTGGACGCTGCGGCGGTGGCTACAATGATCACATCGGGTTGCCTTGGATCTTGGCAGGTTCAACACACACTGATTCGTATTTGGAACCTGCAGAGGGACCTTCAGTATTCGATTTCCCACATACACAGATATGGGAATCAACCAACAAATCATTTAGCGGAGTTGGGAGCTGCTCCCCTTGGTTGTCACCTTGTTTATGAGGGCACAATATCTCACCACTTATTATCACTCATTCGGATGGACCAATTGAGATATCCGAGCTTCAGATTTTGATTGACCATTAGTTTACATTTGTATTTTCTTTTGATAGTTCATTATGATAGTTATTCTAGATGTCACAGTGATAGGTTTTTTTCCGCCAGCCGTGAGGGACATGACATTGTACGATCTTTTTATGTTTTGATCTATAGGTAGGGGATCACCCCTCAATCCCCCACCCATGGGGTATTATTTTGGTTATAAAAAAAACCAATCTCGTATAGTGTATCAATTTTTTAACCCTACTCAAAAATACTAGATGGACGCTACTGCAGCAGGTCTCTTGTGAGACGGTGTGAGACCGAGAGACGGTGATACTTTTAGTGTAAAATCACCGTCTCACATAAGTTTTTGCGCACTGCCAATTGGATATATCACCTAATTACTTATGGAGTTATTTATGAAAAAAATCCATTACTGAAAAAACAATTATATTCTATTTTAGGACGTTCTAGAATTATTTGATTGGTACGTTATAAATGATCTAGCGAGCCTGAATGCTGAGTCCAACGTACAATTTTCATAAATTTAATTAGGGAAATTTTTTTAAGTACCCACTATGGATAGTGAGTACTCTTTTCTACCCACTAAGATAACAAAATTCTTTTCTACCCAAATTGGCCAAATTACCCCTCCTTTAAGTTGGTGTTTTTTAATTTTGAAATTGAAGTCATAATTATACCATTTAAAACCAACCGTATAGTACAAAAACCAAAGAGAAAACAAAAGTGAAAAAATAAAAGTAAAAGCAAAAGCAAATGTAAAAGAAACCTTACCAAGACAAAAAAATAGGTAAAAAAAGTGAAAAACCCAACCTCCATTTCGTGCCCAATATCGTGCAAAAAGAAAACAAGAAGATGGATTCAATCGTGCCGTCGACGTCGTCCGCCTCCACCTCCGCCGCTGCCATCGCCGCCTCTGCACCCTCCTCCTCCGCTCACGAACATGTAAGGGCTTAGTTTCGAAATTTTGTTTGTTGTACAATGTTCGAGATTTTGAATGATTAGGGTTTAGTTTCGAAATATATTTCATGGGTTTGTTATATAATGTGAAATATTAGGGCTTAGTTGTTCGAAAGTTCGAAATATATGAAGTTTTGAGTTGTGTTTTGGGACTGTTATTCGAAAAATTGTGGTGATTTTTTTTTCTGGTTTGGGCACGATATAGGGTTGAAGACGATTGGACACGATATCGTGCCGTAGGTTTATTTGGGCACGATATCGTGCCATAGGTTTATTTGGGCATGATATAGTGCCGTAGGTTTATTTGGGCACGATATAGTGCCCTAGGTTAATTTGGGCACGATAGGGTTATTTGAAATCGTGCCTATATCATGCCTCTACTGTCTGTTCTTTAATTTTTGTACCTTATCACTATATTTCTTCAATTTTTCAACAATTCATCTTGCTAAATTGCAATTAATTATTGTTGTAGGTCGGTCCACAGTGGAGGAGACCCTCATATCATTGAGAGAGGTCCCAGATCGCGGGGTATGTTCGACCGAATATAATTCAGATAATCAGAGATGAGTTGGGGGAGATCGGTGGTGGTTTATATAGGCAGTTTAGATGGTCGGTTTTCGGCTATTTTATGGATTTTGGGTATGACGGAGTTAGTTGTAATGCGGCACTTCATGCATTGGTTGCGATGGAGGTGCGTGTGCTGGATGCTCCGGAATCGTAGTGTTGGTTTCACGTCGGAGAGCAGACTATTAGATTCTCTCGGCGTGATTTTGCTATGATATCCAAATTGCGGTTTTCAGGGTCCACATTTGACCCTAACGGTGTTTTTGATGTACCCGAGACTGGTATATATGGACGGTATTGGCCTGGGAGTGATCGTGTTACCGCCGCGCAGTTACGCGATTTATTTGCCGATGGCACCTTTCGTGACTCACCAGATGATGCCCTAAAGGTGGCGAAGGTGTTATTTACCTTTTATATGGTACTGTATTTCGATGGCCGACAGACCACAGTGGACTCTTGGCTGTGGTTTTGATCGAGGACGATGCACAGTGGGAGGCTTTCCCTTGGGGGAAATAATCATTTGAGATATTGATTCATTATATTCAGCAGCTGCATGATGTCCTCCCACTTGGCCGATATACTAAGGACGTTCCACCTCGATATCGCCCACCTACTTATCATTTTTATGGTCCCACTTATGTCTTGTTGGTACGTATATTTTTTTATTTTATTTATAATTGTACTTAGTTTTTTAAATATTTAAAAAATTCTTAATTTGACACTTATCAATATTCTGACAGATTTGGGCATTTGAGGCGATACCTCGCCAGGGTAATGCCTGGGCGACTCGAGTATCCGACACCCAATTGCCTAGGTGCCTCCGTTGGAGGTTTTCGAAGACCACCGTTGACATGATTGATTTTTTCTTTGACATGGTATGCTTTAATATTGTTTATTTATTTAATTAATAAATTATTTTTTATTAATTTATTTATATATTTATTTACAGGCTTTAGTGTGTCATGAGATATTGGATCCGACCGAGGAGGAGCTCCAGCAGATATATATGGAGCGAGTCGATGATCCATTTATTTTGTTAGGTCCTCCTCGGTTCCTCCCGAAGAAGAACCGATTTTTAGGCGCTGGTGCTGGGAGGGGCAGGGGCAGAGGCAGAGGTACGAGTATAGATTCGACAACCCCAGCCCCTATTGCGCACGCAGAGTGTCGAGAGACAATGAGAGGGGGGGCCTTGTTAGGGGCGAGGTAGAGGGAAGGGGCGGGGGAGAGGTAGAGTCGATTTAGAGGCCGACACTACTACTCCTACGATTCAGAGGCCGCAGAAGCGGCGTAGGGCGATGACCCATCATCCCATCGGCCGATGATCCCTTAGATGCCCGGACAGATGACGATCACCGGGCGCATGATGCACGTGTTGATCCATCTGTCCCATGGGGAGTATCTTGCGCGATGATCCATCAATCCGTCCAGATACTCGTGTTGATCCATCATCAAAAGTGGGCGATGCATATGTTGGTGCTGATGCGGGAGGAGATTAGGTAGTTCGAGAGACGCATAGAGGAACGGTTCTCTCGATTGGAGTCACGAGTTGATGTCGTTGTTTCTCAGTTAGAGATTCTCATCTCAGAGGAGGGTTCTCGCTTGGACAGACGCCTAGATTAGGAGATAGGTCGGGTTCCGGACCTTATTCAGGAAGAGATTAGGCGTTTGTTCCCATACATTGACCAGTACGATGACTTCGTGCATGGCAGTCAGAGATATCGGAGCCAGTCATCGCAGTAGATGCTACCGTCAATGCCGTATCAGACATCAACGATCACCCCTCTGAGAGAGTTGATTGACTTGTATTTTGTATGTATTTTGGGCTTAATATTGGCTAGAATATGTGAATATGCATGCGTTATATGAGTAAATTGGGTATTATTCTTGTTTTGTGGAATAAGATTATGTTTTGCTCGTTTTGTAGGGATTTATCTATATTTGTAGCACATTGGCAACAATTCGGGCATTGAAACCCCAATACTTGACATGAAAGATGAAGTTTGGAGTCGAATGAAGGAGAAGTTGGACGAACCGGGCAAGAAACGGAAGAAAATAGCCCAAGTGCGTGTTGTTCCAGGTGAGCACGGGCAGGGCGTGCTCCTCTAGCACAACCCGTGCTCAACCCAGACATGAAGACCCAAGGTTCGGCCTATAGCACGGGCAGCCCATGCCACATGGGCACGCCCGTGCTCCTCTGAGAAAATTTGACAAGTTGTTCGGCACCCAGCACGGGCTGGGCGTGCCAAAGGGGCATGGTCGTGCCTCGCTGCAGGAAAAACAGAGGTTCATCCGATTTCAACTAGGTTTCAACCCGAATGAAGTACAAATAGACCCGGGGCGGCCACAAGCAAGGACACACTGATTTTTACCCTAGAAACCAGAGAAAAGAGCAGTTTTCCACCGGAAACTTCGATAGATCGATCAAGACCACAACCACACCTTCGAGGATTGAAGATATATCGAGAGATTGTCATCATCCCCGAGTCACTCATTCCATCGTATCGTATTTCAATTAGTTAGATTTTGGTTATGAATAATTTGTCTATGAATTGTTTATCTTCAATGTTTGGCTAAACATCTTGTGATTCCCAGGTTTGGGAGTAGGTTAATAAACACTTTTATTTGATGATTAAGGATAATTGAAGTTAATGTTTTCTTTCTCTATTCAAGTACTTTGCTTTAATTCTTGTTTTATCAAAAGGCCTTTGATCTAAACTTGTTTGATGTATTGATTCATAATTCTAACCGATGAGTTTCAATACTATATCTTGAGTACTTGACACGAATAGATTGCATGATTGAGAAGTCTGTGAATATTTGTGAGATCTTATAATCTTTTGAACTTTTGGGAGTTGGATATTTCATGTTGAGTAGAGATGCTAACATAGATATTCCAATCAACGCTTTTACATACATCTCGAGAGAGGGGGTAAATTACTTTGGTGATTGGTCTATAGAGAAGAATATGTTTAACCTTGGTTTGCTTAACCTGAGCATTAAAGTGGGATATTAATTAAAACCATAACCCAGGAATCCATCCATCCATACTTGATCTTTTAATCGCTCTTTACTTTGATAATTTAGGATTAATTTCGCTTTAGTATTAACAAAACCAATCCATCACGATTCAATTGTTTAGATAAAAATAGACTATTATAATCCAATACTTAGTACATTAATTTATTAATCCCTGTGGATTCGACCTTGCAAACCCTATTCTATAAACTGATCCGTACACTTGCGGTGAAGCTAAAAAAATAGGCGAACAAGTTTTTGGCGCTGTTGCCTGGGATTAATCAAATTTTTAGTACTAATATTGCGATAAATAGAACTATTGTTAATCTAGACATTTTTTTTCTTTTCTTTTTAGTTTGTTGTTTAATTCTACTTTTCTTGGTTGACTTGTTTTCTTTAGTTGGTTCAGGGTAGTGCATGATCACCCGCTCGAAGCAAGGAGAATTAGCACAGTTCATACCGGAGGTTGAGGCTTTTGCTAGGCGGAATAGTGCGGCTACTAAACGGGCAGAAAGACAACAGGACCAAACCGTGGCAGGAGTTGAAGACGACAACAGGGTCAATAACGGAGGTAACAATCAAGCCAACAGGGTCAATGTCGAGTTACCGCATCGAGGTTCTAGTGGCTCCTATCCAACAACAAAGCGATTCGCGATTCTTTCGCCCAATCAATCGTAACTATGGTGGAATTGCCAACGTCCCAATTAATGCGAATAATTTCGAGTTGAAGCCAACATCGATATCGATGGTGCAGCAGAATCAGTTTGGGGGTTTCCCGTCTGAAGATCCCAACTCTCATCTTGCGAATTTCATACAGATTTGCAATATTATCAAGGTGAATGGGGTGATCAAGATCTTTATACGTCTTCGCTATTCCCTTTCTCTTTAAGGGATAAGGCTAGGAACTGGCTAGGCACCCTAACTCAGGGGAGTGTGAACAATTGGGATGAGCTGAGTCAGAGGTTCTTGTTCAAGTATTTCCCACCAAGTAAGACACTGCAGCTTAAAAGCGAGATCACTCAGTTTAGGCAGTTTGACTCTGAGCCTTTGTACGAAGCCTGGGAGAGATTCCGGGATTTGTTGAGGAGGTGCCCGTAGCACGGATTTCCTGAGGATCAACAACTATGTTTCTTCTACAATGGATTGATGGGACAGACTAGATCGTTCGTGGATGCTGCAGCAGGGGGCGCGCTTCTTGTGAGATTTCCGGAAGATGCGTTCAACTTGTTGGAGGAGATGGCCATAAATAGCTATCAGTGGCCCTCCAAGAGAACTAATGTAAAAAGGGTAGCCTAAGTGTCTGACTCGGACCCAATTAAAGAGTGATGGCGGCCCGGATAGCGTCGACAAATCAACTAAGTGCGTTGACAAAGGCAAATGAGGGAAACGCGGGTGCCAGTAATGGTGGAGTTCCTCTAGATCTGATAGAGGAAGCAAATTATGTGAATAACTGGAATTTCAACAATTTCCGGAACAATCAAAATCCCACTCATTACCATCCGGGCTTGCGGAACCACGAGAACTTCTCCTACGCGAACACGAAAAACATGATGCAACCACCACCAGGGTTTAATCTGACTAACGAAGTAATTACTGCAGATCCTAAGCCAACCATGGAGGATATGTTCACTTCGTTCATGAGTGAGACGAGGAACAGGTTCAACAAGGATGAGGCAAAGATGGATAAAATCGAAAACCATGTCACCCAATTGGGTCCCAGATGAAGAATCTTGAGACCCAAATTGGTCAAATAGCTACAATTATTGGTGGGCAACATCAGAAAGACCAGTTTCCGAGCAACACTGAAGTAAATCCAAAGGAGCAGTGTAAAGCCATTCGTCTGAGGAGTGGAACGGAATACGAGGAGCCAAAAATACCATAAAATTTCGAAAAAATGCAGGACGGCACGACCCGTGCGCCACCACATGGCCAGCCCATGTGCCCTGCTGGAACGGCAATCGATGCACCGGGAGATGCAGAAACTGAGGTAAATGGCGAGGTTGAGGCCGAGGAAGGAACTGAGGAACATCGTGCTGAACAAAAAGGGGCTGAGAAGCTTAAATCCTCCTCTAACCCTGATATTTCTAAACTTAATGTTCCCCTTCCTTTTCCCCAACGCTTTCAAAAGAAAAAGTTAGACGCGCAATTTGCTAAATTTTTAGATATTTTTAAGAAACTTCATATTAACATTCCTTTTGCAGACGCATTGGAGCAGATGCCCAACTACGCTAAGTTCTTGAAGGATGTTATGTCAAAGAAGAGGAAGATGACTAGTTTCGAGACAGTCAATCTGACAGAGGAGTGCAGTGCAATAATCCAAAGGAAACTACCACAGAAGTTGAAAGATCCGGGGAGTTTCACTATCCCTTGTGCTATTGGTGATGTTTTCTTTAAGAAAGCACTTTGTTATTTAGGAACGAGTATTAACTTAATGCCTTTGTTTATTTTCAGGCAACTTAGATTGGGAAAGGTGAAGCCATCTACGGTCACCTTACAACTCGCGGACCGATCACTCACTTATCCAAAGGGAATCATCGAGGATGTACTTGTCAAAGTTGATAAATTCATATTCCCTGTGGATTTCTTAGTGCTGGATATGGAAGAAGATAAAGACGTTCCTTTGATTCTTGGGCGTCCATTCCTAGCGACAGGGAAGGCCTTAATAGATGTGCAAAAGGGAGAGCTCACGTTACGGGTTAATGATGAGCATGTTCTATTTACTATATATAAGGCGCTTCAATTTCATGATGGTGTTGAGAATTGTAATTTCATAGACGTAGTTGAATCCTGCATTGATGAATATGCGGATCATACATTGTTTAGGGATACTTTGGAATTTGGTTTGACACATTCATGTTCAACGTCGAACTTAACTATTGATATTGATAACCAAGACTTGTATGATTGCGTTTGTGCTTTGGATAATATGTAGGAGCTACCGAGGAACGCAAGAGGCGCGCACACGCCAAAAAACGTCACGGAATCGGTTCTCGGGCGCACGGCCCGTGCTCTTGAGCACGCCCAGGTCGTGCGCATAGCCGAAGGAAAACTTGAAGAAAACAACGACAACACGGCCCGTGCCATATAGCATGGGCAGCCCGTGCCTAAGGTCAAAGAAATTCAAAGAAAAGCTGAAGACGGCACGGCCCGTGCCAAAGGGCATGGGCAGCCCGTGCTTGTAGTCAAAGAGAAAGCTGAAGGATCTGAAGACGGCACGGCTCGTGCTCATCAGCACGGGCAGCCCGTGCTCCCATCCGAAGAGGCCAAATCGAACCCTGAACTCAAGCCCTTGCCCGAGCATCTCAAATATGCATTCCTTGGAGCGAATAACACGAGTCCGGTAATCATATCATCTCTTTTAACTTCAGTTCAACTCGATAAATTGCTTAGGGTGTTACGAAAACATAAGTCAGCGTTGGGTTGGTCAATTTCTGATTTAAAAGGCATTAGTCTATCAATTGTGATGCATAAGATTAGGATGGAAGATGTCTATAAACCTTCGGTGCAAAATCAAAGAAGATTAAACCCTATAATGCAAAAAGTCGTTAGAAAAGAAGTTTTAAAATGGTTAGATCTTTGGAATTATATATGCTATTTCGATAGCTCTTGGGTAAGTTCGGCACAAGTGGTGCCAAGAAAGGGGGATGACAAGAGTAAGAAACGAGTGATGAGCTTATAGCGACTAGAGTAGTAACTGGATGGAGAATTTGTATTGATTATAGGAAGTAAAATGATGCTACTCGCAAAGATCACTTTCCACTTCCCTTTATTGATATGATGCTTGATCGTTTGGCGGGATATGATTACTATTGTTTTCTCGATGGTTATTTCGGGTATAATCAGATCATGATTGCACCAGAGGACCAAGAGAAGACGACCTTTACATGCCCCTATGGTACGTTTGCATTCCGCATGATGCCATTCGGACTTTTTGTAACGCACCCGCAACTTTTCAAAGATGCATGATGGCTGTATTCCATGATTTCATTGAGAAAATAATGGAAGTTTTTATGGATGATTTTTCTGTGTTTGGAGATTCATATGATCATTGCTTGGATAACCTTTCTCTAGTTTTGCAGAGACGCGAGGAGACTAACCTTGTTTTAAATTGGGAAAAGTGCCATTTCATGGTACGAGATGGCATTGTTTTAGGCCACCGAGTTTCTTCTGCAGGTTTGGAAGTAGATAGAGCGAAGGTTGTGGCAATCGAGAAACTCCCACCTCCAACAAACGAGAAAGCCATTCGAAGTTTTTTGGGGCATGCCGGATTCTACAGAAAGTTTATCCGTGACTTTCCTAAAATCACTAAACCTTTAAGTCAGTTATTCGAAAAAGATACTGCTTTCAATTTTTTAGATGATTGTTTGCAGGCTTTTGAGATTCTGAAGAAGGCTTTGGTGACAACGACCGCTTTTAGTAGTTCCGGATTGGAGTCGCCCTTCGAGCTTATGTGTGATGCCGATTTTGCGGTTGGGGCTGTTTTGGGCCAGAAACGGTACAAGATGTTCAGAGCCATCTACTATGCGAGCAGAACTTTAGATAGCGCCCAGCAAAACTACACCACCACTGAGAAGGAAATGTTGGCTATGGTGTTTGCTTTCGACAAGTTTTGATCTTACTTGATTGGAACTAAGACGATAGTCCACACCGACCACGCGGCAATTAAATATCTATTTGACAAGAAGGATGCCAAACCGAGACTGATTCGGTGGATCCTCTTGCTACAAGAATTCGATGTGGAGATTCGGGATAGAAAGGGTCATGAGAATGTAGTAGCCGATCACTTGTCAAGACTAGAATAATAGAAGGAGGAGAAAGAAATCACGGAGGCAATTAAGGAGG
Organism: Rehmannia glutinosa; assembly: GCA_016081115.2. Lineage (NCBI taxonomy): Eukaryota > Viridiplantae > Streptophyta > Magnoliopsida > Lamiales > Orobanchaceae > Rehmannia > Rehmannia glutinosa. The sequence continues at coordinate 103,459,189 of CM071936.1, forward strand.
AATTCCCCGATGAGCAACTTCTGATGCTACAAGCTAAATTCCCATGGTATGCAGATTTTGTTAATTATTTGGTTGCAGGGGGTCTTGCTCCGGATTTATCATCATATCAAAAGAAAAATTCCTCCATGACGTCAAGTTCTACATGTGGGGCGACCCTTGCTCTTTAAGAGGTGCGCGGACACCATCATTCGACGATGTGTGCCTCAAGAAGAGTGGGAGAGAGTTCTACAACAGTGCCATTCTTCACCTTCCGGGGGACATTTTGGTCTGACTCGTACGGCGACTAAGGTATTTGTTCGCCTTATTTTTAGCTTCACCGCAAGTGTACGGTGTAGTTTATAGAATAGGGTAAGCAAGGTCGTATCCACGGAGACTAATAAATTTATGCGCTAAGTATTGAACTAAGATAGTCTTATTTTTATTTAAACGATCGAAATTTGATAATTGTTGTAGAAGTAAAGACAAGATTAACCACAAAAACACAAGATGAGAATAATAATGGAATTATCAAGGGAATGAAATTGATTCCCGGGTTATGGTTTCAATTAATATTCCTCTTGTTGTCCAATTTAATCAAAGCCAAAGTTATCATCAATACACCTACAAGACGATCACAACGGTATTTTATCCTCCCTCTCGAGATGTATATAAAGTGTAGATTGAAATATCTATGCTATCATCTCTACTCAACATAAGATACACAAAACCCAAATGCACAAAAGATCATATATCCTCACAAATATTCACAAACCTCTCGATTATACAAATATTCATGTCAAGTACTCAAGATCTAATATTGAAACTCATCTCTCGAATTATGAATCAATATATCAGACATGCTAAATCATTGGCCAAATGATAAAACAAGAATAAGAACAAAGTACTCAAATAGGCTTCAAGACAATAACTTCAATTAAGATTAAAACATTCAACAAGAGTTCAATTAATCTACTTCCAAAACACGGAAATCACAAGAAGTTTAGCTACTCATTACAAATAAACAACCCATAGACAAATTGTTCATATTCATGACAAGCTAAAATGAAAGATTAAAGGACAAAGAATGAGAAAACTTAGGGAAATGGATAATCTCTCGATTGATCTTCAATCCTCAAGCTTCGATTTGACCCGATTCTTCCCTTGGTTCTTCCTTGATGAAGTTGATGTATTTCTTGTGTTCTTGGGTGTATTCCCAGCCTTTCCTCCATGCCCTAGATCAAGCCTCCCATGTATGTATTTATAGCCCCTCAAAAGTTTAAGAAATAGGTGGAGGAACATAGGAATTTCCGTCCGAGCGTTGCGGCGCCAGGATGGTACGGATGCGCAAACCAGAAACATGTCATACGCACAAAACACCCTTTGAGTCTTTGCGGCGCGGGCGTTGGTGCTTGCAGCGCCCGCCTAGCTAAAAAAACCGCCGTCGCCCTGTATTTGGCGCTGCAGCTCCCGTCGACGGGCGCTGCAACGCCCGCCTCGTTTTTTCACCCACCAAATGTCCGAATTTGCTTTTGTGCCCTTCATCAAAGTTGTAGCCCTATCTCTTAGCTTTCCATAGCCACTTGAATAATTGCAATATCAATTTTGTAGAGAGAGTTATGGCTAAAATACAAAACGCTGCCAGTGATGGAAATGTTCAGACGCATTTGGACGTTTCTTCAAATCAATCTCTCGTTGTTTGCTCGTTTGTACTTATTTTGATACACGATTCATTACTATGACTATAAACTCAATATAATTGGCTCTCAACATGGCTTGGCTACTCAAATGACTCAAAATACTCAAAAACAACACAAAATTCATGTCTAGGAAGCCCAAATCAATGATATAAAACCAAGTGAACAGTATTGCAAAGTGAATTATACTGGCCTACATTATCTAACGATTGCTATCTATTCGTACAAAGTTGTGATAGGTGCCAACGGATGGGAAACATCTCGAGACGACATGAGATGCCAATGACCAATATGATGGAAGTTGAACTCTTTGATGTGTGGGGGATCGACTTCATGGGCCCCTTCCCATCTTCGTCGGGTTATCAATACATTCTACTTGTAATGGAGTATGTATCTCGATGGGTTGAAGCCATTCCGGCACAGACCAATGATGCGCGAGTAGTGCTTAAATTCCTAAAGAAAAATATATTCACTCGGTTTGGAACCCCGAGAGCTTTGATTAGCGACAGGGAGTCACACTTTGTGAATAAATTAATGAGCACTCTACTTGCGAAGTACGAGGTTAAACATAAGGTGGCATTAGCATACCATCCGCAAGCAAACGGGCAAGCAGATGTAGCCAATCGTGAGATTAAGCAGAATTTGGAGAAAACGGTAAACATAAATCGCAAAGATTGGGCCATGTAGCTAGATGACGCACTATGGGCATATCGGACTGCATACAAGACACCCTTGGGCACATCACCGTATCAGTTAGTATTCGGGAAATCGTGTCACTTGCCCGTTGAATTGGAGCATAAGGCGTTTTGGGCTGTAAAGAAGTTAAATTTTGACTTCCAAGCAGCGGGTGAGAAGAGGCTCTTGCACTTAAATGAGATGGAGGAATTCTGGGATGAAGCCTATGAAAATTCCCGGATTTACAAGGAGCGAACCAAACGATGGCACGATCGAATGATAAAGAAGAGGGAGTTTTTACCGGGTGAACAAGTCCTTTTGTTTAACTCGCGTCTTAAACTCTTTCTGGGAAAACTTAAGTCTAGATGGTCGGGGCCGTTTGTGATAAAGAAAGTGTTAAATCCACCGGGAATAGTAGAATTATTGAGCCGAGATGGGGAGACATTCATGGTGAATGGCCAGAGGATCAAACATTACTTGAGCCGGGATCAAAAGGAAGAGGTGACACACCTCACATTGCTAGAGTCGTGATCGACTAAACAGGCGTCAAGCTATAGACGTTAAAAATTAGCGCTTGTTGGGAGGCAACCCAATGGTTTTGTTGTTTTATTTCTTCCCATGTTTTCTCAATTTGTTTTTTTTCCCTTTTCTACGTTAGGATTTAATCGCTTTCATAGATTAGAAGTTTTTTTCCCTATTTTTTGAAAAAAAAAATTGAACATAAGGTACGGCACCCAGCACGGGCAACCCGTGCGCCATGCGCACGGCCCGTGCCGTCCCGCACCTGGGGAAGTTTTTGTTCGGCCCCTAGCACGGGCAGCCCGTGCCATTTGGCCCGGCCCGTGCTCGTTCAAGAATTTGGGGCTCCAACTTTCGACTAGTAGCACGGGTGGCCCATGCTCCTATCTGCTGCAAGTTTAAACAAACGGGGGGTCCGATTTTTTTTCACAAAAAAACATCACCTCCCTCGCGCAACTCGTACAAGAACTCGTCCCCTCCAATTTTTCTCAAAATTCTCCTATAATATCACCACTAATCATCTCCCACACTACTCTAAACTTAATTTGTACTTGTTGAATTGCTTGGAAGCAAGGATTTGGGGTAGTAAGCACCTAGGGTTTCAAAATTCCAACTCTCTTCCTATTTTCGGGATTTAAGGTATGAATTGAACTTTTTACGTCAAATTTCTTGAGGATTAAGGATTAGAGTTGATTTATGATGCTTGTTTGATACTTGTGCCATGATTTTGATTGAAATTTTCTATGGGGCATTATATCGAACACCTTGTGGGTTGGTGAATTGTGATGATTTTGGTTGATTGCTTGATGGATTATACTTGTTCTAGATTGTTTAGGGTGTTAGTGGCTAAGATTTTTGGCAATTATATTGGTATGTGAGTTGAAAGCTTAATTGTGGATTAAATTGTTGAGATGAGCCACTATACCTTTGTTGGATTGTTGTATTAATTCATCGTTCATTTTAATTGGCACGTATGGATTCTCACGACTGTTTTGCCAGGTACTAATTTGAAAACATGGTTGAACCACGACCAAACTGAGGTAGACGAGGTTGGGGAGCCACTGCCGCTCGAGCGCCACCACACTCGGACAGCCCCGAGGCTTACGGGCTTACTATTGACGAGAATGCATACTAGATAGGTGGAACCGGCTCATCCCTCGTTCCTTCGCACCTACACGCTATACCGATGATGAATGTACCCGAACTCTCGGGATACACGAGGAGGTGTGGCAAATGTTTGAACGAGTTGGATGGACCGCGTTCATGCGAGGGCGGTGGGCAACCTACAAGACACTCGCACTTGAGTTCTTAAGCACTGTTCAGGTCACGGAAATGCTACCACGGAATGAGCCTCGGAAAATCCATTTCAAGTTGGGCAACGCATGGAGAAACGTCACTATTGCCGAATTGAATCGGATTTTTGGGGTACCATCAGACGCCCCATACCGAATGGCTGCAAATTACGACTCGCGTGCATTTTGGCGGTTGTTGACTGAAACCCCCGAAACAGGCCTCATGCAATACGCGGCACGCTCTTCCAAGGCCTCATCACTCCGCAACCCCATATTCCGATACATTCAAAAAGTGACGGCCCATTCTGTGTTTGCCCGGTACAACATCGGGGTATGCAAGCGAGGGAACTATACCTACTTTGGTGTATGCTCACCCGCACCCCTTATAACATGGCGGCAAACTTTGTGGAACACGCCGTCTATGTACAACAGCATGACGCGGGGAAAATACTAATTGGGGGAATGATAACCCCAATCGCACAACATTTTGGGGTTGACATAAGCCGTATGGAACCATTAGCGGGCAGCCGAAGCATCAACATGAGCACCCTTCACACCATGAAGATCATCAACAATGAGGAAAATATCCTCTGTTTTCAACAAAAAGCCGGGTCTGTTTCCCCTTCCTAACCCGCAGCTCACAACTGTGATTGACAACCAAATCAACTGGCTCATGTACTCGGATGAACATGTCAGAGTCATGGAGGGTTTGGCAGCACGAAAGAGGCGAAGGGTAGCCGGGTTGCCCGATGAAGAAGACTTGGTAATGGAGGCGCAGGAGTATGATAGGCATGAGAGGGGATTTGAGCGGGACTTGAGCGGACGGCCCTAATAGGGGAACCGATATTCTCTAGAGCTCTCGCCAGGGCGAGGAGCGTGGGGGATAGTATGATCATGATAGATTCTGTGCCTTTGAGGAAAGCTTGCGACAACATAGAGACGATTTATGTGCTTACCAGGAAGTCCAAGACCAAAGGTACCAGGCCCAGAGCCTGTGGAACCAAGCACACGAGCAGTGGGAGTTGGAGATATTGCATACAGTACAACGGATTGAGAATTGGCATATCTCCCAGGGCCACTACCCGCCGCCACCCCCACAGTGATCCATGTCCTATCCACACCTTTCATTGAAATTCTACCTTCTCTTTAATGCGCTACATTTCATTCAAGTTTGGGGGGGAGAGGTAGTAATTTTTTTGATAGGTGTGGCGTTTGCATTCATTTAGTTGCATATAGAGCATATAGGTTGCATTGCATTAGATGTTTGATTTTTATGGTTTTAGCATGTTTATCGCTTTAGCACGTTTAATGCTTTCCTAGTTGTTAGGGAGTGAGTTGACCGCTATTGTGTGTTTTGTTTTTGTTGTTTTGGTGTTTTGATTGAAATCTTGATCTTCGGAGCATTTGCGGATTGGTTTGTGTTGTTTTGAATTGGATGTTGAGTGTGAGTTGATCGGGTTGAGAATAGTTAATATGGAGCATGTGATTATTGAATCATGGGTAACATACTTTGAATTATGCACTTACAAGCCTGTGAGCTTTTGAGCCTTTACTGCTTTCATATTATGCAGTCTTGTTTGTGATTGAGTGTGTCATTCATGTTGATTTGAATTCTAGAACTTGTTTTGGTATCTCCTCAAAGTCACATGTTGTATGCATTCATGAAGATGATTTTAGGCCATCTTTGTTTAGCCTTTCGAGCCTTTGGCCTACTTTATGATATTTGACTTCCCTAGTTAGCCAATTTGAGTCTACTGCCTGAATTTTTTTGATAGCCACATTTCAAGCCTTCGAATCCTATGTAAAATATATGTTACCCTGAGCTTACGCGTATAGAGTTGAGAAAAAGGGGATGAATAAAGGATTGAAATAAGGAGCGTCAAAAGTCAGAAAATATGTACATGTTGGGAATTGGGGAATAAAAGAGGAAAAAAGAGAAAAATACTCACAAAAGTCGAAAAAAAAAATGACTGCAAAGTGAGTCGGCCAGAAGTGAAAAATAGGCTGAGAATTGTGATGTAAGGCGAAGGGAATAATGTGTATGAAAAAGGAGGGAGAAATAGAAAAGTGAGAGGATATAAGGCGATTGGAAGCACATAGTCGAGTTGAATTAGAAAAATGGTTAGAGAAGAACAAATGTGTTTTCCAATCTATACGCTAGAGTTGAACCACTTTATCCATATTTCCCTACCTTAACCAAAGAGTCTTCATTACAACCTTAAATAAAGTCCTTTATGATTTGTGAATTGCATACAAGCGAGTGGCGGAGATGTGAGACGATTTGCAAGCATATGGTAATTCTTCAACATTGATATGACTTGAGCGAATACACGTCCCTTATCATTCTAGTGAGTAGAGTATACACTTTATCCTTGAGAGGCGTGATTTGAAGTGTTTTACCTTGACTTTTATAAACTTGTGCTCCGTGTTAACTCTTTGAAACTTGGTTGATTTGTGCTTGATGTCTATGGATAGATGACATGAATTATGATGCGGTGTTCTGGAGTTGCTCTTCTTTTCCCCAATTGTGTTGTCTTGCTCATAAAGTGTTGACCGGACTGTCAACAGTTTAAGTTTGGGGGTTTGATTGACTTGTATTTTGCATGTATTTTGGGCTTAATATTGGCTAGGATATGTGAATATGCATGCGTTATATGAGTAAATTGGGTATTATTCTTGTTTTGTGGAATAGGATTACGCTTTGCTCATTTTGTAGGGATTTATCTATATTTGTAGCATATTGGCAACAATTCGGGCATTGAAACCGCCAATACTTGACATGAAAGACGAAGTTTGGAGTCGAATCAAGGAGAAGTTGGACGAACCGGGCAAGAAATGGAAGAAAATAGCCCAAGTGCGTGTTGTTCCAGGTGAGCACGGCGGGCGTGCTCTCCTCCAGCACGGCCCCGTGCTCAACCTGCATGAAGACCCCAGTTCGGCCTATAGCACGGGCGGCCCGTGCCACATGGGCACGCCTGCGTGCTCCTCGAGAAAATTTGAAAAGTTGTTCGGCACCCAGCACGGGCTGGATGTGCCAAAGGGGCACGGCCGTGCCTCGCTGTGGGAAAAATAGAGGTTCATCCGATTTCAACTAGGTTTCAACCCGAATGAAGTACAAATAGACCCGCGGCGGCCACAAGCAAGGACACGCTGATTTTTACCCTAGAAACCAGAGAAAAGAGCAGTTTTCCATCGGAAACTTCGAGAGATCGATCAAGACCGCAACCACACCTTCGAGGATTGAAGATAGATCGAGAGATCGTCATCATCCCCGAGTCACTCATTCCATCGTATCGTATTTCAATTAGTTAGATTTTGGTTATGAATAATTTGTCTATGAATTGTTTATCTTCAATGTTTGGCTAAACATCTTGTGATTCCCGGGTTTGGGAGTAGGTTAATAAACACTTTTATTTGATGATTAAGGATAATTGAAGTTAATGTTTTCTTTCTCTATTCAAGTACTTTGCTTTAATTCTTGTTTTATCAAAAGGCCTTTGATCTAAACTTGTTTGATGTAATGATTCATAATTCTAACCGATGAGTTTCAATACTAGATCTTGAGTACTTGACACGAATAGATTGCATGATTGAGAAGTCTGTGAATATTTGTGAGATCTTATAATCTTTTGAACTTTTGGGAGTTGGATATTTCATGTTGAGTAGAGATGCTAACATAGATATTCCAATCAACGCTTTTACATACATCTCGAGAGAGGGGGTAAATTACTTTGGTGATTGGTCTATAGAGAAGAATATGTTTAACCTTGGTTTGCTTAACCTGAGCATAAAAGTGGGATATTAATTGAAACCATAACCCAGGAATCCATCCATCCATACTTGATCTTTTAATCGCTCTTTACTTTGATAATTTAGGATTAATTTATGCTTTAGTATTAACAAAACCAATCCATCACAGTTCGATTGTTTAGATAAAAATAGGACTATTATAATCCAATACTTAGTACATTAATTTATTAATCCCTGTGGATTCGACCTTGCAAACCCTATTCTATAAACTGATCCGTACACTTGCGGTGAAGCTAAAAAAATAGGCGAACAAGAGTCAACTCCTCGTCCATCGGTATAGACTACTCTTCCGGCAGTGTCGACTCCTCATCTTCCGGCAGTGTCGACTGTCTCCAATTCCAACCGCAAGTAGGAAAATCTGTTCATTACCATCTTTTGTTACGGCAACAAACAATATTCCCTGGTACTTGCCTTTAAGGTGTGTTCCATCAATCACAAAAACCGGCCGGGCATTGTTCTGGAATCCAGTGATTGATGCATGCAAAGCAAAAAACACGTACTTGAATCTATTAAAATTATCCGACTTCCATCTAGTTATCGATCCGGGATTCATTAAATTCAATATGTGTAAGTATGTTGGAATTAGGTTGAATGACTTGTTGCTATCTCCATATATCAACCCAAAAGCATGATGCTTAGCACTCGACACAACATTATAACTCATTTTAAGCCCATGTCGCGATTCCAACTCCGCTATCATATCTCTTGGCACGAGCGCAGAATGTTCCACTAGTAATCTAGATGCAAAATACGCACCTACTACTTTATAATGCACCTGCCTAGATGCATTGTCATTCAAATTTAACCCACATCCATGGTGCTTGTCAAACTTCCCTACTTTCCAAATACCATCCTTTCCATATGCACGCATTCGACAAGGGCATCATTCATACTTGCATATTGCATGAAAATGAGTCTTATCCGAGCATTCAACTCGATACTCGACTTGATTTTCAAGGTGATACATGCCTAGTGCGATCTCCAATTCAGTTTTGCTCATGTATGTTGCTCTTTGGCGCAATGTCCCACCGATGCTTCTAATCTAGCGAGGTTCTTCGGGAGGAACTGAAACGTGTGAGAGTGCACCAGGAATCATCCAACTTCGTCCTGTGGGCACTATTGTTTCGTCCATACTGTCCCTATGGATATCTTGATGTATGTTAGCACCTCGTTCTTCTAATGCATCTTGGTTTTGGTTTTCTGGAAATACTTCTCTCCGTCTACATCTCCACTCACAAAATTCCTCAAATTCAGCACGTTGCTGGTCATTTTCAAATTGATTATTAGCTTCAACATCAGTGCCAACATCACAAGCAGTGTAGTTCTCACCAAAATCATCCGCATTATTATTACAATCAAAGATCACCAAGACCGTAGTTTTCACCATAATTATCTTCATTATTATCACAACCAACATCAGCATCAGTATTATCACGATTAGCATCAGTATTATCACAACCCATATCAGGATAATAGTCATCTTCATTGCTTGGCCTTATACTAGGTCCCGGACAATTGATATTTGGAACATTAACTGTAGGTGAGAGTGGACGCGGATGATCAATAATTGGAACATTGTTCATATGCATAAAAGGTGCTCCACTAGGCCTTACTGCATGACTATATAGATTGATGTACGGTACACCGTATTGTTGAAAACCAAGATGGTGCATGTAGTTGTAATTAGGCCCAATGACTGTTGAAAAATCATTTTGAGTAGCCATTAGTTACATAAAACTTCCACCAACATCTTGTTGACCTTCAACGTTCTCAATTCAATTATGCCCAGACTGACTTCCCAATACATTATGCGAACTAGTCTCACACATCCTTTTTCTTTTTTCGTGTTACAAAAACAATCAGAACTCGGTGTTCTCAAACGCACTTTCAATGTCATCGTCGTTTTTCAACTTTAACTTCCCAAGTTTGTTTCAAAAAATATCTACAATAGCATGCATTACACAATCGTATATGCCCCTATCAACTTCAACAACACCATAAACCTCCTCCAATATTTCACTATAATTCATTTTGCCCGGTTTAATACGTACAACTTCTTCTTCACCATTTTTATATTCTAAACCTTCCCAATGACCCCCAAATCGAACAACAACATAGCCAGAGTTCATCTACAGACAAGAAATATAGAAAAAATATTAAAGATATGCAAGCATAAAAAAGGGCATAATTTTAACTGGGGCACGATATATCGTGCCCAATTTTAAAATAGGCACGATATATCGTGCCTTATTTCAACTGAGGCACGATATATCGTGCCTAATATAGGGCACACTATCGTGCTCCTGCCCAATATAGACACGATATATCATGCACAGTGCATCTTAGATTCAGAAAATTTCACATTTCACGATATATTTCACATATCTTGTAAATATATTGGTCTTGAACAATTTAAACAAGGTCAAGTAACTAAGAGATGAAGCAACATTACCTTGTTATTCGATTTTTTGGTGCAATTTTGGTTACGAAAGACCACAAAAATAACTTCTTGATATTTTGTGAAGAAGAAGAAGAAGAGAGAGAAAAAAATAAAGAGCAAATGAGGGCAAACGTATGTATGTATGTATTTAACAATAGAGAGAAATACAACTTTTTTTTTTGAGTAAAACTAGAATATATAAATAAAACTCAGGAAGTAGCTTCATGGGAAATAAGTTCAACAACATGAGTAGGGACCACTCCTACTACTGACTCGAGATAAAACAAACTAAACGCGTGACGAGCTAAATGATGAGCAACAAAATTGCCCGACCGTTTAACGCAACTAGGAATAACAATATCAAAAAAAGAAAAATACGCTAAAATATCTGAAATAATGCTCCCTAAATATGAGAGATCGCCATCTTGGTTCTTCAACCTATAAAAAACTGTCAAGTTGTCCGTCTCAAGGATAATTCTTCGCAAACCCATTTCTCTTGCCACTTTTACGCCTTCCCTGCATGCAACGGCCTCAACTATGTCTATCGCAAATTCCTCTGCGTATAAGCGTGTTAATGATTGCAGCATTTTGCCCTCATGATCCCTGATTACCACACCACAACCCATCCCTACCGACTTACGAATGGAGATACCAGTGTTAATCTTTACAAAGCCAGGTTCAGGTAGAATCCACTTCTCAGAGACGATCATGCTTCTCAAGGGGGTGGGTGGATTCGATAGAGCCTGATATTCTGCCAGTTGATTTAATGCCAATTGGATACATGCGTGATGATCCATCTGTTTTTGCTGAAATTGTAGGGCGTTCCGGGAAACCATATGTCCAACAAATCATAACGAACAGGTTATGGACTTTCGTCTCCGGTGTCATCATTATCGAGCATAACCAGTCCGAAAAAGTTCCTACGCGTACCTGTTGGGTGATCGCAAGTCTGAGGGGGGATACAGTCCAAAGGAACGACACCCATGGGCAATCCCGGAGGGCGTGCTCGAGTGATTCATTTTCCATCCCGCATCGACTACACTGTGGATCCTGAACGATTCTTTTTTTCAGCAAGTTTTCTTTAGTAGGTAGGAGGTTGTGTAAACATCTCCAAATAAAAAGTTGCACCTTTGTAGGGACTCGTAGTTTCCATAACCACTTCCAAACCCCATTTCTTAGGCCTGGCGTTGAAGTTGCGAGGCCTTCGTAATCGACCATCATTCGTGCCACCTTGTACCCCGATTTGACCGAGTACATGCCATTTTTTGTATAGTGCCATGCTAATTGATCCTCGCAAACCGTATTTCTTAACGGGATTCTTTTTATTGCCTGAGCATCCTCCTGGATAAACATTTCTTCAAGAAGGGATAGGTTCCAAGAGTTTGATTCAGGGCAAATGAGATCAATTACCCGCTGCTCTTCCCGGTCATTCCCATCCACCCATATTGCTTGAAACCGTGGTCTATCCGGGATCCAGGGTTCGTCCCAAATGCTAACTTGAGAGCCATTGCCAATATTCCATCTAAAGTAAGAATTTTCCGTCCCGCTACAATACTTCTCCACGCATAAGATGGATTATTTCCAATTGGAGCGTCAAGAAATTTTTTATTTGCGTAATATTTGGCCTTTAAGCATTGCGCCAGAAGGGAGTTTTCCCCATGGATCAACCTCCAACCTTGTTTAGCCAGTGACGCTTCGTTGAAACTTTTCATTTCCCAAAAACCCAATCCTCCCTCCCGTTTAGCATGACACATTTTGGACCAACTGCACCAATGGATCCGTTTCTCCTCCGCCTTCTGTCCCTACCAAAATCCCCTTATCATTGAGTTGATCTTATTACACACCTCATTTGGGAGTTGAAAACAGCCCATAAGGTAGGTTGGGATAGCCTGAGCAACAGATTTAATGAGTATCATTCTCCCTGCATTTGAAAGGAGACGCCCCTTCCAATTCTTTAATTTTTTCTTGACCCTGTCCACAACCCCATTAAAGATATCTTTCTTAGATCTTCCTGCTACTGCCGGGATGCCCAAGTAGATAGTATGTTTCTCTACAAGGTTCACCCCAATAAGGTTAGCAAGATGTTCTTTTTTATGCGGCTCCACCCCCTTACTAAAAGCAATCTAAGATTTCTCCAAGCTGATGCGTTGTCCCGATGCTTCTTCGTAGCACTTGATAATATTTTTTGTCGCCTCAATTTCATGCTCATTTGCCCTCCCAAAAATAATGCTATCATCAACAAAAAATAAGCGGGAAGTTGGCGGTGCCCGCCTACAAATGCAAACCCCGTGGATGCTACCATTCATTTCCGCTTTCCGGATTAGGGATGAAAAAGCCTCTGCACAAAATAAAAATAAATATGGGGAGAGCGGGTCTCCTTGACGGAGCCCACGGTATGATGAAAAAGCTTCACTTTGTTTACCATTAAGAAGAATGGAAAAAGAAACAGTCTCCACACATTTCATAATCAACGTTACAAAGTGATCGTTCAATCGATTTTAAGCAAGACCGCTTCTAAGGAAACGCCACTCTACACGGTCATATGCTTTACTCATGTCCAGTTTAAAAGCAAAAGAGCCTTTGTTTTTTGCCGTATTATTTTTCATGGAATGGAAAGTCTCACAGGCCAACAAAGCATTATCAGTAATGAGACGACCCGGTACAAAAGCAGACTGCGTGTGATAAATGAGGGATGGAAGGACTGATTTTAGTCTATTTGCTATAGTCTTGGTAATTAATTTGAAAATCACATTGCATAAGCTAATATGCCTAAAACAGTGACCATCTCGGAGCTCCGCTTTTTGGGGATTAAAACAATGAGGGTGTGGTTAAGATCTTGGGGACTAGAATCACTGTTCAGAATATTAAGAACAACATGCAAGATATCAGAATGTATAAGAGACCATAATTTTTGAAAGAAAATAGTAGGCATACCGTCTGGGCCCGGAGATTTTGTGGGGTGCATCTGGGAGAGCGCCTCGACCACCTCCTCCTTCATGAAAGGTTGTGCTAATATTTCATTCATGCCTTCCGTTATTTTTGTGTCAATCGCATCAATGGCCCGGTCCATGTCCAGGTTTGTTTCCGTAGAGAAAAGTTTCCGATAGTACTGGAGAAAAGTAAGGGCGATATTATCTTCGCCTTCAACCCAAACACCCTCAGGGGAAAATATTCGGCTAATCTGATTTCGGAGATGTCTTCCCGACGCTGTTTTATGAAAGAGTTGTGTATTCTTATCTCCATCCTTGATCCAATTTGTTCTTGCTCGTTGATGCCATATCTTCTCCTGTTTTATATAAAGCTCTTGGAGCAACTTCTCCATGTATTTTCTATCCGTCAGTAACTCAGGGGATGGGGGTACATTATGGGTCTTTTGCAAAGATGCCTCACATTCGTTTATTTGGTGGCCAATGTTACCAAAGAGTGTTTTTTCCCATTTTTGAAGTTCAGCTCCGCATTTTGAAATTTTTTTACTGATTGATGTCACAGTTTGTGCGCTATATTCCTCATTCCATGCTCGAGTCACCACTTTCTTTCACGATTCATCCAAAAGCCACATCATCTCGAAACGAAAAATTTCCCTTCGATGTTTCGCATATCTTCAGCCGCGGGAAGGTCTCCAGTTGATTAGGATCGAGCAATGACCAGAGGTCGTCCGAACCAGATGTTGAACCTCATATACCGGATACATATTAATACTTTCCAAAATACCAAAACTTCGATCAAGCCGCTCTTGTATATTCTGTACTCCCGTCTGCCGGTCGTCCATGTGAAGGAGAACCCATTGTAGCCTAGGTCATCCAACTGAGCCCGTCGCATTGTGTGGTTGAAATCCTCCATATTCTGATTATGTCTGATGCGTCCCCCAATTTTTTCGTACGTATACAAAATCTCATTAAAGTCGCCTAGACAAAGCCATGGGCCGCCGTAGCTTCGCGCAAGGTCTGAAATTAGAGCCCACGTATTTCCTTTATGGTTCTCCTCTGGCCATCCATAAATTCCTGTAAATCTCCATATTTTCGCCCCATCATTTATCATCCCATCTATATGGTGTTGAGAGTCCGAAATAGAAGTAAAGATGTAAGTGTCCTTCCATAACAGGCACAAACCTCATCTGCGTCTGCCATGCGACCTATCACAGTCAACCACATGTAATCCATCGTAGTCAAGATTTTTTGTTGCTTCTACTATTTCATCATAACACAATTTTGTTTCCATGATAAAAACGAACTCGGGATCTTTTGATTTGATGTATCTATTAAGCGCTCTAACTGTCGGTTGGTTTCCAAGCCCCAGCAGTTCCAACTTAGGAAACTCATTGTTCCTGGCGGGGCTACTTCACTGCAGCCTCCGTCGGTAACACAAACTAACTGGGTACATCGAACAGGCCAAACTGTTTGGATTTCTTGGGGAGGTTTTGTTCCGTAGTTATGTCCATAGGGCCGACATCTTGTGATGGGCGTTTTAGTGGGGTTTGTGGGTTAGGTGTTTTAAGTTTTGTTTTGGATTGGGTGGTTTTCCTCTGGTTTGGGGTTTGCTTAATAGTTTTAGGTCTGAAGGATTTGGGTTTGGGTGTGGCTGTCTCCGTTGGGGTCGGTTCAGTTTGTTGGGTTAAGGGTGGAAGTTGCATGGGGTCAAATAGAGTGGTTCGTTGGGTCATGCATGGCAGTTGGGGTGGTGTATGATGGGTTATTGGTTGTGTATATAGGTATTTCACCACGGGACTGGGATGAGGGTTGGCGTGTGGGGGATAGTGGTTGTTTGTCAGGGTGAGAGGATTTATGGGGTTGTGTGGTGGGTTTGGGGGACTACTATTGGGCGATGGGGGTGGGCTTGTCGCTAAAATAAGTTTGATGGTTAGGGCATTGAGCGATAGGTTAAGGAGGGGTTCGATGGAGGTTCATTTGGATGAGGATGGTTGGGTATGATATGTATGGGAGCTGGGGCAGTTAGAGGCAGCTGGGGCATTGGGATTAGGATTTGGATTATCCTCATGCATAGAAAGGGTACGTCTTGGAGGTTCAGTGGATGTAGTGTAGGTATCTTTTTGGGGTGTGGCACGTTTGAAGGGGGAAGCTTTGAGCCATGGGCCGTACCTCATACTTGATGTGTCTTGGCAATCATTTTTGTCGAATTCATTGCAATTTCGGAAGAAATGGCCAATCGTTGCACAACAGAAACAGTAGGTAGGGAGTGATTCATATTTCAGCGGGAGAACGCAAAGTTTCCCTTTGAGTTTTACAGTGATCACCCTCACCAGTGGTTTTGTTAGGTCAACCTGGACTTTGAATCTAAGAAATTTTCCGAACAGTCCTTCCGTTAAGTTATCCAAGATTTCGAGTTGTCCTATTTGGTTGGCCAAAATTGTTGCATATGTAGGGTTCATGCATGCTGCGGGAACGTCATAGACCCTAGCCCATATCGTTGCGTGGGTTACACTCACTTCGGACGATTGTTCGTCTTCTCTGATTTTTCTGACCGCAAAGAGACCATTCTCATAATGCCATGGCTGGTTATGAATGACCCAGTTCCTATCCTCCTCGTTCTCGAAGCGGAATAAAATGAAACCTTTTCCCCACTCTCGACCCTCAATCGGCCCTTTCGGACGCCGAGATTTTTTCATAACTTCTATGAGGTAGTAGGGTTTCCACGGCTTGTCCAAATAGAGCTTCCCCACCAGACAAAAGGAGGATTGTTTGTTCTTGTTTGTAGTTGTAGTAATCAGATCATCAAGATCAATAATCGATCCTTCTTTTTCCGTTGGATTCTCAATACCAGCAGATTCCATCTCTACAAGGAAACGTACCTGGACTTAGATTGGGACCTGCAAAGAAAGCGCCTGCACACAAAAACAGCAGAAAAAACAAAATGAAATAAAAGACACAACCCTAGGAGAGGAGGATGTTAGGGGAGGGGGAGACGGGAGAGGAAGGGTTAGCGGAATCTCAACAAAAAAACAGAGGGATTGGCCAGAAGCCCTAGTTAGGCGGGAGAAAGTGCGGAAATGGAGAGGTAAGAGAAAAACTTTTACAAGACCCATGTGGAGACCAAAGACTGACAGTAAAGGGAATATTCTCATGCTAGACAATAAGGTATGGAGGAGATGGGCTAGGGTAATTCATGGGAAGAAAATTAAAATAAGGGGTGCAAGTGTCAGTTTAGGAGATGGAAAAAAAAAGACGACAGCAGTAAATGAGATGATAGGTTGTGTCAGTTGCCGGAGTATAGTCGGATCGGAACGGGAAGGAAGGTGGCGGCGGAGGCCCTAAGAGTCCTAGCAAACCCTAATGGGGGGACGAAACACTCCATAGAGAGAGAAAAAAACTCCTGCGTAAAAGGAGAACTAGAGAAATACAACTTACCTACTTTAAAGACTTGTATTTGAAGCCTTGGTATTGTGGTAAAAGAACCCCAAAAGTGGGTAGAAAACTATGTTTTTTATCCTACATGTCAAAAAAGCCTCTCTCCTATCCCAAGTAGGTAAATCCCACCATTTGCTCATTTAATTAACTAACTTTTTATGGATTTGGATGTAGCCATATCTTATTTAACGGTTAATACTATTTATAAAACATGCAAAGAACTACGATCAAAATGTGAAAATGTTTACAATAATTTAATGGATTAATTAAGATAACTCATTGTAATTTCTCTAATCCAAAATGGATATTAATGCAAATTAGTGATTGCAAGTTAACAGGTTTGAGTTGAATCTAATATGTTACCAGCATTTTTTTTTCTTTCGAATTTAGTTCAAATTGGATTCGAATTCCAACCATATATATTCAAGTTCAAATACAATTTTTAACCTCCATAAATATTTAAATTTAATAGGGTAAATGCCTCCTGAAGTATGCGATTTTTTTTTTTCCATTTTTCCTTCTAAATACCTTTTATTTTGTATCACTCCCCTGAACTCAGTGTTTTCTTCACACCTTGTAGAGGTGGTAAAATTTATTAAAAATATTTATATTCAGAGGGTAAAATGTCACAAAAAAGTTTGGATGTCAAAGTGCAAAAATTCGCATAGTTTAAGGGGTTTAGTATAATTAACCCAATTTAATATGTTTGAATTAATATGTTTGTTACTTTGTTTTTGACTTAATTCATTTATGATTTTATTAGTGAAGAATTTAAAAAGGAGTATTTTTTTTGCTGTCCTCATTACCCATTGATTTCACATGACGAATTTAGCACATTAACTGCAGAGGGGGTCACAGTAATCACTCCAGGTGAAATTCTTGGACTATATTCCATCTGAATTATTATTTTCTTATACCTAAAACTTTCAAGCGCCATACGAAAATTATCTTCATGGTATTTATGTTTCTTTAAATGAACCATTATAGAATTATTGTATCAAAAATATCAATTATCAACAATTGGCATTAAATAAGCAACATATAACAATTACAATTATTAAATACAAAAAATACTAAACTTACCTGGAAATTAAATGTAATTAATTAGTTCAAAACTATATACTTCATTAATATCTGACCAAACGAACAATAAATTCCAGATAGAAGGCGTACATAAATTTCACACAAAAAAAATACAAATCCAAAACTAAATAAATTCCTTATATTTCACTGACCAAGATTTATAGGCTAATTTAAATAAATATTGCAATTTAAAAATTGATTTAACAAACTACCGCAAATTTTTTTTTTCAAAAACAGGTGAAAACAACGATACGATCGCTGTTTTCTGGGTTTTCTGCAGAAAACCTGAGCGATCGTACCGTTGTTTTCTCCTTTTTTTTTTAAACTCTTTAGAAAACAGAGATACAATCTATGTTTGTAGCAAATATACAAACGTGTTCTTTGCTTATTAAGTCGCATTTTGCATCCTTATTTCTGTTATTGGTCTACACGTGTAAGAAGCTTATTGGTCAAGTGATATTGTGCATGGTACTTTGTGCGGGTCACGTTTTTGTCTTGTCTTTGAGCATATATAAACCTCAGCCCACTGATGTAATTCCTTAAGTTTTCATGAAATGAATTAACTCTGCTTTCTTCATTGCTGGTACAATATGAAATTTGGTTTTCTACCTTTTGTTCATGGTATCTAGAGCACCAGGCTATATCATCCATGGTCAGCGCAAAATAACCTCCTCCTAGTGAACCCCACACATATCCGGCCGATCTTTGGCCGTCGCGATAAACCAGTGGAAATACTTGAAGGTGATCCTCTGTATCTCCACAACTCCGATCATCCTGGGATAACTTTAGTCACTACGCCCCTATGAGGTACTAACTATCTCTCATGGAATCGATCTATGCTTCTTGCCCTTCGAGCTAAGAATAAGGTGGGTTTTATAAATGGTAAAATTGTTGAACCTGCACTAGAATCTGCTCAATATGAGAACTGGAAAAAGGTGGATTGCATGGTTATATCATGGATTTTAAATTCCTTGTCTAGAGATATTGTCGATGCCTTCATGTATACTGATTCTGCTAAACAACTCTGGGATGAAATTGCTGAGCGATTTGGGGAATCAAATGGACCTTTGATATATCAATTGGAGAAGGAAATCTCTAATATCTCTCAAGGAAATATGTCTGTGACCATATATTATACCAAATTGAAGAAGTTGTGGGATGAATTGTGTTGCTTATCACCTTTGCCCTCTTGTACTTGTGGTGCTAGCAAAGCCTTAAATGAGAGGGAAACCAGACAGCGGCTGATGCAATTTTTGATGGGACTGAATGATACTTATGACCATATAAGAAGCCAAATACTTATCATGGATCCATTACCAACAATTAACAAGGCCTATTCATTGGTGATTAGAGTGGAGAAGCACAAGAATGTTCAAATTAGTTGCCCGGATCCTATGGAAAATGCTGCAATGATGAGCAGGGTATCACACTATGGGAAGGATAATTTTGTGAAAACAGGGAATTCCAATCACTCTGGATACTGGATACAAGAATAAGGGACCTAACAGAAGATTAACTAAGGAAGAGAAGGCTAAGCTAACTTGTGATCATTGTCAAGGCACTGGACATGATATTGGGAAGTGCTTCAAACTGCATGGGTATCCGGATTGGTGGGAAAAACTGAAGCAACAACGCACTCAACCAGGTGTTGCAAATATGGTGGAAGCTGAATCTGACCTTAGCAAGAAGGGCACACATGAGGCTGATGGAAAGAGCGATATACCACCGATATGAGCAAAGATCATTCAACAGAACTTGCAAAATTCTTTGCAAATAAGTCCATGGGAGGCACTAACACTGAGTCCAACTACTCTTTTGCCCACTTTTCTGATTTTGGAGGTAAAATTCTACAGCAGCCTGTCCACTACTCTCTAACTATGCTTGAAAATATGGATAATGACTCTTGGATATTAGATACAGGTGCTAGTAGGCACATGTGCTCCAACCTTAAACTCCTCACTCACATTAAACCTCTCTCACCTCCTGTAATCATGTGTCTCCCTGATGGCACTACCAAAACAGTTCACCACACTGGTCACATGAAATTGTCACCTCATTTAGAACTTACTGATGTGCTAGTTGTCCCTAGCTTCAAGTATAATCTTCTTTCAATTGCACAGCTCACCCAAGAATCCAATCTAAAATGCATCTTTTTTCCTGATCATTGTGTTTTCCAGGCCTGCATAATGAAGATATTCTGGCCATGGGCAAGGCACTTGGAAGACTATATGTTCTGCAACAAACTTCCACATCCACCTCTGATCCCTCACCCCTGATTCCAAATACTTTTTGTAATAGCTCTTTTGATACATGGCATAAGAGATTTGGTCATGCTTCACCTCATTTACTGCAACATTTGGATTTTCTGAAACCTCTATGTACTTCTGATGTGCATGTTTCTTTAAAGTCTTGTGATGTATGCCACAAAGCTAAACAACATAAGCTTGTTTTTCCTCTCAGTTCTATACATACCTCTGCCATTTTTGATCTTTTACATGTGGATATATGGGGCCCTTACAAGGTCAATTGTGTCACAAATACTCCATATCTGCTGAATTTAGTGGATGACTTTAGTAGAGCTACTTGGACCTTTTTGATGTCTCATAAGAGTCAAATTGTCCCTCTTCTTCACAACTTCTGCACCATGATTAACACACAGTTCAACAAAAATGTGAAGGTCATAAGAAGTGATAATGGTGCTGAATTTCTCAGTCAAGAATGTCAAGCTTTTTTTCAAAAATCTGGTATACTTCATCATAAATCCTGTCCCTATACACCACAACAAAATGGTGTGGTGGAGAGGAAACACAAGCATTTACTAGAAATAGCAAGGGCTTTGATGTTTCAGTCTCAATTACCTTCCAAATTCTGGCCCTACTCAATTCTCACTGCTACCTACATCCTAAACAGGTTACATTCCTCTGTCCTTGCTTGGAAAACTCCCTTTGAGGTTCTATATAATAAGTTTCCTCAGTTTGACATGTTAAAACCCTTTGGATGCCTTGTCTATGCCACCAACCTTGCACCACACAAGGGCAAATTTACTCAGAGAGCACACAAATGTGCTTTTCTGGGGTATATTCCTGGACAAAAGGGCTACAGGCTCCTTGATCTTGAATCTCTTCAGATTTTGGTCTCTAGGCATGTTCAATTTGTAGAGAATGTCTTTCCTTTCCACTCTATCTTGCCTCCTGTTGAGCACACACCTTTGCCTGCTATTCACCCTCATATTGACACTGATTATTCCATCACTTCTCCTACACCAAATTCTTCTGCTCCAGCTTCTTAGAAGAAGTTCCCGGAACTACCGACCTCTCCCGCTTATCTCCAAGACTTTGTCACCAATCTTTGTTGTTGCCTATACACCTCTTGGGTCCTTCCCCACTTCTTTACCTCGGACCTACCCTTACACCATTTCATCTTGTTTTGACCCCTTATACTTGTCCTTTCTAGCTAATGTCACTAATATCCAAGAGCCAAAGTCCTACTTTCAGGATAGTAAAGATAGTAATTGGGTTGAGGCTATGGGGAAAGAGATTGAAGCTTTGGAGAAAAATAAGACCTGGACTCTTACTCAGTTGCCTGATGGCAAGAGGGCCATAGGCTGCAAATGGGTGTATAAGGTGAAATTAAATCCTGATGGTTCCATAGAGAGATATAAGGCCAGATTGGTTGCCAAGGGCTATGATCAGATTCAGGGCATAGACTATGAGGAAAGTTTTTCCCCTGTTGCTAAGCTTGTCACTGTTAGATTCCTCATTGCTATGGCTACAGCTAAGGGTTGGCCTCTTCACCACTTAGACATTAATAATGCCTTTTTGCATGGGTCCTTAACTCAAGAGGTATACATGTCCCCTCCTGATGGATACACTAAAGCTAAACCTGGACAAGTATGTTTGCTTTAGAGAAGTTTGCATGGCCTCAAACAAGCTTCTCGGGAGTGGAATTCTGAATTTTGCACAAAGTTATTGGCTTATGGTTTCACTCAATCTAGCCATGATCACTGTCTGTTCATTAAGGTTGCCAATGATCGTTTTTTGGCTCTACTTGTCTATGTTGATGATGTCCTAGTGGCAGGTTCTCACACTGAGGATATACAACATCTTAAGAGTTATTTAGATGATCTTTTCACCATTAAGGATCTTGGATTTGCTAAATATTTCTTGGGGGTTGAACTTGCTAGAAGCTCTCAAGGGACCTATTTGCATCAAAGAAAATATGTCCTAGACATCATTGCTGATACTGGTCTTCTTCAGGCCAAACCTGCTCCAACACCTCTTCCTCATGGGTTGAAATTGGTGCAGGGTGCTGGTACTCCTCTCACTGATCCAAATCAGTATAGACGGTTAATTGGTCGTTTGTTGTATCTTAATTTCACTCGACCTGATCTCACCTTTGTTGTACAACAGTTAAGCCAATTTGTCAATAGTCCGGACTCTGCTCATTGGGATGCTGCTCTACACGTTGTTCGTTACCTTAAAGGTTGTCCTTCCACCGGTTTATTTTATCCATCCCAATCACACACTCAGCTCTTGGCCTACAGTGATGCTGATTGGGGTACATGCCCTGACACGCGGAAGTCATTAACTGGCTATTGTGTGTTCTTGGGTAGTGCCTTGATTTCCTGGAAAACAAAAAAACAGATCACCGTTTCCCGCTCATCTGCTGAAGCGGAATACCGCGCTCTTGCTGCCACTGTCTGCGAGTTGCAATGGATTTCTTACATTGCCAGGGATTTACACATTTTCATTCCTACTCCCATTGATATCTGGTGTGACAGTCAGGCTGCCATACATATTGCTGCCAATCCTGTGTTTCACGAGAGGACCAAACACCTTGACATTGATTGTCACATAGTGCGTAACCAATTCAAGACTGGCTTCATTCTTCTCCGCCATGTTTCTACCAAACACCAATTTGCTGATATCTTCACTAAGTCGCTTGGAGGGTCATCCTTTTACACTCTGCTGCCCAAGTTAGGCCTTCAGGATTTTCACCGTGGCCTAACTTGAGGGGGGTGTAGCAAATATACAAACGTGTTCTTTGCTTATTAAGTCGCATTTTGCATCCTTATTTCTGTTATTGGTCTACACGTGTAAGAAGCTTATTGGCTGAAGTGATATTGTGCATGGTACTGTGCAGGGTCACGTTTTTTGTACTGTGCTGAGCATATATAAACCTCAGCCCACTGATGTAATTCCTTAAGTTTTCATGAAATGAATTAACTCTGCTTTCTTCATTGCTGGTACAATATGGAATTTGGTTTTCTACCTTTTGTTCAATGTTTTCTAATCAACATATAATTTTTTTTAAAATTTTAATATAGAAAACAGAGATACAATCTCTGTTTTCAGATTTTTTTTTAATTTTTCGGATATTTTTTTATATGTTTTTTCAAACCGAAATCGAACCGCAATCCTAGAAAAATCGAACCGAACCAGATTTTCTGCAGAAAACCTTCACCTGTTTTTGAAAAAAAAAAATTTTTTTACGGTAGTTTGTTAAATCGATTTTTAAATGGCAATATTTTAAATTAGCCAGATTTATAAGAAAAAGCAACACTGAAAATAAATTGAAATAATACAAAGTTATCATGATTTTTTCTGTATTAATTTGTCCAAAGTCCAAGTCCAAAAGTAACAACACAGCGTGTGAGATAGGTCTAGGTGGTCCAGCAACAGGGGAGGGGCCCTATAAATTGGCCAGGACAAAAGTCAAACGTTGGGACGCCACATTTAACGGCGTGAAAATGAAAGCACTCGAAACAAATAGCAAAGCAACAAACGCCTCCGGACAAAAACCATCGCTGCCGTTACGTCAATTTTTTTTTTTTTTTTTTTCTGAAACGATAGTTTTATATATAACTGAAGAAAAACATACAAAGAAAAATTAAATAAGCAATCCATAAGATTACATAGAAAGCGTCCAGTATGGAAAGCAATTTTCCGATTCAAACTCGAAAGATCGAAAATTGCAGATAAACTCACAAAAGGTGGTCGCATCTCAAATGAAAAGAAAAATACGAGGCTTGGAAAAATAACAAATGAAAAATTTTGTAACAAGAGAAAAAACCAAAACTCCATCAAATGGTTAGTAGTTCCAAATCCGTCACAAAACCTTCCTTCAATCATCCAAATGCTCAGATCCAACTTCATCTCGTGTCTTTCTTCGATGAAACCATTATGAAACCACCTTCCGCAAAGATATCAACCACCAAAGTCACGGATCCAAATTCATCGGCCAGATCTACATCCAAAAAGACCAGATCTTGAACCCAAATAGACAGATCTGAAACAAAACAAACGAAAACAAAAAATAAAAAACAAAAACAAAAATAAATTCCCACAAAAGGGAAACCAAACACTCCCATTAAGAGAGACTAAAGTCCCACAAGGGGAAAAATACACTCCCAAATCGGGAGAAAACGCAAGAAACCAAAAAACTAGAGCATTTTAGTTGTTCCCCCATCCTCCTTATTGGAGGAATGGGGAAAAATAGGGTATGTGGTTGAGAAGATGTAGAGAGAAGGTAGAGAGAATGGAAGAAGGCAATGAAAAGAATTGGACTGTTGTGTTGTTCTAATCTATGTGGCACGGCTACATATACTTTATTAGTTTCAAAATTAATTACAAAGTATGTTGTTCCACAAATTATCAATTATCGCTAGTTCTCCTTTCAAAAAAAAAAATTTATCGCTAGTTCTCCTTTCAAAAAAAAAAAATTTATCGCTAGTTCTTGAAATATTTTACTTGTTACTCATAATCAGGGCCGCTCCTGACGTTAGTCGAGCGAGTCGGCCGACTCGGGCCTGAAAAAATTACAAAATTTAGGGGCTCAAAATTTGTGTATACCTTTTATATATAGTACATATACCAAATAAGTAAGATAATGTATAATTACGCTCGTTGTCCCAGTGGTTAATGCTTGACAATTTACTGCTCTTCATCCCGGTGTCGGGTGTTCGAACTTCGAACCTTCTAGGCTGCAGGTGTTTTATTTTAATTTTTTAATTTTCTTTTTAAATTTAAAAACTCTCCACCAAAAATGAAGGGCCCATTTTTCCTTGAGCCTTGTAGCATTAATACTTGCTAGGTTCTAACAAATTCTCAATTTAATTTTCTTTAAGGCCCAAGGTTAAATTTTCCCAATTTAAAATTTAAAAGGCAAAAGATTGAAAACAAGAAATCCTACAATAATTGGAAAGGTGGGATTTGCATATAATTGTACAAACATAAGATCAATAGGATCAGTAGAATGAACATTCGTGAGAAAGAAAAAAAAAAGAGTGAAGAAAAAATAGGGAAAATAGAAGAGGAAGGAGAAGAAAAAAGAAAAACAAAAGGAGGGAAAAAAAGAACAGAAAATGAAAAAGGTTAAAAAAGGAAGATATTCTAAAGCAAATAGTGAAGGGGTGATGTCATATTAGTTTAACTATATTTGAACCGTTCTATATATTGCACATTATTCTTTATTTTATTGTATCATGTTTTATTTTAGTTTGTAAAAAAAAAAGGGCCCAATTTTAAAATTCGACTCAGGCCAAAAATCTTATAGGATTATGAGTCATAATGTGGTTATTTGTAGAAAAGTTACTATTTTTGTTATGTTTTCATCATTAATAATTAATAATAAATCAATATTGTGAAATAAGTAACATGGGTATCTGTGTTTAAGTTTGTGTTTGTTTGGGTCAACACATTTAATGCTTAGGTCATTTAGTTTTGATTGATTTATTTATTTCATGCCACCCAAGTGGGCGGCCACCCACATGGGGCCATGACTCTTGGATCATCACATACACATACACACCCACATGGGTGTGTATTTGATCCAAGGGTCATACACCCAAGTGGATAGCTACACACTTGGGTGACATGAAATTTACCCGATTTCACATCAAACTCAAGTAATTTAATTTTTTTTAAAAACAACTTTTTTATATCAAACTAAACTTTAAATAGTGTAGAACGAGGGCTAATTTAATAGAATATTATAATTTTCACTGAAATTTACATTTTTGGGCTCATGTAGAGGTTGTTAAAATTTTAAGTGTAGGAGCCAATAAAAAGAGCGCCTACAACAAATTTTTTTTTTTAACGTTTCAGAGGTGTAGGCGCTACTTTGATTGGCGCCTACACTTTTATTTTTATTTTTTTCTCTTTTTATGAATATTTAAAATTAGTTTTACAAATTATAAAATACATACACCATTTTCAACATATTTGCTGCAAATTTGAATTGGAATTCAAAATAAAATAACACAACTGGAATATGAAATATTAACTGAATCAAAACAAAGTTACATAATTAAACATATAACACGAGTACTTAATTAAAAACATAAATATATTGCATAATTAAAAAACAAGTGGTTACCTTCAAAAAAAAAAAAAAACAAGTGGTTACCTTCTTCCAAAATCAGTAAGTCCGGATTGCGAAAGGGAACCACTTGTTTTTTTTAAGTATGTAATACAATTATGTTTTTTCATTAAGTACTCATGTTGTAGGTTTAATTATGTAACTTTGTTTTTTTGTGTGGTGACTCAGTTTTCGGCAGTCCAATAACTCTGACTAGTTGAAGCATAACCCGCATTTCATATCCTCCACAAAGCTCTAGGGCAGTGGGGCCCTCAGGGATGAGATTTATCCTTTAATTATGTAACTTTGTTTTGATTGAGTTAATGATCCATATTTCAGTTGTGTTATGTTTATTTTGAATTCCAAATCAAATTTTCAGCAATAATACCGAAAACGGAGTATGTATTATATAATTTGTAAAAATAATTTTGAATATTCGTAAAAAAAAAGAAAATAAAAGTACAGGCACCTACGCATCTAAAACATTATAAAAAAACATTGTTGTAGGAGCCTACACTTAAAATCTTAACGTTTTCCTATATACCCAAAAAATGTAAATTTAAGTGGGAACCACAATATTATGTTAAATTAGCCTAGAAAGAGCTAATATAAATATTTTAAAAGAAAACTAATATAAGACTGAATTACATAGACGGTAAGTCCGCACGGTAAAACGACACAGACGGTTAGTAATAATTTATTGGTTTGGCCACTGTGCACAGTATCCCACTGCACGTCCAACTAGAATTATATTCCTATCCACAGAATAATATTAAAAATTACTTTAATATCAACAGTTTTTGTTTTTGTTTTCAGAATGCTTTAATATCAACATTTACATTAAAGTTGCATGGTATAAAACTCATACACAGACAATTATTTACGCTCTTTTTTTTTATAAAGAAAAAACGGTGATTTATGGCAATGCAATGATTTTGAATGGCAAGTTTTTATTTTTTTTATGTTTATGTAAGGAATGGCAAGATTACCTCAATAGTTTCCATATAGAATTAATTAACTCCCATAAATAACTTTAACACTATATATATTATTTTTCAATTACCACTTCACTTATTTTGGAATTACGATTCTTTTCATGCGAATACCTTATTATTTCAATCTTGTTTATGGGTAACATTAAGTTATTATTATTATTATTATTATTATCGAATTACTATATTATTTAATTTTGAAATTAATAATTTAATTACCTATAATTATGTGGGTCAAGTTATTATTAAATGACCCATGAGAGACGCATCATTGCTTATAGTCGTTGAGCTCACTTCATTATATCAATTATCAAATCCATGAAGCTCAGTCCATATTTATTTGTAATTAATATGCGAAATTACTTAATTAATTTCTTCGCTTCGGATATTCATTGGACACGTGCTGACTTAAACACCCAAAAGATTTCCATGGAATAACGATAGGACTCTCTTAACATTGTCTTTGTATGTTGCAAGCTCGTTCTCGCCATAAGAGTGCTTTTGCTAGTCAAGTAACATTGACTCTAGAACTTGGGTTGATACATTAATGAGTAATCTACACTTTTGAGCAGTATCACTTGTGTATAAAAATATGTTTGGGCTTTATTATATCATCAATAGAGTCGAGTCGAATGCAAATTGAGATATAATAGTTTGATCTTTATAAACATATTTTCTTATTTTTTTATTAATTGAGTCGAATTCGAACCGAGCTTTAGATCTTAATATCTTATCAAATTGCAGAATGTTTTTAAATTTGATTTGTAAACTAATGAGCTAAGTTCAAATGAATTTTTAATCATCGATGTCGAGTTACGATTCTTTTCATGCGAACACCTTATTATTTCAATCTTGTTTATGGGTAAATGATGCAAAAATATTCAAATTTTTAATGTTTCCAACTATTCGAAATTTCAAAATAAAATATGCCTTTGGACCCATTTATAATTTGAAGATTGGTAAATGGTAATCATCATAGGACTTCGTTATAAAATTGAAAAATAAATCAAATTGGGTTCTCAATTTACCAACCTTTTTGGAGACTCGTCTTTTTCTTTGAGACTTTAGGCTAAAAATCCATTTTTGAAAGTGAAATATCAATTGTAGGCTGTAGCCAAATTTACAGATCATACATTCTTTTGGTTCAAAATTTCACTGTAAAGGCACTAAGGCCATCTCCAATGCCAAAATCCAAAAAACCTCTACAAACCTACTTTTTTATGGGACCCATAATGCCACATCATAAAAACCTCAAAAAGAAAAAACCCCATCTTTTTATCCACAATCCAAAAACCTCTAAATAGTTTTTTTGTGGACCCTACATTCCTAACCATAAAATCACATATCTTTTATTATATTTATATTATATAACATGTATTATTACATTTATATAAAAATATATATCATTTATATTTTTACTTTATGAATAAAATATATTATATATATATATATATATTTTGAGGGGAGTACATATATTATTTTATATAGCCAAAAAGTAGGAAAAATTTATTTATATATAAAAATTTATTGAACACAAATTACATTAATACAAAATAAAATGGAATACATAAATAAAATACAGAAATAAAAGATATAAATTTCTATTAAAAAATTAATTTATCATTTTTTTTTAAAGAAAGGAGCAGTAACGTGAAATCGGTACCGCTTTTTATGGAAATAAAAAAAGCTGCTGTTACAATGGGGAGAGCTTTCTTTTGCAGGTTTTTCAATTGAAAAACCCATAAAGAAAGCTCCCACTGTGGCTGCCCTAAAGTCCAAAAAATATAGGCTTGAAACTTTGAGTATATTTATCGAATATGGGACTATTTCAGATCAAATATTTGTATGCAATGCGGCAGTCGAATTAAGAGTAACTTTGATATTAATTATGATAATTATAAAAAATCCCTGAAGTTTGGGCTAATTACAAAAAAAGTGCATGCAGGATGTTCCAACGTTACAAAATAAAAAACCATGTTTGATTCGGTCTCAAAGAGTAAATTGTAATATTTTTATAAATATTAAGAGGAGTTTTGAAATATTTTTCACTTATGAAAACGGAAAATGTAATTAAGACGAAATCAAACCTCATGAACTTTTTGCAATTTCAAAAAACCTATGATTTTTTTTTTATAATTAGCTCGAACATTAGTTTTTTTTATTGATAATTATCCCTTTTAATTATGGAACATGTAGGCCCGTACTTGCATATGCTCAACATGCTGGGGCTTAGGGCCCCAAATATTTAGGGGCCCAATTTTTTTTATTTTTTATGTATATATGAATTGAACAAAAAAAAATAAAATGAATGATGATCATAAATACAGAAATCCAATGAACACTGCCAAAAAAAATTGACCCATTTTTGGACGATAAATTATTAATGAAGGAAAAATCTCATTTTAGGAAATTCAAGTGGAAAATTATGAGAAAACCAAGAAATACCAAATTGGCACAATAATGATAAGAAAAAAAAACCTCCAAACAATAATGTTTATATAACCGAAGAAATTCAAAACATATTTCAAATGAACAGTTGAAAAGAAGTTGGAAACATATAAGTACTATGAATAAAATTCAAAACTCATTTTTGGATTGAGGTTGTTGCTACGGTGAACTTCACTTATTTATGATGTACTTGTTTACTGTTTTAAAACATGGGAGTAGTAGAATAATTTGATATGTTTAGCCTGCATATTAATTTCAACTTATTGAATAATTATTATTACAATTGATTTTTTGGCCGATTTAGAGAAAAAATCTAAGTTTAAAAAAAAAATTGGTCGTGACTCGTGAGGGCCCATTTTCAGAATTTCGCTTAGGGCCCTGTGAGGCACAGGTCCGGCCCTGGGAACATGTGACTCGACCCAAAAGTCATGGATGTAATTTTATAAAAATAGTTATTAACTATAATTCTTGCTTAATTAATATACATTTTAATTAAATAAACCGGATGATTTTTACCTTCATCCCACCCTTTATTTTTTAATTTATTTCGAATAGACGAATAAATGTATCTTTGCATTATAATATGAATAACTAGTTTTACACAACATCCATAATCATTTGATTATATCGTTATTAAGAAAACAAATATCACATTAATTTAACAAACAATCATTATTTAAAAAAAAAATATTCATCACACGCAAAATTTGTGCAAGATAACTAGACAGCGAAAACGTATTTTGCATTGAAATATCTTTATTGGTACACTAATAAATGTTTGGTAAAAAAGACGATTGTGGAAAATGATTGAAAACTTAGTCAAATTAATGAATTTTCAATCTCCATCTCTTACCAACTAAATAAAATAATTCTATTTATCGTATTAGCATTTTTTGTATTATATGATTCTTGTAATGAAAGGGTTGTCATGTATATCTATAATTGCAATAAACTTTGAGGTAAAGCATATAAAATGGTAGAACAATGGTTTAAGAAGAAAAACATCTTGTAACCGTTTTCATTATTTTGGTAAGAAATATGGATTGACACTTATGAATTTACAATTTTATTTTATTTAATTATTAGGTGATAGAAAAAAAAATTAACAATGATGTTCAATGAATTGTTTTTAGAAGAAAAAATATAGTGGTGAACTGTTATTTATTTTTAGAAAATGAGAAATAGAACTAATTATTAAGAGATGAAAAAAATACATATTCTGTGGCTGCTGGGATTCGAGCCCAGGTCTCCACGGCCACAACGTGGAATTCTTACCACTAAACTACAGCCACTTTGTTGTCCTTTAGTGATAGTTATGTGGAATAGAGTCAATATAGCTTGTCTCACTCAATGTGAATTTGAATTCTATTTTTTTCATTTTTTTTTTCATTCTTCTTATCTTGCTTAATTGGTTTTTAGCTAAAACTTGTTTTTCATATTTTCGTGCACACATGAAAAATTGTTCTTGCCAACTAATTTACAGTGTCTTCTTTTTCATATTTGTGATGTGTAACATAACATCTCAACTAGTATACGATTACAAAAAGTCTTATATGAATTATTTTGTTATGTGAGATACTTTGTGCAACAACTTCTTATAAATTTGTATTAATCATATGGTTCTCTTTTTTAATTTGATCCAACTTTTTTACAATTATATTGTACTTACATTTCCTCAACGAATTATTTATAATGTTTTCTATAAATTGAGATGAACATATATTGTTGTATAGTTTGGAGTGTTTCAAAAGCTTTGTTATATAATTCAGTTTTTTTTTTTATATAATTTATTTTTGACTTAATCCACCTAATTTCACCAGAAATTGACTCATTATATGATATTCAAAACCAAATTATATCTTATCTAAAAGTCTGACTTATTCGTCCATTTTTATCTCAACTGTTTCAAAGCGGGTTCCTATTTTTGGGCTAAAAATGTTGCTTAGCCTCTATAAATTGGCCTTTTCCTCTACTGATAAAAACACAGAGAAATTAGGTTCCCTTGGCTTCTTGCCTCTTAAAATTTGTTGGGTTCTTATTTTTATTTGTCGTTCATATAAAACTTGTTGAATCATGGGGGATTATCGAAATAAATCTTTAAAGACAGTGCTAATTTCGCACGCTTCAGGAATTAATCTTTGTTAGAAATTGGTTTTAATAAAATGGATTTTGACCCAATTTTGACCAATTATTTAAGTAAGATCATTTATTTATTTCGAAAAATAAATAATGTAATCGTAATTTACATCGCGAGTAGATGAAATTAGCATTTTGAATTTCTCAAAACCAATTTCGTGTGAATGAAAAATCAATGCATAAAGTTAGCCACTTAAATGCCTTTTATATAAGAAATATAAAAGGGTGAGAATATGGAAAACCATATCTCACATAGGAAACATATTAAATATTTGACTAGTTTATATAGAGCTTCACCACTAATAAGGAGTAATCAAGTGGAGCTCCTTATGGCAGACACCTAGTGGACCAAGTCAATTTTGACTAGCCTTTGGCTAGCTCAAATAACACTGAGGATGGTGCGGAGCACCGTCTGAGCCCGAGCCTGAGCCTGAGCCCGAGCCAAAGCCGGGCCCGAGCACGTCGCACATAGTCACATTGGGTGCTTTAGGAGCTTTGAGGAGCCTTAAAGTTTTGACAAATCGAACCAGGGTTGATTTCAAGCGCTGGCAACAGAGCTGTTCTAATTGACCACCTTGGGTCTATCCCGGTTTCTGAAGGAGGACCCCCGATCGTTGGCGAAGAAGAAACAAACAATCAAAGGCGGATTGATGTGGATGCATGGCACAATAACGACTTTCTGTGTCGCAACTATTTTTTGAATGGGCTGGAAGACACCCTCTATAACGTCTACAACTCGTTCAAAACGTTCAAAGAGTTGTGGAACTCTTTGGAAAAGAAGTACAAGACAGAAGATGCCGGCACAAAAAAATTTGTTATCGGTAAATTTATGGATTTCAAGATGGTTGACACCAAGATGGTGATCAGCTAAGTTCAGGAAATTCAGATAATACTTCATGACTTAGTGTCTGAAGGGATGATTCTAAATGAGTAATTTCAAGTGGCTGCAATATAATTATCAAAAAATTGCCGCCATTTTGGAAAGACTTTAAGAACTACCTCAAGCACAAGTGCAAGGAATGGGGCTTGAGGATCTGATAGTTCGACTTTGGATTAAAGAAGACAACCGAAAATCCGAATTAAAGTCCAGCAAAACTGGAATGGGTGCCAAGGCCAATCTTGCAGAATCGAGCACTAGCAAGAAATGGAAACAATCCGGAAATGCTAAAGGAAAGACCAAAAAGTTCAAATGGAGTTGCTACAACTGTGGCAAGCCGAATCACATGGCCAAGGATTACCGACACCAAAAGAAAAAGGGCAATAAAAATGGCAACCAACAACAAGCCAATGTGACCGAGGACAAGTCTGTTACGATAGACATGCCGAAGCTCGATCTCACCGCCATTGTGTTTGAAGCCAATATGGTGGATGACCCAAGGGAGTGGTGGATATATACTGGGGCTACTCGTCACATCTGTGCTGATAAGGAGATGTTTTCCTCCTACACTCTGATAAATGGAAGAAAAATATTCATGGGGAACTCTTCGACTTCCAACATCGTGGGGCTTGGAAAGATTATGCTGAAGATGACTTCTGGAAAAGAGCTAACGCTTGTGGATGTGCTGCATGTCCCGGATATCCGCAAGAATTTAGTTTTTTGTCCCCTGTTAAGCAAGGCCAGTTTTAGACTAGTCTTTAAGTCCAACAAGTTTGTAATGACCAAGAATGGTCAGTTTCTTTGTAAAGGGTACCTTGATAAAGGGCTCTTCAAAATGTATGTAATGAATGTTTTCCGCCAAGAGGCAAAGAATAAGAATATTACTTCTGTTTACTTGTTGGATTGTTCTAATTTATGGCATGATAGATTAGGACACGTAAACTTCAACACAATTAAAAAGTTAGTGAATCTGGAATTAATATCAACGTTTAAAACCGATTCACAAGACAAATGCAAAGTTTGTGTTGAAGCAAAATTGGCTAAAGCACCATTTCATTCAGTGACGAGAAGTACAAAACCTCTCGAGTTAATTCACACAGATGTATGTGATTTAAAACTTGTGCAAACTCGAGGTGAAAAAAGTACTTCATAATGATTATTGACGATTACACAAGATATTGTTATGTATATTTTTTGAAAAGCAAAGATGAAGCTCTAGTAGCTTTCAAAACTTATAAGAATGAGGTTGAAAATCAACTTAATTTGAAAATTAAAATAATTTAAAGTGATAGAGGTGGAGAGCATGTTGCTCCGTTTGAAGAATTTTGCTCAGAAGCGGGTATAATTCATCAAACGACAACTCCATACTCACCTCAATCAAATGGAGTTGCAGAACACAAAAATCGTACTCTTAAGGACATGATGAATGCGATGTTGATAAGTTCTGGCTTACCCCAAAACTTGTGGGAGGAAGCCATTCTTTCTGCAAACTACATTCTTAATAAGATCACACACAAAGGTAAAGATAAAAATCCATATGAGTTATGGAAAGGATAGAAACCCTCATATTAATACCTTAAAGTGTGGGAGTGTTTGTCTAAAGTTGAAGTACCTAAGCCAAAATAAGTTAGAATCGGTCCTAAAATGTTTGATTGCATTTTCATTGGATCATATGCAAACAATAGTAGTGCGTATCGATTTTTAGTGCACAAGTCAGCAATTCCTGATATAAATGAAGGGATGATTATAGAATCAAGAAATGATGTGTTCTTTGAGAATATCTTTCCTAACAACGAATGGAAAGAAGAAAGTTCTGACAAAAGAACTTATGAAACTGAAGGTTTACCTCAAAGTGATGAAGAGGAACCAAGACGCATTAAAAGGACAAAAATAGCTAAGTCTTTTGGTCCTGATTTTCTAACTTATATGTTAGAAAACAAACCTAAAACTATTCAAGAAGCTTTAATTTGTCTAGTCCAGAAGCTTCTCTCTGGAAAGAAGCTATCAACAATGAAATAGATTCCATCTTACACAATAATACTTGGGAGTTGGTTGATCTCCCTCCGGGATGCAAACCTTTAGGATGTATGTGGATCCTTAAAAGCAAATACAAAGCAGATGGATCTATATATAAGTACAAAGCCTGGTTGGTAGCCAAAAGGTTTAAACAAAAGGAAGGATATGACTTTTTCAATACATATTCTCCTATTACAAGGATCACGTCCATTCATATTCTCATTGCTATTGCAGCTTTGCATAACCTTGAGATACATCAAATGGATGTGAAGACTGCCTTGTTGAATGGTAAGCTTGAAGATGTGATTTATATGAAACAACTCGAGGGGTTTGTTGCACCCGAACAAGAGAGAAATGTGTGTAAACTTGTTAAGTCACTTTACGGACTAAAACAAGCACCTAAGCAGTGGCACGAAAAGTTTGACACTATTATGTTGTCGAATGGTTTCAAAATCAACGACTGTGACAAGTGTGTCTACATTAAAGGTACAAATGATGCTTATGTCATTGTCTGCCTTTATGTAGATGATATGTTGATCATTGCTAGTAGTCATGATTCAATCATGAATACTAAGAACATGTTAAAGAAGAGCTTTGACATGAAATATACGAGATTATCTGATGTTATATTATTGAATTTAAATCTCTACAACTTCAGATGGAATTATCTTGTCACAATCCCATTATATCGAAAGCATACATAGAAAGTTTAATGCTTTTGATAGTCCTCCGGCTAAAACACCTGTAGATATGAGTCTACGCTTAGCTAAGAATTGAGGAGAACCAGTTTCTCAGCTAGAATATGTAAGGATAATTGGCAGTCTGATGTACTTAACGAATTGTACACGTCCAAACATTGCATATTCAGTGAGTAAGCTAAGTAGGTTAACAAGTAGCCCGAGTAAGGACCACTGGAAAGCCTTGACAATGGTACTTAGATACTTAAAGTATACCATGTACTATGGAATATTTTATACGAGATATCCAGCAGTATTAGAAGTAGGGGTGGCAATTCGAGTCGTGTTCGGGTTCACGGGTCGTGTTGAGACATGATAATTACACAAATTTGCCCAACCCGAACACGACCCGTTTAATTATTCGGGTCGATGGGTCAATCCGAACACGACTGTTTAATACATGGGTAACCCAAACACGACCCGAAATGACCTGTTTATTTTTTAACCTTGAATAAATCTTTTATTTATATTGATAAAATAAGAATTTTGGGTTATTTATATATAGAATATTAAAAAATATTAAAAATAATACTGAATTTTCTTATTTAAACGGGTTAAATGGGTTTAGTGGGTCATTTCAGTCAACTAAACCCGACCCATTTATTATTTGGGTTAAATGGGTCTGACACGATTATGACCCGAATAAAAAATGGGTCAACCCTAACCCGCTTATATCGTGTTAGGTTCAGGTCGTGTTTTCGTGTCGTGTCAGAGTTTGCCACCCCTAATTAGAAGGATATTATGATGCCAATTAGATATCAGACACAAAAGACTCCAAGTCCACAAGTGGTTATGTATTCATAATAGTTGGAAGAGCGGTGTCATGGAAATCTTCTAAGCGAACGTGTATAGCTCGATCCACTATGGAATCCGAGTTTATTGCTTTAGATAAAGCTGAAGAAGAAGCTGAATGGCTTAGAAATTTCTTAGAAGATATTCCTTGTTTGAATAAACCAATAGCTGCTATATTGATACATTCTGATAGTCAATCAGCAATCAGAAGGGCACAAAGTAGTATGTATAATGGTAAGTCTAGACATATTCGCCGAAGACATATTACCATTAGATAATTGATTTCGAATGGGGTTATTTCAGTTGACTATGTGGAGTCAAAGGAAAACCTAGTGGATCCGCTTACTAAAGGTATAAATCAAGATCAAATTACAAGTTGTTAAGGGGAATGGGTTTAAAATCCAAAAAATAAGAATATTCATAGCGGTAACCCAACCTTGTGAATTGGAGATCCCAAGACCTTGGTTCAACGGGACAATTAAGTTATTAATGTTCAGCTGAACACTTGGAAATTGTTTCAGCTCATTCCCAGAACATCCAAGTGAAAAACCCTGCAGAGTGTGGTGAGGCTAAGTTTATCTTTTAATGATTCCTATACCTACAAGGTGGAGTATGACAGGATACTCTTTATAGGAGATCACCTATGTAAGTGAGAAGTAATAGGCCCTTATATTTGGAACACTTATGAATCTAAGATATGGTCCAGGGCCGAAATGGACACAACGTGAGAACAAAACGTGTTAAAACTATTATTGTGTAAGTACGGTTGTCTTAGTTTACACAAATGGCTGAATAGTTCAAGACATCGTGTCACTAAGCAACTAGTAAATTCGATAGTACTTTATTAAGGAAGGTTCAAAGCCACAAGCTACTTATCCTGATGCAATAATGGTTCGTTGGAACTTTCGAATGAGTCTGCATACATGCATTCATTAATGTTCATTCATGTGAGGGATTGTTAGAAATTGGTTTTAATAAAATGGGTTTGACCCAATTTTGACCAATTATTTAAGTGAGATCATTTATTTATTTCAGAAAATGAATGATGTAATCGTAATCTACACCACGGTAGATGAAATTAGCATTTTGAATTTCTCAAAACCAATTTTTGGTGAATGAGAAATTAATGCATAAAGTTAGCCACTTAAATGCCTTTTATATAAGGAATAATAAAGGGTGGAAATATGGAAAGCCATATCCCAAATAGGAAACATATTAAATGTTTGACTAGTTTATATAGAGCTTCACCACTAAAAAGTAGTAATCAAGTGGAGCTCCTTATGGTTAGGGATGTCAACGGGGCGGGGCGGGGGAGCAATCCCCATCCCCGTCCCCGGGGTCGCGAGGAATCCCCGTCCACATCCCCGTCCCCGCGATACAAACGGAGAAAAAACTCCCCCATCCCCGTCCCCGCGGGGATTCCCCGACCCAATTTTTATTTATTTATTTTTTTGAAAAAAACTGAATTTTATTTTAAAAAAGTAATTTTTAAATGTTTAAAAAAAGTATATAAATTATATAAAAAACTAATAAAGCACTCATTATACAAAATAAATTAAAAATTTTTAAATTTTATATATTTCATGTAGATATATTAATATATTATATATATACTTAAAATATTATATTATATATTAATATTTGGTTCCCTGCAGGGAACGGGGCGGGATCCCCGCGGGGCGGGGAATATGATCTCCGTCCCCGCCCCGTCCCCGCCAATGGGAAGAAAACAATCCCCGTCCCCATCCCCACGAGGGAAATTTTTGGGGATTCCCTGCCTCGTTCGGGGTAGTTCCCTGCGGGGAACGGGGAATCCCCGCCTCACTGCCATCTCTACTTATGGTAAACCATAGTGGACCAAGTCAATTTTGACTAGTCTTTGGCTAGCTCAAATAGCGCCGAGGATGGTGCAGAGCACCGTCCGATCCCGATCCCGAGCCAGAGCTGGGCCCGTGCACGTCGCACATAGTCGCATCAAGCGCTTTAAGAGCTTTGAGGAGCATTAAAGTTTTGACAAATTGAACCAGAGTTTGGTCCAGTGGCTCGGTGACGTGGCAGTGTAGTTCAGATGGCATTGACTTGGCAGAGTCATCCAGATGGCGATCTGGACCATCAGATTATGCCAGTTCATCAAAAGGCACGATCCAACAGTCCATATCGATCTGCACCAAAGGATGCACCTGCTTTGAAAGGGCATCCAAAACTCTATATAAATAGACCCTCAAAACTCGATTTTAACATCATAAATTCCCGAAAAATTGCATCTTTCAGCATATTGTGTCTGTCTATCCATCTGCATTTTCGAAAGTTCTGAAATACGTTAAGTTCGCTGTAAGTTCGACTTTTGCAAGTGCTGATAAGTCGAACTTGAAAGTCGTTGTATCTTAGAGACGATTGCCTAGAACTGTTAGCACTTTTGTACGTGTCAATTTCGTCTTGCGGATAGAGAATCCAATTCTTGCCTCGACTTATAATTTAATGTCGTTATTCTGTCTATTTTCTGAGAAAACCAAAAACCGCAAACAACAATATTTTCATTTTCCTTCATTTTCCAAATTTTCCTTCATTTTCCTTCAATTCTTGCCTCGACTTATAATTTGACGTTACAATTACAAAACAATTTGCACAAATCGGTAGATGTGTTGTAATATATGATGCAGAAGTCCTAAAACAGTAGAAAAAAGGAGGAAAACAGATTTTCTATTTGCAGAGAAGAATAACCTGATGCGTGCTAGGAATGCACTGTTCTTAACAAATTTAGTTTCATAATTCTCCCAGGATTCAACAGGTAAAAAAAAGGGCAGAAATATTATTAGTAACCCAGCAAAAAAAAAGTTGCAGAAAAACGTAGAAGGAAGACGATGGTGTTTCTGTCTATTGAATTCAACTATGTGAGGGATATAAGTAAAGCCACTTCCAGTAGATCAAACCCATAAAAATAGGAAGAATTGTTTTTAAGAAAAGAGTAAAAAGAACACGTTTGAATGAGGAAAAAAATCAGGAATAGAAAATATGTTGTACACGTTCATAAGCCTTCAGATAAGGAATAAGAATTTTCAATTTCCAGAAAATAAGAACAAACATTTGAATAAATAAAAAAAATCTTCCCACTTGCCAACTAAAAGGAACGATATTTTTTAAAATTCAGATAAGGTTTGAAAATGGTCAAATTAAGATAATGCTTCACAAAATTAATTTTAAAGTGACAAAATAAAATAGGTTGAACCCGTATCGCCCACGCACAGAGGTGGCACAAATCGACGATTTTACACTACAATCTACAAATCTGGACCAGCCTTTTATGTGCGCGAGCCCACTTTCTTCTCAAGCCCATTTTACAAGCCTTTCTATAAATAAAGTGAGAAAAACTTCATTTGGGTTCCTATGTGGGATAGAGAATATTTTAAAACACTCTCAACTAATACAACAATCCCCCACATATTTTAAAAGATTTATTAAGAATAAGAAGGAATAATTTGGTGGGTTACAAAATGCGTATAGAATGCATCGAATCTGGTGTCTCTTGGACTATGAACCAGACCTAGAATGATAAGATTTAAACTACAGAGTTTTGGTAAAGCTAGTAGCTTCTATGAACCAAAGTCTCTTTATTGTAAGTTAAAATCTCACCAGTCACATTACACCATCTCAAAATTTTTGCCGTTCAATGCGGTATTGTTCTAATAGGCCATGCGCGTGCCTGGTATACATGAGTGCTTTAGAGACATGCCAAAGTCTCATAGGAGCGGCCCCACTCCACACTCATATAAGTGAATTGCATCAAGTATATTTTGTAATTAAATATACTACCCTTAAGAGATATAAAACTCATTAAGAGTTTTAGTAACTCATCCTCACATAATTTCATTTTAGCACTTCTCACACCATTGGAAGGGACAATTAATTTTAGTGCTAACAGAGTTAACAAGTGACTTGTTATTACCCATATGAACATTATTCATGGGATCTCCAATCACAAAGGTTGGGTTTCTGTCGCTGTTAATTTATCAATTGGCTTAAGTCCCATTCCTCTCGATGTCTCAATAATTAATTTTCTTCCCAAAGGTTTAGTTAGTGGACCGGCCAAATTCACTTCTGACTTCACATAATCAATGGATATTACTCCATATTTTAACAGCTGTTTAATCACATCATGCATTAGACGAATATGTCTATTTTTACCATTAAAGATTTTATTCTTTGTAATTGCGATTGCAACTTGACAATCACAATGCATACACACCAAAGGTGTTGGTTTTGAACCCAACAGAATATTTGCTAAGAAGTTTTTCAACCACTCAGCCTCATTGCCAGCTAACTCTAATGCAACAAACTCAAACTCCATAGTAGATTTTGCTATGATAGTTTGTTTACCTGACTTCCAAGTAATTGCACCCCCACCAAGAGTGAATATATAACCATTAGTGGATTGTATCTCATCTGAATCAGAGATCCAATTAGCACTACTAAATCCCTATAATACGGACGAAAACCCACTATAAACAATACCATAATTCATGGTACCTCTCAAATATTTCATTAGCATGACTAAAGCAGTCCAATGATCACGGTTGGGATTATTTGTATATCTGCTCAATCGACACACATCATAGGCTATGTGAGGTCGTGAAAAATTCATTAAATGCAACAAACTCCAAATAATATGTGCATACTCAGATTGAGCCACATGATCACCAAGATTTTTCTTTAATTGGGTGTTAGCATAATAAGGAGTACTCACATGTTTGAGATCGAAATGTCTAAACTTCTTAAGAAGCTTCTCAACATAATGTTCTTGCGTTAACATAATGTTATTGTATTTCCTTATGATTTAATACCCAATAGCACACTTGCTTCAACCATATCTTTCATATCAAAGTTTGAAGAAAGAAACTCTTTGGTTTTATAAATTAAATCAAGGTTGCTATCAAATATGAGCATGTCATCCACATATAAAGAAATAATCACACGCTCATTATCAACAAGTTTTGTGTAAACACATCTATCCACTTCAACAGAAGTAAAACCATCAGATTTCAAAACTTGATCAAATTTCTCATGCCACTGCTTAGGTGCTTGTTTTACACCATATAATGATTTAAGTAATTTACAAACTTTGTTTTCTTTTTCAAAAACAACACCCCCTTCTGGTTGTGTTGGGAAAATTTATGTATAAATTTTGACGATACCATATAAAACTTAGATTAGGAAGTTGGCACCCCATTTTCTATGTAATTCAACTTGTAATAGATAGGGATGCTTAAGCTAAGTTGAAGATTACAAGACTCGACTGAAGATTAAAGTGAAGACCTAGCTGTGTGCCAGCTGAGTAAAGTGAAGTGAAGACTCAGTCAAGTGATGAAAAAGTCATCTCGGTCACCGGGATCGACATCTAAGTCATTCCAAAATAATTGGAATCGAATGTTAAAGGGGTTTGCAACAGACAAGACTTGAAGAAAGCTGAAAGAGATCCCTAGTCAAGATAAGTCAAGGTTTTGCTGGAAATAAGCATGTGTCACGCTGCCAATAATAAAATTATTTTGCTGAAAGAGTGCAAAAAACAAGGAACCAATGAGATGTACCTGAAACCTGCAGAGATTAAGGAAAGGCTGCATTGCAATTAATTCCTGGTACGATCTATATCAATGCTGCAAGACAAGACAAGCCAACAACCTACGAGTGTGATTTGAAAATTATGTCTATATCTTGAACGAACATATTTTTAAATGTGCACTATAAAAGGCTGAGAAAGCAAGTGAGAGAAGATTACCGAGTTTAACACAAGCATACAAGCAATTAAACAATAACCTGCAAACATCTCTCAAGCTTTTCAAAGAAATCGTCAAGCCTAACTTCGAAGGAAATTAATCCAAAATACTCAGTGATGGAAAGACTACTTCATCAGTTGAAGAGGAAAACTGTTTTCAAGAACAAAAGGGTCTACTCTCCAAGGTTGAAGAAGAAGTAGTGAGGTTCCATATCGAACCGGTGCTTTGAACCTGTTGGAGGGCTAATTGATCAAGTCCAAGGGTTTGAAAGAGGCTGAAATAACATGACAACTATCTTGTGAAGAAGCTGAGTCCCAAGAGCAGTGTTCGCCAAAAATATTTGGTTCATACAACTGCAAGTGTACAGTGTAGTTTATAGAATAATGGCAAGAAGGGTCGTATTCATCAAGGATTGATATTTGAAACACTTAGGCTATAATAACATCACATTCCCATTTTATTGAAGCAACCGAATATTGAGTATTTTAACAAAAAAAAATTGAAAATAAAAAAAAAAGAAATAAAAATAAATTTTTTGAACCCCACAAGTATTTTCACCATCTATAGGAGCAACCTTAGGCACATA
This sequence comes from Rehmannia glutinosa, assembly GCA_016081115.2. Lineage (NCBI taxonomy): Eukaryota > Viridiplantae > Streptophyta > Magnoliopsida > Lamiales > Orobanchaceae > Rehmannia > Rehmannia glutinosa. The sequence goes on from CM071936.1 coordinate 103,501,753, forward strand.
ATCTCAACATGTTTTTTCAATATTAAATGCAATTAAAGTTTTAAAAATCAATTCATGCAATTCTATGGGTTCAATTCCTAAAATAGTTTATTGTGTACATAAACAATAGATTAATAATAATTGAGGTCTCCCAATCCATCACAACTATTATTAACTCCCAAAAGATCTTTGAATTGAATTACTCCCCACCAATAGAAGTAGTCTCCCAATACATTACCCTATTTATGTCTGAATTCGATTTTCGTTTTACTAGAACTCACCTCCCGGATTATGGACTAGAAGTCTGACATGCAAATTATTGATCAGATAAAAAAATAATTATAAATAAGTACTCGAATTCATAAAATAGAAAACATAAATTAATTAAGAAAACAAATAATCATATTTAATATAAATCAACAGTTTTGATTATGCCTCTAAGATCCGAAAGATATGCCAAACATTGATTACAAACTCATAGACAAATTCGAATCAATATTAAGACATCGTTTAAGCACAGGCAGGAGTTCTTAGACATAGAAAGAAAAATACTTCTTGTCAGGATGTATTCCCCTCCTAAGACTTCGAAGCTCTTGTGCTCCCATAGATGCGAAAGCCTTGTGGTGTCCTTCGCGACCTAACCTTTTGCTCTCAGAAGCTCTTTGATTCCTTCGTTCTTGTGTTATTTGATGTGTTTTCTCTCTATGAAGTTGTGTATGATGATGAAAATTCATTCAAGCTTTGGTCCCCTTTATATAGGTGCTTGGAGAGGTCACTTGTAGAGTTGGAATGGGAGAAAAACTCCAAAAAATGCATCCGACAGAGTCCCCATGGCCTGGTCATGTGGCATGTTTAGTGTGAGTTTTGCATGTATTTACGGTATATTAATGGCTGTAATTGTTTATAAACATGCAATAACTCATATGAAATGGTATATATTCGCTCTTTGTGGAAAATGTATTACGCTTTGCTCGTTTTGTAGGAATTTAACGATATTTGGAGTGATTTTGTGACAAATACGAGCATTGCGACCTAGAAGCGTCAAGAATCGAGCGATTACTGTTAGTCCAAGTGGCTACGATAATCTAGAGGAGGGGTGAATAGATTATGCCGATTTTTCGCAAATCACCCTCTTTTTCGAAACAACGAGTAAATAACAAGAATGTAAATGCGGAAAATAAACAACACTCGTTGTTTTAAAGAGGTTCAACCCACCTAGGGCCTAATCCTCTACCACCCCAGTATCTCCGGGATGGATTTCAAAAGGAAAAAAAGATTTTATTAATTTACCAAAAATTAATACAACACCTTGAGGATTACCACAACCCTCTTACAACACCTTTGAAGATTACCACAACCTTCAAACACCTATCACCTAGATCACCCAAGTGTATTCTTACCACAAGAATACTCACAAGGATGTCTTGTGTTGAATGATGACCAAAATCAAGATTACAACTCAATAAAGATTGAAACAATATGAGTACAAGTGTAATCAAGAATTGAAAGCCTAGACCTCAAATTTGTGCAAGTGAAAGTGCTTAGGCTAATACAACAAGATATATGAAAGTGTTTGCTCAATTGCTCTTTGCTTGTATAGAGTGTTATGTCTTGTTGCTTGAATGAAGCCTCTATTTATAGGAGAGGACTTGGCTTTCATTTCCAGACATTGGCTCCTCATTGGGGAGTGATTTGCTGCAAAAGAAACCATTTAAAATGATCAATATAGCTGTTAGAAATCAATCCCACAAAATAGGGAAAAGTTGTCTGAAAACGCAACGGATAGTTTGCTGATAAACAAGGGGTTCGACCGGTCGCGCAGAGATAAGATTGAAATTGAATTCTGCGATTTTTACACAGGGGGACCGGTCGAAGGGGGGTGCGACCGGTCGCCCTTAGCTGTGACCGGTTGCCCTTGAAGAATTTACGAAACAGAGAAGTCTGGAACAAAAATCCAACTCCCAGTTACAGGTCGCCCGCCGGTCGATCGGTCGACCGCACCGGTCGCCGACCTGGTCGACCGGTCGCCCTACCCTATTTTTCTTATGCCCCATTTTATGTTTCTCAGCTCGACTCAGGTACGGGTTGACCTATAGGGCGACCAACGGCCGAGCTGAAACAAATGTGTTGTCCAATTTTTTATTGAAAATAAACTCCAAGAAATACTCCAAAAATAGTAAAACATTTTAAGTTGATCGGAAGTATTTAGACAACATTTAGGGACATAGTTTTGGTTTAAAAACATATTTGAACAAAATCGAACATAATCATCAAAATCATGATAAAAACATTTATCTAACAAACTCCCCCTTTTTGATGATTACAAACCAAAACAATTTTCTTGAAGACGATTTGAAAGCCAAATAAAATTTTCGGTTTTACGAGTAAACTATCCGTTAGAAGTATTTCATACAAAGCTCCCCCTATTTATGAGCATATCAACAAACAATTATTATAAGTAAGAAGCACAAACTATAACAAGCTTATATAGAATGCATCATGAGCTAAGGAGCTCCCCCTGTCACAAAACTTATAATCAATTTCATCCGAGTCCAAAATTCAAGCCATGGACTAGGTATTAGAGTCCACAAAGCTTATTGCGAGCTTTTATTAGCTTTTCTTGAGCTAACGAGCCAATATCCTGTTTCTCCCCCTTTGGAATCATAAAAAAGAATGTTAGAATGGTGAAAACACCATACAATAATATCAAAGTGCGCCAAAGGGACGGTTTTATTAACCGTTGAGCAATTAAAGCATAATAATCCAAGGAAAATGGGAGAAATGTAATATGAAGAGTTCATACGCTTGTTTTGTTTGTCAAAACATGATCTCAATAAGTATAGAAAACTTTTAAAAGCAAGAGAATCATGTATAAGTTGAAAATTGTCATTGCGACATTTCATCGAACACCTTGTGTGCGTTAAAAATAAAAGAGGTTGTATATAACCTTTGTAAATGGTTCAAGCCAAAAAATTTCAACATCAATTCAAGTCAATCATCATACATAACAACATAACAACCAAGCTCATCATGATCATACGAAAATTACATCAAAAATTTTCAAGAAACTCGAAAACTCGAGGTTCAACCCAATTGAGCAGAAGAAGAGAAATTCTTACCATTTGATCGGAAAGATTGAGCCATAATGATGATGATAATGCTATATAATATTCATGTTGTGTAAAATATGCATGAAATCCATTTTTGAATGAATTTGGCAAAGGGGACGAAAAATGGCCAAAAAAATGTTAAAGTGAAGAATGCTGAAGACAGAACGTTTAAAAGCCAAAATATAGCTTAGGGCGACTAGTCGAGGTTGAGGCGACCGGTTGCCCTCAACTCCTTCAGCTCCACTTTGTCTTGTCGCTTTACCAAAATCCGAATTTTCAACCAAAAATCCGATTTTTCGCCCCTATGTTTTAAAAACGTGTAAAAAAGCAAACGTAAGCTTCATTCAATATGCATTATGCCTAACCGAGCTCGTATTTATGAAAAAGTCTCGGAAGATAGCGGTTTTGTAAAAATGTCCGCTAATTGATCTTGAGATGGTACAAAAGATATCTCAATTTTACGTTTTGAAACACAATCCCTTAGAAAATGATGTCGAATCTCAATATGTTTAGTATGGTTATGATGAACCGGGTTTTGAGCAATATTTATAGTGGATATATTATCACAAAAGATAGGTACATTTTCAAAAGCACATTTGTAATCCGCTAAGGTTTGTTTCATCCAAAGAAGTTGAGTACAACAAAATGCGGCGGAAATGTATTCGGCTTCGGCCGTTGAAAGAAAAACACAGTTTTGCTTCTTTGAAAACCAAGAAACTAGGCAATCGCCTAAAAATTGACATGATCCTGAAGTACTTTTCCGATCATCAATATTTCCCGCATAATCCGAATCACTATAACCTTTAAGAGAAAAATTTTCATTCTTTGGATAAAATAAACCATATTGAATGGTGCCTTTCAAATATCGAAAAATCCTTTTAACGGCACTCATGTGAGATTCTTTGGGATTGCTTTGAAAACGAGCACATAGGCATACGGCATGAAGAATATCCGGTCTACTAGCGGTTAAATAAAGTAAACTACCAATCATACTTCGATACTTTGATTCATCCACGGACTTGCCTCTCTCATCTTTGTCAATTTTGACATTTGTTGCCATAGGAGTAGAGACGGTTCTTCCTTCTTCAATGCCGAACTTTTTCAAAAGTTCTTTTGTATACTTTGATTGCGAAATATAAATACCTTCTTGACATTGCTTAATTTGAAGTCCAAGAAAGAAGTTAAGCTCCCCATCATACTCATCTCGAATTCTCCTTGCATTAACTTAGAAAATTTCTTGCACAAAGAATCATTAGTAGCACCAAAGATAATATCATCAACATATATTTGCACAAGCAAACAATCTTGCCCTTTTCAAAAACAAAGAGAGTTGTATCAACTTTACCTCTTATAAAACCATTTTGTAAAAGAAAAGAGCTAAGTCTATCATACCATGCACGGTGCTTGTTTTAAACCATACAAGGCCTTTTTAAGTTTATAAACATCATTTGGCATAGAGAAATTTTCAAACCCCTGAGGTTGTTTTACATAGACTTCTTCTTGAATAATACCATTTAAGAAAGCGGATTTAACATCCATTTGGTAAAGTTTGAAGTTTTTAAAACAAGAATAGGCAAGTAAAATTCGAATAGCTTCTAAACGTGCTACGGGTGCAAAAGTTTCATCATAGTCAATACCTTCTTCTTGACAATACCCTTGAGCTACTAACCTTGCCTTATTTCGAACAATATTGCCTTGATCATCAAGTTTGTTCCGGAATACCCATTTTGTACCAATAATGGTTTGAGAAGGAGGACAAGGTACCAATTCCCATACATCATTTCTTTCAAATTGATTCAACTCCTCTTGCATCTCTAGGAACCAATCCTCATCTTCAATATCCTCTTTAGCATTTTTAGGCTCATTTTGAGAAATAAGAGCTTTCTCGGCAAATTTTCTCCGAGTCATCACTTTGTCAAGGGGATCACCAATAATAAGATCTTTTGGGTGATCTCCTTAAATTTCAATGCAACGGGAAGATCCGAGATATCACCTCTATCTTCTTGAGGACCATTTGAAGTGGTCGGTTGATTATTTGATGTAGACGGTTGATCATCAATTTGAACAATTTGTTCAATAATATCCTCTTCATCACTTTCATCATTAGGAATTCTTTCAACTCCTGAAGCTTCATTGAATTTAACATGGATGGATTCTTCAACAACTCCACTAGTCTTATTGTAAACCCGATATGCTTTGCTTTTTGTTGAATATCCCATAAATATCCCTTCATCGGCCTTAGGATCAAGTTTGTCCAATTGATCCTTGGTATTCAAAATAAAACATTTACAACCAAATATCTTGAAATAACTAATATTTGGAGTTCTACCTTTCCAAAGCTCATATGGAGTTTTATTCATTTTAGGACGAATATAAACTCGATTAATAACATAGCAAGCGATACTTACACGCTTCGCCCAAAAGTACTTTGAAGTGAAAATTCATTGAGCATAGACCGACTCATTTCTTGTAATGTCCGATTTTTCCGTTCACCTACTCCATTTTGTTGAGGTGTCCTTGGAGCCGAAAATTATGAGCATATCCTTTGGTTTCACAAAATACTCTAAATTCACCGTCAAATTCTCCACCTCGATCGCTTCGAATAGACTTGATAGTGTCTTCCTTTTCATTCTCAATAAGTCTGCACAACTTAACAAACTCATTAACGACATCGCTTTTATTGGTAAGAAAAAGAGCCCAAGTATATCTTGAAAAATCATCGACTATAACAAAAGTGTAATGTTTTCCACTTAGACTAGCCGTACCAATGTCCCCGTACAAATCAAGGTGAAGCATTTGTAGGGGTTTGGTCGTGGAAATTCCATTTTCGGGCTTAAAACTACTCTTAACTAATTTGTTCTTTTGACAAGTGTCACATATGCCAAGATTTTCAAAATTCAATTTGGGTAGTCCTTTCACATGTTGGTTTTTGTAAATATTTTTCAAATTTTTGTATCCAACATGTCCAAGTCGTCTATGCCATAAACTAGTTAAATCATTATTGGCGACTAAACAAGAAACATTTTGACTAACCAAATCACTTGTACAAATTTTGTAAAGATTGCCTTTTCTATTTGCTTCACAAATAATTTCACCATTTTTAAGTATAAGGCATTTTTCTTTATTAAAGGAAACATCATATTTTGAATCACAAAGTTGGCTAACACTTATCAAATTAAACTTAAGCCCTTCAACTAATAGAACATTACTAAGAGAGAAAGAGTTACCAATTTCTCCATTTCCAAGAATTTTTCCTTTGCCATTGCCGAACATGACCATACCCTCTTCTTGGAGCTTGATGTTGGTAAAAAGTTCTCTCCTCCCGATAATATGGCGTGAACATCCGCTGTCCACGAGTCATTTTGAATCTTCCATTGTGGTTATAGCCCCTATTACCTACAAAAGAATTTCTTTTAGGTACCCTATAATTTTGGGGTCCATGGGGGTTAGTCTTGAGACCTTTGGGTCTCCAAACATGTCTTGAGCTATTTCTCAATTTGCAATTATTAGCATAATGTCCAACTTTGCCACAATAAAAACAAGTAGGAGTATTATAATTATTAGCACGTACAAAAGTCGGACCTTGGTTATTTTTCTTAAAAACACTTTGAAATGGCTTATAACTAAGTCCCGATTTGGAATGCTCACCTCTTTGTGCATCTAAAATTTTTGTGACTTTATCCGTACTTATGTTGAAACGATGCACATCATTTTTCAAACATTCAATATCTTTTGTGAGCAATTCCTTTTCGGTTTCAAGAGAATGAATTCTAGTAAGAGTAAGAGCATGAGCTTTGTCTAGAGATTCATAAGAGGTAAATAATTTTTCCTTTTCAACTTTAATCTCCTTATGCTCCTTTTTCAAATTTTTGTATTTAACGATTAAATTTTGAAACTCAATTTGCAATTCATCAAAATCACATTGCAAGTCATCAACTATGGAGAAAGTAGAAGAGTTTGAGTGTACCTCATTGTTTTCATCGTCTATAGCCATGAGACCGTGTTCGGTTTCTCCTTCCTCATCGGTTGTTTCGAGTAGTTCATCCCACGTTTTGACTTCCGCATTTAGAGCCTTCTTTTTTGTGAAAGGCTTCATTTTCTTTTGCTCCTCTTCATCGAGCTTCGGGCAATCGGCAATGAAGTGCCCGAGTTTTCCGCATTTAAAGCAAGCATTATCTCTTGGTTTTCTTGCTTTATTTTTATTCACAAATTTTGCAAATTTTCGAACAAGTGCGGCCGTCTCCTCATCATCATCATCATCATCATTATTATCATAGTATGCATTATTAGAAGAAGAAGCAAGACCTTTAGGAATAATTTGCATACCCGATTGATTTGTGGATGGTTTGGAATTTTTCCTCTCCTTGAGATAGACTTCATAGATGAGTAGATTTCCAATAAGCTCATCAAACTTGAGTGTCTCAAGATTTTGTGCCTCCGTGATTGCCGTTACTTTTTCGGACCATGACCCGGGAAGTGCATTTAATACCTTGGTCACCTTGTCTTCTTCGGAGATGACTTTGCCGAGGGCCACAAGAGGATTGACAATATTGTCAAGCCTTTCCACCATCTTGGAGATGCTTTCGCCATCATACATGTTAAAGTTTTCGAAGTCTTTAACAAGCATGGTCTTTCTTGCTTGCTTGACTTTCTTAGTCCCTTCATAGATTGTCTCCAATTTTTCCCAAACCTCATGTGCCAACCTTATGCCTCTTATGCGATTGTACTCGGTGGTGGTAAGAGAACAATGCAAAATATTTAAGGCCTTACTGTTTAGAGAGAAAGCCTTTTTGTCGTTTTCATCAAACTCCTTGAAAGGTTTAGGAGCCAAGGTGCCATCCTCCGATTTCTTTGTTGGTTGATCAACTCCTTCATTGACCACATTCCAAATGTCGAACCCGCACCCTTGTAGGAAGCACTCCATACGGTCTTTCCAAAAAGCGTAGTTGTTGGCGTCGAATAGTGGTGGCTTATTGGTGGAGGCGCCGGTGGTGAGATGAGCATCATTAGTAGCCATGGATCTTTCCTCTTTACTCGGAACGAGCTAGCCAAAGAGTTTGGCTTTGATACCACTTGTTAGTCCAAGTTGCTACGATAATCTAGAGGGGGGGTGAATAGATTATGCCGATTTTTCGCAAATCACCCTCTTTTTCGAAACAACGAGTAAATAACAAGAATGTAAATGCGGAAAATAAACAACACTCGTTGATTTAAAGAGGTTCAACCCACCTAGGGCCTAATCCTCTACCACCCCAAAGATATCTCGGATGGATTTCAAAAGGAAAAAAGATTTTATTAATTTACCAAAAATTAATACAACACCTTGAGGATTACCACAACCCTCTTTCACCACCTTGAGGATTACCACAACCCTCTTACAACACCTTTGAAGATTACCACAACCTTCAAACACCTATCACCTAGATCACCCAAGTATATTCTTACCACAAGAATACTCACAAGGATGTCTTGTGTTGAATGATGACCAAAATCAAGATTACAACTCAATAAAGATTGAAACAATATGAGTACAAGTGTAATCAAGAATTGAAAGCCTGGACCTCAAATTTGTGCAAGTGAAAGTGCTTAGGCTAATACAACAAGATATATGAAAGTGTTTGCTCAATTGCTCTTTGCTTGTATAGAGTGTTATGTCTTGTTGCTTGAATGAAGCCTCTATTTATGGGAGAGGACTTGGCTTTCATTTCCGGACATTGGCTCCTCCTTGGGGAGTGATTTGCTGCAAAAGAAACCATTTAAAATGATCAATATAGTCATAGAAATCAATCCCACAAAATAGGAAAAGTTGTCCAAAACGCAACGGATAGTTTCTTTGATAAACAAGGGGATCGACCGTCGCTACGAGATAAGATTGAAATTGAATTCTGCGATTTTTACATAGGGGGACCGATCGAAGGGGGTGCGGCCGTCGCGCTTAGTGGACCGGTTGCCACTTGAAGAATTTACTGAAACAGAAGTCTCGGAACAAAAATCCAACTCCAGTGCAGGTCGCTCGCCGGACCGACGGCCGACCGCACCGCTCGCCCACCTGTCGGCCGTCATGGCCGCCTTTTTATTTTTCTTACGCCCATTTTTCTGTTTCTCACTCGACTCAGTACGGGTTGCCCTATAGGGCGCGACCGGTCGAGCTGAAATAAATGTGTTGTCCAATTTTTTATTGAAAATAAACTTCAAGAAATACTCAAAAATAGTAAAAACATTTTAAGTTGATCGGAAGTATTTAGACAACATTTAGGGACATAGTTTTGGTTTAAAAACATATTTGAACAAAATCGAACATAATCATCAAAATCATGATAAAAACATTTATCTAACAGTTACACCCAATTGGAAGCTAATTATATTGAGTCTAGAGTCATAGTAATGATTCGTGTGTCAAAAGAAGCATGGATGATCAAACAACGAGGGGATTTATCTCAAGAAACGTCCAAACGCGTGCCGGAATTTCCAAAGATCGGCGGGGTTTAGTATTTTGGCCATAACTCTCTCTACAAAATTGATATTGAGCTGATTCAAGTGGCTAAGGAAAGTAAGAGAGAGGGCTCCAACTCTTATGAAGACCCCATAAGCAAATTTAGACGTTTGGGTGGCGCACAGGCTGGTTGTGCGTATGAGCATGACCCGTGCTCCCTTTAGCGAAAAACAATTTCCCGCGGCACCTAGCACATGCTGGGCGTGCTCTAGGCGCACGACCCGTACGTCTGTGCGCGAAAACAAAGTTTGATAGAATTCCAACTAGGTTTTGACCCAAAATGAAGTATAAATAGAGACGGGGCGGCCACAAACGAAAACACACTGATTTTTGCCCTAGAAACCAGAGAAAAGAGCAATTCCCCACCGGAGATTCGGAGAGATCGATCAAGACCACAACCACACCTTCAAGGATTTAAGATATATCGAGAGATCATCATCATTGCCGAGTTCACTCATTCCATAGTATCATTATTTTCAATTAGTTTAGACATGAACTTTAATAATTTGTCTATGAATTATTTCTTTTCTATGTCTGGCTAAACACTTTGTGATTCCCGGGTTTGGGAGTAGGTTAATGGATACTTTTGTTTGATGATTCATTGCAATCAAAGTTAATGTTTTCCAACTCTATTCAAGTACTTTGCTTTAATTCTTGTTTTATCAAAAAGCTATTGGTTTAACTTGTTTTGATATATTGATTCATAATTCAATGATGAGTTTCAATATTAGATCTATGAGTACTTGACATGAATAACTTGCATGATTGAGAAGTCTGTGAATATTCGTGAGGCCTTTTAATCTTTTGATCTTTTGGGAGTTGGATATCTCATGTTGAGTAGAGATGCTAGCATAGATATTCCAATCAACACTTTTACACGCATCTCGAGAGAGAGGGTAAATTACTTTTGCGATTGGTCTATATAGAAGAATACGTTTAACTTTGGTTTGATTAATCTGATAATAAAAGGGGATATTAACTGAAACCATAACCCAGAAATCCATTATTCTTCTTGATCTTTTAATCCACTCTTTGCTTTGTGATCCTAGGATAATTTCTGCTTTAGTATTTATAAAATCAATCCATCTCAATTTCGATAGTCTAGATAAAAATAAGGCTATTACAATCCAGTACTTAATACATTAATTTATTAGTCCCTGTGGATTCGACTTTGCTAACCCTATTCTATAAACTGCACCGTACACTTGCGGTGAAGCTAAAAAATAAGGCGAACAAGTTTTTGGTGCCGTTGCCGGGAACTAATTAAATTTTTAGTACTAATATTGCGATAAATAGAATTATTTTTAATTTAGACATTTTTTTTTCTTTCTTTTTATTTTATTTAATTCCACTCCTACATCATTTGATTTGTTTCTTTCAGTTGGTTCAGGTAGTGCACTAACACCCGCTCTTATGGAGGAAGCTAATTATTTCAATAACTGGAATTTCTATAATTACTGGAATAATCCTACTCCTACGTACTATCATCCGGAGGCAAAGCCAAATATGGAGGACATCCTCACCGCATTTATGAATGAAACAAGGAACCGGTTCATTACACATGAGGCTAAGCTGGACAAAATAGAGGCACATGTTGCAGAATTGGCTAACACTCTGGGCACACAATTGGAAAATCTTGGAACCCATATTAGCCAATTAGCCACGTTCGTTGGTGGACAACAGCAAAAGGGCCCGTTTCCGAGCAACACTAAAGTCAACCCAAAGGAACAATGTAGTGACATTCATCTAAGGAGTGGTACCGAACACGAGGAGTCAAAGATCCTGGAAAAGCAAGAAAAATCGGGACCAAACACGGACTGTGTGTCTATGCACTTTCAACCCGTGTGTGGTACCGAAAAGGAGCAAAACCAGGACAAAGAACACACGAACCGTGCGTGTACACCCGGGAAACATGTACGAGATGCCATAAGAAAACTATTCCAGAATGAGACAAGCATAGACTATACGCACGCGCACGGAGAATATGCGCGTAACTCAAATCAAAAAGTTCCAACACCAGGACTCCAATCCTTACTTGGAAATCCCAAGTATGCAATATTAGGTGCAAACAATGCAAATTTGGCACTTGACCATGACCCAAAGCAGCTAATATATGCATTCAAAGGAGGCACAAATTCATGAGAGTTACATGCGTCAAGCTATAGACGTTAAATTGAAGCGCTTGTTGGGAGGCAACCCAACGGTTTGCTGTTTTATTTCTTCCCATGTTTTTTTCCCTTTGCTAGGTTAGGATTTCTTATTGCTTTCATAAGTTAGGATTTTTTGCTTTCCCAAAAAAAAAAAAAAAATTGAAAAAGGGCCTTCACAGGGATGCACGGGCAACTCGTACGCCAGTTCGCTGAAGCATTATTAGGTCACGAATTCAAGTATGCATTCTCAATCCACACTTTTCTTTATTGAAATTCTATCTTTCCTTGTATGCGATATAATTTCATTCAAGTTTGGGGGGAGAGATAGTTATTTTGATTTGAAGGGTGTGGCAAAAATGGAAAAACAAATTGCATTCATGTAGTTACATTTAGAGCATATAGTATGCATTGCATTAGATGTTTTTGAATTTTTTTAGCACGTTTATTGCTTTAGCACGTTTATTACTTTCTTAGTTGTTTAGGGAGTGAGTTGACCGCTATTGTGTATTTGTTGATCTTGGGAGCATGTGTTGAACAAATTATGTTGTTTTGAATTGGGTGTTGAGCGTGAGTAGACCGGGTTGAGAATAATTAATATGGAGCATGTGATTATTGGGATCATGGTTAATATACTTTGGATTATGCACTTACAAGCCTGTGAGCTTTTTGAGCCTTTACTGCTTTCATATTATGCAGTCTTGTTTGTTGATTGAGTATGTCATTCGTGTTGATTTGAATTCTAGAACTTGCTCTGGTATCTCCGTCAAAGTCACATGTTGTATGCATTCATGAAAATGATTTTAGGCCATTTTTGTTAAGCCTTTCAAGCCTTTTTGCCTGCCTTATGATATTTGATTTCCCTAGTAGCCAATTTGAGCCTATTGCCTGATTTATTTGATAGCCACATTGAAACCTTAAAACTTAATTTGATATATCTGTTGCCTTAAGCTTGAGCGTATATCATTGAGTAAAGGGATAGAATAAAGGGTTGAATGAAAGGGTATCAAGAAGTTAGAAAAAGGTATACATGTTGGGCGATTGGGAATAAAAGAAAAAAAAAGGAGGAAAAGGAAGAATACTCACAAAAGAGTCGGAAAAAAAAGACGACTACAAAAGTGAGTCGGCCATAAATGAAAAATAGGCTGGAAATTGTGATGTAAGGGGAAGGATAGTGAGTTGGATGAAAAAGAAGGGAGAAATAGAGAGGTGATAGGATATAAGGCGATTGGGAGTACATAGTTGATTCGTATTAGAATAACTGTTTGAGAAAAATGATGTGCTTACCAATCTATACGCTTGAGTTGAGTCACTTTATCCATATTTCCCTACCTTAACCAAAGAGCCTTCATTACAACCATAAACAAAGTCCTTTTTGATTTGTGAATTGCATACAAACGAGTGGTGGAGATGTGAGACGATTTGCAAGCATATGGTAATTCTTCAACATTGATATGACTTGAGCAAATACACGTCCCTTATTATTCTAGTGAGTAGAGTATACACTTTATCCCTGAGAGGCGTGATTTGAAGTGTTTTACCATGATTTTTGATAGACTTGTGCTCCGTGTTAGATATTTGAAACTTGGTTGGTTTGTGCTTGCTGCCTATGGATAAACGACATGAATTGTGATGCGGTGTTCTTGAGTTGCTCTTCTTTAACCCATTTGTGTTGTCTTGTTTATAAAGTGTTGACCGAGACTATCAACATTTTAAGTTTGGGGGTTTGTTTAGTGTGAGTTTTGCATGTATTTTACGGCATATTTATGGCTATAAATGTTTATAAAAATGCAATAACTCATATGAAATGGTATATATTCGCTATTTGTGGAAAAGGTATTACGCTTTGCTCGTTTTGTAGGAATTTAACGATATTTGGAGTGATCTTGTGACAAATACGAGCATTGCGACCTAGAAGCGTCAAGAATCTAGCAATTACACCCAATTGGAAGCTAATTATATTGAGTCTAGAGTCATAATAATGTTTCGTGTATCAAAAGAAGCATGGATGATCAAACAACGAGGAGATTTATCTCAAGGAACGTCCAAACGCGTCTAGAATTTCCACCACTGGCAGGGTTTAGTATTTTGGCCATAACTCTCTCTACAAAATTGATATTGAGCTGATTCAAGTGGCTAAGGAAAGTAAGAGAGAGGGCTACAACTCTTATGAAGACCCCATAAGCAAATTCAGACGTTTAGGTGGCGCACGGGCTAGTCGTGCGTATGAGCACGACCCGTGCTCCCTTCAGCGAAAAACAATTTCCTGCGGCACCTAGCACGGGCTGGGCGTGCTCTAGGCGCACGACCCGTGCGTCTTTGCGGGAAAATAGAGTTTGGCAGATTTCCAACTAGGTTTTGACCCAAAATGAAGTATAAATAGAGACGGGGCGGCCACAAACGAAAACACGCTGATTTTTGCCCTAGAAACCAGAGAAAAGAGCAATTCCCCACCGGAGATTCGGAGAGATCGATCAAGACCACAACCACACCTTCAAGGATTTAAGATATATCGAGAGATCATCATCATTGCCGAGTTCACTCATTCCATAGTATCATTATTTTCAATTAGTTTAGACATGAACTTTAATAATTTGTCTATGAATTATTTCTTTTCTATGTCTGGCTAAACACTTTGTGATTTCCGGGTTTGGGAGTAGGTTAATGGATACTTTTGTTTGATGATTCATTGCAATCAAAGTTAATGTTTTCCAACTCTATTCAAGTACTTTGCTTTAATTCTTGTTTTATCAAAAAGCTATTGGTTTAACTTGTTTTGATATATTGATTCATAATTCGAACATATGAGTTTCAATATTAGATCTATGAGTACTTGACATGAATAACTTGCATGATTGAGAAGTCTGTGAATATTCGTGAGGCCTTTTAATCTTTTGATCTTTTGGGAGTTGGATATCTCATGTTGAGTAGAGATGCTAACATAAATATTCCAATCAACACTTTTACATGCATCTCGAGAGAGAGGGTAAATTACTTTTGCGATTGGTCTATAGAGAAGAATACGTTTAACTTTGGTTTGATTAATCTGATAATAAAAGGGGATATTAACTGAAACCATAACCCAGGAATCCATTCATCCATTATTCTTCTTGATCTTTTAATCCACTCTTTGCTTTGTTATCCTAGGATAATTTCTTCTTTAGTATTTATAAAATCAATCCATCTCAATTTCGATAGTCTAGATAAAAATAAGGCTATTACAATTCAGTACTTAGTACGTTAATTTATTAGTCCCTGTGGATTCGACTTTGCTAACCCTATTCTATAAACTGCACCGTACACTTGCGGTGAAGCTAAAAAATAAGGCGAACATGGCACCACACGGCCATGTGTTTTATAGCCCTTTCCCACACACCCGTGTGGGCTTCACTTGGTCTGGCCGTGCGGGCCTTGTTCCATCCCCTGTTTTCTTCCCTTCTTCACACAGTTGTGTCACTTTCACACCGGCATTTTCACACGGCTATGTGATACCACACGGTCCAGCCGTGATGTGTTTTAGTACATGTTATTGTCCGAATTTGCTCTGGGGTCTTCATGAAAGTTGTATCCTTTTCTCTTAGCTTTTCATAGCCACTTGAATCACCTCAATATCAATTTTTTTAGAGAAAGTTACGGCCAAAATACTAAACAAAATACTAAACCCTGCCAGTGCTGGAAACTGTTAGCGCATTTGGACATTTTTGAAGGAAATTTCCTTTTGTTCGATCGTCCGTGCTTCTCTCCTTCACATATTTGCTCGTAGATTAGCTCTTGACCTATACTTTGGAACGTGATATCTCTTTTTATCCAATTTAGCTCCATTTCCTGTATGAAGTTACAGGAATACGCAGTATTACGCCCAACAAAGAAAACCAACCAAATCACACTGAATATGCGTGCAAATGGATCAAATATATATCATTTTAAGCCCTCAAATGTACGTATATTTTCCACTCATCAAGCAGCATGCTCTGTGATCAAAGATGACTCGGACTGTATAACTGCTTTGTAACCAAGTCAAAGTTACTTAGTGGATTCCTACAGGAGTTGAAGTAGAGTGGATTAGAGGAATGACCCCATCCTCGAACCACTATAAAACTGCTTATGTCTATTTACTTTTCAACATACTTTATTTCCTGCTTTATTTATATCTGTTGATAAGTTAAACTTGCTTAAGTCTGCTGATAATAACCTTTGCTAAAACAAGTGGTGAAAAACGTGCTTAAAATTATAATGGTGAAAAGTCTTCCGCTAACAAAACTAAATCAACTGAATTTCTAAGTTTTAGCTGAAAAAACTAAGTTATACTATCAACAACGTAGTCGAGTTTGTTGAGTGGGTAACATTGCCGTGTAAGCCAACATAGCTGTCCCTCAAGGACTTAGCTAATTTGAGTTAACTCTGAATATATTTTAAAATGACTAAAATCGAAAAGTTGGTAAGGTTTATTCAACCCCCCTTCTAAACCTTACACATCACCCCTTGGGACCTACAAGTGGTATCAGAGCGGTTGGTTCATTGAGCCTTCCGCACTGGTTACTGAAATAGATCTCATTCTTTTTCAAAGAATCAACACTTTAAGTTTTTAAAGCTTTTATTTCAAAAGCAAGGTTATTATCATAGAAGCAAATCTAACTCGTATTCTAATGTTCACTGTGGAAGAATTTGATGATTGGAAAATACATATGCAGGCTCATCTATCAGCCTTACATGATGAGATATAGCTCGTGATTGAGGATGGGCCACTACAAATCCTAAAGGTTAATACAGCTGTAAGAAGAGTTGCTCCTGCTGAAGGAGAAGTTGATGCACCTGCAGAGCCTAGACCTGCCATGGTAGACAAACCACAATGTGAATGGACAAACGATGACCAAAAAAGATACAACCTTGACAATGTTGCCAAGGATATACTTTATAAAACTCTTGATAATACTATGTTTAATAAAGTTAAATCTTGTAAAACAACCAAAGAGATTTGGGAAAAACTTACCTTGATTTGTGAAGAGTCTGATCAAATCAAAGAAAATAAGTTAACTGTTGTTGTCCAAGAGCTTAAATTTTTTAAAATGATTGCAGGTGAAAGTCTGGATCATCTGGATGCTAGATTCACAGAGATCACCAATGAGCTCTCATCTCTAGGGAAGGAATATACACAAAAGGAGATGTGTATGAAAATCCTAAGGTCTCTCCCATCTGAGTGTGAAATGAAAGTTATGGCCCTGAGACATTCCATGGATCTCACCAGGACATCAAACCATGAATTGTTCTATGATCTTAAAGCATATGAGTTTGAGCTGAGAATGAATGAACAAGAATATACAGTTGTACCAAAGACAACTGCACTCATGGCTGGTGAAACAAAGAGAGCTAAATCCAAGGAGACCATAGACCAAGAAGAGATTGCCCTGATGGTGAATAGATTCAATAAATTCTTCAATAAGAACTACAAAAGAAACACATGTGAATCATTAAGAAGACACTCAACACCTTCCAAAGTTAGGGAGGACAGACAACCCAAAAGAGCTGAACATCAAATAACTGAGTATCAGAGAGCTAATAACCAGAGAGCTAAAAGAGCTTACTTGTAGAGAGTTGAGAACCTATGTTAGAATTGCAGGCAACCAGGACACTTTGCTGTTGACTATCCGTATCCACCAGTAAACAAATACAAAAGTGAAGATGAAAGAAAAGTCTTCAGGGAAACAAGACAAGAAAAAAAGAAAGCCATGTTGGCTGCTGAGACTGCTGAAACAACCAAGTGCAAGGAACCAGTAGAGTCAGACAGTAATGAAGCTGGCTACTACAATGATACAGATGAAGAGGCTTTGATATGCTTCATGGCCAAAGAACAAGACTCCAAAGATGAAGAAGATGAGGTACACTCTAACTCATCTCATTCTGATTCAAGTGATAGTGATAGTGACACAAACACTTCATCACCCACAGATCTTTATGATTCTATTGGCAAAATGATGAAAGATTTTGAGCACATAAAAACTTCTCACACACTCCTAAATGAGGAAAACATCCAGCTTAAATGCCAAAACTCACAGCTGACTAAGGAGCTGAGTACTCTAAGTCATATAACTGATGAGAACACAAAGTTGAAGGCTGAAATTGCCAAGATCCAAGTAGACTTAGCTGCTACATAAAAGAGGAAAAATGATCTTAAGAATGTGATTACATCATTCACTAAGACATCTAAATCATTGGATGAGCTTATAATGATTAAAAAAAAAAAAGTGGTTACAAGACAAACATTGGATTTAATTTCTTTATGCATGCCCAAGTCCTAAGAGTGGTTTTGAAAAAAGGATCCTCAAGCAATGAGGGAGTCCAGAAATCCAAAACACCTTATGTTGCACCAACACCCACTCAAAAACAAAATCATAACCATGCTGACCTTGGATACAAGGGAAAAGGCAAGAAACCTGCTGGGTATGCTGACAGGACAACTATAATTAAATTTAGAAGAGTCCATCAGCAGACTCCAAATAGGAAATACTCTGTAAAATCCAAACAAAGCTACCAAAAACCCTAGAGATTTCAGCAAGGAAAATCACATGATGGGAATGGTAGAAACTACCCAAACCAGGCTGATTGGAATAACCAAATGAGATACCAGCCAAGACCAATAGGATACAAGACAAAGTGGCAAAGACCTCAACCTCATCATAGGTCATTCCCAAGGCAAAAGAATTATAATCAACACACATATGCACCCAAGCACAAAACCCAATATGCACAGAAGTTCCAATATTACCCCAAGAAAGCAAATGCTCAAACACACACACAGGCATACAGACGAAAGAGACAGTTGTATGATCCTAAAGCCCCCAAGCAATTTGTTAATGTTCATTATGATTAAGGAACTGATAGGTGGCAACCAGTTAGAGTCAGACCATCTGGCTATAGGTTGGTTGGAACACTTTATAGCACTAACACCTCAGGACCCAGACAAGTATGGGTACCTAAAAACTAATTTCCTTGATTGCAGGTTCAAGGAACAACTGAGTGCCAAGGGACCTGGTACATGGATAGTGGTTGTTCTAGACATATCACAGGGAACAAGAAAAATATGTCAAAGTTCAAGGAAACCAAAGGTGCTAAAGTCATATATGGAGGAAATGAAGCTCCAGGGGAAATTAAAGGCACAAGATCCATCAAGAAAAATGGACTAAAAATCACAGATGTAGCATATGCTGAAGGCCTCAACTTCAATCATCTGAGCATCATCCAACTCTGTGACAAAGGCTATAATGTTGGATTCAACATGGGTGTATGCCAAATCAAAGATGCTGAATCAAACGAGATTGTGCTACAAGGATCAAGGCAGAACAAAATTTTAATGGATTGAATTAGTTCAAAAAAGAAAAAACATGCTAATGAATAGGGTATTCGGAAAACAATTCCATGGCGACTGGAAATGAATCGTGAATCAAACAAGAAGAGACTCAAGAGAAATAGAAATCCATCTTCGACGATGATTTTCTAGACTTGATTTTTCCAATCAAAATCCCCCTTTCGCTTCCACGTGAAACCCTAGCCTAAACCCCCTTTCGCCTTCCACACAAAACCCTAGCCCAACCCAGCCCTACACCGACGGAATGAAGTAGAGGCTTCCATATAATTGTCTTGTTCGGCTTGCAAAACAGGGAGATTCAGGCTATTGTTATTGTGACGGGGGTACACACATTATTCGATAAAGCCGCACACCTGCTTGATGGCACTAATCAAGTGAGGCACTTCGAAAAGGCAAGTTTATAAGTATTTGATATTAGGTGTTTGTTGTATATCATAGAACATTGCAGTAGAAGATTCAAAGTTGTTTCTATTTTTAGTTTTATTTTATTGTAGAGAAATATCTAATATAGCTCTGATTTTCTCTTTGTCGAATCATTTGCAATTAACTTGGCTCAATCATCACCTTGACAAAATATGGCCTTATGTTAACGAGGTTATTTCCTTACTTTAGAGTCTTTCTGTGTGTGCGCGCGTGTGTGAAATGGCATATTTTGTTTATCTTCTGACGTTTCGGTTTTGATTCTTGTAGAAATTCTTTCTGCTGTATAGACGACATCAGAGATGATAAGAAACTTTGTTGAGCCAATTCTTGAGCAATACACACCTACAATTTTGGCATCAATAAAGTTCTCTAAGTTGACTCTTAGTACTGTGCCACCACAGTTCACAGGTTCGTTCAATTTCTTGTTTTCCACTCAAATGGTATAGTTCCCTCTACTCTTGCATTAGAATAGGTATGTTTTGAGGAAGGGTGGAAAAGAAAACTGGTGTAAGATGTTTTCTGTAAATGTTTCATGTTCTCCAAAAATTTGATCTTAATACTGTAAGTGTACAGTATAGTTTATAGAATAATGGCAAGCAAGGTCGTATTCCTCAGGAATTGAATACGAAAAACTTAGGATATAACATAGTATTCCAATTCCATTGAAGCGATCGAAAATCACAAGTTTTATAAATCTTAAATTTTAGCAAATAAAAATAAAAGAAGTAAATTTGTAAAAACCCGAAATCCACAAGTCTTTTCAACAAATACGAAAGAAACCCTAGGCACATAATCTCAACATGCTTCTTCAATATTAAATCTAATCAATTCTTATCAAAACCAATACATGTATTTCTACGGGTTTAGTTACTAAACTAGTTTATTCCCCCTCCTAGATGAAGCATAAACAGTTGATTAATAATAATTGTAGATCTCTCAATACGTTACAACTATTATTAACTCCCAAAAGTTCTTTGAATTGAATGAATCCCCATAAATAGTTGCAGATCTCCCGAAACGTTACACCCGTTTATGTATAAATTCAATTTCTGTCTTTGTTAGAACTCGTCTCCCGAATTTGGACTAACAAATATGACATGCAAATTATTGACCAAATAATCAGCACGAAAATAAGCACTCAAATTCATATAATAGAACACATAATCAATTAAGAAAATAATTAATAAAGATTTAACATGAATCCACAGTTTTGATTATGCCCTAGGATCAAAAAGATTAGCCCAACATATTTGATAACAAATTCATAGACAAACTTGAAATCAAATAGTTTGACATCGTTTAAGTACAAACAAGAGATATAAACTAAGAAAAACAAACCCCTTCTTGTGAGGGTGGATCTTCCTTCCAAGCCTTCGAAACTCATCTACTTCCGTAGATGCGAAAGGCCTTGTGATGTTCTTCGTAACCTAGCCCTCCTCTCTCAGAAGACCTTTAATTTGTGTAACCATATGTATTGCATGTTGTATGAATGATATCTGATGTTCTTAATTTCGTGAAAGCCTTGGTCCCTTTATATAGGTGCTTTGAGAGATCACTGGTAGAGTTCTGACGGGAAAAGGACAACAAAAACTAACAAAATCGAACTGCATGGTCTGTGTCAAACCACACGGTCAGACCGTGTCACATGATTTTCTCTCTGTTTTTTTCCCGAACACTTCACACGATTGTGTCATCTTCACATGGTCCGGTCGTGTAACATGTCTCTCAAAATCAAGTCGCACACACATGTAGAAAATCACACAGTTTCTCACACGGTCGTGTGACCTTACACGGGCTGACCGTGTGACTTGTTTCTATCCATTTTCTTCGTTTCTTCGATCTTCTCTTCACACGCTCCTATCTTGTCTGGGCCTTCCAACTGATATCTTTCTTTTTAAGAGTTTCCTATAAAAAGTTACAAGAATACGCGGTATCATGCCCTTCTAAGGAAACCAAGTAAAATATACTAGATATACGTGCAACTGTATCAATTATATATCAAAATAAGCCCTTAAATGCATGTATATTTTATACATATCAAAATCCCCCAAACTTAAACCATTGCTCGTTCTCAAGCAAATTAAGAAATAATCTCAAGGGCTACAAACAACACACAAGAATACTATAAATATTCAATCTCATTTGACTCCATATTCAAGTTAACCATGTAATTCATTATCAAAAAGTCATCCATTACAAATTCGGCATAATCAATACTCTCTTGGGTACTTTACATCGCGACTCACAAGTAGTAGTAGTGTATCACTCATCTCTCAAAGTGTATGGAAATTGTATGCGGTCAAATCAATTCAATGAATGTAGAACTATCATAGGCTTGCAAATCGTCTAACATCTCTGCCACTTTTCTGTGAACAACTAAAGAATCAAAAAGGACTTTCATTTGGTTGTAATGTAAGCTCTTTGGTATGAGTAGGGAAAGTTTGGATTAAATGAATTGACTTGAACAAATAGAATTTAAGTACACAGATTTACAATTCACCAACCTAATTTTATCATAAAATCATTCTATTCAATATATTCTATTTTTTCAACTCAACTCCACCGTTTTTCTTCTTTTTCATTCTTAGGCCTGTTTGCATTCTTTTCTTTTCTTTTTTAGTCTAAATTTCCAGAATTTTTCTTTTTTTTTCTTTGTTTTCTTTCTTTTAACAGCTTCATTTTCATTCATTTACCTAGGTACTGCTCATCTCTCAATCTTTTGCCACCTTTCCCTTTTTTTTTTCCACAATTTCACCACATCTCCCCAAACTATTTATCTTCTATAAGCTCAAGTAGTTTTGGGATAATAAATTATTTTCAAGTTTTAAAGATCAAAATGTGGCTGAAAATAAAAAGTTTAGGCTCAAAGTGGCTAACTAAGGAATAATGAGTTCGTAGGTAGGCTTTTTAGGCTAAGTAGGCTAAACAAAGATGGCCTTAAATCATTTTAAAAAATTGCAGACACACATGGATTTAATGAAGATACCAAAACAAGTTCTAGAATTCTGACAATCATGAATGCCACACTCAAGAAAAAAATAACACTGCATAATATGAAAACAATTATAGGCACAAAAGCTCACATGCTTATTTTTCGCATCATGCTCAAATACCCAATTTTCTCAATCAATGCCAAACAAGTAAAAGATATCTCATCAATAATTCATCACATTATTCACAAAAATATTTCATGTCACAAAATCAAATGTTCATAGTACAATCATACATAAGTTTTTTGTACTTTTCTGAAGTTCTAATCCTTAATCACACAAAAGCAATTAAAGGTGCTAAAAATAGAAACAAAAAATCGAAAATATTTTTGATTTTTTTTATTTTTTTTTATTCAAATTTTATGCTCTACATGCAATCCTAAATGCAATGCAAAATGCAATAGTACTAATTTACGCATTCTTGACAACCCCCCAAAGTTAAAATATGCTTCGTCCCGAACATATAAGGAAATTATCAAAAGAAAGATGAATGCGTAAAAAGTACTTACCAAATCACCGTGGTGGTGGTGGTGGAGGTGGAGGGTAGTAAACCTGTGAGACATGCCACCGACCAATACGAGATATCATCACGTACATATACTGCTGCAGCTGGGTGATGGCGTCAAACGTCTGCAAATACTCGGTATGATACTCATCAACGATCGCTGTAAACTGATAAATATCATCTAGTAGCTTGCCTACATCGGCTTCCAACCTTTCAAGTCTCTCACTTATGTTCCATGGCCGATTACCCCCTTGTCTAGAGGATTCCGGTATATCCATTCCTTGCATAGGCTCATCTTGCTCCTCCTGAGCAGCAATCCCATGATCACCTCTAATCAACCAATTACTCCTATTTATGATGGATGTAGCATTCGGGTTTGGGAGCCTAACTCTAGATCTATCTGCATGATTCAACCAATAATTACGCCTATCAAATTAGATCATCTTCATGGCGGATAAAACAACCATATCAATTTTGGACCGTCGGCTTCCGCATACCCCTCAAAGTTAACATTAAAGTGCTCGACAATTGGAGTAATAATCTCACCAATGCAAATTCATCCCCGTTCTTGCTTCCTCACTCTATCAAATTATCGGGCTATCATCACTGTGGCATTTGGCACAACCTCCGTCCCCGAAGCCATACACCAAATAATAAACAACTCATTTTTATGTAAGACCCCTTTTCTATCTTCCCTAAAAAATACCGTTTCGCTAAAATACGTTGTACATAGCGAAATATGAGATTCCAAATCCTAGACACCTTTGATGTATCTGGAGCATAAACCCGTTTACCCCTTATCTTCCTCCAAAATCTATCCTTATTAAAATCTTCATGTTCCTCCACCCCATAAGTCGGGGTTCTATAAATCGCATTCTAATCATCAATTGATAATTTCCTCAGCTCATTGGCTATACGAAACACAATCCCCATCAAATTTTATTTTCGGACTACTAATTCAAAACTACTCAAGAATTCAAGTGTATAAATCGAATATGTAGTCGAATTCCCATTCAACAATTCATGCCAATCTATACACCCACATAAAGCACGAAAATCCTCCAATAAATCCAAATTAGCGAGAATAAGTTCATTGGGATACCTTGTAGAAATCCATGGTCTAGAGCACCATCCATCTAGCCTGGTGTGTTTCATCCGACATGACCACGTTGGAGAACTCGGGTTGGTCGGCCGCATACTCCGGTTGGGGCTCGGGTTTGGGCTCCGGTGTTGACTCCCTTTTCCTCTTTGTATTCCTCCTATTTTCTTTTTCTCTCCTCTAGAAGCCATAAATCTCAAGTTTTGAAGTTGTAAAAATCTGAAATTTGAAGATTAAAAATCCCCAAACTTAAAGGAGAACTTGTAAAAGTTGAGAAATTAGAAGAATTTAGTGATGGATTTCTTGAGAAGATGAAGAATTTGTGTTTGTGGTGTAAGATTTGAAGTGAAAATTGAAGAGATTTGGAGATGGTTTTGGGTATTTCAGAGAGTATTTTTGAGTTGTATGGTTTGAGAAGGAGAAAGTGAGATAGAAGTCGAGTGTTTGAGGATAAAAGGGATAAAATTTCCGTCTGGGCGTCTCTCACAGCCCGTGTGAGCCCGCACGGTCAGGCCGTGCGACCCTAGGCTAATCTATGTCCACTGCTGGCTTAATCCACACGACCATGTGGACGTCACACGGCCTGGCCGTATGACTGGTCTCTGTTTTCAGGTCACACGACCCGTGTGGGATGGTTCACACGGTCGTGTGATGCAATTTTCCAATTTTGTTTATAAAAAAAAATTGGAGTTTGCCGTGACACCTCCTACACTACAACTCACAAAACCAAACAAAACTAAAAATTACGTCGTGTGATGCAATTTTCCAATTTTGTTTTTAAAAAAAAATTGGAGTTTGCCGTGACACCTCCTACACTACAACTCACAAAACCAAACAAAACTAAAAATTACGTTAATACTAAAATTAATATGGAATTAAAAATCAAATTAACCGAAAGACGATCAAAATAAAGATAAATAAACGAAAATACGAAATAATTTGGGTTGCCTCCCACATAGCGCTAAGTTTTACGTCTTCAACCAGACTTCAGACTTCTAGTTTCACTATCACTGAACTGTGTCGTTCAAAATCTTTGAGCCCTTGTAATCTGTACCATCCATAAAACGAATGGTGTACATTGTTCTCTCGGGTTAAGTTCAGTATCGCTTGAAAATTTGCCATTTTCCCACTGTAGTAGCGATCTGGGCTATTTGTGTTTCCAAAGATTTCAGTCTTGCATTTACATTCGTGTTCAGCTGAGTGACTTTTTCCTCAATCTTTTCTACCTTCGCTTCATCCTTATGCAGTCTAGCTCTAGTTTCTCCGATAAATGAGGATATCATCTCTTCCACATATACTTTCTTGTCACTTAAATCTGCTTTGCCTTGATTACCCACATAAAATCCTGAAGGTGGCTACAAAACATTTTGTTATTCATTATGAAAAGTTCTCATGGTTTCGCAGCCCCAGATGATAGTAATTGGGTGTCAGATTCATTCTATAGTTGTGGTGGAAGTTCTTCTGCTGTCCCACAAAATTAGCTTTCTCTTCAACAACTGCAGGATATCTAGGAGTCACTTGCTGCATCGCATCTAGTTTCAGATACTTGTTCAGTGAACATGGCAACTTTCTCATCCTGAAACTCTGCCACACGTCGGACATTGGATCTCTCGGATGGCCACTGGCAACTATTATTTTCCATATCCTCTAACAATTCTAGTGCCTCATCTGGATATTTCCCTAGCAGTGAACCTCCAGATGCATCATCTATAATAGTTCTCGTGTTGCCACTTAAACCATTATAGAAATACTAAACTTGTTGGTAATCGGGATATCCATGATGTGGGCAATTCCTCAGTAATTCTATGAATCAATCTCATGCCTCATACAATGGCTCTGCATCTAACTGTCTAAACTGGGCGATTTCAGATTTCAATTGTAGCATTTTACTAGGGGGAAATTATTTGGCTAGAAAACGCTGACTTAGTTTAGCTTAATCTGCATCGGGTGGTGTTAGAGAGCATAACCATCCATTAGCCTTATCACACAGAGAGAATAAAAAAAGGCGGCATCAAATGATGTCTTCAGAAAGACCATTCATCTTGACAGTATCGCATATTTCTAAGCATTGCACCAGATACGCGTTTGGATCTTTAACAACATTTCCCCCAAACTGATTCTACAAACCATCTAGATCAATATTGGTTTTCATTTAAAGTTGTTAGCATTGATCATCAAACGGGCCACACCCCATAAGTTCGACTAACTTCCGGTTGGAAGTAGTCTCTAACTGCCCTTCTCGCGGGCCTTTCAACAGTCCGATCCTGTTCGTCCACCCCAGCTGGATGTTCGTCATTGTTCCTGTTATTCACATCATTCTGATCATTCCCATCTTCCATTGCTTTAGATCTTTTTCTTAGTTATTTCGATGTCTTCTCGATTTCCAAACCAATGGGTATTGGCTGGGTATATATGGAACGCGTGATCATGCACTATCTGCACTTAACAAAAATAATGTTAGAACCAAAGAATTAAAAATTATTTACCAAAATAAAAAAATAAAAAAAATATTCACAAAAAAATAAAAAAAATTAAAAATGAAAAGAAAATTTATAGAATCTTTCAATCCCCGGTAATGGCGCCAAAAACTTGTTCGCCAAGAATTTGATCTCAATACTGCAGGTGTACAGTGTAGTTTATAGAATAATGACAAACGAGGTTGTACTCCTCAGGGATTGAATACGAAACACTGTATTCCAATTTTATTGAAGCGATCGAAAATTACAAGTTTTATAAATCCTAAATTAACAAATAAAAATAAAAGAAGTAAATTTTGTAAAAGTCCGGACTCCACAAGTCTTTTCAACAAATACGAAAGCAACCCTAGACACATAATCTCAACATGCTTCTTCAATATTAAATCCACTCAATGCTTATCAAAACCAATCCATGTATTTCTATGAATTTAATTCCTAAACTAGTTTATGCCCCCTCCCAGGTGGTGCATAAACAGTTGATTAATAATAATTGTAGATCTTCCGATACGTTACAACTATTATTAACTCCCAAAAGATTTTTGAATTGAATGACTCCCCACAAACAGTTGCAGGTCTCCTGACATGTTACACCAATTTATGTCTGAATTCAATTTTCGTCTTTCTTAGAACTCATCTCCCGAATTTTGGACTAACAAATATGACATGCAAATTATTGGCAAAATAATCAACAAAAAAATAAGCACTCGAATTCATATAATAGAACACATAAATCAATTAAGAAAATAATCAATAAAGATTTATCATGAACCGCAGTTTTGATTATGTCCTAGAATCAGAAAGATTAGCCCAACATATTTGATAACAAATTTATAGACAAACTTGAAATCAAATAGTTTGACATCGTTTAAGTACAAACAAGAGATCTAAACTAAGAAAGAAAACTCCTTTTTGTCAGGATGGATCATCCTACCAAGCATTCGAAACTCTTGTGCTTCCGTAGATGTGAAAGGCCTTGTGGTGCTATTCGTAACCTAGCCCTCTTCTCTTAGAAGACCTTTGATTTGTGTAACCCTGTGCATTGTATGTTGTATGAATGATATCTAATGTTCTTGATTTCGTGCAATCCTTGGTCCCTTTATATAGGTGCTTTGAGAGATCACTGGCAGAGTTCTGACGGGAAAATGATAGAGAAAACTGACCAAATCAAACCACACAGTCGGACCGTGTCACATGATGTTGTCTCTATTTCTCGCCTGAACACTTCACACGATCGTATCATCTTCACACGGTCCGGTCGTATAACATGTCTCTGAAAATCAAATTGCACGCACGTGTAGAAAATCACACGGTTGCTCACACGGTCGTATGGCCTCACACGGGCTGACCGTGTGACTTGTTTCTGTTCATTTTCTTCGTTTCTTTGATCTCCTCTTCGCACACTTCGATTTTGTCCAGGACTTCCAATTGATATCTTTCCATTTAAGCTACGTTTTCTGTAAAAAGTTACAAGAATACGTAGTATCATACCCTTCTAAGAAAACCAAATAAAATACATTAAATATGAATGTAAGTGTATCAATTATATATCAAAATAAGCCCTTAAATGCACGCATGTTTTACACATATAATTTCCCACAATTAACATACATAATGCAGAGGTTTGCTCTATAGTTTTGTCCTTATGTGCATCGGTTAGTGTTGGTGGATGAGGATCATTTTTGAAGATCGATTAAAGTCTTCAACTATATCTTTGTCAGGATATTCATATTCAAATGCGACTTTTATCTTTGCTGGTTTCTAATGCATTTCGAAATTCTCTTGCAAAAAATATTCTCTTGTTTAAAGTTTGTTAAGAATACCAAGTTAAGACTAACTTATCTGATGTGTCCTAGAGAGAGCTTATTTAAGTAATGTCTGGCTGCTTATGTGTTATTATTTTTTTTCCCTTTTATGTAAAAAGGAGTTTCCATCATTGAAGGTGAATCTGACGAATAATTGTGGAATGGGACTTGCAGTGGGACTGAAATCCAAAAAGTGTAGTTGATATTAAGACTAGAGTTGGTGTAACACTACCCCATACAATACAGGTATTAACATCTTTTACCATGAGTATGATTGACGTTGCTGTCACCCTATCCTGTCTCTGAATTTCTGTTATATGTATAGTCGCAAATTTCAATAATGTGATGATTAATTACTAAGATTCATTCCAAGCACAAGCAGCAAGTCTCAATTAATGTATGCTTAATTCAATATAACAATATGAATTCATGAAATGTGATATTGATCAGTAATTAATTATTACCTGAAAAATCTCTCTTCATTTTGGTTCATATGTAATCCTCTGGCCTCAAGAATAGTTGATTTCTGCTGAATCAAATCTCCAAAAAGTAAAATAAATAAGTCAAAAAAAGAAGTCAAAGAAAAACAAAAAGAAACAAAAGCAATCAGTAAATATCCATATACATGGGAGACAAGAACATAATTTTGAACTGTTATGGAGGAAATGCAATTTTCAAATGATTATAATCTGATCAAAAGTAGGATGAAGAGAAGACAAAAAGACAATAGAATAGGTATGTTTTGAGGAAGGGTGGAAAAGAAAACTTTGTAGATGTTTTTAATTTGATTGGTTAAACGAATTTTTTTGATTTGGTATATAAACATTTCTGAATAAAAAGTCATGTTCTAGTTGGGTGGTTCTTATTAGATTTCATAGTTGCTGGGAGTTTTTATGTTATATCTATTAGAAACTGTTCTTTTTTTCTTTTAATGAAAAGCACTTATCAGTTTTTTTTGGGTGGAGGACTGTAGCAGTGGCTTAAACTGATTTGTTTGTTTTTCACATGCAAGAAAATTGGCTCTAAATCCATCTTACTTCTTGAAAGTTGGTGGCCTCTTTGTCATATAAATCAAGGTTTGTACCCTTGATTTCTCACTATAAAAAGTAAAAATCTTTTAATTCCAATGTTTTTTTGTTGTTTTTTTGCTTGTGAAGTGGGAAAATATAAACATAATCAAATTTCAAGGAGCTTTTGTAAGTTTCAAAAACTCTTTTTTTTAGTTATTCCTTCCAAAAATGTACCAACAATTGGACAAGGTGTTGAATGCGATACTTTGTCCCGTAATCATACCTTTGAATCATTAATTAAAATGCGCTTTACTTGATATATTATTTCTTGTTTTTTTTTTTTCCAATTTTGTGCCGTGATGGATTTCTGCAATGTGTTTGAGATGGCAAAATAGCATGGGGATAAACTGACGAAATAATCATGTTGAGTACCTAATGTTGGAAGTATAAATTGAATTTGCAGAATAATTATTTTGGTCAAGTGTCCTTTAGCATTTTCAAGAGTATATTAGTATTCCAAAGTTTGAATTATATTTCTTAAGTTTGAATAAGTAGTTTGAAGAGTCTAAGTTGTTCAAAGAGTCATCTTGTTTTTTGTAGTGTCAATTTAATAGTTGGTGATTCCTATGGCCAATTCATGTGTATAAATAAGACACCATGTTGGGGAAATTTGTAAGACAATCAAGTTGAATGAAATTTTCAGATCATAAAAAATTCTTTTGTCTTCAAATTGGTATCTAGAGCCATATTAAAAGAAAAAGAGAGAGAGAGAAATGGCTAGCAACAATCTTGCTACACTTGTGCCTCGTTTCAATGGAGAAAAGTTCGATTATTGGAGTAATCTAATGAAGTTATGTCTTGAATCTCAAGACATATGGAGTGTTGTTGAAGAAGGTGTAAATCCACCCGAGGATGAAACTCAATTGACTGACGCACAAAAAAATATTTTGAAGAACAAGAAGAAAAATGATAGAAAAGCACTTTTTCAAATTTATCAAGCAATCGAAATTCCGATTTATGAAAGGATCTCCAAGGCGAAGAGTGCTCAAGAAGCATGGAAAATTCTTGAGACGACGTATTCCGGTCAAGATCAAGTGAAGAAAGTCCGCTTAAAATCTCTACGGGCTGAATTTGAGAAATTAGAGATGAGAGACAATGAAAAAATCTCGGAATATTTTACAAGAGTTACTTCTCTTGTAAATCAAATGGAGAAATTATGGAGACCCAAAGGGTTGTCGAAAAAGTTCTTCGAAGCCTATCCAATAAATTTGATCATGTGGTTGTGACTATTGAAGAATCGGAAGATCTTTCATCAATGCCGATGGAGAGTCTACAAGGAATATTGGAAGCTCACGAAGCGAGGATCCTTCAAAGAAATCCTTAACTTACTTCTTCTCTTGATCAAGCTTTAAAATCCCAGTTCACATTCACGGGAGCCGTGGTTCTCGTCGTGGACGCGGACGAGGTCGTGGACAAGGAAGAGGCGAAAGACAACCTAAAGAACAGGAAGAACAAAAGGAGAAAACAGACGATATTTTCAGAATTTTCAAAGAGGAAGAGGACGAGGTACCTATAAATGTAACAAAGCCTATATTGAATGTTATCATTGTCATAAACCAGACCACAAAATAAGTGATTGTTGGATTAAATATCTTTGAAAAAAGCAAGATCTTTGGCTTGGTGCATGAAAATGAAAGCAAAAATTGCGAAACTTTGTTGATAACCGATGGAAATTTTGGAAATATTTGGTATTTGGATAGTGGGGCAAGTCGACATATGACCGCAACAAAAATTTATTTTCGTCTCTTGTCGAAGCTAACCATGGGCAGGTTACAATTGGAGATGCCAAGTCATATAAAATTCAAGGTGTTGGAGAAATTGCTTTTAAAACAAAAAAAATGGAAAAGTTCAAAAAATGTCGGAGGTATTTTATGTACCTGAATTGCAAAGTAATTTGCTAAGTGTTGGTCACTTGATGAAGAAAGGTTTTGATATTCACTTTGTGAATAATCTTTGCACGATGTAGAAGAAAAATCAACTTGTTGCAAAGATTGGTTTGAGCTCGAACAATTTATTTCTGTCAAACTTGATGTGCTTAAATGCCAATTGTTATCTTTCTTCGATGAAGAGATTTCCAAGTTATGGCATGAAAGATTCGGTCACCTCAATTTTCAAAGTTTGAAGGAATTATCAAGCAAAAATATTGTTCAAGGGTTGCCTCAAATTGATGCAATAAGTGAAGTTTGCGAAGAATGCCAGTTGGGAAAACAATACCGAGATCCATTCCCAACAAAATCAAGTTGGAAATCACATTCACCTTTGGAGCTTGTTCATACGGATATTTGTGAACCGATTCAAGTTCCATCTTTTGGAGGTAACCAGTATTTCTTGTTATTTGTTGATGACTACACAAGAAAAGTTTGGGTTTATTTTTTGAAAGAAAAATCTGAAGCCCTTTCATATTTCAAGGAGTTCAAAATTCAAGCTGAAAAGTTTTCCGGTTGTCAAATTAAAAATTTGAGAAGGGATCGTGGTGGAGAATATTTGTCTAACTTATTTGAAGATTTTTGTCGTAGTCTTGGTGTTAGACATGAATTGACAGCTCGGTATACACCACAACAAAATGGCATCTCGGAGCATAAAAATAGAACTATCATGAACATGGTGCGATGCATGTTGAAAAAGAAAAATGTGCCAGCTGAATTTTGGGCTGAAGCTGTCTCATGTGCTATCTATTTAATCAACCGGTCACCAACAAAGAGTTTGCAGAATTCTACTCCAAATGAGGCTTGGTACGGAAAGAAGCCAAATGTTTGTCACTTGAAAACATTTGGTTGTCTTGCTTATGCACATTTTCAGTTATTTGAGAACAAAGTTGGATGATAAATCAAAAAATGCATTTTTATTGGATATAGTGAGAGGACTAAAGCTTACAAGCTTTATAATCCAAAGACAAAGAAAATTGTGATTAGTAGAGATGTTCGTTTTGATGAAAAAGCTTGTTATGATTTTTCAGATTTTTCAGGTTCATCAAATTTGGAAATCTTTGATTTTGATGAAGGCGAATCTCAACCAATGCAACCTGAAGATGGTGAAAGAAATGAATCTCCTCAAAGTTCACCGTCACCTTTGGAGAGAAGGACAAGAAGCTTGAGAGAAATTTATGATGAAACTGAAGTGATTGATGCACTAGATCAAGTATTTTTTGCATTCTTTGTAGGTGAAGATCCAGTCTCTTATGAAGAAGCTTCAAAAGAAGAAAAGTTGATTCGAGCAATAAATGACGAAATTAATTCCATTGAATGGTACATGGGTACTGTTTTGCCTCCGCATAAATCCCCGATTGGTGTTAAATGGGTGTTCAAAATGAAGACCAATCCAGATGGCTCAATCAATAAATACAAAGCACGATTGGTTGCAAAGGGGCACAAACAAAAGGAGGGTGAAGACTTCAATGAGGTATTTGCTCCTGTTTCTAGACTTGATACCATTCGTTTGGTTATCTCTCTTGCTGCTCAAAATGGTTGGAAATTATTTCAAATGGACGTGAAATCAATGTTTTTAAATGGTTATTTGCAAGAAGAAATTTATCTTGAGCAACCACCCGGATTTGTTAAAAAAGGCGATGAAGATAAAGTGTACAAACTCAAAAAGGCCCTTTACGGGTTAAAACAACCGCCTCGAGCATGGTATGGCCGAATTAATGATTATTTCATTAATTTTGGTTTTGAAAAGTGTCCTTTTGAGCACACACTTTATATCAAAAGGAACACTAACGGAGGTTTTATGGGTGTAAGCCTTTATGTCGATGATCTCATTTTTACGGGAAATGATTTGGGAATGTTGAAAGATTTTGAAGTCTCTATGATGAACGAATTCGAAATGACAGATTTGGGAGAGTTGCATCATTTTCTTGGGATTAATGTTCAACAACCAAAGACTGGAATCTTTATTTCTCAAGAAAAGTATGCAACTTAAATTCTGAAAAAATTCAAGATGGAGAATTCGAATCCGGTATCAACTCCTTGCATTAATGGATTGAAATTAAGCAAGAACGGTGAAGGAAAGTTTGTGAATTCTACCATGTTTCGAAGCTTAATTGGAAATTTGATGTATTTGACCGCCACTAGACCCGACATCATGTTCGCGGTAAGTCTAGTTAGCAGGTTTATGGAGAATCCTTGTTCAAATCATTGGGAGGCGACCAAAAGCATTTTGAGATATGTGAAAGGAACCATTCATCATGGTATTTTCTATGAAACACAAGTTCCTATCAAATGGCTATACTGATAGTGATCTTGGAGGAAGTATGGATGATTCTCGAAGTACTTCCGGATATATATTCAATCTTGGAAGTGGAGCAATTTCATGGAGTTCGAAAAAACAACCAATTGTGGCACTTTCCACCACCGAGGCGGTATACATCGCAGCTTCTTCAGCTGGATGTCAAATTGTTTGGTTAAGAGGAATTTTAGAAAGTTTGAATTTCAAGCAACATGATCCGACAGTGTTATATTGTGATAATAGCTCGGCTATTTCTGTCTCCAAAGATCCTATTTTGCACGGAAGAACGAAGCACATCCATCTTCGTTTTCACTTCTTAAGAGAGCTTGTTAATGAAGGAGAAGTGAACATTGAATATTGCCGAAGTAATGAGCAACTCGCAGATATTTTTACTAAACCGCTTGGAGGGCCGGTTTTCTCAAGAAATATTGATGCTTTGGGAGTCAAGAGCAAATTCAATTTACGGGAGGCATTGTTGGAAGTATAAATTGAATTTGGAGAATAATTATTTTGGTCAAATGTCCTTTAGCATTTTAAAGAGTATTTTAGTATTCCAAAGTTTGAATTATATTTCCTAAGTTTGAATAAGTAGTTTGAACAGTCTAAGTTGTTCAAAAAGTCATCTTATTTTTTGTAGTGTCAATTTAATAGTTGGTGATTCCTATGGCTAATTCATGTGTATAAATAGGACACCATGTTGGGGGAATTTGTAAGACAATCAAGTTGAATGAAAAATTAAAAAAAATTCTTTTGTCTTCACCTAACTTAAGATGATATTTGGTTCATTGAACAATACCGATTAAGGGGTCATTACATATAATTTATGTAGTGTTTTGAGGGCTCACCTGAAATAGGAAGAGGCAGACATAATGGAGCCAGGCAATATAATACTTTTTTTATTTTTATTTTTTTGTTCCGTTACTTGTTAGATCTCTTCTCTTCAAGAAGTTTAATTTCTGTAATACATGTTTACTTTCGTAGATGCATACATACATGTCTGCTTTTGTTTTATGAAATCTAAAGAACATAAGATCTTAAGGAAGATTAATCTTTGTTTGTTGTACTCTACTTTACTGTGAATTAATTCAAGAAATGTTTTTTCGCTGCTTGTTAATTTTCTTATTTTTACATATTACATAATATAATTTCATGTGGGTCATCATTTGGGATTCGTGCTAAGACCAATTTTGTTAATTACTTCATTAAAGTTTATCATAGTGACATGGTTTTTGGCTTTTTGCATTAAAGCTTAATCTATTATGCTACTTGAGTTATTTGGTTTAGTCTCTAAATAAATAAATATATATTATGGGTTGTGTAAAGAAAAGTGAATAACCTCCTTTAATCTATACCAGCTGATCTCAATATCAATGATAGTGAGAGTGTGCCTAAAACTGAAAGTGCCCAGCAGGATAATACGATTACTGGTGAAAAGGAAACAAATGATGAACCTGCAGAAATGGAATAAATGTGTTTATTCATTAGCTTCTGAGTCTTGGTGATTTAACTTGGTTTTATTTATGTTGTTCTGTTTTTTGTTAGGAGTTGCTGGTTAAGAGTTGTTGCTAGCTGCTATTGGATTGCTAGGTTGGTGGAGTTGTTGCTCGTTGTTGATGGATTATTTGGTTAGTGGAATGGAAAGTTGGCTATTTTGCTTGCTAGCTGCTGAAAAGATATACTTGCAAATTGCAGACTTGAGACTTAACTGTTATGAGTTATTGCTTGCTATTTTTCTGATATTTTTGTGGTTGTTCTATTGTTTCTTTTTTTAACTTAATCAATCAGTTACTTGATCATGTTTCTAGCTACATGACTTGTGTCATTTACCATTTGTACATGTTGTTTGGAGTTGATGACATTGTAATGACTCTTTTGGAAATAATTTTAGTATGGATATATGGATTAGTAGTCTTATTTCATTTCAAGTGAATTGTTTCCTTAAGTATAGGATAAATGTATAAATATTAGAAAATTTGATGAAATGTTGTTTCTCGCATTGATGTTTGATGGTGGATGGTTGTTACTTGCTTTGAAGGTGAGATAGTTGTTTCTTACTTTGATGGTGGGATGTTGGTTTCTTGCTTTGTGAGGGAGATGATTGTTGATGTAAAACCGTTTTAATAAAATGACAGGAAATATTTTTTAAACTAAAAACGAACTTTGTTTAGACATTGGTTTTAAACTGACATCTAAAACATATAAAGAGGAGTTTTTAAATGTGAATGACATCGAGCAGTTTTCTAAAACATATAACACATTGGTGTCTAACCGATTTTGTTCCTAACAAAATCAATGTTCAACCCAACACTATAATATCATTTTTGCTAGAAACAAATTGGTTAAAAACCGATGTCTTATAGATATAATAACATCGTTTTTTACATGCTTAAAATTGATGTTGAATATGCATACATTTAACATCACCGATTACAATATTGGTCGATTTTCACATAGCCATCGGCTAAAAACCGATGTCTATGAGCGTTTTTCTGGTAGTGAAATAATAACAATTTTTTTAATAAGAATTACAGAGAAATAAAAACTAGTCGTGTTTTCTGTTCGGACTTTTTTTCCTCTTCTCTTTGCAGTTGTCGTGTATGTATTCAATATATATGATAGGTGGGTTTATGTTTTGGGAGATATAATTAGGTTTAATTGGGGGAATGGTAGATTGGGGAATATTAGTGGTGTATTAAGCAAATAAGTTCTTTTTTGAAAAAAAAGTAGGGGTGCATTAAGAAGTGGGTGTATTGATAAATTTTTGGGGTATTAGTAGTGCTCTACAATTCAGAAATTCAAAAGTTTGTGTGGTGACGTTTTCATAATAGCGGACCTTTTTTTATAAGCAAGTGAGGGAAACCCTCACCAATTTATTAACATAAAAAGAAAAGAAAAAACAAAGAAAAGGCCATACGAAAAGCAAAAAAGTCTACAAACGACAAAACTTAAAGACGCATTTTAAATGGAAGACGAGAAAAAAGAGCTAGAGTAAAAAGTTGTTATTTGTTCATATTGTTGTAATGAGGTTAGAAAAATTATGGAAGAGTTTGATCATGTACGTAGTTGTGGTCCTTATGCCTAGTTATACAAGCAATACGAAATTTGAAATCTTATTAATTAAATGAGCTTCTTTGTTGAATAGCCAAAATATTATTTTGAATAACGAATATATATCGTTGATGATTCATACAAAATCAACGGTCTAGGCGTTGCATTTATTTTGCTTATTAATTACCTCAACGTTATAGGTTACTTCAAAGTTCCTTTTTTTTTTGATAGTCAAAGTTATATTAAGAGAGTACAAGGGGTGCCCGATCCATGTACAAGAAATGACCCTACACTTTAATGCCCATACAAATTTTTAATTCTAACAATCAATCCGAGTACGAAACTTAGAAAAACTTTGAGCATTTACTATACAACCAAAGCCATACTCTCATTTTAGTAAGATCTATGAGATTAGACTTATTAAAGATCTTTTGTTCAAATAGTTTTTCATTTCTTGATATCCAAATGCTCCACATTTTTCCGATCTAAATCACCTCCCAATGTTATTTGTTCTCTTCACATGCATCAAGCCCGAGTGCTACAAAAAATTCATGTTCGCTTCTTCCATTAGTGATGTTTGAATGCTCAACCAATTATAGATTTCCATCCACACTTTATAAGAAAATCCACAAGTGAAAAATAAATGAGCAACACTTTGCTCTTCCTTGCCACAAAACGCACAAAGATTGTTACCTCCCTTGTGGATAATACCAAAGTTGTTATTTGTTCATGTTGTTGTAATGTGCTTAGAAAATCAGGGAAGAGTCGGATCATGTAATTGTGGTCCTTATGCCTAGTTATACTAGCAATACCAAATTTGAAATCTTATTAATTGAGCTTTTTTATTAAGTAGCCAAAATATTATCTTGAATAGGGAATGTATATTGTGAAGCCCTCGATTTTTATTCGAGCGTGTATTTATTTCACTTATCGTCTATTTACTATTTTGACTATTTTACTACGTCACTTTGATGGGTAAATATTAATAATAAATATATTTCACATTTAATTTCATTATATTTATTACTTGTGATCATGATCATTTATTAATTTTATTTCACATAAATGATCACTTGATTGATCATTATTACTATTCGTGTATTTATTAGTCACCTTAGAATTTTAAGAGACTATTTATTTTAGAGACTTATACCTTATAGAATTAAGAATTTGATTTAGAATAAGTGATCATGAGACTTATAAGTGATCAAGGAAATTACTATTTATTTTGGAGATTGATATTATTCATCTATTATCATCAATTTTGGGACAAAAAAACAATATGGATACCACATTAACCATGCATAGTGGACGGCCAAATGGTGTATTTTGGAGTAGAAATACCATCCAACTCTTGTACACATACACCTTATGTATTCATCTTGTGTATAATTACACCATTAATACAAACCTTATACACATTATCTTATAGCTCAATTTTATATCTTTAAATCTCCAACTTTCCCCTCATTCCTCTCAACATTCCATTCAAACCCATACTTTGACCAATTCTTTTGTCTCCATGCAAGAGACAAATTTCAAGCCTTGATTTTTTTTCCTCCCTCTCTCCCTAGCAATCGGCCCTTAGGCCATTTTTACAAAACATTTCATCACATTTTTTACCAACACATTCATCTCTTCAAGCAAAATCTTCCTCCTTCTCTCTAAAATCCTCCTACTGCTCTACTCTTTTCTTCTTATTTCTTCTTTAACACTTAGAAAAATTTCAAGAATTATTTCTTATTTTCTTCAAAAAATTCGAAACATACAGTACACAAGGTAAGAATTTTGTTCCTCATCTTATCCAGATATCAAGCTACCTCCTTTCACTTATTAACTTAAGTTTGAATTTTAATTTTTGAGGTATACTTAGAAGACCTTGAAGATACTAAGAGCCTTACCATCATCTTGAAAATGACTTCAAGACTTTGAAGAAATTGTGAATAATTAGACTATAAGGTAAGATATTGGGCTCTAGTGCAAATTTCCTTCTCCTTTCTATTTTTCCAAATTTTAACACCCCTTTTTCATTTTTGAGAAATAGGGGCTGACCTTAAGTGATTCCTTGAGGGTGATCAAGAGACCATTTTTTTGAAGCCATTACTAGTCACATTTTACCTACTACACAAGGTAAGTGTAGATTGTACCAATTTCTTCACCTCTTTCTTTCTTCTTCTTCTTAATTTTAACCTCATTTTTCTAACTCTTAATTTTTGGTATTTCTTGACTTAGGGGCTGACCTAAGTGAGTTTCAATCAAAGTTGTGAAATTTATCCTTTTATTTCATTACTATCCAATTTTAAGGTGGGTGGAAAAATCCTTTCAACTTTTAGGTGTTTTTCCTTAAATGCATGTAGTATTTATTCTTGAGCACTTGAGATATATATATATATATATATTATGTATTGAATGTTGATTTCATGAATCAAGTTGTAAAAATTCTCAAGTGTTGCTCAAAAATGTTATTTATTGAAATTTAGGCGCATGCATGTACACTTTAATGATGTATTTGATGAATTGTTAGATGAGATGTATATGCATGTTTATGAATCTTGATATTCATGTTTTATTTGACTTATAACCTGGAAAAGTCGAGCATAATTGATTAAACTCGAATTTTTGGACTTAAAATGCAAAAATGGCAAATTGGTAGACTAATTGCAAGAAAATAAAACTTAAGGGACCCCTCTATAATTTCGAATTTTGGGACTGTACAAGTTCAAAAATAATATTTGGACATTTTAATAAAGTTTTAAAATTTTTGAGATAAATAAAATCAACCCTTAAAAGCCCAAGGACTAGATTGTAAAATTTTAGAAGTTTAAGGGCTACATTATAATTTCCGAAACTGTTCCAGCCCACTGTTTTAAAATTTGGAATTTTAACTCTTGAGGGACTGGAAATAACGTATTTTAAGAATATTCGAAAAATCCAAGTGTTTAGAGTTTGGAAAGTAATTTTATACAAATTGAGAGACCAAATTGTAAAATATTAAACTTGAGGACCCAAATGAAATTTCCAGGACTTATACAGTCTATGTACCTGGAAATACTAATTTAACTATAACTTTATGATATTTTGAACCTAAGGTTCAAATTTCATAACAATTGGACCCTAAAAGCCTTAAAGGTAATTATTTTA
The DNA here is from genome assembly GCA_016081115.2 of Rehmannia glutinosa. NCBI lineage: Eukaryota > Viridiplantae > Streptophyta > Magnoliopsida > Lamiales > Orobanchaceae > Rehmannia > Rehmannia glutinosa. Next base: position 103,541,624 of record CM071936.1, read on the forward strand.
AAATGGACAAAAATGAGATTTTCAAACGTTAAGGGACCTATACTTATTTCTTTTAAAACTATTTTTGTCCCAAAATCCCACTGACCTCAGTGATATTTTACAACTAGAATCACATTAAAATCCCTTCCGGTTTGTGAGATCCAATTATTTTAAACTTAGGGCCCAAAATGACAATTTTAATAAATTTAGGGCCAATATGAGAATTTTATAAAACATCGATCTCAAAACTTTAAAAACCTAAATCTCTGAATAATTTAGAGAATTTAGGAAGTGACCTCATAATTTTTTCAAAGTCGGGACATTTATTTATTCAATTTTAAACCCCAAAAGTATTGGTTTTTATAAAACGAGGCTAATTGTAAATTTTCTTTTTAGCAAGGACCTAAATCAAATTATTTTCTTTTAAGAACAGCCCTGGACCCACTGATTTATAATAATTATTTAAAATATTTTATTTTCTCCAAAAAATCCCTTGACTTATCGGACCGTATTGACCGACTAATACGCGTTCGCGGGGCGACTCCATTGCCTTGCGATTCCGAATCTATAACGGGACTTATGCCCCACCTAATTCTTCAAGACATCGAAAATTACTTATCCTCTCAATAATTATCTTCATCCAAATTACTCCACCAATGCCAATAATTGCCACACGCGATTTCGAAAACTTTTCTTAAACTGCTTCCCTGAATCAATATACTCGACTGCCTAGTTGACATCTTGTACTTGTAATTATTTTCCTGCTTGAGTCAACTTGGCGTGTCGAGCTCACAGTCGGAATGGATACGTCGGGGATGGAACCAGGCAGCTCGGCTGCTATTGCACTCTCCAGCCCCATCGTCCTAATCCCGCTACTGAGGGACGAAATTTGTCCAAGGGAAGTGGGTCGTAATACTTGAGGTATAATCATGATTATGACAATCCGGGCCTAGCTAGCTCTGCTGTGGATTTGTCTTTGCCTATGGAGCGATAAGGTGACAGGTCTTGGACCATCTTGCTCAGGGAGTTACAAGGAAGAACGAAGGAATCACTGTCTGATCCACATGATTTTGGACTTAATCGGACCCATTTGGTTGGCGCTACAAATCCGTACGCAACCGCTACATGTATTGCATTGGTTGGCGCTACAAAACGTACGCAACCGCTACTTGTATTGCATTGGTTGGCGCTACAAATCCGTACGCAACCACTACTTATTTTGCATGGATTGGCGTTACATTCCGTACGCAATCCTACCTATCTTGCTTGAACCACATAGTGCCTGTATGATCATGAACTCTTTTCAAAACTGTATAAGTATATTATTAAGTATTTATATCACGATGCTTATGAATTGTATGTGAAACCACGCATTATGACTCACGCATTTTTCATACAACAGTTTTCTTGCATTAACCATATATATCGCCACCCTTGCACATGATCACCCCATCCACTAAGATTTTTGTCTCATCACCTCCTGTTTTCTAACGGCTAGATGAGGAGTACGTTGAAGATGCTGAACCTGCCACGAATTGATTTCCGTGCTCCGCCTGTTGCTTCCTTTTATTACTGATGTTGCTGGACTTGTTCTTTTACTTTTGCCGATGTTGGACTTTCTTTTGTTCCATTTTCATTTTGGATTGTACTTAAGGGCGTAGGACCCTTTGACACTTAAGCTTGTGATGTGATGCGTACTTGTTTCTCTTGTTGGACTCTATGTTGATTAGTTTTGGACTGTAAGTTTAATTTGGATGTTGTTGGGATGTACTCGGTTATTTGCTAGACTTTAAGTCGTAATTCGTACTTGTATTTTATTTCCACTGCTATTTGACTCTGTTTCACTTGGGGTTATATTCTATCATTTGTCTAGACTATTTGGTTTATTGTTGTTTAAGTTGTGGATCGTTGCCGCGTCCTGTCTGGTCCTATATGTTTCATACCTAAGCAATATTGGTCCTGTAAGTTTCAAGCTGTTGCAAAATTGGTCCTCTAGGTTTATTTAATATTTTCAAAATACCAAGAATACCCTTATATGCATCAATGGCTTACTTGACTAAGTGTTTTGCTCAAAATGGTATAAGAGCCCATGTTTATTAAGAACTTTTAGTTAAATTTATTATATTTATGTAATTAACAATTGGTGAGGAGAATTTTCTCCGAGAATATGGATCTAGACAATTGTCCAAGATGTACACCTTACAGGATATATCGTCAAATTTTGATGATGTATGCACAAGAACATCAAGATAAGATAGCATATTGGAATAACCAATATGTTGAAAAAGAACTTGCAGGAGCCAATAGGGAAACCTTGAGACACTGCGAAAGACAAACGGCACATTATATGAGTTTCTTTACAGTAAACCAAATATTATATGTCGATCTGATGAATCGTTAGGAAACAGTTCATGAAAATGTCCATCAAAATTATGATTCCTGATGGTGTACCAGAATGGAACGAGATACTTCCAGACACATCTAAGATCTTAAAAGATCTTAGAGAGATCCAGATGACGGTGCATAATTATGATAACAACCATATTCATCTACCAACACAAGTTCATCAGATCCAAAATAAAATATCAGAAGGAAACTCTTGAGATCCTTCATGATATTCAAAAACGAGTCAAGAATCTGGAGGACAGACCAAGTTCATCCGGATGAAAGAAACGTATTGATTTTGGAACAGTAACCTATTTACATCAAAAAGGAAAACCAACCAAAGTTATATGAAAAATGACAGATGATGAGAAGCATATCTCTATCATCAAAACGAAAATCCATCACAAATTAATAGTGATGGATATGGAGAAGATAAATCTTAAAGATCTACAGGACTTTGCAAAATCCTTCGTAGGATTAGGAATTGTAGATTTAAAGATGAACGCAGGAGATGGATCAACTTTGGTTACTTTTGACCAACATAGAAGACCACTTCCACCACCACCAGTTAATCCCATTGCGGAAAGTTTGGGTTCAAATCAGGAAGACGATAGAATGCCCCACGTTGGAGATTTCACAACAAGGAGAGATCCTATTATAGGGACTCGGCAACCTTCCAAAAGCCCAAATTTATATAATACGCCTTATGAAAGATCGCAGCTAGATCCCATACATCCATATGGATTGATGCTAAATCATGGATATCCCATATTTTAAAAATCGAGGTCCTTATTGATGAATGGGCAATAACTATGAGGATTGCAGCAGGTACCCTCGATCTTACGAAGGAAGGATTCATCTTACTCCTTGAGATGAGTCTTGAAGGATCTGTAAAGATTGCATGAGATATGACTGAAGCAAATATGAAAAGCACGGTCACAGCTGGAGAATCATTGAAAGGAATTGTCGATAATATAGCCAAATTATTCAAAATCCATTTTATCGGCATAGGCTATTTTGAGGGATTAGAAGGAAAAAAAAAGAAAAAGATACAAACAAGCCCTCTATTTCCTCGAGTTACATGATATTTGTTATATTGATGAATATATCAAGTTGTTCACCGAGTACCGATGGAAGTCCAAGGTGGGATAGAAAGAAGCTTCGCAACTATTCTTTGCAAAGATTCCGAGTCCCTGGAGAGCAATGCTTATCAGGGAATACAAGAGTGCAACAGATTTGGATACGGTGGCCAGGAGAATGTCATTCCTGAAGGCTAAGCTATCTGAATGGTGCCATCATGCAGCACTATACAGGAATTATATGAGATTATGAGGAATTAACAAAATAGTTCCTCTATGTTGCATAGACGATGACATCCCAACGGTGGTGGGAGGTCAACCACGATGGCATAAGAAAAAGAAGGAGAGAAGCCATCCATACAACCGTGGAAGTAGCGAAAAGAAGATTTATTCATGGAGACCTAGAAGGTTTTGGTCAAAACAAAAGGCCCGTAGTTACAAATCAGGGCAAAGACCAGCACCAAGCAGGAGTATAACCTCTTCATCAGGTTCTAACCAGGGAAGTACCAGCAGAACCTCGGGATGAAGAACTTTCAGATGAGCTCACACCAGGGCCAATGAAAGTTTTAAAGACTGTAATTGTTGGACATGCGGAGCAAGAGAGCATATCTCAACAGATTGCCCAGAGAATCAGAAACGAGGAGTCAGACAGTTCGAAGCTACACCAGAATTCGAAGAATCTGTCTATTATCAAGATTTGAATCAGGTGTATCAATTTGAGGATCTACCCTCAGATGAAAGCATCTACGAAGAAGATATTAATTCTGACGATGGAACTGAATCCAGTCCAAAATCAGAGTAAAGAAGAATTTCTTCATTAGACGATCATGGAGGATATGTCAAGATTCCTCTCTCACACTATGGTTTCTCATAAGACTCTTATGAGAATTATGAAGGAAGATCCAAAGCTACAGATCTATGACGGATTTACAATTGTAGCTTTGGAAAAAGTTTTGGATAAGATTGGGTTTTATAATAGAAAACACCAAATTATTCACAGAGTAATAACCGGAGAATTTGCCATCCCTATGGAGTGCACTGGTAATCTGATCGAGATGCAGTTGGTCCTTTACAGAGAAATCCAGGAGATCAAAAGCACAGTCAAAAGAGACGTTGCCAACACACTTTCATGGATTCATATTGGAGCCATGAGAGTTATTATTAAGGCAATATTCAAGGAAGGAATAGATTCACCACTCAATCTTGCTATCTTTGACAAGCGAATCTCAAATCTCAAAGATTCATGCATTGGAGCAGTTACAGGAAATTTGTATGCAGGAAAATTGGCATTTAATGTCTATCCTAGAATTGCATAAAATCTGGGAGATCGAGATTTCAACAGAGTCCTAACCCTTCATCAAGATTTCAAAAAAGTCGATTTGATGAAAGAAGGGAATAGACCTTACTCGATTACCTACAAGATTTCCTATGCTCTCTCGAATACGCATCATTCAGAAGTATACTTGAGAAATGAATTTATTGAAGTCCCAATAATCTTTGAGGACTTTGCCAGGGTGGTTCTATCAGAAATTATTGAGTCTCCAACTATAAAGGAGATCAATATGACAATTCAAGAACAACCAGTTTTCAACAAAAGTCGAAGTCGAAGTCTCAGAGTTGAGCCTAGAATGATGTCTTTCCAACAAGAAAGAATGATAAGCAGTAGCCGTTGGGAAGAAAAGAGATCGAGTACAGTTAAGCGAATCCCAGATGTTTTCAAAACACAAGGAGCTGAAATGCCCAGAAGGATGGAGAGAAGAGGAAGTAATATTCGACATCAGTCAAAAGGATAATATTTTTCCTTGTGATGTTCTATATTATCTTCAACAACCTATAGTTGGAAGGTATCAATGAAGCCTGAAGATAGGTGAAATTGAGCTGACTATCACAGGAGTAGCAGGAAAAATTCCAGAACAATTAATACTAGGAATTGAATTTCTTGAGGATCATAAACCTTGGGAAAGATTACAAGATGGAATGGAGTTCACAGTGGCTAATAAAAGATACAGAATCAGATGACTACTAGCCCATTCTCCATATACATTTCTATTGGAATGTTATATGCTGAATACAAGACCAAATATTTCCCTTCCTATATTGATTCAGGTGCCAGAATATGTACTGCAGGAAGAGATTTCTCTAAGGATTCTTATCCTTAATCGGGGAATCAAATAGGCAGAAATTATGATCGGAGGCGCATGAGGTACCCCATGGTACAAGGTGAAGACACCACCAATCTATTTCCAGGATACAAGAGCAGATGTTTTGCTAGAAAATAATTTCCTACAAACATTTAAGCGATTTACACAGGAGAATGAGTCAAGAAGACTTATTTTCACAACCTTATGTGATCATAAGATTATTGTCCAACGTCTGCGGGAAGCATTTTATAGAAGAATGCCCATTAATTTTCGCAGCATGCGTGGTGATGAAGCCAAACTTCGAAATCCAAAAATGGCGGATCGAAGGAAATTTGGTGAAGCATTATTATCCGTTAGACAATTTGGTTCGATCCGAAAGGATAAAAACTATGGGATAATAGCTTATAATCATTCAGAGTACAAGGAGAAGAACGAGTATCTCCAGAGGCTATTGCAGCATTAATGATGAGCCTATTGGAGAATCCATAGAGTGATGTTACCATAGAAGAACAAATATCACTTGAGGATATCAAGAAGAAGATCCAAAAGAATTACAATGAAAATCCTTTGGCATGGTGGGATAAGAACGAGCTCAAAGCTTCCCTAAAAGTTAAACCAGGAAAGGAGTACGAGTTCGTGAGATTCAAACCAATCCTTATGAACCAGGAGGATCGTGAGGATATACAGAAAATACTTAAGAAACATCTGGACCTTAAGTTGATTTCACCAGGAGTTTCTCCATACAGCAGTCCAGGATTCTTAGTCAGAAATCATGGAGAAATTAAAAGAGGAAAGCCAAGACTTAATAACATTTTAGAGTTTGACGTATACTATATCCCAAGCAGAGAACATTTGGTGAATTGTATCAAAGGTGCCAAAAAATTCTCAAAGTTCGTTGCAAGTCTAGATTTTACCAGATTAAGATGAAGGAAGAAAGTAAGAAGTTCACAGCTTTCTCCACACCTCAGGGACATTATATTTGGAACGTGATGCCTATGGAATTGGCTGACACACCCCAGATATATCAAAGAAAGATGGATAATTTCTTCAAGCATTATTTCAGTTTAATGTTCATGTATATTGATGACATCCTTATCGCATCAAAGAACATGAAGGAGCATCTCAAACACTTGGAAATATTTCCAGATGTTTGTCACAGGAAAGCATTAGTGCTTTCAGAAAAGAAAGCAGTAATTGCTACAAGACAGATTGAATTCCTTGGAATTGAAATCGATGAATCTGGAATCATCCTACAAAGTCATATTATAGAAAAGATACAAGGATTTCCATATACGCTGAAAGATAAGAAACAACTTCAGAGTTTTCTCGGAGTTGTTAATTTTGTTGGAATGTTCATAAACAATCTAGCACATCACATGAAGGTATTTAGCCCATTTATCAAAAAGGATGCTACATTCAAATAGGAAGATGAACTAGTTCTATATACAGATGATGCCAGTGACTATTGGTGGGCAACAGTTCTTACAAAAGCCACACTAAACGACGAAGTGCCATGTAGATATTGCAGCGGTCTTTTTACAGAAAGCGGAGCAAATCGGTGGCATATAAACGAGAAAGAATTCTTTGCAGTCAAAAAGACTTTAAAAAATGGCCTCTATTTTTACTGGTTAAAAAGTTTACTTTAAAAATTGATAATTCAAGTGTCAAGGCTTTTCTGGAAAACAAAATTCAATCAAAACCAAAAAAGGCTAGATTACTTAGATGGCAAGGTGAATGTCAATATTATGATTATGATATTGTCATTATAAAATCTCATGAAAATGTTCTTGAAGATTTTTTGACATGAGATGGAAGGACGCGTTGCTGACGAGGTCCTTAAACGAGTAAGACATCTCAGGGAAAACCGGGAAAGTCTAGAATGAAATTTTGGGACGTTATGTCTCAATGCAGAAGTTGTTGGACGACTTCAACAGGCTGACCAGAAATCCGTTTCTAGTCAAATACAAGCATGCCAGTTTTCTCAAGGAGAATTGTTCTTAGCGCTGCAAGGCCTCTCCTCCGGGCCGCATCTCCTACGATGCAAAAAGGGGCGGTTAGAGAACGAGGCTCTAACCCGAAGGTTATGGATTAAAATACCATAATCACAAGTGTTGCAGGTGATGCATTCCCCGAGGGTGTACAAACTGAAACGAATGTTGAAGCTCCGGTATCATAACCCGAGTCTTCAAGTCAACCCAGCACCTCTGGGGTAAAAGAGGGAGAGTTGAATCATAGGCCATATATACAGGCAAATCTAAGGTTCAAACTGACAAGATTAAGATTTCTCCAATGCAGGTTTATCAACAACAATGGGAGAAATTGGTTACAAGAAGAGGTATTAACCCAGAAAAAACAATGGTTGATATCTCAGGCAAGTATCCTAGAGTTTGGATAAAACCATGAAGTCATCCAAATGAAGTACAAGAATGGTATACTTTTGGAGCTTTAGCTTCAATTTATACTGTATCACCCGGATTCCCAGAATATTCAAAATTATCGAAATGGATTGGGGAAGCAGTTTAGGAAACGTGGGCCGACAATCCACACTTGGCTAGAGGAGATATTTTGGAACTGTATTTTATCAATGCAGCTCCCGAACCAGTGAAGAAAGGCTTTAATAAAGCTTTTCATTTTATCAAGCTAAGAAGACCAGATTGAAATGCTTTAAATACATTAAGGCAGCTTCACCGGAAGAAGTACCAATGTTAGTAGGAGCCATTTCCAAAGACGAAGCTTCTACACGACGAGCATGGGTCTTTGGGTTTGTCTAGCTGAAATGGACAAAGTCAAATATCCATTCAAATTCTTTCAAAATTCAGCAAATAAATCTTTCCTTCTGAATTCGATGACATGATCAACAACAGGATTTGCAGAGGAACTTTTTGAGACAAAAGAAGAATTCTCTAGGAAAACAAGATTACGGCTAGCAAAGAAACTTACCGGAAATTCTGTAACATGGCGGATGTTGGTAGTTGGATCGACCGGATCTGTCAAGCATTCCCCGAACAGAAATAACCCGAGTTTGGGAAAAGATTCCGACCCAAACCCGATCGACAAGACCAAGCAGCTGGAAAGGACAAGGGCCCAGCTCACAAGACGCGTTATCCTCGGGGACCATGCAAACCAAATTTTAAAAAGATTCCCCGACAAACATCACATGGGCTGAGTCACGCGGAAAGAATAGGAAGACAGATGGCGAGGCAATAATTCAGGAATATGACGTAAGCAGTGACAACTTACATTTCAACAAGATTTGAAGTCTACATCTAAAGTCCAGACTTATCTCTATAAATGACATGATTTGAAGGAAGCTGAGGACATCGAATATTTTCCTTAGTTTTCTTATAATAAATTCTGAGTGAAAATTTGTATTAGCTGAGTGTTTTAGTTTTTAAATTTATGTATTTTCGAGTGCAAGCCTCATTAGTAAGAGGCTAAACAAGTATTCTCCTCCCAAAATGAGATTACTAATGTAATAAGTTTTCTATTAGTTCTTAATACTGCTTCAACATGTGTTCATAATGTTCTATTAATTCATCCCGTTTAAGAATTACTTTATACGCCTGGAGTATGAAACGAACCAAGCTTGTGCTGAGCAGTTGCTGAAGGAGTCGGATAACTTGTAGATCATCTTCCCTGCTGGTTAAAGTTGAACAGTGTGAACTGTTTGTCAAACGATCTAGGGGCAGTAATTTTTCAACTGGTGGTGTTGCGAGCCATTTCACCCAGTGCTGTTTCGGTCAAAGAAGGTATGAATTTTAAGGGATTTATTAATTTTACGAAAGCATGTTGGGCCTGATATGGTCGTAATGGACTAAATCCATTTTATCAGAAACCTTAGTCTGGAATCAGATTATTTAGAATTATAAGAATTTTACAGAATTAGGCCTTATTGAGTTTATAGGCTGGAAGCCTGACATGATCCATTTAAAACCTCTGAATAGAGTCTGGATCTAAGTAGGTGTAACAATGCCACGAACAAAATAGGTGCCAGAAAATGTGAATTCTTGTTCTATAAAATCTGGATTTATCTGGATAAATTAGCTATGAGGTGTTAAGGACTAAAATTGTTATACTCGATAGTTATATGACTAAAATTGCTACTGATGGAAAGATAAAACACCAAAAATGCTATTTAGTCATAAGGGCAAAATTATCCAGGATTAAAACTGTAACTTTAAAAGAAGGACTAAAATTACAACTATCCCAAAGTTACAGGAATAAAATTACAATTTACCCTTGTTTTAAATAAATTTTGTTTCATCAATAAAAAGAGGCTTGTTCTTCTTCTTTTTTCTAAGTTGCTTATTGATTTTCTCTTTATGGATTGTATGTAGCTATTACATCACGATGAATTGTTCGAATTATTTTCTATCAAAATCTACTCATTGTTAGTAAATATACAAATAGTATTAAATAAATAAATGTCATAAATAAACTTAGTCTTGATACCATTTTTCAGAGATAAAAGAAATCATAATTGTTACAAGGTGGGATAAATTTGAAAATGATAGGTTAAGTCAAACAATTCGCAAAGTTCAGGGGGTAAAGTAGAACAATTCAAAATTAAATGAACAAAGTAGAAGAACTTGCATATTTGAGGAAAAATTAAAATTACATCCTATTATATATACATTCATATCTATTATACATATTCATATAAGGTAAATATAAATTTTTGGGCCCCTAAAATTTCGTTATTTTTCTGGGCCTGAGTCGAATGACTCGGTCGCCTTACATAAGGCACAACCGTGATTGTCACTTATATACTACAAGAAATCCGCTAAATAGCGATGAAATTTAGCTACAAGAAATCCGCTAAATAGCGATGAAATTTAGCGACGGACAACATCCGTCGCTAATAGCGACGGCTTTACGACGGACTAACGACGTATTTCGTCCCAAATTAATCATTTAAAAAATGTTTCATTATATAAGAACAGTATAGCGACATAATAATGACAGATTTACAAACGGATAACTATCTGTCGGTAATCCATAGCTAATCATTGTGCCAAATTAAAGTAGTAACGGATTACAGACAGAATTGCGATGGATAACTTAACGACGGAATATTTCATCGCTAGATATTTAATTTTTTACCAAATAAACATTCCGCGACGAAATATTCCGTCACTATCTTTGTCAGTTTAAATTTATTTTATATTTTAAAATTAGCAACGGATTAATCTATCACTATTCTTTATCACTGTTAAATTAAATAAATCTTAATTTTTTAAATTACCATTTTGGCGACTGATTAATCCCTCGTTATTTCTACCAGTTTTAAATTTATTTTACATTTATATTCATTTTATATTTTAACTTTAGCGATGGATTAATCCATCGCTATTGCTATGAGTTTTATATTTATTTTCCATTTATATTTATTATATATTTTAACTTTAGTGATGGATTAATCTGTCGCTACTGCTGTCAGTTTTATATATATATTTCATTTATATTTATTAGATATTTTAACTTTAGTGACAGATTAATCCGTGACGTTGTCAGTTTTAAATTAAGTAAATTTTAATTTTTTAAATTACAAACTTATAAATTTAATAAATTAAATTTATTTTATAATTTGATGGATTTTCCATCACTAAATCCGTTGCTTGGTCAGCCCGAAATGGTGTCGTGTTGACTTGTTCCGCAACGGCATAGCAATGGAATTTTTCCGTCGCTAAAATAAACTTATCCAACAACATTACTCATCTTCTTCCCCATTCTGTGTGCCTCTGCCCTTCGACGAAAAAAATCGCCCCTCACCAAAAAAACAGCTAACCTCGTCTGTGATCAACTAGTCTCAGCCGCCCCACCCCATCATAGGTCCAGTGCACCACCAGGTAATATTTCATCTATTCCTTTTTTTCATTTTTCAATTAATTTTTAGAATATTGGGGTTTTTAGAAATATGATGCTATAAAATCCCAATTTTTCCTTAGTGATTCGCTGCTAATGAAATAAGATCATCTTCAATATTATGAATATTGGGGTTTTTAGAACATGAAGAAAGTGATGGAGAAGAATCTGATTCTTTGGAAGCATGTGCATATGGAGGAGGATAGTCTTGAGCGTATCAGGTTACATAAGCAGCTGGAGAAGGATCATCATGATTATTCTCAATTGCAGTCATAAGTACAAGAGTATGGCGCATATGATGATGGATATGCGCCGCCAGGGACAGACGCCTTCTCCCTGACAACACCTACTCGATAGAGGATAGACGTTTGTATTTAATATTTGGAAGCCTGTTTGGGATGTATATATTATATACTTTTATTACTATTATTGCGGCGTATATTTTATACAGCACATTTTATTCAAACGTGTGTTTTATAATGTATTAAATATTTTGTGTAAATATTTTTGTATTCAAAACTGTATTATGTGAATACATGTTTTACAAGTTTATGAATATAAAATAATATTTATTAAAAATAAAAAAATTAAATAAAAATAGCGACGGAATAAAGTTATATTTTTTATCCAAAATTAACAACGGATTATTCTGTCACTAAAATTAGGTACGAATAATCCATCGTTATTTTAGAATTTTTTTTTATAATTAGCGACGAAAATTTCGTCGCTATTTTTAATTAATTTTTTTATTTCTGTTTATTTTATTAATTACCCCTACTTTTGCGACGGATTTGTCGGCCGCTATATTTAACGACAGACAAATCCATCGCTAAGTTGTTGCTAAATTGTCAAATAATATTATTTATCAAGTTATACCAACAGTAACCATGAGCTTGTAGCTAAAGTGGTATCGCTAACCTTTTATAAGGGTGTTGACCAGGTTCGAACTTTGTATCTTTCAGTTTCTTTGGATTTTATCCCCTCCCCTCCAACCACTACTCCCAACTTATTAGAAGAAAACGTTATACCAACAATATTTACAACTTTAGCGACGAATAAGCTCAAGCATCGATATTCGATGAAATAATTAGTAAAAGGTTGCAAGAAAGGAGCACATCCTCAGATTCTCCTAGGAAAATGGATTTACTTGAAGTACTCCTTGATATCAACCAAGAAAGTGATTCTGACTTGAGCCGCAATAACATAAAAGATTTACTTCTGGTGAGTTACCTAAACCTTTACTTTATTATAAGAGATAATTTTTTTAACCACCTCAACTTTACCCCTTTTTACACTTCACAACCTGTACTTTGATTTGTAACATTTTGCATCCTGAACTATGAAATAATTACTCTTTGCACACTTTGGACAATTTTGCCCCTAGGATTTTATTCTTTAATAACAATAATTCTAGTTATCACTTTAAACTCTAATTTGTGGCAAATTGCTACATAATGATAAATCTATCGCATTATACAATAAACATAAAATTTTTACTCCATATTCAATTTGTTTTTTGGATTTTTCGAGAAATAAGAATCTGTATTTTCTGTAACTTATTTTGTTCGTGGCATTGTTACACCTACTTAGAATTTAGATCCAGTCTCTATTCAGAGGTTTTAAATAGATCATGTCAGGTTTCCAGCCTATAAACTCAACAAGACATACTCCTACCAAGATTTGACTTCAAGAATTTATCCGTATACAAATTGGGTCTTTAGACTGAAAATAAAATAGTCCATTACGACCATATCAGGCCCAACATGCTTCCGTAAAATTAATAAATCCCTTAAAATTCATACCTTTTTTGACCGAAACAGCACCGGGTGAGATTACTCGCAACACCACCAGTCGGAAAATTATTGCTCCCAGATCGTTTGACAAACAACTCCTTACTGTTCAACCCACCCTCAGGGAATATGATCTGCAAATTATCCGACTCCTTCAGCAACTGTACAAGTAATTCTTAAACGGTATGAATTAATAGAACATTATGAACACATGTTGAAGCAGAAAGCCTCTTTTTATTAAGAACTTATAGAAATATTTTTTACATTAGTAATCTCCTTTTGGGAGGAGAATACTGGTTTAGCCTCTCATAGATGAGGCTTGCACTCGAAAACACATAAAACTTTGAAAACTAAAACACTCAAAAATTACAAATTTTCTCTCTCAGATTTTATTATAAGAAAACTAAGGAAAATGTTCGATGTCCTTAACTTCCTTCAAATCCTGCAATTTATAGAGGTAAGTCCGGACTTGAAAGGCGGACTTCAAATCTTATTGAAACTTATGACGTCACTGCTAACGTCATATCCTGCATTATTGCCTCACCAGCTGTCTTCCTTTTCTTTCCGCGTGACTCAGCCCATGTGATGGTTGTCGGGTAATCTTTTAAAAAGTTGGTCTGTGTGGTCCCCGAGGAAAGCGCGTCTTGTGAGCTGGGCCCTTATCCTTTCCAGCTGTATGGTCTTGTCGGTCGGGTTTGGGTCGGAAACCTTTCCCAAACTCGGGTTCCTTCTGTTTGGGGCATGTTTGATAGATCCGGTCGATCCAACGGCCAACATGCGCCATGTTCGTGAATTTCCTAAGTTTCTTTACTTGCCGGAATCTTATTCTCCCGCAGAATTCTTCTTTGGTCTCGAAGAGTTCCTCTACGCAAATCCTTTGGTTGATCCAGATTATCGAATTCAAAAGGAAAGATCCATTTGTTGAATTGGAAAAACTTGAATGGATATTTGACTTTGTCCATTTCAGTTAGACAAACCCAAAGACCCCATGCTCGTCTGGTAGAAGCTTCATCTTCCAAAAATGCTCATACTAATACTGGTCCTTTTTCCAGTGAAGATACTTTTATATATTTTAAAGCATTTCCTCCGGTCTTCTTAGCTTGATGAAATGAAAAGATTCATTAAAGTCTTTCTTTGCTGGTTCGGGAACTGCACTTAGAAAATATAGTTCCAAAATGTCTCCTCTGGCCAAGTGTGGATTGTTGGCCCAAGTCTCGTAAACTGCTTCCCCAATCCATTTTGGTAATTTTGAAATTTCTGGAAATCCTGGTGATACCGTATAGATTGAAGCTAGAGCTCCAAATGTATACCATTCCTGTACTTCATTTGGATGACTTCCTGGCTTCATCCAAACCCTGGGATACTTGCCTGAGATATCAACGATAGTTTTTTCTGGGTTAATATCTCTCCTTGTAACTAGTTTCTCCCATTGTCGTTGATCTACCTGCATAGGAGAAATCTTAATCTCGTCAGTTTGAACCTTAGATTTGCCGGTCTGTGGCCTAAGATTCAACTCTCCATCTTTTACCCCAGAGGTGTTGGGTTGACTTGAAGACTCAGGTTGTGACACCGGAGCATCAACATTCGTTACAGTTTGTACACTCTCAGGGGATGCATCACCTGCAACACTTGTGATTATGGTACTTGAATCCATAACCTCCGGGATAGAGCCCCGTTCTCTATTCGCCCCTTTTTGCACCATAGAAGATGCGGCCTGGAAGAGAGGCCCTTGCAGTGCTAAGAACAATTGTCGTTGAGCGAACTGGCATGCTCGTATTTGACTAGAAATGGAATTTTGGTCAGCCTATTGAAGTCGTCCAACAACTTCTGCATTGAGACATAGCGTCCCAAAAATCTCGTTCTAGACTCTCCAGGTTTTCCCTGAGATGTCTTACTCGTTTAAGGACCTCGTCAGCAACGCGTCCTTCCATCTCGTGTCAAAAGATCTGCAAGAATATTTTCATGAGATTTTATAATGACAATATCATAATGATAATATTGACATTCAGCTTGCCATCTAAGTAATCGAGCCTTTTCTGGTTTTGATTCAATTTTATTTTTCAGAAAAGCCTTGACACTTGAATTATCAATTTTTAAAGTAAACTTTTTAGCCAGTAAAAATAGAGGCCATTTTTTAAAAGCTTTTCTGACTGCAAAGAATTCTTTTTCATTGATATGCCATCTGTTTGCTTCACTTGGTGTGAATAAACCACTGTAATATCTGCATGGCACTTTCTCGTTTGGTGTGACCTTAGTAAAAATTGCTACCCACCAATCATCACTGGCATCTATGTATAGAACCAGTTCATCCTCGTCTTGTGGAATCACAAGTTTTGGAAGCTTTTTACAAACTTCTTTAAGTTGCTTAATTCTTTCTTGATGTTCATCTTCCCATTTGAATACTGCATCTTTTTTTTAAGCAATGGGCTAAACACCTTCCTGTAATATGCCAGATTGTTAATGAACATCCCAACAAAATTAACAACTCCAAGAAAACTCTGAAGTCGTTTCTTGTCTTTGAAGATATCCGAAATCCTCCGTATCTTTTCTACAATATGATTCTGTAGAATAATTCTAGATTCATCGATTTCAATTCCGAGGAATTCAATCTGTCTTGTTGCAATTACCGCCTTCTTTTCCGAAAGCACTAATCCTTCTTTGTGACAAACATCTGAACATATTTCTAAATGTTTGAGATGCTCCTTCATGTTCTTTGACGCGATCAGAATATCGTCGATATACACGAACATGAAACTGAAATAATCTTTGAAGACATTATCCATCTTTCTTTGATATATCTGGGGTGCGTTAGCCAATCCCATATAATGCCCTTGTGGTGTGGAGAAAGCTGTGAACTTCTTGCTTTCTTCCTCCATCTTAATCTGGTAGAATCCAGATTTGCAATCAAACTTTGAGAATATCTTGGCACCTTTGATGCAGTTAACCAGATGTTCTCTGCTTGGAATATAGTATCCGTCGAATTCCAAAATGTTATTAATCCCCTTGTAATTAATAACAAGTCTTGGCTTTCCTCTTTTGATTTCTCCATGGTTTCTAACTAAGAATCCTGGACTGTTGTATGGAGAAACTCCTGG
This sequence comes from Rehmannia glutinosa, assembly GCA_016081115.2. NCBI lineage: Eukaryota > Viridiplantae > Streptophyta > Magnoliopsida > Lamiales > Orobanchaceae > Rehmannia > Rehmannia glutinosa. Next base: position 103,557,958 of record CM071936.1, read on the forward strand.
TGAAATCAACTTAAGGTCAAGATGTTCCTTAAGTATTTTCTGCATATCCTCACGATCCTCTTGATTGATAAGGATTGATTTGAATCTCAAGAACTCATACTCCTTTCCTGGTTTAACCTTTAAGGATGCTTTGAGCTCGGTCTTGTCCCACCATGCCAAAGGATTTTCATTATAATTTCTTTGGATCTTCTTCTTGATGTCCTCGAGTGATACTTGATCTTCTATGGTAACATCACTCTGTGGTTTCTCCATTAGGCTCATCATCAATTCTGCAATAGCCTCTAGAGTTACTCGTTCTTCTCCTTGTATTCTGAATGAATACAAGTTATTATCCCATATTTTCTTATTTTCTTATCCTTGTAATTCGAACCGAATTGTCTGTAGGATAATAATGCTTCACCAAATTTCCTTCGATCCGCCATTTTTGGATTTCGGAGTTTGGCTTCATCACCACGCATGCTGCGAAAATTAATTGGCATTTTTCTGTAAAATGCTTCCCGCAGTCTCTGGACAATAATCTTATGATCACATAATGTTGTGAAAATAAGTCTTCTTGTCTCATTTTCCTGTGTAAATCGCTTGAATGTTTGTAGGAAATTGTTTCCTAGCAACACATCTGCTCCTGTATCATGGAAATAGATTGGTGGTGTCTTTACTTTGTACCATGGGGTACCGCCTGCACCTCCGATCATGATTTCTGCTTGTTTAATTCCCTTATTAAGGATAAGAATCCTCTTAGAGAAATCTCTTCCTGCAATAGCTGGCAAATCCTCTCCAATGTTTTTGGGAAAAAACATCCAGCTTTGCAGTACATATTCCGGCACCTGAATCAATGTAGGCGGCGAAATACTCGGCCTTGTATTCAGCATATAACATTCCGATAGAAATGTATATGGAGAATGGACTAGTGCTCATCTGATTCTATATCTTTTATCTGCCACTGTGAACTCCATTCCGTCATGTAATCTTTCCCAAGGTTTATGATCCTCAAGAAATTCAATTCCCAGTATTAATTGCTCTGGGATTTTTCCCGCTGTACCTGTGATAGTAAGCTCAATTTCACCCATTTTCAGGCTTCCTTGATACCTTCCAACTATAGGTTGTTGGAGATAATATAGAACATCACAAGGAAAAATATTATCCTTTTGAGTGATGTCGAATATTACTTCCACTTCTCTCCATCCTTCGGGACATTTCAGCTCTCCCTGTGTTTTGAAAACATTTGGAATGCGCTGAATGTACTTGGTCTCTTTTCTTCCCAACGACTGCTACTTATCATTCTGTCTTGTTGGAAAGACATCCTCCTTGGCTCAACTCTAAGACTTCGATTTTTGTTGAAGACTGGTTGATCTTGAATTTTCATATCAATCTCCTTTATAGTTGGAGACTCAATGATTTCTGGTAGAACCACCCTGGCAAAGTCCTCAAAGGTTCTTGGGACTTCAATAAATTCCTTTCTCAAGAATACTTCTGAATTATGTGTATTCGAAAGAGCATAGGAAATCTTGTGTGTGATCGAATAAGGTCTATTACCTTCTTTCATCAAATCCACTCTTTTAAAATCTTGATGAAGGGTTAGGACCCTGTTGAAATCTCGATCTCCCAAATTGTATGCAATTCTAGGATAGACATTAAATGCCAATTTTCCTGCATACAAATTTCCTATAACTGCCCCAAGGCATGAATCCTTGAGATTTGAGATTCGCTTGTCAAAGATAGCAAGATTGAGTGGCGAATCTATTCCTTCTTTGAATGTTGCTTTAATAATAACCCTTATGGCTCCGATATGGATCCATGAGAGTGTGTTAGCAACTTCTCTCTTGGTTGTGCTTTTGATCTCCTGAACTTCTCGGTACGGGACCAACTGCATCTCAATTAGGTTACCAGTGAATTCCATTGGGATGGCAAATTCTCCGGTAGTTACTCTATGGATAATTTGGTGTTTTCTGTTAGGAAACCCAAACTTATCCAAAGCCTTTTCCATAGCTCCAATCGTAAAACCATCGTATATCTGAAGCTTTGGATCTTTCTTCATAATTTTCATAAGAGTTTTATGAGAAACTGTAGTGTGAGAGAGGAATCCTGACATATCCTCTCTGACCGTCTATTGAAGAATTTCTTCTTCACTCCGATTCTGAACTGGATTCACTTCCATCGTCATAATAGATTTCTTCTTCATAGATGCTTTCATCTGAGGGTATATCCTCAAATTGATACACCTGTACAAGGTCTTGATAATAGACAGCTTCTTCGACTCGGGTGTAGCCTCGAACAGTCTGACTCCTCGTCTTTGATTGTCAGGGAAATCTGTTGAGATATGCCCCTTTGCTCCGCATGTCCAGCAATTACAGTATTTGAGACTTTCATTGGCCCTGGTATGAGCTCGTCTGAAAGTTCTCCTTCCTGGCGTTCTACTGGTACTCACTTGATTAGAACCTGATGAAGAGGCTCTACTCCTACTTGGTGCTGGTCTTTGCCCTGATTTGTAACTTCGGGCTTTTTGTTTTGACCAGAACCTTCTAGGTATCCATGAAGACCTTTTGCTGCTACTTCCCCGGTGGTATGGATGGCTTCTCTCCTTCTTCTTCTTATGCGGCCGTGGTTGACCTCCCACAACTGTTGGGATATCATTGTCCATACAACATAGAGGAACAACTTTGTTAATTCCTCGTAATCTCTTATAATTCCTGTATAGAGCTGCTTGGTAACACCATTCAGATAACTTGGCTTTTAAGAAAGACATTCTTCTTGCCACTGTATCTAATTCTGCTCCATCCTTGTATTCCCTGATAAGCATTTCTCTCCAGGGACTCGGAATCTTTGCAAAGAATAGCTATGAAGCTTCTTTTTCTACAATCTTGGATTTCCACCGGTATTCGGTGAATAACTTGATATATTCATCAATATGACAAATATCATGTAACTCAAGACTATAGAGGGCTTGCTTATATCTTTTTCTTTTTTCATCCTCTAATCCCTCAAAGTAACCCGCACCGATAAACTAGATTTTGAATAGTTTTGCAATATCATCGACAATCCCTTTCAGTGATTCTCTTGATGTGACCGCGCTCCTTGTACTCGCATCGGTCATATCCCATGCAATCTTTACAGATCCCTCAATACTTATTTCAAGGAGTAAAATGAAGGAATCTTTCGTAAGATCAAGGGTACCTGCTGCAATCCTCATTGCTGATGCCCATTCATCAATAGGGACTTCTGGATTTTTGAAATATGGGATATCCAGATTTAGCATCAATCCATATGGATGTATCGGATCTAGATACGATCTTCCATAAGGCGTCTGGTGAATGTTTGGCCTTCTAGGAGGTACTCGAGTTCCTGCAAGAGGTGGTCGAGCTCCTGTTCCTGAAAGTGTTTCATTCCCTGTGGTGAAATCTCCAACGTGATGCATTCTCTCATCCTAGGTTCCATGATTTGAACCCGCACTTTCGTTGGGATTTACTGGTGGCGGTGGTGGAATTGGCGGAATTGGTCTACCATGAGGGTCATAGGTAACCAAAGATGATCCATCTCCTGCATTCATCTTTCAGTCTACAATACCTAATCCCGCGAAGGATTCTGCCAGGTCATGTAGATCTTTAATATTGATCTTCTCCATATCCATCACTTTTAGTTTATGATGGATTTTCATTTGATGATAGCAATGAGCTTTTCATCGTCCGTCATTTTTCTTATAACTTTGGTTGGTTTCCCTTTTTGGTGTAAATAGGGTACTGTCCCGAAATCAATACATTTCTTTCCTCCGGAAGAACTCGGTCTGTCCTCCAAATTCTTCACTGATTTCTGAATATCATGAAGAATTTCAAGAGTTTCCTTATGATATTTCACCATCGTCTCCATCTGGTTTTGGATCTGATGAACTTGTGCTGGTAGATGAATATGGCGGTTGCCATAATTCTGCACCGTCTTCTGGACTTCTCTAAGATCTTCGGAGAACTTAGATTTGTCTGGAAGTATTTCGTTCCATTCTGATACTCCATTAGGAATCATTGTTCTGATGGGCATTCTCATGAACCGCTTCTTGGAGGTTCATCAATTCGACATATAATATTTGGTTTACTGTCCAGAAACTCATATGATATGTCGCTCGCATTTCGCATTGCCTTAAGGCTTTCCTATCGGCTCCTGCGTGTTCTTGTATCTCATATTGGTGGTTCCAATATGCGATCTTATCCTGGTGTTCTTGTGCATACATCGTCAAAATTTGACGATATGTCCTGTCCGGCGTACATCTCGGACAATTGTCCGGATCCATATTCTCGGAGATAATTCTCCTCACCAATTGTTAATTACATAAAATAATAAATATAACTAAAAGTTCTTAATAAACCTAGGCTTTGATACCATTTTCGAGGATCGCAAGACCTTAGGGAGTAAACATAGGAAATACAATAAAATTTATCGTCCAGGTTGTAAAGTGCAACAACTTTAAAATTTAGAGTGTAAACTGCAAACCATCTTTCATGAAACCAGGGGTAAAATCATAATTTTATGCAAAGTGCAAAATTTTGTAAAGTTTAGGTTGCAAACTGTAACTTTTCAAAGTTCGGATCGCAAAGTGTAAAAACGCGAATAGTTTGGGATGTTAATAATCTTTATCCCTTATTATAAAATGGGTTAAGTATAAAAGCTACACTTGAGGTTTAATATAATTAAAAAAAACTTCAGTTATCCAGATAGCTCCTTGATATATATGTTTATTTTATAAATTGCACCTTTTAAGGAGAATTTTTTTGAAACAATCACGGACCTCAAAGGAGTATTTGTAATTCTGAAAGATAACTAAGTTTTTTTTTTCCTGGATAAATTGCAACTTTAGTCAATTAACTACAAGAGTGTGACAATTATAATATTCTTGTAAAAACAACAATTTGCAAAAAGTCCTATAGTTTAAAAAAAAACTCTCGATTTCATTAATTATTTGGTCGTCAAAAATTTGAAAGATTGAAAAATCCGAATCTCCACATTGTTGACCAACCTTGTTGATTTAAAAACTAATTTTGCTTATGCGAACATCTTCCAAAGTGAGTTGACATGTTCATTATGACAAAAACTCAAGAAAGAAAACTCACTCGAGTACTAAAAAAAATCACTCGAAGGTTGTCCACATATGCAAAGTTGGTTTGCACATCAGCGGTTTAACCAAAAAGATGGAGATGTAGACTTTTCTGGCAAATTTATCAAATTTCAACTGCGAAAGATCCGAAATTGAGAGCTTTTTTAACATTACAATTTTTTTTGTAAATCATGATTTCTATGTGACTAATATTGCAATTTTTATTTTTATTTTGTAATTAGTATAAACCTCAAGAGTAATTTTGGCACATATATAAATATATAATTAAGAAATGTCCACATTTGTACTTTAAACAAAAATGAATTAGGCATGTAAAAATACACCCTAATAATCTCTCCCTTTTTGCCTTTTTGGACAAAACACATATCAAGCACAAAAAACCAAACTCCCCCAAAATTGCATGTTGAATAAAGTTGAAACAAATGTAGTCACTAAGACCTCATTTAAAACTGCAGCAAAATCAAAAAAAATCTAGTTTTATCAAGCAACCAAAAACAAAAGCAATATCCTTAACTAGATAATTATTTTAATACATGCCAAACTTAAAATTTATGCAAATAATCCATAGTCACATTAGCATCTGCTTTTTCGTCTTGTCCTTTGAAATCAAACCGAAGTCACATCTCCTTCGACATTCCCAGTGCTTGGGGCAACAACAGTTGGAGTATCTCCAGAATTAACTCCCATTGCAAGAGTGCTAGGGCCAGTTTCAGTTTCCTCTCCCCTTTTTTGGGCCATAAAGTAAGCCAATGATGGTTTGTAGTTGAGTTCGGAGAGCAGTAAACTAAGCAATCTATCTGTTGCTTATCAAAAGCCAACTAGACCTTTAAGAAACAAGTACATATGGAATGTTAGGAGAAATATTAGCCGGAATGTGGGTAACATCCGGGACTACATCTGGAATAGACTCATGAGCAGAGATCTCTAAAGCAATGGAGGCATCTGTGATAGGAGTTTCAGGACCTGGAGGTGCATCCCCTGGATACACAAGAGGAAGATCTACTATTATGTTCCTGGATCGTAGCAATGGATGAGAGACAGTAAAGAAGCCAGGGGTAGGTGTAAACATTTCATCTGCTCGAGGCTCAAACCTTTGGGACACCAAAATTTTATAAATGAAGTTGGGAAATGGCAGTGCCCATATCTTAGAACGTGTATCCGCAAAGAAGGTTACCTTCTAAAAAACCAGCTTCCTAAAATTGAATGGCAAACCTTTCCCAGTTTGGTATAGAACCCGAGCATAGGTTTTGGTCACAATAGAATTGTTTCGAGTAGGAGACCACTTTGCACAGCAGATGTTGTGCAAAAACACATAGAATGAAGTAAGACCAGCAGATGAAGCTGACGAGGATGTACTGCCCACTGGGCTTCAACTCCACCAGTCAAGAATCGAGTCCTCTCATTGGAATCTGTAGGAACATCACCTTCCTCAAAGTCAGACATATCAAAGTACTCATTGATCACAATGGGATTGAAATTATAGATCCAGTTTCGTACAAACACTTTCACATACTTGGGAGACTCTACTTCTAGTAATCTTGGAGGACAAGCTAGCATAAAACTCACAAACAACAGTATCAACATAAGGGAGTGCAGTGTCAATTGTTGTAAGCAAATTTCGTTCATAAAAAATCTATTGAAGTTAAACTGAGCAATGTGATCATAATTTCGACATCTCTCCTCAACAAAGTTTCTAGCAAGCAGAGAATGAAATTTGTTAGCAACAGAGGCAGTATAAAAAGTCTCAGAATGAGCTCTACCTGTTTCATACTCTGAGTCGAATGTGTTGTCAGATGACATCACATTTTTCTCAGCATGTGCTTGACCACCTTCCTATCTTTCTTGTTGAATCATCACATCACCAACTTCATCAATCAGAGCATCATAATATTCAACAGGATCAGGTTCTTTTGTGGCATAAATTCCGCATTGATAGAGTCATCGAATTCGGATCTGGATTCAGATTGTTCAGATGTGGGTTGAGATGTGCCCACATACACCCTGACACTCTTCTTCTTTTTTAGCTTCCCGAATCATCTGAGTGAGAGCAATATCGTCATCACTATCTGGGGAACCTGCACCATTATGATTCCTTGGCTTAACCACAAATTGGTTGACATTATCTTTAGAATCAGTGAAATCCACATGAGGGATAAGAACTTCATCTCCCCCTGCTTTGGAAGAACCACCAATGTCTTTCCTCTACTTTTTGGTTGTCGTTTCAGGAGAAGAATTGGACAACTCAAAATCTGTAGGAGAATAACCCCTAAGACATTTTGACCTTCGGGCATTGGGGGTTTCCAAGGGGCCATGCATAGTTAGAATCACTTCAAAATCAAGGGGATTATCAACACCGATTTCATTTTCCTTTTCCCTTGGGAGAATGGCTGCAAGTGCATCTTCTTATATTGGAACATGAATTATGGCAGATGGAGGTGGATTGTGCGGAGGAGAAGTGGTCACATTGGGAGAAGTGTTTTCACGGTTAGAAGAACCCATACATGTGTCTGGAGATTGGCTTGGTGCGGATGTAGACCCAGATGCAGTTGCATCCTCTGCAGTAGCACATTTCGGTGAAGTGGGAGACGGACTCGAACCTAGATTTGTTGTAGGAACTGAGGGAGATGCAGAAGCAGACCCATGAGGTTGAACAACTTCCTTGGTCGAAGAATTTTGGGGATCCTTGTCAGAGGGGAATGTTGTGTCAGATGCGGTGAAATCTCTGATAGTATTAGGCTCTCAGAATTTTGGGAGGAAGAGGTTGACTTGCTTGGGCTGCCAAATAATTTTTTGAGGGTTGAAACCAAACATGCGATGGATGGAGAGAGAGAGAGAGAGAGAGAGAGAGAGAGAGAGAGAGAGAGAGAGAGAGAGAGAGAGAGAGAGAGAGAGAGAGAGAGAGAGGGAGAGGGAGTTTGTAGAGAAATTTCAAACCACAAACAAAACTTTGGAAACTGTGAGTGAGTACTTGATGACCTGCAAAATATATAGGGATGAGAGAGAAGTCACAATAAGGCACGAAAACCAAGACAACTTCAAAGAAGATTTTGCATAAGGAATGAAAATCTCACAAATACTAAAATTAAGAATTCCAATTAATCAAGAACTCAAGTTTACCAAGTGTCCAAATAAGAGTCAAAATGTGATAAAGAAAGTATGATCAAATCTGATTCTCCTAATCCTCCAAATCGTTTTCAATCCACTAATATATATCCATCAAGATTTTCGAAGAAGAAGGAAAGGATAATTAAATTCTAAAATTATATATGGTAACCAAATCTCAGATTTTTAGCCAAACTCACCATCGTATGCAATACCTAAAAATATGCTTATAAGGAAGAAGAAAAATCGCACATAAGAAATTGACGTGTTATGAATTGCAGTAGTGGATGCAGTTATTAATGTTGTCACATCCTGACTCACACCTATACTTACAGTTTAATGAATTGTAATACAAAATCTCAGATTATCAAAATTTTTGAGTTTTTTTATATTTTGTCCTAGATCCACGAAGGATTTAACCAAAAGGTAGCTTTCACACAAATCCAAAGGTAGCTCCTTTTCACATGATCATACATTTTTAAACAATTAAACGCTTGTAGAAATACAAGAAACAACCACATATTATGGGTAGATAGATGTTTCTTTCAAAGGTCTCCACACGTGGTCAAGACTTTATTTAAAACTCAGCCACTAGGAATGATATAATTTTTGTAATTTGGAGTGATCAACTCGCACCGGTTTTTCAAGTAAAAATCATTTTGTGACTATTTTAAAACATTAATCCACTTGTTACAACCATCAAATATGAGCCTATTATGTAGAGATGACTAAAAAAATAATAAAAAAAAGAAATAAAGAAGAGAAGAGACATGCAGTGTATGGATGTTACATCAGATGTGGTGTGTAATGCTATAATATCTCGTGTAACATTTCAGAGAACACACAAACCTAGAGATTTTCTCAAGTTGGAAAACCTCTCAAAATCCAAAGCAGTGGCGAAGATGTGTGCCAGCTGATTTCCAGTAGCAATATACTCAATGCGAATTATATTTTTCTCAACTAAATCTCGAATGAAATGATGTATAATAACTATGTGTTTATTAAGAGAATGTAGGATAGGATTTTTTGAGATATCAATCACACTCATGTTATCACAATAAACAGTTAATGATTCACTTTGTAAACCGTAGTCCTCAATCATTTGGTTCATCCACAAAAGTTGGGTGCAACAACTTCCTACTGCCACATATTCAGATTCAGCAGTTGAAAGTGACACGCAATTTTACTTTTTGCTATATCATGAAACAAAATTATTTTCAAGATAAAAACATCCTCCAGTTGTATAATAACTATGTGTTTATTATTAGAATGTAGGACATGATTTTTCGAGATATCAATCGCACTCATGTTATCACAATAAACAGTTAATGATTCACTTTGTAAACCATAGTCCTCAATCATTTGGTTTATCTACAAAGGTTGGGTGCAACAACTTCCTACTGCCACATATTCAGATTCAGCAGTTGAAAGTGACACGCAATTTACTTTTGCTATACCATGAAACCAAATTATTTTCAAGATAAAATCATCCTCCAGTTGTATTCTTTTCTACCAACAACATCCCCTACCCAGTCAGAGTCACTGAATCCAACAAGACTAGTATTAGTGTCTTTAGTACACCAAATTCCCAAATCAATAATGTCAAACTCGTTCCTTTTTCATAAGAGTGTTGCACATTGGACATCATAATAACCATATCTAATGGAATCAAGAGTTTTTGGTATCAAACTAGTTTATTTTTTCTCCGAAAAAATAAACCATCTTGATTTTTATCAAAAGTGTTCTTTTGGGAAAATTTATTTGACTCATCTTAAAGGGTTTTTTCTAAACTAGGAAACTTCTTCTAACTTATGTTTTTAAGAATTTTATCAAATCTTTTTTGAAAACATAAACATAGAGTCATCTCCTAACTTAGATTCTTCGATCTCATTCGTGGTTTCACCAAAGTCATCATTAACTTTGCAATCCACTTGAAAATATACTATCTTACCCAAGCTCATCATTTGATGTGCAAGATTCATTTCATAAATTGGTAGGATATACCTACAAGTTTCTCAAAACCTAAAGTGGTAGTGTTATGAGCTTCTTCTATGGATGAGATTTTTATGTTATATCATTCGAGATGAAATCTCATCATCTTGCTGACCTGATTGGCATTCTAAATGGGCTCACCAAGAGCTTGTGCTTCATTGTCAATGTCGCGCAGTTTTGCATTATACGTGGTGATGTTTTCTTCTTCCTACATTCTCAAGTTCTCAAACTTATTAGTTAGCAACCTTAGTTTAGTTTGTTATACACTAGAAGATCCCTCACAGTGTCTTTGAAGGGCATCACATGCATCTTTGGCAGCAATATAGTTGGCTATAATTTTGAACATGTTTAATCTACTGTTCCAAAGATAGCATTCAATGCTTTAGAGTTGAGATTTGCTAAAGATATTTCATCATTAGTTCAATCAATTTCACCGTTTGCATGATAGTCACCATCCGTATCGATGAGTTTTGGAGGTGTCCATCCTGAAAGGATTGCACGTCAGGCCCTTTCATCCATATAGTTTATGTAGGCCCGTATTTTGATTTTCCAAAATAAAGTAGTTGGAGCCATCAAGGATAGGGGGACGAAATATGGTTTTTTTTTAGGAATATCCATACTAACAAATACACAGTATCAACACTTAGTGTCATCAAATGTTGGCGCTAGATATCAATTGAAAGAATTGTAGCATGAACATATTCCAACTTTTTGACAAAGTATAGATGAGATCACATATATAATCACATTTGCAATCACATGCCGTGGAATAAAAAGAAACGAAACAAGACACAAGATGTAAAAATTTATCTACAAGCTAACAAGCTTGTAGATGTGCCTTTATGGTGAAATTTTTCACTATTAAAGCCGTTTGATTCCATATAAAATGAATACTATAATTAACTAGTAGAAAAACAATGAAAACTTCTATCTAGAGAGTAGATCTAATCCTTGTAATACAACTCATGCAACAATAGATATGTACGGACTTCGTTTATCATAATACTTTTTAGGAAATTTATTGTTAGATTTTGATGATACCATGTAAAACTTAGAATATGAAGTTGGCACCCAATTTTCCATGTATTTTTATTTTGTAATAGATACGACTGCATAAGCTGAGATTCAACTATGTTGATGAATGCAAGAAGTCAACTGAAAACTGAAGTGAAGACCCAGCTGTGTGTCAGCTGAGTGTAGTAAAGATAGAAGGCACAGACTCGACTGAAGAAGATTCAACTGAGGAACAACTGAGTAAAGGTTGAATAAGTGACATTCAAGTCAGTTACGAGCCGAGTCCACCAGTTGAACTGATAGTTGTGTCATTCCTAAAAGATTGGAGCTGACTCAAGTCAAAAGGGTAAAGGCAGTTATCAAAGTCGACTGATATTAATCCGTTGCACAGAAGTCAATGATATTACTTAAAATAGTAATACATCCATTTTGCTATGTGTTAAAGTGCTCATCCGAGAAGTGTGCAAAAAGAATAAACCAATGGGAAGCACTGAAGCTTGTTTCAGGCCCTAAAAAGCTGCAGGACCATTTAATACGAGGAAATATCACCATCACAAGCTGAAAGTCAAGAAAAGACAAGTCAACGAACAAAAATTCTCATTTTGAAAATAGCCTATCTCTTCAACGGGCAAATTTTCAAATGAGCACTATAAAAGGTTGAGGAATCAAGAAAAAAAAAAGAGAACCACGGACGACCAAGCAAAAATTCAAGCAAGCAAAACCTGTAATCATACTCTCAAGCTTATTAAGATATTCCTCAAGCCTAAATTCGAAGGAACTCGATCCAACACACTCTGTGAAGGAAAGAATACTTCATCCAGTTGAAGAGAAAACAATTTTAAGACTTATAAGGGATCTACTCTCCAAGATTGAAGGAGCTGTAGTAAGGTTCAAGGTCGAACCAGAAGATTCGAGCTCGTTGGAAGGCTGTGTGATCAATTCCAAGGGTTTAATTTGAAGCTGAGCTGAAGTAACAAGGCAGCTGTCTTGTGAAAAAGCTGAGTCACAAGAGAAGCGAGTTGTGTGATCAAGGCTGTCTCAGACTGAGAACTACTTTGTAAACTGATCTATTACTTAGTGGATTCCTCCAGTAGTTGGAGAAGAGTGCATTAGAGGAATTATCCCATGTGAGTGGAAATTTTCTTTGACTACTCTTAGTTTTCTATTTTATTTTTTTCCCAATTCTTACATTAATTTAATGCCCATGTTTTTGGTTGTTTTTTTGCATGATAAATGATTTTTTTTTAAATTGATCATTGAGTTGCTCAAGTTGTTTATAGAATAGTCAATTCTTGTTGTTTACGAAATAGTCAATTCATGTTGTTGGAATATTTTCTTTCTCTCATTGATTATTATATTGAGAAGAGTTGACTATTTTTCAGTTAAATTAAACAGTTCACGTGAACCATTATTATTTCACAATTTATTTGGAAAAAAGATGAATTGATCTTTTTTTTTTGACAGAAAAATGAATTAATCTATTTCATGAGAAAACACAAAACTTTAACTTCTACTTGGAACTAGTAATTCACCCCGTACGTTGCACGTTTATTTTTATTTTAATATTATGGTTTTATAATATCTATTAACATGAACTGGTATATATTACTTTATTTTAATAGTAATATTCGTATAAGGTTATTAAAAACAAAAATATATCTATCAATTTTATATTTTCAACTATAAACTTAAATGTCTAATTCAACTCGTTCAGAAATATCCCTCAATTTATGCGTGTCTCTAAATTATTGTTTTATATATTCTTTTTTTTTTTCTCACACACCTCTCTATAAATAATTATATATAGTATGTGAGACATGTATTTCTATATTGTACTTGTATTGTTGAAAAAAATGAACTATTATGTCATTGATATAAATGTTAGTAGTATCAACATAAATTTTACAGCAATATCATAGTAATCCACTAAAAAACTTACGAACATAAACATGATATAACTGAAACAGAGTATAGAAATAGTACAATTGATATCAATATTCATTCTTTGACATTTATTTTCAATAGATGTATGTAAACCCCGTGAGTTTTCTTATTTTGATCAACAATGAATTGATGTGAATCTCTCTCAAAAAAAAAAAAAAGAATTGATGTGAATCGTTCATCAATCAAAAGAAATGATAGAATACACTGGGAAGTTTGACAATCCAAAAATTTTTAATGGGAAGTTTATTTTAAAATGTAACATCAATCGATTAATCCTATATAAATGATTATATAATTCACAACAATTTATTTAATGGCATTGGTTGACAATATGATTATTAATTATCATATATTGAGTTAACAACACATTATTTTCGTTACAAAAAATCTTTCTATTGACTTACCAAAGCAAACGATCGTCAATTTTGGATAACTCCAAAACATACATTGATCGCTAGATATTGATTATTTCATCTTCCAATATTAATTTATGGTTAATAGACTATAAAAAATAATAAATACTAATTGATTACAAATACCAATTAAGTAATTATATAATTGATTTTATAGGACATTTGTAGTATTGATTGATCATGTCAATTATTTAACTTCAATTTGATTAGTTTTATTAATATCATATCAAGATATGAAAGAGATATGTACAATTTTCAAACAATTTAATACTTGTTACCATTTTTAGTTTTATAAATATTTTAATTAGCTGTTTTTCTTAATTAAGGTAATATATTGTTGTCCAATCATAAACTTGTGTACCCTTGGAAATTAAAAAAAACTCCTATTGACAATTATTGTCTTTTTTTAAGTTAATATATTTTTCTAATTTGACAAATCTTTAATCATAAGGTACGATTGTCTTAATATTTGTTAAACTTCTTGTCAATTATCATGTTGTGTGTAGCATAGCCAAATACAATTAAAAATATATAAATAGATACTCTGAATTATTTTATCAAAAGCTTAGTTTTAAAATTCTTTCAATCAATGCTTGATGATATATATAGATTAAATAAATACAATAATAAATAATTATTGTATCTATAGTAATGATTACAGTCAATTTATTGATTGTCTAGGACAATTATAAGATTGATTATAGATGAATTTTCAAATTTCAAAAATACTACAATCATGACCGAAAAGACAATTAGCCAATAAAATATTTATGTTACTAAAGATTATTTTCATTGACTTACCAAATCAAAGAACCGTTAATTTTGGATAACTTCAAAACATGCATTGGTTAGGAGAATATTTGGATTGATTTGTCCAAAATTGTATCTTATTTTATATATTTTTTATTTTTTTTCCTGATTGAGTTGCCTTAGTTATATCATATATATACTAATTTTATTCGATAATAATTAGAGTTGTTAATTATTCTTAATTAAGCAAACTATCATGAAATTTTACACCAACGTTGATCAGTGGACCAATTAGAAGATAATTCATTTTTCTAGACCGAACTTAATTAGTATTTGTTCACACTCCTGAAAATACCAAATTTCAAAAATAAATATAATATATAAATATTGCAACAACAATCGAGTCAATATGAAATAAAAATCCAGATATTCCTTCAAAAGCATGATATAAAAATTAAACATCTTATTAATAATAAAATATTTTCGAAATCATCCATAAAAAGTCCATAATCCAAAACCAATTTAAATATAAATAGAAATTGGCAGCAAAAAAAAAATAATATTTCAATCAATATATGAAAGAGATATATACAATATTTCCGAGCAATAAATATTTATTACCATTTTGAGTTTTATAAATCTTTCAATCAATTGTTTTTCTTAAGCTAATATATTATTGTCCAATTATACAATTATACTCCATTGTGAATGAAAAACAAATGCTCCATTGACCAATTATTGTCTTTTTTTATTAAAAACTAATATATTATGAATTTGCTAGATTAATAAATCTTTAATCTTAAAGTGCAGTTTCCTCATTTTTTTCTTACACATCTTGTCAATTATCTGCTCACATAGTATTGTCAAATTCGATTAATAAAATATTAATGGATATTGTCTATGAATAAAAGTACAATTAGATACCGCCAATTGTTTTACCAAGGCTCAATTTTAAAAAATCCCAATTAAAAGTTCGTTGTATCTATAAGATTGATTAGAAAAAATAGTAAATACTTATTGTATCTATAGGATTAAATATCACCAATTTATTAATTGTATACAACAATTATAATTTTGGCAACCACGTTGCATCAAAATCCTGGATTTCTCTTGCTTTAACCCGACACAATATTGTATTCCATTATGCCTTATAATTGCATCATTTTATTCTTTATGTATACCCTTGATAAAATCATTCCAAAACTTCATAGGTATAGGTTGTTGATAAAAACAAATATTAACAAAAATATCTCACCACTAAATAAACATAAGATATCGCGACCTTACACACACACACACACACACACACACACACACACACACACACACACACACACACACACACATATATATATATATATATATATATATATATAAGCCATAGGGGCTGACCATCCAAGTGTATCCATTCACATTATGGATGTCACAATGCTCTTTGAATTTGCATGGAAGACGCTGACACAAAAAATTTAATGTAATTACAATTTGTAATGAATTTCTGATTGAACAATATAAGAAGCCATTACAATAAGTAGATAGAAGTTCATTACCGAATTAAAACTATAAAACTAATAACAAAAAAAAATATTGCCTAATAAAAATAATTCAATAATTGCCGAATCAAAACTATAAAACTAATAATAAAAAAAATATTGACGGGGATAGAAGTTTATATATATGAACAGAAAATATACGTTGACGCAAAATATATTGACAGAAAATATGTTAGTATGAGGAATAATAAAAAAATAAAGAAATCATACATACAACAACTTACAAAAATACAACAAAACTATGAAAAATAATAAAAAAGAAACTCATAAAATATTGTCCGTACAAATCTACAATATGGTTTATATAAAAACTTTTGTTTATTGCATAATTCGAGTTCAATACTGTCGATGTTTGTGGGACACTTGCTGAAAATAAAAATAGAGGGGAACGTGAAGATGAAGCCATATTTGGTGGTTATGCTTCGTATTTAGGATCAACAATATCAAAGTGTTTCTCTCATGCAATTTAACTACTATAAATATAAGAGGATTTAACATAAATAATAAGCTTCTAAAAAAATCGACGAACACAAAATCAATTATTAATTCAATGGTGAAAGATACATAAAATCATAATTCGTCTATTTTAACTATTATTAGTTATTAAACAATTTAGGAAAGTTTGAATAATCATCAGTATTTAAAACTTAATTAATTAATATTATATTGTATAAAATTGCATCTACACCATTGCAACAAATAAACAATATATTTGATGAAGATATGATGTATAGAATCAACACGTTATTGTAACATATATTTAAGAAGAACTGATAAATACTAATATCAATTATGGTGAAATGTTATTTATAATTTTTAAAATCTATATATTATATATAGGTAGAATTGATACTATAAACTCACTTTTGGTATAAAGTAGGAACACCAGTAAATAAAATTTTCCTGATTTTTATACATATAAATAAGAATGCCATTTATGATATTTTCCTAATTTATATACATATAAAGTAGGAATACAATTTATGATATTTTCCTAATTTATATACATATAAAGTAGGAATATCATTTACAATCTTTTCTTATAATATTTTTCTAATTTATATAATTACAACGATTTTCTTATGATATTTTCCCAATATAAGATTTTATAATAATTACCATTTATAATGTTTGCAATTATTTCCTAATATAATAAGCAAAAGAGCGGGAAAATAAAATTTATGTACTTCTGCTATTATATATATATATAGATTAAGTCGCTCGTATGGATTTCATATTGCCTATGGTATTTCTTTAATATTTAATCTTCTTATAAAACCCTAACCTATGACGAGTTAGGACTATGAATTGCCACCCTTAATGGATTAACCCTATCCCTGAGAATCTCCACTGCCCTTGCCCTAGAGCTTCGTGAAGGAGGTGAATCGTGAGATGTGCCTCAACAAGTCAAAGTCCTGGGCTGCCAAAACCTGGTCACCACACAAGAAATCCTCCTCCACCCTATTAACAGGGGGATTCGAACCTCCACGTTTTGGGTGCCAGCAAATAAATAACACGCCACTCGGGTCCTTTACCAATTGAGCTATGCCCTGGGGCAGTCACCCTTCGATCAAAGTGTGCTGGTTTTGGTCTCACGTCATATATTGATTAAACTTACAAATAATGATGATTACGCGATATATAACAGATCATGTCTACAAATTCGAACTTTGCCAACTCGATTTAGAAAGGTCCCAAATCTCTTAAAACCAATATGAAGTAGCAAAAATATAATTCTTATATTTTTCTTTCTTCACAAAACATGAATTTATGAAATAAAAGATACTTAATAATCGCACACTTGACGTACAAGTTTGCAATCGGCAAACACACACACACACACACACACATATATATATATATATATATATATATATATATAAACTCCTCCAAATTATCACTCCCTGTCCCTTCTAAAGTGGCTGCCTTCGGATGGAAATTGTAGCCTAAAATTTTTTGATTGGTTAGTAGAACCAAAAGTTTGTGTCAATTAGCCTCTTTTGTTTGTTTTTTTGGGGGGGAGGGGGTTGGCCGGGGTAACTCTTGTACTCCCTAAATAAAAAAATAGCTTTTTTTTTTGCTTATTAAAACCAATCCTCCAAATTATATATGCTCGGTATAAATTTAAAAATACAATCAAAAAAAAAATTAAAATACAATGATGCCAATCAATCATCAATGGCTCCTTCAGAATGACAATCAGGTGAAATTATAATAGTTTGCTTAGTTGATTTTCACTCACAAATAGCCCATGAAAGGCAGTGGGCACCCTCCCAGGTAACTTAACAGCAGCAACAATTTCAAGTGTGGGGGACTTTGCATCCATTACCAAGAACTTGGTCTCTTTAGTATTCTCATCATGGACATATACCACTACAAAACCATCATCCTCATCTGCAGTCTGATTATCAGGCTCTCTAGGAATGAAAAATGGCTCATTACCCGTGCATCCTGGCCCATACATGCGGCTAGCCACTACGCAGTCATGGCAATCGTCTAAAGATAATGATAAATCGACCTTTACCAGCCCTATGTTCATCATCAGTGGAGCTATCTGAGTGGCGTATGCATACCTATATTTGAAATCAGGACGAAGACATTATAATTAAACCCCTTTTGTATGTGTTCGTGGCCTGTTATATTATTAGTCCATATCTTCTATTCTCTATTTTCTGTTTTATTTGGTGTTACAATACATTAGATAGATGGAGACATTATAAATTTCAAAACTGATCGGATATTAATACGTGAAATGCATATTACTTGAAAATATAACATGTTTTTGATATGAGGAAGTTAAAATAAGCAATTTGCCCACAAAAATCTAAAAATTATCAATATTTACGTGATATAATTTTAAAATTTCCGCACAACTCAAGTAGAGCCTTCTTATTAATTATAGTCATTTCAAACATGTATGGATGGCAATAGGTGGGTCAAAACCCGGCTCCACATTGAACCCGGTCCGTTTGGGGTGTGTCTAAAATCGGTCAAACGGATCCTGGAGCGAGTTACATTGCCGTTTTTAAAAAAAAACCACCTGCCCCAGATGGGTAACGGGTCCTTATGAACCCGCCCCTGACCTGCCACGTATATTATTCAAATTAATAAGTTGTCTCTCTAAGTAATATTCTGCTTAGCTTGCGTTCGATTAGGGCTTGTAATTCTCTGAAAATTTCTATAATGCCTTCTTCAATTCTTCCGTCTTTTCTTGACTCTGCCAAAACTCTCTCTCTCAATAATAGTATGTGACAGTGCACTTGTTGAACTGTTTTATTAATTTGTTAGTAGTCAATAATAGGCTAATTAATATTATAAAATTGTAAAAGACATGTTGGAATTAAAAATAGGATGTAAGCAGGGGTCAAAAGCAAAAATATAGTTTTGTAGCTTGTCTGTTACAATATTAAGTCGCTGTCAGTATGTTTTTGGCGGGTCCGATGGGTTCAACCCACCGGATTGCGGGTCCAACATGGGTTCGGTCCAGATACGGGCGTGGTGGGTTATTAACTTATAATATTGACTTTCTTTGCGAATAAATTCTCAAACAATTAATTAATGTCCTTTTGCTTTTAAAATTATAGCAAAAAACTTAATCTAACTTCAAAATTAAAATAAAAGTAATGTTTTTTCCCCATATTTCTACTCAAAAACACAATATTTTTTTAAATTAAAAAATATGTACGATATCATCATCTTGTTTGAAAACAAATAGAGGAAAAAGGTATATTTTTACGGGGACATTGAAATTTACTATTATTTCTTAATTGGTTTGAACTTAATTTTCTGTTTATTAAACTATTTAATTAAAAAAAATTAGAAAAAAAATTAGAAAGGAATTAAGATGTTATATTGTTACCTGTTCTTCTTTCCGATATAGGCTGGATGAATAGTTGGCATGTCGAGAACTCTGGTCGACAATTGACGCCTGAACAAAATCTCCTTCATCTTCACACTTATTCTAATTTCTTCCATTTTTACCTCCGCCAAATCCAATCTCTCCAATGTCTGTTTGACTAATGAAAGATTAGCCGCCACCACCACCAACGTATCCCCCCCGTCTTCTTCCCATGCGTTCACCGCGTGCGATATATTGAACTGTGGAACATTGACCCACCACATTTCACTCTCATCTTTAGCGTATTTCTTGATAACCCCAATCCTCGGCGTTTTAGCAAGATCAATTCTCATGGGTGGTTTCCCTTTCAAAATCTCACTTGGGCTTATGGCCATTTGAACATCATTGAAAATGGCGTAATTTTTTGTCACAAAAAAGTCGTGGATCAATGATGTTCTTTTCATGGAGAAGATGGGCACATCAGGCTGTTTTTTCCCATGTGAATCGATTCTGAAAAATGTTAAACGTGGAGAAGAAATGTGGTATCTGAAAGCAAAAGCTTCCCCTGTTTCTTGATCAATTTTTGGATGGGCAATCATGCTCAAGAATTCTCCGGTTTCGCGGCAAAGATGAAAATTACAAATGACCAAGAGTTCTTATGTCTCCATCATATGTCACTTTTATCTCGTAAGGAAGATTAGACTCACCGGAGGAATATCTTTTTTTAATTAGTTGGAGAAATGGCGAGAAAGGAAGAGGATAAATTTGAAATAAATTGTAAAATTTAGGGTTCGAATCCTAATAAAAAATATTATGTAGGGTGAGTTGATACCATTTAAGCTATATAGCTAGTGTCACCTAGAGTTTAGAGGAATATTAACACACCGAAAACTGTCTTATATTGGTATCTCTTAACATGATAAGTATGTCACACTAAAAAAGCAAGAAAATCATTCCAAAAAAGAGTAAGAAAAAAACCATAAGGGATGTAGTTTAATTAAAAAAGAAGGTCTCTTGTAGGACCGTTTTACGCATCCTGATTCCTAAGACCGATACTATAATTTCGATCCGGATCCATACCCACCTATTATTTTAAAAAAAATGCTCTAAATGAACTAGCCAGGAATCAAACCCGCATCTATACAGTGACAATGTGTTATTCTACCACTAGACCACTAATGCTTGTTGTACAATTTTAGTATAACCATATATATAACCCATTCATAAATATGTCTGGTAAATTAAAATAAAATTAAAACCCCTCTAAATGCAGAGATTGAGAATCTAATCCAGGTCTATACCATAACAGTGTACTATTCTACCATTAGACCACTGATGTTTGTTGTGTAGTTTTAGTATAACCATGAATATAACGTCATTCATAAATTATCAAATTCTCAAAGCTCGTCATATTTATTTTCCTTCTTCACTGTACTAGACTCTTAATATTTGAATGTATTAAAAAACATGATATTTTATCTCAATAAATGCATACTTTTACTTATAAAAGTGCTACTTTAACTACATCATATTTATTTTTTATTTTTCTCTTTCTTTTGTTCCTAGTTTGTAAATCGTATTAAGAAATCGATACTTTATCTCAAAAACGGATAATTTTACTTATAAAACTGTTACTTTAACTATATCATATTTATTTTTATTTTGCTTCATTCCTAATTTGTGAATATATTACAAAAAATGATACTTTATCTCAAAAATTAGATACTTTAACGTATAAAAGTGTTACTTTAACTCTGTTTTTCACATATATATATTATATTATTGTAATATATTCATACTTTGTGACTATATTAAAAAATATGTTACTTTATCTCAAAAAACAAATATTTTTACTTATAAAAGTATTACTTTTAACTCTATCATATTTATTATTCAGCTTTCTTTGTATTGAATTCATAGTATGTGACTATATTAAAAAGAGATAAATACACTTACCCATCCGAACTATGCTGATTTTTACACTTTACCCTCCAAACTTTACCTCGTGACACTTTGCCCCCTGAACTATGAAAATCGTTACACTTTACCCTATATAGACAATTTTGCCCCTAGGTTTTATTCTTTTTAAAACAATAGTTCAAGTTATCCCTTTAAACTCTATTTTGTGGCAATCTACTACATAGTAATAAATTTATTGCATTAATCATTAATCATGAAAATTTTACTCCATAAACAATTTGCTTTTGGATTTTTCGAGAAATAAGAACCCGATTTTTCTGTAACTTATTTTGTTCGTGGCATTGTTACACCTACTTAGATCCAGTCTCTATTCAGAGGTTTTAAATGGATCATGTCAGGTTTCCAGCCTATAAACTCAACAAGACATACTTTTATCCAGATTTTATTTCAACTATTTATCCGTATACAAATTGGGTCTTTAGACTAAAAATAGAAATAGTCCATTACGACCATATCAGGCCCAACATGCTTCCGTAAAATTAATAAATCCCTTAAAATTCATACCTCTTTTGACCGAAACAAGATCACGGGGTTAAATGGTTCGCAACGCCACCAATGGAAAATTACGCCCCGGATCGTTTGACAAACGACTCCTCACCACTGTTCAACCTCACCTCGGGGAGATGATCTGCAAGTTATCCGACTCCTTCGAAAACTCCGGCCACGGCCTTGGTTCGTTTCCTACTCCAAGGCGTAAAAGTAATTCTTCAAAGGGGATGAATTAATAGAACATTATGAACACATGTTGAAAGCGAAAGCCTCTTTTTATTAAGAACTTATAGAAATATTTATTACATTAGTAATCTCCTTTTGGGAGGAGAATCTTTGGTTTAGCCTCTCATAGCCGAGGCTTGCACTCAAAAACACATAAAATTTGAAAACTAAAAACACTCAAAAAATAATACAAATTTTTCACTCGAGACTTTATTATAAGAAAACTAAGGAAAATGTTCGATGTCCTCGCTTCTTCCTTCAAATCCTCGCATTTTATAGAGGTAAGTCCCAGGACTTCAAAGGCGGACTTCAAATCTTGGCGATATATATGACGTCATCGCTTCGTCATATCCCACATTATTGCCTCGCCACCGGTGGTTTTCTTTTTCTCCCGCGTGACTCGGCCCATGTGATGTTTGTTGGGGAATCTTTTAAAAATTTGGTTTACGTGGTCCCCGAGGATAACGCGTTTTGTGAGTGGGCCCTTATCCTTTCCAAAATGCATGATCTTGTCGGTCGGGTTTGGGTCGGAATCCTTTCCCAAACTCGGGTTCCTTTTGTTCGGGGCATGCTTGACAGATCCTGGTCGACCCAACGGCCAACATGCGCCATGTTACGAAATTTCCGGTAAGTTTCTTTGCTTGCCGGAATCTTGTTTTCCCGAGAATTCTTATTTTGGTCTCGAAGAGTTCTTCGCAAACCCCGTGGTTGATCCAAACATCGAATTCAAAAGGAAAGATCCATTCGCCGACCTGGAAGAACTTGAATGGATATTTGACTTTGTCCATTTTAGACAAACCCAAAGACCCCATGCTCGTCTGGTAGAAGCTTCGTCTTGAAAAATGCTCCTACTAACACTCGGTCCTTCTTCCTGAAGCCGCTTAATGTATTTTAAAGCATTTCCATCCGGTCTTCTTAGCTTGATGAAATGAAAAGCTTCATTAAAGCCTTTCTTCGCTGGTTCAGGAGTTGCACTGATAAAATACAATTCCAAAATATCTCCTCGGCCAAGTGTGGATTATTGGCCCAAGTCTCGTAAATCGCTTCTCCAATCCATTTCGGTAATTTTGAAATTTCTGAAATCCTGGTGACACAAAGATAGATTGAAGCTAAAGCCCCAAAAGTATACCATTCTCGTATTTCATTTGGATGACTTTCTCGTTTCATCCAAACTCGGGATACTTGCCTGAGATATCAACCATTGTTTTCTCTGGGTTAATACCTTGTCTTGTAACTAGTTTCTCCCATTGCCTCGATATACCCGCATAGGAGAAATCTTAATCTCGTCGATTTGAACCTTAGATTTGCCTGTCGTGGCCTAAGATTCAACTCTCCCTCTTTTACCTCGTAGGTCTTTGGGTTGACTTGAAGACTCGGGTTGTGACACCGGAGCTTCAACATTCGTTACGCTTTGTACACCCTCGGGGATGCATCACCTGCAACACTTGTGATTATGGTACTTGAATCCATAACCTCCGGGTTAGAGCCCCGTACTCTCTCGGCCCCTTTTTGCACCGTAGGAGATGCGGCTGGAAGAGAGGCCCTTGCGGCGCTAAGAACAATTGTCCTTGAGCGAATCGGCATGCTCGTATTTGACTAGAAACGGTTTCTGGTCACTGTTGAAGTCGTCCGAATTCGCATTGAGACATAATGTCCCAAAATCTCGTTCTAGACTCTCCAGGTTTTCCCTGAGATGTCTTACTCGTTTAAGGACCTCGTCGAACGCGTCCTTCTTCCATCTCGTGTCAAGAAATGCAAGAATATTTTCATGAGATTTTATAATGACAATATCATAATCATAATATTGACATTCAACTTGCCATCTAAGTAATCGAGCCTTTTCTCGGTTTTGATTCAATTTTTTTTTCGTAAAAGCCTTGACACTTGAATTATCAATTTTTAAAGTAAACTTTTTAGCCATAAAAATAGAGGCCATTTTTTAAAAGCCTTTCTCGATTTTGCAAAGAATTCTTTCTCGTTAATATGCCACCGAGTTGCTTCACTAGGGGTGAATAAACCGTTGCAAAGATATCGGATGGCACTTCCTCGTTTGGTGTGACTTTCGTAAGAACCGCTGCCACCAATCATCACGCATCCGTGTGTAAAGAACCGATTCGTCCTCGTCTTGGGAATTGCAAGCTTTGGAAGCTTTTTACAAACTTCTTTAAGTTGCTTAATTCCTTTTGATGTTCATCTTCCCATTTGAATATCGCATCTTTTTTTAAGCAATGGGCTAAACACCTTTCTCGTAGTATGCTTTAGATTGTTAATAAACATTCCAAAGAAAAATTAACAACTCCAAGAAAACTCAAGTCGCTTCTTGTCTTTTAGTGTATCCGAAATCCTCAGATCTTTTCCACAATATGATTCTGTAGAATAATTCCAAATTCATCGATTTCAATTCCGAGGGAATTCAATCGTTTTGTTGCGATTACGCCTTCTTTTCTCAAAGCACTAATCCTTTTTGTGACAAACATCTCAAAATATTTCCAAATGTTTGAGATGCTCCTTCATGTTCTTTGATGCGATTAGAATGTCGTCGATATACACAAACATGAAATCAAATAATCTTTGAAAAGATTATCCATCTTTCTTTGATATATCTATCCGGTGCGTTAGCCAATCCCATAGGCATCACGTTCCAAATATAGTGTCCCCGTGGTGTAGAAAGCTATAAACTTCTTACTTTCTTCCTCCATCTTAATCAGTAGAATCCGGACTTGCAATCGAACTTTGAGAATATCTTGACACCTTTGATACGATTAACCAAATGTTCTCTCGCTTGGGATATAGTATCCGTCGAACTCCAAAATGTTATTAATCCCTTTGTAATTAATAACAAGTCTTGGCTTTCCTCTTTTGATTTCTCCATGGTTTCTGACTAAGAATCCTGGACTGCTGTATGGAGAAACTCATGGTGCAATTAACTTAAGGTCAAGATGTTCCTTAAGTATCTTTTGCATATCCTCACGATCTTCTTGGTTCATAAGGATTGGTTTGAATCTTACGAACTCGTACTCCTTTCCAGGTTTAACCTTTAAGAAAGCTTTAAGCTCATTCTTATCCCACCAAGCCAAAGGATCTTCATTGTAATTCCTTTGGATCTTCTTCTTGATATCCTCGAGTGATATTTGTTCCTCTATGGTTACATCACTCCGTGGATTCTCCATTAAACTCATCCATAATTCTGCAATGGCTTCTGGAGTGACTCGTTCTTCTCCTTGTACTCTGAATGAATACAAGTTATTATCCCATATCTTCTGATCCTTATGAATGGAACCAAATTGTCTATAGGATAATAAAGCTTCACCAAATTTCCTTCGATCCGCCATTTTTGGATTCCTAAGTTTGGCTTCATCACCACGCTTGCTGCGAAAATTAATAGGCATTTTTCTCACGAAATGCTTCCCGATCTCTGGACAATAATCTTATGATCACATAATGTTGTGAAAATAAGTCTTCTCGTTTAGTTCTCTTGTGTGAATCGCTTGAATGTTTGTAGGAAATTGTTTCCTAGCAAAATATCTCGCACTGTATCATGGAAATAGATTGGTGGCGTCTTTACTTTGTACCATAGGTCTTGCGCCCGCGCCTCCGATCATTATTTTCGCTTGTTTAATTCCCCATGTTAAGGATAAGAATCCTTTTAGAGAAATCCTTCCCGCAATAGCCAAAATCTTCTCCAATTTCTTTAGGAAAAACATCCGCTTTGCAAGACATATTCCGCACTGAATCAA
The DNA here is from genome assembly GCA_016081115.2 of Rehmannia glutinosa. Taxonomy (NCBI): domain Eukaryota; kingdom Viridiplantae; phylum Streptophyta; class Magnoliopsida; order Lamiales; family Orobanchaceae; genus Rehmannia; species Rehmannia glutinosa. The sequence goes on from CM071936.1 coordinate 103,584,093, forward strand.
TATAGGCGGCGAAATACTCGGCCAGTATTCAAAATATAACATTCCAATTGAAATGTATATGGAGAATGGACTAGTGGTCATCTAATTATGTATCTTTTATCGCCCATCGTGAACTCCATTCCTTCTTGTAATCTTTCCCAAGGTTTATGCTCCTCAAGAAATTCAATTCCCAAGTATTAATTGTTCGGGATCTTTCCCGCAACTCCCGTGATAGTGAGCTCAATTTCTCCTATCTTCAGGCTTCCTTGATACCTTCCAACGATTGGTTGTTGGAGATAATATAGAACATCACAAGGAAAAATGTTATCCTTTTGAGTGATGTCGAATATTACTTCAACCTCTCGCCATCCTTCCGACATTTCGGCTCTCTTTGCGGTTTTAAAAACATCGGGGATGCGCCCGAACTATACTTGGTCTCTTTTCTTCCCAACTACTGCTACTCACCATTCTCGTCTTTTTGGAAAGACATCCTTCTGTGCTCAACTCTAAGACTCGACTTTTGTTGAAGATCAAGTTGATCTTGAATTATCATATCAATCTCCTTAATAGTTGGAGATTCAATGATTTCTGTAACACCACCCCCGCCAAAGTCCTCAAAGATTCTTGGGACTTCAATAAATTCCTTTCTCAAGAATACTTGAATGATGGGTATTCGAGAGAGCATATGAAATCTTGTATGTGATCGAGTAAGGCCTGTTTCCTTCTTTCATCAAATCGACTCTTTTGAAATCTTGATGAAGGGTTAGGACTCTCATCAAGTCTCGATCTCCCAAATTGTATGCAATTCTAGGATAGACATTAAATGCCAATTTCCCCGCATACAAATTTCTCAGAATCGCTCCAAGGCATGAATCCTTGAGATGCGAGATTCGCTTGTCAAAGACAAAGCAAGATTAAGAGGCGAATCTATTCCTTCTTTGAATGTTGCTTTAATAATTACTCTTATGGCTCCGATATGAATCCATGAGAGTGTATTTGCAACTTCTCTTTTAACTTTGCTTTTGATCTCTTGTATTTCTCTAATAGGGACCAACGCATCTCGATCGGTTCTTGGTAAACTCCATCTAATAGCAAATTCTCCGGTTGTTACCACGGGATAATTTGGTGTTTTTCTCAAGTTACTGAAACCCAATTTTATCCAATGCTTTTTCCATAGCTCCAATTGTAAATCCATCATAGACTTGAAGCTTTGGATCTTCCTTCATGATTCTCATAAGAGTTTTATGAGAAACCGTCGTGTGAGAGAGGAATCCCGACATATCCTCCCCGACTATCTCGCTTCAAGAATTTCTTCTTCACTGATTAAATTTGAGTCACTTCCATCATCGAATAGATCTCTTCTTCATAGATGCTTTCATCCGAGGGAATATCCTCGAATTGATACACCGTATTAAATCCTCGATAATAGACAGCTTCTTCGATTTACGGTGTGGCCTCGAACTGTCCTCGACTCCTTTTTTGATTGTCCTGGGCAATCCGTTGAGATATGCCCTCTAGCTCGCATGTCCAAAGAATTACATCTTTTGAAACTTTCATTAGCTCTCGTGTGAGCACGCCTGAAAGTTCTTCTCCTGGATTTCTGCTGGTACTTGTTTGATTAGAACCCGATGATGAGGTTCTACTCCCGCTTGTGCTAGTCTTTTTGTCCCGTTTTGTAACTTCGGGCTTTTTGTTTTGACCAGAACCTTCTAGGTCTCCATGAAGACCTGCTTCTTTTGTTGTTGCTTCCTCGGCGGTATGGATGGCTTCTCTCCTTCTTCTTCTTGTGCCGCCTTGGTTGACCTCCCATAACTCGTTGGGATATCATTATCCACGCAACATAGAGGAAACCGCTTTGTTAATTCCTCTTAATCTCTTGTAATTCTGTCAAAGTCGCTTGATAGCACCATTCGATAACTTGCCTTTAGGAAAGATATTTTTCTCGCCACGCTTTCTACTTGACTCCACCCTTGTATTCCCGATAAGCATTTCTCTCCAGGGGACTCGGAATCTTGGCAAAGAATAGTTGTGCGACTTCTTTTTTTTCCTCAATCTTGATTTCCACCGGTATTCATGAACAACTTGATATATTCGTCAATATGACAAATATCCAAGAACTCAAGGCTATAGAGGGCTTGTTTATATCTCTTTCTTTTTTTTTCATCCTCTAATCCTCGAAATAACTTTGTGCCGATGAACTCGTATTTTGAATAGTTTTGCCATACCATCGACAATTCCTTTAAGTGATTCCCCCATGTGACCGAACTTTTTTGTACTAGCATCGGTCATATCCCAGAGCAATCTTCACCGATCCTTCAAGACTCATTTCAAGGAGTAAAATGAATGAATCCTTTGTAAGATCGAGGGTTCCCGCTTTGAAATTCTCATAGTCAAGCCCATTCATCAATGAGGACTTCTCTATTTTTAAAATGCGGGATGTCCAGATTTAACATCAACCCATATGGATGTATTGGGTCGAGGTGCGATCTTCCATAAGGCGTCGATAAACATTCGGCCTTCCAAAGAGGTTGTCTAGTTCTGCCAAAGAGGGTTTCGTCCTCCTTTTCCCGAAAGTGGATCACTCCCGGTCGTGAAATCCCAAAGATGTGGCATCCTCTCGCCCCGAGCTCCATGATGCGAACCCGTGCTTTCTTCGACGTTAGGATTAACGGTGGCGGTGGTGGTGGAATTGGTCTACCTTGTGGGTCATAGGTAACCAAAGTGATTCTCACCGCGTTCATCTTTAAATCTACAATACCTAATCCCGCCAAGGATTCTCGCTGGGTCATGTAGATCCTTAAGATTCATCTTTTCAATATCCATCTTTTTAATTTTTGATGGATTTTCCTTTGATTAGAGCAATGAGTTTTTCCTCATCTCGTCATCTTTCGTATAACTTCGGTTGGTTTCTTTTTGGTGTAAATAGGTACCGCCCCAAAATCAATACATTTTCTTCCTCCGGATGAACTCGGTCATCCTCCGGTTCTTAACTCGTTTCAATATCATGAAGGAGTTCAAGAGTTTCTTCGATATTTCACCATCGTCTCCATCTTGTTCTCGATTTGATGAACTTGTCTTTGGTAGATGAATATGGCGGTTGCCATAATTCTCGCACCGCCTTCGGACTTCTCTAAGATCTTCTGAGAACTTAGATTTGTCTCGGAAGTATCTCGTTCCACTCGTACTCCATCGAATCATTATTCGATGGGAATTTTCATGAACCGTTTCTTGAAGGTTCATCAAGTGAATATATAGGTCCGGTTAAGCATCCGAATCGCTTATAATATTCTGCCGCATTTTGCATTTCTTAAGGTTTCCCCGTCGGCTCCTGCCGCTCTTTTTCTTCATGTTGGTATTCCCAATATGAAACCTGGTCAGGTGTGTTTTTGTGCATACATCGCCAATATTTGACGATATGTCCCTAGGGGTACATCTCGGACATCGGTCCGGATCCATATACTCGGAGTAAATTCTCCTCACCAATTGTTAATTACATAAATATAATAAATTTAACTAAAAGTTCTTAATAAACCTAGGCTCTGATACCATTTTCGAGGATCGCAAGACCATGAGGAGTAAATGTAGATCATACAATGAAATTTATGGCATAGGTGGTAAAGTGCAACAACTTTGAAGTTTAGAGGGTAAATCGTAACACAACTTTCATATAGCTAGGGTAAATCTGTAATTTAAGGCAAAGTGTAAGATTTTGCATAGTTGGGGGGGTTAAGTGTAACGATTAAAAGTTCGTATGGTTAAGTGTAAAACTTCGAATAGTTTGGGGGGTTGAATGTTTTTATCCCTATTAAAAAATGTGATATTTTATTTCAAAAAACAGGTACTTTCACTTTTAAAACATGATATTTTGTCTCAAAAAATATATATATTTTTACTCATAAATGTGTTATTTTAACTCTGATATATTTATTTTTCCTTCACTATAAGGTAATCATAATATGTGGCTATATTAAAAAATTTGATACTTTATATACTTTTTCTCATAAAATCAAGCGTATTTAATCGAGAAAAAAAAAGAAAAAAAAGAAGAAGGCTTTGACCATGACCTGGTCAACGGGATCATACGGGTCAATAGGGTCCATATTCTTACGGATTTAGACCCGTAAGACGGTCCTATATGAGTTTTTGCCTAATTAAAAAGCATTTAAGGGTAAATTACAAAAACCACCCTTTCAAAAAAAATCAGTTATATCTTTCAAGATTATAAATACCTCATAAATTATTACAAAGACTCCATTGAGGTTTGTATTTGTGTATATATAACAAATAACCATTTTTCGACAGGTTCCATTTGTTAAAGAAAAATAAATATATATATAGATGGAATATTTGTAATTTTGAAATATAATTGGGTAGTTTTGTAAATAATTTGAACCTCAATGGTTGTTCTGTAATTAACAAAAATTTATTTATCTTTTAATATTATAAAAACTTCATCAATGTAATACAAATACCTCCTTCAATAGGCATATTTTGTAAACAATTGGCAATGAGGCATTCATAATTTTAAAACATAACTGGGTTATACTGCAATTATGTTGAACTACAAGGGTAATGTTAATACTTCGCTCTTCCTAATTAATAATAAATATTCGGCTATCCAAAAAGTAGTGCCTCCGATTCCGAAACAAAATAACTCCGCTTTGATTTTGATTCACAATATAAAGACTATCATACTCACGTAAGATATTATTTTAATTATGTTTTTATTTTCTTATTTCAAAATTCACTATATATCCGGCCAATTCTGCGAGGGCATTTTTATGAATAGCTTTTTCCAAAGGCTCAAATACTTTTGAAACCTTACTTATTCAAAAAAAAAAAAAAAACAGTCTCTTTATTAAATAAATACCTAAAATACCCCATCGTTTAAACTACGGGGACAATAGTTTAAATGACAAGACCATTTGTTTAAACAAGAAGACTGGTAATTTAAATATTGATTTCACTTTTGTTAATCAACATTCAGGTCATATCAATTTTGGTACCCTGTGTTAATGTTTTATTTTTTTCATCATAAATTTTGGTACCATACATTTTACTTGTTAATCACTTATAGAACATACAAAATTTGGTGAATGTGACTAAAAAGTAAAACATAGAGTACTAAAACTGATTTACCCTCAATGTGGAGTACCAAATGTCAAAACACGATATAGTTTATGTATAAAAATTAGAATTATCCATAATTTAAATGATCATACTTGGTAGTTAAACTACAGGAAAGGTTGTTCAAGCTAACAGATCTACAATTTAAACTACATATATGATAGTTCAAACGATCATTTATGTGGTCGAAACTATAAAGACACATACAAACCAGCTAACACATATATATAAACACACCCAAAAGCACATAATCGCACGCACATAAACACCCAAGAAGAGAAGAGAAACATATGATAGAGATAGATAGACTTTTTAAATTGAAGAACGGGGAACTGTTAAATTTGAAAAGGAATGAATAATTTGTGCATTTTGAAAGCAAAATTTAAGGGGATTTGTGGAAATTTAAAAAAAGTTAAAGTCAAAAGACCAAAAAGAAAAGGTGGAGATCTAATGGCCATCCTTGATTTATATCACAAATATATCATAAGAACACTTGACGTGTATAGGTGATATTCAAATTAAGAGGCAAAACAAAATTTGTATCACCTAGAGCATAGAGTTTTCCACCGATGACGGCCACACTAGTGTTTGCCGTGCCATAGCCATTGATAATAGGGTTGAACTCTCCAGCAACAACCCGAGCAACACCTAGCCCCACACGAGCAATCGAAGCCATGATGCCATTAAAAGACGAGAAAGGACTTGGAATAATTGGATATCCCACATCACGCTCCAACATGTACTTGTAAGTCTTCACGTAGCGACTACAGAATGTAGCTTCTCCGCCATTGATTTTGATGATGTGAATCATCCCGTCGCCATCGAAAAGGTGGTACGGGCCCCGGGGCTTGAACTGAGGATTCGGCCCATTCAACAAATAAACTCCGTCTAAAAAACTCGGAAGAGAGCCTTCCACCACCTCACAGGCCGTGGGAGGAAGCTCATCCACCGGCGCAAGGTTGCCAGAAAGTATGATTTTTGGATCAATGGATGGCTTAAGAGGTAAGTCCATAAAGTCGCATATGAAATCATCTAATGACTTAAACGTGGATGCGAGTAGCGACTTCTTTTTCTTGTTTTGATCATCAAACTCAGGAACTGTTTGCTTAATCTTGAGTTTGATTCTTTCAGTTGTGCTTGATATAAGCTTCTTTACAGGCTCATGAAATGACATTTTTACGTGTATTTCTTTCAAGGGATAATTGGAAATGATGATATTCTTTGTTGGAGGACTTTTCTGATGAATTGCCATTTTTGAGACTACCTTTGGTTGAAAAAATCTGGGACGGAAAGAGGAATAAGAAAGGGAGTCCATTGGAAATTAGAAGATGGAGTATCTGCACAATAATTGAGATTACAGTAGTCTTGGTTTTTTGTGCCTCATTGAGATGGAGAATTCTAATTAATGTTTACGCAATAGATTGTCTTCAAATCACCAGGATATTTTGTGATTTTATCGACAAGAGTTGACTTGATTGATTCAATTAAAGATGTGCCCCACCATACATTTCTCTCTTTTTCAATAGCCATACTCCCATACGTCAGTCTACAGTTTTTTTTTTTTTTTTTTTTACGTTTCAGCCCATTTACGACTAATTATAATGTTGAGAAAAATTACATAAATTACACTTTTTTTTTAAATATACCACAAAATACGTTTCTATTATTTTCGTACCTTTTTTTTTCCGGTTCTGCATATTTTTTGATTATTTTTTATTTTTTTTTTCGTTTTTTTTGTTCCTTTATTGCTTTATATGTTATATATGTTGTTTCGATATTGTTTAAATTTGTTTCTTTGTTATTTTTATGTTGTTTCTTTGTTGTTTTGATGTTTCAAAAGAACTTTTACCGATTTTTTGTGCTATTTTTTATTCATGTATTATTTTGTACATTATTTCTATTGTTTCAGTGTTGTTCTATAATATTTTAATGTTGTTCTAATAATTATTTTTGTTGTTTTCATGTAGTGTTCAATATGTAAATACACTTTTTACCTATTTTTAAGCTTTTTTTATTCATGTGGTGTTTTTAATATTTTTTACGTTATTTCTGGGTTGTTTCCATACCGTTTTTAACGTTGTTCCGATATTTCTTTGTTGTGCCCTTGTAGTTTTCGATGTTTAAATACATTTTTTTTTACCTATTTTTAACTATTTTTGCTCATATGGTATTTTTTATATTGTTACTGGTTTGTTTCTATATTGTTTCCCGGTTGTTTCCATATTTTTTTATGTTTTCATGCATTGGATCAAAAATTGCATTGTGTTTTTTATTCATGTTGTTTCTATAATATTTTTAATTTGTTTAGTTTTAATATATGTTGTTTTATGTGTATATTTCTTGATTTTTTATAAGACTTCAAGTGTAAAAGAGGGCAAATTTAATTTTTCACTTAAATTTTATTAAAAGAAATATGTTTGAAACATGTTAGAAACAATCTTGAAACAAAACGTAAAAAAGTCCGAAATTTTTTTGGCGGGAGCGTAAAGCTATTTAAAAAAATGGGCGGGAGTGTAAATTTGGGTAAAATAGTACCGAGAAGTTTAAAGGCTGACATTTTCTCCAAAATGTGGAACATTTATGTCAATTGCCCTATAATGTTTCTTTAAGTTTTCTAGATACACTTTACAATTATCTTAGTCTTATCTACAATTTTTTTTGGTAGGTAATTTGGATTTTTCTTGTACTGATAATTGTACCAGTATGGATAATGTTTTTTGGGTTTGGAACTGTTACGGATAATAGGTGTAATTTATTATTCGGGTTTTGAGATGTGTACGAGTATTATTAATATTATAGGATTTTGGTAGAGATATATCATAGCGTAAACATAACGAATTATCAATACACTCATATATATATGATAATAAAATTTAAATATGTATAATTGTATCAAAATTACATCAATTGTTCATATTGCTTTTTATATGTTTTTTTGAGGAAATATTCATAGTTAAATATTTCAAAATACATCACTAATAAATCTCTGCATAATATTTTAAATATTATAATATATATCAAGATGAACACAATAGTTATTCAAAATTAAAAATAATAATTATGGGCTTTTGCAGTTCACAACAAATTTTATTGATAAAAAATTTGGATTGGAATGACAAAAATATCAAATAGTACATATACATATATAGATATACATAGTAAAAAGGAAAAGTTGGGCCTCTGATTTAAAGTGTGGTTCAACCCCTGGTTTCATCTAGCAATTTAGTATAACAATGAATGCTGAATATCACATGTAACAACTATGACATCAAAATTGGTCTATATACTAAGTTCATTGGCCTATTTTCAGAATTGGTCTATCATATTGTCCAAATTTGATCTTAGTCCAAAATATTTTTAATTTGTCCACATTTGGTCGAAATTATAGTGTTACTAGCTAGTATGCATTAAGTGACAGTAACCTTTATTTTATCACAAATTTACTAGTAACAAAATCATTGTTGACAATTTTAACATTAACTTGTTATGCATATTTTTTTTTTGAGGGAATTAAAGTTGTTATACATATTCATTTTTCTTACAGTGGCAGCTTTACCCAAAATTATAATTTTCATATTTTGGTTTTGATTAGCTCATGATGAACACTCGACTTCTTTTTAATTAAAAGTTGCTCAGATCAAATTAATTAATTAATAGATCAATTGAAAACAATAGATAGCGCAAAAATACTGGTGCCATTATATTGATTAATTAATCGTTACATTATAATATTCGGCCATGTGCATGGTGCTAGCAAGATATATAATTTTTTATTTAACTGAAATCCAGACCAAATCTATTATTTTATAATTAATTAGACTCAAATTAGTCGTAACTCGTAGGCATTTTGCTAACCCTGATTCTACTCCTATTACCACTGATATAATTAAATGGTGCTTGAAGTTTCTCACAACATTGACAAAATATATATTTATGATTCACATTCATTATTTGAACATGCTAGCTAGTGTTAACGCATAACGGTGACACCCACCCATATTACGTACTAGAAAATATATAGAGGAAATTACACAAAATACTATCATTTTTCAAAAAAAGACAAAAATACCATCATATTCCAAATTTACCCGACTCGCTCCTTTTCTTCCCAAATATACCCGCTTACTTTACGTTTCTATTCAGTTTTTTACCCCCTCCAGTTTCTTAACCTAGGTAAAGCAAATTCTTACTGGTTTGTCATCTTCTTTCCATACTTGATTTTGCGCCCATTTTTTTTGCGATTCTTCAGGCGTTTGTGGCCACGTTCTCCATTATTGGTTTCGGTTTCATTCGTTCGAGCTTCATCACTTTATTCCTAGGGTTAATTTGTTTTTCAACCTCTGGTATTCGTATTATTTTAATGGCTCCTAAAAACGCTCCTAAAAACTCTCCTCATAAGAGAATTTTGAGAAGTTCTTCGAAGATAGCAGCAGATTCCTCGAAAAAGAGGAAAGTTCAGAAGGTTGCTGCTGGTTCTATGGATTCTAAGAAGAGGAAAGTAGAAAAAAATTTGAGGAAGAAGCGGTTCTGGATGTTAAATCGCCTTCCAAAGGTGTGAAATCGAATGTCGGTGTTAAAGCTGCTGGGAAGAAGAAGGTTTCTTTTGAAGAAACCGATGTTGCTGAGGTATGAGTTTTGTGTATTTTGATTTGTACTCTTTTTGTTTGTTTCGATGTTGTTCTTATTTGTTTCTGTTATGTTTCTTTCATTTGTTTTTTATGTATTTTAAGTTGAAGTGGTTGTTGATTTTGTGTTTCTTTTATGTTTCTGTTTTGTTTCATTGTTGTTTCTAGGGTTTCAAGTATGTTCTTGACCTGGAAGCTTTCGATTTTCTCGAGTAAATACTGCCTTCTCGTTTGATGCTATTAAGAATATAAAGACCACCTTAACTGACACCCAACTAGAGGCATTTAAGAATACCTGTTTTGGATATTCCCTGGAAATGAAAGAAGTTGATTTCCAGAATCAGCTTGTTCATTCTCTGTTGAAACCTCAAGTCGTCCACTCGAAGAAGGACGAAATTGTTGTTTCTGTGGGTGGTAAGTTGTTGCGGTTTGGGTTGGGTGAGTTTCCTATTGTGACTGGTTTGAATTGTGTTGGTGTTAGGCCTTCGTTGTCTGGGGATGTTCAGAGCTTGGTTATATTTCAGAAGTAATTTAATAGTAGGAACAAGTTTAATAGGTAGTCGATCGAGGAATGTTTTTTACTTCGTGTTTGGGGTGATGAGGATTTAGACGCACTGAAATTGGCTTTATTTTATTTTCTCCATTTTTTTCTTTTTACTTCTACCGGTAGTTCTGTCGAGATGTCATTTTTTGAGTTGGTTGACAAGGATATGGATGTTTTTGACACGTATCCTTGGGGAGTGAGTTGTTCGATGTGACGATCGTGAGTTGAGGCAAAGAAATCTTGTCGAAAAACAAACTTCAAGGCGAGGAGAATCTGATGGGAAGCGTACGAAATTCTATAGAATTCAAGGATTTCCGCGTTGGCTTTCCGTATATGGTTCTATGAGTCTCGCCCGAGAGGTGAGCGGCAAGTTTTGTGCTCGGGTTGATTGTGAGATCCCCGAGGATTTTGAACTGGAATTGTTCAAAGTCCGGGAAAGACAACAAAGTTCGTGCCAAAGACCTTGACATGAAGATATTTAATCGGTCGGCTGAACAGGCAATATGATTTTACTATTTTTTTCTTGCTGTTTTGTTTCATTTATGTTTCAGAATTGTTTCTTTTATGTTTCTGACTTTTGATTTTTTTTTTATTTCAGTTGGGTTTGAAGAACTTGTGGCCTACTAATGATGAGCTTGTGCAGCTGGGCATTCAGACATTCTATGATAAATCAAAGTACACATTCAGCCCGATTGACGATGATTTTATTGTTGGAAGGTTGAAGCGAAAGGAGGCTGTGGGTGGTAGTGGCTAGAATCATATTGTTGACGACATTGCTAGGAACCAGCGGTTGTTTTCTAAGGATTTTGAGGCTTTTAAGGTTTCAACTTCAAAATTCTTGGAAGAACAATTTGCTATTATTTTCTCTGAACTTGCCGATATTAAGAGGAAACTAGAGGTTCTCAATTCTCATACTTTTTTTTGTTGTTTTTAATTATAAGTATTTTTTTGTTATCTTTCTAGATTTTTCTTGTTGTTTCTTTTTTGTTTCAATATTGTTTATTTGTTGTTTATGTTCATCACATGGTTGTTGTTTTTTATGTAGGTTCGTGGTGTTGTCGATGAAGTTGAGAAGGTTGATGAATCGGAGTCTACGAGTGAAACTGAATCTAATGGCATGTCATTAGGTTCAGGTTCTGAGGAAGATGGATATGAGGAAAAACATGGAAAGGATGAGGTTGATGATGGGAATGTGGATGTTCCCATTGGCAAAGCTGGAAAAAAAAATGACGCTGGTGAAGGTGATTTGAGTGCTGCAGAGGGTGTTGCAGCTAGTGGGTTGGTTAGTCTGGAACAGGGCATGGATAACGTGGTTGATGAATCAAGGAAGGGTGGTAGCGAGAGGGAGAATATGTTTGATGAATCAATCAAGGACCGTGGCGAGGTTGAGAAGGTTGCTGATGAGACGATCAAGGACGGTGGGGAGGAGCAGAAACTCCTTAGTTCTCAGGAACTTGACAATCTCAACCTTTCTCAAATTGATGACATATTAAACACTGCAAGTCAAGCTGCACTGGGAAAGGTGTGTTTAAATTATAGGTTATGTTATTTTGTTGTTTTTGGATTCTGTTTGTTCTTTATTATTTTATTCCCTTTTGTTTTTTTTTTGTTTCAGGGTGCTTTGAAAAGTCCAGTTGGTGTCTCCTCCGATCTGTCTCCTTCTATGAAGAGGGTTTTGAAACCGTCCGTTGCGGTGAGAACTCCATTCACCACTAACTTTGAGTCTTCTGGTGATACTGTCGCTGAAGGTGGTGAACCCGCGGACGTGGTGATTGGATTGGAAGACGCCGGTGATAAAGATTCCGTTGTGGATGCTGGCGAAAAAGTTCCAAAGCCCTTGGTTAAGGGAGGTGCCCGCTGGACGAGAATATGGGTGAAGGTCCGGGGATAAGGGCCCTGTCGGATGGGTTGAATGACTGGCTTGCGGAAGAGTTTGATTCTCAAGGGTATACATCTTTATTATTTTCATATTTGTAATTAATAACTATCTAAAACAATTGTGAAACCATTTTGAAACATATATGAAACAATTACATAAATGTTTATAAATTTGTGATTAGTTTGTTATTTTTGGTTTTGTGTTTATTTGATACTCTTTTTCAGCCCGAATCGATACTCGGAGGAAGATGACAAAGTTGAGCCTTCTTTGAAACTTGGTGTCTGCGAAGTGAAGTCGAAGTCATGGTTTCACAACCTGTATTATGTTGATGAGTACTTGGCTTCTTCTGTAAGTTTTTCTTGTCTTTCATGTTGTTTTTTGAATTGTCCCTTCTATTTTTTGATTGTGTTTTGTGTTTATTTTGCAACATATTGATGTTCTTTTCTACTATTTGAGGAAGAAGTTCCGATACGGGCATAGTGCTGTGACATTCACAACGACTGATTTGCTATTTGACCGGTGCATCCAAAGCATTTATAAGAAATATTGCCAAGTGAACAAAAGAAAGAAGAAACATTTTGATCTGTCCATTATCAATGTCAATACCACAGTTGTGGACTATATCATAGGATATGATATAGCGTGTGGACGGTCATGGTCAGAAGTTGATCACATCTTGTTCCCCATACATTGCATTGATATGGAGCATTGGGTGATGGGACGGTTGAGTGTGAAGGAGAGAACCATCTATCTGTACAATTCGTTGAAGACGGATGATTCTCTGAAAGTTGCTGTTGAAGTTGTGAAAGCTTACAACTCTCTCCTTCCTAGGTTCCTATCCTTGGTAGCCTTTTATGGTGTTTATCCCAATGCTGTACTTGGTGAGGGTGCGTATTCTGGTGATCCGAATGCTGCTATGAAAGTCGTTGTTGTGAAAGACATTCCTTTGCAGACCAAGAAATACGTTTTTTCTATGTATTTTCGATTTGTTTGTTCTTTTTTGTTGTTTTTGTTTTTGTTGTTTTATATGGCTGACTGTCTATTTTTACATTTGTTTTTGTAGTGATTGTGGTGTTTTTGTTGCCTGTTATGCTGAGTATTTTGTTGCCGGGAAGAAAATGGATGCTGAGGCGTTTGACGTAGAGAATGAGCGGTCAAGGTTTAGTCATTTGCTCTACAATCACGTGAAGCTGAAGCAACAAAACGGCGACATTGACGACATCGACATTGAAATTCTGCCTCCACTCCCTAAGGATTGCAGGGAATTGTTGTTACGAAAATCTTGATAATTTGTGTAACCACCTGAACAAATTTGTCTTAAGTTTGGTACTTTTAGTAGTATGGGATATTTGGTATTTTTAATAGCTTTCTTTGGAGGATTTGGATCGTTATTGGGTGTTTTGGTTATCGATTAGATTTTGTTGGTTGTACATTTTTGAACAATTTGCAAACGAGTTATGAGATATTTTTCAATTAATGTATTGATGTTGCTTGGTTTGGGATTCAAATTATTGTGCGTATTGTGTTACGTTTCTTATCGTCTCCATCTGGTAAATGGTTTCGTTGTGCAATAGAAACATATCTGAAACACATTCGAAACAAACATTTGTTTTGTCATCTTATTGTAAGAAACATATTTGAAACAACATAGAAACAATTTGCATTTGATTTTCTATATGTGGAAGCTATATCAATTACACGTATATTCGTAATAGTAATATTCTACTATGAGTCCTATTTTATTTTTCGTTGATTCCTACATGTTTTTTTATTATGACCAGGTTCCCCACATCTACCACATTTGGTTTTGGCGCTTTTCTCCCAAGCTGCCTTGTGTCTTCTTTTCTTTGGCCTTCCAAATTTTGCCTTGCCCTCCGGCGGTAGAATCATCATTTTGTTGATTTCTTCTGGCAGGACCCAGGTACCTTCATGTGGGGCTGGATACACCTTTTCCAAATAAGCCACTTCCATTGTTTCCTTCATGTAGTATGACGAGCAGTATTGGTACAGATCTGCATTCAAATCTTTTACTACCGCTAAAGCATGTGGGCAAGGAATTTCATCCATTTGAAACTTGTTGCATGTGCAAGTCCTTTTTTCCAGGTCCACAACAAATATCTTCTCAGCTTCTGTGACTTTGAAGATAAAGTCATTTGATCGCTTCACCTGAAACATAAATGAAACATATAAGAAACATGTTTGATACAATGGACCAACTGATGAAAGTTTGCATTAAATTACCCTTAAATTTAGTGAAATGGTGTAGTTTTTCCCCATATACTCTTCAACTCTTTTTGTCATCCTTGTGAATATTGATCTTGCTTCAATCTGATGTCTGCACGTCCAATCATGAACTAAAGATCTCAAGTATTCGAGCAAAGAAAGTCAAGCACGTAGGTCTCTCCCGGTCACTGTCGCTGCATTTAGTGTCTGCGATGTTTGAAGTCATGACAAAGTATCGTTTTCTCTGACAGTGGAGTCGTGTCCATTTCTCATAGCCGATGTTGGACAAATAAGGTCTAATTCTGCTGTTTACGCTGTCAAGTGCAGACATTTGCTTTTGGAACTCTTCATTTGTGTATGCTTTTTGCTGCTGCTATGAACGGATCTCGTATTTCGCTGTTTTTCTTTTTGAAGTTTGCCTTAAAATTGTTCAGTAGATGATACGTGCACAGCCCGTGAGAGACCTCAGGATATACCTGATCGTTAAAATAATATACTTGTGAGATTTTTGTAAAGTGGATGTTTTTGAAACTATATGTGAAACATGAAAGAAACATATAAGAAACATACGTGAAACATCATATAAAGAAATATTTTACATTCTGTACCTCCTTTATTGCTGTCTCGATAGTCACGTGTCTGTCTAAGACTATGCACATCCCTTCCCTGAGACCAAAGGTTTGTCTTATCTTTTTGAAAAACCATCCCCAACTCCCATCATTCTTAGAATACACTACTAAAAAAGCCAATGGGAAAATGCTCCCATTGCCATCTTGTGTGTAGGCAGACAACAAAGTCCCCCCATAGCTTGCTTTGAGGAACGCATCAAACAACAATAACAGCCCGCAGCAGATACCTCCATCCTTTTATCGATGCACTGATAGCCATGAACAAGAAGAGAAATGTGTCATCCTCCTTTCTTACTATTTCAGTGATCGATCCGGGATTCGTTTCCTCTAACATGTACAAGTAAGCCAGTAGTTTCTGATAAGACTCATTCGGCCTTCCCTTTATTACCTCCAGCGCTTTTTCTTTCGATCTCCACGCCTTTTTGTAGTCGAGACTTATTCCATGCTCGTCTTTCATGTCTCTAATTATATCTGTTGGCATGTAGACTGTTTTGATGTTGTTGAGGTACTTTGATTTGATAAGGCCCCCAACTATTTTTGCCGTGGCGTGCCTATTGTCGCTCATCCTCTTATCGAGCGGACATGTGTGTGTTCTTTCGTGCTCTCTTACTATGAATGTTGTTGTACCTGATGTGGAAGATGTTTTCAAATGCCAATTACAATTTTCATCAATACAGTTTACGTAGTATTTCTGTTTGCACGACCTCTTCACCTTATATTGGAAATGATGTTTCAACGCATAACAAATGAGCTGATTGATCAATTCCTCCTTGGTGTTGTAGACATCTCCCTTTTGGAATTGTTCTTCAGCATGTGTAATTTCTTGAATTTCCATCGTGTCTTCTTCTTCGACCACATTTCTGCTAATGAGGTTGCATAGTCGATGTAGTCAATCGTGTTCTGGCCCATGTTTTCCTTCATGAGCTCTCTATAGACATACCGCTTGCTCCTTCCTTAATTACATTTTCTTTGTGTTGTTATTTCCAAGCTCGGTTCATTTCTTACTATATCTATGCACAAAGGAACTTCATCCACCGTTTCTTTGCTTTTCACTTCCGTAGAATTTGAGATTGTAATCACTTTCAATTTTCAATGGTGGCAGAGTCTCTGTCAATTTGTATCTAATCCGCATAGCTTCTACATCTTTTTTGTATTGAATTTGTTGTTCTAAGATTTCCCTTAGTGTGCTGAATGTGCTGTCCATTGGAATGAGTATTCCTGTTATCTCAAAGTTCCTATACTCTCTATTTTCTCCCCATTGTCCATTGTGGTATACTACAGCTGGGATTTGCTCCATTCAACTGTGGAATTCAATGAATAGTTGGCTAAGTGAAACATAAAAGAAACATGTATGAAACATGTATGAAACAATATTTATGTACGTCAAGAAGCAATGTTCTGTATTTGGCGAACGAAACAATTGTGAAACATAAAAGAAACATATGTGAAATAACCACGTAATGTACTGAATTCAGTTTTTTCCATATTGACACGTTTTATTCGTAGATAATCACGAGAAGCAATTTTTGTAGTATTTTGGATCATAATTCGATCTAAATAAGCATTTTGAAGATCACAACTGCCAGGGTTTTGGATTTGCATGCAAAATTACTGGTTTAATTCAATGTCAATTTCATTTAACACACATGAAAATCCTAAATTTGTATCTGTAAAATCATGAAATTGATCGAAACAAGGTATTCTCAGAACAAGATAAACAGATCGCGTTGTTGTTACCTATTTTGGCATTCTTCCTCCTCTTGATATTGAGCTTGAATTTTGATCTCGAACTGTCCAGTATTTTCTCTCTATTTTTTTCCTCGTAGCTCTGCATTTCTGTTGTTCTTCGTTAATATTTGGAATGTGAGAATTGTATTTCTGATCAGAGATCTTGTTTTGATCAGTGCCTTGATTTTTGGAGTGGAAATGCTGCAATTCGCCGAAATGCTGAAGAGTGGTACTTTTGTCCGGAATTTGTTGGAGGTGGTATATTTTGGTAAACAATTGGGCCTGATCGGGTATTTTTATGAAACATCCTGGCCGGATGGACATTGTGCAGGTATTGGGTATGAAAAATGGGGTATTTATGTTATTTTCCCAAATATATAAACAGTACAACTCGACAACATGGGCTCTATTTATAAAAATGTGTAATATTTTTTCTATTCTCTATGACAATTTAATAGCAAGCAATGAAAATAAACTCCTTACGTAGCAACAAAAATCAAACCATTTAAAAGCAAAAAAGGCCAATCGACTCCATCTGTACGTAAACATGACAACAACATTTATATATAAAGCTCATACCAACAAACTATTTACGCACATATTGATAGTAGAATTTTCAAAAGTGATAAAGAGTACAAGCCCCCACATATAATACAAAGAAATAGATACCAAAATAAACCTACTAACATGCCTGTTTGGGACAATTGATTAATATATAATTCCTTTTATAAATGTTTATTTAATATTAATTGGCCAATGAGCTCTTAATAAATAATACTGCTCAATGGTGTCCGGGTCTGGCCCATCGGCCAATTTCTCCTACGAGGATTGGCCCATAGGCCAAATTCTCCTACACGGCCCACGAGGCCCATCTCCCAAGTATAAAAAGTCCCTCCTATTATCTGTAAGTTAATTAATTCATAATTCCTTCTATGCATTTATTATACAATATTCATTTACTATTAATTCTCTCGTTCACCGTACTGACTTGAGCTTTGGAGGGACCTCCCAATTCCCAGGGCCCTATAACATTGGCGCGTATGTGCTCACAAGTTACCCATCAAAGGATATTTCAACTCTAGGAGAAGAAGACGAGAAGATGTCCCCATCGGGAAGAGGAGTGACGTGAAGACTTCCCTCTCGGCAAAAGGATTTTGGTAAACCCGGTTGACTTAAAATGATCTCTCTTAAATAGCAGCATCGTTTTGACGCCGTTTATGGGAACAACCAAAGTACACGAAGATACAAACTCAATCGCCAACATGAAAAGTTGGTTCTCAAGCTGCATGCTGTGGTGCTAGAGACCAGCATGAAGGAAGACCATCAAGACGGCGAGAAGCCAATGATCATTCCACCGGAAGGGCGCCTGTTTGCCTTATTTTTAGCTTCACCGCAAGTGTACGGTGCAGTTTATAGAATAGGATTAGCAAGGTCGAATCCACAGATACTAATAAATTTATGTACTAAGTATTGGGATTGTAATAGCCTTATTTTTATCCAGACGATCGAAATTGAGTGAATTGGTTTTCTAAAACTAAGACAAGAATTTATCCTAAAATAAACAAAGTAAATCGCTGATTGAAAGATCAAGGAGATGAATGGATTCCTGGGTTATGGTTTCAGTTAATATCCCCTTTTATCATCAGATTAATCACAACCAAAGATATTATTGTTCTTCCCTATAAGACAACCACAAAAGTATTTTACCCTCTCTCTCGAGATGTATGTAAAAACGTTGATTGGAATATCTATGCTAGCATCTCTACTCAACATAAGATATCCAACTCCCAAAAGCACAAAAGATTTAAATATCCTCACAAATATTCACGATTTCTCAATCTTGCAAATATTCATGTCAAGTACTCACGAGATCTAGTATTGAAACTCATCTTTCGAATTATGAATCAATACATCATAACAAGTTAAACCAAACGCGTTTTGATAAAACAAGAATTAAAACAAAGTACTCGAATAGGGTTGGAAAACAATAACTTCAATTGTAATTAATCATCCAATAAAAGTATCCATTAACCTAATCCAAAACCCGTGAATCACAAGAAGTTTAGCCAGACATGGGAAATAAATAATTCATAGACAAATTATTAAAATTCATATCTAATTAATCGAAAGTAAATGATACGATGGAATGAGAAAACTCAGGGATGTCGACAATCTCTCGATCTATCTTCAATCCTCAAGTGCGCGGTTGTGCCCTCGATCAATGTCCCCAATCCTTTGGTAGAAGGTTGTTCTTTTCTCTGTGTTCTAGGGCAAAGGTCAGCGTCCATTTGTTTGGGGCCGCCTCGTCTCTATTTATACTCCCATTTGGTCAAAACCTAAGTTAAAAATCATCAAAATTTGACTTTTCCGCACAGATGCACGGGCTGTGCACTTCACGCACGACCAGGTCATGCGTCAGGCCGTAGGATTGCTTGACTCTCGAAAATGACGCACGACCAGGTCGTGCGTCGATGCACGGGTCGTGCGTCACCCAAACTTCCGAATTTGCTTATGGGGTCTTCATAAGAGTTTTATCCCTATCTCTTAGCTTTCCGTAGCCACTTGAATCACCTCAATAACAATTTTGTAGAGGGAGTTATGGCCAAAATACTAAACTCTGCCAGTGCTGGAAACTGTTAGCGCCTTTTGACATTTTTGAAGGAAATTCCCTTTTCTTTGACCGTCCATGCTTCTTTCCTTCAGATTTTTGCTCGTACCTTGTCTTTTTACATATCATTCGAAACATGCTATCATATTTTGTCGAATTTAGCTCCATTTTCTGCAAAATTCACAAGAGTACGCAGTATCACGCCCAACAAGGAAAACCAAGAAAAACATACTGAATATGCGTGCAAATGCATCAAATATATATCATTTTTAATCCCTCAAATGCACGTATATTTTACACTCATCAGCGCCGCCACTCCCGCAGAAACTTCGGAGGCCGCCGCCTCCCTTCGGAGGCGCTCCGCCAAGTGGAAAAATTCGTCTAACAAGGAGACTCTCCGAAACCTATTTCATCGTAAGGTGGGAGAACTTTATGCAATTTCATCAAGCAAGTCATGGAGTCCGTGAATGAAGTCACCAACATCCAACAAGAGACATTGACAAGTATTCGACAGCGTATCACCCTCCAGGAGCGTGCTCAGGACGATACGAAAGAAGGATCTCTCCCTACTCAAGGAAAAATTGGCCACTGTAGCAGAGCACTCGACGATGGAGACGAAGCATTAAAACCACCACGAAGGAACAAACGTAAAGCCGAAGAGGATTTCTAGAGCCATCCTCAAAGCCGCAAAAATAACTCAGGAAAAGTAACAATTCCATTGAATGCACCGCTATTGGATACACTAGCCACCGCTCGAGAGACATAAAATCATAGAGCCACCACGAGAGAGATGAGAGAGTTTCGCATTTACGTCAATATAAACATTTTCATTACTTCCATTACGATAAGGAACACAAAACTGAGACTTGCATCCAGTTGAGATTCTCCATCGAAAAGTTAATTTAGAAAGGCTACCTACAAGAATATGTGGATTACCCAAATCATGATCACCTTGGGAAGATAGTAGCAAGGAATGCTCTATATCACACGGGAGGACAACCACTCATCACCTTGAAAATAATTTGCCCGTAACATGGACTTGAGATAGCACCTCTTGGATGGTCTCGAGATCACTTTACCCGCACTTCACCTTTAGCCGAGACTAACCGAGGAGTACGAGAATGGAGCACTACCGGGGATATAAGGACTATCCGAAACATTGACCGACGACCACGAAGACGTGAATTCTTCCAAAAAAGACATCACACCTCCATTAAAGTCGTAGATCTCCTTGGCTTCAGCCTACACCAGCCCTCCTCGGCCTCCCAAGGGTCTTAGTATTTTTCGTTTATCGTTTTCAGTTTATCTCCGCCCAAGAGGCGTTAAACATATATTTGTATTTCAGTTTTGTTTCCGCCTACAGGACATAAAGCTTCATCATTATAATAAATAAAAGCACTTTCACGTTTCTACTTTGTTGTTGTGAATGCAGTTAAGGGCTACATATGGTGAATGACCAGTTAGATGCTCTCCTCAACAAACCCCATCTTTCCGGCTAAAGCCCTGGATGGGAGGGGCCTCCTCACGGTGGTGGTCATAAATTCACCTCCTCCGGCTAAAACCCTGGAGAGAAAGTCCTCAACCGGCTAAGACCCTGGGTGGGATGACCTCTTCCGGATAAGACCCCAGATGGGAGGGGCCTCTTCATGGAGGTCCTAGTAATTCACCTTCTCCGGCTAAGACCTTGGAGGAGAATACCTCACTTGGCTAAGAACCCGGGTGAGATGACCCCTTCCAGCTAAGACCCCTTATGGGAAGGTCCTCCTGATGGAGATCCTAGTAATTCACCTCCTCCGGCTAAGACCCCGAAGGGGAAGGCCTCACCCGGCTGGGATGACCCCTTTCGTCTAAGACCCAGGATAGGAGGGGCCTCCTCATAGAGGTCTTAGTAATACACCTCCTCCAGCTAAGAACCTAGAGGGGAAGGCCTCAACCGGCTAAGACCCCGGGTGGGATATATTAGTCCAAGTGACTACGAAAATCTAGAGGGGGTGAATAGATTTTCCCAATTTTCCGATTTGTGCCCTCTTTTTCGAATGTGAAGATAATGAAGAAATAAAAGTTCAGAAATATAAAAAATACACAATGATTTGTAGAGGTTCAACGCACCTAGGGCCTAATCCTCTACCACCCGATATGTCCAAATGGATTTCGAAAAGGAAAAAGTATTATTGATACCAAACAAATACAACCTTTACCTTGAAGAGTACCACGCGTTTCTTACAATACTACCTATGAAGATTACCACAATCTTCTTCAACAATGAAGAGCACAAAACTCTTCAACACCTAGAATCAACTAAGTGTGCTCTTACCACAAGAACACTAACAAAGATTTCTTGTTTTGGATGATTTGAAAATTACAATCTAAGATTACACTTTGTTTGAAAATATTATAATTCAAAAGTGCATGTGTAATCAAGAAGGAAGCCTAATACTCAAGATGTGCAAGTGTAAAACTTGGGCTAAACACAACAAGAATATAAACAAGTAAGAATAAGAATTTTGCTGATTTTTCTTGTTGCTTTGAATGCTTGAGTTGTGTGTTTGATCCTTCAAATCCTTCATCAATTTATAGGGAGTCTTCAAGATTGGATCTCCAACATAGGCTCCTCCATCTTCACTTTTGTGTACAAAAGAAGGATCAAAAGATCTACAAAAATGGTTAAGAATTGTAAAGTGGATCTATCAGATAATGGCTCAACAACGAATAGAATCTAGATGTCAAAGATCATAGTTTGACCAGTCGCTCTATTGAAAATTCGAATGTTTAAAAAGTTAATCTGATATTAGACATAGGTTGACTGATCAAAGTGGACCGGTCAACTGTGTTCGACCGATCCCCACCTATTGGACCAGTCCCCCTCGAAATTTAGAGAGACAGAAGCAAAATGCACAAACCAGGCACCGGTTGACCGGTTGACCAACCCTTTTTTCTTCTCTGTTTCGGTTCTATTTCAAACAACAACTTTCAGGTACGGGTTTCTCTATAAGGCGACCGGTCGACCTTAATACAGAGAAGTTGTCCAATTTTTGTCAAAAATAAAATTCAAGAAGTGTTTCCAAAATTTGGTAAAAATCACTTAAAATGTTTTGAAGCTTTTGGACAATATTTGGGGACATTGTTTCAAAGATAAAAATTCATTTAAATAAAATAATCAAAATCATGATAAAAATATTTTTCTAATAAACTCCTTCTTTTTCATGATAACAACCCAAAATAATTTTACAAAAGCGAATAAGTTTTCCGGTCGAAAAATAATCTTTCTGTGTTAAGTAACATTTATCAAAAACAAAATTTTATCAAGGAAAGGAGCAAGATTTTTAAAATAAGTTTTAGTAAGCTCCCCCTATCAACAAGCTTAAACAAAACACAAAAATAAGCTAAAATCATAAGCAGAAAAGCCCAGCTTTTACATTATAGCTTAAAAAGCGAAAGAACTTAAAAACTCCCCCTGTTAATAGAGATCATTAGTAACAAGGCTTAATAAATGTAGGAACAAAATATAAGAAAGTTTGTAGCTCCAAAAAGCTATTTTCTTAAGCTGTTTTTGTTAAGAGCTTTTATTAAGCTAAAATGGCTTAAAAACTCGCCCTGCAAAACAAACTTCTTAGAAGCAAAGCTCAACATAATAAGGGAGTCAAAAACACATGTTCATTAAAAAAAGCTAAAAAAGCTCCAGCTTTTGTAAACCAACTTTTTTTTATCCAAGAGCCTTTTCTGTGAGCTTTTACTAGCTCTTTTATCTTATCAAAAGAAAGTAAGCTCAATACTAGTTTTCCCCCTTCGGAATCATCAAAACACACCATTAGTATAATAAAATATTATAAATAAATATCAAAGTTGCGCATAAAGAGAGAAACATTCCAAAATCCAAGGTTAACATCAAGACAATATTTTGAAATATAAGAGAAGCTAAGGACAACATGGGAAATAATCAATCTTCACCGGAAGAAAAAGCATGCGGTTGGGAGTAGTTCTTTGATAAACTTCTTCAATTTCCCAACCGATTTTTTTAACTTGGAATTCTCGTGATGAAGCTCTTCATTCCTTGATTCAAGTGAAGCACAACGATCTTGAAGAGTTGTAATGTCAGTTCTTAAATTATCATCACTTTGATCACCGACACCGGTATTACCCTCCGGATTGCCTTTGATCATCTCTTGCTGCCAATCGTTCAGCCTCGTCATCATCAAATATATCATTGGGATTATGAGAAGATGTAGCTAGTGACTTACCCTTGGTCGATTTAGTAGGACGTTTGGGCATGTTCCTATGCATCTGAAGCATTTGTTGGACATTGTCGTTGTCAAAATCAGTTTGCATTACTTCGAAGTTAAATTTGGAGGGAGGAAGACTCGATTGTAGAAGAAGTTTACAAATCAAAATCCCCATTGCAAATTTCTTAGCCCCTTGAGTGATTGACTTGATTATACATTGAATAAGTACGACTCCAAAGTTTACTAGCTCTCCTTTCTTGATCTTATAAGTCAAGAAAAAATCCATACTATTTGGCAACTTAACTGATTTTTCACAAACACAATAGGCCATAATCATAGACAATAATTGAAACTCAGTTGTCATAGACAAAGTAGTATAATCCGGCCAAACACCCAAGAAGGTTTTCACTTCTTCCAAAGACACCCCAAACTTCTCATTATTCCAATGGGTGCAAGAAAAATAATCCCATCCTCATTCTCTTACATTCAAAAAACAATAAATATCATTTGGTGTCTAACGAAAATGACGTCCTTTAACAAATGAATTGATAGCCACGGGCTTATCTCCCAATTCATATTCAACCCACAAATTCGAATAGAAATGCAATATCATATCATCATCATATATAACAAATGGATGCTCCCACAAGTACATCCAACCTTGAGTTTAAAAAAATTCTCTAATTATAGGAAACTCTTCCGAAAAAATACCAAAATGGCAAATTTTGGTACGCTCAATAGTCTTACTAACCAACTCCAAATCTTCATAATACTTTTTGGCAGATTTATTGATAAACGACATCGTATTGGCATAAGTTGGAGCTTGAGATAAAAGAGATTTTTTACCTTTCACCCATTTCACATTGTCTTTAGAAATGGTAGCCCAAAGCTCGGCAATTTGGGCCCGAGAATATTGGAGATTTGGATTTTCGGCTTGCCTATGAGCCGTATCCCATTGAGTTGCCCTGATTTTGCGTTGCTCCACCACGAATTGTCGAGAGTTTGAATAACCCTCTCCGACTCTTGTTCGCTTGGAGTTCGGATTTTGACCGGTGAAATTCTTAGGAGGTGCCATAAGTGTGAAATTCTTGTAAAAATGAGATGATTAACAACAAGAATCACCAAATTTGGTGATTTATAGAGAGAAATTGAAAAAAATGAGTGAGAATAAGTCTAGGGTTCAAAATGGGGAAGAGAGGAACTGAAAGACAAACACTGAGACAGAAACTTAACTTTTAAGTTTCTGAAATACACTAGGTCGACCGGTCGACGGGCTGGGCGACCGGTCCCTGTATAGGTCGACTGGTCCTTGGGCGTCTGTTTCAGCTCCAATGTTTTGGAAAATTGATTTTTCACCCCAAAACTTTTAAAATGCATCAAAAATATAAATATAGACTTTATTCAATATGCATTATGCCTAAACAAGCTCGGATCGAAGTAAAAGATTGGGTGGGTAATTGTTTTGTAAAAATATCCGCGAGTTGATCTTGAGACGGAACAAAGCTCATCTCAGTTTTCGTTTTGAAATGCAATCCCTTAAAAAATAATGTCGAACCTCAATATGTTTGGTTCGATTATGACGAACCGAATTTGTGAAATATTTATAGCGGACGTATTGTCACAAAAAATAGGAACATTTTCGAAAGAACATTTATAATCCGCTGAAACAAGCCATAAGAAATAGTGTCTTTCAAATATCAAAAAAATTCTTTTAACGACACTCAAATGAGATTCTTTGGGATTGCTTTGAAATCGAGCACATAGGCATACGATATGAAGAATATCGGGTCTACTAGAGGTTAAATAAAGTAAACTACCAATCATACCTCGATATTTTATTTGGTCTACTGATTTACCTTTCTCATCCTTGTCTAGTTTGATATTTGTTGCCATATGAGTAGCAACGGTTCTTCCTTCTTCAATTCCGAACTTTTTTAGAAACTCTATGGTGTATTTGGATTGAGATATAAAAATTCCCTCTTGTCATTTCTTTATTAAAGCCCAAGGAAGAAATTAAGTTCTCCCATCATACTCATCTCAAATTTACCTTGCATAAGCTTAGAAAATTTCTTGCATAGAGACTCATTAGTAGCACCAAAAATTATATCATCAACATAAATTTATACTAATAAGCAATCTTTCCATTTTTCAAAAATAAAAAGAGTAGTATCAACTTTACCTCTTGAAAAACCATTTTGCAAAGAAAATAGCTAAGTCTATCATACCAAGCTCGGGGTGCTTATTTTAAACCATATAAGGCCTTTTTAAGTTTATAAACATCATTTGGCCTTGAAAAATTTTCAAACCCCGGAGGTTGTTTGACATAGACTTCTTCTTGAATAAAACCATTTAGAAAAGTGGATTTAACATCCATTTGGTAAAGTTTGAAATTTTTAAAGCAAGAGTAGGAATAAAATATGAATAGCTTCTAAATGTGCTACGGGTGCAAAAGTTTTATCATAATCAATATCTTCTTCTTGACAAGACCCCTTGAGCTACTAACCTTACTTTATTTCGAACAATGTTGCCTTAATCATCGGGTTTGTTTCGAAATACCCATTTTGTGCCAATAATTGTATGTGATGGAGGACAAGGTACCAATTCCCAACCATCATTTCTTTCAAATTGATTCAACTTGTCTTGCATCTCAACAAACCAATCTTCATCTTCAATGTCTTCCTTAGTATTTTTAGGCTCTTTTTGGGATATTAGAGCTTTTTTGGCAAATTTTCTTCTAGTCATTACTTTGTCTAGAGGATCCCAAATTATAAGATCTTTTGGATGATCTCCTTTGAATTTCAATGCTACTGGAAGATCCGAATTATTATCTTTATCTTGTTGAACATTAGAAGTTGAAGGTTGACCATTTGATGTGGAAGGTTGATCATTTTGAGCATCATTTGGAACAATTGGTTCAACTTCATCTTCTTCATCACTTTCATCATTTGGGATTCTTTCAACTCCGGAGGCTTCATTGAATTGAATGTGAATACACTCCTCGACCACCATGCGAGTTTTGTTATAAACCCTATATGCCTTGATCTTAGTCAAATACCCCATAAATACTCCTTCATTGGCCTTATGATCAAGTTTGTCCAATTGATCCTTGGTGTTCAAAATAAAACACTTGCAACCAAATATTTTAAAATAGCTAATATTTGGAGTTCTTACTTTCCAAAGCTCATAAGGTATTTTATTCAACTTGGGACGAAGATATACCCGGTTTATGACATAACAAGCGGTGTTGATGGTTGAGGCCTAAAAATATTTTGGAAGTGAAAATTCGTTGAGCATGGACCGACACATTTCTTGAAGAGTCCGATTTTGCCTCTCGGCAACACCATTTTGTTGTGGAGTTCTTGGAGCCGAAACATTATGTGTATACCTCTTGGTTTCACACAATATTCTAAAATCACCATCAAATTCACCTCCTCGGTCACTCCTTAAAGATTTAATAGTATCTTCGTTTTCATTTTCTAAAAGTCTACATAACTCGTGTGAGGGTTGGGAACAAGGAAAAGTCAAACTCATTAGCGCATCGCTTTTATTTGCAAGAAAAATAGCCCAAGTATATCTAGAGAAGTCATCAAGTATAACAATTCTGAAATATTTTTCACTTAGACTTTCGGTACCAATATCCCCATAAAAATCAAGATGAAGTAATTGTAGAGGCTTGGTTGTGGAAATTTCATTTTGGGCTTAAAACTACTTTTAACTAATTTGTTCTTTTGACAAGTGTCACATAAGCCAAGATTTTCAAAATTTAATTTGGGTAATGATGGCTCAAAAGCTATTTTAAAACCTTAGGCAAGTGTACCAATCATTTTATAGTATAGATTATTGAGTATCGAGTGTCATTCCCACGAGGATTATAAGTACAAGTAATTACCGTCTTCTTGTTATCTAATCTAGCAATTTTCAGAGGTTTGTTGGATAAATAAGGAAAATAAAGATTCTAAATTAACAAATTAAATTGGTAAAAATGAAGGAAGATTTGTAAAATGAGAAATCAAGAGATAGAAATGTGTTCAAATGTAAATTCCTCTAGAATGTTTTTGTGATTTAACAAGATAAAAACATAACCATAAGCCCTTAAGCAAAAACCATCATCTTTTAATAAAATGCCATGTTTTTTGGACCGTAGAAATTCCTGATTTAAGTTAAACCCTCTTTCAAGGTGAAAAACTCATAATCTCAAGTTGATTAACTGAAATCTCTTTCTAGTTAAAAACTCCAAGATTGCATTATAACGATTTATGAATTCCCATATTAGGTTTGACCCTAATCCAGAAGATTTATGTCATCCTATATCTAGGATTGCATTCAACTCTTTTCATTTGTAAAGGTTTTTTCTAACCATAAATCTCTCGATTACTCGATGAGGAATAGATTTCAAATCAATATACCGAAAATATTAACTCGAATGAACATATCATAATATAATTGAATCACACAAGATATGAAGATTTTATTAAAAACATACAAACCTTAATCACAAATCCATTCTAGAGTTCATTACATTCAAACACTTAAAGTTTAGCTACACATGATTTTGACAAAAGAATAAATTAAGATTTAAGTGTTGTAGACATGGTGTACTTATCTTTCTCAATATCTCAATGGACTTCTTTCTTGATTGATGTTAATGATGTTGCTCCAAGCCTTCTTCTCCAATATTGCCCCAAGCTTTCTCCTCCAAAACTCCTTGATCCCAATTCTACTTAATGGATGTAATATGATGTATACAATGAATATTTTCAGAATGTCCTCTCCAAACTCAAACTCTTGGCTTTTATAGACACCATTTTTTGTGAAAGAACACATCAATAATGCTATCTTTTGTTAAACAATTGCTCCACTTTCATTGTTGGGTTGGTGAACTCTTGTATTCATGTGATAATTAAGGGAAAATAGGGACATGGTGCAACAAAATAGGATGTTAAAGGTGCACAAAAGTGATCAAAAAGGCTTGGTTGGTGAGTTTTCCATAATTTCCGCATGAAAAGTATCAGAAAAGTGGATCTGACACGGCCATGTTTGGCAGCACGACCAGGCCGTGCTGTTCTGCCACACTACAACATAAATGACATTAGGTAACACAAATTTTGTAGCACTTTTTACATAAGG
Organism: Rehmannia glutinosa; assembly: GCA_016081115.2. Classification (NCBI taxonomy): domain Eukaryota; kingdom Viridiplantae; phylum Streptophyta; class Magnoliopsida; order Lamiales; family Orobanchaceae; genus Rehmannia; species Rehmannia glutinosa. The sequence continues at coordinate 103,612,782 of CM071936.1, forward strand.
TACATATGTAACACTTTTTACATTACGATATTTATGTAACACTTTTGTAGCACTTTATTAATATGTAACGCTTATATATAACACTTTTAAATAAGTAACACTTTTTAAGTATCACTTTTTTTTTGTTATTTCTTTTGTAACGCAAATAGGTATCACTTTATTTCAGAAGCACTCTTGGCAACACTATATTTTCTTAATTGTACATATTTAGGCTATATTTTAGTATCATTAAATCATGTCAATGATTTATTTAACTAATTGATGTCACAAATAGGTGAAGATAAAAAAAAAATCACCAAACCTAAAAATTGTAGACATCATGTACTTTATTTTTTTTTACTGAATTTTTATTTTCTTTTTATAAAGTATTTTAATTTTGATTTTATTTTTTTATTTTTTACGAAGGTAATTAATTCCGTCATAGTACCGATGGAAAATGTGCATGTATATGTTTTATTATTATTAATTATTTAGTTTTTTAATTTTTACTAACAGAGACCAATTTCATCATTAACTTTTTTTTATTTTTTTTACTTTTAAAATAAATTACCAATGAAAATTGATGTTGTCGGTAATTACTTAGGAATTTTTTCCGCCGGTAAATTATTTTTTCATTATTTATTTATTATTTAAACTTTTTAATGTTAGAACTTTTTATCTGTCGGTAAATTGATTTTATATTTTTATATATTGTTTATTTTGATCGATTGAATATTGATCAGTTGATAAATTAATTTTATATATTTTTGTGTCCTTTAATATATAACATAATATGATTTTCAAACTATATACTATATAATATGAAATTTGATATATCTAGTGTATAATATAATTTAATACATATATTATATAATATAATCTTTATTATATAAAATATACTTATAATAAATTTTTAATATAATTTTAAAATATATATGTGTGTGTATATATAAAACAAAACAAAAGTTATAATAAGAATCATCTTAGCTTAGTGACAAATTGTCACTTCCACACGTAACATGTCGCTGGTCCGAATCTACTTGGTGGCAAAAAATAGTATTTCTACGAAGTGCTACAAAAAAAGTGTTACATAAGATTCATATGTAACACTGTAGAAGTATTTTTTTGAAATTGTTATAAATATAAAAAGTGTTACAAAAAGTGTTACATAAGATTCATAGGTAACACTTTAGAAATATTACTTCAAAGTATTACCAATAGAGAACTTAATGTAACACTTAGAAAAAGTGTCACTAAAAGCTAATAAAAGTGATACCTTAGACTATAGGTAGCACGGGCAAGTGCAGCACCATAAAAGTGCTACATATTGTCTATAGTCACATTTTATGGGCATTATGTAACATTTTTTGGGTGTTACCTAATATCATTTATGTTGTATTGCAAGTTGAACTTCTGGCCGGACACAGCCGTGTTGTGCAACACGGCTAGGCCGTGTCCGACACTGTTTGGTGACACGGTTTGGCCGTGTTGGACCCTTTTCCAATTTTCTTCAATTTATTTCCTTTTTTTTAACATGGCTATGTTATTTGACACCCCTAGTCATGTTGAGTGATTTTATTGGCTTTTTTCACTTAATGTTGACTCCAAATTTCTCCACCTGTAATGTTGAAAACAACCCGCGATAAAATACTTAAGATAATTAAAAAGACTATGATTTTTTAACAAAATAATTTAAAGTCTATTGAATTGATACAACAAAACATGTATAAAATTACACTTATCAAACCACCTCCAACTTGGAATTTTGCTTGTCCTCAAGCAAAGAGGTTAATTATGGGAGAGAAGAAAGAAGATGCACTTAGAAAAAGCAAGAAAATATCCATAAGTACATGAGGCCAAACCAATTATCATAGCAGTCCAATAAGCACCTTCAACTACAACACCTAAACAATTAAGCATAAAATTCCCTAAAAAAATGCAAATTATATCAAATAGCCCTAAATAAGAAAAATCACAAATAAGCATGAACAAATTGAAATCAAAAGAACAAAATTAAGAAAATAAAGATGAAATTGAACATAAAACAAAACAATTCGTACCTTGATTGAAGACCCACAAGGGATGACTCCAAACCCCACAAACTACCCACTTTGGAGAAAAGTAATCGGTAGAAGTGTTGAAAATCGAGAAGATATGGTGAATTTGTGGAGAATTTGAGGTTTAAATGGAAAAGTATGAAGAATTTGGGGGAAGTTTGGGGAAGTAGATAGGGTTTTAGGGGAAGAAATTGGGGAAATTGGGGAGAAGAAGACGGGTGGGCCTATTTTTGAACAGCCCGACCATGGTTGTGTCAGGCTACATGGCCTGGGCATGATCCGGACTATTCTCGCGGGGAAATTTTTTAGCCCGGACACGGCCGTGTCAGGTGACACGGTCCGGACATGTTTGGGCCATTTTAATATATATAGGAAAAATAAGAAATTGAGAAATTATGACATAGGTGTGTTGGTGAACACGGCCTGGCCGCGTTCACCTGGGAGTTTTCAGATTTGTTTTTGATTTTTTTAAATTAATGAAAGGAAAGAAAAATGAAAGCTATCCCAAGTATTTAAAAAAAATGACCCTAAGGATTTGTGTAAAATAAAAAAAAATTAAAAAAATTGAAAAAGCAAAAACACAAAAAACTCACCGGGTTGCCTCCCGGGTAGTGCTTCTTTAAAGTCATATAGCTGGACCGTTTACCCCTAATTGTGTGGTGATTTTGGGGGGGGGGCTCAAGATGGATAGAAGCTCGGTAATTATCATCGATGGTGCCCTCAAAATAGAGTTTCAGACAGTGTCCATTTACCTTGAAAGTACCCATCTCCTTGTGCGAGATTTCGATGGTCCCATAAGGGAATACTTGAGTGACAGTGAATGGGCCGGACCATCGGGATTTTAACTTACCTGGGAATAACTGGAGTCGGGAATTAAAGAGTAGTACTTGATGTGTTTGTCATGCCATTGCTTAGTTTGTTCCCTGTAGATCCTTGAATTCTCGTATGCTGAATTTTGCCATTCTTCGAGTTCGTTAATCTGCAATAAAGGGTTATCCCCTGCACTTGACAAATCATAGTTAGCCTAAAAGGCTTTATGTTCAAGCTCGATCGCAAATGACATGCCTTACCATAGACAAGTTGGTATGGAGTAGTCCATATCGGCGTTTTGAAAGTCGTTCTATAGGCCCAAAGGGCATCATCAAGCTTGAGGGACCAATATTTACGGGAGTGTCCAACCGTTTTTTCTAAGATTCCTTTTAATTCTCAATTAGACACTTCAACTTGACCACTAGTTTGGGGGCGATAGGCGGTGGCGACTCGATGTGTGACACCATAATATTTTAACACTTTTTCAAATTGACTATTGCAAAAGTGAGTGCCTCTATCACTAATGATGGCTCTTGGTGTACCGAATCGAGTAAAAAGGTTTTTGAGAAAATGTATCATCACTCGAGCATCATTTTTAGGTAAGACTTGAGCCTATACCCATTTAGACACATAATTAACGGCTACAAGATATATTTGTTACCAAATGAGGTAGGAAAAGGTCCCATGAAATCAATACCCCAAACATAAAAAATTTCACAGACAAGAATACCATTTTGCGGGATTTCATTTTTTTGGGAAATATTCCCAGTTCGTTGATTATCACATTTTTCAACGTACTATTTTGCGTCTTTAAATAGTGTGGGCCAATAAAAACCCGACTCAAGAACCTTGCGTGCCGTAATGTTTGCTTGGTAGTGTCCACCGGTAGGTCCCTTGTGACAATGATCCAGTTTGAAGATTGTTTCAGGAATTGCCACACATCTTCGTATAATCTGATGTGCACAAATTCGGAAAAGGTGGGGATCGTCCCAAATATAATATTTGAGATACGAAAAGAATTTCTTCTTTTGTTGGTGGGTCATCCTCTTTGGTAGAACTTGTCCTACAAGATAGTTAGCAAAATCTGCAAACCAAGGAATATCAATGGAAATTGAGTTAAGGGCAAAGAGTTGCTCATCCAGGAAAGATTCATTGATATGTCCATTGTGTTGCTTGTTGGTACGGAAGGGCTCAAGTCGAGATAATTGGTCGGCGGCAAGATTTTTGGCACCCCGTTTGTCTTTAATCTCCACATTAAATTCTTAGAGTAAAAGGACCCATCGAATCAACCACGGCTTTGCATCATTTTTATCAAGCAAGTAGCGTAAAGCAAACTGATCCGTATAGACGATGACTTTTGATAGGATCAAGTATGAACAGAATTTATCAAAAGCAAAGACCACTGCAAGTAACTCCTTTTCAGTAGTGGTGTAGTTGGATTGAGCCAGAGTCAAAGTTTTACTCGCATAGTAAATTGGCCGGAAATGTTTATCTTTTTGTTGCCCAAGTATCGCACCTACGGCATAGTCGCTAGCATCACAGATGAGTTCGAAAGGTTGAGACCAATCCGAGGCCACCATAATGGGAGAAGTGGTGAGTTTTTCTTTTAAAATATTGAATGCACCTATAAAACCCGGCGTGTCCCAAAAAGCTTCGGATTGCCTTCACCAAGGTAGGTGGTGGCAATTTGGAGATTGTTTCAACTTTTGCCTTGTCGACTTCAATGCCCCTGCAAGAAATTTTATGTCTCAAAACGATTCCTTCTTATACCATGAAATGACAATTTTCCCAGTTAAAAACTAGTTTGGTTTCTTCGCAACGAACAAGGAATTTTCCGAGATTACCGAGACAATTATCAAAAGAGTCCCCAAAGACCGAGAAGTCATCCATGAAGACTTACATGATTTCTTCCACAAGCTCATCGAAGATGGCGAGCATGCACCATTGAAATGTTGCCGGTGCATTGCATAATCCGAAAGGCATGCGTTGATAGGAGAAAGTACCATAAGGACAAGTGAAAGTGGTTTTCTCTTGGTCCTCCGGTGCTATCAGAATCTTAAAATAATCTGATATACCATCAAGAAAGCAATAATAAAGGTGACCAGATAATCGTTCAAGCATTTGATCAATAAATGGTAAAGAAAAATGGTCCTTGTGAGTAGCATCGTTAAGTCATCGATAATCGATGCAAACTCGCCAACCTATTACCGTTCTTATTGGGATAAGTTCATTTTTCTCATTCGGGACCACCGTCAACCCGCCTTTCTTTGGGACCACTTGAACTGGACTCACCCAATTACATCCAGTAGTTTGATTACTTCCGCCTTGACTACCTCTTTCATATTTTGATTCAGACGTCGTTGAGGTATAACAACCGGTTTGAAATTCTCCTCCATCAGAATTTTGTGAGTGTAAAAGGAGGGATTGATCCCTTGAATGTCAGAGATTTTCCAAGCGATGGCTTTCTTGTGTTCCCGTAATACTTCCAACAATCTATCCTTTTGATGTGAGGATAATCGGAGGAAATAATCACGGGAGTTTGGATCATAGACTAAAAATGCATATTCCAAGTGCTTGGGCAGTTCCTTCAACTGCAACAGAGGCGGGTCCTCAATGGACGGTTTTGATTTTCTCGAATTCCTTCTGGCAACTCGTGGGTGTGTTTGATTCCAACGCGAGCACAGATTCCCTAAGAAAGGGATTTTCCTCCGCTACATCTGCACCCTGAATAATACAAGTCTCCAAAAACTCATTAAAAATCATGATTGGTAAAGAATTAGCTATCTCCATGTCAACGAGATCAATGGCAAAACAAGAATCATCTTCAACTATTGAATTTTTCGTTATTGTAGCAATTTTAAAGATAACTTGTTCATCGTCGACTCGTAAGATTAGTTTTCCATCATGCACATCAATAATTTCTTTAACGGTAGCCAAAAATGGACGCCCTAGGATTAAGGGGACTTCAACGTTGATATGCATGTCAAGGATTACAAAATCAACAAGAAATATAAATTTATCAACCTTGACCAAAACATCTTCGACAATACCTCTAGGATACTTAGTGGACCTGCCGGCTAATTATAGGCTCATCCTAGTAGGTTTTGGTTCCCCTAGACCTATTTGTTTAAACAAATCATAAGGCATCAAATTTATGCTAGCCCCTAAGTCGGCCAATGCCCAATCAACAGTTGAATTACCAACATTGCAAGGAATAGTAAAACTCCCTGGATCTTTGATTTTCTAGAGGTAATTTATTTTGCAGAATTGCCGAGCACTTCCCGTTTAATTGTACCATGGATAACTCTTCAAGCTTCATTTTGTTCGAGAGGAGATCTTTCAAAAATATGGCATATTTCGGCATCTGTGAAAGGGCTTTGACAAAAGTAATATTTATGTGCAATTGTTTAAACAAATCTAAAAATTTACCGAATTGATCGTCATGTTTATCCTTTTGCAATCGTCTTGGATATTGGACGGGTGGTTGGTATTCTGGCACCATCTTTTTCTTTGCTTCCTTAACTACCTGTTCGCCTTTTTGTTGCACGGGGGTTTGATCGGGCTCAACTTCCGGCATCTGCACCTCGTCTAGTTTTGTTCCGCTTCTTAAAGTGACTGCTTTTACCTGTTCTCGTGAATTTGGTTCGGTGTTGCTTGGTAGACTCCTTTGAGGCCTTTCTAAAATCATTTTGGCAATTTGTCCAATTTGATTTTCTAAGTTGCGAATAGACGTTTCTTGGTTCTGTAGTGATATTTCGGTGGTCGTGAAATGGGTTTCCGTTGTTTGGACGAACTTGGTAAATAAATCCTCCAAGCTTGGTTTTAGTGGTTGAAAATCGGGAGGTGCAGACGAGTTGGAGAGTGCATTTGGATTAGGTCGTTGTTGACCTTGATTACTCCAATTAAAGTTCGGATGTTGGCGCCACCCTGGATTATGTTGGGGAGGTCGAGATTGGTTACCTAGATAATCCACATGCTCATGTGGCGGTATTGCATGGGGACATTCTTGGTAATTTTGTGATCATACACAAGTTTCACATGATAAGACTTGTAGTGGCGGTTTCGGAGTTGCCAACTCATCAATCTTTTGGGTTAGAGCTTCGACTTGTGCGACTAGCGTAACCACCACATCTGCATTATACACACCCACTGACCTGTTTGTCTTACCTCGTATGGATTGCCATTGGTAGCCGTTCATGGCCATTCCTTCGATCAAATCCTGGGCGGCTTCTGGCAGTTTATTATTCAGAGTTCCTCCGGCCGCTGCATTAATCATTAGTCTTGTTAAAGAAAGTAGCCCATTGTAGAATGTTTGGACTTGCGTCCAAATAGGTAGGCCATGGTGTGGGCATTTCCGCAACAATTCCTTAAATCTTTCCCAAGTATTGTATAAGGTTTCATCATCTGCTTGAGTGAATGAAGAGATTTCATTCCTCAATCTTGCGGTCTTTCCCTGTGGAAAATACTTCAAAAGGAATTTTTCTGCCATAACATTCGATATTGTAATCGTTCCTTTTGGCAAAGTATTTAACCATTGTTTTGATCATCCCCGAAGAGAGAATTGGAACAAGCATAGGCGGATGGCATCATCGTAGACCCCGTTGATTTTGAAAGTGTCGCAAATTTCAAGAAAATTTGCGATGTGATTATTGGGATCTTCGTCTGGTAGACCATCGAATTGGACAAGCTGTTGCACCATTTGAATAACATTGGGTTTAATTTCAAAATTGTTGGCGGCAACATATGGCCTTACAATGCTTGACGTCGTGCCGTCCAAGGTTTTGTAAAGTATGTCCTTGGCCACATTGTTCAAGTTGTATCTTCTTCTGTCCTGGTTTGTCCATTCAGTCCTTGGTTTCTCAACCAGGGCAGATCTTGCTTCAGCAGCAGCTTCCTCTCCTTCACCAATTGGGTCGCTCTCATAATCTGTTTTCACTTTCGATTTGTAGTGGCCCATCCTCTATCACTATCCACATTTCATCATGTAAAGCAGATAGATGAGCCTGCATACGAATTTTCCAGTCATCAAATTCCTCAATAGTGAACATAGGAATGCGTGTCAAATTTGCTTCCATGATAATAACTTTGCTAAATAAAAATAGCTTTTGAAAGAGCAAGTGTTAAAAACTTCTTTGAAAGATTGCAGATCTAGTTCAGTAACCAGTGCGGAAGGCTCAATGAACCAACCGCTCTGATACCACTTGTATGTCCCAAGGGGTGTGAGTAAGGTTTAGAAGGAGGGGGGGTTGAATAAACCTTACCAACTTTTCAATTTTAGCCCTTTTAAAATATTACAGAGTTAAATACACATCTAAGTCATTGGGGGACAGCTAAGTTAGTTAACCAGCAGAGTTAGCCACTCAACAGACTTGATTGAGCTGTTGATAGAATAACTCAGCTGTTTAGTTTAAACCTTAACTTGGCTGTGATGAGATTTTCAGCGGAAGACTTAACACCCTTTAATTTAATTTAATTTGTTTTAAACACTTGATTTTAGCACTTAGTTACTTATCAGTTGGATAGCAAATTATCAGCAGATATAAAGTGATATACAGAAATAAAATGCTGAAATGTAAATGACACAATAATTTTTATAGAGGTTCGAAGATGGGGTAACTCTTCTACTCCTCTCTTCTCCAACTCCTGTAGGAATCCACTAAGTAATGATCAGAGTACAAAGTGGTTATCAGTCCAGATACATGTCTTGATCACACAACTGACTTGCTCCTTTGGGACTAGTCTGGAGATGCCTTGGTCACACAGATGGCTTCTCGTCCGACTCAGCTACTTCACAGGGCGGCTGCCTTGCTACTTCAACTCACTTTCTCAAGCTTCTTGGATTTGATCACGAAGCCATCCAATAACTTGAGATTGGTTCGACCTTGAACCTTTCTACAATCCTCCTTCGAAAGTAGACCCCTTTTGCTTCTTAAAAAGTTTCCTCTTCAATAGTTTGAAGTTGTCTTTCCTTCGTAGCTTAGTGGTGGATCGATTTCCTTCAAGATTTAGGCTTGAGGATTTTGCTAGAATAACTTGAGAATATTTTGCAGGTTACAGTATGAATAATGCTTGTTATCTCAGGTATGCAAGGTAATCAAGGTAACCTCTTCTCAATGTGATTCCTCATCCTTTTATAGTGAATTTTTAAAATTCTGCCCGTTGAAGAGATAGGCTGATTTTCAAAAATCACTTGTGTTCGTTGGCTTGTCTTGTTGCAGTCTTTGATGTTGACATTTCCTCGTATTAAATGAATGATCAGTTTTTCAGAATCTGACACGAGGTGCAGTGCTTTCCATTGGTTTATTCCTTTTGCACGCTTCTGGGACTGAACACTTTAAGACATGGCAGCATGAAAGTATTACTTGTTTAAGTAATATTCTTGACTTTTGTGCAAAGAATTCTAATCAGTTAACTCCTCTTTGCAGCTACATTTTCCCCAGGTGACTTGAGTCTGCTCCAATGATTGAAAGACTCATCTGTTACTTCAACTTGACTTGGCTTCTTGGGTTGACTTAACTGACTCTTCTCACAGCTGTCTCACAGCCGATACTCCTTCAGTCGTGTTCTTGACATCTCTACCTTGCCACACTTAGCTGCTTCACAGCGGAGTCTTCATTCTAGTCTTCAGTTGACTTCTTGTATTCCCAGGCATAGCTGACTTGACTCAGCTTATACAACCCTATCTATTACAATACGAACTACAAGGAAAATAGGGTGCCAACTTTCTAGTCTAAGTTTTACATGGCATTCATCAAAATCTAAACAATAAATTTCCCAACAGTTAGATAAATAAGGAAAATAAAGATCATACATTAACAAATTACAATTGGTAAAAATGAAGGAAGATTTGTAAAATGAGAAACCAAGAGATAGAAATGTGCTCGAATGTAAATCCCTCTAGAATGTTTTTGTGATTTAACAAGATAAAAATACAACCATAAGCCCTTAAGCAAAAACCATCCTCTTTTAATAAAATCTCATGTTTTATGGACCGAAAAAATTTCCGATTTAAGTTAAACCCTATTTCAAGGTGAAACACTCCTAATCTCAAGTTGATTAACTGAAATATCTTTCTAGTCAAAACCCCCAAGATTACATTATAACGATTTATGAATTCCCATATTAGGTTTGACCCTAATCTAGAAGATTTATGTCGTCCTATATCTAGGATTGCATGCAACTCTTTTCACTTATGAAGGTTCTTTCTCACCATAAATCTCTCGATTACCTGATGAGGAATAGATTTCAAATCTATATACCGGAAATATTAACTCGAATGAACGGAGCATAATATAAGTGAATCACACAAGACATGAAGATTTTATTAAAAACATACAAACATTAATCACAAATCCATTCTAGAGTTCATTACATTCAAACACTAGAAGTTTAGCTACACATGATTTTGAGAAAAGAATAAATTACACAAGAAGATTTAAGTGTTGTAGACATGGTGTACTTATCTTTCTCAAAATCTCAATGGACTTCTTTCTTGATTGATGTTAATGATGTTGCTCCAAGCCTTCTTCTCCAATATTGCCCCAAGTTTTCTCCTCCAAAACTCCTTGATCCCAATTTTACTTAATGGATGTAATATGATGAACACAATGAATATTTTCTGAATGTCCTCTCCCAACCCAAACTCTTGGCTTTTATAGACACCATATTTTGTGAAAGAACACATCAATAATGCTACCTTTTGTTAAACAATTGCTCCACTTTCATTGTTGGGTTGGTGAATTCTTGTATTCATGTGATAATTGAGGGAAAATGGGGACATGGTGCAGCAAAATAGGGTGTTAATGGTGTACAAAAGTGGTCAAAAAGGCTTGGTTGGTGAGTTTTCCGTAATTTCCGCATGAAAAGTATCAGAAAAGTGGCTCCGACGCGGCCGTGTTGGGCAGCATGGTCAGGCCGTGCGGTTCTGCGAGTTGAACTTCTATCTGACACGGCCGTGTTGTGCAACACGACTAGGCCGTGTCCGACACTGTTTTGTGCAGTTTTTCTTCTTTTTTGATCCCCTTCAACATGGTCGTGTTTGGTGATATGGTTTGGCCGTGTTGTACCCTTGTTTTAATTTTTCTTCAATTTATTTCCTTTTTTTTAACATGGCCATGTTATTTGACACCCCTAGTCATGTTGAGTGATTTTCTTGGCTTTTTTCCACTTAATGTTGGCTCCAAATTGCTCCACCTATAATGTTGAAAACATCCCGCGATAAAATGTTTAAGATAATTAAAAAGACTATGACTTTTTAACAAAATAATTTAAAGTCTATTGAATTGATACAACAAAACATGTATAAAATGACACTTATCAGGCAGTCCTTTGACATGTTTATTTTTGTAAATCTTTTGTAAATTTTTGTAAACATGTCCAAGTCGCCTATGCCATAAACTAGTTAAGTCATTATTGGCGACAAGACAAGAAATATTTTGACTAACCAAATCACTTGTACAAATTTTATAAAAATTACCTTTTCACAAGCTTCACAAATGATTTTACCATTTTTAAGAATAAGGCATTTTTCTTTATTAAAAACAACATCATAATTAGAATCATAAAGTTAGCTTACACTTTTCAAATTGAACTTAAGCCCTTCTACTAATAAAACATTACTAAGAGAGAAAGAGGAATTACCAATGTCTCCATTGTCAAGAATTTTGCCTTTGCCATTCCCGAACATGACTATTCCTTCTTTTTGGAGCTTGATGTTGGTAAAACGTTCTTCTTTTCTGATCATGTGTCGTGAACATCCACTGTCCACGACCTATTTGGAATCTTCCGTGATTGTTATAGCCCCTAGTACGTACAAATGAATTGTTTTAAGGTACCCTATAATTTTGGGTCTCCAAAAATGACTATTGCTATTTCTATGTTTACATGTACTAGCAAAATGTCCATTTTTACCACAATAATAACAAGTAATAATATTAGGACTACTAGCACGTACGAAAGTTGGAGCTTGTTTATTTTTCTTAAAAATGGTTTGAAGTGGTTTACAACCAAGTCCTAGTTTGGATTGCTCACTTCTTTGTGCATCGAGAATTTTTATGACTTTATCCGTACTTAAATTAAAACGTTGCACATCTTTTTTCAATTTCAATCTCTTTAGTGAGAAATTATTTTCGAAATCAAGACTATGAACTTTAGCAAGAGTAATTGAATGAGCATGATTAAGTGATTCATAGGAAGTAAATAACTTGTCTTTTTCTAATTTTAGCTCTTTATAATCCTTTTTTCAGATTCTTGTATTTGCAAATCATATTTCTAAACTCATTTTGTAAATCATCATAATCACATTGAAGATCATCAATTAAAGAAGAAGACAAAGAGTTAGAGCGTACCTCATTGTTTTCATCATCTATGGCCATGAGACCATGTTCGGTTTCCTCTTTCTCTTCGGATGTTGCAAGAAGTTCATCCCACGTTTTGACATCTGCATTGAGAGCCTTCTTTTTCAGAAAAGGATTTTGTTCTTTTTCTTCTCCTCTGCCAATTTTGGGCAATCGGCTATAAAGTGCCCGGATTTCACGCATTTAAAGCAAGAGTTATCTCTAGCTTTTCTTGCCTTGTTTTTGTTGACAAATTTAGCAAATATTTGAACAAGTGCGGCGGTTTCCTCATCCTCCTTACCACTAGCATCATATGTATTATTTAAATTTGATGCAAGACCTTTAGGTGTAGGTTGCATACCCCATTGAGAGGTGGAAGGTTTGGAATTCTTCCTTTCTTTGAGATAGACTTCATATATAAGAAGATATCCCATAAGCTCATCAAGCTTGAGAGTCTTATGATTTTGAGCCTCCAATATAGCCGTTACTTTTTTGGACCTTGAGTTGCGAAGAGCATTCAAGACTTTAGTAACCTTATCTTCTTCCGAAATAATTTTTCCGAAAGCCAATAAAGGATTAACTATGTTATCAAGTCTTTCCACCATTTTAGAAATTCCTTCACCCTCAAACATTATGAAGTTTTCAAAATCTTTAACAAGCATGATTTTTCTAGCTTGTTTAACTTTCTTAGTACCTTCATAAATGGTTTCTAATTTTTCCCAAACTTCATGAGCCGACCTTATCCCTCGAATTCTACTATACTCGGTAGTCGTAAGAGAGCAATGTAAAATGTTTAAGGCCTTACCGTTGAGAGATAGAACTTTTTATCATTATCATTGAATTCTTTGAGACTTTAGAGAACTGTGGTTCCATCCTCCATTTTCTTTGTTGGTTGAGCAATTCATTCGATGACCGCATTACAAATATCAAATCCGCACCTTTGTAGAAAGCATTCCATCCGATCCTTCCAAAAGACGTAGTTGTTGGCATCGAAGAGTGGTGGCTTATAGGTGGAGGCGCCGGTTGTGAGGTAGTTTTTGTTCGTAGCCATGGATCTCCTATTTACTCGCAAAGATAAAATGAGTTTTCCAAAGAGTTTGGCTTTTATACCACTTGTTAGTCCAAGTGGCTACAAAAATCTAGAGGGGGTTGAATAGATTTTCCTGATTTTCCAATTTGTGCCCTATTTTTTGAATGTGAAGATAATTAAGAAATAAAAGTGCTTAAATATAAACAACACAATGATTTATAGTGGTTCAACCCACCTAGGGCCTAATACTCTATCACCCGGTATGTCCAAACGGATTTCGAAAAGGAAAATATTTTATTGATACCAAACAAATACAACATTTACCTTGAAGAGTACCACACTCTTCTTACAACACCACCTATGAAGATATCACAATCTTCTTCAACAATGAAGGGTACCGAACTCTTCAACACCTAGATTCAACCAAGTGTGTTCTTACCACAAGAACACTAACAAGGATTTCTTGTTTTGGATGATTTGAGAATTACAATCAAGGTTACACTTTGTTTGAAAATATTACAACTCAAAAGGGCAAGTGTAATCAAGAAGGAAGCCTAATACTCAAGATGTGCAAGTGTAAAACTTAGGCTAAATACACCAAGAATATAGACAAGTAAGAATAAGAATTTTGCTGATTTTTCTTGTTGCTTTGAATGTTTGAGTTGTGTGTTTGATCCTTCAAATCCTTCATATATTTATTGGGGAATGTTCAAGATTGGATTTCCAACATAGGCTCCTCAATCTTCACTTTTTTCTACAAAAGAAGGATCAAAAGATCTGCAAAAATGGTTAATAATTGTAAAGTGGATCTATCAGACAATGGCTCCACAACGGATATAATCTTGCTGTCAAAAATCATAGGTCAACCAGTCACTCTGTTGAAAATTCCAATGTTTAAAAAGTTAACCTGAGATTAGACAAAGGTTGACTGGGGGTCGGACCGGTCCACTGGGGGGTTGGACCGGTCGACCAGGTGTTCGTCCAGTCGCCCACCTATTGGACTGGTCCCTCTCAAAATTTAGAGAGACAGAAGCAAAATGCACAAACCAGGCACCAGTCGACCGCACCGGTTGACCTTGAAATTGAACGGTCGACCAACTCATTTTTCTTCTCTATTTCGGTTATGTTTCAAACAACAACTTTCAGGTATGGGTCGTCTTATAGAGCGACCGGTCGACCTCAATACAAAGAAATTGTCTAATTTTTGTCAAAAATAAAATTCAAGAAATGCTTCAAAAACTAGGTAAAAATCACTTAAAATATTTTGATGCTTCTGGACAATATTTGGGGACATTATTTTGGTATAAAAATTTATTTAAATAAAATCATCAAAATCATGATAAAAATATTTTTCTAACTGTAAGACCCCTTCTGGCTGAGACTCTAGATGAGAGGGGCCTCCTTACAAGAAGGTCTTAGTAAAAATTCTTTCTCCTTTTGCTAAAATCCCAGTGGAAAGGGCCTTCTCACAAGAGTCCCCATAAATCTTCTCCATGGTGAAATTGTGCAAGGAAAAGAAAGCGAAAAAACTAACACATGTGGAGAAAACATAAAAATGATAGAATACAAATTATGGTGGAAGCTCCATAAGGGATCAATAATTTGATCTTCTGATGGTATAAATCGAACATCCAATTCCTTGTGTTGAACTTTCTCTCGAACATAATTGATATTTATTTGGATATGCTTTGATTTGTCATGAAAAATCGGATTAGGAGTAAGAGATATAACACGTATATTATCACACCATATAATAGGGGGTCGAGGTATTTGGATTCCTAACCCATAAAAGTGAGAATGAACCTAAACTAAATTTGTAGTTGCTTTGGCAAAGCTTATGTATTCTGATTCAGTAGAACTTCAAGCTACTACAAACTGTAGGTGAAGACTTGGAGCAATTTGTATTGGTTTCGTATTAGTTTTGAATAGATAAAGATTAATATATACGAACACAAATAAAGGAAGTCAACCTCAATTTAGAAGGCGTAAAAAAGACTAAACTCGTACAAAACACACCCCTGGTTCGTTGGAGAATATGGCCATATTCCAAAACCACAAAACAAGAAGTCGAAGAAAACACGACCCGATCGTGTTCAGAAGCACGACCGTGTTTCCCCATCTGGCAAGAAAAACACGGTCTGCCGTGTTAAAAAATACGGTCGTGTTAAATGGTGATCTCCAAGTCATGCAAAACACGACCCTGCCATGTAAGTCAACATCAATGTATTCGTCAAATTTCCCGAATACGGTCTGGCCATGCTTTTAAGCACGGCCGTATCTGATCGCTTTTCTGCAGCTTCTTTTTGGCAGAAATTATGGAAGCTTTCCAACCTAGCTTTTTGACAACTATTGTGCAACTTTTAAATCTCATTATGCTGCACTAAGTCCCCTTATTATATCAATTATACATGAAAACAAGTATTCAATAACCCAACTATGATAGTGGAGCAATTGTTTAACAAGGATGACATTGTTAATGTGTTCTTGCAGAAAAACAATGTCTATAAAAACCAAGAGTATGGGTTGAGAGAGGTATTAAATTCATCATTATTCAGATTCATTAATAAATAAAGAGCAATTTACATATGGAGAAAAGAGAGAGAAAGTAGAATTGGAGATTAAAGAGCTTAGAGAGGAAGACTTGGAGCATAGAATCATTACAGACAACCAAGAAAGAAGTCTTGTTGTATCTTGATAAAAAGATAAGTACACCATGTCTACAACATTTAAATCTTCTTGTGTAGCCTATTCTTTTGTCAAAATCACGTTTAGCTAAATTCTTAGTGTTTGAATGTAATAAACTCTAGAATGGATTTTTCATTAAGGTTTGCATGTTTTTAATATAATCTTCATGTTTTATACGATTCACTTATATGATGCTTTGTTCATTCGAGTTAATATTTCCGGTCATTTATTTGAATTTTATTCCTGTAATCGAGTGATTTATGGTGAGAAAGAACCAATATAAGTGAAAGGAGTTGCAAGAAATCCTAGATATAGGACGACATAAATCTGCCGGATTAAGGTCAAACCTAATATGATAATTCATAAATCGTTATAATGCAATCTTGAGGGTTTTAACTAGAAAGAGATTTCGGTTAATCAACTTGAGATTAGGAGTTTTTAACTTTGAAAGAGGGTTTAACTTAAATCGGGAATTTCTACGGTCCATGAAGCATGAGATTATATTAAGAGGGGATGGTAATTGCTTATGGGTTTAAGGTTGTATTTTATATTGTTAAAATACAAAAATATTCTAGAGGGATTTACATTCGAACACATTTTTAACTCTTGATCTCTTATTTTACATCTTCCTTTATTTTATTACTTGTAATTTGTTGATTAATTAAATTCCTTAATTTTTCTTATTTTTACAAACAAACCTCTAAAAAATTGATAGATTAGATAGCAAAAAGACGGTAATTACTAGTTCTCATAATCCTCGTGGGATGACCCTCGGCACTCGGTAAACTATACTATAAAATGATAGGTGCCCTTGCTTAGGGTTTTTAGAGTAGCTTTTGAGCAATCAAGTTTTTGGCGCCGTTGCCGGGGATAAAATTTTGTTCGACGGTTAAACACCTAAAATAAATCTAGTAATCCTCACAAGAGAACGAGATCAATTGTAGGGTAGCAAGTTGACCACAAGTCGTCTCTCAATGAAGACTTAACCGACAAATAATTATTATGCAACACAATTGACAGAAAATAAATCCAAAACACTCTAACCAACTTCGTGATTTTAATAAACTAAAGAAAAACAAGTGAAAAGGCAAAATCAAACTAAACACGATTAAACTTGGAGAAAAACGATATGGATGAAAGTCTAGGATTTCGAAATCATCTCATCAAACTTGTCAGCAGAATATCAACTAATTGATCATGCGGTTAACAAATATAACAAATAGGTAAAAACTAGGCCTAGATCTGATAACTCACGTATTCACAGATTAGGGCTATCCCCACATAATTTGCTATTTGCATTAAGCCCAAGTTAGATAATACATTTATGATTCATATCTAACCCCTGAATAAATTCAGTCCAGGAATAATATCTTCTCTTGATCTCAATCATTCCCGTAAAACAATCAAGCATTGGCCATAAAATTAATCAACAAGTAAAGCAATTTATTTAGGAAAGCAAACTAATTAGTCAATACTCATGCTTGTTTGTTTGAATCAATCATCTCAATCCTAGAATAAGAAAGTTAGTTCATGATTGTAGATGGATTCATCAATTCAATTGAGAGGAAGAGAGCAATTATAAACATGATCGTGTATTAACAACAGTCACCAAGTAATTGAAAATCAGATAAAGAAGATGGAGAAAGATTACGCTTTGATCTACCCCCAAAATATCTCCAGTGGAAAAACAAGCAATCCCCAATGTTGGATGGAAGAGAAAATAACAAAAACTAGGGCTTAAAAGTGCTAAGAAGTAAAGGTGTTCGAAAATATGGGCTCCCCAAGTCCTATTTATAAGCCTAGAGTCCTAAACAAAGTGGAAGAGCCAAGAATCCGAAGAAAATCGCGATTTTCGTTATTGCAGCGGGAAGCGCGAAGCCGCTGATAGTGGCACAAATACACAGGGAAGTATTAACACTGGGTACGAAGAAGACATAAATGAAAACAATAACAAATATTTTGTTATTATGGAAGAAGAACCACAAAAAACGATGTACGACTACGCCAAGCCATCAAAGGATGGAACAACATCAAGCATCTTGAGGCCTGCTGTTCATATTGTTGGCCAAATAATCTACAAAAAACAAACACTTGAATTCATATAATAGAACACATAAACTAATTAAAATAAACAATCAATGTAGATTTAACTTGAATCAACCGTTTCGATCATGCCCTAGGATGAAAAATATATAGCCTAACATATTTGAAAACAAATTCATAGACAAAGTTGAAATCAAATAGTTTGACACAGTTTAAGTACAAACAAGAGATCTAAACAAAAAGATAGAACCTTTCTTGTCAGGATGGATCATTCTTCCCAACTTTGAACCATTGTGCTTCCGTAGATGCGAAAGGTCTTGTGGTGTTCTTCGTTGATTAGTGTCTTCCTCTCAGAAATATGTAGATTGTATATGTTTGATACATGTTTTTATCTTAATTTTGATGATTTTATTTTTACACCAAAACAATGTTTTTAATTGTTGTCCAAATTCTCCTATATGATTTCAAATGGTTTCAATATTTTTCCGAGTATTTCTTCAAGTTTATTTTCGACTAAATTGGACAATGCCTTTAATGATTTTATGTCAAAGTGCTTTTACATCCAAAATATGTTTCTAAATGTTGTCCTAAATACTTCCGATTGTTCGAAAATGTTTTTACTATTTTTTCGGAGTATTTCTTGGAGTTTATTTCCGATAAAATATTGGACAACACTTTTATTTTGAGGACAACCGGTCGCCCTATAGGGCAACCCATACCTGAAGATGTATTTTGGAATAGAAAAGGAGACAGAGTAAATATTGAGCAGGTCGACCGGTCGCCCAAGGCCGACGGTCACGCGTCGGCCGCCCAGTGCGCGACTGCGGCCGCAAAGATAGCGCTGAAACATAACTCCCTGATTCTCCATTTGGGCATGGCCAACCGGCTGATGTGGGGGTCGACCGGTCGAAGCCTACGTCGACCGGTCGCCCCGTGTAAATTTGTGTTACGTTTATTTCAAACTCTATTTCTGTGCGACCGGTCACCCTATCTTTTGACAACAAAATCTGACCGTTTGACAGCAGACATCTTTTCCTTAAAATGTGGGATTGATTTCTAATAGCTATATTCTTGATTTTAATTGTATTTTTCTGTAGATTCTCAATCCCCAAGAGGAGCCTATGCTTGTTCAACCATCTCCTATAAATAGAGGAAGTTTTGGAGCAACCAATAGAACCATTGAGATACAACACAACAAGATACACTTCAAGCAAATACTTGTTCTTCATTGTCATTATTCTTGTTGTAATTTTGCCTAGCTTATCACTTTCACATCCTTGAGGTCTACGCTATTCTTGATTACACTTTGCAATCATATTGTAATATTCATTATTGAGTTGTAATCTTGATTTTTGGTCATCATTCAACACAAGACATCCTTGTGAGTATTCTTGTGGTAAGAATACACTTGGGTGATCTAGGTGATAGGTGTGTCAAGAGTGTGGTGCTCTTGAGGTGTTGAAGAATTTGGTATTCTTCAAGATTGAAGATTGTGGTGATCTTCAAAGGTGCCGTTGAAGGAATATTGTGGTAATCTTCAAAGGGAGATTGTGGTAATCTCCAAAGGTGGTGTTGAAGAAGAGTGTGGTGCTCTTCAAGGTGTTGTAAGTTGAGTTTGTATTAATTTTGGTAATTAATAAAATTCTTTTTCTTTTTGAAATCCATCCCGGATATACTGGGGTGGTAGAGGATTAGGCCATAGGTGGGTTGAACCTCTATAAATCGACGTGTGTTGTTTACATTCTGCACTCTTATTATTGTCTTTGAGCATTCGGTTCGAAAAAAGAGGGCAAAATCGAAAAGATGGAGATAATCTATTCACCCCCCCTCTAGATTATCGTAGCCGCTTGGAATTACAAGTGGTATCAGAGCCAAACTCTTTGGCAAGCTCGTTTCACATCGCGAGTGAAGAGGAACGATCGTCGGCTACGAATGAAGCTCATCTTGCCGGCACCTCCACCACCAAGCCACCACTATTTGATTCCAAAAATTACACATTTTGGAAAGAAAGAATGGAATGCTATTTACAAGGTTGCGGGTTTGATATTTGGAACATCGTCATCAATGGAGAATCCATTCCGATGAAAAACACACCACACACCTCCAAAGGCCTCAAAGAGCTAAATGATGAAGAGAAGAAAATCATCTCCCTAAACGGTAAAGCTCTCAATATTTTGTATTGTTCACTTACTAATTTGGAATATGAACATGTTGTAGGAATTCGATCAGCTCATGGAGTATGGCAAAAATTAGAAGCCATCTATGGAGTATATGCAAATGAAAGGAGTCAAACAAAAGCATCTACTTCTCAAAGGGATACAAGTTCAAATCTAAGGAACAAGCCTTTTACAACTTCCAACTATGAAGTAGCCGAATAATGTTTTATGGGCATCGAAGAAGAAAACGAGGTATGTCTTAAACCCTCTACTTCCTATGATATTGTTATTCAAAATGATTATAGTGATTTACAAAATGACTTTGATGATCTTCAAAATGAATTCCAAAGTTTACTTGTTAAGTACAAAATCTTGAAAAAGAAATTAAATGTTTTGAAAAATGAAAAGGATAATTTATTTACTTCCTATGAATCACTATCATGTGCTCACACCACCACACTTGACAAGGTTAGAAACCTTGAAAAAGAAAATAATACTCTTGTTGAGGATATTAATTGCATGAAAAATGATTTATCTAAATCCAACTTGAGTACCGATGAAATTGTTGATTGTTGTGATAATTCGAAATTAGAACTTGATCATAAGTTTAATGTTGTCAATCATATGAAAAAGAATTAAGTCTGTAAGCATGTTGGTCATTATGCTCCTAGAATTATTACTTGTTTTTATTGCGGTAAAAAGGGTCATACGGCTAATTCTTGTCGAGCTAGAAATAGCTCTAATTATTGTTGGAAACCTAAAAGTCTCAAGACTAATCCCAAAGGACCCAAACACATGAGGGTACCACAAAACAATGTCATATTAGGTACTCGTAAATACTCGATCAAGAAAATTTATACCGCCAAGAAGACATCAAATGACCATTTCATTTGATCAAAGAAGGAAAAAGTATTTTCAACAAAGCCAATTTCCAAGAAGAGGATATAATCAAAAATGGGAAGAACACAATCCTTGGAAATGGCAAAGACATCATCAACAAGATGATTTACAAAGAAGAAGAGACTATCAACAATGGGAAGGACAAAAATCTTGGAAATGGAATAATCAAAGGAGCCATCATCAACAAAGTGACTTCTCAAAGGGAAGATATCATCAACAATGGGAACGGTACAACCCATGGAAATGGCATAATTGGTAACCCGTATCTCCCTAGTTAAATATGTATTTTATTTTGTTATTATGCATATTTTTATTTGTGCCTATAGTGCAAAAGAGTTTTCATAATTTTAAAAATTAAGGTCCTCAACAAATATTTGTGTTTTTAAAATCCCTTGAAAAAGAGACCTTACATGTTGCTTTTAACTCTTATGGAATTTTTTAGCATAAGCATAATTTTTTGTGTTATCTCTTATTACTTGCCTACACTTGTGCTATGATATTTTGTGCAAAATTTGTTTAAGAATTGTGTAGGTTATATCTCATATTCATTGGCTAATTCTTCATCAAGTTTCTTAAATCATCGAGGTATGTTCACTCGTATTTTTCTTAGAACTCGATATTATGATTATGCACATGTCTTTCAAGATATTTCATTTCAACCTCTTAAGTGCCCCTAAATGATGTTGTAAATTTTTCTTAAAAAGGCACTACTCATTAAATCTCGATTTTCTCGAATATATGTTTTTCCAAAACCCATATTTTGTTGGACTTGGTCCAAAATTAATTTTTTTTGCAAGGTTTTAAAACTTTTGGGGTGAAAAATCGAATTTCTGAAAAACGTGGAGAATGAAAAATCGCCTTTGGGGCCAAGGCAGGGCGACGGTTGTTCGCACGTCGACCGGTCGCACCATACCTTGACCGGTCGCCCAGGGCAATTTTTCAAGATAAAATCGTCTGCCTTCAATTTTTGAAACAGAACCCTTCATCCTCAAACCCTCCACCCAGCAGCGAAATTACCCCCTTTTTCTTAAAACCTTCAATTCTTCATCAATCTTTACGATTCTTGTTGCTAATCCACCTATTTTTGCAAGAATCTTACATATATGGCACCTCCAAGAAATTCCACCGATCAAAATCCCACTTCCAAGAGAAGAAAGGGCGGAGAGGGTTCTTCGAGAAATCGGCGAGATGAAGCCGAACAAAGGGATATTTGAGCTGCACAAAGGAACGTGGATCAAGAACGTGATGACATTCAAAATCCCATACTCTCTCGGGCCCAAATTGCCGAGCTCCGCCGAACAATTTCGCTCAAAAATTGCCGTTGGGCGAAAAGTAAGAAATCTTTTATATCTTTAGCTCCCCATTCGAATAATGTTTTAAATTTCATCAATAAATATGCGGAGTGGTACTATGAAGATTTGGGAATGGGTGGAAAGTCGATTGCTCGGACTAAAATTTATCGTTTTAATTCATTTGCCAATGAATATCCTACTATTAGAGGATTCTTTGAGGAACAAGGTTGGATGTTTTTATGGGAGCATGCATATGTTTTGTATGATGATGATATTATCCAACATTTTTATGCAAATATGTGGGTGCAATATGATGATAATAGAAAGCCTATTGCGGTAAATTCGTTTGTAAAGGGATGACACTTTAGGTGGACTCCTAATGAAATTTGTCGGCTTCTACATGTTAGAGAAGGTGGTTGGGACTTTTTCTCTTGTGCTATTTGGAATGATGAGATGTTGGGGGTGTCTATGAGAGAAGTTAAGACTTATTTGGGCGTATGGCCAAAGTATTCATTGTTGGCGATGACACTTGAGCACCGAATTTTATCTCATTATTGTCGCCATCGTATTTGTGGAAAAGCGGGTAAAATGCCTAGCAACATGGACTATTTTTTAACTTATAAGATTGCTAGAAGGGAACCGCTTAACTTTGGCACCATTCTTATTCAATGTCTAATTGAGTCTATCACTCAAGGAAATAAGAAGTTTGTTATGGGCAATTGGATTTGTAAACTTCTTATACAATCAGGACTACCTTCGTCGGAGTGTAATTCGGAGGTATTTCAAAATGACTTTGACATTGATAACATCTCCCAAATGGTCACTATGCGCAAAAATATGGACATCCGACCTACTAAAATGGCTAGAGGAAGAGGTCAAGATCCCCTGATCCAAACGACTTCTTTGATGATGCCGAGGCCGTGAGATTGGCGGAGGAAGGCGAACAGAGCAATCCGAAGGGTAATACCGGTGCTCAACCGCCTAGGAGGTACACCCAAGCCGAGTATAATGATCTAAGAACGTTTCATGAAGCTAGGTACGAGGCTTTGGAGCGAAAGACCTCCAAAATGCAAAAATCAATCGGCAAGTTGAAGAAATTCATCAAAGATTTTATTCCCAGAACTTGCTTCTCTTCGAACGAGGATTAATGTCCCCACCCCTTTACTTTTCAGCATTTTCTTTCTTGTCCATGTTGTTTTGTATTTCTTTTAACTTTCTTGTAAAACTCTTTCGTACTAATGAGATTTGCTTGTTTTCTTGAAAGGGTTAAAATAGCAAGTTGATAATGACTTGTGGATGATCATGATTTTGATGGAGTATTTGATGGTAAAAATACTCTAGTTTGGCATAGTTTGTTGGTATGAAGTACTTGATGGTAAAAGTACTTCTTTTAATTTTTGCTTAAATGCATTTGAGATGTCTTGATTATTTTGTTTAGATGAATAATTTGGGACATTTGTAATGTCTAATATGCATTGTTTGATGCTTGACATGTATTACTTGGATCTTTAATTTTTGCTTGATGGCATTGGTAATGCCTTGATCCTTTTGGCTAAAATTATCTCAATTGGGTCGAACCCTTGAGAATTTACTTTGTCTTGAGCCTCTTATTTGATGGTATGTTGAAAAATTATTTTTGGGTGATGATATGAAAAAAACTTGGCTTAAATTCTTTTGCAAAGTCTATATACACCTTCTTTAAACATTGACGCCCGCCAAGTGTTCGATAAATTGCTTCAATGAAAAACTCATCACCTACATGATTCTCTTATTTTCAAAAGTCTTCAATGCTTATTGAGATCATGTTTTGGCAAATAAACCGAGCGTATGAACTCTTCATGATACATTTCTCCCTTTTTCTTTGGTTTTTAAGCTTAAATTGCTCAATGGTTGATAAACCGTCTCTTTAGCGCACTTTGATGAATTTGTATGATGTTTTTATCATCCTAACATTCTTTTTGATGATTCCAAAGGGGGAGAAACAGGAAATTGGCCAATTAGCTCAAAGAAGCTAATAAAAGCTTGTTATAAAAGCTATAAGCTATGGCTCTTAAAAGCCATAAGTTGTGAATTATATTTAGTCCAATTATTGCTTGATGGACTTTTATACATGTCTAATGATGTTTTGTTGACAGGGGGAGCTTATAAGCTCTTGAACAATATGTAAAAGCTAAGCTTTTGGCTTATGGTTAATTGTTTTTACATTATTCTTGATGTGCTTGTTGATAGGGGGAGCTTGTGCTTATTATGCCTATTATTGAATATAATTACTCCCTTTCTTGGTTGCTTATGTATTTTGGAAATTTTGGTTGCTTCCAAACGGTTAGATGTTTTTACCGGAAAATTGTTTTTAAAATTGTCCTTCTAATATTTCTAAAAATTGTTTAGGTT
Source organism: Rehmannia glutinosa (assembly GCA_016081115.2). Classification (NCBI taxonomy): domain Eukaryota; kingdom Viridiplantae; phylum Streptophyta; class Magnoliopsida; order Lamiales; family Orobanchaceae; genus Rehmannia; species Rehmannia glutinosa. Next base: position 103,637,460 of record CM071936.1, read on the forward strand.
TGTAATCATCAAAAAGGGGGAGATTGTTTGATACATGTTTTTATCTTAATTTTGATGATTTTATTTTTACAACAAAACAATGGTTTTAATTGTTGTCCAAATTCTCCTATATGATTTCAAATGGTTTCAATATTTTTCCGAGTATTTCTTCAAGTTTATTTTCGACTAAATTGGACAATGCCTTTAATGATTTTATGTCAAAGTGCTTTTACATCCAAAATATGTTTCTAAATGTTGTCCTAAATACTTCTGATTGTTCGAAAATGTTTTTACTATTTTTTCGAGTATTTCTTGAGTTTATTTCCGATAAAATATTGGACAACACTTTTATTTTGAGGACAACCTACGCCCTATAGGGCAACCCATACCCGAAGATGTATTTTGGAACAGAAAAGGAGACAGAGTAAATATTGAGCAGGTCGACCGGTCGCCCTGGGCGTCGATCGGTCACGCGACGGCCGCCTGGGTGCGACCGTGCCTCGCAAGATAGCGCCCAACATAACTCCCGATTCTCCATTTGGGCATGGCCAACCGGTGATGTGGGGGTCGACCGGTCGAAGCCTACGTCGATCGGTCGCCCCGTGTAAATTTGTGTTACGTTTATTTCAAACTCTATTTCTGTGCGACCGGTCGCCCTATCTTTTGTCAACAAAATCTGACCGTTTGACAGCATACATCTTTTCCTTAAAATGTGGGATTGATTTCTAACAGCTAAATTCTTGATTATAATTGTATTTTTCTGTAGATTCTCAATCCCCAAGAGGAGCCTATGCTTGTTCAACCATCTCCTATAAATAGAGGAAGTTTTGGAGCAACCAATAGAACCATTGAGATACAACACAACAAGATACACTTCAAGCAAACACTTGTTCTTCATTGTCATTATTCTTGTTGTAATTTTGCCTAGCTTATCACTTTCACATCCTTGAGGTCTAGGCTATTCTTGATTACACTTTGCACTCATATTGTAATATTCATTATTGAGTTGTAATCTTGATTTTTGGTCATCATTCAACACAAGGCATCCTTGTGAGTATTCTTGTGGTAAGAATACACTTGGATGATCTAGGTGATAGGTGTGTCAAGAGTGTGGTGCTCTTGAGGTGTTGAAGAATTTGGTATTCTTCAAGATTGAAGATTGTGGTGATCTTCAAAGGTGCCGTTGAAGGAAGATTGTGGTAATCTTCAAAGGGAGATTGTGGTAATCTCCAAAGGTGGTGTTGAAGAAGAGTGTGGTGCTCTTCAAGGTGTTGTAAGTTGAGTTTGTATTAATTTTGGTAATTAATAAAATTCTTTTTCTTTTTGAAATCCATCCCGGATATACTGGGGTGGTAGAGGATTAGGCCCTAGGTGGGTTGAACCTCTATAAATCGACGTGTGTTGTTTACATTCCGCACCCTTATTATCGTCTTTGAGCATTCGGTTCGAAAAAGAGTGCAAAATCGAAAAGATGGAGATAATCTATTCACCCCCCTCTAGATTATCGTAGCCGCTTGGACTTACAGTATAACCCTAGTGTATTTTGATGTATTTTCAGATGTAATGACTTATTTTCAATGATAAAAAACATCTAAGGCTTGGTCCTCCTTTTATAGATTCTTTCAGAGATCCCTGGTAGAGTCCCGATGGATAGGAAATAAAATCAGCTGCAGAACAAACCACACGATCATGGGAATTCACACAGGTGGGCCGTGTAATCCGTCTCTGAAAAGCAAGTTACACGGACGTGTAAAATCACATGGAACCATTCACACGATCAGGTTGTGTACTTTTACATGGTCCATGTAAGTTGTAAACATATGAATTTGCCCCTGGGGTTTTCATGAACGTTGTATCCCTTTCTCTTGGCTTTCCATAGCCGCTTGAATCAACTCAATATCAATTTTGTAGAGAAAATTATGGCCAAATTTCTAAATCCTGCTAGTCATGAAAACTGTTAGCGCGTTTAGATATTTTTTAAAGTAGCCCCCTTTTGTTTGACCGTCCATGCTTCTTTCTTTCACGTATTCATTCGTCTTTTGGCTCTTAACACATTCTTTGGAACGTGCTATTGCTTTTTGTCCAATTTAGCTCCAATTTTTAAAAAAATATACAAGATACGCAGTATCACGCCCAACAAAGGAAACCAACTAAAACACACTAAATATACATGCAAATGTATCAAATGTATATCAAAATAAACCTCTAAATGCACATTATATTACACGTATTAGGCAGAAGACATAAGTGTTGATAGTTGATTTTTAATCATCCAATGTTTTAGATGATTTGCTGAGTGATGCAATAACATTTTTGAGTTCTTGTTCCCTCTTTTTTTTTTCAGCAAGGTCTTCTTTAACTTTTGATATCTCACCTTTCAACTCTTTATTCTCATCAGCTATGTGACTTAGAGTACTGAGCTATTCAATCAACTATGAGTTTTGGCATTTGAGTTTGTTGTTTTCCTCATTTAAGAGTGTATATGAGTGTTTAATGTGCTTAAAGTCTTTCATCATTTTTCCTAATAAATCATAAAGATCAATGGGTGATGATGTATGTGTGTCATGATCACTATAATCAGATGAGTTAGAATTTACCTCATCTTCTTGTTCATTGTCCATGAGATAGATTAAGGCCTCCTCTTCAGTATGAGATGAGTAGCCAGCTTCAATGTTACCTGACTCAGATGTCTCCTTGCACTCCTACTGCCTCGCATTCTCAGAGCCAACATAGCTTTCATTCTTTCTTGTCTTCTTTCCATAAATACTTTCTTATCCTCTTCATTTATGTACTTGTTGACTGGTGGATATGGTCAGTCAATCGCAATGTGACCTGGATGTCTGCAATTCAAGCATAGATCTTCAGCTTTTTTCTTAGCTATTTTGGGGATTCTCTCCTCTTTTCCTTAAGAGAGAGCTGAGTGCCTTCTAGAGGACTCTCCTTTGTTCCTCTTATAATTCTTGTTGAAAACTTGTTGAATCTCTTGACTATCAAAGCAATTTCCTCTTTCTCTATGATGTCCTCGGAATCGCTTGACTTGATTCTCTAACTATCAAGATTTGGTTGTCTTTGGTGCAATTATCTCATGTTGCTCTTTTCTCTTGAGCTCAAATTCATAGGCTTTTAAATCAGAGAATAGCTCATGGTTTGAGATCTAGGTCAAATCCATGGAATGTCTTAGAGCCATCATTTTCATTTCCCACTCAATTGGGAGTGCTTTCAGAATCTTCATATGCATTTCCTTTTGTGTATATTCATTGCCTAAGGCAGACAACTCATTGGTTATTTCTGTAAACCTTGCATACAGTTGGTCCAATGAATCTCCAGTCATCATATTAAAATTCTCGAACTTTTGGACAACAACTATGAGCTTGTTCTCCTTTATCTGATCTGAGCCTTCACAGATAAGAGTCATCTTCTCCAAAATTTCTTTGGCCGTCCTGCAAGATTTAACTTTATTAAACATGACTTTATCCAAATTTTTATATAATATATCTTTGGTCACATTATCCAAATTGTATCTCCTTCTATCCTTGTTTGTCCATTCGCTTATGGGTTTGTTAACCTCAGCAGCTCATTCAGCATCATCTCCCACTGCTCTCACAACTGTGTTCACTTTTGTGATTCTAATGGGTCCACCTTCAATGACAAACCATATTTCATCAAATAATGCAGAGAGATGTGCCTGCATGCGAATTCTCCAGTCATCAAATTCCTCGGTGGTAAACATAGAAATACATGATAGATTTGCTTCCATGATAATAGCTCAGAAAAACTTTTGAAAACTCAAGTGTTGATGTTTAAAAAAAAGATCTTGTTCAGTAACTAGTACGGAAGGTTCTTTGAACCAACTGCTCTGATACCACTTATAGGTCCCAAGGGGTGTGAGTAAAGTCTATAAGGAGGGGGGTGAATAGACTTTACTAAATTTTCTGAATCTTACAAAATTAGAGTTTTTACAAGAAAACAACTAAGTCTTTTATATTAGGAAAATTTATGTTAGATTTTGATGATACCATGTAAAACTTAGAATAAGAAATTGGCACCCCATTTTCTTTGTAATTCAACTTTTAATAGATAGGACTCGCATGAGCCGAGTTGAGTCACCTGCTAAGGATTACAATAGTTGATCAAGATTGAAGAGAAGACCTAGCTATGTGTCAGCTGTGTGAAGCCCAAGAAGAATCACCAAGTGACGAAAAGTTGTCTCGGTCAGGTTGACGACAACAAGTCATTCCAAGATGATTGGAATCGAATGTCAAAGGGGTATGCAACAGACAAGACTTGAAGAAAGATGATAGAGATCTGTTGTCAACACAAGTCAAAGTTTTGTTGGAAATAGGTCTGTGTCAGGCTGCCAGCAATAAAGCCATTTTGCTGAAAAAGTGCGAAATGCAAGGAACAAAAAGGATGTACCTGAAAACCTGCAGAGTCTAAGGAAATGCTATAGAACATTAAAATCATGGTACGATCTCATTAATGCTACAACGACAAGACATGCCAACAACCTACGAGTGGGATTTGAAATATATGTCTATCTCTTCAATGGACATATTTTCGAATCTTCACTATAAAGGCTGATGAAGCAAGTGAGAGAAGGCAACAAATTTCATAAGACTATCAAGCATTCAAGCAAGGAAAACCTGCAAATACTCTCAAGCTTTCAAAGATAATCCTCAAGCCTAAAATCTTAGGAACTCATTCCAACACACTCAGTGAAGGAAAGATTACTTCATCAAGTTGAAGAGGAAATTGTTTGAAGAACAAAAAGGGTCTACTCTCCAAGGTGGAAGGAGAAGTAGTAAGTTTCAAGTTCGAACTAGAAGTTTTGGGCTAGTTGGAAGGTTGTGAGATCAATTCCAAAAGTTCGAGGGAGCTGAAGTAGCAAGACAGCCGTTTTGCGAAGAAGCTGAGTCCCAGGAGCAGCCAGTTGTGTGATCAAGGTTGAATAGGACTGTTGACTACTTTGTAACCAAGATCTGTTACTTAGTGGTTTCCTCCAGGAGTTGGAGAAGAGTGGATTATAGGAATTACCTCATCCTCGAACCACTATAAAATTGCTCGTGTCTTATTTACTTACAACACTTTAATTTCTTGCATATATTTTATATTTGTTGTTAAGTTATAATTGCTAAACTCAACTGATAATAACCATTGCTATAAACAAGTGTTGAAAAACAAGTTTAAAACAACAAGGGTGAAAAGTCTTCCGCTGAACAAAACCAAATTAATCGTTAAGTTAAGTGTTAGATGATACCGAGTCATACTATCAACAAATTTCTCAAGTCAAAGTCATTGAGTGAGTAACTTTGCTGAGTAAGCCAACCTAGCTATCCCTCAAGGACCCAGTTGATTTGTGTTAACTCTGAAAATATTTAAGAGGACTAAATCAAAAATTTGGTAAGGTTTATTCAACCCCTCTTCTAAATCTTACTACTCACCCCTTGGGACCTACAAGTGGTATCAGAGTGGTCGGTTCATTGAGCCTTCCGCACTAGTTACTAAATTAGATATCAGACTTTTCAAAAGAAACAACACTTGAGTTTTTTAAGCTTTTATTTCAAACCCAAAGTTATTATCATGGAAGCAAATCTAACTCGCATTCCCATGTTTACTGTGGAAGAGTTTGATGACTGGAAAATTCGTATGCATGCTCATCTATTAGCTTTGCACGATGAAATGTGGCTAGTGATAGAGGATGGGGCACTGCAAATTCTAAAGGTCAACACGGCTGTAAGAAGAGCACTTCCAGCTGAAGGAGAGGATGCTGCAGTAGAGCCCAGACCTGCTATGGTTGTGAATGGACCAACGAAGATAGAAAAAGTTACAATCTTGACAATTGACAAGGACATCCTTTATAAAACCTTGGACAAGGTTATGTTCAACAAAGTCAAATCTTGCAAATCATCCATAGAAATTTGGGAAAATCTTACTTTGATTTGTGAAGGAGCTGAACAAATCAAAGAAATAAATTAACTGTTGCAGTCCAAAAATTTGAAATTTTAAATGATTGCAGGTGAAAGTCTGGATCAGCTGGATGCCAGATTTAAAGAAATCACTAATGAGCTTTCAGCTCTGGGAAAGGAGTAAACACAGAAGGAGATGTGTATGAAAATCTTAAGGTCTCTCCTAGCTGAGTGTGAAATGAAGGTCATGGCACTGAGATATACCATGGACCTCTCCAAAATATCAAACCATGAGCTATTCTCACACCTTAAGGAAAATGAGTTTGAGCTGAGAAGAAATGAGCAAGAAGAGATAGTTGTGCACATGACAGCTGCACTGGTGGCCAGTGAAGGGAAGAAAGCTGAGCCAAAGAAAACAATAGACCAGGAAGAAATTGCCCTAATGGTAATAAGGTTCAACAAGTTCTTCAATAAGAACTACTTGTTAGTGTGAGTTTTACATGTAATTTGGGCATAATATTGAATATAATAGGTTGTTAAGCATGCATTAACGAAGTAAAATGGGTCATGTTCTTATGAAGTGGAAAATATATTACGCTTTGCTCGTTTTGTAGGAATTAAACAATATTTGTAGCACTTTTGTGGCAAAATCGGAGCATTGCAGTAAAGGACCGTCGAGAAGCAAGCGAATACGTGAAGTTTGGAGTTAAACAGAGAAGAGATCAGACAAACCGGGCAAAATAAGGCCACGCACGGGCAGCCCGTGCTTATAGGCACGGCCCGTGCATGTGCAGGATAGCAGGATTCAGCCTTCGTAGGGACGCATTGGCAGGTCGTGCCTGTATGCATGGCATGTGCGTCTATTCAAGATGAGAATTTTCTTACGACCTGACGCACGGGCTGGTCGTGCGTAAGCTCACGGCCCGTGCGTCTGTGCGGGATTTGACATATTCAATCCTAATTACTTAGGTTTAGCCCAACGGGAGTATAAATAGAGACGAGGCGGCCCCAAACAAGGACATACTGATTTTTACCCTAGAAAGCACGGTAAAGAGCAACCTTCTACCGGAGGATTTGAGATATTGATCGAGGTTGCAACCACACGCTTGAGGATTGAAGATAGATCGAGAGATCATCAATACCCCTGAGTTTGCTTATTCCATTGTATATTACTTTTATCTGGTTAGATATGAACATGAACAATTTGTCTATGAATTGTTTATTTCCCATGCCCGGCTAAATACCTTGTGATTCTGGGGTTTAGGATTAGGTTGATTGATACTTTTGTTTGATGTTTAATTGGAATTGAAGTTATTGTTTTATTTTTTGTTTAATCAAATGGCCATTGGTTTAACTTGCTTGATGTATTGATTCATAATTCGAGAGATGAATTTCAATACTAGATCTTGAGTACTTGACATGAATACTTTGCATGATTTAGAAGTCTGTGATTATTTGTGAGGATAAATGATCTTTTATGCTTTTGGGAGTTATTTATCTTATGTTGAGCAGAGATGCTAGTACATATAATTTACAACGTTTTTATTGTGTCTCAACAGAGAGGGTAAAATACACTTGATCTTTCAATCCATAACCCTGGAATCCATTCATCCACTTGATCTTTCAATCAAACTCTTTACTTTGTCTTTTTATGATAAAATCTTGGCTTACTTTTACAAAACAAACATCAACTTTCGATCGTCTAAATAAAAATAATTATATTACAATCTCAATACTTAGTGCATGAATTTATTAGTCTCTGTGGGATCGACCTTGCTAACCTTATCTATTAACTACGCCGTTTACTTGCAGTGAAGCTAAAAATAAGGCGAACAAGTTTTTGGCGCCGTTTCCGGGGACTAATTAAATTTTTAGTACTAATATTGCGATAAATAGAATTATTTTTAATTTAGACATTTTTCTTTCTTTATATTTTGTTTAATTCTACTCCTACTGTGTTTGATTTATTTCTTTTAGTTGGTTCATGTAGTGCATGAACACTCGCTCAAAGCAAAGGAGTTAGCACCATTCATACCTAAGTTGAAGCTTTTGCTAAGCGAATAAGTGCAGCTACTAAATGAGCAAAAGACATCGATCATACTATGGGGGATGGAAGAGAACAATGGAGGTAATAACGAGCCAACAATGGAGGTAACAATGGGATCAACAGGGATCATTAATGAGTTACCGATACCGTAAGTTCGCGGTCCAACAACAAGCGATTCACGATTACTTTCGCCCTCAAACAAATCGCAACTATGGTGGAATTGCACATGTCCCGATTAATGCTAATAACTTTGAGTTGAAGCCAGCGCTCATTTCGATGATTCAGCAGAACCAGTTTGGGGGTTTTGCGACTGAGGATCCCAATTCTCATCTTGCATACTTCATGCAAATCTGCAACACGGTCAAGATGAATGGAGTGTCTGATGATGTTATACGTCTGCGCCTATTCCCTTTATCTTTAAGGGATAAGGCTAGAAACTTGTTGGGCACTTTGACTTAGGGGAGTGTGAATACTTGGGACGAGTTGAGCCAGAAGTTCCTGTTTAAATTCTTTCCACCAAGTAAGAGAATGCAGCTTAAGAGCGAAATCACACAGTTCAGATAGTTTGACTCTGAACCACTGTATGAGGCCTGGGAGAGATTCTCGGATTTATTGAGGAGGTGTCTGGAACACGGGTTTCCAGAGGATCAATAGCTTTGCTTATTTTATAACGGGTTGATGGGACAGACTAGATCATTTCTGGATGTCGCAGCAAAAGGCGCTTTACTAGCCAAATTTCCACAAGATGCATTCAACTTGCTTGAAGATATGGCAACGAATAGCTACCAGTGGCCCTCCAAGAGGACAAATGTGAAAAGGGTAGCCAAAGTCTCTGATTCGGACCCAATCAAAGCATTGACAGCTCAGATGTCTGTGTTGACAAATCAGTTGAGTATTTTGACAAAGGGGGCTGAAGTAAACACGGGTGCAAGTAATGAGGGAGTTCCTCAAGATCCTATAGAGGAAACTAACTATGTTAATAATCGGAATTTCAACAATTACCGGAATAGTTCAAATCCTACCCATTATCATCCGGGTGTGACAAATCATGCAAATTTCTCCTATGCGAATACGAAGAATGTAATACAACCACCACCGGTTTCGATGTGACCAATAGTGTCATTAATACAGGTAAAAGCCAGCTTTTGAGGACATTCTTACCTCATTCATGAGTCAGACGAGTTTGTTTATGAATGAAACAAGAAAACGATTGAATAAAGATGAGGCTAAGATAGACAAAATTGAGTCACATGTTACGCAATTGGCTAACACTGTGGGTTCACAAATGAAAAATCTAGAAACTCAGATTGGTCAGTTAGCAATCATCATCGGTGGGCAGCATCAGAAGGGCCAGTTTCCAAGCAACACTGAAGTAAATCTGAAGGAACAGTGTAACACCATTCGTCTGAGGAGTGGTACGGAGTACAAAGGGCCGAAAATTTTAGGAAATGATGAAAAAATGGAACCATGCATGACTCGTGCATCGATGCATGGTCAGCCCGTTCGTGGTGCCGAAGGATATCAAGAACAGGACAGAAGGCGCACGACCCGTGCATCTGAGCACGGGCAGACCGTGCGTGGTGCCGAACGGGTGATTTCAACCCCTGGAGTTGAACATACTGTAGTAAATGGCAAGGTTGAGGTCGAGGAAGGAACCGAGGGACATATTGATGAACAAAAAGGGCTAAAAAGCTTAAATCTTCTTCTAACTCTGATTTTTCTAAACTTACTACTCCCCTTCCTTTTCCCCAACGTTTTCAAAAGAAAAAGTTAGATGCCCAATTTGCTAAATTTCTGGACATATTTAAGAAACTACATATTAACATACCTTTTGCAGACGCAATTGAGCAGGTACCCAACTATGCGAAGTTTTTTAAGGAAGTGATGTCCAAGAAGAAAAAGTTGGCAGAGTTCGAGACAGTTAACTTGACTGAAGAGTGCAGCGCAATCATTTAGAAGAAACTACCACAGAAGGTCAAAGATCCGGGGAGTTTCACTATCCCTTGTGGAATTGGTGGTGTTCTCTTTAATAAAGCACTTTGTGATTTAGGAGCAAGTATTAACTTAATGGCTTTGTCCATTTTCAGGAAACTTGGATTGGGTAAGGTGAAGCCGTCCACGGTCACCTTGCAAATTGTGGATAGATCACTCACTTATCCTAAGGGAATTGTAGAGGATGTGCTTGTGAAAGTAGACAAATTTATATTCCCCGTGAATTTGTTGGTGCTGGACATGGAGGAAGACCACGACGTCCCTCTGATATTTGGGCGTCCATTCTTAGCCACCACAAAAGCCTTGATAGACGTACAAAAGGGAAAGCTCACATTGCGGGTTAATGATGAGCATATTTTATTCTCTATTTATAAGGATGTGAAAACTCATGATAGTATAGAGTGCTGCAAATATGTATCAGTCGTTAATTTATGTACTAATGCTTTTAACTTGAGTGGTTGTGTATGTGCTTCAATTCATGTGCAGGAACTATAGAAAAGTGAGAAAACAAAGCATACGAAGAGAGACAATAGCTCAGAAGCACGCGTGTACTGCCGCTCGCACGATGCAAACGAGAAGAATATGGCATTTGACCGACGGGTGACACTTTCACTAGAGGCATGCAAAGGAAGTACGAACTTATGCGAGTTGGAATGGCAAGGACAAATGCGTGAAGAGGAGGCATATATCACCTCGTGGGATCCGTGATCGATAATTACAGGCGTCAATCTATAGACGTTAAATTTAGCGCTTGTTGGGAGGCAACCTAATGGTTTGTTGTTTCATTTTTTGTTTTTTTCCTCTCTTTATTTTAATAAAAACAAATCTGCAGAAAATCACTTCGCATCTGCCCATGCGAATACGCACGGCCCGTGCGCAGTTGCAAAGTTTGGGGGTGCTCACGGCATGACGCACGGGCAGGTCGTGCATTTACGCACAGCCCGTGTGTCTATACGCTGAAACATGTTTAAGTTCGCGATTCCAAGTAATTTCTTCATTCTAAAACACCCCTTAAGCCCTAAGCTACAAATCCTCTCGTCCCCTTTCAAGATTTTCGAACTTCTCACTTGATTTTCACCACAAATCCATCACTCTCACCATACCACACACGAATTTGGCACACATAATTGCATTTGGTTGAGGTTTTGGTGGAGACAAGCACCTAGGATTTCCAATTCGTACCTTTTGCACATTCTTGGAATTTTTGGTAAGTTTTACACACTTTCTTCAAATTTCTTGTCGAATTAGTGATGGAGATTGATGTATGAAGCATGTTGTGTTTGAAGTGCTATGATTTACTTGAACTACTCTATGAAGCATATTATCGAGCACCTTGTGGGCACATTGAACTAGGCATATTTGGTTGAATTATTGATGATTATTGAATGAGCATTGATATTAAGGGTGTTAGTGACGTTGATTCTCTACAATTATATTGATGAGGAAATATGGGACTTGATTCTTGATTGCAAATTTGTAGGGAGGAGACACTATGCTCTATTTGGATAGGAAATTTTATTACTCTTGTTTGTACTTGGTTTATTCGGAATCTCACATATGCTTTTGCTAGGTACAAACTCGAAACAATGGCCGATAGGAGAAGTCTCCAAGATAGGAGGAGACGCCAGAGGGGGAGCTCACCACAAGAAGTGCACCCAGATAGCCCGGCAGCATACGGGGTAGTTCTCACTGATGATGCCGACTGGAGAGATGGAACAAGTTGGTAACCCGACCCATGACCCCTACACGATACGTCAATGACGAGTGTACCTAACTCCTTGGGTATCACGATGATGTCTGGTGACTTTTCGATAGGGTCGGGTGGACTACATTCATGAGAGAAAGATGGCCAACCTATAGACGCCTTACGCTGGAATTCTTGAGCATCTTTGAGGTGTTCAAACAAGGAGGCAACTATGAACCATATGAAGTTACATTCCAACTGGGCAATACGCGTAGGCGACTAACCATCGCCCAACTTAACACCATCTTTGGGGTGCCGACTAATACACCATTCGGACCCGAAATGGCATATAACCAGTATGAATTCTAGCGGTTACTTGTGGAAACACCAGGAATTGGTGTGATGGTCTACGAGGCACGTACTGCCAAATCCCCGTGGGTCCGGAATCCAGTATTTCGGTACATTCAATAGGTAAATTCAGCCTTCGTTTATGCTAGAGAAAACAATAGGGGCATGACAGTTAGAGAACTTTATTTGTTGTGGTGTATGCTGACCAACACCCCCTATAACACGACAACCTATTTCGCAGAGCAGGTGGACTAGGTGGCGAAGCAGAGTAGGGGCAATATCATGATTGGATGTATGATTACTCCTATAGCCCGTCACTTCAACATTGATGTTAGGGCCTTAGATCCAATTGTGGGAGAGAGGAGGATTAGTCTGGCGGTTTTACGCCAAATAAAGATAATCACGGAAGAGGAGGGTGCGTACCTCTTCCAACAAAGAGTCGGGCATGATTTCCCGCTTCCCAACACGGTGCTCACCACCATGGATAATATAAATGATAGGGCCAACTTTTGTTGAACTCTGAGGCACATAATAGAGTTATTGAGGCGACGCTTGCGAGGAAAAGATGAAGGGTCGTCGATCTCCTTGATGATGATGATGTGGTGGCCGAGGAGATAGAATATACGAGACATTATGGGGGATTCGAGCAAGAATATCAGTAGGGGCGCCTGACATACCTGAGATCTCTCACCGGGTGAGGAGCGCGGAGGATATGACTTTGATGCTAGATTCTTAGCCCTTGAGGAGCGAGTACAATTGCAACATGATGAACTCCGAGCCTTCCAAACAGAACAGCAGCTGTGGAACTTGGAGATGCTCGAGATGATGCATCAGATGAACTAGTGGCACATCTCCTAGGGCCACTATCCTCCACCACCCCCGTAGTGAGTCAGGTCATATCCTTACTTTTCTTTATTGAAATTCTATCTTTCCTTGTTTGCTCTATAATTTCATTCAAGTTTGGGGGGAGAGATAGTATATTCTGATATGAAGGGTGTGGCCAAAACAAAATTGCATTCATATAGTTGCATGTAGAGCATTTAGGTTGCATTGCATTAGAAACACGTTTACAGTTTTAGCATGTTTAGTGCTTTAGTAGGTCTTTAGGGAGTGAGTAAATTGTTTTTGGGGTGTGTGTTGCGACTTGGGGGATTATTTGAAAAACATTTTGTGCTGTTTTGAATTGGGTGTTGAGTGCGAATTGATCATGATGAGAATAGATGATATGGAGCATGTGGATATTGAGAACATGGAATTTATGCTTTGATTTACGAATTTGCAAGCCTGTGAGCTTTTGAGCCTTTACTACTTTCATTATATGCATCCTTGTTTGTTGATTTGAGTATATTATTCATGTTGATTATAATTCTAGAACTTGCTCTTGTGTCTCTGACAAGGCCACATGTTGTATGCGATTTGTGAAAATAATTTAAGGCCATTTTTGTTAAGCCTTTTGCCTACCTAATGACATTGAATTCCCTAGTAGGCCGATTTGAGCCTATTGCCTAATTGTTGATAGCCACATTTCAAGCTTTAACTTGATATATCTGTTATCCTACACTTGAGCGTATAGAATTGAGTACAGGGATTGAATGAGATTGAATGGGATGAAATCAGGAATTTAGATAATTGTGCAAGTGTTGGTTTATGGGAATAAAAGAAAAAGAGAAGGAGGAAAAGAAAGGGTGAATACTCATGAAAGAGTCAAAAAAAAAAAGAAATCGACTTTATAAATGAGTTTACTTTGAATGTACTTGTAGGCTGGAATTTGTGATGAGAGGTGAAAGAAATTTGAGTTCTATAAAAGAAAAGGAAAAGGGGGTATGAAAAGTTGATGAAAACGAGGGGTGATTTGAGTAGCATATTGAGTTTAAATGAGTTTGATTGATTCGAATGAAAGAGGTGCTTGCCAGTCTATACGCTTGAGTTTGAGTTACTTTTCCTATATTTCCCTACCCTAACCAAAGAGCCTTCATTACAACCAAAGAAAAAGTCCTTTTTGATTCATGAATTACATACATTCTAGTGATGGAGATGTTAGACGATTTGCCAGCGTATGGTGATTCTTCAACATTGATATGACTTGAGCGTAAACACGTCCCTTATACATTTGAGAGGAGAGCATACACTTGATCAATGAGAGTCGTGATTCAAAGCATTTGCCATGATTTTAATTGACATGCGTTCTATGTTAGATGTTTGAGGCTTGGCTGATTTATTGTTTGATGCATATGGATAAATAGCATGAGTTTTGATGTGTTGTTCTTGATTGCTTTTCATTCCTCCCACTAGTGTTTTGTCTTGTTTATAAAGCGTTGACCAGGACTGTCAACAGTTTAAGTTTGGGGGTTTGATTAGTGTCAGTTTTGCATGTAATTTGGGCATAATATTGGATATAATAGGTTGTTAAGCATGCATTAACTTAGTAAAATGGGCCATGTTCTTATGAAGTGGAAAAGATGTTACGCTTTGCTCGTTTTGTAGGAATTAAATGATATTTGTAGCACTTTTGTGGAAAATCCGAGCATTGCAGTAAAGGACCATCGAGAAGCAAGAGAATACGTGAAGTTTGGAGTTAAACCGAGAAGAGATCAGACGAACCGGGTGAAATAAGGCCACGCACGGGCAGCCCGTGCTCGTAGGAAAAGTTGAAATCAAATAGTTTGACACAGTTAAAGTACAAACAAGAGATCGAAACCAAAAGATAGAACCTTTCATGTCAGGATGGATCATTTTTCCCAGCTTTAAACCCTTGTGCTTCCGTAGATGCGAAAGGTCTTCTGGTGTTCTTCGTTGATTAGTGCCTTCCTCTCAGAAATATGTAGAATTTATAACCCTAGTGTATTTTTATGTATTTTCATATGTAATGACTTATTTTCAATGATAAAAAAACATCTAAGGCTTGGTCCTCCTTTAATAGATTCTTTCAGAGATCCCTGGTAGAGTCCCGATGAATAGGAAATAAAATTAGCCACAGAACAAACCACACGATTATGGGAATTCACACAGGTGGGTCGTGTAATCCGTCTTTGAAAAGCAAGTCGCATGGATGTGTAAAATCACACGGAACCATTCACACGATCAGGTTGTGTACTTTTACATGGTCCATGTAAGTTGTAAACATATGAATTTGCTCCTGGGGTCTTAATTACGTTGTATCCCTTTCCTTTGGCTTTCCATAGTCACTTGAATCAACTCAATATCTATTTTGTAGAGAAAATTATGGCCAAATTACTAAATCGTGCTAGTCATGAAAACTGTTGGCGTGTTTGGATGTTTTTTACAGTAACCCCCTTTTGTTTGACCGTCCATGCTTATTTCTTTCATATATTCATTCGTCCTTTGGCTCTTGACACATTCTTTAGAACGTGCTATCGATTTTGTCCAATTTAGCTCCAAGTTTTACAAAATATACAAAATACACAGTATCACACCCAACAAAGGAAACCAACTAAAACACACTAAATATACATGCAAATGTATCAAATGTATATCAAAATAAGCCTCTAAATGCACATTATTTTACACGTAGCAGGCTGAAGACTTAAAACCCCAATTAAGCAAGAAATTCTTCAGTTTTTCATACCATGCCGGGGGGCTTACTTGAGACTGTATACAGCTTTGATAAGCTTACACACATGAGTAGGTTTAAAATTGTCAATATAGCCAACTTGTTAAGTCATGTAGACTTTGTCAGTGAGGTCACCATTTAGAAAAACATTAGATACAGCCTGCTGTATTTTCCAGCCTGCAGAAGCTGCCAAAGCAAAAAAAAAACCTTATAGTGACTGCCTTCACAACTGGAGAAAATGTTTCAAGGTAACCAATCCCAGGAATTTGTTGAAATCCCTTGGAAGCTAACCTTGCCTTATACTTGTTTATGGAGTCATTAAGATTATATGTTATTCTCAACACCCATTTATGATCAACCAAATTCAATGTATCATCAGACGGAATAAGCTCCGAGGTGTTATTTTTATATAAGGAATGCATCTTAATATCAAAGCATTCTTCCGCTTAGGGTCAGACAAAGCAAACTGTGTAGCAGATGACTCTTGTTGAATAGTTAGTGAGAAAACTTTAGGCTTGTGAGTGCCACTTTTAGATCTAGTGGTCATGGGATGGGCATTTTGAACTGAGGAAAATGGTTCAAGAGACATAACAGATGTATTGTGATTAGAAGAAAAAGGACCATTT
This sequence comes from Rehmannia glutinosa, assembly GCA_016081115.2. NCBI lineage: Eukaryota > Viridiplantae > Streptophyta > Magnoliopsida > Lamiales > Orobanchaceae > Rehmannia > Rehmannia glutinosa. The sequence goes on from CM071936.1 coordinate 103,653,613, forward strand.
GGGACAGAGAATGGATGGGCTAAGGATGTATTGGAGTGTGCAATAGAGGAAGTGGAAGCTGGAGGTGAGGGATTTGGGGTAGTAGCAGGATAGGTTGGAGGAGTTGGGAGTATTGGAAGAGATGAAGACACATAGGAGGAGGAAGCCTGAGAGGACTTCTTAGCTCATAACAAAGAAAATGGAAATTCTAATTCATTGAAGCTAACTGCCCTAGCTATGTATAATCGACTTGTAGGACTTAGGCATTTATAATCTTTATGATACGAAGAGTACCCAAGAAAATACACGTAGTGGGCCTGAATTGTATTTTGTTGAAATTGTAAGGCCTGGGATATGGAAAACATGTACAAATATTTTTCAAGAAATGAATAGTCTGGGATGCTGCCAAAAAGAAGCTGAAAATGTGAAAGAATGGAAAGAGTGGGGGAAGGGAGTTTGTTTATGGTGTATGCAGCTGTGTGAAATGCATCCCAGCAAATCTGAGAATGGATAGTTGTTTGAGCAAGAAAGGCCAAGCCCATTTCTATTATGTGTTGGTGCTTTCTTTCAGCTTTCCCATTTTGAGAATGAGTGTGAGGGCAATGATGCCTGAAGTGAATGCCAAGCCTTTCAAGATGAGAAACTAAGGATTTGTAACCCCCAATTTGACTGGGTAGCTTGAGTTTTAAAAGGAAATTGTCTTTCAATCATGGCCTGAAACTTGAGAAAAGTAGGAAGAACTTTTGACTTGGATTATAAAGGAAAAATACAAGCATATCTAGTGAAGTCATCTACAATATGGACATAATATTTGTAGCCTTGATTGGACACAATTGGGGAAAGGCCCCAAACATCAGTGTGAAGCAACTGAAATGGGGTAGAAGTTTTAGTTGGAACAGAAGGAAAAGAAATACTGTTCTATTTTCCTAATTTGCATGCATCACAGGAAAAATTCTTATTATGGGCAACATAAATATGTAGTTGTTTGAGAAATGTTTTATACACAACATCACAGAGATGGACAAGCTTATTATGCCACAGAACAACATCAGAATTTGTTTTATTTACTAGCTAAAGCAGCTGGAAAAACTAGTTTACATGAAGAGATTGAAGAAGAGTTACACTTAAAAACAGAGTGATTTTTTACAAGAGAAACATAAGTGTTGATAGTTGATTTTTTAAATCATCCAATGTTTTAGATGATTTGTTGAGTGATGCAATCACATTTTTGAGTTCTTGTTCCCTCTTTTGTTTTTTCACCAAGGTCTTCTTTAACTTTTGATATCTCACCTTTCAACTCTTTATTCTCATCAGCTATGTGACTTAGAGTACTCAGATATTCAGTCATCTATGAGTTTCGGCATTTGAGTTTGTTGTTTTCCTCATTTAAGAGTGTGTATGAGTATTTAATGTGCTCAAAGTTTTTCATCATTTTGCCTAATAAATCATAAAGATCAATTGGTGATGATGTATGTGTGTCATGATCACTAGAATCAGATGAGTTAGAATTTACCTCATCTTCTTGTTCCTTTGTCATGAGATAGATTAAGGCCTCCTCTTCAGTATGAGATGAGTAGCCAGCTTTAATGTTGCCTGACTCAGCTGTCTCCTTGAACTTGGATGTCTTAGATTATGCCGCCAACATAGATTTCTTTCTTTCTTGTCTTCATTCCCTAAATACTTTCTTATCCTCTTCATTTATGTACTTGTTGACTGGTGGATATGGTCAGTCAACCGCAAAGTAACCTAGATGTCTGCAATTCAAGCACATATCTTCAGTTTTTTTCTCAACAGTTTTGGAGGTTCTCTCTCTTAGGAGAGAGTTGAGTGCCTTCTGGAGGACTCTCATTTGTTCCTCTTATAATTCTTGTTGAAAACTTGTTGAATCTCTTGACTATCAAAGAAATTTCCTCTTTCTCTATGATGTCCTTGGAATTAGTTGACTTGGATTCTCAAGCTATCAGTGCATCTATCTTTAGTGAAATTATCTCATCTTGCTCTTTCTCTTGAGCTCAAATTCATAGGCTTTAAATTAGAGAATAGCTCATGGTTTGAGATCTAGGTCAAATCCATGGAATGTCTTAGAGCCATCATTTTCATTTCCCACTCAATTGGGTGTGCTTTCAGAATCTTCATATACATTTCCTTCTATGTATATTCCTTGCCTAAGGCAAACAACTCATTGGTGATTTCTGTAAACCTTGCATACAGTTGGTCCAATGACTCTCCAGTCATCATCTTGAAATTCTCGAACTTTTGGACAACAACTGTGAGCTTGTTCTCCTTTATCTGATCTGAGCCTTCACAGATAAGAGTCAGCTTCTCCAAAATTTCTTTGGCGGTCCTGCAAGATTTAACTTTATAAACAAGACTTTATCTAAATTTTTATGTAATATATATTTGGGTCACATTATCAAAATTGTATCTCCTTCTATCCTCGTTTGTCCATTCGCTTATGTGTTTGTCAACCTCAGCAGCTCTTTCACCATCATCTCTCGCTGCTCTCACAACTGTGTTCACTATTGTGATTCTAATGGGTCCATCTTCAATGACAAACCATATTTTGTCAAATAGTGCAGAGAGATGTGCGTGCATGCAAATTCTCCAGTCATCAAATTCCTCGATGGTAAACATAGAAATAAATGATAGATTTGCTTCCTTGATAATAGCTCAGAAAAACTTTTGAAAACTCAAGTGTTGATGTTTAAAAAAAAGATCTAGTTCAGTAACTAGTACGGAAGGTTCTTTGAACCAACTGCTCTGATACCACTTATAGGTCCCAAGGGGTGAGTAAAGTCTATAAGGAGGGGGTGAATAGACTTTACTAAATTTTCTGAATCTTACAAAATTAGAGTTTTTACAAGAAAACAACTAAGTCTTTTATATTAGGAAAATTTATGTTTAGATTTTGATGATACCATGTAAAACTTAGAATAGGAAGTTGGCACCCCATTTTCTTTGTAATTCAACTTTTAATAGATAGATCGCATGAGCCGAGTTGGAGTCACCCAAGTTGAAGATCACAAGAGTCGACTGAAGATTGAAGAGAAGACCCAGTTATGTGTCAGCTGTGTGAAGCCAAGTGAAGAATCAGTCAAGTGACAGAAAAGATGTCTCAGTCAGCTGACTGACAGCTAAGTCATTACAAGATGATTGGAATCGAATGTCAAAGGGATATGCAGCAGATAAGACTTGAAGAAAGCTGATAGAGATCCATTTTTAACATAAGTCAAGGTTTTGCTGGAAATAGGCTTGTGTCAGGCTGCCAGCAATAAAGTTGTTTTGCTGAAAGAGTGCGAAAAGTAAGGAACCAATAGGATGTACCTAAAAACCTGCAGAGGCTAAGGAAAGGTCAGAGAGCATTAATATCATGGTACGATCCTCATTAATGCTGCAAGGATAAGTCATGCCAACAACCTACGAGTGGGAGTTGAAATATATGTCTATCTCTTCAACGGACATATTTTTGAATCTTCACTATAAAAGGTGGAGGAATCAAGTGAGAGAAGGCAATGAATTTCATAAGACTATCAAGCATTCAAGCAAGCAAAACCTGCAAATACTCTCAAGCTTTCAAAGATAATCCCCAAGCCTAAAATCGAATGAACACATTCCAACACACTCAGTGAAAGAAAGATTACTTCATCAAGTTGAATAGGAAATTGTTTGAAGAACAAAAGGGGTCTACTCTCCAAGGTTGAAGGATAAGTAGTAAAGTTCAAGTTTAATCTAGAAGTTTTGGGCTCGTTGGAAGGTTGTCTGATCAATCCCAAGAGTTCGAGGGAGCTGAAGTAGCAAGACATCCGTTTTGCGAAGAAGCTGAGTCCCAAGAGCAGCCAGCTGTGTGATCAAGGCTGACTCGGACTGTTGACTACTTTGTGACCAAGATCTGTTACTTAGTGGATTCTTCCAGGAGTTGGAGAAGAGTGGATTATAGGAATTACCTCATCCTCGAACCACTATAAAATTGCTTGTGTCTTATTTACTTACAACACTTTAATTTCTTGCATATATTTTTAATCTGTTGTTAAGTATAATTGCTAAACTCAACTGATAATAACCATTGCTAAAAACAAGTGTTTCAAAACAAGTTTAAAACAACAAGGGTGAAAAGTCTTCTCCTGAACAAAAACCAAATTAATTGTTAAGTTAAGTGTTAGGCGATACCAAATGAGTTATTCTATCAACACTCACTCGAGAAATCTTGAGTGGGTAACTTTGCTTTGAGTAAGCCAACCTATCTATCCCTCAAGGACCCGGTTGATTTGTGTTAACTCTAAAAATATTTAAAAGGACTAAATCGAAAATTTGGTAAGGTTTATTCAACCCCCTCTAAACCTTACTACTTTCCCCGGGACCTACATGTGGTATCGAGCGGTCGCCATTGAGCCTTCCATACATTTGTTCTTTTGAATTAGATATCGATCTTTTCAAAAGAAACAACACTTGAGTTTTTAAAGCTTTTATTTCAAAAGCAAAGTTATTATCATGGAAGCAAATCTAACTCGCATTCCCATGTTCACTGTGGAAGAGTTTGATGACTGGAAAATTCATATGCAGGCTCATCTATTAGCTTTGCACGATGAAATGTGGCTAGTGATAGAGGATGGGGCACTGCAAATTCTAAAGGTCAACACTGCTGTAAGAAGAGCACCTCCAGCTAAAGGAGAGGATGATGCGGCCGCTGACTCTTATTGTTGAGAAGCCTCGTTGTGAATGGACCAATGAAGATAGAAAAATTTACAATCTTGACAATATTGCCAAGGACACCCTTTATAATATCTTGGACCAGGCTATGTCCAACAAAGTCAAATCTTGCAAATCATCCATAGAAATTTGGGAAACATTTACTTTGATTTGTGAAGGATCTGAACAAATCAAAGAAAATAAATTAACTGTTGCAGTCTAAAAATTTGAAAATTTTAAATGATTGCAGGTGAAAGTCTGGATCAGCTTGGTTGCCAGATTTACAAAAATCACTAATGAGCTTTCAGCTCTGGGAAAGTGGTAAACACAGAAGAAGATGTGTATGAAAATCTTAAGGTCTCTCCCAGCTGAGTGGGAAATGAAGTTCATGACCCTGAGATATTCCATAGGCCTCTCTAAAACATTAAACCATGAGTTATTCTCATACCTCAAGGCATATGAGTTTGAGCTGAGAAGAAAGGAGAAAGAAGAGACAATTGTGCCCAGGACAGTTGCACTGATGGCCAGTGAAGGGAAGAAAGCTGAGCCAAAGAAAACAATAAACCAGGAAGAAATTGCCCTAATGGTAAAAAGATTCAACAAGTTCTTCAATAAGAACTACAAAAGAAACAATGGTGAATCCTCAAGAAGACACTCAACACCATCCAAAGCAAGGGAGCACAGATCACCTAAGAGAGTTGAACATCAAAGAACTGAATATCAGAGAGCTGATAATCAGAGGGCTGAGAGAGCTGACTTGCATAGAGCTGAGAACCTGTGTTGGAACTGCAGACAACCAGGACATTTTGTTGTTGATTGTTCTTATCCACCAGTCAACAAATATAGAAATGAAGAGAATATAAGACTCTTTAGAGAAAGAAGACAAGAAATGAAGAAAGCCGTGTTGGCTACTGAGACTGTTGAAACAGCCAAGTGCAAGGAACCAGCAGACTCAGATAGTAGTGAAGCAGACTACTCCAGTGATACTGAGCAAGAGGCTATGATCTGCCTCATGGCCAAAGAACAAGATCCAAAAGATCAAGAAGATGAGATACACTTTAACTCATCTCATTCAAATTCCAGTGATAGTGATTGTGACACAAACTCTTCATCACCCACAGATCTTTATGATTCTATTGGCATAATGATGAAATATTTTGAGCACATCAAAACCTCACACATACAACTAAATGAGGAAAACAACCAGCTTAAATGCCAAAACTCACAGCTGACTAAAGAGTTGAGTACTCTAAGTCACATAGCTGATGAGAATACAAAGTTGAAAGCTGAAATTGCCAAGATCCAAGCAGAGTTAATCACTTTCTGAGAAAAGAGGAAAATGATCTTAAAATTTTGATTGCTTCATTTACAAAGGCATCCAAATCATTGGATGAACTTATAATGACTTCAAAAAGAGTGTGGAGACAAAAACAGACATAGGATCTGATTCCTTTGTGCATGCCCATGTTCCAAGAGTGATTATGAAAAAATGATCCTCAAGCAATGAAGGAGTCCAAAAATCCAAAACACCAAATGTTGCACCAACACCCACACAAAAATACAATCACAACCATACTGGCCTTGGATATAAGGGTAAATGCAAGAAGCTAGTTAAGTATGTTGAAAGGACAGCTGAAATAAAATTCAGAAAAATCCATCAGCAGACTCCAAACAGAAAATACTTTGTGAAATCTAAGCAGAGCTACCAATAACCCCAGAGATTTTAGCAAAGAAAATCATATGATGGGAATGGTAGAAACTATCCAAACCAAGTTGATTGGAATAACCAAGTGAGATATCAGCCAAGACCTATGAGATACAAGCCAAAATGGCAAAGACCTCAACCTCACTACAGGTCATACCCAAGGTAAAAGAGCTATCATCAGCAACATATGCACCCAGACACAAAACCCATCAAGCACAAAAATTTCATTATTACCCCAAGAAAGCAAATGCTCAAACAAATACACAGGCATACAGACAAAAGAGATAGTTGTACGTTCGTAAAACCCCCAAGTAATTTGCTAATGTGCAATATAATTATGGAACTGATAGATGGCAACCTCTTAGAGTCGGATCATCTGGCTATAGGTTGGTTGGAACATCTTATTACACTAACCCCTCAGGACCCAGGCAAGTATGGGTACCTAAAAACTAATTTCCTTGATTTTAGGTTCAAGGAGCAGCTGAGTGCCAAGGAACATGGTATATGGATAGTGGTCGTTCCCGACATATGATAGAAACAAGAGAAATCACAAAGTTCAAGGAAATTAAAGGTGCAAAAGTTATATTTGGAGAAATGAATCTCGAGGGAAATCAAAGGCACATGATCCATAAAAAAACGGATTGGAGATCACAGATGTTGCATATGTTGAAGGCCTCAACTTCAATCTGCTAAGCATCAGCCAACTCTGTGACAAAGGCTACAATGTGATATTCAACATGGGGGTTTGCCAAATCAAAGATACAGAATCAAATGAAATTGTGCTTCAAGGAACAAGGCAGAAGAACATGTATGTAGTGGACTTGTCAACTTCTACACCAAGCACATGTCTGCTAGCAAAGAGTACAGCTTAATCAAGTTGGCTGTGGCACAAGAAACTTAGTCACCTGAACTTTAAAACAATCAATAAGCTTGCAAGGAGTCATCTTGTGGAAGGATTTCCCGACTCAGTGTACAAGAAATAAATCATTTGTGATGCATGCCAGATGGAAAAGCAAATCAAATCATCCTTCAAAGATAAGCCAAGTCCTTCTTCAACAAGGATATTGCATCTCATTGCACATGACTTATTTGGTCTGTTGAACCAATCAAAGATCGATCGTGGAAAGAAATACACCTTAGTGGTGGTAGATGATTATTCAAGATATACATGGACTATTTTCATGTGTAAAAAGAAAGAGACATCGCATAAATTGCCTCAGCTGATGAGAAGAGTTCAAAATCAGAAGAGTCAAACCATTATAAAGAAAAGGTCTGACAGAGAAACTGAGTTTGTCAATGGGATTATAACTCAGTATTATGTTGAAATTGGTATTGCTCATTAGTTATCAGCTGCAAGGACTCCACACCAAAATGGAGTAGCTGAAAGGAGGAACAGAACTCTCAAGGAAGCTGCAAGGACAATATTAGTTGAAGTTGGATTGCCTAAGAGATTTTGGGCTGAAGCCATCAATACTGCTTGTTACACTCACAATAGATGCATGATCAACAAGCAGTTAACTAAAACTCCCTATGGAATTTGGAAAGGGAGGAAGCCAAATGTTGGATATTTCAAAATATTTGGATGCAAGTGCTTCATCCACAACAATAGTAAGGACAATTTAAAAGCTTTTGATATTAAAGCTGATGAAGGTGTCTTTTTGGGATACAAAGCTGAGAGTAAAGCTTATAGAGTGCTAAACATGAGGATTATGGTAACAGAAGAGTCTATCCATGTGGCATTTGATGAACCTGTTGTGAGTGGAGAAGATATAGATAAGTTAGCTTGAAAAAATCAGCCAACTATGCAGAAGAGTCCCTATGTTGATGCAGATGTAAGAGCACTCAATCTTGAAAAAGATGAGATAGCTGAATCTAGACATCACGAAAGGTCTGCTGAATGATGATGAAAAAGCTATTCAAGACAACTTAGCTATGAGATGGCTGAATCCAGTAGACTTACTCTAACTAGATGTGAGATGGCTGAGAGATCATCCACCTAAGCTGATCATTGGAAATGTTGGAGATGGAGTACGAACCAGATCCAGAGCTCAACATGAAGCCATGTTTACTTGTTTCATTTCCCAGATAGAACCCGAAGATGTATCTCAAGCATTGGATGTCACACATTGGATTCGGCTATACTAAGACGAAATCATTTGAAAGGAACAAAGTATGGGAATTGGTTCAAAGGCCTACCCACCAAAAAGTTATTGGTACTAAGTGCGTAGTTAGAACAAGATGAATTAGGAAGGATTTATAGTAAGAAACAAAGCAAGATTGGTACCAAAGGGTATTGCCAAGAGGAAGGAATAGATTTTTATGAATCATTTGCTCCTATCGCTAGATTGGAAGCAATAAGGATGTTTCTTGCTTATCTTGCACACAAGAACTTCACTATGTATCAAATGGATGTGAAGATTGCATTTTTAAATGGACTTTTGGAAGAAGAAATCTATGTTGAACAACCTCCAGGTTTTGAGCAGAAAACTATTGGAGATAAAGTGTACAAGCTCAAGAAAGCATTGTATGGATTGAAACAAGCACCAAGAGCCTGGTCATGACATGTTGTCACAATTTCTAATTGACAATGGATTCACCAAAGGCAAAGTTGATAGAACACTCTTCAGAATTCAAGATGGGGAGAGTATACTGCTTGTTCAAATCTATGTGGATGACATCATATTTGGATATACAAATAAAGAGTTGTGTGACAAATTTTCAAACCTCATGCAAGGGAAGTATGAAATGAGCATGATGGGAGAGTTGACTTTCTTCCTAGGTCTTCAAGTCAAGCAAATGAAGGATGGAACCTTCATAAGTCAAACCAAATATACCAGAGATTTGATGAAGAAATTTGGTATAGAAGATAAGGCATCTGTGAAGATCCCAATGAACACATCATTTAAGATGGATATGGATGCGGATGGCAAAGTTGTTGATCAAACCGGATATAGAGCTCTCATTGGATCAACTTTGCTCTCATTTAACAAAGAAGTAGGCGGACATCACCTTTGTTGTAGGTGTATGTGGTAGATTTCAATCTGCACCAAAGGAGAGTCACATGACTGCAGCCAAGAGAATCCTAAAGTATTTGAAGGGATGCCAAGAAGTTGGCTTATGGTATCAAAGGATGGAGGATTCAAGTTAGTTGGCTACTCGGACTCGGTATGTTGGATGTAGAGTAGACAAGAAAAGTACATCAGGTACTTGTCAAATGCTTGGAAATAGATTGGTTTCTTGGTTCAGCAAGAAACAAAAATCAATAGCTACCTCCGTGAGCGGAGTACATAGTTGCGGTAAATTTGTTGTGCCCAAGTTTTATGGATGAGGTAACAAAAATTGAGAGACTATGATATAGAAGAAAAAGAGATTACAATTATGTGTGATAACACAAGTGCTATTGCAATTACTCAGAATCTAGTATTGCATTAAAGAACAAAGCACGTTGATGTCATATATCATTTTATAATAGATCATGTTGAAAAGAAGGACACCACCTTGTAATACATCTCAACTGATAAGAAGTTAGCTGACATATTCACTAAGCCATTATTTGAATCAAGATTGAATAGCGTAAGAATTAGCTAAGTTTGATCGAGCTGAGTTAGGAAACTCAGAAGACTCAATCAGCAGAGTCAAATTAGATATAAATAAAAAATAAGCAAAGTTTCATGTTCCAGCCAAGTGAAATGGCCAAGACGGGAAATCAGATGTATCGAGTTATATGACAGCTGAGTGATCATTATGTGTAGAAAGAAAGAGAGTTAAGTCACTTTTGGAAGATATCTGAGTTAATTATGAGCTAAGTGACAAAACGCAGTCGTTTTCTGCGAGCAGGAATGTTTTTGGGGCATTACGTCAACGTAATTATTGTGTCAGAATAAAGCTTGTACACATTTAGCCTATGATTGGATATAAATGCTGATGCATTTAATGCGGGGAAATTAATGCGGTTTCAAATGTTTAATCTTGACCGTTGATCTTGATCAACCTTTTCAAATTCCAAAAACCGTCCTCTCACGTCCCTTATATACTAAATTCAATTTTTCTCTCTCCTCATAATACTCTCTTCTCCTGCAAGCAAGTTGAAGTTTTTTGTCTGCAAAACCAACCCTAGTTCTCAAAGCATCATTTTTACAAGTTTTTCACCGATCATTTTCGAGAAGATGGCTGCTAACTTCAACTTCGTCAAGATGGTTGAGAAGATCCACTCTGGCTCAATGGTGGATTTTGAAAGAATGGTGAAACAAGAAGTTGATAAGGCCCTGGCTAAGAAAACTGTTGCGAAGCTAGAGAAATCTGGTCTAAAAGGATTTCTCACCATGGAATACTCGCACACTTACCTCAAAGAGGTGGCTATATTTTACGTGAACATTGAGGTTCATGACGGAGAAATAAGGTCATCGGTCCACAACAACGACATCAAAATCACTGCTGCAGACTTAGCTGAACACTGTCACCTTCATTGGAAGGGATGAAGGAGATAGCTGAGAAGGACGTGAACCTGGCTGCGGCATGGAAAGAGATTGTCAAGCCAGAGTCTGATGTTAAGGCTGTTTACATAGCCAAGAAGTTGTTGATCAAGGACGACTATCACGAGTTGATGGACATCGTGTCCAAGTGCGTGGACATGAAGTTTGGCAGCTTCAATCAGCTGTCTAGGACGAAGCTGACTGTTATGGCTGCTATCCTGGAAGAGAAGAAGGTGACTGGGTTGCATTCATCTTCAGCCAAAAATGCCAGAATGTCTTGAACAAGGCTATAAAAAATGATGGTATGTTCTTGAGCTCACTGGGGTATGGCCTGGTTATTGGCCACCTGATGGAGATGAAAGGGATTCCGCTCAGGCATGGGAAACCTTTCCATGTTAACAAGAGGATGTTCAAAGCTAACCTCTCCGGAGCTCATAGGCAAGCTCATGCTAGAAGAGCTGACACCAGTGAAGGTGAGTCAGTTGATCTTGTCCATGAGAATACTGTTGCAATCGCCCAGCTCCTTCTCCGAAGCCGATTCAAAAAAATAAGAGAGTTGCAATAGCTAAGAAAATACCTGCCCCTGCAGCCATTTTAGAGAAAACACATGCCCATGCAGCCGTCCCAGAACCGTCACCTACCCCAGCAGCCGAGACTGAGAATGAACCTCTTGTACCTTCTCCAATCACAAAGAAAGCACACTGTTGTGTCTAGGAAACCAGTTGCGTCCAAGAAACAGAAGACAGGCAAAAAGGCTTTTACCTTTGATGAGCCTGAAGATGTGGAGCCATAAGTTCCCTTGGTTCCAACCAAACGAACAAGATTGTTCAAGAAATCGGATCTTAAGAAGCCAGTTGAATCTGGCACTTAACCAGTAAAGGAGACTGTTGAAGCTCAAGAAGAGCAGTCTAAGGAAGTTCAAGACCTGCGATGTAGATCGCCAGATCAAGAACATGCCAGATATACCGTCCAGGTCTCACTTGAAGAACGTGGAACTCCAGCTGATACAACTATGGTGCCGATTGGATTCGATTTCTATGATGTATGGCCAGAGGAATAGTCCGTTGATTTAGCCAATTTCCATAAAGCCTTCAAAGCCATCTGTGCAGAGATAGAAAATATGGAGCATGGTTTTGCAGTATTAGACCAACGTCTAGACAATCGCGACACCAATATCACTGGAGATATCCGCGGAGTAGTGTTGAGAATCCGGGAATGGTTCAGGCAGACAAAGGCATTAAGGCATAAGCAGGGCACATACTTTAAGTCAATATTCACAAAAATGGTAATCTGGAGCTCAGACAACGCCAAGTTCCAGCAATGGCAAGGGGACCACATGTTTCGGATAGATCAATCGCATAAGACGGACATGGAGTTGCTCAAGGCTCAGCACACATAAGAAATTCAAAGAATGGAGGCCAATGTTGAACAACAGATAAATGTGCTCAAGATTAAGATAAAGCTGATGGCAGCTGAGACCATGGCTTTGCAATCAGAATTCAGAACAGCATACTCCAAGACTCGTGATAAGCATGACGTAAACAATAACAAGATTGATCTACTCCTCATTGGTATATTCCCTAAATTGGCTCTACCGCTTGGTGATGATGCCAAAAAGGGGAAGCAAGCAAGGGGAAGGCAGTCCAATGAAGAAGCCACCCTTGAAAGTCATGTTTGATAAGACCCCATAATAGAGTGAAGTTACAACCTCAATTCTCAGCAAACTACTGAAAGAGCTGACCGTAGAAGAGAAATCTGAATTGGCAGTTAAACAGTCAAGAAAAGCCATAGAAGTTGAATTCGATAAGGTAGCTGAGAAGAACTCTAAGAGGATAAAAGATATAAAATCAAGGTTTTGAAGGCCCCCAGCTGGTTTATTGAAAGATTCCCCAGTTGTAAGACCCCCTTGAGAAATCCGATACCTTATGCAAGATCTGAACCTAGATCACTAGAGGAATTTCAAACTCTAAAGGTTGAAGGCTACTTCAAGAACATGACTCTACCACAGGCGTGGGACTTGTATTGGGAGAAAGGACACGATCTATGCAAATCAGCTAAGAAGTAGCAGAGTTCTAGTAGTCAATCAACTGGGAAGACTCCTGTACAGTACACTCCTAGAGGAGGAGCTGAGTCTTATCGAGGAATGGGAAGGTTTGGAAGTGGTGGAAGAGGCAGAGGCACTCCACCACAGCCAAGACCTAAAGATGTAATGTATGTTGATCCACAGAATAAGGGAATCAACTACTGGACTGGGTTCGACACTTTTGCAAATATTGAAGTGGATCGCAAGAATGCGGAGGCTAGAAGGAGGCAAGAAGTCTAAAAGAGAGCAAATCAAGAATGGGAAGAAAGGCGTGAAGGAAGACCTGTGCTAAAAGAGCTTATGAAAAGAGAAAGAGAGAAGAAGAAGAAAGAAAAGAGAGGAAAGATCTCGAAGAAGAAGAGAGAAGAATGAAGCAGTTGAGGCATTGAAGATGGCTAAAACCCCATTAGTGTATTTTACTTAACTGTAAATTCAAAATTTGTAAGTATTCTTGCAATATCATATAGCTTTGATACCTGTTGAATGTTAGTTGTATAATAAGCTCTGATACAGTTGTATAGGTAGTATAGCTCTGATATAGTGTATAGGGTATATTTTGTAATAGCTTTGTAAAGTGCATTTGTAAAGTACAAGAATGATATGATCAATAAAATTGACATATTCTACACATACATTCTTTGTTACTGCACTATTTACTTTGATCATCAAAAAGCGGAAAATTGTTAGGTAAATTTATGTTAAGATTTTGATGATACCATGTAAAACTTAGAATAGGAAGTTGGCACCCCATTTTCTTTGTAATTCAACTTGTAATAGATAGGACTGCATGAGTTGAGTTGGAGTCATCAAAGTTGAAGATTACAAGAGTCGACTGAAGATTGAAGAGAAGACCCAACTGTGTGTCAGTTGTGTGAAGCCAAATGAAGAATCAGTCAAGTGACAGAAATATGTCTCGGTCGATCGACAATGACTAAGTTATTCCAAGATGATTGGAATCGAATGTCAAAGGGGTATGCAGCAGACAAGACTTGAATAAAGCTAATAGAGATCTGTTGTCAACAAAAGCCAAGGTTTTACTGGAAATAACCCTGTGTCAAGCTGCCAGTAATAAAGTTGTTTTGCTGAAAGAGTGCGAAAAGTAAGAAACCAATGGGATGTACCTGAAAACCTGCAGAGACTAAGGAAAGGCTGCAGAGCATTAAAATCATGGTACGCTCTTCATTAATGCTGCAAGGACAAGACATGCCAACAACCTACGAGTGGGATTTGAAATATATTTCTATCTCTTCAACGGACATATTTTCAAATCTTCACTATAAAAGGCTGAGGAAGCAAGTGAGAGAAGGAAACGAATTTCATAAGACTATCAATCATTCAAGCAAGCAAAACCTGCAAATATTCTCAAGCTTTCAAAGATAATCCTCAAGCCTAAAATCAAAGGAACTCAATCCAACACACTCAGTGAAGGAAAGATTACTTCGCCAAGTTGAAGAGGAAATTGTTTGAAGAACAAAAAGGGTCTACTCTCCGAGGTTGAAGGAAAATTAGTATAGTTCAAGTTTGAACCAGAAGCTTTAGGCTCGTTGGAAGGTCATGTGATTAATTCCAAGAGTTCGAGGGAGAGTAAGCAAACAGACCATTTTGTGAAGAAGCTAAGTCCCATGAGCGGCGGCACCGTGTGATCAAGGCTCACTCGGACTGTTGACTACTTTGTAACCAAGATTTGTTACTTAGTGGATTTCTCCAGTAGTTAGAGAAGAGTGATTAGAGGAATTACCCCATCTTCGAACCACTATAAAATTGCTTGTATCTTATTTACTTACAGAACTTTAATTTCTTGTATATATTTTATATATGATGTTAAGTTATAACTGCTAACTCAACTGATAATAACCATTGGTAAAAACAAGTGTTGGAAAACAAGTTTAAAACAACAGGGGTGAAAAGTCTTCCGCTGAACAAAAACCAAATTAACTGCTAAGTTAAGTGTTAGTTGATACCAGTTGAATTATACTATCAACAGCTCCGTCGAGTCTGTTGAGTGGGTAATTTTGCTAAGTAAGCCAACCTAGTTATCCCTCAAGGACCCATCTGATTTGTGTTAACTCTGAAAATATTTAAAAGGACTAAATCAAAAATTTGGTAAGGTTTATTCAACCCCCTCTCTAAACCTTACTACTCACCCCTTGGGACCTACATTTTGAAAGACAGGTGTATTACTCTTCAACATGAGAGTTAACCACTCAATAGACTCAGAGAGAGCTATTGATAGAGTAACTCAGCTGATGAAGTTTAACCTTTAGAAAATTAGTTTTCTTGATTTTTACAGCGGAAGTCTTACATCAATTTTAAAGTTGGTTTATCCACACTTATATTTTAGATTGATTATTATCAATTGGATAACAAATGTTTCAAGTAAATAAATATGCAGAAATTAAGTGCAGAAGTTAAATGACACAAAAGTTATAGTGGTTATAACATTGACTTTGTTACAATAGTACAATCAGTCCGAGATTACTTTAAACACACAACCAACCAATCTCCTGGAACTCAGCTCTTTGCATGGCAGCTGCCTCACTACTTTAGCTCTTCAAGAATTGATCACACAGCCTTCCCTTAGGTATGAATCTGGTTCGACCTTGAACCTGTCTATATTCTCTTCACTCCTTGGAAATATAGACCCCTTTGTCTTTAAACAAATGTTTTCCTTTTAAACTTTGAAGGACAACTTATATCTTCCACTTGAATGTGTTGGATAAAGTGTCTTTTGATGTAGGCTTGCATGTGTACGAATTTTCACTTGAGAGAGAATGTTTGCATATATTGCTTGAATGCTTGAATATTCTGAATTGCTTGCTCTCTTTGTGTCACTTACTTCTTTCTGAAAATTCCTCAGCCTTTTATAGTGGGAACTTGAATTTTGTCTATTAAATTTTGTCCGCTAAAGAGATAGACAAACTTCAAACTCACACTTTTGTTCGTTGGTTTGTCCTATTTCTGTAGCATTGATGTTGACCCAACCTTCAAAATATACAATTTGCAGGCTCCTGAAATGGTTCAGAGTTCAGCAGGATTCTCATTGGCCCAAGCTTCTTGCACTCTTTCAGTAAGACTGTTTTAAGGTTGCAAGTATGTCTTCATTACCAAAACATGTAAATCTTTGACTTTCAACATAACAGACTTCTTCAGTTGTCTTTAATTCCTTTAGTTGCTTTACCCCTTAAGTTGAGTCTTTTCTATAATTCCTTGGATGACTCTGATGTAAATCTTCAGAAAGACTTAGCTGATGTCTTTTGGAAAGCTCTTCTAATCCACTCACCGCGACTCGATTGATTCTTCTTTGTATTCTTCACCAAGTCGTCTGTATTTTCAACTTAGTTGTTATTTAACTCAACTACATTTCCTAACTATTACATAGTTGAATTTACATACAGAAATGAGGTGCCAACTTTCTAAAATTTTCTAAGCATCATCAAAATATATACAATAAATTTCCTAACAAGGTGAGAAAGATCAGTTGACAAAGGCACTCTTTCAAAGCACCTTTAAGCAACACCTTGTGAGAAGTTTTGTCCTCAACAAGACAAAAAGAGTCAGTAAATTCAATGAATACAAAGTTATCTTTAGTGAATTTGGAAACACTAACAAGATTCTTTGTAATGTCACGAACACATAAGATATTATGCAAAAGAAGAGATTTCAAGGACTTAGGGCTTAAAGTAGAACCAACATGAGAGATAGAGAGGTTTGAGCAATTACCAACAACAAATTTGTCATTGCTTTTGTAGTCACTTGAATATCAAGATTTTGAAGTCATGAAGTAACATGGTGAGTAGCGCCACCTCCCATAAACCAATATGAACCAAATGAGAAAAATTAGAAACATGATCGCCAACATTAGAATTAAGGTCGGAATAGAAGCGAATAACTTGACGTGCTTGAGGAATAACAAGAATCATTATCATAACCAAGATGAAATTTCTCAAAAACGCTTGTAACATTTTTTTTGCAAAAAATGATTAGGCTAGCCATAAAGTTGACAAGTGAATCTTGAGCCACGACCAAATCTGCCTCTACCACGAAAACCACCCCGATGACCTTGAAAACCACCACCTATGTCACCAGAAAACTGAGAAATAACATGTTTGTCACCAGAATATTGAGTTTTCTTGGTTGTCAAATTCACATTTGGATTTATATTTATATCAGCACTCGAGGCAAATTATTGAGCAGTATGCATTTCATGTGACTGAAGAATAAAATGAGTTTCAGAAAGATTTAAAGATTATGTACGAGTAGTGAGATTAACTACTACGAAATCATACTCAACACCAAGACCACCTAAAACATACACTATCAATTCATCATCAGTTACGGTTTGTCCATCAGCTAAAATTCCATCATCAAAACCATACATTTATAACACATATTCATCAATACTTAAAGCACTTTTCTTAGTAGATTGAAGCAGAAAGCGAAGATTCATTACACGAGCTTTCGACTGAGATTGAACATATTTTCCAAAATTGGCCATAGCTAGCTGAAGTATTACACCTACTAACGTGACCTGGCATACTTTCAGATATAGAGCATAGCAACCAGCTAAATAGAAATTGGTGTTTTCGCAACTAAACAAGATAATCTGGATTTGAAGATGAAGAGCCAGAAGAATCGGAGGTGTATGGAGGAGGAGAAGATACCTCACCAAGAAGAATTGAATCAAAACCATGTGCACGCACCGTAGATAAAACTTGAGCTCTCCAAAACAAGGAGTTCGTTCGATCAAGACGAATTGTAAGACTATTGGGCGTCGGAGGAGAAAGATTCCCTATTCAGGACGAAACCGCCGTTGAAGAACCTCACCAGAGAAACAGTCGGGGAAAAAATTAAAGAGAATATATGGTCTGATACCATATTAGAAAACATGAATAAGAGAAATGAGTTGTATTGTTTCCATTGTGTTTAATCAAACTCAAGTGAGAGGTATTTATACACTAAACTAACAGAATAATAATTACTATTAAGTTTAACTAATATTCTAAACAAATTTAGTTAGTCTTGTATTGCTGATGTGTCTGTAGCATATTCAATAGATTCAAGGTTGATCGTCGTTAAAAACTCATTTGAATCAATTCATTAACATAACAAACCAAGCTTGAACACATTCTTTCGTTCAATAAAATGTAAAGTTCGACTCAGTTCGAGTCAATTAGTAAAAAAAATATATAAAAGTATCAATCTACTAAAGCTCGATTCATGTTCACCTTGACTAATTAAAGCTCGTTGAAGCACAATTAAATTAATATTCAAACACAAGTTTTAAAACTTGATAAAAATTCAAAAACTTAAACAATATTATGTTTGGTTCAACAAGAGTCAACTACACCCCAGGCATAACGTTGAAAAATCAAGAAATTTGATGTTAAAACTGAAATTTCTTTGTTTTCAGTTTAGGAATTCTTCCGATGTTTAAGTCATATATTATATGTTATTAAAGAAAATCAATTGAATTAAAACTAAAATAAGATTCGTGTATCTTATAAATTAAATGAATGAACCTCTTTATGTCGAGATTCTGGCCTCGTGGACCTTTTTGATAAAATTTTAGCCTCTCGAGTCTTGTGCCATCATGCTTCTTTAGGATTTATTGTGGCACCGGTTATGAATCGTTAATTGGATTTATTTTGTTTGCAAAAATCAGCGACATATATCCATACCCCGGAGAAAAAGAGGGTATTTATCTAAGTTTATTTAAAAGAACTTATAAAATATTTTTAGAACTTAAAATATTTAGGTCTTATTTTAAAAACAAGTTTTTGAAGTATTGGATGAAGGATTTTTCAAATATTTAATAATGTCGTTTTGTAATTAAAACAATAAAATTTAAATGAGATTGTGAAACAGAATATTTTTTCTGAAGGGAAAAAAAGGTGGGATCACCTTACTTTATCTAAAAATAGCCCCTGAACAAATTTGTTAGGATCTTATAAGTTGTTTCAGTCAAAAATTACCAAAGTTTATAAGCTCTCAAACAACTTATAAGATGTTTTGAAGAGCTTATTAGCTTTCCCAAACACTCTCAAGTTAAGGGTGGAAAATCGTGTGATCATGTTGTATTTCTTATCGACACGATAATGACACGACATGATAAGCTCAAATACAAATACGACACGATAAGGATATGTATCTACACGAACATGAACACGGACATGAAATTTTTCCTGTTTACACGACAAGCCAAGATTTGACATGATAAGTCAAGAAAAAAAAATAAATTGATTTACACGATAGCAAATTACACTAGAATACACGATACAAACTACAAAGTTTTCAATTAAAACATACAAAATATTAGGTCATCATGTCACTAACACGTAAACATGTCATTATTGTGCCACTTTAACAGGTAAACATGTAATTATCATGTCATTAACAGATTAACATGTCGTTAGCATGTCAAACATTATATATGTTATTTTTTATCGTGTTTACACGAACACGACATGAAATTTTTGTGTCCTTATGTGTCGATACGATAAGGACATGAACATGATAAGACTAAACACTAACTTATTATTTTTGTGTCGTGTTATCGTATCGTGTCAAAATTTGACCTTATTCCATGTACTTATTAATTCAAGTTACATGCAGTTGAGATGTAAATTTAACCCCTTCCTTATTCACAAATAAGTGATGTTAGTTCTATTACAAGTTTCTAGGGCTGCAAATGAATCAAGCCGCTCGTGAGCTATTCGGGTCTCGGTTTAAAAAGAATATTCATTTGAGATCGTCAGTTAAACTCGAGCTTAACGAGCAAGCCGAACTCGAGCCTACGATATTTGGTTCGAAAGCTCGTGAACATGTTTGTTTATAGGCTCGCGAGCTGGTTCGAGTTCGGCTCATTTACGAGCTCTCGCGAGCCAAGGTTCGAGTTCGGCTCGTTTATAGGCTCGTGAGCGAGTTCGAGCTCGGCTCGTTTATAGGCTCACAAGCCTCCAGTTCGAGCTTGCTCATTAGTTGAGCTCGCGAACATGTTCATTTACACGTGAGCCTGTCTTTGAAATGAGCTCATTTAGTTGAGTTCGGGAGCATGTTCTTATAGACTCGTGAGCCTATGCTAAAGCTCGTTTAGATTGTAAAATAATATCATCCTTACAAAAAATATTGATCAACCCTACAAAACCAAAACCGAGTAAATTCAATAATATATATATATATATAACTATCTAACAAACCAAATCAAACTAAAAATATAATATATAATAATATAGTCTATATATAAGCACAAATATAATATCAACCATATATACTGAAACAAAAAACAAAATTAACACATGTCATCACCTCATTAATCTTGGACATGTGTCAACTTCTCATTCTTTCAATCCCACGTGGTTGCTTCACATTTATCCATGTGGCATTCTATGTACAAATTTAAAAGATAATAATTAATCCAAAAATCAGGATGCATCTTTGAAATTTAATTTCTTTTAATATTTACCATATTAAATAAACTGCAAAAAACAAGCAAGAAAGAAAATAATTGACATTGATAATTTTTTAATAATCGAGAATATAAAGAAAAAACAATCCAACTCTAATTTGTACACAACTCACAAATAGTTTGGAAAAGTCAATGTCGAGTCATTCATCTCCTTTGCATATTTTTATTAAAAAAGATTCTATTAGTTCAACATATATATATATATATATATATATATATATATTATAGAAGATATTCTCTCATTTGAATTGATAATATATTTTGAATTTAGAAGACAACAAATTTAAAAGACAAATAATTAAAAAATCAAGGATTATATTTATACTATTTTTAAATTAGTTATCTTTCAAGCTTAAATATTATATTATATGTATAAAAATATAGAAAACAAGCAAGAAAAAAACTAAAAAGATTTTATTAGTTCAAAATATATATTGTTTATTGAATATATTCTATCATTTAATTAATAATATATTTTTGAATTTAAAAGACAATAATTTTAAAAGATAACAAATAATTCAAAATCAAGGATTCTATCTACGTTAATCTTTTGAAATTTATTTATGAACAAATCCCATGTAGCACACGGGTGTTGCTCTAGTTGAGGCATATTTAAAAAGAGTTTTGGTTTTGGATATTTTTAAATTATTTGATTTTGTTAAAAATTAAATTATTTAAAAAAATTGAATAGTTTGGTAAGAACTAAAAAGTATTTAGTCTTAAAAAACCAACAAAACTCGTGTATCATATGAGAGTTACCTAGTATTAATTATAGATTTAGACTTAATAATTAATATAATCATCAACTAGTATTATTTTATCATAAAATCATATGCATATTACAAATATTTAAAACATCACATATAAATTTTAAAATTGTAATGTTATTAATAATTATCCAAAACTAAAATTTGTTAGTTAATTATAATTCTAAAAACTTATGGTAATTTCATTTATGGTTTACTTTTTTAGTAATATATAAGAGTTTTACCTAACTCTTATACATTTGATTTTTACTTTTGTAATGCTACACCAAGTGATTTAGTCTTAATATGAAATTTGATTAAAAAATAAGGAACTCAAAATCGATCGTTAACGAGCTCGAGTTTGCTTTGACGAGCTCGAATTCGAGCTTAAGCATATAATGAGCCTTTACGAGCCGAGCACGAGCTAAGCTCGTTAATTAAATTTAAACGAGCCTTTAACGAGCCGAGCTCGTTTAACCTTAAACGAGCCTTTAACGAGTCGAGCTCGAGCTAATTAATCTTGTTTAATCTTAAACGAGCCTTTAACGAACCGAGCTTTAGCTAAGCTCGTTTAAGCTTAAACGAGCCTTTTACGAGCCGAATTCCAGATAAGCTTGTCGAATATGTTAAACGAGCTTTTTATGAGCCGAACTTGAACTGTTCGCGAACTAAATTATTTTTAAACGGGCCGAGCTCGAACTCAATTAGGAAAGCTCAAATCGAACTCGAGCCTAACTCGAGCCGATCCAAAAACTAAACGAGTCAAACTCAAGTCTGTTCCTGTTCGGCTCAGTTCGGCTCGTTTGCAGCCCTACAAGTTTCCATTAATATACATTTATGCAAGAACCCCAAAAAAACATGATAATGATCAGATTATTAACTATGACATGTTTATCTTCTCAGAATCTCAAACAATAACATGGCAAGTTGTGAAAATTATTTATTGGTTGGAAAGTGGGGTTAAACTTTCAAATGGTCTCAATATCTAAGAGCCGCAACAAAGATTTGCTCCCTAAAATAGGCCCATCATTTAATATTTGGAAGATAATTATTCATCAAATCTCAATCGTACACCCCCAGATTTTTCAAATCTGTAGGGGATCTTCCTAAAATAAAAATGTAATCCGTATCAACGTACAAATATTATGACATATTGATTATTACGATTAAATAACAATCCAAGTTGGTTTATCCATGTTAAGGTATAGTGGAGCGATTCAAAAATCAAAATTGATTTTTACGAATATTACGTCGATCTTATACTAATATTTAAAATAACTTATGTTAGATAATGATATTAGATTCTTTGATGATGCAAGCCACTAGGTTAGCTCAGTGGCTACGAGTATTACTCGCAATGACTAAGTTCGGGATCGAGTACATGTGTAGGCTGCAATAACGAGGCAGAACTTTATTGAAAAAAATTAATATAGCAAACAAACCAAACTAGATCAATTGTTGAAAGTTCGTTTGAATTTGGTTCATCATCAAAATAAACCATATATACTTACCTTTTTTTTCTTTTTTTTTTATTTGATAAAATACAACTCTTGGCTTATAACTTAATTCGTGTTCGATTTGGAAAATAATAATAATAAGCTTGAACACCAATGTGTTCGACTCGACTTGAGTCACTCGACTCATTTGCACCCTTATGTTCAACCGCTATTATGAATATATAACCGCAATATATTTTAATATGCAATTTGTGGGCGAATATTTATGATTTTGCTAAACTGAAGTGAAACATAAAAGATTGCAATATGATTTAATAACCCAAGAAAGGATTGCAATATCTTCAATGGTTGTAAAGATCCTTTAGATCAACTAAGAATCATAATGCATGCACATATCAGATTCAAAGATTACATGTATCAACTATTATAATTATTTAGACCATAACTTTGCAGATAACATAATATTTCTTTTTTTTTATTTTTATTTTGAAATTTATAGTTTGTTGGTTACCAAAGTTAGAAAGGGCCACCAACTTTTATGATGAAGAAATAATAACACTTAGACCATCTCCATTAGTTTGCACCATTTTAGTGCACATTATGCACTACTTTTGTGCATAATCTTCATTCTATCCCCAGTAGAGTTGGCAATGGGTCAGACTGGCCTGGCCAGGCCCAATCCATCGGACTTTTGAAAATTTTTTGGACCAGGTCGGGCCGACCCGATTTTGGTTGGGTTGCGGAAATGCATGGTCCAGCCCAGCCCCTAAACACCTTTTGCCCATGAATATTGTCTGGCCAGGCCAAATGTCGGGCCAAGCCCTGCCCATGGGCTGATCGGGCCGGACCAAATAGTCCAAGATTTTTCGGGCCTAGAAAATCGTAGCCAGTCCGCCCAAAACTCGGGTCGGGCTGGTTTTTGCTAGCTCTAATCTCAAGTATATTCCATAGTATTTTTTATTTTATTCATTTGATATTAATTTTAATTATTTTATAATTGATAAAAATATTACTTATGTAATTTTGTTTAATATCATATTTATTAAGTTTTATACCTTCAAAATTAAAAATTCAATAAAATATGTATTTTAAATTTATATGTTATTCTTATTCAAATTATATCATATTATTTAATAAAATTTATCACATATAATTGAATTATTTTTCATATTATCGTTCTATTAGAGTAACTGAATTACAAAATTAATTAATAATTAAACTTAATAAAAACACACTTAACAAATTAATGAAAACAAAAAAAAAAAAGAAAAATGAACAGCGTGAAAATAGTTTAGCACCTTGTACAAAAGTTAAAATAGCGCTTGAATGTCGCTCTGTGCTGGAGAAGAAATTATAGCATTGGGCGTTATTTTTGTGCTCTGTTGGAGAAACTCTTAGACGTGTTAGTTAAACAAACTTATATTTTTTTATTAATGTTTTCAAGTCAGAGCCTTTTTTGTGCCAAAAAAAAAAAAATTGATTAGAAAATAATTTATGTAATTCTATTCATTTCCAGGCATCGGGTTCGATTTTAAGAATTTCAATCCATGTTTTTTTTTTTTTGGAAAATGAAATCTCATTAAGGGCGTTGGAAATCGTCCAACAACGATTCAAAAGTGGTGGTGGGAGATGATCCCAATAGAGTTCAGTCATAACCATAGTTCTGGGTTGGGATGCAAGAAAATGCGCAACAACATTACAAGCACGTAGAAAGCAAAAGAATTTAACAAGAGAAAGGGAAGCCTTAAGGGCAAGAATATCATGGAGAATAGACGAGCAAAGTGATGAGCATGAGGCTTCCCCGTTAACAGTATGTATCACAGCTGCAACGTCCTTGAAGATAGTTAAACTTCCCGACGGCAAGGACTAAGCCATCTTAAGAGCTTCACGCAAGGCCAGTAATTCGGCAACTTTCGGATCAGAGATGCCAACAAACATTTTGTTGAAACCTTTAACGAAGACTCAGAATTCATTGAAAAAAGCAACACCAATACCTGCGCACGAATTTCTCAGATCAAGCGCTCCATCAAAACAAATTCTACTCCTAGTGAAAGATGGATTATGAGGTGCGGACATGGACAACAATGGGGAGGATATATCAGGTCTTGTTTGTGCAGCATTAAAATCTCATAATATGGAGTTGGCGATGATGACAATGGAAGTAGAGTTTTAAGGAACATTCTCAAATTTCCACTTGTTCCTATGGTACCAAATCTGGAAACTAAGAACAATGAAGAGGCAGGCTGCGTCGGAAGGAAAATTCAACATAATATCACAAAACCATGATGAAAAGGCTGGTTGCTCGAATCTGGAAACAAGTTCGGACAAACCTGAAAGCCTCCAAACGTGGCTTGTGAACTTTCATTGGAAGAAGAGATGGTTGGCGGTCTATAGGTGCGTAGAACAGAAGGGGCAAAACTCGTGTGAGGTAACATGGTGGACTGCAAGAAAATCGGTTGTGGAAATGGAGATCGAACAGTAGTGCCAAGCGAAATGTTTGAATCGAGGAGGAATCTACATCTTCCAAACTCTTTACCAAGTCGGATCAGGAGCGGAGATGGATGGTCCTGTCTGGATGTTGAACGGCGGAGACAAAAAGTGTTAAGAGCAAGGTAGTACGATGTGTTTACCAAAAATTTTCCGTTTCAATTGTGGTGCCAGCACCAAAGATCAGGATTTCGTCCACTATTAATTGGGATGTAACGAGTCAGGGATGCCTCACTCGGGAGAAGAGCGCACGAACAAGGTCCTCATCCCAAGAGTCATTTGCAATGTCAATGAGAGCAACCACCTTTGTGTGAGGATCGGGGGGATATGGCGGCATCCGAACAAAGCAATCAGACGTGCGCGGTAACCAAGGGTCAACCTAGATTTGTGTTTGAGTT
This sequence comes from Rehmannia glutinosa, assembly GCA_016081115.2. NCBI lineage: Eukaryota > Viridiplantae > Streptophyta > Magnoliopsida > Lamiales > Orobanchaceae > Rehmannia > Rehmannia glutinosa. The sequence continues at coordinate 103,679,091 of CM071936.1, forward strand.
CTTGATAGAATAAGATTACGAGCACCTCGGGAAAGAAGCGGCTTGCTTTCAAGAATACTCCGCCAATTCCAGGAAGGCTTATTACCCAATTGAGCTTGTAAAAAACTACCATCAGGGTAGTATTTTGCCTGGAACATTTTGGCAATCAAGGAAAAAGGGTGTGTAAGAATCCGCCATGCCTGCTTGCAAAGGAGAGCTAAGTTAAACGCCCGAAGTTGGCGAAAACCAAGTCCACCTTTTTGCTTAGGTAAAGCAATTTTATCCCAAGCAAGCCAGTGCATTTTTTTCGATTAAAAGAACCACTCCAAAAGTAATCCCCGGTCATCAACTGTATATTTTATAGAACCACGTCAGGAATCCGAAAGCATGACATTGCATATTGGGAATGGATTGAACAACGGATTTTAAGAGAGTCTCACGGACTGCAGAGGACAACGATTTCTCCTTCCATCCCAGGATGTTATTCCAAATACGGTCCTGAATCGATGCAAAGACTTTTCGTTTATTTCGGTCAATGATAGAAGGCAAACCCAGATACTTGCCATGTGATTGCACAATAAGTATACCAAGAAGTTGAGAAATCTATGAGGTGGTTGTCTGCGGTGTAATAGGACTGAAGAGAACCCCCGATTTGTCATGGTTAATACGCTGACCCGAGGCGGCTTCAAAAAATTCAATTTCAAATTTCAAATTTTTTGCCTCCTCAATCGTGGCGCACCAAGGAGAATATTGTCATCAGTGAAAAACAAACGAGAAATACTCAGGGCACGTGGGCAGATTCAGATTCCATGAATTTTTCCAGTTGCCTGCAAGTCCTGCAAAATGATAGAGAAAATCTCGAAGCACATAATAAAAACATAAGGTGAAAGTGGGTTGCCTTGATGAATTCCTCGTTGAGGAACGAGGGGCCGAACTGAATGCTGTTTAAAAGAAAGAAAAATTTGGAAGTGGCAATGCATAGTCTAATAAGCTCGATAAATGGGCGTGGGAAGCCTAACACTTGGAAAACAATAATAATGAAGAGCCATTCAATTCTATCGAAGGCTTTACTCATATCTAACTTAACAGACATAAGGTTCGCATTCCTTTTATTTCGTGATTTGATAGAATGATGGACTTCGTAGGCAATGAGAATATTATCAGTAATAAGATGGCCTGGAATAAGAGCAAATTGCGACTCAAGTATAATGTGTGACATCATGGGGCACAAACAATTTGTGATAACTTTAGAAGCAATCCTATAAAAAACATTGCACAGACTAATATGCCAAAATTGAGAAACCATATCGAGTTGTTTACTTTTGGAATTAAGACAATATTAGTGAACTTCATGCTATGATAATAACGCCTTGAGTTTTAAAGGTTAAGCACAACTTTTGTGATGTTAGTACCAACAATATGTCATAACTTTTGATAGAAAATATGGCTCATAGCATCAGGTTTCGGGGCATTTGAAAGGATGCATTTGTTTGACGGTTTGCTCCTCCGTATTAGAAAACTCTAGTGATAGTTGTTCACACATATCTGGGGTTACGTGCGGCTGGATTCGACTAACGATTCGATGGATGTCTACAGGTGATGGTGAGGATGAGGAAACGATGTCCGCAAAATAATCCATAATAATTTGCTCAATATCTCGAGTGTTCATTTTTAGTTGTCCCAAATGATCTTTAAGTGCTGCAATATGTTAATATATCACTGTCGAGAAGCATGGGCATGAAAAAAAGAGGTGTTTCGATCTTCGTCCTTATACCACGTCTGTTTGCTCGTTGTAGCCACTTCAAGTCTTGGCATTCCAACAGATGATTGGGCTGGCCATGTAACTCAGTAAGTTGGGGATGAGTCTCAGAAGGTATATGGTTGTTCTCAAGTGCCATAATACGTGCTTTCAGTTCCTTAATTTTTTCCATGAAGTCCCCGAAAGCATATTTATTCCACTTCAATAATCTAACCACACAGTTATTCAGTTTTTCATCAATATTATCCAACGACTCGTTCCAATTTTCTATAATCTTCTTCTCACATTCCGTTGATTTAATCTAGTATGATTCAAATCTATGAGGTCGTCGTTTGTTGTGAAGAGGTTGAACACTATGCAAATAGAGGTGGAGAAGGATGAATGAGTGATTCGATGTGAAAGAGTAATGATGATCCACATAATGGCGGGAATAGGGAATGGACGGGAGTATTGCATAAGAAGCGATCAAGTCGACCTCGTTGAGTGTGCGGGTGAGGTGCCAAACGTTGTCCCATAAACTTTAAGCCATGAAATCCCATATCAAATAACTCACAGAATTCTATAGCATCACGAAACAAAGAAATTTGCCATGTAGCATGGGGTCTGATACTGAAAAATTCATCATGCTTGAGGATTTCATTAAAGTCACCAACACAAATCCATGATGTGGGGGAAGCAGGGTAGAGATTTTTAAAAGCATTCTAAAAGTTACGGCGCTGAGACACCCTCAGCTGACCATATACTCCTATGAGGCAAAAGCAGGAGCTGGTATGAGACACATCAACATCAATGAAACAGTCACTAAAACATCGTAAGGAAACATCAACATGTTTACGCTAAAAAAGTGTTAAGCCCCCCGATGAACTAGAGGCAGCCACTGAGAGGCCAAAGATACCCAAATTATTTTTTAATCGATCTATATCATGTGAAGTACTTTTGGTTTCACAAAGAAAAACCAAATCGGGTGACTTAGTGTGGATAATATCATGGAGTTTCTAAACTGTGCGGTGGTTCCCAAGCCTTCGATAGTTCTAACTTATGATCCTCATTGCGATTGGCGGGGTTGGCCTTCTTGCCTAACCTCTGCCATTTCATCTTGAGAATCCATATGATCGACAGAATTCAAAGTTGAGTGAATTGGGATGGAAACAGAGTCAGTGTGGGATTTTTTGCCGACCACCTCAATGGGGATCGAATGGAGCTCGTGGCCTTCAAGGAAAGGGACTTGAAGTTTTCGTATAGTACCAGCATGGTCAGTTGGGGTTTTTTGTTTGAGGGTAAGCTGTTTTTTGGTTTTTAAAAATTTCTTGGTAAGTTTTCGAGCTGGTGTATCAAGATGCATTGGGATGCTCACCAAGAAGGGACTACTAGGAATATTAGCTTGGTTGTGGGGTTCCACAGGTGGAGCGAACGAGGGTGGGGAAGGAGATTTAGGGCCATGCGAATAGGAAGTGTTTGAGAGAGATTCAGGTGCAAGGGAATGGGCAGTAGAGACATTGATAGTATGGGGTAGAATTGGAGATGTGGGTGGGGTGGAAAAGGGCTCAGATATGTGGGTGAGTAGGAGGGGTAGAGTGGAAATTGGAGGGTGATAACTTTTGATGGGGGTAGAGTATTGAGTTATAGGTGGATGGGGGTATATTGGTAGTGGAAGAATTATAGTGTGATGAAGCCATAGGAGCAGTTAGAGGAGCAAATGGTAAAGATAGAGGGTGAACTATGATTGAGTCTGAGAGTGAGGATGATGTTGGACGCGTCGGAGTAGAAAATGTGGCCCGGGGTGGGATATTAAGCGGCATGGAATAGGACGGAGATGTGGTTGAGGAAACATGCAATGTATCAGAGATGGGAGGGTAAGGAGGTGATGAGGAATTGTCGAGGTCTGGGTTTGAAACTATCGGACTAGCAGCAGGAGGAGTATTAGTATGAGCTTTTGAGGGGGCTGCAGTTTGGGGGAGTTCGAATTGGAGGAGGAGTTGCGAGAAATGGAGAATGGATTTGTTGTCAACAGGGCCCAGAGCCAAGGACCAAACTGCAGAGGGCTTGGTGGAAGGCCTTGGATAAGTGCAAATTCATCACAATCGTTTTTAATATGACCCAACTTTTTGCGGAAGAAGCGAAAATCCTAGAGGCGCTCATATTTAACTCCAATAAGCTTATGATTGTGAGAGTGGTCCAACTGAATTACACGATATAATGGTTAATGGATGTCAATATCTACCTCAATTCAGAGAAATTTACCTAGAACGGAACCAGAAGAATTCATTTACACCTCAAGAAAAGAGCCAATATGGTTGCCTACCCGTTCTGCAAAAGTTCTAGATAGAAGGCCCAGCGGGAGACCATGTAGTTGGATCCAAAAGGGACATGAGGTGAATTCGGGATCTGTTGAGATGACATCAAAAGAGGCCTCACGAAGAAGCAATAGACATTTATCAAACAGCCATGCTGCGCCCCCAACAATCCTATTTTTGTCTGTACGGCTTCCAAAGATGAACAACATTATGTTGTCATGCAAGGGTTTGCATGTAAGAGACCCCTTAGGGTTCCAGAGTCTTTTGAAGAGGGGACTGGTCTGATTGGCACCGATGACACGGGGTGCTAACAATTTCCCCACAAGATTCGGAGATGGATCAAACTGATCAGGGGTGATATCATCAGTGGAGATGACAACAGATTTCTTCGCGCCCAAGGATAGTTTTGCGGAAAGTTGTTCCAAATCATCAGCCATGGCCAACAAAATTAACCAAACGAACCACAAAAAGATCTAATCGGAGTAACCACGAATGTGTGAACAACGATCACAAGCGCTTCTGGATTGGGGCCAGCGAAAAACCACAGAAAAAGAGTTGACAGTAATTAAGAAAATAAAAGGAGACTCAAAAATTGGATTGGTGTATATAAGACGGGAGAGAAGGGTGGATAAGAGAACAAAAAGGTAGAGAAGACCAAATCAATCATGGCAGGGATGCCATGAAGGAAGAGGCATCAGGCATGGAGGAACCAGACCTACCGCTCAGAGAAAACTCTCAAGGAGAGAAAACCCTAGGACTCACAAAATTAATATTAAGTTAATTTCAATCCATATTGGATATGAAAAGTTGTTTATACAAATTAAATATCAAATTTACATAACTTCTCAATTGTTTATAAAAATATTAATTATGACATTTAACTTATTATTATGATCATTATTGTCATTTTAAAATGGAAAAAATGCAAAAATGGTCCTATAGCTTTACCAAGTTAGCGATTTTAGTCCTGTTCAATTTGCATTTTGCAAATTTAGTCATGTAACTTTAAAATTGTCGCAATTTAGGTCCTCAATTGACCGGAACTAAAAATTCCAGCCACAAAAGGTCACGTGATTGGCACATGGCCCGTTATGAGGCTGACTTGGATCTGTTATGAGCAAAAATGGTCCTGTAACTTTATCTAGTTGACAAAATTAGTCATGTAACTTCTTTTAACTCTTAAAAAAAGAAAAAACAATAAACCGGATTGGCAAAATTGGTCCAGTAACTTACTTTAAATCTTAAAAAAAGAGTTTTTTTTTTGCTCAATTTGAAATTTATTCATGTGATTAAATTTATTTTAAAATCTAAAAATTAAAATTTAAAAACTATTACAATTTGTTTAAAAAATTAAAAATGTTAAAAAAACCAAACTTACAATGAAAATTGTTAAAAATTAAATATGAAAATTAAATGCACTTTTTTTAATTCAAAAAATTTATTTTAAATATTTTAAAATTTTAAATAAAAAAACTCAAAATTATTTTCAAAAAGTTATTTTTAAACCTAAACGATGTTTTAAAAATCTGAAATTTTGTTAAAAAAACTAAAAGTTGTGTTGAAAATCTGCCAATTTTTCAAATATTAAAAATAAATTCAATATAAAATAAAAAATATGGAAAATTACTTAAAATATGGAGATTTGTCTAAAAATCTGAAAAAATGGATTAAAACTGAAAACTATTGAAGACTTTTGAAATATTTTATCAAAATTATTTTAAAATCCAGAAATTATTTTACCAAAAAGTCGAAACTATAAAGTGAAATAATTTTAAAATTAATAGTAAAAACACTATAAATCGAAATTATTTTAAAATAATAGTAAAAAAATTGAAATTATTTTTAAAATCCAAAAATTATAAAAAAAATATGGAAATTGTTGAAAAAATTATAAATCAGCTTTTAAAAATCAACATTTATTTAAAATATTTTAAATTTCAAAATAAAATAAAAAAAATCAAGACTCTTGTTAAAAATTTGATTTATTTTTTAAAAAAATTCTCAAAATTTTCTAAATATATTCAGATTTTAATATTCCAATTTTTGAATAATTTTAAGACTTTCAAACAAATACTTGATTTTTTAAAAATAAATTTCAGTATTTTCTTTGATTTTTAGTTTTTTTAAAATAATTTTAGTTTTGTAAAAAAAATCTATGTTTTTACCCTTTTTGGATTTTATAAAAAAATTCAGATTTTTTGGTAAGATATTTCAAAAGTCTTAAATAGTTTTCAGTTTTAATCCATTTTTCAGATTTTTAGGTAAATTTCCATATTTTAAACAATTTTCAAGATTGTTTATTTTATATTGAATTCATTTTTAATATTTGAAGTAATTTGCGGATTTTAACACAACTTTTAGTTTTCTAAACAAAATTTTAGATTTTTAAAACTTCCTTAAATTTTAAAAACAACTTTTTGAAAATAATTTTGAGTTTTTTTAGAATTTTAAAATATTTTAAATAAATTTTAAATATTTAAAAAAGTGTGTTTATTTTTCATATTTATTTTTTTAACAATTTTCATTGTAAATTCGATTTTTTTACTCTTTTAAGTTTTTTAAACAAATTATTATAGTTTTATATTTTAATTTTTAGATTTTAAAATAAATTTAATCACATGAATAAATTTCAAATTGAGAAAAATAAAAACTCTTTTTTTAAGAGTTAAAATAAGTTACATGACCATTTTTGCCAACTAGGTGAAGTTACAGGACTATTTTTGCTCATAGCGGGTCCAAGTCAGCCATAACGGGCCATGTGACAATTATGTGACCTTTTCGTGGCCAGAATTTGTAGCTCCGGTCAATTGAGGACCAAAATTGCAGGCAATTTTAAAGTTATAGGACTAAATTTGCAAAACGCAAATCGAACAAGACCAAAATTGCCAATTAGGTAAAGTTATAGGACCATTTTTGCATTTTCCCCTTTTAAAAAAGAATTACTATACCTTATGCATATATTTTTGAAGATCTATTCTTCGTACTTGAGATTTCTTGACAAGTTCTTTAAATTCCTTCGAAAAAAAAAAAGGCCTTTGACGTCACCAGTTAGCTTTTTTCTTTTTTCTTTTTTCTTTTTTTTATTGTGCAAAATTTAAAATTTGAATTTTGAAATGCTTCATTAACAAATCTACCATAAACTTATCAATTGGTGCATTCACAACATTAAATGCTACTGAATTTATTTAACCCAAATAGGCCTCCACTCGTAAATAAGTGGATATGTTCATGCGACTCACTCCGTCATATTTAAGGAGAGAATTTAATGAACAGATTTCACATTGTGGTTACAAGATTTCACAGCCCACTTCACAAGAACCCTACAAAGATTACACTTAGGCTAAAATATAGTAATTTTATTGAGGGTTATTGATTTTTTAGTAACTGAACTATAGATAATTTGTTGGTTTGATACTTCACATTTGCAATTCATCACATTAGTACTCATATTTCAGATGTTTCTTATAAACTTCTACTTAATCACTTGATAGGAAAAAAACGCCCCAAAGAAAAGATTTAAATTTAAATTTAAATTTATAAAAATTAAATTAAATTAAAGAATCAATTAAAAATTAAATTAAATTAATTAATGAAAATTAAAAATAAAATGAAAATTCTAAAAATTAATGAATTTTAGAAAAATTATAAATAATTACATTAAATTAGTAATTTAATAAAAATTAAATTTAAATTAATTATTTTTTTACAATTAATTTAATTTATTTTTAATTTTATTTTTCTTTTAATATTTTGATCTGATTAATTTATTAATAAGTTATTTCTTAATTACATTTCATTTTTTAAATTTAATAATTTTAATTAAAAGTTAACTTTTTAATAAAAACAATTAATTTTTTTTAAAAAAAATTTGGGAGCGTTTTCGTCCTTTCAAGTGAATAGGTTCCAATTTATAAAAAAATGAAGATGAAGATACTAAATTGGTGAATCACAAACACGAAGTTAAAACCAAAGAAAGATCTATAACTTAGATACTAAAAAATCAATAACACATTTGTTGGCGTAATTTCTTATGGAGTGACGAAATTAATCCTATAAATTAATCTTCTGCAAAAAAATATAAATAAATTCATACGATAAAAAAATTTTGCTAAATGCGTCCATGTTTTACTAGAAATTAGATATTTTGCTGGAAAAAAAGTGTCATGTAACCAACACGTGAATCCCATATTATTTTGGCTGTTTTTCAATTTCTGTCAAAAAGGACTCAATTTACGATTTTTTTTTAAGACGTGATAATAGGGGATAAATTTTCCCACCCCTATAATTACAAGATAAAAAAATACAATTTTATTTTCTAGAAAATATTTTGAAATTTTTGTACTTGCTGTCAAGATTCTCAAAGACATCTAAAACTTTCACTTTATTTTTTTTTAAAAAAATATTCTGAATTCAAATTTCCATGTCTAATATATAAAAGATATGCCATATACCACCAGATAATTAATATTGCATCAATATAAAACACAAACTTGACAAGAAATCCAATACTAGGATTACAATAATATGTGACATTGTAATAACCATCTTTAAATAGAGATAGTGGATGAAATTAGTGATGAATTTGTATAGCTATAGCCATAAATGATCAAACCCCACAAAAATTAAAGCAAATCCAAAATTAAGAAGAAATAAATGAGGTGGACACAGGATCTCATGAAGCAGAGTGGAGATACTGATATTGATACTTATACTGATTCTGGTGAGAGAGAAAATGGGATTTTAAAGAATCAGTGGCACCACAAAGAAGATCACGAAATATCTGTGACCAAACCCTTTAAAGCTTTGCTATTTTCTTGAAATACCCAAAAAAGAAATTTGAAAATAAAATCTCAAGGTTTTTCTTTTAATTTCTATAAATACCACCAACCACATTGTTGGTTGATAGTTTTTAAATTTGTGGTTTTTTTGTAGCAAACCTTTGGCCTTCTCCTTTTTGGGTTTTTCTTTTCCCTTCAAGTTTTGTGGTGTATATATATCAGTGTGTGTTGTGTGTGTTGTTTTGCACATAACATTGAGAAAATGGATGTTGCTGCTATGGAAGAACCCCATGTTTTGGCAGTTGATGACAATTTAATCGACCGTAAAATCGTTGAGAAATTACTCAAGAATTCATCTTGCAAAGGTAATTGACCTCTCTCTTTTTTTTTCCTTATTTGTTTTATGAGCATTGAGGGTTATTATATTTTTTTTTAAAGCATTGAGGGTAATATTTTGATAGCTATGACATTTTTAAGTGGGCCTTGAAAGACAACTGTAGTTTTTTGTAATTAGACTTAACCTCTGGAGTAATTTTGTAATTATTAAAGTTACTAATTAATTTTATTTATTTATTTATTTTTTTGTAGTGACCACAGCAGAAAATGGGCAGAGAGCTTTAGAGTATCTGGGCTTGGGAGATGACAAGCAGAGCTCTTCAAATGACAATGTATGTAATTTTTCTTGGAAATCATTCAAAATATACAGGGAAGATTTTATGTTTGTCATATTAGGGTTTTAATATGGAAATAATTTGAAATTTTTTTGAGCAAATATTGGCTGCAAAAATCCCAGATATTATATTACTAATAAGTTAAGAGGATATGCTTACTTTCTTGAAAATATGATTTTTTTTTTCCTTTCTAAGAAGTAATTTGTGATTCTTGTTCAGCAAGCTAGAAAGGTGAATATGATTATCACAGATTACTGCATGCCTGGAATGACTGGATATGAGCTGCTTAAGAAGATTAAGGTAAATACCAGAAATGATAGGATTAATTACAAAAATTCCCCTGATGTTTAGCCTTATTACAAAAAAAAGTCAGTTATCTTTTAAAATTACCATATCCCTTTGACATTACAAAATTGCACTATTTGTTAGGTAAATACAAAACGAAGCAATGTTTCTAATTTGAAATATAACTGAGTTTTTTTTGTAATTAGGCTAAACCTCTGTGGTAGTTTTTGTAATTATTCCTAAACATTATCTAATGCCGATGTACTTGGAAAAAAAATTCGATTTTGAGATTTATATGAAAGCCTTGTTTCAAGCAGGAGTCATCTGTTATGAAGGATGTGCCTGTTGTCATAATGTCATCTGAAAATGTACCTACAAGAATTAACAAGTAATTATCTCTAATTCACATCTAAGTTTCCAAATTATTTTCCACAGAGAATAATTATTAATAATTTCTTTTTTAATATTATGTAATTCAATAGGTGTCTTGAAGAAGGAGCCGAAATGTTCATGTTAAAGCCTCTCAAATACTCTGATGTGAAGAAATTGAGATGTGAATTGCTGTGCAATGCAGTTGTTAAAGCATCATAGTGTTTTTTATTTTTATTTTAAAAGGGCTATTTCTGATCTTAATTTTTGATTCTTGAATTTCTTTAATACAGAGCAAATGTTTTATCAGACAATGCTTGCTTTAAACTTGTCAATTTTTTAAGTTAGTGTATTTTGCCTTAGCTTTTGCAATAGCAATCTGTATGGATTAACAGTTTGTCTTTCTTACAACTTTTGTAACATTCTTGCACCAAATTTGGTTGTTATATATTTACCCATTGTAGTACACTTGATATTAAAATTTTGGGGATAATTACAAAAACTGTCCCTGAAATGTAGCCGAGTTACACAAAATCCAGTTATTTTGTTTGTGTTTGTTTAACAAATATTCTTCTTACGGATGCAATTTGTAAAATAGAAACAAATGTCACGGTATTTTTAGTTTTGAAAGATGGCCGGTTTTTCATGTAATAAACTGAACATTAAGGGGTATCTTTTTGCAATTATCCCAAAGTCTCATGCATTTTCTCCAATCCACCTGATTACAGATAACAGCAAGAGCCAATTAGTCATCAATGCATAACATTCCAATTCTTGAAGAATTGTGATTTTGATTTCATTTATTGTTAATACCAGCAGGAGATGAAACATATGCACTCACATGCGATCGAACCCGGATCGATTAGACAACATAAACTTCTACCACTGAAGTATAAAGATGATTCCATGAATTAAATTGTTGAAATATGAACCAAAGAAAACACAGAGATTGAATAATGGCAACTGTCAGAAAAACTTAAGTGTGTGCACTGTGTGTTGAGGATTCATTGTTATAGTTGGATGTTAGCAGATAGTATAAATTTATAGTTGTGTATTGCTACTACTGGAAAATGGTAATGGCTAGCCTGGAATTTTGGGCAATAATTTAATTAAAATTGATGAAGTACATTAATGAGACTTGGCACTAATGTGGTGGTTTGAATGGCCTGGAATTTGAAATGATATTTGGGTGGAAAAACTTCTATGATTTGGCTTTGGCTCATTTGAAAATGTTTTTCCCCCTATGGGAAGCAAAGAAAGAGTTACTAGCATATACATTTTGCAGGTTTAGTCCCCTGCTTGAATATTTTGCAGGTTGAAATTAATTCAACAAATTGAGTACTTTTACAATTGTTTTTTACTATAATTAATTTTATAAAAAAATGATTTGAAAGAATTGGTTTTGTGTTATTGCAAATTTAAAGTATTACAAAGAATGATTAATTTGCTTGAACTGTTTAAAGTGATTTTTAATAAAGATTGTCCTTGAAGTACAAAAATAGTTTATTTTTTTTTAGAAACAATCATTTCATCCGGCAGAAGAACTTGACAACTCATAACAAAGATCAAAATCGTAAAGCCAATAAAATCATAAACTTATACTGATCTAAAATATAAACATATTTTAAACATATACAGGTATAATTGATCTAGCAGAATTTAAAAATCGCATTAGTGTTGGACAAATCACGAACCCATATCTGTCAATAATCTTCTGGTAATGGATCACGAACCCACATCTGTCAATAATCTTCCGGTAATAGATTACGAACCCACATCTGTCACTAATCTTTCCGATAATGTGTTATCTGAATCTTCTGCAATGACAAAATCATCTAAACAAAAAATTACCACGTGGGACAAAACACCACTTATTAAGTAGAGAGAAACTCCACTTAACAAGGGACAAAATACTACAATGGAGGAGACTCGAAAATTTCCATAAAGGAAAAGAAACAAACAACCAATTGAAAAACAAGAAAAACAATGTTGCTTCCCCTATCTTCCTATGGTGGGAAGACAAGGGAAGAGAAAAAAATAAGCCTGGCTGCGATTGGATATGAGCGGATTTTCATTTTCATTCCGCAGGAGAGTTTTTTTAACCAAACATACAAATTGTTTATGAAAATTTTCAGAAAATATATTATTCTCTCACTTTCACTTTTTTCATTTTTTCTCTTATAAATCACATCTACACGTTTTAACAAAGAACTATTCATTATTACACATTCTCCCACAAATTTCACTATTCACCCATTCACACATTTCTAACTACCAATTATATTCAATCATTATTTTACTATTTTTAAATCAAATCAACTTTCATCATTACTTTTCATCTCACATCCAATCACACTCTCAAAATTCATCTTTTTTCTTCCAATTTTTTTACCACTATTCTCTAAAGAAAAGTAAAATTTTCAAAATGAAAAAATATTCAATCGCACCCTTAGAGTTTGCTAGAGAGAAATTTTTTTGTTGAGTTGTACAAAAGTCAAAAGTAGTTTGAGTTCAAATCATTCTAACAAAATACTGTTGAACATATTTTTTCATTCCATAAAATTTGAAATTCAGGCTTGAGTTTGCTCGGTGAATAAAAATAATGGCTAAGATTAATAAAATAACCAAGCTACTCAGCCTCTATAGTCTAGTTCACGATTAGAAACCTTATACATTACCATAATTTTGAAACTTAACAAACTTTAAACAAATTTTAATAATAATGTAACTCAACTCAACTAAACTCAATTCCAACTACTTATAGCTGCGATTAGATCACCTCTCGTTCCATCCATTTTTATTTTTAAGTGAATAGTGGTAAAATATTAATTTTGAAAAATTGTAAACTAGTAATTATATGTGATTGATGATTTGAAAAATAAGAGAGAACTAATAGTTATTTGTAATATGATTGTGTAATTATTATGATTGATTGTAATGTTTTTTTAGTAAAATTGATGACTAATGATCAGAAAGTTGAGAATGAATAATATATTTTCTGATTTTTTTTTTACAGATAATCGTATTTTTTGTCAAAAATATTACTTGAAATACTACTTGTCTAGTTGACTAGTTTTGTATAGGAATTGGATTTCTTATTTTTGGCAAGAAAAGGAAAAGGGGTTCCATTTCTTATTCCACATGTTCCAAAATCCTAAAACTCGACTCAGTTTATTTCCAGCACAGCTAGCATACAAAAAGAGAAAAAAGGGAAACACGTTTTCCATGCCTCACCTTCAACAACGATCATGAAATGCATTCCCATGGCTTCTTCATTTCTCGAACGTTTATGAGGCGAATTCACTCCTTTTCCCATCATGTCGACGCCAAAATCAAAGCCTTAGAGCAACTCCAGTGCAGCGCTACTTTAGAGTAGCGCTGCAACTTTTCCCCTCCAGCACGGCGCCATATGTTGCGCTATTTTAACATTTGCTACAGTACCACGCCAAAAATAGCGTGGTACTGTAGCGACGCTACTTTTTTCTTTTTTTTTTTTTTTGATTTTTTATTTAATTTGTTATAGCTTTATTTTAATATTAAATATTATTATTAATATTATATTTCAATTAATCTACTATAAAAAAATACTAAAATTAATGTGATATTAATTTCATTAAATTTAACTTTTTTTGAATTTGTTTATATTATATTATATTTTTTGCAATTTAATTAATTTTGAAGATAAAAAATTAATAAATATTATATTAAATAAAATTATTTATATAATATTTTTATCAATTATAAAATAATAAAAATAAAAATAAAAGAAAGAATCTTATAGAATATTCTTTTTTAGTGCAGAAAATAGTGCAGATCGTTGGAGATGAAGTCACAGATTAAGGCTAAAAGAGTCTCTACACCAAAAAAATAGTGAAGAGTGCTGGAGATGGTCTTAGTTCAACAGGGCGACTATCAAGAAGCGCTCGAATCATACTCCCAAGAACTAATTTTTCCAAAAAACACTTCGAGGTTCACTTTCCCTTCTCTCCTTAAAGCTTGTGCTTGTCTTTCGAATTTCCGCTATGGCGGGACACTCCACTGCACGATCACCAAAATGGGTCTCCATTTTGATCCTTACATTATCACTTCACTAGTTCGCATGTATGTTAAGTGTGGGTCGCTCTCCATTGCGGTGAAACTGTTTGACAAAATGTCTCAATGTGAAGTTTTAGGTCAGGACGTCGCGCTTTGGAACTCTATCATTGATGGGTTCTTCAAAAGTGGGTTTTTTGAGGAAGGCATGGTTCAGTTTCGCCGAATGCAGGTTTTGAATGTCAAGCCTGATGGTTATACTTTGTGTATTTTTCTTGGAATATGTAATAATTTTTTGGGTGGTTCATATGGGAAAGTGATACATGGTTATGTTGTGAGGAACATGTTTTATGATGATCCGTTTGTAATTACTGCAATGATTGATATGTATTCAAATTCTGGTAGGCCAATGGACGCCTGGAATGTTTTTGAGAAGTTGGGAAATAAGTACAGCATTGCAGTGTGGAATGTCATGATCAATGGTTTTTGTGAAAATGGGTATTGGCGAAACGGCTTGCATTTGTACTCATTAGCAAAGAGTGAGGGTCTTGAGTTCGGTTCCACAACGTTTTCGAGTGTGTTAACAGCTTGTTCACAGGGTGAGGCTGTGGATTTTGGCCGTCAGCTACACTGTGATGTTGTTAAGACCAGTTTCGAGAGTGACCATTATGTGAGTACATCTCTCTTAACCTTTTATTCCAAGTGTGGATTTGTTGAAGATGCAGAGAGAGTTTTCTATTTGGCTAGAGACAGAGAGGTCGGAATATGGAACAGTATGATATCGGCTTATGTTAAGTGCGGTTGTGCTAATGATGCTTTGGATACTTACAATCAGATGCGATGTAGAAAAGTTGCACCTGATTCTTTCACCATATCAAATGCTTTGATAGCTTGCGGTATGATTGAATCATATTATTTGGGCACAATGATGCATGGGGAACTGACGAAAATGCCAGTACATGATTTTGTTGCCGTGCAAAGTGCTCTATTGACAATGTACTCAAGGCTTGGGAGTTTAAAAGATGCCCATAGAGTTTTCAGTAAAATGAGAGAAAAAGATGTGGTGGCTTGGGGTTCTATGATATCAGGGTATTGTGAGAATAAGAAATTCGAGGAGGCATTATATTTATACAAAACAATGAAATCTGAAGGTGTGAAACCAGATTCTAATGTTTTAGCAAGTGCAATTATTGCTTGTGTAGGACATGGTGATGCAAAACTAGGTTATTGTATTCATGGATTGGCAATTAAGGAAGGAGTGGACTTGGATGCTTTTACAGGTAGTACTCTGATAGAGTTTTATTCAAAATGTGGACAACCAGAGATGGCTAAAAAAGCATTTTCAAATGTCTTGCCAAAGAATCTTGTGCTTTGGAATTCTTTAATGTCGTGCTATTCCGAAAATGGCCTCCCAGATGTCTCGATTAGTCTTCTCCCTCAAATTCTGCTAGACGGCTTGTACTTAGACTCAATATCGATCACCACTGTTCTTGCTGCAGTTTCACAGATGGCAGCATTGCGTAAAGGGAAAACCATCCATGGTTACCATACAAGATTCTTGCTTAGAAAAGAAATTCAAGTAGAGAACGCGTTGATCGATATGTATATTAAGTGTGGATGTTTCACATACGCACAACGAGTGTTCGAGAAAATGTCGAAAAGAGACGTGGTCGCATGGAATACAATGATTGCTGGATATGGATCACACGGTGAATGCCAAAAAGCAATCGACTTGTTCCATGAGATGAGAAATTCAGGAACAGCACCTGATGAAATTACATTCCTCTCCCTTATTTCCTCTTGCAATCATAATGGTTTTGTCGATGATGGCCTAAATCTATTTCGATTGATGAGAGAACACGAAATCGAGCCAAAAATGGAGCATTACATAAATATAGTTGATCTTTTGGGCCGCGCTGGATGTCTAAATGATGCTCGTGAATTTATAGAAAATATGGCTATTCAACCTGACCGAGGTGTTTGGCTTTCGTTATTGTCTGCTTGTCGCGTTCATCGGAATGTGGAGCTTGGCGAATTGGCTGCGAATAATTTAATAAAAATGGATCCGGAAAAAGGCAGCAATTACGTTCAACTGTTGAACTTGTACGTCGAAGCGGGACTAAAGGAAAAGGCCGCAAATTTGAGGACACTGATGAGACAGAAGGGATTATCGAAGCTCCCCGGGTGCAGTTGGATTGAGGTGAAAAATAAGGTTGATATTTTTTTCTCAGGGGATTCATCGTCACCAGGGACAGTAAAGATTTATGAGACTCTTGTTTGTCTTAGAAATAGCATGAAGAGAACAGAATGTAATGATGAATCTATTGGGATAATATTTGAAGTAGGATGAGAGATATACCAGTTTTGCTAAATCAAGGTGTTTTGGCTCATTTTAACGATGGCAACTCGAAAGAAAACCTAGATTCGGGCAGATAGAGAATCAGCAATTATATCGCAGGCCTGAAAACTATGAGTCAACTGTTTGCTTGGGGATGGCAACGGAGTGGATTGGGACTGCTTTGGCCGATCCCGGGGACCTGCTCCATCAAGAAAAAGTTAGAGCTGGGACCCGACCTTGTACCCGCCCTGTCCCGACAGGGGAACCCCAACCTCCACCCAAAAAACCACATGTTAGACCTACAATTTTTTTTTTCTTTTTCTGGTATTCATTTATATCTAGCAAAAAAAAATAGATTCACACATTAAAAAAATAGTATTTTATTTTTAACATTGATATATAGGTTATAGATTACTCAAAAATGCTAAAGGTGTGGCCTTAACTGCAGTTACAAGAGTTGCTAGAGGTGCACCCATCTAAAATTCTACGACTGCCTCGCCATGAAGCAAGTCTAGCGATTATCAAAGTCTAAGGTTCTATTTGGATTGATGGATTTTGAGTTAAGAATTTCAAATCAAATAACAAGTCCATTGAAGTTGTTTTGATGAAGTCACTCTACAATGAATTTGAAATCCTTAGAAGCTATTTTTGGAGTCATTTGGAGGAATTCAAATCTTTATTATTTGGAGTCATTGAAATTCTTTCCACAAATTCAAATCCTCTCATCCAAAATTTGGTTTTACAAAAATTGCTTCTGAAAAAAATGAATTGGGTGGCACTATTCGCACCCCAAAATTGTTAATCACACCCATCTTCTAAATACACCCAACACACTTTTTAAAATATAACATAGTTACTAATACACTCCTCCTACTTTCCCATTTTACCCTTTCTCTATTTTTCCTCCCAAATACATCCAAAATGATAAACACAAGGCGCGGGGCAGCGATGGAAGAAATTCCGCGAAGGGTGGCGCTATTCACACCCCTAAAATTGTTAATCACACCTACCTTCATATAATTTCAAAAATAACATTAGTTTAAAAGACTATGATACCCTTACTTAAATAAATAAGTTATAATACACTTCATCTTCCTCACACTCACCTACATTCTTGTAAAAAATTGATATATTTTTTTATGTAAACCCTATATTTTCAAACACTCACATTGTCGCAAATATGGACAACAAAAAATTAATGTTGTCGAATAATATAAGTATCCTTAATTTGCAACTTAAAAGTGTGTTATTTTTTCATTTTACAGTTGAAAATATACTGTTGAATAATAAAAGTGCGACACTTAATTAGACGATCGCATCGCGCTTAAAACTTTTCTCGCCATCGCACACTTGGACGATGGCACGATCGTAATTACTTTTTCCGACGTGCCACTTGGCATGATGACATGATCGTAGTTACTTTTCAATCGTGTCATAAGTATACCATCGTGCCATCCATCGCCTTATTCCCCAAACTCAGACAAAAACCAGAAAAAAAAAGTTATGTAACTCTAGAATTCAAACCAAATACAATTATCCAACACTTATACCCAACAATTACCCAAACTAATCCAACTATAAGTGTGAAATTAAGGTAAGATATTAAATTCAAAATTAAAATAAAATAAAAATGTGTAATCCGAAAGATATTACATCTTCTTTCATTGCCAGAACAAAGAAGATTGGCGGAATTTCTTCCGTCGCCGCCGCGCCTTGGCTTTATCATTTTGGTTGTATTTGGGAGGAAAAATAGGGAAAGGATAAAATGGGAAAGTAGGAGGGGTGTATTTGTAACTATGTTATATTTTAAAAAGTAGGTGGGGTTGTATTTAGAAGGTGGGTGTGATTAACAATATTGGGGGTGTGAATAGCGCCACCCTTCCGCCAATCTTCTTTGTACCGGCAACAAAAGAAGATCTAATATCTTATGATATCTTTTGGATTACACATTTTTATTTTATTTTTATTTTGAATTTAATATCTTACTTTAATTTAACACTTATAGTTGGATTATTTTGGCTAATTGTTGGGTATAAGTGTTGGGTAAAATATATTTGGTTTTTTTTTTTCTGGTTTTTGTCTGAGTTTGAGGAAAAAGACGATGGATGGTACGATGGTATACTCGATCGTGCTATAAGACACGATCAAAAAGTAACTATGAACGTGCCATCGTGCCAAGTGGCACTATCGAAAAGTAATTACAATCGTGCCATCGTGCCACTTGGCACAAGAAAAGTTTAACTGCACTGCGATCGTGCCAAGTGTCGCACTTTTGTTATTCAACAGTAAATTTTCAACTGTAAAAATGAAAAAATAACACACTTTTAAGTTGCAATTTAAGGATATACTTATATTATTCGACAAAATTAATTTTTGTTGTCCATATTTGCAACAATGTGAGTGTTTGAAAATCTAGGATTTACAAAAAAAAAAAAATCAGTTTTTTAAAAGAATGTGGGTGAGTGTGAGGAAGATGAAGTGTATTTGAACTTATTTATTTAAGTAAGGGTATCATAGTCTTTTAAACTAATGACATTTTTGAAATTATATGAAGGTGGATGTAATTAACAATTTTGAGGGTGTGAATAGCGCCACCCAAATGGATTTTGGAAGAATTTGCAACCACATTCTCCAGTGCTGCCACTTGCAAACTCTGTTGCGAGTCTTGTGACACTTCCAAAATGTCTATTTGGTGTTGTTACAATAAAAATAAGAAATATTTACTTTAGGTTGACAAATGAAATAAACCAAAAATACTTGCAAGCAATGGCATAGCCAGGACACTATAACGGGGTAGATCGATACACGAAAGGGGGTGGGCCGAATAGAAAATCAAGAAAATTCATGTAAATCCTAACTAAATTTATTTTCTGGAAAACAACTGCTTAGTAAAAAAATTAAAAGAGTGGGGCCCGGGGCCCAGGTTACCCCACTAGCTACGTCAATGAATTTGCAAGTGTGGGTTGTGAAATACGTTATTATGAATTTATGTTTAGAGCTTCAACTGCAATCTTAGAGTGGTAGATAGAGGTGTCAAACGGGTCAGGGCTTCGTCTTACCACCGCACAAGTAAAAAAAATTGGGTCGGACTAGGCCAAATAGTAATCGGGCCACTATTTTTGGAGCCCCAGCCCGGCTCAACCCACAAAAATACAAAGAAGAAATCGGGTAGGCCAGATCGGCTAGGTCGGCCCGGTTTTTAGGCCTAATGGGCCGGGCCAAAAAAGCCTGACTCATTTCAGGCCTAAGAAAGTGTAGCCCAGCCCGGCCACTTTACCGGGCCGATCAGACCAACCCAACGGGCTGGGCCAAAATTGACAGCTCTAGTGGTATACCACCAATATGTTCGACCTGTTAGTCCAAGTGGCTACGATAATCTAGAGTAGGGGTGACTAGATTATGCGAATTTTCTAATTTTCACCCATTTTTTCGAATGTAGAAATGATAACAAGAATGTTAAGTACGGGAAAATAAATAACACGCGTTGATTTATAGAAGTTTAATCCACTTAGGGCCTAATCTTCTACCACCCCGGTATATCCGAAGTGGATTTCGTAAAAGAAAAAGAAATTTTATTAATAGATACCAAACTATTGTCCCTTCACCTTGAAGAGCACCTCACTCTTCTTACAACACCACCTTGTGAAGATTATCACAATTTTTGTACACCAATGAAGAGTACCACACTCTTCAACACCTAAAATCACCCAAGTGTACTCTTACCACATGAACACTAATAAGAATGTCTTATTTTGGATGATTGAAAAGAATTCAAATTACAACTCGATAGATGTATACAACTTTGAAGTGCAAGTGTAATCAAGAATAAAGACTAGTACTCAAAATGTGCAAGTGAAAGACTTAGGCTAACCACAACAAGAATATGAAAGTGAAGAACAAAGTTTGCTTGTGTTTGTATTGCTTGTGTTGTTGTATCTTGTTGCTTCAATCCTTCATCTATTTATAGGAGAGGTCTTGGACTTGATTTTCAGACATAGGCTCCTCCTTGAAGATTGAAATCTGTATAAAATTGCAAATCAAATGAAGATTATAGCTGTTACAAATCAATCCCTTAAAATCATGAAAGTTGTATATATGCTGCGCAACAGATAGTTTGCTGATAAAACCTTAGGTCGACCTCTAATACAGAAATTCGAAATATGCTTCAAAAGTTTCCTGGTGGACCGGTCAAGGGGGTGCTCGACCGGTTGACTTGGGGTACGACCGGTCGGCCCCTTATTGGACCGGTCCACCCTTTCTTTTTTTCAATATAGAGTGTTCTGTAATCAATCTTTGTTCTTCAGGCACCGGTCGACCTCTTGGTCGACCGGTCAACCTCGAAAATTCCTTCCGTCTTTTTTCTGTTTCAGAAATTAAACTTTCAGGCACGGGTCGCCCTCTAGGGCGACTGGTTGACCGCGAAACGGAAGTGTTGTCCAATTTTTGTCAAACATAAACTTTAAGAAATACTCCAAAAATTAGTAAAAATATTTTAAATCGATTAGGAGCATTTGGACAATATTTAGGGACATTGTTTTGGTGAAAAACTCAGTTAAATAAAATCATCAAAATTATAATATTAATATTTATCTAACACGACCTCCATCAAGATCCATCAAGATCGTGCAGGTATTGGATTTGGTATTTCTTCTAACAAAAACATTGTTGAGAAGGATAAACATTCAAAAAATGCTTTTGTCAAAGAAGTAACTTCATCTAATCATGTTGGAAAAAGAAATGGATTTGTTCCTATTTGTCACTATTGCAATCATCCTGGCCATATAAGACCTAAGTGTTATCGTCTTCAGAAACACTGTAGGCAAGGCAGAGTGCAACTCATGTGTTCAAACATCACCAAAGAAACACTCCTTGTTTTAAAGTTGATTTATCCAACAAACCCAAGAAAATCTAGGTTAGGAAAAATGAGATTTCTTGTAATGTTGTTCACACATCTTTAAAAGCCAATGTGACTAAATAATAGTATTTTGATAGTAGGTGTTCTTGTCATATGACTGGAGAATTGGAAAAACTCACTGTTGGGATTTGGTCCAGCATCCTGCCTGCAATGGGCTTTAAAAGAGGCGCGAGGCGCGGCCTATGATTCGAACTCGTGAGCGCTGGATTGCACAGTTAAAAGGAGAGCTTAAATGATTTGATATTGACTACCTATACCAACAGATGCATCTTCTTTTCTGGTGCCCATTACATAAAAACTCTGAGGTTAAGCGTGCTTGGCCTAGAGTAGACATGGGATGGGTGACCCCCTGGGAAGTTTTCCAGGGTGCACGTGAGTGAGGACAAAGCGCGCTAGAAAAGACTCGTGTTGGTTTATGGGGACATCGTAATCTGAGTAGCGCTAGAGGTCCAACAATCTGGTATCGAGCAGTCACGAGTTCGAATTCCCTTAGAAGCACGCTGCAGTGGAGGTTGCCAGGAGCGGTGGAACTGAAATGCTTTGGCGCAGCAATGAGGTAAACGGACCAGAATCAAGGGTAGGTTGCCGGTGACCGTAAACTAAGGTAAAACGGATCGGAACTAAAGGTGTAGGTTCTTTGGGTGGACCGTGAATCGAAGGGTAGGTTGCCATGTGGCGGAACTTAGGTAAAACAGATTGGAACTGAAGGTGTAGGTTGCTGGGTGGACCAGAACTGAAGAGTAGGTTGCCAGATGGCCGGAATTGAGGTAAACAGACTGGAACTGAAGGTGTAGGTTGATGGATGGCCGGAACTGAGAGGCTGGCGTGATGCGACGCTTGAACTGAAGAAGTTGGCGTTAGAATCGAGGAAGTTTGACGGGCAATGAGGTTGCCAAGCGCTGCCGCAATGAGATCTTGGGCAGTCTTTGGGAGGGGGATTGTTGGGATTTGGTCCAAAGATCCCGCCCTGCAATGGGCTTTAAAAGAGAGGCGGGCGCGGCCTGCGGATTCGAACTCGTGAGCGCTGGATTTGCACAGTTAAAAGGAGAGCTTAAAGGATTTGATATTGACTACCTATACCAATAGATGCATCTTCTTTTCTGGTGCCCATTACATAAAAACTCTGAGGTTAAGCGTGCTTGGCCTGGTTTTCCAGGGTGCGCGTGAGTGAGGATAAAGCGCGCTAGAAAAGACTCGTGTTGGTTTGTGGGGACAGTCGTCAATCTGAGTAGTGCTAGAGGTCCAACACTCACTGATTTTGAAAAACATGAAAATGGCTTGGTCACATTTGGTTATGGTGCTAAATGAATGATTTTGGGAAAAAAAAAACGTTAAATGTCGTAGGAATTCCTCATTTGAAAAATGTCCTGTATGTTGAAGGCTTAAAAGCTAATCTTATTAGCATTAGCCAATTGTGTGATGATGATTTATGTGTTAAAATTGATAAGAATGTTTATAATGTCTTTGATAACTCTGGCAATTGTATTCTGAAGAGAAATATGTCATCAACTAACTGTTATTTATTGCAGGAACAACTCCAGTGTTACAACATTGAGTGTCATAACACTACTATGAGTGAATGTGAAATATGGCATCAGAAAATGGGTCACTTGAATTTTTGTGGCATGCATAATCTTATCAAAATAGGAGTTGCAGTTGGAGTTCCTAAATTGAATATGAGAATCATTAAATATGTGAATGGGACTACTAAACCTGGTATATTCTATTTATCTGATGCTAACACTAACTTGACTAGATTTAGTGATGCTGATTTGACAGGTGATGTCGATGATTGAAAGAGCACCACTGGAGGATGTGTCTACCTTGGTAACAATTTAGTTTCATGGTACAGTAAGAAACAAAGTCGTGTATCCTTATCCACTGTTGAGTTTGAATATATGGCCCTAGGGAGCTTTTGTTCTTAAATGTTGTGGATAATACAAATGTTGACTGACTATAAGTGAAAAGAAAACTTATACTGCTTACTGTGGTATTTCAAGTTCCAAAAAGTATTTCTAAAAACCCAGTGCGGCATTCCAGAACAGAACACATTGATATTCAACACCACTTCATTATAGACTTGGTAGAGACTAAAATTGTTACCATTAATTTTGTTACCACTGAGAAACAAACTGCTGATATTTTCACCAAAGTCTTGGACTTTCAAATGTTTAATTCCTTGAAATAGTCCTTGGGTATCTATGTTTTCGAAAGCGTGTGGACTTTAGTGTTGCAACACCATATGCCTCATTTCTCTTCCTTGATGTGTTGCAACATATCTTTTTTTCTTTTGCATTAGTCATTGTGCATTACTTAAGATCATTTCATTGGCTTATTTATGTTTTATGGCTGTTGTTTCAGTTGAGTACCCTTTTGAGCTAACTCTTGCCTAAAAACAATTGTGGATCAAATTGCAAACATAATGATTTTTCCCATGTGAAGGATGTATAGTTTTAAAGCCTTTGACGGAAAAAGCTGCATATTCATTGAGTGTGAAAAGTTATTCAGTTTTGAACTATTCTCTGCTCTTTTATATGCTTGAATTATGTTATGATCTTCTGAGAAAGAGCTATCCATATTTTTGGAGCGAAAGCTACCGACTGACAATATATTCTCCCGCTAATTCTTTCCACACAAAAGAATATTTAAATGGGAAAAGGATTTTGATCCATTGACTTTGTATCGTGGTGTTTTTGAAAAAGGTGGTACAACACTGGGTTACAACACTAAAACACCTGAAGAGTTATTATTATTGTCTGAAATAAACGCATCATTCTAGACATCCTCCAGGATCATATTTTTTTTGGGGCATAGGTAAAATATATTCAAAATTGTTTCGATTGGAACATTATTTTTGGGAATGATTTTTCCTTATATTTGTCTTTAATAAAATGTGTTTATTATTAGTGCTATTTTTGGATTTAATGCACTCCCTGATTTATGGAACCTTCCCCAAAATATTTGAATTTCAATTTACAGTTGGGAGTTTTTCATGGAAACTACCATAGTAGCCATTTTTATCTCTCCAGTTGGAAGTATACATATTCTTGAAGGAGATTGTTTTGACCAAAAAATAACCAAAGTTTGGTTGGCTTTATTTGTGTTTTTTTGGTCAAAAAGGGGGATAGAAGAGACTCAGTTGAGGTGAGACGCAAGTAAAGGGGAGCAAACTGAGTCAAGTGAGGTGAGACTCATTTGAGGAAGTCCGAAAAGTCCAGTGATAAAGAAGAAGATGATGATCCTGCTTCTAAGGGGGAGTTTGAGTATAAAGATGAGGATAAAGATAATGTTGAGTCTGAGGGGGAGTCAAAGGAAGAGAGTGAATCTGATTAAGACCATTGCATGCTCGTGTTTATCTTGTTTCTAGTATGAATAATATAATAGTTCTATTTGGCCAAGTTGTTGGACGTTTTTGAACTATGCATGCTATATCTTGAACTATGCTAACTTGCAGGATTTGATCTTAAGTGTTGCATCACTAGATGTTTTATTATGATATAATCATGTCAAGTATGTTTTGACCAAAAGTGCCAAAGGGGGAGATTGTTAATGTTTACATATTTGGCAAATTTGTTCTTTGTGCACAGTGCGAGGTTTGGTGTTGTAACTCTGGCGATGCCACACTTGTAGCACAAAATCTGGGCGGATTTTATGCCAGATTTTGTGCTTTTGATATTTGGCATATTTTCTATTATGAGAAGGTTGCTAATAATCTTGGATATCTTATATAGATTGATTCAGCCTATTTTATTGCCATTTAAATACTTTCCTTATGTATTTGATCTCACCCATAAGGAAAGGATTATTTCTTGTTGTCTTCCTTTTTTAGGTTGTAACCACCATCTAGGAATCAGGAAATCTCTTGATTTCAGCAAGAGAGTTTCGGTTTTGATAAGTATAAAAGGAGATGACAACATCTTGAAGAAGATCATCAAGAAAAATAGTTTCGAGCTATATTAGTTCTTCTTTAAGAAATCATTTGTTCTATTTTTCTATTCTTCGGGAGAAGAAGGTGAAGATCTACGGCGTGGATCGACTCAACCATTCAAGGATTTGAAGTTAGAGAGATTCTAACAAGGTTGAGATTGTGAAAGGTACAATCAAGAGATTAGTCTAATACAAGTGTTGGTGAATTGATAAAGAGAGAGTCTTTATGCTATTCGTAAATCCAGTTGTATTTGTAATAAGCTTTGCTTTCAAATATTGGATTGTTTCTTCTCTGGGTGTGGCCTCGTGCATTAAGATTGAGGAATCTAAGCATGTTAAAAATCCTGGTATTATTTCTATTTCCGCTCTTTGTGTGTCGTATGTTTCAGTGTTACAACATTAACTTACAACACTGTTCGAATCCGAACATCCAGGGTTTTTGTATTGGTATATTAATTAATAGGCAACATATTTTATCAAATATATAATTCATTTTATATGTGTTTGTTTAATATTAATAGCCAAATGAACTCTTAATAAATAAACCGACCCAAAGGAGTCCGAGTTTGGCCCATCGGCCAATTTCCACGGCCCATGGGTCCTATCTCCTAGGTATAAAAAAGTTCCTCCTATTATTTGTAAGTAAATTAATTCATCATTCTCCTACGCATTATTTTACAATATTCGTTTACTGTTATTTCTCTCGTTCACCATGCTGACTTAAGCGTCGAAGAGGCCTCTCTGGGCAACCCCTAGGGACCCTCTTTCGTTTGCATACGTGTGCACGCAAGTTCCCAGTTGAAGGATTTTCCAGCTCAGAGAGAAGAAGACGAGAAGACTTCCTCTTCGGGAAGAGGAAGAAGTGAAGACTTACCCCTCGGGAAGAGGACGGACGTGAAGAATCCCTCTCCGGAAGAGGATTTAGGTCAACCCCATTGACTTGGAGTGATATGCCTTAAAAAGAAATAATAATTTGGCGCCGTCTGTGGGAAGAGCAAAAGCACACGAAGACGCATACCCAACCTCAAGCGCATGGAGCCAGATCCCAAGCTGCATGCCCTGGGGCTTGGGGCCAGAGACCAGCAATAGGAAATGCCATCAAGAAGGCCGGAGGCCAACTACCTCTCCATCGGAAGGGCACCGCCTTCTCTGCAAGAAGAAAGGGTGCCACCACCTTCATCCGGAGTAGCTCCACCAATTGAAGAAATTTACCTTCCCATCGGAAGGATGCCACATCTCCCGTGGGAGAGAAGGACGTTACCACCGTTGCGCAGAAGAGGGGTTTGCCCCTAAATAAGTTTAGCTGACCTGGGAAGCCTTCCAAGCTCTACTGGACGAAGCTGTCCGGAGTACTTTGAAGAGCCAAGCGATGGCCGGAGCCATAGGTAGATCAACCCGGGCTCTGCCTACCATTGAAGATCTTACCTAAAAGGTCCATGAAGAAGAAAAGAAGGGCGCAACAAGAATCGTGAAGAGTTGCCATTAGCTAAAAAATTCCATGTTGCTGGCAATAGATCCAGGAATCAACAAGAAGAACCATCACATTGAAGATGAGAGGCCAACCCCCTCCTCTGGGAAGGGCTCAACCTCCTCTTAAAACCAATAAGGGTGTCGTCTCCTCCTCCTAGAGGGATACTCTTGTTGAAGAAGTTTGCTTAACGTGAAGAGCCCTGCTCAAAGAAGCTGCCCAAGTTGCTTCAAGGAATCATGCTGCGGGGGAAGCTGCAGGAAGACTTCCCTGAGAGCTCCGCCAGATATTGAACACCAGCACACTCTCGCTGGAAGAGAAATTGGAAATGGAGCCTAGCGCTCTATGTCCACATTCACAAGCCCACAGAAAAGTCGCAGGCTGGTAAAACATCAGCCAAGCCAACTCGTGTGCCATCGCTATAAGGAGAAAGTTTACTAGCCCCTGCTATTCAGGCCAAGCCATTGACCTCAGGTATCAAGATCTCCAACCTCCCGGAGAATGATGAGACTGGAGGTCCATCAGGAACACTTAGAAAAACTCCATGCAAAGGCAGAGATCTAAGGTATAATAGACGTTTCCTGTTGTAAGTGTCTGGACAATCAAGAAGGAAGTATTCAGAGACCATGACTCATCTTTTTCAACCAAAAGGAGAGTTACTGCAAGACCTCATCATGAAGTGATTTGGGGAAGACACAGACTCCAAAGCCGGGAACACCAAGCCAGAAGACAGATTATTGAGAAGACATAAGGATAAACCTCTCCTTCCAAAGGGACACCATTCAACAACTCAAAGAGTTGAAGGAGGCGCCCTAGCATGGCCAAAAGGGCGCACGAGGATATGCTCGAGCTCCGTGAGCTGCATGAAGACCCCTCGTAAGGGTACCTTGTTGTTGTAGACCGCAGCAGCAGCTGCATGAAGAATTACCCTTACTCGACTAGAACGGAAGAGAGGAAAATGAACTGGAGAGCAACCAGACACTGAAGAAGCCATCATATTGATGGAGGATAAACAAACCTTGAAGTCCAGAAAGGATAAACACAAACTCCCCTCGGCACTTGGGCTGAGAATCCAAGACCCATCCAGACTAGTCAAGCTATTTCGGGAACAAGCAACCCTTTACAAAAAGACAGAACTCCCCAAACAACTAGGGATGACAACGGGGCGGGTCTAGGATGAGTTTGACTAAACCTAGGACCCGCCCCACCAATAGAAAGTTGTACCCAAGACCGTATCGCCCCGCTTTGGACCCAGGACCCGGCGGGTCCAACCCGCCGGACCTTCCAAAAACAAATTTTGTCTGAATACTGTTGCTTGCTTCTGAATCTATGCTTAACTCATACATGAGGCTTTTGTCATGACTTTTCGGTATACGCAGTCAGTTCCTTGTACTAGTGAGAGTGAGAAAGTAAAGGCTCTATAACTTTGAGTAATTTTCAATTTGACCAAACTTTAATTAATAAAAATAAATTTAATAAATAAATATAATACATATAGGGGACGAGTCTGGGGTGGGTCCAGCTGGACCCGTTACCCGGTCCCGAACTCAGTGGGTTTTACAAATTCGGACCTGTAAACCAGCCCAGTGTTAGATAAATATTTTTATCATGATTTTGATGATTTTGTTCAAATGAGTTTTTACACCAAAACAATGTCCTTAAATGTTGTCCAAATACTTCCGATCGATTTAAAATGTTTTAACTATTTTTCGGAGTATTTCTTGAAGTTTATTTTTGATAAAAAAATTGGACAACACTTATATTTCAAGCTCGATCGGTCGCCCTATAGGGCAACCTGTTCCTGAGTTGAGTTTTGAAACAGAAAATGGAACGGAATGGAAAACAAGGAGGGCGACCGGTCTACCCTATGGGTGACCGGTACCTGAACATTGGTTTCAAGTTCAGAACTCTCTGTTTCGATTTTTTGGCACCCCCGACCGTTCAGCATAGTGGTCGACCGGTGGGACCCCCCGTCGACCGGTCCCCCTGTGTAAAATTCGCAGAGAACTAATTTCAAACTTATCTCTGCGCGACCGGTCGCACCCCCTGTGTATCAGCAAACTGTCCGTTGCATTTTCAGACAACTTTTCCCTAATTTGTAGGATTGATTTATAACAGCTATAATTTTGATTTTAAATGGTTTCTTTTGCAGAAAATCACTCCCCAAGGAGGAGCCTATGTCTGGAAATCAAGCCAAGACCTCTCCTATAAATAGAGGCTTCATTCAAGCAACAAGATACAACACAACATACAAGCAAAGAGCATACAAGCAAACACTTTCATATATTGTTGTATTTTAGCCTAAGTACTTTCACTTGCACTCTCTTGAGGTCTAGGCTTTAGATTCTTGATTACACTTGCACTCAATCTTTGTATTGGTATTATTGAGTTGTAATCTTGAATTTTGTCAATCATCCAAAACAAGATATCCTTGTTGTTGCTCTTGTGGTAAGAGTACACTTGGGTGATCTTAGGTGTTGAAGAGTGTGGTACTCTTCATAGGTGTTGAAAAAAGATTGTGGTAATCTCCTCGAAGGTGTTGTAAGAGGATTGTGGTAATCCTCAAGGTGGTGTTGTATTAATTTTGGTAATTAATAAAATTTCTTTTTCTTTTTTGAAACCCATCTCGGATATACTGGGATGGTAGAGCACGTAGTCCCTAGGTGGGGTGAAGCTCTTTAAATCGACGTGTGTTGTTTATTTTCCGCACTTTAGTTTTCATCCTTGCTTGATTATTCGAAAAATAGAGCAAAATCATGAAAAACCGGGATAATCTATTTGTAAGTTCAAGTGGCTACAATAATCTAGAGGGGGGGTGAATAGATTATGCCGATTTTTCGCAAATCACCCTCTTTTTGAAACAACGAGTAGATAACAAGAATGTAAATGTGGAAAATAAACAACACTCGTTGATTTAAAGAGGTTCAACCCACCTGGGCCTAATCCTCTACCATCCCAAAGATCTCCTGGATGGATTTTAAAAGAAAAAGATTTTATTAATTTACCAAAAATTAATACAACACCTTGAGGATTACCACAACCCTCTTTCACCACCTTGAGGATTACCACAACCCTCTTACAACACCTTTGAAGATTACCACAACCTTCAAACACCTATCACCTAGATCACCCAAGTGTATTCTTACCACAAGAATACTCACAAGGATGTCTTGTGTTGAATGATGACCAAAATCAAGATTACAACTCAATAATGATTGATACAATATGAGTACAAGTGTAATCAAGAATTGAAAGCCTAAACCTCAAATAAGTGCAAGTGAAAGTGCTTAGGCTAATACAACAAGATATATGAAAGTGTTTGCTCAATTGCTCTTTGCTTGATATTGTGTGTTGTATCTTGTTGCTTGAATGAAGCCTCTATTTATAGGAGAGGACTTGGCTTTCATTTCCGACATTGGCTCCTCCTCGGGAGTGATTTGCTGCAAAAGAAACCATTTAAAATGATCAATATAGTGTTAGAAATCAATCCCACAAAATAGGGAAAAGTTGTCTCAAAACGCAACGGATAGTTTGCGATAAACACGGGTTCGACGGCGCAGAGAGATAAGATTGAAATTGAATTCTGCGAATTTTTACACAGGGGGACCGGTCGAAGTGGGTGCGACCGTCGCCATTAGTCGTGACTTTGCC
Source organism: Rehmannia glutinosa (assembly GCA_016081115.2). NCBI lineage: Eukaryota > Viridiplantae > Streptophyta > Magnoliopsida > Lamiales > Orobanchaceae > Rehmannia > Rehmannia glutinosa. The sequence goes on from CM071936.1 coordinate 103,709,557, forward strand.
TTTGACGATTTTACGAAACAGAGAAGTCTGGAACAAAAATCCAACTTGCGAGTGCAATTCGCCGGCCGACCGGCCGACCGCACCGGCCGCCCACCTGGTCGACCGGTCACCCGACCTATTTTTCTTACGCCCTATTTTTCTCGTTTCTCGACTCAACTCAGTACGGGTTGCCCTATAGGGCGGCCGGTCGAGCTGAAACAAATGTGTTGTCCAATGTTTTATTGAAAATAAACTTCTAGAAATACTCCAAAAAATAGTAAAAACATTTTAAGTTGACCGGAAGTATTTAGACAACATTTAGGGACATAGTTTTGGTTTAAAAACATATTTGAACAAAATCGAACATAATCATCAAAATCATGATAAAAACATTTATCTAACAAACTCCCCCTTTTTGATGATTACAAACCAAAACAATTTTCTTGAGGATGATTTTAAAAAACAAATAAAATTTTCGGTTTTACGAGTAAACTATCCGTTAGAAGTATTTCATACAAAGCTCCCCCTATTTATGAGCATATCAATAAACGATTGTTATAAGTAAGAAGCACAAGCTATAACAAGTATATATAGAGTGCATCATGCGAAGGAGCTCCCCCTGTCACAAAGCTTATAAACAATTTCATCCGAGTCCAAAAATTCAAGCCATGGACTAGGTATAAGAGTCCACAATACTTATTGCGAGCTTTTATTAGCTTTTCTTGAGCTAACGAGCTAATATCCTGTTTCTCCCCCTTTGGAATCATCAAAAAGAACGTTAGAATGGTGAAAACACCATACAATCATATCAAAGTGCGCCAAAGGGATGGTTTTATTAACCGTTGAGCAATGAAAGCATAATAGTTCAAGGAAAATGGGAGAAATGTAATATGAAGAGTTCATACGCTTGTATTGTTTGTCAAAACATGATCTCAATAAGTATAGAAAACTTTTGAAAGCAAGAGAATCATGTATAAGTTGAGATTTTCATTGCGACATATCATCGAACACCTTGTGTGCGTTAAAAATAAAAGAGGTTGAATATAACCTTTGTAAATGGTTCAAGCCAAACATTTTCAACATCAATTCAAGTCAATCATCATACATAACAACACAACAACCAAGCTCATCATGATCATACGAAAATTACATCAAAAAATTTCAAGAAACTCGAAAACTCAAGGGTTCCACCCAATTGAGTAAAAGAAGCGAAATTCTTACCATTTGATCGGAAAGAGTGATCCATAATGATGATGATCATGCTATATAATGTCCATGTTGTGTAAAATATGCATGAAAACCATTTTTGAATGAAATTTGAGTGAATTTGGCAAAGGGGACGAAGAATGGCCAAATATTTGTTAAAATGAAGAATGCTGAAGACAGAACGTTTAAAAGCCAAGATATAGCTTAGGGCGACCGATCGAGGTTGAGGGAGACCGGTCGAGGTTGAGGGCGACCGGTTGCCCTCAACTCCTTCAGCCCACTGTTTTGTCAGTTTTTCCAAAATCCGAATTTTCAACCAAAAATCCGATTTTTCGCCCCTAAGTTTTAAAAACGTGCAAAATGCAAACGTAAGCTTCATTCAATATGCATTATGCCTAACCGAGCTCGTATTGATGAAAAAGTCTCGGAAGATAGCGGTTTTGTGAAAATATCCGCTAATTGATCTTGAGATGGTACAAAGGATATCTCAATTTTACGTTTTGAAACACAATCCCTTAGAAAATGATGTCGAATCTCAATATGTTTAGTACGGTTATGATGAACCGGATTTTGAGCAATATTTATAGCGGATATATTATCACAAAAGATAGGTACATTTTCAAAAGAGCATTTGTAATCCGCTAAGGTTTGTTTCATCCAAAGAAGTTGAGTACAACAAAATGCGGCGGAAATATATTCGGCTTCGGCCGTTGAAAGAGAAACACGCTTTTGCTTCTTTGAAAACCAAGAAACTAGGCAATCGCTTAAAAATTGACATGATCCGAAGTACTTTTCCGATCATCAATATTTCCCGCATAGTCCGAATCACTATAACCTTTAAGAGAAAAAAATTTCATTCTTTGGATAAAATAAACCATATTGAATGGTGCCTTTCAAATATCGAAAAATTCTTTTAACGGCACTCATGTGAGATTCCTTGGGATTGCTTTGAAAATGAGTACATAGGCATACGGCATGAAGAATGTCCTGGTCTACTAGCGGTTAAATAAAGTAAACTACCAATCATACCTCGATACTTTGATTCATCCACGGACTTGCCTTTCTCATCTTTGTCAATTTTGACATTTGTTGCCATCGGAGTAGAGAGACGGTTCTTCCTTCTTCAATGCCGAACTTTTTCAAAAGTTCTTTTGTATACTTTGATTGCGAAATATAAATACCTTCTTGACATTGCTTAATTTGAAGTCCAAGAAAGAAGTTAAGCTCCCCATCATACTCATCTCGAATTCTCCTTGCATTAACTTAGAAAATTTCTTGCATAAAGAATCATTAGTAGCACCAAAGATAATATCATCAACATATATTTGCACAAGTAAACAATCTTCCCTTTTTCAAAAACAAATAGAGTTGTATCAACTTTACCTCTTATAAAACCATTTTGTAAAAGAAAAGAACTAAGTCTATCATACCATGCACGGGTGCTTGTTTTAAACCATACAAGGCCTTTTAAGTTTATAAACATCATTAGGCCTAGAAAAATTTTCAAACCTCGGAGGTTGTTTTACATAGACTTCTTCTTGAATAATACTATTTAAGAAGGCGGATTTAACATCCATTTGGTAAAGTTTGAAATTTTTAAAGCAAGAATAGGCAAGCAAAATACGAATAGCTTCTAAACGTGCTTTGGTGCAAAAGTTTCATCATAGTCAATACCTTCTTCTTGACAATACCCTTGAGCTACTAACCTTGCCTTATTTCGAACAATGTTGCCTTGATCATCAAGTTTGTTCCGGAAAACCCATTTTGTGCCAATAATGGTTTGAGAAGGAGGACAAGGTACCAATTCCCATACATCATTTCTTTCAAATTGATTCAACTCCTCTTGCATCTCTAGAAACCAATCCTCATCCTCAATAGCTTCTTTAGCATTTTTAGGCTCTTTTTGAGAAATAAGAGCTTTCTCGGCAAATTTTCTCCGAGTCATCACTTTGTCAAGGGATCACCAATAATAAGATCTTTTGGGTGATCTCCTTAAATTTCAATGCAACGGGAAGATCCGAGATATCACCTCTATCTTCTTGAGGACCATTTGAAGTGGACGGTTGATCGTTTGATGTAGACGGTTGATCATCAATTTGAACAATTTGTTCAATAATATCCTCCTCATCACTTTCATCATTAGGAATTCTTTCAACTCCCGAAGCTTCATTGAATTTAACATGGATGGATTCTTCAACAACTCCACTAGTCTTATTGTAAACCCGATATGCTTTGCTTTTTGTTGAATATCCCATAAATATCCCTTCATCGGCCTTAGGATCAAGTTTGTCCAATTGATCCTTGGTATTCAAAATAAAGCATTTACAACCAAATATCTTGAAATAACTAATATTTGGAGTTCTACCTTTCCAAAGCTCATATGGAGTTTTATTCATTTTAGGACGAATATAAACTCGATTAATGACATAGCAAGCGGTACTTACGGCTTCGGCCCAAAAATACTTTGGAAGTGAAAATTCATTGAGCATGGACCGACTCATTTCTTGTAATGTCCGATTTTTCCGTTCGGCTACTCCATTTTGTTGAGGTGTCCTTGGAGCCGAGAAATTATGAGCATATCCTTTGGTTTCACAAAATACTCTAAATTCACCGTCAAATTCTCCACCTCGATCGCTTCGAATAGACTTGATAGTATCTTCTTTTTCATTCTCAATAAGTCTACACAACTTAACAAACTCATTAACGGAATCGTTTTTATTGGTAAGAAAAAGAGCCCAAGTATATCTCGAAAAATCATCGACTATAACAAAAGTGTAATGTTTTCCACTTAGACTAGCCGTACCAATGTCCCCGTACAAATCAAGGTGAAGCATTTGTAGAGGTTTGGTTGTGGAAATTTCATTTTTGGGCTTAAAACTACTTTTAACTAATTTGTTCTTTTGACAAGTGTCACATAAGCCAAGATTTTCAAAATTTAATTTGGGTAGTCCTTTCACATGTTGGTTTTTGTAAATATTTTTCAAATTCTTGTATCCAACATGTCCAAGTCGCCTATGCCATAAACTAGTTAAATCATTATTGGCGACTAAACAAGAAACATTTTGACTAACCAAATCACTTGTACAAATTTTGTAAAGATTGCCTTTTCTATTTGCTTCACAAATAATTTCACCATTTTTAAGTATAAGACATTTTTCTTTATTAAAGGAAACATCATATTTTGAATCACAAAGTTGGCTAACACTTATCAAATTAAACTTAAGCCCTTCAACTAATAGAACATTACTAAGAGAGAAAGAAGAGTTACCAATTTCTCCATTTCCAAGAATCTTTCCTTTGCCATTGCCGAACATGACCATACCCTCTTCTTGGAGTTTGATGTTGGTAAAAGTTCTCTCCTCCCGGTCATATGGCATGAACATCCGCTGTCCACGAGCCATTTTGAATCTTCCATTGTGGTTATAGCCCCTATTACCTACAAAAGAATTTCTTTTAGGTACCCTATAATTTTGGGGTCCATGGGGTTAGTCTTGAGACCTTTGGGTCTCCAAACATGTCTTGAGCTATTTCTCAATTTGCAATTATTAGCATAATGTCCAACTTTGCCACAATAAAAACACGTAGGAGTATTATAATTATTAGCACGTAAAAGTCGGACTTTGGTTATTTTTCTTAAAAACACTTTGAAATGGCTTATAACCAAGTCCCGATTTGGAATGCTCACCTCTTTGTGCATCTAAAATTTTTGTAACTTTATCTCAGACTTATGTTGAAACGATGCATATCATTTTTCAAACATTCAATCTCTTTTGTGAGCAATTCCTTTTCGGTTTCAAGAGAATGAATTCTAGTAAGAGTAAGAGCATGAGCTTTGTCTAGAGATTCATAAGAGGTAAATAATTTTTCTTTTTCAACTTTAATCTCCTTATGCTCCTTTTTCAAGTTTTTGTATTTAACGATTAAATTTTGAAACTCAATTTGCAATTCATCAAAATCACATTGCAAGTCATCAACTATGGAGGAAGTAGAAAAGTTTGAGTGTACCTCATTGTTTTCATCGTCTATAGCCATGAGACCGTGTTCGATTTCTCCTTCCTCATTGGTTGTTTCGAGTAGTTCATCCCATGTTTTGACTTCCGCATTTAGAGCCTTCTTTTTTGTGAAAGGCTTCCTTTTCTTTTGCTCCCCTTCATAGAGCTTCGGGCAATCGGCAATGAAGTGCCCGGGTTTTCCGCATTTAAAGCAAGCATTATCTCTTGGTTTTCTTGCTTTATTTTTATTCACAAATTTTGCAAATTTTCGAACAAGTGCGGCTGTCTCCTCATCATCATCATCATTATCATAGTATGCATTATTAGAAGAAGAAGCAAGACCTTTAGAAATAATTTGCATACCCGATTGATTTGTGGATGGTTTGGAATTTTTCCTCTCCTTGAGATAGACTTCATATATGAGTAGATTTCCAATAAGTTCATCAAACTTGAGTGTCTCAAGATTTTGTGCCTCCGTGATTGCCATTACTTTTTCGGACCATGACCCGGGAAGTGCATTCAATACCTTGGTCACCTTGTCTTCTTCGGAGATGGCCTTGTCGAGGGCCACAAGAGGATTGACAATATTGTCAAGCCTTTCCACCATCTTGGAGATGCTTTCGCCATCATACATGTTAAAGTTTTCGAAGTCTTTAACAAGCATGGTCTTTCTTGCTTGCTTGACTTTCTTAGTCCCTTCATAGATTGTCTCCAATTTTTCCCAAACCTTATGTGCCGACCTTATGCCTCTTATGCGATTGTACTCGGTGGCGGTAAGAGAACAATGCAAAATATTTAAAGCCTTACCGTTTAGAGAGAAAGCCTTTTTGTCGTTTTCATCAAACTCCTTGAAAGGTTTAGGAGTCAAAGTGCCATCTTCCGATTTCTTTGTTGGTTGATCAACTCCTTCAATGACCACATTCCAAATGTCGAACCCGCACCCTTGTAGGAAGCACTCCATACGGTCTTTCCAAAATGCGTAATTGTTGGCGTCGAATAGTGGTGGCTTATTTGTGGAAGCGCCGGTGGTGAGATGAGCATCATTTGTAGCCATGGATCTTTCCTCTTTACTCGGAACGAGCTAGCCAAAGAGTTTGGCTTTGATACCACTTGTAAGTTCAAGTGGCTACAATATTCTAGAAGGGGGGTGAATAGATTATGCCGATTTTTCGCAAATCACCCTCTTTTTGAAACAACGAGTAGATAACAAGAATGTAAATGTGGAAAATAAACAACACTCGTTGATTTAAAGAGGTTCAACCCACCTAGGGCCTAATCCTCTACCACCCCAGTATCTCCGGGATGGATTTTAAAAGAAAAAAGATTTTATTAATTTACCAAAAATTAATACAACACCTTGAGGATTACCACAACCCTCTTTCACCACCTTGAGGATTACCACAACCCTCTTACAACACCTTTGAAGATTACCACAACCTTCAAACACCTATCACCTAGATCACCCAAGTGTATTCTTACCACAAGAATACTCACAAGGATGTCTTGTGTTGAATGATGACCAAAATCAAGATTACAACTCAATAATGATTGATACAATATGAGTACAAGTGTAATCAAGAATTGAAAGCCTAAACCTCAAATAAGTGCAAGTGAAAGTGCTTAGGCTAATACAACAAGATATATGAAAGTGTTTGCTCAATTGCTCTTTGCTTGTATATTGTGTGTTGTATCTTGTTGCTTGAATGAAGCCTCTATTTATAGGAGAGGACTTGGCTTTCATTTCCAGACATTGGCTCCTCCTTGGGGAGTGATTTGCTGCAAAAGAAACCATTTAAAATGATCAATATAGCTATTAGAAATCAATCCCACAAAATAGGGAAAAGTTGTCTGAAAACGCAACGGATAGTTTGCTGATAAACATGGGTTTCGTCCGGTCGCGCAGAGATAAGATTGAAATTGAATTCTGCGAATTTTTACACAGGGGACCGGTCGAAGGGGGTGCGGCGACCGTCGCCGCTTCTTAGTCAGACTTGCCGTTGCTTGACGATTTTACGAAACAGAGAAGTCTGGAACAAAAATCCAACTTGCAGGTACAGGTCGCCCGCCGGTCGACCGGTCGACCGCACCGGTCGCCCACCTGGTCGACCGGTCGCCCTGACCTATTTTTCTTACGTCCCATTTTCTGTTTCTCGACTCAACTCAGTAGTGGGGTTGCCCTATAGGCGACCGGCCGAGCCGAGCTGAAACAAATGTGTTGTCCAATGTTTTATTGAAAATAAACTTCTAGAAATACTCCGAAAAATAGTAAAAACATTTTAAGTTGACCGGAAGTATTTAGACAACATTTAGGGACATAGTTTTGGTTTAAAAACATATTTGAACAAAATCGAACATAATCATCAAAATCATGATAAAAACATTTATCTAACACTATTCACCTCCTCTAGATTATCGTAGCCACTTGGACTAACAAGTGGTATCAAAGCCGTACATTCTTCATGCCGTATGCTTATGTGCTCGTTTTCAAAGCAATCCAAAAGAATCTCATATGAGTGCTGTTAAAAGGATTTTTCGATATTTGAAAGTGTTGGGAAATTATTTTGTAGATTTTGATGTATGCCATGCAAAACTTAGAATAGGAAGTTGGCACCCCATTTTTGTTGTAAATTGCATTGTAATAGATAGGGCTGGTCGAGCTGAGTTAAGTCAGCTATGCCTGAACACGCAAGAAGACAACTGGAGACTAGAAGGAAGACTCTGCTGTGAGGCAGCTGAGTATGGCAATGAAGAGAAGATAGGAACTCGACTGAAGGTGCAGTTGAGATGCAACTGAGTGAAGTATCAATCAAGTCAACTCAAGATAGCCAAGTCTTAAGTTGAAGTGACAAAGAGTCATCCAATGATTGGAAGTCGACTCAAGTCGCCCGGGAAGTCAAGGAAATGCAGTCAAGTCGAGATAACTGAAAGAGATCCGTTGCACAGAAATCAAGAGAATTACTCAAACAAGTAATACTTCCATACTGTCTTTCTTGAAGTGCTCAGTGTTTGATACATGTTTTTATCTTAATTTTGATGATTTTATTTTATCACCAAAACAATGTTTTTAAAGGTTGTCCAAATACTCCTAAATGATTTAAAATGTTTTTAATATTTTCCGGAGTATTTTCTCAAAATTTATTTTCGTCTAAATTGGACAACGCTTTTAATGTTTTTACGTTATTGGGTTTTCACTCTCAAACGATGTTTCTAAATGTTGTCCTAATACTTCCGATCGGTTTAAAATGTTTTTACTAAATTTTCGGAGTATTTCTTAAGTTTTATTTTCGACAAAAATTGGACAATATTTCTGCTCGTGGTCGACCGGGCGCCCTATAGGGCAACCCGTACTGAAGATGTTTTTAGAAACAGAAAATGAGACGGAAGAAAAAAAAAAAGCAGTCGACCGTCATCTTCGGCGTCGACTCGTCCGGCCGTCACTGGCGGCCGATCGGCCGATCGTGATCGGCCGTACACTGTTTCGTTTTTGAAACAAACAAAACCTTGCTTTTTTGAAACGAGAGGGACCGGTTGAAACAGGGGTCGACCGGTCGAAGCCCTACGTCGACCGTGGCCGCCTGTTGTAATTTTCAAAGTGTTCTCTTTTTCTCTTATCTCTGTGCGGCGGTCGCCCTATGTATGTATTGACAAAGAAAAATATGACCGTTTGACAAATGGACACATTTCCTTAAATTGTGGGATTGATTTCTAATGACTATATTCTTGATTTTAATTGTATTTTTTTACAGAGATTTTCAATCCCCAAGAGAGCCTATGCTTGATCAATCATCTCCTATAAATAGAGGAAGTTTTGGAGTAGGGATGGCAATTTCCTCCGAACCCGATGGAGGATCCGATACCCTACCCTAACGGAGGAGGGTATGGAGGGTAGTTTTGTACCCGATTAAATAAATGGGTACGTGGGTATGGGTATTTTCGGGTATGGGTATGGAGGTGGGTCTAGGTACATCCTACCCATACCCTACCCGATACCCGATTAAATAATAATATTATATATATAATATATCTACATATATATTTATTTATAATATTTTACATATATTTTTTTATTTATACAACTCTATTTATTTATATTTAAAGAAAATGATTTTTCCCCAAGTCTCAACCAAAATGTACTAACCCACTAACACTTTTGTTTTATCCTTTTTAATATTTTGCTATATTTTTATAATATATAGTTCGTTAATTCTTATCTGTATTCTTTTTTCCTTATTGTTTCCTTTAGAATTTAGTAAATATCTATATTTTTATTTAAATAACTCAATTTTCTCTTTAAAAAAAGAAATAACTAAAATTTGAAAAAAATACAATTGTAAGTGGTAAGAGGGTATGGGTAGGGTATGAATACCCGATCCTCCGATGGGTATGGGGATGGGTATGAAAACTGAATACCCGATGGGTATGGGTATGGGTATGGGTATGAATATAATAAATGGGTATGGGGATGGAGGATGTAGAATCCTACCCGAATCCTACCCATTGCCATCCCTATTTTGGAGCAACCAAAACAACAATTGAGATACAACACAACAAGATACACTTCAAGCAAACACTTGGTCTTTCATTGTTATTATTCTTGTTGTAAAATTGCCTAGCTTATCACTTTCACATCTTTGAGGTCTAGGCTTTTCTTGATTACACTTCGCACTCAAATTGTATTATTCATTATTGAGTTGTAATCTTGATTTTTGGTTATCATTCAAACACAAGATATCCTTGTGAGTGTTCTTGTGGTAAGAGCACACTTGGATGATCTAGGTGATAGGTGCAAGAAGATTGTGGTAATCTTCTTATTGAGGTGTTGAAGAATTTGGTATTCTTCAAGGTTGAAGATTGTGGTAATCTTCACAAGGTGCCGTTGAAGGAAGATTGTGGTAATCTTCAAAGGGAGATTGTGGTGATCTCCAAAGGTGGTGTTGAAGAAGAGTGTGGTGTTCTTCAAGGTGTTGTAAGTTGAATTTGTATTAATTTTGGTAATTAATAAAATTCTTTTTCTTTTCGAAATCCATCCCGGATATACTGGGGTGGTAGAGGATTAGGCCCTAGGTGGGTTGAACCTCTTTAAATCGACGTGTGTTGTTTACATTCCGCACCTTCATTATTTTGTTTGAGCATTCGATTGTTAAAAGAGGGCGTAATTGAAAAAATGGAGATAATCTATTCACCCCCCCTCTAGATTATCGTAGCCACTTGGACTTACAAGTGGTATCAAAGCCAAACTCTTTGGCAAGCTCGTTTCACATCGCGAGTGAAGAGAAACGATCGTCGGCTACGAACGAAGCTCACCTTTCCGGCACCTCCACCACCAAGCCACCACGGTTTGATTCCAAAAATTTTATATTTTGGAAAGAAAGAATGGAATGCTACTTACAAGGTTGCGGGTTCGACATTTGGAACACCGTCATTAATGGAGAATCCATTCCGATGAAAGATACACCACACACCTCAAAAGGCTTCAAAAAGCTCAATGATGAAGAGAAGAAAATCATCTCTTTAAATGGTAAAGCTCTTAATATTTTACTTTGTTCACTTACCACTTTGGAATTTGATCATGTTGTAGGTATTCAATCGGCACATGAAGTATGGCAAAAATTAGAAGCCATCTATGAAGTATATGCAAATGAAAGGAGCAACTCAAAAGCATCTACTTCACAAATGGATACAACATCAAATCCAACAACATGGGATAAGCCTTCTACAACCTCCCATGATGAACAAGTTGAACAATGCCTCATGGGCATCGAAGAAGAAAACGAGGTAAGTTCTAAACCCTCTACTTCTCATGACAAAGAATTGCAAAATGAATATAGTGACTTGCAAAATGATTATGATGAGCTACAAGATGAATTCCAAAACTTACTTGTTAAATACAAAAATTTGAAAAAGGAATTCATTGTTTTAAAGAATGATAAGGATAGTTTATTTACATCCTATGAATCACTATCATGTGCTCACACCACCACTCTTGACAAGGTTAGAAACCTTGAGAAAGAAAATAGTACTCTTGTTGAGGATATAAATTGCTTGAAAAATGATTTATCTAAATCCAACTTGAGTACCGATAAGATGACCAACATTGTTGATTGTTGTGATAATTCGAAACTAGAACTTGATCATAAGCCTAAGGGTGTCTATCACATGAAAAGGAATCAAGTCTCTAAGCACGTTGGTCATTATGCTCCTAGAATTATTACATGCTTTTATTGCGGTAAAAAGGGTCATACGGTAAATACTTGTCGGGCTAGAAATAGCTCCAATTATTGTTGGAGACCTAAAAGTCTCAAGACTAATCCCAAAGGACCCAAACACATGAGGGTACCACAAAACAATGTGCTATTAGGTACCCGACAAAGCAAAAATCGGAGAAAATTCATGCCACCAAGAAAACATCAAATGAACGTTTCATTTGATCAAAAAGGGAGAAGCTACTCTCAACAAAGCCAATTTCCAAGAAGAGCGTATAATCAAAAATGGGAAGAACACAATCCTTGGAAATGGCAAAGACATCATCAACAAGATGATTTTCAAAGAAGAAGAAACCATCAACCATGGGAAGGTAACAAACCTTGGAAATGGAGTAATCAAGGAAGCCATCATCAACAAAGTGACTTCCAAATGGGAAGATATCATCATCAACAATGGGAAAGACACAACCCATGAAAACGGCGAAATTGGTAAACCGTATCTCCCCATTTGTATATGCATTTTATTTCTTTTAATTATATGCATGTTTTTAATTGTGTCTTAATTGTAAAATGAATTTTCTAGTATTTATTTTTAAAATAGGTCTCTTATATATTTATGAGTTTCAAATTTTAAAAAAAAAAAAAAAGAGACCTTGCATGATTTTCTAAAAACTCTTGAGCATTTCATTAGACTTATGTGACTTATTATCTCTTATGAAATCTTATAGCATAAGCTCTTTTTGTTATCTCATATTATTTGCCTACACTTGAATTTTCTATGAAAATGTTGTCTAAGAATTGTGTAGGATACATATTTTATACTCATTGGCTATTACGTCATCAAGTTTCTTAAACCATCGAAGTATGTCTACTCGTATTTTTCTTTAAACTCGATATTTTGCACATATCTTTCAAGATATTTCATTTTGACCCCTTTAGTGCCCCAAATTGAACTTGCAAATATTTTCTTTTAAAAGGCACTACGTGTTTAGTCTCGATTTTATCATTTATATGTTTTCCTAAAGCCCATATTTGTTGGATATAGTCCAAACTTATATTTTTGCAAAGTTTTAAAACTTTTGGGGTGAAAAATCGAATTTTGGAAAACTCGGGAGAAAGAAAAATCACCTGGGGCGGTCACGGCGGGCGGCCAGACACGTCCGCCTCGCACCTCGACCGTCGCACCCTACCTCGACCGGCCGCCCAAGGTTATTTTTCACTTAAAATCGTTCTGTTCTTCTTCTCAAAACAGACGCAGCAAAATCCCCCAAACCCTTGTTCAGCGCTTTTTTTTTTTCATAATCTTCAATTCTTCGTCATTTTTCACGATTCTTGTTGCTAATCTTCTTATTTTCACAAGAATCTTACATATATGGCTCCTCCAAAGAATTCCACCGGTCGAAATCCCATCTCCAAGCGTAGAAGGGGCGGAGAGGGTTCGTCAAGAAATCGGCAAGAGGAAGCCGAACAAAGGGATATTCGAGCGCTCAAAGAAACGTGGCTCAAGAAGGTGATGATGTTCAAAATCCCATTCTCTCTCGGGCCCAAATTACCGAGCTACGCGGAACGATTTCGCTCCAAAATTGCCGTTGGGCGAAAGGTAAAAAATCCTTTGTTACTCAAGCCCCTAATTCCCACAATGTTCTTAATTTCATTCATAAATATGCGGAATGGTATTACGAGGACTCGGAATGGGAGGAAAGTCGATTGCTCGGACTAAAATGTGTCGTTTTTAGTTCATTTACGAATGAGTATCCTACGATTAGAGGATTTTTGAGGAGCAAGGTTGGATGTATTTATGGGAACATGCTTATGTGTTGTATGATGATGATATTATCCAACTCTTTTATGCCAATATGTGGGTTGAATATGATAATGATAGAAAGCCGATTGCCGTTAATTAATTATAAAGGGTCGTCATTTTAGATGGACTCCCAATGATATTTGCCGCTTTTACATGTTAGAGAAGGTGGTTGGGATTATTTCTCTTGTGGGACTTGGAATGATGAAATGTTGGGGGTGTCGATGAAAGAAGTCAAGACGTATTTGGGAGTATGGCCTAAGTATTCTTTGTTGGCAATGACACTTGAGCATCGCATTTTATCGGTCATTGTCGCATATTGCATTTGTGGTAAGTCGGGAAAGATGCCTAGCAATATGGATTACTTTTTGACTTATAAGATTGCTAGGAGGGAACCACTTAACTTTGGTGCCATACTTATTCAATGTCTTATCGAGTCCATTACTCAAGGTAATAAGAAGTTGGTCATGGGAAATTGGATTTGTAAACTTCTTATTCAATCGGGACTTCCTTCGTCGGAGTTTAACTCGGAAGTCTTTCAAAATGACTTCGACATTGATAATATCACCCAAATAGTCACGATGCGCAAGAATATGGACATCCGACCTACCAAAATGGCTAGAGGCAGAGGTCAAGAGTCCCCGATCCTAATGACATCTTTGATGACGCCGGGAGCGCAAGATTGGTGGAAGAAGGCGAACCGAGCAATCCGGGGGGGTAATACCGGTGCTCAACCGCCTAGGAGGTATACTCAAGCCGAATTTGATGAGATGAGGGCTTTTCATGAGACGAGGTATGAGGCTTTGGAGCAAAAGACCTCTAAAATGCAAAAGTCTATCGGCAAGTTAAAGAAATTCATCAAGGACTTTATTCCCGGATCTTGCTTCTCCTCGGATGAGGAATGATGTTACCCCACCCCTTTACTTTCTAGCATTTTCATTAATGATGTTTTGTATTTTGATGAATTTTTGTAAAACTCATTTGTACTAATGATATTTGCTTGTTTTTCTTAAAAGGGCTAATATTGCAAGTTGATAATGACTTGTGGATGATCATGATTTTTGATGGAGTATTTGATGGTAAAAATACTCTAAAGCATTGTTTGATAATTGGTATGAAGTACTTGATGGTAAAAGTGCTTCTTTTATTGCTTTGTTATGCTTAGTTGAATATGTTGGGACTTTTGATACATGTATTGTTGAAAGCATGACTTATTACTTGATGGTTGCTCTAATTTTTTGGCATTTGTAATGCCTTGATCATTCTTAGCTTATCTCAATTGGGTTGAACCCTTGAGAATCTACTTTGAGCTTCTTAATTGATGAACAATTTATTGCATATGGTGCATATGATTGAGCTTTGAAATGAGGTTGATTGATGATATGAAATTTTTTTGGCTTGAACCATTTACAAAGGTTATATACAACCTCTTCTATTTTTCACACACACAAGGTGTTTGTTAAAATGTCGCTATGAAAATTTCAACTTCTACATGATTCTCTCGCTTCCACAAGTTTTCAATACTCATTGAGATCATGTTTTGGGAAACAAAACGAGCGTATGAACTTATCATGATACATTTCTCCCATTTTCCTTGGTTTTTAAGCTACATTGCTCAATGGTTGATAAACCATTTCTTTGCGCACTTTGATATACTTCTATGATGTGTTCACCATCCTAACATTCTTTTTGATGATTCCAAAGGGGGAGAAAAACAGGATATTGGCTCATTAGCTCAAAGAAGCTAATAAAAGCTTGTCATAAAAGCTATAAGCTATGGCTCATAAAAGCCATAAGTTGAGATTTATTTTTAGTCCAATTGTTGCTTGATGGACTTATATTATTGTTTAATGTTGTTTTGTGACAGGGGGAGCTTATAAGCTCTTGAACAAATTGTAAAAGCTAAAGCTTTTAGCTTATGAATTATTGCTCTTACATTATTCTTGATGTGCTTGTGGATAGGGGGAGCTTGTGCTTATTATTGAAAATATTTACTCCCTACTTGGTTGCTTTAATTTTTTTTGGAAATTTTGGTTGCTTCCAAACGGTCAAATGTTTTTACCGGAAAATCATTTCTAAAATTGCTCTCTTTGTTTGTGTAAAAATTGTTTTGGTTTGTAATCATCAAAAAGGGGGAGATTGTTTGATACATGTTTTTATCTTAATTTTGATGATTTTATTTTATCACCAAAACAATGTTTTTAAAGGTTGTCCAAATACTCCTAAATGATTTAAAATGTTTTTAATATTTTCCTGAGTATTTTCTCAAAGTTTATTTTCGTCTAAATTGGACAACGCTTTTAATGTTTTTACGTTATTGGGTTTTCACTCTCAAACGATGTTTCTAAATGTTGTCCTAATACTTCCGATCGGTTTAAAATGTTTTTACTAAATTTTCGGAGTATTTCTTAAGTTTTATTTTCGACAAAAATTGGACAATATTTCTGTCTCGTGGTCGACCGGTCGTCCTATAGGGCAACCCGTACCTGAAGATGTTTTTAGAAACAGAAAATGAGATGGAAGAAAAAAAAAAAGCAGTCGACCGGCCGCTCGGCGTCGACCGTTCGGTCCGATCGGCCGTCGCCAATGATCGACCAGTACTGCAAGTTTCGTTTTTGAAACAGAACAAAACCTTGCTTTTTTGAAACGAGAGGGACCGGTTGAAACAGGGGTCGACCGGTCGAAGCCTACGTCGACCGGTCGCCCTGTTGTAATTTTCAAAGTGTTCTCTTTTTCTCTTATCTCTGTGCGACCGGTCGCCCTATGTATTGACAGCAAAAATATGACCGTTTGACAGCAGACACATTTCCTTAAATTGTGGGATTGATTTCTAATAACACTATATTCTTGATTTTAATTGTATTTTTCTGTAGATTTTCAATCCCCAAGAGGAGCCTATGCTTGATCAATCATCTCCTATAAATAGAGGAAGTTTTGGAGCAACCAAAACAACAATTGAGATACAACACAACAAGATACACTTCAAGCAAACACTTGGTCTTTCATTGTTATTATTCTTGTTGTAAAATTGCCTAGCTTATCACTTTCACATCTTTGAGGTCTAGGCTTTTCTTGATTACACTTCGCACTCAAATTGTATTATTCATTATTGAGTTGTAATCTTGATTTTTGGTTATCATTCAAACACAAGATATCCTTGTGAGTGTTCTTGTGGTAAGAGCACACTTGGATGATCTAGGTGATAGGTGCAAGAAGATTGTGGTAATCTTCTTATTGAGGTGTTGAAGAATTTGGTATTCTTCAAGGTTGAAGATTGTGGTAATCTTCACAAGGTGCCGTTGAAGGAAGATTGTGGTAATCTTCAAAGGAGATTGTGGTGATCTCCAAAGGTGGTGTTGAAGAAGAGTGTGGTGTTCTTCAAGGTGTTGTAAGTTGAATTTGTATTAATTTTGGTAATTAATAAAATTCTTTTTCTTTTCGAAATCCATCCCGGATATACTGGGGTGGTAGAGGATTAGGCCCTAGGTGGGTTGAACCTCTTTAAATCGACGTGTGTTGTTTACATTCCGCACCTTCATTATTTTGTTTGAGCATTCGATTGTTAAAAGAGGGCGTAATTGAAAAAATGGAGATAATCTATTCACCCCCCCTCTAGATTATCGTAGCCACTTGGACTTACACTCAGTTCCAGAAGCGTGCAAAAAGAATAAACTAATGGGAAGCACTGCACCTGTGTCAGAACACTGAAAAGCTGAAGAATCATTCATACGAGGAAATGGCAATTCCAAGGACTGCAACAAGACAAGCCAACGACCACAAGTGACTTTCAAAAATAAGCCTATCTCTTCAACGGGCAGATTTTTGAAAGATCACTATAAAAGGCTGAGGAATCACTCTGAGAGTAGGTTACCTGAACCAAAAACATTCAAGCAAATATTTGAACTGTAACCAAAAATATTCTCAAGTCATTCAAGATTAATCCTCAAGCCTATATTACGAAGGAAATCAATCCAACACTCACCTGTGAAGGAAAGACAACTTCTATCAGTTGAAGAGGAACCATTTGAAGAATCAAGGGGTCTACATTCCACGAAGGATTGTAGAAAGGTTCAAGGTCGAACCAAGCTTAAGCTATTTGGAGGGCTTCGTGATCAAATCCAAGGAACTTAAGCAAGTGGGTCAGAGTAGCAAGGCAAATTCCTGCCTGAAGAAGTTCGAGTCGTCACGAGAAGCCACCGTGTGTGACCAAGGTATCTCAGTGAGTCCCAAAGGATCAAGTCACCGTGTGATCAAGACTTGTATCTGGATCGTTAACCACTCGTATATTGATCAATACTTAGTGGATTCCTCCGGGAGTTAGAGAAGAGAGGAGTAGAAGAATTACCCCATCTTTGAACCTCTATAAAAACTTATTGTGTCATTTACATTTCAAAGACTTTAATTTACTCGCATCTTATTTTTATATCTCACGATAAATTTGCTATCCAATTGATAATCAATCGAGTGCTAAAACCAAGTATTAAAACAAACTTAACCAAGTTCAAGGGTGTTAAGTCTTCCAAATGAAAACAAATCACACGGTCGAGTTAAGTCTTTAGTCAAAACAAATGAGTTATTATTCTATCAGCAGTTCAATCAGTCTGTTGAGTGACTAACTCTGCTGATTAACTAACTTAGCTGTCCATCAAGGACACAACTGTGAAGTATTAACTCTGAATATTTGAAAGGACTAATTGGAAAAGTTGGTAAGGTTTATTCAACCCCCTTCTAAACCTTACACTCACACCCCTTGGGACCTACAAGTGGTATCAAAGCGGTTGGTTCATTGAGCCTTCCGCACTGGTTACTGAACTAGATCTCCAAATTTTTCAAAGCTTGTTTTAGTACTCAATCTTTCAAAACTCTTTTACTCAACAAAGTTATTATCATGGAAGCAAATTTGACACGCATCCATATGTTCACAATTGAAGAATTTGATGATTGGAAAATTTGTATACAGGCTCATCTATCAACATTACACGATGAGATGTGGATAGTGATAGAGGATGGGCCTCTGCAAATCTTAAAAGTGAACACAGCTGTAAGGAGAGCTGCAGCTGAATGTGAAGAGGATGTTGCTCCCAGACCAGCCATGGTTGAAAAACCAAGAGCTGAATGGACAAATGATGACAGGAAATGATATAACTTGGACAATGTGGCCAAGGACATTCTTTACAAAACCTTGGACAAAGCTATGTTCAACAAAGTCAAATCATGCAAAACGGCTAAAGAAATGCAGGACAAGCTAACATTGATTTGTGAAGGCTCGGAGTAAATCAAGGAAAATAAACTATCGATTCTTTGTCTGAAATTTGAGAATTTTAAAATGCTCGCAGAGAGACCTTGGATCAACTGGATGCTCGGTTCACGAAATTACCAACGAGCTATCTCGCACTTGGAAAAGAATATACACGAGAAGAAATGTGTATGAAGATTCTAAGAAGTCTCCCAAATTGAATGGGAAATGAAGGTCATGGCACCGAGACATTCCATGGACCTATCGAAGACATCCAACCATGAGCTATTCTCGGATCTCAAAGCCTACGAATTTGAGTGAGAAGAAAAGACCAGAGGAGACAAAATTGTGCCCAAAACAGTTGCTCTAATTGTTAAGGATGGCAAGAGAGCCGAGGTCAAAGAAGTCATTGACCAAGAGGAAATAGCCCGATGGTTAAAAGGTTTAACAAGTTCTTCAATAAGAACTACAAGAGAGGCAAGGGCGAATCCTCCGAAGACACTCGGCTCACCTCCAAGTCAAGGGAAGATAGGTCAACCAAGAGAGCGAGCATCAAAAAGTTGAATATCAAAGGGCCGATAATCCAAGAATTGAAAGAGTGATCAAAAGGTTGAAAATCTATCTTTGAACTGAGACAACCAGGTCACTATGCCATTGATTGCCCATATCCTGTAGTCAACAAATACATGAATGAAGAGAAAAGAAAGGTCTCGAGAAAGAAGACAAGAAAAGAAAAAGGCAATGTTGGCTGCAGAGATCTATTGAGACAAATGTCAAAAGACACGGTGATTGAGAGTAGTGAAGTCGACTACTCAAGTGACTCAAGAAGAAGCCTTGATCTGTTTAATGGCCAAGGAACAAGACCAACCTGACCAAGAAGATGAGGTACACTCTAACTCATCAAACTCGGTTCTAGTGATAGTGATTTGACACACACACTTCATCATCACCCACTCGATCTTTATGATTCATTAGGCAAAATGATGAAAGACTTTGAACACATTAAATCCTCACACACACTACTAAATGAGGAAAACAACCTACTCAAAAGCAAAAACTCTCAAATTTGACTAAGGAGCTCGAGACTCTAAGTCAAATAGGCCGATGAGAATAAAAGTCTAAAGGTTTGAAAATGCTAAGTTAATAGCGAAAATAGCTGCTATAGAAAAGAGGGAGAATGACCTCAAATGTGATTGCCTCATTCACTAAGGCATCTAAATCCTTGGATGACCTTATTATGAGTCAAAGAGAATGTGGAGACAAGACAGGCTTAGGATTTAATTCCTCTATGCTATGTCAAGCTCCAAAAGTGATTTTGGAAAGAGGATCTTCAAGTAATGAAGTATCTCAAAAATCCAAAACTCCAAATGGTACACACACATTTATTCCAAAGCACAATCACAAGCAAACTGGCCTTGGTTATAAAGGAAAAGGAAAGTCGCCGATTGAGTGTCTTTGAGAGGACAGTGAGAAGAAATCCACCGAGTTCCTCAAAGAACTCCAAATAGGAAATACTCAGAAAGAAAAACAGAGCTACCAAAAGTCCCAGAAATTCTATAAAGAAATATATATGATGGGAATGGCGAAAACTACCCAAGCCAAGCTGATTGGAATAATGTGAACAATCAAGAAAGATCTGTGGAATATAAGCTTTAAGTGGCAAAGGCACAGAACTCAAAAAAAGCCATTCCAAAGAAATAAGGGCTTTTACCAAAGACACATATGCACCAAGGAACTACACTCGGAGATATCACAGCTACCCAAAGAAGGCAATTGCTAAAACACACACACAGGCATACAGACAAAAGAGACAACTGTATGAACCTAAACCCCCAAGCAATTTGCCAAAATTAATTATGATTATGGCACTGATAGATGGCAACCCCTTAGATTCAAATCGTTTGGCTATAGGTTGGTTGGATCATCTTACAATACTAACCCCTCAGGACCCAGACAAGTATGGGTACCTAAAACTTAATTTTCTTGATTGCAGGTTCAAGGAACAGCTGAGTGCCAAGGAACCTGGTACATGGATAGTGGATGTTCCAGGCACATGACAAGAAACAAGAAAAATCTATCAAAATTCAAGGAAGTCAGAGGTGCAAAAGTCATATTTGGAGGAAATGAAGCTCTAGGAGAAATAAGGGGCACTGGATCCATCAAGAAAAATGGATTAGAAATCTCAGATGTTGCATATGTTGAAGGACTCAACTTCAACTTGCTAAGCATCAACCAACTTTGTGACAAGGGTTATAATGTTGGATTCAACATGGGTATATGCCAAATCAAGGACACTGAATCCAATGAAGTTGTGTTGCAAGGATGCAGACAAAAGAACATGTATATGGTAGATTGGTCAACTGCAACACCAAGCACTTGTCTACTAGCAAAGAGCACAGCCGAATCAAGTTGGCTGTGGCACAAGAAGCTGAGTCACCTGAATTTCAAAACAATTAACAAGCTTGCCAGAAGCAGTCTTGTAGAAGGACTTCCAGACTCAGTATACAAGAAGGAAAGTGTATGTGATGCATGCCAGATGGGAAAGCAAATCATATCATCATTCAAAGAAAAGACATGTCCATCTTCAACAAGAATATTGCACCCTTTACTACATATGGATCTATTTGGTCCATTGAACCACTAGCATAAGTGGGAAGAAATACACCTTGGTGGTAGTAGATGACTACTCAAGATATACATGGACAATATTCATGTGTAAGAAGAAAGAAACTCTGCAGAAACTACCACAGCTGATGAAAAGAATCCAAAATGAGAAGAGTCAAACCATTATCAAAATAAGATCTGACAGAGAAACTGTATTTGTCAATGGTATAATCACTCAGTACTGCATTGAAAATGGTATTGGTCATGAATTATCTGCAGCAAGGACTCCACAACAAAATGGAGTTGCAGAAAGAAGAAATAGAACTCTCAAAGAAGCAACAAGGACCATGTTAGCTGAAGCAGGGCTACCTAAAAGATTTTGGGCTGAAGCAATAAACACAAAGATGCTATACTCAAAATAGATGCATGATAAAAGACAGACGACAAAGACTCCCTATGAGATCCGGGGCAGGAGAAAGCCAAATGTTGCATATTTTAGAATATTTGGATGCAAATGCTTCATCCATAACAATGGCAAAGATAATTTAAAGGCTTTTGATGCTAAAACTGATGAAGGTATCTTCTTGGGATACTCAGCTGAAAGCAAAGTCTACAGAGTACTCAACAAGAGGACTATGGTTACAGAAGAATCCATCCATGTGGTGTTTGATGAGCCAAATGTAAATGGAGAAGACATTGAAGAGTCATCTGATAAGCTGAATCAACAAAGTCCCTATGTAGAAGCTGAAGCTGGAATTATAAACCCAGATGAAGATGAGATAGCTGAGTCTCAAAAACAGCTGGAAAATCTGCAGCTAAGTGATGATGAGAGAGCTGATCAAAACAACACAAACGCAAGACGATCAATCGGCTAACTTACTCCAACCTGATGTAAGATGGCTGAGAGACCATCCACCAGAACTAGTCATTGGAGATGTAAGAGAAGGTGTCAAAACGAGATCCAGAACTCAACAAGAAGCAATGTTCACATGCTTCATCTCACAAATAGAACCTAAAGATGTGTCACAAGCATTGGATGACACACATTGGATTCAAGCCATGCAAGAAGAGCTGAATCAGTTTGAAAGAAATAAAATGTGGGAATTAGTTCAAAGACCTACCCATCAAAATGTTATTGGCACTAAATGGGTGTTCAGAAACAAGATGAATGAGGAAGGTTCTGTGGTAAGCAACAAAGCAAGATTGGTAGCCAAAGGATATTTCCAAGAAGAAGGGACATATTTTGATGAAACATTTGCTCCTGTGGCAAGATTGGAAGCCACAAGGATGTTTCTTGCCTATGTAGCTCACAAGAACTTTATTGTATATCAAATGGATGTAAAGAGTGCATTTCTTAATGGTTTATTGGAAGAAGAAGTGTATGTTGAACAAACTCCAGGATTTGAGCAGAAGACTCTTGGAGATAAAGTATACAAACTCAAGAAAGCTCTATATGGGTTGAAACAGGCACCCAGAGCATGTTATGATACATTGTCACAATTCTTGACTGAGAACGGATTCACAAAAGGCAAAGTGGACAGATCACTCTTCAGAATTCAAGATAGGAAGAGTATACTGCTTGTTCAAATATATGTGGATGATATCATCTTTGGATCCACAAACAAAGAGTTGTGTGATAAATTTTCAAATCTCATGCAAAGCGAATTCGAAATGAGCATGATGGGAGAGCTGACATTCTTCCTTGGACTTCAAGTGAAACAGCTGAAGGATGGAACCTTCATAAGTCAGACAAAATACACCAAAGATTTAATGAAGAAATTTGGTATGGAAGAGAAGTCCTCTGTGAAAATACCAATGAATACATCAGTCAAAATGGATATGGATGTAGATGGAAAGCCTGTAGATCAAACAAGATACTGAGCACTTATTGGATCATTGCTCTATCTCACAAAGAAGCGGGCCGACATCACCTTTCTTTGTAGGTGTATGTGCAAGATTTCAATCTGCTCCAAAAGAAAGCCACATGACTGCAGACCAAGAGATCTTGAGATATTTGAAAGGCAGCTGAAGTTGGCTTATGGTATCCAAAGGAAGGTGGATTCAAGCTAATTGGTTATTCAGACTCGACTATCTTTGGATGTAGAGTTGACGGAAGAGCACCTCGGGCACATGTCAAATGCTTGGAAATAGACTAATTTCTGGTTTAGCAAAAAGCAAAATTCAATAGCCACCTCTACAGTGAAGCGAGAATACATAGATGCGGGCAAAATTTGTTGTGCCCAAATCTTATGGATGAGACAAGAATGAGAGACTATGAAGTTGAAGAAAAGGAAATTCCAATCATGTGTGATAACACAAGTGCAATTGCAATCACTCAAAATCTGTGTTGCACTCAAGAACAAAGCATATCGATGTCGATATCACTTCATAAGAGACCATGTTGAAAAGAAGGACATCACCTTGGAATATATTTCAACCGATAAGCGGTTGGCGACATATTCACAAAACCATTATGTGAGTCAAGATTTGAAGAACTCAAACATGAGTTAGGGTTAATTGAGCTGAGTTGACACTCAGAAGACTCAAAGAAAAGAGATGAAACATGAAAAGAGGAAAAAGAGCTGAATTAAGTAATTGACTAAGTGAATCAGCCGTATCGGAAAGTCAGTTGTATCGAATTAGCTGACAGTTGAGTCACTAGGAGAGGAGTGAGAAGAAGGATTGAATCAGCTAAGGAGTAAGCTGAGTCATTTATGAGCAAAGTGACAAAACGCGTTGTTTTTACAAAGCGGGAATGTTTTTAAGAATGACGTCGGATAATGACGTGTCAAAAAAGCGCACACCAAGCTTATGATTGGATATAAATGCTGCCGCATTAAATGCGAGACATTAAATGTAAATCGGCGTGCAAGATCTAAGCCGTTGATTTTGATCAAATTTCAAAAACCTCCCGCACGTCCTTTCATGAACCATACTTAAACCATTTCGTCCGTTTCTCTCTCACTTTACCAAAAACTGTTCATCTCTCTCTCGAAAGCAAAAGCAAAATTTTCTCTCAAAATCCTATCAATCCTCAGTTCATTTTTTCAAGTTTCGTTCGGTAAAACATCTCGAAATGGCATCTACTCATGATTTTTTCAAGCTAGGAAAGCAAATCCACACTGGTCTCTTGTGGACTTGATGGTATGGTTAAACAAGGGTCCGATGACACCCTCGTGAAGAAGATTGCTGATAAGCTGGAAAAATCTGGATTAAAACCATTTTTGACGATGGAGTTCCCTATGACCTACGTAGAAGAGGTCGCACAGTTCTATGTGAACGCTGAGGTTCACGATGAGGGCATCAAGTCCTCTGTTCATGGAAAGGAGTTCACCATTACGCCAGGATCCGAGAACACCGCTATTGCCGGTGGAAGGAGTCTGGGAAATTTATGAAGCTGATGTCGACCTAGGCTTTGCTTGGAAGGAAGTAGCCAAGTCCGATTGTCTTTGCGAAAGTAGTCTATCTGACTAATAAGAGGCTACTTGAAAGATGACTACCACAAATTGCTGGACATTGCCGCCAAATGCATAGACATTAAATTTGGCGGCTTTGACCCGATTGTCAAAGCAAAATTGATCGTGATGGTCGCGATCATTGAAGAGAAGTGAATTAGGTGAGTTTGTATACAAAGACTCGCGAGAATATTGGGAACAAATCCTTCAAGGAGGATGGTACGTTTGGAGGTTCCACGGAAACGGCCTGGTGATTGGCCGATGATGGAAGTAAAGGAGTCTCTCTTCGACATGGAAAGGCGTTCCATGTGAACAAGAGGATGTTTCGATCAAACCTCTCTGGCGCACGAAAGAGCCTACGCTAAGAGAGCTAATACGAGTGAGGGGAATCGGTGACCACGATGATACTGACTCTATCCCCTCCTCAAAAGAAGGCCGCTCTGCCCGCACCTGCCAAGAAGATCACGCCCCTGTAGCAAAGAAAAAGAAATCGCTCCCGCCTGCGCCGGTAGAGTCACCCGCCCCGCAACCGTGTCTCCCCCTGCGCAGCCGCAGCGGAGAAGGAATCTCAAATACCTTCTCCGGTCGTCAAGGAAAGGAGAACTAATAAGCCAAGACGACCAGCTCCTCGAGAAGAAGACGAGCGGCACGCCCCGCCGCCCAGGACTCGAAGAAACCTTATCTCGAACCAAAATCCCTCTGGTACAAACAAAGAGAAGAAGAAGAATCTTCAAGCGTTCGAGCTTGAGAAACCTACCGAGTCGACCACTCACCAAAAACAAATACCGGAGATCGCTGGAGAAGTAGAGTCTCGAAATTATTGATGAAATAGCCAAGTCTCTTTGTCAAGGCGTCAGCAGAGGCAAATCAAGACCCAATCGTAGTTCGAACAACCGAGACACAAGAAGTAGCCGAGAAAGCAAACTACTTTGTTGTGAGGGTTGTATCCCCTCCCGCAATGACGCACTGACGGTATGGAGCACGAGCTTGCTACCTTCTATCCCTGAGAACGAGGGACAACAAGAAGAAGATGATAGAGATGATGATGATGTGATGATCCTATCCCCACCTTATCCAGACATCCAAAATCGTCTGCGAGAGTGGAGGAAGTGGTAGTTGAGTCGATCCAGGAAACATTCCAAAGACCCGAGTTTATCGAAGAAGAAGAGGAACTCGTTGAACTTTCTTGGAGTGACCAATGTGGTCCAAGCTCTTGATGAAGAAAACTGTTTGGATATTCTAAATATCTTTAAAGAGAAGGAGAAAGAAATATTGGCAAAAGAAGCTGAGGCACGTGAGAAGGCTAGCATCTGCCCTCTCACTGGAACCACAGAACATACACATCCTCACCTCAACATTCTATCAGAAAGTGATGAGGATCTGGACCCCATTGCTGCCACAGAAGAGTTGCAAATGCAGCAAGCAATGCAAAAATCCAGAATCCTACATGAGCAAAGAATGATGGAGGGACCAGAGAGTCCTCTAAATCACACCGGAGATAGATCCTATGGGAGTGGTGCAACATATTGCAATGTTGTCGCCACCACCACTTCCCAACTCATTCGGAGGAAGGTGTTAAGGAACGGCGATGAAACGGGAGTGTGGGGACCCCGTCGAGCCAACCCCTAATGAAGGTGTCTTACCACCGCCCCAACGATCGCATACTCAATGGGAACAGTGAGTCCGAGACGAGTGACCCCATTCAAGTCACTCACCGGTGGTGTGCCCGGTGAGGGGGAAACTCCCTCCACCGCAGCAAGGTCGGAAGATGTCTTTGCGGTGACTCCACAATGAATCTCGGAGGCGAAGTGGAGAAGGAACGATCACGAGAATACACATCAAGTTGTCATCAACGAGGCTCGAGGCAGTTGAAATGTCTCGGTGAGTGCCAATCGCTCTCTGCGAATGACGCCGCGATGCGCGAGGCACGATCGAAGGAAAGGAAGCCCCCGGAGTTAACACTGGCGATGAAAGTGCAATCCATGGAATTGAGACTCCAATGGATGCCACCTCGAAAGACCCCAAGACAAATTTAACACTCGAAAGGGATGTCCAAGGCCTCGCTCGTAGTTGAGACTGCAGGAGGTAATGAAGGCCAACGGGAGGTTGAGACTTCCCGGGGTAGAGAAAAGCCAAAGCCTGAGAACATCCCTTCTGCTATCATTGATCCATCAGAAAAGGAGATAAGTGCTCTTCACGATTCCCAGGATAATCCTGATGTAACCTTTCTGGGATCGGAAGGAGACGATGAAGCTGAGTCATCCCCCGTGACTGATCCAAAAGACTCAGCTGAGGATGTTCCAACCACGAGTAAGTCTGACCTCAAGACTACTCGTCAAACATTCAACTTTGATGATGAGCCACCCATGGAAATCTCATCATCGTCCGATGACGCTTCTGATAAGGCCGAGGACCAGTCAACTCATTTGGAAAAACCAGTTGAGACCGATGAAGCTGTTGAGATAGCTGAGGCTCAGCAAGCTGGGTCGACTTCACAACAGACCACAGCTGAAACAGAGTCCACTGCGCAGGCTCCCCAAGCTGCAGCAGGTTCGACTCCACAAGGGACTTCACGAGCACCAATTATCATTGAACAGATTCCAGTTGCCCGTGATGATCCTTTTGTAGAATCATTTCCTTTCTCTCTGGCGGTACCCGACCTCCCTGAAGAATCAGCTAGAGATCGCGAGCGCTTCCACAGACCTGACCCTGTTATTCCATCAGACACCATTGTTCCAGCTGACTATGACTTTGACGCTGCTTGGCCGTCAGCTGAAACAGAGGAGACAACTGCAGTTCGGGAAGTTTTCAAAGCCTTATTTGCTGAGGTTGAAAAGATGGAGAGGCACCAGGCCTCACTGGACATGAGGCTGGATAACAGAGACGCCAACCTTACTGCTGATTTGCGTGGCATCATAGTCAGGATCCGGGAGTGGTGGCAACAACGAAGAAACAATGCGTGTGGAACAAGCTCGATATTTCAGGACATTGTTCAACAAGTTGTTAGTCTGGCGGGCTGAGAATGCTGATGCAATGACAAAATTGCAAGAGCACATTGAACAAATGCATGAATCTCATACTACAGAGATAAAGTTGCTGCGTGAACATAATAAGAACGAGCTCCTGCGCGTGGAAGAGAATATGGATCGAAAATTCAGTCTTCTCATGGCTGAGATGAAGTTGGTAGCAGCTGAATCCAACGCCACCCGCTCTGAGTTCCGTGCAGCATACTCCGCAGAGATAGATTCGGCGAACTCGGCTATCAGCAGACTAGACTTCTTGCTTGCTAGCTTGTTTCCAGGGGTTCCTCTCTCCTTTGATGATGCCAAAAAGGGGGAAGAGGAATACCTAAAGGCGCTGAAGGGATCTGAAGCTGAGAAGGAGGAAGCAGTTGTGAAGGGAAAGACAACTGAGGAAGTAATAAGAGAGAAGAAAGGGAAGTCTGTTGAGGGGGAAGGTTCGAAAGATGTGACCTTGATGATTGCTAAAACCCCTCAACAAGGTCTTGTCACAGCTGATATTATCAGCAAACTCCTAGTGACTCTGCCACTCCAATACTCTGATGTACCTATGGCTGAAAAGAGAAAGGCGATTGAAGCGGGGATGAAGGAAGTGGAAGGAAGGATGGATGCCCGAGTTATGGATATTCTGAAACAACATGGAGGCATTCCAACAGATAGAGACACCTATGCCATTTCGAATACCGAATCGAGCCAAGATCGCTTGATGAATTCAAGACGCCGCATCCAAGGATACTTCGCAAATATGTCCACGGCTCAAGCCTGGGATTTGTCTTTGGGAAAAGGGTCTCACACTATGTGAAGAAGGCCGACAGCAACAGACTCATGCAGTCTCTCTGGTCACTCTGCTAGTCACTCACCGGGAAAAAGAAGACCCCAAAGACAAGACACGCCCGAGAGGAAGAGGAAGAAGCAGGTGGAGGAAGAGGTTTCGGACCTAGACCTCTGCGCCAAAAATATTGAGTATATAGATCCAGGCAAGAAATGAGGATCTATTGGGCTGGGATTTGACGAAGTAGCCAACCCGCAAGTGGCTAAGAACAATGCTGAGTATGTGAAAAGAATTGAAGAGGAAAATAAAAGACAAACTCAGCTATGGGAGGAAAGACAAGAAAACCGAGAAGAGATGAAGGCGCCGGAAGGGCGTATGAAAAGAAGAAGGCGGCCCGAAGATGAGAAAAAGAGAAGAAGGTCGAAGATGACAGAGAAGAAGATGAAAGAAGGAGGCGAAAGGAGATGAAGTGTTGTTGTCCACCCCTTCGTATTTTACTATGTAAATACATCTTTATGTAAGTCTTCTCAGACATTGAATAAAATTGTACAATTTCTATACTTGCGAGATATAGAACAACAATGGTTATTTTAAGGTCCATTTAAACTCGATACATTTTCTTTTGATTCAAGCTCGATACACTTTGTAAAAACAAATATGTAAAGAACAAGAATGTTATGATCAATAAAAGATCGATTCTAATCATACATTCCGTGATTCTACACCGCCGTATATATCTTTGTTGTTTAATTATTGTTGTATGTTTTAAGTTTTGGCATCATCAAAAAGGGGGAAATTGTTGGGAAATTATTTTGTAGATTTTGATGAATGCCATGCAAAACTTAGAATAGGAAGTTGGCACCCCATTTTTGTTGTAAATTGCATTGTAATAGATAGGGCTGGTCGAGTGAGTTAAGTCGGCTATGCCCGAACACGCAAGAAGACAACCGGAGACTAGAAGGAAGACTCACTGTGAGGCACCGAGTATGGCAAAGAAGAGAAGATAGGAACTCGATCGAAGGTGCAAATGAGATGAGATCGGTGAGTGAAGTATCGATCAAGTCAACTCAAGATAGCCAAGTCTCAAGTTGAAGTGACAAGAGTCATCCAATGATTGAAGTCGACTCAAGTCGCCGGGAAGTCAAGGAAATGCAAATCAAATCGAGATAATCGAAAGAGATCCGTTGAAGTGCTCGATTCGAGCGTGCAAAAAGAATAAACCAATGGGAAGCACTTTTTGTGTCGAACACCGAAAAAGTCAAGAATCATTCATACGAGGAAATGGCAATTCCAGGGATCGCAACAAGACAAGCCAACGACCACAAGTGACTTTCAAAAATAAGCCTATCTCTTCAACGGCGATTTTTGAAAGATCACTATAAAAGGCCGAGAATCACTCGAGAGTAGGTTACTCCGAACTAAAACATTCAAGCAAATATTTGAATCAGTAACCAAAAATATTCTCAAGTCATTCAAGATTAATCCTCAAGCCTATATTACGAAGGAAATCAATCCAACACTCACCGTGAAGGAAAGATAACTTCTATCGGTTGAAGAGGAACCATTTTAAGAATCAAGGGGTCTACATTCCACGAAGGATTGTAGAAAGGTTCAAGGTCGAACCAAGCTTAAGCTATTTGGAGGGCTTCGTGATCAAATCCAAGGAACTTAAGCAAGTGGGTTGTAGTAGCAAGCCACCGCCCTGTGAAGAAGCCGAGTCGCACGAGAAGCCACCGTGTGACCAAGGCATCTCCAGCATCGAGTCCCAAAGGATCAAGTCGCTTGTGTGATCAAGACTTGTATCTGGGATCATTAACCACTCGTATATTGATCAATACTTAGTGGATTCCTCCAGGAGTTGGAGAAGAGAGAAGTAGAAGAATTACCCCATCTTCGAACCTCTATAAAAACTTATTGTGTCATTTACATTTTAGCACTTTAATTTATGCATCTTATTTTTATATGTGCTGATAAATTTGCTATCCAATTGATAATCAATGAGTGCTAAAACCAAGTATTAAAACAAACTTAACCAAGTTCAAGGGTGTTAAGTCTTCCACTGAAAACAAATCACAATCGAGTTAAGTCTTTAGTCAAAACAATGAGTTATTCTATCAACAGCCGATGAGTCCGTTGAGTGACTAACTCTCGATTAACTAACTTAGCATGTCCATCAAGGACACAAATTTGTGAAGTATTAACTCAATATTTGAAAGACTAATTGGAAAAGTTGGTAAGGTTTATTCAACCCCCCCTTCTAAACCTTACACTCACACCCCTTGGGACCTACAGAAAGGCACTATTCAATATGGTTTATTTTATCCAAAGAATGAAAATTTTTCTCTTAAAGGCTATAGCGAGTCGGATTATGCGGGAAATATTGATGATCGGAAAAGTACTTCCGGATCATGTCAATTTTTAGGCGATTGCCTAGTATCTTGGTTTTCAAAGAAACAAAATTATGTTTCACTTTCAACGGGCGAAGCCTAATATATTTCTGCAGCGTTTTGTTGTACTCAACTTCTTTGGATGAAACAAACCTTAGCGGATTACAAATGTTCTTTTGAAAATGTTCCTATCTTTTGTGATAACATATCCGCTATTAATATTTCTCAAAACCCGGTTCATCATAACCTTACTAAACATATTGAGATTCGACATCATTTTCTAAGGGATTGTGTTTCTAAATGAAAATTTGAGATATCTTTCGTACCATCTCAAGATCAATTGGTGGATATTTTTACAAAACCGCTATCTTCTGAGACTTTTGCATCTATACGAGCTCGGTTAGGCATAATGCATATTGAATGAGGTTTACGTTTGCATTTTGCACGTTTTTAAAACTTAGGGGCGAAAAATCAGATTTTTGGTTGAAAATTCGGATTTTGGAAAACAGGTTGAGACAGTGGGATGAGGGCAACCGGTCGGACCTTACCTCGACCGGTCGCCCACACCGTCGACTGGTCGCCCACTGCCATTTTATGGTTAAAAACGTTTCTGTCTTCAGACTTAGCCATTTTGGCTCATTTTGTCCATTTTTCGTCCCCTTCGCCAATGGCACACAAATTTCACTTCAAACTTGTTTTCTTGCATACTTTTCATATCTTGGACTTAATTAGGCTCGATCATCATCATCATTGCTCATCTTTACCGATTGAATGGTAAGAATTCTGCTTCCTTTTCTCAATTGGGTTTAACCCTTGAGATTGTGACTTTTTTTGTTATATTTTTTATGGAAGTTTCATATGATTGTGATGAGCTTGTTATTTATAATGTATTGAATTGTGTTTGAACTGATTTGGTGATGAAATTTTTTGGCTTGATTCATTTACAAGGGTTTTATACAACTTTTTTCATTTTTCACGCCCACAAGGTGTTCGATGAATTGTCACAAAGAATTTCTCATCTTGTACATGACTCTTATGCTTTCAAATGTCTTATATACTTATTGAGATCATGTCTTGACAAACAAAAACGAGCTTATGGATATCAAATGATCAATTTCTCCCATTGGTATTCGAATTCTACGTCTATTTTTTCAACGGTTGATAACATGGCTCTTTGGTGCACTTTGATATACATGTATGATGTTTTTATCATCCTAACATTATTTTTGATGATTCCAAAGGGGGAGAAATAGAAAATTGGCTCGTTAGCTAAAAGAAGCTAATAAAAGCTCGCAATAAAAGCTATAAGCTATGACAGGCTCGTTGATAACATGGCTCTTTGGTGCACTTAGTCCATGGCTTGTATTATGGACTTATTTGCATGGATTATGAGTATTTTTGACAGGGGGAGCTTCTAAGCTCATGTTGTTTATATTCATCTTGTAAAAGCTTGTGCTTCTAGCTTATGCAATATTTCTTATTGATGTGCGTGTTGCTAAGGGGAGCTTTTGTAAAATGTTTTTTAAACAGATAGTTTACTCATAGACCGGAAAATTGTTTTGTTTTCGAAATCGTCCTCTTGAAAATTGTTTTGGTTTGTAATCATCAAAAAGGGGGAGTTTGTTAGATAAATATTTTTATCATGATTTTGATGATTTTGTTCAAATGAGTTGTTACACCAAAACAATGTCCCTAAATGTTGTCCAAATACTTCCGATAGATTTAAAATATTTTTACTATTTTTTGGAGTATTTCTTGAAGTTTATTTTTGATAAAAAAAATTGGACAACACTTATATTTCAAGCTCGACCGGTCGCCCTATAGGGCAACCTGTACCTGAGTTGAGTTTTGAAACAGAAAATGGGATGGAATGGAAAACAAGGAGGGCGACCGGTCGACCCTTAGATCGACCGATAGGGGCGACCGGTCGACCCTATGGGCTACCGGTACCTGAACATTGATTTCAAGTTCAGAACTCTCTGTTTCAATTTTTTGGCACCCCCGACCGTTCAGCATAGTGGTCGACCGGTCGGAACCCCCGTCGACCGGTCCCCCTGTGTAAAATTCGCAGAGAACTAATTTCAAACTTATCTCTGCGCGACCATCGTCGCACTTCGTGTATCAAAAACTATCCGTTGCATTTTCAGACAACTTTTCCCTAATTTGTGGGATTGATTTCTAACAGCTATAATTTTGATTTTAAATGGTTTCTTTTGCGTAAAATCACTCCCCAAGGAGGAGCCTATGTCCGAAATCAAGCCAAGACCTCTCCTATAAATAGAGGCTTCATTCAAGCAACAAGATACAACACAACATACAAGCAAAGAGCATACAAGCAAACACTTTCATATCTTGTTGTATTTTAGCCTAAGTACTTTCACTTGCACTCTCTTGAGGTCTAAGCTTTAGATTCTTGATTACACTTGCACTCAATCTTTGTATTGGTATTATAGAGTTGTAATCTTGAATTTTGTCAATCATCCAAAACAAGATATCCTTGTTGTTGCTCTTGTGGTAAGAGTACACTTGGGTGATCTTAGGCGTTGAAGAGTGTGGTACTTTTCATAGGTGTTGAAGGAAGATTGTGGTAATCTCCTTGAAGGTGTTGTAAGAGGATTGTGGTAATCCTCAAGATGGTGTTGTATTAATTTTGGTAATTAATAAAATTTCTTCTTCTTTTTTGAAACCCATCCCGGATATACTGGGGTGGTAGAGCACGTAGTCCCTAGGTGGGGTGAAGCTCTTTAAATCGACGTGTGTTGTTTATTTTCCGAATTTTAGTTTTCATCCTTGCTTGATCATTCGAAAAAGAGGGCAAAATCTGAAAAACCGGGATAATCTATTCACCCCCCTCTAGATTATCGTAGCCACTTGGACTAACACCCAGGACCCACTTGTCCGGGTTTACACCCGTCCTTAACGGGGCGGGTTTAGTACGGAGACGGGTTCCAATCCTTTTTCTTTTATTTTATTCTTAGGCCCTTACCTTCTTCCTTTTGCCTTAAGCTCTCAAATTTTCTCGATTTTTCAGAATTTCGTTTCTTTTATTTCTCTTCTCTTGCTCGATGTTCCTCATTCTTTTTATTCAAAATCTTTCGAGCTTCATCATTTTATTCACCTATTCACTGTTCATCCCTCTTTGCCAACATTATTTCTTTTTCAAAATTCAACCACATCTCCCTCAAAATAAACATCTCTATTAGCTCAAGTTTTAGGGATAACATATTTTAAGTTCAAAGCTCAAAATGTGGCTAACAGTAAACAAAGTTAAGGCTGAAAACCGCTAACTAGGGAACATGAGTTCATAATAAATCTAACTCACGCAAAAATAATAAACGTGCTAAAATAATAAACCTGCCTAATAAAAATTAAATTTTTTAAATTCTTTTATGCAATGCTTCTACATGAAACCTAAATACAATTCAAACATGCAACAGTACGAAATCACGCATTCTTGAAAACCTCCCCAAACTTAAATCATGTTTCATCCCGAATATATAAGAAAGTTATCAAAAGAAAGATGAATGTGTGATAAGTACTTACTTGAATCACTATGGTGGAGGAGGCGGAGGATAGTGGCTTTGCTGGATATGCCACTGATCCATACGAGAAATCATCTCGTACATCTGTTGCTGATGTTGGGTAATTGTACCAAAGTGCTGCAAGTACTCGGTATGATATTCATCCACCGTAATGGACAATTGATATGTATCATCTATCAAAGAGTCCACATGGACCTCCAACTGCTTAATCCTCTCACTTAAATCCCCATGTTGTCGACCTCCCCGCCTAGAAGATTACGGCCTCTCCGTCTCATCTCATGGCTCATCTTGTTCATTTTGAGCGCAATATCTTGTTCTCCCCTTATAAGCCAATTACCTCTATCCCGAATTGAGGTAGGATCCGAATTTTGGAATTTAAATTAGTCATATATATATATATATATATATATATATATATATATATATGAAGAAGCCAATAATAATGCCCATCATACCTAAGCATATTCATTGCGGACAAGACATTCAAATTGATTTTACTCCCACCATCCGCACACGCATAGCCGCTAAAACTAACATTAAAGTTGTAGCACCTTCTAGCTTATTGAATTTTAATGTGGAAATAAGTAATTATAATAGGAACACTTTTAAAGATTTTTTTAAAAGTAGGGAATAATAAAAACTTTACTTCGTTTCATAGTTTGCAGCGGAAATAAAGACTAATCATTGAAACAACTAGAAATCTAGAAACATACATAATGAAATGAAAATGACAGTTAACATCCCAATAGAAATTAAAATTCAAACTTTGTTTTTGTTTCGAAAACTTGAAAGACATTGAAACCATGAAAGACGTGGGTTCAGGAGTCACTGCACTGCGCCATCTCCTTCCTCATCAGGGTTCTCATATGAAAATATTATACATTCGTGAGGTGAGCTTAATGAAGCTCAACAAGTGAGCTCATGCATGAATGCATACCTAATGCAATATTATAACATTTATTCCCAGGCTTTTTGTTTTCTTTAATTAAAAATATTTCATCTTCATTAGTTAAAATGTACTTTCATTAACTAAAATATTTCATTATAGGTTCTTAAAACTTTCTTAGGACGTGAGCTCACTTGGTGGCACTTTATTCTATTCAGGTCGCAATGGGCCTTGTTATTTGGAACCCGATTAATATTTTCCCGGAAGGCCCATTTCTTTTCATTTACCCAAAGACCATTTCCTTGAACATTAACATTTGCCGCAAGAGGCACATTTTTGGACCGCCGGTCCCGCGCGCCCATTTCCCACTCACTCAGCATCACAAAATAATGTGCACCCATTTCTTTAAAAAATATTATTAATTCTGAACTTAAGACTTGGCTTCACTTAATATTGGGATGCTTGTGAAAAACTATGAACACACATTGACATGATGCATGAATCTAAGTGATGCAACATATTATTAAATACGATAATATATATCATAATAATTAAAGCACGCAGATGAAACAACTTAAAAGCAAAACCTTACATTCAACTAATTAGGGGAAACCTATATTCAATTATTCAAGCCTAATATACATAATACAACTTAAACTAAAAGAATCGAAATTTAGATTCATAAAAAATATATATATATAAACATAACTGACATGAATAAATGAATTTACATGCATTCAGAACATTTGAATATTACACATGAATTTTTTATGTAAAAGTCGTAAAGCATGAATTTGAGTAAAAGTCTTAAGAAAGAAAGCTGGTTTACCCCATTTGAGTTTCACTTAACCACATTATATAGTTTTATAATTATTTATTCCTACACTTTATTAATTATTAGTTGAAATCTCACTGCAATCAATAACTCATTCTGATCTTAAAAAAGTAATGGTTGTTATCTTGGCAGATCACATATTTATATATATATATATATATATATATATATATATATATAAGACTAAAATTATGGACATCATACTTTGAGAGTGCCGCGAGAATACATATGGGGATTGAGAAAATGAAATTTTATATTAACCAACCGTAATTGTATCGCCAGGATCAATGAACTGATTTCAGAAGCCATTAATCAACAACACAAATTCACAAATCACAGACAGATCTTTGATTAAGCACATGTAGATTTCCGGAAAATACAATTTCATATATATTAGGTGGCAACCTTGCAATCAATTATAAAAAATATTATAATAACTTAAACTTTAATTCTATATGAAAACTAGGGAGATTACTTGTCTGATTCGTTGAATCAACTATGATAAAGTTCACTTTGGTTTATACCAAATAGAATTTATACATAAATTATTATATAATAAGACTAGTAAAACTTAACCAAATTTAATATGAAACTAAAATAAAGAAATAATTACAAAACCTTCAAACTTTTCGGATAATTTGTACCGCAAATTGGATTATATTTCTTGTATTTTCCTTGTTTCCTACTTTTTTTCCTCTCCTTCTTCTTCTTCTTCTTCTTCTTCTTCTTCTTCTTATCTCTCTCTCTCTCTCTCTCTCTCTCTCTCTCTCTCTATATATATATATATATATATATATATATATATTTATTTCTTTTCTCGTCTTTTCTCCTCTTTCTTCACTTGTCTGATTCCTTATTCAAACTAATACTCCTATCATCTTTTATTACTTTCCATTATCCTTCCAATTATCCCCCACTTCCCTCCACTTCTATTTTTTTTTTATTTTTTTATGAAATTGGCTGTGACATTCTTCCCTCCTTATAAAAAGTTTCATCCTCGAAACTTGCAACCATATATAATTAATATTCTAATACATGAAAATAAATTGTATATGGAGAGTTCATTGCTTACCAAATATTTGGGGATATAGAACACACATCTCATCTCCGTGTTCCCATGTAGCTTCTTCTATAGTTTGATTCCTCCATTGGACCTTGACTAATACAACTTCATTTCTTCTAAGCTCATTCTCAATCTTATCCACAATTCTAAATGGTGTTTCTTCACATGTCAAATTGTCACGAATATTGAGTGACTCATAACTTAAATATGAATTATCTGGAATGTACTTCTTAAGCATCGAGACATGGAAGACATTGTGAATTCTGGATAATGCTGGAGGTAAGGCAATTCGATATGCCAAACTATCTATCCTTTCTAAAATTTTAAGTGATCCAATATAGCGAGGACTTAACTTCCCTTTCTTTCCAAATATCGTAACACCTTTCATTGGTGCCACTTTAAAATATCATATCTCCAGCAGAAAATTCTAACAGCTTTCTTCTCTTATCAACATAGCTTTTGACGGCTCTGGGCAGTTTTCATTCTTTGCCGGATTTTCTCAATCATTTCAGTTGTCTGTTGGACCAACTCAGGTCCTATTAGTTTTTTCTCACCGACTTCATCCCAATGTACTGGTGATCGACACTTTCTTCCGTACAAAGCCTAATAGGGAGCCATCCCAATAAAACTGATAGCTATGTTGTACGAAAATTCCACTAGCGGTAAAAATTTATCCCAAGTGCCACTAAAATCTATCACACATGCTCGAAGCATATCTTTGAGTGTCAAAATTTTTCTTTTTGATTGTCCATCGGTTTGCAGATGAAAAGATATACTGAAACTCAATTGAGTACCCACAGCTCGGCATAGAATTTTCCAAAAAATGGATGTAAACTTAGGGTCCCTATCTGACACAATGGATAATGGTACTACATGCAACCGAACAATCTCAGTTATATATAGTTCCATATATTTTTCCATGTTGTACGTCCTTTTCACTAGTAGAAAATGTGCGGACTTAGTGAGACAGTCAACTATAACCCAGATAGAGTCGAATCCCATTTTCATTTTCGGTAGTCACATAACCAAATCATTACCAACACGCTCCCACTTCAACTCAGAAATCATCAGTGGTTGGAAAAGACTGGAAGGTCTTTAATGTTCAGTCTTGACTTGTTGATAGGTAAGACACCTCTGAACAAATGATGCCACATCTTTTTTCATGTCAACCCATGAAAAATGTTTGTTGAGGTCATGTCTCATCTTCGTACTTCCGGGGTGAATGGAGTAAGGAGAGTTGTGAGCTTCCTTCATAATATCTAGCTTCAAGTCCCCATTGTTTGGGATTACGCGTCTATTACCCAAACGTAAAGCTCCATCTATAGATTACATAATCATGTCGCTTACCTTCAATGACCTCTAAGTGAATCTTGTTTAACTTTGGATCATCTGGTTGTGTAGTTTTTATCCTTTCTAGAATTGACGGTTGTAAAGTCAAGGTAGCCAAATAACTAATCCTTTCTTGGGGAATAATTTCCAACTCAAAGTTTGTATGTCCTTTAATAGCAAAAAAACCGTTGCAACTCCAATGGCAATATCAAGCTAGACAAGGATGAAAAAGGTAATTCAGCTGATGAATCCAAATATTGAAGTATGATTGGTAGTTTACTTTATTTAACCGAAAGTAGACATGATATTCTTCATGGCGTATGTCTATGTGCTCGATTTTAAAATAATCCCAAAGAATCTCATGTAAGTGTTGTGAAAAGAATTTTTCGATATTTGAAAGGCACTATTTCTTATCACCTGTTTTATCCAAAGAATGAAAAAAATTCTTTAAAAGGATATAGTGACTCAGATTATGGTGGTAACATTGATGATCATAAAAGTATATCTGACTCGTGTTAGTTTTTTTACGATTGTCTAGTTTTATGGTTTTCAAAGAAATAAAATTGTTTATCTTTATCAATGGTCGAAGCCGAATATATTTTCGTGGCTTTTTTTTGTACATAATTACTTTGGATGAAACAAACTTTAGCAGATTATAAAATTTCTTTTGAAAACATTCCTATATTTTGTGACAATACTTTTGCTTTAAATATTTCTCGAAATCTAGTTTCTCACAATTGAACCAAACATATTGAGGTTCGAGGTCGCTTTTTAAGGGATTGTGTTTCTAAACAGAAAATTGAGATGTGTTTGGTTCCGTCTCAAGATCAACAAGCGGATAATTTTATAAAACCTTTAACCGCTGAGTCTTTAACTCAATTCGAGCTTGTTTAGGCACAATACATATTGAATATGGTTTATGTTTGCGTTTTGGGCTTATTAGAATGTTGGGGTGAAAAATCACATTTTCAAACTTCCAAATCGGACAGAAGAATTGTAATAAACAGGGACAGATCGCTGTGGAGAGCGACCAATCACTGTGTTTTGGCACCAATCTCCCATATAGAAACCGGACGCCATACATGTTAAGTTTTTGTTAAAAATGTCTATCCTCGTTCATTAAACTCTTCTCCTATTTTACACACCCCTTCGTCCTATTCACTCACATATCATTACAAATTATCTTTTCTTGCATTTTCAACTATATTGTGTTTCTAAAATGTATATATTATCTCTCTTATTCTTCTTTCACATTCATTAGTAAGTTTGGCTTCACTTTATCATCTCCGATGAATTGAACCCTTGGCTATATTTGGAACTTG
The DNA here is from genome assembly GCA_016081115.2 of Rehmannia glutinosa. Taxonomy (NCBI): domain Eukaryota; kingdom Viridiplantae; phylum Streptophyta; class Magnoliopsida; order Lamiales; family Orobanchaceae; genus Rehmannia; species Rehmannia glutinosa. The sequence goes on from CM071936.1 coordinate 103,749,189, forward strand.
TGGTATTTTTGAAAATGTTAAATTTATTTGATGGGGATTGTTTCCATTATTGGGATTGCACTAGAATTAGGATTGGTATTGAAATTGTTTGGTTTAATTCGATATACAAATTGCATATACATCTTTGTTCTCTATCTGTGCATGCCATGTGTTGATAAAATTAATGTCTCAACGAAATTTCTACATTTTTGCATGCTCTTCTTAGTCTAATTGATTGGAATTCACATGTTGATCATAATTGTATTACATGATAGCTCTCTCATGGTCCTAACATGTTATTGTAATACATTTAACTCATAGCATGATATTATCATTGTTATTGCCTATTTTTATTCTCATGTGCACTTTGATATCGGTATATGATGTTTTTTAATATGCTAATAGTTTTTTTGATGATTCCAAAGGGGAAGAAATATTCAATGAGCTCATAAGCTAAATGATTAAATTAAATGATCTAGAAAAAGCTCAAGGAAAAAACTCATAGAAAAAGCTCATTGGTAAAAAGCTTATTTTAATAAGCTAGAGCTTTTAAGTTATGGAATATTGTCCTATTACTCTTGTAGCATATGGAGCTTTGTGACTAATGATTTATTTTGACAGGGAAAGCTCTTAAGCTACTTAGCTTTTAAGCTATTTTGAAAAGGCTAAATTTCTAGCTTATAAGTAATTTGCTTCTACACATATTCATTGCTTAGCATGTTGATAGGAGGAGCTTTTAAAACTTGTTTTGAAAAACTTTTGCTCCATATCCTCATGATATTTATCTTGAGATTTTTTTTTATAAGAAAAAAATATTATTGCTAAGAGCACAAGGGGTGCTCAACCCATTACAAGAATGTTTAAAGCAAAAAGAAATTTTCAAAACCAGACAATCATGAACCCATTACAGAATGAACCCAAATCATTAACTCTAAACTGGATTCCACTAGATTCTACTTGGATTATCAAACCAATCATCAACTTGCATTTCTTTCATCTCCGGAATATGATCTCTCAACCAATACCAAAGGTTACTTTTAATTTTAATAATGATTCTCATCAATGTTAACTTGGTTTTTTTTTTTTCTCAAAATAACATCATTTCTACTTGATCTAAATGTTCCAAATGATACACATCCAAATCGCTTTCCAAAATCTCAGCCTTCTTTTGTCATTAATTATCCCAAATGAGCCACCGGATGAACCAAGGGGTTTGTATGCCCCACGTAAGAAAATCCCATCCAATCATACACACTGGTCCAGATTTGATGTGAAAACTTACAGTTAAAGAAGAGATGCTCCAAGCTTTCTTGTGCCTCTTGACAAAATGCACATTCCATGTTTGTGTAAATGGCTCTTTTTTGCAGATTCTCTTTTGTTGGGATCCTGTTTTGGATCAATTTCCAAGCAAACACGACAACTTTATTCGGAGTTTATCTACCCTACAATCTAAATACTCTTCTTGATCCATCCTCCCAAGTTTCTTGGTTCCTAAGAAAGTTGTATGCGGCTTTTGTGGAGAATTTTCCCTCAGGTCCAGCTTCCCACCTCCACTGATCTTGCATCCCATGTTTAATTGAAAACCTGCAAATAAAGGTTAGAAGATCTTTCAACAAGTTCTCTTCCCATAGAAATAAACCCCTCCTTCAATTCCAATCCCAGTTAAACACATTCCCCCCATTCCAATTGCCCTTTCAGCAATCGTTATTTCTTTATCACTCGCAATATTGAAAAGTCTCGGATACACATCTTTTAAAGGTCCTTCCCCAGCCCACCACACCTCCCAAAAACTACTATATTTCCCCTCCCCAATCACCCTTTTCAAGTTTCCGTAAAATCAATTTTTGCTAAGAACCCACCTATTCAAATCCTTCCACCACCAGGAGATCTCATTATCATTTTTAAATCTCGTGAAATCTCTCTTTTCATTATCCCTATCCTAGTATCTAGATTTAACAACTTATGCCCATAGTTGATTATTATTGTTCACTAGCCTCCACCCCCACTTCCCTAGCAAGGCTCTATTGAAAGTGTCCAAGTCTCTTACCCCCAAGCCTCCCTCTTTCTTCGCCTTACAAACCAGATCCCATTTAACCCAGCTAATTTTACAACCCTTATCTCTTTTCCCTCCCCACAAGAATTTTCTTTGAATTCGTTCAATATCCTTTAAAATATTCTTTAGCGCTCTCATAGGAGAAAGGTAGTAAATGGGGAGTGATGATAACACTGCTTTGATCAAAACAATTATTCCTCCAAATAACAGGTGTTTGTTTTCCCAACGGTTACGCCGACGATGTAACGTATCAATGACCGGTTTCCAAGTATTTCTCTTTCTCGGATTGGCACCGATAGGTAGTCCCAAGTAAATAAACGGGAGGCTTCCCATCTTGCAATTAAGAATTTGAGCCATCTGAGTAGCATCACCATGTCTCACGTTAACAGTAAACAAGCAACTTTTTCCAAAATTCACTTTTAGATCAGACACCAATTCAAAGTTACGTAAAATGGCTTTAACCACCCAAACATTTTCCTTTGTAGCATTACCAAGAACAATTGTGTCATCGGCAAATTGGAGATGTGAAATCTTCACCTTATCTTTTCCAACGGAGTATGCTTCGAAAATGTTTCTTTCACATGCCTTGTTAATCAAAAGATTGAGACCTTCACAAAAAACAAACAAAAATGGTGATAATGGGTCACCTTGCCGTAAACCTCTTTGCAACTTAAATTCCTCTATAGGACTGCCATTAACTAAAACTGAAGCTGAGGCGGTGGAAATGCATTCCCATATCCACTTACACCATTTTTCTTCGAATCCCAAAGCTCTCATCATATCCATTAGAAATTTACAGTCGATAGAATCATAAGCTTTCTCGAAATCAGCTTTAAATAACATCAAATGTTTCTTTTCTTTCTTCGCTTCGTCGACTACTTCATTTGTGATAACCACATCATCCAAAATTTGTCTTTCTCCTATAAAAGCAGATTGATTTCTCGAGATAACTTTGTCCAATATTTTATGAGAAATGTTGTTTAAAATGAATAGATTATTTTGACTGGAATATCTTGTTTCTTTTAAAATCCGCTCTCTAAATTTTTTTGGATTTTAATCATTAAAAGAGGGAGTTTGTTATATTAACGTTCTTATTTTGATTTTGATGATTTCATATAAATGAGTTTTTACCAAAACAATGTTTCAAAAGTTGTCCAAATACTTCAATATATTTCATTTAATTTTTACTAAGTTGTTGAAGTACTTCTTGAACTTTATTTTTGATAAAAAAACGGACAACTTCTCTGTGAAGAGGTCAAACAGTCGGCCTAGTAGGGAGACATGTACCTGAGCGTTTTAAAAGATCAAATAGAATAGAGAGTTTGGGATAGGGAGGGCGACCGGTGCCTGAAGAAATAAATTTTATTGGCTTTTCTTCTCTGTTTGTTGAGCGAATGGTCACTATCCACACCAACCGGTTGTCGTGGACAGCGATCAATCGCCATAGGCAATGATCGATCGCCCTTGATGCCATACTGTTCGCCTATTTTTTTAGCTTCACCGCAAGTGTACGGATCAATTTATAGAATAGGGTTTGCAAGATCGAATCCACAGGGATTAATAAATTAATGTACCAAGTATTGGATTATAATAGTCCTATTTTTATCTAAACTATCGAAATTTGAAAGGTTGGTTTTATTACTACTAAAGCAGAAATTAATCCTAAAATAACAAAGTAAGAGTGATTAAAAGATCAAGTATGAATGGATGGATTCATGGGTTATGGTTTCAATTAATATCCCACTTTTATGCTCAGGTTAAGCAAACCAAGGTTAAACATATTCTTCTCTATAGACCAGTCACAAAAGTAATTTACCCCCTCTCTCGAGATGTGTGTAATAGCGTTGATTGGAATATCTATGTTAGCATCTCTACTCAACATGAGATATCCAACTCCCAAAAGTTCAAAAGATTAAAAGATCTCACAAATATTCACAGACTTCTCAATCATGCAATCTATTTGTGTCAAGTACTCAAGATCTAGTATTGAAACTCATCGGTTAGAATTATGAATCAATACATCAAACAAGTTTAGATCAAAGGCCTTTTGATAAAACAAGAATTAAAGCGAAGTACTTGAACAGAGGAAGAAAACATTAACTTCAATTATCCTTAATCATCACATAAAAGTGTTTATTAACCTACTCCCAAACCCGGGAATCACAAGATGTTTAGCCAGACATTGAAGATAAACAATTCATAGACAAATTATTCATAATCAAAATCTAACTAATTGAAATAACGATACGATGGAATGAATGACTCGGGGATGATGACGATCTCTAGATCTATCTTCAATCCTCGAAGGTGTGGTTGCGGTCTTGATCGATCTCTCGAAGTTTCTGGTGGAAAACTGCTCTTTTCTCTGGTTTCTAGGGTAAAAATCAGCGTATTCTTATTTATGGCCGCCCCGTGTCTATTTGTACTTCGTTTGGGTCGAAACCTAGTCGAGACGAGTCAAACTCTGTTTTTCCCGCAGAAGAGCACGACCGTGCTTCTTTGGCATGCCCAGCCTGTGCTGGGTGCCGAACAGGTTGTTCAATTAACTGGGAAGAGCACGGGCGTGCCCATATGGCACGGGCTGCCCGTGCTATAGGCCGAACACTCTCTTCTTCAGTTATAGGTCAAGCACGGGCGTGCTAGGGAAGCACGCCCTGCCCATGCTCACATGTATCATTGAACACTTGGCTATTTCCTTCCGTTTCTTGCCCTGTTCGTCCAACTTCTCCTTGATCCGACTCCAAACTTCGTCTAACATGTCAAGTATTGACGATTGGAATGCCCGATTTGTTGCCAAACTGCTACAAATATAGATAAATTCCTACAAAACGAGCAAAGCGTAATCCTTTTCCACAAAACAGGAATAAAACCCTATTTACTCATATAATGCATGCATATCAACACATTCTAGCCAATATTAAGCCCAAAATACATGCAAAACACAAGTCAATCAAACCCCCAAACTTAAACTGTTGACAATCCCGGTCAACACTTTATAAACAAGACAACACAAATGGGGTAAAGAAGAGCACTCAAGAACACCGCATCACAATTCATGTCATCTATCCATAGACATCAAGCACAAATCAACCAAGTTTCAAAGGGCTAACACGGAGCACAAGTTTATAAAAATCATGGTAAAACAATTCAAATCACACCTCTCAGGGATAAAATGTATACTCTACTCACTAGCATGGTAAGGGACGTGTATTCGCTCAAGTCATAGCAATGTCGAAGAATTACCATATGCTTGCAAATCGTCTCTCATCTCCGCCACTCGTTTGTATGCAATTCACAAATCATAAAGGACTTTATTTAAGGTTGTAATGAAGGCTCTTTGGTTAAGGTAGGGAAATATGGATAAAGTGACTCAACTCAAGCGTATAGATTGGTAAGCACATCGTTTTTCTCAAACAGTTATTCTAATACCAATCAACTATGTACTCACAATCGCCTTATATCTTATCACCTCTCTATTTCTCCTTTTTTTTCATACAAATCATTCTCCTTCGCCTTACATCACAATTTCCAGCCTATTTCTCGTACTGCCGACTCACTTTTGTAGTCGTTTTGTTTTTCGACTTTTGTGAGTATTTTTCCCCTTTTTCCTATTTTATTCCCAAGTTCCCAACATGTACACATTTTCTGACTTTTGACACCCCTTCATTCAATCCTTTATTTATCCCCTTTTCTCAACTCTATACGCTTAATCTCAGGGTAACAGATATATTACATAAGCTTCGAAGGCTTGAAATGTGGCTATCACAAAAAAAAAATCAGGCAATAGGCTCAAATTGGCTAACTAGGGAAGTCAAATATCATAAGGTAGGCAAAAAGGCTTGAAAGGCTTAACAAAGATGGCCTAAACTCATCTTTATGAATGCATACAACATGTGACTTTGACGGAGATACCAAAACAAGTTCTAGAATTCAAATCAACATGAATGACACACTCAATCACAAACAAGACTGCATAATATGAAAGCAGTAAAGGCTCAAAAGCTCACAGGCTTGTAAGTGCATAATTCAAAGTATGTTACCCATGATTCAATAATCACATGCTCCATATTAATTATTCTCAACCCGATCAACTCACACTCAACATCTAATTCAAAACAACACAAACCAATCCGCAAATGCTCCCAAGATCAAGATCCCAATCAGAACACAACAAACACACAATAGCGGTCAACTCACTCCCTAACAACTAGGAAAGCAATAAACGTGCTAAAGTGATAAACGTGCTAAACCATAAAAAACTCAAACACCTAATGCAATGCAACCTATATGCTCTACATGCAACTAAATGAATGCAAACGCCACACCCATCAAAAAAAAATATACTACCTCTCCCCCCCAAACTTGAATGAAATTATAGCGCATATAAGAGAAGGTAGAATTTCAATGAAGAGTGTGGATAGGACCTGGATCACTATGGGGGTGGCGGCGGGTAGTGGCCCTGGGAGATATGCCAATGCTCGATCCTCTGTAATGTCTGCAATATCTCCAACTCCCGCTGCTCGTGTACTTGGTTCCACAAGCTCTGGGCTTCGTACCTTTGGTCTTGGACTTCCTGGTAAGCACGGAAATCGTCTCTATGTTGTCGCAAGCTTTCCTCAAAAGCACAGAATCTATCATGATTGTACTGTCCCCCACGCTCCTCGCCTTGGCGAGAGCTCTCTGGAATATCGGTTCCCCTACTAGGGCCGCCCTGCTCGAAGCCTCCCTACTTGGAAGCCCTGCTCAAACCCCCTCTCCTGCCTATCATACTCCTACGCCTCCATTACCAAGTCTTCTTCATCGGGCAACCCGGCTACCCTTTGCCTCTTTCGTGCCGCCAAACCCTGCATGACTCTGATATGCTCCTCAGAGTACATAAGCCAGTTGATTTGGTTGTCAACCACAGCTGTGAGCTGCGGGTTAGGAAGGGGAAACGCAGACCCGACTTTTTGTTGAAAACAGAGGATATTCTTCTCATTGCTGATGATCTTCATGGTGTGAAGGGTGCTCAAGTTGATGCTTCGGCTGCCCGCTAATGGCTCCATATGGCTTATGTGAACCTCGAAATGTCGCGCAATGGGGGTTATCATTCCCCCAATTAAGATCTTCCCCACATCATGATGTTGTATGTAGACGGCGTGTTCCACAAAGTATGCCGCCATGTTATAAGGGGTGCGAGTGAGCATACACCATAGTAGGTATAACTCTATCGCTTGCATACCCCCGTTGTTGTACCAGGCGAATACCGAGTGGGCCGTCACATTTTGAATATAACGGAAGATGGGGTTGCGGAGTGACGATGCTTTGGAAGTGCGTGTTGCATGAGGCCGGTTTCGGGAGTTTCTGTCAACAACCGCCAGAATTCATGCGCGTTGTAATTTTCATCCATTCGGTACGGGGCGTCGGATGGTACCCCATAAATTTGATTCAGTTCAGCGATCGTGATTTCCCGCCATACGTTGCCCATCCTGAAGTGGATTTTCCGAGGCTCGTTTCTTGGTCGCGTTTCCGTAACCTGGACGGTACTTAAGAATTTGAGTGTGAGTGTCTTGTATGTTGGCCACCGCCCTTGCATGAAAGCGGTCCAACCAACTCGTTCAAACATTTACCACACCTCCTCGTGTATCCCGAGAGTTTGGGTACACTCATTATCGGCATAGCGTGTGGGAATGTAATCACGAGTGATGAGCCGGTTCCATCGCTCCATTATATCGTGCTCGGTGAAAGTGAGTCCATAGGCACGCGGGTGGTTCGGATCAAACTCCCGAGCGGGTCTCCTCAAACGTCCACCCCGACCTCTTTGTGGTTCAGCCATTTGTTTTGAAGTACCTGGCAAAATAATCGTGAGAATCCATACGTGCCAAGTAAAACGAACGATGAATTAATACAACAATCCAACAAAGGCATAGAGGCTCATCTCAACAATTTAATCCACAATTAAGCTTTCAACTCACATACAAATATAATTGTCAAAAATCTTAGCCACTAACACCCTAAACAATCTAGCACAAGTAAAATCCATTAAGCAATCAACCAAAATCATCACAATTCACCAACCCACAAGGTGTTCGATATAATGCCTCATAGAAAATTTCAATTAAAATCATGGCACAAGTATCAAACAAGCATCATAAATCAACTCTAATCCTTAATCCTTAAGAAATTTGACATAAAAAGTTCAATTCATACCTTAAATCCCGAAAATAGGAAGAGAGTTGGATTTTTGAAACCCTAGGTGCTTTCTACCCCAAACCTTGCTTCCAAGCAATTCCACAAGTTTAAATTGTGTTTAGAGTAGTGTGGGAGTTGATTAGTGGTGATATAGTAGGAGAATTTTGGGCAAAAAATTTGGAGGGGGCGATTTTTGTTCGTCCGTGCGCGAGGGGAGAAGGAATTTGTGAAAATTTTCAGTCTCTGCCCGTCTTATTGTTGCCCCAGCAGATAGGAGCACGGGCGTACTCATTCGGCACGGGCTGCCCATGCTAGGGGCCGTAGGATTTGGCCCAATTTCTGGAAAGAGCATGGGCCGTGCCAAACGGCACGGGTGGCCCGTGCTAGGGGCCGAACGAAATACCTTTCAGGTGCGGTATAGCACGGGCCGTGCGCATGGCGCACGGGCTGCCCGTGCTCTGCGCCGTACCTTATTTTTCAATTTTGTCCTTTTTTTTAAACAAAAATAAGGAACACTTCTAACCTATGAAAGCAATTAAATCCTAACTTAGAAAAGGGAAATCAAACCAAGAAAACATGGGAAGAAATAAAACAACAAAACCATTGGGTTGCCTCCCAACAAGCGCTAAATTTAACGTCTATAGCTTGACGACTGTTTAGTCGATCACGGCTCTAGCAAAGTGAGGCGTGTCACCTCTTCCTTTTGATCCCGGCTCAAGTAGTGTTTGATCCTCTGGCCATTTACCATGAACGTCTCTCCGTCTGGGCTCACCAACTCCACTATTCTTGGAGGATTTAACACCTTCTTTATTACAAATGGCCCCGACCATCTCGACTTAAGTTTTCCCGGAAAGAGTTTAAGATGCGAGTTAAACAATAGGATTTGTTCACCCGGTAAAAACTCTCTCTTCTTTATCATTCGATCGTGCCATCTTTTGGTTCGCTCTTTGTAAATCCGGGAGTTTTCATACGCTTCATCCCAGAATTCCTCCATCTCATTTAAGTGTAGGTGTAGGTCCCAAGGGGTGTAAGTGTAAGGTTTAGAAGGGGGGGTTGAATAAACCTTACCAAATTTTCGATTTAGTCCTTTTAAATCTACAGAGTTGATTCTACACACCGTGTCCTTGATGGACAATCGAATTAGTCACTCAAGAGAGTTAATCTCTCAAATGCACTCAAATGAGCCGTTGATGGAGTAACTCACTGTTGGCTATAATTTAACTCAACCGTGGTTTTATTTTCACCCATTGAAGACTTAACACCCTTAAGTTTGATTAAGCAAGATTTTAGAGCTTGATTTAGTACTTGTAAATTATCAAATGGATAGCAAATTTATCACAGATATAAGCGATTAAAAGTGCATGAAATTAAATGCTTTGAAATGTAAATGACACAAGAAAGTTTTTATAGAGGTTCGAAGATGGGGTAATTCTTCTACTCCTCTCTTCTCCAACTCCCGGAGGAATCCACTAAGTAATGATCGGTTTACAAAGTGGTAATATCCGTATACAAGTCTTGATCACAACAAATGACTTGATCCTTAGGGACTCGATGCGAGACGCCTTGATCACTCACCAAGCCTCGTACGACTCGAAACTTCTTCACAGTGGCAATTTGCCTTGCTACTACAGCTCACTTGCTCAAGCTCTTTGGATTTGATCACGAAGCCCTCCAAAAGCTTAAGACTTGGTTCAACCTTGAACCTTTCTACAACCCTTCCTGGAATGTAGACCCCTTGTTTTCAAAAGTTTCCTCTTCAACTGATTGAAGTTCTCTTTCATTCACAGGTGAGTGTTGGATTGATGTACTTCGTAATGTAGGCTTGAGGATTGAGAATGTTTCAGTTTTTTTCAAATATGCTTGTTTATCTCACGTATGTGTCATCCCCTTATCTCAAACAAAATCCTCAGCCTTTTATAGTGAACTTTCAAAAATTTGCCCGTTGAAGAGATAGGCTTATTTTTGAAAGTCACTTTGCAGTCGTTGGCTTGTCTTGTTGCAGTTCTTGGAATTGCCGCTTTCCTCATATGAATTGTTCTTTCACTTTTTCGAGTTCGACACGGTGTAGTGCTTCCCATTGGTTCATTCCTTTTGCACGCTTTCCTCGGGACTGAGCACTCCAAGAAAGGTGGTTTGGAGATATTACTTGTTTAAGTAAATCTCTTGATTTACTCGCAACGGTTCTTTTTGATTATCTCGACTTGATCGCATTTCCTTGCTTTCCCCAGGTGACTTAAGTCACTTCCAATCATTGGATGACTCTTCCTCACTTCAACTTGAGACTTGGCTTTTCTTGAGTTGACTTGATCGATGCTCCACTCACCGCATCTCACCGCTTCTTCATAGAGTTCCCGTCTACTCTTCTTTGCCATACTCAAATTGCCTCGCAGAGTCTTCCTTCCATCTTGATTGTCTTCTTGCATGTTAGGGCGTAGGCCGACTTAACTCAGCTTTGGCCACTCTATTCATTACAATGCATTTTACAACAAGAATTGGGGTGCCAACTTTCTATTCTAAGTTTTACATGGCATTCATCAAAATCTAAACAATAAAATTCCTAACAATTTCCCCTTTTTGATGATGCCAAAACTTAAACCATACAAAGATGCAAATAACAAAGATACATACGATATAGTGTATTGACATAGAATGTATGCTTAATCAATCTTTTTATTGTTCATATCATTCTTGTACTTAACACAATTGTTTACAAGGTGTATCGAGTATATAATTGTCTTCACAAAAAAATAAAGAATTTATAGCTTTATTACGGAGACTTACATTGTATGTATTTACATAATAAAATACACGAAGGGTTGGGCAAAGAACACTTCATCTCCTTCATTTGTCTCCTTCTTTCATCTTGATCAAGATCTTCTTCTCTTCTTCTCTTTTTCTCGCGTCACCGCCTTCTTTTTCTTCTCATATGCTTTCCTGGCAGCTTCATCTCTTCTTATTCTTTCCCGTCTCTCCCGCCATAGCCGAGTTTGTCTCTTGTTTTCTTCTTCTAATCTCTTTGCATACTCGGCGTTAGTTTTAGCCACTTTTAAATTTGCCACTTGGTCAAGCCCAAACCAAGAGATCCCTCCTTTCTTTCCCGGATCTACGTGTTCAATATTCTTGGGCGAGGCCTGGTCCAAGCTTCTTCCTCCACTACTACTTCTTCCTCTACCTGGGCGTATCTTGTCTTTGGGTCTTCTTCTTCCCACCGAGTGACTAGCGAGTGACCCGGAGAGGATCGCCCAAGTCTCTACCGTCGCCTTTCTTCACATAACGTAAGACCCTTTTCCCCGCAAGATAAGTCCCAAGCTTGAGCCATGGACATATTTGCAAAATATCCTTCAGATTCGAGCGTTTTGAATTCGTCAACCGATCGTGGCTCTGTCCCGACATCCGAAATGGCATACGTATCTCTCGCTCTTTGGAATGCCTCCGTGTTCTTTCAAGATGTTCATAACTCGCATCCATTCTTCCTTCCACTTCCTTCATCCCCGCTTCAATTGCTTTTCTCTTCCCGGCCATAGATACAAAGAGTGTTGGAGTGGCAGAGTCAGGGAGTTTTTGCTTATAATGTCACCGTGACAGACCTTGTTGGGGGTTTGTGCAATCATCAATGTCACATCTGCGATCCTTCCCCTCAACAAGCTTTCCTTTCTTCCTCGTTTCAAGACTTCCTCACCGATTTTCCCTTCTCACCGCTCCTTTCTTTTCATCTTGATTTTCTTTGCTTTAAGGTATTCCTCTTCCCCTTTTTTGGCATCATCAAAGGATAGAGGAACCCCAGGGAACATGCCGGCAAGCATGAAGTCGAAGTCTTCGATGGTTGAGTTCTCGCTTCAAGTCTATTGCGTTGTATGCGACGGAATTGAGACGAGTAGCGTTGGATTCTCCATCAAATCACTTCATCTCAGCCATGAGGAGGCTGAATTTTCTTGTCATGTGTTCTTCCAACCGCTGTAGATCATTTGTATTTTGCTCACGCAGCAGCCTGATTTCGACAAAGTGAGCTTCATGCATATGCTCTATGTGTTCTTTCACTTCGTTTTGCATCGCATTTTCGGCTCTCCACACCAGCCTTGTTGAACAAAGTTCAAGTATCTCACTGTTCCCACACGCTTTGATTCTTCTTTGTTGCCACCATTCCCTTATCCTAATCATTATGCCTCTCAAATCGTGTGTAAGGGAGGCATCTCTGTTGTCCAGCGCATGTCCAAAGAGGCTCGATGCCTCTCCATCCGTTCAACCTTAGCAAAGAGTGCCTTGAACACTTCTCGAACTTCAAACATTCTTCATTGCGGTGATGGCCATACAAAGATCGAAGTCATAATCACCGGAACAATGGTGTCATTGGAAGAACAGAGCTGGTTTGTGATAGCGTGCTTGTTCATTTTCGACTCTTCGTGGAGTTCTCGTATCTCCAAAGAGAAAGGGAAAGATTCTACAAAAGATTCATCACCGCCGATCGGGATCTGTTCGATGATGAGCGGTGCGCGTGAAGTTCTTTTGGGAATCGATCCTGCTGCGCAGCTTGAGGAGCCTGTGCGGTGGTCTCTTGTTCACTGGGTTACTGTTGTGAAGTAGACCCGAAACTTGCCGAGCCTCAACTGTCTTAATGTTGACTTCGTTGGTCTCACCGGGTTTTTCCATTTCATGAGACTGGTCCTCGGCCTTATCGAGCGTCATCGGACGATGATGAGATTTCGTGGTGGCTCATCATCAAAGTTGAAAGTTTGACGAGTAGTCTTGGGATCGACTTGCTCGTGCTTGGAACATCCGTAGGCCGAGTCTTTTGGATTTGTCATGGGGGATGACTCACTTTCTTCTTCGCCTTCCGATCCCGGAAAAGTGACATCGGGGTTGTCCTGGGAATCATGAAGTGCACCGATCTCCTTCTCGAGATGGGTCGATGATAGTAGGAGGGATGTTCTCTACTTGACTTCTTTACCCCGGGAAGTCTCAACCTCCCGTGGCCTTCATTACCTCCAAAGCAGTCTCTCTTTTGCAAGGCACTGTCCACCCTTTCGACAGTGTCACTGTGTCTTAGGGTCTTCTACAAATGGCATCCATTGGAGTCTCAACCCCATGGATTGCACTTTCATCGCCTGCAGTGTTAACTCCCGGGTTGTTCCTTCCTCGTGCCTCGACGCATCGCCAGCGTCATTAGCCTTCAGAGTAGCTTGGCACCTCACCGAGACAGTCTCAATTGTCCGAGCTTCGTTGATGGCAACTTGATGTTCTTCTTGTGATTGTAATTTCTCTTCTTCGCCTCCTTGATTCGTTGTGGAGTCATCTGCAAAAGATCCTCCGACCTTGCCGCAGTGGAGGGAGTTTCCCCCTCACTGGCGCACCGGTTGAGTGACTTGGAATGGGGTCACTCGTCTCCAAACTCCCGGCTGTTTGATAGATTGTTCACCGTTGGGGCGGTGGTAGTACACCTTCAATAGGGGTTGGCTCGACCGGGGTCCCCACTAGCCCGGTTCATCGCCAATTCCCTTTATGCGCTTTCTTCCGAGTGAGTGGGAAGTGGTAGCGGCAACATCATGGCTATTTGGTCGAACCACTCCCATTGGATCGATTTCCACCGTGTTTTGGAGGACTCTCCTGGTCCTCCATTAGTCTTTGCTCGTGAAGGATTCTTGACTCGTCTGATGCTTGCTGCATTTGCAACTCTTCTGTGGCGCACAGATTCTCTCCGATCCTCATCACAGCCCGAGAAGACATCAAGGAGAGGATGTGTGTGTTCTGTGGTGCCGGAGATAGGGCGGATGCTTGCCTTCTCACGTGCTTCGACTTCTTCAACTTGCTTTTCTCTCTCCCTGTCCTTGTAGATCTGCAGGATGTCTCGTGCGATTGTCTTCATCCGTAGCTGGGAGCACGAGTTAATCCAAGGAAATTTAGCGCCTCCTCTTCTTCTTCTATGAACTCGGGCCGTTGGAACTGTTCCTTGACTTACTCAACTTCCATTTCTCCATTCACGCAGACGATTTTGGATGTCCGGGTAAGGTGGAGATAGGATCCTTACATCACTATCTGCTCTCGCAGCTTTTTTCTTGTGCTTCACTGTGTGAGCTACGGTTGTGTCTTCGGGTTGCCTCTGCTGATCGCCTTCAAAGAGACTTGGCTTTTCATCAACTACATCCGGAGACTCTACTTCTCCAAAAGTAGTCTCCTGTGATTTGTGCTAGGTGAGTAGCCGACTCACCTGGTTTCTCCTGCTTGGGCGCTTGACGAGTCTTCTTCGTCTCTGGTTTGTACCAGGGGAATTTACAGTTCGGGAGGCGGTGTCCTCTCGAGTCTTGGGCGGGGGGGCAGTCTTTGGTGTTTGTTTCGAGGAGCCGGTCATCTTGGCTTGTCGATTCTCCTCCTTTTGACGATTGGAGAAGGTATTTGTGAGTCCTTCTCGACCGCTAAGGGCGGCGGGTGACACGGCCCTTTGGGCGGTGACTCTACTGCGGGCGGGCGGGAGCATGTTTGGTTTTCTTTGCTGCGGAGCAGCGATCTTTTTTCGCAACGGGCGACTTTTTCTTGGGTGGAGAGGAAACAATCAGTATCTTCGGTCACCGATTCCCCTCACCGTGTCGCTCTCTTGGCGTAAGCTCTCTTGTGCGCGCTTTGAGGCTTGCTCAACATCCTCTTGTTAACATGGAATGCCTTCCCATGTCTAAGAGGACTCCTTTCACCTCCAATAACCGCCAATCACTAGGCCATATCCTAGGGATCCTCCAAATGAGCCATCTTCTTTGAAGGACTTGTTCCCCACGTTACGCGAGTCTGCTATAGACAAACTCAGCCCGATTGATCTTCTTTTCTTCGATGATTGTAGCCATTACAATCGAAGCTTTGCTTTGACAGCTTGGTCAAAGTCGCAAATTTGATGTCGATACATTTGGCGACTATGTCCAACAACTTGTGATAATCCTCCTTGTGATCTCTTGTTTGCTTGTGTATATTATTTTATCGGCAAAGTCGGACTTGGCTATTTCTTTCCAGCGTTAGCCAAGTTTACATCAGCTTCTTTAATCTCGGATGCTCATTCTGGCACGTAGTGAGCAATATTCACCAAATCCTTGGCGAGATAGTCACCGCTTTCCGTGAATGCAGATGACTTGATTCCTTCATCGTGAATCTCGGCATTCACGTAATTTGTGCGACCTCCTCCACATATGTCATCGGATATTCTAATGTTAGAAACGGTTTTAGCCCTGGACGTTTCCAACTTCTTAGCGATTTCTTCACCAGGGTGTCGTCGGACCTGCTTCACCATTCGTCGAAATCCACCGTCGAACCGGTGTGGATTTGCTTTCCTAACTTGGTAAAGTCATAAGTTGGTGCCATTTCTCAGGATTATATCAAGAAAAACTCGGAAATTGATTTGAAGGTTGATAGGGTTTCGAGAGTATTTTGCCTTTGCTTTTGAGAGAAAGAGATGAACAGTTTTAGAAGTGTGAGAGAGAAAGCGGACGAAAATGGTTTAAATATGGTTTATGAAAGGACGTGCGGTTTTTGAATTGTGATCGAAATCAACGGCTTGGATTTCGCACGCCTATTGAGCATTTCATGTCTCGTATTTAATGCGGCAAAGCATTTATATCCAATCATAAGCTTGGTGTGCGGCTTTATGTCGTACACATCATCATTATCTTTGACGTGTTCCTTAAAACATTCCCGCTAAGTCAAAACGATTGCGTTTTTGTCACTTTGCTCATAAGTTATTCTCGCTTATCTCTTAGTTGATTTAACTCTACTCCTCGCGTTCTCTTAGTGACTCATTTCTCCGGTGACTTGGTGTAGTTGTCTTTCCGATAAAACGGTGATTCTTGGTGATTTTTGTTTTAGCTCTTTTTCACCTTCTTTTCTGTTCCATTTCTTTTCTTTGATTCTTCACATTGTGTCGGCTTAGTTCAATTAATCCCAACTCATGTTTGAGTTCTTCAAATCTTGACTCACATAATGGTTTTGTGAAGATATCAGCTAGTTGTTTATCAGTTGAGATATATTCCAGGATGATGTCCTTCTTTTCAACATGGTCTCTTATGAAGTGATATCTGACATCAATATGTTTTGTTCTTGAGTGCAACACAGGATTTTGAGTGATTGCAATGGCACTTGTGTTATCACACATGATTGGAATTTCTTTTTCCTCAACTTCATAGTCTCTCAGTTGCTGTCTCATCCATAGGACTTGGGCACAACAAATTTGCCCATGATATGTATTCTGCCTCAGTTGTAGAGGTGGCTATTGAGTTTTGCTTCTTGCTAAACCAGGAAATTAGTCTGTTTCCTAGCATTTGACATGTGCCTGAAGTGCTCTTCCTGTCCACTCTGCATCCAGCATAGTCAGAATCTGAATAGCCAATTAGCTTGAATCCACCTTCCTTTGGATACCATAGGCCTACTTCTTGGCTTCCTTTCAAGTATCTCAATATTCTCTTAGCTGCTGTCATATGGCTCTCTTTTGGAGCAGATTGAAATCTTGCACATACACCTACAACAAAGGTGATGTCTGGCCTGCTTGCTGTGAGATAGAGCAGTGATCCAATAAGTGCTCTGTATCTTGTTTGATCTACAGGCTTGCCATCTGCATCCATGTCCATTTTGACTGATGTGTTCATTGGTATTTTTACAGAAGACTTCTCTTCCATACCAAACTTCTTCATTAAATCTCTGGTATATTTTGTTTGACTTATGAAGGTTCCATCCTTCAGCTGTTTCACTTGGAGTCCAAGGAAGAATGTCAGCTCTCCCATCATGCTCATTTCAAATTTACTTTGCATGAGGTTTGAAAATTTTTCACACAGCTCTTTGTTAGTGGATCCAAAAATGATGTCATCCACATATATTTGAACAAGCAGTATACTCTTCTTGTCTTGAATTCTGAAAAGTGTTCTATCTACTTTTCCTTTTGTGAATCCATTTTCAGTTAGGAATTGTGACAGGGTGTCATACCATGCTCTGGGTGCCTGTTTCAATCCATACAGGGCTTTCTTGAGTTTGTATACCTTATCTCCAAGAGTCTTCTGCTCAAATCCTGGAGGTTGTTCAACATATACTTCTTCTTCCAATAAACCATTTAGGAATGCACTTTTTACATCCATCTGATATACAATGAAATTCTTATGAGCTGCATAGGCAAGAAACATCCTTATAGCTTCCAATCTTGCTACAGGGGCAAATGTTTCATCAAAATCTATCCCTTCTTCTTGGCAATATCCTTTGGCTACTAGTCTTGCTTTGTTTCTTACCACAGAACCTTCCTCGTTCATCTTGTTTCTGAACACCCATTTGGTTCCAATAACATTTTGATGTATGGGTCTTTGCACTAATTCCCATACTTTATTTCTCTCAAACTGATTCAGCTCTTCTTGCATAGCTTGAATCCAATGTGTGTCGTCCAATGCTTGTGACACATCTTTGGGCTCTATTTGCGAGATGAAGCATGTGAACATGGCTTCTTGTTGAGTTCTGGATCTTGTTTTGACACCTTCTCTTATATCTCCAATGACAAGTTCTGGTGGATGGTCTCTCAGCCATCTTACATCAGGTTGGAGTAAGTTAGCTGGATTCAGTCGACTTGCAGCTGTGTTGGTGTGGTCAGCTCTCTCGTTATCACTTAGCTGCAAATTTTCCAGCTGTTTTTGAGATTCAGCTATCTCATCTTCTTCTGAATTGATAATTCCAGCTTCAGCTTCAGCATAGGGACTCTTCTGTATGGTTGGATGATTCAGCTTATCAGCTGATTCTTCAATGTCTTCTCCATTTACATTTGGCTCATCGAATACTACATGAATGGATTCTTCTGCAACCATAGTTCTTTTGTTGAGTACTCTGTAGGCTTTGCTTTCAGCTGAGTATCCTAAGAAGATACCCTCATCAGCTTTAGCATCAAAAGCCTTTAGGTTGTCTTTGCCATTGTTGTGGATGAAGCATTTACATCCAAATATTCTGAAATATGCAACATTTGGTTTTCTTCCAGTCCAGATCTCATAGGGAGTCTTTGTCAGCTGTCTATTTATCATACATCTGTTTTGGGTGTAGCAAGCTGTGTTGATTGCTTCACCCAAAATCTTTTTGTAACCCCGCTTCAGCTAACATGGTCCTTGCTGCTTCTTTGAGGGTTCTTCGTTCTTCTTTCTGCAACTCCATTCTCACTGTGGAGTTCTTGCTGCTGATAGTTCATGACCAATACCATTCTCAATACAATCGAGTTATTATTCCATTGACAAACTCGGTTCCTCGATCCGATCTTATTTTGATAATGGTTTGACTCTTCTCATTTTGAATCCTCTTCATCACCGTGGTAGTTTTTGTAGAGTTTCTTTCTTCTTGCACATGAATATTGTCCATGTATATCTTGAGTAGTCATCTACTACCACCAAAGTGTATTTCTTTCCACTTATCTTTGGCTGGTTCCATCGGGCCAAATAGATCCATATGAAGTAGATGCAATATTCTTGTTGAGGATGGGCATGTCTTTTCTTTGAATGACGACTTGATTTGCTTTCCTTCGACATGCATCACATATACTCTCCTTCTTGTATATCGAGTCCGGAAGTCCTTCTACAAGATGACTTCTTGCCAGACTTGTTAATTGTTTTGAAATTCAGGTGACTCGGCTTTTTGTGCCACAGCCAACTTGATTCAAATGTGCTCTTTTGCTAGTAGACAAGTCTTTGGGTGTTGCGATTGACCAATCCACAACATACATATTTTTCTCTCGTCTACATCCTTGCAAAGACCACTTCATTTGATTCAATTTCTTTGATTTGGCATATACCCATGTTGAATCCAACATTGTAGCCCTTGTCACGTAGAGTCCGATCGATACTCGGTAAGTTGAAATTGAGTCCTTCAACATATGCAACATCTGTGATTTCTAATCCATTCCTCTTGATGGATCCAATGCCTCTTATTTCACCAGGAGTTTCATTTCCTCCAAATATGACTTTTGCTCCTTTGACTTCCTTGAATTTTGACAGATTTCTCTTATTTCTGTCATATGTCCGGGAATGACCACTATCCATGTACCAGGTTCCTTGGCACTCACTGTTCCTTGAACCCGCAATCAAGGAAATTAAGTTTTAGGTACCCATACTTGTCTGGGTCCCGAGGGGTTAGAATTGTAAGATGATCCAACCAACCTATAGCCAAATGATTTGACTCTAAGAGGTTGCCATCTATCGCTGCCATAATCATAATTAATCCTGGCAAATTGCTTGGGGATTCTGGTTCATACAACTGTCTCTTTTGTCTGTATGCTGCATATGTGTTTTAGCAATTGCCTTCCTTGGGTAATTGTGGTGTCTTTGAGTGTAGTGCCTAGGTGCATATGTGTGTTTGATGAAAGCTCTTATGCTTTTGGAATGGCCTTTGCTTGAGTTCTAGGCCTTTGCCATTTGGGCTTATATTCCATAAGTCTGTGGCCGATAGTTCACATTATTCCAATCAGCTTGGTTTGGATATTTTCTACCATTCCCATCATATGTATTTCTTTTATGGATTTTCTGGGATTTTTGGTAGCTCGCTTCCTTTTTACGAGTATTTTTCATTAGAAGTTTGCCGAGGACTCGGTGAACCTCTTCTCACTGTCCTTTCAAAGACACTCGATCGGCTGTTTTCCTTTTCCTTTGTAACCAAGGCCGTTTGCTTAGTATTGTGCTTTGGAGTGAATGTGTGTGCAACATTTAGAGTTTTGGATTTTTCGGACTCTTCATGACTTGAAGATCCTTTTTCCGAAATTACTCTTGAGGTTTGACACACAAAGACAGTTAAATCCTAAGCCTTGTTTTGTCTCCACATTCTCTTTGACTCATAATAAGATCATCCAATGATTTAGATGCCTTAGTGAATGAGGCAATAACATTCTTGAGGTCATTCTCCCTCTTTTCTATAGCAGCAATTTCTCGCTATTAATTTAGCATTTTCACTTTTTAACCTTTCATTCTCAACAAACTATTTGACTTAGAGTACTCGGCTCCTTAGTCGGCTTTGAGTTTTGACTTTTGAGTAGTAGGTTTTTTTTCGTCATTCAATAGTGTGTGTGAGGATTTAATGTGTTCAAAATCTTTCATCATTTTGCTTAATGAATCATAAAGATCAGTAGGTGATGAAGTGAGTGTGTCACGCGTCACTATCACTAGTGTCGAGTTTGTTGAGTTAGATTGTACCTCATCTTCTTGATCTTGTTCTTTGGCCATCAAGCGGATCGGGGCTTCTTCTTCGAGTCACTTGAGTAGTCGCCTTCACCGCTCTCAATCACCGTCTCCTCGACTTGGTTTCAAGTTTGTGATCTCTACAGCCATCATTGCCTTTTTCCTTTCTTGTCTTCTTTCTCTCAAGATCTTTCTTTCTTCTTCATCCTGTACTTGTTGACTACAGGATATGAGCAATCAATGGCGTAGTGACCTGGTTGTCTACATTCAACATAGATATTCAGCCTTTTGATCACTCTTTCCATTCTTGAGTTGTCACCTTTGATACTCAACTTTTTGATGATATGTTCTCTTGGTTGGCCTATCATCCCTTGATTTGGAGGGAGCCGAGTGTCTTCCTCGAAGATTCTCCTTTCCTCTCTTGTAGTTCTTATTGAAGAACTTGTTGAATCTTTTAACCATCGGGGCTATTTCTTCCGGGTCAATTGCCTCTTTGACCTCAGCTCTCTTCCCATCTTTGACAATTAGAGCAATTTTTTT
Organism: Rehmannia glutinosa; assembly: GCA_016081115.2. NCBI lineage: Eukaryota > Viridiplantae > Streptophyta > Magnoliopsida > Lamiales > Orobanchaceae > Rehmannia > Rehmannia glutinosa. Next base: position 103,770,081 of record CM071936.1, read on the forward strand.
TGGGTACAAATGCCTCTTTCTGGTCTTTTCTTCTCACTCAAACTCGTAGGCTTTGAGATCCGAGAATAACTCATGATTGGATGTCTTTGATAGGTCCATGGAGTGTCTCGGTGCCATGACCTTCATTTCCCATTCACCGGAAGACTTTTTAGGATTTTCATACACATTTCCTTCTCGTGTATATTCCTTTCCAAGTGTAGACATGCTGACTCATTTGTGATTTCGTAAAACGAGCGTCTAGTTGATCCAGGTTTTCTCCCGAGATCATTTTGAAGTTTTCAAATTTTTGTACCGCCACCGATAATTTGTTTTCTTTGATTTGCTCCGAGCCTTCACAAATCAATGTCGACTTGTCCCGCATTTCTTTAGCCGTTTTGCATGATTTGACTTTGTTGAACATGGCTTTGTCCAAGGTTTTGTAAAGGATGTCCTTGGCTACATTATCCAGGTTGTATCTTTTTCTCGTCATCATTTGTCCACTCGCTTCTTGGTTTTTCAACCATGACCGTCCGGGAGCAAAGATCTTCTTCTCCTTCACCGCAACTCTTCGTGACAAATGTTCACCTTTAATATTTGCAGAGGCCCATCTTCTATCACTATCCACATCTCATCATGTAATGCTTTGATAGATGAGCCTCGCATACGAATTTTCCAATCATCAAATTCTTCAATAGTGAACATAGAGATGCGTGTTAAATTTGCTTCCATGATAATAACTTTTAATGATAAAGAAGAGTTTTGAAAGTTCAAGTACTAAAGCGGACTTTGAAAGGTTTAGAGATCTAGTTCAAGAACTGGTCATGCGGAGGGTTCAATGAACCAACCGCTCCGATACCACTTGTAGGTCCCAAGGGGTGTAAGTGTAAGGTTTAGAAGGGGGTTGAATAAACCTTACCAAATTTTCGATTTAGTCCTTTTAAATCTACTGAGTTGATTCTACACAGTTTGTGTCCTTGATGGACAATCGAATTAGTCACTCAAGAGAGTTAATCTCTCAACAGACTCAAATGAGTTTGATGGAGTAACTCACTTGTTGGCTATAATTTAACTCAACTGTGGTTTTATTTTCAGCGGAAGACTTAACACCCTTAAGTTTGATTAAGCAAGATTTTAGAGCTTGATTTAGTACTTGTAAATTATCAATGGATAGCAAATTTATCGTGAGATATAAGCGATTAAAAGTGCATGAAATTAAATGTTTGAAATGTAAATGACACAAGAAAGTTTTTATAGAGGTTCGAAGATGGGGTAATTCTTCTACTCCTCTCTTCTCCAACTCCTGGAGGAATCCACTAAGTAATGATCGCTTTACAAAGTGGTAAAAGTCCGGATGCAAGTCTTGATCACAACAAATTTACTTGATCCTTAGGGACTCGATCTGAGACGCCTTGATCACTCGGTGGCTTCTCGTGACGACTCGGCTTTCTTCACAGGGCAGGCTGCTTGCTACTCAAAACACTTGCTCAAGCTCTTTGGATTTGATCACGAAGCCCTCCAAAAGCTTAAGACTTGGTTCAACCTTGAACCTTTCTACAACCCTTCCCCGAATGTAGACCCCTTGTTTTCAAAAGTTTCCTCTTCAACCGATTGAAGTTCTGTTTCCTTCACAGGTGAGTGTTGGATTGATGTACTTCGTAATGTAGGCTTGAGGATTGAGAATGTTTCAGATTTTTTCAAATATGCTTGTTTATCTCACGTATGTGTCATCCCCTTATCTCAAACAAAATCCTCGCCTTTTATAGTGAACTTTCAAATTTTTGCCCGTTGAAGAGATAGGCTTATTTTTGAAAGTCACTTTGCGATCGTTGGCTTGTCTTGTTGCGCTTCTTGGAATTGCCGTTTCCTCGTATGAATTGTTCTTTCACTTTTTCGAGTTCGACACGGTGTAGTGCTTCCCATTGTTCATTCTTTTTGCACGCTTCCTGGGACTCGAGCACTCCAAGAAAGGTGGTATGGAGATATTACTTGTTTAAGTAAATCTCTTGATTTCTCGGCAACGGTTCTTTTCTGATTATCTCGACTTGATTGCATTTCCTTGCTTTCCCCCAGGTGACTTAGAGTCGCCTTCCAATCATTGGATGACTCTTGTCACACTTCAACTTGAGACTTGGCTTTTCTTGAGTTGACTTGATCGATGCTCCACTCACCGCATCTCACCGCTTCTTCAAAATAGAGTTCCCGTCTACTCTTCTTTGCCATACTCGGTTGTCTCGCAGCAGAGTCTTCCTTCCATCTTGATTGTCTTCTTGCATGTTAGGGCGTAGGCCGACTTAACTCGGCTTGGCCACTCTATTCATTACAATGCATTTTACAACAAGAATTGGGGTGCCAACTTTCTATTCTAAGTTTTACATGGCATTCATCAAAATCTAAACAATAAAATTCCTAACAAGAGGAGCCTCTTTTCACCCGCCGCTTGGAAGTCAAAATTTAACCTTTTCACAGCCAAAAACGCCTTATGCTCCAATTCGACGGGCAAGTGACACGATTTCCCGAATCTTGACCGGTATGGAGATGTGCCCAATGGTGTCTTGTATGCAACCGATATGCCCATAATGCGTCATCTAGCTTCATGGCCCAATATTTGCGATTTATGTTTACCGTTTTCTCCAAAATCTGCTTAATCTCGCGATTGGCTACCTCTGCTTGCCCGTTTGCTTGCGGATGGTATGCTAATGCCACCTTGTGCTTGACCCCATACTTTGCAAGTAGAGTGCTCATCAATTTATTCACAAAGTGTGACCCCCCGTCGCTAATCAAAGCTCTCGGGGTTCCAAACCGAGTGAATATATTTTTCTTTAGGAATTTAAGCACTACTCGTGCATCATTGGTCTGTGCCGGAATTTCTTCAACCCATCGAGATACGTACTCCACTGCAAGTAGAATGTATTGATATCCCGACGAAGATGGGAAGGGGCCCATGAAGTTGATCCCCCACACATCAAAGAGTTCAACTTCCATCACATTGGTCATAGGCATCTCATGTCGTCTCGAGATGTTCCCCATCCACTGGCACCTATCACAACTTTGTACAAATAGATAACAATCGTTAGATAATGTAGGCCAGTATAATCCACTTTGCAATACCTTAGCCGCCGTACGAGTCGGACCAAAGTGTCCCCCGGAAGGTGAAGAATGGCACTGTTGTAGAACTCCCTCCCACTCTTCTTGAGGCACACATTGTCGAATGATAGTGTCCGCGCACATCTTAAAGAGCAAGGGGTCATCCCACATGTAGAACTTGACGTCATGGAGGAATTTCTTCTTTTGATATGATGATAAATCCGGAGGCAAGACCCCTGCAACCAAATAGTTAACAAAATCTGCATACCATGGGAATTTAGCATGTGGCATCAGAAGTTGCTCATCGGGTAATTCCTCCTTAATTACCTCTGTGTCTTCTTTCTCATCCTTCTTGTATTCTAGTCTGGACAAGTGATCGGCTATTACATTATCGCAGCCCTTTCTATCTCGAATCTCCACATCGAATTCTTGTAGCAAGAGGATCCACCGAATCAGTCTCGGTTTGGCATCCTTCTTGTCAAATAGATATTTAATTGCCGCGTGGTCGGTGTGGACTATCGTCTTAGTTCCAATCAAGTAAGATCGAAACTTGTCGAATGCAAACACGATTGCCAGTATTTCCTTCTCAGTGGTGGTGTAGTTTTGCTGGGCGTTATCTAAAGTTCTGCTCGCATAGTAGATGGCTCTGAACATCTTGTCCCATTTCTGGCCCAAAACAGCCCCAACTGCAAAGTCGTTGGCATCACACATAAGCTCGAAGGGCTGACTCCAATCCGGAACTACTAGAATTGGTGATGTCACCAAATCCTTCTTCAGAATCTCAAAAGCCTGCAAACAATCATCTGAAAAATTGAAAGCAATATCTTTTTCTAATAACTGACTTAAAGGTTTAGTGATTTTAGAAAAGTCACGGATAAACCTTCTGTAGAATCCGGCGTGCCCCAAAAAGCTTCGAATGGCTTTCTCGCTTGTTGGAGGTGGGAGTTTCTCAATTGCCACAACCTTCGCTCTATCAACTTCCAAACCTGCAGAAGAGACTCGGTGGCCTAAAACAATGCCATCTCGTACCATGAAATGGCACTTTTCCCAATTTAAAACAAGGTTAGTCTCCTCGCATCTCTGCAAAACTAGAGAAAGGTTATCCAGACAATTATCATATGAATCTCCAAACACAGAAAAATCATCCATAAAAACCTCCATTATTTTCTCAATGAAATCATGGAATATTGCCATCATGCATCTTTGAAAAGTAGCGGGTGCATTACAAAGTTCGAATGGCAATCTGCGAAATGCAAATGTACCATAGGGGCATGTAAAAGTCGTCCTCTCTTGGTCCTCCGGGGCAATCATGATCTGATTATACCCAGAATAACCATCGAGAAAACAATAGTAATCATATCCCGCCAAACGGTCAAGCATCATATCAATAAAGGGAAGGGGAAAGTGATCTTTGCGAGTAGCATCATTTAACTTCCTATAATCAATACAAATTCTCCATCCAGTTACTACTCTAGTTGCTATAAGCTCATCACTCTCGTTTTTTCACTACTCATCATCCCCCTTCTTCTTGACTACTTGCACCGGACTTACCCAAGAACTCGCGTAAATAGCATATATAATTCCAGCATCTAACCATTTTAAAACTTCTTTTCTAACGACTTCTTGCATTATAGGGTTTAATCGTCTTTGATTTTGTATTGAAGGTTTATAGACATCTTCCATCCTAATTTTATGCATCACAATCGATGGACTAATGCCTTTTAAATTAGAGATTGACCAACCTATCGCCGACTTATGTTTTCGTAACACCCTAAGCAATTTATCGAGTTGAACTGAAGTTAAAAGAGATGATACGATTACCGGACTCGTATTATTCGCTCCAAGGAATGCATATTTGAGATGCTCTGGCAAGGGCTTGAGTTCTGGGTTCAGTTTGGCCTCATCGGATGGACGCGACGGCCGCTCGTCCGATGAGCACGGCCATGCCGTCTTCGTGTCCTTCACTTTTTCTTCGACTACAGGCACGGGCTGCCCGTGCTGATGAGCATGGGCCGTGCCGTCTTCAGCTTCTCTTGAATTTTCTTCGACCTTAGGCACGGCTGACCGTTCCACTTAGCACGGGCCGTGCTGTCGTCGTTTTCCTCGTTTTTCTTTCGGCTATGCGCACGACCTGGGCATGCTCAATAGCAAGGGTCGTGCGCCCCTGTGTAACTGACTCCGTATGTTTTTTAGCGTGTGCGCATCTCTTGCGCTCCTCGGTAGTTCCTGCATACTATCCAAAGCACAAACGCAATCATACAAGTCATGGTTATCAATATCAATAGTCAAGTTCGACGTTGAGCATGAATGTGTCAAGCCAAACTCCAAATTATCCCTAAACAATGTATGATTTGCATACTCGTTAATGCAAGATTCAACTACGCCTATAAAATTACAAGTCTCAACACCATCATGAAATTGAAGTGCCTTATGGATAGTAAATAAAACATGCTCATCATTAACCCGTAACGCAACCTTTCAAATTTCGATAGTTTAGATAAAAATAGGACTATTATAATCCAATACTTGGTACATTAATTTATTAATCCCTGTGGATTCGACCTTGCAAACCCTCTACAAACTGATCAGTACACTTGCGGTGAAGCTAAAAAAATAGGCGAACAAGTTTTTGGCGCCGTTGCCGGGGATTAATCAAATTTTTAGTACTAATATTGCGATAAATAGAACTATTCTTAATCTAGACATTTTCGTTTTCTTTTTAGTTTGTTGTTTAATTCTACTTTTACTGTGGTTGACTTGCTTTCTTTAGTTGATTCAGGTAGTGCATGATCACCCGCTCGAAGCAAGGAGAATTAACACTGTTCATACTGGAGGTTGAGGCTTTTGCTAGGCGGAATAGTGCAGCTACCAAACGGGCAGAAAGACAGCAGGAACAGACTATGGCAGGCGTAGAAGATAATAATGGAGGAAATAATGGGGGTGAAAATGGAGGTAACAACCGGGCCAATAGGGTCAATGTCGAGTTACCAATACCAGAGGTTCCAATGGCTCCGGCAGTCCAATAGCAGGCGATTCACGATTTCTTTCACCCAATCAATCGCAACTATGGTGGAATTGCCAACGTCCCAATTAATGCGAATAATTTTGAGTCAAGCCAAAGATCGATATCAATGGTGCAGCAGAATCAGTTTGGAGGTTTCCCGTCAGAAGATCCCAACTCTCATCTTGCGAATTTCATACAGATTTGCAACACTATCAAGATGAATGGGGTAACTGATGATGATATACGTCTTCGTCTATTCCCTTTATCTTTAGGGATAAGGCTAGGAACTGGCTAGGCACCCTAACTCAAGGGAGTGTGAATAATTGGGATGAGCTGAGTCAGAGGTTTTTGTTCAAATATTTCCCACCAAGTAAGACACTTCAACTTAAAAGCGAGATCACTCAGTTTAGGCAGTTTGACTCTGAGCCTTTGTACGAGGCCTGGGAGAGATTCTGGGATTTGTTGAGGAGGTGCCCGCAGCACGGATTTCCTGAGGATCAACAGCTCTGTTTCTTTTACAATGGGTTGATGGGACAGACTAGATCGTTTGTAGATGCTGCAGCAGGGGACGCGCTACTTGCGAGATTTCCGGAGGATGCGTTCAACTTGTTGGAGGAGATGGCCATGAATAGCTATCAATGGCCCTCCGAGAGGACTAATGTGAAAATGGTAGCCGAAGTGTCTGATTCGGACCCAATTAAAGAGTTGACAGCCCAGATGGTTGTACTGACAAACCAATTAAGTGCTTTGACAAAGGCAAACGAGGGAAACGCGGGTGCAAATAGTGGGGGAATTCCTCTAGATCTGATAGAGGAAGCAAATTATGTGAATAACCGGAATTTCAACAATTTCTGGAACAATCAAAATCCCACTCATTACCATCCGGGCTTGAGGAACCACGAGAATTTCTCCTACGCAAACACGAAGAACGTGATGCAACCACCACCGGGGTTTAATGTGACAAACGGTGTTATTACTGCAGATCCTAAGCCCACCATGGAGGATATGTTCACTTCGTTTATGAGTGAGACGAGGAACAGGTTCAACAATGATGAGGCAAATATGGATAAAATCGAAAACCATGTCACCCAATTGGGGTCCCAGATGAAGAATCTTGAAACCCAAATTGGTCAAATAGCTACGATTATTGGTGGGCAGCATCAGAAAGGTCAGTTTCCGAGCAACATTGAGGTTAATCCAAATGAGTAGTGTAAAGCCATTCGTCTGAGCTTGACTCGATTAGTAAAATAATATGTGTAAAAATATCAAGCTACTCGAGCTCGATTCGTATTCAACCTGACTGAAGGTCATTCAAATTCGATTCGATTAATAATTAAACCAAGCTCAAATACAATTTAAGCTCAATAATTCAAACAAGCTTGAACGATATTGCTATGTTCGGCTCAACTTGATTTATATACAATTTTATGTAGTATGTGCACTGGATGTGACTTGTCTAAGAATTAAAGTGTTATCGAGAAATAAAAACAACACACAATTCTTTATACACAAAAATTATTTATCTCTTGTAATCATATAAATCTGCAATTTTTTGATAGAATATGATGCCTTAAAACTTTAAACAAATCAGATTCTTACGGTGTTATATGTTCATGTTGTAACACTGGACCAAACAACACAAATACACATCGGAATAAAAATAACACGATGATTTTTTACGTGCTTAGATTCCTCTATCTTAATGCACGAGACCATGCCCAGAGAAGAAACAATCCAATATTAGAAAACAATAGTTATTACAAATACGACTAGATTTACGTAAAGCATAAAGATTCCATCTTTATCTTATACACCAACACTCGTATCAAACTAATATTCTTGATCGATTCTTCCAAAAAGCCTCAACCTTGTTGGAATCCCTCCAACTTCAAATCCCTTGAATGGTTGAGTCGATCCACACCGTAGATCTTCACCGTCTTCTCCCGAAGACTAGAATAATGATACAAATATTTCTTGAAGAAGAACAATAAGCTTAAATGGTATTTTCTCTTGGTTATCTTCTTCAAAGGCTGAGTTCCCTTTATATAGTGAATTGAAAATGATACCTCACATGGCAGAATCTATCCTCTCGTGGCTGGAATCAAGGACATGCATGTTTCCAGCTGGAGTTACAAAAACTATAAAAGGAAAACAACATAATATAAAACATTTCCTTATGGGTAAGAACAAAGACGCAAGGAAAGAGTTTAAATGGCAATTAAATAGGCTGAATAATTCTAGATAAGAAATCCAAGATAATCAGCAAGCTACTCGAAATAGATTATATGCTATTAAATAATCACAGAGAATCTGGCAAGATATCAGCCCAAATTTGCGCAGAAGGTGTTGCACTGCAGTGTTACAACACTGGATTTTGCACTGTGCAGATAAACACAAAATTGCCAATCCTCATAACATTAACAATCTCCCCCTTTGGCACTTTTGTTCAAAACACAAAATACAGGAAACAAGAATAATCAAAAGTGAAACAACACTTTAGACATTAAATCCTGCATAGGTTAGCACAGTCAAAATCAGGCACATATAAACCAGTAGCATACATATCTAATAGTTTATCCAAGTTTAAATCCAAAACAATCAAGTTCGAACTATAACATAAGATAATCAGAGAATGCTACAGCTTTTAATCATCCTTTGACTCCCTCTCAGAGTTAGACATGTTATCTTCATCATCCTCATAATCGAACTCCCCCTCTGAACTTTCCTCTTCCTCCCCCTGAGATTGTGCCTCTTCTTCTTCACTGGACTCCCCCTGAGATTGTGCTCGTTCATCCATGGCAGCGGCATCAGCTAGGTTGTTCAAGCCAGTGTCTACTCCCTCTTTTTGAGGAACGGGTGCCAAAGGTGTAGATGTGACACGAATCCGCTGAATAAATCTTTGAGCATCCAGCATTTTAGATGTCCAGAATTTAATCTGGTTCTCTGCCTCCGCTATTTCGGCATTAATGCGAGCCTCTAGTGCAACATTTCCTGGTGTTTGAACACTAGAAGAAGTAGCACCAGTAGCAGTCCCAGTGGGAGCAGACAATGCAAGGTCATTTATTTTATTTCTCTTTAAGATCTTCACAAAGATTGAAATTGGAGCAGGTACAACCACCAAATCTTCTGAGTCCTTCTCTTTGAACCCTGAGAAACAAGAACCTTGTAAATTAAAGAAGGGTAAGGGAGTATACCATATATACTGGTGTAACCAGCATGAGTCCCGATTATATCAAAGATGAGCTGCCCAATATTGAAAGGATGTCTGGTCCCAATGCAAAAAAGTACAGCTTGATCAGTGGTGACAGAGGAAGCATGCTTCGTGGGGGTCCAATTGCAAACAGCAATTTTGTGCAGCAGAGTGTATTTCTTTGTAAGATTTTTAGTCTTGAACTTTTCTTGCTTGCAGGCCAAGCTTGCACAACCCCTCCACTCAAGGTTCTAGCAATTTCATCCATATCAGATGGAAGATCAGCATTCGGAGCATTGTTTCCCTTAAGAACCCTATGGATGTCCTCAGAAGTAAAGGAAAACACTTTCTTTCTAACCCAAACACAACCAAATTTAGCAGAGTACTCATTAGCAAATCTGTCTAGGAGATTACAATAAAACTCTCAAACAACTCTATCAACATAGGAACCAATATTGGTCACAGACCCAAATAAATCCAAATTTTCAAGTAAAGGCAAAATACCATAGGTAATATGATCCTCTATTTTAATAGGACGTTCACACAAAATCTCTATTTGGACCACAGTGTCCCACAACTTTTTATTATTAGAAGAGTAAAAAGCAACATACATACCTTTGTTGTCCTCAAGCTCGGAGTCTGATGGTTCATGGTCAGAGCTATCAGTGTCAGTGTGATCGTGAGATGTTTCAACACTGATGTCTTTGTCCTTGCCAGCAGTTTCTGAAGGTTCACCTATGTCCTTCAATAAATCAGACTCAGTGCTATCACCATCATCTTCTAAAGGAGTGTCTTATTCAGAAGGTTCCATCTCAACATCAGGAACTGGAATGTTATCAAGAGGATCATCCCTGGGAATTTCATCCTCAGAATCAGTGAACACCATCTGCCGTATAAGCCTCTTCAATGGTTTTTTAGATGCTGGACCACTCCCTTTAAACACATGTACTTCTTCTTCAACCACTTGGTCCTCTTTTGGTGGACTTTTATGGGACGGTTCCCCTCTTTTTTTCTTTCGAGCATAAGTTTTTGAAAAACTTTGATCAGCCGGTCGGATGTATCCTGAAGGAGGTGATAATCGAGATGGTTCATTTCCCATGTTGCCAAACCCCTGTTCTGGTACAGCGGAAGCGGAACTTTCACAAATCCCACGAGTCCTAGGGTTCGAATCAGTGGGTGGAGGGTGATTTAAATCGACTCTCAGGGCTTGCCTTTGAGATGTCTCGGCACCGGAAAGCGCACAACTAGTGGTAGGTAGTTGATCGGAACCAGGGTTTCTAGGAACAGGATTGGCCCTGTTTCTTCTTCGATTCTCTGCTACTTCTCGTAGTTCCTTAAGTATTTGATCTCTTGTATGCACCATGCTAAAGATCTGCACAAAATCAACTACGAAGGCACAATATATGGAAGAAAGACAAGAGAGAGATAAAGAGTTAGGGTGCAATTGCAATCTATGGTAAGAATAAGACAAGGATTTCAAATATCCCACAGTGAGAGTGTATATAGGGAAAGAAAATAACTCCCTTAATTGGAGAGATACACTTGGCGGCCAAAATGGTGGTTTCCATAAAACTTCCCAACTGCTGTTTTTGAAATTCAAATATTTTTGGAAAAGTTCCATAATCTAGGAGGTGCAATTAATCCAGAATAAACACTAATGATCAACTCCTTTTATAGAAGACAATTTAAGGAAAAAATCATTCCCACTAATACAACACATCGAATCAATAAGGAGGATATTTTCAACAAGCCCCAAAAAAATGATCCTGGGGGATATCTAGAATGATAAGTTTATTTCTGACAAGAATAAAAAGGCCTCAGGCATTTTGGTGATGTAACCCAGTGTTGTACCACCTTTTCTAATAACATCACCACACAAAGTCAATGGATCAAAATCCTTTTCCCTTTTTCACAATCTTTTAGTGAAAGGAATAACCAGATAACCATTAGTCAATCGGTAGCTTTCGCTCCAAAACATGGGTAGCTCTTTCTCAGAAGATCATAACATGATTCAAGCATTTAAAAGAACATAGAATAAATCACAACTGAATAGCTTTTACACACAATGTATAGGCAGCTTTTTCCGTCAAAGGCAGCAATATACTCAGACTCAGCTGTGGATAAAGAAACACAGTTTTGTTTCTTACTATACCAGGAAACCAGATTGTTCCCAAGATAGAAACACCCTCTCGTAGTGTTTTTCCTGTCATTAACATCACCTGCCCAATCAGCATTACTAAAACCAGCCAGATTAGTTTCAGGTGTGACTTTCAGCATTACGAATGATTCTTTTAACAACTTTCAGGTGTGACTCCTTAGGACTAGACTGGTATCTAGCACAAACACAGACATTGTAGCTAATATCAGGTCTGCTAGCAGTGAGATACAGAAGGCTTCCTATCATACTTCTGTAAATGGAAGGATCAATAGGAGTACAATTCTCATCTTTGGACAATTTATCATTAGTGTTAGGAATTTTATTGTTTAGATTTTGATGAATGCCATGTAAAACTTAGAATAGAAAGTTGGCACCCCAATTCTTGTTGTAAAATGCATTGTAATAAATAGAGCCGCCAAGCCGAGTTAAGTCGGCCTACGCCCTAACATGCAAGAAGACAAATCAAGACTTGAAGGAAGACTCATGCGAGACAAATGAGTATGGCAAAGAAGAGTAGATGGGAACTCTCTTGAAGAAGCAGTTGAGATGCAACAGTGGAGCATCACCAAGTCAACTCAAGAAAAGCCAAGTCTCAAGTTGAAGTGACAAGAGTCATCCATGATTGGAAGGCGACTCTAAGTCACCTGGGAAAGCAAGGAAATGCGGTCAAGTCGAGATAATCGTAAAAGATCCGTTGCCTAAATCAAGAGAATTACTTAAACAAGTAATATCTCCATACCACCTTTCTCGAGTGCTCAGTCCCGAAGCGTGCAAAAGGAATGAACCAATGGGAAGCACTACACCGTGTCGAACTCGAAAAGGTGAAAGAACAATTCATACGAGGAAATGGCAATTCCAAGAACTCGCAACAAGACAAGCCAACGATCGCAAGTGACTTTCAAAAATAAGCTTATCTCTTCAACGGGCAAATTTTTGAAAGTTCACTATAAAAGGCCGAGGAGTTTGTTTGAGAAGAATGACACATATGTGAGATATACAAGCATAGTAGAAAAACTCAAACATTCTCAATCCTCAAGCCTACAATACGAAGAACATCAATCCAACACTCACCCGTGAAGGAAAGATAACTTCAATCGCCTGAAGAGGAAGATCTCGAAAACAAGGGGTCTACATTCCGGAAGGATTGTAGGAAGGTTCAAGGTTGAGCCAAGTCTTAAGCTTTTGGAGGGCTTCGTGATCAAATCCAAAGAGCTTGAGCAAGTGAGTCAGTAGTAGCAAAGCGCAAACGCCTGTGAAGAAGCCGAGTCGTTTGAGAAGCCACCGAGTGATCAAGGCATCTCCAGACCGAGTCCCAAAGGATCAAGTCGGCCGTGTGATCAAGACTTGTATCCGGATCGTTACCACTTTGTAAACCGATCATTACCTAGTGGATTCCTCCGGGAGTTGGAGAAGAGAGGAGTAGAAGAATTACCCCATCTTCGAACCTCTATAAAAAATTTCATTGTGTCATTTACATTTCAAAGACTTTAATTCTTGCATTTTTAACTCGTTTATATATCTTTGATAAATTTGCTATCCACTTGATAAATTATAAGTACTAAACCAAGCACTAAGTTCTTGCTCAATCAAACTTAAGGGTGTTAAGTCTTCCACGAAAAACAAAACCACAATCGAGTTAATTTAGAGCCAACAAATTGAGTTACTTCATCAACAAATCGGTTGAGTCTGTTGAGAGATTAACTCTCTTGAGTGACTAAATTGATCGTCCTTCAAGGACACAAATTGTAGTATCAATTCTGAATTTTTAAAAGGACTAAATCGAAAATTTGGTAAGGTTTATTCACCCCCTTCTAAACCTTACACTTACACCCCTTGGGACCTACAAGTGGTATCGGAGCGGTTGGTTCATTGAACCCTCCGCACCGGTTCTTGAACTAGATCTCCAAACTTTTCAAAGTCTCCGCTTTAGTACTTAGACTTTCAAAACTCTTCTTTATCATTAAAAGTTATTATCATGGAAGTAAATTTGACACGCATCCCTATGTTCACTATTGAAGAATTTGATGATTGGAAAATTCGTATGCGCTCATCTATCAAAGATTACATGATGAGATGTGGATAGTGATAGAAGATGGGCCTCTGCAAATCTTAAAGGTGAACACAAAATGCGAAGAGTTGCAAAAAGAAAGAGAAGAAGATGTTGCTCTAGACCCGATCATGGTTGAAAACCAAGAACTGAGTGGACAAATGATGACAGAAAAAAGATATAACCTGGACAATGTAGCCAAGGACATCCTCTACAAAACCTTGGACAAAGCCATGTTCAACAAAGTCAAATCATGCAAAACGGCTAAAGAAATGGGACAAGTCGACATTGATTTGTGAAGGCTCGTGAGCAAATCAAAGAAAACAAATTATCGGTGGTCAGACAAAATTTGAGAACTTCAAAATGATCTCGGAGAGAACCTGGATCAACTAGACGCCGGTTCACGTAAATCACAAATGAGTTGTCTCGCACTTGGAAAGGAATATACACGAGAAGAAATGTGTATGAAGATCCTAAAAAGTCTTCCAAATTTGAATGGGAAATGAAGGTCATGGCACTCGAGACATTCCATGGACCTATCAAAGACATCCAACCATGAGTTATTCTCGGACCTCAAAGCCTACGAGTTTGAGCCGAGAAAAAAAGACCAGGAAGAGACAAATTACATGCCTAAAACAAATTTGCTCTAATTGTTAAAGATGGGAAGAGAGCCGAGGTCAAAGAAGTAATTGACCCGGAAGAAATAGCCCGATGGTTAAAAATTTAACAAGTTCTTTAATAAGAACTACAAGAGAGGAAAGGGTGAATCTTCCGGAAGACACTCGGCTCCTCCAAATCAAGGGAAGATAGGCCAACCAAGAGAACGGATCATCAAAAAGTTGAGTATCAAAGGGTGACAATCCAAGAATGGAAAGAGGCGATCAAAAGGTTGAATATCTATCTTTGAACTCAGACAACCAGGTCACTATGCCATTGACTATCCATATCCTCGTAGTCAACAAATACGAGGGATGAAGAAGAAAGGAAGGTCTTCGAGAGAAAGAAGACAAGAAAGGAAAAAGGCAATGATGGCTGCAGAGATCGCTTAAAACAAATGCAAGTCAAGAGAGACAATCGATTCGAGAGAGCGGTGAAGCCGACTACTCAAGTGACTCGAAGAAGAAGCCCCGATCGCTTGATGGCCAAAGAACAAGATCAACCTCGATCAAGAAGATGAGGTACAATCTAACTCAACAAACTCGTACACTAGTGATAGTGATCGTGACACACACACTTCATCACCCACCGATCTTTATGATTCATTAGGCAAAATGATGAAAGATTTTGAACACATTAAATCCTCACACACACTATTGAATGAGGAAAACAAATTTACTCAAAACCAAAACTCAAAGTCGACTAAGGAGCCGAGTACTCTCCAAATAGTCATGAGAATGAAAGTTTAAAAGGCTGAAAATGCTAAATTAATAAAGCAGAGATTGCTGCTATAGAAAAGAGGGAGAATGACCTCAAGAGTGTTATTGCCTCATTCACTAAGGCATCTAAATCATTGGATGATCTTATTATGAGTCAAAGAGAATGTGGAGACAAGACAGCTTAGGATTTAACTCCTCCGAGCTATGTCAAACCTCAAAAGTAATTTTGGAAAGAGGATCTTCAAGTCATGAAGAGTCCGAAAAATCCAAAACTCTAAATGTTGCACACACACTCACTCAAAAGCACAATAACAAGCAAACCGGCCTTGGTTACAAAGGAAAAGGAAAACGACCGAGTTGAGTGTCTTTGAAAGGATACCGAGAAGAGATTCACCGAGTCCTCAAAGAAACTCCAAACAAAAATACTCTGTAAAGAAGAAACAAACAGCTACCAAAAATCCCGGAAAATCCATAAAAGAAATACATATGATGGGAATGGTAGAAAATATCCAAGCCAAGCTGATTGGAATAATGTGAACTATCAAGATAGACTTATGGAATATAAGCCCAAATGGCAAAGGCCTAGAACTCAAAGAAAGGCCATTCCAAAAGCATAAGAGCTTTCATCAAAGACACATATGCACCTAGGCACTACATTCAAAGACACCACAATTACCCAAGGAAGGCAATTGCTAAAACACATGTGCAGCATACTGAGACAAAAGAGACAGTTGTATGAACCTAGAATCCCCAAGCAATTTGCCCTGATTAATTATGATTATGGCACGATAGATGGCAACCCCTTAGAGTCAAATCATTTGGCTATAGGTTGGTTGGATCATCTTACAATTCTAACCCCTCGGACCCATACAAGTATGGGTACCTAAAACTTAATTTCCTTGATTGCGGGTTCAAGGAACAAACAGTGAAGTGCCAAGGAACCTGGTACATGGATAGTGGTCATTTTCCGGACATATGACAGAAATAAGAAAAATCTGTCAAAATTCAAGGAAGTTAAAGGAGCAAAAGTCATATTTGGAGGAAATGAAGCTCTGGCGAAATAAGAGGCATTGGATCTATCAAGAGGAATGGATTAGAAATCACGGATGTTGCATATGTTGAAGGACTCAACTTCAACTTATCGAGCATCGGCCAACTCGTGACAAGGGCTACAATGTTGGATTCAACATGGGTATATGCCAAATCAAAGATATCGAATCAAATGAAGTTGTCTTTGCAAGGATATAGACAAAAAAATATGTATGTAGTGGATTGGTCAACCGCAACACTCAAGACTGTCTACTAGCAAAGAGCACAATTTGAATCAAGTTGGTTGTGGCACAAAAAGCTGAGTCACCTCGAATTTCAAAACAATTAACAAGTGGCAAGAAGTCATCTTGTAGAAGGACTTCGGACTCGAGATACAAGAAGGAGAGTATATGTGATGCATGTCGGAAGGGAAAGCAAATCATATCGTCATTCAAAGAAAAGACATGTTCATCCTCAACAAGAATATTACATCCGCTTCATATGGATCTATTTGGCCCAAAGGGAACCAAAACATAAGTGGAAAGAAATACACCTTGGTGGTAGTAGATGACTACTCAAGATATACATGGACAATATTCATGTGCAAGAAGAAAGAAACTCTACAAAAACTACCACAAATTGATGAAGAGGATTCAAAACGAGAAGAGTCAAACCATTATCAAAATAAGATCGGATAGAGGAACCGAGTTTGTCAATGGAATAATAACTCGATGTTGTATTGAAAATGGTATTGGTCATGAACTATCGTGACAAAAAACTCCACGTGAGAATGGAGTTGCGAAAAGAAGGAAATTAACCCTCAAAGAAGCGGAAGGACCATGTTAGTCAAGCGGGGTTACCAAAAAGATTTTGGGTGAAGCAATCAACACACTTTGCTACACTCAAAACAGATGTATGATAAACAGGCAATGACAAAGACTCCCTATGAAATCGGACAGAAGAAAACCAAATGTTGCATATTTCGAAATATTTGGATGTAAATGCTTCATCCAACAACAATGGCAAAGACAATCTAAAGGCTTTTGATGCTAAAGTGATGAAGGTATCTTCTTAGGATACTCAAATTTAAAGCAAAGCCTACAGGATACTCAACAAAAGAACTATGGTTACGAAGAATCCATTCATGTAGTATTCGATGAGCCAAATGTAAATGGAGAAGACATTGAAGAGTCACCGATAAGTCAATCATCCAACCATACGAAGAGTCCCTATCTTTGAAGTTTTGCCGGAATTATCAATTCGAGAAGAAGATGAGATAGTTGAATCTCAAAAACAATCGAAAATTTGCGCTAAGTGATTACGAGAGAGTCGACCACGATGTGACACACCGCAAGTCAACCAATCCAAATGCTAACTCACTCCAACCTGATGTAAGATGGGAGATCATCCACGAGAACTTGTAATTGGAGACATAAAAGAAGGTGTCAAAACAAGATCCGAACTCAACAAGAAGCTATGTTCACTTGCTTCATCTCGCAAAACAGAGCCCAAAGACGTGTCACAAGCATTGGATGACACACATTGGATTCAAGCTATGCAAGAAGAGTGAATCAGTTTGAAAGAAATAAAGTGTGGGAATTAGTGCAAAGACCCATACATCAAAATGTGATTGGCACCAAATGGGTGTTCGAAATAAGATGAACGAGGAAGGTTAAGGTAAGAAACAAAGCAAGACTAGTAGCCAAAGGATATTGCCAAGAAGAAGGGATAGATTTTGATGAAACATTTGCCCCGTAGCAAGATTGGAAGCTATAAGGATGTTTCTTGCCTATGCACTCACAAGAATTTCATTGTATATCGATGGATGTAAAAAGTGCATTCCTAAATGGTGTATTGGAAGAAGAAGTGTATGTTGAACAACCTCCAGGATTTGAGCGGAAGACTCTTGGAGACAAGGTATACAAACTCAAGAAGGCTCTATATGGATTGAAACAGGCACCCGAGCATGGTATGACACTTTGTCACAATTCCTAACCAAAAATGGATTCACAAAAGGAAAAGTAGATAGAACACTTTTCTTAATTCAAGACAAAAAGAGTATCTTTTGCTTGTTCAAATTTATGTGGATGACATCATTTTTGGTTCCACAAACAAAGAGTCAGTGTGAAAAGTTTTCAAACCTCATGCAAAGTAAATTTGGATGGGAGAGTGACATTCTTCCTTGGACTCCAAGTGAAACAATTGAAGGATGGAACCTTCATAAGTCAAACAAAATACACAAGAGATTTAATGAAGAAGTTTGGTATGGAAGAGAAGTCTTACGTAAAAATACCAATGAACACATCACCAAAATGGACATGGATGCGGATGGCAAGCCTTTGTAGATCAAACAAGATCTGAGCACTTATTGGATCATTGCTCTATCTCACAAAGAAGCGGGCGGACATCACTTATCTTTGTAGGTGTATGTGCAAGATTTCAATCTGCTCCAAAAGAGAGTCATATGACAAAAGAAATAAGAGAATATTGAGATACTTGAAAGGAAGCCAAGAAGCGGGCCTATGGTATCCAAAGGAAGGTGGATTCAAGCTAATTGGCTATTCAGATTCGACTATCTTTGGATGCAGAGTGGACAGGAAGAGCACTTCAGGCACATGTCAAATGCTAGGAAACAGATGATTTCTGGTTTAGCAAGAAGCAAAACTCAATAGCCACCTCCACAAATTGAGGCGAGAATACATAGTCATTGTTGTGCCCAAGTCCTATGGATGAGACAAAGAAATGAGAGACTATGAAATTGAGGAAAAGAGATTCCAATCATGTGTGTGATAACACAAGTGCAATTGCAATTACTCAAAATCATGTGTTGCATTCAAGAACAAAGCATATTGATGTCGATATCACTTCATAAGAGATCATGTTGAAAAGAAGGATATCATCCTGGAATATATTTCAACGATAAACAACTAGCCGACATCTTCACAAAACCATTATGTGAGTCAAGATTTGAAGAACTCAAACATGAGTTGGGGTTAATTGAGTGAGTGACACTCGGGCGAATCAAAGAAGAGAAATGGAACAGAAAAGGGGTGAAAAAGAGTGAAAACAAAATCGGCTCAGAAATCACCAGATCGGAAAGACAAACTACACACCGAGTCACCGATAGTTGAGTCACTAAGAGAACTGTGAGAAGTAGAGTTAAATCGGCTAAGGGATAAGCTGAATAACTTATGAGCAAAGTGACAAAAACACTGTCGTTTTGACTAAGCGGGAATGTTTTAATAAATACATCAAAGATAATGATGATGTGTACGGACATAAAGCCGCACACCAAGCTTATGATTGGATATAAATGTTCTTTGCATTAAATACGAGACATGAAATGCTAAATAAAGCGTGCAAAATCTAAGTCGTTGATTTCGATCACATTTCAAAAAACCACCCGCACGTCCTTTCATAAACCATATTTAAACCATTTTCGTCCGTTTTCTCTCTCACACTTCTAAAAACTGTTCATTTCTTTCTCTCAAAAGCAAAGGCAAAATTCTCTCGAAACCCTATCTATCTTCAAGTCAATTTCTGAGTTTTTCTTCGATATAATCCTGAAAAATGGCACCAACTTATGACTTTACCAAGTTAGGAAAGCAAATCCACACCGGCTCTACGGTGGATTTCGACGGAATGATGAAACAGGGGTCCGACGACACCCTAGTGAAGAAAATCGCTGAAAAGTTAGAAACGTCCGGTCTGAAACCGTTTCTGACGTTAGAATACCCGATGACATATGTGGAGGAGGTCGCACAATTCTACGTGAATGCTGAGATTCACGATGAAGGAATCAAGTCATCTGTTCACGGAAAGCAGCTGACTATCTCTGCCAAGGATTTGGTGACCACTTTGCTCACTACCAGTGAAGGAGCATCGGAGATTAACGGCCGATGTAAACCTGGCTGATGCTTGGAAAGAAATAGCCAAGCCTGACTTTGCTGATAAAATAGTGTATACAGCAAACAAGAGACTGCTGAAGGAGGATTATCACAAGCTGTTGGACATCGTTGCCAAATGTATCGACATCAAATTTGGCAGCTTTGACCAACTATCGAAAGCAAAGCTGACTGTAATGGCTGCAATCATCGCGAGAAAAAGATAAACTGGGCTGAGTTTATCTCACAGACTCTGCCCGAACGTGGGAACAAATCCTTCAAAGAAGATGGCACATTTGGAGGATCCCTAGGATATGGCCTAGTGATTGGCCGGCTAATGGAGGTGAAAGGAGTCCCTCTTAGACATGGGAAGGCATTCCATGTTAACAAGAGGATGTTCAGAGCAAACCTCTCTGCGCACAAGAGAGCTTACGCCAAGAGAGCGCGACACCAGTGAGGGGAATCGGTGACCACGAAGATACGATTGTTTCCTCTCCACCCAAGAGAGCCGCCCCAGCCAGCTACTAAGAAGAAGCTCTTTGCCCCTGCGACAAAGAAAAAAACCAAACATGCTCCCCCCCTGCAGCAGAGTCACCGCCCTGCGGCCGTGTCTCCCCCCTGCGGAGGTCGAGAAGGACTCAAAAATACCTTCTCCGATCGTCAAAAGAGGAGAACCGAGAAGCCACGATGGCTGCTCCTCGAGAAAAAGACACCAAGACGCCCCACCGCCCAAGACTCGAGAGGACACCGTCTCGAACCGAGAGATCCCTCCGGTACAAACTAGGAGACGAAGAAGAATCGTCAAGCGATCCCGAATCTGGAGAAACCAAATGAGTCGATTACTCGGCTAGCGCAAATACCGGAGACTACCGGAGAAGTAGAGTCTCCGGATGTAGTTGATGAAACAGCCAAGTCTGCTTGAAGGCAATCGAGAGGCAACCAAGACACACACTGTAGTAGTTCACACACCAAGAAGCACAAGAAAGAACCTACTAGAGCGAGATAGTGATGTAATGATCCTATCTCCACCTTACCCGGACATCCAAAATCGTCTGCGTGAGTGGAGGAAATGGAAGTTGAGTAAGTCAAGGGAACAGTTCCAACGGCCTGAGTTCATAGAAGAAGAAGAGGAAGGCTGTTGAGCTTCCTTAGGCCCGACCACTGCGTACTCAAAGACTTGATGAAGACAAGCTGCGCACGGACATCCTGCCCCGATCTATAAGGAAAAGGAGAGAGAAAAGCAAGGCGAGGAAGCCGAGGCACGTGAGAAGGCAAGCATTTGCCCTATCTCCCACACCCCGAGACACACACATCCTCTCCTTGATGTCTTCTCGGGCGGTGATGAGGATCGAGAGAATGCCGCTACCACGAAGAGTTGTAAATGCAGCAAAGCATTGCACGAATCAAGAATCCTTCACGAGCAAAGACGATGGAGGGACCAGGAGAGTCCTCGAACACGGTGAAATTGATCCAATGGGAGTGGTTCACAAATCGCCATTGTTGTTGCTGCCACCACTTCCCGGCTCACTCGGAAGAAGGCAATAAGGGTCATGGCGATGAAACGGGATAGTGGGGACCCAGGTCGAGCCAACCCCTATTGAAGGTGTGTTACCACCGCCCCAACGGTGAACAATCAATCGAAATACAATTTGGGAGTTTGGAGCCGAGTAACCCCATTCCAAGTCACTCACCGGTGCTCCACCGAGGGGGAAACTCCTCCACCGCGGCAAGGTCGGAGGATCTTTGCAGATGACTCCACAACGAATCAAGGAGGCGAAGTAGAGAAAATACAAACACAAGAAGAAACGTACCTGGGAGTTAACACTGGCGGCGATGAAAGTGCAATCCATGGGGTTGAGACTCCAATGGATGCCACCGCGAAGACCCTAAGACAGTGACACAACGTCGAAAGGGAGGACCAAGGCCTCGCCGCGAGAGAGAGCTGCTGGAGGTAATGAAGGCCCACGGGAGGTTGAGACTTCCTGGGTAAAGAAGTCAGAGAACATCCTCTCTGCTATAATCGACCCATCCGAGAAGGAGATAAGCGCACTTCATGATTCCCAGGATAATCCCGATGTATCCTTTCTGCGGGATCGAAAGGCGAAGAAGAAGAGTTTAGTCATCCCGATGCCAAATCCAAAAGACTTCACGGATGTTCCAAGCACGAGTAAGTCGATCCCAAGACTACTCGTCAAGCCTTTAACTTTGATGATGAGCCACCAATGGAAATCTCATCATTGTCCGATGACGCTTGATAAGGCCGAGGACCGATCTACGCAATGGAAAAATCACCGAGACCAACGAAGGCATTAAGGCAAATGAGGCTCAAAGAACCGAGACCAACGGTTGTTGAGACAGTGAGGCTCGCAAGAACCGGGACTACTTCACAACAAAACCCGGTGAACCAAAGATCCATCGCGCAGGCTCCTCAAGGCTGCAGGCGAGGATCGATTCCTAAAAGAACTTCACGCGCACCGCTCATCATCGAACAAATCCCGGTGGCGGTGATGAATCTTTTATAGAATCCTTTCCTTTTTCACTAGAGATACGAGAACTCCACGAAGAGTCGAAACGAACAAGCACGCTATCACAAACCACTCATGTTCTTCCATCGGACACCATTGTTCGGTGATTATGATTTTGATGTTGCATGGCCATCGGCTTCAACAGAAAGAATCACCGAAGTTCGAGAAGTGTTCAAGGCACTATTTGCTTGAGGTTGAACGAATGGAGAGGCACCAGGCCTCTTTAGACATGCGATCGATAACAGAGATGCCACCCTTACAAAGACTTGAGAGGCATAACATCCGAATCGGGGAATGGTGGCAACAAAGCAAAACAATGCGTGTGGAACAAGTGAGATACTTGAGGACATTATTCAACAAGATCTTTGGTGTGGAGAGTGAAAATGTTGATGCAAAAACGAAGTTTGAGAGAACATATTGAGCACATGCATGAGGCTCACATTGCCGAGGTCAATCATTGCGTGAGCAAAACAAGAGTGATCTCTGTTTTGGAAGAAACCATGAATACAAAATTCAGCCTTCTCATGGCCGAGATGAAGCGATTTCAAGCAGTCCAACGCTACTCGACCGAATTTGGCCGCATACTCTGCAGCCAGACTCGAGACAAAACTCAACTATCGCCAGGCTTGACTTCCGCTTGCAAGTCTATTTCCGGGCGTTCCTCTCTCCTTTGATGATGCCAAAAAGGGGAAGAGGAATACCTAAAGCGCAAGGGGGATCCGAAGTTGAAAAGGAAGCAACAAATTGCGAAGGGAAAATCAGGAAGTGTTAAAGCAGGAAGAAAGGAAAATCTGCGAGGGGAAGGATCAAAAGATATGACCTTGATGATTGCACAAACCCCTCAACGGGGTCTGTCACACAAATGACATTATAAGCGAAGAAACTCCACATGACTCGCCACTCCAACACTCTGCTATATCCATGGTGATAAGAGAAAAACAATTGAAGCGAGGGATGAAGGAAGTGGAAGGAAGAATGGATGCCTGTGTCATGAACATCTTGAAAGAACACGGAGGCATTCCGGAACGAGAGACACCTATGCCATCTCGGATGTCGGAGACAGAGCCACGATCGCTGATGAATTTAAAACGCTCGAATCGAGGGATACTTTGCAAATATGTCTATGGCTCAAGCTTGGGACTTGTCTTGGGAAAAGGGTCTCACGTTATGTGAAGAAGGCGACAGCGACGAGACTACCGATCGTCTCTGCTTTGGTCACTCCGCCGGTCACTCACCGGAAAGAAGAAGGCCCCATCAAGATACGCCCGAGGTAGAGGAAGAAGCGAGTGGAGGAAGAAGCTTGGACCTGGCCTCGCCCAAGAATATTGAATACGTAGATCCGAGGAAAGAAATGAGGGATCTCTTGGGTGGGCTTGACCAAGTGGCAAATTTGAAAGTGGCTAAAACTAACGCCGAGTATGCAAAAAGAATAGAAGAAGAAAACAAGAGACAAACTCGGCTATGGGAGGAGAGACGAGGAAAGAATAAGAAAAGATGAAGGCTGCCCGAGGAAGGCATATGAAAAGAAAAAGAAGGCGGTGACGACGAGAAAGAAGAGAAGAAGATCTTGAACAAGATGAAAGAAGGAGACAAATAAGGAGATGAAGTGTTGTTGTCCAACCCTTCGTGTATTTTATTATGTAAATACATACAATGTAAGTCTTACGTAATAAAGCTATAAATTCTTTATTTTTTGTGAAGACAATTATATGCTCACGATACACCTTGTAAACAGATTGTGTTAAGTACAAGAATGATATGATCAATAAAAAGATTGATTATGCGCATACATTCTATGTCAATACACTATCTCGTATGTATCTTTGTTATTTGCATTTTTGTATGGTTTAAGTTTTGGCATCATCAAAAAGGGGGAAATTGTTAGGAATTTTATTGTTTAGATTTTGATGAATGCCATGTAAAACTTAGAATAGAAAGTTGGCACCCCAATTCTTGTTGTAAAATGCATTGTAATAAATAGAGTGGCCAAGCCGAGTTAAGTCGCCTACGCCTAACATGCAAGAAGGCAATCAAGACTTGAAGGAAGACTCATTGAGAGACAATTTGAGTATGGCAAAGAGAAGAGTAGATGGGAACTCTATCAAGAAGCGGTGAGATGCAATTGAGTGGAGCATCATCAAGTCAACTCAAGAAAAGCCAAGTCTCAAGTTGAAGTGAGAAGAGTCATCCATGATTGGAAGGCGACTCTAAGTCACCTGGGGAAAGCAAGGAAATGCGGTCAAGTCGAGATAATCAAAAGATCCGTTGCACGAGAAATCAAGAGAATTACTTAAACAAGTAATATCTCCATACCACCTTTCTCGAGTGCTCAGTCCCGAGAAGCGTGCAAAAGGAATGAACCAATGGGAAGCACTACACCGTGTCGAACTCGAAAAGGTGAAAGAACAATTCATACGAGGAAATGGCAATTCCAAGAAGCGCAACAAGACAAGCCAACGATTGCAAGTGACTTTCAAAAATAAGCCTATCTCTTCAACGGGCAAATTTTTGAAAGTTCACTATAAAAGGCGAGGAGTTTGTTTGAGAAGAATGACACATATGTGAGATATACAAGCATAGTAGAAAAAGCAAAAACATTCTCAATCCTCAAGCCTACATTACGAAGAACATCAATCCAACACTCACTGTGAAGGAAAGATAACTTCAATCGGTTGAAGAGGAAGATCTGAAAACAAAGGGGTCTACATTCCGGGAAGGATTGTAGGAAGGTTCAAGGTTGAGCCAAGTCTTAAGCTTTTGGAGGGCTTCGTGATCAAATCCAAAGAGCTTGAGCAAGTGAGTCAGTAGCAAAGCAAATGCCTGTGAAGAAGGCGAGTCGTCACGAGAAGCCACCGAGTGATCAAGGCATCTCCGGGACGAGTCCCAAAGGATCAAGTCGGTGTGTGATCAAGACTTGTATCCGGACTGTTACCACTTTGTAAACCGATCATTACCTAGTGGATTCCTCCGGGAGTTGGAGAAGAGAGGAGTAGAAGAATTACCCCATCTTGAACCTCTATAAAAATTTCATTGTGTCATTTACATTTCAAACTTTAATTCTTGCATTTTTAACTGTTTATATCTCACGATAAATTTGCTATCCACTTGATAAATTATAAGTACTAAACCAAGCACTAAGTTCTTGCTCAATCAAACTTAAGGGTGTTAAGTCTTCCTTCAATAAAAACAAAACCACAAAATCGAGTTAATTTAGAGCCAACAATGAGTTACTTCATCAACAAATCGATTGAGTCATTGAGAGATTAACTCTACTGAGTGACTAAATTGACTGTCCTTCAAGGACACAAATTGCAGTAGTATCAACTCGAATTTTTAAAAGGACTAAATCGAAAATTTGGTAAGGTTTATTCAACCCCCTTCTAAACCTTACACTTACACCCCTTGGGACCTACAATTAGTCCCCATGGGAGTTTTCATGTGCTTTTTATTGTCCAACCCAAACCTTTTAACAAGGTTTTTGGCATACTTGTTCTGAGTTATAAAAATCCATTTGTCAAACTATTTAACTTGAAGACCAAGAAAATAGTTCAACTTACCAACCATGCTCATTTCGAACTCAGAGGACATGTACCCAATAAATTCATCAAGTTTTTGTTTAGAGGTTGATCCAAACACTATGTCATCAACATAAATTTGAGCAATGGTGATACCATTCTTAAAATTTTGGATGAACAAGGTTTTATCAACACTTCCTCTTTTATAGCCCTTATTACACAAAAACGTGGTTAACCTATCATACCAAGCTCGAGGAGCTTGTTTCAACCCATACAAAGCCTTTTTCAATTTGAAAACATGGTTTGGAATGTGAGGATTTTCAAAACCCTTGGGCTGTTCAACAAACACTTCCTCATTTAGAAAACCATTCAGGAAGGCACTTTTGACATCCATCTGAAATAATTTGATTTTAAGCACACACACAAAAGCAAGAAGGAGTCTTATGGACTCAAGTCTAGCTACAGGAGCAAAGGTTTCATCGAAGTCCACCCCTTCTACCTGTGTATAGCCTTGAGCCACTAGCCTAGCCTTGTTTCTAGTTACGTTACCAAGTTCATCAGTTTTGTTTTTGAAAATCCACTTGGTTCCAATAACATTAGAACTTTCAGACCTTGGTACAAGATTCCATTCAAATTGTTCCAGTTCAGACTGCATGACATTCACCCAATATTCATCAAGAAGAGCTTCTTTAACATTTTTGGGTTCAGTGAGAGAAGTAAAACAGATAAATCTTACCATTTCTCTGTAATTAACTTTCTCTTTACCTCTTGTCTTAATGCCTTCAGTCACTTGCCCAATAACTTGATCCACTGGATGGTTCTTTCTTATCCTGCTTGGTGGTTCTTTTCTGGTTTGATCAAAGATATCAAACTTAGTTCCTCCATCATCATAAGACTCAGGGCCTGCTTCAGCATCTATCTCTGGTGTGGAATTGGATGTTGTAACATCAAAATCTGCTGCGATATTTGTCTCTGGTGTGGATATAGATGTTGTGACATCAGTCTCCCCAACATCAACTTCTTCTGCAACTTCTTCATTGTTCTCTTTGGATATATCTGCAAAATCTTTAGTACCGTCTACAACAACATTTATAGATTCAATGAACGTACGAGTTCTCATGTTGTAAACCTTATAGGCCCTGCTATTTACAGAATATCCCAGAAAAATTCCCACATCACTCTTAGAATCAAACTTCCCAAGATGTTGTCTGTCATTAAGAATGTAACAAACACATCCAAACACATGGAAGTAACTTAGATTAGGTTTCTTACCTTTCCAGATCTCGTAGGGTGTCATATTAGTACCAGGACGTAAATGAACCCTATTGATGATATAACACGCAGTACTCACAGCCTCAGCCCACAGTTTGGGTGAGATTTTCTTGGAATTAATCATGATCCGTGTCATTTCCTGAAGAGTTCTATTTTTTTTTTTTTCTGCAACTCCATTTTGCTGAGGAGTAATGGGTGCAGAAAACTCATGGAATATTCCAAGTTTTTCACAAAATTTAGAAAAATTGACATTTTGAAATTCTCTACCATGATCACTTCTGATCCTCCCAATATTGAACCCTTTTTCATTGTTCAATCTAAGGACCAGTTTTTTGAAAACAGAGAATGCGTCAGATTTTTCTCTTAAAAAGTCAATCCAAGTAAACCTGGAATAATCATCAACACACACAAACACACACTTCTTCCCACTTATATTGGCGACCTGCATAGGTCCCATGAGGTCCATGTGAATAATTTCCAGACAGTGTGAGGATCTGAGGTGTTGTAACACCTTGTGTGCTTCCCTTTTTTGTTTTCCCAGTTGGCAAGGACCACACACCCCTGAGTGGTCTTTGTCAAGTTTAGGAACACCTAACACAGCTCCTATTTTAATAAGGTTCAACATACCACGAAAATTCATGTGTCCTAACTTTTGGTGCCACAATTCAGTGTCATTTAACGAAGATTTATTGCACACAAGAGAAGTATTGAAACACTGAACTTGTTCCTGTATCAGATAACAATTATCAGAGGATCTGTTACCCTTCAAAATGCATTTGTCACTTTTATCAAAAACATCACATATTTTTATCAAATATCACAAGCAGATCATTATCACAAAGCTGACTGATAATGATAAGGTTGGCTTTTAGACCCTCAACATTCAAAACATTTTTAAGAGAAGGAAGACCAGACACATTCAAGGTTACTTTTCCCAAAACTTTTCCTTTTGCTCCATCACCAAAAGTAACCAACCCATTTTCATGTTTTTCAAAATCAGTCAATTTTTCCAGTTCTCTGGTCATATGATGGAAGCATCCACTGTCAAAGTACCAGGATTCAGTTACATTGGCTTTCAAAGAGGTGTGCACAATATAGCAAGAGAATTCATCCTTTCTAACCCAGATTTTCTTGGGTTGATTTGATAAATTTATTTTAAAACGAGGAGTGCTTCTTTGCTGATGTTGATACACTTGAGATTGCACCCTGTCTTGCCTAATGTGTTTTTGAAGACGATAACACTTAGGTCTTATGTGGCCAGGACGATTGCAATAATGACATATAGGAACAAAGCCATTGTTTCTTTTCCTAGTTTGACCAAAGGATGTCCCTTCTTTAACAAAAACAATATTAGAAATTTTCTTTTTATTCACAATGTTTTTGTTAAAATTAGAATTGAAGCCAATACCTGCCGACCTTGTTGAGATTTTCCTTGAGATAGAATTTCATCTAATCTCCCTTTTCCAGAATTCAGTTTCTTGACAGTGTTGGTCATGTTACTGAGTTCTTCCTTCACTTTAATGAGTTCTTCTCTCCTATCGGTAGCAAGTTTCTCCAATTTAATCACTTCACCCTTGAGTAACTCTTTTTCAGCAGTAAGAGATACGACCTTATTTTCCAGAGTTTCATTTGTCTTGCTGACAAATTCGCATTTATCAAGCATCTTTTGATAAATTCTTCTTAGCTCCTCATTTCTTGACTCTTCATCTAGATCGGAGTCATCATCTGAACTTTCAGTGTCGGGATTGTTCTTTTCTGCAGGAAATACAGAATTTAGACATGTTTCAATAAAAGGAAAGCTAGAGTTATATCTGATTCTCATCGACTGCACTGAAGATTGCATTGAGAGCCTTTGAGTTCGAATTACCCAGTTGGTCCTCAGCAGTTGTCCATTGAGTTTCATACTTTGGAACATTTTTGCCATCAACGACTTCAGTAGGTGGTGTCCAACCAGTCAGGATGGATTTCCAAGCACGTTCATCTACAGATTTGATGAATGCTCTCATTTTGGCTTTCCAGTAGGAGAAATTGGTTCCAATGAGAATAGGTGGTCGAGAGATAGAGCTTCCCTCACGATAGATGTCCATGTTAGCAACATATATAGAAATAGCAGGATCACACTAATAAGGATTAGCGGAAGGCTCTGATACCAATTGATAGAATCTGACGCCTTAAAACTTTATACAAATCAGATACTAACGGTGTTATATGTTAATGTTGTAACACTGGACCAAACAGCACAAGTACACAGCGGAATAAAAATGACACGGTGATTTTTTACGTGCTTAGATTCCTCAATCTTAATGCACGAGGCCACTCCCAGAGAAAAAACAATCTAATATTAGAAAACAACAGTTGTTACAAATACGACTGGATTTACGTAAAGCATAAAGACTCCATCTTTATCTTATACACCAACACTCATATCAAACTAATATTCTTGATTGATTCTTCCAAAAAGCCTCAACCTTGTTGGAATCCCTCTAACTTCAAATCCCTTGAATGGTTGAGTCGATCCACACCGTAGATCTTCACCGTCTTCTCCCGAAGACTAGAATAATGATACAAATATTTCTTGAAGAAGAGCAATAAGCTCAAATGGTATTTTCTCTTGGTTATCTTCTTCAAATGTTGAGTTCCCTTTATATAGTGAATTGAAAACGATCCTCACATGGTAGAATCGATCCTCTCGTGGCTGGAATCAAAGACATGCAGATTTCCAGCTGGAGTTACAAAAACTATAAAAGGAAAACATCATAATATAAAACCTTTCCTTATGGGTAAGAACAAAGACACAAGGAAAGAGTTTAAATGGCAATTAAATAGGCTGAATAATTCTAGATAAGGAATCCAAGATAATCAGCAAGCTACTCGAAATAGATTATATGCCATTAAATAATCACAGAGAATCTGGCAAGATATCAGCCCTGATTTGCGCAGAAGGTGTTGCACTGCAGTGTTACAACACTGGATTTTGCACTGTGCAGATAAACACAAAATTGTCAATCCTCATAACATTAACACTTTTTCTTTTTGAAAGCAATATAAATCTGCAATTCTTTTCTTTTTTTGAGGAAATTTAAATCTTCAATCTTATTACTACACAATATGTATCGGTGTATAGAAAACTTTGAGTGTTTAAAGAAATATTTGATATGAGAAGTATATTTGAAGGGCACAAGCTGTATTTTAGATCCCTCAATAATTTTTTTATTTTTGGTACATTAATTAGTTTTGCTCCTAATTTTGAAAATGGTACAAGAAAAAACATTTTAATATCTTTAGGCATAGTGTTTTCAAGAGCTATTGGGACTCAAATTTTCCATATATGTTATTAAATTCAATATATACAGGGAATGCTTGGTCCATTATATTTAAGCAACTTTAGGAAAAGAAAAGCCTCTTATTTAATGATTTTTTTTATTATGTTGGTTTGAAATTACACGTCATACTAATTAAGCAATTACTTCATGATGGAATATGATCTAAACTCCAATATATACAGCACCTTTATCTTTTTTTAGTGCTATAAATGATTAGAAAACTTTGTGGCTCAAAACACTTTTGGAAATTTAGCTACACACTTAGGAATTTTAACATGACTAATTAAATGGGCTGAAATCTGAATGTTCTAATTGCGGCTCTCTTTTAGATATTTTTCTTGATGCAGGGTTATAGTCATCTACATCATCACATTTTTTAAATGTCATATTTGATAAATAATATATAGGATAAATAAATAATGAATAAAAGTTTTATTTTTGTAAAATAAAACATTTGCCATCATCCAAATACCCTATATATATAATATATCGGTGTGTATAACATGAATTTCCTTTCCTTTTGCTAATTGAGTTTAGTTTATCATGTACATATGGATACTTCATGATTTGCGAATATTTATGTCACATCGTTTTCTCATCTACCAAATGATAATTTTGATCCACACCACCTTTAGGATTACTATACAACTATATATATGATAATAAACTTACTTATTAAACATAAATTGTTGTTTTATATAGTAAGTATAAATTCACCAATGTCAGTTTAGTACCGGTTTAAATTAATTAGTATATTATTAAGTCCAAATAAAACATTTAAATGTAATATTTTTAAGTACCTGAAAATAAAATTATGTATTCTTACTTTCTTAGTTGAAGAGAGCTAAGTGCACATTTTCATAATTATTTAAGAGGGCAATATGACAATAATACTATATAGTTGAGTAGGCCAAGTGAAATTCACCCTTGAAAAAATGAGTGATGACGATTCAGGCCATCGGGTTAGGTTCGTGTTTAGTTTTGGACTCGAAATACATTAAAGAAAATAAGTAAATATATAACTACGTTTTAGGCAAATTAGTAATATCGTGTCAAATTCATATTAAACATGTGGTGTTTGTGTTTGTCTCAATTACTTCAAGTTAGGTTCGTGTTGTGTTTTCTATCGTGGCACTCCTAAAAAAAATCACATTCAGCAAGCAACTACGTCATCAAATGACGCAAGACACATGACGTCACTCTGTTTAATCTTTATCGAACCACAACATATTTTTCTTCTCTATCTCCCTTCCTCTGAACCTTCCTTCAACATATCTCTCTTTCTCTCTCTCTCTTTTAACAACCAAAATAAAAGGGATCAGCAAAACCCTATTACTTCAGATCCTAGATCTCACACAATCAAAACCTCTAGTACAAGAATTTAAAAAAGAAAAAAAAAAAAGAAGAGAAAAATGGGTAGTTTGAGTGAAAGTATACATGCAAAAAGGAAAAGGGTTATAGTTGAGCTTGTTAAAGGCAAAAAAATGGCGACCAAACTCCAAACCCTTCTCCATAAACCAGTTAAAGATCATGGGACTGTCTCAGCTGAGGATCTTGCCCTCAAAATCTTGACATCTTTCACTCAGTCTCTTTCTGTGCTGACCGCCTCCGCCCAGATGTCCGCCGTTGATGGCGGCGGATCCGACTCTTCCGGCGGGTGCAAGAAGAAGCCGGGGGTCAAAGATCGGAGGGGTTGCTACAAGAGAAGGTCAGATTGAATATTGTTTACATTGGTGATTGGAGTATATATGTAATAATAGTACTAGTACTAGTAGTAGTAGTAGTAGTAATAATAATAATAATAATAATAATAATAATAATAATAATAATAATAATAATAATAATAATAATAATAATAATAATTTTTTAGAATATTTATAATTTTCTTTTAGAATATTTATAATTTTTTTTTAAAAGAATTCTTCATAATAAGTTGACCGACATTGAGGTTGCATGATAAATGTAATTATACTGCTTTTTCTCTTTTATTTTTTCATGAGTTATAGGAGATGTCAGGTAGGGAATAAATTTCAAAGAAATAAATTACTCAATAGGTTCGAATCTTGACCAACAACACTTTTGCATATGGGCCAACGATACCATTTGACCTACAAGTCTCATAGTTTTATTTTTATTTTCCTAATTTTTTAGTTCCTTCAAATGGGATAGCTCATTGATATATTAACGTATATACTAGTCTTCACAATATTTTGATCATCATGATTAGGGTTATTAAATATGAAAATAAACTATTTTTGCATAAAATTATAGTAATTATTTTCTTCAAAAAATCCCGACATCTTTATTTAATTTCTAATGTTTAGTTTATTCTTTTGACAAGCTTAAATTAATATATATATATATATATATATATATGTGTGTGTGTGTGTGTGTGTGAATAATTGAGGTGAGTACGAACAAGGAGCTCACACAAGGCTTATATTGAATGATTGATCTCTAGACAATATTACTAAAAATTAGGGTTCTTGAAATAATAAGCACGTTTTATTAATGTTTAATAGTTTTAGACACGCCAATTGATAGATAAAACAAACAAATTTAAAGGGGTAGTTGTCGTTTTCGTCTTTACAATTTCCCGGCCAAATTAACTTTTTTAGGAATATATTTTATTTAATTTGCCGTATAAAAGGGGTTGAATATCTTTTGTTGACACATACTTTGGTACATGTGTGTGTGTGTGTGTGTGAAGTTAATTTATACTTGATTTTAATATATGTTTGTGCAGAAAGACTAGTGATTCATGGATGACAATATCTCCAGTGATGGAAGATGGTTATGCATGGAGGAAATATGGACAAAAGGTTATCCTGAATTCTGAATATCCAAGGTAAATATTGTTACATAAATAGCTGCTTAATTTCTTTTTATCATGATTGATTATGAGAACTAGCCAACATAGTTTAATACATAGGGTTGAAAAACGAACCAAATCACTCGATACACTACTCGACTCAAGATCAATCATTAAAAGTTCGTTTGTGCTTGGTTCATTAACATAACATATTTTTTTCGTTCGATAAAGTGTAAAGTTCAGCTCGAGCTCGACTCGATTGGTAAAATAATAAAATATGTGTAGAAATATCAAGCGACTCGTGTTCGACTCGACTAAAGCTCGTTCATGTTTTGAAGCTTGTATTGAAGCTCAACAAAAATGGGAACAAACTTGAACAATATTATATTCGATACTCGATTTGTTTACACCCTAATAATATCATACTCATCATATATATACAGTGTCAAGAATGCACTACAAGAAAAAATCAATTTACCTACAGAAAAAATTGTGGGTGTGTATTAAGATAACGTAAAAGTGTAGGTAAAATCGTTGTAGATAAATATTTACTAAAATATTTTTGTCGGTAAAATTTAAAAATTATTGGTGATTTAATTTGTCATAGAATTGGTCGATATAATTTGAGAAAGAAAAATATTTTTTATTTTGTCGGTATTCTCGTAGGTAACAATAAATTTAATTACAAGACTATTTATATCTGTAAATTCAATCGGTAAATTAATTGGTTTTTTAGTGATACAATGATCACCAATATCCTTTTTCATCTATCACCATCACATTAAACATTGATGTTTGTTGCACATCACCTACCCATGTATGAT
Organism: Rehmannia glutinosa; assembly: GCA_016081115.2. Classification (NCBI taxonomy): domain Eukaryota; kingdom Viridiplantae; phylum Streptophyta; class Magnoliopsida; order Lamiales; family Orobanchaceae; genus Rehmannia; species Rehmannia glutinosa. The sequence goes on from CM071936.1 coordinate 103,804,103, forward strand.
ATATACAAGCTTATTAATTATAATCTTTTTTGCTAATTTGTTTTGTATTGTACCAGGTGCTATTTGAGGTGTACCCACAAGTATGAAGGTTGCAAAGCCACAAAACAAGTGCAAAGAATCAAAGAAAATCCAGTCTTATACCAAACCACATACTTCAATCACCATACTTGCACTGATACACCAATTAGGGCCCCACCACTCATTGTGGGTTCGGATCCTGTGGAACCCAACCTACTCAGTTTCCAAACAATTACCCAATCAAAGCAAGATGATCATGATAAATATTCCACAAACCCTATCCTGATGATCAAGAAAGAAGATCAATCTAAAGAAGAGGCACAAATTAGTGAAGATGTATCTGATGCAAAATCATCAGTGGATCTATGGCAGGAATTTATCGGATCAGAATCCTTTGGTTTTCAATATTCATGTGGGCCCATCAGTTTGCATGAGCTTGATATGGATGTTAATCAGTTTGGTGATTTAGACACTTTCCACTTTGATGAGATATATTGAGTTTCTCATTCACATTATATATATAGTAAATATTGTATACATCAATGTTGTCGTGAATAATTTATTTCCTCTATTGGAAGTTATTTCCTCTAGTGGAAGTGGTCATAGAGTCAAAGACATGATCTAGCTATTGGTTACTTTTTGCACAAGTATATACATGATCTTGATAAATAATAGTAATAATATTTTTGCGAATCCTAAAATGCAAGTAAAAAACTAAAGTCAGAAAATAAACGATAAATAAATTTAACATGGAGGGGGTGAATAGATAGATATTCCTGATTTTCCGATATATGCCCTCTTTTTCGAAGAAAATGAAGAAGAAAATAGAAGTGCAGAAAAATAAATCAACACACGATGATTTATAGTGCTTCAACCACCCATCTAGAGCCTACGTCCACTACCACCTGATATGTCCGAGTGGATTTCGAGCGGAAATTTTTTATTAATTAATACCAAACAATTACAACTTCACATTGAAGAGCACCAAACTCTTCTTAGACCAACACTTATGAAGAGCACCAAACTCTTCTTACAACAATGAAGAGCACCAAACTCTTCAACACCTAATGAATCAACCAAATGTGTTCTTGCCAAAAGAACACTTAACAAGCATGTCTTGTTTTAGATGATTTGATCAATCAAGATTACAACTGAAATAAAAGTATACAACTTTGTAAGTGCAAGTGTAATCAAGAAAGAAAGTCTAATAAGAATGATGTGAAAATTTAGTGATTAGGCTATTACAACAAGAGTATGAAAATAAAAGCTTTAGAAGTTTGATGAATATTTCTTGTTGTGATGTAGAGTAATGTATTGTTTTTTATCCTCCATAGCTTCATCTATTTATAGAAGAGCTCCAAGATGTAGTCGTCAACGTAGAATCCTCCTAATTTACTTTTATCCGCAAAAGAAAGATCAAAAAAACTCCAAGAAATGGTTAATAAATGAAAATTAGCAATAATTTCCTAAGAAGTGTTTCTGCAACGGATATAATTTATTGTCAAAAGACTATAGCGATCGGTCGCTATGTTGAAAATTCGAATTATTAGACCGTTGAATAAAGTTTTGACATAGTATGTGATTGACTTGTGTTTTGCATGTATTTTGGGCTTAATATTGGCTAGAATGTGTTGATATGCATTCATTATATGAGTAAATAGGGTTTTATTCATGTTTTGTGGAAAAGGATTACGCTTTGCTCATTTTGTAGGAATTTATCTATATTTGTAGCAGTTTGGCCACAAATCGGGCATTGCAATCGCCAATACTTGACATGTTAGATGAAGTTTGGAGTCGGATCAAGGAGAAGTTGGACGAACCGGGCAAGAAACGGAAGGAAATAGCCAAGTGTTCAATGATACAGGTGAGCACGGACAGGGCGTGCTTCCCTAGCACGCCCGTGCTCGACCTATACCTGAAGAAGAGAGTGTTCGCCTATAAAGACGGGCGGCCCGTGCCATATGGGCACGCCTGCTCTTCCCAGTTAATTGAACAACCTGTTCGGCACCCAGCACGGGCTGCGCGTGCCAAAGAAGCACGGTCGTGCTCTTCTGCGGGAAAAACAGAGTTTGACTCGTCTCGACTAGGTTTCGACCCAAATGAAGTACAAATATACACTGGGCGGCCACAAATAAGAATATGTTTGATACATGTTTTTATCTTAATTTTGATGATTTCATTTTTACACCAAAAAATGTTTTTAATTGTTGTCCAAATACTCCTAAATAATTTAATATGGTTTTAATATTTTCCGGAGTATTTCTTCAAGTTTTATTTCAGATAAAATTGGACAACACTTTTAATGAATTTGCGTTTATATGTTTCTACTTCAAAATAAGGTTTCTAAATGTTGTCTAAATACTCCCGATTGGTTAAAATATTTTTACTAAATTTTCGGAGTATTTCTTGAGTTTTATTTTCGACAAAAATTGGACAACATTTCTGTCTCTTGTCGACCGTCATCTATAGGGCAACCCGTGCACTGAAGATGATTTTTGAAACAGAAAATGAGACGGAAGAAAAATCAAGCGGAGTCGACCGGTCGCATCAGGCGTCGGCCGCCTCGCCCAGTCGGTCGACGGCACTGCAAGTTCGTTTTGAAACGAACTTCGTATTCCTTAAAATGCAAATGAGGGGGACCGGCCGAGATGGGGGACGACCGGTCGAACCCTACGTCGACCGTCGCCGCCCGTGTTAAATGTTGATATGTTCTTTCAAACTTCTATTTCTGCGCGACCGGTCGCCCTATGCTTTGACAGCAAAAATATGACTGTTTGACAGCAGACATATTTCCTTAAAATGTGTGATTGATTTCTAATAGCTATATTCTTGATTTTAATTGTATTTTTCTGTAGATTTTCAATCCCCAAGAGGAGCCTATGCTTGATCAATCATCTCCTATAAATAAGGAAGTTTTGGAGCAACCTTGACAACAATTGAGATACAACACAACAAGATACACTTCAAGCAATTATTTGTTCTTCATTGTCATTATTCTTGTTGTAAATTGCCTAGCTTATCACTTTCACATCCTTGAGGTCTAGGCTATTCTTGATTACACTTGCACTCAATTGTATAATTCATTATCGAGTTGTAATCTTGAATTTTTGGGTTATCATTCAACACAAGATATCCTTGTGAGTGTTCTTGTGGTAAGAACACACTTGGGTGAACTAGGTGTTAGGTGTAAGAAGATTGTGGTAATCTTCTTGTTGAGGTGTTGAAGATGTTTGATACATGTTTTTATCTTAATTTTGATGATTTTATTTTATCACCAAAACAATGTTTTTATAGGTTGTCCAAATACTCCTAAATGATTTAAAATGATTTTAATATTTTCCGGAGTATTTTCTCAAAGTTTATTTTCGTCTAAATTGGACAACGCTTTTAATGATTTTACGTTATTGGGTTTTCACTCTCAAACGATGTTTCTAAATGTTGTCCTAATACTTCCGATCGGTTTAAAATGTTTTTACTAAATTTTCGGAGTATTTCTTGAGTTTTATTTTCGACACAAATTGGACAACATTTCTGTCTCGTGGTCGACCGGTCGCCCTATAGGGCAACCCGTACCTGAAGATGTTTTTAGAAACAGAAAATGAGACGGAAGAAAATAACAAGCAGGTCGACCGGTCGCCCTGGGCGTCGACCGGTCCGGTCGACCGGTCGCCCAGCGGTCGACCGGTACCTGCAAGTGTGTTTCGAAACAGAACTTTTAATCCTTGCAAAATCCATGAGGGGGACCGGTTGGGGTGATGGTCGACCGGTCGAGGTAGACGTCGACCGGTCGCCCTGTGTTATTTTGCTGTGTATTCTTTTCAACGTCTATTTCTGTGCGACCGGTCGCCCTATGTTTTGACAGCAAATTTCTGACCGTTTGACAGCAGACAAACTTTCCTTAAATTGTGGGATTGATTTCTAACAGCTATATTCTTGTTTTTAATTGTATTTTTCTGTAGATTTTCAATCCCCAAGAGGAGCCTATGCTTGATCAATCATCTCCTATAAATAGAGGAAGTTTTGGAGCAACCAAGATAACAATTGAGATACAACACAACAAGATACACTTCAAGCAAACACTTGGTCTTTCATAGTCATTATTCTTGTTGTAAAATTGCCTAGCTTATCACTTTCACATCTTTGAGGTCTAGGCTATTCTTGATTACACTTTGCACTCAAATTGTATTATTCATTATTGAGTTGTAATCTTGATTTTTGGTTATCATTCAAACACAAGATATCCTTGTGAGTGTTCTTGTGGTAAGAGCACACTTGGATGATCTAGGTGATAGGTGAAGAAGATTGTGGTAATCTTCTTATTGAGGTGTTGAAGAATTTGGTATTCTTCAAGGTTGAAGATTGTGGTAATCTTCATAAGGTGCCGTTGAAGGAAGATTGTGGTAATCTTCAAAGGGAGATTGTGGAAATCTCCAAAGGTGGTATTGAAGAAGAGTGTGGTGCTCTTCAAGGTGTTGTAAGTTGAATTTGTATTAATTTTGGTAATTAATAAAATTCTTTTTCTTTTCGAAATCCATCCCTGGGATATCTTTGGGGTGGTAGAGGATTAGGCCCTAGGTGGGTTGAACCTCTTTAAATCAACGTGTGTTGTTTACATTCCGCACCTTTATTATTTTGTTTGAGCATTCGATTGTTAAAAGAGGGCGAAATCGAAAAGATGGAGATAATCTATTCACCCCCTCTAGATTATCGTGAGCCGCTGGACTTACAAGTGGTATCGAGCCAAACTCTTTGGCAAGCTCGTTTCACATCGCGAGTGAAGAGAAACGATCGACGGCTGAACGAAGCTCATCTTTCCGCACCTCCACCACCAAGCCACCTCGGTTTGATTCCAAAAATTTTATATTTTGGAAAGAAAGAATGGAATGCTATTTACAAGGTTGCGGGTTCGATATTTGGAACACCGTCATCAATGGAGAATCCATTCCGATGAAAGATACACCACACACCTCAAAAAAGGCTTCAAAGAGCTTAATGATGAAGAGAAGAGAATCATCTCCTTAAACGGTAAGGCTTTAAATATTTTGTATTGTTCATTTACTAATTTAGAATATGAACATATTGTAGGAATAAAGTCGGCACATGGAGTATGGCAAAAATTAGAAGCCATCTATGGAGTATTTGCAAATGAAAAGAGTCAAACAAAAGCATCTACTTCTCAAGATCATACAAGCTCAAATCTAAGGAATAAGCCTCCTACAACTTCCAATTATGAAGAAGTTGAATATTGTTTTATGGGCATCAATGAAGAAAATGAGGTATGTCTTAAGCCCTCTACTTCTTATGATATTGTTATTCAAAATGATTATAGTGATTTGCAAAATGATTTTGATGATCTTCAAGATGAATTCCAAAGCTTGCTTGTTAAGTATAAAAATTTGAAAAAGGAATTCAATATTTTGAAAAATGATAAGGATAGTTTATTTACTTCCTATGAATCACTATCATGTGCTCACACCACCACTCTTGATAAGGTTAGAAATCTTGAAATAGAAAATAGTACTCTTGTTGAGAATATTGATTGCATGAAAAAGGATTTATTAAAATCCAACTCGAGTACCAATAAAATGTCCAATATTGTTGATATTCATAATTGTGATAAAGGACTTGATCATAAGCCTAAAGTTGTTAATCATATGAAAAAGGATCAAGTCACTATGCATATTGGTCATTATGCTCCTAAATTACTACTTGTTTTTATTGTGGCAAAAAGGGTCATACGGCTAATTCTTGTCGGGCTAAAATAGCTCTAAATATTGTTGGAGACCTAAAAGTCTCAAAGCTAATCTTAAAGGACCCAAACACATGAGGGTACAACAAAACAATGTGCTATTAGGTACCCGGCAAAGCAAAAAATCGGAGAAAATTCATGCCACCAAGAAAACATCAAATGAACGTTTCATTTGATCAAAGAAGGAACTACTCTCAACAAAGCCAATTTCCAAGAAGAGCGTATAATCAAAAATGGGAAGAACACAATCCTTGGAAATGGCAAAGACATCATCAACAAGATGATTTTCAAAGAAGAAGAAACCATCAACCATGGGAAGGTAACAAACCTTGGAAATGGAGTAATCAAGGAAGTCATCATCAACAAAGTGACTTCCAAATGAGAAGATATCATCATCAACAATGGGAAAGACACAACCCATGGAAACGGCGAAATTGGTAAACCGTATCTCCCCATTTGTATATGCATTTTTATCTATGCATACTTTTAATTGTGTCTTAATTGCAAAATAAATTTTCAAGTATTTATTTTTAAAATAAGTCTCTTATATATTTATATGTTTCAAATTTTTTAAAAAAAAAAGACCTTGCATGATTTTCTAAAACTCTTGAGCATTTTATTAGACTTATGTGGCTTATTATCTCTTATGAAATCTTATAGCATAAGCTCTTTTGATATCTCATATTACTTGCCTACACTTGTATTTTCTATGCATATGTTGTCTAAGAATTGTGTAGGATACATACTTCATACTCATTGGCTATTACATCATCAAGTTTCTTAAACCATCGAGGTATGTCTACTCGTATTTTTTTTAACTCGATATTATGCTTATGCACATATCTTTCAAGATATTTCATTTTGACCCCTTAAGTGCCCCTAATTGATCTTGCAAATATTTTCTCTTAAAAGGCACTACGTGTTTAGTCTCGAATTTATCGTTTATATGTTTTCCAAGACCCATATTTGTTGGATATAGTCCAAACTTATATTTTTGCAAAGTTTTAAAACTTTTGGGGTGAAAAATCGAATTTTGGAAAACTCTGGGAGAAAGAAAAATCACCTGGGACGGTCATAGCGAGGCGACCGTCGCCCGCACCCTCGACCGTCGCACCCCACCTCGACCCGGTCGCCCAGGTTAATTTTTGCTCTTTAAAACACTCTGTCTTGATTCGTGAAATGACTCAAAAACATCCCCAAACCCTTGTTCAGCCGCATTTTTCCCTTTTCTTCAAAATCTTCAATTCTTCATCAATCCTTGAAATTTTTCTTGCTAATTCACTTCTTTTTGCAAGAATCTTACACATATGGCACCTCCAAAGAATTCCACGGTCAAAATCCCATCTCCAAGCGTAGAAGGGGCGGAGAGGGTTCGTCAAGAAATCGGCAAGAGGAAGCCGAACAAAGGGATATTCGAGCCGCTCAAAGAAACGTGGCTCAAGAAGGTGATGATGTTCAAAATCCCATTCTCTCTCGGGCCCAAATTACCGAGCTACGCGAACGATTTCGCTCCAAAATTGCCGTTGGGCGAAAGGTAAAAAATCCTTTGTTACTCAAGCCCCTAATTCCCACAATGTTCTTAATTTCATTCATAAATATGCGGAATGGTATTATGAGGACTCGGGAATGGGAGGAAAGTCGATTGCTCGGACTAAAATGTGTCGTTTTAGTTCTTTTACGAATGAGTATCCTACGATTAGAGGATTTTTGAGGAGCAAGGTTGGATGTATTTATGGGAACATGCTTATGTGTTGTATGATGATGATATTATCCAACTCTTTTATGCCAATATGTGGGTCGAATATGATAATGATAGAAAGCCGATTCATTGCCGTTAATTAAACATAAAGGGGTCGTCATTTTAGATGGACTCCCAATGATATTTGCCGGCTTTTACATGTTAGAGAAGGTGGTTGGGATTATTTCTCTTGTGGGACTTGGAATGATGAAATGTTGGGGGTGTCGATGAAAGAAGTCAAGACGTGTTGGGAGTATGGCCTAAGTATTCTTTGTTGGCAATGACACTTGAGCATCGCATTTTATCGGTCATTGTCGCATATTGCATTTGTGGTAAGTCGGAAAGATGCCTAGCAATATGGATTACTTTTTGACTTATAAGATTGCTAGGAGGGAACCACTTAACTTTGGTGCCATACTTATTCAATGTCTTATCGAGTCCATCACTCAAGGTAATAAGAAGTTGGTCATGGGAAATTGGATTTGTAAACTTCTTATTCAATCGGGACTTCCTTCGTCGGAGTTTAACTCGGAAGTTTTTCAAAATGACTTGACATTGATAATATCACCCAAATAGTCACAATGCGCAATAATATGGACATCCGACCTACCAAAATGGCTAGAGGCGAGAGGTCAAGAGTCCCCGATCCTAATGACATCTTTGATGACGCCGGGGCCGCAAGATTGGTGGAAGAAGGCGAACCGAGCAATCCGGAGGGTAATACCGGTGCTCAACCGCCTAGGAGGTATACTCAAGCCGAATTTGATGAGATGAGGGCTTTTCATGAGACGAGGTATGAGGCTTTGGAGCAAAAGACCTCTAAAATGCAAAAGTCTATCGGCAAGTTAAAGAAATTCATCAAGGACCTCATACCCGGAACTTGCTTCTCCTCGGATGAGGAATGATGTTACCCCACCCCCTTTACTTTCTAGCAATTTTCATTAATGATGTTTTGTTTTTTGATGAATTTGTGTAAAACTCATTTGTACTAATGATATTTGCTTGTTTTTCTTAAAAGGGTTAATATTGCAAGTTGATAATGACTTGTGGATGATCATGATTTTTGATGGAGTAATTGATGGTAAAAATACTCTAAAGCATTGTTTGATAATTGGTATGAAGTACTTGATGGTAAAAGTGCTTCTTTTATTGCTTTGTTATGAATAGTTGAATATGTTGGGAAATTTGATACATGTATTGTTGAAAGCATGACTTATTACTTGATGGTTGCTCTAATTTTTGGCATTTGTAATGCCTTGATCATTCTTAGCTTATCTCAATTGGGTTGAACCCTTGAGAATCTACTTTGAGCTTCTTAATTGATGAACATATTATTACGTATGGTGCATGTGATTTTTTAAGCTTTGAAATGAGGTTAATTGATGATATGAAAATTTTTTGGCTTGAATCATTTACAAAGGTTATATACAACCTCTTCTATTTTTCATGCACACAAAGTGTTTGTTAAAATGTCGCTATGAAAATTTCAACTTCTACATGATTCTCTCGCTTCCAAAAGTCTTCTATACTCATTGAGATCATGTTTTGGGAAATAAAACGAGCGTATGAACTCTTCATGATACATTTCTCCCATTTTCCTTTGTTTTTAAGCCTAAATTGCTCAATGGTTGATAAACCATTTCTTTGGCGCACTTTGATATACTTCTATGATGTTTCTATCATCCTAACATTCTTTTTGATGATTCCAAAGGGGGAGAAACAGGAAATTGGCTCGTTAGCTCAAAGAAGCTAATAAAAGCTCATGATAAAAGCTATAAGCTATGGCTCATAAAAGCCATAAGTTGTGATTTATTTTTAGTCCAATTGTTGCTTGATGGACTTATATTATTGTTTAATGTTGTTTTTGTGACAAGGGGAGCTTATAAGCTCTTGAACAAATTGTAAAAGCTAAAGTTTTTACCTTATGGATAATTGCTTTTACATTATTCTTGATATGCTTGTTGATAGGGGGAGCTTGAGCTTATTTTTGAAAATATTTACTCCCTACTTGGTTGCTTTAATATTTTTGGAAATTTCGGTTGCTTCCAAACGGTCAAATGTTTTTACCGGAAAATCATTTCTAAAATTGCTCTCTTAGTTTGTGTAAAAATTGTTTTGGTTTGTAATCATCAAAAAGGGGGAGATTGTTTGATACATGTTTTTATCTTAATTTTGATGATTTTATTTTATCACCAAAACAATGTTTTTATAGGTTGTCCAAATACTCCTAAATGATTTAAAATGATTTTAATATTTTCCGGAGTATTTTCTCAAAGTTTATTTTCGTCTAAATTGGATAACGCTTTTAATGATTTTACGTTATTGGGTTTTCACTCTCAAACGATGTTTCTAAATGTTGTCCTAATACTTCCGATCGGTTTAAAATGTTTTTACTAAATTTTCGGAGTATTTCTTGAGTTTTATTTTCGACACAAATTGGACAACATTTACTCAGGTCAATGATCGACCGGTTGCCCTATAGGGCAACCGTACTGAAGATGTTTTTAGAAAGCAGAAAATGAGACGGAAGAAAATAACAAGCGGTCGACCCGTGCTCACAGGCGTCGGACCAGTCGGCGGTCGGCCGATGGCGGCCAATGGCCGACCGTACACAAGTGTGTTTCAAACAGAACTTTTAATCCTTGCAAAATCCATGAGGGGGACCGGTTGGGGTGATGGTCGACCGGTCGAGGTAGACGTCGACCGGCGCCCGTGTTATTTTCTTTGTGTATTCTTTTTCAACGTCTATTTACGTGCGACCGGTCGCCCTATGTTTTGACAAATTTCGACCGTTTGACGGAGACAAACTTTCCTTAAATTGTGGGATTGATTTCTAACAGCTATATTCTTGTTTTTAATTGTATTTTTCTCAGTAGATTTTCAATCCCCAAGAGGAGCCTATGCTTGATCAATCATCTCCTATAAATAGAGGAAGTTTTGGAGCAACCAAGATAACAATTGAGATACAACACAACAAGATACACTTCAAGCAAACACTTGGTCTTTCATAGTCATTATTCTTGTTGTAAAATTGCCTAGCTTATCACTTTCACATCTTTGAGGTCTAGGCTATTCTTGATTACACTTTGCACTCAAATTGTATTATTCATTATTGAGTTGTAATCTTGATTTTTGGTTATCATTCAAACACAAGATATCCTTGTGAGTGTTCTTGTGGTAAGAGCACACTTGGATGATCTAGGTGATAGGTGAAGAAGATTGTGGTAATCTTTTTATTGAGGTGTTGAAGAATTTGGTATTCTTCAAGGTTGAAGATTGAGGTAATCTTCATAAGGTGCCGTTGAAGGAAGATTGTGGTAATCTTCAAAGGGAGATTGTGGAAATCTCCAAAGGTGGTATTGAAGAAGAGTGTGGTGCTCTTCAAGGTGTTGTAAGTTGAATTTGTATTAATTTTGGTAATTAATAAAATTCTTTTTCTTTTCGAAATCCATCCCGGATATACTGGGGTGGTAGAGGATTAGGCCCTAGGTGGGTTGAACCTCTTTAAATCAACGTGTGTTGTTTACATTCCGCACCTTTATTATTTTGTTTGAGCATTCGATTGTTAAAAGAGGGCGAAATCGAAAAGATGGAGATAATCTATTCACCCCCCCTCTAGATTATCGTAGCCGCTTGGACTTACAGAAGAGTGTGGTGCTCTTCAAAGGTGAAGATTGTGGTAATCTTCACAAGGTGCCGTTGGAGATTGTGGTAATCTTCAAGATGAGATTGTGGTAATCTCATAGGTGGTGTTGAAGAAGAGTGTGGTGCTCTTCAAGGTGTTGTTGTAAGTTGGTGTTGTATTAATTTTGGTAATTAATAAAATCTTTTTTTTCTTTTTGAAATCCATCCCGGATATACTGGGGTGGTAGAGGATTAGGCCCTAGGTGGGTTGAACCTCTATAAATCGATGTGCGTTGTTTACATTCCGCACCTTTATTATTGTCTTTGAGCATTCGGTTTGAAAAAGAGGGTAAAATCGAAAAGATGGATATAATCTATTCACCCCCCCTTCTAGATTATCGTAGCCGCTTGGACTTACAGAATACGCTGATTTTTACCCTAGAAACCAGAGAAAAAAGCAGTTTTCCACCGGAAACTTCGAGAGATCGATCAAGACCGCAACCACATCTTCGAGGATTGAAGATAGATTGAGAGATCGTCATCATCCCCGAGTCATTCATTCCATCGTATCGTTATTTCAATTAGTTAGATTTTGATTATGAATAATTTGTCTATGAATTGTTTATCTTCAATGTCTGGCTAAACATCTTGTGATTCCCGGGTTTGGGAGTAGGTTAATAAACACTTTTATGTGATGATTAAGAATAATTGAAGTTAATGTTTTCTTTCTCTATTCAAGTACTTTGCTTTAATTCTTGTTTTATCAAAAGGTCTTTGATCTAAACTTGTTTGATGTATTGATTCATAATTCTAACCGATGAGTTTCAATACTAGATCTTGAGTACTTGACACAAATAGATTGCATGATTGAGAAGTCTGTGAATATTTGTGAGATCTTTTAATCTTTTGAACTTTTGGGAGTTGGATATCTCATGTTGAGTAGAGATGCTAACATAGATATTCTAATCAACGCTTTTACATACATCTCGAGAGAGGGGGTAAATTACTTTTGTGATTGGCCTATAGAGAAGAATATGTTTAACCTTGGTTTGCTTAACCTGAGCATAAAAGTGGGATATTAATTGAAACCATAACCTAGGAATCCATCCATTCATACTTGATCTTTTAATCACTCTTACTTTGTTATTTTAGGATTAATTTCTGCTTTAGTAGTAATAAAACCAATTATACTTAATAAAAATAAAAAATAAAACGGTGATGGAAATTTTGCAATAATACGACAGATTTGTCGGGCAGTTGGTTAATTGGGGAAAATCATCAATTTTCTTTAGCAAGAACACCCCTATTCATCTTCACAATTCGGTCTGTGAGATCTTGAAAAGTATCCAAAAACAAAGATCCACTCGATACCTTGGACTCCCTATTGGAATTGAAGGTATAAAAAAGAAATGTTTAAATTTGTTTATGATGCTTCGAAGAATACACTCCATAGTTGGAAAAATAAATTATTGTCCATTGCTAGAAAGGAGGTTCTTATTAAATCAGTTTTGGAGGGTCTACCGGTGTTTGTGATATCTTTCTTTCGGTTGACAAAGGTTTTTTGTTCTGAACCGGACCAACTTGCAGCTAGGTTTTGGTGGGGGGAACAAGACTCTAAACATAATAAAGTTCACTGGAAGAAGTGGGATCTCTTAACTTTGCCTAAATCAGAAGGAGGACTTGGATTTCACGACCTTCACCTATTTAATGACGCCCTTATTGCCAAACAACTTTGGAGAATCATCACCCACCCTAACTTACTTGTTAGCAAGGTGTTTAAGGCTAAGTACTTCTCAGAATGAGGGATTCTTCGAGCAAAAACTGGACAGGATGCTTCATAGCTTTGGAGAAACTGGATGGTTGCTCGATACATGCTTGACAAGGGAGTCAGAAACATGATGGAGGATGGAACGAACAAGCTGGTGTGGATATTTTTTCTAAAAAATGAGATTTCTCAGTTGAATTGAAATACGAAATGCTCATCAAAGATAAAGTTCAGACTGCTCGAGCGATTGTATGCAGTAACTTTCTTCATAAATTCTCATGCATTTGGAAATGCAGCTGGAAGTTGAAAATCCTGAGAAACTTAAATTGTTCCTCTGGAGATGTTACATGCAAATTATTCCGACAACAACAAAACTCAGGGGTAGAGGGCTGTCTTTGGACACAATCTGTCATATGTGTGGGGAGGCTGAGGAGTCGATGGAACATTCTTTCTTACGTTGTCCAAGAGCTAAAAGAGTGTAACACCCCCTTAGTGGGATATTAATAATTCATTACTATTCAAGTAATATTCATTAGAAAGTCATCTAATAAATATTTGAGTTAATAAAAAAAAGATGGTAAGAAAAAAAAACTTAATGAATTATTGCAAGAATCCCATGACCTTTAATAAAGAAATACTAAGAAGAGTCATTAAAAAGTTCTTGTTCAAATAAAAGTCCACGCAAACTTGGAATACTTCCTATAAGGCTAAATTAATAAACTAAACTACTTGCGGAAACTATTTTCCGAGATTCCGCTACCATTATTGCTCTGCACAGCCTTGTTATCTTCTACGCCTACAATACACCCTTGTATTTATCTTGACTCCAGATAACGATATCCAAATCACCCAAACTTCTAGTGAATGAACGAGATTAATTGCCGTTCTTCGCTTTGCGAGTCAATTTTGTTTTTCTTTCTTCTTGAGAATCGCTATTCCGATCTGTTCGTTCTCTTCATGAGAGTGTAGGTTATTTCTATATATATATATATATATATATATATGTATATGGCTAGGATTAGACCACAACTTTTTGTTTTTATTCTTTTAGTCCCTATATTTTCCCCATCTAAATTGGAACATATGTTTCATAATTGACAACAAATACCCTCTATATTATTATTATTGTCAACATCATTGTTATTAAAAACAATTCATGTATATGCCTATAATTATCATAAGTTAATTAATCAATTATTAAAATCAGCATAAAATTAATATTCTAAAATAAATAAATAAATAAATGGGGCGTGACAATCTCCTATACCTTATAAAAGTTTCGCCCTCAAAACTTAAAACAACTCAGGTTACTTTTGTCTCATATCTTCTTCACGCTCCCATGTTGCTTCCTGAACTCTATGCTTCCTCCAAATAACTTTGACTAATGATATTTCTTTATTTCTAAGCTTCTTAACTTCTTGATCAACGATTTCAACAGGTTTTTCTTCGTAACTCAAATCTTCTCTAATTTGTACTGTCTGTGGCTGGATAACATGGCTCCGATCTGGAACGTACTTTTTCAACATAAACACGTGAAAGACATTATAGATAGCAGACATCTCCCCAGGTAGATCTAATTTGTAGGCTACCTTACCAATTCTCTCGCTGATTACATAAGGTCCTATGTAACGCGGACTAAGTTTTCCTTTCTTATCAAATCTCATCACTCCCTTCATTGGAGCTACTTTTATGATCACTGAATCACCTACTTCAAACTCAAATGGTCTTCTTCGTACATCTACATAGTTCTTTTGTCGGATTTGAGTCGTCTCAATCCTTTGACGAACAGTTCTTATGGCCTCAGTTGTTTCTTCTATAAAATATGTGTTTAGTCCCACCTATGACTATATTTCTTTCTTTTCTCCAACCCTAAACCAACATATAGGTGATCTACATTTTCTCCCATATGGCGCCTCATAAGGTGTCATTCCAATTGTTGCTTGGTAACTATTATTGTAAGCAAACTCTGCCAAACAAAGATATTTGCACCAACTCCCTATAAAATCTAAAGCACATGCTCTGAGCATATCTTCTAAAGTTTGATTCGTTCGCTCTGTCTTCCCATTTGTTTGAGGGTGAAAAGTTGTACTAAATCGCAACTTCGTTCCCATGGATGTTTGAACACACTCCCAGAATTGAGATGTGAATCGACTATCTCTATCAGAAATAATGGACTTGGGAACTCCATGAAGTCTAACAATCTCTTTAACATACAACTTAGCTAGTTGTTCCATTGAATATGTCATCTTGAGTGAAAGAAAATTTGCAGACTTAGTCAATCTATCAATGATCACCCAAATCGCATCATAGCCATTCGTTGTTCTTGGTAGTCCAACTATGAAGTCCATAGCTATGTCTTCCCATTTCCATTCCAGAATCTGAATAGGTTGTAAAACTCCTTCGGGTCTCTGATGTTAAACTTTCACTCTTTGACAAGTTAAACAGGTGCTGACGTACTTTACCACATCTCTCTTCATTCCGAACCACCAAAAGCTTTCTTTTAAGTCATGGTACATCTTGGTGGAACCAGGATGCATCGAGTAAGGTGTATTATGGGCTTCTTCTAATATTTGTTTTCTTAATTCTTCATTGTTGAGAACACATAAACGGTCGCCAAAGAAAATTACTCCATCAAATGATATTCGAAAACCTTCACTTCTTCCTTCTTGTACCTCTTGTTTAATCTTTTAAATGTCTAGATCCTCTTCTTGCTTCTTTTGAATATCACCAAATAGTTCCCAAAGTCCAACACTTCTTTCCTTAGTGGTCGGGGTAGCTTAGATAATGACATCAATGCATCCGCCACTCTATTTGCTTTTCCAGGATGGTAAAGAATCTCACAATCATAATCCTTAACCAATTCGAGGCATCTTCGTTGTCTCATATTTAAGTCTTTTTGGGTGAAGAAATACTTCAGACTCTGATGATCTGTGTAAATCTTGCACTGGACTCCATACAAGTAGTCTATCCAAGTCTTTAGAGCAAATACCACTGCTGCCAACTTTAGATCATGAGTAGGGTAGTTCTTCTCATAATCCTTAAGTTGTCTAGAAGCATATGCGATGACTTTACCTTTCTGCATAAGTACTGCCCCTAGGCCAATCTTCGATGCATCACTGTAAATTTCAAACCCTTCATCCCCTTCTGGAATAGTAAGAATTGGGGCACTTGTCAATCTCTTCTTTAGTTCGATGAAGCTTTTCTCGCAATCCTTGGTCCATTCATACTTCTTTCCTTTTCGTGTAAGTGTTGTTAAGGGAGAGGCAATCTTCGAGAAGCCCTTGACAAGCTTTCTATAATATCCTGCTAGTCCCAAAAAGCTTCTAATCTCACTAGTGTTATTTGGTCGACTCCAATTGTCTATAGCCTCAATCTTTGCAGGGTCCACCATTATCCCATCTTCAGAAATCACATGACCTAAGAAAGCCACTCGGTCAAGCCAAAATTCACACTTTGAGAACTTAGCATACAACTGATGGTTCTTAAAAGTCTGCAATACGATCTTTAGGTGTCCACTATGCTACTCTTGGGACTTTGAGTAAATAAGAATATGATCTATAAATATAATAACAAACTTATTGATGATTTCCTTAAACACTCGGTTCATCAAATCCATGAAAGTCGCAGGAGCATTCGACAACCCAAATGGCATGACAACAAACTCGTAATGCCCATACCTTGTTCGAAAGGCAACTTTAGGCACATCACTATCTCTAATTCTTAATTGATGATAATCTGACCGCAAGTCAATCTTGGAGAAGACTGTTGCCCCCTTTAACTGGTCAAACAAGTCATCAATTCTTGGTAAAGGATATATATTTTTGATAGTTACCTTATTCAACTCTCGATAATCTATACACATTCTCATAGATCCATCTTTCTTCTTTACAAATAATATTGAGGCTCCCCATGGTGAGTGACTTGGGCGAATGAATCCTTTGTCAAGGAGTTCTTGCAATTGTACTTGCAGTTCCTTCAGTTCTGTTGGAGTCATATGATAAGGTGCTTTTGATATGGGACCAGTACCGGGAATAAGCTTAATCTTGAATTCAATCTCTCTACTTTGTGGTAACACGGGTAACTCATCGGGAAACACTTCTAGATAACTGCAAACTACTGCTACTCCTTCAATCTTTTGTTTTTCTTCTTTATTTATATTCACCAGATTTGCTAAGAAGCCGGTGCATCCTTTACTCAACATCTTTTGCGCCTTTATAGCTGATAAAAAATTTATGGTCTTTTTCTTGGGTTCACCAATGAACTCAAATCGAGAATCGTCCTCAGGTTCAAACATTACTTTTCGTTTTCGACATTCAATGGATGCGTTGTACTTCCTCAAGAAATCCATTCCTAAAATCACATCATAGTCATGCATATCTAGCACTATCAAGTCACTATAGAGTTATCTTTCTGCAATACTCATTGGTACTGCATATAAAAAGTGTGTAGATATCATCACCTCCCTAGAAGATAGTGTTGTCAAAAATTTATAATCTAAGTTATCATGCGGTCTATCTAACTTCCTTGATAAAGAATTAGATATAAAAGAATGTGTTGCTCCAGTATCAAATAATACATTATCAATATGATTGAAGATGAGTATTTGACCTGTGACAACGGTGGAGGCCTCAGCAGCTTCTTCCTTGGTAAGGGAGAAACACGAGCCTTGGTAGTGGCTGATTGGGCCTCAAGTCTAGGGGCTGGTGGGGCTTCAAGTCTCCCCTGTTAATATGAGGTCCCTCAATTGCTGCATGCATCTGGTGGAGTCGAGCAGAATTGTTCTGGTATTGGCTACATTGTTGTTGTAGTTGAATGGACTTTGAAGGGCAAAACTTGGCTATATGTCCCTCCTGACCACACACATAACACCCATTTGTGCTCTGACGACACTCACCTAGATGAAGCTTTCCACATTTAAAACATTGTGGATGCTTGACTTGTTTGTATGGTGGTCCTCCTCCTCCTGGTTTGTTTCCTACAGATTTATGGTCCCAATGCTTCTTTTTGTTGTTGTTTGCTTTCCAGTTCTGATTACCGCTTTGAGATTTCTGGGCCACATAATTAATATGATTATGATTCTCCTTTAATGGTTGCTTCTGTTGTGAGTTGTGAACCTTTATGTTATTCAAGTAATGTTCAGCAATCAAGGCACTGCTGAGACACTCATCTCTAGTTTGTGGTTGATTCACTCCACTTGTTACATTGAGAGCGATCTTAGGCCGAAACATCTTGAGCATCAATCTAACCATTTCCTTTTTTCTCTAACTAACTCTAGGCATAAACGAGCTAGCCTGTTAAAATTTCTTATAGCCTCCTCAACAGGTAAGTCTCCCTGGCGTAACTCAGTGAAGTCGTCATAATGTATATTAGTATCCTTCAAGTGAAAGAACTCCTCAAGGAACTCGGTCTCAAAGTCAACCCATGTCATATTGTTAATATTCATTTTCATCTTAATTCTTTCTCACCACATTCTAGCGTCTCCAACTAAACACGAGGACGCACACTTTACCTTTTCATTTTTAGGCCAATCCAGCAATTCTAGTATGATCTCAAGAGTCTTGAGCCATGCTTGAGCGTCCCATAGTTCTTTTGTCCCAGAGAAATTCTCTGGTTTTAGTTTCTGCCATTGAAGCAAATAAGGTTCCTGTCGAACTACTAATGCAGGGCCTGCCGGTGGATGTGGTGGAGCATGAGGAGCAACGGGTGGAGCAGGAGGAGCAACAGGTGCAGCAGGAGGAGCCAGTTGATTAGCTCGCAGAGCATCGATAGTTCGTTGTTGTTCTGCAAGCTAATACTGAAGTTGAGCAACAATATCTAGCAAATTATGTTCTAGTGCAGGTGGATTCTCGTTTCGTTCCTGACCCTGGTTCCTAAGAACTTGTCCCTAATTTGATAGAGACTGAGGTTATCTTCCTGGTCATGAGTAGTTGGAACACGTCCTCTCGCCATTTTCTTTTATAACCTTTAAATATAACATTATTCGTATAAGTGAAATACAATATGCTTAATATTTATGTTATGTCAAATTTTACAAGAGAAACACTAAATAAAACACATTCTTAATTGGAAGATGGCAGAGTCAATGCTTGGCAATAGCGTAACGGAATGTCGGAAATCCTCTCTGATACCATAACTGTAACACCCCCTTAGTGGGATATTAATAATTCATTACTATTCAAGTAATATTCATTAGAAAGTCATCTAATAAAGATTTGATTTAATAAAGAAAAGATGGTAAATTCTTTTTTTCTTAAAAAAACTAAATGAGTTATTGCAAGAATCTCATGACCTTTAATAAAGAAATACTAAGAAGAGTCATTAAAAAGTTCTTGTTCAAATAAAAGTCCACGCAAACTTGGAATACTTCCTATAAGGCTAAATTAATAAACTAAACTACTTGCGGGAACTATTTTCTGAGATTACGCTACCACTATCGCCCTGCACAGCCCTATTATCTTTCACGCCTACAAAACACCCTTGTCTTTATCTTGACTCCAGATAACGATATCCAAATCACCCAAACTTCTAGTGAATGAATGAGATTAATCGCCGTTCTTCGCTTCGCGAGTCCAATTTTTTTTCTTCTACCGCTATTCCGATCTATTTGTTCTCTTCATGAGAGTGTAGGTTATTTCTATATATATATGTGTGTGTGTGTGTGTGTGTGTGGCTAGGGTTAGACCACAACTTTGTGTTTTTATTCTTTCAGTCCCTATATTTTCCCCATCTAAATAAATGGAACATATGTTTCATAATTGACAATAAATACCCTCTATATTATTATTATTGTCATTAAAAAAAATTATGTATATGCCTATAATTATAATTAATTAATTATTAAAATCAGCATAAAATTAATATTCTAAAATAAATAAATAAATAGGACGTGACAAAAGGTATGGAAACTTGCCCCAATCCAATGGGATTTTCATGTTGAAGAATCGGATGAGTTTGTGACTGGTGGTTCCATGTTTACCAAAGTGAAAAAGAGCCCACATGTCATAAAAGAATACATCTTACAACTTATATTCTTTGGTGGTTGTGGAAGACGATGAATCTATGGATCTTTAGACGATGTTGGGTGCTGGAAAAATAGTTGGTTGATAGGGCAATCTTTGATTGGGATGAATTTTCTTCTTGCTCTTTTTAAATGGTTTTTTTTTTTGATAATCCTGAACCTTTGTAGCTGATGGTAGTAGGGATTATATGTAGTCTAATGCTACCTTTCCATAGAAATTTTGGTCGCATTTTTGTCATGCTCTTGTTGTGTTACCAAGGCTCTTGGCGGGGCAATTGGGATGTGATTTATTTTGGTGTTGATAAATCCAAGGGGATTTTGCTGATTTCAGTTTTGATGAGAATGTGGTTTGTGGCTCTTGTCTTTCTGGGGTGCTTTGACAACCACAATCATCAAGATCATTGGAGTGGATCTGTTGTGGTTTTCCTCTTTTTTTTGTTTTCGTCCTTGGGTTGTTTTCCTGTTTCTTTTTTTCCTTTGTTCCAGTCGGTTTTAGTTGGCTTTTCTGTTTTTTCAAGATGGGGCTTTTATTCCTCAAGGAATCCTGCTTTTAGGCCATTAGCTTGTATTGGTCCTCTTTAACCTTTCGTGGTAGGTCTTCTTTGCGAGCCATATGGTTTTCAGTCATTTGACTCCCGATGTGCATCTCCCTCTTTTGAGTTTTAATATAACTAGTATTTTACCCGTGGGATGCACAGATGTGTTTTGTACTATTATATGTGTATTTTTCTAATAGTTCTATGAAATTTATCTCCTGCATTTAGGGATAACAACATCCCCTCGGGGAACCATCCCCATGGCTAACCGAATATAATAGGATGGGGAATCATCGGCTAATTTGGGGATGAAAATGGAGATAGGGATTCCCTGCTTCTTAAGAATCGGGGATGAGACAAAGACGGTATTTATATCTCCACTCCCTTCCCATTCTGATTAGATAAAATGGGGATTCGTCTCATCCCCATTCCCCGAATATGTACATTATATTTATCTTTTATTAGTATTAATTCTGTTTTTAATTTTTTATTTTATTAATTACAAAAATTTAACCCAAGAATATTTACAATTTTACTTGTTCTCATTCTTTATTTACTAAATAGTATTTTGCACGGGCGATGCATGAATGTATATATGTAAGGCATCTGTTACTATAACATGTACATTTTTTCTATTAGTTCTACGAATTATATATCCTGCATAGCAATAATTTTACTATAGCATTAAACAATGGGAATTAAATAATATTTAATGTGTTTTATTGATAAAGTAAAAAAAATATTATACCTCAGAATAATAAAATATACATGCAGTTTTGAAAATTGATTTTTCATAAAACCTCAAAGATGCACCTTTATTACCCATTTCATTTTAGTCATACTAGATTCCTAATAAGTGTGAAAATATATGTCATACTTTTTTTTCAAGGTTGTAGTAGTAAATTTCGGATGTAAATTTATTTTCCGAAGTTGTTCGTATATGTAGGAGAACTAAGTATATTAATTTATGACATATGAGATAATACAATATAGTTTTGACAATATTATTGATTTTATTATATTTTTATTTTTTACGAATTTTGTCATGTAATTTATTTAATCATATTATTAAGTTAGTTTTTAAATTTTTGAAATTTTATTGTGAGGATTTGTATTGTATTATTTGGATTTTCTCAATTAATATGTTCTATTCGGGTTCTCATATTTGGTATTTTTCATACCATGGAATGAACAAACTGTTTCTTTAAAAAAATAAATTTTAATGATTGCAAAAAAATTAGAATTTTAATAAACAATTAAAATATTAAGATAATTAATTTGACTATAAATTATACGGTTAAACAATATAAAAATAAATTGTTATAAACTATGACAAATAAATTAAATACATATATTTGGTTGATAATAATTTTTGTGAATGTGAATTATATCTATATATTAAACATGTTTATATATGAGAAAGTAACAACTTGAAAAAAAATTGTCAATTGTTGGACCTCAAACACTTTACTAGATTGATGATTGTCCCCACCAACCAATACAAGTCTTTTCTAACACGCTTTGTCCTCACTCACGCGCTCCCTGGAAAACTTCCCAGGGGATCACCCATCCTATGTCTACTCCAGACCAAGCACGCTTAACCTCAGAGTTTCTATGTAATGGGTACCAGAAAAGAAGATGCATCTGTTGGTATAGGTAGTCAATATCAAGCCCTTTAAGTTCTCCTTTAACTGTGTAATCCAGCTCTCACGAGTTCAAATCGCAGGCCGCGCCTCGCACCTCTTTTAAAGCCCATTATAGGTAAGATGTTGGACCAAAGCCCAACAATCCCCCTCCCAGCAACTGCCAGCATCTCAGCTTTAGTTCTTGACAACTACCGCTACCCGTCAAACTTCCTCAGTTCTAATGCCAACTTCTTCAGTTCAAGCGTCGCGTCACACCAGCCTTTGAGTTTCGGCCACCCAGCAACCTACACCTTCAGTTCCAGTCTGTTTACCTCAGTTCTGGCCACCTGATAACCTACCTTCAGTTCTGGTCCGTTTTACATCCGTTGCGCCAGCATCTCAGTTCCACCGCTCCTAGCAACTTCCTCTGTAGCATGCTTCCAAGGGAATTCGAACACGTGACCTACTCTAATACCAGTTGTTGGACCTCAAGCGCTTTACTAGATTGACGACTGTCCCAACAAACCAACACAAGTCTTTTCTAGCACGCTTTGTCCTCACTCACGCGCTCCCTGAAAAACTTCCCAGGGAGTCACCCATCACATGTGTACTCCAGGCCAAGCACGCTTAACCTCAGAGTTTCTATGTAATGGGCACCAGAAAAGAAGATGCATCTGTTGGTATAGGTAGTCAATATCAAATTTTTTAAGCTCTCTTTTAACTGTGTAATCCAGATCTCACGAGTTCGAATCGTAGGACGCGCCTCGCACCTCTTTTAAAGCTCATTGCAGGCAGGATGCTGGACCGAAGCTCAACACCAATGTTGAATATTCAATATATTATTTTTCAATAAAATCAATAATGAAGTCATTTCAAATTCCAATATCTTATTAGGGTTTAGAACGTTGAACAGTTGTTAGAAAAATGAATTAAATAAAAATCATGTTTATATTTAGCAACATAATTTTATGGAAATAAAATATTTCAATGGAATAAAAATCATTATATTTTTTTATATATACATATATCAAAAAAAAAATTAAACACACAAATTTATATCTAATAGTCCAAATGTATAACTTTAAAAGTTGAATATCAATATACATTTGATAAATATAAAAACTAATTTCTTTTAATATGAAAAGTGTGTTAATAAATATAAATAATAATTTTCCATATATAAAAACTATGATGATATAATTTCATATTAAATAAAAAAATTATTTGTCTTATATGGATATATATATATAATGCTATATATGGATATATTTAATATATATATAATATTTGGATATATAGTTTGAGATATTTTCTTAAATTAAAATAATTATTATATTGATTAAACTTAATCAGCTTAAACACAACTTCATTTAATTATGAAGAAATGGGCTAAACCCAATTAACAACTATACATATCATAAAATACAACATACATGAATATACATATTGATGTCCAAAGTCTAATATCCCCGAATGCATAAATTATTTTTTAGTACCCGAACTATAGTCACTTTGTTGGTTTGGTACCTAACATTTGTAATTCACCAATTTAGTACTCATACTTCACATTTTTTTTATAAATTGGTACATGCTCATTCAAAATGACAAAAATACCCCCAAGAAAAATAATTAAACTTAAAATAATTTTTTGAAAATTAAGTTAATTAATAAAAATAAAAATAAAAAGAGATTTCTAAAAATATTATTGAAATTTAAAAAAATTAAAATTAATTACATTAAATTAGTAAGTTAATAAAAGTAAATTAAAATTTAATTATTTGAAAGAGAATTCGGTTTATTTCACTGAACCTAAAAATTAAAATGAAAATTAAATAATTCAAAATTAGAACTAAGATAGTAAATAAGAATAATAAAGTGATTGTTTTTAATATACAAATTTGTAATTAGTTTTTAATTGCATTTTAAACTTAATAATAATAATAATAATTTATTTAATTTATTTTTTTACAATTATGAATATAATAAATTTATTAATAATCTATTTCTTAATTAAATTTTATTTTTAATTTGAATAAATTTTATTTGAAATTTAACTTTTTATTAAAAATAATTATTTATTTTTTATTTTAATTATTAAAAAATATTGGGAGCATTTTTGTCCTTTTAAGTGAATAGGTACCAGTTTATAAAAAAATATGAAGTATGTGTACTAAATTGGTGAATTGCAAATGTCGGATACCAAATCAACAAAGTGTCTATTGTTCAAGTACTAATAAATCAATAACCCTAATTTTTATTTATTATGTTTATTTTTTATTATATTTATTTTTTATTATATGTATGCAATATCATTGTCAAACTGAAGATCGTATTAAGATAATCAATTAGATATAGTATACGCCAAAAACGGATCTAAAACAAAAAAGTGTTAAATTTTGAAGAAAAAAAAAGAAAAAATATAATAATTAATGCAGTACATACACTAATTTGAAATTTTAATTTATATAATATATGTATTATATAACTTTAA
Source organism: Rehmannia glutinosa (assembly GCA_016081115.2). NCBI lineage: Eukaryota > Viridiplantae > Streptophyta > Magnoliopsida > Lamiales > Orobanchaceae > Rehmannia > Rehmannia glutinosa. The sequence goes on from CM071936.1 coordinate 103,828,667, forward strand.
AAAGTGATTTACTGAAAGAAAGTTGACTACCAAAAAAAATGAAATCACAAATATTTACTATTTCTGATTTTCCATAGATTTTTACTACTTTTTTTGGAAATGAAAAATATGCGAGAAAATATTTGGTTATTATTCTAAGAATAGTCTCTTTATATATATATATATATATTTATATTTATATTTATAGGAGTAGGATCAAATGAGACCACATAATTAGAGTGAGACATTGTGGACTAATCCAGGCCATAAATCTATAATTTTAGATGGTTGAGATTTACCCAATTTAATAAATATTTTTGATTTATTTTAAATCTGAAAAGGGCAGATTAGTCATTTTAGTTTTCACCCCTAATTATGTGGTCCCCCAAATCTGCTGGATTCTCATTCAATTCCATGGAATTTCTCTACCACAATCTGTTGGATTCTCATTCAATTCAATTCCATGGGATTTATCTACCACAATCGCAGATTAGCCACCGCCCGCTGCCCTTCGCCGGCCAAAAGTTGGAGACGCAAGCCCCATCGCTGGATCACATCGTGCAACTGTAGATGACATCTAGCAAAATCAGAAGGCGGCGTGACCACGAGATCTGATAAGCCAATGGTCACCCCCTTCGAGCTGTCGATTTGGTCTTTGGATGGCGATGGACGATGGTGTTTGAAACCCAGATTTGAATTTTCTTTTTTTTGTGTTGAATCTGGATGCTTTTCTAATAGGGTGATGGATGATAGTGACGGTCATTAAGAGAGGCTAAAAGTGGATGACGGAAATCCCTCCTCGTGGCCATCTTAATCCTTGGTTATTCATAATAACAAAACAGGCACCCAAATCCAAACATTTTTTTTTTTGATAAGCTATTGACTTCTGTTTCTGGTTGATGGAGTGGTGTAGCTGTTGTTGTAGATGGAGGATTGGTGAAGAAGACGATGATGATATGGATGGATTACTGTACACTTAGATGTTTTTCGATGTATACTTAGATGTGTTTTGCTGTATAAATAGTTAAATTTTGATGTATATATTTATGTTGTTGTATACTTATTTTTTTGTTGTATACTTATATGTGTTTTGTTGTATACTTATATGTGTTTTGTTGTATACTTATATTTTTGTTTGACAATTGTAATATGCAGTAAAATTATGTTAAACATACATCAAAATAGTGTTAAGTATACATTAAATATATGTTAAATATACAACACAATAATGAGCGTGAGTTTCTCTCTCTCTAATTGATTTACTTAATCCACGGTCCCCACATGTTAATGAGCATGATTCTCTCTCTATAAATGATTCCTTAATTAATGGTCCCCACATATTTTTGTTTGACCATTTTAATATACAATACAATTATGTTAAACATACAGCAAAATAGTGTTAAGTATACAACAAATCATTGATAAGTGTATGCAAAGACACTCGCATGCGTGGCGAGCACATGCGTGATTTTCTCTCTCCAGCGCGATTTTCTCGCGATTTTCTCTCTCCCACGTGATTTTCTCTCCCCTAATAACTGATTCTATATTTGGATGGCCCCCCACACGTTTGTTTTGACAATTATACCCTTATTTTGCCTTAATTAAATGTTTAATGTAATAACCCCTATTTATCTTAGCCATTGATATAGATAAGGGAGGGTTGAGATGAGTCCACATTGTCTCACTATAATATGTGGTCTCATTGTAATTCCCCCTATATTTATATATATATATATATATATATATATATATAGGGATTGGATCAAATGACACCACATAATTAGAGTGAAACAGTGTGGACTAATCCTATCCACAAATTTGTAATTTTAGATGGTTGAGATTTACCCAATTTAATAAATATTTTTTATTTATTTTAAATCTAAAAAGGGCAACATTGTAATTGTGTAATTACACAATTTCATTCAAATATATTCTCAGCAGAAAGAGTCACTGGGTATTCCATTAGAGGCTCAAGATAAGCGTAAACTTTAATTTCCACCCTTCTAAGTTGATTCAAATAACGATCTGGTGTTTCTTGGGCTCATAGGAATTCTGTTACAGCTCCGACAATTCTATCGACACATAGCTTTAACATACAGGAAGGACAAGATAAGATGATGTTAGTAGAATCACATTGTTGTATGCACATTAAATATTATGCGAAGAAGGAAATAATGAATTAAAAAAAGAGAGAGACTACATGAAAATTACTCACATTAACTCTAAGCATCTGTAACTTTCGAGAACTTCTTATTAAGCAAAGGAAAGAGGCAACCTCCTCGATGCTATCCAATTACATTGGCAAATCAAGAACTATGAGGTTGTTGAAACTGTCAGGAAATCGATTTGGTACATCTCCTATACCCATGAACTAAGAGGCAAATATATTTTTGGGGTTTCATAATAAAGGATATGATTGGACGATTGGTGAAGAAGACGATGCTGACGTAGAGAAAACAAACAAGGGCATACGAGGAGGCAGTTAGGATTACTGTACACTTATATGTTTTTCGATGTATATTTATATGTGTTTTGTTGTATAAGTAGTTAATTTTTTATGTATGTATTTATGTTGTTGTATACTTATGTTTTTTGTTGTATACTTATATGTGGTTGTTGTATACTTATATGTGTTTTGTTGTATACTTATATTTTTGTTTGACAGTTGTAATATGCAGTAAAATTATGTTAAACATACAGCAAAATAGTGTTAAGTATACATCAAATATATGCTAAATATACAGCACAATATTGAGCGTGATTTTCTCTCTCTCTCTCTCTATAATTGATTTACTTAATCAACGATCCCCACATGTTAATGAGTGTGATTCTCTCTCTCTCTATATATATATATATATAACTGATTCCTTGATTCACGGTCCCCACATATTTTGGTTTGACCATTTTAATATGCAGTAAAATTATGCTAAACATACAGTAAAGTAGTGTTAAGTATACATCAAATATATGATAAGTGTACAGCATACTGCAGCACATGCATGATTTTATCTCTCCAGCGCGATTTTCTCTCTCCCCACGTGATTTTCTCTCTCCTAATAACTGATTTCATATTTAGATGGTTCCCCGCTTGGTTAATTTGATAATTATACCCTTATTTTGCTTTAATTAAATATTTAATGTAATTTTAGCCTCTATTTATCTTAGCCATTGATATAGATAATGGAGGGTTGAGATGAGTCCACATTGTCTCACTATAATATGTGGTCTCATTGGATCCTCCCCCTATATATATATATATATATATATATATATATATATATATTGGAATAGGATCAAATGAGACCACATAATTAGAGTGAGACAGTGTGGACTAATCCTAGCCACAAATCTCAAATTTTAGATGGTTGTGATTTTCCCAATTTAATAATCATTTTAGACTTATTTTAAAGCTGAAAAGGGCATAATCGTCATTACACAATTACATAATATCATTTTAATTATGGTTTAAGCAGCAATTGGTTATCCACTCGCCTCTTCTACAGTCCGACTCTTGGTCTTCTCTCTCCGTTTGCCTCCATAGCTTGCAGAGATGAATGTGGAAAAGCTAATGAAGATGGTCGGTTCAATCCGCACCGGTGGGAAAGGTACAATGAGAAGAAACAAGAAGGTTGTTCACAAGACCACCACAACATACGACAAAAGACTTCAAAGCACCTTGAAGAGAATAGGAGTAAATGTCATACCTGCAATTGAGGAAGTTAATATTTTCAAGGAGGATGTAGTCATCCAGTTTATTAACCCAAAAGTTCAAGCATCTATCGTCGTCGGGAAGAGTGGATTTGAAGGAGAGGACAGTGGGAGAAGAGGATGGCGCTTCGATCGACCAACTGTTTTTCAACGATCCAAATGGATTCATGATTTGTCAGTCCAAACAAGTTTGATTAATTTTTGTCGTCGTAGATCCCGATTCGGTCGTTAGGGTTTCGGGAGTGAGATCACGTTGATTTTTATTTTTCCGTGATGGTGGTTAAGCTTTTGTTAATGGAGGTTCTAGTTTTTTTCTAGTTGAAGAAGACGAAGTAATATTTTTGTAGGTTTGATGTATACTTATATTTTTGTATAAGTAAATGTACACTTAGATGTTTTTCGATGTATACTTATATGTGTTTTGCTGTATAAGTAGTTAATTTTTTATGTATGTATTTATGTTACTGTGTACTTATGTTTTTTGATGTATACTTATATGTGTTTTGTTGTATACTTATATTTTTTGTTCGACAATTGTAATATGCAGTAACATTATGTTAAACATACAGCAAAATAGTGTTAATTATACATCAAATATATGCTAAATATATAACACAATAATGAGCGTGATTTTCTCTCTATCTATAATTGATTTTACTTAATCCACGGTCCTCACATGTTAATGAGCGTGATTCTCTCTCTCTATAATTGGTTCCTTGATTCACGGTCCCCACATGTTTTTGTTTGACCATTTTAATATACAGTAAAATTATGTTAAATATACATCAAAATAGTGTTAAGTATACAACATATCATTGATAAGTGTACATCATACTGCATAGCAGAGCACATACGCGCGATTTTCTCTCTCCAACGCGATTTTTCTTGCGATTTTCTCTCTCCCCACGTGATTTTCTCTCTCCTAATAACTGATTCCATATTTGGATGGTCCCCCACATGTTTGTTTTGACAATTATACCCTTATTTTGCCTTATTTAAATATTTAATGTAGTTTTAACCCCTATTTATCTTAGTCATTGATATAGATAAGAGAGGGTTGAGATGAGTCCACATTGTCTCACTATAATATGTCGTCTAACCTCACCATATATATATATATATATATATATATAGAGAGAGAGAGAGAGAGAGTTGGTCTCCTATCAGGCGGTCTAACGGATCTTAATCTGTTAGACGGATCGATACCCAATACCCAAACCCACATACGCAATAGCCCTAATTAAAAGTCTGGTCGCCTTCCACCTTTTCCACTCCAAAATACTGCGCACCATTCAACATTAAAAAAACGGTGCTAACGCTGATATGCATATAGAAGAAATTAAGAGGGTGTTTGGCTGAGCTTATAAGCTCTTAAAAACAGCTTATAAGATGTTTAAGAGCTTATAAGCTCTTAAAATGTATTTGGTAATTTTTTTCCAAAAGAGCTTATAAGCTCTAAAAAAAAGATGTCAGAGAGCTTATAAGCTCCTAAAAAAAAAGTACCTCCACCCCAACTTTTTTTTTAAAAGAGCTTATAAGCTCTTTATTTCAAACATTCAAAAGACAAAAAATATATTTAATAATTTTATAAGATATAAAAACATCTTATAAGCTCAACTATCTTATTTTATCCAAACACTTTGACAGCTTATTTTTAAAATAAGATCTAACATCTTATAAGCTCCTAAAACAGCTTATCAGATGTAGGAGCTTATAAGATGTTTGAAATAAGCTTAACCAAACACCCTCTAAAGATGTTGCCGCTTTCTTCTCCTATTCTATAATTGTGATTGATTTATTTACTCGAGATATGCACTCAAATATTTTTGGATAAGAGCTTTGGAATTTAAACCTTATAATGGAAAAATACAGGCTTGGATTTGTCAAGCCAAAAACCATGGTAGGACTCAAACCAATTCAAGATAAGTACTCTTTTCCTGAACACGACACTTCCATTGACGGAGCACAATCACCCATGGTGGCCGGCGCCACCGTTGATCAATGCCGCCAACCCGAACAAAAACTTCCACTGCATTTTTCTTTTTTTTCTTTCGCAGTCAAGTATGGCCAGAGAAAATTACTCGGATCGAAATTCTTATTCTTCGTCGTCGTCTCTGACATTTGCTCTGTTTTTTTTTTCTTCAGGTGACAGAGTATTAGTATATGAAACACTAAATGATACAAGTATTAGTATCAACTAATACTTTTATAGAGAAATATTAATACATTTTATAAGAAAAACCAATACTTTGTAGGAGCACTACTAAAATACTCTCTAGAAAATTACTAATACTTTTCCGAGGGACATCTAATACATTTCGGGAGAAAAATTAAGTTATAATTAGGGAAACTACTAAAATACTATCCGGGAAACTGCTAATACTTTTTCAAGGAACTACTAATACTTTTTGATGGATCACTAATACATTTTAGTATATTCATGATAAATACTAAAATACTCTTGAGGAACTACTAATACATTTCGAAGAATCAATTAATACTTTTTAGAAGGATTTACGACTAATACTTTTCGGATGGATCATTAATACATTTCGGAGAAAGAGAAAATTTAATTATATTCGGGAAACTACTAATACATTTCAAAAGAACTGCTAATACTTTTTAGAAGGACGACTAATACTTTTCGAAGAATCATTAACACATTTCGAGAGAAAATTTTAATTTATTTCAAGGAACTACTAATACTTTTTCGAGGAACTACTAATACTTTTTTGAGGGATTGCTAATACATTTCAGGAGTATATTCAGGAGAAATACTAAAAACTCTTCAGGAAACTACTAAATACTAATACATTTCAAAAGAACTGCTAATACTTTTTAGAAGGGCGACTAATACTTTTCAGAAGGACTGCTAATACCGGTGCTCCCTGAAAACCACTAAAACACCACTACTAATATTACGGAAATGCCACCGGATCCGCGGGTCAGATCCGTCTAATAGGTCAGACCCGTTAGACGGTCTCACAGGAGTTTTTGTGATATATATATCTCGATTTATCGTTTCGGGAGAAAAAAACCTCAATATACATAATAGAAAGATAAAATTGTATTGTCGCACTTCTCTTCTTTCTACGTGTTATTGTGCCATTGGCCATTGGCCATTTGAATTACCATTTCCATAGTGCAATTTCATTTCCTCCATAATACTGAGTGAAAAAACAAAGAGAAAAAGTTTAGGCAAATCAATCTAGGGTTTTTTCATATTAATTTTTTGTCGATCGAGAAAATGGCTAGCCATCAGGATCGGGACTCTTTAAGCTCCTCCGCCCCGGCATGCGGCCTCAGTCCACTGACATAAAGGCCGCTGCCTCCTGGGGCGTCGCCGCCGCCACCACCGGTCTCTGGGTTGTCCAGGTGCCTCGATATTTTCCGCTTTCTCTACAATTTTACGAAGTCGATCTAAACTTGCTATATTGTTTTGATGAGTCTTATACCATCTGTTCATGATTTGTCGTGTTTAATTTAGTGCAACTTTTTCTTTGTTAAAGTAGATCTTATGTCGCAGTTTTCGTGATTTCGTCCTCCTTGTAGATATTGTCCATGTGATACTCCCTTTTCTGTCATCTTTTTTAAGAATAATTCATGAATTTGTTATTCTGAGAGGTGTTGACCTGGAATTGGCTGTTTGAATTGCACTTGGAACAAAAAAAATTGGGTATAAATGTGAAACGTTATTGAATTTCCTTTCGTGTAAACATTTGGGTTTTTTTTTTGGTAGGGGTGGGGCTGGGATTGTGGACTTCTATTGTTTGAGTTGAATCTAGTGGTCTTCTATTGTTGGAGTTGAGTATAGCACAAGAAGATTAGATGACAATATCAAGAGTTTGTTACTTCTATTCTCAACCTTATTTAAGTTCCGATCAAACAGTAATCGAGGGGCATATCAATGAAGGGTATGCAACAATCATTATGATGTTAAGTGCAGAGATCCTTTTGGGAGTTGGTAATTGAATCTATGTCCGTTTTCTGATTACTCATGCTTGAAACTTATCATCGTTCACAATGAGCTATTTGAGTTGGACTAAAGTAATAATTCTAATTTGGTGTACAAAAGTTTATCTTTTAAGCTTTTCTATTTTCACTAAAATGCATCTCCTAATTCATGTTATTACAACCAATGCTATATGTGAGATATATAAAGACCCAAATGTACTTGGTGAAAGTAATTTGACGTGTTGTATGATAAGTTTAAGAGGTGGAGTTTACATTTTCCAACAAGATGAGAGTGTGGGATTGAAGGACAGGTTGTAAAGTTTGAACGATTTATGTGCTAGTGCCTAGTGGGAAGAATGAGGCAGTGACCTAAAGTTTAAACAAATTAGTCCCTTTTTATTGGGAATTTCAAAATCACCCCTGAGGTTTAGCCAAATTATCAAAAACACCAGTTGTCTTTCAAAATACAAATACCCCCTTATGGTGTTACAAACATCCCTTTGGGGTTTGTACCTAACATTTACCCCCTTTTTAAGAGATGATTTGTAAGAGAAACTAATGTTAAGAGGGTATTTGTAATTTTGAAAAATAACTGAGTTATTTTGTAATTAGGCTAAACATCAGGGTGCTCTTGTAATTATCCTTTTTTTATATACATTCACCTTGTATGCACTTTCTTTGGTTGCAACTTTGGGGGAACATTACTTTGAGATTCTGTTACTTTAGTGTTAATGCAAATGGTGATGAATTGTATGTATAATTTTTCCATCTGTTAATTTTTATCAATGCATCTGCCATTGGCCTGTAATGATTTATGTGCACATTGTATTATTGGCTCGTCACTGATGATAAGAATGGTGGTGGGTTTTACATTTTCTCTATCAATCTCATTCAGAGATATAGTTGCCTATTCTATATAGCATCTTTGTGTTAAAACGACTTATACGACATTGCCGAATTTGGCATATGGACAATATATTGTTTGTGATTTATATAGGGAAATAGCTGTTCAGTCTTGTTTTATTTTACATGCGATTTGAATTTTTCTTTGTTTTTTGGAATAACAGCCTTTCGATTGGTTGAGGAAGACATTTTTTGAGAAGTCCGACTCCGAGCAAAAGTGAACCGAAACATAATTGATGCTGTTATTTTTTACTTTTTTTTTGCATTTATATGGTTTCTGTCAATCTGAGCAGCATTGAGAAGAATAATAACATTCTGTATTCATGCTTTTAGCAGCATACAGAGCTGTGTTCCTATTGTTTTTTGAGATTCATATGAAAACAAATGTGATTTAATCTCTCACTCTATCTTTTAGCATACAAATTACCTCGTTTTGTTATTTATTGTGATGTTCTTTGCAAAGCTCAAATAATAGTAGCGATCAATGTATTTTATGGCTGATCTATCACAAAAAGCATATAGTACTAACTTTGAAAGATTGTCAAGTTTGGATTGTAGAACTAAAGATTCAAACATTTATCTCTGTCGTGACTAACTGATTGTCTTCAAACTGCCTATGGCGTTGCTCTGATTTTTTTTAATAGAACCGATAGTTGAGAATCAGAAGTTAAGCCTACGATTGGATATAAAACATATTTCATTTTCATTCTGCAGGATAATTTTTTTTTTTTTTTACCAAATATGTGATTGTTTATGAAAATTTTCAGAAAATATATTATTATCTCACTTTCACTTTTTCTTATTTTTTCTTTCATCAATCACATCTACATATTTTTTCATAAAAACTAATCATTATTACGCATTCTCCCATAAATTTTACTATTCACTCATTCACTCACATATTTATAACTATCAATCATATTTAATCATTATTTTACTATTTTAAAGTCAAATCAACTTTCATCATTACTTTTTATCTCATATTCAATCACACTCTCAAAATTTATCTTTTTTCTTCTAAATTCTTTTTACCACTATTCTCTAGCAAAATGAAATTTTTCAAAATGAAAGTATATCTAATCGCGCCCTAAGAGTTTGATGAAAAGTTATGAAAGTGCTTATTTATTTGTAAAAGTTAAACCAGAAACATAATTAAAAGCATAAGTTGTCACTTGCAAACACCAAAAAAAAAAAGAAATAAGCCAAAACATGAGAAGCGTTTTGTTTTTAGTCATGCATACACTGCCATTGATGAATTGCACTTCTGTAAGACCAATTTTTTTTATCTTCAATTTAAACATGTTTAAATTCGAAAAACACGCAATTTTAAGTTTCAATCGGACTAAGAGGGTTTTTGGCCAAGCTCATTTAAGTTCACACATCTATAATATTTTTAAAGTTTTAGGTTAGTTCTTATTTAAAATAAATGTTAAAGTGTTTGAATAAAATAAGATGGTGTAGTTTTTTAGATGATAATAATGAGAGTTTTGTAATTGAAATAGATAATTTTTTTACATATTTTTTTTTAAAAAAAAAAAGTTCTGATCTCCTTGCTTTTTCGTAAAAATAATTTATAAGCATCTAAACAGTTTTTTTAAATCTTACAAGCTCCTCCATTAAAAATAAAATTAAAAATAAAAATAAAAATAAGAACTTTTAAGATGTTTTAAAAAGTTAAGCCAAAACCTTTTGGCAATAAGTACACAACTTTGTCCTTCCCTCAAATATCTTGCTGGTCAGTTACATTGATGCGGAGCCCAAGAAGATGAAGCTCAGGCCCATTACCAATTCCACGGCACGTGACAGAGAATCCAAGTCACGTGCCAAGGAAGGTACAATTGTTTTAAACTACAAATTCCTAAAAGTTTCCAAACACAATTAACAGAAGCCTTTCCCGCCGTCGGATCTCCCATGACACATCTTCGCCGTGAATTCAAAAACCGACGTGCCATAACAGCCTTTCTTGTACTCCAGCTCTTTCCCACACAGACACACGCATATATATATATGTATATATCACAGAGGAAAATAGACCCTCGCAGCAGCCAGCAAATATACTCCATTCTCTACCACCGTATTTTAGGGTTTCAGTTTCTTGAGAAGCTCAAGTTAATGCTGCATTGGGATTTCTAGTTTCTTGAGGTTTGGTATCAAAAACCCATTGTTTTTTCCTCTTTTTCTCCTACTTTTTTAATCTTTATTTCTTCGGAACAATTTGTTTTGTTTGTTAATTATTTTTTTTTTAACTTTTCTTGGTCTACTTGTGGGTTTGTTTGAGTTTCTCCTATTTGTTTTGTATTCAGAGCTTTCATTCACCTGCCACATTTGCGGTTTCTAGTTCTTTTTGAAGCATTCAAGATTGCGTTTTTATTCAAGTAGACTAATAGTTATTTCGGACTTCTTTTTCTTCCGTTTCCTCTTTTTTTTTGGTTCATAAAATTTGAAGATTCAGTGTTGGAAATTGGAATAGATGGTAATTTCCCTTTGAATATTTAGCTTTATTCGTGACATTTGAAAGTTGTTTTTTTTATTTATTTATAAATTTTTGATTTTTTGTATGTCTTCTTGGTTTGATTGTGTAATTTGAAGGTCTGATTTCCTATTTATCTACGATACGCATTGTTATTCAATTATCGTAATTGTTTAGTTTTTTTTTTTTTTTTAACTTGAACTTATTTGTAACAACAGTTTAATTATGTCCTGCTGTTTGTGTGTTTGATAGATAGTGAGAAACAATGGAGAAGGAGCTGACTGAGCTTTTCGAGTCAGTGAAGAGGGCTGCAGAAGTTGCTGAAAACTCACCAGGGGAAGAAGATCGGTGCCTTGATGCTTTAAAACGGCTGAAGAAATTCCCGGTTAATTATCAAGTCCTTTTGTCCACACAGGTATTTTAACCGTTCATCTTGTTATCTTGGTTTTATGATATGTTCCTTATTGCTAGGGATATGGCGTAGAAGAAACACGAATCGTTTTAATGCCTTTTTCGCTTTTTTGATAAATTTTGTTGAAAGTCGCTATGATTTAACTGTTACAACTGCAATTTAGGACTGTTGAGATGACTACTGTTTTATTCGGAGTGCGCTATTTGCACGGTCATTCTAATCAATGAGGGAATGGTGTATATAAACATAATAGGCTGTCGTTGACAGCCTGGCATATTCAATCACTTAAGTGCCATATGATCATCGTTATCTCTTTTTCCAAATTTGGTATTTTTACGAGTTACTGATGCATGTTCATTTGGAAAGCTGTTGTTGCACGAATGAGCTTGCCACGTTGTGAGAAATAGGACTATATTTTTTGTAAATTGAACGAGCTTGTGGTTTACGTTTATTGCAACGTTACTCGTGGCAGAACTTCAGTAGTTGAAGGTGAAATACCTTAAAACCACATGGTCAAACAACTTGTCTAAGATTAGGTTGCATGCATTGTGTCTTTTTCCTCGCATTAGGAATGTAAACTTGCATTGAAATATCAATTCCAGTAGCAACAAAAATTAACGAATCAAATGTAGAATTGATGTCATTTTGACTATCCTATTATGTGCAGCTAAAATAGCATCTAATATGAATTGTTTGTAAATAGCTGTTTTAGGTGAACAGATGTCATCACTCTTCTGCTTTTTTTTTTTTGGGTGCAACTAATTTAATCCATGAGTTACATTTGTAAATAGCTGTTTTTGGTTAATCACTTTAACACTATTCTTTTTCGCAAATTGGTATAATGTGATACTTTCTTCTGGGATGTCCTCCGTCGTGGATAATTTTATCTCCATGGAATTGTAATGTTTTAAATTTCAAAGACATTGGTCTTTTACTTCTACATTTTGATTCCCTTTAAGATATTGTAATCTTTCTAAATCCAACAGATTATTATTGCAGTAAGTAAATTATATTCTCCTGTATAGGTATTATAGGTTTATCGATGAAATGCTTTACTTTCTCTATTTGTTATTTGTCACTGCACTTAATGTTGAGCAATTTTCACTACCAAATATATAAATATTGGTTTCCTTCTTCAGGTTGGAAAACGCGTCCGCCAACTGACAAAACATAAAAGCAACAAAATCAAGGCTTTGGCTTCTGATGTGATCGGGATATGGAAGACGATTATCGTAAAGGAAACTATGCAAAACAAGAAGAATGAAGATGTTGACAATGACGATTTCGTGAAAACCAAACCTGCTGTTGCAGAAACTAATGTGGTGAATAATATTCAGAGGATTAACTCTTTCAAGACTGATCAGAAATCGAGAACAAATCCATTCGCTACACCAAATTCTGATAAAGCCCTCAAGTCGGAAACTTTCTCCAGTGTTGAAATCGAGAAAGTCCAAAAAATCGAAGGGCGAAAACTGAATTCTCTCATTTATTGCAACGACCCAACGAGAGACAAAGTCCGTGAAATTCTAGCAGAAGCTTTGTCTAAAGTCTGTAATGAAGTCGACGACGATCTATTAAAAGACAAAGCAAACGGACGCGATCCTTATCATGTTGCTGTCTCGGTGGAGACCGCGATGTTCGAGAAGTGGGGCAAGTCGAGCGGCGCGCACAAAGTCAAATACCGGTCGATACTATTCAACATCAAGGATTCGAATAATCCCGATTTTCGAAGAAAGGTTTTGCTCGGGGATATCGAGCCGCACGCGGTTCTTGATCTGACGGCCGAGGAAATGGCGGCGGCGCGCAGGTCCAGGTCGGAGGAGAAGCTCAAGCAGAAATCGTTGTTCAACAGTGAGCGCGGTGGGACCCCACAGGCGAGTACGGATCAGTTCACTTGTGGGAGGTGTAAGAAGAAGGAAACGACTTATTACCAGATGCAGACTAGGAGTGCAGACGAGCCGATGACGACGTTTGTGACATGCGTAAATTGTAATAATCGATGGAAATTCTGCTGATGCCGTTGATTTTTTGATTTGTGGCATCAGATTAAGAGCTCCATAGGAACTACATTTTTTTAGGTTACTGTTTTTTTATGTAGGGCTACATGTTATTGGTAGAGCTGATGTGTAGCAGCAGTAGAAGGTTTTAGGGGAGAAGTTTATGATAGTTAAGTTATTAGGGGAGAAGTTTATGATAGTTAAGTTATTAGGAGAGAAGTTTTCTTTTTATGTGACTCAGTTTTAGTTATGTTGGTTTTGAAATTCTTTTTGCAGTTTGCTAACTATTCAAACCTACCAAACTTCTTACAGATCAAAACACAATGATGAGAGCATATTTGTGCCCTTGTGTGGAAAATCAATGGGTTTTCTTCCCTCATCAAAAACCCCTAAGATTATGCATTTATGCTCCACAACATTATACTATGGATGGACAATTACAAAAACAAAACTGAGGTCCCGGTTAATTAAAAAAAAAAAAAAACCCAAAGGTTTATGAAAACTACAAAAATTCCCATGAGGTTTGTTTATGTTTTACACTTTCTCCCTTTATAAGAAAAAGACAGTGCCTGTCCTGACTTTTCAGGGGCGCATGACGACAAGAAAAAAAAGGGGCCCCTATTAAAAAAAGCAATAAAAAATTTCAAGCTCTAATGGTAAACATTTTTTTCATTATCCAGAATATTCAACAAGTGCAACATCTACAAAGACGAAAAAAATATCGAATAGTCAGAAAAAAAAAAAATCTAGATCTTCAAGCATTTTCAGAAGCAAATCAAAAATCAAGATTTTCCAACACCTTATTTTCACTACATAAAGTTGCCAACCCATTTAATTTTTCTTGGGACATAGTTGAACCCAACTATGATTTTATCAAATTTTAGTTTTGAAAAAAATTTTCTCTGATGATGCTGCATCAAGTGGTATAGTTAACAAAATTGTATAAGCAATGGAAATATTTGAAAAACAATCCAAAGTTTTACAATTTCAAGAACTTCAATAGCTGATTTAGTTTCTTTTGTTAATTTGCACCACTTGCAATTCAGAAAATAAATCACCAGCATCAGTATCAGATTTCTTATTATGTTATAGAGCAACTTGAAGATTAATACAACACTCATACAATTTATTCTCATCCATTGAAAGCAACTTCTTAAGATCAAACAAAAAACCAAAAATAATTTCAAAGACATTCAATTGTTCAAATTTGCTCTTTAAAGATGAAATAGCGAAATCAACTACAACAAGAAAATAATTAATCCTAAAAAAGGCCCCGTTGATGATTGTGATATCTCTTCGTTGCTATTTTCATCAAATTGTTTCTTCCCATGAATTGTACGTTTTTTTACGTAAAACACGATCAATTATCATCCTAGATGTATGCAATCTATTTAGCTGATGCTATAGCAAATTGGAAATATTCCTCTCTATATTTCTCAAAATAAGAAATAAATTATTTTAAACTATTTATTGCAACATCAATCTGCATATCTTTAGATTTTAATTTTTTGCTAACCAATTCAATTTTTATTCAAAATATCCTACCATTCGCTGAAATCGCAATCGACAATTGGAGAATGTTTTTTTCGATTGAAGTTTGAGAGGAGAAGAAGGCGAAGAAAAAGGAGAAGTCAGAAAGTTAGAAGGGGCATGGAAGAAAAATAAAATCTTTAGTCTTTTATTGGGATCAGAATTCTTAAAGAAAAAAAAATTGTTATATACATTTTTTAATTAAAGAAAAATACCTTGTTCTTGAGTAGAAACAGAATAAGAAAGAAAAATACTTTTCTTTTATTTTGAATTTTGAAGTTAGATTAATTTCTTTAGTCCAATTTTTAAAGCAAATGGCCATTTGTTATTTTTTTAATTTTTGTTATTTGATATTTTTATAGTTTTTTTGGGGCCACATATATATATTTTTTTAAAAACATGTATACTTATATAAGGCCTATGTAAAATTGGGGTCCCTGAAAATCGGGGGCCCTAGGCGGTCGCTCTCAGTGACTGCCCTAAGGGTCGGCTCTGGCAAAAGATATTTTAGAAACCCACATGACATTTTTAGAAATATTACAGTTATCCTCCTAAATTAAGACAAAATAAAACTTCAATTTGTTTTTTGTAATTTTTGAAAACATCTGGATTGTTTGTAATTAGCCCGAGGTTGGTTTTGTAATTATCACTATTATGTACGCCCAAAAATCAATATTTCCACTAATGCAAAATTCAGATGAAAGTTTGAAAGAAAAAAATTAAAAAGTTTTTTTCTCTTCAAGATGAGTAGCTTAAAATTATAAAACGATTATTTATGAGAAAAAAAATTTATTATATTACATAAATAATTTATATAAAAAAGTAATAGATGCTTTGATTCCTAATTTCGCCCAATATTAATAGGAAATATCAGTGTTTCTTTTTTATATTTATTGTTTATGTCCAAATTTTTTTATTTATATAATTTTGATATACCAAAATAAGGTTCTACTTAAAAGAAATAATAAAAATACACTCTCTAGAAGTATAATATAATACCAATAGTTGAAAATAAATATTTTTTTTTTAACCTAAAAATATGGGAAGAAAAGAGTAATCTGCTGAAAAGAGAGGAAAAATAGAGGCGTCCTGGGAAGTACATTATTAGTGTTGCAAAAATGAAAAACGCGATTATTATTCCACAACAAAATCGCATAGTTGAAAAAAAACCCTCAGCCCTCCGTCTGAAACTCCACTACTCTGGCCACCAGCAGCGTCTCTATCGGCCGCCGCCGCGCCGCCCATCGGTTGAGTTTATTAACCGTCTACACTCGCTTCCAAGCACACAGCGCACCACACGGAGAGAGAGACAGCCCAAAAGCCTGAAGTTTAATTGCTGAAAATCTGCTATCAAGTAATCTTCGACATGTAAGTGAAAGTGATTATTGTCGTTTTTACATTTTAGTTTAATAGTTTGAAAATAATATTGATTGTTTGCATCTCGCCGACTTCTATTGATATTAATTCGTTCCCACGCGATTGTGGATGAGGGTATGGATCATCAATTGTTGTTTGATTTTTTTTTTTATATAATTTCCTCATAGAAAGTTTGGGAAAACTCAGACTATGAATCCTGAATGTGTAGAAAGTAGAAACAAAGCCCTGTCGCTTTTCTCGCCCTTTCTTAAACTACATCCTGAATTTTGCTGCCTTTTGTTTGGTTGTTTTTTAATCTATGGAATCAAGTTATTTGTTTTATATATACATGCATTACTTTCAATATTCTTTTTATGTCCACTTTGATTAATTCCATTTTCATGATAGTTGCAGAGTAGTAGTGAAAATTTGAGGTAACACTGGGTCTAAATGGTTTCATGTGGTGTGATCAAACCATTGATTTGAAGTGTTTGTGCCTCTGTTTGTGCTGTTATGTATTTATGTTTGGTCTATGGAATATACACTCAAAGGGCCTTCTGCTTTGACGATGAAGTACCGTGTATTATAACTTCCAAATTGTACTAGCCACTATTTTATTTTTCCGTGTTACTGTTTTGCAGAAGAAGAGAGCAAATTTGAAGTAATAGCAAGGCATGAAAGGAGGCAGGAAGAATCTCAAGAGAGCAGTCAACGAAGAGATGATGACTCTTCAAGAAGGTCAAAGCGTAATGCAGGTTGTGGATCTGAGGGGCTCTAATCTTATCGAGGTATAAACTTTTATCTGGCTGTCCTTAGCATTCTCAGATTGAAGGTTATTTTAATGCTTGTAATTGTGTTTCTGAAGGTAATGGATGCAAAAGGACAGAAATTAATAGCAATCTTTCCGGCCAAATTCCAGAAAAGCATGTGGATTAAACGAGGTGTGTGTATTTGTAAATGTTGAGATATTTAAGCTTCCATCATCAATGCAAATATCTTGTTTCTACGGCCCAAATAGGTTTCTAATTCAATCCTGAAATGTCTAAGCTATTTCCAGAAGTTCGTTATTTTTCTTGAGGCAACGGTTATGACCAACTGTTTTAGATGATGGGAATTTTTCATTTCCTCTGATTTTATACAAATAGGGAACTTCATTGTGGTAGATGAAAGTGGGAGAGAAGAGGCGGTTGAATCTGGTAGAAAGGTGGCAGGCATGGTTACACAAGTACTTTACCATGAGCAAGTTCGTATACTTCAAAAATCTTCAGAATGGTGTGTGCTAGTCTTTTGGCTAATATCTATTGCTTCTCCTTTGTGTCTTTGTTTTGTGAACTGCAACATAATATTCAATGTTAATTATATAAAATACCCCTGAAGTTTAGTCTAATTCAAAAAAAAAAAGTTATCTTTCAAAATTATAAATACCCCCTTGATATTTGTTTCTTTTTTACAAATTGTACTCTCAAATCTCAATAAGGGATACTTGTTAAGAAAATACAAATTTCAAGGAGGTGTTTGTAATACATTAAGGTTGCATTTGGATGGGAGGGTTTGAATTTAGGGAGAGGATTTGGGGGAGGGATTTCAAATGACTCCATCTAAGATGGATTTGAAATCCTCCAAAATGACTCTAAGAATAGATTCAAAGGATTTGAAATCCATTATAGAATGAGATGTGTTTCGTCATTGAGGATAGGCCACTACAAATATTAAAAGTCAATACAGTTGTAAGAAGAGTTGCTCCTGCTGAAGGAGAAAATGTGCACCTGTTGAACCAAGAACAACAATGGTAGAAAAGCCACGACGTGAATGAAACAACGAGGATAGAGAAAGATACAACTTCGACAATGTTGCCAAGGATATTCTGTATAAAACCCTCGATAAAGCCATATTCAACAAAGTGAAAATCTTTTAGAATAGCTAAAGAAATGTGGGAGAAACTCACTTTAATTTGTGAGGATCTGATTAAACTAAAGAGAATATGTTAATTGTTGCTGTACAAAAGTTTAAAAACTTTAAAATGCTTGCAGGTGAACATCTGGATCAACTAGATGCCAGATTCACAGAGATAACCAATGAGCTCTCAACTCTAGGCAATGAATATACACAAAAGAAAATGTGTATGAAAATTCTTAGGTCACTCCCAGTTGAGTGGGAAATAAAGGTGATGGCTTTGAGACATTCAATGAACCTCACAAGAACCTCCAATCATGAACTGTTCTCAGACCTTAAAGCTTATGAATTTGAGCTTAGAATAAAGGAGCAAGAACAGACATTTGTACCAAAGAAAGCTACACTAATGGCTGGAGAATCCAAAAGAGTTGAATCCAAAGAAGCCATTGACCAGGAGGAGATTGCCCTAATGGTAAAAAGATTCAACAAGTTCTTCAATAAGAACTATAAAAGAAACAAGGGTGAATCATCCAGGAGACACTCATCACCTTACAAAGCAAGGGAAGATAGACCACCAAGAGAATTGACCATCAACGGACTCAATATCGTAGAGCCGATAATCGATAGCCGAAAGAACCGACTTCAGAAAGTTTGAAAACATATATTGGAATTGCAGACAACCAGGACATTTCTTTGTTGATCCCCTACCCACCAATCAACAAATACAGAAATGAGGAGGAAAGAAAAGTCTTCAGAGAGAGAAGACAAGAAAAGAAGAAAGCCATGTTGGCTACTGAAGCTGCTGACACAACTAAGTGCAAAAAACCAACTGAGTCAGACAACAGTGAAGCTGATTACTCCTCTGACACTTAAGAAGAGGCTTTGATATGCCTCATGGCCAAATAACAGGAAGATGAGGTACATTCTAAATCATCTCATTCTAATTCTGATGATAGTGATAGTGATAGTGACAAAAACACTTCATCACCCACTGATCTTTATGATTCATTAGGCAAAATGATGAAAGACTTTGAGCACGTTAAAACCTCTCACACACTTTTAAATAAGGAAAACAACCAGCTCAAAAATCAAAACTCACAGCTGACTAAGGAGCTGAGTACTCTAAGTCACAAGGTGCTGACAAAATAGAGCTGAAGGCTGAGATAGCTAAGATCCAAGTTGACTTAACTGCAACAGAAAATAGGGAAAAATATTTGAAAAATGTGATTGCATCATTCACTAAGGCATCTAAATCATTGGATGAACTTATAATGATACTAAAGGAAAGTGGAGATAAGACAGGCATATGATTCAATTCCTTTGTGCATGCCCAAACTCCAAGAGTGGTAATGGAAAAAGGATCCTCAAGAATGAGGGAGTCCAACAATCCAAACCATCATATGTTGCACCCTCACCCATTCACAAACACAATCACAACCATGCCGCTGGATACAAAGGTAAAGGCAAAAAAAGCAACAAAGTATGTTGAGAGGACAAGCGAAACAAAATTCGAAAGAGGCCATCAGACTCCAAAGAATATTCTGTGAAAACTAAGCGGAACTACCAAAAGCCCCGAGAGGTTTCAAAGAAAAAAAAGTCATATGATGGAAATGGTAGAAATTATCCTAACCAAGTGATTGGAACAATTAAATGAGACATCAACCAAGTCCTAAGGGATACAAGCCCAAGGGGCAAAGGCCTCAGACTCAAAATAGGTCATTCCCAAGGCATAGAAACCATTATTATCACACATATATACCCAATCACAATTGCCAATATGCACAAAAGTTTCATAATTATCCCAAGAAAACAAATGCACAGTCTCACACACAGCATACAAACAATAGAGACAGTTGTATGAGCACAAGCTCCTAAGCAATTTGCTAATGTTTATTATGATTATGAAACGATAGGTGACAACCTCTTGTGAGTCGACCATTTGGTTATAGGTTGGTTGGATCACCTTATAGTGCTAACCCCTCAGGACCCATACAAATATGGGTACTTAAAAACCAATTTCCTTGATTGCAGGTTCAAGGAATAGCTGAGTGACAAGGAACCTGGTATATGGATAATGGTTGTTCTAGATATATACGACAGACAACAAGAAAAAAACTTTCAAAGTTCAAGGAAATAAAAGGTGCTAAAGTTATATTTGGAGGAAATGAAGCTCGGGGAGATCAAAGGCACATGATCCATAAAGAAACATGGACTAGAGATCACGGATGTAGCCTTATGTTGAAGGGCTAAATTTCAATCTGTTGAGCATCAACCAACTCTGTGATAAGGGTTACAATATAGGATTCAACATGGGAGTTTTCTAGATCAAGGATGTTGAATCAAATGAAGTTGTGCTACAAGGATCAAGACAGAAAAACATGTATGTAGTGAATTGGTCAACTACTACACCAAGCACATGTCTGTTAGCGAAGAGCATAACCAATCAAGTTGGATGTGACCCAAGAAGCTGAGTCACCTGAATTTCAAAATAATCAATGAGCTTACAAGGAGTCATCTTGTGGAAGGATTGTCAGATTCATTGTACAAGAAGAAGAGCATTTGTTATGCATGCTAGATGGGAAAGCAAATCCATTCTTCATCAAGGACAAGCCAAGTCCTTCAACCAGGATACTTCACTTATTGCATATGGATTTATTTGGTCATGTTGAACCAACCAACATAGTGGAAAGAAATACACCTTAGTGGTGGTAGATGATTATTCAAGATACACATGGACCATTTTTATGTGTAAAAAGAAGGAAACTTTGCAGAAGCTTCCTCAGCATGAGAAGAGTTCAAAATGAGAGTAGTTAAACCATCATCAAGATAAGGTCTACTAGAGGAACCCAAGTTTGTCAATGGGATTATAACTCAATATTGCATAGAAAATGGTATTGCTCACGAGTTGTCGCTGCAAGAACTCCACAACAGAATGGAGTAGCTAAAAGAAGAAACAGAACTCTAAAGGAAGCTGCAAGGACCATGTTAGCTGAAGTTGGATTGCTAAGAGATTTTGGGCTGAAGCCATTAATACTACTTGCTACACTCAGAATAGGTGTATGATCAATAGGCAACTGTCCAAAACCTCTTATGAAATTTGGACAGATCATATCTTTGGATGTAAGTGCTTCATTCACAACAATGGCAAGGACAACTTGAAAGCCTTTGGTGCTAAAGCTGATGAAGGTATCTTTTTGGGACACTCAACTGAGAGTAAAGCTTTCAGAGTGCTGAATAAGAGGACCATGGTCATAGAAGAGTCTATCCATGTGGTTTTTGATGAACCTAATGTCAATGGAGAAGATATTGATGAGTTAGATGACAAAATGAATCAACCATTTATTCAGAAGAGTCTCTATGTTGAGGTAGATATCAAAAGACTCAACCAAAATGAAGATGAGATAGGTGAATCTCAAAGACAGTTGGACAGCCTGTAGCTGAATGATGATGATGAAGCTGTTCAAGACAACTTAGTTGTGAGACGGTTGAATCCAGTAGACTTACTCCAACTAGATGTGAGATGGTGAGAGACCATCCTCTAGATCTTATCATTGGAGATGTTAGAGAAGGAGTAAGAACCAGATCTAGAACTCAACATGAAGCCACGTTTACTTGTTTCATTTCCCAGATTGAGCCTAAAGATGTGTCACAAGCATTGGATGACACACATTGGATTCTAGCTATGCAGGAGGAGCTGAATTAATTTGAGAGAAATAGGTTTGGGAATTAGTTAAAAGGCCTACCCACCAAAATGTTATTGGTACTAAGTAGGTATTTAGAAACAAGATGAATGAAGAGGGATCTGTAGTAAGAAACAAAGCAAGATTTGTAGCCAAAAGGTATTGCCAAGAAGAGGGCATAGATTTTGATGAAACCTTTGCACCTGTTGCAAGATTGGAAACAATTAGAATGTTTCTTGCTTATCTTTGCACAAGAACTTCATTGTCTATCAAATGGATGTGAAGAGTGCTAAATGGACTTTTGGAAGAAGAAGTCTATGTGGAGCAACCTCCAGGTTTTGAGCAGAAAACTATTGGAGATAAACTCTACAAGCTCAAGAAGGCATTATATGGTTTGAAACAAACACCAAAAGCCTGGTATGACACATTGTCCCAGTTTTCTTATTGACAATTGATTCACCAAAGGCAAGGTTGACAGGACACTCTTTAGAATTCAAGATGGGGAGATTATACTGCTTGTTCAAATATATGTGGATGACATCATATTTGGATCCACAAACAAAGAGCTGTGTGACAAATTCACAAATCTCATACAAGGGAAATTTGAGAAGAGTATGACAGGAGAGCTGACTTTCTTTCTAGGTCTTCAAGTCAAGCAAATGAAGGATAGAACCTTCATAAGTCAAACCAAATATATCAGAGATTTAATGAAGAAATTCGGCATGGAAGAGAAGTCATCAGTGAAGATTCCCATGAATACTTCAGTCAAGATGGACATGGATGCCGAAGATATAGAGCTCTCATTGGATCTTTGCTCTATTTGACAGAAAGTAGGCCAGACATCACCTTTGTTGTATGTATATGTGCTAGATTTGAATCTGCTCTAAAGTAAATCCACATGATTGCAACCAAGAGAATCTTAAAGTATTTGAAGGGATGTAAGGAAATTGGCTTATGGTATTCAAAGGATGGAGGATTCAAGTTAGTTGGCTACTTAGACTCAGACTATGCTGGATATAGAGTTGACAGGAAAAGTACATGAGGTACTTGTCAAATGCTTGGAAATAGGTTGGTTTCTTGGTTCAACAAGAAACGAAATTCAATATCTACATCCACAGCTGAAGCAGAGTAATTGTATGCAGGCAGCTGTTGTGCCCAAGTCTTATGGATGAGGCAACAGCTGAGAGACTATGATATAGAAGAAAAATAAATTTCGATTATGTGTGATAACACAAGTGCCATTGCGATTACTCAAAATCCAGTATTGAACTCAAGAACCAAGCATATTGATGTCAGATATCATTTTATAAAAGATCATGATGAAAAGAAAGACATCACATTGGAATACATATCAACTGATAAGCAGTTAGCTGATATATTCACTAAGCCTTCATGTGAATCAAGATTTGAAGAACTTAAGAATGAACTTGGATTGATTGAGTTGAGTTAGGAGGATCAGAAGACTCAACCAGCAGGGTTAAAAAAGAGAGAAATGGAAATCAGCAGAGTTTCACTTATCAACCAAGTGAAACAGCCAAGATGGCTAGTCAGTTGTATCGAGTTAGTTGGATAGTTGAGTGATTATCAAGTCAAGAGAGAAGCAGAGTCAAGTCATAAATGAAGATAACTGAGTTATTTATGAGATAAGTGACAAAACGCAGTCGTTTTCAGCGAGCAAGAATGTTTTTAGGCTTGACGTGAGCGGTAATTATGATGTCAGTAAAAAGTCTACGCCAGTTTACCCATGATTGGATATAAATGATGATGCATTTAATGCGGGGAGATTAATGCGGTCTCTAAGACACGATCTCAACCGTTGATCAGTTTTACCTTTTTGAATTCCAAAAACCATCCTTTCATGTCCCATGTACAGAGGAATTGAATTTTCTCTCTCCTTACAAACACTCTTACTCTCAAAGGAAATTCAAGCATTTTCTCTCTGCAACAAAGCTCAAGCCCTAGTTCTCATTTTCGTTCAAATCTTAAATTCAAGTACTAAAATGGCTCCATTTTATGATTATGCAAAACTTGATGAGAAGATCCACACAAGTGTGATAGTGGACTTCGACAGCCTGTTCAAGCAAGGAGCGGACAAGGCCCTAGCAAAGAAGATCACTGAAAAGCTTGAGAAAGCTGGTCTCAAGTAGTTCTTATCTATGAAGTTCTCTCACACATACCTCGAGGAGGTCGCAATGTTTTACGTGAATGCTCAGGTTCATAACGATGAGATCTGTTCATTGGTCCACATCAAAGAACTTAAGCTGACTACTGCGTGACTTCGCTACTAACTGTTATCTCCCTTTCTCTGGTCTGAAGGAGATAACTGAGAAAAAAATGTTGATTTGGCTGCTTCCTAGAAGGAGATATCCAAACCAGAGACTGATGCGAAGCCCAACTACACTGCAAAGAAGTAGCTGATAAAGGAAGACTACCATAAGTTAATAGATGTGGTGGCTAAGTATGTAGATATGAAATTTGGATCTTTCAATAAGCTTTCTCAGACTAACCTGATAGTGATGGTGGCAATAATGGAGAAGAAGAAAGTTAACTAGGTCGAGTTCATTTTTGGCAAGTTCTGCTAGAATGTGCTGAACATGTCTGTGGGAGATGATGAAATGTTTAGCAGTTCACTCGGTTATGGCCTGATCTTAGGCCACTTGTTGATGTGAAGGGTATTCCACTCCGGAATGGGAAACCCTTCCATGTTAATAAGAAAATGTTCAGGGAAAACCTCTCTGCTGCCCAGCGCCATGCCCATGCGAAGAAGATGACTACAAGTGAGTGGGAATCAACTGAGCCTATCCCCGCGGACACAGCTGCTTCTGCAAAAGCCCTCTCCCCTAAACCTACTCCAAAGAAGAAGACACCTGCCCCCGCATCCAAGACAACACCTGCCTCTGCAGCCGAGAAAGACCCTGCACCTACCCTCGCAGCCGAGAAATAACCTGTTCCAGCTCCCTTTCCAATCATAATGAAAAAGTGCTCAGATGTACCTCGCAAGCCAGCTGCAGCCAAGAAGCCAAAGTTTGAAGAGACAACATTCAAGCTAAAGAACCTGAGAATGTGGAACCTAAAGTTCCATTGAAAAAGACAACAAGGAGAAGACTGGTGAGACAAACTAACTTAGTTGCCAAGCCAGCTGAGTCTGGAACCGCTGTTGAAGCTGTTGAGGAAGAAGTTGTTGTTGATAAACAACAAAGTTCGAAAGAAAAGGATGACGTGATGGTCACCGAAAGAATCACCGGCTCTGGCTCGGCCACGTCAAGAACTAGCTGTTATGGAGACAACTGAAGCATCTGAACACAACACAACTGACCAAAGTTATGAAGAGTTAATTGTACGATCCCCTCAGGTGATGTCATTCTGATTGAGGAAGGTAAGATCACGAATAGCACTTTTGACAAGATAATGAAGATGATGATCTTCAAGTTCTATCTCTTGCTTACCCTGATTTGCAGGAGAGGCTACACATATGGAGGGCCTGGAAGTTGAGTGCAACCATGTATCAATTCCAAAGCCCGGAGTTCATTGAAGAAGAAGAAAAACTCCTGAGTTTCTTGGGCAACATTGGAATTCGGTGAGCCTTGGACCCAGATTTCTGCAATACCATCCTTTATCAAAAGAAGGATGAGGAGAAAGATAAGGCCAAGGAGAAGGCGAAGGCAATTGAGGAGTATAAGAAACCTCATTCTTGCCCTTTTGATGGTGTTCCTGAAAGTGCAATGCAAAGCTCCAACAACAATAGTGATGTCGAAGTGCTAGATGCTGCTGATCTAGCAGAGAAGGCGGAGCTGAAGCAAGCTATAAAAGAATCCAAGGAGTTGCATGAACAAAACTTATAAAGGGGTCTAGGAGAGTCATCATCAATGCAAATCTCTCCTACCCCTGACATATTGGAAATGGTAAGGACCATCGATGCTTCAATCTCACCAGCGCACTCTAAGGGATAGAAAACCAGGGAGATCGACGATGAAGCTAAGAAATGTGATGAAGAGGGCACCTTAGTGAGCCTACCCCTGCGAAAGGTGTTGAGACATCCGCCTAGTCGGCTGATCACTCAAAAGGACAAATAGCTGAGTCTCAAGTGTCCACTGACCCTACTGCATCAACTGGTGTGCGAGCTGAGGAGAAAGCTGTACACACCACACCCAGGTTGGGGAGGCTGTGGGAGACCTCACTAATTTGAAGTTAGGAGGCGAAGAGATGAATGTAACTGAACAACAAAGTAGGGTGGATGACGCTCAGACGGTTAAGATTGTCTCAGCTGAAATCCCAACTGTGCTGCAGCAGCTAAGGCCTTGATGGATAGGAGGCCATGGCAGTTAAGACCGTTGGACTTGAAAGTGCAATCCAAGAGGTTGAGACCTTGAAGCATTCCACTGAAGACCCCAGAGAAGATCCGTCTGCTGAAGAAAATGTCCAAGACCCTACTATAGATGAGTCTGCTAAAGGGAATGCTGAAGGCTCCACAACGGTTGAAACTGCTGTTGAGGATAATGAAGGCCCAAAGGAGGTTGAGACTTCCTTGGGTAAATCGACTGCAGAAGAGAAACAAGTGCCAGCTCCTCACATAGAGTCTACTGAACATGATATGTGTGTTGCACGACTCTCAAGAAAATGTCTCTGTGGAATTTCTTGACACAAATGACGAAGTTGAGTCTGCTCAAAAAGACAAACGAGAAGAGGACCCGAAGATTGAGGAGGCTGTGGCAAAAATAAGAGCATCAAGCGAGAAAGCTGCTCGCTCCAAATTCACTTCGGTTGATGGCCCACCCCTTATGGTGCCATCACCAGCCCGTGACGCAGCTGAGGCCGAGGTTACTCAAAAGGAAAAACCCACTGATTCCAATGAAGTTGTTACGACATCTGAGGATCAGTCAGCTCTGTAGGCTAACACAACTGCGACTACTGATGAAGATGAAACAACTAAGGCACATAGAGTTTAAGCAAGTCTAAAGGGAAAAGGAAAAGCTCCTGAAGGACAAGTGGGAGAAATTTCTTTGGTCCCGGACGATCTGTTCTCAGACTATTTCCCTTTTGTAGCTGTGGTTCCATTGGAGACAAAATCTGCTGCTAAAAGTGCCAAATATACTGTGGAAATCCAACCTGGTGAATTTGAAGCTCCAGACGACTTTATAGTTGTGCCGTTTCGATTCGACTTTCATGTTGTTGGCCATAAGAGCAGTCTATTGATTCAGCAGACTTTCGATGAGCCTTCAAGGTTATCTGCGCTGAAATAGAGAACATGGAGAATGGATTTGCTGCTCTGAACCAACAACTAGATATTCATGATGCAACAATTTCTAGAGATACCTGAGGTACAATGTTAAGAATCAGGGAATGGACAGTTGAAATAAAGGCACTCCGGAGAGAATAAGTCAGCTACTTCAAATTGTTGTTTGCAAAGTTAGTGATTTGGAGTGCTGAAAATGCTAAATTTCAGCAGAGGGAAAGAGACCACATTTTTAGGATGGACCCGATCTTACAAAGCGATATGGAGTTTTTGAAAACTCAACATAAGCAAGACAGAAAGTCCGAAGCCAACATGCGCACAGATGATGGTGATGAACGCAGAGATGAAAATTATAGCTGCAGAAATGAAGGCTCTGCGATCATAACACAGAACAGCTCACTCGACAACTGATGAAAAATTGGATCTTATCCTGGGAAAATCCTCTCAGCAGACTCTCCCTGGTAATGATACCAAAAAAGGGGAAAATAGTAGTAAGGGAGAAGGAAGTGAAGTGAAGAAGACTCCCTTGAAGAACATTTTTGCAAAACCCCAACAAGTCTCATCCACCATCTCTCTCCATTCGCAGCTGCCACAGAGCTTATCAACTGAAGAGAAAGCTTAGTTAGCTCTCAAGAAGTCAAGAGAAGCTATCGAAGCTAACTTTGCCAAAGTTGAAGAAAGGCAGCATGGTAATATTGAAAATTTGAAAGCCAAGTTCGATGGTCCCCCAATAGGGTTACTTAAAGACTCTCCAGTAGTAAATTTTCCTCAAGAAATTTCTACCGCTCCAGATGCAGGGTCAGAGCCTAGATCAATGGAGGAGTTCCAAACTCTCCAGTTAGAAGGATTTTTCGAGAGAATGACCCTTGAGCAGGCATGGGATCTATACTGGGAAAAGGGCTTAGAGATCTGCAAATTAGCTATGAAGCAACAGACTGAAGGAAGCAATTAACAGCTCCAAGAGCACAACCTATTCAGTATACTCATGGAGGAGGAGATTCTTCTCGAAGAGGAAAGGGAAGAAGTGGTGTAGGTGGCAGAGGCACTTCACCAACAACGCCAATAAAATCACACTTATGTTAATCCCTTGAAGTAAGACCACTTATGCTGGGGTGGATTCAATGAACTTGCCAATAGAGAATTTGCCAGAAAGAACACTGAAGCAACTAAGAGGCAAGAACTGGAAAATAGAAGGAAACAACAAGAATGGAAAGAGAGGCAGAGAAGGGAAGACCCAGCTGCAAAGAGAGCTTATGAAAGAAAGAAGAAGGAAGAAGATGAAAAGAAAAGAAAAAGAGCTGAAGATGACAGACAAAGAGCTGAGAGAAGAAGGAAGTAGCAGAGGCGTTGAAGACTGTTGTAAATCCCTTCATGTTGTATCTTTACTTAAATGTAAATACACAAACATTTGTAAGTTCTCTGTATACTCTTTTTTATTGTACTTTGTAAAGCATTGTAAAGTGCAAAGAATAATATGTTCAATAAAATGACATATTCATTATATCATTCTCTGTTTATGCACTATTTACTATGCTAAGTTCTATTTAAGTTTCGGCATCATCAAAAAAGGGGAAGTTGTTGGGAAATTTATGTAATAGATTTTGATGATACCATGTAAAACTTATATTAGGAAGTTGGCACCCCAAGTCTACTATAAATCAACTTGTAATAGATAGGGTTCTATAAGCTAAGTCGAGGCAACCAAGTTGAAGAATGCGAGGACTCATTGGAGATCAAAGAGAAGAATCACCGTGTCTGGCAATTTGAGTGAAGTGAACACTAGTCTAAGTCGAGTGCTTAGAATATTGTTTTTATCACCGAAAGACAGAAAAATCATTCCGAAATGATTGGAGCTTACTCAAGACAAAAGGGTAAAATAGTTATCAAGTCAAAGTCGACTGTGATGGATCCACTGCACACAAATCAAGGATATTACTTATTATAGTAATACCTCCATACTGCAGTGCCTAATGTGCTCATCCCAAAAGCGTGCAAATAGAATAAACGAATGGGAAGTACTGAGCATGTGTTAGAACCTGAAAAGATGCAGTGTTCAATTAAACGAGGATATGTCACCATAACCTATTGCAAATCAAGAAAAGACAAGCCAATGACCAAGAAGCGGAGTTTGAAAATGCATCTATCTTTTCAATGGATACATTTTCGAACTACCATTATAAAAGGCTGAGGATTTTATGAGAGAAAATACTTATGCAATCTGAGACACATAAGAGAAATCAAGCAATCAAAGCATAAACTCTCTCAAGCATTCAAATCATATCCTCAAGCCTAAACTCGAAAGGAAATTGATCCAACACATTCATTCAAGGAAAGACAACTTCAATTTGTTGAAGACAAAAAACTTATTTCAAAGAACAAGGGGTCTGCACTCCAAGGTTGAATGAGGTGTAGTAAGGTTCCAGATCGAGCCAAATGCTTTAAACTCGTTAGAGGGCTGTGTGAACAAATTCAAGAGTTTGAAGAAGGCAAGTAGAAGGACTTGTCTTGTGAAGAAGTTTAGTCCCGGGAGAAGCGGATGTGTGATCAAGGCTATCTCGGACCGTCATCCTTTTTGTAACAAAGTTAACGTTACTTAGTGGATTACCTCCATGGGTTGGAGAAGAGTGGATTAGAGGAATTACCCCGATCCTCGAATCACTATAAAGTTGCATGTGTCCTTTACATTCAACACACTTTAATTTCTGCATATATTATTGTTGTTTGTTAATTTGCTAAGTCAACTGATAATAACTAAGCTTAAACAAATGTTGAAAATCATATTTCAAACTAAGGATGAAAGCCTTCCGCTGTAAAAATCAAGTCTAATGATATTTAAAAGAGTTAACTGAATCAGCTGAGTTATACTATCAACAACTCAGTCGAGTCTATTGAGTGGCTAACTCTGTTGTCCACCAAGAACCCAACTGACTTGAGTCTACTCTAAAATTGAAAAGGACTAAAATCGAAAATTAGGTAAAGTCTATTCAATCCCCCCTTCTAGACTTTACTTATCACCCCTTGGGACCCACAATTATATTGAACGATCTTCTTGTAACTTTATTTTAATGAATTTGAAATGTTAAAATTGGAGTGTGAAATTTTATTATTACATATCTTATTTTATATTAAATCAACAAAATTATATTTGTAATATTAACTTTGTTATTTTTATTTTTTATATAAACATAAAGGCCCATTACTTTTTTTGCTCCAGGCTCTTCGAAACTTAGGATAGGGTCTGACCACATTGATAAATATAAAGACATCATGTGGAATTGAAAGGCTGAGAAGTTGACAAATGTCAAAGATTAGTGAGGTAATGACATATATCAACTTAGTTTTTTCTTTTAATATAGAAGGTAGATTTGCATTAATTATTTGCATGAAATTTTACGTGCGACGAACAATTAATACATTCTTATAGAGAATAAAGCAAGATTAATAATATTTTCCTCAACAAAAAACAAAACATGATTAATAGTATAAAATCATATTTGAAAAAATGTATAGATACAATGTCTAATGCTGACATTTTAAATTACAAAATTATTAAGGGCATTTAAATGTGTGCCTATAGATAGGACATAAAAATAAACCTTGCGAACTGACCAAATAAAGGCAAATTATGAGAAAAAAATTAAGTTTAGTTAATAATTTTTTTTATCTTAAGGTACAAATAGGGGTGGATCAAATCGACCTAGACCTAGGTGGGAACTGGTGGTCAATGAGTCGGTTAGCCATTGACCATGGGCCTGTGCAAAAACCAGTCTCATGTCATGGGATAGACGGGTCAGTTAAAGGTCATGTTCCTTACCCTTGTGAATCGATGAATCTAATGTTAACTTTTAACAAAATAAACTCGTGGTCTAGATCATTTGGTCGTTGATGATTGATGGCCATGATTGTTAGGATAAAGTTATCTTTGATTTTGATGATTTCACATATTTGATTTATAAACAAAAATAATGTTTTCAAAGAGTTGTCAAAATACTTAAAGTATATTTGTTTATTCAATCTTAAGTTTGTGAAGTGTTACTTGAACTCTATTTTGTCAAAATCCGGATATTTCTATGTATTGAGGGGGACCAGTCGCTATAGAGACGACTGACACCTGAAAGCTTTTCAAAGTTTTCTCAAAACAGAGAAGGCTCCATATTGAGGGCAACTGGTACTTGTAAGTTTGTCAAGATTTGGAGAAAACAGAGATTCTCTGAGTCTATAGTGACCAATCGTTATACTAGGGTGACCGGTACCTAAATGTTTGCAAAAAATATATTTTCTCTCTGTTTTCATTGTAACAGTCTCTATCCACGGCAACCAGTCGCCATGGTACAATGACTGGTCACTATCCATAGAGATCGGTCACCCTTGATAGCAACTCTTATCAAATCTTGATATATGTTTTTTTTGAAAAGACAGAATTAAGTGCTTCTTATAAGATTGCGGATTTGATATTTGGAATACAATTATTTGGAATACAATTATTGAAGTGGTTTCAAGGAGTTCGATTATGATGACAATAAATCATTCTCTCTAAACTGTAAGACTTTAAATAATTGTATTGTTCACTTACCGCTACCAAGTACAATCATATTAGGGGAATAAGATCCTTACACGAAGGGTGAACAAAATGGGAGACCATCTATGATGGAACCAAGAAAGTGAAACAAACTCGAGAAACCGTGCTCGTTAAGGATTTAAAAAATTTCACTATATATGTTTGAAAGTGAAGGGATTTCAAAGATGGTGGAAAGGCTTGACAATATAGTCAATCCTTTATTGGCACTCAAAAAATTATTTTTGAAGAAGATAAGGTGACTAAAGTTTTAATGCTCTTCCCGACACTTGGTCCGAAAAAGTCACTGCCGTCACGGAAGCTCAAAATCTTGAAACACTCAAGTTTGATGAGCTTATTGGAAATCTTCTTATTTATGAAGTCTATCTCAAGTAAAGGAAAATTTCCAAACAATCCACTTCTCAACCGGGTATTCAATCTAATATAAAGGGTTTTACATCATGTTCCAATAATGTCTATTATCCTAGTGACGAAGAAGATGAAGAAACGACCGCTCTTGTGAGGAAATTTCCCTTGCTTAGAAATAAAAATAAGGCAAGAAAAGCAAGATACAACTCATGCTTCAAATGCGGAAAACCCGAATATTTTATCATCGACTATCCTAAGATAGCGGAGGAAGAACAAAAGAAGAAAATGTTTTTTCTCAAAAAGAAGGCCTTAAATGCAGATGCTAAAACATGGGATGAACTTCTTGCAACATCCGATGATGAGTAAACCGAATAAGGTCTAATGTCCATTAACGATGAAACCGACGAGGTATGCTCTAATACTTCTTCTTCTTTAATTGATGAATTGCAATAAGATTATGATGATTTACAAAACGAGTTTAAAGATGTGATTGTTAAATACAAGAACTTGAAAAAGGATTTTAAGAGCTTGACAAATAGAAAAGGATAATCTATTTTCTTTTCATCAATCTCTCGATCATACTCACAATACTACTCTTGCTAAAGTTAGAAATCTTTTCTCCGAAAAGATTTGCTCTAAAAGAATTAGAAAGCTTAAAAAAGGATGTGCAAATATTAACTTGATTACTGATAAGGATACTAAAATACTTGGTGTACAACGAAGTGAGCATTTGAAATTAGGAGTTGGTTACAAACCTATGCAAACCAATTTTAAGAAAAAGAACCAAGCTCTGACTTTTATATGTGCGACTAGTCCTAAAATTATTACATGCTTTTATTATGGCAAAAATGGTCATTTATCTAGACTTGTATAATTAAACATAGTACTAATTACTTTTGGAGGCTCAAACATCTCAATGCTACTTCCCATGGACTCAAACATTCAAGGGTACCTAAAAATAATTTTATTTTAGGTACTTGAAGCAATAATAGTGAAAGAAGATTCCAAATGACTCATAGACAGCGGATGTTCCCGTCATATGACCGAAAATGAACGTCTTTTTACCAACATCAAAGTACAATAGCAAGGAATGGTTGTGTTCATAAATGGCAAAGGCAAAATACTTGGTAATGGAGACATTGGTAATTATTCTTTTTCTCTTAATGATATTTTATTTGTAGATGGGTTTAAGTTCAATTTGATAAGTGAAAGCCAATTTTGTGATTTATATCATAATGTTCTTTTTAATAAAGAAAAATGTCTTATTCTCAAAAATGATAAAATTAGTTTTGAGGCCAATAGAAAAGACAATCTATACAAAATTTGCACAAGTGATTTGGTTAGTCAAAATATCTCTTGTCTAGTCGCTAGCAATGATCTAACTAGTTTATGGCATAGGCGATTTGGACATGTTGGAGACAAAAATTTACAAAACATTTGCAAAATTCAACATGTCAAAGGACTATCCAAATTAAAATTTGAAAATATTGGCTTATGTGACACTCGTCAAAACATAAATTAGTTAAAAGTAGTTTCAAGCCCAAATATGAAATTTCCATAACCAAACCTCTACAACTTCTTCACCAAGATTTGTGTGGGTACATTGACACGATAAGCTTAAATGAAAAATATTATACATTTGTTATTGTCGATGACTTCTCTAGATATGCTTGCGTTGTCTTTTTTGCTAATAAAAATAATGTCACTTATGAGTTTGCTAAGTTGTGCAGACTTAAAAATAGAAAACAAAAATCTATCAAATATATTAGAAGTGATCGTGGTGGTGAATTTGATGGTGAATTTAGAGTTCTATTTGAAACCAAATGATATTCTCATAATGTTTCGGCTCCTAAAACTCCTCAACAAAAATGGTGTAGCCGAAAGGAAAAATTGAACTCTACAATAAATGTGTCAGTCAATGCTCAATGATTTTTACTTCCAAAATATTTTTGGACCGAGGCCGTGAATACCTATTGCTATGTGGTAAATCGAGTATATCTTCGTCCAAAATTGAATAAAACTCCATAGGAGCTTAGGAACCAATAATTAGCAACTTCAAGATATTTGGTTGCAAGAGTTTCACTTTAAATACCAAGAATCATTTGGACAAACTTGATCCCAAGGTCGACGAAGGAATTTTTATGGGGTACTCAACCAAAAGAAAAGCATACCAAGTATACAACAAGTCAAGCTTGGTAGTAGAAGAATCCATACATGTCAAATTCAATGAAGCCTCCGATGTTCAAACAATCCCAAGTGAAGACAGTGATTATGAAAATAATGGAGAACCAATTATTCCAAACATTACTCAAAATGACCAATCCTTTTCTTCAACAAATGTTCAACAAGAACAAAGAGGTGACACTTCAAATCTTTCCATGGCATTAAAATTCAAAGAAGATCATCCAAAATATCTTGTTGTTGGGAATTCACTTGACAAGGTAATGACAAGAAGGAAATTTGCCGAAAAAACTCTAATATAAGCCGAAAAATGTTGAAGAGGCAATTGAAGATGAATATTGGTTTCTAGAAATGAAAGAAGAGTTAAATCAGTTTGAAAGAAATTAAGTCCAGGAACTTGTGCACCCCTTTGAAATAAAATGGGTATTTCAGAACAAATTAGACGATCAAGGCAACATCATTCGAAATAAAGCAAGGTTAGTAGCTCAAGATTATTGTCAAGAAGAAGGTATTAATTATGATAAAACTTTTGCACCCGTAGCAAGTTTAGAAGCTAATTGTATCTTACTTCATTATTCTTGTTTTAAAAATTTTAAACTTTACAAATGGATGTCAAATCCGCTTTTCTAAATGGTTTTATTCAAGAAGTCTATCTCAAACAACCTCTGGGGTTTGAAAAATTTTCAAGACCAAATGATGTTTATAAACTTAAAAAGGCTTTATATGGTCATAAAAACGCACCCCAAGCATGGTATGATAGACTAATTTTATTTCTTTTAGAAAATGGCTTTACAATAGGTAAAGTTGATACTAATTTTGTTTTTGAAAAAGGTCAATATAGCCTTTTAGTTCAAATATATATTGATTATATTATTTTTGGTGCTACTAATGAATCTTTGTGCAAGAAATTCTCTAAGCTTATGCAAGGTGAACTTGAGATGAGTATGATGGGTGAAATCAACTTCTTCCTTGGACTTCAAATCAAAAAATATTAAAAAGGGATATATATCTCTCAATCCAAATACACAAAGGAACTTCTAAAGAAACTTGGAATTGAAGAAGGAAGAACCGTGGCAACACCTATGACAACAAATATCAAACTCGACAAGGATGAAAAAGATAAACCGGTAGATGAAATCAAATATCGAGGTATGATTGGTAGTTTAATTTACTTAATTGCTAGTAGACCCAATATTCTCCATGACGTATGCCTATGTGCTTGATTCCAAAGCAATCCAAAAAAAATCGTATTTAAGTTCATTGAAAATATTTTTTCGATATTTAAAAGCCAATATTTTATATGGTTTGTTTTATTTGAAAAGTAATACCTTTTTCTTTAAAAGGTTATAGCGGCTCGGATTATGCAAGAAATATTGATGATCGTAAAAGCACAACCGACTCATGTTAATTTTTAGGCGATTGCTTCATCTCATGGTTTTTAAAAAGTGAATTTGTGTGTCTTTATCAACGGCCAATGCCGAATATATTTTTGCGGCTTTTTGTTGTACACAATTACTACAGATGAAACAAACCTTGGCGGGTTATAAAATTAACTTTGAGAATGTTCTTATTTTTTGTGATAATACTTCCGCCATTAATATTTCTCAAAATCCGATTCATCATAATCAAACCAAACATATTGAGGTTCGACACGACTTCTTAAGGGATTGCATTTTAAAGCGAAAAATTGAGATATGCTTTGATCCATCTCAAGATTAACTCGCGGATATTTTTACAAAACCATTAGCCATCAAGTCTTTTAACTCTATTCAAGCTTGTTTAGGTATAATGCATAATGAATAATGTCTATATTTTTATTTTGAGCATTTTACTTCGATTATAAAAGTTTTGGGTTGAAAGATCTATTTTTCTAGACTTAAAAACGAGACATAACTTTTCTCTAGAAACAG
The DNA here is from genome assembly GCA_016081115.2 of Rehmannia glutinosa. NCBI lineage: Eukaryota > Viridiplantae > Streptophyta > Magnoliopsida > Lamiales > Orobanchaceae > Rehmannia > Rehmannia glutinosa. The sequence goes on from CM071936.1 coordinate 103,864,797, forward strand.
GCACGGGTTGCTATACATAGCGACCAGTCGCTATGTCCAGGGATCAGTCGCCCTTATATAGTGACCAGTCGCTATAGGGTCTGAACAGTTTTTAAAACTCATTGTCTCGGTTCTTTGTTTTCTGAATCATGTTCTTCCACTTAAACCCTAGTTGCAAAAACCTACCCAAAATTTCAATCTGCCTCTATACTTCACCAAATGTCTCGATTTTTGTTGTTAATCCCATCTATTTCTTGATTGTATTACATATATGACACTCCCAAAGAATTTTACCAGTTCATCTCCTCCTCATAAGCGAAAAAGGGTCGAAGAGGGTTCTTCCTCAAATTGACAATTCGCGGCAGAACAACACAAAATTCGTGCTACCCAACATGATACGGCTCATGGGCAACCTGGTAATCCTAATCCTTTACTTACCTAGTCTCATATACTATACTACGAGCCACCATAACAAAGGAAAATGTTAAATGGTCTAGAAGTAAGAAATCTCTTCTTTCTTAAGCTCCTTGTGATACAAATTGGTCGTTGTTTATTTATAAGTATACCGAAAAATTCTATGATGATTTAGTTTTCTTGAATAAACAAGTAGGTCGGACTAAGATTTGCCGATTTTAGATGTTTTCAGATGAATTTTCTACTATTCATGAACTTTTTGTAACTCAAGGTTGGATGTACTTGTGGTATCACCCTTATATTATGTATAATGATGAGGTGATCAAGTATTTTTATGCTAATATGTGGATTGAATTTGATGATGCTCATAAGCCTGTGGCTTACTTGGTGTAAGGGAGGTAATTGGGATTTGTTTTTGTGTATTCATTGGGATGAAAGGAAGTTGGGTGTATCTTTAGAGTAAGTGAAGAACTTTCTAGGTGTTTTGCCAGAATTTACAACATAATCGATGACAGTTGAACTTCGTGTTTGTGGAAAGTCCTTCAAATTACCGAGTAATATATATGGACTACTTTTTGACCTACAAGATCAAATAGGGCGAATTGGTTAATTATGGAGCCATTATCATTTAGTCCTTAATAGATGTCGTCACCTTGGTCTGCAATAATTTGCTTTCGGTAATTTGATTTGCAAGTTGCTTCTCCAATACGGTCTTCCACCTGCCAAGCTAAACTCAGAGGTCATTAGTAATGATTTTGACAATGACAATATTCAACAGAATGCTTTGGAGGCATAGGAATGTGCAAAATGTCTTACCAAGTTGGCAAAAAGCCGTGCTAGAGCCTCTATATCCCAAGTTCTGGATGATATTTTTGATGATATCGAGGAGGAAAATTTGGCAGCGGGAAGATCTCACAGTGCTCCGGAGGATAATACCAGCATTGATGATCACGATGGAGATGAGAGTCCGTATGAATTTGACGAAAAACTTGGTGAACTTCTTGAGAGATATCAAGAAAACTATGATGACTTAAAAGAGGTTATTGTTAGTCCAAGTGGCTATGAAAATCTAGAGGGGGTGAATAGATTTTTCCGATTTTTTATTTATGCCCTCTTTTTTGAATATGAAAATGGTGAATAAATAGAAGTGCAGAAAATAAATCAACACACAATGATTAATAAATCAACACACAAAATGCTCTACCACCCAGTATGTTCGAATGGATTTTGAAAAGGAAATTTTTTTATTGATACCAAATAATTACAACCTTTACCTTTAAGAGAACCACACTCTTCTTACAACACCAACTTAGAAGAGCACCACACTCTTCTCACCTCTATGAAGAGCACCAAACTCTTCTACACCTATGAATAAACCAAGTGTGTTCTTACCACAAGAACACTTAACAAGTTGATCTTGTTTTGGATGATTTTAAAAAATACAATCAAGATTACACTTTGAATGAAAATATTACAACTCAAAAGTGCAAATGTAATCAAGAAGGAAAACCTAATAAGCAAGATGTAAAAGTGATAAGCTCATGCTAATACAACAAGAATATAGAAAGTGAAGAACAATAGAATTTGCTGAGAATTTTTTTGTTGTGTTGTATTTTGATCATTCGATCCTTCATGTATTTATAGGAGAGCTGCAAGATGCTCCTCCTAATTTGAGTTTGTCTGCAAAAGAAATATCAAAACAACTCCAAAAATAGTTAATAAATGAAAAGCCACAACTGCTGCAACGAATAGTTTCAGCTGTCAAAAACATATAGCGATCGGTAGCTATGTTGAGATTTCGAATATTAAAGCCGTTGAAAAGTATTTTTGACACAAGATACCAAAAAGGGGACCAATCGCTGTGTAAGGCAACCAATTGCTCTTGGATAGTGACCATTCGCTATTGAAATAAAGAAGAAAACAAGAAAAATAATTTTCTTCAGGCACCCGTCACCCTCCATCCCTATTTCCAGCACTCTTTTTGTTTTATGTTTTAACAACATTCGTGCAGGCTCCCATAGGATGACCTGTCGACCTCAACACAGAGAGGTTATTCGATTTTTGTGAAAAATAAAGTTCAAGAAGTACTTCAAAACTTTAGTAAAAATTTATTAAAATGTTTTGAAGTATTTGGACAACATTTCAAAACATTGTTTTGGTATAAAACTCATTTATATGAAATCATCAAAATTAAAATAAAAACATTGATCTAACAGTTATGAGGAGCTTAAAACGGAAAATATCAAACTCAAAAAATCCATTGGGAAGCTTAAAAGTTCATCAAAGATCCCCTTCCCGCCGTTTGTTTCTTTCGGGTGAGGACTAATTCTACTTTACATTTTCTGTCATTTTATTTCTGACTTTAAACCTCTTTAAACACATATTAAGTTGTTCATTTTTTGGATATTGCACGTATTTTCTGCACGTCTTTGATATTTATATGCTTTCGCTTTATTTATTTTTCATGCTAATGTTTTTTTTGATGATTTCAAAGGGAGAGAAAGAATGCATGACGTAAGAAGCTCAAATGGTTAAATTGCTTGAGTTCTTAGCTCAAATAGTATAAGCTTGATAAAATTTGGTAAAAGCTTATTGGTATAAGCTATAAGTTGATGGATTTTGCTATCTTGTTTTGAGTGAATATGTTTGAGCAACGTATAATTCTCTTATGCTATTTTGGCTAACACTAACAGAGGGAACTTTTAATCTCTGGAGCTTTTATATGATACTTGGCCTAATGCGTATTGTTTACTTGGCGTGTTGATAGAGGGAGCTTTAAAAAATCGTTAGAAAAAAAATTGCTCCTTAGCTTACTTATGTCTTATAATATTTTGTGTTTGTTACTTTGAAAAGTGTTGCTTACAATGAATAGATTAAACTTCTGACTGGAAAACTCCTTTCTTAAAATCTCGCTCTCAAAATTATTTTGGGTCGAAATCATTAAAAATGGGGAGTTTGTTAGAACAATGCTATTTTTGATTTTGATGATTTCATATATTTGATTTATAAAATAAAACAATATTTTTAAAAAATTGTCAAAATACTTCAAGTATATTTGTTTATTCAATCTTAAGTTTGTGAAGTGTTACTGGAACTCTACAATGTCAAAATCCGGACATTTCTCTGTATTGAGGGTGACCAGTCGTTATAAAGAGCGACCAGTACCTGAAAGTTTTTCAAAGTTTTCTTAAAATAGAGAAGTTCATGCATTGAGGGCGACCGGTCACTGTAGAGGGCGATAGTACCTGTAAGTTTGTTAAGATGTTTAGAAAACAGAGATTCTCTGAGTTTATAGCGACCGATCGCTATACTCGGGCAATCAGTACCTGAATGTTTGCAAAAAAATAGATTTTCTCTCTGTTTTCATAACAAACAATCTCTATCCATGGCAACCGGTTGCCATGGTACAACGATCGATTGCTATCGATAGAGACTGGTTGCCCTTGATTGAAACCCTTGTCAAATCTTGATCCAACTGTTTAAACTTTAGAATTTTCAACATAGCGATCGATTAAAAAGCTTTTTGATAAAAAATTCTATTCGTTGCAACATCACTTATCAACAAAGTTAACTTTAACATTTCTTAACATTTTTGTAGATCTTTTCATCCTTATTTTTGCAGACAAAATTCAATTTGGAGGAGCCTATGTTGGAGATCAAATCTTGAAGTTCCTCTATAAATAGTTGGAGATTTGGAAGGATCAAAATAATACATAATTCTACAAGACAACAAGAAATATTCAGCAAATTTTTCAAGCCTTCTTTTTCTTACTCATGTTATAATAGCCTAAACATTTGCACTTTCATATCTTGCTCAATAGGCTTAATTTATTTTATTACACATGCCTTTTCAAAGTTGTATACATTAATTTTGAGGTGTAGTCTTGATTGATCAAAATTATCTAAAACAAGCATTACTTGTTAAGTGTTCTTTTGGTGAGAACATACTTGGTTGATTAGACTAGGTGTTGAAGAGTTTGGTGATCTTCTAGTTGATTTTTAATTGTTTGGTATCAATTAATAATTTTTTTTTTCAAAATCCATTCGGATATACCGGGTGGTACTAGATTAAATTCTAGGTGAGTCGAACCATTGTAAATCATTGCGTTAATCTTTTGTACTATCTCTTGCCTTCTTGAAGGTTTTTATCACATTCAATAAAGAGAAATAAAATTTGGAAAATTCGCGAAAATCTAATCACATTCTCTAGATTTTCGTAGCCACTTGGTCTAACAATGACGATAAATATCTCCCACAGTCATTCAGCTTCACTCACTCTCGCCATTTCTCTCTCTCTCTCTCTCTCTCTCTCTCTCTAATAACCTAAGGTTCCAATTGTCAATTATATCTCAATTATCCAACTTCCGTTCATTTATATTATTTTAGGTCATATTAATTCTCTATATACAAATTATCGCGGCTTCATCATATTTTATTGTGGTAATTATCTATCTATTTTTTTTTGAGGGAAAATAAAGCATTTTATTGATATCTCAAATCATCCAAAATATAGTTCATGATACAAAGAGGTGGAGAACTCCACACTGATGGACTATCAAAAGAAAAAGCTTCCTTTGCTAGTGCATGAGCAACCATATTGCCGTTTCTTCTAACAAACGTTACCGAAAAGGCAGGTTCACTTTGAAGTAACAACTGACACTCTTTCAAGATAATATCATATTCTGAAATTCCTTTCTCCATACTATTTAGACCATCCACAATGTACTTTGCATCTGTCTCGAGGATTAAATATTTTAATCCTAGATTTTTTGTCCAAGATAAAGCTTCTCTAACCCCAATTGCTTCGACCTCACAAACATGGTACAGTCCCGGAAATACAACAGATCTAGCTACCACAAACTCCCCTATATCATCCCTTATCACCATAGCAACACTTGTCGCCCCTTTCGTGTTTGACAAAGATGCATCGACATTACATTTAAAGTAAGGAGGACATGGTTTCATCTATCTAAATTGTTGCTGCTCTTGACATTGATCAGCATCTTCCACAAATCTAACATTATTAATTGAACTCCATTCATTCAAAACAGCAGTAGCTGTACGTACAGTTGATGATGCATTCTTATGCCTTTTATTCCAAACAACCTCATTCCTTTCCTTCCAGATACTCCACAGTATCAGTATACATTTTGCCACGATCCATTCTTCCCGATAACAGAGCACATGATCCACAAAGTGTTTCATGGAATCAGCAGCATCACTCCACACCTGCACCAGCTCCTTCAGACCAGCAGAAATCCAACATTCCCGGCTGAAATTACACTCAATAAATATATGCCATCCTGTTTCAAAATCACCATTGCACAAGGCACATTTACACTCAACAACAACATGTTTCCTTGACAAATTACTGCAAGTCGGAAGGCAATCTGAACACACCCTCCATAAAAAATGCTTCACCTTTGGGGGTATCTTTAACTTCCATAATTTCTTCCACAAAACAGACTGATCCCCTATACCAATATTACCCTCAGCAACAACAACTTTATACCCACTTTTAACCAAATATTGACCATTTTTTGAGAAATGCCACACTCTCCTATCTTCACTTGCAAGATTGTTCAGAGGTATTTGAACAATTTGATTACGATCCCTCTCATTAAACAATTCTTCAATAATCTCAATATCCCATTATCGCAGCCCCGGGATAATTAGATCGCTTACTCTAATATCCCCTACATCAGGATGAATAGGAGATGACACAAAAAAAATTGAATCATCCCTTAACCATGGTTCACCCCAAACTTCTATTCTAGACCCGTCACAAATCCTCCACCTCACCCCTTTTTTTAAAACCACTTGTGAACTCCAGATACTTCTCCAAATAAAACTAGGACACGATCCTAGTTTCGCATCAATAAAATCCCCATTAGGGAAATATTTAGCTTTGAACACCCTCGTAACCAAAGTATCCGACTCCATTAAAAATTTCCAACCTTGTTTTCCGAATAATGCCATATTGAAGCAAAAAAGATCTCTAAATCCCAAACCACCTTCATCTTTACTAATACACATTTTATCCCATTTCATCCATTTAATTCCCTTCGATTCTTTACCATTTCCCCACCAAAAAGAATTCAACATTTTTTCAAGTTCATCTAGTAAAGAAATTGGTAAAAGAAACGTACTCATAAAATAGGATGGAATGGCTTGTGCAACTGCTTTCAACAAAATCTCCTTTCCACCACGAGATAGCTTTTTTCCTTGCCAATTCTGAATATAACCCCACATCCTATCCTTAATATGTCAAAAAACCTCCTTTTTTTCCTACCAATAAGGGAAGGCAATCCCAAGTATTTTCCAGAATTCAGATTTTGTCTCACCCCCAAATTCTGACACAGAACTTCTCTACTATGGTGTGGCACATTCGAACTAAACATAACCCCGGATTTACCAAAGTTAACTCCTTGACCAGACGCTTCTTTATAAGCCTCCAAGATATTTTTAAGATAGTTACATTCGTCAATAGAAGCTCTAAAGAATAATAGGCTATCGTCTGCAAAAAATAAATGCGAGATAGATGGGGCTCTTCTACAAACGCGAACCCCGTGAATTCGACCCTTAGCCTCCGCATCTTTAATCAAAAAAGAATGTCCCTCGGCACACAAAATAAAGAGATATGGTGAGAGAGAGTCCCCTTGTCTTAGGCCTCATTCCGGAATAATAGGACCGGTTTCTTCTCCATTTATCCCTATATACCAAACCGACGTAACACACATCATGATCCACCTTACCCAATTACTGTCAAAACCCATTTTCAACATAATAGCTTGGAGAAAGCTCCAGTTCATACTATCATAGGCTTTGCTTATGTCGATTTTTAACGCAACATCGCGGTTCTTTCCTTTCAACTTCCTCTTCATACTATGTAGGATTTCGAACGCAATTTGTACGTTATTAATTATTGATCTTCCAGGAACAAACGCCGATTGATTCGAAGATATCAAATGCAAAATCACTTTTTAAGTATATTTGCCAACACCTTTGCCAAAATTTTATATACCACATTACTCAAAGAGATGGGGCGCCAATCTTTCAAATTACTCGGATTATTGCACTTTGGAATAAGTACAATATTAGTATCATTTACTCCTTTTGGGACCCAATCCGCAACCAACTAATACAGGCCCTGAAAACTTCTTCTCCAACTAGTGGCCAAAACTTTTGAAAAAATGCTGGATTAAATCTGTCTGGGCCGGGAGATTTATCCGGGTGCATTTGTTTCACCGCACTTGTAAATTCATTCATCGAAAACTGAGATAACAGAACCTGATTCTAATCCTCCGAGACACATGGGCGTACCACATCTACAATCGAGTCCACACGCGCTTGGGTTTGAGCAAATAAATTTATATAATACTCCTTAATAATGCTGCAAATGCCACCAATATCCTCACACCAATATCCTCACACCAATTCCCATTTGAATCCTGCAATTTGTCGATCCAATTCTTTTTTCCGAGAATTCGCATACTTATGGAAAAACTGAGTATTACAATCCCCCTCCTTTAGCCAATGAATTTTTGCTCTTTGCTTCCAATACCTTTCTTCTTGAGCTAGGAGCACACCCAACTTTAATCTTGCCTCCTCAAACTTTTGAACATCATCCTCACCATCTTTGTCTCTTAGAGAATCCAATATTTCTTTACACATTTTAATATCATTTCTCATTTGTTTATTCTTATTATTACCCCAAACCGCTAAGCTCCGAGCTGTGGAGAGCAATTTACATTGGATCGTACTCCCAATTGTATGCAACCAAACCCCTCTATAATATATATATATATATATATATATATATACTAGTAAGGAGCACGTGCGTTGCACGTGATCCCTAATATTTATTAAGTTAATTAATATTAAAATGAGATAATTACATTTAACCACCCCAACTTTACCCCTTTTTATACTTTACCCCCTAAACTTTCATTCGCGACACTTTGCACCCTGAACTATGAAAATTATTACACTTCGCCCCTTATGGACAATTTTGCCCCTAGGTTTTATCCTTTTAAAACAATAGTTCCAGTTATCCCTTTAAACTCTATTTTGTGGCAATCTACTACATAATAATAAATTTATCGCATTAATCATTAAACATGAAATTTTTTCTCCATAATCAATTTGTTTTTCGGATTTTTCGAGAAACGAGAATTCTTATTTTCTGTCACTTGTTTTGTTCGTGGCATTGTTACACCTACTTAGATCCAGTCTCTATTCAGAGGTTTTAAATGGATCATGTCAGGTTTCCTGCCTATACACTCAAGAGGACATACTTTAGTCAAAATTCTTATTTCAAGAATAAATCCGTATACAAATTAGGTCTATAGACTGAAAATGAACATAGTCCATTACGACCATATCAGGCCCAACATGCTTCCGTAAAATTAATAAATCCCTTAAAATTCATACCTTCTTTGACCGAAACAACTCCGGGTGAGATGGCTCGCAACACCACCAATCGGAAAATTACTGCCCCCAGATCTTTTGACAAACATCTCCTCACTGTTCAACCTCACCCTCAGGGAAGATGATATGCAAGTTATCCGACTCCTTCAAAAACTGTTCAGCACAGCCTTGGTTCGTTTCCTACTCCAGGCGTATAAGTAATTCTTAAACGGGATGAATTAATAGTACATTATGAACACATGTTGAAGCGAAAGCCTCTTTTTATTAAGAACTTATAGAAATATTTATTACATTAGTAATCTCCTTTTGGGAGGAGAATACTTTTGGTTTAGCCTCTCATAGCTGAGGCTTGCACTCGTAAATACATAAAACTTAAAACTAAAACACTCAAAATATTACAAATTTTTCACTCAGATTTTATTGTAAGAAAACTAAGGAAAATGTTCGATGTCCTCGCTTCCTTCAAATCCTGCATTTTATAGAGGTAAGTCCCCACTTCAAAGGCGGACTTCAAATCTTCTTTATATATGACGCCACCGCTTACATCATATCCCACATTATTGCCTCGCCAGCTAGTTTTTTTTTTCTCCGCGTGACTCAAATTTCATCCGATGTTTGTCGGGAATCTTTTAAAAATTTGGTTTACATGGTCCCCGAGGATAATGCGTCTTGTGAGTCGGCCCTTATCCTTTCCAAATACATGATCTTGTCGGTCGGGTTTGGGTCGGAATCCTTTCCCAAACTCAGGTTCCTTTTGTTCGGGGCATGCTTGATGATCCTATCGACCCAACGACCAACATGCGCCATGTTACGAATTCCTAGGTAAGTTTCTTTGCTTGCCTAATCTTGTTTTCCCCGAGAATTCTTTCTTTTGGTCTCGAAGAGTTCTTCGCAAACCCCGTGTTGATCCAAATCATCGAATTCAAAAGGAAAGATCCATTCGCCGACTTTCGGAAGAACTTGAATGGATATTTGACTTTGTCCATTTCAGTTAAACAAACCCAAAGACCCCATGCTCTCAAATGCCTGTAGAAGCTTCGTCTTGTAAAATGCTCCTACTAACATCAAGTCCTACTTCCTGGTGAAGCGCTTTAATATATTTTAAAGCATTTCCATCCGGTCTTCTTAGCTTGATGAAATGAAAAGCTTCATTAAAGCCTTTCTTCATTTGTTCGAGTCGCAGACGATAAAATACAATTCCAAAATATCTCCTCTCGGCCAAGTGTGGATTATTGGCCCAGTCTCGTAAATCGCTTCCCTAATCCATTTTGGTAATTTTGAGATTTCTAGGAATCTTGGTGACACGGTATAGATTGAAGCTAAAGCTCCAAAAGTATACCATTCGTATTTCATTTGGATGACTTCCTGGTTTCATCCAAACTCGGGATACTTGCCTGAGATATCAACCATTGTTTTCTCGGGTTAATACCTTGTCTTGTAACTAGTTTCTCCCATTGCCTCGATATACCCGCATAGGAGAAATCTTAATCTCGTCGTTTGAACCTTAGATTTGCTGTCGGGCCTAAGATTCAACTCTCCCTCTTTTACCCAGAGGTCTTTGGGTTGACTTGAAGACTCGGGTTGTGACACCGGAGCTTCAACATTCAGTTACGATCTGTCGCGCCTCGGGGATGCATCACCGCAACACTTGTGATTATGGTACTTGAATCCATAACCTCCGGTTAGAGCCCCATACTCTCTCGGCCCCATTTTGCACCGTAGGAGATGCGGCTGGAAGAGAGGCCCTTGCAATCTAAGAACAATTGTCCTTGAGCGAACCGCATGCTCGTATTTGACTAGAAACGGTTTGGTCACCGCTGTTCGCCCAAAGAATCAACTCGCATTGAGACATAGCGTCCCAAAATCTCGTTCTAGACTCTCCAGGTTTTCCCCGAGATGTCTTACTCGTTTAAGGACTTCAAAGAACGCGTCCTTCCATCTCGTGTCAAGAAATCAGCAAGAATATTTTCATGAGATTTTATAATGACAATATCATAATCATAATATTGACATTCAGACTTGCCATCTAAGTAATCGAGCCTTTTCTCGGTTTTGATTCAATTTTATTTTTCGTAAAAGTCTTGACACTTGAATTATCAATTTTTAAAATAAACTTCTTAGCCAAGAAAATAACGACCATTTTTTAAAAGCCTTTTCGATTTTGCAAAGAATTCTTTCTCGTTGATATGCCATCCGTTTGCTTCACATGGGTGTGAATAAACCGCCGCAATATCTACATGGCAATTCTTCATTTGGTGTGACCTTAGTAAGAATCGCCGCCCCACCAATCATCACCGCATCCGTATATAGAACCGTTCATCCTCGTCTTGGGGAATCGCAAGTTTTGGAAGCTTTTACAAACTTCTTTAAGTTGCTTAATTCTTCTTGATGGTCATTCTCCCATTTGAATATCATCTTTTTTAAGCAATGGGCTAAACACCTTCCCGTAGTATGCCGTTGTTAATGAACATCCCAAAGAAAAATTAACAACTCCAAGAAAGCTCAAGCCGCTTCTTGTCTTTCAGCCAGTATCCGAAATCCTCAGTATCTTTTCCACAATATGATTCTCGTAGAATAATTCCAGATTCATTGATTTCAATTCCTAGGAATTCAATCTGTCTTGTTGCAATCACTGCCTTCTTCTCCGAAAGCACTAACCCTTCCTTGTGACAAACATCTGAAAATATTTCCAAATGTTTGAGATGCTCCTTCATGCTCTTTGATGCGATTAGAATGTCATCGGTATACACGAACATGAAACTGAAATAATCTTTGAAGAGATTATCCATCTTCCTTTGATATAGTGCGTTAGCCAATCCCATAGGCATCACGTTCCAAATATAGTGTCCTTGTGGTGTAGAGAAAGCTGTAAACTTCTTACTTTCTTCATCCATCTTAATCTGGTAGAATCCAGATTTGCAATCGAACTTTGAGAATATCTTGGCACCTTTGATATAGTTAACCAGATGTTCTCTGCTTGGGATATAGTATCCGTCGAACTCCAAAATGTTATTAATTCCTTGTAATTAATAACAAGTCTTCGCTTTTCCTCTTTTGATTTCTCCATGGTTTCGACTAAGAACCCTGGATCGTATGGAGAAACTCCTGGTGAAATTAACTTAAGGTCAAGATGTTCCTTAAGTATCTTCTCGCATATCCTCACTATCCGCCTGGTTCATAAGGATTGGTTTGAATCTTACGAACTCGTACTCCTTTCCTGGTTTAACCTTTAAGGAAGCTTTAAGCTCGTTCTTATCTCACCAAGCCAAAGGATCTTCATTGTAATTCCTTTGGATCTTCTTCTTGATATCCTCGAGTGATATTTGTTCCTCAATGGTTACATCACTCTGTGGATTCTCCATTAGACTCATCCATAATTCTGCAATGGCTTCTGGAGTAACTTGTTCTTCTCCTTATACTCTGAATGAATACAAGTTATTATCCCATATCTTCTGATCCTTCTGACTGGAACCAAATTGTCTATAGGATAATAAAGCTTCACCAAATTTCCTTCGATCCGCCATTTTTGGATTGCGAAGTTTGGCTTCATCACCACGCTTGCTGCGAAAAGTAATAGACATTTTTCTGTAAAATGCTTCCCGCAGTCTTTGGACAATAATCTTATGATCACATAAAGTTGTGAAAATAAGTCTTCTTGTCTCGTTCTCCTGTGTAAATCTCTTGAATGTTTATAGGAAGTTGTTTCCTAGTAAAACATCTGCACTTGTATCATGGAAATAGATTGGTGGCATTTTCACTTTGTACCATGGGGTACCGCTGCGCCTCCGATCATGATTTACGCTTGCTTAATTCCCCATTAAGGATAAGAATCCTTTTAGAGAAATCTCTTTCTGCAATAGCTGATAAATCTTCTCCAATTTCTTTAGGAAAAACATCCGGCTTTACAAAGACATATTCCGACACTGAATCAATATAGGCGTGAAATACTCGGCTTTGTATTCGACATATAACATTCCAATAGAAATGTATATGGAGAATGGACTAGTGGTCATCGATTATGTATCTTTTATTCGCCACTTTGTGAACTCCATTCCGTCTTGTAATCTTTCCCAAGGTTTATGATCCTCAAGAAATTCAATTCCCGGTATTAATTGTTCGGGATTTTCCCGCAACTCCCCGTGATAGTAAGCTCAATTTCTCCTATCTTCGGGCTTCCTTGATACCGTCCAACTATTGGTTGTTGGAGATAATATAGAACATCACAAGGAAAAATATTATCCTTTTGAGTGATGTCGAATATTACTTCCACTTCTCGCCATCCTTGAGGACATTTCGCTCTCCCTTGTTTTGAAAACATCCGGAATGCGTTTGAATCAACATGTACTTGGTCTCCTTTCTTCCCAACGGCCGCTACTCGTCATTCTCGTCCCGTTGGAAAGACATCCTTCCTCGGGCTCAACTCTAAGACTTCGACTTTTGTTGAAGACTGGTTGATCTTGTATTTTCATATCGATCTCCTTGATGGTTGGAGACTCAATAATTTACGGTAAAACCATCCTGGCAAAGTCCTCGAAGATTCTTGGGACTTCAATAAATTCCTTTCTCAAGAATACTTGAATGATGTGTATTCGAGAGAGCATAGGATATCTTGTATGTGATCGAGTAAGGTCCATTCCTCCTTCTTTAATCAATTCGACTCTTTTGAAATCTTGATGAAGAGTTAGGACTCTATTGAAATCTCGATCTCCCACATTGTATGCAATTCTAGGATAGACATTAAATGCTAATTTCCCAAAGATACAAATTTCTCATTCTTGCTCCAAGGCATGAATCCTTGAGATTTGAGATCCGCTTATCAAAGATCGCCAAATTGAGTGGCGAATCTATCCCTTTTTGAATGTTGCTTTAATAATAACTCTTATGGCTCCGATATGAATCCATGAGAGTGTATTTGCAACTTCTCTTTAACTCGCTTTTGATCTCCTGTATTTCTCTAATAGGGACCAACTACATATCGATCAGGTTCCCGGTAAACTCCATCGGAATGGCAAATTCTCCCGTTGTTACCCTGTGGATAATTTGGTGTTTTCTGTTACGAAAACCAATCTTATCCAACGTCTTTTCCATTGCTCCAATTGTAAATCCATCATAGATTTGAAGCTTTGGATCTTCCTTCATAATTCTCATAAGAGTCTTATGAGATATCGTATTGTGAGAAAGGAATCCTGACATATCCTCCCTAACCGTTTGTTGAAGAATTTCTTCTTCACTCTGATTCTGAACTGGATTCACTTCCATCATCAGAATAGATCTCTTCTTCATAGATGCTTTCATCTGAGGGAATATCCTCAAATTGATACACCCGTATTAAATCCCGATAATAGACAGCTTCTTCGATTTACGGTGTAGCCTCGAACTGTCGACTCCTCGTTTTTTTATTGTCCTGGGCAATCCGTTGAGATATGCCCTCTTGCTCGCATGTCCAGCAATTACTGAGTCTTTGAAACTTTCATTAGCTCTGGTGTAAGCGCTGAAAGTTCTTCTCCCTGGATTTCTGCTGCATTGCTTGATTAGAACTCGATGATGAGGCTCTACTCTTGCTTGGTCTTTGGTCTTTGCCCGATTTATAACTTCGGGCTTTTTGTTTTGACCAGAACCTTCTGGTCTCCATGAAGACCGCTTTTTTGTTGTTGCTTCCTCGGCGGTATGGATGGCTTCTCTCCTTCTTCTTCTTGTGCCGCCTTGGTTGACCTCCCACAACTGTTGGGATATCATTATCCACGCAACATAGAGGAACCGCTTTGTTAATTCCTCTTAATCTCTTGTAATTCTTGTGCGGAGAGTCGCTTGATAGCACCATTCGAGATAACTTGCCTTTAGGAAAGACATTTTTAAGCCCACGCTTTCTACTTCGACTCCACCTTGTATTCCCCGATAAGCATTTCTCTCCGGGGGACTCGAGATCTTGGCAAAGAATAGGCGTGTGCGGCTTCTTTTTCTTCAATCTTGGATTTCCACCCCAGTATTCGGTGAATAACTTGATATATTCGTCAATATGACAAATATCCATGAACTCAAGGCTATAGAGGGCTTGTTTATATTTCTTTCTTTTTCATCCTCTAATCCCTCGAAATAACCTTGCATCGATGAATTGGATTTTGAATAGTTTTGCCATACCATCGACAATTCCTTTAAGTGATTCCCACGATGTGACCAAACTTTTTGTACTAGCATCGGTCATATCCCGAGCAATCTTCACCAATCCTTCAAGACTCATTTCAAGGAGTAAAATGAATGAATCCTTTGTAAGATCGAGGGTTCTCACTGAAATTCTCATAGTCAAGCCCATTCATCAATGAGAACTTCTCTTGTTTTTTAAAATGCGGGATGTCCAGATTTAACATCAACCTATACGGATGTATTGGGTCGAGTGCGATCTTCCATAAGGCGTCGATAAACATTCGGCCTTCCGTAGGTTGTGCAGTTCCCGCAAGAGGGTTTCGACCTCCTGTCCCTGAAAGTGGATCACTCCCGGTCGTGTGAAATCCCGCATGTGGCATCCTCTCGTCTCGAGCTCCATGATGTGAACCCGTATTTCTTCGACGTTAGGATTAATCGGTGGCGGTGGTGGAGGAATTGGTCTACCTTGTGGGTCATAGGTAACCAAAGTCGATTCCTCACTGCGTTCATCTTTAAATCTACAATACCTAATCCCGAACGATTCTCGCCAGTCATGTAGATCTTTAAGATTCATCTTTTCAATATCCATCTTTTTTAATTTTTGATGGATTTTCCTTTGATTAGGGCAATGAGCTTTTCCTCATCTCATCTTTCGTATAACTTCGGTTGGTTTCCCTTTTTGGTGTAAATAGGTACCGCCCCAAAATCAATACGTTTCTTCCTCCTCGGATGAACTCGGCACATCCTCCAGGTTCTTGACTCGTTTGAATATCATGAAGGAGTTCAAGAGTTTCCTTCGATATTTCACCATCGTCTCCATATGGTTCTCGGATCTCGATGAACTTGTCTTTGGTAGATGAATATGGCGGTTGCCATAATTCGCACCGTCTTCGATTTCTCTAAGATCTTCGAGATCTTAGATTTGTCTGAAATATCTCATTCCACTCGGTACTCCATCGGGAATCATTGTTCGATGGGAATTTTCATGAACCGTTTCTTGAAGGTTCATCAAGTGAACATATAGAGTGCAGTTAAGCCTCCGGAATCGCTTATAATACTCTGCTGCATTTTGCATTGCCTTAAGGTTTCCCCGCTCGGCTCCTGCTGTTCTTCCTTTTCTTCATGTTGGTATTCCCATATGAAACCAGTCAAGGTGTTCTTGTGCATACATCGTCAATATTTGACGATATGTCTGTAAAGGGTACATCTCGGACATCGGTCCGGATCCATAATCTCGAGTAATTTCTCCTCACCAATTGTTAATTACATAAATATAATAAATTTAACTAAAAGTTCTTAATAAACCTAGTTCGATACCATTTTCAAGGATCGAAAGACCATGAGGAGTAAAATTGAAAATTGCAATGAAATTTATAGACTATGTGGTAAAGTGCAACAACTTCAAAGTTTAGAGGGTAAACTGAAAACCAACTTTCATGAAACTAGGGGTAAATCTGGAAATTTAGGCAAAGTGCAAAATTTCGTAAAGTTGAGGTGGCAAAGTATATCGTTTCAAAGTTGAGGTGGCAAAGTGTAAAAACCTGGATAATTTGGGGTGTTAATTGTAATTATCTCTATTAAAATCTCAATTAATTGAAATCAGTACTTAATAAGTTTTTATATATTCATTATAAATGTCGTTCATATTGGAAAATATGAGTTTGAACATTTTAATAAGCATACAACTTCTTGTTCTTGAGAAAGAATATATGCTTTGAAATATTCTTCCCTTTTTTTTTTAAACATCTTGAAATTATATATACATCATCAACAATTAACTATTTCTTGAATATCTCGAATACAAATTAATATATCATGCCTTATAACTTACGGAAGACATTATTTTAATTTCAATTGGAAACAATTAACATAAACTCAGAAATTATGTACATTTTCTTGTATAATGATTTTCTAGGCAACAAACTTTTTAATGTTTTGATACCATTGTGCCTTACCTCCACGTGTAGAAATAATAACTATTGAAAGACAGAGACTTGTGTAAGACGGTCTCACAGGTCTAAATCCGTGAGAGGGGTTAGCGCAAGTCCGCTATGCATACTTGGTAAATTAGACAGTGGTAATTTTGTAAATATGAGGGAATGAATGCGTAATGCATTGACTTTTTATACGTTGCTTATAAACACGTGGTTGGTTGTATACATGTGTATTAACCATAAAGGAAAAAAAACGTAATAAGCTTGGCCTACACGCCTTGTCATGTATTGTGTGTCCATGAAACAATAAATTTTTTGTTGTCTTTATTCCTTTTTAGTTCTTTAAATAAAAAAAATGGTCATGCGCTCAATAGTTGATAAGCTCTTTATATAGTTTAATATAGAAATAAGTTTACTCTTTGAAACAATGTCATTTTTCAGTTCTCAATAATATTCAATTACAAATATATTTTCAATAACAAGCTAATTGAAATATTAAATTAAATATATAAACGAAGGTATTTATCAAGAACACCTATATACAATTTAAAATTGACTATTTCCTTTAAAAAAATTATTTTTTATTTTAAAATTATTACTTACTATTCCTTTTGAAGTACTACTTTTGAACTTGAAAAGTTATGTATTACTTTGTATTCAAAAAATATTACTTTGTACTGGACAACTATTACTTACTAATTACTTTATCATTTAAAATAATATACTATTTTCTTTAAAATTGTTATTTTTTACTTTAAATTATTACCAATCCCTTTAGAAGTTTTAAGTAACCCTTACAAGTTTTAATTACTTAAAAAGTATCAATTTTACTCGAAAAGTATTACATTTTATTGTAGTGGTACAATAATTTACATCTTTTAGAATTATATTCAATTTCCTTTAAAAGTAGTACTTTTTTCTAGAAAAGTAATACGTTTTTACTTAAACATTATTACCTACTAATCATTTTAGAAGCAATGTTTACTTGAAAAGTATCACTTTTTACTCGAAAAGTATTTCTTTTTCTTGTGAAAATATTACTCAATACATCTTTTAAACTTATATACTAATTCCTTTAAAGCTATTATTTTTTACTTCAAATGTAATACGTTTTGCTAAAAAAATACCACTTACTGATTCCTTCAAAACTGTTAATGTTTATTTGAAAAGTATCATTTTTTACACAATATATTTTATTATAAAAGTATTACTTACTGTATTTTTAAAAATTATATACCATTTTCCCTTTAAAACTATTGTTCTTTACTTGAAAAGTAATACTTTTTACTTAAAAATTATTACTTGCTAATCACTTTAGAAGAATCAATATTTACTTGAAAAATATCATTTTTTACTTAAAATGTATTACTTTTTATTGTAAAAATATCATCACTTACTACATCTTTTAAAGTTATATCTTGTTTCTATAAAATATTTTTTTTTAACTTGAAAAGTATTAATAGTCCGTAAAGAAAGTACATACTACAATGCCGTGTTCAAATGGTATGTTAGTATTATTTCTTACAATCCATATATAGGTAACTTGATTAGTTGACGGAGAACTACACACTCACTGCACCTATCAAAAGATTATTTTTTATCTTCTAAAGTATCTTGTATATGAATATAATTCTAAACTTTTATAAGTTTATTCATGGTAACTTCAGATAAAGTTGATTTTCAAGTAAATTTATTTTATTCTCAACCTAATTTTTTATCTCCTGATAATATCGCTGAAAATGATCAGGACCAGTGGATATTAACCGTGGAAGATTATTAATTCATTATGCTTAAAAGTATAAACATCTCGTCTTGCAGATGTATTCATGTACAATAAAATTTGCAATTTAATATACAAATATTTGTTTGAAAATAGATGATATTTTCTGACTGAGAAGGAAACTACTTTATACCATTCATTGGGAACTTCAATAGATAAAAGTTTAATTTTTCTATTATCTCAAAAAAAAAAGATTGGTTTAAAACCTCTCTCTCAAACCCTAGCCCACTTTTCTCTCAAACCCTCTGATATTTCTTGCTCTTCATTGTTAAGGGAGTGATTTTTGACCATTTTTAGCTTGAAATCACCCCATCTATATCTTTTTATTTTTATTTTCTAAGTAAGTGTATTTTCCACATAGATCTAGGTTGTTTGTTTATTTTATTATTTGTGATTTTGCCGCAGGTTAGTTGCCATCTTGTTACGGTGTTTTTCTTGTGCGGGCGATTCAAACAAGCAAGTTTTCGATCAAACAGAAATAAATCAAATTATGGTCTTCAAATGTTGCAAATCTGGAATCATAGGTATTCTAGGCATTATAGATTTTTAAAAATTGTAGGCTTTAAGCCGGTTTTTGTTATTAACCTAGATGCTATGAATCTTTTCATAGTTTTATCTTTTATGATTTTTAACAAATTTGTTTCTGTTTTCTATCGATGTATTGCTAGTTTGAATTAATTAATAAAATTATTTCTCTTGTCGAAAAAAGAGAGTCTCGTACTCAAAATTTCTAGCACCACAAAGTATATAATTGTGCATTTTTCCAATTAATATATCTCCAAAAAAAATCTAGTTCAAAAAATTAAATACATTTAAATCATTATCTTATGAGATTTATTAAATCTAAAGTAATCAAACTATATATATTTATCTTACATATATACTATACATTGAAAAATCGAATAAAAACTAACACAGAAAAATGAGACAAATTTGAAGCTGAAATTAGAGTGGTTATTAGAATGCTTGTATGGGCAACAAAATAGTAAGTGCAATCTGAATATTAATTTGGTTGTTTATAATGAAAGCTGCAATGTAAGAAAATCCAACATAATGTGAAACTGGGTCATTTGTCTTACCTCATAACCTGTTGGCAATGATATCATAACAAAGAACCTAAAGAATGCCTTAATTCTATCTTTCTTGGACAATAACACTGCTATTTAATTTGATTTGCAACAGGGACAACAATTTGACACCTATAAAAAACAAATAAGACAATGCATTAGCCATATGGAGATGGAGTTCAAGATACGAAAAAATCCTGGCTAAAAACAATATACAGAGTATGAACAATTACAAGATTGTAGATGGGAGTCAGATACAAAATTTTGGTGAAAATCTATACTCAGCTGCAAATTAGATTCTTCAGCTCAGATTTTCATATTCACATCTCATTACTGCAAACCATAACAGGTCTAAATCCATCCAGAGCAATTTCAGTTATCTTCACATTAATCAAACATTTCCAATTGGAAAAATCCCAGCCACAACATGAAGTGTCATTCTATGTTAATAATAGAAGACCAATTCCAACCCTAATAATCAGTAAAATCACTGTAAAACAGAAGGTGAATAAATGCAATCGTAGTAATGGAATACGCGCGGACCCAATGAAATCACATTTAACCTAAGAAAAAGTTTGGATGTATTAGTGTAATTTCTTCATTTTTTTTAAGTGAAGTTTTTTTTTTTATTTTTTTTGTGTGTGTGAATACTTACATGGATTGTCTTAGAAATGTTTAACCTATAATGTATTAAACAAAATCCAAATGCAACTATCAATCCATTATATGTCAAGAAATCAGGCGAAGAAGGTTATTGTCATCTCCAAAATCTGAAACCAAACAAACTCATTCATTAAAGAGAGTAGATCAAACCATAGACTGTCAGCTTTTTTCTCTTCTTTTTTTCCCTCCATCTTTTATTTTTACATTTGCTGCTTCGAACAGTACTCAAGTACATATCAACTAACAACTCTACATTTGAATCCATGAGAAACTTATCACCACTGAAAATTTAGTACGAAACAACACTCACGTCTAAATTAACACCATTCACAACAACAATGTATCCATTTATTAAATACAAGACTATGTTCAATACATTATATTTAGATTGATTACATTAATTTTTTTATGTTATGTAAATTGCTTAATTCTTAAAAAAAAAAAAACACCTCTATGGTAAACATAATAGGTTTTCCCATTTCCTTCCTATTATGGAATCTGCTAACAATCTTTGTATCAACCAACATCAATCCCGTATTTGCATAATGTGGTGACATATCTATCTCCAATGAAGTGGCCAGTCAACATCAATAGTGTCGTAGCTCCAGCAAGAAAGCTTGAATCTTTTTTTCCCCAAATTTTGTAATAGAGTCTCCAAGTATCCTCTTCGTACATAGGCAATTTTATGATCGCATCAGCCATCAAGAAATAAGTGCCTACTACTCTAAAAACCAATAAAACCAAAACCCATCATTTAGTCCAACTTATATTCATAAGTACACTCTGCAGATTATTGCCAAAGCTTTTTTATTTTTTTATTTTGACATCAAATTATTTCGAAAGCTTGGAACTCAAGAAGTGCTCCATGTTGTATATATTCAATATTTTTGAATTTAGGAATACACGAAAGAACACATTTCCATGTCATGATTCGAACAATTAACTCTGAGTGCTTCTAGCAACAAAAAAATAATGGTGCCCTTGCACCTCTTATTCTCGACAAACTACAACATTTATTGCCATTACACAAATTGCGGGGTACGTAGTCCAAATTCTTTATAAAGAAGTGCAAAAATTGGATGGAAATTTTACATAGCCATGAGGATCACAATTCAAATTTACTATGAAATATCAAGATAAGTTATTACTTGAATACAACTTGAAGTACCGTTGATAGCATTCTAAGTAATAAATAAATTAAATATAAACAAGTAAATGGTGCTTAAAAGAAAGATTTTAATGTGTTATGGAGAGAGGATCCATTTGTCCACCTAATAAAAGTTCCAGAAATTATTGAATTTGCATCACATGGAAATGAGAATTTGAAACCTAATTATATCATGCTTCCCAGGAGGTTGATGAAGTATTTGTTCTTATTCAGCAACAAACTTTGCAAGTTTTTCTACAGTTCAATCAAAAAGGGACTGAAAATATTTGTGCATATGTATTCCTATTCTAGTAAAAGTGCACCAACTAAACGAATAAAAGTTAAGTGCTTACATCTGAACTCCCTCTCATCAAGTCTGGCCTTGATGCCTCAAACAAGTCCTCTTTCCCTGCCACCTAATTGGACTTGCAACACTAAAAGTTTGCGCCATGATGATCATAAAAGACTCATTCCTCATCACTGAGATGGAGATATGGGTAGACATAAAAATTCCAACATAAAATCAAAAATCTATTAGAAACCCATTAATGTTTTACCGCAAGCTACAACCCTTCCCCCTGAACCAAAACCATCAAAATTCATATTCTTAACAAACCATTAGAAATATAAAGAGTGATGAAAACGTGATGTTACGTGCACTTCTTTTGCCTTGAGTCTCCTTCTCGGTGGATCTCCTTGTGTTCCTTGCAGTATCAGCATTGAGTCTCCTTTTTGTGGGTTGTTCTTCAATTTTGTGTTATCTTGTTGATAGAATTCCAAATCCCCTTAATCATTGTCTAATGTGAGTTAAATTTTCATAGTCGAGCCGTGGCTTTTGGGACGGGGGTTATTTGATTTCAACGTTTGAGTTCAGAGAGAGGAATTTTTACGGTCGTGGCATTTGGGATGAAGGGTAATTTAGGATTTTTAAAATTTCACGAATAGGATAAAATAGAATAGTCTGAATAGATTACAAAAACCTTAAGTTTCATTTTCATCTTATATTTTCTCTTTCATAAGCTAAAAAAAAATTAAAAATTATCCTAACATCTATAAAAATATTACATTTACCTTCTTAAATTTAAAATATAATCAAACTTGAATTTTTTTTTTGTAATTTTGAAACATCTCAAAGTTTCTTTTATAATTAGCCCAAACCTCATGTGTGTTTTTGTAATTATACCAAATTTTATAATGTTTTCTAAAATAGTTTTTCATCACTACTCTACTTCAAAATTAGAAAAAAGTATCAAAAAAGGATAAGAATAGTTGATTACATTTTATTCGTTCCTCAAAATAAAAAGAACGAAAAAACTGAAATATTATTCGAAAAATATGAGTGAATTTTAAGTTAATAAAATATATTATGATGATGCTGATGTTTTTTTTTAATAAAACTACATTTAATCTAAAATAAAATTACTATGACATTTCTTTATTTGCATAATATTTTTATTTTTGAATCCTTAAACAAATATTTCACGTGATTAATATATCTATATCTATCATTCTGTAAAAATTTCTTTTCTAATTTTGCCTTTTGAAGCTTTCACTTTTAACAATATTTAAAGTTTTTCTCTATTGATAAAAAAAATCTCTCTCTCTCTATATATATTTAGTCATAATTTCTTTCTTAGTACCCATCTTCTTGAATAGTTCTTGTTTGAAAACTTCCGTTTTAGATTACATTTTATTTTTGAAAAAGTTTTTGAGTTTTCTTCCTAATATATATAATTCCTTTAAGTTTTTAAATGCTTAGAATAAAATAAGATAAATATTAAGTGCTTACATCTGAACACCCTCTCATCAAGTCTGGCCTTGATGCCTCAAACAAGTCCTCTTTCCCTGCCACCTAATTGGACTTGCAACACTAAAAGTTTGCGCCATGAAGATCTAAGGCATAAAAGACTCATTCCTCATCACTGAGACGGAGATATGGGTAGACATAAAAATTCCAACATAAAATCAAAAACCTATTAGAAACCCATTAATGTTTTACCGCAAGCTACAACCCTTCCCGCTGAACCAAAACCATCAAAATTCATATTCTTAACAAACCATTAGAAACATAAAGAGTGATGAAAACGTGATGTTACGTGCACTTCTTTTGCCTTGAGTCTCCTTCCCGGTGGATCGCCTTGTGTTCCTTGCAGTATCAGCATTGAGTCTCATTCTTGTGGGTTGTTCTTCAATTTTGTGTTATCTTGTTGATAGAATTCCAAATCCCCTTAATCATTGCCTAATGTGAGTTAAATTTTCATAGTCGAGTCGTGGCTTTTGGGATGGGGGTTATTTGATTTCAACGTTTGAGTTCAGAGAGAGGAATTTTTACGGTCGTGGCGTTTGGGATGAAGAGTAATTTAAGATTTTAAAAATTTCACGAATAGGATAAAATAGAATAGTCATTTGCCCATACTTAGTACTCCATTAGCGCCAGAAGTTGCCACGTGTCAGAGCATAATCAAGATGAGTCACCAAGTGGCAAAAAACTTGGCCGGCATGCGTGATTAAGAGGGGACATGTGTCCTTTTTAGATTATTTTTACTAATTAGTGCAAAGATGACTATTGAAAATCCACTTACTAGAAGAGTATAAAAAACCTCATTTTAAGAGGAGAAAAGGGAGAAAAAAGGCTGGTAAACAGGCTGTTGTAAGAAAGACCGACCATACATTTCGGATCGGCAATATATAAAAAAGGCAGAATTAGCCCTTAAATAGAAACTCATTTACATTTCCATGTATTACTTTATCGCACATCTTACTTGTTGGCCGAAACAAACGTCAACAAATTGGCGCTAGAAGAAGGGCCTGTATTGGTCCAGTCCAAATTCCAGACAAAATCGCGTAAAGTAAGGTAAAATTTGCGTTCAGTTTTCTAAGAGTAACAAAAAATGAGTCAGCAAACCCGAAACGTTCATACTACTGAGGATCCGCCAGTAAATAATCAAACTGGCCAAACTACAAATGGCCGGAACGCACCCCCAACCGAAGTTGGGAGCACGACTTTACTCCCTTTGGCCCAACTTATAGCTAATCCTATTTTTGTCCAACAAATGAACCAGTTAATTTCTCAAACGTTTGCTATCACTAACTCACAAGTGCCCCCTCCACCACCAGTAAATACTCAGCCACCTAATCCTCTACTAAATATTCCCCCAATAAACGTGCATGTTGACCCCCGTGTTCCTGTGCCTCCCCATGAAGAGGGCCAGGAAGCCGTAGATTCGAGTACAGCGTTGTGTGGTCGCCATGATAGGAGGCGACCGTGCGAAGATAACGAGGAGCACAGCCGTGTGGCGGAATCGCAGCCGGAGCCTGCGCGCCACCACCATGCTCGCTCTGTGTTTGTAGGGCGACTGGGAAATAATCCTCCTCGCCCAGTTTGATCAATAAGCTCCCGGCTTCGATTTTCGGATGAGCGGGAGCCAACTAGGGTCAATCAAACCCAAGGTCCTAGTTTGTTGGAGGAACAAGAAACAGAAATTCAACCTCCCGCCGCCGTTTAAATGAATTGGAAGGCCGTTGCTCTATCATTTAAAAGCGGATGTTTCAATATTCCATTTTTGTATAAAAATTCCGACCCCGATGGAGAAGCCATCCATAAGGGAAACCAGGAGTCGCGGGAGTGCTCTCTCAAACTCCGACCCATCGAGATTAATGTAGTAGAACAAGGTGAAACCTGTGGGACAGAAAAAGACGACCTAAGAATAGAAAGTGAGCCCGAGCGGGAAACAATGGTGGTTTCGGAGGATGATCCAGGTCGGCGGCCTGGAAAGGAACCAATGCTGGAGAATCAAGAGAAGAAGATGGAGCTGGGTGATGGACCGGCAACTGACGATGAACCACCCCTACAGAAAAAAGAGGGCAAAGCAAAAAAAGAAAGCACGCGGAACCTGTTAAGCAGGTCGACACGGTCGATATTGGAGGCCGGAATGGAGGACGCCAATTACGTATTGGACACGACCTCCAAGAGCCATTTCGAACAGAGTTGATTGAATTTCTTGGCAATAACCTCGATGTCTTTGCATGGACACATTCCGATATGCCAGGAATTGATCCCAAACACGCCTGCCACCGGCTGAATATCGACATGACATTCTGCCCGGTGATCTAGAATAGACGTAAACTCGGCCCCGATAGGCAGGTTGCCTTGGAAGCCGAGGTTAACAAATTACTTGACAACCAGTTTATCCGAGAAGCCCTCTATCCCCGATGGGTGGCCAATCCCATGCTCGTGAGGAAAAGCAACGGCCAGTGGCACCTTTGCGTAGACTCCTCCAACCTCGATGTCTTTGCATGGACACATTCCGATATGCCAGGAATTGATCCCAAACACGCCTGCCACCGGCTGAATATCGACTTGACATTCCGCCTGGTGATCCAGAAGAGACGTAAACTCGGCCCTGATAGGCAGGTTGCCTTGGAAGCCGAGGTTAACAAATTACTTGACAACCAGTTTATCCAAGAAGCCCTCTATCCCCGATGGGTGGCCAATCCCGTGCTCGTGAGGAAAAGCAACGGCCAGTGGCGCCGTTGCGTAGACTTCGCCGACCTCAACAAGGCATGCCAAAGACAGTTATCCCTTGCCTAATATCGATTATATGGTAGACGACACGTCCGGATATGAGCTGATGAGTTTCATGGACGCATACTCGGGCTATAACCAGATAGGAATGCACCCGAGAATGAGGAAAATACGTCGTTCTTTTCCGCTCGCAGTGTCTACTGCTATAAGATGATGCCTTTTGGGTTAAAGAATGCCGGCGCGACCTACCAGAGGTTAGTTAATAAAATGTTTGAGGAAATGATAGGTCGTACTATGGAGGTTTATGTGGATGATATGCTGGTGAAATCTCTATATATATCTGATCATCTTAATGATCTTAATAAAATGTTTGTTGTTTTAAGAGAGTATAAGATGATGTTAAACCCTAGAAAATGCACCTTTGGGGTCGGCTCGGGTAAATTTTTGGGTTATATGGTCAGCTAACGGGGGATCGAAGCCAACCCGGATAAAATAAAAGCTATTATTGATCTTGAACCTCCCAATTCAGTTAAAAAAGTACAAATTTTAACAGGCCGATTAGCTGCTCTTACTCGGTTTGTCTCTCGATCCACGGACAAGTGCAAACCCTTCTTTGAAATTATAAAGAAAAATAAAAACTTTGAATGGACCGAGCAAGCCTAAATTGCCTTTGAGTCACTTAAAACACATTTGGCCTCTATACCCTTGCTACAAAAACCTACCTGGAGGGAAGACTTATATATAAATCTTGCCATCTCCGAGTACGCTATCAGCTCGGTATTAATCAGATTGGATAACTCGATCCAATATCCTATATATTACACGAGTCAAGCGCTACACGACGCTGAGCTTCGATATCCACCTATGGAGAAATTGGCCTATTTATTGGTCGTTGCAGCATGAAAACTCCGCCCGTATTTCTTAGATCATCGAATCGTGGTCCTTACTAACTACCCTCTAAAATAAGTGCTACACCGACCCGACACCTCTGGTCGGATGATCAAGTGGGCTGTCGAGCTTAGTCAGTTTGATATTCTATATGAACCCCGGACGGCAATCAAAGGACAAGCACTGGCTGACTTTGTAGCTGAATTCACACCTTCCATCCAGTTAGAGGTGATTAAAGATCAGGAATGGAAGTTGTTTGTCGATGGTTTCTCCACCGCAGGCTGAGCAGGGGGCAGGATCGTGATAAACGATCTAAAACACAAGTGCTACTGCTCGGCCGTGCGGTTCTAGTTCCCAGTGACCAATAACGAAGCCGAATACGAAGCACTCCTAGCAAGACTAGAAATGGCTGCATCAATGGGGATAAAGAAGCTATTGGTACATAGTGACTCGCAGCTGGTCGTCCATCAGGTCAACGGCGAGTATGAAGCAAAAGAACAAAAGATTTCCTTGTATCTAGACTTGGTCAAGAAAGAGTTGTCGCGTTTTAAGGCAGAAGTCATACATATTCCCCGAACAGAGAACATGCAAGTAGACGTTTTGGCTCGGTTAGCCTCTAGTCCAGGCACCGAGGCGATTGCGGATGTAACGGTTACTCAATTGTTTGTCCCGTCGCTTAACACAAAAAAAATACTTGCTAATGAGGCTACCGAGCCAACCTGGATGACCCCTATCATCCAGTATTTAGAGAAAGGAGTGCAACCAGAACACAAGATCGAAGCCAGAACACTGCGTACTCAGGCTGCTCGGTTTACGTTGATAAACGGTGTCCTGTACAAACGTGGGTACTCCGTCCCACTCCTCCGGTGCTTATCCGAAATAGATGCAGATTACGCGCTCCGGGAGGTGCACGAGGGAATCTGCAAAAATCACGCCGGGGGCCAAACTTTGGCTTACAAATTAATAAAACAAGGATATTATCGGCCGTCCCTGAAGAAGGATGCAACCGACCTTGTCAAGAAATGTGAAAGGTGCCAACAATTTGCACCGCAGGTTAGGTACCACCCTGAGCAACTTACTTCAGTCTACAGTCCTTGGTCGTTTGCCAAGTGGGGCATGGATCTCATTGGACCACTCCCCACTGACAAAGGGGGCGTGAAGTATGCCATTGTGGCAGTAGACTATTTCACAAAATGGGCCGAGACCGAACCCCTGGCAAAGATAGATGAGGAAAAGGTCGTCAATTTTGTATGGAAGTCCATTATCTGCAGATTCGGGATACCGCACTCAATTGTCTCGGATAATGAGAAGCAATTCGATAACTGGAGGTTTCGAAATTTTTGTGAAGGATTTCACATCAAAAACATTTTTCGACTCCATATCACCCTCGAGTCAATGGGCAAGTTGAAGCGTTAACAAGATACTGAAATACACTTTAAAGGAAAGGTTGGAGGAGTCTAAAGGCAATTGGCACGAAGAGCTACCCGATGTGCTATGGTCGTACAGAACGACACACATATCGGCCACAGGGGAAACACCTTTTTCTTTTAGCCTACGGTGCCAAGTAGTCATTCATGTTGAAATCAGAGCCCCTACCTTTAGAGTTGCAAATTTTTCCGAAGAAAACAATGGTGTCGCGCTCCGAGCCGAGCTGGACTTACTGGAAGAGAAGAGATGCAGTGCCGAGATAAGAAATGCTATATATAAGCAAAGAAGCGAGAGGTACTACAACTCAAAAGTGAAGGAAAGAAAGTTTCAGGTCGGCGACCTCGTCCTGAAAAGAGTAACGGGGATCGAGCCCGGCCCACTAAAACCGACCTGGGAAGGTCCGTTTCGGGTCAGTAAGGTCTTGTTGAATGGGGCGTCCGAGTTGGAATACTTGAGTGGAAGGAAGTTTGAACATCCATGGAATGTAATACACCTTAAAAGGTACTATCAATAAAGACTCAATTTATGATTTGGATACAATTCTGTGAGTTTATCCTTTCATCTGATATTCTGTGAGCTCTCTCAAAGAAGGGAACAATTTTTTCACCTCGGCTAAGATTCGAGCTCCGGATAAATCACCTCGGCTAAAGGCCGAGCACCGACTGCTCGTCTCAGGTACGTCCCTTGCACGTCAATTAAGGGAGGCTCGCCCAAAAGGCGGACCTACCCTGAAAACAAAGACTCAGCTTAAGGCCCGAGCATAAAACTTAGTAAACGAACACAGGCAGTTGAAGCCCACTATCTGTCTCATTCTAGCACAAAAGTCCGAGCCCCATACGTAAAAAAGAAAAAAAAAGGCAGACAAAACAAAAGCCATCCAACAAAAAGGAAAAAATGAGCACAATACTTAATAGGAATTCTAATGCATACACGGATAACTGAAAGAATGGTTCCATTCCACCAAAAATATTTACATTGAGGGGCCGGAGCCCATTACATTCAGAGGCTCATGGCCAACTAGCAAAACATAAGAAACTTCAACAAGAAAGAGAAACGTCAAACCCTAGCAGGAGGGGGATTTTCATTAGGCCTACTGAAAGCTACTTCTTCTTCTGGAGGAGGCGGGCTTTGGTTTCCAGAAGCATCAGCAAATTACGGGGGAAGGGCGTCGAGGTCAGCCTCCAACAAGGCAAGGTCCCCCTCGAGCTGCTCAATGGTCCGGCCGGCTCTGAGATCCTCAAGAATTTCCCTGATACTGGCCGCGTGTTCGCAAGTCAGCATAAAGGCATATTCCTCTGTGTTTTTATACGCCCGGACGACACCTACCCGAGCGTCCTCGACCTGTTTAAGGTAGGCTTCTTTGGCTTCCTGGCGAAATTCAGTCACGTGCCTTTCCATTTCTTCAATTTGAGCGGCAACTGCATGCTCCAGTTCCG
This sequence comes from Rehmannia glutinosa, assembly GCA_016081115.2. Classification (NCBI taxonomy): domain Eukaryota; kingdom Viridiplantae; phylum Streptophyta; class Magnoliopsida; order Lamiales; family Orobanchaceae; genus Rehmannia; species Rehmannia glutinosa. The sequence continues at coordinate 103,894,629 of CM071936.1, forward strand.
CAACCTTCACATAGAGCTCTTCCTGAGCCTTACGGGTCTGATCCCGCTCGGCCTCAGCCTTCACGGCTGCTACCCTTTCAACATTGGCCGGGGCCACGGCTTCCTCTGCTTGAGTCTTCAAAGACTCTTGCACCCCTTGGCAAAGGGCGTGAGCTTCTTGAAGGTCTTGATGGCGCCTCTCTAACCCCTCTATCCCGCCGATCATGTGCCACAAAATTCCAGTCATGAGTCCAGACAGCCCCATGACATACTGGGCCTTTTCCTTCCAATCAATCTCCGAGCAAAATTGTTCTATCCCGGTGGTCCACGCCCTTGCAGCCACGTCTCTGGCCGCCCGCCCCACGTCAGGCAGATTCTTCACTTGCTCGTCCGTGGGCATAGAACACCTCACGAACTCAACGAACCATTGGGGGTGTGACCCAGTCATCCCCTCGCAGGCCTCATCTCTTACTTGGCTCGGAGGAATAAAATGACCCTCCCAGCCGAGGTCATCCGAAAAGGTCCTCGGGACCCTGCCTGCAGGAGTCTGCATTGGAGGCACCAGTAGCGTGGGCCCGACCCGCTCTGTCCGCTCGGGCTCCTCTATCTTAATCCCCTCCCTCCTCCTTTAGAGTGGGGGCTCCATTACTTCAGGGACTCCGTCAGCTGGACGCTTCCCGGCCCTGATTGTCTCCAACCGTGTCACCTCAGCATCGGCGGGCTCGACTACTGTCTCCCTTGTCCGGCGAGCGGCTTTACTCCTCACATGATTAAGGCGCGCATAAAGATCCACGCCACGCCCTACAAAAAGCACCAATTAAGTAAAAGTCCAATAAAAGGAAGGTCGAAGGAAAAAGAAATGTCAGAAACGGAAGAAGCATACCTTGTACACCAGTTGGCCTAGGCGGTTCGGGGGTTCGTACCTGCCCGGCTGCTCGCTCCGTCTACACGGGCCGCACTTGTTCTGGGGTCCGCTTCCTTCCAACCCTTGGAGGGCTCCTCTCAGCTATCTCTCCGGCCCTCTCTTCCACCACCACCGCTCGACCCTCGGCCCCTTCTTCGGCCTCAAGGTCGCCGGGCAAAGCAGGTCTCAAGCCAGCTGCAGCAAGGTGGGTCTCGATGGCCAATCTCTCGATTCGCCTATCCATTGCACCCCTAGCCTGGATGTTCTCCAGCATGTGGACGAAATTGGCCGAGAATGGACCCTTAGATGGTCGGTTCCCTGACAGGAAAAAAGAAAAGAAGGAAAAGGCAGAGTTAGCCCCAGAAAAATGAAATGAAGAGAGGGAATAAAAAGTAAAAAAAGATAAACTTATTGAAACCGAAAGTAAAGTTTGAAGGGGGTAAAGGAGTCCGTCTGCCTCGACCGACCCCCACGTGAGCTCCACTCGCCGCTCACCCAAAGCCATTTATCCTTCCACTCCTTTAAAGATTGTGGAAGGCCTTCAACTAGGTTGTTTGGGTATCCGGATCGGGTCTGTACATAGTACTATCCTGCTGGCTGCCCCCGACCCGGTGACGCAGGGGTCGCTTGCCAAATGAAGAACTCATTTATTTCTCTAAATTTAGGGCGAGGGTACCCTTCCAAGTGAAACATCACCAGTAAACCAATAAGCCGGCCCCATGAGATAGGGTGCACTTGAGTCAGAGGAAGGCCCCACTTACACAACCACCGCGTGAGGAAAACCGGCAGCGGAAAGCGCAGTCCGTATAGAAGACTGGCCACATGAATGGCAACACACCCCTCCGGCGGATGCTGGGGGACCTCCATACCATACGGTACCCAAAACTTTATGCCGTCCGGAATGTGATACTTCCGTTGAAGCTCCCCCATCTCCGTGACCATTAGCATGCTGGGGACATCATTTAAATCACATGGCGTCCACCCAAGCTCTACCCGCAGTCGAGGGCCTCCTCTCTGCCTGCCATCGCCAACACGATGGCCCGCTTGCCCATAAGGCCTCTCGGCCCTCGAATCTCTGGAGGGTTCCTCCACCCGCTCCGCATTATCATGCTCAGGCTCCGATGGATTCATGTCTTCTTCTTGCCGATGGTGTTGGGGCTCCGTACTTGGAAATCCTTCGCTGGAGATCTTCTTGCGCTAATCCCGGCTGATACACCACACCCTCTTGAAAAACAGTCACCGACACCGGGTTGAAAATTGTGTATGTTTGTTCCAACGGAGTCTCAGCCGGAGGAGTGTGACTCGAACTTGAAATTTGGACAACACTCGGATTGGAAGGCGGAGTTTGATGGGCTGGAGAAAAAGAAACAGAAGGTTCAGAAGGGGGGTCTTCAATTTTTACCTCCACACTATAACTACGGCTTCAGCTATCTTCAAAAGAAGACATTGCATTTGAAAATAAGGGATTTTTGAGAAAATACCTAATTCTGAAGTCTCTTAACTTTGGAAGCCGACCCGGAATTACTGCTCGGTCTCGACGAATTTAGCTTGGAAGATAGAGGATATGAAAGTGTAGAATGAAGAAGGAAAAATGTATTTATAGGTGTGATTCTCTCGAAAAATGAGACACCCACTCGAAAAGACACACCTTTTCACTCTCAAAAGCCGTCAAAGGTGTCCGAAATGTCACGTCCCCACGCTCGCTGACAGGACTGACGCACCTCTTCGGTTCCCGTGCGAAGTTGGTCCATCCAAGAACTGCCACATGTCTGTCATCATAATACCGCAATTAATGCGCCGGCTTCAGCCATTAACTACTACACGACAGATGTCAGGGAAAAGATAACTTTTGAGGTTTCCTCTCCCCAATTAAAAACTCATGATTAGCATTAAAGTTTAACTTCGACTTCAGATATTCTTCTCCCGGAATTAAACTTGTGTTCCTTGCAGTATCAGCATTGAGTCTCCTTCTTGTGGGTTGTTCTTCAATTTTGTGTTATCTTGTTGATAGAATTCCAAATCCCCTTAATCATTGTCTAATGTGAGTTAAATTTTCATAGTCGAGCCGTGGCTTTTGGGACGGGGGTTATTTGATTTCAACGTTTGAGTTCAGAGAGAGGAATTTTTACGGTGGTGGCGTTTGGGATGAAGGGTAATTTAGGATTTTCAAAATTTCACGAATAGGATAAAATTGAATAGTCATTTGCCCATACTTAGTACTCCATTAGCGCTAGAAGCTGCCACGTGTTAGAGCATAATCAAGATGAGTCACCAAGTGGCAAAAAACTTGGTTGGCATGCGTGATTAAGAGGGGACATGTGTCCTTTTTAGATTATTTTTACTAATTAGTGCAAAGATGACTATTGAAAATCCACTTACTAGAAGAGTATAAAAAGCCTCATTTTAAGATGAGAAAAGGGAGAAAAAAAAGGCTGGTAAAAAGGCTGTTGTAAGAAAGACCGACCAGACATTTCGGCTCGACAATATATAAAAAAGACAGAATTAGCCCTTAAATAGAAACTCATTTACATTTCCACGTATTACTTTATCGCACATCTTGCTTGTTGGCCGAAACAAACGTCAACAACTCTCACCATCTTGATTAGTTGAAACTTTGGCTTATATTGTAGTTGATGGAGATAAGAACACAAAAGATGAGAGGAAATTGATTTGAAAGGATAATATATAAGGACCCAAAAACTAAAAAAAACACAAGAAAATTCAAGAAGGAAAAAATAGAGAAACTAACAATTATTAGGGGCAGTTTGGGTACAAGAAAAAAATTAGTGAAGAGCTCCCCATAATTGAAAGGGACATCTTTGTAGATTCCATGAGTAAGCGATAAAAGCACGTTGAGGCCCCCAAAGTCCATATGCCATAACGTTTCAATTATCTACAAAGTAATTGTAATCTAAACTCCTAAGTTCAAACCATTAGGCAGGGAAAAATAAAGTGGGAAATTAATTATATGTTTTAAATCTAAAAGTCTTATATTGTTAAAGAATTGCGATGAGGGTAAAATAGTAATTTTACTCTTAAATATTTAATTATTTATTTAATACGATTTTAATCAATTATTAGCCCATAAAAATAGTTAATTAGGTCAAGTCATCAAAAAAGAGTTCATGAGGCTCAATGTATTATATTAGGCTTTTGAAGCCCAACTTATTACACAAGATCAATGCGATCCACAATTTCAGATATAAATAGTTATTTCCAACTCATTATTACTTTTATATATATTTATTATAAAGGAGATTGTAGGGTAGAGAATCAGACACTTCACTATGGGTCTAGGAGACTAACTACAATGCCATCAGACCTCATGCGTCTTGACTCCTACTCATTATTACTTAAGTACAATATAACCGCGTAATTTGTCTTACACTCTAGATTTTTCTCCTACAATTTAGTGACTTAAGCATTACATGAGCTTTCTTGGGACAACCCTCAGGACTCCTCTAACCTTATTTATATGTTGCAGGTTGGTTCTCTATACGTGGATTGGACATTAAACTCATATCCAAAACCTTATTAGCTTGGGGCATCTCAACTCAGAGTGAGCTGCCATCTTTTTGTAGTATTAAATACTTTTAATATTTATAGGTTCCAACTATTGCATATATGCTCATATTTTTCTATCTAAATGAATTGGTACATTTTGATAGCGATGAAATGAAAATATATATGTATACATTACTCCGATTGTAATAATATATATTATTCATCATTTACGTACTATTCTTGAATATTTAAATTTTTACGTCTATTAGAACAATGCTTTTATTTTGATTTTGATGATTTCACATAAATGAGTTTTAAACCAAAACAATGAGTTGTTCAAATACTTCAATTCAATTTGCTCGATTTTTACTAAGTATTTGAAGTACTTCTTGAACTTTATTTTTGATAAAAATCGGGCAACTTCTCTGTGAAGAGGGAGACCGATCGCTATAGTAGGGCGACCCTTACATGTATGTTTTAGATCTTAAAACAAAACATAGACATTACTTAGAAAGGGCGATCGGTCGCTCTATAGGGCGACTGGTGCCTACATGTTTGCAAAATTGATTTTTTCTCTCTATTTTGACATCCACATGTCGCTATAGATAGCAATTGGTCTCTATAGACAGTGACCAATCTCTATAGACAGTGACTGGTCTCTATGGTACATCAACCCTTAACAGCAACCTGTACCTGAAAATTCATATTTTTTTCTGTATTGATAACAATCGGTCGTTATGATATAGCGACCGGTCGCCCTATATAGAGACCTGTCTCTCTTGATAGCAACCCATATCAAATTTTGATCCAATTGTTTAAACTTTCAAATATTATACAATTCTACCGGCCACTATAGGCAATTTCACAGCAGACTCTATCTGTTGCAGCAACACTTATCAACAAAATTTACTTTATCGATTCTTAACCATTTTTATAGATCTTTTGATCCTTCTTTTGCAAACAAATTTCAAATTGGAGGAGCTTATGTTGGAAATCAAATCTTGAAGCTTTTCTATAAATAGTTGGGGATTTTGAAGGATCAAAATACAACACAATAACACACAAGTCTACATCACTACAAGAAAATTTCAGCAAATTTATTGTTCTTCATTTTCAACATTATTATTGTAGCCTAAGCTCCACACTTTCAGACTTGTTTGATAGGCTTTCCTTCTTGATTACACTTTCACTTTTGAGTTGTAATAGTTCATTTAAAGTGTAATCTTGATTGTATTGTAACATCATCCAAAACAAGAAATCCTTGTTAATGTTCTTTTGGGAAGAACATGTTTGGTTGATTAGATTTAGTTGATTGAAAAGCTTGGTGTTTTTCGTATTGAAAAGTTTGGTGCTCTTTGAGGTGTTGAAGTTTTGGGTGTTCTTCGAGGTGTAGAAGAGTTTGGTGTTCTTCAAGTTGGAAGAGTTTGATGCTCTTCAAGATTATTTTTGTAAGAAGAGTTTGGTGCTCATCAAGGTGAAGTTGTAATCGTTTGGTATCAATTAATAAAAATTTCTTTTTGAAATACACTAGGACATACCGGGTAGAAGTGGATATATAGGACCTAAGTGGGTTGAAGCACTATAAATTCTTGAGTGTTGATTTATTTTCTCCTCACCTTCTTATTTGTCATCATATTATTCAAAAAACAAGGCATAAATCGAAAAATTGGGAAAATCTATTTACCCCCCCACCCTTTATATTTTCATAGCCACTTGGACTAACTGTTTACCAAAAATATTTTGGTTCATACAACTGCAAGTGTACAGTGTAGTTTATAGGATAATGGCAAGCAAGGTCGTATTCCTCAAGGATTGATATTCGAAACACTTAGGCTAAATAACATCGTATTCCAATTTTATTGAAGCGATCGAAAATCAAGTAATTTTATATAACTAAATATCAAAAATAAAGAAAAATAAATAAAATAAATTTGCAAATCCCACAAGTATTTTCAACATCTTTAGGAGCAACCTTAGGCACATAATCTCAACATGCTTCTTCAATATTAAATGCGAATAAAGTTTTCAAAACCAATTCATACAATTCTATGGGTTCAATTCCTAAGTTCGTCTACTCCCCCTTCCGGGCGGTGCGTAAACAGTTGATTAATAACAATTGTAGTCCTCCCGGGTCCCTTCTCCGACCCTTACTGCCCAACCTGAGAACGGACAGCTAATGCGTTCCACTTATTGAACAGGGTTCTATGGTCGGTCCGTGACCCCTAGATGCCGAAGGCACCCTTTGGGTGATCTTGTAGTTCCTACGGGGTGGAGATGATGGGGTCGGTCCATGGATTTTCCTTCCTTTTCTTTTGCCGCATTTCGCTCAAAGGGTTGAAGGGAGATAGTGCATCAAGCTGTTCGCAAGGGGCAACTTGATCCTCTTCCCCAGGGTTCATATTAACTCCCAAAAGATTTGTGAATTGAATGACTCCCCACAAAATAGTTGTCACACCCGTTTTATATCTGAATTAGATTTCCGTCTTTGTTAGAACTCATCTCCTGAATTTTGCAATAACAAATATGACATGCTAATTATTGATCAGATAAATAGCAATTAAATAATAATTAAGCACTCGAATTCATAAAATAGAAAGCTGAATTAATTAAGAAAATAAATAATCAAATTTAATACAAATCCACAGTTTCGATTATGCCCCTAAGATCCGCAAGATATGCTAAACAATGATTACAAACTCATAGCCAATTTGAATCAACATTAAGACATCGCTTAAGCACAAACAAGAGTTCTTAGACATTGAAAGAAAACCCCTTCTTGTCAGGATGGATTCCCCTTCCAAGCCCTCGAAGCTCTTGTGCTCACTAGATGCGAAAGCCTTGTGGTGTTCTTCGCAACCTAGCCTTCTTTGCTCAGAAGATCCTCGATTATTGCGTTCCTGTGTTATTTGATATGTTTTTTCTGTATCAAGTTGTATCTTTTCTTGTAAGCCTTGGTCCCCTTTTATAGATTCTTGGAGAGATCACTTGTAGAGTTTGAATGGGAAGCAAATACTGAAAAACGCATCAAAACAGACTCCCACACGGCCGTGTGGTGCTGGGTTGAGGCCTTGTTCACATGGGCGTGTGATGCTACACGGGTAGACAGTGCGATGAGCTTCCCTTTCCCACATGACCGTGTGACTGCACACGGTCCGGCCGTGTGGGCCTGCTCCGTCCTCTGTTTTCAATCTAACTTCACACAACTATGTGATTTTCACACCGGCACTCCACACGGCCGTGTGACACCACACGGTCCGGTCGTGTGAAGTATTTTCGTCCATGTTTTTCGTCATTTTGATCTTCTCTTCGCATTCATCAATCTTAGTCGGGCATTTCAACTGATATTTCTTCATTTTAAGCTCTGTTTCCTGCAAGAATTACAAGAATATGCAGTATCATGCCCTATAAAGGAAACCAAGTAAAAACACAGTAAATATGCGTGCAAATGCATCAATTATATATCATTTTAAGCCACAAAATGCATGTATATTTTACACACATCAAAATCTCCCAAACTTAAAGCATTGCTTGTCCTCGAAAAAATTTAGAAAAACAATACAAATGGGTAAAAATGAAAGAACACTCAAGAACACTTTGAACATTAAATAGCATTTGACTTCATACTTAAAGAAACCAATTCATCATCAAGAAGTCATTATTCATAAACTCGGCATCATTAATACTCTCTCGGGTACTTGACATCGCGACTCACAAGAAGATAGTGTATCACTCTACTCTCAGAAGTGTATGGTAAGTGTTTATGCACAAATTCAATTCAGTGAAAGTAGAACTACCATATGCTTGCAAATTGTCTAACATCTCTACCATTTTTGTGTGCACAATCTAAGAATCAAAAAGGACTTTTCATTTGGTTGTAATGTAGGCTCTTTGGTAAAGATAGAAAAATTTGGATTAAGTGACTTGACTTGAGCAAATAGAATTCAAGTACATAGACTTGCAATTTACCAACTCAATTTCAACATAATATCAGTTTTCTTTTTCAACTTAATTCCAGTCTTATTTTTCATTTTTCATTCTTAGGCCTTTTTGCCTTCTTTTCTTTTTGTTTAGCCTCAAACTCTCATTTTTTCACAATTTTCAGATTTTTTTTCTTTTTTTTGCTTTGCTCGATTTTTCTCTTCTTTTTCAGAGATATATATTTTTTTCTTTTTCGAGTTTCATGTATATTTACCCAGATACTGCTCATCCCTCTTTCTTTTGCCAACTTCCTCTCTTTTTCCATAAATTTTCACCATATCTCCCCCAAACTTATTCATTTTCTATAAGCTCAAGAAATTTTAGGGATAAAAATATATAAACTTTAAAGATCAATGTGGCTCAGAATGATAGTTTTGCTCAAACTTGGCTAACTAGCGAATCATGAGTTCATAGGTAGGCTTTTTGGGCTACGTAGGCTAAACAAAGATGGCCTTAGATCATTTTTAAAAATTGCACACACACATGGCTTCAATGAAGATACCAGAGCAAGTTCTAGAGTTCTATCAATCATGAATGACACACTCAAGAAAATATAAGTCTGCATAATATAAAGACGTTTAAGGCACAAAAGCTCACAGACTTATTTTTCGCAACATACTCAAATACCCAATTTTTTTCTTAACACATGCCAAGCAAATAAATAACATTCCTCTTAACAATTTATTACATTATTCCCACAAGTATGTTATCCCATGCCATAAAATATTCATAGTAAAATCATAGGAGGCATACGAACTGAATTAAAAAGCACACACAAAAGCAATTAAATGTGCTAAAGCGGTAAATGTGCTAAAACAATAAAAACTAAAAATCGGAAAAAAAAAAAACAAAAATCGAATATATGAGAAAATTATCAAAAGAAAGAGAAATGCGTAATAAGTACTTACAGAGATCACTGTGGTGGTGGAGGTGGATGGCAGTGGCTTTGTGAGATGTGCCACTGGTCCATACGAGACATCATCTCATACATCTGCTATTGCTGCTGGGTGATGGCATAGAAACGCTGTAAGTACTCCAGGTGATACTCATCAGTGGTGGTTGTCAACTGATATGTGTCATCTATCAATTTCCCTACATTAGCTCCTACCCTTTCGAGCCTCTCACTCATAGTAAATGGTCGGTTACCCCATTGGCGAGAGGATTTCGGCATCTCCCTCATTTGCTCATCCTGCTCTTCTTGAGCAACAGTCTCATTTATCTCTCTAAGTAGCCAGTTACCCCAATTTCTAATGAAAGTAGCTTCAGGGTTCGGAAGATTAACTGTTGTTCTATCTGCCTGAATGAGCCAGTAATCACGCCCATCGAATTTTATCATTTTCATAGCAGTTAGAACATTTAAACCAATCAACTTATGCCCATGACATGATACCCCCCAAATTTATGTTAAAATATTCAGCAATAGGGGTAATCATCCCCCCTATGCAAATTCCACCCCTCTCACTCTTTCTAATCCTATCAAATTGCTGGGCCATCATAGCCCCGACGTTTGGCACCACTTCAGTCCCTGATGTCATACACCAAATGTTAAACAATTCATCAACCCTCAATGCCCCTCTACTCTCCTCTGTTGCAAAGATGGTTTCAGCCTAGACTCGCTGAACATATCGAAATATCGGGTTATGAATACTAGACACCTTAGAAGTGTCTGGCGTGTAAATTCGTTTCCCAGTTATCTTTTTTCAAAACCTATCCTTATCGAATTCCTCGTGCTCCTCCACCCCATACGCCGGTATTTTATAAATTTCATTTAAATCATCAATTGTTAGTTCCCTTAATATGCTCATTCCCCAAGTGAAATCTAATTCCCATCAAAAAACATTTGTTGCACCACCAGTTCAAAGCTACTTAAAAATTCCAGTGTAATAACATAATAAGTAGTCCAATACCCATTTAGAAATTCATGCCAATCAATTCTTCCACATATAGCTCTAAAATATTCCAATAAACCCAAATTCGTAAGAATAGGTTCATCGGGATACCTCGTATTAATCCATGGACAAAAGTAGAGTATCATCCATCTAGCCCGGTGGGTTTCATTTGGCAAGTTGACGTTGGAAGCTTCGGGCTCCTCGGGGTCGAAAAATCGATTGAGGCTCGGGTTCGGGCTCCGGAGTCGACTCCCTCATTCTTCTCGTATTCCTCCTAGCTTATCTTTCATCCCTAAAAGCCATGAATTTCAAGGTTTGAAAGAGTAAAAATCTGAAATTTGGGAATTTTTTGGAGTACCCTCAAACTTGGTGTAGAACTTAGAGAAGTTGAAAATTTGAAGGTATTTGGTGGTGGATTTCTTGAGAAATTGAAGGATTTGTGATTTTGGTTTGAGATTGGAGGTGAATTTGAAGAGATTTGGAGAGTGGTTTGAGTATTTAGGGAGAGAATTTTCATGGGTTAGGGTTTGTATAGGAAAAAGTGAGAGAAAAAGTGAGATTTTGGCTGAGTCGATCTGGAACGCGTGATCATTTACTATCCGCACTAAACAAAAATAATGTTAAAACCGAATAAAAAAAAAAAAAAATAAGTACTAAAATAATTTCGAAAATTAAAAAAAATGGAAAAAAGTTTCAATTAAGTTTGCACTACTTATTACTATATCTAAGTAGAATCTAATAAATCCCCGGCAACGGCGCCAAAAACTTGTTCGCCAAAAATATTTTGGTTCATACAACTTAAGTGTACAGTGTAGTTGCATTTTTATTGTTATTATTAATAATATTATAACTAGTTTTATTATTTCTCTTAATATTTTCTCCTTTATTGTATTAAGATATTATTGTTGGGCAACCATCAATACAATTTAATTCAAGTCATTCAATGGTCCGGTCCTATATTTTTATTTATTAAAATCCAAATTCATTTAAATAAGATTGAGTTCCACTATATAGGTAATATATGTTAATATTATTATTATTATTACATTGTATTAATTATTTTATTCTCTCATATAAATGATAAGAATAATAGTTTGTTTATAATAAAGTATATATATATATATATATGTAGTATAACAGTTTATATCAAATTGAGAGGAGTTTTTATCTGACCTTTTTAAACACAAACCGATAAGCCTAAATCTCTCAGGGCATAATTCAACTAGTTTGAAATTTATGATAATATTTTTCTTCATATTTTTATCCCACGAATGAACAACTATAGATATAACACCCCATAATTTTTATATTTGGATCATACGGAGTGTAGGATTTTTAATCTTGGCCCGATATAAGAAAATCTTTAGGCTCATATGTCTATTCAGTTGGCGCAATGATTTATTTTTAAAAGGGTCCATTTTATTAAGCCCATATAAGATTTCTATGGATTTTAAAATCATGCAGTATTTTATTTATCAAAATTGAGTCTTATCATCTTTTATGATTATTATTAGTAATATTATAATTTAATATCATTATTAGTCTTAATATTTTTCTTTTATTATATCAAGATAATATTGTTGGACCACTAGCAACCCATTTTAAATACAAGCCCATTCTGGCCTAGTCCTATATTTTTATTTATCAAAACCAAAATTTAATCAAACTCACCAAAATCGATTTAGATAAGCTTAAATACCACCAAATCCTCACAACTCCCAATCCCACGTACTCTAGCAGTTGAAATAGTATAGGACCCTTCTATTTCCCTCTACCTCACGTCTCAAGGATAGAGAAAACAAAAACTTACCTCATCTCTTCTCGATTCCTATTTTTTTCACTCACGTCAAAACTCACGGCAAACCTATCATCCACTTGAATCTCCGTCTCACCAAGGAGTTGAGTCTTACTGAGTGGCACGACAAATTGCCCGTCATGATTTCACCATCGTTTTATGGCAGAGATGTAATACCCGAGTCTCGCACTGCTCGCTGGCCAATATAGTTCATGCATTACATGTTGGTTATGTGTTATTTGCATAATCTGGTTATTTTATACGACATGGCTAGTTTTATGACTTTGGAACTCACTTATAGTGATTAATCATTGCATTACTAATTTGAGTAGTTAAGAAAAAAGTATTTAGTTGTCAGACTACTAGATGCTAGCTATTAAGTTACACGTGGTAGCTATTTAAAGAATTACAAGATCACACGTGGTAAATTTAGGAATGAAAGGTGGCAACAAGTGTATATCGGGAAAACCTAAAATGCGGACAAATTGATTGAACTAATTAATATAATATATGATTGAGAATTTGATAGTAAAATGATAATAGTAATAATAATAATAATAAATATGCATGCACTAATAAATATATATATATATAAATACATACATGTAATTATTAAATACCTACATATATATGATATGTTGTGCTGCTGTATATATACGTGTAAGAGGAACATATCTATATTTCATTAATATACATAAATAACCTATTAAGAGATAAAAGTGATAGATTTAAAAAAAAAAAAGGAAAGGAAAAGGAAAGCCTCCACCGCCTTAGATCATTTCAAGATAAGTATAAGTATATGTTATTCTTTACCAACATAGATATATACACACACATAACAAATGCGAAAAAGAAAGGAAAATGGAGCATACAACGGGATCGGAACTGGTAAAATTCTTCAAATCTATCTTTTATTACTCTTAAATTCACAGTGAGGAAAGTATGATGATTTATTCACATGCAATTTAGTTCGTAAAATGTATATATTGATATGTATATAATGAAGAAGATCTTACTTCCATATAGTTATATATAATCTATAATGAAATTATAAGATAAATTATATATATTTTGCGTTAATATACAGAAAAGAGAAAGAAAGTAAATTAACTCTCGTTTTTAGTTTTATGTGAGAAGATTGCTTTGGTTGATTAAGTTAGTGACCAACTATATATTCAACTGATTATCATGGCTAGGTGTACGAAATTTGATTTATAAATTCTTATTGTTGCTTGAGAAAAAAAACGGGGGAGTTTGACTTGCAAAGTAATTAGAATTAAAATTTAATAGTCTGGTTGTATTTTGAAGGCTTAGTATCAATTTTCTCTATATATCAAATAGACACTCATTTTTAATGCTTTGAGGCACATGAATGGAAGGGGCTGGCGGAGTTATAAATAGATTAACAATATATATATATATATGTAAGTGTATTACATATTTTAGATTTGTAACCAGGCGTTTTTTAGGATTAGGCATATAAACTTACTTCTTGATTTCTAGCAACATAATACCTTGTATCCTTACAGATCATCATATTTAAGGTAGAAAGTGACAACTAACGAATCAGTAAGTAAGGCACGACCATACGAGGTAAGTGAAAATCCATCTGCAACAACAATGCATGAACATAGTATTTCCTATCTCATTGATACTAAATGCGATTCTTGTATCTTGATGGATGTATTATGGAAACCTTGATGTCCATATGTCGCTGGGTTGATATTGGAATGTGATGATTGTCATTCCATTGAGCATGATATTCACTAGCATTGTTGTGTGCATGCATAACATATGAGCTAGCATTGTTGAGATGAGGCATGCACACCATGATTTTTTTGAAAAGAAAACATTTTGGTTAGCCGCTACTAGTGCACCGAGGCCTGTGTGGCTTATGTATATGATGTTTCGGGTACCGCAAGTGGGATGACTTTCCAGAGGATCGCAGGGGCAGGCATGAGGCGGACGTCTGGTGGTCACTGGAAGATGGTCCACTTGATAGTACCCTTACGATTGGTGCAGCGAGTGGGATGACTTCTTGTGGATCACGGGTGTAGGCATGTGGCGGACATCTAGTGGTCACAAGAGGATGGGCCCTCGTCTGTGTCAATCTATTATTGGCCATGTGATAATTGATATTGAGCTCTTTCTGGTGCATAGTAAGGGGCCAAGGGCCCATTAAAAGAAAAGAAATTTGGTTGAAATATTTTTATTCATGAACATGCATTCTTGAAAGGTGTCTTGGGTGCATTACTTTTGTACTTCATATCATCTCATTAACATGCATGATTTTTGCTTATTGAGTTTTAGCTCATGTAGTTCATGCATTGTAGGTGAGCCTGGTGATGCTTGATTTTTGGCTTACTGGACAGGCTACTGCGACTCCTACAGGTTACTGAGGATAGTGTACATGGATGACGACCTGTTGGGCTATGTGGATGGGTCACTTTTCCCTTTTTGGTCATGTATTATATTTTGGTTTAAGGTAGTACCCTTTTTTGAAACTCTTATGTAAATATGTACATGTAAATAGATGGGTGATGTGGGTTATGAGTTTGGTCACATGGATGTTGTGTTTAATAAAAGGTTTGTTACCTCTTTTGCTTGTAGATATGGTTTGTAATTTTCTTATAAGTGAAGTGATCTTGCTTGTTCGTTGTTAAAATATCACAGGTAAAAAAAATGTACAGGTATATAGGGTTTACGTTGTCAAATTTCACTTTTTATATTGCTTAGTAGTGTAGTAGTAGGGGTGGGAGTGACAAGAGACGAAGAAAAACGATTTTTGATTTGATGTTTGTGTGACTGTGTGTGACCGTGAGTGTATTAGTGTGTGGTTGTGATAGTGTGTGTGCATGTGTAATTTAATGTGCGTGTGAATATGTAATTCAGAGGGTGTGTGTGTAAATAATATGTTGTGTGTGCGTGAGTTGAGCTAAGTATGTGTGTGTGTGTGTGTGTTTGTAATAGTGTGTGCGTGTAATTCAATGTGTGTGTGCATGTGCAATTCAGTGTGGGTGTGTGCGTGACTTGGCGTGTTTTGGTTCACCAGAGTTTTTCGTCGGCATGTGGGTCGCCTGACGGTGGAGGTGGCGGTTGTAGGTCCCAAGGGGTGTGAATGTAAGGTTTAGAAGGGGAGGTTGAATAAACCTTACCAACTTTTCGATTTAGTCCTGTTAAAAGTTCAGAGTTAATACTTCACAGCTAAGTCCTTGATGGACAGCTAAGTTAGTTAACCAAATGAGTTAGGCACTCAACACTGACTTCGGCCGAGCTTTGTTGATAGAAAAACTCACCGCTTAGTCTAAAACTTAACTTGACTGTGATATGATTTCAGCGGAAGACTAAACACCATTGAATTTGGTTTAAGTTTGTTTTAATACTTAGTTTTAGCACTTTGTTGATTATCAATTGGATAGCAAATTTATCAGCAAATATTGAAATAATATGCAGAAATTAAAGTGCTGAAATGTAAAATGACACAATAAATTTTATAGAGGTTCGAAGATGGGGTAATTCTTCTACTCCTCTCTTCTCCAACTCCTGGAGGAATCCACTAAGTATTGATCAGAGTACAAAGTGGTTATCAGTCCAGATACAAGTATTGATCACACAGCTGACTTGATCCTTTGGGACTCAGTCTGGAGATGCCTTGGTCACTCAGCTGGCTTCTCGTACGACTCAGCTTGTTCACAGGGCAGCTGCCTTGCTACTACAGCCCACTTGCTCAAGTTTCTTGGATTGGATCACGAAGCCCTCCAAATAACTTAAGACTGGTTCGACCTTGAACCTTTCTACAATCCTTCGTGGAATGTAGACCCCTTTGATTTTTCAGATTGTTTCCTCTTCAACTGATTGAAGTTGTCTTTCCTTCACAGGTAAGTGGATTTCCTTCGTGTTGTAGGCTTTGAGGATTAAACTTGAATGATTTGAGTAGGTTATAGCTTGAATAATAGTTTGAAAGTTTCAGGTAACAAGGTTAACCTTTTTCTCAAATAGATTCCTCAGCTTTTATAGTGTTCTTTTGAAAATTTGCCCGTTGAAGAGATAGGTTAATTTTCAAAAGACACTTGTGGTCATTGGCTTGTCTTGTTGCAGTCCTTGGAATTGACATTTCCTCGTATGAATGAGTCTTTAGCTTTTCAGAGTTCTGACACAGGTGCAGAGCTTTCCATTGGTTTATTCCTTTTGCACGCTTCTGGGACTGAGCACTTTAAGAAAGGCAGTATGAAAGTATTACTTGTTTAAGTAATTTTCTTGACTTCTGTGCAACGGATCTCTTCCAGTTGTCTCGACTTGACTGCATTTCCTTGACTTCCCCAGGTGACTTCGAGTCAGATTCCAATCATTAGATGATCCATCTGTCACTTCAACTTGAGACTTGTCTATCTTGAGTTGACTTGACTGACACTTCACTCACCGCATCTCATCTCACCTTCACCTTGATCGAGTTCTGTCTTCTCTTCTTTGCCACACTCACCGCCTCACAAATGAGTCTTCCTTCTAGTCTCCGTTGACTTCTTGCATATTTCGGCATAGGCGACTTAACTCATTTCGACCACCATATCTATTACAATGCAATTTACAACAAAAATGGGGTGCCAACTTTCTATTCTAAGTTTTACATGGCATTCATCAAAATCTAAAAATTAATTTCCCAACAGCGGTCGAAGTGGAAAAGGTCGAGGGGGCCGATGGTTTTGTTATGAAATGAGGGGCAGTGACTTGTCTTTGGGAATTAGATAAGAGTTTTATTTGATTTGCAAATTTTGGGTTTTTAATTTAGTCCACTAATATTTCAATAAGGTCCTAATTCCCAAAACAGAGTTTTTGATACCTTTATTTTCGATCCCAGTGTTTTAGTTCCATCCTGTTTCATAATTTAACTTTTAAAATTTTAATTCAGCCCCATGACCAAATTAAACCTTCTATACTTTTCAATTTATCCCCTAGCCTTTTCAATCAATTCCAAAATCTCAATTTAACTTCCAATTACTTATTTTTAAGCCGAAAACTTATATTTTTGACCATTATGCTTCCCTACTAGAAGTCTTATATTATTTAAATAATTATAATTGTTTTGATTTGGAGTTAGTATTTAGCCCCGAGACATTAATCATGTTAAACTTATGTTGTAGGTGATGAGGAACCGAACAATTAAGCTTTCTACTTTCGAGCTTGTGCATCTGTTACTTGCTATTGAGGTTGAGGTAGAGATTTCTTTACACTTTTAAATGTTAATTTAATTGTCCTTCTTAAATGTTTATATACATGATTTCATGAATTACTTGCAAATGTAGTTTTAATAGTTGAATTCGATGTGAATATTATAAGTGAAATGTTCTATGATTATTTTTGTTCCAATGGCAAAGTATGACTTCGACTAATGGCAAAGTATATGTGTGGCTTCGGCCAATGGCAAAGTATATGTGAGGCTTCGGCCAATAGCAAAGTATATGTGTGGCTTCGGCCAATGGCAAAGTATATGTGAGGCTTCGGCCAATGGCAAAGTATATGTGTGGCTTCGACCAATGGCAAAGTATATGTGAGGCTTCAGCCAATGGCAAAGTATATGTGTGGCTTCGGCCAATGGCAAAGTATATGTGATGACAAAATATATGTGCTTGAATTCATTAAATTATGCTTATTTTATATTTAATTTGGACAATTAGAATCCTTACTGAGTATGTGTTACTCACCCCTATTATTCAAACTATTTTTCAGATTAAATGGGTGGATGCGTTGCTGATGCTGGGGATAGCCGAAGACTTTACACCTTAGCTATTTAACTTTTTTAATTGTTGACTGGTTGTCAAATTAATACAAATGCGACGTACTATCTCTTAATTTATTATAATATTATTAATATTTATTTTTAATTTTTAGTAATTTATTTTAAACTTCATTATTGCTTCCGCTCGAGTTATCTATTTTATTTTAAAATATATAAAAAAAAAGTAAGTGGTGCAGCGAATGTGTGATGGATTTTTGGGTTTATTAATAAAATAGTTCTATTTGTTTTAAGATGAGTCTTATTTGTGCGCATTTAAATGCACTTTCTTATTATATTAAGTAAAAAAAATAAAATGCATTCTTTATTTTAGTACGCTCAAAAACCCTTTATAAAAAGTGGGGCGTTTCAATAACAACATCGTATTCCAATTTTATTGAAGCGACCGAAAATCAAGTAATTTTATATAACAAAAAGTCAAAAATAAATAAAAATAAATAAAATAAATTTGCGAACCCCACAAGTATTTTCAACATCTTTAGGAGCAACCTTAGGCACATAATCTCAACATGCTTCTTCAATATTAAATGCGAATAAAGTTTTAAAAACCAATTCATGCAATTCTATGGGTTCAATTCCTAAGTTCGTCTACTCCCCCTTCCGGGCGGTGAGTAAATAGTTGATTAATAACAATTATAGTCCTCTCGAATCGTTACAATTCTTATTAACTCCCAAAAGATTTGTGAATTGGATGACTCCCCACAAACAGTTGTCACACCTGTTTTATGTCTGAATTCAATTTTCGTCTTTGTTAGAAGTCATCTCCTGAATTTTGCAATAACAAATATGACATGTTAATTATTGATCAGATAAAAAGCAATTAAATAATAAGCACTCGGATTCATAAAATAGAAAGCATGAATTAATTAAGAAAATAAATAATCAAATTTAATACAAATCCACAGTTTCGATTATGCCCCTAAAATCCGAAAGATATGTCAAACATTGATTACAAACTCATAGACAAATTCGAATCAACATTAAGGCATCATTTAAGCACAGACGAGTTCTTAGACATAGAAATAAAACCCCTTCTTATCAGGATGGATTCCCCTTCTAAGCCCTCGAAGCTCTTATGATCCCTAGATGCGAAAGCGTTATGGTGTTTTCACGACCTAGCCTTCTTTGCTCAGAAGATCCTCGATTCTTGCGTTCCTGTGTTATTTGATGTGTTTTTGCTGTATCAAGTTGTATCTTTTCGTGAAAGCCTTGGTCCCTTTTATCGATCCTTGGATAGATCACTTGTAGAGTTTGAATGAGAAACAAATACTGAAAAATGCGTCAAAACAGACTCCCACGTGGCCGTGTGGTGCTGGGTTGAGGCCTTGTTCACATGGGTGTGTGATGCTGCACTGGTAGACGGTGCGATGAGCTTTCCTTTCCCACACGGCCGTGTGGGTCTGCTCTGTCCTCTGTTTTCAATCCAACTTCACACAACCGTGTGATTTTCACACCGGCACTCCATATGGTCGTGTGACACCACACGATCCGGACGTGTACAGTATTTTTGTCCACTTTTTTCGTTGTTTTGATCTTCTCTTCGCATTCGTCAATCTTAGCCGGGCATTCCAACTGATATTTCTTCATTTTAAGCTTAGTTTCTTGCAAGAATACGCAGTATCATGCCCTTTAAAGGAAACCAAGTAAAAACACAGTAAATATTCGTGCAAATGCATCAATTATATATTATTTTAAGTCCCTAAATGCACGTATATTTTAAACACATCACTAACAATGTCTACCAACTTCAATTATTGTTTTTAAACTATCATTCAATCCCATTCTCAAAAACAAAATTAGAGGAGGTAGTGAATTCGGGACAAAGAGAGTACTACAATAATTTTCCCCCCTTTCATATTGGTTTATTATATGGTAATTCATTATAGTTATTTAGTGATATATATTATGATATATTTATTATTGTTTCACTAGAAATTATATGATATTATGCGATAACCGTTCGTTGCTATTATTTGGCAGTCACAATATACAATGCCCATTTGTGCCTAGAACATGTAATATCGTAACTCATACTCTAGCTCATTCTTTTATTCTCCGAGGTCCTTTTTGTTCTGGTAAGGACGTTGTTCCATTGTGGATTCACTTGGTAGTTCTTGATGATTTGAAATAATCAATTATTTTTCTTTTAAAATAAAACATTTTCAAGTGGGACTTGGAGCAATTTTTGATGTGAAATAATTTAAAACCTTTGGTCTCCTCATGAGCCCTCATTGTTATGAATTAATTGTTAAAAGTTTTCATGTTAACGGAATGAACACATAATTAAGGATATGAGATTGTTTGCAGTTCCAGGGGCCAAATATATTTTTTGAGTTGAATCTGAAATATCAATTTGCACGGCCTCCCCAATATTGAAGGATTTTCGTCCTTTTGTAGATATTTAATTTGTGTTTTCATTTAAAGAACAGACAACAAAAACAAAAAAAAAAAAATGCAGAATAATAATGCTAGAACCATAGAATCATTTATGTTAGAGATTTTTGGTAATGATTCGAAAGATGATACTGTTGACGTGCGTTTTGGTCAACAAGCAGAAATAAGAAAAAGGTTTAACACGTGGAAATGAAACGTGCGTAACGTATGTTTATTTCTGGCTAATTATGCCTTTTTTGTATTCTGTCGAGCCGGATTATTGGGGTCGGTCTTTCTTATAATTTGTTACAACTGTCTTTTTTGTCTTTTCTCCTTTTCAGACTCTTTATACCCCTTTGAGTAAGTGGGTTTACAATAGTCATCTTTGCACTAACTATTCATTAATTAATAAAATAGTTAAAGAACGACACATGTCCCTCTATAGTTGTGCATGTCAGCCAAAACTTGCCACTTGTCGACTTCTCTTCATAATTCTCTGACATGTGGCAGTTTCTGATACCAATAAAGTGTTAAGCATGGGCATATGTTTATTTTTACGAAGCTGTCGCGCGTGCGTTTCATATCGAAATTTGGGCTCGGGGTTCGGTAGCCGTGTTGCGGTTGGGCTCGGTAGCCGTTGGGCTCGGTAGCGGGCGAGCCTAATTAAATGGCGTGTCGTCGTACATCATTGTTGACGTCATCGAGGGTCGCTACTCGGATATGTGTCGGGCGATGACGTGGATTAATTTCTCACGATTCGGCTCGGTATCATCAAAGGCCCCCAAGTTTGATTCCGAGAGAAGAATTTCTCAAGTCGGAGTTAAACTTTAATGCTAATGATGAACATTTAATGGGGAAACGGATTTCTCAAAGGTTTTGTTCTTTCCTGGCACTTTGTCGCGCGTAGCAATTAATGCTTGAAACGGCGCGTTAATGGGTTGCCATAATGACATGGACACGTGGCGTCTTGTGGTTGGACCAATCTTGCGCAGAACCGAAAAAGGTCGATTCTGTCGGCGGGCGTGGGGACGCGACGTTTTTGACATGTTTGACGGCTTTTGAGTTTTTAAAAGGCGTGTCTTTTTTGAATAATCGTCGCGCTGTCGAGGAACCCTATCTATAAATACCTTCGTTTCCCTTCATCATTCACTTTCGCAACCATTAACCTTTGAGCTAAAGCAACTAGAACCGAGAAGCGAGAAATTTGGGTCGGCTTTCCAAGTTCGTAGACTTCAAACTTAGGTATTTTTTCCAAATACTCTCCATTTACCTATAAATGTCTTCTTTTGAGGATAGTAGGAGTCGTAGTTATAGTGTAGAGGTTGAAATCGAAGATCCTCCTCTCGAACCTTCATTTCTTTCTCACCAAAGACGGCCATCACCGCCTCATAGTCCGAGCGTCATTCGAGATCTCTTCTCCGGACTCTTATCGAGGTGGAACGTCTTTAGAGCGGACGCACACTATTTTCGATCCGACGCCCGGTGACAATTTTCGAGAGAAGGAACGATGTATCGGCCGGGCGAGTACAAGAGAGTTCCGGTGAAGAATCACCAAGTGTTGATTTTAGACAAGATTACCCAGGAAGAAGAAAATATGGACCCATCGGAGCCGGAGCGTGATAACGTAGAGTGGGTAGATGAACCATCCGGCGATTCGAGGAGAGGCCGCTAGGGCCCATAGGCCACCGTGATGGCGGCGGCCAAGCATGGAGGAGGCCCTCGTCTCGTGTCGAGCCTCGGTGGACGCCGAGTGATATAAAACGATATCCCGAGCATGTTAATGATTCGGGAGGTGGATGAGTTCCGTGAGGTACCGTATTCCAAGTGGTATCAATTTTTGGGTGCCGGACGGCACGGAAGTTCCCAAAGTACCCACCAGGCCAATGGTTGCATAGCCATTATTTGCCCCGACCTTTTATACGGTTTGAGATTTCCACTTTGCCGGCTTTCCTTACGCGGTGGTTTTGTAAGTGGGGCATGCATCCGCCCAGTGCACCCGATTTCTTGGGGCAGGATCATCGGCCTCCTGGTGATGTTTCACTTGGAAAAGTATCCTCGCCCCAAATTTAAGGAGATGAACGAGCTCTTTGTATGGCGAGCAACTCCTTCATCTCGGGGCCAGCCGTCCGGGTGGTATTATGTATAGACCCGACTGGGGTACCTGGACGGTTTAGTAGAAGGTCTCCCTTCTTCTCTGAAGGAGTGGAAGGATAAATGGTTTTGGGTGAGCGGCGAGTGGCAAGCTCGCGTGGGAGATGGAGAGAGGGAGACCGTTCTTCATCCTCCATCAAATTTTGTTTTTGGTTATAGTAAGTCTTACCTTTTTCCTTCCTCTGCTTTTGCTGTTTATTGTTTCCTTTTGTAATTGTCTTTTCTTTTCACCTTTATAGGGAACCGGGCATCCAAGGGGCCTCTGTCGGTCACCTTTATTCGAAGGCTGGAAAACATCCAGGCTCGGGGCATAATGGACAGGCGGATTGAGAGGTTGGCTACGAGGCCAACTTAGCCGCAGTGGTTTGAGGCTGCTTTGCCGACCCCCCCAGACGAGGGGCGGCTCGGGGCGAGGTGGTGAGCGGGAGGTAGAGGTTGAGAGAGCCTCAACCGAACCCCGGTAATGAAGAAGTGCGACCCCATTCTCCGGGGAGCAGCGGCCGGTGAGAGAGAGCGAGCTACGCCGTCCCTGCGACGGCCGACCACGTGGGCGGATCATCTGCGCCCGTAGGGCCAACCCAGAACTCTAGAGCGCCGAGTGCGGCGGCGGTGTCCGAGGTAAACACTTATGTTTTTCACATTTCCCTTTGAAACATCTTTGTTTTCTTTTGATCTTCTAACGGTGGTTGCTTTTTGCGGGCGTGGCTTAGACTTGCGTGCACGTCTTCGCGCGTGAGGAACGGACGCGCGGCGAACTCGGCGGTGCCGATCAACTGCGGATGTGGAGGCGGCTCGGAGAGAAGATATCCGGGCCGGTAAACGTCCTGGCGATGGGGTGCCGGGCGGTGCGCCTCTCTCTTCAAAGGAGAAGAGGAGGAATTGTGATGGAGGAGCTCGATCGGGCCAAGAAGGGGTTGGTCGAGCGGTGCCGAACATCACGAATGTCCCCCCGAAGAGGAGGTCCGCGAACTTTTTTGGATGACCTCGGCGGGGAAGGTCACTTCATCCCCCAGTCAGTGAGGGATGAATATTGCGAGGGATGATCGGACTACGCCCTCGATGGTTTGTGGAATTCGTTCGTTGTGCCCGCGCCGACGAGAGAGCAAACGAGAGTTTTACTTTGGAGGCGGTCGGGCGCGATGAGTGTTCGGCTCGTGCCTGGACAAAAGGTATCGAGCAATTGCGCTCGGAGACAGGCTTGAAGAACAAATTCAATATCTTTATGGCCATGTCTGGGCGGATGATTGGGCTCTTATGGCATGCGGTTGGGGAACTCGCGAGTGGAGAAAAAATATGCCGACCTGGAAAGGCGGCACGGGGATCTGCGGGAGGCCTATGCTACCCTCAAGGGGGTACAAGAATCTTTTAAGACTCAGCGGATGAGGCTACGGCTCGGGCCAACTGAGAGAGAGATCTGCTGCTGGCCGAGCGAGAGCGAGATCGGGCCCAAAAAGGGTGAAGAAGAAGAGCTCGGGGTTAAGGTCGCCGGCCCGGAACGTCTTTGCCACGCCCGGGGCCGAGGAAATGGAGAGGCGTCTAGCCGATGTACGCAGGAGGCAAGAAACCGCCCGTCGGCAAACGAGGAAGTTCGCAGAGAGGCCGTTAAAGCTTACAAAGACTCAGGAGTATGCATTCATGTTAACTGTGGCCATGCGACCCGGCTTCCAGAAATTCTTGATTTGATTAAGGGCGGGCGTACTGCTGCTCAGCTTGAGGAAGATCTGGCCCTCTTGGAGGCTGATCTTGATACCCTTCGGCCGAACTTTGCCGAGGCTTCTAATGCGCAGGGCTCTCCTCCTCCGGACGTGGAAGAAGTTGGCTCTAGTGGTGCCGTCGAAATTCCGCCCCCTACTCAGTCTTGATGCTTTCATATGTACCCCTAGGTAGGTAATTTGGCTTCGTGCCTCGAGATGTAATGGGCTCCGACCTCCCTTATGTAAATATTTTTGAAGTAGAAATGAATTGTTATTTTCCTTACCTGTGTATGTGTTTCAAGCTTTTTGTAGATGCTCGGCTCTTTCCTTTTTGTAAGATTGTTGCACTGTCTTTTTTTTCCTTTTATATTCCCAAGTCACGGGGCTCGGTTTTGATTTACGAATAAGGATCTGCTCGCCTTAATTGATTCTTGTACTCGGTATATAAACCTGTCCTTTATTTTGTTTTTGAAATTTTGTTTATGAACCGAGTCTTTATTGCGCTCGGCGCATAACTGAGTCCTTATTTTGTACTTGGTACGTGGCCAAGCCTTCACTTTATGCTCGGTGCGTAACCAAGTCTTGATTTCAGTGCTCGGTGCATAACCAAGTCTTTATTTTGGTGCTCGGTGCGTAACCAAGTCTTTATTTTGTGCTTGGTGCGTAACCGAGTCTTTATATTGTGCTCGGTGCGTAACCAAGTCTTTATATTGTGCTCGGTGCGTAACCGAGTCTTTATTTTGTGCTCGGTGCGTAACCGAGTCTTTATTTTGTGCTCGGTGCGTAACGAGTCTTGATTTTATGCTCGGTGCGTAACCGAGTCTTTATTTTGTGCTCGGTGCATAACCGAGTCTTGATTTTGTGCTCGGTGCGTAACCAAGTCTTGATTTTGTGCTCGATGCGTAACCAAGTCTTGATTTTGTGCTCGGTGCGTAACCAAGTCTTGATTTTGTGCTCGGTGCGTAACCGAGTCTTTATTTTGTGCTTGGTGCGTAACCGAGTCTTTATTTTGTGCTTGGTGCGTAACCAAGTCTTGATTTTGTGCTCGGTGCGTAACCGAGTCTTTATTTGTGGTGAGTAAAAAAACTTCGTTTTCCTTTAGAGAGCTCACGAAATACCAGATGAAAGGACAATTCTTTGGAATCCTATCTGGATCATGGATCGAGATCTTTATTGATAATACCGCTTCAGGTATGCTACATTCCATGGATGCATAAATTTTTCTCCACTCAAATATTCTAAGCTGTACGCCCACCGGATAAGACGTGGTGACCGAAATGGGCCCTCCCAGTTGGCTTCAATGGGGTGGGTTGAATGCCCGTTATCTTTTTCAATACAAGATCGCCGACACGAAATCTTCTTTCCTTTACTTTCGAATTGTAGTACCTTTCACTCCTTTGTTTATACACTGCGTTTTCATCTCGGCATTGCACCTTTTTCTCCGAGCGAGGTCTAGCTCGGCTCGGGCGCGACCTCATTACGATCTTCTTCAAAATTTGCAATTACAAGGTAGGAGCTCCAATCTCGACAGGAATTACCGCCTCGGCTCCATAAGCTAGAAAAATTACGATCTTCTTCAAAATTTGCAATGCAAGGGTAGGGGCTCCAATCTCGACAGGAATTACCGCCTCGGCTCCATAAGCTAAAGAAAAAGGTGTTTCTCCGGTGGCCGCTCGATGTGTGGTTACAGTATGACCATAGTACGCCGGGTAGTTCCTCCGGCCAATTGCCTTTAGACTCCTCCAATCTCGCCTTCAACGTATACTTGAGTATTTTATTAACGGCCTCAACTTGTCCGTTCGACTGGGGGTGGTATGGAGTTGAGAAATAGTTTTTATGCGGAAACCTTCACAAAAATTTGAAAGCTTCGGTTGTCGAATGTTTCCCATTATGTCTCAGTAACAATCGAATGTGGTATCCCGAATCTCGGATAATAGATTTCCATACAAAGCTCACAACCTTTTCTTCATCTATTTTTGCGAGAGGCTCCGCCTCGGCCCATTTTGTGAAATAATCCACCGCCACGATGGCATACTTGACGCCCCCTTTGCCAGTGGGTAGTGGTCCGATGAGGTCCATTCCCCATTTAGCAAACGGCCATGGGCTAAATACGGAAGTTAAGTTGCATTGAGGATGATATCGACTGTGGTGCAAATCTCTGCACCTCTCACATCTTTTGACGAGGTTGGTTGCGTCCTTTCCCAGGGATGGCCAGTAGTATCCTTGCCGTATTAATTTATAGGCCAACGTTTGGCCCCCAGCGTGGTTGCCGCATATTCCCTCATGAACCTCTTGAAGTGCATAATCTGCCTCTGTCTCGGAAAGGCAGCGTAGGAGTGGGATGGAGTATCCTCGTTTGTATAGGATGCCGTCTACTAGTGTAAACCGAGCCGCTTGAGTTCGTAGTGTTACGGCCTCGACTTTGTTTTCGAGTTGAACTCCTTTCTCTAAGTACTGGATGATTGGGGTCATCCAAGTCTGTTCGGCGGTTTCGGTTGTATATATTTTCTTTGCACCAAGTGACGGGGCAGACAGTTGTGTGATAGTGACATCCGTGATGGCATCCGTCCCTGGACTGGAGCCAAGCCGAGCTAAGGCATCTGCTTGCATGTTCTCGGCTCGGGGCACATGTAAGACTTTTGTTTTAAAGTGTGATAATCTCTTCTTGACCAAATCCAAATATTGTGCAATTTTTGCTCTTTAAGCCGTTCGTTCTCCGTTGATTTGATGAGCGACCAGCCGAGAGTCATTGTGCACCAATAGTTGTTTTAGGCCCATAGAGGCTGCCATATCTAAGCCTGCTAGGAGCGCCTCATATTCGGCTTCGTTGTTCGTTGCGGGGAACTGAAATCGTACGGCCGAGCAGTAGCACTTTTCATTTGGATCGATTATCACAATTCCGCCCCCTGCTCGGCCTGCAGTGGAAGAGCCGTCAACGAATAATTTCCATTCTTGGTCTTCCATGACTTCCAATCGTATGGAAGACGTGAATTGACCACAAAATCGGCTAAAGCCTGTCCTTTTATTGCGATGCGATGTGGTTCGTATATAATGTCAAATTGGTGAGTTCGACGACCCACTTAATCATCCGACCAGAAGTATCAGGTCGGTGTAACACCTGTTTCAACGGATAGTTCGTCAATACTATAATCTTGTGTTCTAGGAAATATGGACGGAGTTTCCGCGCCGCGGTGATTAATGAATAAGCCAACTTTTCCATTGGTGGGTACCGGAGCTCGGCGTCATGTAACGCTTGACTGGTGTAATAAACTGGATGTTGAATAGAGCCATCTAGCCTTGATCAACACCGGGCGATGGCGTATTCGGATACCGCCAAGTACAAATACAAGTCCTCCCCTTGGGTCGGTTTTGTAATATAGGGATTGAAGATAGGTGCTGTTTGAGGGATTCAAAGGCAATCTGTGCTTGCTCGGTCCACTCGAAATTTTTGCTTTTCTTTATAATTTCAAAGAAAGGTTTGCATTTGTCCGTGGACCGAGAAACAAATCGGTTAAGGGCGGCCAATCGGCCTGTTAGGCTTTGTACCTTTTTTACAGAGTTTGGGGATTCTAAGTCGGTGATGGCTTTTATTTTGTCTGGGTTAGCCTTCGATTCCCCTTTGGTGACCATATACCCCAAAAATTTACCCGAGCCGACCCCAAATGTGCACTTTCTCGGGTTTAACATCATCTTGTACTCTCTCAAAACAACAAACATTTTATTAAGATCGTTTAGATGATCGGACATGTACTGATGATTTTACCAAAGATGTCATCTACATAGACTTCCATAGTGTGACCTATCATTTTCTCAAACATCTTATTTACTAACCTTTGATAGGTCGCACCAAAGATTCTTCAATCCAAAGGGCATCATCTTGTAATGAGTGAATTCCTCGGCGAGAAGAATGAGGTATTTTCTTCATCTTCTGGTGCATCCGTATTTGGTTGTAACCCGAGTATGCATCCATGAAGCTCATCAGCTCGTGTCCTGCCGTGGCATCCACCATGTAATCGATATTTGGCAATGGATAACTGTCCTTAGGGCATGCTTTGTTGAGGTCGGTAAAATCCACGCATAGGCGCCACTGGCCATTGCTTTTCTTTACCAAAACAGGATTGGCGACCCATCGGGGATAGAGGGCTTCCCGGATGAATTGATTGTCTAGTAGCTTGTTAACCTCGATCTCGAGTGCTGCCTGTCTATCAGGGCCGAGTTTGCGCCTTTTCTGGATGATTGGGCGGAACGTTAGATCAATATTGAGGCGGTGGCACGCATACTTGGGGTCAATTCCGGGCATGTCTGCGTGAGTCCATGCGAAGACGTCAAGATTATTTCCCAAAAACTCGATCAACTCGCTTCGATATGGTTCTAGGAGATCATGACCAATACGTAGTTGGCGCCCCTCGCTTGGTCTTCCGACATTGATTGTATCAACCTGTTCCACTGGTTCCGCTCGTTTTCTTTTCTTGCTTTGCCCCTCCTTGATTTGCAGGGGCAATTTGTCTTCAGCGGCCGGCTCGTTTTTCGATTGCTTGGCTCGCTTCTTCCATCATTGGCTCCTTCCCAGGCCGACGACCTGGATTATCCTCCTGAACGATCACCACTTTCTGCTCGGACTCCTCCTTGGGTAAGGGATTATCTTGTGTGGTTCCACTGGTTTCCCCTTGTTCCGCCACGTTAATCTCCACCGGTCGGAGTTTAAGAGAGCACTCTCGTGACTCCCTTTGATTCCCTTTATGTATAGCTTCGCCATCAGATGTTGGGAATTTCATACAAAAATGATATATTGAAACGGCTGCTTTTATATGATAAAGTAATGGCCTCCCAACGATAGCATTGTACTCCGAATCGGCATTGATTATTTTGAATGTTGTCATGACTGTCCGTTTATGCAAACCTTATCCCATTTGGATGGGCAAATCAACTTCCCCGAGCGGGACTATCCTTCCTCCTCCAAACCCCAGAATGCTATCGTTACATGGACGGATATAACTATCATCCACGTTTAATCTTCGAAATGCTCGGACATAAATGACTGACGAATAGCTTCCGGTGTCAATTAAAATTCTGTGAACAGGAATACCCAAAATCGGTGCAGTGATGACCAGAGGGTCAGAATGAGGATGGACCACCTGGTCGGCATCCGCATCCGAGAACACAAAGTGGCCGGTGGGTTGGCCTTCCTTGATTTCCGCCACCCGAACTTGTCTTTCGGCATTGGTTGCCTGTCTAACATCGGCTTTTCTTTTCTTGTTGGAGCGTCTATCCTCTACTGTGTTGGTATTGATTCGACTGACACTTGACATCATGAGGATCTCCCTCCCCTGGTTTTCAGCTGGGGGCGGCGGTAGGAGAGCTAGATTGATTACGCGCTCCGGGTTGACACCTTGAGCCAGTGCCGGTGGGGGCGGTAGCTCATGAACGTACCTTTTAAGACCGCCCTGCCGAACAACCCGCATAATTTCCCTAATTAGATCTCGGCACTCGTCAGTATCGTGACCTATCGATTTATGATAGGCACAGAATCGACGCGAATCTAATTTTGACAGCTCAATTTTCAGAGACCGAGCCGGAGGCAACAAATTCAGACCTTGTACTTCATTCCATATGGCCGATGGAGTGTGGGTCAAAGTACTCCTTAGCGCGGCGACTTCGGCTCTCGCCTCTTGGCGAGCTCTAAATCCGGTGGTCGGGTTTTCCGAGAACGGCCGGAATCCTGACCCCGGCCCAACTACTGGTTCTTTCCTTCCGTCCTTTCTTACGCCCCCTTGTCGGTGCTCGGGGCGGTTACTTGCCATGGCTTCTTCCGCACAAATATGGCGTTCCGCGCGGATTAGAAATTCTTGATACGAGGTCGCCCCCGATTCGTGGATGGAGTAATTGAACCAAGTCTCGGGGCTAGTCCAAATGCCATGGTCGCGATCAAAATGGCGTCATCCGACACCGGTTCCATCTCTCGAACTTGTTTATTGAACCGAAAATATAACTTTTCAGGGGCTCGTCCTTCCCTTATTTGATGTTTACGAGGAGTCTTTAGGCGCGGCTCGGACTTTGGACGTTAAGAAATGTGTCGTAAAGCGGAGGCCGATCCCCCATGCTTGAATGGATCCCCGTGGCGGGTCCTAAACCAACGGTGGGCTCGGTCGCCCAAAGTCGGGGGAAGGCCTGCGAGGATGGCATCGCTTGGACCGTATAGTTCCATCCATGCTAAGTACTTGTGAACGTGAGTGGTCGGGTCGGTTTCCCCATTATAGAGACCGACCTGGGGATTTTCAACTTTGGCGGTAACGGGATCGTCGATTCTAGGGAAAATGGCGACGGAACAGGCCGGGCGGCTCATTACTTGGGGCGGTCTTGAGACTGTTCGCCATCCGACCGCCTTCCAATTGTTCGAGGACGACGTGGCGGTGTATTTCTACATCCCGTTCTGCCATAAGCTAGGGCCTTGGACTGATTGACCCTGAGTTGCTCCCGCTCATCCGGAAACCCGAGCCGGAACTTATCGATCGAGCGAAAGGGATCAACTCCCGGTCGTCCGGCGAACACACGAGTGGGCATGACGATGTCGCGTTTGCTCCGGAAATGACTCGCTATACGACTTTGCTCCTCCTCATCTTCTCTCTCGCGCCCTGTCATGACGGACATGTTGTTCATTACCCGAATCAAGCTTCTTGGGCTTCGTGGCGAGGAAGTCCGGGAATTTGAGGATTAATTTTAACATTTAGTTGTGGGTTGAGTGGGTTAGTATTTGCAAGGAGTGGAGGAGGTGCTTGAGAGTTTGTGGTGGCGAGAGTTTGCGATATAAGTTGGTTCATTTGTTGTACAAAAGTTGGGTTGGCGATTAACCGAGCAAAAGGAAATAAAGTAGTGCTCCCCGCCTCCGTTTGGAGCATATTGTGGCCATTCGTAGTCCGGCCAGGTTGGTTGTTCAAATGTTGCTCTTGATCAAACGAGCATTTCTCCACATTGACTCATTTTTCTATTATCAAAAGGTTAAGTGTCAAACTTTACCTGGTTTTTATTTCACTTGCTTTTGATGAACTCGATCGACCAATACGGGCCCTCCTTCTAGCGCCAATTTGTTGACGTGCGTTTTGGTCAACAAGCAGAAATAAGAAAAAGGTTTAACACGTGGAAATGAAACGTGCGTAACGTATGTTTATTTCTGGCTAATTATGCCTTTTTTGTATTCTGCCGAGCCGGATTATTGGGGTCGGTCTTTCTTATAATTTGTTACAACTGTCTTTTTTGTCTTTTCTCCTTTTCAGACTCTTTATACCCCTTTGAGTAAGTGGGTTTACAATAGTCATCTTTGCACTAACTATTCATTAATTAATAAAATAGTTAAAGAACGACACATGTCCCTCTATAGTTGTGCATGTCAGCCAAAACTTGCCACTTGTCGACTTCTCTTCATAATTCTCTGACATGTGGCAGTTTCTGATACCAATAAAGTGTTAATAAAGTGTTAAGCATGGGCATATGTTTATTTTTACGAAGTTGTCGCGCGTGCGTTTCATATCGAAATTTGGGCTCGGGGCTCGGTAGCCGTGTTGCGGTTGGGCTCGGTAGCCGTTGGGCTCGGTAGCGGGCGAGCCTAATTCGTGACGTGTCGTCGTACATCATTGTTGACGTCATCAGTAGGTCGTCTACTCGGATATGTGTCAGACTGATGACGTGGATTAATTTCTCACAGTTCGGCTCGGGTATCATCAGATACCGACGAACATTCAGGAAGTGAATGTGAGTCCAACACTCATGATTTCGAACACCGAAACTCAGAAGAAGGAAGAAATAGTGAGGAAAATATGGAAAACTCCAATACCTTTGATATTGGTGTTGGGCCTCAGCTTGGTATGTTTTTTGAAACTATGGACAGTTTGTTCAAAGCTTATCAAGACCATGCCAAGCATAAACGGTTTAGTGTGGTCAAAAGAGCAGGCCACAAAGTGAATGAGAACGACATGAAGTATGCAATGATAAGCTATGACAAGGGGAGGAAAACAATCTATGAAAAATCTTCAAAGCGAATAAATTGTCCTGCGAGGATCAATGAAATCAAGAGAGTCGAAGGATGCTGGGATGTTTCCAAAATATGCACGTTGCATAATCATGAATTGGTACCTCATATGTCAATTTTAATGCCAGTACATCAGAATCTATCTGTCAATATGAAGACACAATTAGAAGCCAATGACATTGAAGGCATAAGACCATGCAAGAATGTCAGTTTGTTAGAAGTACAAGCGGGTGGACCTCAAAATTTAAGATGTCTCCCGAAGGACTGTATGAATTTTATTGAGAGTGAAATGAGGTTGAGACTTGGAGATGAAGGTGCAGAGGCCATCCGTATGTTGTTTATGAGGATGCAACAAATGGGTAGAGAATTTTTTCACTTAATGGATGTTGATGATCAAGGACAACTTTGTAATGTATTGTGGATCCATCCTCGAAGCAAATCATTTCACGACGTTGTTAGCTTTGATACAACTTACCTCGTGAATAGGTATAAAATGCCTTTTGCTACTATTGTGGGTGTCAATCACCATGACCATTCAATATTATTAGGATGTGCATAGGTAACACACGAAGATGCACGGTTATTCAAGTGAGTGTTTTCCAATTGGATTGAGGTAATGAGAAATGTTCATCCTACTGCTATAATGATGGACCAATGTAAAAGTATAAAGATAGCCATAAGGGAAATGATGCCCCACACCATTCATCATTTTTGCTTATGACATATTATGTTTAAATCTCTACAGAAGTTCAAGAGTGCTACTAACTTTGATAAGGCTACTATTGAATTCAAAGTGATGGTGTACGACATAATTACAGTTGACACATTTGAGAGTAGGTGGAAAGAATTCTTGAGAAATCATGGTATGGAAACAAAGGAATGGTTGAAGGGCTTATACGAGGAAAGGGAGAGTTGAGCACCAGTTTACATGAAACATACATTTTGGGCTGGTATGGTGTCAGCTCAAAGAAGTGGAAAGGATGCATGCATATTTTGATGGTTATGTGCACTCCATGAGTACATTAAAGCAATTCGTGAAACAATATGAGATAGCAATGAATAACAAGATTTAGACGGAGTTTTGTGCTGACTTGATTCCAAGAGTAAAGTTGTCAAGTGTATATCCCGATTTTATTGGGAGGGGAAGTTCCAAAGAGCATACACTAATTCAATTTTCAAATAAGTGCAACAAGAAATCACGCTTATAATGTATTTTGATATTGTTCCACCTACAGAAGAGGAATTGAGGATTGCTACATATAATGTTGGCATTGAAAAGCATAAGGTGATGGAGAGATCTATAATAAATAGTTGGTATCACAAAGAGTTCACCTACAACGTTGAGTATAGAGCCACATGAAATTATATTAATTGTAACTGTAGGAAGTTTGAATTTAAGGGAACTTTGTGTTGCCATATTTTCAAGGTTATGTCAATCAAAGATATACGTGAAGGTCATGAGAGGTATACATTGAGGACGTGGAGAAAAGACGTGTACATACGACACTCAAGTATTTTATTTGCTGGTGATTATCCATATATGACGGACGAATACATAAAAATTCAAGAGGTTGAAAGAAGTTTTCATGAGTGCACTTACTTGTGCTTGGATAGTAGGGAGAAGATGGAGTATACTCAACAAAGGTTGATGGATTTGAAGAATGAGCTTTTAAGTTGGAATCCTACAATGACTAGCTCGAATCGAACTGTAGAACAAGCATCTAACATTGAACATGTAAATGGTACACCAGTGTTAAATCCCCAGGTTACTCACACTCGTGGATGCCCAAGGACTAATCGTTAAAATATATTTTATATTTTGTCCTCTGTAACAAAGAGAAAAATGTCTTTGTACATAACAAAGGCAAAGAGACGGAAAAACACACGTTCAGAAAATATAATTGCGTTATTTACGCTAAAGAAGAAATTTAATCCCACATAATACGGCTACCCAAACGAACTGGATATGAAAATCCATCTTTCTTTTATTCCTTTTCCTTCCATATCACCAACTCTCAAACTTTCACTGTTACCATATCTAAAACTCAAAGTTGGGTACTACAATTTTCTGGGTGGTAGCTTTAACTAGTGTTTTTTTTTTTTCATTTTTTGTTGGAAACTATTAGTAATTTGCAGTTACCTTCTATTCTTTTTTACAAAAAAAAAAGTTAACGCCAAAATATACACACATATGTGTGTGTGTGTGTTTATTATTAACAACTCGGATTATTCACTATTTCATATGTTTAATAGTTAAGTTATTTTTAAAATATATAAACAATAAATAATTATGCAATTGGGGATATCATAAATTCACTCTTGCCTAAAGAATCTCAACCATTAAAAGGCTTTCATAGTTTAATTCAGTCTTCATGCCAACCACCAGCCAATCCTTGGGAAGTGTAGATTGACATCCTAATTATTATAGAAGGAAAAGGTATCCTACACACGAATTTAATCATTATAAATTCCCGGATATATGAAATATAGCCATTCTTCATTAACATAAAATAATTCACTACCATCACACTCATTGCGCACATAACACCAACCAAGACAACTCATATGCAGTCCACACCAACTAAGAGGCTTCAAAACACTGCAAAATGATATGTTCCTCGTTCTCCTTGAAGCTTAGAGGTCATGTACCTCAGCCTTAGACCATCTCCAACCCAACTCTAAAACCCACACCAAAACACCAAATATCTAAAAAACACCCTCCAACACAACTCTAAACATCACACCAAATTTGGTGTAATGAATAGTGTTACACCAAATTTGGTGTAACACTATTCCTTTACACCAAATTTGGTGTAATACAAATATTCCTTCTTTGTCCTCCAATTTCTTCTACTTCAAACTTTTAATTCCTATTGTATCCTATATTTGATATATAATTCATTTGTAACATGGTTTTAGTTATTTAAATTTTGTATATAATTATTATTTTGGATGAACAATAGTTAATATTTACCAATAAATTATTATAAACTAAACTTAAAATTTTGATAAACTAAAATAATTAATAAATAAAATTATAATTTAATTAAAAAGACATCAAAGTCTATCATAAAATACAAAACACTAAAATTATAATTAAACTTGAAATTTAAAAAACAAAATACCAAGCAAACTAAATTCCTAATAGTAGATAATTCCGCATGGAAGCACCAACTCCGGATATTGAGATGGTTACAAATGAGAATAATCGTTTTCAAGACTTTCTCGCTCGACACAAACAAATCAAGGACAAAAATGCTCACTTTGCACTCCGTGATGCATTAATCGATCACGTGTGGGATGAATATACTAATTTCGATAAATAGTAATGTATTAATCTTTTTTTATCTTTAAATATTTATTTTAGGTTTGTCGTTTTTTATTGTCTAGTGTGCAATTTAGTATTTTTATTTATTGTGATATTAGTTGTAATATTAATTTTGCAATATAATTAATTAATGTAATATTAGTTAAATATAAGTTTTTATTTAGTTACATTAATAATAATAAAATATAAGAAAAAGAAATAATTGCATAAACAAATAAATTCGCTATTCCAAAATGAAAAGAAAATATTAAAATATTCATTTGGTGTAAGATTTAGTGTAGTGGGTTGGAGATGGTTTTTGCAAAATTACACCAAAACACCAAATTTGGTGTGAAAAGGTGTTATGGGTTGGAGATGCCCTTAGAGAACAACCTAAAAGAACTTACGGGTGAAATAAAAGAATTCATGAAGAGGTTGCTTGCTGACATTAATGAGCAGTTCGTCAGGGACATGATTGTGGAGAAATTTCCTCTTCTAAAACTCTATGACTTGTTCCTCAAAGCTACCGAAACCATGAAAGATGATGGAACAAGTAAGTACTTTCCAGTAGTCCTGATTCCAGACAGCAGCAGTCTGAAATTTAAGGCTTTTGTTACGGGGAAAAAGTTTCTTATTCCTATTGAATACTAGTCATGCTTTTTGTCTTTTTTTTATTATCTTTTTTATCTCATATCTGAAGTACAATGAAGTATGTCATCCTTCATTTTCCTTTTATAAGTTATAAAATTTAAGCCTTTTATTATGGAAAACCATCTTGACTGTCATTCTAGTTATGATGTTTATGAGTAGACAAATTGATTAAAGAACCTGGACATTAATATCATAATAACATGATGAAGCAAGATTCATATTGCATCTGTTAATTTTTTTTATTTAAGAACATGGAAATCATGATTGTTAATTCTTTTTTGTGCTTTATCTTTCAAGTGCAAAGTCCACAAATATAATAATTTATATTGTGTAAGCACCTGTATTTTTTTATTCTCATTTTAAATTGCAGGTAAATTTACTGATTGATAAAGACATTATCACTCCCTTGTATTAAAATAAAAATAAAAACAAGAACTACAATCATAATTCACAATCACAAGCTAATACATTCAATTTCATTATAATAACAAAAACTACAACAATAAGAACTATAACAGACTAACAACAAATATAATTTTCATTATTCATTTCATTACAATAATAACAAGAACAACAACCATAACTACAAGCATTACAATTAATAGATTATAAATATTATTGTGAAGAAACTGATAATTTGTATTGCATGAAAGAGAGCAACATTCTAATTTTCATATAATATCTGCGTAATGAATGTACAGTAGGAAGAGACGAGCTTTTATAGTGAAGCTCAGGAAGAAAACGTGTTCTCAGCAAAAAACGACTTACTAACTAACTCGAACAGTAGACAACAGCTAAGTATTAATATGCCCACATTATTTCTACTAATTACTAATTGACCCACAATATTCTACATCCCCCCCTCAAGTGGGACGGAGAGAAAATCCTGAAGGCCCAACTTGGATGTAAGAAGAGTAAACGGAGGCAGAGCAAGTGACTTAGTGAAAACATCAGCCAGCTGGTACTTGGAAGCAATTTTCTGAGGCGAGACAAAACCGAGCTTGAATTGATTGCGCACCAAATGACAGTCGATCTCGAGATGTTTGGTGCGCTCATGGAACACAGGGTTGGCTGTGATGTAAAGAGCAGCCTGATTGTCACCCCACAAAGGAATGAGAGTAACAAGAGGGAGCTGAAGATCTGCAGCAATGTACGAAATCCAGAGAAGCTCACAAACGGTGGAGCTAAGGGCCCTGTACTCAGCTTCGGCGGAAGATCGAGAAATGGTTGTCTGCTTCTTGGACTTCCAGGAGATGAGAGCACCGCCAAGAAACACACAAAACCCAGTCAACGACATGCGAGAATTAGGACAAAAAGCCCAGTCCGCATCACTAAAAGCGACAAGATCCGAAGAGAGAGCAGCAGGGTAGAATAACCCACGAGATGGACAACTCTTGAGATATCGAAGGAGATGCATAGCAGCATCCCAATGTGTGGAGCATGGATTATTAATGAACTGGTTGAGTTGTTGCATGGAGTAGGTGATGTCAGGACGAGTTAAATTGAGGTAAAGAAGCCTCCCCACTAGTCTGCGATACCTGTCAGGGAGAGGCAAAGGAGTGCCATCGCAAGCCTTTAATTTGAGACCCGGAGGGAAAGGAGTAGAAACAGGCTTACAGCCTAACATATTCACATCTTCTAGTAGATCAAGGATGTATTTCCGTTGATTGAGATAAGTCCCATCTGAGCTGCGAGCAATTTCGAGGCCCAAAAAATATTTTGCAGTACCCAAGTCCTTAATAGTAAAGAGCTGATCCAAGTATTGCTTAAGATCATTCAAAGCAGCAACATCTGACCCCGTAAGCAATACATCATCCACATAAACCAGGAGAGCAAGAAAGTAGCTAGAAGTCTGCTTGGTAAAAAGGCAATGATCATGTGCAGATTGCTGAAATCCATATGCAATCAATTGAGTACAAAATTCAGCATTCCATTGACGATTGGCCTGCTTTAACCCATATAAACTACGTTTCAACAAACATACTTGCCTAGGCTGAGCCTTGGCATATCCTTCAGGAGGATGCATATAGATTGTTTCATCCAAATAACCGTGCAAAAAAGCATTGTTAATGTCCAACTGAAACAACACCCAATCCCTCATAGTAGCTAAAGCTACAAACATTCGAACCGTAACCAATTTAGGAACTGGGGAGAAACTCTCCACATAATCAACACCATAAATCTGATTATATCCCTTAGCAACCAAACGTGCTTTGTATCGATCCACCGACCCATCTGCTTTCATCTTAACTCACGAAAACCCATTTGCATCCGATAGCCTTATGCCCAGGAGGAGAGAAGTTAACTCCCAAGTATGATTTGCTTCAAGGGCAACAATTTCTTTATCCATAGCTTCCACCCATTCGGGGTGTTGGCTAGCTTGAGCATATGAATTAGGTTCATGGATATGAGATATTTGGGAAAGAAAAGCAACATATGACTGATCAAACAAAGGAGAAATGGTGAAAGGAAAAGTGTCATAAGATAGGAAGTACCGGACCCTGAAGAGGAGTAGATGATGCGCAGGCAAAGAATCAACAGATCTTTATAAGTCACAAAATCAGTAAGCCGAGGATGGTGTGGAAGTGATTCTAGAGCTTCTCGAAGTGGAGGAAGATGAGGGGAAGAATAAGATGGAACAAATGAAAGGAATGGAAGAATGCTCATCAATGGGAATGATAGGAAGAGGAGTAGAAGAGGGGAAGAAGAATGTGGGTTTGGAGTCAAAAAAAGGGAACTGGTCATCAAAGAATTTAACTTCTCTGGTAACAACTACCTTCTTAGTGTCCAGATGATACAACTTAAATCCCTTTTGACCATGTTCATAACCAAGAAACACACACTTAAAAGCCCTTTCATCAAACTTAGACTTGTGAGGATTGATATTGGTGGCATAGGCCAAACAACCAAAAGGTTTGAGGAGAGAATAATCTGGAGATTGATTATACAACTTTTCATAAGGTGTGGCCCACTGAAGAATAGAACTAGGCAACCTATTGATAATATAAGCTGCAGCAAGAATAGAATAAGGCCAGAGAAACTGTGGAATTCCACTTTGAAACATAAGAGACCTTGCCACCTCCAATAAATGTCTATGCTTCCTCTCAACCACCCCATTTTGTTGAGGAGTATAAGCACAACTTCTTTGATGTTCTACCCCATGAGTTAAAAACAAATCCCTACAATCTTTGTTAACAAATTCTGTCCCATTGTCATTTCTAATCACCTTTATCTTCTTAAGAAATTGTGTTTCTACCAATGTGAGAAACATCTTTAACAAGGTAGGAACCTGTGACTTATGACTCATCAAGTACACCCAAGTGGCCCTACTATAATCATCCACCAAGGTCAAAATATATGGTGTATGAGTAAGAGAAGGAGCAGTGTAAGGCCCCCAGACATCCATATGCACAAGATCAAAATTAGAGGACACAATAGATTGACTCAAAGGGAAAGGGAGTCTGTGTTGCTTTGCCCTACAACAAACTTCACATTGTTGAATAGAAGATTTATCATCATTAGTACAAAAGGAATTCAAGAAAGGTAAATGAGCCAAAACAGCAGGGGACGCATGTCCCAGTTTAACATGCCACTTAGCAAGTAAAGAGTTACAAGCCACTGAGGCAACATTTGTGGAGGAATCAAAGGGTTTAGTGTGTGGATGTGAAGGAGAAAGTGAAGATGGATTCAACACATAGAGTCTGCCCACAGCTTTGCCCACTGCAATCACCTTATCATTCTTAGGGTCCTGGAAAAGACAATAAGAAGGGAGAAAAACACATGTCAAATTATGTTTCTGTGTAAGCTGTGCGACGGATAAAAGATTGTATTTGAAACTAGGAACCAACAAGACATCAGACAGTGTCAAATGAGGTGTAAGAGTTACTTGGCCACTGTGTGTAACAGACTTTGTAGAACCATCAGGTAGGAAAATAACAACAGGAGAAGATAGAAGGGTGAGATTATGCATTTGTGAGGAAGAAGTACACATGTGCCTACTTGCACCAGTATCTAATATCCATGACTCCACATTCATATGTTCAAATGTAGATAAAGCAAGATAATGTTCTGGTGAGGGATGAATACCTGAATACTCAACACAATGAGCAAAATCAGTATTACCAAAGTTCAAAGGTGAGGAGTTCGAAGCCATATATTTGGTAATCTCCTGTACAAGAGCAGCAATGTCTGGTGTCTGTTTTTCTTGTCCATACTCCTTTTGGACTGGTTTGATGGAATCAGGATTGGTATCAACCATATTTGCTGTAGATCTAGATTTTTGCTCCTTAAAAGTCTTGTACCAATCCGGATATCCATGCAATTTGAAGCATTCCTTCATCTCATGACCATGGAAGTGACAATGATCGCATATTAATTTGGCCTTTTCTTCCCTTGTTCTTCTCACATTATCCTTTCCTCTATGTGTCTGCCAATTACTCCCATCCGTACCAACAGATCTACTTCTGTGCTGCACTTTCGAGGTTTGAGTATACAAAGCCATTCCATCCATACTCTCTGGTACATTAACATGTATATCTCTTTGTCTCTCCACTCTCTGAAACAGAGAATAAACCTTGTTTACTGAAGGAAGTGGATCCATGAGTAACACCTGACTCCTCACACTGTCAAACGACTCATTCAAATTTCATCAAAATCGCATCAGTTTGGTGTTGGTGTCCAATTCACTGAATGCTCGATTCACATCACACTTGCAGCCATCACATTTACAGCAAGGTACAGTCACTAATGCACTATACTCATCCCACAACTTCTTCAATTTAGTGAAATACACAGCTACAGACATATTTCCTTGGGTAATTGTTGCTATATCCTTTTGTAACTGATAGATCTGTGGTCCATTACTCTCTCCAAACCTCTGATTAATGTCCTCCCACAGATCGTGAGCAGTTTTAGCATATAAGAAGGCATCAACTATATCTTTGCATAAGGAATTTAAAATCCAAGTCGTGACCATATAATCTGCTCGTTTCCATTGATCATACTCAGGTGAACTTTCATCAGGTGCAACAATTTTACCATTAATAAATCCTAGTTTATTCTTCGCTCCAAGAGCTAAAATCATCGCACGACTCCAGGAAAGATAATTGTTACCTGTGAGTGGATTGGATACCAACACCATACCAGGATGATCTGAGTTTTGAAGCTGATATAGCTCGTCTTCTCGAACAGTGAGCTGATTCCGAGCATCGTTCGGAGCATCGTTTCGTTTAGGATTCCGCGGCATGGTGAATTCAAATCAACCTTGCGCTCTGATACCATGTGAAGAAACTGATAATTTGTATTTTGGGAGCATGAAAGAGAGCAACATTCTAATTTTCATATAATATCTGCGTAATGAATGTACAAGAGGGAAGAGACGAGCTTTTATAGTGAAGCTCGGAAGAAAACGTGTTCTCAAAGAAAAATCGACTTACTAACTAACTCGAACAGTAGACAACAGCTAAGTATTAATATGCCCACATTATTTCTACTAATTACTAATTGACCCACAATATTCTACAATTATCGAGTTTTCTTTTTATTTTTGCATCTTTGTAGGTGCCACTGCAATGATCATTTCTTTTCACCCTACAAATTATTCTTTATTTATTGGATGGGCTCAACAAATAAATTTATGTTCATCACAACAATAATAAAGTTTTTGAAAATTTGGACTAGTTGTTCCAACTATTTTTATAGAAAGCTTAGCATGACGTCAGTAACACAATTCTCCCCATACTTCAATCTACTAACACTGTGGTAGTTTCCTGCTACTTGAACTTTGAGACATGTTCATGCTTACAAATTACAATTAACAAAAAAGAAAATACAGAAAAAAAAGAAAATATTGATACAATAAAAAAACAGAAAGCTAAGAATGAGGAGTAGACAAACAATACGAAGTCAATACTTCTGTGGGTGACCACGACAAGCTTCATTGGCCAGAATCTATTTTGTGAGTAGATTTGTACTTAGCCCTATTGGAGTGGTATTTGATTTAGTAAATGCAAGACGACTTTAAAATTTGAAAGGTCCATCTTAAAAAGGTAAATATAAAAAAAGTTGTTTCTTGAAAAGGTAAATATAGAAAAAAAAATTGAAAAAGTAATTTCACAATCAAGTAATGTAGTGAGAGAATAAAATTTGAATTTTAAATTCAAATGAATGAATAAATGGTGGTAAATTAACTCATGGGTATATTAGTCACCAGAAATATTAAATTACTTACAAGCCCTTATCTTTTTCCATGCAAAAGATAAAATTGTCCTTTCTAGCCAGCTATATTTTAGCCATTTAGCACCACCCTACTTATAATTACTGTCGTGGATTTAGATCCTTTTTTATTATGTTAGATCTAACTTTTAGGTTGATGTTGAATTATGACTATCAATCATCAAGCAATTATGACTATCAATCATCATTATATTCAACCATTTCACATATATAGAGTTAAATGTCTTACATTTTTTTAAATAGACACAAAAGAATTTTTAACATGCTTTAAAATGAACTAAATTATCACATGGCACGACCCATCGACGATATGCCTGAATGCCGCAGATGGAGAGTCCCATAGTTTTTGAACACAAACTATAGCTTATTGCACACATTATAAATAAGACACGATATTTTGTCATTTTATGAAGTTTAGATTTTAAAAAATTGTTTGGTTTTTCTTGAAAATTAGGCAGATTAACGGGATAGAAATTAAAGTCGAGGTGAGAATTAGATTATCTCTTTGCAGACGAAATTACCCAATAAAAAGTACTAACGGTTCTAGGAAATCATCTATAAGATACAATGACTTTCCAGTTTGACTTAGTAGCACTTGCAAAAGTTGAACTTACAATGAACAAATCAGTATTTCAAGGATGAAGAAATGAATATCAGGGGGATCCTATTTATAAAATTTTAGATGCCTCTTCAGACTGGCATTACTACAAAAAATGCTATAAAAATCGCCTAATACATGTCGATTTCTATGGGAAACGATGCCTAAAGTGGGCCGGTGGCAGTTTTGAAAATTAAGCAAAATCTTTAGGAGTCGGTTGTTGATGTAAAACCGACAGATATAAATTTTTTTATTTTTTTAATTAAATTAAAAACTTTACGTGTCAGTTTGTCAACTAGGACCGATGCATGAACGTGACTTTAGGTGCCGGTTTCTTATTAAGAACCGACACGTAAAGATTTTTTTTTTAATTAATTTGATAAGCTACCCTGTTTCTAGCCCTAATTAACTCCCTCATTTCACTTTACCAAAAACCACCGCGCGCCCCCTACCATCCTTCATCTCAAGCAGCCGCATCTCTACTTCCGGCGCCCACCGTTGCACCTCTGAAGCCGCCGCTCTACCGCCCTACCCCCTCCCTCATCTTTGCTCCGCCGCCCTACCGAGAGGAAGACAGAGCTAGAGGCGCCATCGTCGATTTTGACATCCACCACCCAAAAATGGTGAGTTTCTTAGCACATCGAGTATATTGTTGTACGTTGTTGATTTCTCGAAATTTAAAGGAATTATTGTTTTTTTTTCCTGGTAATTTCGTAGTTCAGAAATGAAGCTTGGGGTTTAGGTCTTTGTAGCTGTTTTAGTGGTGATTTGCTCT
This sequence comes from Rehmannia glutinosa, assembly GCA_016081115.2. NCBI lineage: Eukaryota > Viridiplantae > Streptophyta > Magnoliopsida > Lamiales > Orobanchaceae > Rehmannia > Rehmannia glutinosa. The sequence goes on from CM071936.1 coordinate 103,938,275, forward strand.
TTATAAGAATGTAAATTGAATTTGGTTAGTTTTTTCATTTTCTTTAATGTTTTATAATTGTCTCGGTGATGCTTGTGCTCGGAATTTTAATGGAAAATCATTTAGTATGGCGAAGAGTAGGAATGACATTACTGAGATATGAATGCGATAATTTAGATGTCTTAATGAGATATGGTGATTGTATGCTTGATAACTTTGTTCATTTGTTGTTTATGCAATTAAGAGCATTGCTGCTATGGTGATTTGAATGGAGATATGCAGTAGAAAATTAGTCTGCCTTTTGCTTACAAATAGCAAAAATAACATCAGTTAACTTTTTAAGAAAGCAATATAGGATTTTGCTACATGATGTAAATCCTAGCTAATGTTTTTTTTTCTTACTTGCTAATGTTTGTCTCTTTGTGGGTGCCATTTAGGGATTTGTATCTTAGCTAGGCTCTGAATTGAAAGAAGAATGTCAACTAACAGTTGGTAAATTTTCCTGCTTAGGAGCATCGTGAGCCTCTGCCAGTTTGTAAATTAAAATTTTAAAAAAATTGTTATGATCAGATTAATTGTGTCAAATTATCAAAGTATTTATGAGTAACAATATGTAGCATCTAATTAGTGGCATGATCATAACTTTGAACTACCAAAGGTGTTTTTCCCCCTTATAAACACAATTTGACACACTTCAATATTCAAGATGCCACAATTTGATCGAGTGCACTTTTTAAATATAATATAATTCTTTACAATTGGGGTATGTAATTAAAACTTTCTCCATTTTTCTTTTTCTGCTGTCTTCTTCCACTAAAAGTTCAAAATTTAGCACTTTTGTTGGAATTGTATGTTATAATGCAGATATCATCATGGGAATTTTGTGCTCAAAACGTTGATGTCGGTGTTCATACCTTTAAGCATTCAGAACGGGTAAGCTTTCTGCTGTTTGCCGCCGTAAACCTCTTTAATATTGGACTGCTGCAGAAATATATCAGAAAAGCATGGCATTTTTTTTGGTTTTTACAGATAACTGAGGCAATAGGAATCGAGGATGCAGGGTATGTACCAATCAGTATTTGGCTTTTAAACTTTTAACACTACGTTTCTGGTTTTATTGAGGCCACGTAAATTCAGATTTCAGGAATATGTGACTAAGCATGGGATTGACTTCCGTCCACTCATCAACAACTACGGTCTTCCGATATCGTATTGTCGTCGTTATGAGGTATAGATAATATATAAATTCTCAATTTTTCTCTTTTGTCTTTTGGTTTAGCCTCCAGCTGAGAAGTAAGAATAAACTCTCTGTGTTTTGAAAAGTAAGAATAATTATCACTTCTGTAAAACAAAATCTGAGTACCTGTTAATTTTTATCCTCAGGCAATCGAGAGAGAGAGAATCAGAGACAGTTGATACCATTTCAGATCATCAGTGAAGATATTGATCCTGGTATAAGATGTCTACCATTTCTTACTTATTTTCCATGTTTTTACAAATCCATTAAAACTGAACTGCCTGTGATTGATTATGAGTTATATAATAGCTATTTTTCTTTTTCTATTTTGTGGTTTTGTCAGATAGATTGAAAAGTTTGATTTTGGTGTTTTAGCTTGTGGTTGACTCCCTAAATCTATAGGTTTGCTGACCTTTTCTTCCATGTTTTTATCTGTTTTTAAACTTGCAAATTGTGGAGCTTGAGTTGCCATGTTACTTCTTTTTAACTTTTTGTTCCTAATTTGTGTCCCCCATCACTCCCTTTTTTGGTAGTATGTGATCAGTTTGTATGGCCTTGTGTTTGGAGGAGTTCATATCTACCTGAGTCAATTAACACTCTGATTGAACCCATTTTCTTCTCTTGGTTCATTCATCTATTTATAGAAAAATGAAAATTAATCCATCCTTAGTGGTTTGCAATTTACTAGTAGAGGATTACATTGTTTTACTTGTTGGCTGAGGGTTCTTACTGTTTCTGAATACTATCATCAAGTTGTTAGTTAAATTCACAGAGTGCATTTTTTAAGTCTTTGTCTGCAATAATCTCTCACAAAGTAGTTGCTTTCTTTCTTCCCAGTTACCAAATCAGGAAAGACAGCAGAGTCTTTTGTGAGGGGTTGGTTCCCAAAACTATCCAACAGTCCCTATGTTGTCGAGTATGGAGCTGATCTGACAGTGCCACGAGATTTCGGACAACCTGGACCTGTCCTTGTCACCAATTTCTATGACAAAGAGTTTTTCTTGATGGAGATTGTAGTTCATGGATTTAGCAAGGGTCCCGTATTCTTTCGGGCCGAGACATGGGTTCATTCTAGAAAAGATAACCCTGAGGGCTCGTTTGGTTGAATGATGGTAATGTGCATGATTAATTCCCATTTCATTTTCCAGCCTTATCATATGGATATAATATGTCCTATTATCATGTTTGTTTGATGGATTGTGATACAGGATACAAGGAAAAGGGATGGAAAAGGCATCCCACCCCTATAGTGGGATATGGTATCACTAAATGAGCATGATAAGGGACCGGGCCTTGTCTTTTTCATGGGCCCAGCCATGTTGAACCAAACAAAACAATATGTTTGATTAATAACAAAAGTGGTTGATATCCCTAGCATAAACCCCAACCAAACAAGCCCTGAGAGTATAATTAATATACTTAAAAGTTCTTATGAATCTTTGTAGAACTCATTTGGAAATGAACAGTACTCACAAGAGCAAATTGACGAGATTCGCGAAATATGGGCGCAATATTTTATTGAAGATTGTGTGTAAGTTATTGATTTGTTGGTTTTTTTCATTAAAAAATATTTCTATAAATGGTTATATTTATATCTTTCTTATTCTTTAGTAATAACTTTTGGATTGTTTTATGTTGTTTGCGGTTCTTGTAGTTGATGGTTGAGGAGGGACGGCGTGCAACGTAGTTGATGGCGTTGAGGAGGGATGATGTGCAACAATGTTTTAAAAATAATCCTTTCATATGTGGATTGGATTTTGATTAAGTTTTATAGAAAACTCAATGAGTTTTCTCTATGTTTTTGACATTTTTGGATAGTGTTTAAAAACGGGTTATTTTGTTGAATATTTTATGCTATTTTTTGTTTATGGCATGTTGGATTGTCTGTGTATATTCAGTTCAGATATTGCGCATGGAAGGGTACAAAATTACTATTAAAATTATATTAAAAAAATGGTAATAGGTGTCGGTTGCTAAAAACAACCGATGCCTATTGTCTACTAAAGGTGTCGGTTATTTTTGAGAAACCGACACGTATTGTAAACAATATACATCGGTTATAACCGACATAAAAAACTCGGAGTATTAGTGTTGCCGCCATGCGTGTCGGTTCAGAAACCGATGCGTATTGCCGTTTACAACCGACACGAATGGCCAATTCTGTACTAGTGTGGGTGCAACCCTTCATTCGAATCGATCTGGACTAAGAGATCGTGCCTTTTGATCAACAACTACAACTTGATGGTCCAGATGGTATCCAAGAGAAGGTACAATCCCTTGTGTGCACCCTTGAACACTAGACATTTTTGTCTAGTCATGGTGCCCCGTCAGCGAAAAGACGCGTCCAATCAATCTTTCTGCTCACCACATGTCATCATCCGGACGACTCTGCCAAGTTATTGTCTTATGAGCTACCCTGCTACGTCACCGAGGTATCTCTGAGCCACTGGACTGAACCCTAGTTCAATTTCTCAAAATATTTAGGCTTCTCACAATGATGCGTACGTGCAAGTGCAAAGTGGAGCCGCACTTAGTTGGGCTCCGGCTTGGATGGTGCTCCACATTATTTTACACATTTTTTATGTGTTTCTAGTGTTTTTGTGTGCATGTTTTCCATCTGTTTTGTTACATAATTGTGTCTTAGTTAGTTGATTTAGTATCTTTTATTACTTGGGTATGGTCCTCATACTTTTGGTAGATAATGGTAAACTTAAATGGGAAAACAAGCGAGAAAATGAATAGTTAATGTTGGCTAGTTCTCATACAACTAAGGAAAAGGAGTTCGCTCGCGCATTACTGTAGCACGTTTCGTATTTTGGTTGTAAAATTTCCATACAATGCTCAATTGACATGAATCTTGCGCCATTTGAAAACTAAGAATAAGTTCTACAATGTCTACTTCTTCCACTCTGTGCAAATTCAAGTGTTTTAAGGGGTTGAACGCAAGTGCAAGGGGGAAACAATGCCATGAAACTTCAAAAATGACACACCTTAGTATTTTGGTCATAACTCTCTCTAGAAAATTTATATGAAGGTCATTCAAGATGCTACAGAAAGCTAAGAGATAGAGATACAATTCATATGAAGACGTCAAGAGTCGATTGTATCATTATGATGGTGAAAAATCCTGTATCGGTGTACATCCTCCAAAAATTCGGTACCGCGGTACAAACATTGTGTACCGCAGTACACTCTGAAGAAAACTTAAAAATTGCCTCTCTTACTCCCATATTGCGGTAGAGGATTGTTATAACGAAGTACAAACTCTTCGTCTTTTTCATAAAAGGCTAGTAGCTCCAAGTTTATCACAAACTCTTCGTCTTTTTCAAATGACTTCAAATGAAATGAATTTGAAATCCACCGCAATAACTCAAAATAAGAGTTAAAGATTTAAAATCCATTGTAAAATGATATCATCCAGACAACCTCAATGAATTTATTATGATGGATTTGAAATCCATAATTAATCACAAAATACTCTTTTGGTGAGGCTCAATCTAATTAACAAAAAAAAAGCTCAAACATTTTTAAAAATTACAAATACCTCAATGATATTTGTTTAATATTTCAAATTGAACCTATTGATGGGATATTTGCAAAGCAAACACAAACCTCAAGGGTTTTATTATTTTAATAATATCTTAAGGGTGTAATTGTAATTTTAGAGATAACTAGAGTTTTTTTCTGTAATGAGACTCAACTTCAACGATAATTTTTGTAATTGGACTAAAGCTCAGGATTAGTTTTGTAATTAATCAAACAAAAAAAATACTTGACCCGAAGGGCAAGAAAGTGGACCAATTTTTGAAAATTGGTTTTCCAAGTTGGAGAAAACAGTAACATTCACCAGTGTCCCGCACTACCGGCGACAAAGGTAGCGTGGCCGATCCACTTCTGTGTTTTCCTTTCTTGGGGAAAACAGTAAAACACACACACAAGTGCGGGTGTGTGCGTGTTTCAGTGTTCCCCTTTTGCTTATAAGTGCATGAGTGTCCACGGGCACATGGGATGACAGTGTCCTTTAATTTGGCAACTTTCATGCTCAAAACTTTATGAATTCAAAAGCTGAAAAGTGAAACCCATCTTCCACTAGTGGCAACAACTAGTGATTTTTTTTTTTTTTATAACTCAGCTTCCAAACTTACGTCTGATTATGCGAGGATCGCGGGATGTGCACGTCATCGGCATCGGTGTTACGACGGGTGTCTGGACGTACAACCGATCCTCCCGGGTAAAGAGAACAATTATGTTCGACCCCCAATCTACTAATAACGATCTCTCCCGAATCGAACCCACACGGATGCTATTCAAGATGAGTTCCCACCAAATCTTCACTACCGCATATGCCCCTGGAGCAATTTGATGGAGCGAGGGATAAGAACCCCCCGACCTCCACCCCACAAACAATTTGATGGAGCGGGATTTGAACTCCCGACCTCCACCCCACAATTGCTTGTGGTGGCCAAAAATTAAGCCACACCGGTTAACAACTAGTGATGTTGTGTATATATATTATCTCGATTTGGGGTTTTAAAGATGAATATTTCTTTTTTTATTTTTGATAATTCAGTTTCGAGGCTTATGTCTGACTATGGCCGAGGGTAGTAGCTCTGGCCATCATCACTACCACCAAAGTAAACTGTGAGATATGCATGAATTGACCAGTGTTCTGGTGGGGCCTGTTGGCGTACAACCAGATCCTCTCAGGTAAAGAGAACAAGTGTGCTCGATCCCCTCAAATCTAATCATAATTGATCTCCCGCGAACCGAACCCACACGGATGCTCCCATCAATCATTCACCAGCTCGCATATGCAATGGGGAGCAATTTGATGGAGCAGATATTACAATCCCTGAGTTTCATCCCACAATTGCTTGTGGTGGCCAGGTGGGCCAAGTCCCCTGTTGATTATGAATATTCATGTTATATGATGTAGAAAAATCCTCCGATAATTATCAAATTAGAATTTAAGAAAAATGAATATATAATTTGATAACAAGTGATGAATGATTATACCTAGACTATCTACAACAGTTTATACCATTTTACTATGTATTCTGATCTATTTTAGTGCAAAATTTGCACCTTATCTACTGCAATTTGTAATAAATTCTGAACTAATTAGAAAGGAATATTTCATAATTTTTTTATTTTAGTGCATTATTTTATATACGAAAATCATTAATTTAAAACAAATAAAAAAGAAAAAATTTAGCACAACTACAGTGTTGCGATATTTCTGGTGCAAACATGTTCACATCTTCAAAATGGCGTAGGCTTTGGCAAAGTGTTAGGTGCTCTAAATTTAAGATAAATCAACTCTCTTGGAGATGCTCTTATATATTATCGTAAATTAATTACATTATAAGAGATAAGAAGAAAGTTATAGTGCTTTGAAAGATGTTTGCTATCTTGTCGTGACAAAGCTAGAAAATAAAGATTGGTGGCGGCATTTTTTCCCCAAAAGCAATAGGTATATATATTTTCAATTTTTTGTAGGTGAAATATCAAATATTAATGATTAAATATAAGAAAAAATTATATTAATCTTAAAAAAATGTTATGAAGTTGAGGGGACAGCCGTTGGCACCAGCCCCTAGCTCTGTCCCTGTTATCTTGTGTTGAGCATTGTTCTAAAAGACCCCCTCTAGCTCCGATTAGTCTCCGCCTAGGCGCTAGACCCCCTTGTCCGCCTATGTTATTTTTTCAATTAGATCCCGTCTAACCCCGCTCAGGTCCCGCCTAACCCCGTCCGTCCAGGCTCGCTGAGCGCTTAGGCCCCGATCTCTTTTTTAGCGCCTAGCGATTTTTAGAACACTGGTGTTGAGTGGTGCAGTTGATTTGAGGCCCGTCGAAATAATATAGCTTATTGGGTATTTCAAAAAGTTATTACAATATTATTATTATTTAATCGGTCTTCTATTAGAATATGCCTCGTGAGGAAGTAATTTATTCTGTATTTTCTATTTATTTTTTGATAATTTACGATAGATATGAATTTGACTGTTCTTAAGCTTCTTCCTTTTTTTATTCAAGATAAATGATCATTGTTCGATACATATTAAAAACAAATTGAGTACAAGAATTTTTCAAGAAAATAATTTATTATTCACGCATGAGTTGGAGAGACTTCATTGGCTCGTATTACCACTTGTTTAGATATCTAAGTGAAATTGTCATTTATTATATTACATAATATGACATTAATGTTATACATTATGGCATCTTACATAGGGATGGGATCTCCTATTCCACTTTTCTTGCACACGTGTATTTCATCCAATGCAATGGAATATGAGTGAAATAGGAAAAGTGAAATAGGAGATCTCAACCCTCTTACATATTCAACTACTCAAGATACGGCTTAGATAGCTTAAAATTGTCATTTATTTTACATAGTTAGGTAATATATAAGTGTAATAGGAATGTGCAAAAAGAAATCTCAATCCATTTATTTTTTTAACACATATCATGAGAATAAAGGGATGAGGAGTATCGAAACCCAAATATCTCGTGTGGGCTTGATTGTTTTAACCACTATAATTTCAGTCCATTCTTGTTAGATAACTTGAAAATTTTTCAACTTATCTTAATAATATTTAATTTTGCTTAATTAAAGTTAGAGGTTTTGTGAGTAGCGATGATCCAAATAAACTCATCTATAATAATCGTAAACTCAAATTTAATTGAAGAGGGGATTGATGAAATTGATTTTATGAAATGGTGGTTAATGTTCTGCATATAGTAGCTCTTATTGTGCGGATGAGATCTTTTGTTGCAAAATGGTGTTTCATCTCATATTCCACCGTAGAGATGATTGCTACGTGTATAAAAACTATGGGTGACAATGTTAGATAAATATTTTTATCGTAATTTTGATGATTTCATATTTTTGAGTTTTACACCAAAACAATGACCCCAAGTGTTGTCCAATTATTTCAAAATAATTTAAATATTTTTTACTAATTTTTTGGAGTATTTCTTGAACCTTACTTTGACGAAAATTGGACAATACTTCTGTTTTGAGGCCAACCGATCGCCCTAGAGGGCAACCCGTGCATGTAGAAAGAAACTAAAACAGAAACGAACCAGGAAGAAAAAATGGGGAGGCCAACCAGTCGACCAGGAGGCAGACCGGTGGGCCGACCAGTTGATCACCTGGACGACCGGTGCCTGAAACTTACAAATTGGACAAATGACTTTCTGTTTCACAAATTGTTGGGGTGGACTGGTCCACATAGGGGTCAACTGGTCGAAGGCTAGGTCGACCGGTCCAACCCCCCTGAACCGGTCCAACCCCTTTATTTTCATTTGTTTTTTAATTTTAAATTTATTTTTCATAATAAAGGTCGACCGGTCGACCTAAGGTTTTATCAGCAGAAACTATCTGTTGCAGCATATAACTTTTCATGAAATTGTGGGATTGATTTCTAACAGCTATTTTCTCCATTTGATTTGCAATTTTTTACAGATTTTAATCTCCAAGGAGAAGCCTATTGCTGGGATTCAAATCCAAGAGCTCTCCTATAAATAATTGAAGGCTTGAAGGATCAATATAAAACACAACACAACAACACAAGCAATACAAACAACAGGCAAACTTCTTGTTCTTCACTTTCATATACTTGTTGTATTTAGCCTAAGTCTTACACTTGCACATCTTGAGTATTAGACTTCATTCTTGATTACGCTTGTACTTCAAAGTTGTATACTTCATTTTGAGTTGTAATTCCGAATTGGTTTAAATCATCCAAAACAAGATATCCTTGTTAGTGTTCTTATGGTAAGAACACACTTGGCAGATTCTAGGTGTTGAAGAGTGTGGTGTTCTTCATTGTTGTAAAAAAATTGTGGTAACCTTCGTAGGAGGTATTGTAAGAAGAGTGTGGTACTCTTCAAGGTAAAAGATTGTAATAGTTTGGTATCTATTAATATACTTTTTCCCTTTTGAAATTCATTCGGACATACCGGGTGGTAGAGCATTAGACCCTAGGTGGGTTGAAACTCTATAAATCATCGTGTGTTGATTACATTTCTGCACTTTTATTTTAGTCATCATCTACATTCGAAAAAGAGGGCGTAAATCGAAAAATAGGGAAAATCTATTCACCCCCTCTATATTTTCGTAGCCACTTGGACTAACAAGTGGTATCATAGCCAAATTCTTTGGCAAGATCGTTTAATCTTTGCGAGTAAAAAGGAGATCCATGGCTACGAGTGAAAGCTACCTCACCACCGGCGCTTCCACCAACAAGCCACCACTATTCGACGCTAACAATTATACTTTTTGGAAAGACCGAATGGAGTGCTTTCTACAAGGTTGTAGTTTTGACATTTGGAATGTTGTTATTGAAGGGATATCCCAACCAACCAAGAAGTTGGAGGATGAAACCACGACCCTCAAGAGTTTCAAAGAATTTGACGATAACGACAAGAAGTCATTTTCTCTAAACAGTAAGACCTTGAATATTTTGCATTGTTCTCTTACCGCCACCGAGTACAATCGTATTAGAGGAATAAGGTTCGCACATGAAGTATGGGAAAAACTAGAAACTATCTATGAAGGTACAAAGAAAGTAAAACAAGCAAGAAAAACCACGTTTGTTAAAGATTTTGAAAACTTCATTATGCTTGAGGGTGAAGGTATTTCAAAAATTGTGGAAAGGCTTGACAACATAATCAATCCCCTTTTGGCGCTCGGAAAGGTTATCTCGGAGGAAGATAAGGTAACCAAAGTTTTAAATGCTCTTCCCGACTCATGGTCCAAAAAGGTGATGGCTATTACGGAAACACAAAACCTTGAGACTCTCAAGTTCGATGAACTCATTGGAAATCTTCTCATCTATGAAGTTTATCTCAATGAAAGAAAGAACTCCAAACCATCCACTTCACAATCGGGCATACAATCTACTCCTAAAGGTCTTACTTCTAATAATTCATATTATGCTAGTGATGAGGATGATGAGGAGACGGCTGCCCTTGTCCGAAAATTTGTCAAGTTTTTTAAAAAGTAAGGCAAGAAAGTCTAGAGACAACTCGTGTTTCAAATGCGGGAAACACGGGCACTATATAGCCGATTTCCCAAAATAAGCGAAGGAGGAGCAAAAGAAGAAAAAACCTTTTCCGAAAAAGAAGGCTCTAAATGCGGAAGTTAAAACATGGGATGAGCTTCTTGCCACATCCGACGAAAAAGAAGAAGTCGAACATGGTCTCATGGCCATAGACGATGAAAACAATGAGGTACGCTCTAACTCTTCATCTTCTTCTTTAATTGATGAACTCCAATGTGATTATGATGATTTACAAAATGGAGTTAGAGATATGATTTGTAAATACAAGATTTTGAAAAAGGAGTATAAAGAGCTTAAATTAGAAAATGATAAATTATTTACTTCTTATAAATCACTTGATCATGCTCATACTATTACTCTTGCAAAAGTTCATAGTTTCGATTCCGAAAAATAAATGCTCACAAAAAAAATTAAAAATTTGAAAAAAAAGATGTGCAACATTTTAATTTGAGTACGAACAAAGTTACAATAATTCTTGGTGCACAAAGAAATGAGCAATCCAAACTAGGACTTGGTTACAAACCTTTTCAAACCATGTCTAAGAAAAATGAGCAAGCTCTGACTTTCATACATGCTAGTAGTCCTAACATTATTACTTGCTTTTATTATGGTAAAAATGAACATTTTGAAAATGATTGTAAACTTAAAAATAGTTATAGTCATTTTTGGAGACCCAAAGGTCTCAAGACTAATCCCACGGACCCCAAAATTATAGGGTACCTAAAAATGATTTATTTGTAGGTGCTAGGGGCTATAACAATTCTGGAAGATTCAAAATAGCTCGTGGACAGTGTGTATTCATGGCATAGGACCAGAAAGAGAGAACTCTTTACCAACATCAAGTTCCAATAAGAAGGCATGGTCATATTCGGGAATGGCAAAGGAAAAATTCTTGGCAATGGAGACATTGGTAACTCTTTTTTCTTTCTTAGTAATGTTTTATTAGTGGAAGGGCTAAAGTTCAATTTGATAAATGTAAACTAACTTTGTGACTCTAATTATGATGTTTTTAATAAAGGAAAATGTCTTATACTCAAAAATGATAAAATTATTTGTGAAGCTAGTAGAAAAGACAATCTTTACAAATTTTGCACAAGTAATTTGGTTAGTCAAAATGTTTCTTGTCTTGTCGCCAATAATGATTTAACGAGTTTATGGCATAAGCGACTTGGACATGTTGGATATAAGAATTTACAAAATATTTACAAAAACCAACATGTCAAAGGATTACCCAAATTAAATTTTGAAAATCTTGGCTTATGTGGCACTTGTCAAAAGAACAAATTAGTTAAAAGTAGTTTTAAGCCCAATAATGAAATTTCCACAACCAAGCCTCTACAATTACTTCATCTTGATTTGTATGGGGATATTGGCACTGAAAGTCTAAGTGGAAAACATTACACATTTGTTATAGTTGATGATTTCTCTAGATACAGTTAGGCTATTTTTCTTGCAAATAAAAGTGATGCTGCTAATGAGTTTGCTAACTTGTGTAGACTTATAGAATGAAAAAGAAGATACGATTAAGTCTATAAGGAGTGACCGAGGAGGAGAATTTGATGGTGACTTTAGAATATTGTGTGAAACCAAGGGTATGCACATAATTTTTTGGCTCCGAGAACTCCACAACAAAATGGTGTTGCTGAAAGGAAAAACTGAACTCTTCAAGAAATGTTCCGGTCCATGTTCAATGAATTCTCACTTCCAAAATATTTTTGGGCCGGAACCTTCAACACCGCTTGCTATGTCATAAATCGGGTATATCTTCGTCCCAAGTTAAATAAAACACCTTATGAGCTTTGGAAATGAAGAACTCCAAATATTAGTTATTTCAAAATATTTGATTGCAAGGGTTTTATTTTGAATACCAATGATCAATTAGATAAACTTGATCCTAAGGCCGATGAAGGAATTTTTATGGGGTATTCGATTAAGAGTAAAGCATATTGGGTTTATAACAAAACGAGTATGGGGTCGAGGAGTCTATTCACGTAAATTTTAATGAAGCCTCACCCAATGATTAAAGTAATGAAGAAGATGAAGTTGAACCAATTGTTCCAATTAATATTCAAATTGATCAATCTTCCACATAAAATGATCAACCTTCAATTTCCAATGTTCCATAAGAGGATAAAGATGATAACTCGGATCTTCTCGTGGCATTAAAATTCAAAGGAGATCATCCAAAAGATCTCATAATTGGGGATCCTCTAGACACAATTATGACTAGAAGAAAATTTGCCGAGAAAGCTCTTATATCTCAAAAAGAGCCAAGAAATGCAAAGGAAGCCATTGAAGATGAAGATTGGTTTCTTGAAATGCAAGAAGAGTTAAACCAATTTGAAAGGAATGATGTTTGGGAATTGGTACCTTGTCCTCCATCACAAACTATTATTGGCACAAAATGGGTATTTGGTAACAAATTTGATGACCAAGGCAACATCGTTCGAAATAAGGCAAGAATAGTAGCTCAAGGGTATTGTCAAGAAGAAGGTATTGACTATGATGAAACTTTTTCACCAGTAGCACATTTAGAAGCAATTCAAATTTTACTTGCCTATTCTTATTTTAAAAACTTCAAACTTTACCAAATGGATGTTAAGTCCGTCTTTTTAAATGATTCTATTCAAGAAGAAGTCTATGTAAAATAACCTCCGGGGTTTGAAAAAATTTCAAGGGTAAATGATGTTTACAAACTTAAAAAGGCCTTATGTGGTTTAAAACAAGCACATCGAGCATGGTATGATAGACTTAGATCTTTTCTTTTGCAAAATGGTTTTTCAAGAGGTAAAGTTGATGCTACTCTCTTTGACTTTGAAAAGGGACAAGATTTTTTATTAGTACAAATTTATGTTGACGATATTATTTTTGGTGCTACTAATGAGTCTCTTTGTAAGAAATTTTCTAAGCTCATGCAATGTGAATTTGAGATGAGCATGATGGGAGAACTCAACTTCTTTCTTGGACTTCAAAAAAAAAAAAAAAAACAATACCAAGAAGCCATTTATATATCCCAATCTAAGTATACCAAAGAACTTCTAAAGAAATTCTGAATTAAAGAAGGAAGGACCGTTGCTACTCCAATGGCAACTAATATCAAGCTTGACAAAGATGAAAAAGGCCAGTCGGTTGATGAATCAAAATATCGAGGTATGATTGGTAGTTTACTTTACTTAACCGCAGGTAGACCCGATATTCTTCATGTCATATGCCTATATGATCGATTTCAAAGCAATCCCAAAGAATTTCATATGAGTTCCATTAAAAGAATTTTTCGATATTTGAAAGATACTATTTCATATGGCTTGTTTTATCCAAAGAATGAATTTTTTTCTCTAAAAGGGTATAGTGATTCGGACTATGCGGGAAATATTGATGATCGCAAAAGTACTTCTAGATCATGTCAATTTTTAGACGATTGCCTAGTATCTTGGTTTTCAAAGAAGCAAAATTGTGTATCCTTATCTACGGCCGAAGCCGAACACATTTCCGCGGACTTTTGTTATATTCAACTTCTTTGGATGAAACAAACCTTAGCAGATTATAAATGTTCTTTTGAAAATGTTCCTATCTTTTGTGACAATATGTCCTCTATAAACACTGCTCAAAATCCGGTTCATCATAATCGAACAAAACATATTGACGTTCGACACCATTTTCTAAGGGATTGTGTTTCTAAACGAAAAATTGAGATGTGCTTTGTTCCATCTCAAGATCAACTCGCAGATATTTTCACAAAACCTTTAGTCACCGAGCCTTTTACTTCAATTCAAGCTTGTTTAGGCACAATGCATATCGAATAAGGTCTATGATTGTATTTTTGCATTATTAAAACTTAGGGGTGAAAAATCGCATTTTTAACTCAAAATTCATACAGAAACTGGCCTGGGAACCAGTGGGAACCAGGTACCAGTTGACTCGACCTAGGCCATATTAGGACTTAAGTACTTTCTGTCCAACATTTCCGTCTATTTGCCTTATTTCGTAAAATTTCACACACCTTCGCCCATTTCACACACAAATCGCTCAAAATGATTTTCTCTTGAAAATTCTACTATATTGGGCTTGTATAATGTATATATCTTCCATATTATTCATCTTCTCCGATCAATTGGTAAGTTTAGTTCCCTTTTTAATCTCAGTTGGGTTGAATTGAGAACCTTTTTTATACTTGATGAATTGGTGAAATTCTTGTATGATTGTGATGGGAATTATGTATGTTGATAAATTCTGATTGTAGAATTAGGATTGGCGGGACGACAGCGGACGACAATGGATAGTTGATTCCGAGCGTTTTTTTCGAAAATTTCAAGTAATGTTTCCCACATTTTGAGCAATGTTTAATATTTGTATTTTATTTAATTAATTATTATTTTTAGAGTAAATGATTGTTGTTGGTAGATAATATTTGTTAATTGTTATTTTTAGGCATTTTTATAATTATTAGTAAAAGCTATAGAATAATATATTATTTATTGGTAATTGACATGTATTTTTAATTGTTAGTAAAATGATATGATAATATAACATAATTTATTGTAGATAATATTTTGGTAAATAAATTTTATTTTTAGGCATTTCACAAATTGTCAGTAGAAATTGTTGAATAATATAGTAGGCATTTTAAAAAAGTTAGTGAAATAATAGAATGTTTATAATTGTTTGTGGATAACTTTTTGTAAATGTTATTTTTTATATATTTTACAAATTGTTAATAGAAATTATTGAATAATATAGTAGACATTTTAAAAAAAGTTAGTAAAATGATAGACTAATTATAATTGCTTGTACCTAATAGTAGATATTTTTTAAATTATTAGTAAAAATGATAGAACTATAACTGCTTGTAGATAATATTTTCTAAATTAATCATGTGTAGCCCTTTTTTAATTAATTAATGTGTAAGCCTTTGCCTAATTAATTATTGTGTTGGCATTTTCTAAGTAAAAATTATGTTTAAGTTTTGAAGAAATATCAAACAAAATTGGAGTTATTGTGCACTTTGGAGGAGAAGTTGTTGGAGCAACACATATTGCTCGTAGTATCGACCTATCATATGTAAGTCCAAGTGGCTACGATAGTCTAGGGAGGGGTGAATAGATTATGCCCATTTTCTCGGTTATGCCCTCTTTTTCGAATGTAATAAACCAAGACAAGAATGGAAGTGCGGGAAGTAAACAACACGCGTCGATTTATAGAGCTTCACCCCACCTAGGGACTACGTGCTCTACCACCCCAGTATATCTGGGATGGATTTCGAAAAAGAAAAAAAGAATTTTATTAATTACCACAATTAATACAACATCACCTTACAACACCTCTTTGGAGATTACCACAATCTCCCTTGAAGATTACCATAATCTTCAACGGCACATTGTGAAGATTACCACAACCTTCAACCTTGAAGAACACCAAATTCTTCAACACCTCAAAGAGCACCAAACTCTTCAATAAGAAGATTACCACAATCTCCTTGCACCTAACACCTAGATCACCCAAGTGTGTTCTTACCACAAGAACACTCACAAGGATATCTTGTGTTGAATGATGAACCCAAAATTCAAGATTACAACTCGATAAAGAATAATACAATTTTGAGTGCAAGTGTAATCAAGAAATAAGCCTTGACCTCAAGATGTGAAAGTGAAAGACCTTAGGCTATTATAACAAGAATATTGAAATTGAAGAACAAAAGTGTTTGTTTGAATGTATCTTGTTGTGTTGTAGTATTCTCTCTTGTAGAGTTGCTTCAATTCTTCATCTATTTATAGGAGATGTCTTGAACTTGATAGGCGCCTCCTTGGAGATTGAAATCTGTAAAAAATTGCAAGACAAATGAAGAATATAGCTGTTAGAAATCAATCCCACAAATTAAGGAAAAGCTGTCTGAAAAACCAACAGATAGTTTGTTGTCAAGACTGTATAGCTACCGGTCGTGCAGAGATAGAAATCTGAAAGTGTTTTCACGAAAATACAAAGGGGGACCGGTCGATAGGGGATCTGACCGGTCGACCCCTGTGTGGGCCGGTTGGGCTCCTCCAAAATACAATATAGGAAGTTCTGTATCAAAACTTGAACGTTCAGGCACGGGTCGACCTCCCCTGTTTTCCTTCCGTCCCGTTTTCTGTTTCAAAACTCAACTCAGGTACAGGTTGCCCTATAGGGCGGCCGGTCTAACACGAGACATAAGTGTTGTCCAATTTTTGTCGAAAATAAACTTCAAGAAATACTTCGAAAAATTAGTAAAAACATTTTATGTCGATCGGGGATATTTGGACAACATTTAGAATCATTGTTTTGGTGTAGAAACTCATTTAAAAAAAATCATCAAAATCATGATAAAAACATTTATCTAACAAAATCCCCCTTTTTGATGATTACAAACGAAAACAATTTTAAGAGGACGATTTTGAAAACAAAACGATTTTCCGGTCAAGGAGTAAACTATCCGTTTTGAAAGTGAGCAAACCATGCATAAAAGCCAAGTCGAAGGGAGTAAAATTTTCAAAGGCATTTTGCAAAAGCTCCCCCTATCAACAAGCACATCAAGAAGAATCGATACAAAAGTTAGAAGCTTTAGCTTTTACAATGTAAACATGAAAATCATGAGCTTAGAAGCTTCCCCTGTCAAAAACAATCATAGAAAATGCATATAAGTCCATAATACATCCAGTGGACTAAGTATACTTCACAACTTTTGGTTTTTAAGGAGCCATAGCTTATAGCTTCTTCCGCGAGCTTTTATTAGCTTTTTTGAGCTAACGAGCCAATTTCCTGTTTCTCCCCCTTTGGAATCATGAAAAAGAAAGTTAGCACGATAAAAACATAAGTCATGTGTATCAAAGTCCGCTAAATAGTCGATTTATCGAGCTTTTTGGAATTTTGAAACTTAAAATCCAATTAGTAAGGGAGAAGTTGTTCATTTGAAATGTACAAACTCGTTTAAGTAGAAAACCATGATCTCCATAAGTGTAAAGGACTTTTAAAATCGAGAGAGTCATGTAATTGGTGAAATTTTCTTTGCGACAATTCATCGAACACTTGGCGGGCGTTAAAATTTGAAGAATGTGTATATAGCCCTTGTAAATGTAATCAAGCCAAAGTTTCATCACCAAATCAATTCATACAACATTTAAACAACAACAATTAAGGAGCTCATCACCAACATATAGAGAAAGTATCAAGACATTTACATATAAGTCAAATTCTCAAGGGTTCAACCCAATTGAGCTAAGGGAGTAGAATTCTTACCATTCAATCGGTAAAGATGAGCAATAATGATGATAAACGAGCATAATGAAGTCCAAGATATAGAATTAATGCAATAAAACACATTTGAAGTGAATTTTGTGTGCAAATGACAAAAGGGACAAAAAAAAAGAGTTAAAAGAGCCAAAATGGCTAAGTCTGGAAACATAGACGGTTTTAAACAACTTTTGGCTTAGGGCGACTGGTCGAAGGCTAGGCCGACCGGTCGACCTCAGCCTAGTCAGCCCACTGGTTCAATCTGTTTTTCAAAATCCAAAGTTTGATCCAAAAATCCGATTTTTCGCCCCTAAGTTTTAAAAACATGCAAAATGCAAACATAGACCTCATTCAATATGCATTATGCCTAACCGAGCTCGTATTGACGCAAAACTCTCGGAAGATAACGGTTTTGTAAAAATGTCCGCCAATTGATCTTGAGATGGTAAGAAAGATATCTCAATTTTTCGTTTTGAAACACAATCCCTTAGAAACGATGTCGAATCTCAATATGTTTAGTACGGTTATGATGAACCGGGTTTTGAGAAATTATTATCACCTGACTCGCTATCCCGAAAAATATGAACATTTTAAAACTTTGGATAAGCAAGCCATAAGGAGAAGTGCCTTTCAAATATTTGAAACTTTCTTTTAACGACACTTTAATGAGATTCGTTGGGATTGTTTTTGAAGTCGCGCATATAGACATAAGGCATAAAAAATTTCGAGTCTATGGAAATAATAAAAGTTAATGAACATACCACGAATTTGTTTGTCAATCGACATGCCTTTCTCAAACTTTGTCAATCTTGACATTGGTTGCCATAGGTGTAGAGATGATTCTTCGTTCTTCAATGCCTAACTTCTTCAAAGGTTCTTTTGTATACTTTGATTGTGGAATATATATTCCTTCTTGGCATTGCTTAATTTGAAGTCCAAGGAAGAAATTTATCTCCCCCATCATGCTCATCTTGAATTTACCTTGCATTAACTTGCCTTATTTCGAACATATATTGCCTCGGTTTTCAAGCTTGTTCCGAAATACCAAATAAATTTCCACAAAATCTTAACAAGATATCTTGAACAAGAGCATAGTAATATCGAATAATATAGACACTATAACACATACTATGCCAAAAAAATCATCGAGAGTTTAATAAAGCAAGTAAGTTCAAATATGCTTATAGGAAGCTATATAAGGTCTCTTTTGAAATTTGAAAATCCGAGAGCATACAGTAGAGACCTCATTTAGAAGAAGTATTTGAACAAGAGTTTTGACAAAGCAACCAAGAATGAAGACATGAATATGTGCAATCAAATGCATAATTTAAGAGGAGGATAAAAATCGAATGTTTTATCAAAACAAATATAATCCTTTACAAGCCTCGGATAAAATAAGCTTTATCGAATAGTGCCTTTCAAAAATCAAAAAATCCTCTTAATGACACTTGTATGAGATATTTTGAAATATTTTGGAAAGCAAGCACATAGACATATGGTAAAAATATATCGAGTCTATGAGATGAATAACAATGGTGAGCGTACCTCGATAGTTTATGTCACTCTTGACATATTATGACGTAGATGGTTATTTATGAAGATATATATATCCTACACAATTCTTAAACAAAAGCATAATGGTAAAGTGTAGGCTAAAGCAATAAGAGATGTCACAAATATATTATGCTATAAAAAATCATAAGAGATGATAAAACTTGTAAATACACAAGCATCATACAAGGTCTCCTTTTCAAAAGATTTAAAAACAATATATTGAAGACCTTATTTAAAAAAATATTTTGAAAAATCATTTTTACAATAACAAAAATACAAGCATACATTATAATAAACATTTATGCGTATTTAAATAAGGAGATACGGTTTACCAATTTTGCCATTTCCACGGGTTATATCTTTCTCTTTGTTGGTAGTATTTTCCTCTTGAGAAGTCACTTTGTTGATGATGGCTTCTCCAATTACTCCATTTCCAAGGATTGTGTCCTTCCCATTGTTGATAATGTATCCCTCTTGGAAATTCATTGTGATGTTGTCTTCTACTTTGATCAAATGTAACGGTCATTTGATGTCTTCTTGGCGGTATGAATTTTCTTTGATTATTATTCCACCGGGTATCTAATATCACATTGTTTTGTGGTACCCTCAAGTGTTTTGGTCCTTTGGGATTAGCTTTGAGACTTTTAGGTCTCCAATAATAATTAGAGCTATTTCTAGCCAGACAAGTATTTACCGTATGACCCTTTTTACCACAATAAAAATAAGTAATAATTTTAGGAGCATAATGACCAACATGCTTAAAGACTTGATTCTTTTTCATATGATTAACGACATTAGGCTTATGATCAATTCCTAGTTTCAAATTATCACAACTATGAACATCAACAATTTTAGTCATTTTATCGGTATTCAAGTTGAATTTTAACAAATCATTTTTCATACAATCAATATCCTTACAAGAGTACTATTTTCTTATACAAGGTTTTTAACCTTATCAAGTGTGGTATTGTGAGCACAAGAAAGTGATTCATAAGAAGTAAATAAATTATCTTTACCATTTTTCAAAACATTGAATTCCTTTTTCAAATTTTTGTATTTAACAAGCAAGCTTTGTAATTCATTTTGAAGTTCATCAAAATCATTTTGCAATTCACTATAATCATCTTGTAATACATTATCAAGAGGAGTAGAGGGTTTAGAGCGTGCCTCATTTCTTGTTCGATGCCCATAAGACATTGTTCGACTTCTTCATCATCGGAAGTTGTAAGAAGCTCGTCCCATGTTGTTGGATTTGATGTTGTATCCATTTGAGAGATAGATGCTTTTGAGTTACTCCTTTCATTTGCATATACTTCATAGATAGCTTCTAATTTTCCCATGCTTCATGTGTCAATCGTGTTCCTAGAATATGACTGTATTCCGAAAATGTAAGTGAACAATGAAAAATATTTAGAGCTTTACCATTTAAGGAGAGAATTTTCTTTTCTTCTTCATTGAGCTCCTTGAGGACTTTGGAGGTGAGTGGTCCGTCTTTCATCGGGATGGATTCTCCATTAATGAGCGTGTTTCAAATATCGAACCCGCAACTTTTTAAATAGCATTCCATTATTTCTTTCCAAAACGTATAATTTTTGGAATCAAATAGTGGTTGCTTGTTGGTGGAGGCGCCAGTAAGGTAGACTTCATTCGTAGCCATTGATCGTTCCTCTTTACTCGCGATGTGGAACAAGTTTGCCAAAGAATTTGGCTCTGATACCACTTGTAAGTCCAAGTGGCTACGATAATCTAGAGGGGGGTGAATGATTATGCCCATTTTCTCTATTATGCCCTCTTTTTCGAATGTAATAAACCAAGACAAGATGGAAGTGCGGGAAGTAAACAACACGCATCGATTTATAGAGCTTGACCCCACCTAGGGACTACGTGCTCTACCACCCCAGTATATCCGGGATGGGTTTCGAAAAAAAAAAGAATTTTATTAATTACCATAATTAATACAACATCACCTTACAACACCTTTTTGGAGATTACCACAATCTCCCTTGAAGATTACCACAATCTTCAACGGCACCTTGTGAAGATTACCACAATCTTCAACCTTGAAGAACACCAAATTCTTCAACACCTCAAAAAGCACCAAACTCTTCAATAAGAAGATTACCACAATCTTCTTGCACTTAATACCTAGATCACCCAAGTGTGTTCTTACCACAAGAACACTCAAAAGGATATCTTGTGTTGAATGATGAACCCAAAATTCAAGATTACAACTCGATAAAGAATAATACAATTTTGAGTGCAAGTGAAATCAAGAAATAAGCCTAGACCTCAAGATGTGAAAGTGAAAGACCTTAGGCTATTGCAACAAGAATATTGAAATTGAAGAACAAAAGTGTTTGCTTGAATGTATCTTGTTGTGTTGTAGTATTCTCTCTTGTAGAATTGCTTCAATTCTTCATCTATTTATAGGAGATGTCTTGAACTTGATAGGCTCCTCCTTGGAGATTGAAATCTGTAAAAAAATGCAAGACAAATGAAGAATATAGCTGTTAGAAATCAATCCCACAAATTAAGGAAAAACTGTCTGAAAAACCAACGGATAGTTTGTTGTCAAGACTGTATAGCGACCGCTCGCGCATAGATAGAAATTTGAAAGTGTTTTCATGAAAATACACAGGGGGATCGGTCGATGGGGGTCCGACCGGTCGACCCCTGTGTGGACCGGTTGGGCTCCTCCAAAATGCAATACATGAAGTTCTGTATCAAAACTTGAATGTTCAGGCACTGGTCGCCCTTAGGTCGACCGGTCGCCCACACAGGTCGATCTCCCCTATTTTCCTTCCATCCATTTTTCTGTTTCAAAACTCAACTCAGGTACGGGTTGCCCTATAGGGCGGCCGGTCCAACACGAGACAGAAGTGTTGTCCAATTTTTATCGAAAATAAACTTCAAGAAATACTTCGAAAAATTAGTAAAAACATTTTATGTCGATCGGGAGTATTTAGATAACATTTAGAAACATTATTTTGGTGTAGAAACTCATTTAAACAAAATCATCAAAATCATGATAAAAACATTTATCTAACATCATATTTATTAGAACATTTGTATCAAATGATGAATTTGGATCAAAACAGCCATAAGTTGATAATTTCTGCTAAATATCCAATGATAATTCTCGAGTGATTCCAATTAAAAAGTATCGAGAACTTAGAATTTTTTTGGATCCGGTAGGTGGTTTAAGTTCTGAAGATCTATTTGTTGAATTAGAAATATGGTCTCATACCGTACCAACCACCAATTCCATTGGAAAATGAGTTTTACCAATATACATTTTACATTATTGGTGACTCTGAATTTCCTCGGTTACTCAAGGAATGACAAACATGGGTTTGGGTAGTGCTTGTAGATCTAGTCAGGGGGATTTGGGTAGTTTGAATGTGCCTGTTGAGAATCGATCTACAGTTTGGGGTGATTCTTTTGCTGTAGATATACTAGGGAACTCGGAACCTAGTGATAATAGCGAGCATGATGATGCTAGTGATGATCATATTGAGCATAATGATGTACAAAATCAGGAAGATGATGATCATCATGTGCAACGACATGTTCCATTGGTAGTTCCTCCCCATCCTAATTTATCATGATCATCTTTTTTGAGTCTGAACATGAAGAAATTACTGGTGATTCTATTATTGTCTCGTTAACAACTATGTATTATAACTATGAAAGTGGTGAGTTGAAAAAGGTATGTTTTTCGTAGATAAAAAACATGTCCAATCCGCAATTAAGGATTTTTTTTTGCATCATGGCAGACGTGAGTATAGGGTTGTGGAGTGTACCCCGACATTGTGGAAAGTTATTTATAAGCATAATCAATCAGGAGTTATTGAAACGGGTTTATCATCGCAATAATGCAATTGATGGTTGCGATCGAGTTTTGTAAAAAGACATTTGATGTGGCAAATTACCAAGTTGGTGTCTCCGCATAGTTGTGTTATGAGCACCGTCTCCAAAGATCATAGAAACTTGTGTAAAAATATTATCTCTAAAGATCTTATGGGGATGGTACAGTGTGATCCGGCGTATGATGTTAAGTATGTTCAGCAAAATGTGAAGAACAAATATGGATATGAGATTTCATACCATAAAGTTTGGCACAACTTGAAACAGGTAAGGGAAAATGTGTATGAGATTGGGGAGAGCTCTTTGCCAATACTTTCCTAAATATACGGGGCGCAGTAGAAATACAATCGGGGAACAATTTTGGAGTGGTTCCATAAAGATGTAGACGACCGTGGTGTGCATATGTTGGGGTATGTTTTCTGGCATTTAGGCAGTACATCGAGGGTTTTAGGCATTGCCGCAAGGTCATTAGTGTGGATGGAATATACTTGTATACTAAATACAAGCACAAGATGTTAAGTGTTGTGGGTCTAGATGCAAATCAACATGAGTTATCTCTAGCATATGATATTGTAGATGAGGAAAAGTTTAGGTCATGGCATTGGTTTCTTCATATGGTGGCTAAATACGTAGTTCGTAGTGCCAAAGGAATGTGTCTTATTTCAGACCACCATCCAGGTATAATAAAAACAGTTGAACGTGTTCCCAAGTTTCAAGCACCTATGGGAGTATACTAGTTTTGTTTAAGGCATGTGACATCTAGTTTTAATAACCATTTTAAGAATATCAGACTTAAGGACTCGTGTCGGCAAGCTGGATCAGAGTTGAGTGTTAGGACGTTTGAGAAAATCATGGAGCTGATTAAATCATTGAACCGAGATGCTTACGAGTACTTGGCGGTGATTAATAAGTGCCTATGGACACTCTGCTACGATGAAGGGAAACGGTGCGGGATTATGACTACAAACATGTTTTGATGCACCAATGGAGTACTTAAGGGTGCCCGACGCCTTCCAATCACAACCATTGTGTGGATCACCCTGCAAGGTCGGCTAAGTATTTTTCAGATCGCATGATGAGTGCATCACTGACTCAACAGCGGAACCAAATTTGGCCAAATGATGTACACCATAGGTTTGACAAAATGCAGCACCTCGGATTATAACATATGATACATATGTATGACTATACTGAACAAACTACAAGTGTCATCACACAAGTACCAGGTTCTAGATGTTCACATACCTTCAAAGTAAAGTTATCTACCCAAGAATGTTCTTGCGGCTAGTGGAAGAATGATGGAATTCTATGCTCTCATTCAATGTAAGCTTGTCTTCATTTAATAGTTGACCCATGAACTTTTATGAAGCAATATTATAGCACCAACGCTTACTTCAAGACATATTCTTCATGACATTTTTAACCATTGTTCGATGATGATGAATAGGATGATCCGCCTTTTTTAGATGCAACACAATACTGAGCGTAATGCTGACGGACGATGTGGATGAGATACAACATCAAAAATTCTTAAGAAAATGAACCATCCACAAACCTGTGCGAGGCATCAATATCGTGCATGTGAAAGCGCTGAAACTTCACAACGTGGATCGTCATCCCATAAGATTTAGTTTGCTTTGTTGTATCCTAGAATTGATTATTGTAATAGTTAAATAGAAATGTAAGCTTTAGTTTGTTACGTTGTATGTCGGAATTGATCAATGTAATTATGTTATTTGTCGGAATGTATGAAATTCGCTTATTATTTTCATTTCATTATTATCTGTCTTATTTACATGTATATTTTTGTCTTATTTACATGCATTGTTTTCTGTCTTATTCATTTTCTATTCTTTATATCATTTGTAATCGATTATTTACATTTTCGTATACAAGATAGAGGATTACAAACGTATTTACCGACCATAGGTTGCTGATGTTCTGACCACACAAGAACATCATCGGTCTGAGGCTGTATGTGACGGAGCAGTTAATAGAGTGTGTACTTTCTACTAAGAAGGGATGCAGTCTATTTTGGAGTTTTAGGTCAGGCGCAGATAATCACCTACATCCCCATTTATTAGATATATTATATGATATGGGGTTTTATGGTGTTGCACAGTGTGGCCATTAGCCACAGACTGTTAAATAACATAGAATCAAATTACCCTCATTGTTTCGCATCACGCCCCAACAACAAAATAACTTAGGCAGTGATTGAATATGTTTTCATTTTGAAAATTTTATTTTTGCTATAGAATAGTGGTAAAAAAAAAATTGGAAAATAAAAAGATGAATTTTGAGATTGTGATTGGATATGAGATGAAAAAGTAATGATGAAAGTTAATTTTATGTAAAAAGAGTAAATAATAATTTGATATGATTGGTAGTAAGAAATATGTGAGTTAATGAATCGTGAAATTTGTTGTAGGATGTGTAATAATGATTGGTATTTGATGGATTTTTGAAAAATGGGTAGAAGTGATTGGTGGGAGAAATAAATAAAATGAATGAATAGTGTATTTTTGAAAATTTTCATAAGCATTCACATTTTGGGGTAGGGGTGGCCACGATTTCCGGTTCCAAAACCACCACTTCAGTTTTCTCTAGAGTTGTCCTGGCCCGGCCCGACCCACCAGGCTTTTGGAAAAGATCGGGTCAGGCCAGCACGAGCCAAAATAGTAACCGGGCCGTTGATTTTGGGAGCCCAGTCCAGCCAATGGAAAATACACTAAAAGTGTCGGGCCGACCGGGCAAGCCCGTCGGGCTGGGTCAACTAGGCTGGGCTTTTGAGGCCCGACATTTTCTGGGCTTGGGATATTATAGCCCATCCCTTTATTGCCAGCGGTCGGACCAGCCGTGGCCGGGCCGGCCGAATTGCGCGCTCTAAGTTCCTCATTTTGGAGGGATCGGAACAAGAACCGTTGTCTCATGGTTCCAATTCCAAAACTGAAACCGACGGTTCTGGTTTGACACCCGATTCCTCTACGGTTCCAGTTCCGGTTTTAACCGAAACTGTTTGTTTATCTTTAGATAATTTTTTTATTATTTAAAAATGGTTTATCAATTTCAGTTACAAAAGAAATGGGAAATGAAGAAAAAGAGACTTGGACTTAATACTCAATTAAGTTTTGTATTTAATATTATAATAATATTAAATAGTCTATATATACTATTAAAGTATAGATGTATCAAATTTCACGTAGTTCACTAACAATATTTAGTTTAAATCGTGCCACATGTAGTTACGAATATAAAATATTACAATAAACATGTAACATTTCTTCTAACATATTTTAACCAAAAAAAATTAAAATCGTTGGTTTTAACCTTGGAACCGGCGATTTTAATTGCCGGTTTCACCATGGTTCCACATATGATTCTAACCGATGGTTAAAATCATCGATTCCACGGTTATTGAGACTAAGGAACGGGAACGAGAATTGACTTGGACGGTTCTGGTTCCAATTTTGGAACCATTGACCGGTCAACGGTTCCCAGAACCGTTGACCACAGTTCTGATTTCGGTTTGGAACCCAGTTTCGATTTCATTTGGCCACCCCTATTTTGGGGTAAAAAAATTTTCTCTAGCGGAACGAAAATAAAATTTTTTAGTAACCAATCGTTCAAAGAGGTGTCTACATTCAAATTTTAAATTCCTCAAAGTTAAGTAATTATATAATTCATAATATTAAAGTATCAAATAATAAAAGGTAAAAATACTTATAATAATTAGTTGTTCTATACTCATCTTCTTTTGGGTCAATTATTAGATGTTTAAATTTAATGATCCTTGACCTAGTGGTCAAATGTGATGTAACTCTTGGCCTCTCTTTGGAGAGGTCAAGGGTTTGAGCCCTTTGGGCACGATGATTGAACAATTAATATTGAGGGCTTAAAGCGTATTGTGAGAGACGTGATTGGGGGACAATTCCTTATTATATGGGGGCAATTCCTGAACTAGTCATATGGGAACATGGAACATAGTATCAAGAAAAATATTAGATGTTTAAATCTTTAAAAATCCATATCCCCTTTTTTTCTTTTTAAGAATGATTAAAACTACGTACAAACATATGGCCAAGCAACACAATACACAAATAGTCAAATACAACGAATAAATCCAGGATTTTGTGGGCCAATATACAGATACGAAATAAAGACGGCCAAGAAAAGAAAATAAAAAAATTCGTATGAAAAAAATAAAAATAGCACCAATCACATCTCAATTTTCTTTTTTTTTTTGATAAATATATTTTTCTACATAAACCTTATATTTTTTATACGGTCACCGAATTATTTTCAACATATAACCTATCATACTCTATTTCCATACTTGAAAATTGCATTATTGAGGAGCCATTAATCGTGATGAAGAAATAAGGGCTTGCCTGAAAATCTGTAATATGATAGCTACATCTCACCTAAGTTCTAAATATTGCACTTTGACATCCTCAAGGGCTACTTTGAACAATTTATACCCTTTTTTACTTGTTTTGTTCGAAGTAATTAAGTTGGTATTTGTCAAATTATTCTCAATCTTTTGTCCTATTTTGTGGTCTTACTAGTTCTCCTCCTATCCTAAATTCGTTATTCCTTTTTTAAAAAAAAATATTAAAGTAAGTTTCCTTTTTTCAATTTTTTTTTCCTTTTTTGGTTTGATAATAAGCATGCCCAAATTAAATCTCGGTCTTATCTGCCTATTTTGGTGACTACAATTGCAATTTTTCTGTCCTAAATTTATTGTTTTTATTTTTTGAAAGAATTTTCAAGAGAATGTTCTATCTATTTCTTTCTAAAATACGCAAAATTATCCCTCGTTCTCTTTCTTTTTTTTTTTTCTTTTTGTGTCGTTTTGGAATACGATCAATTGTAAAATTAGGTTGATGTACTAGTACTCTTTCTGTCCTAATTTTATTATGAGAAAATTACGCTAAACCCCCTATACTATTCGCGTTTTTACACGTTACCATATAAACTATGTTTTGTTACATTTTAGCATATGCTCTATGTAAATTTTTGCTCTTTGCCCTATATGAACAATTTTGCCGCTAAATTTTTGTTTTCGTAGAATAATAAAAATAGTTTATTATGATCATGAGGCCTACACATTATCATATTAAATTCATACACTGTTTCAACGAAATGTAGATATGTATTCTTAGTCGATTTTTGGATTTCTCTTCATGCGTACAATTTTACGACTGTTCTTTACACTCAACCTTAACAAGTATCGTAATGGTTCGTACTTACACGACAAAATAAGCAAAAAATTGCAACAAAAAAAATCATAGCTAGCTTTAGACATTAGCGACCAATCTTAAGTACTCGCCACTAACTAATTAAAAAATAAATTAATAATATAGTTTTAGTCAATTAGCGATGAAAATATTCGTTATTAACCAGGAATATTCAACTACATTCCAATCAAACAATTATGAATGTATGATATTATCTATTTTTTTTATACGGAAGCATGATGGGTTGGATATGATCGTAATGAACTGTTTTTTATTATTTTAAGAAAAATAAATTTTAGGGGTAAAATTGTCCATATAGGGTAAAGTGCAAAAAGCTACATAGTTCATATGACAAAGTGTAACTAAAAATAGTTTATATGGTAAAGTGTAAAAACGTGAATAGTACAAGGGGTTTAGTGTAATTTCATGTTTTATTAATCATAATTTTGTTTCTTTTTCTTTTTCCCAAAATGAGACTATATCTTCAATTTTTCCCCAAAGTTTTTCCTAGTCAAAATAATAATATTATTTCTCAATCATTATTTTTAATTAAGTCCAGTAATATATACATTCTATTAGTTTTGCAGTTCTAACGTAAAGAATGCATCCCTCAAAAAAAAAAAAAAAACGCAAAGAATGCATGAAACCAAATTTAATATTTTTAATCTAAAATTGCTCATGATAACGAGGTAATACCCTTAAATAATTATGCCAAGACATTGTCAATTGTCAAATGAATTAAATCATTAATGAATGAATTGAACTTTCAGCCGGCAATAAAATAGTAGATACATTTTGTAGGTAGCCTAGTGTGCGAAACTTTTGTGGTGAATTTGTAAAATCCAATTTTTATGGGGTAACAAGGTATAATTCTAAATTTGCTCGCCGCTTTTTCTAATGCATTTTTAATTAAAGGGTAATATTTCTTTTTTCACTAAAATAGAAATTTTAGAATTAAACAAAAAAGGGAAAAAAGAAAAAAGAAAGCTCAATTTCCGAGGAAATCAATCATTTTGCAGCTACTTTTTCATGCACAATCTTTTCTTCGTTCCGTCCTCCCCTCGAAAATTATTGTGGATCTTTATAAACATCTCAATCATTATTAGCCTATATAGAAATAAATAAAGAACTAGTTTTTTTTAATGAAATAACCTTGGAAAAGATTAAGAGAATTCAAATTGAAGTTTTCTCCTCAAGATGTTTCTCAAAGATTTGGAAAATTAATACTCAAATAATTAATGTGAACTGAAATTACATAATCCCAAGAATTATCTAAGGCTCCATTTAGATTGATAGATTTGAAGCTAAGAATTCCAAATACATAATAACAAATTCATTGAGGTTGTTTGGATGAAGTCATTCTATAATGGATTTCAAATTCTTTAAAGCTATTTTCAGAGTCATTATGGAGGATTTTAAATTTATCTTAGATGGAGTCATTTGAAATATTTCCCCCAAATTCTCTTCTCAAAACCAAATCCTCCAATCCAAATGAGACCCAAGTAATTTTGATAGGTCATAACTCCACCACAAAAGCTAATTTATGATAGTGGAGATTAGGGATGACAATGGGGCGGAGCAGGGTGACCCGCCACGGGTCGTGGGATGGGTCGCCCCCTATTGAAAATAATTTTATTTTTTTAAATATTTACATCTTCTATTTTATATTATTAATAACTTTTAATCTTATATTTTGTATTATAAATGCATATTATTTATAAAATTTGTCATTATATATGTTAAATAAAATACTAAACACATAAAACTATATTATTTTATATAATATACATGTAAAATATATATTAAATATATTAAAAAAATAAAAAAAATGGACGGGGCGAAGGAGGTACCCAGACTCGGCCCGCCCCCGCCATGGGTCACGGGGCGGGTCTTGATCGGGGCGGGTTGAATTGGTATCTCTAATGGAGGTTTAACCCCAACTTTAAGTATCAACTCACAATTGGGTGTGGATCTGATGTGGGATTGTATCATTGTCGTCCCCTTGACAAGTCGAACGTCCGCGGTCGGCTCTCACTCCGCAATCTTCTCGGCACCAGACCTTATTAATCACCAGGTAGCAGTGGCGTAGCCAACACACTATAACAGGGTGGGCCGATACACGAAAGTGAGGTGGGCCGTATAAAAAAAATCATATAAATTTTAATTAAATTTAATTTTCTTTCTAAAAATTTGCTTAGTAATTTTTTTTTTTTTAAAAAGGGGGCCAGGGCCCAGGTTGCCCCCCCCAACTACGCCATTGCCAGGTAGCCCTTTTCTACAGGGCACTGACTCTCAATGAAAGCACCAATGATAGGTCATTATGGCCAAGACCCTAACTTCACCACAAAAACTAGCTTATGAGTGGATGTTTGACCCCAACTTTAAATATCAATCCACAATTGCTTGTGGATCCCATGCGGTATCATACCAAATTTGCTGAAAAAATATAATCGAAATCGGCAAATCCCTTTTATCCTTATTATTTCGATAATAAATAATTTGAAACTTTTATGTTCTATATATTTTATATTACATATCACATATCGTTAATGAGGGTACAATTATTTTGAAAATCTACATAAAAAATATTTCGCATATAACACATATATAGTTTATAGAAACCTTTCAAAAAAAAAAAGTTTATAGAAAGCGTTTTTATAAAAATTGCAATAGATTATCCAGTTAAATTTTCCATATGTTTATTTTCATTTTTTTTAAGAAAATAGATTAATCATGACAGTGAAAATCAATGAAGGGCAATAATTTTTTTCTTGGCATAAAACAAACATTATGGTTAAAACCTTGTTATTTTCCCATGAAAATTAATAATATATGTTTTAGCAGTGAAAAATCCAAAGTATTTTGGCATTTCTGGCAACCAGTAATATGCAGAGGTTAATGGGAACAGCTGGCCAGCCATTTTCTATCTGACAAATAGAAAATAACCTTTTAATAATCCCACAAAAAACCATAAATTGTCGGCCTGCATTCTGTCATGGATAATCAGATTAATTTAATAATTATTATCATTGTAATAAGCGAGCAAATGTCAAAAAGCTGACAACTGGTTTGCTTTTCTTTATGAATAATCAGATGTCAAATGATATCATTAACAATTAACAATAGTTTTGTTCACTTGATTTGGGTTTTGACCCAGTATTTAATAAACCACACCTCTAATTGAATTAGTTTGATCTGACATAAAATTTGAGATACATATAAAATTAATTTGATCTGATCATTTTTAAATACAAATGATAATTTCAACCCTAATCGATGCGTTATTTAACAAGGAAACAAGATTCAACTTACATGTAATAGGACAGACCATCTCTTCTATATATTCTCAATATATTAAATTATGTCACACTTATAATAATAACATTATTCAATGTATATGGCAGTCAATCTAATCTCATCCGATGTACTAGAATATTAAATGAATCTGGAAAGGGATGTAATAAGGTCAAGTGTAATGCACAAATAACCATTCCAAGAAAAGTTTATAGGTAAAAATATTTTTTTGGTCCACTAAATGGATGACTTGAGATATTTAGTCCACACTTTTAAATTGTCGAAATTGGTCTATTAAGTGGCAAAATCCGGACATTTAGTCCAAGAACTGCTATTGCGAGTAATCTTGACATGCAATCATATAAGGATTTTTTTTTCTTTTTTTTTTCTTGTCTTAAATTATGAATTATTTTTGTTGATGTGGCATATTATGTGGCATTTTGGAGGAAAAAATATTATTTTTAATGTAAATTAGATAAATATATAATATAAATTATGAATGAAATGAAAATAATTTACATAATATATTTAAATTATTTATTAATTGAATAACACAAAATAATTTTAAAAAAAGTCAATGAGAAACAAGAATAAAGTTAATAAAATTTGAAATATTTTAATTGGATAAATATATTCAAAATTATAAATAAGAAAATTATTTAAATCATAAGTTAAAATTATTTTTTAATATTAGTATTTTTAAAATATTAGACATAAAATATAGAAAAAGATATTTAATTCAACTATAAATAAAAATATATTGTGGTAAAAAGAAAAATAAAAAACTATTTAATTATTACTCTTTAATTATAAAAAATGAAAAATATTATTTATCCAATAAAATATTATGATATGAAACTATTTTATTTTATAATTTTGAATATATTTATCTCATTAATAAATTTTGAATTTTATTAACATTATTCTTATTTTTCATCGACTTTTCTTTTAATTATTTTGTGTTTTTCAATTAATAAATAATTTAAGACAAGAAAAAATAGCAAAAACAAAGTTCCCAAAGATTACCTGCTATTGCAAGTTAACGGACTAAATATTTGAATTTTTACCACTTAATGTGGACTAAATCTCTTAAGTCATCTCACTTAGTGACTAAAAACATTTTTGCTAAAGTTTTTATGTCAACAAGGTCAAAGTGTAATATTGCACGAATAACCATTTCCGAAAAGTTAATATATATGGCAGGCACAAAAGTATATCAAATTTTTAAAAAATCTCATTCACCATTATTTGAAATCAAACAGGGATTTATGTTAAATAATGATTAAAAAGAAATCTATTCGAAAAATATTTATTATATTCCTTTGGGATAATTACAAAACCTACCCTAAGGTTTGAGATAATTACAACTAAACTCATAGAAGTTTCAAAATTACAAATAAAATTCTTGTTTTGTTTCCATCTTAAAATTTTCCTTTCATTAGAAAAATATTTCTCTGATTTTTTTTTTTAATTACCCCAATCCTTAATGATAGTTTTTATACGTAACCGATTCCTTTTGTACTATATCTGCCACATTCATTTATATCAAGTAACAAAGTTTCAAGAAAGGAAAAAGCCTTCTATAACACACACACACACACACACACAAATAAATTTTGCTTAGAGGCCCATCATCCATTATACAAATAAAACAAAGTGGTCAATTTTGCAGTAATAATCACACATCAGATTACTCCAACTATAATTACATACGGACAACAAATTCAACACACACACACCCGACACACATATATATGTATGTATAGTAATATGTCTTCACACACACACAGACACCAAAAAAAGTGTGAAACAGAGAGAGAGAGAAGGGATAGATAATTAATCATGGGGGAAGAATCTGGACAAGGGGTGGAAATCATGAAAGAGGAGAGCTTCAATGATAAAATAGTTAATCCGCCACCACCTCCACCACCTCCGGCGGCGGTGGCGCCGCCGCACTTTGTGTTGATTCATGGGATAGGTGGAGGGGCATGGTGCTGGTACAAAATAAAGTGCCTTATGGAGAATTGTGGGTACAAAGTTTCTTGTTTGGACCTTAAAGGTTGTGGCATGGATCACACTGACCCAAACACCATTCTTTCCTTCCATGATTACAATAAGCCCCTTCTTGATTTCCTATCATCCTTACATGACAATGAACAGGTAATTAATTATTTAACCCTTTTCACACACACACATGTGTGTGTGTTTTTTTTTTTTTGTGTGTGTATGTGTATGTCATCATGGTCGATCATGAATGTTTATGTTTGTGATCTGAATTTCATATGTTTTACACCAATTAATTGGTCCTGTAATTTAGGGTGGCCGGTGTCAAAACTGGTCATGTTCGTTTTACATTTTTAATATTTTTAAATTAGTCTTGTAATTAGGTATTAAAATTGCCCAATTGACACATGATTAGCACGTGATGCCCAAAATTGGACTTTTTTTTTTTCCTGACGATTATTGGGTGATTTGGCACCATTTCAACAACCCTTAATTCAATTTAAATGCATTGATACTCAATTTAATCACATCCCTCTGCATTACACCTTACACCCAAAAAACGCCGAAAATAAAAAAAAAGTTTCCTAAAATTGGGTCTCACATATGAGTTATTTGCCAATCTTTGATGGATTTGAACATTCTCGCGAATATAGGACTAAAATCGCTCTAAAATCGAGCGATTTTAATACGTATATGACTAAATTAAAAAATTAGAACGTACATCATCAATCTTGACACCACCCCTATGTTACATGACCAATTTGACAATTTTGCCCCTAACTAATTGAAACATAAGGGCATCTCCCTTGGAAGGGTTTTTCCATAGTTTTTTGTGTGTGTCACCCGCCACGTCAAAAGCGAAAACTACACCATCTTAAAAAATATTTTCCCACAATGATTAAACCTATTTACAACTTTTTAATGGTTCCACCATACAATTTACAAAATAATAAAAAAGTAAAAAAAAATCAATTTCAACCTATATCTCTACACATGGGCCCCACACCACCAACTTTTTGGCCCATTATCTCCCCCATGAACCGGTTTATAGCTACAAACCGGTGTTTCCCCAAAAACCCAAAATTACCCCTCACAATGGTAAGGATTTTTCATGGCACGATTTTTCGTGAGAAATCCCTTCAAAATCTTTACCATTGTAGTTGCCCTAAATGAGATGAAACATTTTAAGGAATAGAAATTTCGATGTGATATTTTTATACTAGCTTAAGCTAGGTATTTAATGTTTTTTGATGATGATTTATGCAGGTGATTTTGGTGGGACATAGTGCAGGGGGACTAAGTTTAAGTGATGCCATTCACAAGTTTGGAAAGAAGAAGATTAAGCTTGCTGTGTTTATTGCAGGCACTATGTTGAGGTCGGGGTTTGTGACAGACCAAGATATTAAAGATGTAAGTTTTTTTTTATTTAATTTAATTTTCTCCATCTACCTAATTATTGGTGTTTTGATTGGTACTAGGTAGATTTATGATGCCCCTCCTATTGATGAAAATGTTAGAAATGAATTTTCTAGCTTAGGTTAATTAACTAGTAAATAATTTGCATTTGTTCCATGCATTTGACTATAGTTATTTTTTTTAAACAATTAAGTTTTACCCCCAATGGTTGATCTAGTGGCCGTAGAGTTGCAATTGCAACATCAAGGTATTGGGTTCAAACCTTGACCAACAAGGAGTGAAGGATTGGGGTTGCCCCTCCTTCCCCAGATTAGGACCGTCCCTAGGAGGACGGATGTCCCATACTCGAAAGAAGTGTTGGGTCTATTGCCCCGACTGGTATGGGGATACTCTTGACTCTTGAGTAGAAAAAAAATTATAAATTTTATATTTCAATTCCTAACTTCATTGGATGTTCAATTGACTCTGAAGTCAAATCAAAATTGTACTTTTAATCTTTTAACTTTATTTACTATTTAGTTTTGTTTTTAACAATTTTTGATGTTATAAAAGTTTCAAATCACAACACACTACAAGACAAAAGTGATATAATACTGATAAAATATTAAGTTATAATTTCCAAATTATTACTAATATATATATATATTAAGTGATATTAATGTTTTGTAATTTGTAACAATAATATTTGTTACAAATTTAATACGAAAAACGGACAAAAAAACGCATTTAAATTGTTGATGTGATGTCTATAACGACTCATGTAAATATATATAGTTACATAATCATCATGGAATTTCTTTTTATTGTAATCAAATTGCTGTTATAAGATAGTTAGATTCATTGATTTTTAAATTTACATCAGTATTTTATTGCGCATTCCACCAATTTCCTTAAACTTATATTTGGTATATAAGTATACAATACATAAATCTAAAATATCACTTATTATCAGTACTTTAAATCATGTTTTTATTAACTCAATATATATTAGTGCACTTGAGCTCCATTTGGTTGAGGTTTATAGGTGTGATATCACACTTTCTTATTATTTTATTTCTATTATTTTGTTTGGGTCACGCATGAAAGGTCCTTGAAATGGGTGTGACCCGGTTATTTATCAAACCCTTTAGTTATTAGGTATCCCACCTCCTAGGTGGGATGTATAATCCAGCTCATTTTATTGCTTTTGGAAATTACTTAATTACCCTTAGGTGTCCACTGAAGTATGGTATAGGGGTAATATTGGAAAATCAATGGAACGTGAAGGGCACAAAGATATTATAGGCTTAAAAAAAACAACCAATTAATAAATCCACATATATCCCACGTCTTAATCCTTCAAACAAACAATATATTAAATATTAATATATCAATTGAATAAGGCCAAATAATATAATGGGAATTAATGAAGCTCATTACCATCATCCAACCAAACGGATTGAAGTAAACATAAAATGCCAAACAGGTGTAGTTAATAGATCACGTGTAAACCAAGTCCATGTAGATGATGACTTTGGTAAGGTAAAAAAGATAAGGTTTCAGCGATGGAGTCTTTGTCCTTATGTAGTTCAAATTTTACAAGATGAGATGTCTTTTGCTGCGATTGCTTGTGAAATTTTTTTTCTAAAATTTTTATTTTTGAGCAAGAAATTCTGAGATGTTGTGTGATTGTTTACGAAAAAAAATAGTTTTTTTTAAAGAAAATCTCATTTTTTATGTTATTAACTTACTTTTCTGGTCAACCATAATATTTATATCTCTCTTTTATTTAAATAAAGAATTTTGATAAGTTTTTAATTTATTACCATTTTTATAAATTTTCTTTTAATATTGATAACAAATGTATAAAATGAGACCCATATTGTCTATTTTTGGTTCAATTTTCATATATTTTGTTTTTTGCATTATATATGTTTACGCTATTATTTTTACACAAAAATTCACAAACAATCAACATCTCTAAATGTTCTCAGTCACACCAGAACAATTAGAGTTAGTCTCCTGTTAAACGGCCTAACGGTTAGACTGATCCACCTAGTGGATCTAGTAACCCACCCATGGATTTAGCGGCCCAACGGGAATATTGATACTTTTTAGAGGACATAGTAATACTTTTCAGTTGGACTACTAATACTTTTTATTAGAAAACTAATATTTTTAAGGGGAATTACTGAAAACCTTTCACGGGAATTTTTTAGGGAAACTACAAATACATTTGCAGAAACTACAAATATTTTTGACGGAAAAAACTAATACTTTTTAGGCGATTATTAAATATTTTCAAGTGAAACACATAATAATACTTTTCAGAGAGATAACTAATACTTTTCAAATGACTGTCCAATACAAAAATTAATACTTTCAAGTGGTATGTCTTAAGATTTTTAAATGGGATCGCTAATATTTTTCAAAAGGACTGTTAATACTGGTCCTACTAATAAAATAAAAACTTTTACCGGGTCAATTTTTGGGTTCCATCTAACGAATTTTGGCCCGTTAGACTGTCTGACAGGAGTTTTTGTCAAACAATTATACTTTTTTCTCTACACATCCAACTTTCACTTTTGAAAAGGTTTTCACCACGATTTATTCAGAAAATGAAAACGGACGGAATGAAAAGACAAACAATCACAACTTTTCACTTATTTCGAAGGTATTAAATATCAATATATATATCTTTTATAAATTACAATAATAATAACATTTACTTTTACCAAATGAAAAAAATAAAATTCTTTTTGGCTTTTTGCAATAAAAGATCCCGTCAAATCATGAAGAAAATAATACAAGGAAATATAATTGAATTGATGAAAAAAGGGGTATGGAATTATTGTCAAAGTTGGTTATGGGATGGGAAATAGGAATCAATTGTACATACGTCAGTGTGATGGGAACAACATTGGATGGTTCCTGAGTAAATGTTTACAACTGTCATCAATTTCGGGCCCTTTGTCCTTCGAATCTTATCCCATCCATCTTACCGTTTTCCCCAACCTGTGCACATGTTTTTGGCAACTTAATGTATTCTTGGATCATCATTTGAAATATTTTCTGTTGATAAAAGGGAGGAAATAACGGATGGGACCCATGATTTTTACAATTAATTAGGGACTGATGAGAGAATTCGGGTGGCAATTTCTAATATGATACGAACTTAACACGTTATAAGCGAGTTGGAGTTGAGATTTGTCAATTACGGTCAGAATTGGGTCAGACCCAAATAACATTTAATAAACATGTGGGCTTAGAGTTAATTTAAAATGACACGATTAACCCATATGACTCGATTATTTTGTTATCCTATTGCTTTTGCAATATTTTTTATTTATTGAATATGTTGTTAGCATAGTAATTGAATTTTGAAAAATTATCAAGTGTGTGCAAATATAATTTGTGGATTAAAATCAACTCGTACAAGCAATATAACTCATATAAATAGATGAGTTATTTAGATTTTTAGCATACACAGGTCATTTTCCGTCACTTCGAAAAACACGAATAATAAATATGTCGGATTAGAGTGAGAAATCTGACACAATAATTAAACGGTATATCGTTGACAAATTTGATACAAATGACACGATATGAGCCACACGGTGGGATGAATATATTTATATATTATTGACCAATAATGTTGACCAACTTATCAGATTTCTTTATATAATACTCTTTATATAGTACATTGGGGGTTGTAGAGGAGGTAAATATACGCACTCATAGATTGAAAATCGGGTCAATCGTCCTAACAACACAAGTTTCTACCACTGAGGTACAATGGCGATCCAATATATACAATACTCCATTTTAAATTTAATGTATTATACTAATTTCTGATTTATCACACATCCATATAAATTATTAAATAATAAACCAATCATTATCATATAAAAATATATAAATCCATTTAAGTTTGTAATCTTTTAAAATCTTAGACAATAAATTGAGAGTGTGTGTAGTTTATGTCTTGAATTTTTATTTTTATTTTCATTTTTTATACTTTCAGTATTTAATTTCTCCTCTTTTGTTATTGCTGAGAGTTCTAAACTACGGAAAGGGGATTTTCTCCAATTACTTGTCTCCATTTTGTATCGAAAAATAAAATAATTGCAGTAATGTTTAATTTTTTAATTATTTAATTTTCATGTTTTTAACAGGGAGTGCCAGACTTATCTGGGTTTGGAGAATTGAATGAGGTATTTGATATTGGGTTTGGTTTAGGACAAGATCATCCTCCAACTACTCTGATGGTTAAGAAGGAACTCCAAAGGAAGATCATTTACCAATTGTGCCCCCAAGAGGCAAGTTTCTTTACTTTTTATCCCCCTTAAATACCAAATCCATCAAAGAAATAAAAATGTCAATTAACTCTTTTTATAAATTATTACTAGTGAAATGAATGCTATATTCTACATTGTTAACCAATTATATGATAAAATTGAGTCTGAAAGATTTTTAGTTAGAAAGTTCAATAATTCGATATCAATCTTGTACTTCAATGGTAGAGACTTGTATTGTCAGGGCGATTAACCCGGTTCAATTTCATACGAGTGTGTGTCCCCTCCATATTCTAATGTTCCCCATTGTACTATAAAAAAAACCATCTATTATATCTACAACAGGAATGACGAACGATCAAGTAGGAAATCAATCACGCACCATCAATGAAATTTCTCTTATAAAATTCATTCGTTATGGA
Source organism: Rehmannia glutinosa (assembly GCA_016081115.2). Lineage (NCBI taxonomy): Eukaryota > Viridiplantae > Streptophyta > Magnoliopsida > Lamiales > Orobanchaceae > Rehmannia > Rehmannia glutinosa. The sequence goes on from CM071936.1 coordinate 103,977,878, forward strand.
TGGATGATACTTGTATACATTTGTATTCAGGATTCAACTTTAGCAACAATACTGTTAAGGCCGGGGCCGATCCAGGCATTAACAACAGCTCAATTTGAAGACACTGAGGATGCAGACAAGGTACCGAGAATATACATCAAAACGATGCAAGACAACGTTATCAAACCCGAACAACAAGATGCGATGATCAAGAAATGGCCGCCCTCTGATGTTTATATTTTGGAGAGTGATCACAGCCCTTTCTTCTCTGCTCCATTTTTGCTATTTGGTTTGTTAGTTAAGGCTGCAGTTTCTTTTGGATGTTGAAATTTACTATTTGCTCAAAACAAGAAAAAAAAAAGATAAATTGGTAGAAGAAAGATAACAATTGTTTGTAAAAGAAAATAAGCACTATATGAATTACATATTCATATAGATAGAAGTGAATCAGCCATGGGGTATTTATTATGTGCAGCAAAATTGGATTAAGCCTCATTTGGATTGAAAGTGTTAATTTGTATTTGGATGGAAGAATTTTGATTTGAAAAGAGAATTTAACTAGGAAAAGATTCTATCGAGCATGAATTTGAAACTCATCACAATAACTTCAAAAATAGCTCAAATTAAATAGGAGATCAAGGCCGATGTGCCTTGCCCTAGTGGTAAGGTAGAAACGTCGAGACTAGTAGATTTAAAGTTCGATCTCCACTGATAACATGTGAGTTGACTTTCCACATTTGAAATTGGTTTGATTTCTATTGAGTCTTATTTGGATTGTTGTAAGGTTATGGAGATTTTTAATATGTATTCTTTTAAAAAAAAGATTAGGATTTGAAATCTATTGTATTATGAGTAGTCATCAAATGGGTCGAGAGTGGGACGTGGTCTTTGGCTTGATAGGTCAAAGAAAAAATTAGACCAGGCTGGATTGCTATTTTAATTTTTAGGTCCAAAACCAACCCCAAATCATGAGAACACACATGAAATGTTCTGGCTCACTGGGTCGGTTCGACTTTTCGGGCCGAATATCGGTCCTAGGGATGAACACAGTTCTGAAACCACCGGTTCCGGTTCCAAAATTTTCATTTCCGGTTTCTCATTTTGGAGGAATCGAATCAGAGCTACCTCACGGTTCCGATTCCAAAACCAGAACCGATTGTTCCGAAACGGGGTTGGAACCCGGTTCTTCCATGGTTCTGGTTCCGGTTTAACCGGAACCGTTTATTTATCTTTTGATACTTTTTGATTTTTTTAAAAATATTTTATCAATTTCAGTTAAAAAAGGAAAAAGGAAGAAAAAGAGTTGGACTTAATATTCAATTAAGTTTTGTATTTAATATAAATAATAATATTAAAACTATGTATATATACTATTAGAGTATAGATGAATCAAAATTCACGTAGCTCGTTTACAACATTTGGTTTAAAACGTGTCTTATTTAATTAAAAATATAAAACATCATAATAAATAGGGGTCGAAATAGGCCATGCTACCCAACAAGAGCTTACGGCATGACCTACTTTCGGCCGCCTTAGCCTAGTCTATTTATTAGATACGCCAGGCCAATGCCTTTTAGTAAGCCAATTTAAATAGACCAGGTCTATCCCTCAACAACAACAAAAAAAAATAAACCAGGTCTAGGCTTTTAAAAAGGCCTTTAAGGCCTATAAATATAAAAAAATATTTTATATACTTTATTAATATTTTTTATTATTATATGATTATTTAATTATTATAATTGTTGAAATATATGGTTTTGTATACTTTTGATGGATTTTTAATAGGCCGAAGCCAAACTTATTTTTTAAACAAGCCAGACTTGGGCTGAAAAAAAGCGTATTATATTTAACAAGTCAGGCTTAACAATTTGTTGAAAACTTGTAGAGTTCGGGTCTTTAACAATTTTTAGATTTTTATTTGATAATTTAGAGTTTAGATTTTAAAATAATTTTCTCATCTTCGATCGATTCAATAAAGTTGAAGTATGATATTTACTATATTCTAAGTGTTTCATATTCAATCTCTGAGGAATACGACCTTAGTCGCTACTATCAGCTAGCTACATTGTACACTTGCAGTCTATTGGAGAGATTTTCACGATCAACTCATATGAGCAAATTCATCTCTCCAAATTGGACATGGTTCATATAATCTATATTGGGACATGGTTGTGATTGGACAACACAATAACCATAGTTCCATATATACTTTGAAAAGTATCATATATCTATATCTATATCTATATCTATACCTATTATGAAAGTGTGAATATGTTTTAAGGTTTCTTGAAATTTTGATTTGCCAAAAATATCCTCATGGTAAAGTTAGCTTTAAGGGTAATTAAGTAGTTTTTCATATTCATTTTGATTTTATTTGTTTAATAATATTGACAAGTGTCTCTTTATATTCCAAACCTTTCTTATATGATTTATTGCAATTTAAATTCTTAAAATAATTTAAATTTTTAGATAATATTTATTTTATATTATAATAGATATCGAGAGCTTTCCAACCATATGTCACAAGCATATATAAAATACTTTATATGAGAGAATTTAAGCAATTTAAAGTTGAGTGCTATGTAAAATACACATTCATAATATCTTTCTTTAATTTTCTAAATAATTAAATACATCAAAAAAGAACAAAGAGTATGAATTTACAACAAAATGAAGAGAAAAAATAAATAAAAAATAATTAATATTATTTTATTCAAAATAAATAGCAGGACAAAATACATTTTTTAAACTTCACTATTTGTTGAGAATATCCATACTATAATAAATTTATCATCTACCACACACTCTAAATTGTGAGATAATATTATTTTTGGTTGTAGTAAATGATACATTTTTTAGGTATGGGAACATGAAAATTCGCGACTATTGAAAATTTCAAGGAATTTTATGCTTTTCCCATAAAACATAATTAGTTTTTAAGATATATAAGTTAAATATAAATTTTTACTAAAATTTTGAATAAATACTATTTTGTTTCTAAGATCTATTCATTAATCTTTATGATGTTTTTTCCCGTAATAACGGATATACGGTTCAACATGATTTAGATTCAATTATTAGTTTATTTTATTCATGTATTCTTTCGATAAAAAAACTCGATCATTGTGACAATGTAAAGTTAAATTTGCAAAACAAATATATTATAAGTACATACTTTAGAATTTAAAAATAAAATAAACTTGGCTAAAAGTTATGTGTTTGAAATTAATGAAATGATATTTTAAATCTCAAAGTGAAGTGGATGAGATGAATAATATTTGTTTAATTTTTATCCACAACTGTATATTTATAATTTTTTTACTTTTTTAAGGGTTGGCATATATATCTCTATTGTAAAACTAAATAAATAAAAAATGAAAGAAAAATGATTTTACAGCAAAAATTACAATAACAATATAAAACAATTAATACTAAGAATTTTGAGGCTAAATTGAAAATTGAGAACTAATTTTTCTTTGACATTTATTTATGCACTCATTTTTTTTATGGATGTACCATTTGACCTTTCAAATCCTATAATTCAGATTTGTTTATCAATTTTAATAATATATCTATATTCTTTTAATTAAATAAGCCCAGTAAATATGATAATAAAAACATGAAATTAACTATAAAAGATACTTAAAAGGATAAAAATTTGTTCTCAAACTTAACAAAATGCAATTATAAATTATATTTTAATATGGAGGTATAGAGAACAAGAAAATATAATTTTTAACTCTAATTTTATTTTTCTTGGCATAATAAATTTTTAATTAATAGGATGAAATGTCTAACAAGTTTGGATAAAAAAAAAGAAAATAAGTCATTTTATTGTAGCAAAATATTTTATTTTTAAATTATAACTAAGAAGTCAATATGACATTTAAAAATCTTATTCTATTTTACATATCAGGAATTTTAATTTAGATTGAAATTATTTTTCTTATTTAGTCTTTCTATTTTATGGTAGTTTTTTTTTAATTATTACTTATATAGAGGTGTATTGGTTGAAAAAAACTGCATCAATAAATAGATTTTGATTTAAAAAACTAAAAACTAATATAATAAATTAAAATAGATTTAAATAAATACAGTTAAAATGGTATATATATATATATAGGATTTGGATCCGGTGAGTCCATATAATTTAAATAAGTACGTGAGACCAAATCTGGAGCGTTGACCTCTTCTTTTTAACGATGCAGATTTAATTAATTTTTATTTTAGTTAATATTTAATTAATAGTTGTTAAGGATAAATTGATAATTTTGTTTAAATATCAGCAAAAAACGGGAGTTATTTTTGGTAGTGCGCGTTCACATTCCGGATTTTTTGGGATTTGTTTGAAACCGTATCTCTGACCTTATCCGCTGTGAGAAATATGTTGCTTATTGAAGACAAATATGTTGCTTATTGAAGACAAATATGTTGCTTTTTTCGATATGTTTGAAATTCTATCTCTGAAATTCTCTCTTTCCTTTCACAAATAAACTTCCAATTAATATTGGTACATTATGCGATCTAAAATATGTTGCTTATTGAGAACAAATATATTGCTTATTTAGGCGACGATGTTGCAACCACAAACTATTCCCTTTGATTTGTCTTTTATATATATGTAATTTTGTTGCTTATTTATGTCAACTATGTTGCTTATCAAGGACAAATATGTTGCTTATTTAGGCAGACAATGTTGCTAAGTAAGTATGTTGTCTTTTTATGTGGATTGTATTGCTTATTGGAGACAATTATTTTGCTTATTTAAGAAGACAATATTGCTAAGATGGGTGCAAATCAGTTGATTTAAATAGGTCATGTGTCTTGTATATAAATATTTTTGTTGCTTTTTTATGTCAACCGTGTTGCTTATTGATGACAAATATGTTGCTTAGACATTGTATATTTGTTGCTTATAAATATTACGTAATTTTTCTATGGTTTTAGATGGTAAGATAATATTTATGATGTTATTTGTAACTTCCCTAATTTCATGGGATATGATTGATTTGTTTAAATTAATATACCCCATTATCAATTTAATTAGGTATTTTATATATTTTAAACATATTTATTATTAGTCATTAAATTTTTTGATCTGTGGTCCAGATTTGGTCTTACGTACTTACCTAAGATATTGGTCTCATATAACCATTCCCCTATATATATATATATATATACACTAAGAATGGTAGAAGAAATATTGAAGAAAAATCACTTACATATGTACATTTTAACATGTATGACAATACTTAGCTTTGCTTAAAACTTACATACACCCTTAATAAATTATGTAATTTTAGATAAAAAGATATGTATTATATTAATTAGGTATTGAAATAATCTAACTTAACAAAAACAAAAGTAATATAATATGGAAACAAGAATCAAACCTGAAAATTTAAAGAAGTATATATATATATATATATGCTAAGAAAAACTAAAAAAAAATAATAATTTGACATTTATATCATAAGTACATATTGTATAACATACATGTTGATATGCTAAACTTTTACTTAAAAAATATTGTATTAAGTTATGCACAATAAGTATAAAACTTACTTGATATTTGAATTTTAGGCGGCGACCACAACATTACATTTGAGTTAAAAAAAATTATCAAAAAGTTTATTTATGGATCAAAGTAATATATTCCTTCTTTTCAAAAATAAACATGATTTTGAAAATAAATTGTTCATTATAGTTTAAATATTACTTTCATTAATAAAAGTAATTGATTTTAGGCACCTTTAAATCTTGAGTCTCTTTGAAGATATAAGCAGTATACTTTAATTTTTATATATATAAAAAAATTATGATATTGATCTCACATTTTGTAGTGTACGTATATATATATATATATATATTATTAAAGTAATAATTTAAATTTTGGTCAGACGTTATTTTCATAGTTATGCATTTTAAAACATGTCCCTCTCTTTAACAATTTAATTTTTAAAATGTATATTTTTCAAGTGCAACCAGATGTTATCGTAATCTCAAATTAACAAAGATCCAAATAGCATTTTTCATGTTTTTCTTCTAAATTTTACTATGATGGGCATTCCATTTTTTAATCTTCTTTGCTTTTAACTTTTGTTCTTATTTTTTTCACATTATATTTTATTTTATTAAATAAAATTCTATCTATGAATAACAATATACATACATACAATTAATTAATAAAAAAGTTATGACGGAATATCAAGAGACAAAAAAGAACAATAATTTGAGTAAGATTTGAAAAGTTATATTAATTTATTCTCTTCTTTAGAGTTCAAAAGTAAAATTCTAAACATTCATATATAAAATTCTATATATGGATAATAGTTATCCTTTAATCAAATGCTCAAATGTATATATTGACATTCTTCAACATCAAATTCATCACTTGGTAAAACTGATTTAATATTAGGTCGAAGATTTAAATTTATGAAGATATTTATTTTTAACATTTTAAGCATTCAAATACATGCATTATACTTTTGTGAATTGTGCTGTAAATTTTATGCTACATTGAAAGATGCTCACCGACAAAGATAGAATGAATAAAATGAATTTTTTTATCCTTAAGACAATAAAAAGATAGCCTATCAATTTATATATGATGTTTTTTCTGATTTTACAACAACAACAAAAAACATAATAAATTGAGACCTATATTTTGTTCGAAAATGTCACATGCATAGAACATGATAACTAAAAAGTGAGGAGATTTTTTTGTTATGCCATTTTTATAAAAATGATATAGCTTAACCTATGTTTTACGGTTATTTGACACACTTCTGGATTATTATATTCTATATTCTATATTTTTGATGTAAAGCTCAGAATGATGGATTATACTTTGGATATGTTCCATTGAATGGATTTTTAGAATGTAAAGTGATTTTTTTGAAAGAAAACAACATAAAAGACGTAATTGAGGTTCTTCATATAATTTATTTCAATGTACTAATTAATAATTTTTACTGCTATTAAATTTGTCATTACTATATTGCATAACTAATTTTTGATACAAAAATTAATTAGAATAACAATTAGTCATATCAGCACACTCAATAATAAAAATTTATGTGGAAATAATAAATTTATGATGTCGTGCATGCTCTTAATGATAATAGAATAGAGCATAACTATTGTTAGACACTCAATAATTTTGATTTCTATGATGTAGTTCTGTCGTTTATTTGATATATAAATGTGACCATTCTTTCAAACTTAATCAATTTATTGATTGTTTTCAATTACAATTGATTAGTCTATTTATCTTCATTTCTGTTATATAAATAATTAATTTAATCATGGAGAACATGAGAAAAAATGGATAATGGTCGAGTGGTAAATACTTCCATCCCAGCTAGAGGTATGGGATTTGATTCCTATCATCCCTCCCCTCCCAAGATATGTACTTAAATATAAAAAAAGAACATGAATCAAAATATGTACGGGAGCTAAGCTTCTAAACATAAAGTAGAATTTTACTTCTTATCGTTCTTAACAAAAGAGGCACATGATGAATGAAAAACTGAATCTTGTAGTCAAATTGATTTAAAAGATAACACGCATTAGAAAATGGAATAAAAGAGAAATACATCCATACGTCAACCAATAATGCCTGAGCTAAAAGTGCATTAAAAATATTGCAAAAAAATCTCAAAACTAAGTATGAAGAAGAAGTAGACACTCAAAAAATAAACAAGATGCATTAATTTAAAACTCGTCTTGAATATATATTTTTTAAATTTTTATATAGATTACTCATCAGTTTTTTAATATTCATTGTACTTTGTTGAGCGATAATATCATTTAAGTATCATGTTTTTTAGTCCAAAATGTCTTAACCATATTTCACCGACAAATAAGGTTAAATTTAGTTTTTGCAAACTTCTTTTAAGATCAAACTACATGAATGACATTTATATATTATAAATAAAAAAAATAAAATAAAAATTGATTCTAATTTATAGATTTAATTTGAGTTAAATTAATAAAATTATTTGGTTCACGTGCAACACACGTTCACCTTACTAGTAATTAGAAAAGTATCAGTATTTTGCACTGGGATATGAAAAATAATAAAACATAACTGTGCATGTTAAAAGTATCAGAAATTGCCTTAAAAATGTCACGAATTCCTTAAAAAGTATCACGTTACAATATGATTGCTTTAAAAATTATCTCTAAAATAACGAGTATTTGGAGTTTTGGAACCAAACTCCTTGGCTTGAGAACAGTCAGACACATCGGTTGTCTTTTTTTTGCTCTTTTTCAAACTTTCTTCATCCTTTTTCTTCTTCCCTTCATAATAGATCGAGTAGTCGTATTAAATCTTGTAACATATAATTAAGATCTTGAATCTAAATCTTTATCTTCAATGTCTTTTATATCATCTTCATCACTAGAAACAACAACTACTGAATCCAAGTTTGCACCCACACAATGAATAAATTATTACATAAACATTCTTGTTTTTTTTTTAATATGTAAATATTAAAGTGTCAAAGTTCAACTTAAAAGTGTCATGTTTATTAAACAAAAGTATCAATGTTTTCGGATCAAGTATCACTTTTTATTTCAGAGATTTTAAAGTATCACAAAAGTATCATATTTAATATCACAGGTATCACTATAGGCAGTACAAGTATTATTTTTCACAACAAAAAGCATTTGTTATGAAACTAGAATGAGTACATTTTCTTCCTTCATCAATGACATGTATTCATCTTCATTCTTTATTGGAGAAATCCTCTTCTTAACCAATATTTTTGCTGAATATGATTCTTGAATATTAATAGAAACCCAAATCGCAGGGGGCATAAGTGTACATATTTTGCAGTGCAGTGGAAGGATGATGATGAAGTTTTATGCGGCCGCGACGATGGAGATTTGTGCAGGGGCGAAGAAGTTGCAGACTTTGTGGGAGAAGTTGTTTGAAGGGAACCGATTTGAGCTGATGGGGAAGACGATCTTGATGTATTGTGATATGAAAGGTGGAGTTGCGGGCCAAACTAGGTTTTTCGTTTTTTTATTAATTTACCCATTGCCAGCTGGATTGGGATTCGGATCCGGGCCATAGGATCCGTCTTATGGATTAGGATCCGTAAAACGGTCCTATAAGAGACCTACTCAAAAATATTTTTGCATGTACTTTTAATTGAACATGTGATTGGCACATGCCTTAAATCCGTAATTTATGCTCCAAATTTAATATAGTAATTTTCATACACGCGTCAACAATAGGTACAGTGGAATTAAAAGATATCCGTTCCGATATTTTTCTTGGGTACCTTACCTATTCAAATCTTTTTGTGTGCAGGAACAAGATATCAACATAATTCTAGCTTAAGGCCACAGGCATACATGACGCATAGACATATTTTGTGCATATATAAAGAAACAATAGAATATATGTATAAGCTAAACATTTCCTGCATAATTTTGAAAAAACCTAATTGGATAGTTAATAACCATATAAATAAAAATAATCAGTTAAAAAAAAAAGCATAATGATGCTTACACTAACTGAGCATGATCGATTGAACTGGACTTGGTAGATGTCATCCCAAATATCTTCATTCACACGGCTACTCTTAGAACCTAAAATAGATGATGCAAGATCATGAACAAGGTCTTGCATGTTGTAATGTGTTATATCGTCATATTCATCTCGCTCCACAACTTGTATTAAGGAGCTCTTTAAGAGACTATTAAAAAATTGGTTGCCATATCGCTTCTTTGGTCAGTTTGAAGAAATCCTTCTGCCATGATCCAAAGCTCAATCAATTCTTCTTTTTGGATGCGAACTCCTTTGGGAAATATTGAGCAGTATGCAAAACACTTCTTCAATGATGACGATGACAAATTATCAAAGCTCAGCTTTAATTATCTCCGAAATTTGAAAGCCATTACTTTTCAATAGAGAGCCATTCATCTTTAGACTTATCACACAACAATCCTCCTACAACTTTCGCTGCTAAAGGCACATCTTGACATCTTTTCACAATAATTTTTCCCATTACAACTCAAATGGTATATTTCCTACTCTGAAAGCTTCTGCTTTTATTATTGACCAGCAATTATCTTCTGACAAGTTTCTTAATTCATGAATAAGAAGTGTTTTAACAATTGAAGCAACCACTTTACTCCTTATCGTAACAATCATCCCATTTCCAGAGGCAGAAGTAATTCCCGACAAAATTATCCCATTTCTCCTCCTCCTCGTTCCAAACATCATCAAGGACAAGAAAATATCTTTTAGCTCCCAAAACTTTTTGAAGCTTTTCCAGAATAGTTTCTCTAGTTCGAAGTTCAACATTTTCTGTGTTTTCTCCGTGAGCTTTAATCAGTCAAGCAGAAATGGTAAATACCTGACAAATATGTAATGTACTTATTGAAGAAAATAATATATATGTATAATTATTATAATTGAACACTTCTCTTTTTTTTTTTTTTACACATTTGTTTCCTTCAACAAAAGAGGTGTATGTAATGAGCAAGTTGTTGCAATTTTTTTTTTTTTTTTGACAAAGACTTGGGTTAGACAGTCTAATGGATCTTTTCCATTAGACCGATCCAACTCGACCGAATTTTTTTTTGTAATTTCATGTACCGATGTCATTTTTGTAATATTTTGTGGCGATGCTATAAGATCTTCGGACTTGTGGTATTTTTAAAATATTAGAGCCCTTTAAAAGTATTAGTTTTCCTCTTAAAAGTATTAGTAGTACATCTGAAAAATATTTATAATACATCTGAAAAAGTATTAGTAATCACTTGAACAATATTTTTAGTAGTTTTCATGAAACGTATTGATGTTTTACCTTAAAAGTACTAGTAATCCACCTAAAATGTATTAATTGTCCCCTCGAAAAGTATTAGGCAATGACATAATATTAGACAACCCTCAAAAGTATTAGTTTTTCCCTTGAAAAGTATTAGCAATCTCTTGGAAAAGTATTAGTAACCCTTGAGCGCTTTTTTAGTAATCCTCATGAAAAATATTGGTTTTTTCCCGCAAAAATATGGTATTCCCTAAAACGTATTAATAATCTTATTGAAAAGTATTAGATTATTCGATTAAATGTATTTTAGCATCTCTCCGAAAAAGTATTAGTATCCCTCCTAAAAAGTATTAGCGGCCAACGGATGTTGTTATTCTCGGTGCTTTAGTGGTTGTCGCGGGTCAATAGGTGAATTGACCACATGCCGTATTTAGATCCGCTAATGGATGATATTTGAATTGCCTAACGAATTAGATCCGTTAGACAAACGATCGACGGAGATCTAGACTAACCCTTTTTTTTTATTACAAATACAGGGAGGTATGGGATGCTGGGAGTCGAACCCTTACTCCAGATCTCTGGTATGTGCTTGAGAGTTTTAACCACTCGACTGTTATCCGACAACAAATCTCTTGTTACAACTATGAAGCCACTTTCGTCGATGATTTAAGTTAATATAGAAGGGCAACATAAATTTATTGTTTTATTTTAGTGGAAATGTGTCAAATTGGCCATTTTCAACTTGAAAAGATTAAAAATGGCCATATTTTTCAAACACATCTTTTTTAGCCATTTTTGGGTGTGAAATGACATTCATACCCTTTAAGCATATTACACTAGGTCTTATACCTCTCTTTCTCCTTTTCACTTTTACTTTCACTTTCTCTCTTCAAATTTCAAAGACAAAATTTTCCGGCGAATTTCCGGCAACCCATTTTCCCGATCGGAATCTCGAAATAATGTAAGCATTTTGTTCTCTATCTCATTCTTTATTCATTTCACTATCGTATTTAATTTGAGATTGGGTGTAGAATAGATCTGAAAACCATAGACATGGGAAAAAAACTAGTTCGAAATAAGCTCGAACAACAGCCTGCAAATGTAACTCGATTCGAGTTACAGCTGACTCGAATCGAGTTACAACTGACTCGATTTGAGTTACAGCTAACTCGATTCGAGTCAGCTATAATTGTTACATGTTCTGATTTGATATTTTTTTTGTCTGTTTTTGTTGGTTTCAGATGGAGGATGATAAAGTGATAATTGTCCATAGTGATTTTTGGGATGGTAGTTTCTATAGGAATGGTGAAGAAGTACTCGTTTTTACGTCGTTGTGGACAATATCATATAGTGGGTTTGTGGATATATTGTTCATAACGTTGTAAATGGTGATCGGCGTTTGTGCGAATACAAATTACACTGTTTAATGCCAACTGAGGGTGGTTCTGAGGTTAAGTCTTTGATTATGTGTGAACGGGATCTTCGACGAGTAGCTGAGATTTTCAAAGATCCCCGAATATTTGTGACCTTGCAACCAAAAGATCATGAGATGGTGGGAACTTCGTACACCGGAAATAACAATAGCAATCCACATGGTTTTATGAACCTCATGGCTGCTCAATCATATTCATATGGTATCGACAGTCAATTTATGCCCTTAAATCCATATAATTCTCAGTACGGTATGAATTATTTACATGGTCCACCACAATGTATGCCAACCTATATGCAACATATTGCGCCTCAACCAACGTCTGTGCAACATGTAGTGCCCGATAATTGTCCAAGTAAATCTCCTATCTTGGAGCATCAACCGAGAATCAATAATAGTGATCATGTGGATGGTGATGCTGATGATGATGATGGTGGTGGTGGTGGTGGTGGTGGATTTAATGATGATTTTGGGCGGTATGATGATGTTGGGCGGTATGATGATTTCGGTGGTGGTGGCCATTATGATGACCAGGATTTTGTTGGTGATCAACATAACCAACAAGATGCACAATTTGTTCCAGATGACCGTGAAGGGAATGACAGTGACACATCCGATGAAGAAGATGACGATCCAGAGTACGACGTTGACAGTGAACTAGTCCGTCGATTGATTTATGATCATTTTGGATGGGAAAAAGATGATTATTTTGTTCCCAATGACCGTGAAGAGAATGATGTGAACAATGATATCATAAGAGACAATGACGAGCATGTTCTTCGGAATAGACGATTTCCAATCCATAAGGTACCTCCTGTTGATGCCAACGAAGTAGATAATGAGAACGCTGATACGGAGCTCCCAATGGTTAGGTCTATATATGCTTGGATGGCTCCTGAACGCCTTATCGATCCCGACCACGATTCCATTCCACAAGAACCACCTAACATTGAGCGTGATTTATTCAAAGGTGCAGTGCTTGAAAGCAAAGGAGAAATGGTAACAAAGTTGGGCTTCTACCATCTGCACCATCGTGTGGAGTATAGAATAACCCGGTCTTCGACTTCACGTTGTGAGGTCAAGCAGCAAACATAAAGGATGCATCTTCTTACTTCGTGCAAATGCTATCCAAGGAGGAAGTTGGAAGGTGACTAAATTCGAGCAACCTCATACATGTGAAGCCAACTTAAGTAGACATACTCTCGACAATTGCCTTCAAGATTATTGGAGCCCCGTTTTGCGCCAAAACTACTAAAGGAGGGACGATCCCTTAAACCTAGGGATATTATTGCTGTTTATGTTGAACATGGGATAGACATTTTGTACAACAAAGCACTAAAATCACAACATCTTGCGTCTGACTACATACACGGTGACCACTTGCGCCTTGGGGATCTTGCCTCGCATTCTTGTACATGTTAAAAAAGAGAACCACAGGTACCATTGCGCTACACGAGACTGATGACGATGATAGATTCAAGTATGTTTATATTGCTTTACATGCGTCAATTAAAGGATTCAGTGAGTGTTGTAGACATGTTATTGTTGTTGATGGCACACACCTAAAGCGCAAGTTTAAAGGTGTGTTGTTTGTTGCGGTTACAAAAGACGGTAATGAACAAGTGTTTCCACTAGCATTTGGTGTGGCTGATAAGGAGAAGAACAAGTCATGGGAATGGTTTATGAAGCAATTACGCAATACATATGGATGCCCTGAAAATATGCTCATTGTATCCGATCGTCATAAAAGTATTAAGAATGCAGTTGGCAGTGTATGTCCTGACGATGTGCATGGTATATACACATATCACTTGAGGCAAAATATCAGAAATTATCGAGGTCAAGTGGTGACCTTATACCAAAAGGCCGCGTACACTTATTCTCCTGAAAGATTCAAGAAGATAATGATCCTGATTCAAAATGCAAATGAAAAAGCCTACGAGGAGTTGGTTAGGGCTGGAACGAAAAGGTGGGCACGTGCACGTTGTCCAGTTAGACGCTATGGGTTCATGACATCGAATGCAAATGAGGGTTCTTAATGCTTTAGACTTGTCTGCAGTCGAGGAAATTGCCACTTTGTTCGTTGCTCGATTCTATTCAAAACCTCATTCAGAGTGGTTCCACGAGCGTCAAATTGCAAATTTCAAAACCCGAACAATGAAGTCACCACAGATACATTGAAGAGATTGACGGAAGACGGTGTGCTGGGCCGATAAGATGCACGTATCACCTGTTAGTAGCCTAATTTATTCTTTGAAGGATGGGGTGCGTTCTTTTGTTGTTGATTTGGCAAAGAGAACGTGTACTTGCCGAGTGTTTCAGCTTGATCTATTACCGTGTCCACATGCGATTAAGGCAATCAGGTATGTAGGTCCCAAGGGGTGTGAGTGTAAGGTTTAGAGGGGGGGTTGAATAAACCTTACCAAATTTTCACTTTTGGTCATTTTAAAAGTTCGAGTTGATACTACACAACCAGTGTCCTTGGTGGACAACCAATTTAGTTAATCAAGAGAGTTAGTCACTCAACGACTTCGGGATTGAGTTGATAGAATAACTCAAATTGTTAAGATCAATTAGCTCAAGCGTGGTTTGTTTTTCATTGAAGACTTAACACCCTTAAGTTTGGTTTAGTAATGATTTAATGCTTGGTTTTAGTACTTAGAGATTATCGGTTGGATAGCAAATATGTCGTGAGAATTAAACAAATAAGATGCGGAATTAAAGTCTTTGAAATGTAAATGACACGATAAGTTTTTATAGAGGTTCGAAGATGGGGTAATTCTTCTACTCCTCTCTTCTCCAACTCCCGGAGGAATCCACTAGGTATTGATCGGATACAAAGTGGTAATAATCCCGATACAAGTCTTGATCACACACGGTGACTTGATCCTTTGGGACTCGATCCGAGATGCCTTGATCACTCACCGGCTTCTCGTATGACTCGGCTTCTTCACAGGCAATTTGCGCTTGCTACTACTACATGACTCACTTGCTCAAGCTCTTTGGATTTGATCACGAAGCCCTCCAAAACTCGAGACTGGTTCGACCTTGAACCTTCCTACAATCCTTCGTGGAATGTAGACCCCTTGATTCTTCAACAATTTCCTCTTCAACCGATTGAAGTTATCTTTCCTTCACAGTGAGTGTTGGATTGACTTTCTTCGTAGTGTAGGCTTGAGGATTTAATCTTGAATGATTTGAGAATATCTTAGGTTACTGATTCAAATATTTGCTTGAATGTTCGTGGATCGATAACCTTGGTAATCTTCTCTCGTAGTCATTCCTCGGCCTTTATAGTGATCTTTCAAAAAATCTGCCCGTTGAAGAGATAGGCTTATTTTTGAAAGTCACTTGTGGTCGCTGGCTTGTCTTGTTGCGATCCTTGGAATTGCCACTTCCTCGTATGAATTGTTCTTGACTTTTCGAGTTCGACACGGTATAGTGCTTCCCATTGGTTCATTCCTTTGCACGCTTCTGGGGGTGAGCACTTCGAGAAAGGTAGCATGGAGGTATTACTTGTTTAAGTAATTCTCTTGATTTACGTACAACGGATCTCTTTCGATTATCTCGACTTGACATGCGTTTCCTTGCTTTCCCCAGGTGACTTAGAGTCACTTTCAATCATTGAATGACTCTTATGTCACTTCAACTTGAGACTTGGCTATCTTGAGTTGACTTGACTGATACTTTACTCACCATCATCTCACCGCACCTTGATCGAGTTCCGTCTTCTCTTCTTTGCCATACTCACTGTCTGCAGCGGAATCTTCCTTCTAGTCTCCATTGTCTTCTTGCATGTTTAGGCATAGTGACTTAACTCGGCTTGACCAGCCCTATTTGTTACAATGCGATTGACAACAAAAATGGGGTGCCAACTTCCTATTCTAAGTTTTACATGGCATTCATCAAAATCTAAACAATAAATTTCCCAATAATTTCCCCCTTTTTGATGATGCCAAAACTTAAAACATTCAAAATGTAAATAGCAAAGATACATACATATAGTGCATTCACAGGGAATGTATGCGTAAAATGAATCCTTTTATTGATCATAACATTCTTGTTCTTTTACACAACTGTTTACAAGGTGTATCAAAGCAAACATTTATGTCTACGCAAAAAATAGAGAATTTACAGATTTATTACAGAAGACTTACATAGTATGTATTTACATAGTAAAATACATGAAGGGGTGGACAACAACACTTCATCTCCTTCGCTGCCTCCTTCTTTCATCTTCTTCAGTTCTGTCATCTTCTGGTCTTCTTATCTTTTTCTCATCTTCAGCCGCCTTCTTCTTCTTTTCATATGCTTTCCTGCAGCTTCATCTCTTCTTAATCTCTCTTGTCTCTCTCTCCCATAGTTGAGTTTGTCTTTTATTTTCTTCTTCGATTCTTTTCACATACTCGGCATTGTTTTTAGCCATTTGCGATTGGCTACTTGGTCAAGACCACCCAAAGAGATCCCTCCTTTCTTGCCTGGATCTATGTACTCAATGTTTTTTGGGCGGAGGCCTAGGTCTCAAACCTCTTCCTCCACCACAGCGCTTCTTCCTTTTCCTCCTCCGGCGTGTATTGTACTGGGGTCTTTTTCTTTCCGGTTGAGTGGCGCCAGAGCGATCGCCCAGAGTCTGCTCAGCTGTCGCTTCTTCACATAACGTGAGACCCTTTTCCCGAGATACAAGTCCCGGCTTGAGCCATAGACATGTTTGCGAAGTATCCTTCGGATGCGGCGTTTTAAATTCATCAACGATCGTGGCTCGGTCCCGACATCCGAGATGGCATAAGTGTCTCTCGCTTTGGAATGCCTCCATGTTGTTTCAAGATGTCCATAACTCGGGCATTCAACCTTCCTTCCACTTCCTCCATCCATGCTTCAACTGTTTTCTCTTCTCGGCCATAGATGCGGCAGAGTGTTGGAGTGGCAGAGTCACTGGGAGTTTCTTTGAGATAATATCACCATGTGACAAGACCTTGTTGGGGGTTTGTGCAATCATCAATGTCATATCTTCCGATCCTTCCCCCTCAACTCGACTTTCCTTTCTTTTATTTTGACACTTCCTCACCGTTTTTTCCTTTGCAAAATTTCTCTTCCTTTTCAACATCGAACTCTTGACGCTTTTAGGTATTCCTCTTTCCCCTTTTTGGCATCATCAAAGGAGAGAGGAACCCCGGAAACATACTTGCAAAGGAAATCGAGCCTGCGATGGCCGGAGTTCTCGCCTCGAGTCTCGCTGGGGTATGCGGCGCGAAATTCGAGCGAGTAGCGTTGGACTCTGTTTGAAATTAGCTTCATCTCCATGAGAAGGCTGAATTTTCTATCCATGTTTTCTTCCATACACCGGAGATCACTCTTATTTTGCTCACGCAGCCACTTTATCTCAAGATGTGTGAGCTTCATGCATGTGCTCAATGTGTTCTCTCAATTTCGTCTTTGCATCGACATTCTCGGCTCTCCATGCCAACAACTTGTTGAACAATGTCTGAAGTATCTAGCTTATTCTACACGCATTGTTTGCTTCTAGGGGTGTCAATATGGGTTGGAGTCCGGGTTCGTGGGTCCGGGTTCGCGGGTTGGCGTGTCGCGCTGACCCGGACCCGACCTGTTAATTATTCGTGTCGAATATCGAACCCGGACACTGACACCTTATTTCACAGTAAACCGAACCCGACCCATTTAACCCATTTAATAAAATTATTTTAATATTCATTAAATATTTTTAATCAAGAAATTTATTTTTTTCAAAATCAATCACTATCTCACGATATTCGATCAATAAATTTCAAAATCAATCACTATCTCACGCTATTCGATCAATAAACAATATTACAATTCACAACAAACAGAAAGAAATAAGATAATTGCATAAATAGCATACCATACTAATTATATTTTGAGAATAATATTCAAAAAGAAATGCATAATAATAACAAATACATAATTAAGGAGGTTTTATCATTTGAGTTTTAAAGATATGTCTTGTTTTTTTTTTCTTACAATTAGTTATTTACTTATTTTTTTTAAATTCACAAACGGGTTAGACGGGTTAAACAGGTCATAGTAGGTTGACCCGGACCCGACCTATTTAATTGGCAGGTTAGTCGGGTCCGACCCAATTTCGACCCGGACCCACGAAGCTTGGACCAATACCCATTAATTTCGTGTTAGGTTCGTGTCGGGTTTGCGTGTCGGGTCCTAAATTGACACCCCTATTTGCTGCTGTTGCCACCATTCCCGATTCTCGACTACTATGCCTCTCAAGTCGGCGATCGAGTTGGCATCTCTCATTGTCCGATCTCATGTCCATCGAGGCCTGGTGCCTCTCCATCCGTTCAATTTCGCAAATAATGCTTTGAACACTTCCCGAACTTCACCAATTTCCTCTGTTCAAGCGTCAAAATCATAAGCGGTGGAATGATGGTATCGATGGAATGACATGATCCGCAGTGGAAGCCGCAAGATCGTTTTACGACTCGTCAAGGAGGTCGGTACCTCCAGAGAAAAGGAAATTATTCTACAAAGGAATCATCACGCCAACCGGGATTTGTTCAATGATGAGAGGGGCGCGTGAAGTTCCTTGTGGAGTCGAACTGCTGCTGCGGCTTGGTGAGCTTGCGCGAGTGGACTCTATTACAACCGGGGTCTTTTGTGAAGTGGACCCGACTTGCGAGCCTCAATTGTCTCAACAAACTTCGCCGTCGGTCTCACTGGTTTTTCCAATTGAGTTGGTAGTCCTCGGCCTTATCGAAGCGTCAACGGACGATGATGAGATTTCCATGGGTGGCTCATCATCAAAATTGAAAGTTTGACGAGTAGTCTTGAGGTCGACTTGCTCGTGGTTGGAACATCCTTAGTCGAGTCTTTTGGATCGATCCACCGGGGATGACTCGGCTTCATCGTCTTTTTTCAATCCCGGAAAAGTTACATCGATTATCCTGGGAGTCGTGAAGTGCGTTAATCTCTTTTTCGGATGGATCAATGATAGCGGGAGGGATGTTCTCTACTTGACTTCTTTACCCCGGAAGTCTCAACCTCCGTTGGCGTTCATTACCTCCCGTAGTCTCAAGCTGCAAATGAGGCCTTGGACCTCCTTTTACGATGTCGGTGTCTTAGGGTCTTCGTGGTGGCATCCATTGGAGTCTCAACCCCATGGATTGCACTTTCGGCCCCAGTGTGAACTCCCGTGGTCATTCCTTCCTCGTGCCTCGATCGCATCGCCCGCCATTAGCCTTCGTGAGCGGTTGGCACCTCGGATGAGACAGTCTCAATCGCCTCGAGCTTCGTTGATCGCAACTTGCTGTGTATTTTGTGTTTGTACTTTCTCCACTTCGCCTCCTAGATTCGTTGTGGAGTCATCTGCAAACATCCTCCGACCTTTTGCTGCAGCGGTGGAGGAGTTTCCCCCTCACCGGGCGCATCACCGAGTGACTTGGAATGGGGTCACTCGTCTCCAAACTCCCTACTTTCTTTCTCGAGTGTTCAGCCGTTGGGGCGGTGGTAAGACACCTTCATTAGGGGTTGGCTCGACTGGGGTCCCCACTAACCCTGTTTCATCGCCATTTCCTTAATTCCTTCTTCCGAGTGAGTCGGGGAAGTGTTGGCGGCAAACAATCGTGGCAATATCTTTGCGCACCACTCCCATTGGGTCGATTTCAGTGTGTTTGGAGGACTCTCCAGTCCCTCCATCATTCTCTTCTCATGAAGAATTCGATTCATGCATTGCTTGCTGCATTTGCAACTCTTCGTGGCGGCAAAGAAGCCAGGTCCGATCCTCATCACTTTCGATAGGATGTCGAGGTGAGGATGTGTATGTTCTGTGGTGCCGGTGAGAGGGCGGATCTTGGCCTTCTCTCGTGCCTCGGCTTCCTCTGCCGCTCTCCTTCTCCTTGTCCTTGAAGATCCGGGAAGATGTCTCATGCGATTTCTTCATCCGATCTTTGATCACAGTGGTCGATCCAAGAAAATTCAACATTCCTCTTTTCTTCGCCGATAAACTCAGCCGTTGGAACTGCTTTCCTGGATCGACTCAATTTCCACTTCATCCACTCTCATGAGACGATTTTGGATGTCCGGATAAGGTGGGGATAGGATCATCACATCATCATCTCTTTCGACTTCTTTTCTTGTGTCTCACTGTTCAACTACAAACTGGTCTTGGGTCTTGATTCTCTGTGATCGCCTTGGGAGACTTGGTTGTTTCATCAATAATATCCGGAGACTCTACTTCTCCAAAGCCTCCCAGATCTCGGTATCATTGCGGTGGTGGTGACTCGGCTGTTTTTCAAGTTCGGATTGCTTGATGATTCTTCTTCGTCTCTTGGTTCATACCGGGGATTTACAGTTCGGAGAGAGTGTTTTCCGAGTCCTGGGTGGCGGGGGCCGATCTTTGGGTGTTTTCTTCGAGGAGCGGGCCGTCTTGGCTTATCATTTCTCCTCTTTTTGACGACCGGAGAAGGTATTTGAGATTCCTTCTCGGCCACGGCTAGCTTCTTTGAGGGGCGGGAGACACGGCTGCGGGCGGGTGACTCGACTGCGGGCGGGGAGCAAGTTTGTTTTTCTTTCTTTGCAGAGTAGCGAGTCTTCTTAGCACTGCAGGGCAACTTTCTTCTTTGGTGGAGAGGAAACAATCGTATCTTCGAGGTCGCTTGATTCCCCTCACTTGTATCAGCTCTTTTGGCGTAGGCTCTCTTACATGCGCGCTGAGAGGTTTGATCTCAACATCCTCTTGTTTACATGGAACGTCTTACCATGTCGAAGAGGACTCCTTTCACCTCCATCACCGCCAATCACCAGGACATATCCCGGGATCCTCCAAATGCACCATCCTCCTTGAAGGATTTGTTCCCTACATTCGGCGAGTCTGCTGTAGACAAACTCAGCCAGTTTATTTTCCTTTCTTCAATGATCGCACCATTACGATCAACTTCGTTTTGATGATTGGTCAAAGTGCCAAATTTGATGTCTATGCATTTGGCAACTATGTCCAACACTTGTGGTAGTCCTCCTTCAAGACCTCTTGTTTCTTTGTGTAGACTATTTTATCAAAGATAGTCGGTTTGGCTATTTCCCTCCGGAGCGGCGGTGTCTACATCGCCGTTGATTTCTCGATGCTCCTTCCGTCGGTAGTGAGCGGTGTTCACCAAATCCTTGACAGAGATGGTGAACTTCTTTCCGTGAATGATGATTTTATCCCTTCATCGTGAATCTCGGTGTTCACGTAGAGAATGCGCGACCTCCTCCACGTAGGTCATTGAGAACTCCATCGTTAGAAATGGTTTTAGCCCGATTTTTCGAGTTTTTCAGCGATTTTCTTTATGAGGCGTCATCGGACCCCTGTTTGACCATGCCCTCGAAATCCACATCGACCTGTGTGGATTTGCTTTCCTAGCTTGACAAAATTATAGGTTGATGCCATTTTTCAGATTTCACCGAAAAGAAACTTAGAAATTGATTTGAATATTGACAGGTTTTGAGAGAATTTTGCCTTTGCGCTTTCGAGATAGAAATGAAACGTTTTGGTATTATGTGAGAGAGAGCGGACGAAAATGGTTTAAGTATGGTTTCGAAAGGACGCGTGCGGGTGGTTTTGAAATGTGATCAAAATCAATGGCTTAGATTTTGCACGCCGATTAGCATTTAATGTCTCGAATTTAATGCGGCAAAGATTTATATCCAATCATAAGCTTGGTATGCGACTTTTTGTCTGTACACATCATCATTATGCTGACGTCATTCTTAAAAACATTCCCGCTTAGTAAAAATGATCGTTTTTGTCACTCTGCTCATAAATGACTCAGCTTATCCTTTAGTTGATTTAACTCTTCTGGTCACAATTCTCTCAATGACTCACCGTCACTAATTCGGTATAGTTGTCTTTTCCGACATGGTGATTCATTTAGTGATTTTGAGAATTCATCCTTTTTCTCTTTTTGTGTTTCATTTCCTTTCTTTGAGTCTTAAGTGTCACTCACTCAATTAACCCTAACTCATGCTTGAGTTCTTCAAATCTTGACTCACATAATGGTTTTGTGAATATGTCACCAACCTGTTTATCGGTTGAGATATATTCCAATATGATGTCCTTCTTTTCAACATGATCTCTTATGAAGTGATATCGACATCGATATGCTTTGTTCTTGAGTGCAACACAGATTACGAGTGATTGCAATTGCACTTGTGTTATCACACATGATTGGAATTTCCTTTTCTTCAACTTCATAGTCTCTCACCCGCCTCATCCATAGGATTTGGGCACAAACAAATACCGCAAAGAATGTATTCTCCTTCACCAGAGGTGGCTATTGAATTTTGCTTTTTTGCTAAACCAGAAATTAGCCTTTTTCAAGCATTTGACATGTGCCTGAGGTGCTCTTCCTTCGTCAACTCGCATCCGGCAAAGATAGTCAGAGTCCGAATAGCCAATTAGCTTGAATCCACCTTCCTTTGGATACCATAAGCCAACTTCTTGGCTTCCTTTCAAATATCTCAAAATCCTCTTAGTCAAATCATATGGCTATCTTTTTGGAGCAGATTGAAATCTTGCACATACACCAACAACAAAGGTGATGTCCGCCTGGCTTGGTGTGAGATAAAGCAATGATCCAATAAGTGCTCTATATCTTCTTTGATCTACAGGCTTGCCATCCGTGCATCCATGTCCATTTTGATGATGTATTCATTGGTATTTTCACGAGAAGACTTCTCCTCCATACCAAATTTCTTCATTAAATCTCTTGTGTATTTTGTTTGACTTATGAAGGTTCCATCCTTCACTTGTTTTACTTGGAGTCCAAGGAAGAATGTCGCTCTCTCCCATCATGCTCATTTCAAATTTGCTTTGCATGAGGTTTGAAAATTTTTCACATAGCTCTTTGTTTGTGGATCCAAAAATGATGTCATCCACATATATTTGAACAAGCAGTATACTCTTCTTGTCTTGAATTCTGAAAAGTGTTCTATCTACTTTTCATTTTGTGAATCCATTCTCGATTAGGAATTGTGACAAAGTATCATACCATGCTCTGGTGCCTGTTTCAATCCATACGAGCTTTCTTGAGTTTGTATACCTTATCTCCAAGAGTCTTCTCGCTCAAATCCTGGAGGTTGTTCAACATACACTTCTTCTTCCAATAAACCTTTTAGGAAGGCACTTTTTACATCCATCTGATATACAATAAAATTCTTGTGAGCTGCATAGGCAAGAAACATCCTTATAGCTTCCAATCTTGCTACAGGAGCAAATGTTTCATCAAAATCTATTTCTTCTTCTTGGCAATATCCTTTGGCTACTAGTCTTGCTTTGTTTCTTACCACGTAACCCTCCTCGTTCATCTTGTTTACGAACACCCATTTAGTACCAATAACATTTTGATGGGTGGGTCTTTGAACCAATTCCCATACTTTATTTCTTTCAAACTGATTCATCTCTTCTTGCATAGCTTGAATCCAATGTGTGTCATCCAATGCTTGTAACACATCTTTAGGCTCTATTTGTGAGATAAAGCATGTGAACATGGCTTCTTGTTGAGTTTTGGATCTTGTTTTGACGCCTTCTCTTATATCTCCAATGACAAGTTCTCGTGGATGGTCTTTCACCATCTTACATCGAGGTTGAAGTAAGTTAGCCGGATTCGATCGTCTAGCACCGTGTTGCTTTGATCGCTCTCTCGCAATCACTTAGCCGCAAATTTTCCAAAGATTTTATGAGACTCGGCTATCTCATCTTCATCCGAGTTTATAATTCCAAATTGACTTGACAAAGATAGGGACTCTTACGTATGGTTGGATGATTCAAATATCACCGACTATTCAATGTCTTCTCCATTTACATTTGGCTCATCGAATACCACATGAATGGATTCCTCCGCAACCATAGTCCTTTTGTTGAGTACTCTGTAGGCTTTGCTTTCACCGAGTATCCCAAGAAGATACCTTCATCGCCTTTAGCATCGAAAGCCTTTAGATTGTCTTTGCCATTGTTTTGACGAAGCATTTACATCCAAATATTCTAAAATATGCAACATTTGGTTTTCTCCTGTCCCAAATCTCATAGGAGTCTTTGTCACCGTCTGTTTATCATACATCTATTTTGAGTGTAGCAAGTCATGTTGATTGCTTCCGCCCAAAATCTTTTTGGTAACCCCGCTTGACTAACATGGTCCTTCTTTGCTTCTTTGAGAGTTCTATTCCTTCTTTCTCGCAACTCCATTCTCACGCGGAGTCCTTGCTGCAGATAATCCATGACCAATGCCATTTTCAATACAATATTGAGTTATTATACCATTGACAAAATCAGTTCCTCTGTCGATCTTATCTTGATAATGGTTTGGCTCTTCTCATTTTGAATCCTCTTCATCACCGTGGTAGTTTCGTAGAGAGTTTATTTCTTCTTACACATGAATATTGTCCATGTATATCTTGAGTAGTCATCTACTACCACCAAGGTATATTTCTTCCCACTTATGCTAGCAGGTTCAATCGGACCAAATAGATCCATATGTAGCGGTGCAATATCCTTGTTGAAGATGGGCGTCTTTTCTTTGAATGATGATCGATTTGTTTTCCCTTCGACATCGTCACATATATTTTCCTTCTTGTATAATCGAGTCCGGAAGTCCTTCCACAAGATTACTTCAGCTCAAGCTTGTTAATCGTTTTGAAATTCAGGTGACTCAGCTTTTTGTGCCACAACCAACTTGATTTAGTTTGTGCTCTTTGCTAATAGACAGTCTTTGGGTGTAGCGGTTGACCAATCTACTACATACATGTTCCTTTGTCGCATCCTTGCAACACAACTTCATTTGATTCAATATCCTTGATTTGGCATATACCCATGTTAAATCCAACATTATAGCCCTTGTCACGAGTTGGTCGATGCTTAGCAAGTTGAAGTTGAGTCCTTCAACATATGCAACATCCGTGATTTCTAATCCGTTCTTCTTGATGGATCCAATGCCTCTTATTTCTCCCCGGAGCTTCATTTCCTCCAAATATGACTTTTGCTCATTTAACTTCCTTGAACTTTGACAGATTTTTCTTATTTCTGTCATATGTCCTGAACAACCACTATCCATGTACCAGGTTCCTTGGCACTCACTGCTCCTTGAACCCGCAATCAAGGAAATTAAGTTTTAGGTACCCATACTTGTCCGGTCCCGAGGGGTTAGTATTGTAAGATGATCCAACCAGCCTATAGCCAAATGATCTCGCTCTAAGGGGTTGCCATCTATTAGTGGCATAATCATAATTAATTTTGGCAAATTGCTTGGGGATTCTAGGTTCATACAAATGTCTCTTTTGTCTGTATGCTGTATATGTGTTTTTAGCAATTGCCTTCTTTGGGTAATTGTGGTGTCTCTGAGTGTAGTGCCTAGGTGCATATGTGTCTTGATGAAAGCTCTTATACTTTTGGAATGGTCTTTCTTGAGTTCTGGCATTTGCCATTTGGGCTTATATTCCATAAGTTTATCTTTGATAGTTCACATCGTTCCAATCAGCTTGGCTTGGATATTTTCTACCATTCCCATCATATGTGTTTCTTTTATAGAACTTTTGAGGTTTTTGGTAGCTCTGTTTCTTCTTTCTGAGTAATTCTGTTTGGAGTTTGGCTTGAGAACTTGGTGAATTTCTTCTCACCGTCCTCTCAACGCGCCTAACTGGTTGTTTTCCTTTTCCTTTATAACCAAGGCCAGTTTGCTTGTAATTGTGCTTTGGAGTGAATGTGTGTGCACCATTTGGAGTTTTGGATTTTGAGATACTTCATTGCTTGAAGATCCTTTTTCCAAAATTACCTTTGGAGTTTGACATAGCACGAGAGAATTAAATCCTAAGCCTGTTGTCTTGTCTCCACATTCTCTTTGACTCATAATAAGATCATCCAATGATTTAGATGCCTTAGTGAATGAGAAAATCACATTTTTGAGGTCATTCTCCCTCTTTTCTATAGCAAACTATTTCTCGCTATTAGCTTGGCATTTTCAAATTTTTAAACTTTTATTCTCATCGGCTATTTGACTTAGAGTACTCAGCTCCTTAGTCACCGTGAGTTCCGACTCTTGAGTAGACTGTTTTTCTCATTTAGTAGTGTGTGTGAGGATTTAATGTGTTCAAAATCTTTCATCATTTTGCCATAGAATCATAAAGATCAGTGGGTGATGAAGTGCGTGTGTCACAGTCACTATCACTAGAATCTGAGTTTGATGAGTTAGAGTGTACCTCATCATCTTGGTCGAGGTAGATCTTGTTCTTTGGCCATTAAACAGATCGAGCTTCTTCTTCGAGTCACTTGAGTAGTCGGCTTCACCGCTTTGCTCTCGAATCACCGTCTCTCTTGACTTGGTTTGTCTCGTGATCTCTGCAGCCAACATTGCCTTTTTCTTTTCTTTGTCTTCTTTCTCTCAAGACCTTTCTTTCTTCTTCATTCCTGTATTTGTTGACTACGGGATATGGACAATCAATGGCATAGTGACCTGGTTGCCTACGGTTCCAACATAGATATTCAACCTTTTGATCGACTCTTTCCATTCTTGGATTGCCACTTTGATATTCACTTTTTGATGATCCGTTCTCTTGGTTGGCCTATCTTCCCTTGACTTGGAGGAGCCGAGTGTCTTCCGGAAGATTCTCCTTGCCTCTCTTGTAGTTCTTATTGATGAACTTGTTGAACCTTTTAACCATCGTGGCTATTTCTTCCGGATCAATGACTTCTTTGACCTCGGCTCTCTTTACATCCTTAACAATTAGAGCAGTTGTTTTGGGTACAAAATTGTCTCTTCCTCGATCTTTTCTTCTCGGCTCAAATTGTAGGCTTTGAGATCCGAGAATAGTTCATGGTTGGAGGTCTTCGATAGGTCCATGGAATGTCTCAGTGCCATGACCTTCATTTCCCATTCAAATTTGAGACTTTTTAGGATCTTCATACACATTTCCTTCTCGTGTATATTCCTTTCCAAGTGCGAGATAGCTCGTTGGTGATTTATGTGAACCGAGCATCCAGTTGATCCAGGTTTTCTCCTGTGATCATTTTGAAATTCTCAAATTTTTGTACAGACCTACCGATAATTTATTTTCCTTGATTTGCTCACGAGCCTTCACAAATCAATGTTAGCTTGTCCTGATTTCTTTAGCCGTTTTGCATGATTTGACTTTATTGAACATGGCTTTATCCAAGGTTTTGTAAAGGATGTCCTTGGCTACATTGTCCAGGTTGTATCTTTTTCTGTCATCATTTGTCCATTCATTCTTGGTTTTTCAACCATAGTGGTCTAGGGGCAACATCCTTTCACCTTCAAATTTGTAGCTCTTCTTACAAACTGTGTTTATTTTTAAGATTTGCAAAGTGGCCCATCCTCTATCACTATCCACATCTCATCATGTAATGCTTTGATAGATGAGCCCGCATACGAATTTTCCAATCATCAAATTCTTCAATAGTGAACATAGGGATGCGTGTCAAATTTGCTTCCATGATAATAACTTTTAATGATAAAAAGGAGTTTCAAAGCTTAAGTACTAAAACAGACTTTGAAAAGTTTGGAGATCTAGTTCAAGAACTGTCATGGAAGGCTCAATGAACCAACCGCTCCGATACCACTTGTAGGTCCCAAGGGGTGTGAGTGTAAGGTTTAGAAGGGGGTTGAATAAACCTTACCAAATTTTCACTTTTGGTCCTTTTAAAAGTTCGAGTTGATACTACACGGTTATTTGTGTCCTTGGTGGACAACCAATTTAGTTAATCAAGAGTTAGTCACTCAACAGACTCGACCGAGTTGTTGATAGAATAACTCAAATTGTTAAGACCGAATTAGCTCAACCGTGGTTTGTTTTTCAAAGAAGACTAAACACCCTTAAGTTTGGTTTAGTAATGATTTAATGCTTGGTTTTAGTACTTAGAGATTATCGAGTTGGATAGCAAATATGTCGTGAGAATTAAACAAATAAGATGCGAGGAATTAAAGTCTTTGAAATGTAAATGACACGATAAGTTTTTATAGAGGTTCGAAGATGGGGTAATTCTTCTACTCCTCTCTTCTCCAACTCCTGGAGGAATCCACTGGTATTGATCGGATACCAAGTGGTAACAGTCCCGATACAAGTCTTGATCACACAAATGACTTGATCCTTTGGGACTCGATCGAGATGTCTTGATCACTCAATCAAGCTTCTCGTATGACTCGGCTTTCTTCACAGGGCAGTGCCTTGCTACTACAGACTCACTTGCTCAAGCTCTTTGGATTTGATCACGAAGCCCTCCAAAACTCGAGACTGGTTCGACCTTGAACCTTCCTACAATCCTTCGTGGAATGTAGACCCCTTGATTCTTCAACAATTTCCTCTTCAACCGATTGAAGTTATCTTTCCTTCACAGTGAGTGTTGGATTGACTTTCTTCGTAGTGTAGGCTTGAGGATTTAATCTTGAATGATTTGAGAATATCTTAGGTTACTGATTCAAATATTTGCTTGAATGTTCGTGGTTCGGATAACCTTGGTAATCTTCTCTCGAGTCATTCCTCGGCTTTTATAGTGATCTTTCAAAAAATCTGCATGTTGAAGAGATATGCTTATTTTTGAAAGTCAATTGTGGTCGTTGGCTTGTCTTGTTGCGATCCTTGGAATTGCCACTTCCTCGTATGAATTGTTCTTGACTTTTGAGTTCGACACGGTATAGTGCTTCCCATTGGTTCATTCCCTTTGCACGCTTCCGGGACTGAGCACTTCGAGAAAGGTAGCATGGAGGTATTACTTGTTTAAGTAATTCTCTTGATTTACGTAAACGGATCTCTTTCGATTATCTCGACTTGATCAAGGCGTTTCCTTGCTTTCCCCGGTGACTTAGTCACTTTCAATCATTGAATGACTCTTATGTCACTTCAACTTGAGACTTGGCTATCTTGAGTTGACTTGATGATACTTTACTCACCGCATCTCACCGCACCTTCATCGAGTTCCCGTCTTCTCTTCTTTGCCATACTCGGTGTCTGCAATGAGTCTTCATTCTAGTCTCCGGTTGTCTTCTTGCATGTTTAGGCATAGTGACTTAACTCAACTTGACCAGCCTATTTGTTACAATGCGCTTTACAACAAAAATGGGGTGCCAACTTCCTATTCTAAGTTTTACATGGCATTCATCAAAATCTAAACAATAAATTTCCCAACAAGGTATATATAAAGTCTTTTACTAAATTACTAATTATTTCACCTCGTAGATATATTTATATACATTTTCTGCTATTTATTTCAGTAAGGCAAATCAATTAGTCTACAGTTACGTGCACAACTACTATAAAAGCAATTGAAGTAAGATGCAATAAAGCTATAACATGGCTAATACTTACATCTGGGACCTCGTACCAAGGCTGACCCCACGGTGGAGACTGCCCATGAACATACACTAGCAGCTGTCTGGGTACATTCCAATCTACGTACGGGTAGCTACCCCCGTAGGTAACCAGACACTCCGTGTCATCAGCATGGATGGTATCCCATGCATACTTCAGGTTTATCTGTTGATAATTTTCATTCATT
Organism: Rehmannia glutinosa; assembly: GCA_016081115.2. Lineage (NCBI taxonomy): Eukaryota > Viridiplantae > Streptophyta > Magnoliopsida > Lamiales > Orobanchaceae > Rehmannia > Rehmannia glutinosa. The sequence goes on from CM071936.1 coordinate 104,007,600, forward strand.
TTAAATCAAATGTATCAACATTTGAAAGTAGGTTAAACGAACGTCAACTGAAATTAAATGAACAATCAGCTTTGACACCAGGGTGCAACCGGACCCCATCATGCAATCTCAATCTCCCGAAAGGACCCCATGATAAGGATCAATATGCTGCAAATATTTTGAACAACATGAGATTAAAACAACATGAGATTATTAATTGAAATGAAATGAAATAAATACTTAACAAAACTACTTACATTATTGGCTAGATCCTCCTCTACGTTCTCAATCTCCCAAAAGTACGTTTGGGGCTGAAACTAAGCTGACACTAGCCCTACATCTCGCCTGACAGACATCAAAGAAATCAATTTAATAAGTATTGAAATGAAATATTAATAAAGACAAACAAAATTTATACAGAACATACTCTGGGGCAGCAGGCATCTCCAAGTACCGAGTATACTGCTGACGGATCGATTTCTGCCTCCTCTGCTCGTCTACGTCTACAAATAGAGACTGTAGGTACCTCAACGGCATACGGACACAGCAGGTAGGACGTATAGGAGCAACGGGAGTAATCTCTACTGTCGTGTCCCCAGCTATGTCCCCATCACGCAACATCCCCCACAGACTCTTCGGTATGCTCAACAACTACTGCCGGTGGAAGCTGTGGGGACGGGGGTGTGCCACGCGGAGTACCACTAGGCACTGCCTGTGAAAAACCCTCCACAGCGGTAGGTAGCCTAGTGTCCTGACAAATAGTATAAGCAATTGAAGTACTATTAACATCATTTCAAATCCAACTTAAGTTTCGAATTAAATAGAAGATAAAATGCATAACATAAACATACCCCGTACACAAAGTCGGATGTCTTAGCGGTATCTGTCTGCCCATGTGCTCCATGATTCCCATGGCTAGTGCGTAGAGATGAATCATCTGTGTCCAGCTCAGAATCTTCAGGCTCGTAGCTCGGCTCCGCAGGCTGCTGCTCACGTAATACCCGACGTATCAAATCAGGTAGTCGCGCATCCAAGTACGACTCCATATCAGCTCGTAGATCAGCCCATATGATCTCTCTCTGACGAACCAGTGCACGACCAATCACCCGGCCTACAACTGCCTCCACTAACTGTATGAATACCTGGGTAGACTGAGCCAAAGTGGGGTCAGATCGAAAAGTTGGTCCCTCAGGTCGCTGTGTACCAGGCTGTGATCAGGGTCGAGGAGCCCCCTTTCTGAGATCTGGAAGGAGGTGGAGGTGGAGGTGGAGGTGGAGGAGAATGTCAAGGAGAACGTCCAGGCGGGGATAAGGCTGTGTATGGGTCCTCCGCCTCTGAGAATCTCTACTCGAACGCGCAGGATGATCACTATCCTTAGCCTCATTATCAAAATCATCATCATCTATACGTGCGGTGGGGCCGGGCATCCGCCTCCGCCGGATGTCGAGACGGAGGCAAGCGATCTGGCGAGATACGCCCTCCTGGCTCCAGAATAAGCCTCCTACGAATAGCGTCAGGGCCAAGTGGGGCAACCCGAGATGGGAAATGATCCATATGGACATACATCAATCCGTGCGACATGTCCATATCGATGCCATGCATGTAAGGGAGTCGTAACTCCACCTCGGTGGGCTGTACCAGTGCGCATATCGTCTGTGAAACAAATAGGAAAAATTTAACTTAATTACGACGAAAATATTATCAATACCACTATTACACATATGATTTCGTAAAAAAAATGAAAATTACCGTGGGGCTGTCAAAATAACGCCACTGCGCCGAAGGCCCTCTTGGGGCATCTAACCCGTATGTTCCTAGGATAACCCTCCAATCCAGAAGCCTGGGCAAGGTCCCGAGCAAGAGAAGGAATAGCCTCAAATGCCCATAGTTGTATCAAACAAAAAACAAATAAGCAATGAACCTGATTAGAATATGAAATGCTCGTGTTAATAGATGAAATACGTGTTTAACTTATATATAACTATATAGGGTAGATGTAGACATATATGTGGAACTGGACGTCTTTCTCAGGATCAGCAAGGGCTCGGATTCCAGAATCAAGATAATGGAGGAGGCGCCCATACACGTAGGAGCCCCATGGGAATGCCCTAAACCCGGGGGCATCCTCAACCAAGGTCCACAACCATAATGAGACGGTGCCACGCAGATCGAAAGATAACAGTTACCCCATGACGAACAAGATATACGCCATCTTCAGATTCTCCTCTGGTCGCTCTCTGAAACGACCCGCTTTGAAATGCGGCACCGCCTTTGTCGGTATTAAGGACTTCCCGTCGAAAAACTATCGATATACTCCTCCTTCCGGAGGGATATGCTGTGAGGAGCATGGGTCAATCGCTGAGGGGCCAAAGCGTAGCCCCGTAAACATAGAAAACTCTCGCTGCCCAAATCTGAGGTTCCGCTCACCAACGCGAACCACAAATCCCGGTCTCGAGATCCTCCACCAAAATCGTCTTCACCGAGCAATCGAAGCATACCCTTGAGGTCAAGTACGCGTTCGAGTCGAAGTCCAGAAATGCCCCAAATGGCCCATTCCTAAAGTCATCTAAATTTCCCGACTCAGTCAACTCATTGTTGATATCGGCTATCAAGTGGTGCTTGGTGTATACATTCAGTTTTCCCCTCCAATTATGTGCAGAACCCCATTTCCATTGCCAAATCTGTCAAAAAAACACAAATACTCAGTGTCAGGCTTGCTGTCGCATAACTCGATTCGAGTTACACGTAACTCGAATCGAGTTATGTGTAACTCGATTCGAGTTATACATAACTCGAATCCAGTCGTCTTCTTCGCCCCTCTCACTTCCGCCATTAACAACATCCAAAGCTCCCCTCAAACATAAAATCCCCTATAAAACCCTACAATTTCTACAAAAACTACAACAAATCCTAACCTAAAATAACTATAGACTAACTAAATCAACCAAAAAAATGAAATTAAACAAAAGTGGAGTTGAAGGTTACCTGGTTACTAGTCGAATCGGTCATCGCTCGTCATCTCAGACGCCATTCAAGTCTAGGGTTTTGACGATTTGGGGTCCGTGTCGTGTCGCCGTCGAGTAATGGATTCGGGGTGGTCGCCGTTCAAGTTTTGGTTTGGATTGGATTGGTTTTGAGGTGTTCGCCGTTCGAGTAATGGTTTGGAATGGAGTTGTTTCACTTGAAAATGTGAAGTAAAACTACAAAAGGGCACTTATGTCTTTTTGCACCCCAAAATGGCTAAAAAATGTGTGTTTGAAAAACATGGCTAAAAAAGATTTTCAATTGGCCTAAAAAGCTAAAAAAAAGCCACTGTTTATTTAATTTGGGAAATATTATGCATGGTCTGTCAATATAACTACTTTAATTAAGTAAATTATGTAAAAGTTTAGTTAATAGAAGAACAAATTGATATCAATTTGTCAACTGCATACCCCCTAAAAGTGTCAATTGAAAGTTGATTGAATGTTTCATGGTGTTCAATATAAATTATATTGCACAAAGATAATGCTGTCCCACTAAAACAATTCCTTATCTTCCACAAAACAACGATTATTGACTTCTTCATACTTCAAGACTTACGTTATGTGTCTACATTCCTTTACAGAGTAAATAATTTTTTCAAGACCGTATTTTTCGTTTTAATTTTCTTTCTTAAATTCCTTTTTTGAGATTTTTGTTCTGTTAGCAAGTAAATTTTCATTGTCCCTTGTGTGCGTGTGTTATTTGGGCCTACTTTAGATTTTTTATGTACATGTGAAATTGGAGAGATCAATTTAAGCTCATACCCCTGTTTGTGAACTCTATAGATGCGCTGCCAGGGGCGGACTCAAGTGTTGGGGGAGGGGGGCACCCCAAGATTTTTATTTTTTCCTTTTTTATATGTATATTTTGGATTGGTTTTCAAAAAAAGAAAAAAAAAGTATATTTTGTATTCAATTCCAACCTATTATTCTTATATTTTGATTTGATAATTATTAATTAATGGGTTAGAAATTAATGTGATGGTCAATAAAACCTTATCAAAGCCTTCATAAGTGTGAATCAATTTTTGTTTTTTTAATTTTAATATGTTATAATTGATTAAATATTGGGATTGATGTAATTTTAGGTGAATTTTTTATTGGCCTACGCTATATTTAATCTTTTTTTTCCTTTGTAGATGAAGACACAAAATATGATGCATTCTCTAGAATGTTTGCTAGTATATATTGAAAAGCAAATTGCACAAAAAAAAGTATAAAATTATTTATAAATGATTTTTGTGATATGCAAGAGATATGTTATAAGTTAATATATATAGGATTGTAATTATGTATTTTATAGGGATGCTTAATGATGAGTATCGACATTGTATTGATGCAAATATATAATATATTAGGAATCTTATTAATACATAAAATAAAAATTTGATCTTTCAACTGTTGGTCGGCCCCCCCAAGTGTCGAGTCCTGATTCCGCCCCTGTGCGCTGCTGAATACAAGTATAATTTGGCACACAATTTGCCACATGCAAATGTGTTATCAAGTGTGTTTAAGTTATTGTACTTTGTGTATTCTTGATTCACTTCTTCATGTAAGGTTAATGTCTTTGAAGTTTTGCTTTTTTTCACACTACAATCTCAAAATCTCTATCTCTATCTTTTCTATCTCTATCTCGATCTCTATCTCTATCTCATGAATATTTCTGTTAAAAATTGATTAGACTAAACTACCCTAGCTTTTAACTATTAGTTTAATTTATTAATATTAAATGGTAAAAGTGTAATTTAGAAATTAGGATTTATAGCAGGGGTTTAAAAGCAGAATACCATGAGGTACAAAATACCAATAGACAATTGGAAAAGTAAGTCTAAACGGCTGAACAGAAGGGGACTGGAAAAAAAAACTCGTATTCTCTTTGATATCCTTCTTTATTTTCTTCATTCTTAAAAAGAGAATCACACGCTTGTGGGGCCAAGGGGAAGAGTACCTTTTGGATGCTGCTGCAAAAATAAAAATAGGTAAAGTTGGATATATGGGTATGCTTCTTTTTCTTTCGCTTCTTTTTTTTTTTAAACTTAATCGGCTTAGGCTAAGGAAAACCAATGGGATTTGAGTGCACAAGAAATTTTTGAGTATTTCAAAGTTTTTCTAGGTTTTTAAGGATGCTATATTTCTACATATGGTTGTGAATTATTGAGTTTTACAGGCTCTCTAACTCAGGAAAATTATATTAACACCGTATAAAAGTGTGTAGGTTTGGTTTGGTTTGTTGGTTCTTATCAACATACAATTTTGGTGAAAAGAGTTGCCCATTTAAAAAGTAAAAGGTTATTATCGATATAGCTTAATAATGTGATTTTTGTTGATTAGGTAATTTATATTGATAAAACAGAGCATTTCATTAGCACAAGCTAGAGCCTAAGCTTAGATTTAGATGAGAAAAGTCATAGAACATCTTAAAAAGGTTTGGACACTTTCTGGTCACCATAATTACAAAATGCACCATTTCTTATTGATAAGCCGTAAATTTCACAATTTGTAAGGTTTAAAAGTCTGTCATCTTGTTAAATTTCGGCGAAACATAGTAAAATCCAATCCTTTTTGAACAAAAAAGTTATCCTTTATTTTGACTAAGATTAAATATTTATGTTTCCGCTTTTGGTTGAACTTTACATAAGTTTGTTCTTTGCTTTTCTTGCTCTTTTTCTCTATATTATATGCTAATAGTTGATGGAGGCTTCGGTGACCAAGGAGCTTCATTAACTAAAGAACAACACTAAGTTGTATTTTTCATGCATCTTACGTCTTGAAGGTGTCTACATAGATGCAAGGTATTGTAAGTTCTCTCTCACCAAATCACAAAAATTGAAATTCGTGTCATGTGCATCCGACTCTTTCCATACAAGAATTTATGTTGTTTTCGAACCTAGGTTATTTTGTTGGACGTGTTTGGTCGTAAATGCCAATGTGAGATGTATTTGCGAGAATATTGAAGTTAATGTGAACAAGTGCCTTCTTTTTTTATTATCACTATTAATGATGAGTTTACATTACAATAATTAAGATTATTTCAATTTTGTGGTACTTAGTTTCGCAGGAGTTGTTATTAGCTCTCTTGGAGTTGATGGGTCATGTTAACTATTATCTTACTAGGTAATTATTCATTCTTGAAATTGTTCTACTTTTACGTCAAACGTGCGAGTAATTGAATGGCAATTATTTCATGATTTATGTAGGTTTATATGGGATGAGGTGAAGTATACAATAATTTGACCACTTTGGGTGATTATGGATGGAATTCATGTGCATATTGCCGAAATTGAGGATGATCTCAATGTATGGTTGTTGTCTAAATTTGATATCCACTCACATTAGTTTGATGTGGTTTACCAATATTGCATCTGAATAACTTCTATTGTTCTGAATAACTTCTATCGTTAAAGATATGCCTAAGTCCCATGTCGGCATTCTTTTTGCCCCCCAATCTTGTTTGATTGTGTTTGGTGCTTCAAGATAATTGTAACATAACTCACTTCATGTTTACTTAATTTTGTTCATGAACTAACAATTTTGTAACTTGTCTACATATTCTCTAAGTCTAAACGTTTTTTTTTTTTTTTTAGGAAATTCTCTAAGTCTAAATTGAATGAACCACTATAGTAGTTTCCTTGACCTCAAGGTGTTATAATAGTAGTCCTGGTAATCCACATAAGTTTTGAATATTTCTTAGAGATTTTTTTTTTTATTTTTGGTGTTAGCTGTCACTTTCGCTGCTCAAGACTGCACAATAGCATCCCATGGTAAGCTTTATCCACCATTACTGTTAATCTGTAATTTTGTTTGAATGGTGAAAAGGAATGGAGAATAGAAAGATTTTGATTCTGGATTTTGATTCTCTGAATTTTCAATTACCTTCGGTTAAGAGGGTGAATTTTTTTTTAGCTAGAAATAGATGAAAAAAAAAGATAAGTCTCAGAAATCAAACAATCAGACGCATGCCTGACTTTTATTTATTATCACTCATTTTATTATGAGCCAAATATTTAATGGTACCTTACCCTTGCCAAAATTAATTTTTTTCAGTTCAATTTATTTTTATTTAGGCTTAAATATTAAACAATGAACATTCTCACAATTAATCTCTATCTCTATCTCTACTATCTCTATCTCTATCTCTACTACTCTAAAAGAGCGAATGTGTCTGCAAAAAAATTGATGAGACTAAATACCCGTCTGTGGGTATTGTTTGAAGTATCAAGTTGAATGACAAAATGTAACTTTAGTTTAAAGTGGGATAGTTAAGACAGAGAGAGTTAAAGCTTTTTCGAAACGTTTTCTCCACGAGTTTGCAACGTAGTCAAAAGTGGGATAGTTGAGACAGAGAGAGTTAAAGCTTTCCCGAAACGTTTTCTCTACGAGTTCGACACATTTTCTCCACTAACTTTAACAATGAATGAATCAGAAGTATCAACCCCCAAATTCCTTTTCTTTATTTTCGATTTCCTCTTTATTTGTATAGCCTTCACCGTTCACTGCCTCTGTGATTTTATTTTTCTCTTTCTTTTAGCATTTTCTGTCTTCTGCACCTAAATTTATAGTGTTTTTCCTTTGTGTAGTTCTTTAATCTAGGTTTTCTCTAAAAATTGTGTGCTTTTTCAGAAAATAAAAGGTGAAAAAGAGTGCTACTAAAGGCCCATTAGTTTACCTTTTCAGGAAGTTAAACGAAAGAAATAAGTACAAGTTGATTTCTTGATTGTAAAAAGGGTGATTTGGCTTTGCACGGTGAGCAATTCAAACTCGATGAGCCACTGCCACAATCTACATAGTCATTGGCCACAAGGGGTTTCTCTACAGATAGTCTTTCATCAAGAACTAGAAGTGTTGATTGGGAATCCAAACTTGGATGCTCAAGTAGATAAATCTGAGCCCACCCCCACCTTGAAGGAGGCACTTTCTTTGAATTTTGAGGTATTTTCACAACCCATTCACTTCAATGATTGTTATCTATTTAAGTTCTCTGTGCTTAATTATTGCTTGAACCTTTGTTCAACGCATTTCTATTTCTTGAGACAATAATGTTAAAAAAATTATTTGGAAAAAGGAAAATGAATTTTGAGAGTGATTAGATATATAATTAAAATGTGATCATCATGGTTGATTGTGATTATTTATATATATATATATATATAATAGTGATTAGATGTGATTGATAATTGAAAAATTAAGAGTGAATTACGTATTTATAATATGATGATTGTATAATGATAATATTTGACGTGATACTTTTTGTTGAGTGTGATGAATGATTGGAAAAGTAAGAATGAGTGAGTAGTGAATTTGTTTGTCAAATTTTCACAATAAGATGTTATGGCAAAAAAATGAACAAAAAAATTAAATGGTAATTTTTTGTAACCACTCATTCCCTTAATTTTTATGGAAATTTGGTTTTGAATGTCAGTTTCAGGAAGCTAGAGCATTGTTGGGCAGGCTTGAATACCAAAGAGGTAATTTTGATGATGTCCTTCAAGTGTTTCAAGGTATTGACGTTAGACTCGTCACCAAGACTGTCTAAGGCCATTGCTGAGAGAACTTGGCCGCAAAAATTGCGTACAGTGGCAGAACTTTGCTGCCTGGTTTAGTGTCAGTTCATTCAGTGAGCCTACTTCTTGAAGCAATCTTACTTAAAGCTAAATCTTTAGCGGAGCTTGTTCGAGTTAAAGGTATTCACTGGTTTTATTTATGTCTGATATAACTTTATAAGTACCATAAGGAGAATGATAGAAGAAAATAAGGAGAATGATAGAAGAAAGAATAATTTTTATTCTAAGCTTCTAAGCAAACTCCAAGTGGTAACTAGAGAAGATCTTTGAGTGTCTTTGAGTGTAAGAAACTGATGATTCTGGTGCTCTGTGCTCTATACCTCACACTTCAGGTAAACTTTCTTTTTTCATGTTTCTCTTTGTGCATATTAATTTTTATTTTATTTTTGTTTTTAATTAAATTCAAGATTTAGTAGGCCAAAGTGAAAGGGGAAGTAAATTTACTGTTTTTTTTCTTCGTAATTACTTTTTATTTTTGAGAGGGTCTCTTGTAAGACCGTCTCATGGACTATATCCATGAGACGGAGCTCCAAATATCCAAATTAGAGCCCAAACCCGCTGCCCAAGAGTCTGCCTACCCAAAACCCTAAATCGAAAAAGTTATAAGTTATAAGTTAGTAATTCTGTGAAATTGTAACACACTAGAATTGCTTATGGTAAAAAAGTATCAGTTTTCAACAAGAATTTCGAGCGTGGAACATAAAGGATCATTATATGTTTTTCTAAAGTATCAATTTTTACTTCAAAAGTATCATATTTAAAACTAAAGTATTGTTGTATTTCAAAAAACAAAAATACAAGAGGTTGACTTAAATAGATCAACTTCTTAAGCACAATCTTTATGATCTTCATTTGAAATTAAAATCAATAAGGATTTTAAATGCCAATCATAAAAAATATGCAGTCTTGCAAAAATATCATTTTTTTCTTAAAAAGTATTAATTTTTACTTTTAAAGTATCATTAAAAAAACTAAGTTATTTTTTATTCCAAGAAAAAAAATACAAGAGGCTGATGTGTAGAACAACTTCATAAATCACAACTTTTGTGATCTTCATTTGATATTAAAATGGAATTTCAAATCCGAAACATAAAAATAAGAAGCCATGTAAAAAGTATCAGTTTTTTCTTCAAAAGTATCATTTTTTATTTTAAAGGTATCACTTTGAAAACTAAAATGGTATTGTATTCCAAGAAACAAAGAAACAAGAGGTTGGCCAGTATAGATCAACTTTTTAAAGCACAATCTTTGTGATCTTCATTTGAAATTAAAATGAACACGGATTTCACTTGTGAAACATAAAAACAAGTTGATCCTTATAAAGTATCATTTTTTCCCTTAAAAGTATCAATATTGAATTTAAAAGTATCACTTTAAAAACTAAGATACTATTCTATTCTAAGAAACAAAAATACAAGATCTTGACATGTGTAGATCAACTTCTTAAAGCACAAACTTTATGATTTTCATTTGATATTAAAACTAACAAGGATTTCAAATGCAAAACATAGAAAACAAGAAACCCTGTAAAAGTATTAGTTTTTTATTCACAAGTATCTATTTTTACTTTAAAAGTATTACTTTAAAAACTAAGAAACTATTGTGTTCCAAAAAACAAAAATGCAAGAGGTTGGCTGTGTAGATCAACTTTTCAAAGCACAAACTTTGTGATCGTCATTTGGAATTAAAATCAACAAGGATTTCTAATGTGAAACATAGAAAATAGGCGGCCTTGTGAAAGTAACATTTTTTTCTTTCCAAAAGTATCAGTTTTTACTTCAAAAGTAACATTTTAAAAACTAAGAAACTATTATATTCCAAAAAACAAAAATACAAGATGTTGGTCAACGTAGATTAGCTTCTAAAAGCACAAACTTCATGATCTTCATTTGATATTAAAATTAACAACAATTTCAAATGCAAAACATAGAAAACAAGTATTCCTGTAAAAGTATTAGTGTTTTCTTTATAAGTATTAGTTTTTACTTGAAAAGTATAACGTTAAAATCCAAGAAACTAATATATTCCAAGAAACAAAAATACAAGAGGTTGGCTGTATAGATCAACTTCTATTAAAAATAAATTATTTTATAAGAAATAGAAAATAATACATTTCTAATAAAAAGTGATACTTTTCGGGTGTAAAATAATACTTTTCTATTAAAAGAAAATATTCTAGTAGTGAAAAGAAAAACTGAATAAATTGATTCCAAACAACCATCATGATATCTAGTGGTGTATTTCTTTCAATTCTAGATGATACTACTAATATTTTTTCTATTAAAAAGAGATTATTTTACAAGAAATAAAAGGTAATACTTTTATGTTTAAAAATGATACTTTTCTACTAGAAAATGATACTTGTATAATATTTTTTTTATTGAAACGAACTTATTACACATGAAATATAAAGTAATACTTTTATATTAAAAGTGATACTTCTCGGCCTTTAAGTAATATCTAGTGGTGTAATTTTTTCTAATCTTGAGATGGCACTTGTAATATTTTTCTATTGAAAGAGTTTTTTTACGTGAAATAAAAAGTCATACTTTTCTATTAACAAGTGATATTTTTCGAATGAAAAGTAATGCTTCTCAATTTAAAAGAAATATTGTATAGGAAAATAGTAAATAACTCATTTCAAATATGCCGCAACTCATAAACAAATACATATTTCGTCAAATAATCAACATCCAAACTAACCTTCTACCTAACTTTTTGTTGCATGTATGGCAACATAAAGTAAAAAACTCAATTCCTCATTAAACACATCCACATATATCGCTAACTATTCAACAAATTGAATTGTTCAACTAGCTATTTCTTCTTCTTCTCATCAAACACATAATTTTTATTATTGCTATGCCTGATGGACAACAAAAATTTATGAAGTGAATTGAACAAGTTTAGAGAGCATGAGTTCATCAGAATTTATTGATGTAGAGTATTTGAAGAATTCAATTTAGGTTTCCAGCCACATCCTCCATCTAGAAGCCATCCATCTTTGAAGAGTTGGTGATCAAGTTTGACAAGGAAAGTATGAAGCTTCCCAACAAGCCCACCATTGTTGAAGCTTCAACCACCTACCCCTCCCACATCCATCTATAAATAGGTGCTTCATTCTTCAGTTGTAATCATCCCTTGTGAGTGGAATATCATAGAGAGAAGAGAGATCCTTGAGAGTGATCAAAATCAATCCTTGAGAGATTGAGTGAGTTTTGAAAGTTTTTGTGAGTTTGTAAATCTCCCTGTAAATCTATTCTTGTGTGAAATAGAATTGGTATTTTTCTCTCAAAATTCATCCATTTAGTTTCATAATGATCCTGATACCTAACAAGTGGTATCGAGCCTCGTCGAGTGCTCACTTGGAAGTTGCAGAGTGAGGTCTGAAATTTCGAGTTTTACAAAGTTTGTTAAAACTCAATTTTCAGCATTCCATTGGATTCCTCTCATCGATCACGAGTCTGTACGTGTTTTCGGATCGAAAAACGGACGCGGACGAAGCCGTATTGAGCTGTCGGAATTTCGGAGAAGACAATGAACAGTAATCTCTGCATGCAAATTTCCGGTTAATTACAAATCAGTCCCTGAGTTTTATATTTTTCATTTTTTGACCCCTAAACTTTCTGGAAATTTCATTTTGATCCCAAAATTTTCTGAAATTTCATTACGGTCCCTGAACTTTCAGAAATTACAGATTGGCCCCTGAACTTCTTGATATTTCAGTTTGGTCCCTATATTTTCAAAATTGCGTCAATCCCAAATTTTTCAGAAATTGAAATTTTAACCCCAGAGTGTCTATTCCACCATTTTTGACCATTCCGGACGTGACGGTATACTCCGTTTCGTGAGATTCAATCTCTATCTTTGTGAACTAATTGTTGGAAGGTGAAAATGGCCACGGATGAGTCAACATCATCTTCTGGAGCTATGATTATGCTCAATGCTACCAATTACACGTTATGGAAACCCCGGATGGAAGATCTACTCAACTGTAAAGATTTGTTCGACCCATATAGCTAAAGGGTGTTAATCATGATGCTTCCAAGTCAACAGAGTGGAAGAAGTCGAATAAAAAATCTATTGGTCGATCCGGCAATGGATTGACCATAGTGTCTTTCACCATGTCGCATGAGAGAGACGCATATGCCCTCCTGGCGTAAGTTGGAGGACATGTACCAGGCCAAGACCGCTCGGAATAAGGCTCGTTGATGAGGCGCTTAGTCAACATGAAGTTTAAAAATGGAACTTCGATTTGAGCATACTAGTGAGTTCCGAGCTTGGTAAACCAATTATCTTCCGTAGGGATGCCACTTGAGATGAAATGCGGGCTCTCCTACTTCTCGCTTCACTTCCCGATAGTCGGGAAACACTAGTTGTTTCTCTCAAAGAAATTCGCCCCGAAAGCAAACTTACCATGTCATGGTTAAGGATGCCCTATTCAATGAGGAGGGCGAGGAAGAAAAGACATGGGCACAGACGGACCCATGCCCCTTGTGATGGAAAATCGAGGAGACAACACGGAAACAACAACGAAGTAGTAGAGGCAAAGGAGAGGCAAAAGTAGGGGAAGATCCACCGATGGCGGAAAACCAACATATAAATGTCATCACCGTGGAATAGAGGGTCATATGAAGAAGAAGAAGCTATAAATGGCTAGAGGAGCAAGGTCGAGCGCTTCAGTAGTAAAGAATAAAGGTGGAGAAACGCTAGCTATCATTCCCGGAGATGTAGCGCTTTGTTCAACCCATGATGAGGCATGCCTTCATATCTCAAGAGAAGATACAAAATGGGTGGTAGATCTTGCGCGTCTTACCACGTAACTCCTCACAGGACTACTTCACAACATACAAAGTCTGGTGACTTTGGAGCGGTGAAGATGGGAAATTCCGCCTTCCTCACGGAATTGTAGGAATTGGTGATATACGATAAAGACAAATGTCGGGAGTACAATCACTTTGAAGGATGTCGACATGTGCCCGATCTTCTACCAATCTACTTTCGTGGATTGCCCGACAAACAAACAGGCTATGATAATCATTTCACCAAAGGCACGTGGAAGTTGTCAAGAGGCACTATGATAGTTGCTCGAGGACACATTTGTGGCACGTTGTACAAGACTCATGTGAAAATATGTACGAGATAGCCTCAACATTGCTTTGAAAGAAAAGAGGCTTCTCAAAATTTGTGGCACCGAGACTCGGTCACATGAGTGAGAAAGGGTTGTCTACCCCGATAAAGAAGGAGCTTATCAATGTTGACAAGGAAAGGAAGCCGACCGATCCTTGCAATCATTGTCTATTTGGTAAGCAACAAAGAGTCTCGTTTAGTTCCTCTTTAACGCGAAGATCGAGTTGCTCGGTTTGGTGCACTCGATGTTTGCGGTCCCCGGAGGTTGAATCACTAGGCGGTAACAAATACTTTCTGACATTTATTGACGATGTTTCTCGAAAGTTGTGGGTGTATTTCCTGAAGACAAAAGACCAGGTGTTTGAATATTTCAAATTGTTTCATGTCATGGTAGAACGTGAAACGGGAAACAAGCTGAAGTGTCTTCGATCAGATAATGGAGGCGAATACACTTCTAAAGCGTTCGATGCCTATTGCAAAACATATGGCATTCGACATGAGAAGACAGTCCCACGCACCCCTCAACATAACGGTGTCGCTGAAAGAATGAACCGGACAATCATGGAACGTGTTCGGAGCATGCTCAGTATGGCTAAGCTGCCAAAGCCATTCTGGGGAGAAGCAGTCAGAGTTGCTTGCTACCTGATCAACAGATCACCATCAGTACCACTGAATTTTGAAGTTCCGGAGAAACTATGGTCTGGGAAGGATCCGTCATACTCTCACTTGAGAGTATTTGGATGTTTAGCATATGCACATGTATCCAAAGAGCTCAGACAGAAGCTTGATGCAAGGACCACTCCATGCATTTTCATTGGCTATGGAGATGAAGAGTTTGGATACAGGTTATGGGATCCAAAGGAGAAGAAGGTGATCAGAAGTAGGGACGTAGTGTTCCATGAAAGTAAGACAATAGAAGACATTGAAAAGCCCACAATGTCTCGTGTCAAATATTGGTGCTCAAATCTCGATGCGACACGAACCGCTCGTGAGAGACGGTGACGTAGTGCCAGAAGATATACCAGAAGCAGAATTTTAAGAGGTAGAAGAAGGTGTTGAGCAGGGGGAGCCACAACCCGCTCTACCAAATGTTCCTATACCATCAGAAAGCCAGAATGATGGTGGATCTCCTCAGATTGTTCCGGAAGTTCGTAGGTCCGAAAGAGGACGATTCCATCTAGAAGATATTCGTAATCCGATTACCTTCTTCTCAAGATGGAGAACCGAGAGAGTTTCAAGAAGCGATCTCATAAGGACAAAGAAAAATGGCTGCAAGCAATGCAGGATGAAATGGAATCTCTGCAGAAGAATCATACTTATGAGATCGTAGAACTTCCGAAAGGGAAGAAGGCACTAAGAAACAAATGGGTGTTCAAGCTGAAGAAAGATGGTAGCGGAAAAGTGGTGAAACACAAAGCTCGCTTGGTAGTCAAGGGATTCCAACAGAAAAAGGGAATCGACTTTGATGAGATTTTTTCACCAGTAGTCAAGATGGCATCAATTAGAGTTATTCTTGGTTTAGTAGCAAGTATGAACTTGGAGCTTGAACAGATGGATGTGAAGACAACATTTCTTCACGGAGATCTCAAAGAAGAGATCTACATGGAGCAGCCAGAAGGTTTTGAGATTTCAGGTGATAATCTCGTTTGCAAGCTCAAGAAGAGCTTGTATGGTCTGAAGCAGGCACCAAGTATGAAGCCATCCATCTTTGAAGAGTTGGTGATCAAGTTTGACAAGGAAAGTATGAAGCTTCCCAACAAGCCCACCATTGTTGAAGCTTCAACCACCTACCCCTCCCACATCCATCTATAAATAGGTGCTTCATTCTTCAGTTGTAATCATCCCTTGTGAGTGGAATATCATAGAGAGAAGAGAGATCCTTGAGAGTGATCAAAATCAATCCTTGAGAGATTGAGTGAGTTTTGAGAGTTTTTGTGAGTTTGTAAATCTCCCTCGTAAATCTATTCTTGTGTGAAATAGAATTGGTATTTTTCTCTCAAAATTCATCCATTTAGTTTCATAATGATCTGTGATACCTAACAAAGATTTTGCCATCACTTTGTGAACTCAAAACGATCAGGCTCCTCCATTGCTCCATAGCCAAGAAATGAACAACTAGCCCGATCAAGATTCAAGAATAGCAATTCATGTTAGTCATTGATCCAGGTTATGGCATAACATATCACTTAACTAACACTAATATATACATCTACAAATTCTGAAAATTGTCATGTCCAGAGAAGAAAATGAAATGAGTTTCAGAATGTTGAGCCTCTATAAAGTAAAAATAGAAAACTCGAGTCGTCGTCTGATCGACAAAATCGCCTTTATCATCAAACACCGCGATACCGATACCTGCACAACAATTCTCCAAAGAGAATGTCAATCGAAACAGATGTGTGTGCCTCATGATGCACAATTTGAGTACTAGTTGGGAGTTTGTGAAGGTGATATCTTCTCAGGCCATGAAGAGGAAGTACAAAAATCATGAAAAAGGTGCAATTCATAGTGTGTATCAATTCATAGTGTGTACAAAAGCAGATTTATCATATTTACACAAAGTATGAGATGATAACAAACATAACCTCAGTTTTCCTCATCACAAGTCAAGTTTAGAAATATGTCATCAACATGAAATATAGAGGAAAAACACAAGAACTACACAATACAAAAATTTGGATCACTCTAGCCCTCTGAGGCCATCACAAGAATCCATTGAAGTAAAACACAAAAAATCATTCAACAAAAAAATTCAACTGAAAACACCTTCACCAGAATCACTTTAAATGTGTAGAGTACCTTGAAATAACCAAAACTAGGGGCCTTGGATGGACTTTCAACAGAATAGTTGGTACCATAACCTTGTAAGAAGAGTATATATTACTAACTATGACACCTAAACTGAATACAATCAATTGTTAGAAATACAATTCACCAGAGAATTTAAACAAAAGCAAAATCCCGTTTCTTACCACACTGTTAAACCAAAATCAGCATGCTTCAAGCGGCGGCGACGGAGGACTCCAAGTTGTAAGCGGCTGCGGAGGAGCAACAACAATATAAACTTTCAAATCTTCTCCTAATATCAATTCCTATGCCTAAAAGACAAACAAACAAATTAATTGCAAAATAACTAGCAAAATTCTAAAACCACTACTAAATTAATTAAATAAAAAAATTGAAGATGAGATTGAGTTTTATTTATTGACCTGTTAAAGCATTGAGGCCATTGAAACAAGTTCTGATGAAAGTCGTAGTGCCCTCCTTCATTTCTTGGTTGATTTTGAGACTCTATTATCTGAATGTTGTGAACCTCCATAACTATTTTAAATTCGAAATTGAATGTGTATGAAGGAACCGCACTTATGAGGTTCTTTTTGAGAGAGAGAGAGAGACGGAACAGACAACGCAGAAACGTGTGTTTCTGTAATTGGAACTTTTACCCTTATTTCAGACCTACCTCTAATTTCCTCAGAATATCTAAAATGCCACCGAAAATATAGATGGGTTTGGACATGGGACTCCGTCTCACAGATTGAGACCCGTGAGACGGTTTCATATAAGTTTTTGCCTAGCAAGTCTTTTGTGAGACGGTCTCACAGATCTAAATCCGTGAAACGGACCTCCTAAGGGCTCGGTCTTGAGAACATGAACCATGAAAATAAATTTAAAAATAATAATGAACAATGAAGAAACAAAAATAAACCCTAAAAACATGAACCATAAAGAATAAACCTTAAAAACAAAAATAAACCCAAAAAATAAAATATAAACCCTAAAAAAAACTAAAAATCCTAAAACCCAAATCAATTAAAAATAAACCCAAAGAAACAAAATAAACCCTAAAAAAATAAATATAAACCCTAAAAAAAATAAAATCTGAAAAAAAAAACTTTAAAACTTTGTGTAAGAACAAAATCTCACGTGATCTAAACTCAAAAACCGCTTCACGCAAGTTTTTGCCAAAAATGAAATGCCAGCGTAGGGAACTCAATATTCAGTTTCACTCAATCTGCAATACCCAAGTTATTCTTCTTTTACGTCTCTGCCTTTTTTGGACTATCGTGCATAAATTACCTAGAAAAATTGTTGGCGGAAGTTCGATGTAAGTGAAATGAAGATGGAGAACATTTAGGAGGGGAACCATGGCGGGAACGCTAATTAACTTGTGGTGAAGTAATGAAAGGAACAAACTTGATGAGATGTATCTATCTTATATATAAAATGTGGAGGTTTTGGTATTCTAGCTTGTCTTCGACTTTTGTTGTGTTGTGTGTTTTTTAGTGTTGCTGAAATGGTTCACGTGTGTGTTTTGTTTCAAGTTTAGAATAATTGAAAAAAGGAGATTGCCATGGGATAAAGTTGATTGGAGTGTTTAAAATTTTGGATTTGTTTTTTGTAACTTTGCAACATTCTCATGCTATTTGAACAAAAGCATTTCGCTCCTCACTTCTATTTTCCTTGAGTTTGAATTATATTTCTTTCTTTTCAAAATAATTTATTTTGTCGATGGATATACCAGTAGGTGTGGAACTCGACCAAATTGAGCAGTAGGGGCAGTCAAATATCTGGAAAAGAAGTAAATACTGGCAAGAAAAAATCTTCATCATCTGGTGATGTTGATTTTGATTTCAATTTTCCAGGTACGACTGAATCTTCTTGGCATCCAGCATATATATATTATCTTCGGATGCATAAGTCTTCGATATATTACATTGTCAATTGTCATTGAGTTTGTGAGCCTATAAATAATTTCAGGAAGAGAAAAGCAAACGAGAGTGGGAAGTGAAGACAGGTGTCGCCTCTGCATAATTTCACAGAATATTGATAATGGATATGAAATCTATGAAATACTGAATATTTAGCTCAAGGCTTGAAATTCTATCAATTGACAAGAAAAAGATTCCCAAGAAAGTTGATTTCAAAACAAGTTTTTAGGAGTTACTAAGAAGTAAATTATATAATGTGACCATCAACAAGGGAGGAAAAACTTAATTTCTTTGGAAATTTGATCAGTTAATGGAATAGAAAAGGTAAGTCACAAGAAAATCCAAGGAGTACTTTCTTCTTATGCTTTTGAAATCTGAACGGTAAATAGATCAACTTCGTTTTCTTATTTCTCAGATTCTTTGCTTCTTTATTTCTCTTCTTTTTCTTTCTAAAATTTAATCTACTAGGGCGTAAGGAATTTCAAGGAATGTAAAACAATGAAAAATACTTGGGTAATTCTAACTTCCGAGGTTTTTGGCTTTACTATGAAATATAAGATAGATTGTTTTGTGGATTCTCAAATTTGCTCTTGGAAAGTTACAAAGGAGAATGTTATTTCCCATATATTTCTTCATTCATATTGTTCTAATAATATTTGATGTCATAAATAAAGTCTTATTATTTGAGAGAGTGAGAGAGATACAATAGTCACATGTAAAGATTGGTGATAAAGTCTCTTAGTTTGTTGGTGAATGGACTATATATGGCCATTGAGTTAAGCTTTGATTTGGATAATTTACTTGGATTAAGCATTCATTTCTATGTTATATCTTTGGTTGACGTTTGAGAAGGGTAGCAAAATAAATATAGAATTATGATCTAAACTAATAATAGTTTCTTTTATCATTCAAACTCATTTATTGTAAAGTTGTCAGTATATCTTTTTATTTTATTCTCAGGTTCCATGTTTTGATTCTAAGTTTTGTTGAAAAAATGATATTGGTCTTTACAAAGTTATTGATACATTCTTTTGTAGTATTGTAATCCTAACGAATAATTATTTAATAAAAACTTTGAGCCATATTTTACTCTATAATGACATTTGAATAATCAAATTATCCCTTGGAGTTGGTTTTCCGCATTATCTATATATATATCTTCTATACTAATATTAAAACTGCATATAAGTTTCAAGGGTTCTTTATACAGGGGCGGCCCTGGGGTCGTGCAAGTAGTGCCGCCGCACAGGGCCCCCCACCGGCAAGGGCTTCCAATTTTTAAATTTTTTTGTTATATGTATGTACGAATTGGGTATATAGAATAAAGTTTGCATTTAAAACATATCTTTCGCTGGTGTAGTGGCTGGGGCACTAGTTTACTGGTCAATGGTTCTGACTTCTATTCCATACTGGAGCAAAAATATTTGATTTTTGTTGCTCTTCTTATCTTCTAACTATTTTTTTTTTGTTTTTTTTTTCTTTTTCCAAACAATTCCTCTCTATCTAACCAATTATTTTGCTTTGTTTTTTTTTTCTTCAGAAAATTCCTCTCTATCTAACTAATTTAATATGTTAAATCAATAAAAATTACATTTTTAACATTAAATTTGTTGTTTTTCAAATTTTTTTATGTAAACACAAGGGCTTCCCCTTTTTTTTGCTCCAGGCCCCTCGAAACCTAGGACCGGCTCTGTCTTTATATCTTCATTATATTTCACTTACTAAAATTTATTTCATAGAATTTAAGTTTTTAATCATGCAAATTCGTTTCAAGATAAAATTATACAACATGAATGATATATATATATATATATATGTATAATAAACTATACCGGACATTATTAGGGATGGCAATGGGTCCGGGTAAGACCCGGACCTAAACCGGACTCACATCATTTGGGGCGGGTATGTGTTCCATAAATGGGTATGGGGCGGGTAACGAGTATTGGTTTTTAGACCCGGGCAGGTATGGGTCGGGTAACAGTTATGGTAGGACCCAACCCATATAGTTTATTTTTATTTTTTTTATTTTTATTTTTTTAGTTTATACATAGACTGAATATAATGTTGTTCAACAACTATTGATTTATATATGTTGGTGTTTATTTCATAATTCACATAATATCTACAAAATTATATAATTATTACAAGTTTTGAGTGCACTATTTTGAGTAAAAATCTTAAAATTTTGGCCAAATATATAAAGTTGGCGAGTCTAAGTTCTAACGGTTCTTACCCGCTGGAAACGGTATGAGTCGAGTCGGGTATGAGTCTAAGATGAGATGGGTCGGAGCGGGCATGTGTATTGCATTTCCTTAATGGGTCGGGTCTCGGGTCCGACCCATTGGCATCCCTAGACATTATTGTTAATTGAATTAGTAAAAAATTATAGGGTTCAGGTGCAACGCACGTGCACCTAGGTCTCTTAGTTCTGGTTTCTACTGGATAAGCATTTTTTTCCATTCTAGTTCTCTGTTTGGTTGTTTTTTTATCCATTTCAATCTTATGCAGCTAATTGACCAACTCTCTGCTTCTAATCTTTGCACGCATTGATTGGTTAGCAAACTACGAAAGGGGGAAAATGATTAGTTCTGATTTATTGTACTTTTTTGCTATTTTGGGACAAATATTGGAGGAATTTTGCACAACGAATTATTAGCTGAAATTTTCTGTGTGTGCGCAAAATCTGGGAAAAAGAAGTTCAACTTTTGAAATTGGGGAAGAAATATGTTTTTTCTCTCTACTTCTTTTGTGTTTTTTTCACCTTTCAATTTAAGTAATGTTTTGTAAGTTTAAGCTGTTGTTATTCTTTTTCTTCTGGTTTCTAAACTTAACTCAATGTGGACTACCATGGGGCCACATGCATGATACATATGTGTTCTGCATCTGTTTTATTTAAAAAACTAGTGAGATAGGATACTTATGTCTTTGGAATTCAATTTGTTGGTTCATGGTTTTTATTTGGCCTTTTATTTTTTCAGTGAGACGTGTGCTATTCTTGATTTTTTCTCTTTTTTTTTGGAGTTTGGTTTTGAGCAAGAATGACATTATGTTCTTATTTGGCAAACTTGTTTTTAGTGCCCCTGTTAGTAGCGTTGATTCACTTTCTATGCAAGACTAAGTGAATCTGATTTCATCTGCCTTACATGTTTGGTCAAATTCTGCTGTTTTAAGCTTATACTCTGGAGAATCTGGTTTTAGCATGATCCTAGTTTCTACCAAATAGCAGAGTTTTGTTTTGAGCATCTTAAATAGATTCGCCAAACGTGTGTTTTGTTTATCAAATCACCAAGACAGCATCTTAAGACTTTTCTCAGCATCGAGTTGAATACATAGTATGATTGACCAACTTGAGTTAAGCAACCCCATCCCAACAAAATCACATCTTCTTACAAAAATATGTAAATCTTGGGTTATCTCTAGCTATTATCTTTTTTCCGAAGTCTTTGATAGAGCCCTCAGCCATATATGTTCATGTGTTTTCGAGCTCTACCAAATGCATTGAAATTATGAGTGGTTACTTGTACTGAAATTATATGGCATGTGGTTACAGATTGTATAATCAATGAATTACATAAATCCTTCAAGTTTCCACCTAGTTCTACTACATATATCTTAATGAATTATATAAGTTCGTATAATTAATTTCATATGTGACTATGATTTTAATCAAATTAATTATATATGATACTGATAATTCTTTTTTTTTTCTTAGGGAAATAATGCATGCAATGTGGAAGCCACAAAATTTCAAGCTAATATACTTGATGGCAACAATTTATGTGCTAACACTAACACTCCCATCAACAAGTGCTGTTTATTGGGCTTTTGGAGATATGCTATTAAACAGATCCAATGCTTTGCTTTGCTCCCAAGAATGTCATGCCAATAGAATCATTTTAGTATTATGAGGCCTAAGTTTTATTATGTTATTATCCTGCAAGGTATTCTTCCTTGTTAGAATAAATCCAGATAAGATTATGAGTCACAGTTGCATTTTGCCACCACAATAAAAAAATAAAAAATATCCCTATACAAGATATTTTCCTCACTAGCTTGGTTCTTAGACATAGAGGAGATTGTATATAAGGATTGCTTTAATTACTTTGTTATACAATTTATAATCGTTTGATTGTTGTGGTATTATTTTGTTCACGTACTAAAAAGAATGGGTGTTCTCATGGATAGTTAGAACATTTTTGAAAGCTTGAATGACAGGAGCAATGTTGCTCTGGATTTTATTGCCTTTAGTTGAATGATATAGTCTTTTTGTTGGTTGATGGAATTAGATTATGAATTTGTAGTTGTTTTATCGAAAGGGAACATCGTTACTAGTACTTTTTGTTAGATAGTAGATCTTGGTGACTTTAGTATTGCACTTTTTGTTGGTTGGTGGAATTGGATTTTATGTTTAATTGATAGTGAATTTCATGATGGTTGGTGGAATTGGATTTCATGATGAATTGCTTATTGATATGGATTTTTTGCAGCTTTGTATTATATCTAGTGGTTACAAATTTAAATATTATACAAAAGACGTGTGTTATGTTTGATATGTCAGACATTGGCTTCGAATCGCTGTCTTTGCAAAAATGGACAACCTTTTAAAACTGCTTCTGAAAACATTAAGACAACGATTTTGAACCGGTGTCTTTAAACTAAATGACATCGGTTTAAAACCGGTGTAAACAAGCGATGTCTATTCATCAAAAGACATCGGTTGTAAACCGGTGTCAAAAACATAAACTTTTAACATTAGGGTCTTAAAAAGCGGATATTTATCTCTAAGACAGCGGTTTAAAACCGGTGTCTTTATAGGAAATGACACCGGTTCTCAGCCGCTGTCAAAAGTTTAAGCTTTTAACATCAGTGTCTCTAACAGCTGTTGTTTTACTAATAGACAGCGGACTAAAACCGCTGTCTATTGGCATTTTTGTAGTAGTGTGGATACTTTGCGGGGATTTTAACGAGATTCTATCCCAGCATGAATTTCAAGGTTCTCACCTTAGAGCGGAGTGGAAAATTCGACTATTTTTGAGACACTATATCTTTGATGAATTTAACGGACATGGGCTTTGAAGGCCAAACATTCACATGGCAGTGCCTTTTAAGTAATCCGCGCACTCAACGGGAAAGACTTGATAGGGTGGTGAATATAATGCCCATTGGAGGGCCCTCTTTCCATGGAGTCATGTTAATCATTGCCCTACGGAGTTTTCCGATCATTTCCTCTTTCATATCCAAGTCCGAAACCGCAACACTCATAGTTACCAGAGATGATGATGGCCTCCCTTTCGTTTTGAGACCCTATGTATTAATTCTGATGAGTATGAGAATATTATTAAAGAGTCATGGGATTCATGTTTAGATAATCTCCCAACCAAGCTTGACCAGTGTGCTATTGGCTTGCTAAACTGGGGGAATCACTACCAAAAAATATCACCAAGTCTGTGGATGCGTTGAAGCAAGAGATTGTTTCTCTAAACTGGCCATTTAACACCTCATTCTAGGCCACTTCGGCTCTATTTTCGCTGCCTCGTCCATCTCCAATTATGATATTTCCATGGCCCTTAGTCGACTCTCCGCACGAATTTCATCGGTTATGAAAGAGATGCTTATGGAACCTTATTCATAGGAAGAGATCGGCAAAATACTCAAACATATGCCCTCTCTGAAATCACCTGGCCCGGATAGTATGAGCCCTATCTTTTTTCAAAAATTCTGGCATGTTAAAATTGATGTGGTCTCCTATATTTTTAATTTTCTCAATCATAACATTTTGGACCCCATCATTAATTTTACTCACATGGTCTTATTCCCTAAAATTAAAAATTCGGATGTCATTAGCCAATTTCGTCCCATTAGCCTTTGCAATGTCATATATAAATTAGCCTCTAAGGGTGCATTGTCTCAACAATCGTATCGTAAATGTCCTCCCGATTTAATTAGCCCATCTCGATCTGCAGACATGGTCGCCTCATCACTGATAATGTCTTGATTGCACATGAAATTCATCATTATATGAAAAGTAAAGCTCATACTCGCACAGGTCTCGTGTCCATTAGACATGAGCAACGCTTTTGATCGTACTTAATGGCCTTTTCTCAAAGCAACTATATTTTTCATTCCTGCTTAATGGGCCGGAATTTGGGAGGCTCACACCCGAAAGAGGCCTTCGACAAGGCGACCCAATATCCCCTTATCTATTCATTATTTGCTCGGAGGTTTTTTCTTATCTTTTGTAGGATCTTCAACATTGTGCAAAAATCAATGGCATTGCCATTAGTCGTTCTTCTCCAGCTATATCACACTTGTTCTTTGCAAACGACACTTTAGTTCTTGGGCGGACCACTGCAGAGGAAGCTCGACACTTCCGCTATGCTATTAATTTGGACCAAAAAGTGTCAGGCCAACTCGTAAATCTTGACAAATCGGGCATTGTGTTTAGTAGGGATGTGGATGTGTCTACTATGGCAGATATTCTTCACATCTTAAGCTTTAAAAAAGTCAACTCTCACGGGAAGTATCTCGAGCTTCCCAGCATTGTTGGCTGAAACGACAAGAAAAGTTTTGGGCACGTAAAAGATCGCATTTGGAATTGCATTCAGAGATGGTCTAGTCATAACTTTTCTAAGGCCGGCAAGGAAATTCTTATTAAGTCAGTGCTTCAAGCTATTCCGTCATAAGCTATGGGTTGCTTTAAATTCATGGAGAATGTAATCACATATATTCAGTCTATGATTTGCAATTTCTGGTGGGGCAGCTCTTGGCAAAACAGAAAATTCATTAGATTGTATGGGATAAAATGGCTTGAAGCAAAGCAGTCAGGGGACTTGGTTTTCGATCCTTGAGGGCCTTGAATTTGGCGCTACTCTCTAAACTGGCCTGACGATCCTCACTTGCCCTTGTTCCCTTCTGGTAGAGGTTTACAGGGCAAAATATTTCAATAAATGCTCTTTTATGGAGGCTAGTTTGGGGTATAGACCGCCATGGGCTTGGCGGAGTATTTTGGATAGTCGAAGAGTATTAAAACTGGGATTCCTGAGAAGAATTCATAGCGGATTTAATACCAGAATTTGGGGCGATTGTTGGCTTCCAAAACCTCTGTTCACCCTACCCCTTCCCATCCCCAGCCTTTTTCCGCCACCTCCACTATTAACCATCTCATTGATCCATCCACCTCTTGGTGGAATTCAGCCCTTATATTCCAAAGCTTCCCTCCCCACATAGCCTATCTTATTCTTTCCATCCTTCTTAGCCTATCATAGCGATTCGATTCCTGGTTTTGGTCCCTCAGCAAGAATAAACAATTCTCCGTCAAATTCTCTTACCACGCCATCCTCAACCCCCAAGTGGTTTCCTTGAATTCCACCCTATCGGCTCTTCTAGCTCTAGACCCTCCCCTATCTGGAAGAAATTATGGAGTTTAAAACTTTGGGGTCGAGCCCTACGCTTCTCCTAGAGATGACTCTCTAATTCCCTTCCAGATTTGACTAACATTACCCGTCGCCACATCGACATAGCCTCTTCTTGTCCTATGTGCTCCTCCAATGACATTACCTCAACCCATCTCTTCTTTACCTGCCAATTCACTGCACACATGTCTAGACTTAGCTGGCTTGAGAGATCTTATCGCCCTTTTCCAACAGCCCGATGCGGATCTTTGGTCTCGAGATATTATTTTGGGTAGCCCGCATCATGTCATGTCGTGAGTTCTTTCTTGTCACGTGCGTCAGTAGTATCTGGGAAGAACGAAATAAACAGATATTCGAACAGCAAAAAGCCCAGCCACACGGGCTTGTCGTCTACGCTAGTCAAGCTCTCAGATTTTTCCGGAATGCAAACGGGCTCCCTGATGGTGTCGTACATCTACATGACTTTTGCTCCCTGTTGCAACCACCCCCCAGGCATCCACATCTTCTTTGATGGGGATGTTTCGCAATCCCGAATGTGTGCAGGTGTCGGGGTCTTCATCCGAAGGGGAAATGGCCAGTTCATTCATGGGTTTTCCAAAACGTTTGATGGGATTGTTGATCCTTTAATAGCGGAAGCTCTTGCACTTCGTGAAGCTCTGACTCTTGCCTCCAATCTCCAACTCGCCAACGTCCATTTTTTGGGTGATTTGGTCGTTCTTATTGAAGCCGCAAGAAACAAGGTGCAACCCACTGTGGAGTGTGACCCGATTTGCTAGACATTTTATTGATGTCTCATTCTTATGCTTCTAATTGTTTTATTTGGATTCCTAGGAATGATAATTTAATTGCCCACGAGTTTGCCCAATTTGCGAAATCCGAACTTTGTTCGCATGGCTCGTGGACAACTCCCTAGTTTTTTGTCTCAGTCGGTACTGGACTTTTTTCCAGTAAGTTGATGAAATTTTCACTTTAAAAAAAATAATGTTTGAAAATACTCTATCCTATTCGAAATAAGCAATTTTTTTAAGGAAAAAAACACATATATTAAAGACTGTATTAAAATACTCAATATACACTTAGTTAATAATGAATGATGCTTTGGATGAAAACAAATGTCAGGTGAAAAACCCCTCTATAAGTGGCGCCCTCCCCTCTTCTTCCTTCCTTCACACTGAATTCATCCTTCTTCATCATTGAGTTCTTCTTATTCAGATCTTTTCTTGATTCTTCTTCATCATCCTTTCCCAAAGCTTAAGCTTAGTAATTTTGAGCTTAAGCCCCAAAAATTTAACAAAACCCCAAACACGGTGGTGGTGTAAGCAATGGACAACTACGGGGCGGTGGACGGCGATAGGCGGAACGGATGGCGGTGGACTCTAGCGGGACAACGACGAGGCAACGGATAGTTTATTCCGAGCATTTTTTCAAAAATTTCAAGTAATGTTTTCCACATTTTGTGTAATGTTTAGTATTTGTAGTTTATTTAGTTAATTATTATTTTTAGAGTAAATGATTGTTGTTGGTAGATAATGTTTGTTAATTGTTATTTTTAGGTATTTTTATAATTGTTAGTAAATGTTGTAGAATAATATATTATTTATTGGAAATTTATAGGTATTTTTAAAATATTAGTAAAATTATATAATAATAAAATAATAATTTATTGTAGATAATGTTTTGGTAAATGTTATTTTATTTTTAGGCTTTTTTACAATTTGTTAGTAGAAATTTTTGAATAATATAGTAGGTATTTTTAAAAAAGTTAGTGAAATGATAGAATAAATTATATTTATAATTGCTTGTAGATAACTTTTTGTAATTGTTTATTTTATATGTTTTAAAAATTATTAATAGCAATTGTTGAATAATATAGTAGACATTTTGAAAAAAAAAGTGAGTAAAATGATAAATAATTATAACTGCTTGTACATAATAGTAGACATTTTTTAAATTATTATTAAAAATGATAGAATACTATAATTGCCCGTAGATAATATTTTGTAAATTAATCATATGTTGCCCTTTTTTAATTAATTAATGTGCAACCCTTTTTTAAATTTATTGTGTTGGCATTTTCGAAATAAAAGTTATCTTTAATTCTTGAAGATATGTCAAACAAAATTGTAGTTATTGTGCACTTTGAAGGAGAAGTTGTTGGAGCAACACAAATTGCTTGTAGTATAAACTATCACATTTATTAGAACTTTTATATGAAATGATGGATTTGGACCAGAACAACCATAAGTTAACAATTTTTGCTAAATAAATTGACAATGATAATTATCGAGTGATTCCAATTAAAAAGGATTGGGAACTTAGACTTTTTTGGATCCAATAGGTGGTGTAAGTTCTGAAGATATATTTGTTGAATTAGAAATTTTATCTCATACCTACCACTACCAATTCCATTGGAAAATGAGTTTTACCTATATGCATCTTACATTGTTGTTGACTCTAAATTGCCTTCAATTACTCAAGGAATGACAAACATGAGTTTGGGTAGTGCTTGTGGATCTAGTCATGAGAATTTGGTTAGTTTGAATGTGCCTGTTGAGAATCGATCTACAATTAGGGGTAATTCTCTTGTTGTGGATATACCAGAGAACGCGGAACATAGTGATAATAGCGAGCATGATGATGCTAGTGGTGATAGTGATGATCATATTGAGCATAATGATGTACAATATCATGAAGATGATCATCCTGTCCAACGACATTTTCCTTTGGTAGTTCCTCCTCATCCTAATTTATCAAGATCACATGTTTTTTAGTCTGGATACAAAGACATTACTGGTGATTCTATTGTTATCCTGGTAACAACCATGTATTATAACTCCGAAAGAGGTGAGTTGGAAAAAGTATGGTTCTCGTAGACAAAAAACATGTGCGATCCGCAGTTAAGGATTTTTATGTCCGTCATGGCAGACATGAGTATAGGGTTTTGGAGTCTACCCCGACATTGTGGAAAGTTATAAGCAGAATCAATCAGGAGTTATTGAAACTGGCTTATCATCGCAACAATGCAATTGGTGGTTGCGATCGAGTTTTGTGAAAAGATATTCGATGTGGCAAATTACCAACTTGGTGCCTCCGCATATATAGTTGTGTTATGAACATTGTCTTCAAAGATCATAGAAACTTGTGCAAAATATTATCGCTAATGACCTTATGGGAATGGTACAGTGTGATCTGGCGTATGATATCAAGTATGTTCAGCAAAATGTGAAGGACAAATATGGATATTGTTAGTCCAAATGGCTACGAAAATCTAGAGGGGGCGGGTGAATAGATTTTCCCAATTTTTCCGATTTATGCCCTCTTTTTTGAATGTGAAGATGGTGACCAAAAGAAAAGTGTGGAAATATAAACAACACACGATGATCTATAGAGCCTCAACCCATCTAGGGCTAATGTTACGCCACCCAATCAACTCGAATGAATTTCAAAAGAAAAAAATATATTAATAGATACCAAACTATTACAACCTTTTATATTTCCACACTCTTCTTACAACACCACCTATGAAGATTAGCACAATCTTCTTACAACAATGAAGAGCACCACACTCATCAACACCTAGAATCAACCAAGTGTGTTCTTACCACAAGAACACTAACAAGGGTATCTTGTTTTGGATGATTTAAACCAATTCAAGATTACAACTCAAATGAAGTATACAACTTTGAAGTGCAAGTGTAATCAAGAATGAAGCCTAATACTCAAGATGTGCAAGTGTAAGACTTTAGGCTAAATACAACAATAATGTTGACAATGAAGAATAAGAGAATTTGCTAGTTTTCTTGTTGCATTGTGTAATTGTGTTGTATTTGATCCTTCAAATCCTTCATCTCTTTATAGGAGAGTCTTCAAGATTGGATCTCCAACATAGGCTCCTTCATTTTCACATTTGTCTACAAAAATAAGATCACAAGATGCACAAATAATGTATAAAA
This sequence comes from Rehmannia glutinosa, assembly GCA_016081115.2. Classification (NCBI taxonomy): domain Eukaryota; kingdom Viridiplantae; phylum Streptophyta; class Magnoliopsida; order Lamiales; family Orobanchaceae; genus Rehmannia; species Rehmannia glutinosa. The sequence goes on from CM071936.1 coordinate 104,037,370, forward strand.
ATAATAAAATGATAAAAGTAAATATTATTGTCCCCCATAAGTTCAAAATCCTCAGATTTTGAATAGGTCGACCTGTGGGTCGACTGGTCCACCAGTAGAAAAAAATTAATTTTTGAAACGTTTGAGAGTGATCTGACACAGGTCATCCCATAGGTCAACCAGTCGACCAGGGGATTGACCGATTGACCCACCGGTTGACCTGGGGTCGACTTGTGTCTGAACATCTTCAAAGGGGAAAGTTTTCTACTCGTTTCAGGTACCTGTAGACCCCTATGTCGACCGGTCCACCCACCAGTTGACCCGCCAGTTGACCACCTTCAGCATTCTCTGTTTTCAAGTTTTAAACATGTTCAGGTACGGGTTGCCCTATAGGGCGACCGGTTGGACTCAAAACAAAAGTGTTGTCCAATCTTTGTCAAAAATAAAGTTCAAGAAATACTCCAAAAAATTAGTAAAAATCATTTAAATTGTTTTGAAGTGTTTGGACAATATTTGGGGACATTGTTTTGGTAAAAAAATATCATTTAAATAAAATCATGATAAAAATATTTATTTAACAAACTCCCTCTTTTTTATGGTTACAAACCAAAATAATTTTAGGAGATCGATTTTTAAAACAAAACACGTTTTTCCGGTCAAAATCAATTATCCGTTTTAAGCAACACTTATCATGATTAAAAACATAAGGATAGGATCAAAGATTTTTCAAAACATTTTATAAAAGCTCCCCCTATCAACTTGCTAAACAAAAATAGGCATAGAAACAATCAATTAAAAGCTGAAAGCTCTGCTTTTAAAAGTATAGCTTGAAGTTTAAGAGCTTAAAAGCGCCCCATGTCAAAAAGAATTCATTAGTCACAATAAAAAGTCCATTATGCATCCATTGGACTAAATTCCATCCACAACTTATGGCTTTTTCATCTGAATCTTATAGTTTTTTGCGAGATTTTTCTAACTCCTTTGATCTAAATATAAGCTTAGGAGCTTATTCCATTTTTCTCCCCCTTTGGAATCATCAAAAAGACTATTATCATGATAAAAACATAAAAAATATATATATCAAAGTGCGCATCAAATCGAATTATCATGCTCTTGAATAGAAAGTTTAAAATTCCAAATTGTAAGGGAAATTTGTAGAAGAAAGTTTGTAGAAGCTCATTTGATGGATAAAACATGATCTCTATAAACATATAGAATACTTGTAATCAAGAGATTCATGTAAGAGATGAAATATTCACTGAGATATTTTATCGAACACTTGGCATGCATATGATAAAATCGAAGTTGTATATAACATTTGTAAATGTAATCATGCCAAAAAAAAAATCAACACCAATCCTATTTCTACAATCATAATCCAATAACATTCATAATTCCTATCACAATCATACAAGAATTTCACCAATTCATCAAGTATACATAAGATTCTCAAGGGTCAACCTAATTGAGATTAAAAGAGAATTAAACTTACCAATTGATCAGAGAAGATGAATAATATGGAAGATATAAACATAATACAAGTCCAGTATAGTAGAATTTGTAAGAGAAAATCATTTTGAGTGATTGTGTGTGAAATGGGCGAGTGTGAAGAAAATACGAAATGGAACAAATAGACGGAAGTAACGGACAGAAACAATTTATCTTCCAAATCAACCTTGGTCGACCGATCGACCACCTGTCCGACCGGTCCAAGGACAGGTCGACCACATAGGTCGACTGGTACCTATAAAGTAGTCCAGTTTCTGTCCGAATTTTGAGTTTATATGCGATTTTTCACCCCTAAGTTTTAAAGATGCACAAAATGCAATCATAGACCTTATTCGATATGCATTATGCCTAAACGAGCTCGAATTGAAGTAAAATACTTGGCGACCAATGGTTTTGTGAAAATATCCGCGAGTTGGTCTTGAGACGGAACACAACACATCTCAATTTTTCGTTTAGAAATGCAATCCCTTAGAAAATGGTGTCGAACCTCAATATATTTTGTTCGGTTATGATGAACCGGATTTTGAGCAATGTTTATAGCGGACGTATTATCACAAAAAATAGGAACATTTTCGAAAGAACATTTGTAATCCATTAAGGTTTGTTTCATCCAAAGAAGTTGAGTACATAAAAAGGTCGCGGAAATATATTCAGCTTCGGTCGTAGATAAGGATACTCAATTTTGCTTCTTTGAAAACCAAGATACTAGGCGATCACCTAAAAATTGACATGATCTGGAGGTATTTTTTTGATTATCAATATTTCCCGCATAGTCTGAATCACTATATCCTTTTAGAGAAAAGTTTTCATTCTTGGGATAAAACAAACCATATGAAATATTAGTGCCTTTCAAATATCGAAAAATTCTTTTAATGGCACTCATATGAGATTCTTTGGGGCAGCTTTGGAATCGAGCACATAGGCATATGACATGAAGAATATCGGGTCTACTTGCGGTTAAGTAAAAAGTAAACTACCAATCATATCTCGATATTTTGGTTCATCAAACGACTTGCCTTTTTCATCTTTGTCAAACTTGATATTGGTTGCCATTGGAGTAGCAACAGTCATTCCTTCTTCAATTATGAACTTCTTTAAAAGTTCTTTAGTGTACTTGGATTGGGATATATAAGAGCCTTCTTGGCATTGTTTTATTTGAAGTCTAAGAAAGAAGTTGAGCTCTCCCATCACGCTCATCTCAAATTCACTTTGCATGAGCTTATAATGTTTTTTACAAATAGACTCATTAGTAGCACCAAAGATAATATCATCAACATAATTTGTACCAGTAACCAATCTTGCTCCTTTTCAAAAACAAAGAGAGTAATATCAACTTTACCTCTTGAAAATCCATTTTGTAAAAGAATAGAGCTAAGTCTATCATACCATGCTCGGGGTGCTAGTTTTAAATCATATAAGGCCTTTTTAAGTTTGTAAACATCATTTTGGCCTCGAAATATTTTCAAACCCCGGAGGTTGTTTTACATAGATTTCTTGAATAAAACCATTTAAAAAGGCAGATATAACATCCATTTGGTAAAGCTTGAAAATTTTAAATCAAGAATAGACAAGTAAAATTAGAATTTCTTCTAAACGTGCTACGGGTACAAAATTTTCATCATAATCAATACCTTCTTCTTGAAAATACTCTTTAGCTACTAACCTTGCCTTGTTTCGAACGATGTTGTCTTGGTCATCGAGTTTGTTTGAATACCCATTTTGTGCCAATAATAGTTTGTGATGAAGGACAAGGTACCAATTCTCAAACATCATTTCTTTCAAATTGGTTCAACTATTCTTGCATGTCAAGAACCAATCTTCATCTTCAATGGCTTCCTTTGCATTTTTTGGCTCTTTTGAGATATAAGAGTTTTCTCGGTAAATTTCCTCCTAGTCATTACCTTGTCTAGAGGATCCCCAATTGTGAGATCTTTTAGATGATCTCCTTTGAATTTTAATGCCACAGAAAGATCCGGGTTATCACATTTATCCTCTTCTGGAACATTGGAAGTTGAAGGTTGATCACTTTGAATGCCATTTGGAACAATTCACTCAATTTCATCTTCTTCATTCCTGACATCATTAGGTATCCTTTTAACACCCGAGGCTTCATTGAATTTGACGTGAATAGACTCCTCGACCACCATGCTCGTTTTGTTATAAACCCGATATGCCTTACTCTTAGTCGAATACCCCATAAAAATTTCTTCATCGGCTTCAGGATAAAGTTTGTCTAATTGATCCTTGGTATTCAAAATAAAATACTTGTAACCAAATATTTCGAAATAACTAATATTTGGAGTTCTTCCTTTCCAAAACTCATAAGGTGTTTTATTTAACTTGGGACGAAGATATACCCAGTTTATGACATAGCAAGCGGTGTTGACGGCTTCAGCCCAAAAGTATTTTGGAAGTGATAATTCATTTAGCATGGACCGACACATTTCTTAAAGAGTTTGGTTTTTCTTTTCGGCAACACCATTTTGTTGTGGAGTTTTCGGAGCCGAAATATTATGTGCATACCCCTTGGTTTCACACAATATTCTAAAGTCACCATCAAATTCTCCTTCTCGTTCACTCCTTGTAGACTTAGTCGTATCTTTTTTTTCATTCTCTATAAGTCTACACAACTTAGCAAACTCAATAGGGGCGTCACTTTTATTTGCAAGAAAAATAGCCCAAGTATATCTAGAAAAATCATCAACTATAGCAAATGTGTAATATTTTCCACTTAGACTTTCGGCGTCAATATCCTCATACAAATCAAGATGAAGTAATTGTAGAGGCTTGGTTGTGGAAATTTCATTTTTGGGCTTAAAACTACTTTTAACTAATTTATTCTTTTGACAAATGTCACATAAGCTAAGGATTTCAAAATTTAATTTAGGTAGTCATTTGACATGTTGGTTTTTGTAAATCTCTTGCCAATTTTTATATTCAACATGTCCAAGTCGCCTATGCCATAAACTTGTTAAATCATTATTGGCGATAAGACAAGAAACATTTTGACTAACCAAATCACTTGTGCAAATTTTGTAAAGATTGCCTTTTCTACTAGCTTCACAAATAATTTTATCATTTTTGAGAATAAGACATTTTCCTTTATTAAAAACAACATCATAATTAGAGTCACAAAGTTGGCTTACACTTATCAAATTGAACTTTAGCCCTTCTACTGATAAAACATTACTAAGAGAGAAAGAAGAGTTACCAATGTCTCCATTGCCAAGAATTTTCCCTTTGACATTCTCGAACAAGGCCGTGCCTTCTTCTTGGAGCTTGATGTTGGTAAATAGTTCTCTCTTTCCAGTCATATGGCGTGAACACCCGCTGTCCACGAGCTATTTTGAATCTTCCGGAATTGTTATAGCCCCTAGCACCTACAAATAAATTATTTTTGGGTACCCTATAATTTTGGGGTCCATGGTGGTTAGTCTTGAGACCTTTGGGTCTCCAAAAATGACTATAGCTATTTTTAAGTTTACAATCATTAGTATAATGTCCACTTTTACCACAATAAAAGCAAGTAATAATATTAGGACTACTAGCACGTATGAAAGTTGGCTTACACTTATCAAATTGAACTTTAGCCCTTCTACTGATAATACTCCCTTTTCAAAATCTTGTATTTACAAATCATATCTCTAAACTCATTTTGTAAATCATCACAATCACATTGGAGCTCATCAATTAAAGAAGAAGATCAAGAGTTAGAGCATACCTCATTGTTTTCATTGTCTATGGCCTTGAGATCATGTTCGACTTCTTCTTCTTCGTCGGATGTAGCAAGAAGCTCATCCCATGTTTTAGCTTCCGCATTTAGGCTATATAGTGCCCAGGTTTCCCGCATTTGAAACACAAGTTGTCTCTAAACTTTCTTGTCTTATTTTTATTAAAAAACTTGACAAATTTCCGGACAAGGGAGGTCGTCTCCTCATCATCCTCATCACTAACATAATATGAATTATTAGAAGTAAGACCTTTAGGAGTAGATTGTATACTCGATTTTGAAGTGGATGGTTTGGAGTTCTTTCTTTCCTTGAGATAAACTTCGTAGATGAGAAGATTTCCAATGAGTTCATCGAACTTGAGAGTCTCAAGTTTTTGTGCTATCGTAATAGCCATCACCTTTTCGGACCATGAGCCGGGAAGAACATTTAAAACTTTGGTTACCTTATCTTCCTCCGAGATAACCTTTCCGAGCGCCAAAAGGGGATTGACTATGTTGTCAAGCCCTTCCACCATTTTTGAAATACCTTCACCCTCAAGCATAATGAAGTTTTCAAAATCTTTAACAAACATGGTTTTTCTTGCTTGTTTTACTTTCTTTGTACCTTCAAAAATTGTTTCCAATTTTTACCATACTTCATGTGCGGACCTAATTTAAGCTCTCTATACTCATTTTTCAAAATCTTGTATTTACAAATCATATCTATAAACTCATTTTGTAAATCATCATAGTCACATTGGAGTTCATCAATTAAAGAAGAAGAAGATGAAGAGTTAGAGCGTACCTCGTTGTTTTCATCGTCTATGGCCATGAGACCATGTTCGACTTCTTCTTCTTTGTCGGATGTGGCAAGGAGCTCATCCCATGTTTTGGCTTCCGCATTTAGAGCTTTCTTTTTTGGAAAATGATTTTTCTTCTTTTGCTCCTCCTCCGCTAATTTTGGGCAATCAGCTATATGGTGCTCGGGTTTCTCGCATTTGAAACACGAGTTGCCTCTAGACTTCCTTACCTTTTTTTTATATACAAACTTGGCAAATATCCGGACAAGGGCGACCGTCTCCTCATCATCTTTATCGCTAGCATAATATAAATTATTTGAAGAAGATAATAAGCCTTTAGGAATAGATTGCATACACGATTGAGAGGTGGATGGTTTGTAATTTTTCTTCTCCTTGAGATATACTTCGTAGATGAGAAGATTTCCAATAAGCTCGTCAAAACTTGAGAGTTTCAAGATTTTGAGCTTCCGTAATCGTCGTTACTTTTTCGGACCAAGAACCGAGATTAGCATTTTAAGACTTTTGTTACCTTGTCTTCTTTGGAGATGACTTTCCCAAGTACCACTAGAGGATTGACGATGTTATCAAGCCTTTCTAACATTTTTGAAATACCTTCACCCTCAAGCATAATGAAGTTTTCAAAATCTTTAACAAACATGGTTTTCTTGCTTGTTTTACTTTCTTTGTACCTTTAAAAATTATTTCCAATTTTTACCATACTTCATGTGCGGACCTTATTCCTTGAATTCTATTATACTCGGTAGCCGTAAGAGAGCAATGTAAAATGTTTAAGGCCTTACCGTTGAGAGAGAAGGTCTTCTTATCATTTTCATCAAATTCCTTCAACATTTTGACAATCGTGGTTCCATCCTCCATTTTCTTTGTTGTTTGAGCAATTTCTTCGATGACCGCATTGCAAATATCAAATCTGCACCATTGTAGGACACATTACATCCGATCCTTCCAAAAGGCGTAATTGTTGGCCTCAAAGAGTGGTGGCTTGTAGGTGGAGGCACCGGTGGTGAGGTAGCTTTCGTTCGTAGCCATGGATCTCTTCGTTACTCGCAAAGATTAAACGAGCTTCCCAAAGAGTTTGACTTTGATACCACTTGTTAATCCAAGTGGCTACAAAAATCTAGAGGAGGGGTGAATAGATTTTTCCAATTTTCCGATTTATGCTCTCTTTTTCGAATGTGAAGATGATAACCAAAATAAAAGTGCAAAAATGTAAATAACACACAATGATTTATAGAGCTTCAACCAACCTATGGCCTAATGCTCTACCACCCGGTATGTCTGAATGGATTTCAAAAGGAAAAAGTATATTAATAGATGCCAAACTATTACAACCTTTTACCATGAACAGTACCACACTCTTCTTACAACACCACCTATGAAGATTACCACAATTTTCTTACAACAATGAATAACACCACACTCTTCAACACCTAGAATCAACCAAGTGTGTTCTTACCACAAGAACATTACCATGGATATCTTGTTTTCGATGATTTAAACCAATTCAAGATTATAACTCAAATGAAGTATACAACTTTGAAATGCAACTGTAATCAAGAATGAAGCATAATACTCAAGATGTGCAAGTGTAAGACTTAAGCTAAATACAACAAGAATATTGACAATGAAGAATAAAAGAATTTGCTAGTTTTCTTGTTGCTTTGTGTAATTGTGTGGTATTTGATCCTTCAAATCCTTCATCTATTTATAAAAGAGTCTTCAAGATTGGATCTCCAACATAGGCTCCTTCATCTTCACTTTTGTCTACAAAAAGAATATCACAAGATGCACAAATAATGTACAAAAATGATAAAGTGATAAAAGTAAATCTTGTTGTCTCTCATAGGTTCAAAATCCTCAGATTTTGAACAGATCAACATGTGGGTCGACCGGTCCACCAATAGAAAAAAATTGAATTTTGAAACGTTTGAGTGTGATCTGATACACGGGGAAAAGGTTTTTACCCATTTTAGGTACCTGTCGACTCCTAGGTCGACCGATCCACCCACCAGTTGACCCACCGGCTGACCCACTGGTTGACCACCCTCAACATTCTTTGTTTTCAAGTTTTAAACACGTTCAGGTACATGTTTCCCTATAGGGCGACCGGTTGGCCTCAAAACAGAAGTGTTGTCCGATTTTTGTCAAAAATAAAGTTCAAGAAATACTCCAAAAAATTAGTAAAAATCATTTAAATTGTTTTGAAGTATTTGGACAATATTTGAGGATATTGTTTTGGTATAAAAATTCATTTAAACAAAATAATGATAAAAATATTTATCTAACAGATATGAGATTTAATACCATAAAGCTTGACACAACTTGAAACGAGCAAGGGAAATTGCGTATGAGATTTAGAAAAGCTCTTGGCGATACTTGCCTACATATATGGGGGCACAATAGAAATTCAATCGGGGAACAGTTGTGGAGTGGATCCCTAAAGATGTAGACAACCGTGGTGTGCATGCGTTGAGGTATGTTTTTTGGCATTTAGATAGTGCATCGAGTGTTTTAGGCATTGTCGCAAGGTCATTAGTGTGGACGAAACACACTTGTATACTAAATACAAGCACACGATGTTAATTGTTGTGGGTCTAGATGCAAACCAACATGAGTTATCTCTAGCATATGCTATTGTAGATGGGAAAAATTTTAGGTCATGGCATTAGTTTCTTCATATGGTGGCTAAATATGTGGTTCGTGGCGTTGAGGGAATGTGTCTTATTTCAGACTACCATCCGGGTATAATAAAAGTAGTTGAACATGTTCCCGAGTTTCAAGCACCTATGGGAGTATAATAGTTTTGTCTGAGGCATGTGATATATAATTTTAATAATCATTTTAAGAATATCAGACTCAAGGACTTGTGTTGGCAAGCTAGATCAGAGTTGAGTGTTGGGACGTTTGAGAAAATCATGGAGCAGATTAAATAAGTGAACCGAGATGCTTACGAGTATTTGGCGGCGATTGATAAGTGCATATGGACACTCTACTACGATGAAGGGAAATAGTGTGGAATTATGACTATAAACATGTCTGGATGCATCAATGGAATACTTAAGGGTGCCCGATGCCTTCCAATCACAACCATTGTGTGGATCACTTTACAAGGTCGGCTAAGTGTTTAGATCTCAGTGCATCACTAACTTAACAATGGAATCAAATTTTGTCAAATGATGTACACCATAGGTTTGACAAAATGCAGCGCCTCGTATTACAACATACGGTACAGATGTATGATTATACTGAAGAAACTGCAAGTATCATCACACAAGTACCAGGTTCTAGATGTTCATGTATCTTCAAAGTGAAGTTATCTACCCAAGAATGTTCATGCGATCAGTGGAAGAATGATGGAATTCCACGGTCTCATGCAATGCAAGCTTGTCGTCATTTTATGATTGACCCAAGAACTTTTACGAAGCAATATTATAGCACCAACGCTTACTTCAGGACGTATAAATTCTTCATGAACCATTGCCTGATGATGATGAATAGGATGATCCACCTTTCCAGATGCAACACAACACTGAACATTGTGATGTTAGACGATGTGGAAGAGCTACAACATCGAGAATTCATAATAAAATAGATCGACCACAAACCTGTGCGAGGCAACAATATCGTGCACGTGAAAGCGCTGAAACTTCACAGCATTGATCGCCATCCCAGCGGATTTAGTTTGTTTTGTTTTATCCTAAAATTGATTGTTGTAATAATTAAATAGGAATGTAAGCTTTAGTTTGTTATGATACATGTCGGAATTGATCAACGTAATCATGTTGTTTGTCGGAATGTATGAAATTCGCTCATTATTTTCATTTCATTACTACCCGTCTTATTTACATGTACATTTCTATCTTATTTACATGTACGTACTTTCTACTAAGATGGGATGCGATATATTTTTGGAGTTCTAGGCGGGCCTTGAGATGATCACCCGCATACCCATAAATTAGATATATTGTATGATCTGAGGTTCTATGGTTTTGCACAGTGTGGCCATTTGCCACAAACTATTAAATAACCCATAATCAAATTACCCTCATTGTTTTGCATTACGCCCCAACAACAAAATAACTTTGCCTTTCCTTCAAAGGGGTGTCTACATTCAAATTTTAAATTCCTCAAAGTTAAGTAATTACATAATTCATAATATTAAAGTATCAAATAATAAAAAATGAAAATACTTATAATAACACCAATTAGTTGTTCTATATTCATCTTCTTTTGGGTCAATTATTAGATGTTTAAATTCAATGATCCTTGACTCAGTGGTCTATGCGAGGTAAGAGATATGATTTAACTTAAAATCTCAGGGGTCCAAATTTAAGTCTAGAAAAACCTTGATTGGGTTGTTTGCGATCTAAAATTAAAATATCTGAAATTTGAATTCGGGAATTTGGGGTAAATCTAAAAATTCTAAAATTTCAAGTCAAACCAAGACTTAATCAAATTTATGAAATAAGGCCCTGCTTTTCCCATTTCCATCTTTCAGTCCTCTGTCTCTCTCAACTTACACACACTAATCTACACACAACACACGCACATACACTAACACACATACCACAAACACACAAACACACACACACACACACACACATATATATATATATATATTTTACATACACTAACTCACGCACACACACAACACACACATTATACATCACACAATTAGCACACACACACTCTCTCTCTCTCTCTCTCTATATATATATACATATATATATATATATATATATATATATATATCAGACACACACATACACTAAATTTGCAAACACATGCATACACGTCACACACGCACACAATTGAGCACACACATACATAACATCATCTTATCTCTAACTCTTTCTCCAATCATAAACTGATCAATATCCACTTCTCATACCCATGGATAATGGCGTATCAAAATAAGAGATGGTCATAGTATTAGATACAAGGAGAGAATTACTTACTGTTATGTATCTCAACTTTTGCTAAGACTGAGGTGTATTTGTCATGGAAAAGAGAATAATTGGCCAGCAAAAATGAAAGAGGTTTGCACTTATTCAAGTTATATGATAGATCAAAGATTGTGAAAATTATATTGGACGTGAGTTGGAGGGATGGAAAGAAATACTTTCCTTAAAGTTTGCAAGAACATGGCATAAAGTGGGGATAATAATGAGTACAATTTGAGATGTTGGGCATTAGTGGGATGGTATAAATAAAGTTAACCCATTATTAGAACATATATATAAAAAAATGTATACATATATAATTAATAAATTTTTTGATTATAATAAAAAAAAAACAAGGTAAGATATGAATTTGTAAAAATTATGGGTGTTACAATCTACATTAAAGCTTAATATGCTACCCAAATCATCTCTCATTTTCACCAACTCTTCTTATCTCCATCCCCTTTCTTTTGTAAAACACCATCACCTCACATTACAATTCTTTGCCTCCAAGTTCATTCAAAGAAAACTCATTCATAAAGCTGATTTTTTTGTCTCTTTTGTGAGGTTTCAACATTCTTTTCCTCTCATTTCTTCCCCTTTTGTTCCCATCAACCAATTTTTTTAACACCACCTTCTAAAATTTTGATTTCACCCATTCACCCTCATTCGTTCCCTTTACTCAATACTATACGCCCGTGTATAAGGTAACATATATATCAATGATAAGGCTTGAATTTTGGCTATCACAAAAGATTAGGCAATAGGCTCAAATTGGCTAACTAAGGATTTCAACATCATTAGGTATGCAAAAGGCTTGAAGAGCTAACAAAAAAATGGCCTTTAATCATTTTCACAATTCGCATACAACATGTGACTTTGATAGAGATACCAGAGCAAGTTCTAGAATTCTATCAACATGAATGATACACTCAAATCACAAACAAGACTGCATATGATGACAACAGTAAAGGCTCAAAAGCTCACAGGCTTGTAAATATGTAATTCAAAGCATCAAACCAAGTTTTCCACATCAACATGCTCAATGTTATCTATTCATGGCTCAATCAACTCATGATCAACACCAATCCAAACAATACAAAATTTTCAAAATCAAGCACAAGTTACAATCAAAAGATCAACTCACTCCCTAAAATCTATGAAAGCAATAAACGTGCTAAAACAATAAACGTGTTTCTAATGCAAATGCAACCTAAAATGCTCTACATGCAACTATATGAAAACACACAAAATTAATGCAAATTTTTTTATCCACACATTTCATATCAAAATAACTCTCTCCCCCAAACTTAAATGAAATTATATCGCACGTAATAGAAGATAGAATTTCAATATAAAAATGTGTGGATTTACCTGATTCACTGTGCGGGTGGCGGTGGATAATGGCCCTCCTTGGCATCTCCTCCTATCGCTAAGACTTCTTCTTTCAACCATCACTTCAAGTTTTGTACCTTAATATTGTCTCAGCTGAAGGACACATGGGTCGTGCGCCTACGCATGAGCTGCCCATGCTTCATGTTGAAGCCACATTATTCCTCCCTCCAGGCACGCAAGGACGTGCGCCTAGCGTACGGGTCACCCGTGCGTGATGCCGTACAACAACACTCAGTTTTTTTTTACAAAAAGAAAATAAACAAAAACAAAAATCACACCACAAACCGTTGGGTTGCCTCCCAACAAGCGCTATATTTAACTTAGCTTGACGCCTATTAATTTCGATCCGTACCACCTTTGAATGCATATATTAGTTGTTTTGGGTCGTGATCGAGAATCGTTTTTCCATTGTTTGCATCTAGTAATGCATAATTGGGATTTCCAAGCAAGTATTGGAGTCCTGATGTTGAAACACATTAATTTGAATTATGCTCATGTTGTCCGTGCGCATATGTACGACCAGTGTTCGTTTCGTTGTGGAATAGCTTTCTTATGATATCACGCACGTACTGATCGGGCATCAACGCACTGTTCATGTGTTCCTCGTCCTGTTTTTGCTCCTTTTTGACACCACACACGGGCTGAAAGTGCATAGACATACATTCATGTGTTCCTCGTATTCAGTACCACTCTTTTGATGAATGACACTACATTGTTCCTTTGAGTTGGCTTCAATGGTGCTTGAAAATTGGCTCTTTTGTTGTTGTCCACCAACAATTGTAACTAATTGGCCCACTTGGGTTTCGAGATTTTTTATCGAACTGGCCAATTGTGTCATTTGTAGCTCTATTTTATCCATCCTCGCGTCTTGCCTTGCGAAGCAGCTCCCAGTTTCACTCATGAATGCATTGGATTGATTTATGAATGAGGTGAGGGCTTCCTCTAAAGATGGCTTATTTGATTCATCGCGAGTAAAGCGGTCCCTCGACTCGTTCCTAAACAAACTTGTTTGAATCCTTAACGAGGTGAGGGCTTCTTCTAAAGATTGTTTTGCCTCTGCATTTGTAAACCCATTCATTACATTGGAGCTTGATGGTGTTGGAATCACATTCTCCGTGTGAGCATATGAAAAATCTTCGTAATTCCTCCAATCTGAATAATAGTGCGTAGGAGTAGGATTATTCCAATAACTATAGAAATTCCAGTTATTAAAATAATTGGCCTCCTCCATCCGAGCGGGTGTTCGTGCACTACCTATCCAACTCAAAGAAACAAATCAAACATTGTAGAGATAGAATTTACAAAAAAAAAATGAAAAAAAATTTCTAAATTAAAAATAATTCTGTCTATCGCAATATTAGCACCAAAAATTATATTAGTCCCCGGCAACGGTGCCAAAAACTTGTTCACCTTATTTTTAGCTTCACCGCAAGTGTATGGTGTAGTTTATAGAATAGGGTAAGCGAGGTCGTATCCACGGAGACTAGTAAATTAGTGCGCTAAGTATTGAACTAAGATAGTTTTATTTTTATTTGGACGATCGTAATTTGATGATTATTGGGGAAGTAAAGACAAGAATAACCACAAGATATAAGATGAAAATAAATATGGAATTATCAAGAGAATGAAATGGATTCCCGGGTTATGGTTTCAATTAATGTTCCTCTTGTTGTCCCATTTAATCAAAGCCAAAGTTATTATCAATATTCCTATAAGACGATCACAACGGTATTTTATCCCCCTCTCGAGATGTATATAAAGTGTAGATTGAAATATCTATGCTAGCATCTCTACTCAACATAAGATATGTAGGTCCCAAGGGGTGTAAGTGTAAGGTTTAGAAGGGGGGGGGGTTGAATAAACCTTACCAAATTTTCGATTTAGTCCTTTTAAATCTCTGAGTTGATTCTACACACTGTCCTTGATGGACAATCGAATTAGTCACTCAAGAGAGTTAATCTCTCAATGACTCACCGAGCCGTTGATGGAGTAACTCGGTTGTTGGCTATAATTTAACTCAACTGTGGTTTTATTATCGTGGAAGACTTAACACCCTTAAGTTTGATTAAGCAAGATTTTAGAGCTTGATTTAGTACTTATAATTTTATCAAATGGATAGCAAATTTATCACAGATATAAGCGATTAAAAGTGCGAGAATTTAAATCTTTGAAATGTAAATGACACAAGAAATTTTTATAGAGGTTCGAAGATGGGGTAATTCTTCTACTCCTCTCTTCTCCAACTCTGGAGGAATCCACTAGGTAATGATCGGTTTACAAAGTGGTAACAGTCCCGATACAAGTCTTGATCACAACAAATGACTTGATCCTTTGGGACTCGATCCGAGACGCCTTGATCACTCACCGTGGCTTCTCGTGCGACTCGAAGCTTTCTTCACAGGGCAAAATTTGCCTTGTTACTACTGACTCCTTGCTCAAGCTCTTTGGATTTGATCACGAAGCCCTCCAAAAGCTTAAGACTTGGTTCGACCTTGAACCTTTCTACAATCCTTCCCGGAATGTAGACCCCTTGTTTTCAGATTATCCTCTTCAACCGATTGAAGTTTTCTTTCCTTCACGGGTAAGTGTTGGATTGATGTACTTCGAGATGTAGGCTTGAGGATTGAGAATGTTTCGATTTTTCTAATATGCTTGTTTATCTCATATGTGTGTCATCTATATATCTCAAACAAACTCCTCGGCCTTTTATAGTGAACTTTCAAAAATTTGCCCGTTGAAGAGATAGGCTTATTTTTGAAAGTCACTTTTCGATCGTTGGCTTGCGATCCTTGGAATTGCCATTTCCTCGTATGAATTGTTCTTTCACCTTTTGAGTTCGACACGTGTGTAGTGCTTCCCATTGGTTCATTCCTTTTGCACGCTTCAGGGACCGAGCACTCCAAGAAAGGTGGTATGGAGATATTACTTGTTTAAGTAAATCTCTTGATTTAAATGCAACGGTTCTTTTGATTATCTCGACTTGACCGCATTTCCTTGCTTTCCCCAGGTGACTTAGAGTCAACTTCCAATCATTAGATGACTCTTCCGTCACTTCAACTTGAGACTTGGCTTTTCTTGAGTTGACTTGACCGATGCTCCACTCACCGCATCTCACTGTTTTCCAAAGAGAGTTCTGTCTACTCTTCTTTGCCATACTCTCATTGTCTCGCGTGGGTCTTTCTTCGAGTCTTGATTTGTCTTCTTGCATGTTAAGGCGTAGGCCGACTTAACTCAAACTTGCCGCTCTAATTGTTACAATACATTTCACAAAGAAGAATTGGGGTGCCAACTTTCTATTCTAAGTTTTACATGGCATTCATCAAAATCTAAACAATACAATTCCTAACAATTTCCCCTTTTTGATGATGCCAAAACTTAAATCATTCAAAGATGCAAACAAAGAATGATACATACGAGATAGTGTATTGACATAGAATGTATGCATGAGAATCAATTCTTTTTATTGATCATATCATTCTTGTTCCTCAACACAATCAAGTTTACAAGGTGTATCGAGCACATAATTGTCTTCAAGAAAAATAAAGATTTTATAGCTTTATTACGTAAGACTTACATTGTATGTATTTACATAATAAAATACGACGGGGGGTGGACACAAAGAACACTTCATCTTCTTCGTTGTCTCCTTTTCGTCTTGATCAAGATCTTCTTCTCTTCTTCTCGTCACGTCACCGCCTTTTTTTCTTCTCTCATATGCCTTCCCCGGCAGCCTTCATCTCTTCTTAATCTTTCCGTCTCTCCTCCCATAGCTGAGTTTGTCTCTTGTTTTCTTCTTCTATTCTTTTTGCATACTCGGCGTTAGTTTTCGCCACTTTCAAATTTGCCACTTGGTCAAGCCCGGCCAGAGATCCCTCCTTTCTTTCCCCGGATCTACGTATTCAATATTCTTGGGCGGAGGCCTGGGTCCAAGCTTCTTCCTCCACTATTGCTTCTTCCTCTACCTGGGCGTATCTTGTCTTGGGGTCTTCTTCTTTCCAAACGAGTGACCGGCGGAGTGACCAAAGCAGAGCGATCACGGGTTGTTGTCTGTGCTGTCCTTCTTCACATAATGTGAGACCCTTTTCCCAAGACAGTCCCAAGCTTGAGCCATAGACATATTTGCAAAGTATCCCCTGACTCGAGCGTTTTAAATTCATCGACCGAACGTGGCTCTGTCCCGACATCCGAGATGGCATAGGTGTCTCTCGTCTCTTGGAATGCCTCCGTGTTCTTTCAAGATGTTCATCACCCTGGCATCCATTCTTCCTTCCACTTCCTTCATCCCCGCTTCAATTAATTTTCTCTTTTCACCATAGATACATCGAGTGTTGGAGTGGCGAGTCACGGGAGTTTGCCGCTTATAATGTCACCGTGACATGACCTTGTTGGGGTTTGTACAATCATCAATGTCACATCTGTTGATCCTTCCCCCTCAACAAGCTTTCCTTTCTTCTCGTTTCAAGACTTCCTCACCGATTTTCCTTCTTCACCGCTTTGCTCCTTTCTTTTTCGGCTTGATTTTTGTCTTTGCTTTAAGGTATTCCTCTTCCCCTTTTTGGCATCATCAAAGGATAGAGGAACCCGGGAACATCTTTGGCAAGCATGAAGTCGAGTCTTCGATGGTTGAGTTAACTTCAAGTCTGCTGCGTTGTATGCGGCACGAAATTGATCAGAGTAGCATTGGATTCTCGCTTGAAATCGGCTTCATCTCGGCCATGAGAAGGCTGAATTTTCTTGTCATGTGTTCTTCCAAACGTCAGATCATTTGTATGTTGCTCACGCAGCGGCTTGATCTCGGCGGTGTGAGCTTCATGCATATGCTCAATGTGTTCTCTCCTTCGTCTTTGCATCGATATTTTCGACTCTCCACACCGGACTTGTTGAACAATTGTCCGAGTATCTCACTGTTCCACACGCATTGTTTCTTTCTTTTGCCACCATTCCTTATCCAATCTGTTATGCCTCTTAAATCACCGTAAGGGTGGCATCTCTATTGTCCAATCGCATGTCCAAAGAGGCCTGATGCCTCTCCATCCTTTCAATCTCAAAAAGAGTGCCTTGAACACTTCTCGAGCTTCACCATTCTTCATTGCGGTGATGGCCATACAAAGATCATCGAAGTCATGATTAGGCTGAACAATGGTGTCGATGGAAGAACAGGAGCTGGTTTGTAATAGCGTGCTTGTTCGTTTTCCGACTCTTCGTGGAGTTCTCGGTATCTCTCCGGAGAAAGGGAAAGATTCTACAAAAGATTCATCACCGCCAACCGGTATCTGCTTCGATGATGAGCGGTGCGCGTGAAGTTCTTTTGGGAATCGATCTGCTGCAGACTTGAGGAGCCCGAGCGTGGTCTCTTGTTCACCGGGTTACTTGTGAAGTAGACCCGCTTGCCGAGCCTCGGTATCTTAACAACCGTTGGTCTCAAATGATTTCTCCATTTCGATGAGATCGGTCCTCGGCCTTATCGAGCGTCATCGGACGATGATGAGATTTCCATTGGTGGCTCATCATCAAAATTAAAGGTTTGACGAGTAGTCTTGGGATCGACTTGCTCGTGCTTGGAACATCCGCACTGTGAGTCTTTTGGATTTGTCATGGGGATGACTTAAACCTTCTTCGCTTTCCGATCCCGAGAAAAGTGACATCGGGTTGTCTTGGGAATCATGAAGTGCGCCGATCTCCTTCTCGGATGGGTCGATGATACCAGGAGGGATGTTCTCTACTTGCACCGCTTTACCCCTGGAAGTCTCAACCTCCCGTGGCCTTCATTTCCTCCAAAGAGTCTCTTCATGCCGCGAGGTCTTGTCCTCCCTTTCGGACGATGTCACCGTCTTAGGGTCTTCTACAAAGTGGCATCCGTTGGAGTCTTAACCCCATGGATTGCACTTTCATCGCCCCAGTGTTAACTCCCGTACATTCCTTCTCGTGCCTCGATTTGCATCATCAGCAACGCGTCATTAGCCTTCGAGCGGTTGGCACCTCACCGAGACAGATCTCAATCGCCTGCGAGCTTCGTTGATGGCAACTTGCTATTCTTCTTGTGTTTGAATTTTCTCTACTTCGCCTCCTACATTCTTTGTGGAGTCATCTGCGGCATTCTTCGACCTTCTTTGCGGTGGAGGAGTTTCCCCTCACCGGTGCGCACCACCCGAGTGACTTGGAATGGGGTCACTCGTCTCCAAGCTCCCTATTTGTTTCGATTGATTGCTCGGCCATTGGGGCGGTGGTAGCACACCTTCAATAGGGGTTGGCTCGACCGGGGTCCCCACTATCCCGCTTTCATCGCCATCTCCCTTATCGCTTTCTTCTCGAGTGAGTAGGGGAAGTGGTAGCAAGAACAACAACGGTGGCTATATCTTTGAACCACTCCCATTGGATCGATTTCAGTACTGTGTTCGGAGGACTCTCCTGGTTCCTCCATTAATCTTTGCTCGTGAAGGATTCTTGATTCGTGCAATGCTTGCTGCATTTGCAACTCTTCACGTGGCGGCATTCTGCAGTTCCTCGTCACCGCGGAGAAGACATCAAGGAGAGGGTGTGTGTGTGTTACGTGGTGCGGAGATAGGGCGGT
Source organism: Rehmannia glutinosa (assembly GCA_016081115.2). Taxonomy (NCBI): domain Eukaryota; kingdom Viridiplantae; phylum Streptophyta; class Magnoliopsida; order Lamiales; family Orobanchaceae; genus Rehmannia; species Rehmannia glutinosa. Next base: position 104,056,294 of record CM071936.1, read on the forward strand.
GCTTGCCTTCTCACGTGCTTCGGCTTCTTCACTTGTTTTTCTCTCCTTGTCCTTGTAGATCTGCACTTTACGTGCGCTTGTCTTCATCCGTAGCCGGGAGCACGATAGTTAATCGAGGAAATTTAGCAGCCTCCTCTTCTTCTTCTATGAACTCGGGCCGTTGGAACTGTTCCCTTGACTTGCTCAACTTCCATTTTCTCCACTCACGCAGGCGATTTTGGATGTCGGGTAAGGTGGAGATAGGATCATTACATCGCTATCCGCTTTGGTTCTTCTTGTGCTTGGTGTGTGAGCCACAGTGGTGTCTTCGTTGCCTCTGCGATCGCCTTCGGCGATTTGGCGTTTCATCAACTACATCCGAGACTCTACTTCTCCAAAGAGTCTCCTGTATTTGTGCTTTGCTGAGTAACTGACTCACTGGTTTCTCTGTTGATTTGCTTGACGAGTCTTCTTCGTCTCCTGGTTTGTACCAGGGAATTTTTGGTTGAGAGACGGTGTCCTCTCGAGTCTTGGGGCGGCCAGGCGATCTTGGTGTTTGTTTCGAGGAGCCGGCCGTCTTGGCTTGTCGATTCTCCTCCTTTTGACGATCGGAGAAGGTATTTGTGAGTTCTTCTCGACCGGCTAACTGCGGGGCGGGAGACACACTTTGGGGCGGGTGACTCTGCTGCGGGGCATGAGCATGTTTGGTTTAGCAACGAAGGGGCGCTCTTTCTTCTTGGGTGGAGAGGAAGCGGTTGTATCTTCGAGTCGGTCACCGATTCCCCCATCGGTGTCGCCTCTCTTGGCGTAAGCTCGCTTCGAGCGCCGAGAGAGGTTAGCTCGAACATCCTCTTGTTAACATGGAAAGCCTTCCCATGCCTAAGAGGACTCCTTTCACCTCCAATAGCCGACCAATCACCAGGCCATATCCCGGGGATCCTCCAAATGTGCCATCTTCTTTGAAGGACTTGTTCCCCACGTTAAGCGTCTGCTGTAGATAAACTCAGCCATTTATCTTAACTTCTTCTTCGATGATTGCAGCCATCACAATCGTTTTGCCTTTGTGATTGGTCAAAGCGCCAAATTTGATGTCGATACATTTGGCAACTATGTCCAACAATTTGTGATAATCCTCCTTGAGATCTCTTGTTTGTGTGTATATTATTTTATCAAAGAAAAGTCGGACTTGGCTATTTCTTTCCATGCGTCCAGCCAAGTTTACGTCGACCTCTTTAATCTCGGATGCTCCTTCTGGCCGGTAGTGAGCAATATTCACCAAATCTTGCGATGATAGTCACCGCTTCCCATGAACAGATGACTTGATTCTTCATCGTGAATCTCGGCATTCACGTAGAATTGTGCGACCTCCTCCACGTAGGTCATCGGATATTCTAATGTTAGAAACGGTTTTAGTCCTGGGCGTTTCCAACTTCTCGGCGATTTTCTTCACTAGGTTGTCATCGGACCCTGCTTCACCATTAAGTCGAAATCCACCGCCGAACCGGTGTGGATTTGCTTTCCTAACTTGGTAAAGTCATAAGTTGGTGCCATTTCTCGGGATTATTTCAAAGAAAAACTCGAGAAATTGATTTGAAGGTTGATAGGGTTTTAGAGTATTTTGCCTTTGCCTTTTGAGAGAAAGAGATGAACAGGTTTTAGAAGTGTGAGAGAGAAGCGGACGAAAATGGTTTAAATATGGTTTATGAAAGGGCGTGCGGTTTTGAATTGTGATCGAAATCAACGGCTTGGATTTCGCGACGCCTATTGAGCATTTCATGTCTCGTATTTAATGCGGCATCATTTATATCCAATCATAAGCTTGGTGTGCGACTTTATATCCGTACACATCATCATTATCTTTGACGTGTTCCTTAAAACATTCCCGCTTAGTCAAAACGATTGCGTTTTTGTCACTTTGCTCATAAGTCATTCAAATTTTATCTCTTAGCCGATTTAACTCTACTTCTCACGATTCTCTTAGCGACTCAAATATCACCGACTCGGTGTAGTCTTTTCCGACTGGTGATTCTTGGTGATTTACTTTCGGCTCTTTTTCTCCCCTTTTCTCTGTTCCATTTCTCTTCTTTGATTTGTCGAGTGTCACCTCAATTAGTGCCAACTCATGCTTGAGTTCTTCAAATCTTGACTCACATAATGGTTTTGTGAAGATGTCGGCTAGTTGTTTATCGGTTGAGATATATTCCAGGATGATGTCCTTCTTTTTCAACATGATCTCTTATGAAGTGATATCTCGACATCAATATGTTTTGTTCTTGAGTGCAACACGGATTTTGAGTGATTGCAATTGCACTTGTGTTATCACACATGATTGGAATTTCTTTTTCTTCAACTTCATAATCTCTCACCGATGTCTTATCCATAGGACTTGGGCAACAACAACATTTGCAGCCTATGTATTCCCTCACCAGTTGTAGAGTGGCTATTGAGTTTTGCTTCTTGCTAAACCAGGAAATTAGTCTGTTTCCTAGCATTTGACATGTGCCTCGAAGTGCTCTTCCTGTCCACTCGCATCCAAAGATAGTCGGAATCAATAGCCAATTAGCTTGAATCCACCTTCCTTGGATACCATAGGCCTACTTCTTGGCTTCCTTTCAAGTATCTCGATATTCTCTTAGGTCTTTGTCATATGGCTCTCTTTTGGAGCAGATTGAAATCTTGCACATACACCTACATCAAAAAGTGATGTCCGCCTGCTAGCCGTGAGATAGAGCAATGATCCAATAAGTGCTCAGATCTTGTTTGATCTACTGTGCTTGCCATCCGCATCCATGTCCATTTTGACTGATGTGTTCATTGGTATTTTTACGTAAGACTTCTCCTCCATACCAAACTTCTTCATTAAATCTCTCGGTATATTTTGTTTGACTTATGAAGGTTCCATCCTTCACTGTTTCACTTGAAGTCCAAGGAAGAATGTCGGCTCTCCCATCATGCTCATTTCAAATTTACTTTGCATGAGGTTTGAAAATTTTTCACACGACTCTTTGTTAGTGGATCCAAAAATGATGTCATCCACATTTATTTGAACAAGCAAAGATACTCTTCTTGTCTTGAATTACGAAAAGTGTTCTATCTACTTTTCCTTTAGTGAATCCATTTTCGATTAGGAATTGTGACAGGGTATCATACCATGCTCTGGGTGCCCGTTTCAATCCATACAGGGCTTTCTTGAGTTTGTATACCTTGTCTCCAAGAGTCTTCTCGCTCAAATCCTGGAGGTTGTTCAACATACACTTCTTCTTCCAATAAACCATTTAGGAATGCACTTTTTACATCCATTTGATATACAATGAAATTCTTGTGAGTCGCATAGGCAAGAAACATCCTTATAGCTTTCAATCTTGCTACAGAGCAAATGTTTCATCAAAATCTATCCCTTCTTCTTGGCAATATCCTTTGGCTACCAATCTTGCTTTGTTTCTTACCACAGGCCTTCCTCGTTCATTTTATTTCGAATACCCATTTGGTGCCAATAACATTTTGATGCATGGGTCTTTGCACTAATTCCCACACTTTATTTCTTTCAAACTCGATTCAACTCTTCTTGCATAGCTTGAATCCAATGTGTGTCATCTAATGCTTGTGACACATCTTTTGGCACTATTTGCGAGATGAAGCATGTGAACATAGCTTCTTGTTGAGTTCGGATCTTGTCTTGACACCTTCTCTTATATCTCCAATGACAAGTTCGGTGGATGGTCTCTCGGCCATCTTACATCGGTTGGAGTAAATTAGCCGGATTCGATCGACTTGCACTTTGTGTTCTTTGTTGTCGGCTCTCTCGTAATCACTTAGCCGCAAATTTTCCAAATTTTTTGAGATTCACTATCTCATCTTCTTTCTCATTGATAATTCGGCTTGACTTGAAAGATAGGGACTCTTACGTATGGTTGAATGATTCGAAACTTATCACCGACTCTTCAATGTCTTCTCCATTTACATTTTGCTCATCGAATACTACATGAATGGATTCTTCCAACCATAGTTCTTTTGTTGAGTATTCTCAGAGGCTTTGCTTTTCGGTGAGTATCCTAAGAAGATACCTTCATCGACTTTAGCATCAAAAGCCTTTAGGTTGTCTTTGCCATTGTTGTGAATGAAGCATTTACATCCAAATATTCTCAAATATGAAACATTTGGTTTTCTTCCATCCGATTTCATAGGAGTCTTTGTCACCGTTGTCTGTTTATCATACATACTTTTTTGGGTGTAGCAAGTGTGTTGATTGCTTCGGCCCAAAATCTTTTGGTAACCCCTTTTTTCGCTAACATGGTCCTTGCTTCGCTTCTTTGAGAGTTCTTTCCTTCTTTCGCAACTCCATTCTGGCATGTGGAGTCCTTGTCAGCGATAGTTCATGACCAATACCATTCTCAATACAATACTTGAGTTATTATTCCATTGACAAACTCGGTTCCTCTATCTGATCTTATTTTGATAATGGTTTGACTCTTCTCATTTTGAATCCTTTTCATCACCGTGGTAGTTTTTGTAGAGTTTCTTTCTTCTTACACATGAATATTGTCCATGTATATCTTGAGTAGTCATCTACTACCACCAAGGTGTATTTCTTTCCACTTATGTTTGTTTGGTTCCACTTTGGGCCAAATAGATCCATATGAAGCGGTCTGCAATATTCTTGTTGAGGATGGGCATGTCTTTTCTTTGAATGACGACTTGATTTGTTTTCCTTCGACATGCATCACATATACTCTCCTTCTTGTATACTAAGTCCGAAGTCCTTCTACAAGATGACTTCTTGCCCGACTTGTTAATTGTTTTGAAATTCAGTGACTTTCGGCTTTTTGTGCCATAGCCAACTTGATTCAACAGATTCTTTGCTAGTAGACATGTCTTTGGGTGTTGCGGTTGACCAATCCACTACATACATATTTTTCTACATCCTTGCGAACCACTTCATTTGATTCAAGATCTTTGATTTGGCACATACCCATGTTGAATCCAACATTGTAGCCCTTGTCACGAGGCCGATCGATACTCGATAAGTTGAAATTGAGTCCTTCAACATATGCAACATCTCAGTGATTTCTAATCCATTCCTCTTGATGGATCCAATGCCTCTTATTTCACCAGGAGCTTCATTTCCTCCAAATATGACTTTTGCTCCTTTGACTTCCTTGAATTTTGACAGATTTCTCTTATTTCTGTCATATGTCTTGAATGACCACTATCCATGTACCAGGTTCCATGGCACTTTTATTCCTTGAACTCGCAATCAAGGAAATTAAGTTTTAGGTACCCATACTTGTGCGGGTCCCGAGGGGTTAGAATTGTAAGATGATCCAACCAACCTATAGCCAAATGATTTGACTCTAAGGGGTTGCCATCTATCGGTGCCATAATCATAATTAATCCTGGCAAAATGCTTGGGAATTCTAGGTTCATACAAATTGTCTCTTTTGTCGTATGCTGCATATGTGTTTTAGCAATTGCCTTCCTTGGTAATTGTGGTGTCTTTGCGTGTAGTGCCTAGGTGCATGTGTGTCTTTGATGAAAGCTCTTATACTTTTGGAATGGCCTTTCTTTGAGTTCTAGGCCTTTGCCATCCTAGCTTATATTCCATAAGTCCTTTGACCGATTCACATTATTCCAATCGGCTTGGCTTGGATATTTTCTACCATTCCCATCATATGTATTTCTTTTATGAGTTTTAAGGATTTTTGGTAGCTCTGCTTCTTCTTTACTGAGTATTTTCTGTTTGGAGTCTGTGAGGACTCATTGAATCTCTTCTCACTATCCTTTCAAAGACTCTCAATCGGTTGTTTTCCTTTTCCTTTGTAACCAAGGCCGGTTTGCTTAGCATTGTGCTTTGGAGTGAATGTGTGTGCAACATTTAGAGTTTTGGATTTTTCGGACTCTTCATGACTTGAAGATCCTTTTTCCAAAATTACTCTTGAGGTTTGACATGGCACAGAGGAATTAAATCCTAAACCCGTCTTATCTCCACATTCTCTTTGACTCATAATAAGATCATCCAATGATTTTGATGCCTTAGTGAATGAGGCAATAACATTCTTGAGGTCATTCTCCTCTTTTCTATAGCGGCAATTTACTCGCTACTAATTTAGCATTTTCAGCCTTTGAACTTTCATTTTCAATGACTATTTGACTTAGAGTACTCGGCTCCTTAGTCGGCTTTGAGTTTTGACTTTTGCGTAGGCTGTTTTCCTCATTCAATAGTGTGTGTGAGGATTTAATGTGTTCAAAATCTTTCATCATTTTGCCCAATGAATCATAAAGATCGATAGGTGATGAAGTGTGTGTGTCACGATCACTATCACTAGTGTCCGAGTTTGTTGAGTTAGATTGTACCTCATCTTCTTGATCTTGTTCTTTGGCCATCAAGCGGATCAGGGCTTCTTCTTCGAGTCACTTGAGTAGTCGGCTTCACCGCTCTCTCGAATCACCTCTCTCTTGACTTGGCTGTCTCAGCAGATCTCTGCAGCCATCATTGCCCTTTTCTTTTCCTGTCTTCTTTCTCTCAAGACCTTTCTTTCTTCTTCATCCATGTACTTGTTGACTACAGGATATGAGCAATCAATGGCATAGTGACCTGGTTGTCTACGGTTCAACATAGATATTCAGCCTTTTGATCGACTCTTTCCATTCTTGAGTTATCAAATTTTGATACTCAACTTTTTGATGATCTGTTCTCTTGGTTGGCCTGTCTTCCCTTGATTTGGAGGGAGCCGAGTGTCTTCTCGGAAGATTCACCCTTTCCTTTCTTGTAGTTCTTATTAAAGAACTTGTTGAATCTTTTAACCATCGGGGCTATTTCTTCGGGTCAATGACTTCTTTGACCTCGGCTCTCTTCCCATCTTTAACAATTAGAGCGATGTTTTGGGTACAAATTGTCTCTTCCTCAGTCTTTTTCTTCTCACTCAAACTCGTAGGCTTTGAGGTCCGAGAATAGTTCATGGTTGGATGTCTTAGATAGGTCCATGGAATGTCTCAGTGCCATGACCTTCATTTCCCATTCACCGGAAGACTTTTTAGGATCTTCATACACATTTCCTTCGTGTATATTCCTTTCCAAGTGTAGATAGCTCATTTGTGATTTCTCGTAAACCGAGCATCCAGTTGATCCAGGTTTTCTCCTGAGATCATTTTGAAGTTTTCAAATCTTTGTACACGACCACTGATAATTTGTTTTCTTTGATTTGCTCACGAGCCTTCACAAATCAATGTCAACTTGTCCCCAGCATTTCCTTAGTTGTTTTGCAAGATTTGACTTTATTGAACATGGCTTTGTCGAGGTTTTGTAAAGGATGTCCTTGGCTACATTGTCCGATTGTATCTTTTTCTCATCATTTGTCCACTCGGTTCTTGGTTTTCAACCATGACCGTCAGGGGAGCAAAGATCTTCTTTCCCTTCACCGCAACTCTTCGACAAACCGCGTGTTCACCTTTAATATTTGCGAGAGGCCCATCTTCTATCACTATCCACATCTCATCATGTAATCGATAGATGAGCCTCGCATCTGAATTTTCCAATCATCAAATTCTTCAATAGTGAACATAGGGATGCGTGTCAAATTTGCTTCCATGATAATGACTTTTAATGATAAAAGAAGTTTTTAAAAATTTAAGTACTAAAGCGGACTTTGAAAAGTTTGGAGATCTAGTTCAAGAACCGGTGCGGAGGGTTCAATGAACCAACCGCTCCGATACCACTTGTAGGTCCCAAGGGGGTGTAAGTGTAAGGTTTAGAAGGGGGGTTGAATAAACCTTACCAAATTTTCGATTTAGTCCTTTTAAATCTCTGAGTTGATTCTACACGTTGTGTCCTTGATGGACAATCGAATTAGTCACTCAAGAGAGTTAATCTCTCAAATTCTCAAATTTGAGCCGTTGATGGAGAACTCACCGCTGGCTATATAATTTAACTCAACTCGTGGTTTTATTTTCATTGGAAGACTTAACACCCTTAAGTTTGATTAAGCAAGATTTTAGAGCTTGATTTAGTACTTATAATTTTATCAAATGGATAGCAAATTTATCGTGAGATATAAGCGATTAAAAGTGCGGAATTTAAATCTTTGAAATGTAAATGACACAAGAAAATTTTTATAGAGGTTCGAAGATGGGGTAATTCTTCTACTCCTCTCTTCTCCAACTCCTGGAGGAATCCACTAGGTAATGATCGGTTTACAAAGTGGTAATGCACAGTCCGATACAAGTCTTGATCACAACAAACCGACTTGATCCTTTGGGACTCGATCGAGACGCCTTGATCACTCGGTGGCTTCTCGTGCGACTCGGCTTCTTCACAGGCAAATTTGCTTTGTTACTACTGACTCACTTGCTCAAGCTCTTTGGATTTGATCACGAAGCCCTCCAAAAGCTTAAGACTTGGTTCACCTTGAACCTTTCTACAATCCTTCCCGGAATGTAGACCCCTTGTTTTCGATATTGTCCTCTTCAACTGATTGAAGTTTTCTTTCCTTCACGGGTAAGTGTTGGATTGATGTACTTCGCGATGTAGGCTTGAGGATTGAGAATGTTTCAGTTTTCTAATATGCTTGTTTATCTCATATGTGTGTCATCTATATATCTCAAACAAACTCCTCGGCCTTTTATAGTGAACTTTCAAAAATTTGCCCGTTGAAGAGATAGGCTTATTTTTGAAAGTCACTTTTCGATCGTTGGCTTGCGATCTTGGAATTGCCATTTCCTCGTATGAATTGTTCTTTCACCTTTTCGAGTTCGACACGGTGTAGTGCTTCCCATTGGTTCATTCCTTTTGCACGCTTCAGGGGGTAGCACTCCAAGAAAGGTGGTATGGAGATATTACTTGTTTAAGTAAATCTCTTGATTTACTCAGGCAACGGTTCTTTTACGATTATCTCGACTTGATCGCATTTCCTTGCTTTCCCTGGTGACTTAGAGTCGACTTCCAATCATTAGATGACTCTTCACTCACTTCAACTTGAGACTTGGCTTTTCTTGAGTTGACTTGACCGATGCTCCACTCCGCATCTCACCGCTTTTCGAAGAGTTCTGTCTACTCTTCTTTGCCATACTCAAATTGTCTCGCAATGCGAAGTCTTTCTTCAGGTCTTCAGTTGTCTTCTTGCATGTTAAGGCGTAGCCGACTTAACTCAGCTTGGCCAGCTCTAATTGTTACAATACATTTCACAGCAAGAATTGGGGTGCCAACTTTCTATTCTAAGTTTTACATGGCATTCATCAAAATCTAAACAATACAATTTCTAACAAGATACACAACTCCCAAAAGCACAAAAGTTCAATTGTCCTCACAAATATTCACAAACCTCTCGATTATGCAAACATTCATGTCAAGTACTCAAGATCTAATATTGAAACTCATCTCTCGAATTATGAATCAATATATCAAACATGCTAAATCATTGTCCAAGTGATAAAACAAAAATAAGAACAAAGTACTCAAATAGGCTTCAAGACAATAACTTCAACTAAGATTAAAACACTCAACAAGAGTTCAATTAATCTACTTCCAAAACCCAGAAATCACAAGAAGTTTAGCTACTCATTACAAATAAACAACTCATAGACAAATTGTTCAAATTCATGACAAACTAATATGAAAGATTAAAGCACAAAGAATGAGAAAACTTAGGGAAATGGATAATCTCTCGATTAATCTTCAACCCTCAAGCTCCGATTTGACCCGATTCTTCCCTTGATTATTTCTTAATGAAGTTGAGCTATTTATTGTGTTCTTGGGTCTTTTCCAGACCTTTTCTCCTCTGGTGTGCGCCCCAAAAAGTGGTATTTATACCCTTTTAGAAGCCTAGGTCAATGTGCTGTCATTTTTGGATATTCCAGCACAGACGCACGGGTCGTGCGCCCACGCACGGGTTACCCATGCTCAAATCCGTAGGAAAATAGATTTTCAGCAAGCCACGCACGGGTTACCCGTGCTCGAAGCCATAGGAATGCTCAGAACCTTCAGGTGCCTTCAGGTGCGCACGGGTCGTGCGTCCACGCACGGGTTGCCCGTGCGCCACTCAAACGTCCGAATTTGCTTATGGGGTCTGCATAAGAGTTGTATCCCTCTCTCTTCGCTTTCCATAGCCACTTTAATCAACTCAATATCAATTTTGTAGAGAGATTTATGGCCAAAATACTAAACCCTGCCAATGCTGGAAATTTCATACGCGTTTGGACGTTCTTTGAGATAAATCTCCTCGTTGTTTGATCATCCATGCTTCTTTTGACACACGACTCATCACTATGACTTTAGACTCATTATAGTTGGCTCTCAATTGGGTGTAATCGCTCGATTCTTGATGATTCTAGGTAGCAATGCTCGTATTTATCACAAAATCACTCCAAATATCGTTAAATTCCTACAAAATAAGCAAAGCGTAATACCTTTTCCACAAAGAGCGAATATATACCATTTTAAATGAGTTATTGCATGTTTATAAACAATTATAGCCATAAATATGCCCTAAAATACATACAAAACTCACACCAATCAACGATACACTTGGAAATAGAACAAATAATGTAGTTTACAAACAAGTTTTTTATAATCTGAAATGAATTATTTGTATGATACTCTTCTAATTTTTGAATTTCCTTTTTAATATTTCTAATTAGTATTTTGGATCTCCTATAACTATTACAAATAAATTTGTGACATTGAAATTTTAATTTTGGATAAAACCCGTGTAACAAGCGGGTGTTGTTCTAGTATACATATATAGGGGGAGAATCCAATGAGACCACAATTTAAGGTGAGACAGTGTGGACTAATCTCAACCTTCCCCCATTTACATCAAAAGTTAGGAATAATTTGGGATAATAAAATATTAACCATTTATTAAATCCCAGAAAGGGTAAAATTGTCAAAAAAAAAAAAAAGATGTGGGGGACCATCCAAATATGGAATTAGTTATTAGAAAGGAGAAAATCATGTGGGGAGAGAGAAAATCACGCTGGGGAGAGAGAAAATCACATATGTTAGAGAAAATCTCGCATGTGCTGTGCCATGCAGTATGTTGTACATTTATCAGTGATTTGTTGTATACTTAACACTATTTTACTGTATGTTTAACATAATTTTACTGCATATTAATATGCAAACAAAATCATGTGGGGACCATGAACTAAGTAATCAGTTATAGAGAGAGAAAAACACGCTCATTAACATGTGGGGACCGTGGATTAAGTAAATCAATTATAGAGAGAGATAGAAAATCACGTTCATTATTGTGCTGTATATTTAACATGCATTTACTATATATTTAATATTATTATGTTGTATATTTAACATATTTGTACAAATATTACAGTTGTCAAACAAAAACATGCGGGGACCATGAATTAAGGAATCAATTAACAAGAATATTCTAGGCAGACCAATAATTACGGTAAACCAAATAACAATAATTAAAAAATCAACAAAGTCAGACTTCCCATACAGTAAAACTATGTCTAACTATACAATAAAATTAGACTACCTATACAGTTAACTATGTCTAACTATACAATAGAATCATACTATGGATACAATCGCCATCGACGCGCTGTTCACGTAGTCATGATTAACAAAACACCAGTCCTGGCACACAAAAAACCAAAAAAGAAATAGTGTCAATGCAGAATATATAAAAAAACATACGGTAAAAATTAACTAAATAAACATTAAAACACATATAAGTATACAACGAAATCTCCTAAATAAGCATCGAAACACATATATATACCATCAAATATTAACTAATTACACAGTCAAACACATCTAAGTATACATCGAAAAACATATAAGTATACATTCACCTATACAAAAATATAAGTATACATCAAACCTACAAAATATTACTTCGTCTTCTTCAACTAAAAAAAACCTAGAACCTCCATTAACAAAAGCTTAACCACATCACGAAAAAATAAAAATCAACGTGATCTCACTCCCGACATTGCAGATTTCGATGTGAAAATTGAATGACTCAAACCGAACATTCATAGCCATGGAATCATAAACCAAAAGCAATATGTGTCAAAGAAACAAATTAAAAGGGAACCGTCGCAGCAGTTCCAAATATCATATAAAGAAATCAACAACAAATTAATTAAGACGAAAAAACTCAACACCGAGAAAATTACCACACGGAGAAAAATGACGAATATATCAGTCATTTTGCAGAAGAAACTGCACGAACTGGAAACCGAACTCACCGACATCTTCCGCCTTCCTTTGGATCACCTAACCGCCTCCGACCCGCGCCTGCAAGTTGCCTTCGACGATATCAAGCAGCGCTTCGTTTTCCTCAACAGGCTCTACTCGAAGGAGCTTTCCTCCTAGCCGCAAATCTCCGACCAATTGCGCGAAATCGGAGAGAGACTTACCAAACTCGCGGCCAGGTTTCGCCAGTGGAACGAGTGGAGACTCTCGATTTGCTATGATTGCACTCAGGCGCTTCTTCTTCAAGGCGATGTTGGTGAATCAGGTTCTTCAATTGATAAATTTGCCGGCGAAAAGTTACCGGAGAACTTCCCGGCGAAATTGATGCTATTCAAGGCGATGTTGGTGAATCAAGATTAGTTCACACTGTCTCACTCTATTAATGATGTGGTCTCATTTGATCCTATTCCTATATATATATATATATATATATATATATATTACAATTACGTTCTTCCTATTCTCTAAACTGTGAAAATTCCATATTTCCTCTATTACAATTTAGTTTGACTAAATTTAGGAAAGTGATTGATGAAATAACGACTAGCAAGATTCCTTTGCCATTATTTGTTAGAAGTACTTCACTATTTGAATACTAATATGCATGCACAATGCTTACCAGCTATAAGCTTTATTTTATTAATCATAATCTCAGAAGATCATAACGTTCCATGACCTGCTTCCAAATTGTCAAATAATAATTATCTAATATGAGAAAATTATATTTGTCATTAAATTATAAAGTTGGTACACTATAACTTTCGATCAGTTTCACGTGAAATTTTATAATTATAGATCTTTGACTTGACAAAATTAAATTAGAATATTAGGATCACCAGATTCACCACAATAGCCTGTAAAAATTAATGGATATATATTATTGAATTGTCAGTCTCGTGTTTGAAAAATCGAACCAGCAGATTCATTCGGTTCAATCTGGCCGGAACCATAGGTTTGACCGATCCAATTACCTGTTATCGTTTTTTTTTTTTTTTTTTACATGGGCTAAAATCTGTTGAACCGATCAAAACCGGTTTTTATTTTTATTTATAATTTTTTATTGAAATTCGTTATTTGTTGCCTTTATGTAACTATTTTTACTTTTGACTGTGTTTTTTTTAACAAGTTGGGAATACTGGTTGAAGGGAAGGGGATAAATTCCAAAGAAACTGAAAGATACAGGGTTCAAACCCTGATCAACACCCTTATAAAAGATAACTGATACAAGCTCGTGGTTTTATTTTTGACTATGTTAGATATTCTCTTAGTTGGTTATTTATATAACCTTTATTTTTATAGCCATATGCTTTAATAATTAATTAATGTATTACATTATGTTGTAATGAATCAAAATGACCACTTCTATAATGAAAAAATAAAAACTAGACATCTTTTAAAAACAAATATTTTTTAGCTATTTCGGCATAACAAAAGACATTCATACCCTTCTAACATATTTGTTTGATATTTATTCTATTTCTCTCTCTTCCACTTATCTCTTTATATATCATCTTACGCTCTATTTCAAATACTTTAAAAAGTTTGAATTTGTGTTTATCATTTTTGTATATGCAATGGGTATTAAATTACAGATCTCAGAAAAAAGATTAATTTGATATATTATACATGCAAAATGGATTTGAAACTTAAAAGTTATGTGAATTCGATGTTTTTTGGAGAAAAACAAAATAACTGGTTATAATAAGTGATAGTAGATTTAGTAGGTAACTCGATATTCACTTATGTGTAACTAGATATCGAGTTATCGATGGTTTGACCAACGCCTACACTAAAAACTGAAGGCAAAAACTCATGTAAGACCATCTTAATTACGGGTCTAAATTTGTAAGATGGATCCTATTTACCAACCCACTGCTCATACTCGCCCATACCCGGTATTTTTTTCTTTTTCTTTTCAGTTTTTAATAGGGTTTTTCTTGATTCTTCTTTCATTTTTTTTCTCTTGTTTTCACGTTAAACAACGTTACCCGCTCTTTCTTCTCCTTCTTCTCCAACAACGACCACTTTTTCATGCTTGAGTTCTGCTACTTTTTTATGCCAGAGACGAAGAATATTCCGATCGAGGAGATGACGCAGGTGTGCAGTCACTGGTTCTCGAAGAGATTTATGAATGATCTGAATGATCCGGTGAATATGGTGATCGGAATAAGCTGATTGGATGATAAAGTTTGATTAATTGATGGAGATGATCGATCAATTCTTCGAACTTGAATTTTAGTTTAGTTTTTAGTTTTTTCTTTTCATTTTTGCCTATATATACAAATGACATATGGGTGTGTGTGTCTATATATATATATATTTAGTGTAATTAGGTTGGTGGGTTTGGAATATTAGATTTGTTACCCCTTCCACCTCCATATGGGGATTAGTTAAGAGAAGGGAAAATCGTGTGTTGATCCACTTTGGTGTATTTTTTGTTTGGTTTTTTCTCTAGTTTTTCGTGTATGTCCGTTGGTGTTTTATGCTCGTCGTTGTTGCTTTCCACCATTGAAATCTTTCAATCTGCATGTTGAAATCATGCTACTCTAACAGTTTTCAAACTCACTTTCATCCATACAGTAAAAAATGAAAAATAATATAACATAGTTAAAGTAATACTTTTATGAGTAAAAATATTGGCATCAATTTTCATCTCTATCAAGATCTTAAAGAGTGATAAGATAAATGACCTTGAATTGCCTGCTCCTATTGGGGTTGCTCCTGTTGACATTGGTGTTGCTTCTTCCAATGTTCCAACACCTGGAAATGTTGCACTTGAGGCTCGCATTCGTGCTGAAATTACTGAAGCAGAGCACCAGATCAAATTCTGGACATCTAAAAAGCTGGAAACCGAAAATTTTCTCCAGCAGTTTTGTGTTCCATCTACACCTTTGGCACCTGTTGCTCAAAAAGGGGGAGTAGACACTGGCTTGGATGATTTAGCTGAAGCAGCTGCAATGGATGAAAGGGCACAATCTCAGGGGGAGTCCAGTGAAGAGGAAGAGGCTAGTTCGGAGGAGGAGTATGAGTATGAGGATGAAAAAGATGATATGGCTGACTCTGAGAGGGAGTCAAATGATTATTAGAACTGTAGCATTCTATGATTATCATGTTTTATAGTTTGATGCTAAAACTTGGGTATTTTGGACAAACTGATTATTATGTATGCTATTGGTTTATATATGCCTGATTTTGACTGTGCTAGCCTCTGCAGGAATTAAATTCTAAAGTGTTGCTTCACTTAAGAATATTCACTGTTTTCCTGCTTTTTCTGTTTTGACCAAAAGTACCAAAGAGGGAGATTGTTAATGTTATGATTATTAGCAATTTTGTTTTGTCTGCACAGTGCAACATTCAATGTTGTAACTCTGCATTACAACACCGTCTGTGCATAATCTGGGCTGATATCTTGCCAGATTCTTTGTTTTTGTTTTATGGCAATTTGTTCTATTTCGAGTAGCTTACTGATAATCTTGGATACCTTATCTAGAATTAATCAGCCTATATTATTGTCATTTAAACTCTTTCCTTATGTCTTTATTCTCACCCATAAGGAAAAGTTTTATATTTGCTGTTTTCCTTTTTAATTTTGTAACCTCCAGCTGGAATTTTGCAATTGACTTGATTCCAGCCAAGAAAGGATCGGTTCCATTCCTATATAAAGGGAGTTCAACCTTTGAAGAAGATTATCGAGAAAAACACTCTTTAAGCTATGTTGTTCTTCTCATGAAATCTTTGTGTTATAATTCTATTCTTCGGGAGAAGAAGGTGAAAGTCTACAGTGTGGATCGACTCAACCGTTCAAGGGATTTGAAGTTGAAGGGATTCCAAAAAGGTTGAGGTTTTTGGAAGATTCAATCAGAATATTAGTTTTATACGAGTGTTGGTGAATAGATACAGAGGGAGTCTTTATGCTTTTCGTAAATCCAGTCGTATTTGTAATAAGCATTGCTTTTCTAATATTGAATTATTTCTTCTCTGGGCATGGCCTCGTGCATTAAGATTGAGGAATCTAAGCACGTTAAAAATCTTCGTGTTATTGTATTCCGCTGTGTACTTGTGTTGTTTGGTTCAGTATTACAACATGAACATACAACACTTTAAGAATCTGATTTATTTAAAGTTTTTAAGGCCTCAGATTCTATCATATATAATATGAGTTTATACGTTTTTAAAATTTTGTTGATTAATATATATCTTACCTAAATATTTTTGAATTTTCATGTTTAAATATATATATATATTTATAAATGTGTATATAGTATTATGGGTATATTTCTTTATAAAAATATAAATATATTTATGTTTTATTTTTACATTCACAAAAATGTTCTATATATATATATATATGTATATAAGTTTATACATTTAAATATTTACATACATGTTAAGTGAATTCTAACCAATAGCTTGTACAATGTTGTAAACAATATTTTCTGAAAGCTTTTAAGTAATAAGCTTAAATGTCTTTTGCCGAAGCTTATTTCACCTTCACACGAGAGCGGCTCATCAGTAATAATATATTACGTGCTCAAGAACTTACTCATTCGATTCATGACAACAAATGTTATATGGAATCTTGAAGCTACTATGTCAGACCACTCCCCTATTTTTCTGGAGTTGGGCCATCATTTTCGGTTCAGAAGGGTTCGAAAATTTCGTTTTGAAAATGCGTGGTTACGGGAGAAAGAGTGTAAATCTATTGTCGAGTATGGTTGGAATAAAGGGATGTTGGGCAGCTTGCCGGATAAAATAGCTACGTGTGGGGCTGAACTTTTCAAATGGGGTGACATGTTAAGAAATATGTTTTATGATCGGATCACTGACGCAAAGAAGAAGATGAAAATGTATAGAGGTGGGCGTGATCAGAAGTCGATGGAGGAATATCAAAAGGCCCAACATAGCTTTAATGTGTTATTGGCTCAACAGGAGCTCTTTTGGAAGCAACGTGCAAAGATATCGTGGTTGAAAGGAGGTGATTCGAATACCAAGTATTTTCACTCCGTAGCATCTACTCGGAAAAGGCATAATACGATTTCTCAATTGAGAACTGAAGATGGTAATTGGTTATCATGGGAAGATGGTCTGGGGTCGCATATTGTTAACCATTTTATTAATATCTTCTCTTCAGCTCAAGTTAGTTGTGAGCCTATCATAGATTGCATTGTTCCCAAGATATCATTGGAGCAGAACAATGTATTGTTATCACCATTTTCTGAATTGGAGATAAATTAAGGAGGCCATATTTTCGATGTTTCCTGATAAATCCCCAGGGCCAGATGGTATGAATCCGACATTTTTTCAGAAATTTTGGGAGATAAAGGGCCCGACAGTGACCTCTTCTTGCCTCGCCTTTTTGAATGCGTGTTCCTTCCCTGATGGTTTTAATGATACGAATATTGTGTTAATCCCAAAGAAAAATAATCCTGAGACTGTTTCAGATTTAAGACCTATAGCTCTCTGTAATGTGGTTTACAAGGTGATATCAAAGGTACTTGCTAATCGGCTTAAGGTCTTGCTCCCGGCTGTTATATCTGAGTCACAAAGTGCTTTTGTTCCCCGACGGCTTATTTCTGACAATATTATGGTGGCTTTTGAAATCAATCATTTCCTTAAAAGAAAGACTCAAGGTAAACATGGAGTAGCGGCTCTAAAAATTGATATGAGCAAGGCGTATGATCGCATTGAGTGGGAATATCTAAGGGCTGTGTTGGTTAAGCTTGGATTTAATGATCGATGGGTGAAGCTTATGATGTTGTGCGTGTCGACGGTCAGATATAAGATTATTCACGGAGATTTTGAATCAGGTTTTTTTAGCCCGGAAAGTGGGCTAAGGCAAGGCGATCCTTTGTCTCCTTATTTATTCATCTTATGTGCGGAGGGGTTGTCTTCGATCATCCAACGCTATGAAGATAAAGGTTGGATTCATGGTTGTCGTATTGCTAGAGGTGCGCCAAGTGTGTCACACTTATTTTTCACGGATGATAGCTATTTATTTTTTAGAGCCAATCGTCCAGAATGTAATAGAATTAAAGATTGTCTTCAATTTTATTCTCAAGCATCTGGCCAGTTGGTTAATTACCAGAAATCTTCAATCTCATTCAGCAAAAACACGGCTCAGGTGGAGATTCAGGGTATATGTGACCTTCTCAATGTCATTCCCACTGATAATCATGGAGCGTATCTTGGATTACCGTCGTTGGTGGGGCGTAATAAAAAGCAAATATTTTCATTTATAAAAGATAAAGTGTGGCAGAGGTTACAAGGTTGGAAGCAAAAAATTTTGTCACGAGCCGGTAAAGAGATTCTCCTAAAGACTGTTGCTCAAGCGGTGCCCATTTATGCTATGAGCATATTTTTACTGCCGTTAGATTTATGTGCTGAATTAGAAAAATTGATGAATTCATTTTGGTGGGGTAAAGGTGATAATTCTAAAAGGGGAATAAATTGGATGTCTTGGAGTAAACTTTGTGTTCAAAAATCCCGAGGTGGTTTCAATTTTAGAAGATTGCATGAGTTTAACTTGGCATTAATAGGAAAGCAAGTGTGGAGATTATTGACAGATCACAATTCTTTGGTTTCCAGGATTTTTAAAGCTCGGTATTATCCATATTCTAGTCTAAATGAGGCTAAGATAGGTTCCAATCCTAGCTTCATTTGGCGTGGATTAATTGCTGCTAAGGATCATGTGCTGTAAAATTGTCGATTGAAGGTGGGAGATGGTCGAAACATAGATGTTTGGAAGGATCCTTGGTTACCTGATAAGAATGCGTTTATTTCTAGTAGTCCTCCTTCTCACCTGGGATTGATTAAGGTGAGTAGCCTTATGAAAGTTGATTGTTTGGAATGGGATGTAGATGTAATAAGGGATATTTTTAATATCAGAGATCAAAACTTAATTCTTAGCATCCCTCTTGTTGACAGCCATGAAGGAGACAGATGGCTTTGGTCTATGAATAAGAAGGGGAATTATACAGTTAAATCAGGATATAGGGTCCTATGTGCAGAGCAAGAACAACAAGTGGAGTCTTCGCATTTGTTCGATTGGGATGGTCTGTGGAAAATGAAGGTTCCAGCGAAGGTTAAAAACTTCATGTGGAGAGTTTGTCATAACTCATTACCAACCAAGGAAAGACTTATATCCAGAAAAGTTCAAGTGTCCCCTATGTGCCCTGTATGTAATCAAGAGGTCGAAACAGCAGTACATCTGTTCTTTTTCTGTTCAATGGCCAGGAGAGTTTGGAATTTGCTGAATGTATGCCATGACCTGGTGGTTCCTATTTCTTTTCTTACATGTCTTAGCACAGTTTGGCAGAGTTTATCACTAGAGTTGAGGGCACAATTTGCTATGGTACTTTGGGCAATTTGGAGCAATAGAAATGACATTATGTGGAACCAGAAATATAGAGATTCTACTCAGATTTTAAACTTTGGAAATTCAGTGCTCATGCAATGGCAAGCAGCTCAAGTGACAGAAGTTAGGGATTGGTTTCTTCAAAAGGAAGATGGGGCTGTAAAGTGGGTAAAACCAGAGTACGGGAGGTTTAAATGCAACGTGGATGCTGCTCTTTTCCACAGTACAGGTACGCTGGGTTATGGAGGTGTGCTCAGAGATTGGAATGGAGGTTTTGTAGCTGCTATCAATGGAAGTTTGACTGGACCACTTGATCCAGAAATAGCTGAAGGTTTAAGTCTTCGAGAAGTTCTTCGGTGGCTAATGAAAAACTGGTTCGACACTCATATTATTTTGGAGACTGATTCTCTATCGATTGTTAAGGCTTTGCGAGGGAGATTGTCGGATAATTCACATTTCAGTGATATTATTAATGATTGTAAAAGTTTACTTGTTAATTTGCCGTATGTGTCGTGTGTTTTTATTAGGAGATCAGCGAATGTTGTTGCACATGTCTTAGCTAGAGCAACAAATTCTACGTCTGGTGTCCAAGAGTGGAATGATACGCCTCCGCTCTTTATTTGTAATGAATTGCAGTTCGATCTGCTTGTTTAATGGAATAGCTTATCTTTGGTTTCAAAAAAAAAAAAAAAAAAAATTGGTACATATGAAGTGAAAACCACCTAATGTCTACAAGTCAAAGTATACATATTAGGTGATTTTCACACTACAAGAAAATTCCAGTTTACCGACAAAATTTACCGACAGAAATGATTTTGTCACTAAATTTTACAATTACCTACAGAATACCTACAAAATAAAAAATATCGTTTTCTCCCAAATTATACCAACAAATTACCGACAGATTACCGATAGTTTATCAATTACCGACAGATTTTCTGTAGGTATTTACCAACAGTTTTAGATTCTGTAGGTAAATATTTTACCTACAATGGTTTTACCTACAATCATTTTACCTACACTTTACAATTTTCTTAACATTTACCTACAAATTTTTCTGTAGGTAAACTGGTTTTTTCTTGTAGTGTCAGTAGAAATTTGATCCACAAAACAATTTTCCACTAGAAATTAAACTGATCAGAGAGCTTCACTTTCTTTACTTCTTTTGTGGGATGCATAAAATAAACTTTGAAAATTAACTTAAAAGTATAACAACAGATAAATTACAGAGTTCCATGATGGAAACTTAAAAGTATTCCAAATTTCATGCAAGATGAAGTAGATTCTCCATATAAGCACTTATTACATGATCAATGTACTAGAACATGAATTTACTCGTACAAATCAGAACGAGACAACCTTGGAGCAGGAACAACACTAAGTGGTATGCATTTCCTCAAAGCCGTCAATAACTTATCCGACATGTCGACTTTTTCCTTATCGGCTAATCGCCACTCAAACGAGTGCAAGAATGAGGCTAATACATATTTCACCATTGTTTCAGCCACTAAGATGCCAGCACATGCCCTCCTCCCCGATCCAAATGGAATATAATTGAAATCGTTGCCACTAAAATCCCATTTCCTATTGTTGCCTAAAAATCTCTCTGGTCTGAATTCAGATGGATTGTCCCAAACTAAAGGACCCCTTTGAACAGGCCAAATATTTACAAGAACAGTAGAATCCTTTGGGATCGTGTATTATCCTCCTACAGTGCAAGTTTGGCTTGGATTTCTCGGGTTTAAGGGTAATACGGATGCATACGTAACGTTTCCTTTAGGACCGCGTCCAAGTAATCCAATTTGGGAATATGGAATTCTTCTACTATGTTGTTCAATCCCACAACTTCATTTAATTCATGTTGCACTTTTTCCATCATTTCCGGATGGTTCAATAGCTCTGCCATATCCCATTCGATCGTTGTTACTGAAGTGTCTGTCGCAGCAACTAGAATGTCCTGTTTTCCAGGAAATAGAAATGTTGTTTGATGAAGAAATCACATAGATGTAGTAGGATTAATTAGTAGTGATTCTACTTCTAGTTTGACTTTTACAAACGTATTTTAATAACTTGTTCACCAAATATTTTCTTTTAACGTACGATGCATGATCAATTATTTATTTAACATTGATCAATTCTTATAAAAGCAAAAGATTTTGTAAGCACTAATGAAATAGTGGAAGAAATCATATAGTTTACTTACCAGTATCAATGCTTTTAGTTGTATCTTGCCAAGTGATGCCTTATTATCTTCCTCCCGTATCAAATCCACAAGTATTTGCATAAAATCTGTTCGCCCATCCTTCGTAAGTGGTTTATCGTGAGGATTTTTCATCCATTCTTGGATAGTATCTTCTATAATTTCATCAGCCCTTTGCACTAGAGTGGTGACTTCTTTTACAACTCCTTGAATATCAAATCTGGCTAAAACAGGGAAAAATCAGAGATGTTTGGCTTTATCAACAAATCTAGCATATCAGCAACCACCGGCAATGTGCCTGCTAAAATCTTGTCGCGCCCCTCCGCATCAATTTTTCCGCCCCAGATCAAGTTTATTATGAGACACAGATTAGTTCGCATAGTCAATTCACAAACATCAATGGGTTTGCCAATCTTGGAACATATATTTCTTACAACTTTTCTAACCTCATTTTTCCGAAGATTGTAAGTGGCCTTAATGTTGCTTTTCCTTAGCATCTCGTGTACAGTTTGTTTCCGAGCCGGAGCTTGAAAATCGGACCGTATTGATGAGACAGCTCAGTGAGTTGATGGTGCAAATCTCTGCGAAGAAACGGTAAGTAGCCAACAATTGGTAAGCCTCGTGGGCCTGGTGGTGTGTTAGTGTTACTGCTTGATTTGATGAGTTTTATACGAGAACAAAGGATGGATAATGTAAGTATGAGAGCTGATGATATTAGGAGAGCTGGATGAACGTCTAGCAAATTCATTTTTTTCTACTCCAAGTTTTCTTTGTATGTTTTAAGTTTTGTGTTAAATATATAACACCTATATATTCTTCATGAGATGCCCATCAACAACATAAATTAATATTAATAGAAAAACTAAACTACAATAATGATCACGTTGGTGGTGATAAGGCGCCGAGTTGGTCGGGGCCGAGGCATATATATATATATATATATATATATATATATATAGGGGGAGGGTTATATAGGACCCCCCTATTATATGAGTACATAGGACCAGATCCAAGCCACAAATATAGTGATTTCGATGGCTGAGATTAAACCTGATTAATGATGATAAATTATGTGATAAAGTCAATGTGAGGGTAAATCAGTCCATATAATAATAGTTGTATTAGCTAAATCTAGTAAATCCCACTAAAATAGGATGATTTACCATCAAATTTGCAATCAAAATCCACACAATCTGTTATTGAAAAAATCGTCCAGGCCATATCACCTTCTCCACCGTGTTTCTGCAACTCAAATCTTCCTCCATATTACGCAAAACTCGACATTTCCAGAGTTCAAGCAAGAAAAAAAAATGGATGACACCTATGAGGAATGCTTCAACACTAATGAAGAATAAGGTAACACTTTTTCTTGTCTTCTAAATTGTTTATATTGTCCATTTTTTACTGAATCAATTTAAAATGTGATTCGTAATTTTTCCTAAATCAATCATTCGATCAATCATTTCATTTTTTTTTGTAATTGTTACCCAAAAATATGCTTATGCGTGTCTGTAATAATGCTTATGCGTGCCAAATAATATGCTTATAAATATGAACGTACTTGGTAGTCAAGAAAAATTTCAATTCTTCATCATCCCAATTTTTTTTATGTTTATCCAGTGAGTTGCTTATTCGTGATCACAATTATGCTTTCACTAGCCTACGAATGTGCGTATAAGTATCAACATACTTTCGAATGCAGAAAAATTCAATTCCTCATCCACATTTTTTTTTCATATTTACCCAGCAAGTTGCTTGTTCGTATCAATAATGTTGTTTATTGATGAATATGAATATGCTTATCATTATGAACATATTGCTGAAGCATGAAATGCAATTCTTCGTCCCTCGTTTTTTTCTTTAAAAAACATATATGTTATGATCGTAAATGCATTTTTTCGGTGTTATAAACTATCAGGATAATTGGTCATTATTTTTTCATCATATATAGGTTGTATCGATTGAAATTATTTGATTACAACACTGCTTGTCCTGACCCAATACTTTGCTTATGTATGACTATACAATTGCTTATACTCGTTTACCATTATGCTAATGTGTTTTCAAAATCTTGCTTAATTATTTCTTTTTGTTGAAATAGTTGTAATTGCAAGTGTTCCGCAATAGTGGATTGAAATAACAACGGATTCATCTCTGAATTGGATACCAGACTGTGACGAACATATGACTCCAAAGAAGGGATGAATTTTGCTAACAGTATAACATGCCATGAGATACATGCTTACAAGTCCATTCAATTCTGCTTACAAAGCATTTGAATCACGCTTACAAAAATATTTGAATAGTGCTAGAAGTATACGATACTTGATAAGTTATAATATTTGAAATAGTGCTTACAAGTCAATTGACTTCCACTTACAAAGCGTTTGAATTATGCTTACGAAATATTTGAATACTGCTAAAGAAGTATAAAGATGCTTGAAAAGATAAAACATTTGAATATTGCTTACAATGCAGTTGATTTCTGCTTACAAAGAACCCGAACACTGCTTAAAAATATTTGAAATAATGTTAGAAACATTATAACATACCATGAAAACGATTGCATACAATAGAGTTGAATTCTGCATACAGACTAATTGAATTCTGCTTACATAAGCAACTGAATTCTGCTTTGGGGAAAGTATAACAACCATGAACTAACACTAAACAATTATCAAAAAACATTCAAACATCACTACAAGGTACTTCAAAAGACCAAACAAATTTACTGTGTCTGAAAAACACTACAGTAACCAATACTTTTATCAAAAAACGTGCGAAGCAACCAAACATTTCGGATTGAACTTATTTCATTTTGGCAAACTCCTTCACCCATCCCAATACTGCCTCCCTCAGCTCATTCATTGCATCCAGACATATTACAGCTGCACACTTTCTATGCATCATCAATAGTTGCGCCTCGTCATTTTTTCGGAGCCCGCTATCCCAGTTTTTGATCCCACCTCTCATATAGGTCTCCATATGGCGCATTGCGAAAATACCACAATCAACTTTGTTATCCTTGTCCCTCCAAGGCATGCACAAATAATAAATACAGTAAGGAACAGAAACACAACCAATCCCATTATTTTTTTTGCACATACCTGAATATACATAAGCATGATATAAAACATAGTAAGCAATATTTTTGCCTCATTAAAGCAATCACCAAAATACTTGAATTTTTTGCACAAACTTCGTTTTTCCAAATAATAAAGACAGTAAGGATCAAAAACAAACCCATTCCCAGTATTTCGCATATACTTGAATATTCATAAGCATAATATATCACAAGGATAAGCAATGTTTTTGCCTCATTAAAGCAGACACCAACTACATGTAAAAACAGATGTGAGCATATACTTATTGACAATAATAACCAGTTTTTTGCCACATTAAAACAATCTCCCAATACTTCTGGGAAAAGTGGGAAATACTAATTTCCACTCTCCCCTCCCATTTGACATAATAACCTAAATTTGGTATCAACAACAATGTGCAATTTTGACGAATATCATAAGCAATTTCCATAACAGTCATAAGCAATTATATCAACAGCAATATGCAATTTTAACGAATATCCAACAAATTTGGTACCTGCTTGAATAAAAAAAACCAACGAATAAGAAAGAAATAAATTTGGTGCCTGCTCAAATAGGGATTTTACAACAAATTTGGGGGTTCCCGGACCGCTACTTCTGAAGAAATTTACAGACGCCCTAAGTGGCATATTGCAGATGGTTCAACTCCTCGCAAATTTCAAGACGCCCTAAAAACCAACAAACCGTATCATCTGGATCAACACCTTACAGCAGTACGTGAGGATGTGGCAGCGGACATGTGCGGGAAAGGGGCTCCGATGGGGAGGGGCTGTCAGTTGCATGAGCCTTAGTCGATGAAAGAAATTTCCATGGGATTCCGTAGAAGTTGTTGGAACGAGCAGTGGTGAGAGAAGGACCATTCCCGTGGCCGCTGTTGTTGTCTGCAATCTTGCCATCGCCGGAGAAGAAGGTGTCGCTGACACAGATTTTTATGTGAGATGATGAATGAAGGACTGGTGGAGAGAGATTACCGAGAGGGAAGGAGTTTGAGAGAGAGCGTAGAAGATTTGAGCGAGAATCACGTTCCCTTAATTCTAGGAATGTGAAAAGCTACTACCAAATATAACTCTCTCCCTAATAACTGATATAAAGTTGGATTTACCAAAAAGTCCCTTTCTTCAATAAATTAATCTTTAAAAAAGGACAAAAACTGATTAATCTAGACCGTTTAAAAAATAAGTCAACGTTCCAGATTTGGTCTCACATACTCACATAGGATATGTGGACTCACCTGATCCAAATCCTATATATATATATATATATATATATATGGGGTAAATCAGATCTTACAAATTTTTATATGATATATCAGATCTTAGAAATTTTTAGATAAGAGTTAGTCTCTTGTCACATGGTCTAACGAATGGATCCAAATAGCTGACTCGTCAGCCCAGTCCATTGACACGCTAACCGTTGCATATTTAAAAAAAAAAGGAAAAAACAAATCAGACAGCCTGTGGATTTGCGCTCTAATTGTAGCATGAATTTAATACATGTGTTGCACTACCACCAACACTATGTTTTACTCCCTCCTATTCAAAATAAATGTCTTTTTAGGAAAAAACACACATATTAAGGACTTTGTTAAATACCAAATTTACCCTTAATTAATCATATATGCTACTTTGGAACAAACAAATTTCTGCATTAGTGTTAGTTGGAAAACAATAAATTTAAGGGTAATTTGGGAAAATATTTTTCTCACTAGCCTTGAAATTGTGAAAAGGACATCATTTTTGAAGATTTTTTCATGTGCCAAAAAGACACTTATTGTGAATTGGATGAAGTATATAACAACTGGATCATTGTGCAAACAAATCTTTTATGATTCTATTGGCCAGATCGATTCAATCACAAGTTTAATGAATATTAATACACAACATAATAATGTAAGAATGGGTCAGGTTTTTGGCCATTCCTATATATCAAACCAAAATATTTTTACCCATTTTTTTAAATACATGTTTTTTTAGCCATTTTGACATGTAAAATTTTCAAATGCTCCTTAATCGAGTAAACCCATTTTCGAGTCGCACACACACACATTCACCAACTTCGTAACTCAACATTCAAAACTTGGGCATATCTTATTCCGACGACTTGCAAAAATAGAACCTACGGCAACAATATTGACAGGTAAAAAATCTTATTCCGCTAATTTCATATGTTTTGTTGATTTAGTTAGTTTATAGTTGTTTGAGTTAGGATTTGTTTCTAGGTTTGAAGAATTTTTATGGTTTTGACAATTTAGGTTTTGATTGAAAAATTCAGCCTGCACCGTTAATGGTGATTGGGGTGGATGAGGAATATGATAAGAATTTTCATCGCATAACTCGATATCGAGTTACATAACTCGATATCGAGTAATGTTGTTTTCATGAGTTGTTTACAGTTATATATCGAGTTAAATGTAACTGGATATTCAATTATTCAGCTTTGAGTAGGTCTCTCACAGAACTGTCTTACGGATCCTCATCCGTAAGACGGCTCCAAATCCGAATCTATTAATAAAATAAAATCATAAGTTTCTCTCTCCTCTTTATTTTCCTATCTTCCAACTCTCTCTCTCTCTCTCTCTATATATATATATATATATATATCTATCCTTCATCCCCCAATTTTTTAGATTATGGTTATACCACAAAAACATGATAATTTATCTCAAAAAACGATTACTTTAACTCATAACATTGTTACTTTAATTCTATTATATTTATTTTTCATTTTCACTATGATGAATTCATAATCCGTGTATTAAAAAGTACTATACTTTATCTCAAAAAATAATTATTTTTTACTTATAAAATTGTTACTTTAACTGTGTCACATTTATTTTTCTTTCTTCACTATATTGAATTCCTAATCTTTGACTATATTAACAAGGGTTATTGATTTTTTAGTACCTGACATATAGACACTTTGCTAGTTTGGTACCTGACATTTTCGAGTTACCAATTTAGTACACATAATTCACATTGTTCTATAAATTGGTACATATTCACTTTTAAGGACGAAAATGACCCCGAGATCTTTTTAATTTTTGTTAAGTTTTAATTATAATTATTAAATTTCAAAAATAAGTTCAATTAAGAAATAACTTATTATTATTATTGAAATTAAATTAATTCTTAATTGTAAAAAAATTCAATTAATTATTTTTTTAAAATTTGATAAAAATCTAATTAAAAATTAATATATCAATAAAAAAATTGCTATAATTTTCTTATTAGTATCTTAATTTAAAATTTAAAATTATTTAATTTTCATTTTAATTTAAAAATTAGTTAACTAAACTAATTTTTCTTTTTAATTAATAAAATTCTAATTTATGTTTATTAATTTACTAATTTAACGTAATTAATTTTTTTTTCTAAAAATTCATTAATATTTTTATAAAATTCTTTTTATTTTATAATTCAATTAATTAAAATTGTAATTGATTTTATAATTTAAATAAGTATCCTCAAAAATTCATTTTGAGCATACTTATGTTTCTTGGGGGCATTTTAATCCTTAAAAGTGAATAGGTATCAATTTATTAAAAAAAAATATGAAACATGAGTACTAAATTGGTAACTCGGAAATGTCAGGTATCAAACTAGTAATGTGTCTATATGTCAGGTACTAAAAAATCAATAACCCTATTAACAAAACTAAAAGTGTTACTTTAACTCTGCCATATATATATATTTTTCTTAACTGTATTGAATTCATAATATGAGACTGTACGGAAAACATGATATTTTATCTCAAACAACAAATACTTTCTCATAAAAGTGTTACTTTAACTCTGACATGTTTAATTTTCTGTGTACTAAAAAGTGTGATACTTTATCTCCAAAATCAGATACTTTTACTCATAAAAGTGTTACTTTAACTCTGTCATATTTATATTTTTTTTCACTATATTGAATTCATAATCTGTGTCTGTATTAAAAAATAAGATACTTTATCTCATTAAACGGATACTTTTATCATATTTATTTTTTCTTTTTACTATACTGAATTCCTAATCTATGATTATATTAAAAACATAATACTTTATCTCACAAAACCAATACTTTTACTCATAAAAGTGTTATTTTAACTATGTTATATTATTTTTCATTCTTCACTGTATGGATGAAAATGAGTTTGAAAACTGTTAGAGTAGCATGATTTCAACATGCAGGTTGGAAGATTTCAATGGTGGAAGCAACAACGACGAGCACTAAACACCAATTGACAGACACAAAAAATGAGAGTAAAAACCAAACAAAAAATACGCCAGTGGATCAACACACGCCAGTGGATCAACAGACGCATTTGACTGTACTTAGTATTCTTTTCTTCATCAAACACCAAAGTAATTAAAAATGAAAAAATAATAATAAATAATCTTTTGCCGGAGCCAATGCAGCGACCATTTTCAAATATGAGAAGCTAAAGAATAGATGAGTTTTAGTAAACATGGTCCAGGAACTCTTCATTAAATACTTATATCAAACAGCTGGTATGCAACGCATTTAATTGTACACCAAAACACACTTCTTTAAGCAAACGCCCTAGTTATCAAAATCCATTATCAGTCAATTAAGTTTTAAGCAAAGTACTAGTCACGATAAATAATTTGGTTCACTATTAAATATTTGAATTTGGATTATCAAACAAGCCAATAGTTGAATTTTTTTGCTCCATCAGCAAGGGTAGGTTCATATTTACCCTGTCACGCCCCAAACGCGACGCGACAACGATCAATCACTTAAACAGAAATAATTCAATAGTCTAAACCAATGATACAAACTCCAAGTGAAATAGAGTCTAATGCAGCGGAATAAAATACACACAAGTACAAATTACATCTTAAGGTCCGACGAATCCGAATACAACCCAATAGATTATCCCGGATTTAACTTACAGTCCAAACAGAACAAAATGAAAAGTCCAACAACAATAAAAGTAAAAGGAGTGTCGCTCCACATCAACAAAGAGGGAATTCAATCGTGGTAGGTTCGACGTCTTCAACGTACTCTTCATCTAAATGTTAGAAAACAGGAGGGAGTGAGACAGAAATCTCAGTGGATGGGGTGATCGTGTGCAAGTGTGGCGATATATATAGTTAATGCGAGAAAACGGTTGTATGAAAACGCGTGAGATATGATGCATGTTTTCATAAATAGCTCACAAGCATCGTGACAAATATATATTAAGTAATATATTTATATAGTTTAAGAAATAGTTCGTGGTCACACAGGCACGATGATTCAAGCGACGGAGGATTGCGTACTGAAGTGTAGCGCCAATCCCATGCAAGACAATTAGTGGTTGCGTACTGAAGTGTAGCGCCAACCCATGCATTACAAGTAGCGGTTGCGTACTGAAGTGTAGCGCCAACCAAACGTTCCGTTCAACTCCGGAATCGTGTGGATCAGACAACGATTCCTTCGTTCTTCCTTGTAACTCCCCGTTCATGATGGTCCAAGACCTGTCACCTTATTGCTCCATAGGCAAAGACAAAATCCACGTTGGAGCTAGCAAGGCTCGGATTCGTCATAATCATGATTATACCTCAAGTACTACGACCCGCTTCCCTTGGACAAACTCCGTCCCTCAGTTGCGGGATTAGGACGATGGGGCCGGAAGAGTGGAATAGCGGCCAGCCGCCTGCCCCCATCCCCGACGTATCCATTCCGACTGTGAGCTCGACACACCAAGTTGACTCAGGCAGTAAATTAAGTACACGTTCAGGTAGTCAACCAGGCAGTCGAGTATATTGATTCGGGAAGCAGTTCATAAAAAGTTTTTGAAAATTTGCGTAAAGTAATTATGGCGTTGGTGGAGTTATTTGGATGAAGATGATTATCGGGAGGATAAGCAATCTTCGATATCTTGAAAGATTAGGTGAAACATAAGTCCGTTATAGATTCGAAATCGCAACACGAGGAAGTCGCCCCGCGATCGGGTTTTAATCGGTCAAGACGATCCGATAAGTCAAGTAGTTTTTGAGAAAATAAAATATTTTAATTAATAATTAAAGTCAGAGGGTCCAGGGCTGTTTTAGTAAATGAAAAATAATTTAAGTTAGGTCCTTGATAAAAAGAAAAATTTACAATTAGCCCCGTTTTGTAAAAACCAATACTTTTGGGGTTAAAAATTGAATAAATAAATATCCCGACCTTGAAAAATTATGAGGTCAGTTCCTAAAATCTCTAAATTGTTCAGAGATTCAGGTTTTTAAAGTTTTGAGGTCGAGCTTTTATAAAATTCTCACATTTGCCCCAAATTTGTTAAAATTGTCATTTCGGGCCTTAAGTTTAAAATAATCGGAACTCACAAACCGGGAGGGCTTTTAATGTGATTCCAGTTGGAAAATGTCACTAAGGTTAGTGGGATATTGGAACAAAAACAGTTTTAAAACGTCATAAGTATAGGTCCCTTAACTTTTGAAAATCTCATTTTTGTCCCATTTTGAAATAATTGCCTTTAAGGCTTTTAGGGGTCCAATTGTTATGAAATTTGAACCTTGGGTCCAAAATATAATTATGTTATAGGTAAATTAGTATTTCCAGGTGCATGGGCTGCATAAGTCCTGGAAATTTCATTTGGGTCCTCAAGTTAAATCTTTTACAATTTGGTCCCTCAAGTTTTATAAAATTACTTTCCAAGCTCTAAACACTTGGATTTTTAGAATACACTTAAAATATGTTATTTCCAGTCCCTTAAGAGTTAAAATTTCAAGTTTTCAATTAGGGTCTGGTACAGTTTCGAAATTTGCAAATTAGCCCTTAAACTTCTCAAATTTTACAATCTAGTCCTTGGGCTTTTAAGGGTTGATTTTATTTATCTAAAAACTCTTAAAACTTTATTAAAATGTCAAAACATAATTTTTGAACCTGAGTACAGTCCCAAAAATCGAAAATTACAGAGGGGTCCCTTAAATTTTATTTTTCTTGCAATTAAGTCCACCAACATTCCATTTTTGCATTTTAAGTCCAAAAGTTGAAATTTAATCAATTATGCTCGACTTGTACATGTTATAAATCATTCAAAACATAGATTTCAAGAGTCATACACATACATATCCTTCTCATACAAAATTTCATCAAGTATAACAATAAAATGTGCATGTATGCCCTATTTTTCGATAAATCACATTTTTGAGCAACACTTGAGAATTTTTCCAACTTGATACAAGAAAATAGCATGCAATACATAATATATATCTCAAGTGCTCAATAACAAAATACTACATGCATATTTTCAATTTAAAACACCTAGAAGTTGAAAGAATTTTTCCACCCACCTCGTAGTAGTTTCTCGGGTTGATCTAAAATGTGGTCTTCTTCCTTGAATCAACTTCTTGACTAAAACTCTTGAAGATCAGCCCCTAAATGGTATCCAAACCATATTTTGGTGTTAAAATTAAAGTCTCAAGTCTAAAGAAAATATACTAGTACCAAATGGTTACTACTCACCTTAATATCTTCAAGTAGTCTCAAAAATGGAAATTTTCCTTCAAGCCTCTAACCTCCACTTGAGATGATGTAGGTCAGCCCCTAAACTCCAAAAAATTTATATTCTTGAGTCAAAAATTAATTCTTCATGTTGTCAAGAGAAAAATACTAAAACCATAATTTTCTCACCTTAATAATATGTAATCTTGAATTTCCTCTTCAAGCTTGTAGTCAAATCTAGGTCTCTAATTCTTCAAGAATTTTCTCTAGGAGTACCTCAACAAGAAGGATTCAACATCATTAAATGGTGAAGGTATAAGGTTGAGGATTGGAGAAGAAAAATAGAGTTGGGAGAAATGAAGATATTCTTACCTTATGCTTGAAGAATTTGATCCTTTAGAGAGGAAAATGGAAGCAAGTCTTGTGTTTTTATGATAATTATGAAATGAATAATATTGGTAGATAAAGAAAAAAAATAACAAAAATAATTGATTCCCCTAAGACAAGGAGCCAAAAGTTGGAGGGAATAATAATCATGGTGTTGGTATTTTTATTTATTAGAATTTGGTGGAAAGAAAAGTTTGTCCATCCTTTAAGCATGTGACCAAAAGTTGAGAAAAAAAAATAATATATATATATATGTAAATATATATATATATATACATATATAATTGTAGGTCTTGAAAAGAATATGAAACAACCTCCCCATTTATGGTAATTTTCGAAATTTTTAAAAAATATAAAAAAAATATTTTTTTTTAAAAAAAAAAAATTGATTGGGAAATTGGTTGGGATGAATTATAGAATAAGATGAAATATTAGGATAAGGATTGGAATGTACTCCTAAATTGTTGGAGGTCTAATATTTCTAAGGTCGTAGTAAATCGATCAAGAATTAATACTATAGGAGAATATAAAATCGTTATGCTCGAAAACGAGGAAGACATAATTGATGTTGAAAGAAATAAATAAAAGTCGAGTCGCGTTTCATTAATAATGGTTTGTGATACATAGCCGAATAAATAATCACTACATAACACCGTATCTCACGCGGTTAAAATTCGGGGCCTCACATACCCACCATCTCTGTTACATGATTACACTAATATCCATCAATCTAAACCAAAGAATTCCTGAATCTAATCAAGTATTGAGTTCATTTCAACAAACAGAACTCTCTCTCTCTCTTTTTCTTCTGTCTCATTATTCTTTACTCAGCCCCACATTCACTTGCATAGGACATTGCATATTTTCTAAGGCATATCAAGTACAAGAACAAATAAAAAATTTGTCATTTTGAGTGAGATTACCTCGTGTCACGGAACCCAGTCAATACTAAATAAAGTGTCTAGAAGTTTTAAATGAAGCAATCTTCTCTTTTTGTTTTACACCAACCTGCAAAGAAAAAAGGGATACAAAACATTCAAATGTCTTTCCAAAAATTTTAATTCTAGAAGTTTTACAGATGCAAAAATCATCAAATGATTGCAAAATAAATGAAACCTACTAACCATCGCAACCTATATTTTGAGAGACTGTCTTTTTCTTCCAATTTTTCCACTAAAATTGAGAAAGTTCAGTTTTTTTGCCCAAATAAACCTTCAAAATTTATCCATAAACCTTGGAGCCTTTTCACAGTACCCCAATAAGCATACCCATAATTCCCTATGCATTTACCTCTAATATTCCCATCTCTTTCCACCGCCATTGGTTCATCTTCTACAAGCAACAAAGCCTCAAAAGCTATATCTACATAAATAACAGTATTAGCGCTAACAAAATCACGAAGGTTACCTTTTCGATCCTAAAAACCTAAAATGGTGCCGTCTTTTGATTTCCATAATTCCACCTGGATTTTCGCCGTCATCCTCCGGCGGACTAATATGTTGTGTTTCCGACGATTCCGGTTCGAAAAATATTCTCCTATCTAACCCACTAGTTGGTTTGAAAAATATTCTCAAAAATAAATTCCCCAGGTTTTTTTTGAGAGAGGTGAGAAGTTTTATTGAAAAAGGGATTATGAAGAAATAGATTTGCTAGAGGGAAAATATTTTTCGAAATTATTTTTCATAGATAACACTTTGAGATAACGTTTGTCGTACAAAGCGTTAATATGAGAAAATATATATCGTTTCTTTAATTAGCGCTATCTTACTAAATTGACTGGATCGAATTAGATAACGCTTTAAGATAACGCTTGTTGTATGAAACGTTATTCCAAGAACATATATAACACTTATTTGATTAAGCGCTATCTTAAGTTTTTTTCACATAACACTTGGTTAATAAAATGCTATTATATGATTTATTGTGATGGCGCTTTCCTACAAAAGTGTTATCTAAAATATATCTGAATTTTTCAATAACACTTCTATGTAAAAGCGCTATCTGAAATGTGTTATCTGAACTATTTTTTGGGGTAGTGTCTTAACTAATCCCCATCTGGGGGTGGAAGGGGGAACAAATCCAATATCCAAATTCCAAACTCACCCAACCTAAATACTCTAAATATATATATATATATATATAGGGGAAGGTTCAAATGGGACACCACCCCTTATATGAGACGGTGGAGATTTATCCCAGTCATTGAAATATTACAATTAAGGGTCCAAATTTAATGGTTAATATTAATATTAAAATTTATTAATTATAAGCAATAAGGGCATAATAGACAATTTGAGAAAATAACAAATCAAATGAAAGAACCGTTCCTAATTTATAGGAATAGATAAGGAGAAAATAATGGATTTACAATCTTTCCAAATCACAACCAATATCCCCCCAAAATAATGGATTTACAATCTTTCGTTAGTATGTTATCACTTGCTCATTACAATTTATTTTTTTATTATTATTTTTATTGTACGAAATAACTGCATTCAATACACATTAAACATGTATATATAGTACATTGAAATATGACAATTATACACTGAAACGCTATTAACCGCACAGTGAACCAAATCACCAATGTACATCGTGTTACGTTAAAAATCAAAAATATATATTCAAGATATACACATTCTTGCTTTGATCTTGCAAAGAATATATGCATGGTCATTCCTACCCCCTCCAAAAAAAAACTGGAAAATATCCTTTTTCCCTAAAAAAAATGCAGTAAAACTGCACAAATATATAACATTTTAATAATAATTATGCAGTAAAAATACACGAATTTTACTCGATTGTAATACTAATTATGCAGTAAAAATACATGAATTATATAGCTTTCTAATTCTAATTATACAGCCTTCGATAAATATGGGCGCATGTTAACAAACATTAAACCACACACAACACGTACCAGCATCCTAACAATATGTACACATTAAAAACTGCATTAATTAAACATTTCAACAAAACGATACTCAGTTAGACTCCAAAATAACCAACCGCAAAATTATATAGTAAAAATACACTAATTCTACAGTAAAAAAACACTAATTATACAACATTCTAATACATTCCACCAAAACGACATTCCGTTTTTAATTTACAGTAAAAATACACTAATTATACATCATTCTAATACTAATTATACAGCATGTTTTTGTTCATCCATAAAGGAGGCAATAGCTTCAACCAAAACCTTGGGCGTGGTCCTAGTAGTCAACATGGGGAACAAATCCTTAACACTCTTCTTCACAACCCGACTGCTCCTTTTCTTTTTCTTCGGCTGAGCATTTGCTTCCCCCGCCCCACTACTAGTACCACCAATGTTAACTTGCATTTTTTGTTGTCCTCTAGCCATACTCACAAATTAGCACCTACAATTAAGAAGACAAAAGAAATAATCATTATTCCAATTCAACATAAATGCAATGACAATCTATGCAGTAAAAATGTTCTACAACAGCAAAAATGCACTACACTAAACAATGCACTGCACCAAAAACAACCTAATTGTATAAATAAAACACTAAAATGTACTTAAGATTACAGTATAATAATATCTCATATTTCTGATCACGTTTATAAACTTGCACAAAACAGACTGCAGTTACACAAGACACGCATCTTTGCAAAAATGTATTACTCAAACACTAAAAATGTATTAAGTAACCACTAAAATATAATTAAGAATACAACAGATTATCATTTACCAAAAGTATCCATAAAGTTCAATAGAGTAACAAAGAAGCA
Source organism: Rehmannia glutinosa (assembly GCA_016081115.2). Taxonomy (NCBI): domain Eukaryota; kingdom Viridiplantae; phylum Streptophyta; class Magnoliopsida; order Lamiales; family Orobanchaceae; genus Rehmannia; species Rehmannia glutinosa. The sequence continues at coordinate 104,092,727 of CM071936.1, forward strand.
CGATGAAAAAAAAGAGATAAAAAAAAAACCTAGAAATTAAAAACACAATCCTAACAACTACGCCAAAACAACATAATTGTATAAATAAAACACTAAAATGTACTTAAGATTACAGTATAATAATATCTCATGTTTCTGATCACATTTATAAACTTGCACGAACAGAGTGTGCAGTTACGAAAGGGCATCTTTGCAAAAAATGTATTACTCATACACTAAAAATGTATTAATTAACCACTAAAAATTAATTAAGAATACAACAGATTTTCATTTACTTAATTTAACTGACTAAAAATGTATTAAACAAATTCAAGGGTGCTGTGACTGTGTGCTTACCAATAATAAATGCAGCCATAAGAGATATAGATAAGGGGATTTTCCCTAAAGGTTTCTCATTGGACATACACATCCCCCTTGGCAAACAAGGTTTGCTTTATTACTTCATTCGGGATTGTGGCCCCTTTATTTTCTCAATGTGTATCATATGGTGATAAATGTTAATTTTTCTTGTTAATTAGAAGTAGAGCATGAAACTACCGACCCATATTAGTTATCATATCTCATTGCCATATGTCCACAATCCACCAATCCCTACTGTTTGAAGTCTTTGCATTTTCAATGCCACTTATACACTAAAGATATATTAATTAACCACTAAAAATCAATTAACAATACAACAGACTTTCATTTACTTAATTTAACTGACTAAAATAGCATCATGTCTCTTTCATTCATTAATCTCGAAACGTTGATAAACAGGGGAACTTTCATAATCTTTTCGTGGTCAATACCCATAAACATTCACATATAGAAATATCAACTTTTTATATAATTCATCAATCTCCAACTTCATCTAATAAGCATATTCTATTAGAATGTGAAAATAATTAATATGCAACCAATCAATAAGAAAACTCTAGTAATTGAAAAAACAGTCCCAACGATGAAAATACTAGAATTTAAAACAAAAATCCAGTTCAAAATTAGCATTTTCAGAATTTCCCCAAAAAAATAAAAATATAGAACCCTAGAAACTACACACACTAATTCTAAAAATATTTTCAGGATTTAGGTAAAAATTACAAATACAAGAAATTAAACAAATATGTACCAAACTTACCGTCGGTCGAAAGGAGGAGAAGGGCCGACACAGAGGTGGTGCGTCGCCGGTTGAAAAGCGAGCGAGTTTCCTCCACTTCGGACGGTCGCGGTTGAGCCAACACAGTGATAGAGACGATAGGAATCTGTGGATGCTCGAGGCCGTCGGTAACTTGGAGTGATTGAGGTGGACAACTGTTGTTGACGACGATGGAAAAAAAAGGGAGTGATTGAGGCGGACGATTGCTGTTGACGGCGATGGAAAAAAAAGAGATTTTGAAAGGAGAAGAAAATGGTTGACGGAGAGAGAAAAAGAGTGTGTGAGAGGATATGGAGTGTTTGAGGGGAGATGATGTGAAGAGACGTGCATATCAGAGAGAGAATACACAGAGATACGATGTTTGAACTCCCCAAAAATAGCGCGAATTAATAAAGGAATAAATCAATTACCTTTTACAAAATTACTAAACACCCCTTACTTAATATTTCGAAAATTACCACTTTGACCATACAAAATATTAATCCAATGGCTTGGATAAATCCCCACCGTCTCAAATAAGGTGGGGTGTCCCATTTGAACCAAATCCTATATTTCAGGTTCCAAGAATTGATCGATCATCTCCATCAGTTAATCAAACTTTATCATTCAATTAGCTTATTTCAATCACCATATTCACCGGATCATTCAGATCATTCATAAATCTCTTGCAGAACCAGTGACTTCTCCACACCTGCGTCATCTCCTCGATCGAAATATTCTTCGTCTCCAGTATGAAAAATAGCAGAACTCAAGCATGAAAAAGCAGTCCTTGTTGGAGAAGGAGCGGGTAACGTTGTTTAACGTGAAAACAAGAGAGAGAAAAAAATGAAAGAATAATCAAGAAAAACCTTAATTAAAAACTGAAAAGAAAAAGAAAAAAATAAAAGTACCAGGTATGGGCGGGTATGAGCAGTGGGTTGGGTAAATAGGATCCGTCTAAAAAATCTAGACTCATAAGATGGTCTTACATGAATTTTTGTCTTCAGCTTTTAGAATAGGCGTTGGTCAAACCAGTGATAACTCGATATCTAATTACACATAACTGAATATCGAGTTACCTACTAAATGTATTCTCACTTATTATAACCAGTTATTTTGTTTTTATTCAAAAAACATCGCATTCACATAACTTTTACGTTTCAAATTCGTTTTACATGTATAATATATCAAATTAATAATTTTTCTGAGATCTGTAATTTAATACCCATATTGCATATACTAAAATGATAAATACATATTCGAATAAGTATTTGAAATAGAGAGTAAGATGATATAGAGAGAGATGAGTGGAAGAGAGAGAAATAGACTAAATATCAAACAAATATGTTAGAAGTGTATGAATATCTTTGGTTATGTCAAAATAGATAAAAAAAATATTTGTTTTCAAAAGATGTCTAGTTTTTATTTTTCCATTATAGAAGTGGTCATTTTGACTCATTACCACATAATGTAATGCATTAATTAATTATTAAAGCATATGTTTTTAAAAATAAAGGTTATATAAATAACCAACTAAGAAAATATCTAACATAGTAAAAAACATAAAACCACGAGTTTGTAACTCACGTGGTATCGGTTATTTTTTTAAGAGTGTTGACCAAGGTTCGAACCTTATATCTTTCAGTTTCTTTGGAATTTATCCCCTCGATCCCCTCCAACCACTATTCCCAACTCATTAAAAAAATGCAGTCAAAAATAAAAATAGTTATATAAAGACAACAAAATATCGAATTTCAATAAAAAATTATAAATAAAAATAAAAACCGGTTTTGATCGGTTCAACAAATTTTAGCCAATGTAAATAAAAAAAGGTTTTCAAGAGGTAATTGGATCGGTCAAATCTCTGGTTCCAGATTGAACCGATTGAATCGGCTGGTTCGATTTTTGAAACACGGGACTGACAATTCAATAATATATATCCATTCATTTTTACAGGCTATTGTGGTGATCCTAATATTCTAATTTAATTTTGTCAAGTCAATGATCTATAATTATAAAATTTCACGTGAAACTGATCGAAAGTTATAGCGTACCAACTTTATAATTCATTGACAAATATAATTTTCTCATAGAAGACAATTATTTTTTGTTTTTGTTATTATTCGACAATTTGGAAGCAGGTCATGAAAATTGAAACGTTAGCTTCAAAGATTATGATTAATAAAATAAAGCTTATAGCTGGTAAGCATTGACTAACGTGGCATATAGTATCCAAATAGTGAAGTACTTCTAACAAATAATTGCAAAGGAATCTAGCTAGTCGTTATTTCATCAATCACTTTCCTAAATATAGGGCTGTAAATGAATAGAATTTTCAACAAACAACTCATGAACGAGCTCGGCTTAGCGTTCGTTTCACTATAAGAATTTAGGGAAATTCCAACAGAAAAAAAAAACATTGGAATTTGGCCAATTTCCGCTGGAATAATCGATTCCAACAGAAATTCCAACGCAAAACCATTGGTAAAATGGCCGTTGGAATAGCAAAATTCCAACGGAAATTATAATGGGAAAATATTCCAATGGTAACTCCAACGGTATTTATCCGTTGGAATATCCAATCATTGGAAAAAAAACTCCAACGAATATTCCAATGGTATTTATCCGTTGGAATATACAATGGTTGGAAAAAATATCCAATGAATATTTCAACAGTAATTCCAATGGAGTTATACCATTGGAATTTAGTCCAACGAAAATTCCAACGATATTTATCTAGTTGGAGTATTAAAATCGTTGGAAAAAAAAGGTCCAACAATTCCAACCCTTTTTATTTGAATTAAAAACATTCCAACAGTATATTTTCTGTTGGAAAAATAATTTTTTTAAAACCCTACAAAATAATTAAACAAAAAACAAGTAGGTGCAAATATAATATCATAAAAAGTAAACATCGAACATCTCCAAATATATGATACAATTTGTCCAACACAAAACTAAAATCACAACAAATAAATCAACAATCCTAAAAGTCATAATAATCATAGTCCTCATAAAAAAAAGCCAATACAAATAAATCAAAAATCCACATAATCATCATCGCTTCCCAAGTCCGTGGAAGGCTGCCTCATATCCAAATCCGCTAGACGAGCCTTTCTTATTCTTCTTCTCTCCATTAGCATCGTAAAAGAGAGCTTATTCATCAACTTCAGTTTCATCTTGGGATATTTTATATTCCTTCAATTTTCATAGGTACACTACACAGAAATTACAAAATGTACAAAAAAAAAAAAGATTAAATAATATAAACATAGCTCACTAAATATTAGCATATTGACTTTATGTATCAAAATGAAAAAAAGCACAATAACCAGTAACTTGACCTCTTTATTATTTTGAAACGACTTACCATATATGTTGCAGCTAAATGTGGACTGCAGAGCAGTTAAATGATGCAAATTATTCAAGACGATGGATGGATCTGATCCCTTCTTAACCTGAAAAGTTGGAGAAAATAAAAATCAAACCAAAGAAAAGTGAGAACAACAACGAAACTGGTCAAAGGATTTGGTGAGATCAGTAACAAGCAAGCTTTGATACGCGTGATCTGTGAATCATGTTTTCAAAGAAACATAAGAATGAATAACTTATCTAAATTGATGCCACATAAATTCCACATTAGCTAACATGGGGTACTGGAATGCATTCTCTCATAAACAAAATATTGTGAATAACGCATATAATTCAATTGTTTAAAATTTATCACAATATAGGAAAATTAGCATTAATGATGCGGTCATGATGATAGAACTGCATGAGAAACATCATTACCTAATGATTACTTAATGTGAATTGGATCTCAATGTTTGATATGCTATCAATAAAGAAAGGAATTTGAGTGGTTTCCTTTCAAAGAGTTATAGAAAGATACCTAGATGATAAGTCTTTGTTGCTGGTAAATTTGATGAAGCATGCTCTGCCAGAGCAAGGCCAACTCTCAATATGGGAATAATCTATAGAGAAATATAACGATTTCTATTTTTAACCCAAAAGTCGTACTCGAAAAATTCCATAATGCATGACAAAAGATCTCCCCGCACTGATTTTGGGAATCACACTATTTAATTTCATTATGGAAAATAATCTAATAATTTTTCACCAGTGTCACCAGAGCTCCAAAGCAACACTGGTTTTCAAGACCATGCTATTTAATTACCATTATGGAAAATAATGTATTACCGAGTGATAGCAAAAAGTGATGGATACACCTATAAGAATTAATTGAAAGACTTGCCCTTACGAACACATGTGAGGCCCCGAATTTTAACAATGTGAGATACGGTGTTATGTAGTGATTATTTATTCAGCTATGTATCATAAACTTATTATTAATGAAACGCGACTTGACTTTTATTTATTTCTTCCAATGCCAATTACGTCTTCCTTATTTTCGAGCGTAATGATTTTATATTCTCCTCTAGTACTAATACTTGGTCGATTAACTACGACTTTAGAAATATTAGATCCCGATAATTTAGGAGTATATTCCAATCCTTATTCAAATATTTCTTCTTATTCTATATTAATTCATCCTAACCAATTTCCAATTTATATTTGGAATACACATTTGTTGTTTCACATCTTTATTTTAAATTTCTAAATATTTAATTATGGATATCTATACATTTTATTTTTTCCCCTCAAATTTATAAAGAAAAGAAACCAAATATTTTTTTTTCTTTTTCCCCTAATTTTCGAAATTACCACTCTAAATGGGGAAATTAATTCAATTTTTCTTCTACCATTATTTTTATCATTTTGTATCTCCCAATTAGTTAATTATTGGACAAATAAATTGATAAATTCATTTCTATTTTTTTTTATATCTTGCAAGCCTAAAATTTAAAAGTTTCTCTACAAATCCCACTACATCTTGGTCAAACAAAACAAAATGATTCCCCTAAAACCTAGCTTTTGGCCAATTGTCCCTAAGAAAGTAACATAGTTATTAATTTATGTCCTAACTTCCCCAATTATTATCCTAACTCATCATTTAACCAAAACAAAACACAAATCTTCTCTCCAACTTCTCTCCAAAAATCCTCTAACATTTTCTCTAAGCATAAGTTCATCTTCTTCTTCAAACCTTCAAACACTTAACCAAAATTTCAAGAACATCCCTTCTACTTCAACAAAAATTTGAACACCCCTTCAACAAGGTAAGAAATTGTGTTCTAAAAATCATCTTGTTATCCTCTAGCTCATCATCTTCACTTCTTAACCTAAGTTTGATTTTTGGTTTGAGGTATACTTAGAAGACTTGGAAGACACTAAGAGCCTTACCATCATCTTGAAAAGGACTTCAAGACTTTGAAGATTTTGAAGATAAAATTGGACTATAAGGTAAGAAATGGGATTTTTAGTACATTTTCTTCTTCTCTTCTATTTTCCGATATTTTGATACTCCATTTTCATTTTTGGACTTTTAGGGGCTGACCTTAAGAGTTGTTTTAAGAGTGACAAGGAGACCCATTTTGAGACATCTACTAGCCTCATTTCATCTACTACACAAGGTAAGTGTAGTTTTAACAATTTTCTTCATCTCATTCTTCTCCTTAAATTTTAACCTCATTTTTCTAACTCCTATATTTTTTGATATTCCTTGACTTAGGGGCTGACCTAAGTCACTTCTTCATCAAGAGTGATTTATTCCATTTTTCACCAACAAATCAATCTTTAAGGTGGGTGGAAAAATCCTTTCAACTTCTAGGTGTTTTACTTAAAAATGCATGTAGTATTTTGATTTTGAGCACTTGAGATATATATTATTTATTGCATGCTATTTTTTTGTATCAAGTTGGAAAAATTCTCAAGTGTTGCTCAAAAATGCGATTTATCAAAAAATAGGGCATACATGTCATAACCCAAAACCCTTACATTTTAATTAATCATTCATTAGCATAATTACATGCATTTTGATATCTCATAATGGCATTAAATTGCATGCAAAATTATGAAATTTTATGTTCTGTTCTAGCGTATTACATGCGGTAACTTAGAGGTGAATGATGACCTGGATGGATGTATCTAGAGAGTATAAAATATATGTATAAATTGAATAGAATGACTAATAAAATATATAGAGTTAAATATATAGGAGTAAGTCTATACAAAAAGAAATGTTATTTGAGAATAATAACAATATATATATATATATATATTTATAATTGAACATATATCTATATAGTAAAATATAACCTTACAAATATATTTAGTGGCAGTATACATATATATATATATATATGTATCTATGCATGCAGTGTGTGTGTGGTTTAGTGAATGTGATAGTATATTATTATATACATATATAAAGTTAGATATGTTAATCTTCTCTTGTCCCTCAATTGACTCAACAAGTGGCTAAGCTATGTGCACGGCGTGTGGTGTACGGTTTTGAGCAATTAATCAAAGACACACGATTTGCTTAGATATATCATTATATTTTTCTCAACCGCCTTATGGAGAAAGTGGATAAGTATTCATATATTAGTATTTTCTTTGGTTAACCATACCCACACAACATATACACCAATACGCTAGATAAGAAAAGAAGAAAAATACAGAAAATTAGGCGTGGAGTAAAGAAAGAAAGAAAGGGTGAGAGTGGTCTGATGAAAAAAGGGGTATGTCATGCTAAACTATTCTTTTTTTCTTTTTTTTTTTTTTGGTTCTTTTAACTTGGTTATAAGAATGCAAACTAATATGTGTGTTGATTCTAATTTTTGTATTTATGACAGAATCCTTTATTCAATTTACGTATCTACTCATTTGTGATAAAATTAGTAAGGAACTATTGTCTAAAATTGTTAATTTTTATTAGAAAATTTACAATTAGATTGGTTTTAGATCTTGGAAATGAATTTTGTAAGCGTGCCTTAGAGGTTTAATAATGTTCAATCTATAAATTATAATAGCTTCCATGAATATGATTGATGTAGTTAAGGAAGAAATTTGTTGGAGGAGGGTTATCTCAATTTAGGTAAGAAGGGGTTATTTAGAAATTGGAAGTTGGAAGAGGAATTATTTTTTCTTTGTAGTAGGAGGAGGTTATTTAGACTAAAAATGTAAGAGAGAGTTTTTTGGTGGAGAAATATTTGCTTGTATTGATTCTTCTAAAATTTGGCTTGTTACAAAATGATCAAGACACCCCTATTTATACTAAGACAACTTCCTAACCAATGGCTAGATTTATTTGATCTAATGGCTATAATTCATCCACTAAATCATCCTCCAAAATATCTACTTTACTTAGAATATTCTACAAGATTTCCTACATATAATATCTAAGATATTTTCATAAGATTTTTCTGATATATTCTAGAACTTGGGCTATTTGGGCTTGCTCTCATTCTTTTCTTTTATCTCAAAATTAATCTTCCAAGCCCAATATTATTGGGCTAAATCAAGTTTAATTTCCAACACCCCCTTAAACTTGATTTGTCATTCCGAGGAAACTTCTAAGTCGTATGAAGTCTTCATGCTTGAGTGGCTTGGTGAAGATATCCGCAATTTGATCTTGAGACTTCACATACTCCACTTGCACGTCATTTCTCGATATGCATTGTAGTGGTAGCGAGTGTCAATGTGCTTGCTTCGATCATGAAACACCGGATTCTTTGCCAATGCCATAGCTGACTTGTTGTCGACACGAATCTTAGTTGGATCTTCTCGTGTCATTCCCATTTCTTCAAAGAAATTTCTCCAAACCGCATGGCAAACACAAGTCGTCGCAGCCTACGTGCTCACCTTCACAGTTGAGAGAGTGACTATCGGCCGCTTTTTGACATCCAAGTGAATGCGGTATCTCCCATGAAGAACACAAAGCCGCAGTAGTACTTTTCGATCATCCACATCTCCGGACCAATCGCTATCACTATAGCCAACAAGTTTATAATCATTAGTTGTTGAATAAAATAAGCCGTAATTGATCGTACCTTTGAGATAGCGAAGAATCCTTTTAGCAAATTTTCATGTGAGTAGTGGTTGGATTTTCCATGTATCGACTTATTAGGCATCGTGGCATAGAGAATGTCGGGTCTTGTGCACGTCAAATACCGCAAACTTCCAACCAAACTTTTGTACAATGTCGGTCCACTTTTTCTTCTCCATCATATTTTGATAGCTTGATCCCGAGCTTCATCGGTGTGTTAATAGGCTTGCGCTTATCCATCTTGAACCTCTTGAGAATTTCCTTCGTAACCTTCTTTGCGAGATGAAAATCCCATCTTCTTGTTGTTTAACTTCAACGCCGAGGTAATATGCCATAAGCCCGATATCAGTCATCTCAAATTCTCTGGTCATTGCTTTCTTGAACTCTTCAAACATGTCTGGATTATTTCCTGTGAAGATCAAGTCATCCACATATAAACACACGATCAAAACATCATTTTTCTGACCTTGACATAAAGTGCATGTTCGATGCGGGCATTTAGTGAATCCATTCTCTTGCAAGTATTTATCGATCCTGCTATTCCAAGCCCGTGGTGCCTGCTTTAATCCATATAGAGCCTTCTTCAGCTTCAGGACTTTATCTTCTTCATTCTTCACCACATAGCCCTTTGGCTGCTCAATGTAGACTTCTTCCTCGAGAACTCCATTTAAGAAAGTTCGACTTTACGTCCATCTCGTCATAGTCGATTCCAAATTTGACTATAGCCTTTTTGCGACTAGCCTTTGCTTTATATCTTTCAATTTCTCCTTTAGCATTCTTCTTTGCTTTGTACACCCACTGACGCCGATAAATTTTATGTCCTTTTTGGAAGTGAAGTCGGCTCCCACGTGTCGTTCTTCATGATTGCTTGTATCTCTTCATCCATAGCATCTCTCCATGTTTTATTTTGACTCGCTTCTTCAAAAGTCACTGTTCACAATCTGCAAATAATAATAAAGTGATATCATCTATCCTCTCGGTGTTCTCATAAAGATCTTTTAGACTCCTTGCACGTGTTATGCCTCTTTCATTTAGAAATGATGGCGGCGAGTCTCCTTCAGCTATTGATTGTGAAGTGGATGGAGTAGTTGGCTCTTGCTGAACTTCTATGGTTGGCTCGATCGATCTCGACTCATTTTCTTCAAAATCCGGAAAGAAATTGAAGTTGTTTTGGGAACCAAAATCCCAATCTGATTCTTCATCAAACTCTACATCACGACTTATCACAAGCTTCTTAGTATTTGGATTATATAACTTATAACCTTTAGAATTTGAGTCATACCCGATGAAGATGAATGTCTCGCTTTTGTCATCAAGCTTACTTCTTCTCTCGTCAGGTACATGTGCATATGCTTTGCTTCCAAATACTTTTAGATGAGAGATACCTGTTTTCTTCCACCTGCTTCTTGTGGTGTTTTTCCCCAAACACTTCTAGTTGGTGAACGATTTGACAGTACACCGCACACGCCACGCTTCACCCGAACTCCTTTGGCGGCCTTTTGCTTTTGATCATGCACCTTGCCATTTCAAGAATTGTTCTATTCTTTCTCTCGGCCTACGCCATTTTGCTTTGGGGATCTTGGGGCTGTCAAGGGGACGCTTGGATTCCATTTGCTTCGCAAAATTCTTGGAACTCCTTAGATGTAAATTCTCCTCCACGATCCGATCGCATTGCCTTGATTTTGCATCCACTTTCATTTTCCACCATAGCTTTGAACTTCTTGAATGCTTCAACACTTCGGACTTACGCTTTCAAAAATATACCCAGGTCTTTCTAGAGAAATCATCAATAAAGAGGAGGAAATAATTATTTTTACCGAGAGAGCTTGGCTTGATTGGTCCACAAACATCGGTGTGTATGAGCTCCGAGGCTTCGTGATCTCGAGCTTGATTCCTTTGGAAAACTCTTTCTGGATTGTTTTCCCAATAGACATCCTTCACATAATTGATCGGGATGATTGATGGACGGTAATCCTCTCACCATCTCTTTCTTTGATAGTAATTCTAATCCGCCAAAATTTAAGTGCCCAAATCGTAGATGCCAAAGCCAAGATATATCTTTGTAGCAAGCTTTGAGACATTTTGCTACATCATTCGATATTTAATAAGAACATTCTATTTCTAGACATTGGCACTTTAGTGATTAAATTATTTCTATCATCTCTTATAGAAAGACTACGATCTTTCATGTGAATGTCATAGCCTTTCTCTAAGAGTTGTCCCAAACTCAAGATATTACTTTTCATATTTGGAACGTAATAGACATTAGAAATAAATTGATGACTTCCATTCTTCAAGCGGATTAGAATTTTACCTTTTCCTTTGACCGGGACTTTAGACTCATCTCCAAAAGAAACATTGCCACTCACCGATTCATCAAGCTCCACAAACATGCTTCTTCTTCCACACATATGGTTGCTTGCACCAAGATCGAGTACCAAGTGTTGTCTTGTCTTCCATCACCACCTTTGTATGCTAGTAACAAATTGACATCTTCTTCGTTTTTATTTTCCACATAGTGGGCCTTTTCTTCAACCTTGTTTTTGGGAGCTCTACACTCGGAAGCATAGTGTCCAAATTTTTGACAATTATAACACTTAGTTTGTGATTTTTCGTACCTTATTCTTGGATTGTTCCTCCCGCGTCCACTGGTTGGGTATTCTCTTCTATCTTCATTATTATTGAAACCTCCTCGTGCATGTCCACGACCACGGCCTCGTCCGCCTCGTCCTTGGAAACGACCTCTTCCATGTTGACCACGTTCATTGCTCATGCTTTCTTCTTTATCCTTCACTTGCATTTTAAAAAGTTGTTCTACAATATCTTGCTTTTTTTTATGTTTTTCTTCATATGATTGTAATGACCCCAATAATTGATTAATAGTCATCTCCTCCAAATTTTTTGTTTCCTCAATTATTACGACAATATGCTCAAATTTAGGACTTAAAGAACGGAGTATCTTTTCCATAATTCTCACATCACTTAAATTTTCACCATTTCTTTTCATTTGATTAGAAACCGCCAAAACTCTTGAAAAATAGTCGGAAATAGATTCGGACTCTTTCATATGCAAAGCTTCAAATTCACCTCTTAATGTTTGGAGACGTACCTTTTTTACTTGTTCGGCTCCTTTGTGAGAAATTTGAAGCTTCTCCCATGCATCCTCATGGCGGTAGTTGCACTTGAGATCTTTTCAAACCATCATCATCCAAAGCTTGATAGATGAGATAGAGAGCTTTCTTGTCTCTCTTTCTTGACTCTTTCAAATTATCCTTTTGAGTTTGGGATAGTATAGTCTCGTCTTGTGACTCGACATATCCTTTTTCTACAATATCCCAAACATCATGTGCACCCAAAATGGCCTTCATCTTGATACTCCAATTATCATAGTTGCTTGTATTGAGCATAGGGACTTGAAAGGAAGCCACACCATTTGCCATATTTTTATGTAAACCACAAGTGATCTTGTGGCTCTGATACCACTTTGTTGGAGGAGGGTTATCTCAATTTAGGTAAGAAGGGGTTATTTAGAAATTGGAAGTTGGAAGAGGAATTATTTTTTCTTTGTAGTAGGAGGAGGTTATTTAGACTAAGAAATGTAAGAGAGTTTTTGGTGGAGAAATATTTGCTTGTATTGATTCTTCTAAAATTTGGCTTGTTACAAAATGATCAAGACACCCCTATTTATACTAGTACAACTTCCTAACCAATGGCTAGGATTTATTTGATCTAATGGCTATAATTCATCCACTAGAATCATCCTCCAAAATATCTACTTTACTAGAATATTCTACAAGATTTCCTACATATAATATCTAAGATATTTTCATAAGATTTTTCTAGATATATTCTAGAACTTGGGCTATTTGGGCTTGGGCTCTCATTCTTTTCTTTTATCTCAAAATTAATCTTCCAAGCCCAATATTACTTGGGCTAAATCAAGTTTAATTTCCAACAAAATTCTCATTTTGGTTAAGTAGAAAAGACGTACATAAATCGAAAAGGTTTCTTTTAAATTCAAATTGATGATTAACTCTATTCCTAATTGTATTAGGGAATTATATAAATATATTAATTATACATTCATGTGTAATACATATTTGTGCATATGTGTAAATGTTAAAAAAAGGTAACCAAATCAAAACGAGATAAGCCTTTAACAGAAGGAAAAAAAAATCATATCTAATTAAACTCCCTCATAATTACACATTATTTATACTATAAACATATCTTGCTTAGTGTCAGATATATGATCCTGAAGGTTATTATGGAATTTTTACATGTTATTAGGACAAAATCTCAATACACGAGCAAAAGCCGACTAGGCGAAGTCACAGAGATAAGGACACCTACTTGTGAGTATTATCTTTTAACTTGTTATTTGACTTGTGTGATTATATGATTAATGTGTTGGAATGAATTATTTACTTATTTGGCTATAATGATTAGTAGCTTATCATGCCCTAATGTGAATTGCATGATTCTCTATGATGATATTGTGATGAAATTGAGATATATGATCTCGATGTGATGAGATGGATATAAAATTGAGATGTATGACCTCTATGAAATGACATTGAAGTGGGATTGAGATATGTGATCTCCAATGATGTTATTGATATGGAAATGAGATATGCGATCTCTACTGATGTTATAGATACGGAAAGGAGATATGTGATTACATAAATGCATTCATCAGAGATTAATGGATTCTGTTATGGCCACTAATGACCTTGAATCACAGAATTACAGTTATCCAGAATTTCTGGATTACAGAGTACCGTACGGCCACCCCGAGTTCACTGAACTCTACGTGAAATAAAGAATTACAGAGTGCCATGGCCATCTTCGTGATCACGATTTATTCTTGGTATTAGTTGGCCCATAACAGTAAAAGAAAATGATCAAGCACGTGCATTTACATGTTTATAAATGATATAATCAATTGATTGTGATAATGTGCTTGTGTGATGTTAAATAACTTGTTATTGGATTATACTTGCTGAGCTTGCAACTCACCAAATGCAATGTTGCCAATTTTTAGTTGATGTAGATAAAAGTTGATCCGTGAGGTGTGACAGAAGTTGAAAGCATGGATCAAAGGTCGGCCGGCTGGATTCCCATCCTTCTCCCTCAGCTCATCATTTGCATATCATACAGGGAATTTTATTTTGATCTGTATATAAAAGGGCACGGTCGTTAATGTTGTGTAATATGGATGAATGCACATATGTGAATGAGTGCTGCTAAATCGTTTTGAGTAAATTCTTGCGCTTGAATCGAAAAGGTTATAACTGATGGTTAATATATTAATCTCATGCGCAATGCAGCGGTGCTGCCTATGAATTATATTTTTATACGATATATATGTTACAAGGGTAAGGGTGTTACATACATGTATACTTTATTGTTATACTTGATGAAATTTTGTATGAGAAGGATATGCATGTGTATGACTCTTGAAATCTATGTTTTGAATGACTTATAACCTGGACAAGTCGAGCATAATTGATTAAATTTCAACTTTTGGACTTAAAATGCAAAAATAGAAAGTTGGTGGACTTAATTGCAAGAAAATAAAACTTAAGGGACCCCTCTGTAATTTTCGAGTTTTGGGACTGTACTCAGGTTCAAAAATGATGTTTGGACATTTTAATAAAGTTTTAAGAGTTTTTAGATAAATAAAATCAACCCTTAAAAGCCCAAGGACTAGATTGTAAAATTTTAGAAGTTTAAGGACTATAATGCAATTTTCGAAACTGTACCAGAACCTATTTTTAAAATTTGAAATTTTAACTGTTAAGGGACTTGAAATATCATATTTTAAGTTTATTCCAAAAATCCAAGTATTTAGAGCTTGGAAAGTAATTTTATAAAAATTGAGAGACCAAATCGTAAAAGATTAAAATTGAGGACCAAAGTGAAATTTCCAGGACTTATGCAGTCCATGCACCTGGAAATACTAATTTAACTATAATATAATTATATCTTGTACCCAAGGTTCAAATTTCATAACAATTGGACCCCTAAAAGCCTTAAAGGCATTTATTTCAAAATGGGACCAAAATGAGATTTTCAAAAGTTAAGGGACCTATACTTGCTTCTTTTAAAAATTGCTTTTGTCCCAATATCCCACTGACCTTAGTGACATTTTATAACTGGAATCACATTAAAAGCCCTTCCGATTTGTGAGTTCTAATTATTTTAAACTTAGAGCCTGAAATGACAATTTTAACAAATTTGGGGCCAATGTGAGAATTTTATAAAAACTCGACCTTCAAACTTTAAAAACCTGAATCTCTGAACAATATAGAGAATTTAGGAACTGACCTCATAATTTTTCAAGGTCGGGACATTTATTATTTAACTTTTAACCCCAAAAGTAGTGATTTTTACAAAACAGGGCTAATTGTAAATTTTCTTTTTACAAGGACCTAACTCGAATTGTTTTTTATTTTAAAGAAATAGCCCTGGACCCCCTGACTTTAATCATTGATTAAAATATTTTATTTTCTCAAAAATCCCCTGACTTATCGGATCGTCTTGCCCAATTAATACGAGATCGTGGGGTGACTTCCTCGTCTTGTGATTTCGAATCTATAACGAGACTTATGTTCCACCTAATCTTTCAAGATATCGAAGATTGCTTATCCTCCCGATAATAATTTTCATCCAAATAACTCTACCAATGCCATAATTGCCTTGCGCAAATTTTCGAAAACTTTCCTAAAATGCTTCCCTAAATCAATAATACTCGACTACCTGGTTGACTAACTGAACTTGTATTTACTTTCTTGTCTGAGTCAACTTGGTGTGTCGAGCTCACAGTCGGAATGGATACGTCAGGGATGGAACCAGGCAGCTCGGCTGCTATTCCACTCTTCCGGCCCCATCGTCCTCATCCCGCAACTGAGGGACGGAGTTTGTCCAAGGGAAGTGGGTCGTAGTACTTGAGGTATAATCATGATTATGACGAATCCGAGTCTTACAAGCTCCAATGTGGATTTTGTCTTTGTCTATGGAGCGATAAGGTGACAGGTCTTAGACCATCTTGAACGGGGAGTTACAAGAAAGAACGAAAGAATCGCTATTTGATCCACACGATTCTGGAGTTAATGGGACCCGATTGGTTGGCGCTACAAATCCGTACGCAATCGCTACTTGTATTGCAATGGTTTGCGCTACAAATCCTTACGCAACCTTTACTCGTTTGCATAGGATTGGCATTACATTCATTACGCAATCCTACCTGTCTTGCCTGAATCATAGTGCTTGTGTGACCCCGAACTATTTCTTAAACTGTATAAGTATATTACTTAATATATATTTATCACGACGCTTGTGGACTATGTGTGAAAATATGCATCATACCTCACGCGTTTTCATACAACCGTGGATACGTCGGGGATGGAATTGCGCAGCTCGGCTGCTATTCCACTCTCTGGCCCCATCGTCCTAATCCCGCAACTGAGGGACGGAGTTTGTCCAAGTGAAGCGGCATATGGAGCGATAAGGTGACAGGTCTTGGACCATCTTGAACGGGGAGTTACAAGAAAGAACGAAGGAATCGCTGTCTGATCCACACGATTCCGGAGTTAATCGGACCCGATTGGTTGGCGCTACAAATCCGTACGCAACCGCTACTTGTATTGCATTGGTTGGCGCTACAAATCCGTACGCAACCTTTACTAGTTTGCATAGGATTGGCATTACATTCATTACGCAATCCTACCTGTCTTACCTGAATCATAGTGCTTGTGTGTCCACGAACTATTTCTTAAATTGTATAAGTATATTACTTAATATATATTTATCACGATGCTTGTGGACTATGTGTGAAAACATGCATCATACCTTACGCGTTTTCATACAACTGTTTTCTCGCATTAACTATATACATCGCCACACTCTCACACGATCACCCCATCCACTGAGATTTCTGTCTCATCTCCTCCTGTTTTCTAACCTTTAGATGAGGAGTACGTTGAAGACGTCGAACCTACCACGGACTGAATCCCGTGTTCCGGCTGTCGTACTAGTTCCTATAATCATTGATGTCGAGCGACATTTTCTTTTGCTTTTGTTATTGTTGAACTCCTTCATTCTGTTTTAGTTGGACTGTAAGTTTAAATTCGAATACTTTGATGGATTGTATTTGGATATTGTCGGACCTTGAGATGTAATTGTACTTGTGTGTATTTTATTCCGCTGCATTAGACTCTATTTCACTTGGAGTTTTGTATCATTGGTTTAGACTGTTGAATTATTTCTGTTTAAGTTATTGATCGTCGTCGCGTTGTGTTTGGGGCGTAACAACACATGGTCAGAGAAGACATCGATCACATGAAGAATGCCCCTGATATCAATGAAAGGAAACCATAAATGTAGGTAGATAAAATAGAAAGCAAACACGGTCAGTCATTCAAGCCACCTAGTCATATAATGTTAACAAAAACAAAATGAGAGCACTTACCAATTACAGTATTATGAGCACAAAACAGAAAAATAAACCAGTTAGGCGATTAAAGCAACCATAACCAAATTTTCCCCATGTGAGAAAAGAAATAGGAAATAATCTTACGTTGATGATTTTCCATGAAAGACGATTGGAGGTGCAATTGCAGCAAATATGCAAAGACAAGAGCCAAGATGGAGTTGTACAGTGCAATTGAGTTCAACATGTCACAACAACAACAACAACAAACTAAGCCTTAATCCCACTATGTGGGGTCGGCTATACGGATCATATCGCGCCATCGTTTACGGTCATAAGCCATATTTTCATTTATTTCTAGATATAACATGTCTTGTTTAATAGCTTCTTTCCAAGTCTTTTTAGACCTACCTCTACCTCTTTTGATTGGTGTGAGTGATTCTTTACTTTCTAAGCGTCGCACGGGTGCATCTAAAAGTCTCCTATAAACATGTTCAAACCATCTTAATCGTGTTTCTCTAATTTTCTCATCTATTGGTGCTACTCCCACTTTGTTTCTAATGTGTTCATTTATTCCAACCCGCCTGGATCCTATGTGTGACATCTTTATTGATTTCTCCGTTCTCTTCAATTATAGATCCTAAGTATTTAAAACTCTTATACTCACTTCATGTCCATCAATTTTAACCTTCGTCTCATTGTTCCTGTTGTTTTTACTAAAATGGCATTCCATGTATTCTGTTTTAGCCGTACTTATAGTAAAACCTTTTGATTCGGGTGCTTCTCTCCAAACTTCCAATTTTGCATTTACTCCTTCTCTTGTTTCATCAATTAAAACTATATCGTCCGCAAATAGCATACATTCAGTGATGGATTTTTGTAAGTGTTTAGTGATTTCATCAATTATTAGGATAAAAAGGTAAGGGCTTAGAGCGGATCCCTGATGCAAACCTATAGTGTTTGGGAATTCACTAGATATTCCTGTTGGTGTCCTGATACATGTTGTTATATCATCATACATATCTTTTATGGCATCTATGTAAGTTATTTTTATTCCTCTTTTTTCAATACGCGCACATTATATCTCGGTTGACTCTATCGTATGCCTTTTCAAGATCAATAAAAACCATATGTAAATCTTGTTTTCTCTCGTTATATTGTTCACATAGTCGTCTAAGTAAGTGTATAGCTTCAATTGTGGATCTTCCTGGCATGAAGCCAAATTGATTATCTAATATACTAGTTTCATTTCTTATTCTTGCTTCTATAACTCTTTCCCATAGTTTCATTGTATGACTTATTAATTTAATTCCCCTGTAATTTGCACAATTTTGTATATCCCCTTTGTTTTTATATATAGGTATCAATATACTTTTTCTCCATTCATTAGGCATTTTCTTAGTTTTTAGGATAACATTAAATAATTTAGTAAGCCATGCAATTCCAACTTCACCTAGACATTTCCATGCTTCAATTGGTATATCATCTAGGCTAACTGCTTTGCCACTTTTCATTTTGTTTAGTGCTTTTTCTGTTTCATGAAGTTGAATCCTACGATAAAAGGTACGGTTTCTGTTAAGTTCAGATTGGTCTAGTTCCCCTAATGTGACTTCATTCCTCTTCGGTTCGTTAAAAAAATTATTGAAATGCCTCTTCCATCGATCTTTTATGTCCTCGTCTTTCACTAAAATATTATCATTCTCATCTTTTATGCATTTAATTTGGGTTAGATCTCTTGTTTGTTTTTCTCTAAATTTAGCTATTTTATATATAACTTTCTCTCCTTCCTTAGTATCTAGTTTTTTATAGAAATCTTCATATACCTTGGTTTTTGCTTCATATATTGCTCTTCTTACTTCTTTTTTGGCGTTTTTATATCTTTTAAGATTTTCTTCGTTTTTACAGGAATATAATACTTTGTAACTAGTTCGTTTTTCCTTTACCTTCTCTTGGATTTCTTGATTCCACCACCATGACTCCTTATTCCATTTATTACCATTTGACACCCCTAATGTTTCTTTTGCGATCTTTTTCATTTGAGCAGTTACATAGTTCCATGTATCATCGGCTTTGTCTTCCACTTTCCAATCAATGGTTTCTACTAAAGATTTGACAAAACTATCTCTTTTTTTTTTTATTCTTTAAGTTCCACCACTTAATTCTCGGTATGTTAATTTTCTTTCTCTTTAAGTGTATGTTAATAAGTTTGATATCCAAAACTAGCAGTCTATGTTGGGTGGTGAGGCTTTCTCCAGGTATTACTTTGCAGTTTTTGCATATTTTTCTATCGCTTTTTCTGGTTAGGAAGTAGTCAATTTGTGATTTGTTAGGACCACTTTTAAATGTAATTAAATGTAATTATATAGGTATAGCCATGAAACTATCAGTTGAATAATTCATAAACGTAGAGTGAAGGAAATGAGAAATTACGGCTACAATGACGGTGACGGTGACTGCGAACGGGTGCTTCCAAGGCTAGACGGCGAAAGGGAGCGGCTGATGACGGTGACGGCGACGGCGAGCAGCTGTTTCTAAGGCTAGACGGCGATGGCAAGCAGCCGCTTACTACACGAAAAGAAAGTCCAAGAGAAATTAAAATTGTTGACATTTAAGCTAAAAATGAACCTTTATGCTTACCATTTTGACTAGTTTCTAAAGATTTCACAAGTCTTTCAAATTAACGAGAGGTTCACCCCCCAAAATTACCTACAACCAACAAGAACATAAGAAAATATATCAAGATAATTATTTGAAATATAGGAGATGCATACAACACATTGTCATAATGTAAAAGAAGTACTACCTGACACAGTGGCAACCCAATCCAATCAATAACTTTTGCATAATACTATGAAGAAAGATATCACACTTATTCTAACTAGTATGCTCACAAAAAATACGCCTCTATTTAAGAACTAGAGAGTCCCAAATCATGCATTTAAGAGACATAACATTTTCATAAAAATTGGGAGGCATAAGTTTTATCTAAGAAACTGATACCTAAATAAAAGATAAAGAATATATTCATTCAAAGACATCTGTGAGAATATATATTAAGTTAGACTTCTTTAGATGAATTACTCACCATAACCCGATACAGATGACCACTTTTGTGAGAATCAACCTCAGCACCTACTGAGAAACACTACACGCATAGGTCAAAATCAGAACATACAACACATTTAATACGACTTCTCCCTGTAATGTCTTTGTTGCAGTAGTTACAATAATATAACACCCTTTTTCCATAATGCTCATTCCGAAGAACTGAAACTCCAAAGAACTTTACTACAAGTAATTTGAAAGAGAGATACTCTTTGTTGTGCTAATGAGAACCTCAACCTTAGGACGCTCATAATTTGGAGACTCCGCTATTTTATCCGCTTGCTTCGTTGGCCTTTTCACCAGCGTCATTTTCATCCTATTCATTTACACTGTAATTAGTTTGCCTCTTCGTCTTCAATTTCCATTGATTTGTATATACCCTCACCGTCTGTCACTCTGCATTTATACAAAAATTGAAAAACAAAATATCATTAGAACTACCTCCAAAAGGAAAATAAAAACAATAAAATTATAAAGGCGGTGCACTGGATTCTCTGCTGAATAGTAGTTGCGGTGGCCACGGCGGCGAATTCCGAAGGGGACAAGGGATCGAAAAAGCCAAACACAGTCGCCTCTGTGAAAAACGCGAAGAGTCCTATATGGACTAAATTGCAAAATGGAAAAGAGGATTACCTCGGACCATTTTTACTCAAACAAGCGAGGGAGATGATAGTATCAGGGGATAATTCTCAAAAAGCTCTCGAATTAGCTCTTCGAGCGATGAAATCGTCCGAGAATTCGCTAGGCGCAAAAAACCCTAATTTAGATTTCGTTATGTGCCTCCACGTCATCTCCGCGTTGTGCTGCAGGCTCTGGCGGTACGCGGAGGAGATTCTGATTCTCGAGAAATCGATCGATATCTGGTGATCGACGTATGGCACATCACGCTCTCGCTAATTCGCAGGGTGCATGCAATTGGTGTTGAATTATAAACTTATTTTATAATTAATTGTGGTAGTTGAGTTTTGTAGTTGATTTTAAGTTGTTGGTATAGTAGGTGAATGTGGTAGATGGAAATAAAAGATGACCATTGGATTAAGGTTGGTGAGAATCAATCTTAGCCATTGATTTAGATGAAGTTTTAGTATAAATAGGGGGTGTTGTTGGTTCATTTTGTATCAAGTTAAGAAAGAAAAACAAGTGAGTGAGAAGCAAAGCTTCTAAGTAATATTTGAGTTTGAGTGAAGTTGTGGTGAGGTGTGTCTTGAATATTTGAGTGATCAATAAAATTATGTCTTTTGAGTGGTAAATTTCAAAAAGTGGTATCGAGCCACGGTTGTAAAATCTCGTGAAACTCTAAGTATGCTCTGTGGTTGCGGCTTTGATCGATCTTCCACATCGAGAAAAAAAAAAATTTTGAGATTTTATACATAATGAGATCGGGTTGAGAGTATTGAGTTAACTCATAGAGTTGACCAAGTCAAGTTGATAGTTGATTTGCGAGTTGACCAAGGGTTGGCCGTTGACCAAGTAAAAAAATCCAAGATTCTTTTTCACCCATTTGTTAGTTAGAATCTTCAATTCACATGGCGAGTGTGGCATCATTCCAAGTTCCACAACTTAAGGAAACGACTTTGAAAACCGGAGTATCAAAATGAAGGCACTTCTCGAGCACATGACGATGAGAAGTCGTGGAAAAAGGCTATGAAGAGACTAAAGACGAGTCAACACTATCCTCTCTGAAAAGGATAGTTTGAAGGACTCGAGAAAGAAAGACAAGAAGGCTCTCTTCCTCATCTACCAAGCTTTAGATGATGATGGCTTTGAGAAATCTCAAGTGCTACCTCGCTAAACAAGTGTGGGATAAACTTCAAGTCTCTTACAAGGGAGAAGAGAAAGTTAAAAAGGTACGACTACAAACATTGAGAAGAGAGTTTGATTCACCGCAAATGAAAGAAGGTGAACTTGTTTTCGATTATTTTTCTGTAGTTTTAACCGTTTCTAATCAACTAAAAAGAAATGGTGAAAAACTAGAAGATGTAGTCATTATGGAGAAAATTTTACGATCTTTGGATGCAAATTTTGATAGTATTACAACTATCATCGAGGAAACTAAAGACCTCGAAACTATGACAATTGAACAACTCCTTGGTTCACTGCAAGCCCATGAAGAAAAGAAGAAGAAAAAGGGTGTTGCAGATCAACTCCTTAAGACAGAAGTCCAGCCAACCAAGAATGAAGAAAACTTCCACAATAATAGAAGTCAACATGGAAGAGGTCGTGGACAAGGAAGAGGTCGAGGTCGTGGACGAGGTTGGAATTCAAACAATAATTTCAACAACAACTATATGCAAGGAGAAAGTTCCACAAGAGGCCGTGGAAGAGGAAATTCATACTCGAGGTATGATAAATCTCAAGTTCAATGTTATAATTGTCAAAAGTTTGGTCATTACGCCAGAGATTGTAGAAATCCCAATACTCGAGTTAATGAGATAGCCAATTTGGTGGAAGAAAAGATAGAAGATGGTGCTAATGTTTTGCTTCTAGCACGAAACGATAACGGTGAAGGTCAAGATGACACATGGTACCTAGATACAGGTGCTAGCAATCATATATGTGGAGACGAACAATGTTCGTAGAACTTGATGAATCAGAAGTGGCAATGTCTCTTTCGGTGATGATTCTAAAGTAGCAAAAAAGGAAAAGGTACAATCCTTATTCGCTTGAAAGATGGGAGGCATCAATTTATTTCTAATGTTTATTATGTACCCACCATGAAAACAAATATTTTGAGTCTGGGACAACTCTTAGAGAAAGGTCATGATATTCATTTGAAAGACAATAACCTTTCTATAAGAGACAATATGAATAACTTGATTGCCAGGGTACCCATGTCAAGAAATAGAATGTTTCTGCTCAACATTCAAACTGATGTAGCAAAGTGTCTCAAGATGTGCTATAAAGATTCATCATGGTTGTGGCATCTAAGATTTGGACATCTCAACTTTGGAGGACTCGAGTTACTATGCAAGAAGAATATGGTGAGAGGTTTACCTTGTATAAGCCATCCTGATCAGCTTTGTGAAGGATGTTTACTTGGGAAGAAATTCAGGCAAAGCTTTCCAAAAGAGTCAAACTCCAGATCCCAAAAGCCACTTGAGCTCATACATGCTGATGTTTGTGGTCCTATCAAGCAAAATTCATTCGGTAAAAGTAATTACTTTCTACTATTCATTGATGATTTTTCAAGAAAAACTTGGGTTTATTTCTTGAAGCAGAAGTTAGAAGTGTTTGAAGCATTCAAAAAGTTTAAGGCGGCAGTGGAGAAAGAAAGTGGTCTTCACATTAAAGCCATGAGAACTGATCGAGGAGGAGAATTCACTTCGAAGGAATTCCAAGAGTTTTGTGAAGCAAATGGAATTCGACGACCACTTCATCGTTCCCGATCCCCCAACAGAATGGAGTTGCGAAAAGAAAGAATCGAACCATTCTCAACATGGTACGAAGTATGCTCAAAAGCAACAAAATTCGAAAGGAGTTAAAGGCGAAAGGCGTGGCATGTGCGGTTTATCCACAAATCGCTCACCAACAAGAAGCGTGTGGGGCAAGACACCACAAGAAGCATGGAATAGGAGAAAGTCCGTATTTCTCATTTAAGAGTTTTTAGAAGCATAGCTCATGTACATGTACCAAATGAACAAAGAAGCAAGTTGGATGATAAAAGCGAAGTTCATCTTCATCGGCTACGGCAATAACTCCAAAGGCTACAAACTATATAACCCCATCGGTGGAAAGATAATCACCAATGAGATGTTATCTTTGATGAAGAAGGCAAATGGGATTGGGGTACACATGCCAAAGATTACAACTTCGTTCTGAATTCAAGATGATGAACAAGTAATTGTTGAGCAATCGAGAGAAGAACCCATTACACCACCAACATCACCGTCATTTTCACAATCACCACCATCTTTCCTAGTTGAGAGAAATGAAGAGCGTACAAGAAGTCCGGAAGAGCTCTATGAGGTAATCGATAAGCTCGAAAATCTCACCCTATTTTGTCTGTTCATGATTGTGAGCCGCTGAACTTTGAAGAAGCTACTCAAAATAAGAAATGGGGAGATGCAATGGATGAAGAAATTAAATCCATCAAGAAAAATGACACTTGGGAGCTTGCTCAACTTCCCAAAGGTCATAAAGCAATCGGTGTAAAATGGGTGTACAAGGTGAAAAAGAATGCCAAAGGAGAAGTTGAAAGGTACAAGGCGAGGCTTGTTGCAAAAGGTTATAGTCAAAGAGCTGGCATTGACTATGATGAGGTATTTGCTCCTGTTGCACGTTTAGAAACCATAAGACTAATCATTTCTTTGGTAGCCTAAAATAAGTGGAAAATACATCAGATGGATGTAAATTCAGCGTTTCTTAATGGAGTACTAGAGGAAGAAGTCTACATTGAACAACCAATGGGCTATGTGGTTGAAGGACAAGAAGTTAAAGTCTTGAAGTTAAAGAAAGCTCTCTACGGATTGAAGCAAGCACCGAGAGCATGGAATAGTAGAATTGACAAATACTTGCAAGAGAAAGGCTTCACCAAATGTCCCTACGAACATGCTATTTACATCAAGAACAGGGATAGTGATGTTTTAATTGTCCTTGTACATTGATGATTTGATTTTTACGAGGAACAATATAGGAGCTTGTTCCAAGAATTCAAGAAGGCAATGACAAAGGAGTTCGAAATGACCGATATTGGGTTGATGGCTCACTACCTCGGAATCGAAATCAAGCGGAAGGATGATGGGATTTTTATCTCACAAGAAGGCTACACAAAGAGATCCCAAGAAGTTTAAGATGGATGATTGCAATCCAATAAACACACCAAGAGAATGTGGATTGAAATTGTGCAAGGATGATGAAGCAAATAAAGTGGATCCAACACTTTTCAAAAGCCTAGTTGGATGTTTGAGGTACTTAACTTGTACAAGGCCCGATATTCTTTACGTAGTTGGACTTGTGAGCAAGCTATATGGAAAATCCAACCACCACACATTTCAAGGCAGCCAAGAGAATTCTTCGTTACCTAAAAGGTACAATCAACTTTGGTCCGCTTTATTCAGTTTCTAATGATTATAAGCTAGTTGATACGAAGATAGTGATTGGGCCGAGATATCGATGATCGAAAAAGTACAAATCGGCTTCACATTTTTCATGGGAGATATCGCTTTCACTTGGGCATCGAAGAAACAACCAATAGTCACTCTTTCAACATGTGAAGCTCGATGACGTGGCAGCTACATCATGTGTTAGTCATGCAATATGGCTAAGGAATTTGTTAAAAGAATTAAGCATGTCACAAGAAGATCCAATGAGATTTATGTTGATAACAAGTCAGCAATAGCTTTGGCCAAGAATCCGGTATTTCATAATCGAGCAAGCATATTGATACTTTCGATACCATTACATCGAGAATGCATTGCAAGAGAAGAGATTCAAGTGAAGTACGTGAAGTCGCAAGATCAAGTAGCGATATCTTTACCAAGCCATTGAAGTATGAAGACTTTGCAAGATTGAGAAGTTCACTTGGAATTATAAAATAAGTTTAAAGGG
Organism: Rehmannia glutinosa; assembly: GCA_016081115.2. Classification (NCBI taxonomy): domain Eukaryota; kingdom Viridiplantae; phylum Streptophyta; class Magnoliopsida; order Lamiales; family Orobanchaceae; genus Rehmannia; species Rehmannia glutinosa. The sequence continues at coordinate 104,118,881 of CM071936.1, forward strand.
AGTGTTGAATTATAAACTTATTTTATAATTAATTGTGGTAGTTGAGTTTTGTAGTTGATTTTAAGTTGTTGGTATAGTAGGTGAATGTGGTAGATGGAAATAAAAGATGACCATTGGATTAAGGTTGGTGAGAATCAATCTTAGCCATTGATTTAGATGAAGTTTTAGTATAAATAGGGGGTGTTGTTGGTTCATTTTGTATCAAGTTAAGAAAGAAAAACAAGTGAGTGAGAAGCAAAGCTTCTAAGTAATATTTGAGTTTGAGTGAAGTTGTGGTGAGGTGTGTCTTGTAATATTTGAGTGATCAATAAAATTATGTCTTTTGAGTGGTAAATTTCCAACAATTGGGTGATATTTGTGCAATGCTTGGGCAATCGTGAATTCAGTTATGTTTTACACCGCTGGTTCGGAGATTCAACCCCAAGTTTTGGGCGAAAACGATCCTTGATTTGGCAAGACGTGTAGATAGTTAGCCGAAGCACATGTTCAAGCTATTCAATTCGATGAAGCTGAAAAGCTTTGTTCATTCAATTCGATGAAGTGGACATGGGGAAAATGCTGAACTAGAAAAGGGTTTGAGTTAAAGATGGAATAATGTTGCAGGTTAATAAACATTTTTTTAAGAATTAAAAATAAAAAACTTATTTTGTTTTTGGTTGGAATTTTAAAAATTCCAATAGTATTTCCAACTATTTATTCCAACTATTATGTTTACCGTTGGAATTATTATGGAAATTTTTCAATAGTTTGTTGTCATGTTGGAATTTTCGTTGGAATTTGATTGTTTTTCTTATAGTGTTTATGTTCGTTTATTAAGCTTAATGAAAAAACGAACATGAAAATTTGTTCGTTTATGTTCATGAACTATTCACGAACATGTTCATTTAGTGTTCGTTCGATATTTGTTTATTATTTATTTTTAATTATTAATTATACATTTGCTGCTTAATATTCATTACTTTATTATGAAAAATAAGCTTATTTTAACTTAATATTACAACCTATTTACATTTGCAATAATCATAAATGTTCATTTATTTTGAGTTGAGTGTTCATGAATAAGGTGTATTTAATTTTTCTATACACATGTTCATATAATTGTTCATGAACAATTAATGAGCATGTTCGTGAACCGTTCGTGAATGTTCATGAACATGTTCGATTATTAAATAAACGAACACAAACAACCTTTTAAAATAAACGAACGAACACGAACAACCCTCTTTCGTTCGGGCTCGGTTTGCTTTGGTCTGTTCTAAAGTTAATTTAGCTTCAGCACCTGAAAATACTTGGTGGTTAGATTCTGGTGCTACTACTTACATAGTGTTTTAATGCAGGGTTGCCTGAGCTACCGAAAGCCAACTGAGTGAAAGATACACCTTTGTGGGTGATGGCAAATCGGTAGAAGTTGAGGCAATAGGACATTTTAGATTGTTATTAGGAACTGGGTTTTTCTTGGATTTGAAAGACATTTTTGTTGTACCGTCGTTTAGACATAATTTTGTTTCTATTTTCTTATTTGACAAATTTGGTTTTAGTTGTTCATTTGGAAATTGTCAATTTAGTCTTTCATTAAATTCCAGTATTGTTAGTGTTGGTTCGTTAAGTGCTTATGACAATTTTTATATTCTTGATACTATTGTTTCATATAATGAATCCCTGCATATTGAATCAAGTGGTACTAAGAGAAAATTAAATAAAGAAAATTTGGCTAAATTATGGCACATGCGTTTAGGTCATATCTTAAAAACCAGAATTGAGAGACTTGTGTGAGATGGTATTTTGGATACACTTAACTTTTTGGATCTTGATGTTTGTGTTGAGTGTATTAAGGGAAACCAGATCAAAATAAAGAGATTAGGTGCCAACAGAACTTCAGACGTCTTAGAATTGATACATACGATCATTTGTGGGTTATTTCCTAAGGCTTCTTGGAATGGTCAACATTATTTTGTATCATTCATATACGATTACTTACGTTATGTATACCTATATCTAATTCATGAAAAATCAGAGGCACTGGACATGTTGAAGGTTTTTAAAGCTGAAGATGAGAATCAACTCGACAAAAGAATTAAAGCTGTCAGATCTGACGGTGGAGGTGAATAGTACGACAGATATGATGGTTCAGGAGAACAACGTCCAGGACCTTTTGCTATCTTCCTAGAGGAATGTGGAATCGTCCCACAGTGCACCATGCCGGGGACGCCTAGCATGAATGGTGTTGTTGAAAGATGAAATAAGACTCTAAAGAATATGGTGAGGAGTATGATTAGTCATTCCTCCTTACCAGAATCACTTTGGGGAGATGCACCAAAGACTGCAACTTATATTCTCAACAGAGTACCAACTAAAGCAACTGCTAAAACACCATTGAAAGAAAATTGGACTCCAAAACAGTTAACAGCTACTTTATTGGTTACTCAGAAAAATCAAGGGGTTTTAAGTTTTATGATCCCACTAGAAGGACTATTTTTGAGACGGGAAATGCGGTATTCTTTGAGGATGTTTGGAGGGAGAAATAAGGTTAGAGACATTACCTTTGAGGAGGAGTTGATCTCGACACCTACTACTGCTTCTGATGATGTTCAGGTTTATATTCTTGTCATTAGCTGAGAAGTAGATACAGAACCTCAACAGAATAATCTTGAAGAACTCCCCACTCAGGTTGAAACTATTCAGGAAGAACAAACTCAAGAACCTCAAAAACTAGTGCCATTAAGGAGGTCCACTAGAGAGAAGAGAAATGATATTCCGGATGATTATGTGGTATTTCTCCAAGAAAATAAGAATAATAATGGATTGATGGAAAATGATCCTATCAACTTCCGTCAAGCCATGCAAGATTCAAACTCTCAAAGGTGGATTGATGCCATGAATGAAGAGTATAAGTCAATGCAAGACGATCAAGTTTGGGATCTTGTCCCATTACCTGAAGGTGCGAAACCTATTGGTTGCAAATTGATTTTAAGACAAAAAGGGATTCGAAGGGTAATGTGGAAAGATATAAGACACGTCTTGTAGCTAAAGGCTTTACTTAGATATAAGGCATTGATTTTAAAAAGACTTTCTCTCCGGTTTCCACATAAAACTCTTTCAAGATAACTATGGCATTAGTTGCACATTTTGACCTTGAGTTACATCAGATGGATGTAAAGACGGTGTTTCTCAATGGAGACATTGATGAGACGATATATATGGTGCAACCAGAAAACTTTGTGTCTCGAGACCCAAAGTCTATGGTTGTAAATTAAAAAAAATCCATCTATGGGCTCAAGCAAGCTTCTCGTCAGTGGTACCACAAGTTTCGTCAAGTAGTAGTCTCGTTTGGTTTTAAGACTAATGTTGTTGATGATTGTGTATATCACAAGTTCAATGGGAGTAAGTGTATTTTTCTGGTCTTGTATGTGGATGATATTCTGCTTGCCACTAATGACTCGGGATTGCTGCACGATACCAAGAAATTTCTATCAAAGAAATTTGAGATGAAAGATCTTGGGGAACCTTCTTTTGTTCTGGGATCCAGATACACCGGGATCATTCTTGGGGTATTGTTGGATTATCACAAAAGAGCTACATAGAGAAAGTGTTGCAAAGATTTGGCATGCAGAACTGCAAACCACGAGACACCCCTATAGCTAAGGGAGACAAGTTTAGTCTTAAATTGTAACAACCCAATTTTATTAATTTAAAATATTTTAAAAATATTTTTAAAAAAAACATAATTTTATAAATTAAGGTGATCCAATAACGATCAAAAAGGTTGATTAAGAAATTTTAATTTTTAATGAAAAAAATTATAATAATAATAATAATAATAATAATAATAATAATAATAATAATAATAATAATAATAATAATAATAATAATAATAATAATACATCTTCCAAATTAAAATATCCAACAATATTTCCACGCATAAACCAGAAAAATTAAAGACATAAATATAAAATTTAGTCCGGCCATAATTATTTAAAATATAGCATGATTTATTCCACCATCCACAACATCATATCTTCAGCCGGATTCCTCAACCTGAAAGTCATGATAATAATAGGGGTGAACTTCATCTCGCTCAGTAGGGATATATCTGTCAATATTTAATATAACATGAAAAACATTTACATAATTACAACAGTAAATTCATTCATTTCCTCTTTTTCCTCCGACCGATCGCCCCTCGTGATATAGCATTGCGGGTTCACCCCGAAGATACGTTTGATCTCGGACCCTTTTCATAGCTTATATGAATTTATTTCCTCTTGGCATATATTGCAATCAATGAAGTATAAACATTAAACATTAAATAAAGACAAATAATATAGAAATCCCTACCTTAATAATTGCAGATATTCGATGTCGAAATGAACAGTAAAAGTCCTAATCCTCGACCCCTTTGTTTTCTATATTAAATAAAATTATAATTAATATGTGATTTTAACAAATCAAACTAATTAATGAAAGAATTTGTGAAAAATATTGAAAGAAGCTTGTGAATTTTGAATATATATATAGATATATATATATATATGAAACTTGAATGATAATTAGAAAGAAAATATAATTACCTTAATAATATGCAAATTTGGGTGTAAATTAGTATGAATTTTTCTAACCTATCACTACAACATAAATGACATTAGGTAACACTCAAAAAATATTACCTAATGGCCATAAAATGTTACTATAGACAATAGGTAGCACTTTTATGGCGCTGCACTTGCCCGTGCTACCTATAGTCTAAGGTATCACTTTTATTAGCTTTTAGTAACACTTTTTCTAAGTGTTACAATAAGTTTTCTATTGGTAACACTTTGAATCAATATTTCTAATGTGTTACATATGAATTTTATGTAACACTTTTTATATTCGTAGCACTTTATAAAAAATACTTCTAAAGTGTTACATATGAATCTTATGTAACACTTTTTTGTAGCACTTCGAATAAATACTATTTTTTGCCACCAAGTAGATTCGAACCCATGACCTGTTATGTATGGAAGTGGCAATTTGCCACTAAGCTAATTTGATTCTTATTACAACTTTTGCTTTATTTTATATATACATACACACACACACACACACATATATATATATATATTATGTATATATAACATATTTTATATAATAAACATTATATTTTATAATATATGTATTAAATTGTATTATACACTGTATATATCAAATTTTATATAGTATATAGTTTGAAAATCATATTATGTTATATATTAAAGGACACAACAAATTAAAAACATCAAAAATATATAAAATAAATTTATCGACTGATAAATATTCAATCGTAAAAATAAAAATATATAAAAATATAAAATTAATTTACTTGTGAGATAAAAAGTTCTAACAAGAAAAAAATTAAATAATAAAGAAATAATGAAAAAATAATTTACCGACGGAAAAAATTCCTAAGTAATTACCGACAAAATCAATTTTCATTGGTAATTTTTTTTTAAAAAGTAAAAAAAATAAGAAAAAAGTAAACGATGAAATTGGTCTCCGTTAGTAAAAATTTAAAAAAAATAAATAATAATAATAAAATATATACATGCGCATTTTCCGTCGGTATTAAGACGGAATTAAATGCCTTCGTAAAAAATAAAAAAAATAAAAGCAAAACTAAAATACTTTGTAAAAAGAAAACAAAAATTCAATTAAAAAAAACAGAGTACATGATGTCTACAAGTTTTAGGTTTGGTGACATCAATTAATTAAATAAATCTTTGACATGATTTAATGATAGTTATATAATTTTGTGTTACTAAAATATATCTTATAAAGTGTTACAATCAATAAAATATAGTGTTGCCAAGAGTGCTTCTTAAATAAAGTGATACTTATTTGCGTTGCAAAAGAAATAACAAAAACAAAGTGATACTTAAAAAGTTTTACTTATATAAAAGTGTTACATATAAGCGTTACATATTGATAAAAGTGTTACATATTTGCGTTACAAAAAAAAAATAACAAAAAAAAGTGATACTTAAAAAGTGTTACTTATATAAAAGTGTTACATATAAGTGTTACATATTGATAAAGTGCTACAAAAGTGTTACATAAATATTGTAATGTAAAAAATGTTACAAACATGTGTTACATATGTACCTTATATAAAAAGTTCTACAAAATTTGTGTTACCTAATGTCATTTATGTTGTATTGTATTTATACTAAATAATCCTACCCCTTAAACCTAACTTTAACCCCTAAAAAGAAACTAACCCCTAATCTAACCCCTAAATTAACCCTTATTTTTTTAAAAAACAAAATTGGGATATTACATACTATCCATCTTAATAAAATTCCGTCCTCGGAATTCGTTAACTCAATAAATTTTCGGAAACAAAAATATTTTTTTTACACAAGGAGTTCTTTGTTTAATATGGAATGTACAGATGCAATAATACTTTTAAAAATGACTACTTGAATTCATAAAATATAATACAAAAATATGATAATATAATATGACATTTTGAATAGCATGACATAATAAATTGCATACCTTGAGAAATCTGACGAGATATGACGGAGGTGGATGTCACTAGACTATTTTCTTTTTAAAATATTTGAAAGATTTTTTTTTCTAAACAAGTCTACAGAACCGTAAACCTGCTCCGATACCACTTGTAACAACCCAATTTTATTAATTTAAAATATTCTAAAAATATTTTTAAAAACAAACATAATTTTATAAATTAAAGTGATCCCAATAATGATCAAAAAGGTTGATTGAGAAATTTTAATTCTTAATGAAAAAAATATAATAATAATAATAATAGTGGTAATAGTAATAATAATAATAATAATAATAATAATAATAATAATAATAATGATAATAATACATCTTCCATATTAAAATATCCAACAATTTTTCCAAGCATAAACCAGAAAAATTAAAGATATAAATCTAAAATTTAGTCCGGCCATAATTATTTAAAATATAGCATGATTTATTCCATCATCCACAACATCATATCTTCAGCCGGATTGCTCAACCTGAAAGTCATGATAATAATAGGGGTGAACTTCATCTCACTTAGTAGGGATATATCTGTCAATATTTAATATAACATGAAAAACATTTACATAATTACAACAGTAAATTCATTCATTTCCTCTTTTTCCTCTGACTGGCCAGTTCCTGCATATAGCATTGCGGGTTCACCCCGAAGATACGTTTGATCCCGGACCCTTTTCATAGCCCTTAGCTTATATGAATTTATTTCCTCTTGGCATATATTGCAATCAATGAAGTATAATCATTAAACATTAAATAAAGACAAATAATATAGAAATCCCTACCTTAATAATTGCAGATATTCGATGTAGAAATGAACAGTAAAAGTCCTAATCCTCGACCCCTTTGTTTTCTATATTAAATAAAATTATAATTACTATGTGATTTTAACAAATCAAACTAATTAATGAAAGAATTTGTGAAAAATATTGAAAGAAGCTTGTGAATTTTGAATATATATATATAGATATATATGAAACTTGAATGATAATTAGAGAGAAAATATAATTACCTTAATAATATGCCAATTTGGGTGTAAATTAGTATGAATTTTTCTAACCTATTTATACTAAATAATCCTACCCCTTAAACCTAACTTTAACCCTTAAAAAGAAACTAACCCCTAATCTAACCCCTAAATTAACCCTTATTTTTTTTAAAAAAAAATTGGGATATTACATACTATCCCTCTTAATAAAATTTCTTCCTCGAAATTCGTTAACTCAATAAATTTTCGGAAACAAAAATGTTTTTTTTTTACACGAGGAGTTCTTTGTTTAATATGGAATGTACAGATGCAACAATACTTTTAAAAATGACTACTTGAATTCATAAAATATAATTCTAAAATATGATTATATAATATGACATTTTGAATAGCATGACATAATAAATTGCATACATTGAGAAATCTGACGAGATATGACGGAGCTGGATGTCACTAGACTATTTTCTTTTTAAAATATATGAAAGATTTTTTTTTCTAAACAAGTCTACAAAACCGTAAACATGCTCTGATACAACTTGTAACAACCCAATTTTATTAATTTAAAATATTCTAAAAATATTTTTTAAAAAAAAAACATAATTTTATAAATTAAAGTGATCCCAGTAATGATCAAAAAGGTTGATTGAGAAATTTTAATTCTTAATGAAAAAAAAATATAATAATAATAATAGTGGTAATAGTAATAATAATAATAATAATAATAATAATAATAATAATAATAATAATAATAATAATAATACATCTTCCATATTAAAATATCCAACAATTTTTCCAAGCATAAACCAGAAACATTAAAGACATAAATCTAAAATTTAGTCCGGCCATAATTATTTAAAATATAGCATGATTTATTCCACCATCCACAACATCATATCTTCAGTCGGATTCCTCAACCTGAAAGTCATGATAATAATAGGGGTGAACTTCATCTCGCTCAGTAGGGATATATCTGTCAATATTTAATATAACATGAAAAACATTTACATAATTACAACAATAAATTCATTCATTTCCTCTTTTTCCTCTGATTGGCCAGTTCCTGCATATAGCATTGCGGGTTCACCCCGAAGATACGTTTGATCCCGGACCCTTTTCATAGCCCCTAGCTTATATGAATTTATTTCCTCTTGGCATATATTGTAATCAATGAAGCATAATCTTGAAACATTAAATAAAGACAAATAATATAGAAATCCCTACCTTAATAATTGCAGATATTCGATGTAGAAATGAACAGTAAAAGTCCTAATCCTCGGCCCCTTCATTTTCTTTATTAAATAAAATTATAATTAATATGTGATTTTAACAAATCAAACTAATTAATGAAAGAATTTGTGAAAAATATTGAAAGAAGCTTGTGAATTTTGAATATATATATATATATATATGAAACTTGAATGATAATTAGAGAGAAAATATAATTACCTTAATAATATGCAAATTTGGGTGTAAATTAGTATGAATTTTTCTAACCTATTTATACTAAATAATCCTACCCCTTAAACCTAACTTTAACCCTTAAAAAGAAACTAACCCCTAATCTAACCCCTAAATTAACCCTTATTTTTTAAAAAAAAAAAATTGGGATATTACATAAACAATGCCCTAAAGGAAAATATGGAAATTAAGGAAATGCAGAAGATCCCCTATGCTTCAGCTATTGGGAGTCTAATGTATGCTCAGGTCTGCACAAGTCCTGATATAGCGTTTGTTGTCAGTATGTTGGGCAAATATTTAAGTAACCATAGAATGGAACATTGGAAAGCAGCCAAACGGGTAATGAGGTATTTACAGAGAACAAAATGTTACATGCTCACATACAGAAAATCAGATCAGTTGGAGATCATATGGTATTTTGATTTTGATTTTGCGAGATGCCAAGACAATAGGAGATCCACTTCGGGCTACATCTTCTTATTGGCTGGGGGAGCCATTTCATGGAGAAGTGCTAAGCATACACTTGTAGCACCTTCTACCATGGCTCTGAATTTGTAGCATGCTATGAGGCTAGAGCTGTCGAAACGGGCCGGCGGCGGGATGGGCTGAGAAAACCTCAGCCCAACCCAACCAGCCTTGGGCTGCGGGTTGGGCGGGCCGACCCGCCAAAAAATTAAAAAAATAAAAAAATAAAATTTTTTTATTCATATTATTAATTTTAATGAATTAAATATACTAATGGATAACAAGTACATATCTTATAAAAATATTTTATACACTTTTATAAGAGATTAAAATATAAAATATAAATTATACTATTTTTTTATCTATTTTATCTAATTATTCTTATTTTTTTCTTTTTTTTTTAAATTTCTGGCGGGCTAGCCCGCCCCGCCAAGCCCATAGCCCGCGGCGGGCTAGCCCGTTTGGGCCCGCCCCTTGGCAGGCTACTAAATACTTAACCCACCCCCTACGTTAGGCGGGGCGGGGAGGGCTGGCCCGACGGGCCTGACCCATTTTGACAGTTCTATATGAGGCATCCAATCATGGAATATGGCTGCGAAATTTTGTCACTAGGCAGCGCATTATTGGAAATATAGAAAGACCACTAAGTTGTATTGTGATATTAACTTAGCAGTGCTATATTCCAATAACAACAGGAGCTCTACTAAGTCAAAGCACATTGACATAAAGTTCCTGGTTGTGAAGGAAAAGGTACGGAATGGTCAGATATATATAGAGCATATCGGGACAGACTCAATGATTGTGGATATTCTTACTAAGGGATTAACACCCAGGGTCTTTCACGAGCATACTGCTCGTTTGGGTGTAATACAGTTTCAAGATACTTTGGTTTACTGAGAGTCTGTAATTTTATTGCTCTATACATTACTTTGGATACATTTTGTGTATTTGGATATTTCTGTACAAATATAAAGTATTCAGTTTACTACACTCTGTCATTTTGGTTATGATTGTCTCACTAAGGAATAAGGTGGACCAGTTGAAAATAGACATGTTAGATCACATTACATGTAATTTCCATGCTACGCACCCATGATTGATCTATGCCATTTGGTTGTACTAGTATTTGTGATTATTGATAGGTTTATTTGCGCATAAAGTGATGAAAGCCTCTTTAGTCCTGTATTAGTACAATCAATAGACGAGATTGTTAAGGGATACTCTTATATATGACAGCAAGGTTTGAGCTCATAAGGTATTGCACATTTGTTTGGTAACATATGTAGTCCAAGTGGGTGATTGTTGGAAATATTTAATTTGGACTTACATATGTTATTAAATGTGAATAATTGTCTTACGGTTTAATCCAATTAAAGTGATCTAATAAGGTTTTAATTTTGGATGAAAAGTGTATCAAATTGTCATGGGATTAAATGTGTAGATACTATTAGGTGATTTTCTATTTGTTGAAGGAACAAATAGAAAATAAAAGGGATACTTATCCAAAATGGTTATGGTCCTCGGGCGACGGTTCTTAAAAGCAGAAACGCATGTTCTCATTCGACAGAACGTTAGATAAAAGTCAAAGAAGAACTGCTCATCTGGAAGACCAAAACCAGATCCAGATTTCTCATAAACCCAAATGGATTCAGGTACGCTTCCTTATTTAAGATTAATCTCTTGTCTTTCTCGGATTATCATGGTAGATCGGTTCAAGCATGTTTTTATGGATTTCGTGAATTAAAGCATGTCCATTTGTGATTTTAATTTCTTACAAGATATTTCCAATTCAAACTCATTTCCACTATTAATATAAGGAATATGGAATCTTGACGATGCGAGTGATTGGTTGGACTTTCGTTCGTTTCTTCTTTTTTTCTTTTCTAGAAAAGTTAGTGTAAGAGAGTTAGTTGTATGGGGAAAATGAGAATAAATGTTAAGGGCATGATTGGAAATGAGATAAAAGTGTGACAATGAATTAAGTGGATGTAATATTGTTTTCCTTTTTCCTTTTTCCTTTTTCTTTTGTGAAATAATATGTTTGGATGTGATTTTCAATACATTAATGTGTGATTATTCAATTTTCACAAACAATTGGATGTGGTAGCTAAATATGTAGTGCCCCGACATTCTTTTCAAGATGGGAATTTTAGTTATGTAGTGGCTTAATTTTTTAAATACTTATTCAAAAATCCAATTTTTTTAAGATGGAAAAGTGTTGGCCTAAACACTAAGGTAGCGATTGGATATGTTTTCATTTTGAAAATTTTGCTTTTGGCTAGAGAATAGTGGTAAAAAAAATTAAAAAGAAAACAGATGAAATTGGTACAGCTTTAGAGTTAACTCCATAGAACGTTATTTCCTCATCTCCAAGTAGTTTGAGTGTTATCTCCTTCTCTTGATAGTTAATGTCCGCATGATACTTACTAAGCCAATTCATGCCTAGAATTACATCAAAGTCCTTCATCTCAATTATGTATATGCCAGCTTTTAAATATTCCCCTTATGTTCACATCTATATCATTGTCCATTATGTCAGTAATTATTGTCTTTCCAGATGACACACTAATATCTAGGGGCGCATCTATTCTAGCATCCATATGTCCAATTATATCATTAAATTTAGTAGATATAAATTAGTGTGTGGCACCAGTGGCGAAAAGTACATGTGCAGGTATTCCAATTATTTTTAACATATATACCTGACATCGTACCGGGGTTTTGATATGCCTCTTCTTGTGTCATAACATACATTCGAGCGGTGCCTCCCAGTACCCTCCATTCTCTATGTCTTTCAGCAGTGGTCAATCAGGAACATTGTGGCCCTGTTTTTGCATATGAAACACTTTCCTTGTCCAGCTAAACATTCACCATAGTGATTCTTGTTGCATTTTGGGCAAGTCGGCTTATTGTTTGGTGGTGAATTTCATGATGGTTGGTGGAATTGGATTTCATGATGAATTACTTATTGATATGGATTTTTTTTGCAGTTTTATATTATATCTAGTGGTTATAAATTTAAATTTCATACAAAAGACATCTATTATATTTGATATGCCAGACATCGGCTTCGAACCGCTGTCTTTGCAAAAAAAAACAAACAACCTTTTTAAAAATGCTTCTAAAAATACTAAGACAGCGGTTTTGAACCGGTGTCTTTGAATTAAACAACATCGGTTTAAAACCGGTGTGAATTCTTGATGTCTATTCACCAAAAGACAGCGGTTCTAAACCGTTGTCAAAAAAATATACTTTTAACATCAGGGTCTTAGAAAGCCGATATTTTATCTTTAAGACAGCGGTTTAAAACGATGTCTTTATATGAAACGACACCAGTACTCAACTGCTGTCAAAAGTTCATGCTTTTAATACCAGTGGCTCAACATCGTTTGTTTTACTAATAGACAGCGGATTAAAACCGCTGTCTATTGGTGTTTCTGTAGTAGTACGGTGCAAATGTATCAATTATATATCATTTTAAGCCCTTAAATGCACATATATTTTACACATTTCAAAATCCCCCAAACTTAAACCATTGCTCGTCCTCGAAAAAATTAAGAAAAATAATCTCAAAGGGTACAAAGAACACACAAGAACATTATAAACATTCACTCTCATTTGACTCTATATCTAAGAATACGATACATTCATTATCATGAAATCCTTAATCACCAGTTTGGCATAAGCAATACTCTTTCGGTACTTAACATCGTGACTCACAAGTAAAAAGTGTATCATTCATCTCTCAAAGTGTATGAGAAATGTTTACGCTCAAATCCATTCAATGAATGTAGAAAAAAATTCAGAAATTTTTCTTTTCTTTCTCTTTGCTCTTGCTCGATTTTTCTCTCTTTTTCATAAATTTTTTTCTTTTTCGAGCTTAATCGTTCTTTCATTTACTTAAGTACTGCTCATCCCTCATTTTTTTGCCATCATTCTTTCTCAATATAGCACCACATCTCATCCAAGATTCTGTCTCAGTTGATTATTTTCCCAAACTTCCATTTTCTAAATAAATTCAGCTGATTCATTGGTATTCACCATCTAGAAACATGTGGAAGATAATTAAACTTCTGTTTCTGCAGCTTAATAAGGATTGGTTCCTTGTTGCTGAGGTTTCTCTAAGAAAAACGTGATCAAATTAGAAAACTGATTCACAGAATAGTTAAAGATAACGCCCTGAAAGATCCTTCAGCCGCTCGTAATAACAAACATCTTCAAAGCAAACTATTCATTCCCTAATTGTCATATCACAAACAGGACACACTTGGGAATCAAGCCACTTTCCCACCAGGAAACATAGCTAGCAGATATGAAGCCGACGGAGGTGATAAACCGATGCCTCTCCTCTATCCCCGTAGAAGTTTCAGGAAGGTTTCACAGGAAATTCTTCTAGCACGTCCCCAATTATAATTGATGTACAGAATGAGGATGATTGTGTTCCTGAAGTTGCATCCCCTACTAAAAGGCGAAAAGACAAGTACGAAAACTCTTCGATGTCAAGTGAGGATCTTGCAACATGTGTCGTTGAGGATTCCGAAGACGAAAGTGAGACAGAAAGCATTAGAAAGACTAGGAGATCATGTTTCCTGATTTCAGAAACTGGTCTCATTATGTAAAAGCAAATTATGCAAATATTTTTCTCAATGCTTGAAGGAAAACAGAAGGCTGCAAAAATGGAGCCAACCTGACCGTGTAAGTTGTATGTACAGGAGCATATATTAAGACAAGTCATTATTTGATTAGTTATGGTGACTGTACTCATTTATACCATGGTTTGGTTTCCATTTGAAGGAGCAGAAGAGGGATTAAGCTTTTTGTTCGAAATCCCTCAAGTTCACCTTGGATTTACATACACCTAGGTCCCTTCTCAGAATAGAGGGAAAAATTTAAAAGGGTTACATGCAAAAATATACTCTTGTCAATCAGTCTAAAGCAGCTCTGGACCCTAACTCGTTGAGACATGTCTCGCGATTCACCTCCTCCACGAAGCTCTAAGAGCGGGCCAGTGGGGGCCCTTAGGAATGTGGTTCATCCTTTTATTACATCCATTTGACGCATATTTGGTTGGTGTATTATGCACAAGTAGAGTATACACGTACCATCTTTCAAACAGACTTTTTTTTTTTGTGGATAGAGTTGTGTTGGCACCTCTTTCATGACACTACTGGCACCAAATTTAAAAAAACTCCAGCTGTGATTGGTTGTACTTTCATTCCGTCAGTTTTCATTTTCTGAGAGAATAGTGGTGAATTTTTTTTTTAAAAGTGAAAGTTGGATGTGTAGAGAATAAATAATGATTGTGTTGATGTGATGAATAATCTTTTAGAAATGTTGATTGTTTATGAAAAACGTTGTGGAAAAAATAGTGTAAAATATAATGCAAGAAAATTGAATAAAAATGAAAAATTGATCCAAAAATAGGCAATATAGATCTCATTTTATACTTTTTGTTATCAAGATTAAGAGAAAAATAATAAAAATAGTGATAAATTAAAAAAATTATCGGAATTCTTTATATGAATAGGGGGAGGAGAGAGAAATAAATAGTATAATTGAGTATTGGGAAGTGTGTGAGAGGAAGAGGAAACTGAGTTAATATTGGATATAAATGAGATTTTCTTTGAAAAAATTTCATTTCTTCCACAAACAAACATACTTCCAAAAAACATTTCTCTCAAAAATGAAAATTTAGAAAAAAAATCTCACAACCAATCACAACCTCCCTCTCTCTCTTCCTGAAAAAGAGAGTCGGAAATAGAGAATGAGAGATATAAATTGTAGAAATGAGCATTGGAGAGTGTTGCGAGGAAAAATGAATATGGGGGACGAAGGTATTTCCTTTTTTTAAAAAAATAAACTGCGCGAAATGGTTGGAGAGATGAAATAAATGTCAATGAAATTGAAAGACTTAGTTTCGAACCTTAATCAACACTATCACCTGAGGTAGAAGCTCTAATGGAAAAATAGATGGTGTATATCGAATGGCCGAAAAAAATAAAATCGAGCAGAGTAACAGAAAGTCGAGGCAAGAGTTGAACTATTTGTCTTTAAGACGAAATTGCCCAGCTCACGGTGTTAACAGAAACTGGCAATCGCCTCCCAAGATACAACGACTTACGTCTTGTGATAGCAACACTACAAATCACAAGACACTTCAAACTTTTTCAGAGTTTTTGAACTCTCAAGACTTTTATGTGGAATGCTAGAAGATTTTGAATTTTTCTGATGTGTTGAAATGAATTTTGAGGGCTGCTTTATATAGAGCTTTTGGTGCCTCTTTAGACTGGGTGCAACCCCTAGTCTGGATCAATCTTGACCGTTAGATCGCGCCCTGTGGTTAACAGCTGCGATCTGATGCGCAACGATGCGTACGTCCGCCTCTAAAGCGCCTAAGGTGTGACGTGTGCGGCCCGGACTACTCTTCGGACGGTGCTCCACACCGTCTTTGGTGCTTTTTGAGCTAGCCAAAGGCTAGTCAAAATTGACTTGGTCCACTAGGGTGTACCATAAGGAGTTTCACATGATTACTCCTTATTAGTGGTGAATCTCTTTGTTAACTAGTCAAACATTAATATGTTTCCTATGTGGGATATGACTTTCCATATTCCCACTTTTTTATATTCCATATATAAAAGCATTTTAAGTGGCCAACTCCATGCATTTATTTCTCATTCACCCGATGTTGGTTTTGAGAAATTCAAAATGCTAAACTCATCTACCCGCGACGTAGATGACGTTTATCTCATTTATTTAATTCATCGAATAAATGAACCCACTTAAATACTTGGTCAAAATCGGATCAAAACCCAATTTATAAAAACCAATTCCAACAAGCTCATGGATGAAGATATTTATCAACAATGTATTGCGGAACTTCGAAACTCGTTAATTGGTCGTGTGATTTTTCCCAAGGGTACGAAGCCGATGATGTTGGACGATCTCAAGAAAAAGTTGACACAGATATGGAATCCTCAATCTCCTTGGAAATTCATTCCCCTAGGCAAGAGGTACTACAACATCCAAATATCGGATTTGAATGAGAGACAACGGATTCTACAGAAGGCGGCGTGGAATTTAGCCTTGGGTTTAATTCGTCTCATGAATTGGATCCCCGATTTTAACCCGTACAAAATCAATACGTCCAAGGCTCAGGTTTGGGTTCGCATTTACGAGCTTAGCTTTGGAAATTGGCATTCTTTATTGATTACGAAACTGGCTTGTGCCATAGGTACTCCTATGCAAATTGACAGTTGTTCTTTAATGGGTGAGGTGGGCCACTTTGTCCGTGTTCTTGTCGAATTAGATCTTAGCTCTCCCATTCAAGAATGCATAATGGTTGAACGATCAGGACATTGCTCTTTTGTTTCCATCGGATATGAAAATATTCCGGAATATTGTGTTCATTGTCGGATTGTGGGTCATAACATTAATCATTGTAGACAATCCACAGCTCATGAGGCAAAACAGGCGGATGTTGAGGTACGTCCTCATAGTCGTTCGGCGGGCAGACACTATAAGAGGGGGAGGTCTCCGGCTAAAAAGGATAAGGAGGTGGGTGAAACTTGGGTGCTAGTGAAATATAAAAAGGGACGACCCTCGAAAGACAACCCGGATAACGGATCTTCTACATCGGGTATTGCAACCCAGAACTCATTCGATATCTTTGAGGAGCTTGATGTCTATCGTCAATAGCAGGAGAAAAATAATACCAATTTTGATGATGGAGAATTGCATGGCAATGGAGACAGCATAACGATTATGAACAGTGATAAAAGATGTTCAAGGAAACAAGGAACGTTCGCTGGTGGTCTACGAACCTCAACCATCAGATACTGTTCATAATCAGGCGCATGCTGATCAATTGGTTGACAAGGAGAAGGCTGGCTTAAATAAGGCTATTGAGACCGTGAATAACAGTAACCCTGTTAGTAATTACGTGTTAAAACCTAGTGATCCTCCGGAAAGTTTTAATTCGACTGAACTTTCGGAGAGCTTTCAAGCCATGGCGACAATAACACCAAAGAGGTGGTCCGATATGGCGGAAGACGAAGAGCAAGATGAAGAAGAACAAGACAAATCATAAGCTTTAAAGACCAAGCTAGCAGACTCTTCAACTACTCCGCTTGTCATTCACTCATGTGTTCCCTCATAAGCTATGAAGAATATGGACATTGTAGCTCGAGGATCCTGGACCGACATTCAACAAGATACATCAGACCATCAAGACGATACTCGAGCACGTGCAAAAACAACAAAAGACAATATCACTCGAAAATCCTTGAGGCAGAAACGCTCTTCACTTAAATTGCGATTTTAAGTTTTTTGTGTTGTTTTTTCCTGAAATTTTGCATTGTTTTTCTTTTGCTACCTGATCGGCTTGTGATCAGGACTTTTTTCTTTTTTTTTATATATTTTTATTTATCTTTGACGTAATTGGTCGGTGCATTACACTAATATTATCTTTTTCCAATACATGGAGTTTTGTTACCACCTCTTTCCCAACGACATAAAAAATATATATATAAAAAAAAACAAGCTTACCGAGACAACTGAGCAAATATTTTTAGATAATTGTGTTAATCAAGTTGATTGATCTAACCAACTACTTAATTAAAATGGTGCAACTATATTCGAGTCAGATAGGATGGCTACCATCAAATAAAAATCGCATAAAAAAACGTGTGACCTCTGGCAACCAGGGAAAGGGAAATTCTATGCCACCCAAGTGGGTGGCCACCCACTTGGGTGTATGACCCTTAGATCAAACACACACCCATGTGGGTGTGTATGTGTGTGTGATGATCTAAGGGTCAATACCCCATGTGGGTGGCCACCCACATGGGTGGCATAGAATAAACCCCAGGGAAAGACGTACACGAATGCCAATTTTTTTAGTATTTGCTATTTTCAAATTGGTTTTTTTTTTTAATAGTAAGTTGAGAGTAATGGTTGGAGGTGAATTGATAAATTTTAAAGAAATTGAAAGATATGGGGTTCAAATCCCAGTCAACATCCTTACAAAAGGTGAGCGATACCACTTAAGTTAAAAGCTCGTGGTATTTTCAAATTCGGTTTCTATTACCTTAATTTTAAAAACAATTTATAGGCTTCTAATATTTTATTTACATCTTATATTGGAACTTAATTATAAAATATTTTTTAAAAAGTTTACCAAACACTTCTGGTAATCTTATGGCTAATCAAACATCTCCTTAAAATGAATAGTTATATTAACTGACAAAAATTAGAGTCATAGTAATGGAATTCAATTGATCTTAGGACATAGGGTGGAGTGAAAAATGCACCAATCAGCTTGAATCCACCCATTTGTATATGATTCAACTGATGGTTATGATTGGATTGGCTTTAGATTCATTGCGCTCGGTCAATGATCAGACTTCCTTGTGTCTTGAGTATCCGTGTCTTGAGAATCATACACACATATTTCTGTCAAAAAGTCTCTTTGGAGTGAAAAGTTTCTCTCTCTAGAAGAGGGAACTCTAGTTTCTTTGTGTCTTTGTTCTTCTTCATGGTTCTTTCCTTTGTGTCGGCGCCATTATTCTTTTTTGCTTCCTTTGTCTGTGCTTGTGCTTGTCTTGAGCCATATGTTCCATTACATGAAGTCTGTGGTACTGTAGGTGTTGGGATGATAAGGCTTTACTTTAATTATTTTTATTTTCCTACCTTTTAATGAATGCTTTAATGTGTCTGGGTCATTTCTATTATGTCTAACCAATCCACCTACCCTTTCCCACTGTTTAATTATTGCTCTTTACTGTTCTGTATCCTAATCCCCAGTGTATGAGCTTGGGTCCACCCTGTTTTGCTTTCTTTTTTCTTTTGTTTGTTCTTGTCTTCTAGGTGGCGAAATCCGGGTGACCTGTAGTAGATCTAAGGGCTGATATTTTGGTGTGTTTGATGGAGGAGGAAATACTTAAAAAACTTCTTTCTTTTGACCTCTCTGTTAAAGAAAACCAGGAAGTCACTTTAGAGGCAATGGCGGACCCAAGGGGGGGCAAGGGGGGGCCACTGCCCCCCCAAAATTTTCCAAAAATTTTTTTTCCCCCCCAAAAATTTTTGAAATTATATTTTAAAGGGTAAAATAAATAAATTAATTTACAATTGCCCCCCCAAAATTTTCAAAAAAGAATTCCCCCCAAAAATTTTCCAAAAATTTCTTTTCCTCCCAAAATTTTTCCAAATTATTTTTTAAAGGTAAAATAAATGAACTAATTTACAATTTTTCCCCCAAAATTTGATAAAATTTTAAATAGTTGTCTTTTACAATATAAAAAACCATTAATTATGGGTAGTATATGAAAAAAAAAATTCACATAGTATAAATTTATAAACTCGGTCCGTTTTCCGCCCCCCCAAAGTCGAAATCCTGCGTCCGCCACTGTTTAGAGGAAAATGATTTTGCAAAAAGCAGAGATGAATGTGAAAGAAGCTTGTTTGGAAAAAATTTTGGTTCAAAAAAAATTAATTTCGCAGGGATTAGAGCCACCACTACTAATATCTGGCAAACCAAAAATTCTTTTTCAGTCAGAGAGCTGGGTGTCAATTTTTTTCAGTTTGTTTTTCAGTCACAGGAAGATAAGTTGAAGGTTTTGAAAGGCAAAACTTGGAGTTTTGATAACCAATATATTATCTTGAAGGAATGGTCTGAACACATTTTGCAGAATATCGGAAGTATGAATTCTGTGGAGCTTTGGGTCCAAATTTGGAATCTCCCCTACCATTGGGTCAGTTCGGAGGTGGGGATGAAAATTGGGAGTAAGTTTGGAAAAATCTCGGATATCAATATCCCGGAAATTGGAAGCGATAAAGGAAGAAATATCAGAATCCTTGTTGAGATTGAACTGGACAAACCTCTTCTTCGAGGCACCAATATCAAATGCGGGGAACAATCCATCTGGGTTGAATTTAAATATGAAAATCTGTTAGGATTTTGTGTGTATTGCGGATGTATTGGTCACTTGGAAAGGGGATGTTCAATTCGAAAAGAGGATATTGAGAAAAATTGTCTGAAAGAAGGCCAATTCGGGGAATGGTTGAGAGCACCGGATTTGTACCCTAGCCGACAAATGAATAGAAATTCAAGAAGCCAATTTGGAATGGCAGATAGAAAATCATCATTCAGGGTTGAAGCTAATGAAGGAGAGACTTCGAAAGATGGAAGGCAGGGACCTGAAGAGCAATTATCTAAAGACAATTTGAATGGTCAAGAACTTGAGAGGAATTGTATTCTTAGTCAGGTACCAAATAAGGGTGTTCAAGAGGTGGTATCTGATATTCCAATACCTGAGTATGATAACAAAGAGAACTTGAGCCCCTCGGAAAATCCTAATTTGATTAACATTCAAATCAAGAAGGAAGGTAAGCGAATTCCTCTAAAGGAAATTCCACAGACATCAGAGAACTCTAATAAGCCAAAAACAAAAAATGTTAGAGGTAAAGGGAAAAAGGGGAACAATTCTGATCAAATGAGCCTTAACTCTGAGCTTATGGATACCTCTGATGGAGTTAAGTGTGTCTCGAGTGGTCAAAAAAGAAGCTTTACTCTTCTTGACGATGAGACTGTTTGCCCGATGAGAGAGATGAAAAAAGCAAGAGTTGATGGAATGATTGAGAACTTTTATCCAGAGACGGAGGTGGAGGTGGCCAGCCTTAATTGGGCCCAACCCCATCACTGAGGTATATGGTGTGGAATTGTAGAGGATTGGGAGGACCCTGTACAATTCCCCAACTGAAGGAGTCGGTAAGACTTCATCTCCCGAATTTGGTGTTTTTGTGTGAAACTAAGAGAAAGAGAGCCCTCGTCCAAACCGTGTGCAAAAAAGTGTATTTTATGGATTTTAATGTTTGCTCTAAAAATCGTATTCACCTTTCTTGTTACATTCTTTGGTGGCTTTGGAAGACTCCAAACCTTTGGGTATTTCATAAAAGCTATTGGTCTGAATTTGATACAATTAATGGGGCGGTTAGGAAGTGGATGGAATTTCAGAATCTGCAGGGGGTTAAAGGGTTGCAGGGTCGTGATAGGCTCCTGACCGGGAAGAGCTTAATGGAGGAGTGGTCTGTTGTTTCTTTTTCAACTGCTGTAGAATCACCATTTTTGGTGGTTAGTGTAGCTGTTGTAGATGGAGCTAAAACTTGATTAGGGGGTTGGATCTGTGATATAAATGGGAAGCTTCTCTACGTATGGGTGCAATCTAGGGAGAACTCAATAACTCCAGTGGAAGCAACCCTTGTAGGGATTAGACATTCTTTAATTTCTAGATTCAACTTGGGTATCTAAAGGATGGTCGGGAAGAAAGATGACGAGGATATTGTCAATTTGCTACGTGATTTGAAGCTTTTCAACAATGAAGCGAAGACTATAGCCGAAGACATCCTTCTTTTTCTTTATCTTTTTGATCACGTCTCCTTTGTTTTGGCTAATGAGCATTGTAAAATGTTAGGTTCGAGACTTGCCCAATCGGGTATCGATTGTGATTTGAATATGAATTGGTTTAACCAATTCCCCTCATGGCTAGAGTGTTGTCATGTAGGTTGCTAGCCAGTCGGCTACGATTTAATGTATTTCCGTTGAGTTTATTTATGAAAAGTCTATCGTTCGAAAAAAAAATAAAAATATCCGTGTCTTGAAATACTACATGTGGACTCCCTAATAAAATTAGAGTTAAGTAAATATATATATATATATATATTTCATTTATCTTTATATATTATCAATACATGTCAAGCGTGTATGATTAATATATATTTGATGTTGGAAATTGATTTATTGGAAAATGGTTTGACCAATTATTTAAGGGGGATTATTTATTAGTTATGAAAAATAAATGATATAATTATAATCTACATTACGGGTAGATGAATTTAACATTTTGAATTTCTCAAAACCAATTATCGATTAATGAGAAATCAATGCATAAAGTAAGTCAATTAAATACAGTTTTATATGAAAATATGAAAGGGTGGGGATTGTGGAGATTCACTTCCCACATGAAAAGTATTTCAAATGTTTGACTTGTTTATATTGAATTTCACTAATAATAAGGAATAATAATGTGGCTCCTTATGGTCCACCTTAGTGGACCAAGTTGAATTTTGATTAGCTTTGAGCTAGCTAAAACGGCACCGTCTGAGCTGGAGTTCAAGCCTAAGGCTGAGCCCCGACATGTCGCACTTAGTCGCATTGGGGGCTTTAGAGACACACTTTACATCATCACGACGAACTTTGAGGAGCCTTAATGTTTTGAAAATTCCAACTAGGGTTCGTCTAGTGACAAGGCGGTTCACATGTCAGTGACGTGGTGAATTGGCGATGATTGGACGCGTTTGTCCATTGTGTAGGAGTGCATGGCAAGAGGTGTGTTCTTTCACCGGAATGCAATCTGAACCACTAGACCGTGGGGCTATTGATTAGGAGTCATGATCTGATAGTCGAGATCGATTCTGGAGGGGCACCCGAAGTTCTATAAATAAGACCCCAAGAATGTTCATTTTCCCACACCATTCAATAGCAGTACGTAATTCTGCATATTGTCTCATCTCCTTTATTCCAAAATTCGAAAGTTTAGAAGCTATTTTTTGTTCGTTTTGGAATTTAAGTTTTGTAGTGTTGCTAACTTAAATTTGAAAGTCGTTGTATTTTAGAGACGATTGCTTAGATTTGTGAGCACTTGTACTGGGTAATTTCGTCTTGCAGAAAGAGAATCTAATTTAATTTCTCGCCTTGAATTTAATATTATGTCACGTTATTTTATTTTATTTTCAAGAAAATCAAACACCGCAAATAACATTTGATGTATATTATTGATAATTCAATACAAGATTTTCGAAATTGAAAATTTTGATTGAATTCTATTTATTTTAAAAATAATAATCTCGGATTAGTCGCCTTGCAAGTTGCAATGACATAACATGTATGTAATATATGTGTCATTTTTTCAATAATGACCAAGAACATATATATGCTTCTGTCTATTTAATTTAATAATTTTTTTTGGTATCAAGTGACTAAGATTCCATAGATTCTAGCACAAAAAATCCAAAAAAAAAAAAAAACAAATCCAAAAGTAAACTCTTGACATAACATGTCTATAAATATCACTAGTTTAAGCACCTCTAGACTATTTCATCCAACTCTTCAAGAAAAAGCAATATTTACTTTATAGGAAAAAGGAAAATTCAATTGATCAATATAATGTCTACAATTAGATTTATGGCTATGGCGATCCCTAACAAGCCAATAACTACAAATCATTTATCCTTTGATAGGATTAATACTTCAAAACAGAACAGCTTTATTGGAGCTGATCCCACTGGCGGCCTTAGGCGGTGGTGTTGCTCCTTATTGCAATGCAAAGCTCAGAGTAGTTGTGATCAGACTACAAGGAGATCTGGAGACTACAATTATGCCATTTGGGATTTCGATTCTGTTAAGTCTTTGAGCAGTAAATATAAGGTATTGTCATTTTTTCATATGCTATATTAGACGAATTCCTTTTTTTTTTAATTGCTGAAAGGAAAGCTTAATGGTTATTTCTACAAGTTTTTAAATTGCAAAATACTTTTCTACCCACTTTTAACTTATAACATGATAACGTGAGATATTTATCCACGTTGTGTAAAAATAACAAGGAAAAATATATCACGTTATAAAAGTTGTCACGGGAACAATTGTTCATCTTCTGGCTAAATTGCATTTTTAGTCCTGTATCTTTCGGCCAGTGGCGTTTTTAGTCCTTTAACTATTTAGAGTTGCATTTTTGGTCCTGGACAATTTTTCCCTTATGGCAAAGTAGCATTTTGGTCCTTTATCTTTCGGAAGATAGCAATATTAGTCCTATAACTTTCGAGAATTAGCAACATCAATTCTTTCATACCATAGCTAGTTTCAATAAACCCAAATTTCATAGATTATAGGAATTTGCTTTTTCTGAAACCTATTTTGTTCGTGGCATTGTTACACCTACTTAGATCCAGTCTCTATTCAGAGGTTTTAAATGGATCATGTCAGGTTTCCAGCCTATAAACTCAATAGGACATACTTCTGCAAAATTCTCATAATACTAAATAATTTGATTTCTGACTAAGATTTTGTTAAAACGGATATAGTCCATCACGACCATATCAGGCCCAACATGCTTCAGTAAAATTAATAAATCCCTTAAAATTCATAATTTCTTTGACCGAAACAGCATCGGGTGAAATGGTTCGCTACACCACCAAATCGGAAGATTCACGCCCCCGGTCGTTTGACAAACGGCTCTCCTCACCTTCACCTCACCCTCGGGAAAGATGATTTGCAAGTTATCCGACTCCTTCAAAGAATCGCTCAAAGACAAACCGTTCATTTCCTACTCCAGGCATATAAGTAATTCTTAAACGGGATGAATTAATGGAACATTATGAAGACACGTTGAAGCAAAAAGCCCCTTTTTATTAAGAACTTATTGAAATATTTATTACATTAGTAATCTCCTTTTGGGAGGATAATACTGGTTTAGCCTCTCATAGATGAGGCTTTCACTCGTAAATACATAAAACTTAAAAATAAAACACTCAAAATATTACAAATTTTCCACTCAGATTTTATTGTAAGAAAACTAAGGAAAATGTTCGATGTCCTCAGCTTCCTTCAAATCCTGCAATTTATAGAGGTAAGTCCGGACTTGAAATTCGGACTTCAAATCTTGTTGAGATGTAAGACGTCACTGCTTACGTCATACTCCTGAATTATTGCCTCGCTAGCTGACTTCATTTTCTTTCTGCATGACTCAGCCCATATGATGGTTGTCGGGGAATCTTTTAAAAAGTTGGTATACGTGGTCCCCGAGGAAAACGCGTCTTGTGGGCTGGGCCCTTGTCCTTTCCAGCTGTATGGTCTTGTCGGTCGGGTTTGGGTCAGAAACCTTTCCCAAACTCGGGTTCCTTCTGTTCGGGGCATGCTTGACAGATCCAGTTGATCCAACGGCCAACATGCGCCATGTTACAGAATTTCCGGTAGGTTTCTTTGCTAGCCGGAATCTTGTTTTCCCAGAGAATTCTTCTCTTTGTCTCGAAAAGTTCCTCTGCGAATCCTGTTGTTGATCCAGTCATCGAATTCAAAAGAAAAGATCCATTTGCTGAATTCTGGAAAAACTTGAATGGATATTTGACTTTGTCCATTTCTGTTAGACAAACCCAAAGACCCCATGCTCTGCGTGTAGAAGCTTCGTCTTCAGAAATTGCTCCTACTAACACTGGTACTTCTTCCGGTGAAGCTGCTTTGATGTATTTTAAGGCATTTCCATCCGGTCTTCTCAGCTTGATGAAATGAAAAGCTTCATTAAAGCCTTTCTCTGTTAGTTCGGGAGTTGCACTGATAAAATACAGTTCAAGAATATCTCCTCTGGCCAAGTGTGGATTATTGGCCCAAGTCTCGTAAACTGCTTCTCCAATCCATTTCGGTAATTTCGAAATTTTTGGGAATCTTGGTGATATAGTATAGATTGAAGCTAGAGCTCCAAATGTATACCATTCCTGTACTTCATTTGGATGACTTCCTGGTTTCATCCAAACTCTGGGATATTTGCCTAAGATATCAACCATTGTTTTTTCTGGGTTAATACCTCTTCTTGTAATCAATTTCTCCCATTGTCGTTGATATACCTGCATTGGAGAAATCTTAATCTCGTCAGTTTGGACCTTAGATTTGCCTGTCTGTGGCCTAAGATCCAACTCTCCCTCTTTACCCCAGTGCTTTGGGTTGACTTGAAGACTCGGGTTGTGACACCGGAGCTTCAACATTCGTTACAGTTTGTACACCCTCAGGGGATGCATCACCTGCAACACTTGTGATTATGGTACTTGAATCCATAACCTCCGGGTTAGAGCCCCGTTCTCTATTCGCCCCTTTTTGCATCGTAGGAGATGCAGCCTGGAGGAGAGGCACTTGCAGTGCTAAGAACAACTGTCCTTGTGCGAACTGGCATGCTCGTATTTGACTAGAAACGGATTTCTGGTCAGCATGTTGAAGTCGTCCAGCAACTTTTGCATTGAGACATAACGTCCCAAAATCTCATTCTAGACTCTCCAAGTTTTCCCTGAGATGTCTTACTCGTTTAAGGACCTCGTCAGCAACGCGTCCTTCCATCTCGTGTCAAAAAATCTGCAAGAATATTTTCATGAGATTTTATAATGACAATATCATAATCAAAATATTGACATTCAACTTGCCATCTAAGTAATCGAGCCTTTTCTGGTTTTGATTCAATTTTATTTTTCAGAAAAGCCTTGACACTTGAATTATCAATTTGTAAAGTGAACTTTTTAGCCAGTAGAAATAGAGGCCATTTTTTAAAAGCCTTTCTGACTGCAAAGAATTCCTTCTCGTTGATATGCCATCTGTTTGCTTCACTGGGTGTGAATAAACCGCTCCAATATCGTCATGGCACTTCCTCGTTTGGTGTGACCTTAGTAAGAATCGCCGCCCACCAATCATCACTGCATCATGTAAAGAACCGATTAAGCCCTCGTCTTGGGAATCGCAAGCTTTGGAAGCTTTTTACAAACTTCTTTAAGTTGCTTAATTCCTTCTTGATGTTCATCTTCCCATTTAAATACTGCATCTTTTTTAAGTAATGGGCTAAACACCTTCCTGTAATATGCCAGATTGTTAATGAACATCCCAGCAAAATTAACAACTCCAAGAAAACTCTGAAGTTGCTTCTTGTCTTTCAATGTATCTGGAAATCCATGTATCTTTTCCACAATATGATTACTCAGAGAATAATTCCCGATTCATCGATTTCAATTCCGAGGAATTCAACTGCCTTGTTGCGATCACACCCTTCTTCTCTCTGCAAAGCACTAATCCTTATTTGTGACAAACATCCGAAAATATATCCAAATGTTTGAGATGCTCCTTCATGTTCTTTGATGCGATAAGAATGTCATCAATATATACGAACATGAAACTGAAATAATCTTTGAAGAGATTATCCATCTTTCTTTGATATATTTGGGGTGCGTTAGCCAATCCCATAGGCATCACATTCCAAATATAGTGTCCATGTGGTGTAGAGAAAGCTGTAAACTTCTTACTTTCTTCCTTCATCTTAATCTGGTAGAATCCAGACTTGCAATCGAACTTTGAGAATATCTTGGCACCTTTGATGCAGTTAACCAGATGTTCTCGACTTGGGATATAGTATCCGTCGAACTCCAAAATGTTATTAATCCCCTTGTGATTAATAACAAGTCTTGGCTTTCCTCTTTTGATTTCTCCATGGTTTCTGACTAAGAATCCTGGACTGCTGTATGGAGAAACTCCTGGTGAAATTAACTTAAGGTCAAGATGTTCCTTAAGTATCTTTTGCATATCCTCACGATATTCCTGATTCATAAGGATTGGATTGAATCTTACGAACTCGTATACAAGTTATTATCCCAAAGCTTCTTATCCTTTCGAGAACCGAATTGTCTATAGGATAATAAAGCTTCACCAAATTTCCTTCGATCCACCATTTTTGGATTTCGGAGTTTGGCTTCATCACCACGCTTGCTGCGAAAATTAATAGGTATTTTTCTGTAAAATGCTTCCCGCAGTCCCTGGACAATGATCTTATGATCACATAAGGTTGTGAAAATAAGTCTTCTTGTCTCGTTCTCCTGTGTAAATCGCTTGAATGTTTGTAGGAAGTTGTTTCCTAGCAAAACATCTGCACCTGTATCATGGAAATAGATTGGTGGCGTTTTCACCTTGTACCATGGGGTACCGCCTGCACCTCCGATCATGATTTCTTCTTGTTTGATTCATCTATTAAGAATAAGAATTCTTTTAGAGAAATCTCTTCCTGCAATAGCTGGTAAAACTTCTCCAATTTCTTTAAGAAAAACATCCGGCTTTGTAGTACATATTCCGGCTCCTGAATCAATATAGGCGGCGAAATACTCGGCTTTATATTCAACATATAACATTCCGATAAAAATGTATATGGAGAATGGACTAGTGGTGATTTGATTCTGTATCTTTTATTAGCCACTGTGAACTACATTCTTTCTTGTAATCTCTCCCAAGGTTTATGATCCTTAAGAAATTCAATTCCCAGTATTAATTGTTCTGGGATTTTTCCTGCAACTCCTGTGATAGTCAGCTCAATTTCACTTATCTTCAGGTTTCCTTGATACCATCCAACTATTGGTTGTTGGAGATAATATAGAACATCACAAGGAAAAATATTATCCTTTTGAGTGATGTCGAATATTACTTCAACTTCTCGCCACCCTTCTGGACATTTCCGCTCTCCTGCTGTTTTGAAAACATCTGGGATACGCTGAACTGTACTTGGTCTCCTTTCTTCCCAACGGCTGCTACTCGTCATTCTGTCCTGTTGGAAAGACATCCTCCTTGGCTCAACTCTAAGACTTCGTCTTTTGTTGAAGACTGGTTGATCTTGTATTTTCATATCGATCTCCTTGATAGTTGGAGACTCAATAATCTCTGGTAAAACCACCTTTGCAAAGTCCTCGAAAATCCTTGGGACTTCAATAAATTCCTTTCTCAAGGATACTTCTGAATGATGTGTATTCGAGAGAACATAGGATATCTTGTATGTGATCGAGTAGGGTCTATTCCCTTCTTTCATCAAATAATCTCTTTTGAAATCTTGATGAAGGGTTATGACTCTACTGAAATCTCGATCTCCCAAATTGTATGCAATTCTAGGATAGACATTAAATGCCAATTTCCCATCATACAAATTTTCTATAACCGCTCCAAGACATGAATCCTTGAGGTTTGAGATTCGCTTGTCAAAGATAGCCAGATTGAGGGGCGAATCTATCCCTTCTTTGAATGTTGCTTTAATGATGACTCTTATGGCTCCAATATGAATCCATGAGAGTGTATTTGCAACTTCTCTTTTAACTCTGCTTTTGATCTCCTGGATTTCTTTAATAGGGACCAACTGCATCTCGACCAGGTTACCGGTAAACTCCATCGGAATAGCAAATTCTCTGGTTGTTACTCTGTGGATAATTTGGTATTTTCTGTTACGAAACCCAATTTTATCCAATGCTTTTTCCATAGCTCCAATTGTAAATCCATCATAGACTTGAAGCTTTGGATCTTCCTTCATGATTCTCATAAGAGTTTTATGAGAAACCGTAGTGTGAGAGAGGAATCCCGACATATCCTCCCCGACCGTCTCGTCAAGAATTTCTTCTTCACTCGATTCTCGAGTGAGTCACTTCCATCGTCGAATAGATCTCTTCTTCATATATGCTTTCATCCGAGGAATATCCTCAAACCGATACACCGTATTAAATCCCGATAATAGACGCTTCTTCGATTTACGGTGTGGCCTCGAACGACTCCTCGTTTTTGATTGTCCGGGCAATCCATTGAGATATGCCATCTTGCTCCGCATGTCCAACAATTACAGTCTTTGAAACTTTCATTTGCTCTGGTGTGAGCACGCCTGAAAGTTCTCCTTCCTGGTGTTCTGCTGGTACTTACTTGATTAGACCCTGATGAAGAGGTTCTACTCCTACTTGGTGCTGGTCTTTGACCCGTTTTGTAACTTCGGGCTTTTTGTTTTGACCAAAACCTTCTAGGTCTCCATGAAGACCTGTTTCTTTTGCTGTTGTTTCCTCGGCGGTATGGATGGATTCGCTCCTTCTTCTTTCTATGCCGCTTTGGTTGACCTCCCACAATTGTTGGGATGTCATTATCCACGTAACATAGAGGAACTGCTTTGTTAATTCCTCTTAATCTCTTGTAATTCATGTACAGAGCTGCTTGGTAACACCATTCAGATAACTTAGTTTTTAGGAAAGACATTTTTCTGGCCACAGTTTACACCTTTCAGATAGCCGTGCAGCTTCCTTTTCTTCAATCTTGGATTTCCACTGGTATTCGGTGAACAACTTGATATATTCGTCAATATGACAAATATCATATAACTCAAGGCTATAGAGGGCTTGTTTATATCTCTTTCTTTATTCATCCTCTAATCCCTCGAAATAACCTGTGTCGATGAACTGGATTTTGAATAGTTTTGCCATACCATCGACAATTCCTTTAAGTGATTCTCCTGATGTGATCGAACCTTTTGTACTAGCATCGGTCATATCCCAGGCAATCTTCACCGATCCTTCAAGACTCATTTCAAGGAGTAAAATGAATGAATCCTTTGTAAGATCGAGGGTTCCTGCTGAAATTCTCATAGCTGAAGCCCTTTCATCAATTAGAACTTCTCTATTTTTAAAATCCGGGATGTCTAGATTTAACATCAACCCATATGGATGTATTGGCTCGAGGTGCGATCTTCCATAAGGCGTCTAATAAACATTCGGCCTTCCAGTAGGTTGTCTAGTTCCCGCAAGAGGGTTTCGACCTCCTGTCCCTGAAAGTGGATCACTCTCGGTCGTGAAATCCCCAGCGTGTGGCATCCTCTCGTCCCGAGCTCCATGATTCGAACCCGTACTTTCTTCGACGTTAGGATTAACTGGCGGTGGTGGTGGAATTGGTCTTCCTGCTGGATCATAGGTGACCAATGTTCCATCTCCTGTGTTCATCTTTAAATCTACAATTCCTAATCCTGTGAAGGATTCTGCAAGGTCATGTAGATCTTTAAGATTCATCTTTTCCATATCCATTCTTTTTAATTTTTGATGGATTTTTCTTTGATTAGAGAAATGAGCTTCTCCTCATCTGTCATTTTTTGTATAACTTCGGTTGATTTCCCTTTTTGGTGTAAATAGGGTACTGTCCCGAAATCTATACGCTTCTTTCCTCCGGAAGAACTCGACCTGTCCTCTAGGTTCTTGACTCGTTTCTGAATATCCTGAAGGAGTTCAAGAGTTTCCTTCTGATACTTTACCATCGTCTCCATCTGGTTCTAGATCTGATGAACTTGTGTTGGTAGATGAATATGGCGGTTGCCATAATTCTGCACCATCTTCTAGACTTCTCTAAGATCTTCGGAGAACTTAGATTTGTCTGGAAGTATCTCGTTCCACTCAGGTACTCCATCTGGAATCATTTTTCTGATGGGAATTTTCATGAACCGTTTCTTGAAGGTTCATCAAGTGAACATATAAGTCCGGTTAAGCATCCGAATCGCTATAATATTCTCGCATTTTGCATTGCTTCTTGGGTTTTCCCAATCCTGCATGTTCTTTTTCTTCATGTTGGTATTCCCAATATGAAACCTGGTCAAGGTGTTCTTGTGTATACATCGTCAATATTTGACGATATGTCCTGTAAGGGGTACATCTCGGACATTGGTCCGGATCCATTATCTCGGAGATATTCTCCTTATCAATTGTTAATTACATAAATATAATAAATATTACCAAAAGTTCTTAATAAACTTGGGCTTTGATACCATTTTGAGCGAAACACTTAGTCAAATCAGCCATTAGTATGAATAAGGGTATAATGGGTATTATGAAAATATAAAATAAACCCGGTGGACCAATTTTGCCAGGACTTGAAACTTATTGGACTAAAATTGCTCACGTGTAAAATTTATAGGACCAATTTTGCAAAAGCTTTTAAACTTACAGGACTAGTTTTGCGAACTCAATACTTAGAGGACCGAAATTGCAAACCGTCTATAGTTACAGGACCATTTTTGTAATTTACCCTTCATCTTCTTCCTTATAAAAAGCTATCACGTTATCATAAAATAAGCTACTATAATATTATAAGTTAATGTCACGTTATGATGATATACACGATATAATATCACGTTATGACAAAATAAATTGTTATCATGTTATAAGTTTATAACGCGGCATAAAATGATGATTATTATAATGTGACACATCGAAATAAGAAAAGGAATAAAAGGAGGAAAATGAAGTAGAAGACAAAATGATGTTGAATGGTATTTTGATAGTACTGCTAAAAACGGAGGTTTTCTAAACTAGCGGGTAAAAAAGAGGTTTTGCCATCTGTGATGGGTACTTAAAATTTTCCCTACTTTCTTCTTTACGGGTAAATAAGACATTTTTTTATTATAAAAGTGAGTAGAAAAGTGGTTTAACTATCCAAAAATGCTAAAAAAATAAAATAAAAGAAAAGAAAAATCACCGTACCCTTATAGTTTTGCACCCGGTACAGGAAGATAAATACTCGAAAAGGGCATGTGAGCTTATTTGTCAAGTGAATATGATGTTGGGTCATGAAGAAATGGATGCAGTTCAACAATTTGAGTTTATTGATGACTTGCAAAGGCTGGGTATATCTTATAAGTTTGAGGACAAAATCAACAAAATCTTAAATCGTATATACGATGAGGACTATTTCAAGAATTATCAAAGGGATAATTTGACTCAACAACTCTTGGATTCAGACTCCTCAGACAACATGGTTTTAGCGTCTCTCAAGGTGCTAAAATTTATCCAGTGGATTTGTTTTTAGACATTCCCAGCAAACTAAAATATTTTTTAGTTATCTTTTTCAAACACATGATTTTTAGCCATTTTGGGATGTGAAAAACCCAAATTGCCCTTAAGTCAATTTAACTGCACAAATACACACATCTTTATGACTTGTTATCGAGTTACTGTGACTCGACATCGAGTTATTGTAACTTGATATTATACTGTAATTCGACATCGAGTTACAGCGACTCGACATCCAGTTATTTTATTTTTCTCCAAAAAACTTTGAATTCACGTAACATTTTCGTTTTACATCCGTTTTGTCTATATAATATATCAAATTAATCATCTTTTCGATATCTATAATTTAACACTCATATTGCATATTTAAAAATGAAAAATGCAGATTCGATTTTTAAAAAAAAAACTTGAAAGAAAGAGTAAGATGATACATAAAGATAAGTGAAAGAGAGATAAATAATTCAAATATCAAACAAACATGCTAGAATGGTATGAATGTCATTTTACACCCCAAAACGGCTAAAAAAGACGTGTTTACGAAAAATAACTATTTTTCATCTTTACATTTTGGAAAAGGGCTATTTTGACCCATTTCCACAAGTTTATTATATATACGTCTTTGTATTAATCTTCTAGCTTGAAGCAAAATCTGAATTTGTTTATATATTAATTAATTTGCAGATGTATTTGATATTTTCAAGAATGAAATGGGTGAATTCAAGCCAAGCCTTTGGGATGACACCAAAGGATTATTAGAACTTTATGAGGCTTCTTTCCTGTTGACACAAGCTGAAAAGACCTTGGATCTAGCAAGAGAATTTGCCACCAATCTTCTCAAGAATAAAGTCGAAGATGAGGGTAATATTGGAATTAATATTGATGACGAGTATCTTTCATTATTAGTGCATAGTGCTCTAGAGATCCCACTCCATTGGAGGATCCCTAGGCTACATGCAAGATGGTGCATAGATGCATATGACATGAGACAAGACATGAATTAATCCAATTGTGCTTGAGCTTGCAAAATTGAACTCAAACATGTCCTAAGGTTGTTACTTGGCTAATTTAAATTAAATATCACTTTTTAGTATTTGGATAAGTATCACCTTTTATACTAAAAGTCTCACGGTCTCACAAGAAACCTGCTGATAGATAAATATTGAACATCTTGACCACTGATCAATATTGATTGTCTTAGTTGGTGGAAACAAACACGTCTGCCTGAAAAACTGTCATTTGCGAGGGTTATGGTGGTGGAGTATTACGTCATGCCCATCTCTGAGCTATTCGAGCCTCAATATGAATTCTCAAGAATCATGATCACCAAGGTCAATGCCTTTATAACATTTGTTGATGATATATTGGATGTCTATGGTACCTTAGAAGAACTACGAGTCTTCAATGATGTTATTCAAAGGTAAGACTTTAACCAAACTTTTAAGTTAATTATAAGTATTGAAGTATATATATATATCACCTAAGTATATATCTTGCTTAATTTTCTTTTGTATATTCAGATGGGATATTGAAGCCATGGACAAACTCCCACACTATATGCAAATATGTTTTCTTGCACTCAACAACTTTGTCAATGAGATGGCATATGATGTTCTCAAAGAACAAGGGTTTCCTATCATTCCATATTTAAAAAATCAGTTACAATTCTTTCTTAATTACTTCGGAATTAATTAAGGGTCCATTTAGATGGGGGATTTGGGAGGAGATTTGGGATGAGGGATTTGAAATCATTAGCTAAATCCACACCCTTGTGTTGGCATATAAATCCAAATCAATGGATTTCAAACCTATCTTTAAATTTTAGTTAATTTTGAAAGGATTTTAAATCTCTTCCCAAACCTAGTCATTTGAAATCCGTTTTTTTATATTTATGCTCACTTGCATATTCACACACTTACATACTCTGCACACATTTACACAACTAAACACTTACACACACTACAGACACTGCACATACTACAAACACTGCACACATTTACACACAATTACACACACAGTTACACACTACACACACTGCACACATTTACACACACTTACACACACTACACACATTTACACACACTTACACATGCTCACGCATACCCTCTCTCACATATTCACACTGCACTATCTTCACACACACATAATAAAAGTTATATTATTCATGTATTTATTAGTGTATAAAATTATAATTATTTATAAAATAATAAGATTATATCTTTTATTTTTATTTATTAAATATTAATTAAGAAAATAAATAGAACTTTTAATTTTTTTTAATCAAAATTTACGATGGATTTGAAATCTCTACACAAATCCACATCATCCAAACAAGAGGTGGATTTCAAATCCAAGGAGTTTGAATTCTATTCATTTGAAATCTCTTGAAATTTCAAATCCCTCCATCCAAATGGACAATAATGTTTCTTTTTTTTTTTTTGATCAACATGCTGAATTTATTGAGGTATATATTATGTGCTTATTTGAGAGCACTTATGGAAAACTCCATTTACAAAATGGACTTATCTAGAATGGACTTTTCAAAAAGCCTCTCATCCTCACTTCTCTAGAATGAACTTTTTGGAGGAGTGACTTATCCAAAAGTCCATTCCAAAATAACCACCAAAGATGAAAATTTATTGAAATGGACTTGTAGACCCAAAAGTCCATTTCCAAAGTGCTCCCAAACAAGCACTATATATCCAAAGGTATATATGTTTAATTAATTTTCAAAATAAATTGTGGCGTGCAGTGGGCAGATTTGTGTAGAACATATTTAGTAGAGGCAGAGTGGTACTCCAAGGGTTACACACCAACACTAGAAGAATATATGAACAATGGATGGATATCTCCATCAGCTCATGTAATCCTAACCCATGCTTTCTTTTGTGTGACAAATCCAATAGAGAAGGAGGTTGTTCAATCCTTGTATAAATATCATGACATCGTTCGATACGCATGTATTATTTTGCGTTTCGCAAATGATCTTGGAACATCTGAGGTCCGTATTACTTACATGTTTTATCTTAATTATAACTAACTAGCGAACTTTGTTACTATATATATTTGGCGCGGTTATGACGACATAGTTTTTGAATTTTGAACTAGGTCAGGAGGAGTTGAGAAGAGGTGATATACCCAAAATCAATTCAGTGTTACATGAATGATACCGGTGCTAGCAGAGAATAGGCGCGGGAATATATAAGGTTTCTGATGTATGAGACGTGGAAAAAGATGAATGAAGAACGATTTGCGAATTCTCCATTTCAGCCAGATTTTGTGAGATTTGCTGTTTATATTGGGAGAATGGCACAATATTGGTACAAGAAAGAAAATGGGCATGGAATTCAGTATGCTCATATGAAAGAATACATTATAAGATTCCTATTCGAGCCTATTCTGTAGCACACAAGGTTTTCGATCTATTTTAGTTGTTAATTTTAATAAGCCAAAGTGTATTGATGGCATGTATTTAATGTGTACTTAATAAGCCAAAGTGTAGCACACTCCGTTATGATTGTGACATGTGTCCCATTTTGATTTTCTGTTTTTTAAATTCACATTGATATGTCCATATGAGACATATGTCACAATCGCAAGGGAATTGAGTTGTACCCACTTGAATAACATCTCGTTACCCCAAAAATCTTTACATGTTAGCATTTTAATTTCACCGTGTCAAAGAAGGTGAGAAATCCCCAAAATTTCAGGTCACGTGCTTATCACGTGACAAATTCCGGCGAAACTTCCAATCGGCGGTGGGATTTGTCCTCAAATTGATACAATTTGTAAATTACAGGGTGTTTTTGAAAAAGTAAAATCGAGTGGGACTAGTTTTGATACAATTTGTAAATTACAGGGTGTTTTTGAAAAAGTAAAATCGAGTGGGACTAGTTTTGACACCCCCAAAGTTATGGGACCAAAATTGCAATTTTCCCTGTAACTAAAAGGAGGTTGCGAAAAGGTCCAGTAAAATACTCGAATTGTAAAATAGTCCTGTAACTATGTACGATTTTACAAAATAGTCCTGCATATTGCATAGTTTGCAAAATAGTCCTGTAACTTATACGTGAGTCTCAATTTTAGTCCTAATTTCAGTGGCAATTTTGAAATTTCACTGGATTTCGATTACGTGAGCGGCACATGTGAATTCCAATTTCTGGTGAAATTAGGACCAAAATTGATATTCAAGTACCAGTTACAGGACTATTTTGCAAATCATGCATTTTGCAGGACTATTTTGCAAAACTATACATAGTTATAGGACTATTTTGTCATTTCAGAATTTTAAAGGACCTTTTTCCGACCGTCGTTTAGTTACAGGACTAATTTTGTAATTTTCCCAAATCATTCCAACGCAATAGAAAAATGTTGGAATTTTTAAAATTCCAATGCTATATTATACCGTTGGAAAATTCCAATGATAATCAAAACCGTTGGTAAAACTGTTGGAATTCCCATTGGAATTAATTTGAAATTTCAACGGAAATTCCAACATCACAACAAACCGTTGGAAAATTCCAACAGTAATAAAATCGTCGGAATAAACCATTGGAAATACTATTGGAATTTTAAAAATTCCAACAAAAATTCAATCGCTAAAACATACCATTGGAGAATTCCAATAAAAATTCCAACAGTAAACAAAATGTTGGAATTAATCGTTGGAATTTCTGTTGCAGTTTTTAAAATCCAACGAAAATTCCAATGGTACAACTTGCTGTTGGAAAATTCCAATATTGGAAAATTTCAATAGGAGCTAAAAGATTTGATAGTATATCCATATCGATAAAATACATCTTCTCTTCTGGAGTCAATCATATTGAAACTACATGGTTAAACGTGTTTGACTTGGGATAAATTGATGATGGGTGACCTACTGGAAGTTAAAAATATTAGATAATGAGATAACATAATTGAATATTCCAATGGATATATACCATTGGACTAAATCCAATGGTATAACTCCATTGGAATAACCATTGGAGTTTTTCCAATGATTGTATATATATATTCCAATAGTATAACTCTATTGAAATTAGTGTTGGAAAAAATATTGGAGTTTTTTTCCAACCGTTGTATATTCCAATGGATAAATAACGTTGGAAGTACAGTTGGAATATTTCTCCATTGGAATTTAGCCATTCCAATGGCCATTTTACCAACGATGCATTTTTTGTTGGAATTTCCGTTGGAATCGATAATTCCAACGGTAATTGACCAAATTCCGACATATTTTTCCCGTTAGAATTTCCTTGTTTTCTTGTAGTGGTAGAATTATACAAAAAATTAAGAAATGATTGGATTAGATAGTTGATTTATAAATCAGGATATCTATGAAGAAATAAGAATGGTTGGATTATCCCTGATGATAAAGACACTTTCATAATAACAAACAAATGATTTAATTATTAACTCTTAAAATTGCAAATGTTATCTAGGTGCATGTTTCATTAAGATACAACAACAAGATTTAAATCCCATTATTCCAGAATAGTACAAAAAGCAATTTTATTAGCTGAAACATGTTTGAAATAATTTTGAAACAACAGCGTCAAAAAACCTGCAGAAACATGCGAGCCTATAAAAGTCCGAAAAAAGGCGAGATCATAAAAATATCTTCTTTCATAAAGTGTAGGGCAAATGTCCTTATCCCTTAATGAATTGTGATTCCTAGATATATTAGAATTATAGAATACGAGGAACATGTTGACAACTATTAAAGAAAGATAAATTTTATTATTTGTTGTCTTGCAAATGCCAAATACATGGGGGATATTTATAGGTTTAAGATTT
Source organism: Rehmannia glutinosa (assembly GCA_016081115.2). Lineage (NCBI taxonomy): Eukaryota > Viridiplantae > Streptophyta > Magnoliopsida > Lamiales > Orobanchaceae > Rehmannia > Rehmannia glutinosa. The sequence continues at coordinate 104,157,528 of CM071936.1, forward strand.
CTTGTTCCAATTCCCTATTGCACTTCCTATTCCACCATCTGGATGAATGACACACACACACACACACACACACACACACATATATATATATATATATACTGCATGAATATCACATCTCTTTATATCTTATTATATATGTATGAAGAAAACACAAAAATATTAGAATTGAAGAAAATAATTCAGATCCGAAATTCATGCGATTATCAGTAAACAAGTCGAATGCGGAATCTTAAACGGAAACGTACTTAAATCCATAATGCTTGATTGAATTGATTGTTCTAGTCTTCCACAGTCAAATCACATATTACTCAATGTGATCTATTTTAGGTGGGAAAAGAAAAGAAGAGTAAAAGAACATGCGATTGACTTGAGGACCACAACCCTATTTATATAATCTTTTTGGACTAGGTCAAACTAGAACCCATCAATCTTAATTTGACTAGTACCGGGTATCTACACATTGCAAAGCCCATACCTAATAGATATTTCTAGAGCCATTAGTCAGAGCACCTAATTGGCCATAATCAATTATATAGCCCCATAATATAAATTGTTAAACATATATAAATCCACATAATTAATTAGGATAAAATCCTAACAAAAAAACCATATATATATTTAGCTAAGTGTGTTAATCAAGTTAGAAGTTAGTCTTCCTTAGTGAAGTGGAAAATTTCTCTCTCTAGAGAGAGAACCCTAGTTTTGTGTCTCTTTGTCCTTTGCTCTTTTGTTGTCTTTGCTTTGTCCTGCGCCGCTTCTCCCTGCATTTTTCTTGCTGGAATTTCCATGGTGGATTACTAAATATATATTGGCTTTGACATGTTATGTAACGAGTCAGCATGCTATGGTGTGGTGCTTTTAAACGTTTATGTGCTCTATGTGTTTGCATTATTTATGGTTTGACTTGTGCCTTACATTTATTCCTCTCCAACCTACCATTGTTTAACTTTTTTGTTTTTTCCATGGATTGACTCAGTCTCTTGGTGCTTCCCTTTACTTTTTCTAGTTTCATTTTTTCTTGCCCACACGTGTCCCCCACTTGCACTATATTTTGTCCATTTGGCTTGGGTTTCCCTTGTTGTTTCTGTCCCCTCTACAGGTGGCGACATCTGATTCCTGAAGGCTAGATCTAACGGCTGTGGTATCCCAATGGTAAGATGGATAATGATATTGTGACTCGGTTAAATGAATTCTCTCTGTCCAAAGCTGAAAATGAGGATATCATATTGGAGAACTCTAATATTCTCAGTAGGAGAACTAAGTGCATTAACAACCTCATCGGCAAAATTTTTGGGGCAAAAAAATCGAGTTTTATTGGCTTGAAAAGTACGATGATTAGTATTTGGCAAACGAAAGAGCTTTTTTACTATCTCACAAATTGGGCACAACCTCTTTCATTCACCTTCATGGATAAGGATGACAAGCTTCGAGTTCTCAATGGAAAGACCTGGAATTTTGACAGTCAATACCTTATTCTTCGAGAATGGTCTGAGGAACTCATGGCTAATTTGAAATCTCTTAATGTGGTGGAGCTGTGGATTCAACTTTGGAATAATCCATTTCATTGTTTGAGTGTGGAAACTGGTAGGAAAATTGGTAATAAGTTTGGGAAATTAACTGATATTTTGATTCCAGTACCGGAAGTCCCAAAGGAAAACACATTAAGATATTTGTGGAAGTGGATTTGGAAAAACCGTTAATGAGGGGAACAAAAATCACGTTGGGGGAGGAATCATATTGGGTGGATTTTAAGTATGAAAACCTCCAAAATTTATGTTTTTATTGAGGCTTAATTGGACATTCTGAGAGGGGATGCCAACAGAGGAAAAACGACCTTGAAGGAAATTGCTTCAAAGATGGGCAATTTGGGGATTGGCTCCAAGCGGTGGATGTCGGAAATTTCAGAGCAAGCTCGAGTAGTTACCGAAGTCAAATTCCCCCCCGACAGCAGGAGAAACCAAGAGACATGGAATCAAACAAAGATGAAAAAGTCATGAAAGGTCCTGATAATTCGAGCAAGGAAGCCACCAACTCGGGAACTGATCAAATTCCTGATTTAACCCCTCCAAAGATCAGTTGTATAGGCGACACTGTGGAGGTTAAAAATAAGGAGTTGGTTCAGAACAAGGAAAACTTAATTCCATGCGGGCCCAGAGAACAGTCAGGGGATAACAACTTGGTTGGTTTTGATAAAGACCAAGACATGGTAATTGATGAGGTCCAGGATCAAGTGTGTGTGCATCAACGGATGATAGGTCGACTCCCATTCAGTGAGATACAGATTCCGAATAATCATCAGGTTGATACTGGTTTGGGTGACAAGCAGAAACAGGTAGAAAGGCTATTAAAAAATATGGTGGGAAAGGCCCATTACCTAGGCCCATGGATATCATTTCTGAGGGGTGTGTGGATAATTGTGGAAAAAAAAAAGAAATTTTAATGAGATGGAGGTACAAAAAAACAGGGGACTTGAAGGTAATAAAAAACATAAAGGATTATCAGTGGCAGTCAAGAGTGAGTCGTATGTTGAACAGGTGGATGTGGCCAGCCTTAAATGGGCCCAAAGTTATCCATAAAGATATGCTCATGGAACTATAGAGGTTTGGGAGGACCCTCTACAATTCCCCAATTCAAGGAGTCTCTTCGGCTCCAACTCCCGGATTTGATTTTCTCATGTGAAACCAAAAAAAGGCGTTTGTTAATTATATTTTTAATAAATTGAGATTGAGGGATAGATGGTTTTGCTTGGATCCGGTTGGTCAGAGTGGTGGTTTAGTTGTGGTTTGGTCTGTAAGAACGAGTGTGCTCAATATTGAGAGTTCACATTTTTGTTTGGAAATCCAATTTAATTTGGAGGACCACCCTGAAACAATGTGGGCTATATTCATTTATGCTAGTACGGATAAAGCTATTACGAAGGATCAATGGTTGTATCTGGAATCCATGAAGGAAAAATGGGGCCCTCTTTGGATTATGGGGGGTGATTTTAATGATATCGTTGACCCGGGGTAAAAAAGAGGTGGCAGGCTTCGAAGTGCGACGAGCTGCAATGATTTCAATACATTCATTAACAACTTGAACATGGGGGAATTTCAATTTCATGGTCATCCATTCACATGGGCGAACAATAGGGATGGGGAAGGTTTTATGGAAGAACGTATTGATCGAATGTTCTGGTCTCTAGATTGGTTCATAAAATTTCCTGACACAAGGGTTCAACATATTGAGAAACAGGCCTCCGATCATTGTCTACTATTAACTGGACTCGGACCCTCCTAGGGCTATTGGAAAAAAAAGATCCGTTTTTGACAAAAGATGGACTAACTGGCCAAATTTTGATGTGAAGTGGAAAGAACTTGGATGGCTGATATCAGAGGAACTCATTTATATCAAGTCCATCAGAAAATTGGTAAGTGTAGAGTGGCCCTCATCAAATGGAGTAAGGAGCAAATAACTAACTCGGCTAAAATCATTCAAAGTTGCAAAGAGCGGTTGTCTGGGATCAAGGTTAATGGTTGTGTTGAGGATTGGAATGAATGGGTTAAGCTGAGGATTGTGCTTGATAAGGCCTATAAGGAGGAGGAAGGGTATTGGTGTCAAAAGGCGCGACTTAATTGGTTGAGAGAAGGCGATAAAAATTCCAAAATTTTCCACGCATATACTATTCAAAGGAGGAAGGTAATAGAATTGAGAACATTCAAAATCTGATGGTACGGTCTGTAGTTCTTTTGAGGAGATCGAACATGAGATTGAGGATTACTACAATGCACTGTTTTGGACCTCTAATCTTGAGTATGATCAAAGACATTCTCGGATGGGATACCTCAATCGATTTATATGAATCGTGCCTTAACTTGTCAAGTGGAATATATTGAAATTAAAAGGCCCTTTTTTATCTCAGTCCCAATAAGTCCCTGGATTAGATGGTATGAGCCCTCTCTTTTTTCAGCATTGCTGGCATTTTATTTCAAATAAATTTTGCACTGCTATTAAAAATTTCCTTCGTTCTGGCAAAATGCTCCGTAGTACCAATCACACTGTTATCACTCTTATTCCGAAAATTAAAAATCCCTCTTCAATGGCATATTTTCGGCCTATCAGTCCGTGTGGTGTGGTGTATAAGGTTATTCCCAAAATTCTTGTTAATAGAATGAAACATGTGCTTCATCATTGCATTAGTGTTAATCAATCGACTTTTATCCCTGCTAGGCAAATCATTGATAATGTTGTTTTGATGCATGAGTGCATTCATCATATTAAAGGCATTAAAAAAGGTCAAAAAGCATTTATGGCTTTGAAACTTGACATGTCAAAGGCCTATGATAGAGTAGAATGAAAATTCTTAGCTTCTGTGGTTTTTAAAATGGGTTTTGACTGTGTCTTTGTGAATTGGATTTCTAATTGCATTAACTATGCATCCTTCTCTTTTAATCTTAATGGTCAGGTTACTGGTTTCTGTGTTCCTTCTAGAGGGATTAGACAGGGAGATCCACTTTCACCTTATCTCTTCTTCTTTCTTCTTTCAAATCTCATTAAACAAGCTCAAATGTGTGGTCTTTTCCAAGGTATTAAAATCAAAGAGAGTGTTATTTTGACCCATCTTTTCTTTGTTGATAGGCCTTTTTTTTCCAAGCTTTGAGTGTTAGATCGATTCTTGATAGATCAATAGGTCAATTTAGAATAAAAAGTCATATGATGTTTAGTAGGAGCGTGGAAGAGAGTGAGAAAAGAACTATTTGTGCTTTGTTAAATGGTATTACTGAACACCACCAATCTAGATACCTTGGTCTCCCGATGGTTATTGGTAGGTCGAAAAATGAAGTGTTTCAGTTTGTGATTGATTGTGTACAAAAAAGAGTTAATAGTTGGAGTAATAGGTTTTTATCTTGTGCGGGCAAAAAGGTTCTTATTAAAGCTGTCATTAATGCTATGCCGAATTATGTAATGTCATGCTTCAAGCTTCCTGTTCATGTGTGCAAGGAAATTTATCGAATTTCATCCAAATTTTGGTGGGGTACCGCGGTTGGAGGGGGAATAAAATTTCTTGGGTGGCTTGGGATAGAATGAATGTGCCTAAAAATGAGGAAGGGTTGGGTTTTCTTGATCTTGGTTTGTTTAATGAGGCTTTACTTACTAAGCAACTTTGGAGATTAATTTCACAACCTAACCTCCTTATTAGTAAGGTGCTTAAAGCTAAGTACTTCCATAAAAAAGGGCTGTTGGGGTGTGAGGCCAAGAATGGGGATTCATGGTTGTGGAGGAGTTGGCTTAAATAAAAAAAACATTTGAGGGGTTGAGGCACCAAGTGGGGAATGGGAAAGGTATTAGAGTATGGGAGCACCCCTGGCTCCTTCAAACCCCATCCTTTAAACTTAGGTGCATTAAACCTGAGAATTGTGATGTCATTTGGGCTAGGGAATTAATTACAGGGGATGGGAAAAATTGGAACATTGACATTCTTAACATGTTGTTTTGTGGGGTGGATGTTAGTGATATTTTGCAGGTACCCATTGATCAGGATGGTTGCAATGATAAGTGGATCTGGCACTTGGGCAAAAGATGTCAATTTTCTGTGAAATCAGTCTATGAGCAACTTTAAAAAATAGGAAAGCTGAAATCGACAGACCCGAATCAAGTTCAAAGGATGTCCATGATGGATCGTTTTGGCAGAGTTGTTGGAAGCTGAAGGTTCCTAACAAGATTAAACACTTCGTTTGGAAATTGCTGCACAATAGCCTTCCTACAGCCCATGCCTTGGTTCGGAGAGGTATGGAGTTGGATCCTAACTGCTGGTTGTGTGGAGAGAATGAGTAAAATGCTGAACACCTTTTTTGTAATTGCGTACGTGCTGATTTGATTTGGAAACTGGCACCAGTGGATTGGAATTTTACAAATAATCCTTACTTCAATTTGAAGACTTGGTGGGGTACCTGTTGGGTTCAGTGCAGAGGTCATCTTCTGCAAGAACGGGTCGAACTCTCAGTTTTCATTTTGTGGTGGATTTGGAAATCGAGGAATGCGTGGGTATTCAAGAAATGATGGTGGAAAAAAAGGGATGTGGTCAGTTTTGCTGTTACAAATTGGCAGGAATATCACCTTATTTTTGCTCGCAACAGGGAGGGGATTAAACAACCTAAAGACCCAACCTTAGATGGTGATGCTGCCGATCCGAACACCTGGGTTGTAGGACACCATTGCGTGGTGATCAGTGCAGTCAATGTGAAGGATCAAGGTGCTGGTGTGTTGGGTTGGATGGTTAATGAACAAAGTAAATTGGTGAATGCTTGGGTATCTTCTAGGGAATCATTTTCTATTCCAGTGCAAGCAACCTTATGTGGCATTCGACTGGTTCTTTGCTCGGCGTCTGATTTGGGTGTTGTCAATTTGAATATAATGGTAGATGATAAGGATATTGCGAGTAACCTCAATAATCATCTTCCGTTTGTTGGTGAAGGTGCGAAAATAGCCGAAGACATCTACCTTTTATGCTTTCTTTTTGACAAAGTTGGTTTTGAGGAACAAGATAACATTAGTAAGTTGAATTGTATTAGGTTTGCTAAGCGTGCTTTGGATGAAAATCTTAATTTGAATTGGGTTGACCAATTCCCCGATTGGCTAGTGATTTAGTCATGTGGTTTCTTAGCCTGTTGGCTATGCGTATTTATGATGGGGAACTATTTAGGCCGACTTGTTTATATGGGCTTGGTGAAAGATCTGGGCTCATAATGTAAGCCCAAATTGACAAGGCCCAACTCGGGAAGGTTAGTCCCGAGCTCTAGAGAGGGACCAATTATGTTAGCCAAAGGGATTGAGCCGACCTCTCTGGCTGGCCCGACCTTTGGAGATAAAGGCTTGAACTCTGAGTAAGGCTCATGATTGGGCTGGAGTTGATGGTTTAGCAAAGTCCGAGCTCTGGGCCCAATAGGCCGACCTGTATGGCTAGACCCTCGAATGGGCCAACCTAAGGGCCTACCGTCCTGTTGGGCTGGACCCTCGTATGGGCCAACCTAAGGGCCTACCGACCTGTTGGGCTGGACGCCCAAATGGATCAACTTAAGGGCCTGCCGATCTCTTGGGTTTGATAGGCTTACGGCTCAATACGGGTGATTAACCTAGCCTGCGTGTTAATTAAAGTTTTAGTATGGCTTGATGCCTACGCAACCCTAATTCCAAAACCTATAAAGTGGGCACAAGTAAGGTACGCCGCTAGAGAGACTCAATACACCTCAATACATTTTACTATTTGATATTTCCTCTCTCTAAAACGATACTGACTTGAGCGTCGGAGTGGGTACGCTGGAAACCCCTTCCGGCTCCCCTTCTAACGATTGTGTTGCAGGTTCTCAGGTCAGTCGCGTGGCGGAGCGTAGGTTATTGGTCGGTGATATTTCTATTACCAACCAATTGGCGCCCGTCAGGGGTAAAATTGAGTTTTAAGACGTGAGTTTAAGGTAGCTATGGAGAATATACGACGGAATTTGGAGAATGACCTGGATGAGGTTCCGATGGAGACGCCGGGAGTGGTGACTGGGGAGCGCGAGCGTCCGCCGCATGCACCGGGCGTAGGAGTTGGTTGCCCCCCTCAGGGGGTGGCTGGAGTTGCTGATCCCATGGTGGGTATGGGTGGTCTAGGACCTGGTTTCTTCCAACAGATGGCCTCCTACATTAAGGCCGCTGTGGAAAAAGCCGTGGATAGTCGGATGCGAGAAGTTGTCCAACTCGCACCGCGGCGGCCGGACTCGGCATGAGATAAGGCCTCCCTGGCTCGGGGAAGCGAGATCGAAGAGCACCATGTTGGAGGAGAGAGTGCCTCCGTGGCCTTTACTCAAACGGCCACGAGAGACGGACCGGATTGAAGTGAGAGGATGGATGATCCGTATAGTGAAATGAGAGAACTAAAGAAGAAAGTGTCCGGAAATGGCTTGAGCCGATCGAGGAGGTACTCCTTTCTCAAAGGCGATTATGGCTGATGAACTCCCCACCTCGTATTGGGCGCTGAGTTTTGAGTATGATGGCACCACTGACCCGTGGGATCACCTGTGCCGCTTTGAGAACGCTGCGGTGCTCCACAGTTTTTCATGGGGTAATGTGCGAATGTTTCCGACTACCTTGATTAAGTCGGCACAACAACGGTTTAGTCACCGTCGCCAAATTCTATTAAGAGTTTTGATGAGTTCACCAATGTTCTTACATCAATTCACTAGTTGTAAAGGTGTCAAAAGACTCGCCGCTGACGTTGTTCAAAGATCAAACGGAAGGACAATGAGGGGCTAAGGAGCTATGTTTAACGGTTCACGAAGGCGAAGCTTGAGGTTCCTCGCGACTCAGACATATAAGCCAACGCCCTAGCTCGGGGTTTGAAGGATGGGGATTTCTTTGAGTCCCTAGTGATAGAACCAACAAGCAAGACATTTGATGAACTCTTGGCTAGAGCCGAGAAGTACATTAACCTAGAAGAGGCCAGGAGGATGAAACGTGAGGAAAGAGATAAGACGAAGGATCGAAAAGACGATGGAGATGAGGTCCCCAGTAAGAAGCCTAACATCCCTAAGCTAGAGTAGATGGGTTGAAGGTCACGGTACGAGAAGTTCACACCCCTGGTGGCTCCCTAGGGGTATGTTTTCATCAAGATTGAGCGTCATCCTGACCTAAGGTGACCAAACATTTATGTAATGAAATACCCATCAATAAAGCAAATTTTTTTCTAAAACATTACGTGAAATTCTCTTTAAACCTCCGGAAGGGCACATAATGTTGATCGAGTGTTTGGAGCTCGGCTCGAGCCAAAACTCCAAAACACCCCGGGCGCGATGGCCCAGAGGACAGGTCAAGCTCGAGCTTGGAAACTTGTCCTCGAAGGAAAAATTTGATCAAGTGTTTGGAGCTCGGCTCGATCCAAAACTCCAAACACCTCGGGCGCGATGGCCTAGAGGATAGATCAAGCTCGAGCTTGGAAACTTATCCTCGAAGGAAAAAATTGATAAAGTGTTTGGAGCTCGGCTCGAGCCAAAACTCCAAAACACATCGGGCACGACGGCCCAGAGGACAGGTCAAGCTCGAGCTTGGAAACTTGTCCTCCAAAGAAATTTTTGATCAAGTGTTTGGAGTTTGGCTCGAGCCAAAACTCCAAACACCTCGAGCGCGATGGCCCAGAGGAAAGGTCAAACTCGAGCTTGGAAACTTATCCTCGAAGGAAAAATTTGATCAAGTGTTTGGATCTCGACTCGAGCCAAAACTCCAAAACACCCCGAGCGATGGCCCGGAGGACAAGTCAAGCTCGAGCTTGGAAACTTGTCCTCCAAAGAAATTTTTGATCAAGTGTTTGGAGTTTGGCTCCAGCCAAAACTCCAAACACCTCGGGCGCGATGGCCCAGAGGACAGGTCAAGCTCGAGCTTCGAAACTTGTCCTCGAAGGAAAATTTTGATCAAGTGTTTGGAGCTTGGCTCGAGCCAAAACTCCAAACACCTCGGGCGCGATGGCCCAGAGGATAGGTCAAGCTTGAGCTTGGAAACTTATCCTCGAAGGAAAAATTTGATAAAGTGTTTGGAGCTCGGCTCGAGCCAAAACTCCAAACACCACGGGTGCGATGGCCCTGAGGGCAGGTCAAGCTCGAGCTTGGAAACTTGTACTCAGCTGAAGTTTTTGATAAAGTGTTTGGAGCTCGGCTCGAGCCAAAACTCCAAACACCTCGGGCGAGATGGCCCAGAGGACAGGTCAAACTCCAAACACCGATACTGACTTGACCAAGTGTTTGGAGCTCGGCCAGGGCCAACACTCCAAACACCTCGGGAAAAGCTTGGAGGCTTGCCCTCAAAGGAAAATTTTGACCAAGTGTTTGGAGCTCGGCCAGGGCCAACACTCCAAACACCTCGGGAAAGCTTGGAGGCTTGCCCTCGAATGAAAATTTTGCCCGTGTTTGGAGCTCGGCCAGAGCCAACACTACAAACACCTCGGGCAAGCTTGGAGGCTTGCCCTCGAATGAAAATTTTGCCCAAATGTTTGGAGCTCGGCCAGAGCCAACACTTCAAACACCTCGGGCAAGCTTGGAGGCTTGCCCTCGAATGAAAATTTTGACCAAGTGTTTGGAGCTTTGACCAAGTATTTGGCCAACATTCCAAACACCTCGGGAAAGCTTGGAGGCTTGCCCTCAAAATTTTGTCCATGTGTTTGGGCTCGGCCCGAGCCACTCGAATGAAAATTTTGACCAAGTGTTTGGAGCTCGGCCAGGCCAACACTCCAAACACCTCGGGAAAAGCTTGGAGGCTTGCCCTCGAATCAAAATTTTGTCCAGTGTTTGGAGCTCGGCGAGCCAACACTCCAAACACCTCGGCAAGCTTGAAGGCTTTCCCACAAATAAAATTTTTGATCAAGTGTTTGGAGTTCGGTCCGAACCAACACTCCAAATACCTCGGGAAGGCTTGGAAGCTTGTCGAAATGAAAAAATGATCGTATTTAGAGCTCGGCTCGAGCCAAAACTCCAAACACCTCGGGCGAGATGGCCCAGAGAGGAAAGCAAAGCTCGAGCTTTGAAGCTTGTTAAAAAAAAAGAAGAAAAAAAGGAAAGAAAAATAAAGCTGAAAGCTCGGTTTCGGGGCTCGGTCCCGGTTCAGTAGTGCACAAGCTAAAAATCCGGAAGTACATTGGGTGTGAAGGAAATACATACAAAGTATTGAAAGAATAAATTCTTGGACAAGATAACAGGAAAGCTTAAATTCAAAGGAGGCATGCGTTGACCGATGTAATGCGGTTTGACCGAGGTGGAAACAACTTAATGCTTACCGAGGTGCAGCCGTGCAGGTTCATCATTTTTTGGGGTGCTCTAGTGTGAACTAGGTGCAAGGACCAATGAGGAATATTCCATTAATTGAAGACCTTATGGCAAGGTTGGTTTGACCAAGGAGACTTGCATGCATGGACCTATGTAGGGCTGGTTCAATTTTAAGGCACGTTGACTGAGATTAACCAAATGTGTAATATTGCTCGGGGCTCGTGTGGTCAACCCATAGGATATAACCAATGTGAGTTTGAGATCGAATATCCAAGTCAGTTGAATTAACTGATAATTAATTATGTTTTGAGTTGAAAGAATTCCTCTCCAAACATAATTGGGGACCGATTGATTGATGGAACTATTTGGGCCGACTTGTTTATATGGGCTTGGTGAAAGATCCGGGCTCATAATGTAAGCCCAAATTGACAAGGCCCAACCCTGGAAGGTTAGTCCCGAGCTCTAGAGAGGGACCAATTATGTTGGCCAAAGGGATTGAGCCGACCTCTCTAGTGTAGCCCGACCTTTGGAGATAAAGGCTTGAACTCGAGTAAGGCTCATGATTGGGTGAGTTGATGGTTTAGCAAAGTCCGAGCTCTGGGTCCAATAGGCCGACTGTTTGGCTAGACCCGAATGGGCCAACCTAAGGGCCTCTTGGCCTGGGGATGGACACTCGTATGGGCCAACCTAAGGGCTCACCGACTGTTGGGCGGACGCCCAAATGGATCAACTTAAGGGCCTGCCGATCTCTTGGGTTTGATAGGCTTACGGCCCAATACGGTTGATTAACCTGGGCCTGTGTTAATTAGGGTTTTAGTATGGCTTGATGCCTACGTAACCCTAATTCCAAAACCTATAAAAGGCGCACAAGTAAGGTACGCCGCTAGAGAGACTTTGAATACACCTCAATACATTTTACTATTTGATATTTCCTCTCTCTAAAACAATACGACTTGAGCGTCGGAGTGGAGTGCCAGGAAACCCCTTCCTCCTCCCCTTCTAATGATTGTGTTGCGGTTCTCGTGTCGATCGCGTGGCGAACGTAGGTTATTGGCGGTGATATTTCTAGTACCGACCAATTTGTAATCTCTCAGTATGAGTTTTTTTCCGTATTTATAAAATGCTATCGTTGGACGAAAAAAAAGTGTGTTAATCAAGTTAATTGCTCCAACCAACTACGTAATTAAATTGGTGCAAGTGTATTTGACTCAATTAGGATGGCGAACATCAAACAAAAATAACATATATAAGAAAGACTTGGGACCTTTTGGCACAATGCTAAGAAAAACCATTAGACAAAATGCCCAGTTTTTGTATTTTTTATAAATTTTCAAATTGGGTTTCTTTTACCTGGATAGTAGTGGTAAAACCTCTTTTTCAATAAGTTATTTCAAGAATGCTATGGATCATAGCGAAGTTGACTCGGTTATTAACAATATTGTCACTAGTAAACTTATAATATATGTATGAAGGAATTATTTATCATAAATAGATATTTAGTTAGAAGGCTAAATCAACCAGGAGTAGAACTAAAAGAAAAATAGAGGGGACAAAAAATGGAATCATATTTGTTTTTTCTCTTTTTTTTTCCTTTTATTTTTTTTGTTTATTAAAGCATTGAAAGTTAATATTTATTTAGATTACTTTCTATTTTATCCAACTTTGAGTTAAATTAAACATACGTTTTAATTTTAAATTTTATTTATTAATATTATTTAATTTATTTATAATTTAAAATAAATATTATTTAATACATTTTATTGTTTGAAGTGTGACATTTTTAACAAAATTGTTTTATGTTCCGTAAAATTTAAAATATAATTTTGAATAATTAATAGATTATTTAAATTTCGAAAACTTTTTATTTTATTTATTGTTGACAAAATAAATATTTTTTTCAAAGTTTTTGCCCTGTATTCAATTTATTGCTCGGTAAGCACCAAGCAGGGGGCCGTCCTTGGGGCGGTGGCGCCACACAAGCCCTCACCCTGTGATTTGTGATTTTTTTTTCATGGTCTATAATATATAGTAAATATGTAAATGTCCAGTTCAGTCATTTTTCCTATTCTGCCACCCCAAATTTCAGTTTTATTTACCTTTTTCCTTGTTTTCCCACCCCAAATTTTAGTTATTTTTTTCCTTTTCTTCCACCCGAATTTTTCTTGTTCTACCACCCCAAATTTCAGTCTTTTTTCCTTTCTTCCACCCCAAATTTCAGTCTTTTTTCCTTTTTTCCTTGTTTTCCCACCCAAAATTGTAGTCTTTTTTTTTTCTTTTTCTCCCACCCTGAATTTCAGTCTTTTTTCCTTGTTTTCCCACCCGAAATTTTAGTTTTTTTCCCTCTTCTCCCACCTTTTTTTTCCTTTTATCAAATTAAAAACAGAGGCTCCATCTCCAAGAAAACCATTAACCAATATTGTAAAAATCTCAAGCAAATATCTTTTTTTTAAAGAATTATTTATCTTTTTTGTAAGAATTATTTATATTTTGTTGTTCTATTAATTTTTTTGTTCTGTGATCTACTGATAGTTTTTCCTTTAAATCTGTGATGAATTTTTAAAATGATATTGAAGTATCTCTTTTGTAATATTATTTTCATTAAATCAGAAACATTGAAATTGAAATATAATATTTTATTATTTTATTTTTGTTTAATGAATTATTTTTTATAAGATTGAATAATTAGTCAGTTTAATTATTTCTATACGTGTCATTTTCAGTAATGACCAAGGACAGATATATGCTGTGCTGTCTAATTAATTTAATAATTTTTTTTTTTTGTATCAAGTGACTAAGATTCAATAGAGCAAAAAAAAAAAAAAAAAAAAAAAAACAAAGTAAACTCTTGGCCTGCAGGATGCAAGAGAAAGGACTCAGATTGAAGTTTATTTATTTAAAAGATAGCATTCTTGAATTAGTCCCATTGCATTGACAATTTGACATAACATGCATGTAATATTATTTATTGTTTCAATAAGGATCACCAAAGGATAGATGCTCTCTACATGGATAAAGATTCCATTGAGCGAAAAAAAAAAATGACAGATGTTTCAATCCATTCCCAAATAGACCACTATCTTGTAAATTTCATGTGGATCGCTTATCATTTGTGAAAGTATTAATCAGGGTTCAAATATCTTTCAATTTATTTGAAATTTATCTCATCCCCTCCAATCATCGCTTCCCAACTTATTAAAAAAATTCCATTACCAGATATAAGGGATTAATTAGCTGTTCCACTTGCACAATCGACATCACCTACTTATAAACAAATACAATCATGATAGACAATCACACCTCACAATATCTATAAATTTCACTAGATTAAGCACCTCTATTCATTCAACTCCCCAAATAAAAAACAACTTAATATAGGAAAAAGGAAAAATAATTGATCAATATGTCTACCATTAGAATGGCTATGGCGATTCCTAACAAGCAACCTAATAATCATTTCATCTTTGATAGAAAATTACCTTCCAAACTGTGCTTTAATGGAGCTGCCATTGGCATGAGGCTTTGCTCATTGCAATGCAAGGCTGAGAGTAGTTGTGATCAGACTACGAGGAGATCTGGAGACTACAATCCTGCCATTTGGGATTTCGATTTTGTTAAATCGTTGAGCAAGAAATATAAGGTATCGTCATTTTTTCATATGCTATATTAGCCCAATTCCTTCTTTTTCTTTTCTTTTAATTGCTGAAAGGATACTATATTTTTGCGTTAATGGTCACTTCTACTCATTTTTTACTTTGCAAAACACTTTTCTACCCACTTTTAACTTATAACGTGATAACGTGAGATATATATCTATCCACGGTACAAATATATAACATAGAACTAAATAACCTGACAAATTTAACCTATCACTTTACACATTATCACTATATAATTTATAACGTCAAAAACAATTGTTCATCTTCTTGCTTATAAAAGCTATCATGTTATACATTATCACTATATAATATCATGTTATGATAAAATAAGTTACTATCATATTATAAGTTAATGTCTCGTTATGATAATATTCACGATATAATATCACGTTATGAAGAAATAAATTACCATCATGTTATAAGTTAATGTCACGTTATAAGTTTATAACGCGCATAAAGTGTCAATTATTTGTTGGATTTTAAACTTGATTTTGGTCCAATTAATATTGGGCTTGAAAATATATATTTGAGTTAAAAGATAAAATAAGATCCAAGCCCAAATGGCCCAAGTTCTAGAATTTGTCTAGAAGTGTCTTGGAAAAATATCTTAGATATTATTTGTAGAAAAGTTTGTAGAATGTTCTAGGAAAATAGATATTTTAGAGGATGATTCTAGTGGATGAATTATAGCCATTAGATTAAATAAATCCTAGTCATTGGTTAGGAAGTTGTACTAGTATAAATAGGGGTGTCTTGTTCATTTTGTAACAAGCCAAATTTGAGAAGAATCAATACAAGCAAATATTTCTCCACCAAAAACTCTTACATTTCTTATCGTAAATAACCTCCTCCTCCTACAAAGAGAAAATAATCCCTCTTCCAACTTCCAATTTCTAAATAACCCCTTTTCTTCTAAACTTGAGTTAACCCTCCTCCAACAAAGTGGTATCAGAGCCACAAGATCACTTGTGGTTTACATAAAAATATGGCAAACGGTGTGGCTTCCTTTCAAGTCCCTATGCTCAACACGTGTAGTCCCTAACTCAAAAGGTTAATTTGAAAGAGTCAAGAAAGAGAGACAAGAAAGCTCTCTATCTCATCTATCAAACTTTGGATGATGATGGTTTCAAAAGATCTCAAGTGCAACTACCGCCATGATGCATGGGGGAAGCTTCAAATTTCTCACAAAGGAGCCGAACAAGTAAAAAAGGTACGTCTCCAAACATTAAGAGGTGAATTTGAAGCTTTACATATAAAAGAATCTGAATCTATTTCCGACTATTTTTCAAGAGTTTTGGTGATTTCTAATCAAATGAAAAGAAATGGTGAAACAAAAATTTGGAGAGATGACTGTTGATCAATTATTGGGGTTATTACAAGCATATAAAGAAAAACATAAAAAGAAGCAAGATATTGTAGAACAACTTTTAAAAATGTAAGTGAAGGATAAAGAAGAAAGTATGAGCAATGAACGAGGTCAACATGGAAGAGGTCGTTTCCAGGGCGACGCCCTGGCCGTGGACGTGCACGAGGAGGTTTCAATAATAATGAAGATAGAAGAGAATACCCAACCAAAGGACGCGGAGGAGCAATCCAAGAACAAGGTACGAAAAATCACAAACTAAGTGTTATAATTGTCAAAAATTTGGACATTATGGTTTCGAGTGTAGACCTCCCAAAAACAAGGTTGAAGAAAAGGCCCACTATGTAGAAAATAAAACCAAAGAAAATGTCAATTTGTTACTAGCATACAAAGGTGGTGATGGAAGACAAGACAATACTTGGTACCTCGATACTGGTGCAAGCAACCATATGTGTGGAAAAAGAAGCATGTTTGTGGAGCTTGATGAATCGATGAATGACAATGTTTCTTTTGGAGATGAGTCTAAAGTCCCGGTCAAAGAAAAAGGTAATATTCTAATCCACTTGAAGAATGGAAGTCATCAATTTATTTCTAATGTCTATTACGTTCCAAATATGAAAAGTAATATCTTGAGTTTGGGACAACTCTTAGAGAAAGGCTATGACATTCATATGAAAGATCGTAGTCTTTCTATAAGAGATTATAGAAATAATTTAATCACTAAAGTGCCAATGTCTAGAAATAGAATGTTCTTATTAAATATTCGAATGATGTAGCAAAATGTCTCAAAGCTTGCTACAAAGATATATCTTGGCTTTGACATCTACGATTCGGGCCCTTAAATTTTGGTGGATTAGAATTACTATCAAAGAAATAGATGGTAAGAGGATTACCTTCCATCAATCATCCCGATCAACTATGCGAAGGATGTCTATTGGGAAAACAATTCGAAAGAGTTTTTCCAAAGGAATCAAGCTCGAGATCACAAAAGCCCCCGGAGCTCATACACACGATGTTTGTGGACCAATCAAGCCAAGCTCTCTCGGTAAAAATAATTATTTCCTCCTCTTTATTGATGATTTCTCTAGAAAACCTGGGTATATTTTTTGAAACAGGATGTCCGAAGTGTTCAAAGCATTCAAGAAGTTCAAAGCTATGGTGGAAAATGAAAGTGGATGCAAAATCAAGGCAATGCGATCGGATCATGGAGGAGAATTCACATCTAAGGAGTTCCAAGAATTTTACGAAGCAAATGGAATCCCAAGCGTCCCTTGACAAATCCCAAGATCCCCCAAAAAATGGCGTAGCCGAGAGAAAGAATAGAACAATTCTTGAAATGGCAAGGTGCATGCTCAAAAGCAAAAGGTCACCAAAGGAGTTCTAGTCAAGAAGCGATGGCGTGTGCGGTGTACCTATCAAATCGTTCACCAACCGAGAAGTGTGGGGAAAACACCACAAGAAGCTTGGAGTGGAAGAAAACTAGGTATCTCTCATTTAAAAGTATTTGGAAGCAAAGCATATGCACATGTACCTGATGAGAAAAGAAGTAAGCTTGATGACAAAAGCGAGGCATTCATCTTCATCGGGTATGACTCAAATTCTAAAGGTTATAAGTTACATGATCCAATTACTAAGAAGCTTGTGATAAGTCGTGATGTAGAGTTTGATGAAGAATCGAGATTGGTTTTTGGTTCCCAAAACAACTTCAATTTCTTTCCGTATTTTGAAAAAAATGTGTTGAGACCGACCGAGCCAACCATAGAAGTTCAGAAGAGCCAACTACTCCATCCACTTCACAATCAATAGTTGAAGGAGACTCGCCACCGTCATTTCTAAATGAAAGAGGCATAACACGTGCAAGGAGTCTAGAAGATCTTTATGAGAACACTGAGAGAATAGATGATATCACTTTATTCTGTCTATTTGCAGATTGTGAACCAATGACTTTTCAAGAAGCAGTCCAAAATAAAAGATGGAGAGATGCTATGGATGAAGAGATACAAGCAATCATGAAGAACGACACGTGGGAGCTGACCTCACTTCCAAAAGGACATAAAGCTATTGATGTCAAGTGGGTGTACAAAGCAATGAAGAATGCTAAAGGAGAAATTGAAAGATATAAAGCAAGGCTAGTCGCAAAAGGCTATAGTCAAAGAGCTGGAATCGATTATGACGAGGTGTTTGCTCCAATCGCTCGCTTGGAAATAATAAGGCTTATCATTTCTTTAGCAAACAAAACAGATGGAAGATTCACCGAGATGGACGTAAAGTCGAGTTTTCTTAAATGGAGTTCTCGAGGAGGAAGTCTACATTGAATGTACCAAAGGGCTATGTGGTGAAGAAAGAAGAAGATAAAGTCTTGAAGTCAAGAAGGCTCTATACGGAGTAAAGCAAGCACCACGGGATTGGAATAGCGGGATCGATAAATATTTGCAAGAGAATGGGTTCACTAAATGCCCGCACAAACATGCACTTTATGTCAAGGCGCCAAAAGATGATGTTTTGATCATCCTGTTATATGCGGATGACTTGATTTTCACAGAAATAATCCGGACATGTTTGAAGAGTTCAAGAAAGCAATGACCGAGAATTTGAGATGGGCGATATCGGGCTTATGGCATATTACCTCGGCGTTGAAGTTAAACAACGGAAGATGAGATTTTCATCTCGCAAGAAGGCTACGAAGAAGATTCTCAAGAAGTTCAAGATGGATAATCGCAGCCTATTAACACACCAAAATGGAGTGCGGGATCAAGCTATCAAAGTATGACGAGAAAGAAAAAGTGGACCCGACATTGTACAAGAGTTTGGTTGGAAGTTTGCGGTATTTGACGTGCACAAGACCGGACATTCTCTTTGCCACCGGCCTAATAAGTCACTACATGGAAAGTCCAACCACTTTGCTCATATGAAGGTCGCTAAAAAGGATTCTTCGCTATCTCAAAGGTACGATCAATTACGGCTTATTTTATTCAACAACTAATGATTATAAACTTATTGGCTATAGTGATAGCGATTGGTCCGAGATGTAGATGATCGAAAAAGTACTATTGGCTTTGTGTTCTTCATGGGAGATACCGCATTCACTTGGATGTCAAAGAAACAGCCGATAGTCACTCTCTCCACCTGTGAAGCTGAGTACGTAGCTGCGACGCGACATCTTGTGTTTGCCATGCAGTTTGGCTGAGAAATTTGTTGAAGGAATTGGGAATGACACAAGAAGAGCCAACTAAGATTCGTGGTCGACAACAAGTCGGCTATGGCATTGGCAAAGAATCCGGTGTTTCATGATCGAAGAAAGCACATTGACACTCGCTACCACTACATAAGAGAATGCATATCAAGAAATGACGTACAAGTGGAATATGTGAAGTCTCAAGATCAAATTGCGGACATCTTCACCAAACCACTCAAGCATGAAGACTTCATACAACTTAGAAGTTTTCTCGGAATGACAAATCAAGTTTAAGGGGGTGTTGGATTTTAAACTTGATTTTGGTCCAATTAATATTGGGCTTGAAAATATATATTTGAGTTAAAAGATAAAATAAGATCCAAGCCCAAATGGCCCAAGTTTTAGAATTTGTCTAGAAGTGTCTTGGAAAAATATCTTAGATATTATTTGTAGAAAAGTTTGTAGAATGTTCTAGGAAAGTAGATATTTTAGAGGATGATTCTAGTGGATGAATTATAGTCATTAGATTAAATAAATCCTAGCCATTGGTTAGGAAGTTGTACTAGTATAAATAGGGTGTCTTGATCATTTTGTAACAAGCCAAATTTGAGAAGAATCAATACAAACAAATATTTCTCCACCAAAAACTCTCTTACATTTCTTATCATAAATAACTTCCTCCTCCTACAAAGAGAAAATAATCCCTCTTCCAACTTCCAATTTCTAAATAACCCCTTTTCTTCTAAACTTGAGATAAACCCTCCTCCAACATTATTATAACGTGACACATAAAAAGAAAAAAAAATAAAAGGAGGAAAAGGAAGTAGAAGACAAAATGAGGTTGAAGGGTATATTTTTGGTAAGTACCGCTAAAAATGGAGGTTTTTCTAAACTAGTGGGTACGTAAAAAAGAGGTTTTGCTATCCGTGATGGGTACTTTAAAATATTTTCCCTACTTTTTTCTTTTTACGGGTAAATAAGACGGTTTTTTATAAAAGTGAGTAGAAAAGTGGTTTAACTATCCGAAAATGCTAAAAAAAAAAAAAAAAAAAAAGAAAAACCACCCTTACATTTTTGCAACTGGTAGGAAGAGAAATACTCGAAAAGGGCTTGTGAGCTTATTTGTCAACTGAATACGATGTTGGATCATGAAGAAATGGATGATGTTCAACAATTGGAGTTTATTGATGACTTGCAAAGGCTGGGTATATCTTATAAGTTTGAGGATAGAATCAACAGAATCTTAAATCGTATATACGATAAGGACTATTTCAAGAATTATCAAAGGGATAATTTGTACTCAACAGCTCTTCGATTCAGACTCCTCAGACAACATGGTTTAAGCGTCTCTCAAGGTGCTAAAGATTATTATATATACGTCTTTGCATTAATTTTCTAGCCTGAAGCAAAATCTGAATTTTTTTATATATTAATTAATTTGCAGATGTATTTGATATTTTCATGAATGAAATGGGTGAATTCAAGCCAAGCCTTGGGGATGACACCAAAGGATTATTAGAACTTTATGAGGCTTCATTCCTGTTGACACAAGGTGAAAAGACCTTGGATCTAGCAAGAGAATTTGCCACCAATCTACTCAAGAAAAAAGTTAATATTGGAATTGAAGATGAGCATTTTTCATTATTGGTGAATAGTACTCTGGAGATCCCACTCCATTGGAGGATCCCTAGGCTACATGCAATATGGTGCATAGATGCATATGGGATGAGACAAGACATGAATCCAATTGTGCTTGTGCTTGCAAAATTGGACTTCAACATTGTTCAAGCATCACAACTTGAAGAAGTAAAACATATCCTAAGGTTGTTACTTCACTAATTTTTTTTAATAAGTTGGGAGTAGTGGTTGGAGGGGAGGGATAATTTTTTAAGGAAATTGAAAGATATATATAGTTCGAACACTGGTTAATACCCTTACAAATATTGAGCAATACCACTGAAATTCTGACTTGGTGGTATTGTTACTTCACTAATTTAAATGTGCCATATATAGATAAAGGTGAAATTGCAAATATGGTCCTCTAACTATAGGGCGGTTGCAAAAAAATTCCGTTAAAATCGCATTTTGCAGAAAAGTCCTATAACAATAGAAAACTCTCTATTTTGGTCCTGTGCAAAATGCACGGGTTGTAAAAGTCCTCCTGTAACTATATGGAAATCACAATTTGATACTAATTTCTCTGAATTTCAATCATGCGAGTGGCACATATAGTAACCAATGTCTGGTGAAATTAGGACCAAAAAGTGATATTTTTCTATAGTTACAGGACTATTTTGCAAATCGTGCATTTTGCAGGACCAAAATTGAGATGTTTATATAGTTACAAGATTTTTTTGCAAAACGTGATTTTTACAGGACTTTTTTACTATTATACCACCATATAGTTACAAAACTAATTCTGCATTTTTAACTATAGTCTATAGATTAATATTGAAGATCTTAACCACTGATCAATATTGATTTGTCTTCATACGCATTGGTGGAAACAAACACGTCTGCTGAAAACTGTCATTTGCGAGGGATATGGTGGTGGACTACATCTTGCCCATTTCGAGCTATTCGAGCCTCAATATGAATATACAAGAATTATGATCACTAAGGTTAATGCCTTTATAACATTAATTGATGATATATTTGATGTCTATGGTACCTTAGAAGAACTACGACTCTTCAATAATGTTATTCAAAGGTTAGATCCTATTTCACATCTTTATCCAAAACTTTAGTTAATTATATAATCTTTTTGAACTATGTATTTCGCTTTTCTTTTCTTTTGTATTTTCAGATGGGATATTGAAGCGATGGACAAACTCCCAAACTATATGCAAATATGTTTTCTTGCACTCAACAACTTTGTCAATGAGATTGCATATGATGTTCTCAAAGAACAAGACTTTCTCATCATTCCATATTTACGAAAATCAGTAACAATTCTTTCTTAATTACTCCGGAACTAATTAATGTTTCATTTCAGAAAATCAACAAGCTTGATTAATTTCATGAGGTATATATTATATACAAATTAGGTATATCTTTAATTAATTTTCAAAATAAATTGTTGCAAAGGGGCGATTTTGTGTAGAACATATTTAATAGAGGCAGAGTGGTACTCCGGGGGTTATACACCAACACTAGAAGAATATATGAGCAATGCATGGATATCTATATCAGCTCATGTAATCCTAACCCATGCTTTCTTTTCTATGACAAATCCAATACGTAAGGAGGTTGTTCAATCCTTGTATAAATATCACGATATCGCTCGATATGCGGCTATTATTTTGCGTTTTGCAAATGACCTTGGAACATCTCATGTTCGTACATATTATATGCTTATCATAATTATAACCAACTATAGAATCTTGTTATGAAAATTAAGTTTTTGAATTTTCAATTGAATTAGGAGGAGTTGAGAAGAGGTGATGTACCAAAATCAATTCAAAGTTACATGAATAAAAGTGGTGCTAGCGAGAGAAGAAGCGACAATATATAAGGTTTCGATGTACGAGACGTGGAAAAAGATGAATGAAGAACGATTTGCGGATTCTCCATTTCAACCAGATTTTGTGAGATTTGCATTTTATATTGGGAGAATGGCACGAATTGGTACAAGCATGAAAATGGGCGTGGAATTCAAAGATGCTCATACGAAGGATTACATTATAAGATTCCTATTTGAGCCAATTCCGTAGAGCTAGCACAAGGTTTTTGATCTATTTCGAATATTAATTATTCTAATAGGCCAAAGTGTATTGATGGCATCATCCATTGTATTTATTGTGCACTTATTGGGTTTGACCAGATAAGTAACAATGATTATTTGGACAAATTTGCATAAATTCACAAAATTTCTCATCTCCATTTGTGGTGTGGGGTAAATAGACGATGTTACTCAAGCGGGTACAATCCAACTCACTAATTACGATTATGATATGCGTCCCATTTTGATCTTTTTTTTTAATTCACATTGATACGTCCAAATGAGACCGGTCGATCCTAAAAATTACTAATTGGTCGATCCTAAAATTACTCCGCTCCTTCGGATTCATACTCCTACGAACTCCTTCGTTGACCGCACAAAAAGGGGGCCGGGGTTGCTCCGCGTACCCTCTCCGTCGCTCAAGTCGAACTCTATCGAATTGAAAGAGAATAATTAAATAATTCATGTGTAGAGGTAATGTAGAAGAGAAGATGATATAATACTCTTTTTATATAAGATTCTCCCTAATAGAGCCCTAATAGAGTACATATTCGTATTTGGGCTCATTTCTAATATTGAGGCCCAAATTTATTGATCCAATTCAATACGGCCAATTTAGGCCGTGACGTAGACACATGTCATAATTGCGAGGAAATTAGATTGACCCATTTGGATAGCATCTTGTTGCACCTATCGTGTTTATTTTGTAATCACACTTGATTTTCATTCTCTGAAAGTGTGTCCGAAAATGGTCGGATTAGGTTGTAATTGTGTTTGTTAATGAATCGGATTAATTAAGACCTGTAATAAAGTCGAATTGTAAAAAAAAAAAATTAAGAATAACTAATGGTTGGATTAGATAGTTGATTTCTAAATGAGGATATCTATTAAGAATGGTTGGATATCCCTCACGAGAGAGAACTACAGACACTTCCGTAATAAGAAACAAATGATTTAATTAATTAACTCTTAATGTTAATGCACGTTATCTAGGTGCATGTTTCATTAAAATACAGCAGCAAGATTTAAATCCCACGTCTTCAGAAGTACAAGAAACATTTTATTAGCTGAAACAATTTTGAAACAACAGCATCAAAAAACCTGCAGAAAAACATGTGAGCATATATAAAAGTTCGAAAAAAAGTGAGAGCATAAAAAGGTCTTTTTTCATAAATTATAGGGCAAATATATCTGATGTGGAAATTACCACTATAGCCTCGCCTAGGTCGGGTTGACCATTTTGACCTCGCCTCGCGAAATTACCAAAATATCCCTAGGATCCGCGGCTTTTTTATATGGATCCCGACCCGACCCGAAGCACCGAGTCGGTTCGCCCGCGAGCCACGCACCGTCGATCGGGTGCCACGTGTACGGTGATCCGCCTCACCCGGTGAACAGTACTATAAATACGGCACGGAAATCAAGGTAAAAGGTAACTTGTCATTATTCTAAATTACCTCGCTCTTTAGCTTTCTAAGTACCTCAACTACCTGATTCTGACTTAAGCATCGGAGGGCCTTAGCTGAGAGTCATCCCGGCTAGCCTAATGTGCGTTCTGCTTCGTGCCCTCGAACAAAAGTACCTCGCCTAGCTTTCCTCGGGGACCCTTAGCCGTCACTTCGTGGAACACACTTCACCTCGCTCGGGGTCCCTGTGTCGGAGTACATCTGATTTACTTTCCTAAATCAGTTGGCGCCGTCTGTGGGAAAGAGGTCTAGCTAAAGATGGAGGAGACACCAGGGAAGCTATTGGAAACACCTAAGCATGCGTCCAAGACACCTCAGGGGGTCGTGGAGGACCCTCCTGAAACATCACCACCCGCCCGCTTCACTTTGTGGGACCATCTTTCGTTCGGGAGGAGGAGCAGATGATTCACATGAAGGCTAGTGACTTTGAGAAAATCTTTGAGAAAATGTTGGAGGATAGGGAAAGAAAGGGCAAGAAGGCTATGGAGGCCCCTCCCCAGTCCCCCAGGGAAGGGGAAATGTGGAAAAACGAAACGAAATCTTTGGTTGATTTGGAAGAGGTGGCTAGTCAAGCCGTCGAAGCCACCAACGAGGAGACCGAGGA
The DNA here is from genome assembly GCA_016081115.2 of Rehmannia glutinosa. Taxonomy (NCBI): domain Eukaryota; kingdom Viridiplantae; phylum Streptophyta; class Magnoliopsida; order Lamiales; family Orobanchaceae; genus Rehmannia; species Rehmannia glutinosa. The sequence goes on from CM071936.1 coordinate 104,182,282, forward strand.
GGTCATGGGCGAACCACCAATAAGCCTCGGGACCTACACGAATCGAGTGAACAAATCGAGCATGTTACTCGGCAATTTGGATGATTTGAGGCGAGAGGAGTCAGTAACATCCGCTTTGTAGAAAAGGGGATCTCCATTTTCTCCGAGATCCTAGCCGAGGTGGTCACGCCGAACTTCAAGCTTCCCGATCTCCCGAAATGTGATGGGAATAGGGACCTCAGAACATCTCACCGCGACCACGTGATGCAATTGTATGGGCGGTCGGATGCCATGAAAGCTAGAATATTCATCACAACGCTGATCGGAAAGGCGAGAATGGTTCATGGGATTACCTAGTGGAACTGTGGTTTCTTACGAACAAACCGGGCTTGAAAGTTCTTAAACCATTCGCAAGCCAAAAGCGAGCTCGGAGGTCGGCCTCGCATTTATTCACTATAAGGCGGGGGCGAAAGAGTCGCTCGGGGAATTCATAAATCGGTTCAATGATGAAGCATTGGAGGTACAAGATATGCGAATCGACATGATGACTAATATCCTTATCCTTGGATTGCAAAAAGGACCATTAGCATCGGCCTTTCGCTCGCGAACCGCCCGTCGATAAGGAGCAAGCGATTAATGGAAGTAACCCGAGAAATACATACGGGAGGAAGAAGAGATGAATGCCCTTAAAGACCAGGAGTGGTCCCAAGTGGCTCGGCTCCACGCAAGGGGAGGATCTTAGAGAGAGCTTCGGTTTACGGCCGAGAGAGGCCTGACCGAGGTCCGGATCAAGATCGCCCCGACAACGAGGCACAATAGATATACTCTACTGAACGCGCCCCCACGAAGTCACGCTGCGATGGCCATAGAGCGAATCGATATGCTAAGGTGGCCAAAAAGATGAAGACGACCTCGGTCGAAGAAACATGGACAAATATTGTCTCTTCCACAAGGACCATGGCCACGATACCAAGATCGCATTCAATTGCAAGACGAGATTGAAAGACTCATCCAAAGAAGGTTACTTACAAAATTTTGTTTTAAAAGAAGAGCGAGGTGGAGGACCTAACCGGACCCTAGCGAAGATCACCGGCTCGCAAATCGCGGCCGGTCGAGAGGTCGCCATGAGGCGGACATAGCGAACGCCCGAGGGAACGCTCTGCACTCCAGGCAAAATCAAGAAGAAGATAACTTGCCTCGTAGGGGAGTTATACATATGATAGCAGAGGTCCTAGTGGAGGTGATTCACGAGTGGGAGAAGGAAGCATGCACGTAACCTCACCCATGATTCTAAGAGGAAATCAAGGTCATGAGCGTCCAAGACTCTAGCGCTATTACGTTCGATGGTCGTGACCTCGTGGGGGTCGAGGCAGCCAAAAACCCGATGGTAATCACGATGGATATCGCCAACTTCTCCGTACAAAAGGTATTGGTGGACAATGGGAGCTTGGCGGATATATTATTTATGCATGTGTTGAGGAAAATGGAACTAGACGTAATCGCTTATGTCCCGTTGACACTCTGATGGGGGTTTGGGGAAGCGAAGTGGTTCCCCAGGAACCATTGATCTCCCCACCTCGCTAGGCGGCGCCGTGCCTTGGAAGACAATCTTGATCAAGTACACTGGTAGTAGACGCCCCATTTGCTTATAATGTGATCTTGGGCGACCCGGATCAAATCAATTCCAAGCTATGGTGTCCACTTATCATTTGAAAATGAAGTTCCCTACAACATGAGGGATAGGCGAAGTACGAGGCGATCAGAAGACGGCTAGAGAATGCTATAACGTTTCCCTAAAAAAGAAGAAGGAAGGGAGAGAAGTGAGAACTATAAAGCAAATAACACGCGAAGAAGAAGCTGGGCTGGGTAAAAAAGAAAAGAAGAAGGTTAAAAAAGCTAGAACAATGGCGGAGTATAGAGTTGAGCCAACGGAGCAGTACAAAGTGATTGAGCTCGAGCCGGGCGACCGGATAAGTTCACTAAGATAGGTCGCAAATGGACTCAAGCTAGAAGTGTTGATGATTCAATTTCTTAGGGAGAATGTGGACATTTTTGCTTGGAAACCTTCTGATTTCCAAGGCATAGACCCCGAGGTGATGGTTCACCGACTTAATGTGGATCCGTTAGCGAGGCCAGTGAAGCAGAAAAAGCGAAGCTTTGGAAGCGAAAGAAACAAAATTATAGAAAACGAGGTGAACAAATTATTGGAAGCGGGATATGTTGTGGAAATTCAATTCATCGAGTGGTTATCGAATGTAGTTGTAGTGCCCAAGGCTAACAACAAATGGAGGATGTGCACAGACTTCACGGATCCGAATAAGGCATACCCTGGGATCCCTACCCCCTACCTCGCATCGACCTCTTAGTGGACTCTACGGCGGATGTGCCTTGCTTATCATGATGGATGCTTACCAAGGATATCACCAAATTTTTATGGCGGAGGAAGACAGGGGATAAGACTTCGTTTGTGACGGAGAAACGAAGTTTATTGTTATATGGTAATATTGTTTGGGCTAAAGAACGCGGGAGCTACTTATCGTGAGGTTAGTCAACCTCATGTTTAGGGAGAAAATTGGCAAATCAATGGAAGTGTATGTTGATGATATGTTGGTAAAAAGTGTGGTGGAGGAGGATCACCTCGAGCATTTGAGGGAGGCTTTCAAAATAATGCGAGCCTATGGTATGAAATTAAATCCGGCGAAGTGCACCTTCGGAGTGCGAGGTGGAAAATTTTTGGGCTTCATGGTGCATGAGAGGGGGATCGAAGCGAACCCGGAGAAGATAAAAGCTATAATGGAAATGAGTTCACCTAGAACGGTCAATGAAGTGCAGCAGCTCACAGGGAAGATCGCCTCGTTGAACAGGTTCATTTCGAGGTCAGCTGATCGCAACCTTCCTTTTTTTCAACACTTTGAGAAATATGAAGAATTTTCCATGGACGGAGGAATGTGAGAAGGCGTTCGAAGATTTGAAAAGATACCTTATGTCTCCACCTTTACTATCCAAACCTAAAAATGAGAGGCTCAATTTTTATACCTAGTCGTTTGAAGCGAGCCGTGAGCTCGGTGTTGGTGCGAGACGAAGAGGAGTTCATCGCCCGATTTACTACGTGAATGACAATATCATAGGAAGTAGATGGTTTAAGACATACCTCGTTTTCTTCTTCGATGCCCATAAAACAATATTCAACTTCTTCATAATTGGAAGTTGTAAGAGGCTTGTTCCTTAGATTTGAACTTGTATCCCTTTGAGAAGTAGATGCTTTTGTTTGACTCCTTTGATTTGCAAATACTCCATAGATGGCTTCTAATTTTTGCCATACTTCATGTGTCGATCGAATTCCTACAAAATGTTCATATTCCAAATTAGTAAATGAATAATACAAGATATTTAGAGCCTTACCGTTTAAGGAGATGATTCTCTTCTCTTCATTATTGAGCTCTTTGAAGCCTTTAGAGGTGTGTGGTGTATCTTTCATCGGAATGGATTCTCCATTTATGACGGTGTTCCAAATATCAAACCCGCAACCTTGTAAATAGCATTTCATTCTTTCTTTCCAAAATATAAAGTTTTTGGAATCAAACCGAGGTGGCTTGGTGGTGGAGGTGCCGGAAAGATGAGCTTCGTTCGTAGCCGACGATCGTTTCTCTTCACTCGCGATGTGAAACGAGCTTGCCAAAGAGTTTGGCTCTGATACCACTTGTAAGTCCAAGCGGCTACGATAATCTAGAGGGGGGGTGAATATATTATCTCCATCTTTTCGATTTCGCCCTCTTTTTCGATCCAAAAGCTCAAACACAATAATAAAGGTGCGGAATGTGAATAACACACGTCGATTTATAGAGCTTCACCCCACCTAGGGACTACGTGCTCTACCACCCCAGTATATCCGGGATGGGTTTCGAAAAGAGAAAAAGATTTTATTAATAATTACCAAAATTATTACAACAAAATCTTACACCAACACCTTGAAGAGCACCACACTCTTCTTCAACACCACCTTTGAGATTACCACAATCTCACTTGAAGATTACCACAATCTCCAAACGGCACCTTGTGAAGATTACCACAATCTTCACCCTTGAAGAGCACCACACTCTTCAACACCTCAATAAGAAGATCACCACAATCTTCTTGCACCTATCACCTAGATCATCCAAGTGTGCTCTTACCACAAGAACACTCACAAGGATATCTTGTGTTTGAATGATAACCAAAAATCAAGATTACAACTCAATAATGAATATTACAATTTGAGTGCAAAGTGTAATCAAGAATAGCCTAGACCTCAAGGATGTGAAAGTGAAAAGCTAGGCAAAATTACAACAAGAATAATAACAATGAAGAACAAATGTTTGCTTGAAGTGTATCTTGTTGTGTTGTATCTCAATTGTTGTCTTGGTTGCTCCAAAACTTCCTCTATTTATAGGAGATGATTGATCAAGCATAAGCTCCTCTTGTGGATTGAAAATCTACAAAAAATACAATTAAAATCAAGAATATAGCTGTTAGAAATCAATCCCACATTTTAAGGAAATATGTCTCATGTCAAACGGTCATATTTTTTCTTTCAAAGACAGTATGCGACCGCGCACAAATAAGAGATTTGAAAATAACACGCACAAAAACAACAACAGGCGACCGGTCTAAGTGAACCTCAACCGGCGACCTCATCAACAACCGGTCCCCCTCAAGCAAAATGCAAGGTCCAAGTTTCTGTAAGAGAACCAAACTTCGTGCATCGGTCGACAGTGGTGTCGACCGGCGACCCCCGGCGGCCGTCGACCTATCCATTTTCACTTCAGGCCATTTTCTCAAGCTTTCAAACGTACTCTTCGTATAGGTTGCCTTATACGGCGACGGTTGGCCTTAAAATAAAAGTGTTGTCCGATATTTTATCGAAATTTTACTCAAAGAAATACTCCAAAAATAGTAAAAACATTCTAGATCGATCGGGAGTATTAGGACAACATTTTGAGACAAGTTTAATTGTAAAAACCGATGACACAAAAATCATTAAAAGTGTTGTCCAATTTTTATCAAAAATAACCTTAGAATAAATACTCCTAAAATATAAAAACCATTTTATATCATTTTGGAGTATTTGGACAACAATTAAAAATATTGTTTTGTGTAAAAACAAAATCATCAAAATTAAGATAAAAACATGTATCAAACAGAAATTGAAGTTCAAAAAGAGGAGGTGACATGGCTCGCATGTGGATGGGTCGGCGGTGGCTCTCTGGAGGCGAGCCGGATCTTGTTGCGAGGCCTAACTCATTCGAGGTAGAAGTGGCACTTCGCCTCGAATTCGAGGTGACAAACAATGAGGCCGAGTCGAAGCTCTGTTGGCGGGATTAAAAATGGCGCAGAGTGCAATGTTAACAAGTTGATAGCTTACACGACTCCCAATTGGTGGCAATGCAAATTGAGGTTCGTTTGAAGCGAAGATCGATCCATGGCTAGCTATTTGGAGAAAGCGAAGCGGTTGATGGAAAAGTTTGAATTTTTTTCAGCTACAATAGATCCCAAGAGATGAAAATGAGCGAGCCGATGCCTAGCTCGCCGCAAGTGATGTAAGTGGTAATAACTCGAGGAAGGTGATCGTGTTGGTAGCGACGCCGACCGCTAGTGGAGCAATTGACACCCCAATCGATTGGATGGAAGACTTGAAAAATTTCCTAGAAAATGGAGCGTTACCGTTGGATCCGATAAAAGCTAGAAGGGTCCAAGTTAGAGCGTCCCGGTTCCTAATGATAGACAATGAGTGTATAAAAGATCGGTAGGAGGACCGTTGCTAAAGTGCCTCGGACCGGAGAAGCGATGTATGTAATGAGGAGATTCATGAGGGCAACTGTGGTAATCACTGGGAGGAAGGCACTTGCCTGAAGGTGATCCGGCAAGGTTACATTTGGCCGACTTTAGCAAAGGATACAATGGAGTTTGTTAAAAATGTGCGAAGTGTCGATTCACGCGAACCTAACTCACCAACCAAATGACCTAGTTGGAAACGATCCCCATTGCTTGTCCTTTTGATCAATGAGGAATCGACATCTTGGGTCCCATCCCATGGCTAGAGCTCGAAGAAATTTATCATTGTGGCGGTGGAGTACTTTTCTAAGTGGATTGAGGCCGAGGCAAAGGGTCAAGATATCGAAACCGAAGTCATGATTTTTTATGGAAAAATATCGCATGTAGGTATGGGGCGCCTTAATCTTAATATCGAGATAATGACACTCAATTTCAAGGAAGGAAGGTTAGGGAGTGGTGTGAAGAATATAAAGTCAAGCAAAATTTTACAAATGTGGGAAACCCTCAAGCAAATGGACAGACCGAGGTCGCAAATAGAATTATTCTACAACACCTAAAAACGAGGCTAGAGGAAGCGAAGTCGTATTCGGTGGACGAGTTACACAGGAGTCCTTTGGGCATATCAAACTACCCCACGGACTTGACAGGGAGACGCCTTTCGTTTAGTGTGCGGGTCGAAATGATCGTGCGGTGGAAATTAGAGAAACTTCGCTGGGTCGCTCGATGCGAGCCCGAGAACAATAGTGAAGCTAGAGAGCTCGAGCTCGAGCTCATTGAAGAAAAGCGAGATAAAGCGTTTATTCGAACCAAGCGGCTAAGGGAAGGATGAAAAATGCCTACAATAAAAGGGTTCGGAGCGAAGCTTTCAAGTAGGGGATCTAGTGCTCAAAAAGGTGGAAGTGTCCAAACATGTGGGGAAGCGGAGGCAAATCGGGAAGGACCTTTTAAGGTAATTGAAGTCTTTGAAGAGGGGAACATACGTAGACTAGAAAACATGCAAGGAAAGGAGCTCCCGAGGCCTTGGAACATTCATAACTTAAGGAGGTTCTATACTTAAAATCTATTTCATGTATTTAGCTTAATCTTGGAAGCATTGAAGGCTTATGTTAAAAGCTCTCATCAATGAAAGAAAATGGAATTTCACTTGCAACATTTACCTTTTCGCACAAATCGCTTAGTATTTCGGGGTCGTAAAGCGAACCACTCAAGTTAAGCCCCCTTAAAACGCTAGCGGCCCAAGACGATCCCACGACGGATCTAGGCCATAAGCTCCCTTTTAGACGGCAAAGCCCCCAATGGTCCCAACAAAGGGACCTGAGGCTCGCATAAGTTAAGCCCCCTAAAAGGCTAGCAGCCCAAGACGATCCCACGAAGGATCTAGGCCATAAGCTCCCTTTTAGGTCAAAAAGCCCACAATGGTCCCAACAAAGGGACCTAGGCTCGCAAGTTAAGCCCCCTAAAAGGCTAGCAGGCCCAAGACGATCCCACGACGGATCTAGGCCATAAGCTCCCTTTTAGGGGTCGGCAAAGCCCACAATGGTCCCAACAAAGGGACCTGGGCTCGCAAGTTAAGCCCCCTAAAAGGCTGGCAGCCCAAGACGATCCCACGAAGGATCTAGGCCATAAGCTCCCTTTTAGGCTGGCAAAGCCCACAATGGTCCCAACAAAGGGACCTAGGCTCGCAAGTTAAGCCCCCTAAAAGGCTAGCGAGGCCCTAGACGATCCCACGAGGTCTAGACCATAAGCGACCTTTTGGGGGCAAAGTAAGGGACTTAGGCTCGCCCGAGACCTAGCTTCGCGAAGAAGCCTAGGACCGAAGGGATGCAAAAAAAAAAAAAAAGTGGAGCGAAGTAAAGTGCATACAACATATAAAAACGAAGTGTAGTACATCGAAATGACACACGGAGGTAATGTAAAAGCAATATCCCAAAAGCGAGGTAAGCTCAAAGAGGCTTCACAACCCCCCCGGTGAGCTCATCAACCTCCTCCACCTCGTCGATGACTTCCACATCACGCGAGCCGCCAACTTCACCTTCGCCTTCGCCGACGCCTCCATCTTTGGCTCGTCCTTCTCAAAGGGGTCAAGCTTTTCGGGTCGAAATCGGCCTTGAAAGCTCCCTTCTTAATTCCCTGTTCACGGCACCGTTCGAAGCCATCGAAAAGGTACACCACGGCTCGTTCGGCTATGAGCTTCTCGCAGAGGAGGACTGGAGAAAAGATTGGACTCCGGCGAGGAGAGACGAGGCTAGCGAGGACTTATGCTCTTGAGAGAGAGGTATTCCTCGAGACCTTGTTTCGACCTCTGTCAAAAGAATCGCCACCTCCTTGGCATGGTGCACCTCGCGAGTTTTGAGCTCGCTTTGAGACGAAGCAAGCCGGGCTTTCGGTCGGCTACTTCCTTGAGGAGTTCGGCTTGAGCCTCCTCGACGGCTTTTGCTTTATCCGCCTCGCGATTCGAGCCTCGCGTGGACCTCGCTCAATCGATTGATGTACACCTCATTCGATGCTTCCAATCGGCACGCAAGCGCCATTTGGTGCAACAGGCGGAGAGTCGTAATAAAAAAAAAAAAAACGAAGTGAGGTACAGAGAAGCGGGATAAAAGCGAAGCAACGAGTTGGATAATTTAAAGGAATTCACATACCGACATGACTTCGTGGCTGCAAACTCTTCGAGGCGCGTGAAATCCGTGGTCATCAAGGCAAACCGGACGACAGGAGGGTAGTGTAATTATACAATTCAAGAATCCTCCCAAGCCTTGTTTCGAGGACCGAGCTCCGCGAGCTAATGTTCCAATTAGGAATGGTACGAGGCATGGCAAGCTCGCGAACTCGAGGCCTAAGGTCCGGGAGTCTTCTCGCGAGCCGCGAGTCGTTGGGCTGGAGATGAGACTCGCTCCCGGTTTAGCCACATCATCATTTGGTCGACCGTAGGAGATTGGCATCGAGTTCGATCTCGTTGTGAGCTAGCATTCCGAGGAGGCACCCATGGGGTCAAAGCGAGCTCCTGGCCTTACGAATTTTTGCCCTTTTGGGGCGGAACCTTCGGCCCGCTTTTCCCTTATCCTCCTTGACTTTTTACCCGAGGCCTTGGCGGATTTTTTTCGGAGGCACCTCGGGGCCGGGTCGACGGCTAGGGTCACAAGGGGGGCCAAAGCTACGACCACCCCCGAGGGTAAATCCGACGCAGCCAGACCTCTTGCCGAGCTCGCTTGCGAGCTAACGAGGCTTCCTTGTTATTGGCGAGGCCTTGTCAAGAACGGCAAATCGGACCGACATATCTCGCATGAGTAAAACAAAAGGCATTAATATAAGTAGGATGGGCGAACTGAAAAATAAAAGAGAAACATATTACCAAGGGTTAGAGTTTCATGGCGAGGAGCGGGGCTAAGGCCGACGAGGATAGAACCTCTTCGGTGATGAGGTCGCAAGCCTCATACCACCATGGGTCGGCATAGGAATGAAGTTGGCACCCCAAGAAACAGGAGGCAAGCCTCGGAGGCGAGGCCGCTCGCCTCAATCCGAAGGTAGGTCCTCAAAGATTTTCAATAGGGGCTCGAATGAATACGAACCTATCTTTCCAAGGCCACACCGAGGAAGGAACCCGATGCAAAAATTTTCGGTTAGTGCGAGGTGAAATGTAAAAGAATCCGGAGTTAGTAGTGGTAGTAGAAGAATGGATGGTGTATAGCTCGCGAGAGTGAGAAAGGGAGGCGGCCACACCGAAATGTTTCATTAAAATGATAAAGCCTACGATGTGATGATAGAAATTTGGGACGAGTTGAGCGGGCAAACATCGAGCCCTCTTAAAATGTCAGCAACGGGCGAGCCAAAGGAAATCGAGACCCGCCCGAAGCTAGCGAGGTGAAATGCTAAGCAGCGAGGTGGAGGCTTGTCTATCCTATCACTAGTAGTTGGAATGATGATTTGGTACGAAGCCGGGATATGGAAGTTTTTCCTAATGATGCCGACATCGTGAACGGAGACCCGGGACCTAAGTAAAGCCCGGGGCGACGTGTTCCAGTCATCCGAGGGGGTGGCCTCGAGGGATACCCTATCGGGAGAAGGGGGAATATGGGTCGCCCCGCTGGTAGAAGTAGAAGAGCTCGAGGACGAGCTGGAGTCAGACGACCCCGAGTTCGAGGACGAACCTGAGTTCGACTTCGAACTAGAGGGTCGTGTGGACGGAGGAGGGGTCGCCATAAATAATAAGAAAATTTAAAGTGGAGAGAAAAAGAGAACCTACCTCTAAGTCAAGCGAAGTGGAGGAGCACGAAGTCAAGATCCTAGGTCGTGGACGAGCTGAGCAGCGAGGTGATCTGGGGTAGGAAATGTGAAAAGTGAAGGTTTGAAAAACCATCTTATATATAGAGAGAGAAAGGCGGGAAAATCGACGGTCTCGATCAAAAGGTTGTTCGAATTCAACGGCTTAGATCGAAGGGTCTTTTCGATTCAACGGCTTGGGCTCCTTGCCGCTTCGAATTCGAGGAAAAAGTCACTTCGATAATAAATTACTAAAGTAACTGGGGGAGTAAATGATGTGGAAATTACTAGTATAGCCTCGCCTAGGTCGGGTTGACCATTTTGACCTCGCCTCGCGAAATTACCAAAATCCCCCAGATCCGCGGCTTTTTATATGGGTCCCGACCCGATCCAAGCACCGGGTCGGTTCGCCGCGAGCCACGCACCGTGATCGGGTGCCACGTGTATGGTGATCCGCCTCACCCGGTGAATGCGATTATAAATACGGCACGGAAATTAAGGTAAAAGGTAACTTGTCATTATTCTAAATTACCTCGCTCTTTAGCTTTCTAAGTACCTCAACTACCCGATTCGACTTAAGGATCGAGGGCCTTAGTAGGGAGCCATCCCGGCTAGCCTAACGTGCGTCGCTTCGGTACCCTCGAACAAAAGTACGTCGCCTAGCTTTCTAGGGGATCCTTAGCCAGGTCACTTCGTGGAACACACTTCACCTCGCCGGGGGTCCCTAGGTCAAGTACATCCGATTTACTTTCCTAAATCAATATCCTTATCCCTTAACGAATTGTGATTCCTAGATATGTTAGAATATGATGAAGATGTAGTTGACAACTATTAGAGAAAGAGAAATTTCATTATTTGTTGTCTTTCAAATGGCAAATACATGGGGGATATTTATAGGTTTAAGGTTTTTTTTTTATCCATTTTCCTATTTCACTTTTTATTCCACCTTCCAAATGAATGATACACATATATGTACATGAATAATCAACCATATACGACGATTATCTTTAATGATATGTGTCATTCATCAAACATGTGGAATATGAAATGAAATAGGAAAAATGGAATATAAAATATGGTCCCATATTTATACATATATAAAAGACTCTTCAAAACTGACCTAATTAATGATGTAACCCAATTAATCCATCCATCTACATGCACCATATCAAATCTAGTACATTGACCAATCAAATGCATGCATTATTCTAACTCGATACATGAATTAAAAGTAACTCACATTTAAGAGTAGGTCTCTTGTCTAACGGATCTAGTTCGTTAGACGGAGCCCCACCAACTAACCCAAATATGATCCAACAATTGACCCGATCTACCCGTACCCTAGCCCTCAAATCAAATCTTCAATCTGCAGCAGTACCACGTCACCTTCTCCATTGTCTCACACATTATTTCCTTTCATTTACAATTTAATGGCCTCTGACAACAACCACAAATATTTCTCATCAAGAAATCAACAGCAGCAATTAGTCTCCACTATGATTAAGCAATGCTTCATTTTTGACTCATTTCTCTCTCCTTCCCACCCAACTCTCTCTTTCCTTCCAAAAGTTTTCGGGCCCGAACCAACTCGAAACAGAGCCCAACCCTCTTCGATGATGTTCGTCGAGCAGGCCCGCGAGCCCATACCCGCTTCTGAAGCCCACAAGAAACTCCACGAAAGGGTTTTTGTTGTTCTGTCACAAGAAACTCCACGGCGTTGTATCGAGTGTCGATGGACGTGCACCAGAGGGTGTTGGCAGCGAGAAGTCGATTCTTTGCGGAGAAACTTCGGATAAGCGGGACCCACTCGATCGAGAAAGTCTCTGTTTTATATTTAAAAGGCACAACTTTGAAGAAAAGTATTACACATTGCATTCTAATGTATTGGATGTATTAGAAAAATGTATTATACTCTTCTTAGTAATTTTCTGTTTTATTATTAAATGGCATAACTCAGTAGAAAAGTATTACATGTGAGGCCCCGAAATTTAACAACGTGAGATACGGTGTTATGTAGTGATTATTTATTCGGCTATGTATCACAAACCTATTATTAATGAAACGCGACTCTACTTTTATTTATTTCTTCCAACGTCAATTACGCATTTCGCATTTTTGGAGCTTAGCAATTTTATATTCTCCTCTAGTATTAATGCTTGATCGAATGACTACGACTTTAGAAATATTAGACCCTCGAAAATTTAGGAGTACATTTCGATCCTTATCCAAATATTTCATCTTATTCTATAATTCATCCCAACCAACTTCCAATTTATTTTTCGATTACACATTTCTTATTTCACATCTTTATTTTAAATTTCTAAATATTTAATTATGGATATATATACATTTTATTTTTTTCCCCTCAATTTTATAAAGAAAAAAAAAACAAATATTTTTTTCTTTTTTTTTCCCTAATTTTCGAAATTACCACTTTAAATGGGGAAAATAACTCAATTTTTCTTCTATCACTATTTTATCATTTTGTATCTCCCAACTAAATTATTATTGGACAAAAAAATAAATAAAATTTTGATAATTTCATTTCTAATTTATTTTATGTCTTCCAAGCCTACAACTAAAAATCTTCCTACAAATCCCACTAACCCCTTAGTCAAACAAATGAATATTAAATTTTCCTCTAAAACCTAGCTTTTGGCTTCATGTCCCTAATAAAGAAAGCTAGTTATTTTTTTTACCCTAAACCCCTAATTATTCCCATTAACTATCATTAATCTCCCAAGCAAAAAATCTTCTCCCTTCTCTCTAAACATTCTCCTACTTCTCTCTACAAATTTCTTCATATCTTCAAACATTCTTCATATCTTCAAACAATCTTCATATCTTCAAACACACATTCTTCAAATCTTCAAACAATCTTCATATCTTCAAAACACACATTCTTCAAATCTTCAAACAATCTTCATATCTTCAAAATGCACATTCTTCAAATCTTCAAACAATCTTCATATCTTCAAAACACACATTCTTCATATCTTCAAACAATCTTCATATCTTCAAACATTTCTTCATATCTTCAAACACACCTCCTTCGTATCTACAAACATTTCTTCATGTCTTCAAACACACCTCCCTCATATCTTCAAACAATTCTTCATATCTTCAAACACACTTTCTTCATATCTTCAAGAATAATTTCTTCATATCCTCAAACACTTTATTCTTTCTTCAAACACTTAACAAAAACACAAGAACTTTTCTTACTTTTTATTTTCAAACTATCACTACTACAATGTAAGGAATTTTCTTCTTCAATCCATTTTGATATTTCTAGCTCATCCTCTTCACTTCTTAACCTAAGTTTGATTTTTGGTTTGAGGTACACTTAGAAGACAACTTGAAGATAATAGAGACTTGGAACCATCTTGACTAGACCTCAAGAAATGGGATTTTTAGTACATTTTCTTCTTCTCTTCTATTTTCCAAAATTTTGATAATCCATTTTCATTTTTGGACTTTTAGGGGCTGACCTTAAGAGTTGTTTTAAGAGTGAGCAAAGAGACCCATTTTGACACCTCTACTAGTCTCATTTCATCTACTACACAAGGTAAGTGTAGTTTTACCAATATTCTTCACCTCTTTCTTTTTTCCTTAAATTTTTAACCTCATTTTTCTAACTCCTATATTTTTTTGATATTCCTTGACTTAGGGGCTGACCTAAGTCACTTCTTCATCAAGAGTGATTTAGTACATTTTTCACCAACAAATCAATCTTTAACGTGGGTGGAAAAATGCTTTCAAACTTCTAGGGATTTTTGTTAAATGCATGTAGTGTTTTGATCATGAGCACTTGAGATATGTATATTTTATGTATTGCATGTTAATTTTATGTATCAAGTTATGAAATTTCTCAATGTTGCTCAAAAATGCTATTTATTGAAATTTAGGTGCATGCATGTACAATTTAATGTTCTATTTGATGAATTCTTGTATGAAATGAACATGCATGTGTATGATCCTTGAAATCCATGTTTTGTATGACTTATAACCTGGACAAGTCGAGCATAATTGATTAAATTTTAATCTTTGGACTTAAAATGCAAAAATAGAAAGTTGGTGGACTTAATTGCAAGAAAATAAAATTAAACTTAAGGGACCCCTCTGTAATTTTCGATTTTTGGGACTGAACTCAGGTTCAAAAATTATGTTTTGACATTTTAATAAAGTTTTAAGAGTTATTAGATAAATAAAATCAACCCTTAAAAGCTCAAGGACTAGACTGTAAAATTTTAGAAGTTTAAGGGCTATTTTGCAATTTTCGAAACTGTATCAGACCCTAATTTTAAAAATTTGAAATTTCAACTCTCAAGGGACTGGAAATAACATATTTTAAGTGTATTCCAAAAATCCAAGTGTTTAGAGCTTGGAAAATAATTTTATAAAACTTGAGGGACCAAATTGCAAAAGATTAAATTGGAGGACCAAAATGAAATTTTCAGGATTTATGCAGTCCATGCACCTGGAAATAATAATTTAAGTATAACATAATGATATTTTGGACCCAATGTTCAAATTTCATAACAATCGGACCCCTAAAAGTCTTAAAGGCAATTATTTCAAAATGGGATAAAAATGAGATTTTCAAAAGCTAAGGGGCCTATACTTATTTATTTTTAAAAATGTTTTTGTCCCAATATCCCACTGACCTTAGTGACATTTTCCAACTGGAATCACATTAAAAGCCCTTCCGTGTTGTGAGTTCCAATTATTTTAAACTTAGGGACCGAAATGATAATTTTAACAAATTTGTGGCTAATGTGAGAATTTTATAAAAACTCGACATCAAAACTTTAAAAACCTGAATCTCTGAACAATTTAGAGATTTTAGGAACTTACCTCATAATTTTTCAAGGTCGGGACATTTATTTATTCAATTTTTAACCCCAAAAGAATTGGTTTTTTTACAAAATGGGGCAAATTGTAAATTTTCTTTTTACAAGAACCTAACTCGAATTATTTTTATTTTAAAGAAACAGCCCTAGACCCTCTGACTTTAATTATTGATTAAAATATTTTATTTTCTCGAAAATCCCTGAATTATCGGATCGTCTTGACCGATTAATACGCGATCGTGGGCGACTTCATCGTCTTGCGATTTCGAATCTATAACGGACCTATGTTCCACCTAATCTCTCAAGATATCGAAGATTGCTTATCCTCCCGATAATCATCTTTATCCAAATAACTCCACCAACGACATAATTGCCTTGCGCAAATTTTCGAAAACTTTCCTAAAATGCTTCCCTGAATCAATAATACTCATTGCTGGTTGACTACCCGAGCGTGTACTTACATTCTGTCGAGTCAACTTGTGCGTCGAGCTCCGACAAAGAATGGATACGTCGGGGATGGAACCGCAGGCGGCTTCTATTCCACTCTTCTGGCCCCATCGTCCCTAATCCCGCAAACCCAGGGGCGAAGTTTGTCCAAGGGAAGCGGTCGTAGATCTTGAGGTATAATCATGATTATGATGAATCGAGCCTTGCAAGCTCCAATGTGGATTTTGTCTTTGCCTATGGAGCGATAAGGTGACAGCCCTTGACCATCTTGAATGGGGAGTTACAAGGAAGAACGAAGGAATCATTGTCCGATCCACACGATTTCGGAGTTAAACGGACCCGATTGGTTGGCGCTACAAACCGTAAATGGACGCTACTTGTATTGCATTGGTTGGCGCTACAAATTCGTATACAACCGCTACTTGTATTGCATTGGTTGGCGCTACAAATCAGACGCAACCTTTACTCGTTTGCATAGGATTGGCATTACATTGATGCAATCCTACTTGTCTTCTCAAATCATAGTCTTGTGTGACCACGAATTATTTCTTAAATGGTATAAGTATATTACTTTATAAATATTTATCACGACGCTTGTGGGCTATGTGTGAAGACATGCATCATACCTCACGCATTTTCATACAATTGTTTTCTCGCATTAACTATATACATCCCCACACTCTCACACGATCACCCCATCCACTGAGATTTCTGTCTCATCCCTTCCTTTTTTCTAACCTTTAGATGAGGAGTACGTTGAAGACGTCGAACCTACCACGGACTGAATCCCGTGCTCCGCTTCGTACTAGTTCCTATAATCATTGATGTCGGCGACATTTTCTTTTGCTTTTGTTATTGTTGAACTCCTTCGTTCGTTTTGTTTGACCGTAAGTTTAAATTCGGATATTTTGATGGATTGTATTCGGATATTGTCGGACCTTGAGATGTAATTTGTACTTGTGTGTATTTTATTCCGCTTCATTAGACTCTATTTCACTTGGAGTTTTGTATCATTGGTTTAGACTGTTGAATTATTTCTATTTAAGTGATTGATCGTCATCGCGTCGCGTTGGGCGTGACATTACATATTGCATTCCAATGTATTAGAAGTATCAAATAAATGTATTAGATTTTACAACTCCGTAGAAAGTCTCTGCTTTATATTTAAAAGGCACAACTTTGAAGAAAAGTATTTCACATTGCATTCTAATGTATTGGATGTATATGAAAAATGTATTACACTTTCTGACTTCTTAGTAATTATAGTTTTATTATTAAATGACATAACTTTGTAGAAAAGTATTACACATTGCATTCCAATGTATTAGGTGTATCAAATAAATGTATTAGACTTTATATCTTCATAGAAAGTCTCTGTTTTATAATTAAAAGGGACAACTTTGTAGAAATGTATTACACGTTGCATTATAATGTATTAGATGCATTAAAAACATGTAATAGATTTTACAACTTCGTAGTAATTCTCTGTTTTATAATTAAAAATGACAACTTCGTGGTAAAACATGTTTTGGACTAATACATTTCAGTGTAAGAACTAATACAATTGAGAGTAACAACTAATACAAAATACAAAAAAGCTACCAACATAAAAACAGGGCTAACAACTTAACGCTGCATAAAAAAAATACTCGCTGAAACTGAAAGGCCACGTAAAAATAATAAAACTGCCACTTCAAAATTACAAAAATACCACTAGCGACGGAATTACCAAAATGACACCGAGTCTTGGGTCAGATCCGTCTAACAGGCCAGAATTGTTAGATGATCTGACAGGAGTTTCTGTGCAGATTTAATAAGATGTGCCCATGCTTTATGAAAAGTCATGATCTGCTGTAAATTTGAAATTATCGATATCAATATCCCCCCCTTAATTTGGAATTTCCTTCTTTACTCCAAGTTTTGCTCTCAATCTTCGAAAATCTTCATGCTTCAAAGGCTTTAAAAATATCATTGTTGTAAAAATCGACCTGGTGGCGCCCTGCGCTAGGCGCCCAGACCGATCCAATTAATTTGCCCAAATCGATCAAAAAAATTATTTTAGCCGAAATCGCTGGCGCTGCTTAGCGTCAGACGACACACCAAATCGAGCAAGGCGCTCTCTTAGCGGCCAAAAAATTGGTCTAGGAAGGCGCCTGGCGGTCTAGGCGAGAAAAATCGGCCAAAAATGGGTAAAAATAAAAAAATAAAAAAAATAGTGTTGTTCTGGCGGCGCCGCCTGCGCCTAAGCGTTGGTCTACCACCTAGCAATTTCTGCAACCATGGAAAATATCTACTTGATATTGAGTCTTCACATATTTGGGCTCCCTTTTGTTTTGTTTTGTTTTTATTTTGTTACTTCTAAAGGTAAAAGAGGTAAATATATAATTCCAATCGTCTAATTAACACTATTTAAAATGATGGGGGTAAAGTATTACCTCGTGAAGTTTAAGGGGTTGTTTGGTACCTTAGGCCAAGTTCATGGGGGGCAAAGTATATTTGCCCATGACAAAAATCCATCAACCATACATTTCAAGGCAATCAAGTTCGTTATCTAAAAGGAACAATCAACGTTGATCCGATATATTGAATTTCTAATGATTATAAACTTTTTGGATATAATGATAGTAGTTGGGTGAGATACAGTCGAAAACTACAACTAGCTTCATTTTTCATAGGAGATACTACTTTCACTTGGAAATCGAATAAACAACCAATAGTCATTCTTTCAACATCGTGTGTTAGTCATGCAATATGGCTAAACTTGTTAAAAGAATTACGCATGTCACAATAAAAACCAACAAAGATCTATGTTGATAACAATCCAGCAATAGCTTTGGCCAAGAATCCAGTATTTTATAATCGAAGCAAGCATATTGATACTCAATACCACTACATAAGAGAATGCATTGCGAGAGAATAAGTTCAAGTGAAGTATATAAAATCACAGGATCAAATAGTTGATATCTTTATCAAGCCATTAAAGTATGAAGACTTTGAAAGATTGAGAAGTTTACTCGGGATAATAAAATAAATTTAAAGGGGAGTGTTGAATTATAAACTTATTTTATTTTATTTTAAATTTAATAGGTGTTAGATAAATATTTTTATCGTAATTTTGATGATTTTATTTAACCGAGGTTTTGACCAAAACAATGTCCCCATATGTTGTCCAAATACTCATAATCGATTTAAAATAATTTTACTAATTATTTAGAGTATTTCTTGAAGTTTATATTTGACAAAATTGCACAACACTTCCGTTTTGTGGTCAACCGGTCATCCTAGAGGGAAACCCGTGCCTGAAAGATTCATTTACGTAACATAAAATAGACGAAAAAAAATTTGGGGAGGTCGACCCGTGCTCAAGTATAAAAACAAAAAACAAACTTCTCTATAATGAAAAAAGAGTGAGTTAGGCTGGTCCAATAGGGCGACCGGTCAAACCCCTCGACAGTTGAGCACCCTTGACCGGACCAACATGCAATTTTTGTAGTTATAATTCAAAATCTTTATTAGAGGTCAACCGGTCGACCTAATGTTTTACATCAAACTATATATTGTGTAGCAGACAACTTTTCATGATTTTAAGAGATTGATTTCTAACAGTTATAATCTTCATTTGATTTGCATTTTTTTAGCTTTCAATCTCCAAGGAGGAGCCTATGTCTGGAAATCAAATCCAAGACCTCTCACATAAATAGATGAAGGATTGAAGCAACAAAATATAACAACACAACCAATACAAACACAAGCAAATTTTGTTCTTCACTTTCACATTCTTATTGTGTTTAGCCTAAGTTTTTCACTTGCACATTTTTTAGTACTAGGTTTTATTCTTGATTACACTCGCACTTCAAAATTGTATATTTCTATCGAGTTGTAATCTTGAATTTATTTCAATCATCCAAAACAAGACATCCATGTTAATGTTCTTGTGGTAAGAGCACACTTGGGTGATTTTAGGTGTTGAAGAGTGTTGTACTCTTCATAGGTGTTAGAAGATTGTGGTAATCTTCATAAAGTGGTGTTGTAAGAAGAGTATGGTACTCTTCAAGGTGAAGGTGTAATAGCTTTGGTATCTATTAATAAAATTTCTTTTTCTTTTTTGAAATCCACTTTGGATATACCGGGGTGGTAGAAGATTAGGCCCTAGGTGGGTTGAACTTCTCTAAATCAAAGCGTGTTGTTCATAATTCCCTGCACTTACATTCTTGCGATCATTTCTGCTTTAAAAAAAAGGGTTGTTGGGAAATTATTTTTAGATTTTGATGAATGCCATGTAAAACTTAGAATAGAAAGTTGGCACCCCATTTTTAGTTGTAAATTGCATTGTAATAAATAGGGCTGGTCGAGCTGAGTTGAGTCAGCTATGCCTGAACATGCAAGAAGTCAACTGGAGACATGAAGGAAGACTCCACTGTGAGGCAGCTGAGTGTGGCAAAGAAGAGAAAGACAGAACTCGATCAAGGCGGCCGATGACGATGCGGTGAGTGAAGTATCAATCAAGTCAACTCAAGATAGCCAAGTCTCAAGTTGAAGTGACGAGAAGAGTCATCCATGATTGGAAGGCGACTCAAGTCACCAGGGAAGTCAAGGAAATGCGGTCAAGTCGAGATAATCGAAAGAGATCCGTTGCACGAAGTCATGAGAATTACTTAAACAAGTAATACTTCCATCTTTTGCCTTTCTTAAAGTGCTCGATCCCAGTGTGCAAAAGGAATGAACCAATGGGAAGCTCTCGCACTGTGTCGAACTCGAAAAGTCAAGAATCATTCATACGAGGAAATGTCAATTCCAAGAATCGCAACAAGACAAGCCAACGACCACAATTGTCCTTTGAAAATTAGCATATCTCTTCAACGGCGATTTTCAAAAGAACACTATAAAAGGTGATGAATTTATTTGAGAAAAGGTTACCTTTTGTTACCTGGAACTTTCAAGCTATCATTAAAATCAGAATCAAATATTCTCAAATCATTCAAGTTTACTCCTCAAGCCTACATTACGAAGGAAATCAATCCAACACTCACCTATGAAGGAAAGACGACTTCAATCGGTTGAAGAGGAAACATTTGAAGAATCAAGGGGTCTACATTCCACGGAGGATTGTAGAAAGGTTCAAGGTCGAACCAGTCTCAAGTTTTGGAGGGCTTCGTGATCAAATCCAAGAAGCTTGAGTAAGTGGGTTGTAGTAGCAAAGGCGGCGCCTGTGAAGAAGTCATACGAGAAGCCACCGTTTGTGTGACCAAGCATCTCCGGTGAGTCCTAAAGGATCAAGTCACCAGTGTGATCAAGACTTGCACTGGATCGTTAACCACTTTGTATATTGATCAATACTTAGTGCATTCCTCCGGGAGTTGGAGAAGAGAGAATAGAAGAATTACCCCATCTTCGAACCTCTATAAAAATTTATTGTGTTATTTACATTTCAAAGACTTTAATTTACTCGCATATTATTTCAATATCTACTGATGAATTTGCTATCCACTTGATAATCAACAAAGTGCTAAAACCAAGTATTAAAACAAACTTAAACAAAATTCAAGGGTGTTAAGTCTTCCACTGAAAACATATCACAGTCGAGTTAAGACTTTAGTCAAAATAGCTGAGTTATTCTATCAACAGCTCTGTCGAGTCTGTTGAGTGACTAACTTTGCTAATTAACTAACTTAGTTGTCCATCAAGGACTCAGCTGTGAAGTATTAACTCTGACCGTTTTAAAAAGGACTAAATCGAAAAGTTGGTAAGATTTATTCAACCCCCTTTCTAAACCTTACATTCACACCCCTTGGGACCTCAAGAGGCGAAAATAAAAAAAAAATTGGCATAATTTGTTCACCCCCTCTAAATTATCATAACCACTTGGACTAACAAGTGGTATCGAGCCAAACTCTTTTTGGAAAACTCGCTCTTCAATGCGAGTAAAAAGGAAAGATCTATGGCTACGAGTGAAGACCTCACCACCGGTGCCTCCACCAACAAGCCACCACTATTCGATGCCAACAATTATACTTTTTGGAAAGACTACATGGAGTGCTTTTCACAAAGTACGGGTTCGATATATGAAATGCGGTTATTTAAGGGATTTAAAACCACCAAGAAAAATTGGAGGATGGCACATCGGTTCTTAAGACCTTGAGGAATTTGACGATAATGACAAGAAGTTGTTTTTTTTAAAAGGTAAAACATTAAATATAATGCATTGTTCTCTTATCGCCACCGAGTATAATTGTATTAGAGATATCGGTAGAAAATCAAAAGATAAAATGGAGACAAAAATCTTATGTTCACTCGTGTTACTCATGTAATAGAAATCATGCATCCAACTTCCCTACAAAAAGAATATTAGAGAGGAAAAAGAAAATGGTTGCGCTAAAGAAAATATTATTTTTTTATTGCGGGGGAACCCTAAAGAAAAAATTTGAATCCAAACACGTATGTGTTTGGAAATTTTTTCCTTTCAGAAATACAGGATGTGATTGAATACCAAAATTTTATATTTTTGTTACGGTAGAAAATATTTTTACCGCAAAATGTGATTATCTACCAAAAATTTGAAAAGTACTATTCAATCTCTCTTACGTTTTGTCTCATCAATCACATCTATATACTTTTCCAAAAAGAACAAATTATTATTACATATTTTTTTCTACAAATTTTCTTGTTCACTCACTTATTTTTAATTATCAATTATTATTTTATTATTTATATATCATTATATCCTATCAACTTTCACCATTATATTTTCATCATTTATCCAGTCACATTCTCAAAATTCGTTTTTCTTATTTCAATATATTGGGAACACTATTCTCTAGTAGAAAAAAATTTCAAAATGAAAGAATCCAATTATCACCACGCTATTCATTCACTTTCAATTTTTCTCTCACCAATACATGCATCTACTCATTTTTTCAAATAAAATCACAAATCATTATTATACATATTGCTTTAACTTTGTTATATATTGATGCGTGTCAAATATACATGCATTTTAGTGCTTATTTTGATATATAATTGATGTATTTGCACGCATATTTGGTGTATTTTACTTGGTTTTTGTTTGTTGAATGTGATCTGCGTATTCTTGTGAATTTTGCGAAAAATGGAGCTATAATTGGACAAAAAGAGATATCACGTTCCAAATTATAGGTCAAGAGCCAAGGTACAAGCAAAAATATGAAGGAAAGAAGCATGAACGGTCAAATAAAAGGGAATTTTCTTCAAAAACGTCCAAATGCGCTAACTGATTTCCAACACTGGCGAGGTTTAATATTTTGCCCATTACTTTTTCTATATCTCTTGTTTGTCTTTGAAACAATGTCAAAATATTGATTTCAATTTGTCTATGAATTATTTGGCTAATATTTCTGATCTTAGGGGCATAATCGAACTATGGATTCATGTTAAATATGATTAATTATTTTTTAATTAATCCATGCTTTCTATTTTATAAATTCGAGTGATTATTCTTAATTGCTTTTTATCCGATCAATAATTAGCATGTTATATTTGTTAGTGCGAAATTCGGAAGATGAGTTCTAACAAAGACAAAAATCGAATTCTCGGCTGAAACGGGTGTATCGAGTCGGAGACATACAATCGCTTTGTTGGGAGTTAATAATAGTTATATTGAGTCCGAAGACCTACAATTATTATTAATCTATTATTTATGCGCCGCCCGGAAGGGGAAAAATAAACTATTTTAGGAATTGAACTCATTGAATTGCATGACTTGGTTTTTTTAAAACTTTAATTGTATTTAATATTGAATAAACATGTTGAGACTATGTGTCTAAGGTTGCTCACTGTAGTTCTTTGAAAATACTTGTGGGGTTCGCAAATTTATTTTATTCTTTTTTATTTTTATTTTTACTTAACTTGATATCCGACGCTTCAATAAAATTGGAATAGCCTAAGTGTTTCACATATCGGTCCCGAGAATACGACCTTGCTTGTCATTATTCTATAAACTACATTGTACACTTGCAGTTGTATAATCCAAATATTTTTGGCGAAATATATATATTAGTGTAATATATTCATAATTTGTGACTATATCAAAAATAAACACTTTTACTTATAAAAGTATTATTTTAACTATATCATATTTATTATTCATCTTTTTTTGTATTGAATTCATAATATGTGACTATATTAATACTTTATTACAAAAAACAAATACTTTTACTCTTAAAAAATGATATTTTGTCTCAAAAATATATACTTTTACTCATAAAGGTGTTACTTTAACTTAACGATATATTTATTTTTCCTTCACCGTAAGGGAACCATAATTTGTGGCTATATTAAAAAATATGATACTTTATCTAAACAAATGATATTTTTCTCATAAGATTGTTACTTTAATCGAGAAAGAAAAATAGGAAAAAAAAAAAAGAAAAGACACGGTGGCTTTGACCCACGGACCTAGTCAACGGGGATCTGCATCAATAGGATATATCCCTTTTAAGGTTTTAGACCAGTAAACGGTCCTATACGAGTTTTTGCCCAAAAAAGACTTGGAACCTTTGGCCTCCTTCCGGAAAATCCATTAGACCACTTTGTTTTTGTATTTGCTATTTTGGGAAATTGCAAATTGGGACTATATTTATAGCGGTGTTATATTATTAGTTATGTAATGTTTGAAGTTGCAATTGAGTCATGGGACTATTTTGCCCCTCATAAAAAATAACAATTTTAATCCTGTAAATTTTAGAATTAATAATTTTAGTCTTATATTTTTTGTTGTAATTAAGAACTTCGGTTATATTAGACAAATAATCAATTTCGTCAAATTTGTACGTACTTTTTGTATTTTCATAATTATGAGATATAACATATAGAACTCATATCTCAAATTTTAACCCGGATTCATAATTCTAAAGCTATTCTAGTCTTATTAGACATTTTGTAGTGTAACTAATAAAGACTCACAAGTAAATAAAACAAAGGTTCAAATACAATTTTCTACTTGATCTTAGATATATTGGATATTTTGGCTACCAAGAATATTTAGGGATAAGTAAAATATTGAAATAGCCCTCAACAATAAATTTGCACCAACTTAAAATATATGGAATCGAGAATTGAATAAATACAAAACTTACAAGATTAAAATTGCAAAAATACAAAATATATAAGACTAAAATCGCAATTCAAAAGTTACAGAACTAGAAATGCAACCCCTTTATAGATGCAAAACTAATTTTGTATTCTTCCTATTTTCAATTTGTGTTTCTTTTACCTTTATAGTAAATTAATGTAAAACCACATTTTCTTTAATTTATTTCAAGAATGAAATGGATCATAGAAACTGTCACTAGTATATTTTAAATATTCGTGTTGACTTCGGGTTTTAGATGTTCCACGTATCAAACAAAAGAGAATGTTCTTATGGGTTAACAAACTACGTATAATTTGAAAAAAGAAAAGGAAATAGAACAAAAAAGTACAAATCGGATTTACATTTCTTTAGCCCGATGCAACAAATGTTTTCTTAAATGTTTTGAATACTAAGTTGGTGAAATGATGGTATTTATAGGGGAGGGATTTTCTTTTCTCTATCTAATATACTAAGTTAGATGATGGAAAGTGGCATTGTGATGCCACAACCAAGACTTAGATCATCGGTTTCGCGTCTGCTATGGATCATTGATTGTTTATTATATGTTGTGATTGGAATTAAGTAATCAAATATATATATATATATATATATAACTAACTGCACTAGTATTTTATTTTATTTTTCTAACTGCTATGAATTTTTGCAATTTGTACATGAGTAAGAGAAATACTCGAAAAGGAGTTCTGAGCTATTTTTCAAGTAAAGATGATGTTGGATGTATATGATCGTTTCAAGAACGAAACAGGTGATTTCAAGCCAAGCCTTGGGAATGATGCAAAGGATTGGTACAATTATATGAAGCTTCCTTCCTTTTGACACGAGGTGAAAAATACCTTGGAGAGAGCAAGAGAATTTGCCACCAATTTTCTGAAGAAACAACTTGAAGATGTGGGTAATATACTAATATTGGAAATATCGATGATGAGTATCTTTCATTAGGTCTACTTTTTAGTCATGATAGCCTTAAGGGTTAGGGTTAGGGTAGGGTCGAGCTGGGTCAATCTTTATTTTTTTAATAAGTTGGGAGTACTGGTTGAAAGGGAGGGGGTAAATTTCAAATAAACTAAAAGATATCGATTTGAACTCTGGTCAAGAAACAATCTTACAAAGAGTGAACGATACAACTTGAACTACACGCTAGTGGTACCGGGCCGATCCTTATTGATATCTCTAATATTTATTACTAAAAATATTTTTAAAGTTTGAATTACTTAAGTTATTAATTTATTTTTGTATTTTTATCAAGCAAAAAGAGTTTTATTAAGGAGCTAGCACAAGGGTGCCTCAACCCTTACACAATTAGGGCGTCAATTTGTGACACAACACAAATTTAACATGAATTAAGTAGATGCAGTACAACCCATTGCGGTTCATATCAAAATTGGATCGAACACGATTAAAATGGATAATAAATAGATCGAGTCGGTCGACTCGCATATCGACACGATTGACCTATGTAACATATACATGTGGAATTGAAGTGTGTTGTGTAATGATCATGTGTGTTGATGTTCTTCTTGGACCAACAAAGAAAATACTAAAATTATATGACTTGGAAATAAAAAGGAAACACTTGGAAATTATGGAAAGTGATTGATTCTGCCTTTTATATTGAATACTGAGTAGAACATGTCTGATCGGCTCCGTATGCTGAATTTAAATTTTACGAGCTATATAGTAGGATTTTCTCTCTTGTCCTTTTCCTATTAAATACCATTTATTTAGACTAATACAATTAGTAGGCTAATCTTTATTATATTAAGATAGTAGTGGGACACTTCTCTTTTCCCCAACAAGTGCATGGTAAGTATATGTCGCCATGTGTTGAGGGAGCTTGTTGATTTGTCACTTTGACTCATTAACGATTTGTGTCATGTTACGCCACTTTTGACTCTACTTAGTGGAAGAATAGTTGAGTGGAGCATTTACTAAAATTATTTTTAATATGGCAGAGCTCAGTCCATGTCATCAGGTCGGTTACTGACGTCGTCTTGGTTGGTCCGCATCACTCAAAGTGGCTTGCGTCATCATTACCTGAATGGCCACTTGAATGTATTTTCGCCCAGCTCCGCTCAAGCATCATCAAGGTGGAAACAACATGGCACATGTTCTTTAATTGTCCATTCAATGGATTGGTCTGGAGGGCTGCTCATATGAAAGAAATGGTTGATGAATGGGCCGGAGGCTTTGAATCATTAAGGATTTTGTGGCTAATTATCTCATTATGTGATGAGGAATGGAAAAAGGTTAAATATCTCATGGTGTTATGGAGTATGTGGAGGGAGAGGAGCAATGAACTTTGGGACAATGTTCATTCCACAACAAATGTCTTTTCTGTTATTGTTACTTCACTAAGCGATTGGTGTGTAAACTTTTATAGAATTTCGAGTTCTTGATTTTCATGAAATTTATCAATTCTCTATAATGCCCAAACATCTTAGAACTCATGATTTTCACAATTCCAGAAATTACATAGAATTAATATAGATACTTACCTTGATCCATAGCAATTCTTCTTGAACAAATGAACACTTAATATATAAATTATTCTCTTCCTCCTTGCCTTTTCTTTTCACTCTTCTTTATGGTGTAAAGATCACAATCTCTACACCTCTTTTTATATTCTGAATTTTATACGTTACATTCTTAAAAAGAGGGAGATATTTTATTAACCTTTATCCGTTATTGGTAGAGGAAGAGGGAGGTTTTCTTCTCCCATGTCTTAACTACAATTTAACACTTCTCTTAACCATCAAGGAGAAGCCTTTAATGTTAAAACATTAACATTTATTTCATATGGGCCATTAATAGGACTTAATTTTCTAACATTTCTCCCACTTGGCCCATATGATGACTTGAGGATTTAATAACAACTTTAAGTGTGCACATTATTAAATCTCACCATAATGTCAATTAGGCTTATCTTTAATTAAGATAAAATTGATTGGATCATGGCGGTCACACATCATTTATTTGACATGATTCCTTCCATGTATCACAAGATCAATCCAACTTAATATTATCCTTAATGAGGTGAATCGTTAGCCTCAGCTATACAGTCTTGAAGAAAGACTTATCATGTTATTACATCATAACAATACATGTATACAAGCGAAAAACACAACTATAAATGAGTTCGAGTGTCATAACATAAGGAGCAAATAATTGTTATGTATATATATACACATACACTACCATTACGCTAACAAGGACTTGTCTATAATACCCATTCTTTCGACATGACCAGGAAAATATCTTAGGTGGTAACCCTTTAGTTAACGGATCCGTTACCATTAGATTGGTGCTAATATGCTCAATAGACACTCTATGTTTCCGCACTTTTTCTTTAACAACTAAGTACTTTAATTCCATATGCTTAGCACCCTTAGAGTACTTGTCGTTCTTAGAGAATAAGATAGTTGCATAATTATCACAATAAATTATTAGCGGCCTGGCTATACTGTCAACAATTCCAAGTCCCGAAATAAAGTTCCGCAACCACAATCCATGAACAGTGGCCTCAAAACATGCCACAAATTCAGCTTCCATAGTAGATGCAGCAATGACAGACAACTTTCCACTCCTCCATGATATCGCTCCTCCAGCTAAAAGGAACAAATAACCGAATGTAGACTTTCTTGTGTCAACACACCCGGCATAATCTGAATCAGAATAACCTATTACTTCAAGGTGATTAGACCTCCTATACGTGAGCATGTGTTCTTTGGTGCCTTGTAAGTACCGAAGAACTTTCTTTGCAGCCTTCCAGTGGTCCATACCAGGATTACTTTGATATCGACCTAGCATTCCTCTGTTAAACGATGTCGAGCCGCGTAAAAGTTTGAGCATACATCAAACTCCCAACCACTGAAGCATAAGGAATTGAATTCATTTCTTTTCGTTCCAAATTATTCTTGGGACATTGCATTTGACTGAACTTGTCCCCTTTTTGTATTGGAACTATCCCCGCGGAACATTTTCCCATTCTAAATCTCTCTAAGATTTTATTGATATAGGATTTACGAGACAATCCCAATATTCCTTGTGATCCATCACGAAATATTTCTATTCCTATCACATAGGACGCCTCACCTAAATCTTTCATTTCAAAGTTTTTAGAGAGAAACTTCTTTACATCATGTAACAATCCAACACCATTAGGAGTAAGTAAAATATCATCAACATATAGGACTAATATTATAAACTTGCTCCCACTGACTTTCACGTAGATACACCGATCAACGGTGTTCTCTGTAAAACCATATGATGTAATGGTATCATTGAACTTAAGATACCATTGTCGGGAAGCCTGTTTCAGTCCATATATTGACTTTTTTAATTTACACACTAAATTTTCCTTTCTGTGGTTTTAAACCCTTCCGGTTGATCCATATACACTTTTTCTTCCAAATCAACATTCAGAAAATCGGTTTTCACATCCATTTGGTGAAGCTCTAAATCATAATGAGCCACCAAGGCCATAACAATTCTTAAAGAATCCTTCTTTGACACCAGAGAAAAGGTCTCTTTATAGTCAATGCCATCTTTTTGAGTATAACCTTTAGCAACGAGTCTAGCCTTGTATCTTTCAATGTTGCCATTTGAGTCACGTTTGGTTTTAAAGACCCATTTACAACCGACTCGTTTAGAACTTTCAAGCAACTCAACTAAGTCCCAGACTCTGTTGTCATACATTGATTTAAGCTCTTCTTTCATGGCATCAAACCACTTTTCAGAATTGTTACTATTCATCGCTTGTCTGAATGAGATCGGGTCCTCATCTATGCTTAAGTCACATTCATGCTCAAGAGTATACACCACATAGTCATCAGAAACAACAGACCTTTTCTGTCTTACAGACCGTCTTTAAGCTATTTCCTCTTGTGGTTCATTAACCTCTTGCTCAACTGTGATCGGTTCATCTATCATATTTTCATTCAGTGGGTTTTGAACATTGATATGTTGTTCAGGTATATTGTGTAACGGTGATACAACAATAGGAACAACAACTTTAGAAGAAATATCGGATGAAGGATTTTCAACCCGAATTTCTGAATGTCTACTTTTCGTGGTTCTCCACTCCACCGATCAAGCCATTCTCAATGAACCGAGCATTTCCGACTCGACTATTCTCGTACTATGGTTAGGACAATAAAACCTATACCCCTTAGACTTTTCAGGGATAGCCAATGAAATAACCATTGACCGTCCTAGCGTCAAACTTCTTTTCATGTGGATTATATACTTTTACTTCTGGACAACCCCAAACATGAAGATGTCTCGACATCGGTTTCCAACCTTGTCCACAATTCATAAGGAGTTTTAGGAACGCCTTATCGGGAACCCGATTGAGAAGTTATGCGGCGATCTTTAACGCATGTATCCATAATGATAGAGGCGAGGAACAATTACTTAATATACTCCTAACCATATCCATCAATGTACGATTTCGTCTCTCGGCTACACTATTTTCTTTGAGGTGTACCGGGCATTGTATATTGTGCACAAATACCACGACTTTCGAGAACTTTGCAAATGGACCTGGACATTGTCCACTTTCATTGAATTTTCCATACTACTCACCACCTCGGTCTGATCTCACTACTTTTACTTTCTTATCTAATTGTCTTTCCACCTCATTGATGAATACCTCAAGGATGTTCACCGATTGAGATTTTTCATGCAGTAGATAAACATAACCATAACGTGAGTAATCATCTATAAATGTGATAAAGTACTTTTCTCCGCCCCAGTCAGAACGTCAAATGGACCACATATATCAGTGTGTATCATTCGAAGGCCGTGCTTCTTGTGGCAGATTTCTTAAATGTGTTTTTGGTTTGCTTTCCCTTAATGCAATGCACGCACACATCCAAGTCACTAAAATCCAATTGAGGAAGGATTTCATTTTTCACCAATCTCAATAACTTTTCTTTAGAAATGTGACCCAATCTTTGATGCCACAAGAAACGGAACTTTCATTTGGTGCACTATGTTTAATGCCTACACTACTTTCAACATGATACAGGGATTCAACAAATTTACTATCAAGATTAAAACGGTAAAGCGAGTCAAACAAAATACCAGAACCATAAAAGTATTTGTTCTTAAACAATGAAGAAGTACCATTACCAATTTAAAATGAAAACCTATCATATCCAGTCTTCCTACTGAAACGAGATTTCTAGCACAATCAGAAACATAAAGACATCTTTCAAGATCTAAGTGACATCCAGGTGTCCATGATCGGCTGTAAGTCCCAATTCCTTCTATCCGTGCCTTCATCTTATTTCCCATAAACAAATATTGTTCAGTTCCGTTTATGGGTTGGATCGTACGGAATCCCTGTATAATATGAGACACATGAGTAGTAGCACCAGAATCTAACCACCAAGTATTATTAGGCACTTCTATAAGGTTCGATTCAAAACATACAGAAACATAATATATACCTTTCTTCTCGAACCATGCCTTCCTTTTGGACAATCTTTCTTTAAGTGTCCTGGCTTATTGCGAGAACTAACACTTAATAATCTTTTTATGGATTTGACCTTCGCCAACTTTCATCCAGGGGCCTTATCCTTTTTCTTGTCCTTCTTACCCGGTTTTGCCTTGTTGCTACTTGCACCATCATAGATTGTGAAGTGAATGGAGTGATCCTTTATTTTCTTCAATCTCCCTTCCTCTTGTACTAACATGGCCTTGATTTCTTTGAAGTTCCATTTATCCTTAATGGTGTTGTAGTTCACCTGGATCTGACCAAATTCAGCAGGGAGGGAGTTCATGATAAACTGTACAAGGAATGAATCACTCACATCCATCCCCATGGTCTTAAGCTTTGCTGCTAGGTTGGACATTTCTGTTACATGATCGTGAATTGGTTTGGACCAATCAAATTTCTTTGTAGTCATCTCATTCATAAGGTTGCCTCTGATGATTTGTCGGCCAGTCCGACTGGGAATATTCTTTTACTTTCATCATGAATTCCCTTGCATTGTCGGTCTTAGTCATCGAAGGTTTAATATTTTCAGCATAGTCATTCTCATTAGATTCAAGCTCGGCTATTAGACCGCTCCCAAGCCTCATATAGAGACTTGTCGGCTTCCGAGCTGGTCTCGATGTAATGCCGCGGCCTTTCATCGATCTATAGCAAGGTCCAAATCCATAATGCCCCGAGTAAACCGGATTTTTCAAACCCGATCGACATAGTTGAGCCCTTTGAATTTGACGACCGTATTTTCTGATGCTAAGAGGTTCAAAGAAGCTGCAAACATTTATACATCCTCACTTATTAGTGTTTTGAGTTATCTTTAGTTGATTCAGAAACTTTTATATAAAGACTTTAAGCATGTATTTTAGTTCACCTTTGGGCAATACTTAAATACATAAATAACATAATTGATGCCAAAATATTCTTTAACAGATAATCATGCATATAATAGTTAAATAAGTATGCTATCTTTGGATATACACAATATTTAACTAAAATAAGAAGATTAATCTCTTTAATATTATAGACTAAATGCAATGGTCCACCTTTAAGCAACCTCCTAGCAAAATAATCTATAATTTCAATTGTTCAAATTACCATCATGTCATTATTTTATGGCATCTCTAAATTCATGAACGATTTAATACCACTCAATTAATTAAGTGTCTAATTTTCCATTCAGCTAGGCCACTTTGGTGACTAACAAGCTATCTATTACATAAGTTTCAAATATGCACTACACCATTTGAATAACAATGGAACCATCACTAACTAAAAATTTGCAATCATTTATGCAAATTAAAGATTTGAAACTTCTGATATAGATATTACATACACTGTACATGCATATGTTTTTAACCACAGTACAAACTTTACTATATGTATCCATATTATGTGGTTTCTCATATGAAGAATATTAATTTTATTTTGATATTAAATACAATATCATAATAAATGCACCATTATTTAATTCATGTCCATATCTTAAATGTATGCATATAAAAAAATATAAATTCCAGAAGGTGGAGTTCAAACAAATGCGCATATTGTAATACTCCAATAATAGTTTTATCATACGACATATAAAATATATTTGCATTTCGAAAACAATCTATCTGCTATGCAAATTTTGTGGCCATCATCATGTCATGATTCCATAATATTCTTATAAGACAATTCCATAATCTATAAAGCATTAATCTGTATTTAATCCATGCATCAGAAACAGAATATCAATGGCATCCAATAAACTTCAAAGTAAAATATTATCCATGAAATATTGATACATACGTATGGCCAGTGGCCCAGATTCACCACGTGATTTGCAGCGGAATTTTTTTTTTTTTTTTAAACACGATTTTACTTTTCGATTCATAATTAATAATTTTAATCGGAAAATTATGAGTCCCAAACGGACTCGATACCACATGTAAACTTTTATAGAATTTCAGTTTTTCATTTTCATGAAATTCATCAATTCTCTATAATGCCCAAACATCTTAGATGTCACGCCTCAAACGCGACACGACGGCGATCAATCACTTAAGCAAAATAAACCCAATATTCTAGAAAACGATGCAACAATACCAAGTGAAACAAGGTCTAAAGCGTGAAAAACTACAAGTGCGATGCGATTATAATTACATCCCAACAACCAAATAGCTTACGATCCCGAAACTATGAAATAAAGTACACATCATATCACCAGCTTAAGTATCAAAGGGTCCTACGCCCTTAAATTACAGTCCAGAATGCAAAGAAAATAAAGAGTCCTACAGCAGTAAAATAAAAGAAAACAATCCAGCAACATAGATAACGATAAGAAGTATGTCCAACAGACGACACGAGAATTCAATCCAAGCGGGTTCAACTTTTTCGACAAAGTCTTCTACTAAGGTTAGAAAACAGGAGGGAGTGAGACAGAAATCTCAGTGGATGGGGTGATCGTCTGCAAGCGTGGCGATATATATAGTTAATGCGAGAAATTTAGTTGTATAAAACGCGTGAGAGATGATGCATGATTTCACACACAGTCCACAAGCGTCGTGATAAATATATTTAAGTAATATACTTATACAATTTAAGAAAATAGTTCGTGGACACGCAGGCACTATGGTTCAAGCAGTCAGGAGGATTGCGTACGGATTTGTAACGCCAATCCTATGCAAGACAAGTAGCGGTTGCTTACGGATTTGTAGCGCCAACCTATGCTATACAAGTAGCGGTTGCGTCAGTTTGTAGCGCCAATCAAATGGGTCCGATTAACTCCAGAATCGTGTGGATCAGACAGCGATTCATTCGTTCTTCCTTGTAACTCCACGAGCAAGATGATCTAAGACCTGTCACCTTATCGCTCCATAGGCAAAGACAAAATCCACGGTGGAGCTAGAAAGGCTCGGTTTGTCATAATCATGATTATACCTCAAAATCTACGACCCGCTTCCTTGGACAAACTCCGTCCCTCGGTTGCGGGATTAGGGCGATGGGGCGGAAGAGTGGAATAGCAGCCGAGATGCCGGTTCCATCCCGATGTATCCATTCCGACCGTAGCTCGACACACCAAGTTGACTCAGCGGAAAGTAAACACAAGTTCATGTAGTCAACCAGGAAGTCGAGTATTATTGATTCCCGGGGAAGCGATTCGGAAAAAAAAAATCAAAAAATGAGTGGCAATTATGGTGTTGGTGGAGTTATTTGGATGAAGATGATTATCGGGAGGATAAGCAATCTTCGATATCTTGAAAGATTAGGTGGAACATAAGTCCCGTTATAGATTCAAATCACAAGGCGAAAGTCGCCCGCGATCGGTATTAATCGGTCAAGGCGGTCCGATAAGTCAAGGGGTTTTAAGAAAATAAAATATTTTTCAAAATTAATAAAATTCAGACGGTCCATGGCTTTTCTTTAAAGGAAAATAATTTGAGTTAGGTCCTTATAAATAGAAAATTTACATTTAGCCCCGTTTTGTAAAAACCAATACTGTGGGGTTAAAAGTTAAATAAATAAATGTCTCGACCATGAAAAATTATGAGTTCAGTTCCTAAATTCTCTAAATTGTTCAGAGATTTAGGTTTTTTAAAGTTTTGAGGTTGAGTTTTTGTAAATTTTCACATTGGCCCCAAATTTGTTAAAATTATCATTTTGGGTCCTAAGTTTAAAATAATTGGAACTCACAAACCGGAAGGGCTTTTAATGTGATTCCAGTTATAAAATGTCACTAAGGTCAGTGGGATATTGGGACAAAAAAATTTTTAAGAGAAACAAGTATAGGTCCCTTAAGTTTTGAAAATCTCATTTTTGTCCCATTTTGAAATAATTGCCTTTAAGGCTTTTAGGGGTCCAATTGTTATGAAATTTGAACCTTGGGTCCGAGATATAATTATGTTATATTTAAATTAGTATTTCCAGGTGCATGGAATGCATAAGTCCTGAAAATTGTATTTTGGTCCTCAAGTTTAATCTTTTACAATTTGGTCCTTCAATTTTTATAAAATTAATTTCCAAGCTCTAAACACTTGGATTTTTGGAATATACTTAAAATATGTTATTTACAGTCCCTTAAGAGTTAAAATTTCAAATTTTAAAATTAGGTACAGTTTCAAAAATTACAAAATAGCCCTTAAACTTCTAAAATTTTACAATCTAGTCCTTGGGCTTTTAAGGGTTGATTTTATTTATCTAAAAACTCTTAAAACTTTATTAAAATGTCAAAACATAATTTTTGAACTTGAGTTCAGTCCCAAAAATTGAAAATTACAGAGGGGTCCCTTAAGTTTTATTTTCTTGCAATTAAGTCCACCAACTTTTTATTTTTGCATTTTAAGTCCAAAAATTGAAATTTAATAAATTATGCTCGACTTTTCCAGGTTATAAGTCATACAAAACATATATTTCAAGAGTGCACATACATATCCATCTCATACAAAAATTCATCAAGTATAACAATAAAGTGTACATGTATGCCCTATTTTTCGATAAATAGCATTTTTGAGTAACACTTGAGAATTTTTCCAACTTGATACAAGAAAATAGCATGCAATACATAATATAGATCTCAAGTGCTCAATATCAAAATACTACATGCATTTTTAAGTGAAACACCTAGAAGTTGAAAGGATTTTTCCACCCACCTTAAAGATTCATTTGTTGGTAAAAAATGGAATAAATCACTCTTGATGAGGAAGTGACTTAGGTCAGCCCCTAAGTCAAGGAATATCAAAAAATATAGGAGTTAGAAAAATGAGGTTAAAAATTCAAGTCTCTTAATATCCTCAAATGATCTTCTAAGTATACCTCAAAATCAAAAATCAAACTTAAAATAGAAGGTGAAAGAGATGAGTTAGGTGATATCAAAAATGGGTAGAAAAGAAATTTTTCCTTACCTTGATTAGAAGAGGTGTTCGAATTTGTTGTTAAAGTAGAAGGGGTTGTTCTTGAAATTTTTGTTAAGTATAGGAGGTAGATGATGATAAGAAGAAGAAAAGAAGAAGAAAAGAAGAAGAGAGAATTAGGAGGATTTTTGTTTTGTTTGAGTTAAATGATAGTTAGTGAGGATTAATTAGGGGTGTAGGGTAAAAAAAAATAACTAGCTTTCTTTATTAGGGACATGAAGCCAAAAGCTATGTTTAGGGAAATTATTGTTTGTTGACCAAGATGTAGTGGAATATGTAGGGTAATTTAAATGTAGGCTTGAAAAATAAATTGAAATTTTTTTCCAATTTTAATTAAATTTGAAAAATCAGAAAAATAAAATAATAAAATAAAATATTTGGTTTCTTTCTTTTATAAAATTGAAGAAAAATAAAATGTATAAATATTTATAGTTAAATATTAAAATTTAAAATTAAATATGTGAAATAAGAAATATGAATTTTTTTTAAAAAAATTAATTAGAAGTTGTTGGGGAAATGAATTTAGAATATAGTGAAATATTTTGATAGCGATTGGAATATACTCCTAATTTGTCGAGGGTCCAATATTTCTAAAGTCGTAGTCAATCGATCAAGTATTAATACTATAGGAGAATATAAAATCGTTCGGCTCGAAAACGAGGAAGGCGTAATTGATGTTGAAAGAATTAAATAAAAGTCGGATCGCGGTTCATTAATAATGTGTTTGTGATACATAGCCGAATAAATAATCACTACATAACATCATATCTCACGTTGTTAAAATTCGGGGCCTTACATTAGAACTCATGATTTTCACAATTCCAGAAATTACATAGAATTAGTATAGATACTTACCTTGATCCATAGCAATTCTTCTTGAACAAATGAACACTTAATATATAAATTATTCTCTTCTTCCTTGGCTTTTCTTTTCACTCTTCTTGATGGTGTAAAGACATGGGAGGTTTTCTTCTCCCATGTCTTAACTACAATTTAACACTTCTTAACCATCAAAGAGAAGCCTTTAATGATAAAACATTAACATTTATTTCATATGGGCCATTAATAGGATTTAATTTTCTAACATGGTGTGCAGCCAGTTCAAAATCCTAAACAGAGGAGGCTGCCTATGCAGCAGTACCTGGTGTACAAATGGATAGATGGAGAAAACCAGAGTCTTTATACTTTAAATGTAAAGTTGATGTTGCTCTAAATTTAGGTCGTAATGATACAGGTGTTGGAATGGTGATTAGAGATGATAAGGGTGATTTTGTGGTGGCTAGAACAATCACTTTCCCAGGATTTTTTCTCCTAAAGAAGCTGAAGCTATTGGAGTTCAGGAAGCTCTCTCGTGGATTAAATAGTTATGTTTTCATCAAGTGGTGGTGGAATCGGATGCTAAACACATGGTTGAAGGAATTTCTTCTATGGATTCGGGTGATTCGGAATATGATAATTTGATTCAAGAGTGTCGAGTTTTATTGCAAGGAATAGTTATGGGGTTGCTCATGTGCTAGCGAAGGAATCATTTTCTTTTGATAGCGTCGATTGTGGAGTTTTAAAACTTTTTGTATTGTAAATCCACCGATAAATCCCAAATGTTGGACAAAATGCTTCCCCACCTCATCTGGAAGAACCGTTAATTTCTTTTTTGTAATAAATATAATCTAAATAATTTAAAATTGAAACTGTGGTCTAAATATTTAGAATATACTAAAAGGACTATATCAATTCAGTCTATTGAGGATATTTTGTCCAAACTTAAAATAAAATTTGATTAAGGCGGTTAATGTTATTTCGTCAAGTTCATTATCAGGTAAATGATATTGAAGATCAAGTTCAGGAATTGTCATTAATAATTAATTTTTTGCTCCTATTTACAAACACTACGAAATGAGTCATGTTTAAGTCGAGTTTCATATCATGTCAAACAAACAAATTCGTTGAAACGTGAATTTTATCAAACAAACAGTTGCACCGACTCAAGTACTCCAATAAATGGACGTGTAAAACGTGAATTTTAATGGCACATGAGGTGAAGTATAAATTGGATAGTACTACCGAAAGTTAAAAGTCAAAATGGAGACGTAAATCTTATGTTCACTACTTTAAGGCTTAAGCCAATCGTGTTACTCGTGTAATAGAATGCATGCATCCAACTTCCCTACAAAAAAAAAAGAAAAAAAAAAAAGAAGAGTAGATAGGAAAAAGAAAATGGTTGCGCTAAAGAAAATATTCTTTTTTTTTTTTTAACGCTAAAGGAAAATTTTGAATCCAAACATGTGCGCGTTTGGAATTTTTTTCCTTTCAGAAATACAGGGTGTAATTGAATACCAAAATTTT
The DNA here is from genome assembly GCA_016081115.2 of Rehmannia glutinosa. Taxonomy (NCBI): domain Eukaryota; kingdom Viridiplantae; phylum Streptophyta; class Magnoliopsida; order Lamiales; family Orobanchaceae; genus Rehmannia; species Rehmannia glutinosa. The sequence continues at coordinate 104,220,484 of CM071936.1, forward strand.
TTATTTTGGTTGTGGTAGAGAATTTTTTACCGTAAAATGTGACTACGTACCAAAAATTTCAGAAAATAGTATTCAATCTTTCTTAGTTTTGTCTCATCAATAACATCTATATACTTTTCCAAAAAGAATAAGTTATTATTACATATATTTTCTACAAATTTCACTGTTCACTCACTTATTTTTTTTTAACTATCAATTATTATTTTATTATTTATATATCCCATCAACTTTCACCTTGGTATTTTCATTACTTATCTTGTCACATTTCAAATTTCGTTTTTCTTATTTCAAAATTTTCGCAACACTATTCTCTGTTAGAGTAGTGTCCTGCGAGCCAATTAGTGGCAAGCATTTTATACTCTTGTAAAGATAATTTATTAATAAAGGCAATTATTTTTATCATTAATTGTTTTATCAATTGGATAAAGTCCCTAGATCACATTTAGCTATGAGACGTGGTTGGGTATTTGATGGTAATCATGGAATGGCGTCTATATGGTTCTGGTTGTTTAGTGTGAGTTTTGCATGTATTTTAGGATATATTTATGGCTATAATTATTTATAAACATGCAATAACGCATATGAAATTATATATATTCGCTCTTTGTGGAAAAGGTATTACGCTTTGCTTGTTTTGTAGGAATTTAATGATATTTGGAGTGATTTTGTGACAAATACGAGCATTGCTACCTAGAATCATCAAGAATCGAGCGATTACACCCAATTGAGAGCCAACTATATTGAGTCTAAAGTCATAATAATGAGTCGTGTGTCAAAAGAAGCATGGATGAGCAAACAACGAGGGGATTAACTTAAAGAAACGTCCAAATGCGTCTGGAATTTCTAGCACTGACAGGGTTTAGTATTTTGGCTATAACTCTCTCTACATAATTGATATTGAGCTGATTCAAGTGGATATGGAAAGCTAAGAGAGAGAGAGAGCTACAACTCTTATGAATACCCTATAAGCAAATTCGGAAGGTTTGGAGGAGCACGGCCCGTGTTTATGACGCACGGGCTGCCCGTGCTCAACTGCGAACCTGAAGAATCCTGAAGAAGTTGAACTGACTTACGGCATCAAGCACGGGTAGGTCATGCGTGGGGCGCACGACCCATGCATGGGTCGCTGAAAATTGATTTTTCACGGCCTGGAGCACGACCAGGTCTTGCGTGGGGCGCACGACCCATGCGTCTGTGCTAGAATGTCCAAAAATGACAACACATTGACCTAGGCTTCTAAAAGGGTATAAATACCACTTTTTGGGGCGCACAAAAAACCCAAGAACATAATAAATAGCTCAAATTCATCAAAGAAGTATCAAGGGAAGAATCGTGTCGAATCGAAGCTTGAGGATTGAAGATTAATCGAGAGATTATCCATTTCCCTAAGTTTTCTCATTCTTTGTACTTTAATCTTTCATTTTAGCTTGTCATGAATATGAACAATTTGTCTATGAGTTGTTTATTTGTAATGAGTGGCTAAACTTCTTGTGATTTCCGAGTTTTGGAAGTAGATTAATTGAACTCTTGTTGAATTGTGAGGCCCCGAATTTTAACAACGTGAGATACGATGTTGTAGTGATTATTTATTCGGCTATGTATCACAAACACATTATTAATGAACCGCGACCCAACTTTTATTTATTTCTTTCAACATCAATTACGCCTTTCGTTTTTTGAGCCTAACGATTTTATATTCTTCCTCTAGTATTAATACTTGATCGTATGACTACGACTTTAGGAATATTAGACCTTCAACAATTTAGGAGTACATTCCAATCCTTATCCTAATATTTCATCTTATTCTATAATTCATCCCAATCAATTTCCCAATCAATTTATTTTTGAAAAAAAAAGAAATAATACGTAATTTTATTTCACATCTTTAATTTTTAAATCTAAATATTTAATTATAGATATTTATAATTTTTATTTTCTTTCGATTTTTTTTTTATATTTTTAAAAAATTTGAAAATTACCATAAATGAGGAGGTTGTTTCATATTCTTTTCAAGACCTACAATTATATATGTATATATATATATTTTACATATATATATTATTTTTCCTCAACTTTTGGTCACATGCTTAAAGGATGGACAAACCTTTCTTGCCACCAAATTCTAATAAATAAAAATAACAACACTATGATTATTATTCCCTCCAACTTTTGGCTCCTTGTCTTAAGGGAATCAATCACTTTTGTTATTTTTTTCTTTATCAACCAATAATCATTTCATAATTATCATAAAAACACAAGACTTGCTCCCATTTTACTCTCTAAGGGATCAAATTCTTCAAGCATAAGGTAAGAAAATTTTTATTTCTCCCAACTCTATTTTTCTTCTCCAATCCTCAACTTTATACCTTCACCATCTAATTATATTGAATCCTTCTTGTTGAGGTACTCATAGAGAAATTTCTTGAACAATTAGAGACTTAGATTTGACTACAAGCTTGAAGAGGAAATTCAAGACTACACATTTTTAAGATGAGAAAAATTATGGTTTAGTATTTTTCTCTTGATAACATGAAAATTAATTTTTGACTCAAGAATGTGAATTTTTGGAGCTTAGGGGTTGACCTACATCATCTCAAGTTGAGGTTAGAGGCTTGAAGGAAAATTTCCATTTTTGAGACAACTTGAAGACATTAAGGTGAGTAGTAACCATTTAGTCCTAGTATATTTCCTTTAGACTTGAGACTTTAATTCTAACACCAAAATATGGTTTGGATACCATTTAGGGGCTGATCTTCAAGAGTTTGATTCAAGAAGTTGATTCAAGAAAGAAGACTACATTTTTAAATCAACCCGAGAAACTACTACGAGGTTGGTGGAAAAATCCTTTCAACTTCTAGGTGTTTTAAATTGAAAATATGCATGTAGTATTTTGTTATTGAGCACTTGAGATATATATTATGTATGGCATGCTATTTTCTTGTATCAAGTTGGAAAATTTCTCAAGTGTTGCTCGAAAATGCTATTTATCGAAAAATAGGACATACATGTACACTTTATTGTTGTACTTGATGAATGCTTGTATGAAATGGACATGTATGTTTATGACTCTTGAAATTCATGTTTTGTATGACTTATAACCTGGAAAAGTCGATCATAATTGATTAAATTTCGTTTTTTGGACTTAAAATGCAAATGGAAAGTTGGTGGACTTAATTGCAAGAAAATAAAACTTAAGGGACCCCTCTGTAATTTTCGATTTTTGGGACTGAACTCAGGTTCAAAAATTATGTTTTGACATTTTAATAAAATTTAAAAAGTTTTTAGATAAATAAAATCAATCCTTAAAAGCCCAAGGACTAGATTGTAAAATTTTAGAAGTTTAAGGGCTATTTTGCAATTTTCGAAACTGTACCAGACTCTAATTTTAAAATTTGAAATTTTAACTCTTAAGAGACTAGAAATAACATATTTTAAGTTTATTCCAAAAATTCAAGTGTTTAGAGCTTGGAAAGTAATTTTATAAAAATTGAGGGACCAAATTGTAAAAGATTAAACTTGAGGACTAAAATACAATATCCAGGATTTATGCAGTCCATGAACCTGTGAATACTAATTTAACTATAACATAATTATATCTCGGACCCTAGGTTCAAATTCCATAACAATTGGACCCCGAAAAGCCTTAAAGACAATTATTTCAAAATGGGACAAAAATGAAATTTTCAAAAGTTAAGGGACCTATACTTACTTTCTTTTAAAAATGCTTTTGTCCCAATATCCCACTGACCTTAGTGACATTTTATAACTGGAATCACATTAAAATCCCTTTCGGTTTATGAGTTCCAATTATTTTAAACTTAGAGCCCGAAATGGCAATTTTAACAAATTTGGGGCCAATGTGAGAATTTTATAAACATTCGACCTCAAAAATTTAAAAACCTAAATCTCTAAACAATTTAGAGAATTTAGGAACTGACCTCATAATTGTTCAAGGTCGGGACATTTATTTATTTAATTTTTAACCCCAAAAGAATTAGTTTTTACAAAAGGGGGCTAATTGAAAATTTTCTTTTTACAAGGACCTAACTCGAATTATTTTTATTTTTAAGAGACAGCACTGGATCCTCTGACTTTAGTTATTGATTAAAATATTTTATTTTCTAAAAAATCCCTTGATTTATCGGATCGTCTACCGATTAATTCGCGATCGTGGGGCGACTTCCTCGTCTTGCGATTTCGAATCTATTACGGACTTATGTTCCACCTAATTTTTCAAGATATCGAAGATTGCTTATCCTCATGATAATCATCTTCATCCAAATAACTCTGCCAACGCCATAATTGCCTTGCGCAAATTTTCGAAAACTTTCCTAAAATGCTTCCCTGAATCAATAATACTTTCATTGCCGTTGACTACCCGAACTTGTATTTACTTTCTGTGCCTGAGTCAACTTGGTGTGTCGAGCTCACGAGCGGAATGGATACGTAGGGGATGGAACCGGGCAGCTCGGCTGCTATTCCACTCTTCCGGCCCCATCGTCCTAATCCCACAACTGAGGGACGGAGTTTGTCCAGGGGAAGCGGGTCGTAGTACTTGATTATGACAAATCCGAGCCTTGCTAGCTCCATGCTGGATTTTTCTTTGCTGGTGACGGTCTTGATTTTTCTTTTATTTTTTTTCCACACGCCATTCGGAGCCGTTTGTTGGCGCTATTTAAGGGCATAGGACCCGCTACACACTTAAGCTAGTTGCATATTGATTACAAATCCGTATTTTATTTCCTAGATCTTAATCGTATAAGGAATGTAAATATATTTATAGTTGGGATGTATTTGTAATCGTGATGTACTTATTTTATTTCCGCTCACTTTAGACCTTGTTTCAACTAGGGATTGTTGCATTGTTTTCTAGAATGTTGAGTTTATTTTTGTTTTCCAAGTGATTGATCGTCATTCGCGTCGTGTTTGGGGCGTGACAATTGATATGATATCGGAATGTAAGCTCGGTTTGTAAGGATGTACTTAAACTTTCACTAGGGATTGTTGCATCCCTAGAATGTTGAGTTTATTTCTGTTTAAGTGATTGATCCTCGACCGTGTTTGGATTAGGTACCACTACTAGTTGACCTAAGTTGAATCTTGGATGAATATTTGAACTCTTTTGGGATGAATATTTGAACTCTTTAGTGTTAAGATATCCGGATATTCCTCTATTTAGACGTTAGGTGATTTAGAAAATCCGTGATTTAGAGATTATAATGCCTGATATGGTGAGACTCGAAGAATATGAGGATATCTCTTGATAAGTATATGATTTGGATGTGATATATATAGGATCTAGACACCTAATGATATTACTTTGGGGAAAATGATAGTAGGGGAATCATTAAGTATATTGATCAATCATAATACCCTTGTGTTATTCATTCTCAAGTACCTGCACAAGCTTAAGTAAGGGAATTTGACGTGTGGTTTAGGTATCACGGATAAGATACATTAAGGATGTGACTATTATACGATCTCGACTAGATGTTACCACTAAATATCCCCTCCCGAGGATAGATGAACTATTTGATCAACTTCAAGGAGCGACGGTGTACTCGAAGTTTGATTTACAACAAGGATATTATCAACTGAAGACCCGTGAAGAAGACGTTTCCAAAATGACATTTCAAACAAGATATGGACACTACGAGTTTGTAGTGATGCCTTTCGGTCTGACAAACGCACCAGCAGTGTTTATGGATCTGATGCATCGAGTCTTTCAACCTTATTTGGATCAATTCATAGTGATATTCACTGATGACATACTCGTATACTCTAAGTCTAGAGAAGAGCATGAACGTCATTTGAAGATTGTTTTGGAGATACTACGAGAGCACAAGTTGTATGCCAAATTCAACAAGTGCGAATTTTGGCTTAGTGAAGCCGCATTCTTTGGACACATAGTATCCGACACTGGGATCGTCGTAGACCGCTTCCGAAGGTGCATGAGGCAGGTGGTTGAATGGAAACAACCCGAGTGCAGAATTCGAGATCAAGTTTCTTAGGACTAGCTGGATATTATCAAAGATTTATCCAGGATTTCTCCAAGATAGCCGGATCACTCACTCGACTAACCCAGAAGCAAGTCAAGTTTGTGTGGAATGACAAGTGTGAGGCTAGTTTCCAAGAGCTGAAGAAATGACTCACTACAGCTCCAGTCTTAGCCTTCCAAAGGGAATAGAAAACTTTGTCGTCTACAGTGATGCATCAAAGGAATGCTAGGAACAATACTCATGCAGGAAGGAAAGGTCATTGCTTATGCATCACAGAAACTCAAGCCGTATGAAGCCAACTACCCAACGCATGACTTGAAATTAGCAGCAACAATATTCGCGTTAAAGAAATGGAGGCACTATCTCTACGGAGCAACATTCACGATTTTCACAGATCACAAGAGCTTAAAGTATCTATTCTCTCAGAAAGACCTCAATCTGAGGCAATGGTGATGGATGGAGTTAACTGAGGACTATCACTTTGATATTCAATACCATCATGGGAAAGCTAACGTAGTAGCTAGCGCCTTGAGCAGAAAGGCGAGTTTAGCCAGACTAATGATTCGAGAGTGAAAATCATTATAAGAGCTGAGCACTTGGAATCCGACGAGAACCAATACTCATATTTCATGTGCTAACATTTCGGTTAAACCCGATCTGCTGAACGAGATCAAGGAAGCACAGGGAACAGATGTGCATCTTCAAAAACTTAAAGAGAAGATACTTAAGGGAGAGAGTTCAGAATTCTCAATACATTAAGATGGAATTATTAGATTCTAAAAATCGAGTTTGTGTATCGAGTGACGAGCATATTAGGAATAGAATCCTCGCATAGGCACACCGTTCGAAATACACTATATATCCTGGAGGAAACAAGGTGTATAAGGACTTGAAACGGAATTATTGGTGGGTAAACATGAAGAACCAGGTAGCGGAGTTCTTTGCGAGATGTTTGACTTGTCAACGAGTAAAAGAAGAACACCAACGACCATCTGGTTTATTACAACCATTGAGAATTCCCGAGTGGAAATGGGAACATATAACGATGGACTTCGTGACGGATCTACCAAGGACCAGAGGAGGCCATGATGTTATATGGGTAGTCGTAGATCGACTCACGAAATCTGCACACCTCTTACCCATGAAGAAAACCGACATCTTGCAGAAACTCGCGCAAATTTATATCCGAGAGATCATTCGACTGCATGGAGTGCCAGTCGACATTGTGTCAGACAGAGACCTGAGATTTGTCTCCAGATTCTGGAAGTGCTTGCATGAGGAATTGGGTACCTCGCTAAGTTTCAAGACAAGAAGACATCCACAAACCGATGGCGATCGGCGAACAATTCAAACCCTGGAAGATATCTTTGCGAGCACCGCGTTAGATTTCAAGGAAGTTGGGATTCGAGATGTACCATTGGCCGAGTTTGCCTATAATAACAACTATCGGCCACAATTGGGATGGCACCCTACGAAGCCTGCGGGCGAAAGTATAGATCTCCACTACACTGGGAGATTGATGACCAATGGACTCCAAAAGAGAAACAAAAGTCGCCCTCAATTTCAAAGGTCGACTTAGTTCAGGAGGCCATGGAGAAGATCAAGCTGATCAAGGAACGGATCCGCACAGCTCAGAGCCGCCAAAAGAGTTACGCAGACAAGAGGAGAAAGGACTTGGAATTTGAAGCCGGGGATGAATTATCTCTTAGACTCTCTCCACGGAAAGGATTGATCAATCGAAGAAAGGAGGCAAGTTGAGCCTGAGATATGTTGGACCTTACAAGATTTTGCAGATGATCGTGAAGTTAGCCTACCGACTCGAGTTACCAGCACAGTATGCGGGAATGCACGATGTATTCCATGTATCGAGGTTAAAGAAGTATCAACCAGATCCCGAGCATATCATCACCCAAGATACTCCTCCTTTGATGGAAAATTTATCCTACATCGAGAAACCAATCCGGATCATTGACGGCCAGAACCGTCGATTCGTAATAGAGATCCCGATGGTTAAAGTGGTATGGCGAAACCACAACCGAGACGAAGACGCAACGTGGGAGATGGAAGAAGACATGAGGAATCAATATCCATAGTTGTTCTGAAGAGAATATGGGGACCAAATTCTTTTAAGGAGGGGTGAATGTGAGGCTCCTAATTTTAACAACGTGAGATACGGTGTTGTAGTGATTATTTATTCGGTTATGTATCACAAACACATTATTAATGAACCGCGACCCGACTTTTATTTATTTTTTTCAACATCAATTACGCCTTTCTCGTTTTCGAGCCTAACGATTTTATATTCTTCCTCTAGTATTAATACTTGATCGAATGACTACGACTCTAGGAATATTAGACCTTCAACAATTTAGGAGTACATTTCAATCCTTATCATAATATTTCATCTTATTCTATAATTCATCCCAACCAATTTCCCTATCAATGTTTTTAAAAAAAAAGAAATAATACGTAATTCTTATTTCACGTCTTTAATTTTTAAATCTAAATATTTAATTACAGATATTTATTTTTATTTTCTTTCAATTTTTTTTATATTTTTAAAATATTTTGAAAATTACCATAAATGGGGAGGTTGTTTCATATTCTTTTCAAGACCTACAATTATATATGTATATATATACATATATATATTATTTTTCCTCAACTTTTGGTCACATGATTAAAGGATGAACAAACCTTTCTTGCCATCAAATTCTAATAAATAAAAATAACAACACCATGATGATTATTCCCTCCAACTTTTGGCTCCTTGTCTTAAGGGAATTAATCACTTTTGTTATTTTTTTTATTTATCAACCAATAATCTTCATTTCATAATTATCATCAAAACACAAGACTTGCTCCCATTTTCCTCTCTAAAGGATCAAATTCTTCAAGCATAAGGTAATAAAATTTTCATTTCTCCCAACTCTATTTTTCTTCTCCAATCCTCAACCTTATACCTTCACCATCTAATTATGTTGAATCCTTCTTGTTGAGGTACTCCTAGAGAAATTTCTTGAAGAATTAGAGACTTAGATTTGACTACAAGCTTGAAGAGGAAATTCAAGACTACACGTTTTTAAGGTGAGAAAAATTATGGTTTAGTATTTTCCTCTTGATAACATGAAAATTAATTTTTGACTCAAGAATATGAATTTTTGGAGCTTAGGGGATGACCTACATCATCTCAAGTTGAGGTTAGAGGCTTGAAGGAAAATTTCCATTTTTGAGACTACTTGAAGACATTAAGGTGAGTAGTAACCATTTAGTCCTAGTATATTTACTTTAGACTTGAGACTTTAATTTTAACACCAAAATATGGTTTGGATACCATTTAGGGGTTGATCTTCAAGAGTTTGAGTCAAGAAGTTGATTCAAGAAAGAAGACTACATTTTAAATCAACCCGAGAAACTACTACGAGGTGGGTGGAAAAAGTTTTTCAACTTCTAGGCGTTTTAAATTGAAAATATGCATGTAGCATTTTGTTATTGAGCACTTGAGATATATATTATGTATTTCATGCTATTTTCTTGTATCAAGTTGGAAAATTTCTCAAGTGTTGCTCGAAAATGCTATTTATCGAAAAATAGGACATACATGTACACTTTATTGTTGTATTTGATGAATGCTTGTATGAAATGGACATGTATGTTTATGACTCTTGAAATCCATGTTTTATTTGACTTATAACCTGGATAAGTCGAGCATAATTGATTAAATTTTGATTTTTGGACTTAAAATGCAAATGGAAAGTTGGTGGACTTAATTGCAAGAAAATAAAATTTAAGGGACCCCTCTGTAATTTTCAATTTTTGGGACTGAACTCAGGTTCAAAAATTATGTTTTGACATTTTAATAAAGTTTTAAGACTTTTTAGATAAATAAAATCAACCCTTAAAAGCCCAAAGACTAGATTGTAAAATTTTAGAAGTTTAAGGGCTATTTTGCAATTTTCGAAATTGTACCAGACCCTAATTTTAAAATTTGAAATTTTAAATCTTAAGGGACTGGAAATAATATATTTTAAGTGTATTCCAAAAATCCAAGTGTTTAGAGCTTGAAAAGTAATTTTATAAAAATTGAGGGACCAAATTATAAAAGATTAAACTTGAGGACCAAAATACAATTTCCAGGACTTATGCAGTCCATGCACCTGGAAATACTAATTTAACTATAACATAATTATATCTCGGACCCAAGGTTCAAATTTCATAACAATTGGACCCCTAAAAGCCTTAAAAGGCAATTATTTCAAAATGGGACAAAAATGAGATTTTCAAATGTTAAGGGACCTATACTTACTTCTTTTTAAAACTGCTTTTGTCCCAATATCCCACTGACCTTAGTGACATTTTACAACTGCAATCACATTAAAATCCCTTTCGGTTTGTGAGTTCCAATTATTTTAAACTTAGAGCTCCAAATGGCAATTTTGACAAATTTGGGGCCAATGTGAGAATTTTATAAAAACTCGACCTCAAAACTTTAAAAACCTAAATATCTGAACAATTTAGAGAATTTAGGAACTGACCTCATAATTGTTCAAGGTGGGACATTTATTTATTTAATTTTTAACCCCAAAAGAATTGATTTTTACAAAACGGGGCTAATTGGAAATTTTCTTTTTATAAGGACCTAACTCGAATTATTTTTATTTTAAAGAGACAGCACTGTACCCTCTGACTTTACTTATTGATTGAAATACTTTATTTTCTAAAAAATCCCTTGATTTTTCGGATCGTCTCGACCGATTAATACGCGATTGTGGGGCGACTTCCTCGTCTTGCGATTTCGAATCTATAACGGACTTATGTTCCACCTAATTTTTCAAGATATCAAAGATTGCTTATCCTCCCGATAATCATATCCATCCAAATAACTCCGTCAATGCCATAATTGCTTTGCGCAAATTTTCGAAAACTTTCCTAAAATGCTTCCTTGAATCAATAATATCCGACTGCCTGGTTGACTACCTGAACTTGTATTTACTTTCTTGTCTGAGTCAGCTTGGTGTGTCGAGCTCACAGTCGGAATGGATACGTCAGGGATGGAACCGGGCAGCTCGGTTGCTATTCCACTCTTTCGGCCCCATCGTCTTAATCCCGCAACTGAGGGACGGAGTTTGTCCAAGGAAAGCGGGTCGTAGTACTTGAGGTATAATCATGACTATGACAAATCCGAGCCTTGCTAGCTCCACTGTGGATTTTGTCTTTGCCTATGGAGCGATAAGGTGACAGGTCTTGGACCATCTTGCTCGGGGAGTTACAAGGAAGAACGAAGGAATCACTGTCTGGATCCACACGATTCGGAGTTAATCGGACCCATTTGGTTGGCGCTACAAATCCGTATGCAATCGCTTACTTGTATTGCATAGGTTGGCGCTACAAACCCATACGCAATCGCTACTTGTCTTGCATAGGATTGGCGTTACAAATCCATACGCAATCCTCCTCACATGCGCTTGGACCATAGTGCCGCTGAGCACGAATCAAGTTTCTTAACTGTATAAGTATATTACTTAAATATATTTATCACGACGTTTGTGGACTGCGTGTGAAATTATGCATCATCTCTCACGCGATTTCATACAACTAAATTTCTCGCATTAACTATATATATCGCCACACTTCCACACGATCACCCCATCCACTGAGATTTCTGTCTCACCCCCTCCTGTTTTCTAACCTTAGAAGATGACTTTGTCGAAGAAGTTGAACCTGCCTTGGATTGAATTCTCGTGCTCCGCCTGTTGGTCTTACTTCTTGTTTTTCTACTGTTGAACTCTTTTATTTTCTTTTGCCATTCCGGACTATAATTTAAGGGCGTAGGACCCTTTGACACTTAAGCTAGTGATATGATGTGTACTTTATTTCCTAGATCTGGACTATAAGCTATTGGTTGTTGGGATGTATTTGTAATCGTGATGTACTTATTTTATTTCCGCTACTTTAGACCTTGTTTCACTTGGGATTGTTGCATCGTTTTCTAGAATGTTGAGTTTATTTCTGTTTAAGTGATTGATCGCCGTCGCGTCGCGTTTGGGGCGTGACATGAATGTTTTAATCTTAGTTGAAGTTATTGTCTTGAAGCCTATTTGAGTACTTTATGCTTTTTCTTGTTTTATCATTTAGTTAATAGTTGGCATGTTTGATGTATTGATTCATAATTCGAGAGATGAGCTTCAATATTTGATTCTTGAGCACTTTGGCCAATGATTTAGCATGACTTGATATATTGATTCATAATTCGAAAGATGAGCTTCAATATTAGATCTTGAGTACTTGACATAAATATTTGCATGAATCGAGAGGTTTGTAGATATTTGTGAGGATATTTGATCTTTGGTGCATTTGGGAGTTGTATATATATTGTTGAGTAGAGATGTTAGCATAGATATTTCAATCTACGTTTTATATACATCTCGAGAGGGGGGATAAAACATATGTGTGATCGTCTTATAGGTATATTGATATTAACTTTGGCTTTGATTAAATCGGACAATAAGAGGAATATTAATTGGAACCATAATCCGGGAATCCATTTCATTCTCTTGATAATTCCACATTTATTTTCATCTTGTATCTTGTGGTTATTCTTGTCTTTACTTCCACAACAATCATCCAATTTCGATCGTCTAAATAAAAATAAAACTATTTTGGTTCAATACTTAGCGCACTAATTTATTAGACTCCGTGGATACGACCTTGCTTACCTTATTCTATAAACTACACCGTACACTTGCGGTGAAACTAAAAATAAGGCGAACAATGGTCTTAAATTATGTGTCTCGAGTCAATGGTTCATTAAGATGGGACATCGATAAGCCAAGAGACTCGCGCATATGATGCATGCTCAAAATGAGAAATATCTCATTCCATAGATATCAACATAGGGATGTTAATGCATGTATGTGGGTGCTTGTTGGAGAACAAGTACACTGAACGACCTAGTAGAAATTCTTAGTGGAATTGTATGTCGAATAAAGAATTTCCAAATTTACGATAGTGCTTTTATTAGTCCTTAGAATTGAGGGGCTATGGTAGTTTTGTACATAACACTATGCATTTTGACGTATTTCCTGGTTGTTTGACAATCGTAAGGGGTTTACATTGGGTGCCTAGTCTTTATGTACGGGGACTAATGAGTCACCGATGAAGAATCTGTCACATATGGACTAGGTGAACTCCTATGTTTTCATAGTCATTGATTCAAATAAGACCTTGGTCAGGGCAATGATGAATGGTGATTCATAAAAAGATCAAAGTGACTTGAAATGAGATCATAGCTATTAAGTCTACAAAGGGTTTGAACATTTACCATACCCTTGACTTAATGGGTCGATTAGATCACAGAGAGACTGTATTTGCATGGCATTCGTATAACAAATAGGTTCGCTCGCTTTTCACCTAAGACTATGTAATCAAGATGCACTTGCTAGGTGCTTCATTTGATTTGTGAGGTTCTTGAAATTAAGGAGTTAATTTCAAGTGGATTAATTAATTGGAATAATTAATCGAAATATGCATGATACTTATAAGTTGCACATGTTGCAAACTCACTGCTAGCTTAGTTGTGAACCTAAAAGGTCACACACAAAAGACGAGATTGAACTTTTCTAACCTTGGATTGATTCAACGAGTTAAATTCGTTTAATTAATAGAGATTAATTAAATGAGGTTTTAATTTAATTCACTTGATGGATTAAATATTTAATTAAATAATAAGATTATTTAATTAAATCTAATAAATGTTAGGAAACCAAGTTCGAGTGAAATAATTAATTAATGTGGTTAATTAATTATAATTAATCTAAATTAATTTAATAGTTAAATTAATTTAGTCAATTAAATAATTGAATTATTTAATTGAGTTTGATGGAATTAATGGATGAAGATCAATTAAATTAAATGGTTCAAGTTAATTAATTGAAGAATTAATTAATGGACATTTAATTAAAATTAAATGGTCTAGCCCAATTTATTATGTCCGCGTAGAAGGGTCCATCAAGCAATTAGATAATGTTGAAGTTTCCTAATTAGATTAAGAAATTAAGTTATGGAAGAGTTAGACTTCTACCATAACTTGTATTACTTTGTTGGCAAGAAAAAATGTTTCCAAGTTGGAATATTAGAATTCCAATTAAACCCTAAATTCCCAACTATAAACACGAGAGCTTGGGAACAATTTTGGACACACAATCTTAAACATAAAAAAACGCCCCCTCTCTTTTACTTGGGCAAAAATTTTGTGTTCAAAATTATGAAGTACTTTCATGCCCAATCTCAAGTCTTATTTTTCTTGTACATCAATTCATAAACACTCCATACAACAAGATTAATTATAAGATCAAGTAGGATTGCTAGCGAAATTCTACTTGAAAGTTTCATCCATTGATGTGGACTATCTTTGGAGGGAAGACGCTTGAATTCCTCAGGCGAAGCCGTTCGTGCAGTCGAGGCGTTGAAGGAAGATTGCGAGGATTTACCCTACTGATAGGAATTTGGATTCCTTCTAACATGTGCTATGTGAGAAAATGAGTTTTCGCAAAAGGTATGATTTCGCAACTTTAATTTTATTAAAGAGTAATTTGAAACGCTGTCTGAAAATTCGCACTGAATACCGTGATTAGATATAAGTTGTTATATGCATGTTTATTTTTATGTAAAAAAAATTCCGTTGCATTTGCACATCCCAAATTCGGGAAACCCAACATTCTCTAACAGAAAAAAAAAATTCAAAATAAAAAAATCCAATCACCACCATGCTATTCGTTCACTTACAATTTTACTCACATCAAAACATCTACTCATTATTCTAAATAAAATTACCAATCATTATTATATATTTTGTTACAAATTCTACTATACACTCGCCACGCACTTTCCATCACTACTTATTATTTTACAATTTACATATCAAATTGACTTTAATCAATAAAATTGAATATACTTAACCAATAAGTTTTAATTTTGATCCAATGAGATTAGGGGCATTGCAATTTAATTAAATTCCGGCCATACCCACTTTTAATAGTTGCTATGAAAAAGCACATACGGCATGATTGATATGTGGGAATGAGATAAGAATGAAATGTGCATTCCTTGTTTCATTCTCATTCACATGCTTTGTACTCCCTCCTATTCATAATAAGTGTCCTTTTGGCACATGAATTTTTTCCAAAAGAATGTCCTTCTCATATTTCAAGGTTGGTGAGAAAAAAGATTTCCCAAATTACCCTTAAATATATTGTTTCCCAACTAACATTCCAAAGTAGCATTTATTATTAATTAAGGGTATATTTGATATTTTAACACAATTCTTAATATGTGTGTTTTTTCCTAAAAAGATACTTATTTTGAATAGGAGGGAGTATGTTTTAGTAATAGGAATACTCATTCTCATGGGAATCCCTATTCCCAAAAGTAAGGGAATGACCATTCCTCCTCTCCCCCATGGGTTTAGCTATTCCCAATCATCAAGAATGACTAAAATTTTATATTTAATAAAATTATCTTTCTATAAATGACTAAAAATGTTTATAATTTAAATATAAGTTATATTTATTTTAATAAATCATAGTCAATTTCTATCAATATTCAATAGTTAGATCAAAATTTTGATATAGAATTCTTTTGTTGATTTTCTATATTTTCTTATAAAAAAATAGAAATAATTACAAAATACCCCTGAGGTTTGGGATAATTACATAAAAACACAGAGATTTTTTAAAATTACAAAAAACCCCTTAAGGTTTGATTATGTCTTACATTTTCCCCCTTTATAAGCAAAAAAAATATCCAAACCCCTTGATATTTATTAAAAATATTATAGTTACCCCCTTAAAATTTAACACATAATCACACCTGATGGGTTTTTTTTGTAATTTTAAAACATCTCTGGATTTTTCTTGTAATTAGCCAAATCTGAGGGGTAATTTTGTAATTATCCCTAAAAAACATTATATAAAATACTTTTGATATCATAGATATAAATCTATATATATATATATATTATTTTTAGCATAAATTAAAATAATCTTATATTAATTTACGAATAACATATTTAATAAAATTTATTTAAAAAATCTTATTTAAGAGAATTTGATACTTTAAAATTATTTTTCTCAATTACTATCATTAATTTATAATTACCATTCAAGATATTTAAATCAAGTAAAAAACGTCATACATTCATTTCTCCATTCCTTGCACATACCAATCATAAGAATAGTAATACTACATCATTCCATTCCTAAATCCATTCCATTCCAACCTAATTCCATTCATTCATACCAATCATGCCGATAGGGTTTTACATTAGTGTTTTTAACGGTTGTTCTATAATTGTACGAGAATTTTCAGGTACGTACAATTTGTCAAACCAAATTAATTTTCCATTCAGCACATCCAAGATTTTTCGGGCTATCTTCATAGGGAGGCTTTCATATTGCTATGAAAAAAATTGCCACGATTTTAATATAGGATTTATTTGATCCTATTAGTTTAAGGCAAAAACTTGCGTGAGACGGTTTCACGGATTTAGATCCGTGAGACGGAGCCCTTACACGAAGTTTTAAAGGTTTTTTTTTCAGATTTTATTTTTCTTAGGGTTTATATTTGTTTTTTTAGGGTTTATTTTGTTTCTTGGGTTTAGTTTTAATTGATTTGGGTTTTTAGGATTTTTAGTTTTTTTTAGGGTTTATTTTTTATTTTTCGGGTTTATTTTTGTTTTTCTGGTTTATTCTTCATGGTTCATGTTTTTAGGGTTTATTTTTGTTTCTTCATGGTTCATTATTATTTTTAAATTTATTTTCATGGTTCATGTTCTCAAGACGGAGCCCTTAGGAGGTCCGTGAGACCGTCTCACAAGAGACTTGCTCTTAGTTTAATGGTGGGCTAATTATGCATTTTAGCCTATAAATAACAGATAAGAGTCTGGAGACACACATCTACTGCACTAGTCTTAGCCAGAGAGAGAGAGATCAACTTATATATCAATGTCTACCATTAGAATGCTTAAGACATTTCCTAACAAGCCTACTAACAATCATGTTATCTTTGATAGGAAAGCTTCAAAAATGTGCATATTTGTCTCTTGATCAAATGGAGCTGCCACTGGTCTTAGGCTTTGCTCCTTCAAATGCAAGGCTAAGACTTGCGATCAAACTATTCCGACTACACGACGATCTGGAAACTATAAACCTCCTCTTTGGGATTTCGATTTTATCCAATCGTTGAGCAGTCAATACACGGTATCGTCAGTTTTTTTATATAGGAGAAATTGTAAAATTAGTCTCATAACTATAAGCAATTTGAGTAGTAGTTGTTGCAATATTGGTCCTCATGGTTATTTCATATTTTCATAATACCAGAATGCCCTTGCTTACATAGTATTTTGATTAATTAGCTATTTTGTATTGGATTAAAATTGATAATTTTTAAAGTTATAGGACTATTTTGCTAACTTCTTAAAAATAAAGGACCAAAAATGCTATTTAAACCATAACGGTAAAATTGTCAAGGACAAAAATTGCAACTTTTATAGTTACAAGACTAAAATTGCAAATTTCCAAAAGATATAGGGCTAAAATTGTAATTTACCCTTTTTATATATGCTAGAGTTTTAGTAGTTAGTATTTTTTAAGTGTTGAGAGGAAGTTAAAAATTTTGCAATTTGTACAGGAAGAGAGATACTTGAAAAGGGCTTCTGAGCTTATGTTTCAAGTGAATATGATGTTGGACGATCAGAAAATGGAGGTTGTTCAAAAATTGGAGTTGATTGATGACTTGCAAAGGCTGGGTATATCTTATCACTTTGAGGACAAAATCAACCAAATGTTAAATCATATATATCATCAGGATTGCAAGAATTATCAAACGGATTTGTTCTCAACAGTTCTTAGATTCAGACTCCTCCTCCGACAACATGGTTTTGAGGTCTCCCAACGTACTAAAGTTTACAATTGAGATTCAGTCTAATTACCCAAAAAAAAAAAAAAGATCAAACCTGGTTATCTTTCAATATATATTACTCAACTTTGAAATGTAATTGAGTTTTTTTTTTTTAATTAAATAGACCAAAACTCAATTAAGGGTAGCTTTTGCAGTTATCCCAATTTGTTACACGTGCACTACAAGAAAAAAACAAGTTTACCTAAGTAAAATCATTGTAGGTAAATATTTACCTACAGAATCTAAAATTGTTGGAATACTTATAGAAAATATGTCGGTAAATTGAAAAACTGTAAGTTATCCATCGGTATAATGACAAAATCATTTGTGTCGGTAGTGGTATACGTACGGACAAGTCACGTATTTTTTGAAGCTAATTCTGATTTTTTTAATAGCAGATATATTTGATTGTTTCAAGAACGATAAGGGTGAATTCAAGCCAAACCTTGGGGACAACACTAAAGGATTGTTACAGTTATACGAAGCCTCTTTCATTATTGGTGCGCCAAGCTTTGGAGCTTCCTCTTCATTGGAGGATTCAAAGGCCAAATGCAAGATGGTTCATGAATGCCTATGAGAGGAGACCAAACATGAATCCAATTGTGCTTGAGCTAGCAAAATTGGACTTCAACATTGTTCAAGCAACACACCAACAAGAATTAAAACATGTCTCAAGGTGATTAATTCACTAATTCTATAACACTAAAACATGGCTTAATTGCAATTTTAATCATGTACTCCTCTTATGGGTTCGCAATTTTATAAGTCCTATAATTTCTAGATATGAAAATTTTGGTACTCGACCATTTTATCCTTTAGGCAAAAATTACAATTTTTTGATTGGTCATTGTTATTTTGGGTATTTTTTGTTATTTTGGATATATTGAAGGTAATGTTGTAAAAAGCGTCAGGCCCTAATCGGGCGATAGGATGGGGCCTAGCACTTAGGCGGAGCCAAATGGGGTTAGACGAGACTTGGGGGGTTAGGCGGGCCCTAATTGAGAAAAAGTGTAGGCATGTAAGGAGAGTCTAGCGCATAGCCGGGATTAATCAAGGCTAGCAGGCAGTAATTTTTGCAACAGGGATTGAAGGGTATATTGGGAGAAAATGAAATATTAAAACACTCATTGAAACCAAAATTGCACAAAATCAGTATTTGTAGGACCAAATTTGCATAAATTAGAACTTATAAGACCATAATTATATTGAAATCTTACATGTCCACAATTGTTGCCTAAGATATTTAAGTACCAAGATTGCTAGCCTCCCATAGTTACGATTTACGAAACCAATTTTGTAATTAAGCCTATATATATTTACACTTAATTTGTCTTGGAAAAGATCTTAAGAATTTTGATTTGTGGTATTACGTACTACTTATGTAGATGGTGGGAACAATCATCCCTATCTGAAAAACTGCCATTTGCGAGGGATAAATTGGTGGAGTGTTACTTGTGGACCATTGGTGGGCTCTTCGAGCCTCAATATCGATATTCAAGAATCATGGCCACTAAGGTCAATGCCTTCATAACAATAATTGATGATAAATTTGATGTCTACGGTACCTTGGAAGAACTACAGCTCTTCAATAATGTTATACAAAGGTAACAAATACTTGGCAACATATATAATTAAATTAGTTAATCTAAATATTTAATAATTGTATTTGTTTAAAAAAATAAATTCTCATGAGAGTTTTATTTGTAAAACTAAAACAAAATTCAATGTTACGTTATTTGTAATTTGGAAAGATAATTGAGTTTTTTTTGTAATTCGATTCAAGTTCAATAGTAATTTTATGTAATTATCCATTTAATTTAGTTTTGTATCTCAAGAGCTCATGTTTTTTTTTTATTTTTCAGATGGGATATTGAAGGAATTGACACTCTCCCAAACTACATGCAAATATGTTTTTTGGCACTCAACAACTTCATCGATGAGATGGCATACCATGTTCTCAAAGAACAAGGATTTCTCATCATTCCATATTTAAGAAAATCAGTAAATTTTCTTACTCCAAAATGTGCTATTTTAATTTAGAAAATTTACGAATTGTCAGGCCTTCAAAGGTATATGCACTGGCGGAGCTAGGGAGACAAATTCCCACCCCACCCCCAAAAAAACAATCTATGTATTTTTTTATAAAAAATATTATTTAATTTTATATGATTTTTCTTTTAATTTTTTATCTGACCAACCCAATTTCGTATATCGACCCATTCCCATTTTATTCCTGGCTACGTCATTGGGTGCATGTCTAATTGGTTTACAAAATAAACTATTGCAGTGGGCAGATTTATGTAGAGTATACTTACAAAAGGTAAAATGGTACTCATGGGTTATACACCCAGATTGGAAGAATATATAAGCAATGCCTGGATTTTGATATGAGCCCCTGTAATACTATCTCATGCATTCTTTCTTGTGACAAATCCAGTAGAGAAAGAAGTTGTTCAAAGCTTATATAAATATCACAACATAGTTCGATGTTCAGCTATGATTTTACGGCTTGCAAATGATCTTGGAACATCACCGGTTTGTATATACGCTATCTAATAACTATTAGGCTTAATTGCAATTTTGGTCCTGGAATTATAATGGGGTGGCATATTTGGTCCTATAAGTATCTTATATAGCAATTTTGGTCCTGTAAATGTAAAGGGATGACATATTTGGTCCTATAAGTGTACTATGTAACAATTTAGGTTCCGTAATCTTTCATTTTTGTGCAATTTGGGTCGCATAAGTTTTATGTTGTGCAATTTTGGTCCTAGATGGATAAGTCATATTTCATCATTTAAGTATCAAAATTGAACAAACTTAGAACTTATGAGACCAAAATTGCAGAAAAATCAAAATTTGCGGGACCAAAATTGCTACATAGCATACTTAATGGACCAAATTTGCCAATGTTTAATACATAGAGGACCAAAATTGCTACATAGCATACTTAATGGACCAAATTTGCCAATGTTTAATACATAGGGGACCAAAATTGCTACACACAATAATCACAGGCCTAAATATGTCACTTCCTTATATTTATAGGACCAAAACTGCAATTAAGCTTAACTGTTATTTTGTAATTATATTTTACTTTGGTTATGACAAGTTTTTTGAATTTTCAACGGAATTGATTAGGATGAAATGAAAAGAGGTGATGTACCAAAGTCAATTCAGTGTTACATGAATGAAATTGGTGCGGATAGAGAAGAGGCAAGAACATACATTAGGTTTTTGATCAACGAGACGTGGAAAAAGATGAATGAAGAACAAGTTGCAGATTCTCCATTCCAACAAGAATTTTTGAGAAGTTCAGTTGATCTTGGGAGAATGGCACAATATATGTACCAGTATGGAGATGGGCATGGAATGCACTTTCCTCAAATGAAAGTGTGTATTTCAAGTTTGTTGTTTGAGCCTATTGTTTTGGCTTGATATTTTATATAGTGTTCCAATATATTATGTGATTGTCTTGTATCCAATCATGGTTGGTCCGTTCATTAGTCGAAGGAGCAGGTAGACTCGAGCCCAAAAATTATGAAATTTTTATGTCTTTTTTATATAATACACATAAAATATGAAATTATTAAATACTCGAGCCCTAAATTATGAAATTTAGGGCCCCAAAATTTTTATGTCTTTTTTATATAATACACATAAAATATATAAAATATTACGCCAAGAGTAAATCTAGTCTAGTAATCGAATGATTGACTTAATCTTGAAACTTTAAAAAGCGATCTAGGTTCAATATATCTCTCTGTCAACAATAATTTTTTACTTTTTAATGTATATAACTAAATAAAAAGTTTTCAACTGCAACCTAGTGGTCGAGCTCTTCCACCAAGAATGAAAGACTCATATCGGTTTTCTTTGCAGCCCAGCTAACAAAATTATCACACTTTATTTTTCAAAATTTCTCGAAGTTGAAGACTTTTGTGCGATCAACAATGTTACAATAAAGATGGAAAATTTGGAAAAATGTTGTCTTTTCACAAACTTTGGAAAAATGTCCCCCAACCTAAATCCTTTAAATTATACCCCCTCACCCATGTAAAATGTCCAAGATACCCTTTTGCTCAAAATATTTTTAATTTTGACATTATGATGTTCCCTTCTCAATTCAAACTCAGTTGACCCAGGGTTGGACTTCTTCATCTTTCAAGCAAATTCGTTTGCGATTCTTCCATCCACTGAAATCACAGTGTTTTCCGGCCATGGTGGAAGACATTATTCCCGTCTCTGATTTTTGATGGAATATTTCGAGCAGAGGTATTTTTCGTGAGCATGGAGGACGGAAGAGCTCATTTCCATCTTATTTGTGGTTTTTTTTTGCGAGCTCATTTTTAGCCGATTTCTGAGTTCGAGCTGAGGTGTTCTGAGTTCTACTAATTTTCAACTAGTTTATGTCAAAAATATGGAAAGAGGTTAGTCTTTTTTTATTAATGTCAGCTGTTAATTTAGTCTTTTTCATACAATCGTCAAATACATAATGTAGTTGGTGTTGTCTAGTATATAGTCGGTTTTGTAGTCAGTGTGTGGTCCGTAATTACAGTCGATGTATGGTTGCAGTCAGTTCATTGGTCGTCTATAGTCGGTTGTGTGGCCGTTGGGTTTATAAATTTCTAATTTTAGTTTGTTAGTGTATTATTTCAGTTCCTGGTTTATGCTAAATACTAATTTTTTGGGATGGTGTATGGGAGTTCGATTTAAATAATCGTCGTTGATGTTTCAGTGGGAAGCAAACAAAGCAAGTGGTTGTCCTTGCGGATGTCACCATTTCAAAATTTTGTAATTTTAATATTAAAGTTCACATTATGCTTGTGTTGCTTGAGTTAGTTGTCTGTACTAGTACTTAATTATTTATGATTAATTAGTTCTCCGGCCTCAATTTTTTTTCTGTTTTACATTTCACAGCATATATTTAATGTTGTAGAAAGAAATTCATTATGAAAATAAACTAAAACAATTATGTTTAATTGTTGGAGAAAGAATGTAAAATTGTACATATAATCAAACTTAGAAATCCACAGGGAATATGAATTTGTCAACTTTTACCAACATGTCTTCTATGATTCCCTTAGGATACATGAGTGATCAATCTGCAAGTTGTAAAGTTACCGTTGTTGGCTTCACTTCTCCTAGTCCAAGTTTCCTGAAAATGGACAAGGGCATCAAGTTAATATCTGCTCCTAGATCACACAATGCTTTATTAAAGAAATTACCACCAATTGCACAAGGAATAGTGAAACTCCCCGGATCTTTTAGTTTTTGTGGTAATTTTCTTTGAATTATCGCACTACATTCTTCCGTCAAATTCACAGTTTCAAAGTTTGTCATCTTCCTTTTCTTTGACATCACATCCTTCAGAAATTTAGCATAGTTGGGCATTTGTTCTTAAGCATCTGCAAAAGGAATGTTAATGTACAATTTCTTAAATATATCAAGGAATTTTGCAAACTGATCATCAAAGTTTTTCTTTTGAAATCGTTGAGGGAAGGGAAGGGGAATAGGAAGTTTAGACATATTAAAGTTAGAAGTAGATTTGAGCTTCTCAACCCCTTTTTGTTCATCTTTGTCTCTCGGTTTCTCCCTCAACCTCAACATTGCCATTTACCATAGATTCAGCATCTCCAGGTACCGCGCATGACCTGCCCGTGCTCCGACGCACGGGTCGTGCATCCATTGCTCATTTCCTGACAACCTTCAGCATCACGCACCACCTGGTCGTGCCTCCGAATTTTCCTATTTTTCCCTTTCTTTCAGTCCCTCATATTCCGTACCACTCCTTAGACGAATGGCTTTGTACTGCTCTTTTGGATTAACCTCTGTGTTACTCGAGAATTGGCCCTTTTGATGTTGCCCACCATCAATAGTAGCTAATTGGCCAATTTGAGTCTCAAGATTTTTCATTTGTGAGCTCATTGTATTGGCCAATTGTGTCACTTGTAACTCTATTTTGTCCATCTTTGCTTCATCCCTTGTAAAGCGGTTCCTCGTTTCACTCATGAACGAACTTGTTTGAATCATAAATGAGGTGAGGGCGTCTTCTAAAGATGGTTTACCTTCCACATTAGTGACACCATTCGACGCATTGAATCTCGTTGGAGGTTGAATCACATTCTTGGTGTTAGCATATGAGAAATTTTCATGGTTTCTCAATTCCGGATGATAGTGTGTTGGAGTTGAATTATTCCATAAATTATTGAAATTCCGATTGTTCACATAACTGACCTCCTCCATAGAATATAGAGGAACTCCACCACTACTTGTGCTTGTACCCGCTTCGGCCCCTTTCATGAGAACACTTAGATGATTTGTCAAAACCGCCATTGAGCCGTTAGTACTTTGAGTGGATCCGAATCTGAAACTTCGACTACTCGTTTTACGTTGGACCTCTCTGACGGCCATTGGTAACTGTTCATAGCCTCAAGAAGATTAAATGCATCTTGAGTAAATCTAGCCAATAGAGCTCCTCCCGCGGCGGCATCAACAAATGCCCTTGTTTGCCCCCATCAAACCATTATAAAAGAAGCACAATGGTTGATCATTCCAGAAAGCCATGTTATGGACATCTTCTCAACAAATCCCGATATCTTTCCCATGCACTACAAGAAAAATGCTGATAGACAACACTTAAAAGACAACGGGTATTTGGTATATCGTTTTCTATTGAAGCAATTACAACGGTGCTTAGAATAACCGTTGTCTATTAGCGGGCGTTTTATAAAGACAACAGTGCTTTAGGGTCTAAGACAACGGTGTACGTAATTGTTGTCTATCAGCGGACTTTTTTATAAAGACAACAATTTTTTTGAGTCTAAGCAACTTCTTAAACGGTTGTCTATTAGCGCTCTATTTTTCAAAACAACAATAGCGCTTTTAGGCCTAAGACAACAACTTTCTATACCGTTGTCTATTAGCATAATGTTTTAAAAAACTATGTTATTATTAAGTATTTTGAAAAATCATTGTCTATAGGTAATTTAAGACAATAGTTTTGAACTATTGTAAAAAAAATATTGTCTATATTAAAATCAATTATGAGAAAATCGTTTTTGTCTTTAGTTTGTTTCAAACTTTCATTTGTTTTTTTCCTTGTATTATTGCTAAAAGTATTTTGTGTTATTGGCATAGGCAGATCTAGGAGGCTTTCCCGACCCTCGCTAGAGGTGTAAATCAGGCTGTGATGGCCAGCCGGGTACCGACCCGTCGGGCCGAATGGTAAAATCGGGCCAAGCTGGGCTAGCCCAAAATCTATCGGGCATATTTTCACGGCCTAACCTGACCTTTATGCCAGGCCAAATTAGACTCGGTTTATTTCGCGCCTGAAAATTTTATGGCCTTATATTCAGGCCGGGCTTGAACCTCTAGCCTCGTTGGACCCCTATTTTTTATTCCTTTGTTATGGGAATTTTTTAAAAAAAAAGATATATATGTTTTTTTGAAGAGGTTAAAAATAGATGGGCTAGAGTAAAAAAATTTGGCACTATTCTTGGTCACATTTTCAGTCTTCAAAACATCTCTTAGGCAATAGGCACAGAGGAAAGAACTCTCCATCTCTCATCTCCTACTTGAGTTCTCTGTCCACAACCACTCCGCGTATCACCATCTCAGCTCTCCGACTCCCTGCCGATCTCCTTCTCTAAAAATTGTGAAATCCATCGTGTTTTCTGTTGTTCCTGTAAAAATATAGTCTCATTCTCTCCTGGCAATATGTTATTCCAAAATCCCAATAATTAGAAAACCCTAGCCCCCAAATTAGATCAGTTTTGCTTTAGTTGTCCTATAATCCCAAATTCAAATGAGACTTCTTCACAAGTCCACCCCACTGTACGACTTATAATTCTGATTTTTGAGCTTAGGGCTTTGGGATTCTACTCTGTGAGCTGGGAAAAATGGACGCCGCGCAAGAAGCCCAAAACAGGGAGGCATTCCATCACGTTGTCGTTAACACCCTCGAATGGCGTTGTTTTACATCCCTTCTTTCAAGATCTACCGGGGGGTTGCCGGGCTTTATGATTATGAGCCACAAGGCTGTGCCGTTAAGTCTAACGTCCTCGCCTTCTGGCGTCAGGTCTGCATATTTTGCATTTCGTATTTTTCCATTTTTACGAGGGCTCAAAATTTGGAATTGGTATTTGCATGTTTCTTTTGTTGATAACTGGTAGTGATTATGTATTCATTTATGGGCGGTGCTTATAACTGGAAAGTTATTTTTGAAATGGTATTGTTGGTATTGCTGGTGGGTTTTTAGTGAAGCCGGGGTTTGGTTTCTATAGCTATAATGATTAATGTTAATGGTTCTTAGGATAACCTTTTGTTTGAGTTACTAATTGACACTAAGATGATAGACTGAACATGCAGAAATTTTATATATGCAAGACCAAATTTGGGGCAGTCAATTCTTTTTAGTTGTTAATTTAGTGTTTCTGAAGGTTGTTAGTGTTTCATTGGCTAATTCACTTGGCATCAAGTTTTGGTTGGGTCGCACTTTTCTATAGAACACATAATGCAATAACAATTTGTAATCTCACTCAAGGATGTGGTTCTATAGACCAGTAAAGCTGTAGGGTGACTAAGTAGTTGTACTAGAATTTTCAGGTTTTTGCTCAGATATAGCAGCATATGCTTTATGTTTTGTGGATACTGTCAAGGGGTTCATATTGAAGCTATTTGATTTTAGTGCAATACCTTTTCTGAGTAATTAAACTTCTATTTTTGATTTGTACATGAGTTTTCAAAATGTTTCAAAATTTCCCAGATATAGTAACATCTGCTTTAGGTACATGAGTAATTAAGCTATTTGAGGAATTACTGCTCCAGATACAAAGAACAGTCTCCCAGAATCTATCCTTTTAATCTAATTTTTTAGACATCAATTGGGCCCACCGTCCGCTCGCTCGCCGCCGCCAGAGTTGGAAAGTGGTCTGGTTCAAAGTTGAACCAAGGAAGTTTAACATCCACTTTATTCAAAGTTGCTGGAGATGGCTTCTAGAACTGGGACAAAATCATTCGGTTAGTCTTCACCTAATTCCATCTCTGTGTTTTTTTTACCAACAAATTTCTATGTTATTACCTTCTGGCAAAGAGATTAACTGTCTGATTGTTTCCTTTTTCATTTTCTGTCAGTTATAAACTCTTGAACATTCTGTAGGATTAAGTAAATCACCTGTAGTTATGTAACTTAAGGATGGTCAAGTTGGTGCTATCTCCTGAAGTTTTTTCAAACTAGATCATTTAATTGAAGTAGAAATTACCAATTAGCATTTTGAGAATAGAGATCTTTTGAGGTTTATTGTACTCTGGTTGATTTCTTTGTTTCTTCTTACACTTAGTTAAGGAGCTGAGCCTTTGGCTTTTCATGATACACTTGGTTAATGAGCTGAGCCTTTGGCTTTTCATGATATTTTTTTAGTTTCAGAGCAACTTAATTACTAGGGATAATTATGAAAACTACCCATGATATTTGGGTCAGTTAAAAAAAACCCACAAGTTTTTGAAAATTACAAAAAAAAAACCGTGAGGTTTGATTTTGTATTACACTTTACCCCCCCCCCCTTCATAAGCAGAAATATTTCAAACACTCCTCTTATATTTGTAAAAATATTGCAGTTATCCCCTTATATTTAACACACAATCAAACTCAAGAGGTTTTGTATAAACTTAAAAAATTTGATAGTTATTCTTCTCATTAGAGATACAAGAGTAAGTGTGGACTGATTCATGTTTCTGTATTTTAATGGGGGAAATATGTAATTTGCCAAATTTCTAATACTTTTGAAAATTAAATTATCAACTGCATGGACTCAATCTTTTTGTTCTGGTTGATAGATACATTCATGTCATTCACAGGTTATACAACATCAAGGGCGCTAATGCATTGTTTTATTCTATACAATACAGTTGCAAAGTGCCAATGCAACACACTGATTGAAATGAGATTTCATACTTCGGGGGCTGCGATCTCAACTTTCATGAAGCCCAAGGTATACACATAATAGGTGGAGTGCATATCAATATATATATATATATATATATAAAGTAGAAAAGGTATTGTAATCTCATTTGAATTGGTCTTTCATTTTAATTTGATTATGATCATGTAGTTGTATCAATATTCATTTCTACTGTTGTATCATTTTGCTTTCTGACTAGAGTTTAATTGTCTGATCACTTTGATGGAAGTGTATATGCATAAAATTTCCCAAAAATTATCATGGAAATGGCTGCCAAGATGCTAAGATGCAATTAAAATAAGGGAAGTTTTCTATGTATTCCTCAATAGATGGATTTATTAGAATGCTGGAATTCTGTTGTGATTAATTTGGAAAACCTCTACAAAATTGACAGATTGGTTGACCAAAACATCAAATTTACAGTTTCTAAAGAGAATCAGAAAAACACTGGATCATTTCCTTTAAATTTGAGAATCTCCTTTTAAGCCATTTTTCCTAGTTGTTACTTGGGTGCCCATTTTGTATGTTTACTTCTTGTTCTTTCTGTTTGTTCTCTACAATTCTTTGTGCTTTGTTGGAATAACTTTACTTACCAAACAAGTGGACCCTTGGTTATCTATGTTTCCCTACAGTGGCTCTGATATGTGATTGGCTTCAAATGTTTGTTTTCTATTTTGTCTAATATTCTACTTGACTTTGTGATGCTTGCTAAAATAACAACGGGTTTTCCACCATTGTCTAATAAGTAACAGACAACGGTTTCTAACCGTTGTATTTTTCGGGAAAACCTCGTTGTAGATATCTGTGTTGTAAAAGAGGCCGCTAATAGACAACGGGTTTTCACCGTTGTCTTTAACTTAACTACAACAGTTATACATTTGCAGAAACGTTGTCGTTTAGATCAATAGACAACGTTTTCGCAACGGTGTTTAACCGTTGTAGTTAAGTTAAAGACAACGGTGAAAACCCGTTGTCTATTAGCGACCTCTTTATATCTACACTTTTTTCCTCTAATATACAACGGTGAATACCCGTTGTGTATTTGCGTTTTTCTTGTAGTGATGCCTCATATAACGGTTCGGAGTCAAACTATCGGAATTGTGTAATCTCACTTTTGAGTTGCAAGGTCTTACTAGGTGGAAAAAATTTTAAGAAGAAATTTTGACTCAGCTCGTCCCATGTGCTCACACTTCCTTGGGTTAAAGTACCCAACTAATTCCTTGTCTTATCCAAAGAGAAAGGCAATAGGCGTAATCTTATGGCGTCATCCGAAACTCCATTCATATTTATCGTGTTGCAAATTTGGATAAAATGTGCAACATGAGAATTGTGATCCTCGATTGTGAAACCCCCAAACTGATTTTGTTGCACCATATTTATCAATGCCAGTTTTAGCTCGAACTTGTTGGCATTTATCGGAATATGATCAATACCACCATAAATACTATTCGTTAGTGGTTGAAAGTAATCACGGATGGCTTGTTGTTGGACCGGTATTGGTAACTCGTTGATCCTGTTGATCCCGTTGTTACCCCCATTTTCACCTTCTATATATCCCCCATATTTAGATTTTGTTATCTTTCCCCCCGTCTAGTAGTTGCACTCGTTCGCCTAGTGAAAGCCTTAACATCCGGTATAAGCGGTATTAATTCTCCTCGCCTAGAGCAGGTGTTCATGCACTACTTAGACCAAATTAAAAGAAACAAATCTAATAATGCAGGAGTAAAATTAAGCAAAATAAGTAAAAGAAAGAAAAAAGATGTCAAAATTAAAAATAATTTTATCTATCGCAATATTAGCACCAAAAATTGTATTGGTCCCTGGCAACGGCGTCAAAAACTTGTTCGTCTTATTTTTAGCTTCACCGCAAGTGTACGGTGTAGATTATAGAACATGGTAAGCAAGGTCGTATCCACAGAGACTAATAAATTAGTGCGCTAAGTATTGAACCAAAATAGTTTTATTTTTATTTAGACTATCAAAAGTTGATGATTGTTGTGAGATTAAGACAAGATAAACTATAAAAATACAAGACAAGAATAAATATGGAGTTATCAAGAGAATGAAATAGATTCACGGGTTATGGTTTCAATTAATATCCCTCTTGTTATCCGGATTAATCTAAGCCAAAGTTATTATTAATAATCCTATAAGACGATCACAACGGTATTTTATCCTCCCTCTCGAGATGTATATAAAACGTAGATTGAAATATCTATGCTAGCATCTCAACTCAACAATAGATATACAACTCCCAAATGCACCAAACATCATATATCCTCACAAATATCACAAACCTCTCGATTATGCAAATATTCATGTCAAGTACTCAAAATCTAATATTGAAGCTCATCTCTCAATTTGTGAATCAATATATCAAACATGTTAAATTATTGGCCAAATGATAAAATAAGAATAAGCACAAAGTACTCAAATAGGCTTCAAAACAATAATTTCAACTAAGATTAAAACATTCAACAAGAGTTCAATTAATCTACTTCCACAACCCTAAATCACAAGAAGATTAGCTACTCCCCGATGTTCAAACAATCCATGACAAATTGTTCAATATCAAAATAAGCTCAAATGAAAGATTAAAATACAAAGAAGCAAGAAAAACTTAGGAAAGTTGATAGTCTCTCGATATATCTTCGATCCTCAAGCTCGTATGCAACACGATCCTCCTCTTGATTCCCCCTTGGAAGAGTAGAACTTTGTCTTGTGTTTTATGTCCAAAAATGTCATAATCTCCCTTGGTGTGCGCCCCCAAAAGGCAAAAGGCCTTTTATACCTCTTTCAAAGTTTAGGGCAAAATGATGTCGGTTTGTGACATTCCAAAGACAAATGCACGCCGTGCGCCCCATGCACGACCTGGTCGTATGCCTGTTGTAGCCATATTCGAAGTCTTCAGGCACACACGGGCCGTGCGCCATGCTCATGGGTTGCCCGTGCATGTTGCCGTAGGCAATCTTCAACTCCTATAGGCATGCGCGGGTCGTGCCGATAAGCATGCCCTGCCCATGCGCGTCCTCTTTTTGCCCGTTTTGTCCAACTTCTTCTCATTTTGGCTTCCAATTGGGTGTATTCACTCGATTCTTGATAATTCTATATCGCGATGCTCGTGTTTGCCACAAAATTACTTCAAATCTCATTAAATTCCTACAAAATGAGTGAAGCGTAATACCTTTTCCACAAAGACTGAATATATATCATTTCATATGAGTTATTGCATATTTATAAACAATTATAGCCACAAATATGCCCCAAAATACATGCAAAACTCACACTAATCAATGCCCATAGTTGTATCAAACAAAAAATAAATAAGTAATGAACCCGATTACGATATGAAATGCTCGTGTTAAAAGTGATACGTGTTTAAATTATATATACCTGTGTAGGTATATACAGCGGGTTACGTCAACCTCGGTCTTCGCGAGGGAAAATATTAGAGGAATGACGGTCAGAGAATTGTATTTGTTGTGGTGTATGTTGACGAGTACACCCTACAACACGGTCGCGTACTTCATTGAGCAAGTAGATCATCTGGCAAAGCGGGGCGGTGGTGCTATTTCTATAGGAGGTCTGATTACCCCTATTGCCCGACATTTCAACATCGAGTTTAGAGGCCTGGAGCCTATACCGGGCATCACTCGGGTTAATTTGGCATCTCTGCGCCACAAGAGGTTTATCGCCAATGAAGACAATATGCTGGTTCTTCTACAGAAGAAAGGTGCCTCCTTTCCATTGCCTAACCCGACGTACACCACTGTCGATACTCTGGCAGACACAACAAACTTCCTAATGAACTAGGAAACGCATAACAGAATTACGGACGCTATAAGTGCGAGGAAGAGGCGCCGAGTTCACGGCTTCCCGAATGTGGAGGATATGGTAGCGGAGGAAGAGGAGCTACATAGAAGAGAAATGGGGGTGGAACCTCATCACCCTGAACTTGGATATGACATTCCCAAGTCCTCAAATGGAGGCGATTACCCCCGATGCTCACGTAGCGAGGATTGTCCCGGTACCTCTCATGGTGGCGAGCCCCAACGCGGCAATGACTTTCAGGATATGTTATATGCATTTGGGGAGGACTTGCGTCGTCAAGGAGACGAGTTGAGGCAACAGAAGGAGGATTTGAGGCAGTATCATGCTGATTTCCTCGCATTCCAGGAGGACTATGATCGGAGGTCCGTGGAGCTCGAACAACGATATTTGGTCCAAGAATAGAGGTATGCGGTTCAGGAGGAACGATATGCGGCCTAAGCGCAATGGCAAGCGGCCCAGGAGCAAAGACAAGCGGCCCAAGACCGAAGGGAGAGGGAGACGTGGCAAGTAATCTAGCAGATACAAATGTGGCACATATCACAAGGCCACTTCCTGCCACAGCCTCTGCAGTGATTCAGGTATATCCCCACTTTTCGTTATTGAAATTCTATTTTTCACCTTTAGGACAATATAATTTCATTCAAGTTTGGGGGGGGGAAGGTAGTATTTTAATATATGAAAAGTGTGGATAGAAAAAAAAAACTTTCTTGCATTTTTGTGTGTTTTTGTGTGTTTTCATATAGTTGCATATAGAGCATTCTAAGTGGCATTGCATTAGAAGCACGTTTACGGCTTTAGCACGTTTATTGCTTTCATAGAGGTTAGAGAGTGAGTTGACCAGGCTTGTTGCAACTTG
Organism: Rehmannia glutinosa; assembly: GCA_016081115.2. Lineage (NCBI taxonomy): Eukaryota > Viridiplantae > Streptophyta > Magnoliopsida > Lamiales > Orobanchaceae > Rehmannia > Rehmannia glutinosa. Next base: position 104,253,087 of record CM071936.1, read on the forward strand.
TTGTTTGTGTGATTGATTGGAAATTTGTATTGTTGAGATTGGATGTTGGGTATGAGTTGATTGAACCTTTAATAGATAATATTGAGCATGTTGATATGGAAAACTTGGTTTGATGCTTTGAATTACATATTTACAAGCCTATGAGCTTTTGAGCCTTTACTGCTTTTATCTTATGCAGTCTTGTTGTGATTTGAGTGTATCATTTCATGTTGTTAGAATTCTAGAACTTGCTCGGGCATCTCTGTCAAGGCCACACGTGTATGCGAATTGTGAATATGATTAAAGGCCATCTTTGCTAGCCTTTCAAGCCTTTTGCTTACCTAAAGATGATTGAAATTCCTAGTTAGCCAAGTTGAGCCTATTGCCTATTTCTTTGATAACCACAAAATTTGAGCCTTGAACTTGATATATCCGTCACCCTAAACTCGAGTGTATAGCATAGAGTAAAGGGAATGAATGAGGTTGAACGAGTGGAAATTGAAAAGCGGGATAATTGGGCATATTGGTTAATTGGAACAAAAAGAGGAAGAAAAGGAGTTGAAAAGAAGTGTTGAAAATTCACAAAAAAAATGGTATTATAATGTGGATTTTCATCTAAACGAACTTGGGGGCGAAGGATTGTAATTTGAGGCGATTCTCAAAAGAAAGAAAGGAGATGGAGATAAGTAAAGTTGATAAAAATAAGGGTTGATTGGAGTAGCATAGGGGATTATAATTTAGATGATTGATATGCTCACCGGTCTATATGCTCGAGTTTGAGTCACTTTATCCAAAACTTCCTACCCTAACCAAAGAGCCGTCATTACAACCAAATGAGAAAGTCCTTTTTGATTCACAAATTGCATACATTCTAGTGGCGGAGATATGAGACGAATTCCAAGCCTAGGGTAATTTTGCGACATTGAAGTGATTTGAGCGTAAACACGTCCTATATCCTCGTGAGATGTGAGTATACACTTAACTTTAAGAGTTGTAATTCAGAGCATTTCACCATGTTTTGTTTGATGCGTGCCCTTTGAGTAGATGTTTGAGGTTTGATTGGTTTATTACTTGACATTCATGATGAACAATATGAATTTCTTTTTGGTCTCTTTGCGTGCGCTATCATTCTTATCTCCATGTTGTGTTTTATCTTGTTCTCAGAATTGTTGATCGGGACGGTCAACAGTTTAAGTTTGGGGGATTTTGATAGGTGTGAGTTTTGCATGTATTTTGGGGCGTCTTTATGGCTAAAATGGCGATTAAACGTGCATAAACTCATATGTAACGGTTCATATTCGCTCTTTGTGGGAAAGATATTATGCTTTGCTCGTTTTGTAGGAATTTAACGATATTTGAAGTAATTTGGAGACAAATATGAGCATTGCGGAGAAGAAATATCACAAATGATGAAAAATAGAAGATGCACGGGTAGGGCGCGCGCCTGAGCACCACCCGTGCGCCCCTGGGAAAGAAGAACTGAAAGTACGGCAATACGCAGGGTAGCCCGTGCGTACACGCACCACCCGTGCACCACTGAAGAATTAGAATCTCCTACGGAAATGCGCACGGGTCACTCGTGCGTCGACGCATGGCCCGTGCGCTGGTTGGTGAAAAGCAGATTTTGATTATGGTATGACGACGGGTAACCCGTGCGTCACTGCTGTCCTGCAGTATTATGACAGTAAATGTCCTAGAATTTTGAGGGGGTATATAATTACTTTTTAGGGCGCAGACCAGGGGATATTCTGATATTTTGGGATCTACAACACAAGACAAAGGTCTATTCTTGGAAGAAGACATCAAGGAGATAATCGGGTTGCATCGGAGCTTGAGGAATGGAGATATATCAAGAGATTGTCGACTTTCCTAAGTTTTTCTTGCTTCTCTTGTAGTTTTAATCTTTCATTTTGGTTTGTCATGGCTTTGACCAATTTGTCTATGAGTTATTTAGAAATCATGTGTAGCTAAACTCTTTAGATTTCCGGGTTTTGGAAGTAGATTAATGAACTCTTGTTGGATATTTTAATCTTAGTTGAAGTTATTATGTTGAAGCATATTTGAGTACTTTGAGCTTATTCTTGTTTTATCACTTGATCAATGATTTAACTTGTTTGATATATTGATTCACAATTCGAGGGATGAGTTTCAATATTAGATCTTGAGTACTCGACACAAATATTTGCATGAATCGAGAGGTTTGTAAATATTTGTGAGGACATTTGATCTTTTGCACTTTTGGTAGTTGAGAACTTCATGTTGAGTAGAGATGTTAGCATAAGTATTTCAATCTACGTTTTATATGCATCTCGAGAGGGAGGATAAAATATTTTTGTGATAGTCTTATAGGAATATTGATAATAACTTGGCTTGGATTAAACGAACAACAAGAGGGATATTAATCGAAACCTTAACTCGGAAATCCATTTCACCATCTTGATACTTCTATCATTTGTATTATCTTAATCTTGTGTTTTAGTAGTCTAAATTGTCTTAATCTCACAACAACAATCATCAAATTACGATCGTCTAAATAAAAATAAAGCTATCTTAGTTCAATACTTAGTACATAAATTTATTAGTCTCCGTGGATACGACCTTGCTACCCTTTTCTATAACGTACACCGTACACTTGCGGTGAGCTAAAAATAAAGGCGAACACCCTGACCGGTCGACCCCCCTCCGAAATGTACCTGGATCCCACTAATTCTTGTCAACGTTCAAAATTTTCTATAGGGTGGTCGGTCGCCCTGTGTATTTTTTGACAGCAAAAATTGTGCTGTTTGAACTCCATATCAGCAAGATTTGCTTTTGATTTTTGTACAATATTTCTACATCTTGTGATCCTCTTTTTGTAGACAAAAGTGAAGAAGAATGAGCCTACGTTGGGAGCCTATGTTGGTGAAGACACTCCTATAAATAAAGGATGATTTGAAGACACAAGATGTAACACACAAGCAAACAAAACACAACAAGAAATCTGCAAAATTCTTCAAGTTTTCATTTCTACATTCTTATTGTAATAGCCTAAGTACTTTGACTTGCACATCCTTGAGGTCTAGGCTTTTGATTCATGATTACACTTGCATTCAATCTTTGTATTGGTTTTATAGAGTTGTAATCTTGAATTTTGTCCATCATCTAAAACAAGATATCCTTGTTGTTGCTCTTGTGGTAAGAGTACACTTGGGTGATCTAGGTGATAGGTGTTTGGAGAGTGTGGTACTCTTCAAAGGTGGTGAAGGAAGATTGTGGTAATCTCCTTGAAGGTGTTGTAAGAGGATTGTGGTAATCCTCAAGGTGTTGTATTAATTTTGGTAATTAATAAAATTTCTTTTTCTTTTTCGAAACTCATCCCGGATATACTGGGGTGGTAGAGCACGTAGTCCCTAGGTGGGGTGAAACTCTTTAAATCGACGTGTGTAAATCTGAAAAACCGAGATAATCTATTCACCCCCTTTAGATTATCGTAGCCACTTGGACTAACAGGGGTGTGGGTAACACCCTGAGAATCACTAACAACAGACACAGGTTTTTGCAGAATAATAGAGTCAATCGCATCTGCAATATTCTCATCCTCTGACTTATTTCCTAAAATTGGCAAATAATAAAAAACGGCATTAACAATTTCTTGGATTGTTCTACTTCGAAGATTGTAAATCCGATAAGCATGGCAATTTTTAGAATAACCAAGAAACATGCCTTTGTCACATTTAGGATCAAACTTTCCCAACTTCTCCCTGTCATTCAAGATATAACAGACACACCCAAACACAGAAATACTTGAGATTAGGCTTCTTTCCATTTAAAATTTCATAAGAAGTCATTGTAGAGCCCGGTCTCAAGTACACACGGATTAGAAATGTGACATGCAATATTCAAGGCTTCGGCCCAGAACCTTTTTAAATTTTTTTTTGAGCATAACATTACTTGGGCCATCTCTTGCACGGTTTTGTTCTTTCTTTCGGCCACCCCATTTTTTTGTGGTGTTATGGGAGCCGAAAACTCATGGAAATTTGTTTTTTCACAAAAATTCAAAAATGAATTATTCTCAAATTCTTTCCTATGATCAGAACGAATCCTTGCGATACTTGAATCATAAATGTTACAAATTCTAATGCGAAGTCTCTTAAGAGTCTCAAAAGTTTCAAATTTTTTCTTTCAAAAATTCAACCCAATCAAATCTAGAAAAATCATCAACACACACATAAGTGTATTTCTTCCCTCCTAAACTATCAACCTCAAGTGGACCCATCAAATCCATATGAATGAGCTCAAAGCAGTGTGTGGTATTGAAGTGTTGTCTCACTTGGTGAGACACTTTGGTTTATTTACCTTTTTGACAAGGTTCACAAACATGAGTGAAATTACCTTTGAAGGTAAGTTTAGGAATACCTCTTATTGCTTCAAAACTAATAAGTTTTTGCAAATTTCGAAAATTGACGTGTCCAAGTTTTTGGTGCCAAAGAATGTTTTCATCAAAATCAGCATGATGACATGTTTCATCTTTTCCAAGCAAATAGCAATTATCAGTTGATCTAGTACGAGTCATGACACAAGTATCATTGCAATCAAACACTGAACAAGAGTCATTATCAAACTTAATATGCAAATCATCATCGCACAATTGACTTATACTAATAAAATTAGCAAGCCATCAATATGAAGAACATTCTTGAGTTTAGGAAAACCTTTGACATTCAGAGTTCCTTGACCTATTAGAATCCCCTTAGCACCTCCACCAAACTTCACTCTTCCTCCATTCCACTCTTCATAATCAGTTAGATGTGACTTGGTACCTGTCATGTGACGCGAGCAACCACTATAGAAATACCAAGTGCCTTCAACATTGGACTTCGGTGAAGTGTAAACAACATGACAAGAATGGCTTTCAACATCTGTCTTACTTATTCCAGATGAGTTACTTGAAAATTTTTATCATTTTTCTTGAGGTGTTGTGTTGTGTGTGACGTGTCACCTCAGACCACATTTGACCTTTTTTCTTATCTTTTTTCAATTTTTGACAAAAAGGTCTAGTGTGCCCTTGAGTTAAGCAATAATGACAAACATAATGACATTTGGAAGAATTTTCAGAATTCATCTTATCTATAGAATCAGTTGATTTTTGCTTCGCAAGTTTGTCAAACTTGAAGCCCAAACCACTTTTGTCAAATCTAGCTGTTTTGATAATTTCATCAACCACAATGGATCTAGAATAACACTTACTCACCCTTTTCTGAAGATTACAAAGTTCAGTTTTTACTAGATCAAGTTCTTTATCCTTTTTAGTTACAAGAACTTTCAATTTTGAGACTGAATCTTTTAAATCTTCATTTTCTTTGAGAAAACCATCATTTTCAAGATTTATTTTGGACAACTTTTCCACTAGTTCTTTGTTTTTAACAATCAAATTTTGAGTTTGATTATCAAAATCAGAAGAACTTGAGGATAAATGTCCTGCTCCAATAGTATGAGACGAACCGAACAGAGCACTGCTTCTTCTTCGGTCTCGAGGTGTTGTCAGGTGTTGTATCAGGTGATACGTCACCTCTGGCAACAGTTCTGGAACTTCCAGAATTCTGATGCAGACTTTCACACATAGTAAACAAGCCTTGATTGAGATCCTCTTCCTCCACTTTTTCAGCATCAGTGTCATCGTCACTTAGGAAAACACATATGTTCATCCCACGTTCCCTAAGTGTGTTGGCCCTGATTGGCATAATGACCAAACCCCTTACATGCTCGACATTGGATTCTATCCATTTCTTTTGGTTTAAAGAATGGATTCTCAAAGGTCTGATCATACTTCTTCAAGGGAGTAGGAGTTCCAGCGTTAACCGATTTCTTCGGCTTGAATCCTCTGTTGTTGAAAGGAGTTTTGGAGTCTTTGCCCTTACTTATCTTTTTGAATACATTGTTGAACCTTCTTGTCAACATTGCAATGGTCTCTTCACCAAGTTCTGAATCTTCCATTTCCTTGATGAAGTGATCCATTACAGTGTTGGCATCACTTTGGGCATCACCTGTAGCTTCCTCAGTTTGTGACTGAAAAGTTATGCTCTTTCCTTTCCCTCTTGTCTCATATTCCTCTTGTTGAGCCAAGTTCAACTCAAATATCTGCAAAATACCTATGAGTTCATCAAGACGTAGAGTTTATGTGTTCTTGGTTTCCTCAATGGTTTAGAGTTTGACATTAAATCTTTTAGGAAGTGATCTCATGACTTTAGATACAAATCTTTCATTACTGATCAGATCTCCAAGAGCATGTGCTTGCAATCTCACAAATTCTAGCATTGTAAGATGAAATGGTTTCATCTTCCTCCATTCGTAGATTTTCAAATTGAGCTGCATGGAGTCTCAATTTGGTTCTACGAACACCCTGTATTCCTTCACAATGCAGTTGCAAAGCATCCCAAGCGTCTTTAGCTGAGTTGCAATTTAAAATCACCTTGAAGAGAGTCATATCCACAACACTAAAAATAGTGTTTAATGCTTTGGAATTAAAGCTGGCCAGTTGAATCTCATCATTTGTCCAGTCTATCTCTCTTTTAGGTACTGAATCCCCATCAACATCTATGATTCTTAGAGGAGTCCACCTAATCAGGATATTTCTCCATGCGCGCTCATCAATCGACTTTATATAGGACTTCATCTTAACTTTCCAATAGGACTAGTTCGTTCCATCAAGAACTGGAGGACGAATCATCGAAATTCCTTGACCATCCGTTAGCAAACACTGCAAAAAAAAATTACAGGATCTCACTTAGTAGTATCAAGTGTAGGCTCTTGATGCCAATTGTTAGAATTCGAGGGGAAGAATTCTTTTAAGTTTGCAGTGAGTGTTGTGCAGAGTGTTGGCAACACTTGAGGTGTCACCCAGCGGAAACTGTGTTTTTCAGCTTGTTTGTTTATTTTATCAATTATCAAAAATAAACAAAGCATAAAAATAAGATTGAACACAGGATATGAAAAATTTGCACAAGTATAAAAATATTTGTGCGGCACCACTAAGGCAAAAACTTTGAGGTAGAACGTTGATTATACAAAATAAAGAACTAGACAAAGGCTTTTCTATTGTACTTGATCTTTCAACTCAACTTTCTCCGTAAATAAGAGAGAATAACTATAAACTAACCTAGATTACAAATCGTCTCTCAAACAAACAAGAAAAATCTAACTTTCCAGAGGTGTTGTAAAAGGTGATACCAACACCACCAAACACACTAGGCACCTCTCTCACTCTTCTTGGATAAACTTGGACTCTTTTGTGAAAACTCTGATTCTTAGCTCTTGAATCTGTGTCCAGCAACGTGCATTCTCCTTGCCCTTTATAGATCAGCCATATCCCTATAAAAAAGGTCATACAAACAACTTCCAAGTTAAGGGGTTAGTGGGGAGATTAAGGGATGGTGGTTCCTTTAAAGTAGGACTCAATTCCTACTATCTCTCAACTCCCAAAAACTGACCGATCTGTATCTCTAATCCACGATAATGGGCCTGCAAAATTATCAGTACATTTTGTTCTAAAAATAGACAAAATAATAAGATATAAATAATTTAGAATTTTGATCAAATAAGTCAACTCTAACATATTTCAAAACTGAAATGTGCATATGGGACATGTGCCAATTATCAGAGAGAGCAAAATTATAATAGACTTTGATCTAGACAAAGTCAACTCTCACAGACATGACGTGCGGACATGTAATATAATACATATGAGTTACCATTTATTTATTGATTATGATTGAAATTAAGTAATCAAATAAGCCAAAAGTAATTAAACTCTTGGCCTGCAAGAGCAAGGATTTTGAATGAAGTTAATTTATTATTTAAAAAAAATGATGATCAATCCAATTCCAGTTCTGATTAGCTGTTTTGGCTTGCGGAACAACGCACATGATCAGCTTGTAAACAAATGCAATGACATTCGCATACATTATCTCCGAATATCTTATTAATTATGTTCTATCAACAAAACACATAACAATAACACATGGAATTAATAAGAAAGACTGCATCTATATTACGGCACTATTTTTAGTTTAATTACTTGCAACACAAAGTATCTATCTCTATTATTTCATCCAATTAGATTATTAATTGATCACCAATTATGTCTACCATTAGAATTATGCCTATGGCGATCCCTAACAAGCCAAATGCTAATCAGTTTTTCTGTGATAGGAAACCTTGGAAGAAAGTCATGTGCATTAATAATGTTGTCTCTTGTATTGGAGTTGATATTCCCACTGGGCATAGGCGTTATTCTTCTTTCCAATGCAAGGCTCATGAGACTATTGATCAGATTATTCCGAGTACTACACGACGATCAGGAAATTACCCACCTCCCGTTTGGGATTTCGATTTTATTCAATCTTTGAACACCGAATATAAGGTATCATTCATCATTTTTTAATATAGATGCTATATTATTAGTAGTAAATCTTTATATTTCATTTTTAAGTATAACGGCTGACTGCAGGAAATAAGTGATAAGTTTTTTGCAATGTGTACAGGAAGAGAAATACTTGAAAAGGGCCTCTGAGCTTATTTTTCAAGTGAATATGATGTTGGATCAAGAAATACTGAATCCTGTTCAACAATTGGAGTTGATTGATGACTTGGAGAGGCTGTGTATATCTTATCACTTTGAGGACAAAATCAACCAAATCTTAAATCGTATATACGATGAGGATTATTGCAAGAATTATCAATCGGATTTATACTCAACAGCTCTTGGATTCAGACTCCTGAGACAACATGGTTTTAGCGTCTCTCAAGGTGCGTGCTAAATTTTGTTATACATACGTATTACATCTCCCATATTTAATTTTTTCTTTTTTTTTATTGTTGCAGATGTATTTGATCGTTTCATTCTTGAAACGGGTGATTTCGACACCAAAGAAATTTTACAGTTATATGAAGCCTCTTTCCTGTTGACAGAAGGTGAAAGGACCTTGGAGCTAGCAAAAGAATTTGCCACCAATTTTCTTAAGAAAAAAGTACTTGAAGATGATGAGGGTAATATTGGAAATATTGATGATGAACATCTTTCAATATTGGTGCATAATGCTTTAGATCTCCCACATCATTGGAGGACCCAAAGGCCAAATGCAAGATGGTTCATAGATGCCTATGAGAGGAGACCAAACATGAAACCAATTGTGCTTGAGCTTGCAAAATTGGACTTCAACATTGTTCAAGCAACACACCAAGACGAACTAAAACATATCACAAGGTTATTAATTCACTAATTCGATATACTTAATGGTCTGGAAATGCCTTGAAGATAGAGTACTTTTTTTTTTCTCTAAATTTTAAGTTTGATAATCATGATCAGTGTTCTAAAAATTCCTATGCGCTAGGCAGGTGACAGATTTGGGCTTAGCTCGGGGCAGGAAGTATAAATAGAATTAGGCAATGCCTAATCTGAAGAACAACGTATGTAGGCAAAGGGAGCCTAGCACCTAGATGAATACTAGGACGAAGATTTTTAGAACAATGATCATGATTAAGATCTAGCTAGTTTAAAGCATGTGCTATATATAAATATATATATATATATATATATATATATATGTCGATGATGTGCGTTAAACACTGATCAATATTGGTTTTCTTCTTCATGTGTAGTTGGTGGAAACAAACATGTTTAGCTGAAAAAATGCCATTTGCGAGGGATATGATGATGGAGTGTTACATCTGGGCCATGGTTGCTAGCTTCTTCCAACCTCAATATGGGTATGCAAGAATTATGGGCACCAAGGTCAATGCCTTCATAACAATAATTGATGATATGTTTGATGTCTATGGTACCTTTGAAGAACTACAACTCTTCAATAGTGCTATTCAAAGGTTAAAAAAAAAATAGTTCACAACATTTATTATATATACATTACAATTTTAATTTTATTAATCTTGTATGTATTTCAAAACATTATGATTTTATTTTTTTTCAGATGGGATATTGAAGGAATTGACAAACTCCCAAACTACATGCAACATTGTTATCTAGCACTCAACAGCTTCATCGATGAGATGGCATACCATGTTCTCAAAGAACAAGGATTTCTCATCGTTCCACATTTAAGAAAAACAGTATTATTTAACACGTCTTTCTTCTAGCTAGGACGTTAATATTTTTCAGATCCTCAAATGTATATATATATATATCTTTAATTAATTGGTTATCATCAAAATAAATTATTGCAGTGGGCAGATTACTGTAGAGCATGTTTACAAGAGGCAAAGTGGATTTCCATTGGTTATACACCAAAACTGGAAGAGTATATGAACACTGCATGGATTACTGTATCAGGTCCTGTAATGCTTACCCATGCTTTCTTTCTTGTGACAAATCCAATAGAGAAGGAGGCCGTTCAATCCTTGTATAAATATCACGACATTGTTCGATATTCATCTACGATTATACGGCTTGCAAATGATCTTTCAACATCTGTGGTTCGTATACTATAACTAATTAATTATTACTAGAATTTTATTATGATACTTGGCGCGCGCGGTTATGACAAGTTTTTGAATTAATTTTCAACTGAATTATATATATAGGAGGAGATGAAAAAAGGTGACGTACCAAAGGCAATTGAGTGTTACATTAATGAAACCGGTGCTAGTAGAGAAGAGGCGCGTGAACATGTAACGTTTCTGATATACGATACGTGGAAAAAGTTGAATGAAGAACGAGTTGCAAATTCTCTGCTCCAGCCAGAATTTGTTAGATGTGCGTTTAGTCAAGCGAGAATGGCGCTGTTAGCGTACCAGCATGAAAGTAGGCATGGAAGCTATCCTCATATGAAGGACCCAATTTCGAGTTTGTTCTTTGAGCCTATTGCGTAGCCGTAGCAGCACACAAGGTTGCCTATTACAAATGTCTCTAGTACGCGCCAATTGTATTGAAGAACACATTTAATAATACAGCACTGGACTATATTTCATAAATCTACTGATCAATTGATTATGAATTAATTTCAATTGTATAATTGTATATTCTATACAATTCAAAAAACGTCGATTTAAACAACCAGAGAAAATTTACCCATAATTATATTGACAAATAAATAATCTGGTGGCATAGCAGACTCCATTGGCACCGGCCAATTTGACAAACTTAAAGAAATTGTTTTTTGTACTATCTTGGAGAAGTGGAATTTAAATCTTGCTGTAGTATTTTATTGAAATATGCACCTGGATAACATTAACAGTAATAAGAGTTAAATTATATGTTTAATTTCTTAATAGACGAAGTGTCCCTCTCATCAGGAATAATTCACCATTCTTAATAGATGTCCTTATTTATAAAGCAACTATCTAATCCAACCATTCTTATACTTATCAGGAATAAAATTCTGACATGAAGAAAAATCAAAAAAAGCCGAAATGTGATTGTTTTGTACTCCATAATTCTCTACTTTATTACATGTCTTAATCTGATATTAATTAATAAACACATTTACATCCTAATCCGACCATTTTCGGACACTTCCTTGGAAATGAAAATCAAGCGTGATTACAAATAAACACATATATATAGAAATGAGAAGTTTTGTGAATTGATGATGCCATTAATTAAGTACGTACACATTGTTGATGTTGGAAAAGTGAAGGAAATTGCATATCTGGTGTGATTTTTCTTGGGACCTTAATTGTCTAATGACAAATCGTAAAACTGGATTCTTGTTCTACTCCGTGAGAACATTAAAATCGAATATTTATTTGTCCAAAATAGTGTTTGGATGAAGGAGATATTAAATCTTAAAGTGGAGTATTGATGAAATTAATTTAAAAGAAAATAACAGGTGGGTTTGTCCCACATAGGAAAAACAAAGGCTTTTTAGACTAGTTTATATAATGCTATCTTATTCTTAAGGTGTAAGATTATATTGCATAAAGCACTCTCTACACGCGCGCCCATAGAGGGTGCAAATCACGGTCCGATTTGGGCTTTCTGTGTAGTAATAGTGTGTGCAACATACAATTTGGACCATTTCTTTTTATTATCATTCTGTAATTTTAGTGTATGCAAATTTATCTGCTACAATTTGTAATTCTATGTGCGTTCAGCTATAAATTTGATTTGTAATTTTCTAATTTTCAATATAACAAATTGTACTGGAAATTTTGCTAACAGTCGATGTCATCAATACATGTGGTCTGTATTAAAAATGTTTGAATTAGAAAACCTTGTGCTCTACACAATAGGCTCAAACAGGAAACTTATAATATGGCCCTGCATATGAGCATACTGAATCCCAAGCCCATTCTCATGCTTGTACACATACCGTGCCATTCTCCCAATATAAACTGCGAATCTAACAGAAATGGTGAATCTGCAACTCGTTCTTCATTCAACTTTTTCCACGTCTCGTATATGAGAAACCTTATATATTGTCGCGCCTCTTATCTCTACTAGCACCGGTTTCATTCATGTAACACAGAATACGTTTGCACCTCTTCTCTACTAGCACAGGTTTCATTCATGTAACACTGAATTGACTTTGGTACGTCACCTTTTCTCAACTCCTCCTAATTCAATTGTTACACTAAAAGTATACCGTCTCAGGGTCTCACACCGTCTCACAAGAGACCTGTTGTTCTTAATATATATCCTTATTTATAAATCACCTATCTAATCCAATCATTCTTGTACTTATCAGGAATAAAAATCTGCAATGAAGCAAAATAAAAATAAAAGCCGAAAATGTGATTTTTTTGTATAATTCTACATTATTACAGGTCGTAATCTGATTCATTAAAACACACATTTTTATCCTAATCTGACCATTTTCAGACACTTCCTGGGAATGAAAATCAAGGTGATCACAAATAAACACACACACACACACACACACATATATATATATATATATATATATATGAGAAATTTTGTGAAATGATGCCATTAAGTACACATTGATGATGCCATCAAAACATTTGGCGTGTACTAGTAAGGAGCACGTGCGTTGCACGTGATACCATAATTTATTCAATATAGTTTTTATTAAATTTCATAAAATATGACGATATAATAAAATTGTATCATTTTCTAAGCATAATGACTATATTTGCAAAGCACCCTTGAACTTTAAGACTAAAAATAACATGAAGTAAATAATTATCGCAAAGAAATACAAATGAAGGTGGCAAACAAAAAGAAAAGATTTTGTAGGTGACAATTTGGCCACAAGATAGTGATCCTCTTTCAGCTAATTCCAATCATACTTTGTGAACAAACTTATTTCTTAGAGACGATAGAAGATTAGCAACTTGCACAACAATAGAGCAAATATTCAAATATTTAAATAATCATTCATTTTTTTAAGTAAGATTATTAAACTATTTTAATTGAGTATGAGAATCATAAGCAATATAATTACATATTTTCATTAATTACTTGGTTGAAGAAACATTTTTCACATTATCTGATTGTTAGGTATCACACTTTGCGCTGCATTAAGTCGTACTTCAATGTTTTTATTTTCCTAATAAGAACAAATATTAGTAATTATTTATAAGATACAATATATCTTATAAATGAAAATTATTTGTACCTGCATTTAAAAGTTGCTAGTACACAATATTTTTTAGCTTTTATATCTCCTCTTCCAGTTGCGGTGTTCGGCTTAATCAATACTTTAATTGTAGATATTGAAATTCCTCTTGAGAGCAATATATAATTGACCATGAGCAATATATAGTTGCGGTGTTCTGAATTTTTTGTCCTTGAGCTTTATTGATTGTCATCATGGCAAAGCAAATCCTAACTGGGAACTGCTTACGTTTGAAATGAAATTGATATAACATTCATTTTCAGCTGGTGAAAGTGGTATTCTAGGTTCTGTTGTAAAAATCTCCGCTTAGCCCCGATTAATCTCCGCCTAGGCGCTAGGCCCCCTTGTCCGCCTACAATTTTTTTTTTCGGTTAGGCCCGCCTAATCCCGCTCAGATCCCACCTAACCCCGTCTAGGTGCTAGGCCCCAGTCTGCCGCTTAGCAAGCGCCTACAGCGTTTTTACAACATTGATTCTAGGTATAATGCTTTAGATCTCCCACATCATTGGAGGATTCAAAGGCCAAATGCAAGATGGTTCATGAATGCCTGTGAGAGGAGAGCAAACATGAATCCAATTGTGCTTGAGCTAGCAAAATTGGACTTCAACATTGTTCAAGCAAGACACCAACAAGAATTAAAACATGTCTCAAGGTGATTAATTAATTCACTAATTCTATAACACTAAAACATAGCTTAATTGCAATTTTAATCATGTACCTCTTATGGGTTGGCAATTTTATAAGTCCTATAATTTCTAGATATGAAAATTTTGGTACTCAACCATTTTATCCTTATAGGAAAAAATTACAATTTTTTTATTGGTCATTGTTATTTTGGGTATCTTTTTGTTATTTTGGATATATTGAAGGTGATGTTGTAAAAAGCGTCAGGACCTAATCGGGCGACAGGATGGGGCCTAGCACTTAGGCGGAGCCAGATGGGGTTAGACGAGACTTGGGCGGGGTTAGGCGGGCCCTAATTGAGAATAAACGTAGGCATGTAAGGGGAGTTTAGCGCATAGCCGGGATTAATCAAGGCTAGCAGGCAGAATTTTTGCAATAGGGATTGTAGGGTATATTGGGAGAAAATGAAATATTAAAACACTCATTGAAACCAAAATTGCACAAAATCAGTGCTTGTAGGACCAAATTTGCATAAATTAGAACTTATAAGACCATAATTATATTGAAATCTTACGTGTCCACAATTGTTGCCTAAGATATTTATAGTACCAAGAATGCTAGCCTCCCATAGTTACGACTTACGAGACCAATTTTGTAATTAAGCCTATATATATATTTACACTTAATTTGTCTTTGGAAAGATCTTAAGAATTTTGATTTGTGCTATTACGTACTGCTTATGTAGATGGTGGGAACAATCATCCCTAGCTGAAAAACTGCCATTTGCGAGGGATAGATTGGTGGAGTGTTACTTGTGGACCATTGGTGGGCTCTTCGAGCCTCAATATCGATATTCAAGAATCATGGCCCCTAAGGTCAATGCCTTCATAACAATAATTGATGATATATTTGATGTCTACGGTACCTTGGACGAACTACAGCTCTTCAATAATGTTATACAAAGGTAACATGTGAGGCCCCGAATTTTAACAACGTGAGATACGGTGTTGTAGTGATTATTTATTCGGCTATGTATCACAAACACATTATTAATGAACCGCGACCCGACTTTTATTTATATCTTTCAACATCAATTATGTCTTTCTCGTTTTCGAGCCTAACGATTTTATATTTTCCTCTAGTATTAATACTTGATCGAATGACTACGACTTTAGTAATATTAGACCTTCAACAATTTAGGAGTATATTCCAATCCTTATCCTAATATTTCATCTTATTCTATAATTCATCCCAACCAATTTCCCAATCAATTTTTTATTTTTTAAAAAGAAAATATAATACGTAATTTTTATTTCACATCTTTAATTTTTAAATCTAAATATTTAATTATAGATATTTATAATTTTTATTTTCTTTCGATTTTTTTAAAAAAAAAAATTTTTTTTAGATTTAAAAAAAAATTCAAAAATTACCATAAATGGGGAGGTTGTTTCATATTCTTTTCAAGACCTACAATTATATATGTATATATATATATATATATATATTTACATATATATATTATTTTTCCTCAACTTTGGTCACATGCTTAAAGGATGGACAAACATTTCTTGCCACCAAATTCTAATAAATAAAAATAACAACAATCTTCATTTCATAATTATTATTCCACAAGACTCCAACTTTTGGCTCTCTTGTCAAATTCTTCAAGGGAATCAAATCGCTTTTCTTATTTTTATTCTTTATCAACCAATAATCTTCATTTCATAATTATCATAAAAACACAAGACTTGCTCCGATTTTCCTCTCTAAAGGATCAAATTCTTCAAGCATAAGGTAATAAAATCTTCGTTTCTCCCATTTAGTCCTAGTATATTTTCTTTAGACTTGAGACTTTAATTTTAACACCAAAATATGGTTTGGATACCATTTAGGGGCTGATCTTCAAGAGTTTGAGTCAAGAAGTTGATTCAAGAAAGAAGACTACATTTTAGATCAACCCGAGAAACTACTACGAGGTGGGTGGAAAAATCCTTTCAACTTCTAGGTGTTTTAAATTAAAAATATGCATGTAGTATTTTGTTATTGGGAACTTGAGATATATATTATGTATTGCATGCTATTTTCTTGTATCAAGTTGGAAAAAAATTCTCAAGTGTTGCTCAAAAATGCGATTTATCGAAAAATAGGGCATACATGCACACTTTATTGTTATACTTGATGATATTTTGTATGAGAAGGATATGTATGTGTATGACTCTTGAAATCTATGTTTTGAATAATTTATAACCTGGACGAGTCGAGCATAATTGATTAAATTTCAACTTTTAGACTTAAAATGCAAAAAATGGAAAGTTGGTGGACTTAATTGCAAGAAAATAAAACTTAAGGGACCCCTCTGTAATTTTCGATTTTTGGGACTTAACTCAGATTCAAAAATTATTTTTGATATTTTAATAAAGTTTTAAGAGTTTTTAGATAAATAAAATCACCCTTAAAAGCCCAAGGACTAGATTGTAAAATTTTAGAAGTTTAAGGGCTATTTTGCAATTTTTGAAACTGTACCAGACCCTAATTTTAAAATTTGAAATTTTAACTCTTAAGGGACTGGAAATAACATATTTTAAGTGTATTCCAAAAATCCAAGTGTTTAGAGCTTGGAAAGTAATTTTATAAAACTTGAGGAACCAAAGTG
Organism: Rehmannia glutinosa; assembly: GCA_016081115.2. Classification (NCBI taxonomy): domain Eukaryota; kingdom Viridiplantae; phylum Streptophyta; class Magnoliopsida; order Lamiales; family Orobanchaceae; genus Rehmannia; species Rehmannia glutinosa. Next base: position 104,269,917 of record CM071936.1, read on the forward strand.
TAAAAGATTAAACTTGAGGACCCAAATGAAATTTCCAGGACTTATGCAGCCCATGCACCTGGAAATACTAATTTAACTATAACCTTATTATATTTTGGACCCAAGGTTTAAATTTCATAACAATTGGACCCCTAAAAGCCTTAAGGGCAATTATTTCAGAATGGGACAAAAATGAAATTTTCAAAAGTTAAGGGACCTAAACTTATTTCTTTTAAAAAATATTTTTGTCCCAATATCCCACTAACCATAGTGACATTTTCTAACTGGAATCACATTAAAAGCCCTTCCGGTTTGTGAGTTTCAATTATGTTAAACTTAGAGCCTGAAATGACAATTTTAACAAATTTGGGGCCAATATGAGAATTTTATAAACACTCGACCTCAAAACTTCAAAACCCTGAATCTATGAACAATTTGGAGAATTTAGGAACTGACCACATAATTTTTCAAGGTCGGGATATTTATTTATTTAATTTTTAACCCCAAAAGTATTGGGTTTTTTACAAAACGGGGCTAAGTTGTAAAAATTTTTTTTTATCAAGGACCTAACTAAAATTATTTTTCTTTTACTAAAACAGCCTTGGACCCTCTGACTTCAATTCTTAATTAAAATATTTTATTTTCTCAAAAACCCCTTGACTTATCTGACCGTCTTGACCGATTAATACCCGATCATGGGGCGACCTCCTCGTCTTGCGATTTGAATCTATAACAGGACTTATGTTTCACCTAATCTTTCAAGATATCGAAGATTGCTTATCCTCCCGATAATCATCTTCATCTAAACAACTCCACCAACGCCATAATTACCTTACGCAAATTTTCGAAAACTTTTCATGAACTGCTTCCCGAATCAATATACTCGACTGTCTGGTTGACTACCTGAACGTGTATTTAATTTACTGCCTGAGTCAACTTGGTGTGTTGAGCTCACAGTCAGAATGGATACGTCGGGGATAGAACCGGCAGCTCTCACGCTATTCCACTCTTCTAGTCCCATCGTCCTAATCCCGCAACCGAGGGACGGAGTTTGTCCAAGGGAAAGCGGGTCGTAGTACTTGAGGTATAATCATGATTATGACAAATCCGAGCCTTGCTAGCTCCAGCTCCATGGATTTTGTCTTTGCCTACGGAGCGATAAGGTGACAGTCTTGACCATCTTGCTCGGGAGTTACAAGGAAGAACGAAGGAATCACTGCCTGATCCACACGATTCTCGAATTAATCGACCCGTTTGGTTGGCGCTACAAATCCGTGCACGCAACCGCTTACTTGTATTGCATAGGTTGGCGCTACAAATCCGTATGCAACCGCTACTTGTCTTGCATAGGATTGGCGTCACAAACCGTACGCAATCCTCCCCGCCTTGAACCATAGTGTCTGCGTGACTACCACGAATCGCTTTTCTTAAATCAGTATAAGTATATTACTTAAATATATTTATTACGACGCTTGTAGACTATGTGTGAAATCATGCATCATTTCTCACGCGTTTTCATACAACTAAATTTCTCACATTAACTATATATATCGTCACACTTGCACACGATCACCCCATCCACTGTGATTTCTGTCTCACCCCGTCCTGATTTCTAACCTTAGAGAAGGACTTTGTCGAAAAAGATGAACCTGTCTTGGATTGAATTCTCATGCTCCGCCCGTTGGACTTACTTCCTATCGTTATCTATGTTGTTGGACTGTTTTATTTTATTTTACTGTTGTTGGACTATTTTAGTTTCTTTGAAATTCTGGACTGTAATTTAAGGGCGTAGGACCCTTTGACACTTAAGCTGGCGATATAATGTGTATTTTATTTTCTAGTTCTGGACTGTAATCTATTTGGTTGTTGGGATGTATTTGTAAACGTACTGTACTTGTAGTTTTCCACTGCTTTAGACCTTGTTTCACTTGGGATTGTTACATCATTTTTTAGAATGTTGGATTTATTTCTGTTTAAGTGATTTATCGCCGTTGCGTCGCGTTTGGGGCGTGACATAACAAATACTTGGCAACATATATAATTAAATTAGTTAATATAAATATTTAATAATTGAATTTGTTTAAAAAATAAATTCTCATGAGAGTTTTATTTGTAAAACTAAAACAAAATTTAATGTTACGTTAGTCGTAATTTGGAAAGATAATTGAGTTTTTTTTGTAATTCGATTGAAGTTCAATAGTAATTTTATGTAATTATCCATTTAATTTAGTTTTGTATCTCAAGAGCTCATGTTTTTTTATTTTTCAGATGGGATATTGAAGGAATTGACACTCTCCCAAACTACATGCAAATATGTTTTTTGGCACTCAACAACTTCATCGATGAGATGGCATACCATGTTCTCAAAGAACAAGGATTTCTCATCATTCCATATTTAAGAAAATCAGTAAATTTTCTTACTCCAAAATGTGCTATTTTAATTTAGAAAATTTACTCAGGCCTTCAAAGGTACATGCACTGGCGGAGCTAGGGAGGCCAATTCCCACCCCCCCACCCCCAAAAAACAATCTATGTAATTTTTTTTATAAAAAATATTATTTAATTTTTTTATGATTTTTCTTTTAATTTTTTATCTGACCAACCCAATTTCGTATATAAGCCCATTCCCATTTTATTCCTGGCTACGTCATTGGGTACATGTCTAATTGGTTTACAAAATAAACTATTGCAGTGGGCAGATTTATGTAGAGTATACTTACAAGAGGCAAAATGGTACTCCATGGGTTATACACCCGGATTGGAAGAATATATAAGCAATGCATGGATTTCGATATCAGCCCCTGTAATACTATCTCATGCATTCTTTCTTGTGAAAAATCCAGTAGAGAAAGAAGTTGTTCAAAGCTTATATAAATATCACAACATAGTTCGATGTTCAGCTATGATTTTACGGCTTGCAAATGATCTTGGAACATCACCGGTTTGTATATACGCTATCTAATAACTATTAGGCTAAATTGCAATTTTGGTCCTGGAATTATAATGGGGTGGCATATTTGGTCCTATAAGTATCTTATATAGCAATTTTGGTCCTGTAAATGTAAAGGGATGACATATTTGGTCCTATAAGTGTACTATGTAACAATTTAGGTTCCGTAATCTTTCATTTTTGTGCAATGTGGGTCGCATAAGTTTTATGTTGTGCAATTTTGGTCCCAGATGGATAAGTCATATTTCATCATTTAAGGATCAAAATTGAACAAACTTAGAACTTATGGGACCAAAATTGCAAAAAAATCAAAATTTGCGGGACCAAAATTGCTACATAGCATACTTAATGGACCAAATTTGCCAATGTTTAATACATAGGGGACCAAAAATGCTACACACAATAATCACATGCCTAAATATGTCACTTCCTTATATTTATAGGACCAAAACTGGAATTAAGCCTAACTATTATTTTGTAATTATATTTTACTTTGGTTATGACAAGTTTTTGAATTTTCAACTGAATTGATTAGGATGAAATGAAAAGAGGTGATGTGCCAAAGTCAATTCAGTGTTACATGAATTAAACTGGTGCAGATAGAGAAGAGGCAAGAACATACATTAGGTTTTGATCAACGAGACGTGGAAAAGATGAATGAAGAACAAGTTGCATTCTCCATTCCAACAAGAATTTTTGAGAAGTTCAGTTGATCTTGGGAGAATGGCACAATATATGTACCAGTATGGAGATGGGCATGGAATGCACTTTCCTCAAATGAAAGCGCGTATTTCAAGTTTGTTGTTTGAGCCTATTGTTTTGGCTTGATATTTTATATATTGTTCCAATATATTATGTGATTGTCTTGTATCCAATCATGGTTGGTCCGTTCATTGGTCGAAGGAGCAAGTCGACTCGAGACCCAAAATTTTTATGTCTTTTTATATAATACACATAAAATATATAAAATATTACGCCAAGAGTAAATCTAGTCTAGTTATCGAATGATTGACTTAATCTTGAAACTTTAAAAGGCGATCTAGGTTCAATCTATCTCTCTGTCTACAATAATTTTTTACTTTTTAATGTATATAACTAAATAAAAAGTTTTCAACTGCAACCTAGTGGTCGAGCTCTTCCACCAAGAATGAAAGACCCATATCGGTTTTCTTTGCAGCCCATCTAACAAAATTATCAGACTTTATTTTTCAAAATTTCTCGAAGTTGAAGACTTTTGTGCGATCAACAATGTTACAATAAAGATGGAATATTTGGAAAAATGCCCTCTTTTCACAAACTTTGGAAAAATGTCCCCCAACCTAAATCCTTTAAATTATACCCCCTCATCCATGTAAAATGTCCAAGATACCCTTTTGCTCAAAATATTTTTAATTTTGACATTATGATGTTCCCTTCTCAATTCAAACTCAGTTGACCCAGGGTTGGACTTCTTCATCTTTCAAGCAAATTCGTTTGTGATTCTTCCATCCACTGAAATCACAGTGTTTTCCGGCCATGGTGGAAGACATTATTCCCGTCTCTGATTTTTGATGGAATATTTCGAGCAGATGTATTTTTCGCGAGCAGGGAGGACGGAAGAGCTCATTTCCATCTTATTTGTGGTTTTTTTTTGCGAGCTCATTTTTAGCCAATTTCTGAGTTCGAGGAGAGGTGTTCTGAGTTCTACTAATTTTCAACTAGTTTATGCCGAAAATATGGAAAGAGGTTAGTCTTTTTTATTAATGTCAGCTGTTAATTTAGTCTTTTTCATACAATCGTCAAATACACAATGTAGTTGGTGTTGTCTAGTATATAGTCGGTTTTGTAGTCAGTGTGTGGTCCGTAATTACAGTCGATGTATGGTTGTAGTCAGTTCATTGGTCATCTAAAGTCGGTTGTGTGGCCGTTGGGTTTATAAATTTCTAATTTTAGTTTGTTACTGTATTATTTCAGTTCCTGGTTTATGCTAAATACTAATTTTTTGGGATGGTGCATAGGAGTTCGATTTAAATAATCGTCGTTGATGTTTTAGTGGGAAGCAAACAAAGCAAGTGGTTGTTCTTGCGGGTGTCACCATTTCAAAATTTTGTAATTTTAATATTAAAGTTCACATTATGCTTGTGTTGCTTGAGTTAGTTGTCTGTACTAGTACTTAATTATTTATGATTAATTAGTTCTTTGGCCTCAATTGTTTTCTGTTTTACATTTCACAGCATATATTTAATGTTGTAGAAAGAAATTCATTATGAAAATAAACTAAAATAATTATGTTTATTTGTTGGAGAAAGAATGTAAAATTGTACATATAATCAAACTTAGAAATCCACAGGAAATATGAATTTGTCAACTTTTACCAACATGTCTTCTATGATTCCCTTAGGATACATGAGTGATCAATCTGCAAGTTATAAAGTTACCGTGGTTGGCTTCACTTCTCCTAGTCCAAGTTTCCTGAAAATGGATAAGGGCATCAAGTTAATATCTGCTCCTAGATCACACAATGTTTTATTAAAGAAATTACCACCAATTGCACAATGGATAGTGAAACTCCCCGGATCTTTTAGTTTATGTGGTAATTTTCTTTGAATTATCGCACTACATTCTTCCGTCAAATTCACAGTTTCAAAGCTTGTCATCTTCCTTTTCTTTGACATCACATCCTTCAGAAATTTAGCATAGTTGGGCATTTGTTCTTAAGCATCTGCAAAATGAATGTTAATGTACAATTTCTTAAATATATCAAGGAATTTTGCAAACTGATCATCAAAGTTTTTCTTTTGAAATCGTTGAGGGAAGGGAAATGGAATAGGAAGTTTAGACATATTAAAGTTAGAAGTAGATTTAAGATTCTCAACCCCTTTTTGTTCATCTTTGTCTCTCGGTTTCTCCCTCAACCGCAACATTGCCATTTACCATAGATTCTGCATCTCCAGGTACCGCGCATGACCTGCCCGTGCTCCGACGCACGGGTCGTGCATCCATTGCTCATTTCCTGACAACCTTCGGCATCACACACCACCTGGTCGTATGCCCACGCATGGGTCATGCGTGCCTCCGAATTTTCCTATTTTTCCCTTTCTTTCAGTCCCTCATATTCCGTACCACTCCTTAGACGAATGGCTTTGCACTGCTCTTTTGATTAACCCCTGTGTTACTCGAGAATTGGCCCTTTTGATGTTGCCCACCAACAATAGTAGCTAATTGGCCAATTTGAGTCTCAAGATTTTTCATTTGTGAGCTCATTGTATTGGCCAATTGTGTCACTTGTAACTCTATTTTGTCCATCTTTGCTTCATCCCTTGTAAAGCGGTTCCTCGTTTCACTCATGAACGAACTTGTTTGAATCATAAATGAGGTGAGGGCGTCTTCTAAAGATGGTTTACCTTCGACATTAGTGACACCATTCGACGCATTGAATCTTGTTGGTGGCTGCATCACATTCTTGGTGTTAGCATATGAGAAATTTTCATGGTTTCTCAATCCCGGATGATAGTGTGTTGGAGTTGAATTATTCCATAAATTATTGAAATTCCGATTGTTCACATAACTGACCTCCTCCATAGGATATAGAGGAACTCCACCACTACTTGTGCTTGTACCCGCTTCGGCCCCTTTCGTGAGAACACTTAGATGATTTGTCAAAACCGCCATTTGAGCCGTTAGTACTTTGAGTGGATCCGAATCTGAAACTTTGGCTACTCGTTGTACGTTGGACCTCTCTGACGGCCATTGGTAACTGTTCATAGCCTCAAGAAGATTAAAGGCATCTTGAGGAAATCTAGCCAATAGAGCTCCTCCCGCGGCGGCATCAACAAATGCCCTTGTTTGCCCCCATCAAACCATTATAAAAGAAGCACATTTGTTGATCTTCCGGAAAGCCGTGTTATGGACATCTTCTCAACAAATCCCGATATCTTTCCCAAGTTGGCTCTGATACCACTTGTAAGTCCAAGCGGCTACGATAATCTAGAGGGGGGGTGAATATATTATCTCCATATTTTCGATTTCGCCCTCTTTTTCGAACCGAATGCTCAAACAAAATAATGATGGTGCGGAATGTAAACAACACACGTCGATTTAAAGAGGTTCAACCCACCTAGGGCCTAATCCTCTACCACCCCAAAGATATCCGGATGGATTTCAAAAAGAAAAAGATTTTATTAATTTGCCAAAAATTAATACAACACCAACTTACATCAACACCTTGAAGAGCACCACACTCTTCTTCAACAACACCTTCAAGATTATCACAATCTCTTTTGAAGATCACCACAATCTTCCGACTTGAAGAGCACCGAACTCTCCAACACCACCTTTGGAGATTACCACAATCTCCCTTTGAAGATTACCACAATCTTCCTTCAACGGCACCTTTGAAGATCACCACAATCTTCAATCTTGAAGAATATCAAATTCTTCAACACCTCAAGAGCACCACACTCTTGAAATACCTATCACCTAGATCACCCAAGTGTATTCTTACCACAAGAATACTCACAAGGATATCTTGTGTTTGGTTGATGAATTACAATCAAGATTACACTTTGAAAAATATTACAACTCAAAAGTGCAAGTGTAATCAAGAATGAAAGCCTAGACCTCAAGATGTGAAAGTGATAGTACTTTGTGCTATTACAACAAGAATGTTGAAATGAATAACAAAGATTATGTGCTTGTGATATCTCTTGTTGTTTGTATCAAGTCTTGTGTTTGATCCCTCAAGCTTTCATCTATTTATAGGAGAGCCTTCAAATTTGAATTCCAACATGGGCTCCTCCAAAGGCTCCTCCAACATAGGCTCCTTCATGGGCTCCTCCATGTTTTCTTTTGTCTACAAATAAGACAAAGAGATTAAAATAAATATGGTTGTCTCATAAGGATACAAAAATCAGATTATAGAACAATCCCTTATTTTAAGGAAGAATGGTCTCACCGCACAACGTTATATTTTTTTGCCGACAAACTAAAGGGCGACCGGTTGCGCACAAAAGGACGTTTGAAATTGTACTGAAAAATTACACGGGGCGACCGGTCGAGGGGGTGCTCGACCGGTCGACATCACCCCTAGTCGGTCGACCTCTCCAAAAATAGAACAGGGAGATTTTGCACACTTGCAGTGCACGGCCGACTGGCGACGGCCGACCGACGGCCGACGCCTGCATGCACGGGCGACCGCTTGATTTTTCTTCCGTCTCATTTTATGTTTCAAAAACATCTTCAGTGCGGGTTGCCCTATAGGGGCGACCGATCGACCAAGACGTAAATATTGTCCAATTTTTATCGAAAATTAACCTCAAGAAATACTCCGAAAAAATTCGTAAAAATATTTTAAACTAATCGGGAGTTAGGAGTATTTGGACAACCTTTAAAACCATTGTTTTGGTGTAAAAACAAAATCATCAAAATCATGATAAAACCATTTTTCAAACAATCTCCCCCTTTTTGATGATTACAAACCAAAACAATTTTAACGAGATCGATTTTGAAAACAAAACAATTTTACCTTAAAGAGAACTATCCGTTGTGAGTGACAACATTCCATGCAATAAAAATACAAGGATGGGAGTAGAGATGTTCAAACACATATAGCAAATGCTCCCCTATCAACATGCACAACAAGAGTTATATAGAAGCAACTTAAACATAAGCTAAAATATTAGCTTTTCAATATTGAGCTTAAAAGCTCCCCCTGTCAAAGAGACATCATTTTAAATATATATAAGTCCATACTACAACCGATGGACCATGATTCATACATAACCATAATGCACCAAGTGGACTAAATATGATCCACAACTTATGGCTTTATGAAACCATAACTTATAGCTTCTTTTCGTTAAGCTTATCTTAGCTTTTATGAGCTAATGAGCTTATAACCTGTTTCTCCCCCTTTGGAATCATCAAAAAGAATGTTAGCACGATAAATACATCATATATTCTTATCAAAGTGCGCAAGTAAACCGATGTATCGAGCCATTTGAACATTGAAGCTTTTAAACCAAATAGAAGAGTCGAATCATACGACTTGTAGAAGCTTATGAAAAATCATTTGATTTGCAAAAACATGATCTCTATAAATATATGAGACTTTTGAAATCGAGAGAGTCATGTAGGTGATGAATTTTTCATTGAAACGTTTTTATCGAACACTTGGCGGCGTCAAAAATAGAAAAAGTTATATATAGCCCTTGTAAATGAAATCAAGCCAAGTTTTTCATCACCAAATACAATATAACAAATATCATTCATCAACAATCAATAAGCTCATCACAAACATATATTAATTACATCAAGAAAAATACATATAAGCCACAAACTCAAGGGTTCAACCCAAGTGAGCTAAAGATAGTGAAATTCTTACCATTCAATCGGTAAAGTCGAGCAATGATGATGATAACCGAGCTAGATATTCCCCAAAATATAAAATGTATGCAATAAAACAAATTTGGAGTGAAATTTGTGTGCAATTTGCGAAGGGGGACGAAAAATGGCCAAAATAAGCCAAAATGGCGAAGTCTGGAAACGAACTATTTTTAGCCAAAAATCATCCAGGGCGACGGCCAGGGCATGGGAAACCTGTCGACGGCCATGACGACGGCGGCCTTGCCCTCTCATCCTGTGTGGTTCTTTTCTTTTTGAAAATCCGAAATTTGATCCAAAAATCCGATTTTTCGCCCTAAGTTTTAAAACGTGCAAAATACAAACGTAGACCTCATTCAATATACATTATGTCATAATCAAGCTCGAAATGAGGTAAATTACTCGGCGGTTAACGATCAAAAAGTCCGCGAGTTATCCTTGAGACGGAATTAAACACATCTCAAGTTTTTGTTAAAAATCACAATCCCTTAAAAAATATATCGAATCTCAATATGTTTAGTTCGATTATGACGAACCAAATTTTGAATACGAATAACCGTATAATAGATACCCCGAACTTGTTATCCCAAAAAATAAGAACGTTTTAAAGCTTTTGGATACAACAAGTCATAAGAAGAAGTGCCTTTCAAATATTTGAAAATTTCTTTTAATGGCACTTTAATGAGATTCGTTGGGATAATTTTTGAAGTCGAGCATATAAACATAAGGCACTTTAATAAGACCGGTCGACCTGCTTGATTTTTCTTCCGTCTCATTTTCTGTTTCAAAAAACATCTTCAGGTACGGGTTGCCCTATAGGGCGACCGGTCGACCAGGAGACATAAATATTGTCCAATTTTTATCGAAAATTAACCTCAAGAAATACTCCGAAAAATTCGTAAAAATATTTTAAACTAATCGGGAGTTAGGAGTATTTGGACAACCTTTAAAACCATTGTTTTGGTGTAAAAACAAAATCATCAAAATCATCATAAAACCATTTTTCAAACAGAGAGTTTGCTATGGTTACGGGGCTATGCTTTGGGCCTTCGGCAATTGACCCATGCTCCTCCCATCATATCCCACTGATAGGAGGAGTATACCATCAGTATTTTGACGGGGAGTCCTTGATACTGGTGAAGGTATTGCCAGTTTTCATCATGGGTCATTTTCAGAGCACGACCAGAGGATAATCTGAAGATGGCGTATATCTTGTTCGTCACAAAGTATTTGTTCACTCTGGATCTGCGGGGTACCGTCCTATTATGGCTATGGACATTGGTTGAGGATGCTACGAAGTTTAGGGCATTCCCATGGGACTCCTACATGTATGGACGTCTCCTCCATTACCTTGATACTGGAATCCGAGCCCCTGATGATCCTGAGAGATCAGTACAGTTCCACATCTATGCCTACTTCTATCCTACACAGGTATATATAATTTAAACACGTATCACTTTTAACACGAGCATTTCATATTGTAATCGGGTTCATTACTTATTTGTTTTTGTTTGATACAACTATGGACATTGATTAGTGTGAGTTTTGCATGTATTTTGGGGCATATTTGTGGCTATAAGTGTTTATAAATATGCAATAACTCATATGAAATGATATATATTCAGTCTTTGTGGAAAAGGTATTACGCTTCACTCATTTTGTAGGAATTTAATGAGATTTGAAGTAATTTTGTGGCAAACACGAGCATCACGATATAGAATTATCAAGAATCGAGTGAATACACCCAATTGGAAGCCAAAATGAGAAGAAGTTGGACAAAACGGGCAAAAAGAGGACGCGCATGGGCAGGGCATGCTCATCGGCACGACCCGTGCATGCCTATAGGAGCTGAAGATTGCCTACGGCATCATGCATGGGCAACCCATGAGCATGGCGCACGGCCCGTGTGTGCCTGAAGACTTCGAATATGGCTACAATAGGCATACGACCAGGTCGTGCATGGGGCGCACGGCCCGTGCGTTTGTGCTGGAATGTCACAAACTGACATCACTTTGCCCTAAACTTTGAAAGAGGTATAAAAGGCCTTTTGCCTTTTGGGGGCGCACACCAAGGGAGATTATGACATTTTTGGACATAAAACACAAGACAAAGTTCTACTCTTCCAAGGGGGAATCAAGAGGAGGATCGTGTTGCATACGAGCTTGAGGATCGAAGATATATCGAGAGACTATCAACTTTCCTAAGTTTTTCTTGCTTTTTTGTATTTTAATCTTTAATTTGAGCTTATTTTGATATTGAACGATTTGTCTATGGATTGTTTGAACATCATGAGTAGCTAATCTTCTTGTGATTTCCGGGTTGTGGAAGTAGATTAATTGAACTCTTGTTGGATGTTTTGATCTTAGTTGAAATTATTGTCTTGAAGCCTATTTGAGTACTTTGTGCTTATTCTTGTTTTATCATTTGGCCAATGATTTAACATGTTTGATATATTGATTCACAAAATTGAGAGATGAGCTTCAAATTTAGAATTTGAGTACTTGACATGAATATTTGCATAATCGAGAGGTTTGTGATATTTGTGAGGATATATGATCTTTGGTGCATTTGGGAGTTGTATATCTATTGTTGAGTAGAGATGCTAGCATAGATATTTCAATCTACGTTTTATATACATCTCGAGAGGGAGGATAAAATACCGTTGTGATCGTCTTATAGGGTTATTAATAATAACTTTGGCTTAGATTATTCCGGATAACAAGAGGGATATTAATTGAAACCATAACCCGGGAATCCATTTCATTCTCTTGATAACTCCATATTTATTCTTGTCTTGTATTTTTATAGTCTATCTTGTCTTAATCTAACAACAATCATCAACTTTTGATAGTCTAAATAAAAATAAAACTATTTTGGTTCAATACTTAGCGCACTAATTTATTAGTCTCTGTGGATACAACATTGCTTACCTTGTTCTATAATCTACACCGTACACTTGCGGTGAAGCTAAAAATAAGACGAATAATTTTTTGGCGCCGTTGCCGGGGACCAATACAATTTTTGGTGCTAATATTGCGATAGATAGAATTATTTTTAATTTTGACATTTTTTTTTCTTTGTTTTACTTATTTTGCTTAATTTTACTCCTACATTATTTGATTTGTTTCTTTTAGTTTCGTCTAAGTAGTGCATGAACACCTGCTCTAGGCGAGGAGAATTAATACCGCTTATACCGGAGGTTGAGGCTTTCACTAGGCGAACCAGTGCAACTACTAGACGGGGGGAAAGATAACAAAATCTAAATATGGGGGATATATAGAAGGTGAAAATGGGGGTAACAACGGGATCAACATGATCAACAACGAGTTACCAATACCGGTCCAACAACAAGCCATCCGTGATTACTTTCAACCACTAACGAATAGTATTTATGGTGGTATTGATCATATTCCGATAAATGCCAACAAGTTCGAGCTAAAACTGGCATTGATAAATATGGTGCAACAAAATCAGTTTGAGGGTTTCACAATCGAGGATCCCAATTCTCATGTTGCACATTTTATCCAAATTTGCAACACGATAAAAATGAATAGAGTTTCGGATGGCGCCATAAGATTACGCCTATTCCCTTTCTCTGTGAGGGATAAGACAAGGAATTAGTTGGGTACTTTAACCCAAGGAAGTGTGAGCACATGGGACGAGCTGAGTCAAAATTTCTTGTTAAAATTTTTTCCACCTAGTAAGACCTTGAAACTCAAAAGTGAGATTACACAATTCCGATAGTTTGACTCCGAACCATTATATGAGGCATCACTACAAGAAAAACGCAAATACACAATGGGTATTCACCGTTGTCTTTTAGAGGAAAAAAGTGTAGATATCTGTGTTGTAAAAGAGGCCGCTAATAGACAACAAGTTTTCACCGTTGTCTTTAACTTAACTACAACGGTTAAATCGCATTAAATCGTTGTCTATTGATCTAAACGACAATGTTTACTGAACGGTGTATAATCATTGTAGTTAAGTTAAAGACAACGGTGAAAACCCGTTGTCTATTAGCGGCCCTCTTTTACAACACAGATATCTACAACGAGGTTTTCCCGAAAAATACAACGGTTAGAAACCGTTGTCTGTTACTTATTAGACAATGGTGGAAAACGGTTGTTATTTTACAAAATCCATAGCGGATTTTTCTATTATCCAATTTTATTTTATTTTTTGCCAAGAATGTTTTTTGCAAAGATAAAACAAATCCATTAAAATATTCATGAGAATACATTTAATATAATACAATAGATCCGATCCAAATCCAAATTCATTGCAAATGTCAAATATTCCTGAATACAATTTAATCCAAATACAAATCATTGTACAACCATTAACAATTCTAGTTGACCAACAAAAGAAAACCAAAATCCATACTAAGTCTACTACAAATTAGACAAGAAACTAGCATACTAAAACTAAGCAAAAAGAGAACCAATGATGGCGATCACCAAAATCTTGAACATCAATCACCTTTGTAGCTTCATTGCATATTGCCTACTCTGCACAATTAACATTTCAAAGAATTAAATAAAGAGCTAGAAATGGATAACTGGACACTAATTAGCAAGCATCACAAAGTCAAGTAGAATATTAGACAAAATAGAAAACAAACATTTGAAGCCAATCACATATCAGAGCCACTGTAGGGAAACATAGATAACCAAAGGTCCACTTGTTTGGTAAGTAAAGTTATTCCAACAAAGCACAAAGAATTGTAGAGAACAAACAGAAAGAACAAGAAGTAAACATACAAAATGGGCACCCAAGTAACAACTAGGAAAAATGGCTTAAAAGGAGATTCTCAAATTTAAAGGAAATGATCCAGTGTTTTTCTGATTCTCTTTAGAAACTGTAAATTTGATGTTTTGGTCAACCAATCTGTCAATTTTGTAGAGGTTTTCCAAATTAATCACAACAGAATTCCAGCATTCTAATAAATCCATCTATTGAGGAATACATAGAAAACTTCCCTTATTTTAATTGCATCTTAGCATCTTGGCAGCCATTTCCATGATAATTTTTGGGAAATTTTATGCATTATACACTTCCATCAAAGTGATCAGACAATTAAACTCTAGTCAGAAAGCAAAATGATACAACAGTAGAAATGAATATTGATACAACTACATGATCATAATCAAATTAAAATGAAAGACCAATTCAAATGAGATTACAATACCTTTTCTACTTTATATATATATATATATATATATATATATTGATATGCACTCCACCTATTATGTGTATACCTTGGGCTTCATGAAAGTTGAGATCGCAGCCCCCGAAGTATGAAATCCCATTTCAATCAGTATGTTGCATTAGCACTTTGCAACTGTATTGTATAGAATAAAACAATGCATTAGCGCCCTTGATGTTGTATAACCTGTGAATGACATGAATGTATCTATCAACCAGAACAAAAAGATTGAGTCCATGCAGTTGATAATTTAATTTTCAAAAGTATTAGAAATTTGGCAAATTACATATTTCCCCCATTAAAATACAGAAACATGAATCAGTCCACACTTACTCTTGTATCTCTAATGAGAAGAATAACTATCCAAATTTTTAAGTTTATACAAAACCTCTTGAGTTTGATTGTGTGTTAAATATAAGGGGATAACTGCAATATTTTTACAAATATAAGAGGAGTGTTTGAAATATTTTTGCTTATGAAGGGGGTAAAGTGTAATACAAAATCAAACCTCACGGTTTTTTTTTGTAATTTTCAAAAACTTGTGGGTTTTTTTTGTAACTGACCCAAATATCATGGGTAGTTTTCATAATTATCCCTAGTAATTAAGTTGCTCTTAAACTAAAAAAATATCATGAAAAGCCAAAGGCTCAGCTCATTAACCAAGTGTATCATGAAAAGCCAAAGGCTCAGCTCCTTAACTAAGTGTAAGAAGAACCAAAGAAATCAACCAGAGTACAATAAACCTCAAAAGATCTCTATTCTCAAAATGCTAATTGGTAATTTCTACTTCAATTAAATGATCTAGTTTGAAAAAACTTCAGGAGATAGCACCAACTTGACCATCCTTAAGTTACATAACTACAGGTGATTTACTTAATCCTACAGAATGTTCAAGAGTTTATAACTGACAGAAAATGAAAAAGGAAAAAATCAGACAGTTAATCTCTTTGCCAGAAGGTAATAACATAGAAATTTGTTGGTAAAAAAAACACAGAGATGGAATTAGGTGAAGACTAACCGAATGATTTTGTCCCAGTTCTAGAAGCCATCTCCAGCAACTTTGAATAAAGTGGATGTTAAATTTCCTTGGTTCAACTTTGAACCAGACCACTTTCCAACTCTGGCGGCGGCGAGCGAGCGGACGGTGGGCCCAATTGATGTCTAAAAAATTAGATTACAAGGATAGGGTCTGGGAGACTGTTCTTTGTATCTGGAGCAGTAATTCCTCAAATAGCTTAATTACTCATGTACCTAAAGCAGATGTTACTATATCTGGGAAATTTTGAAACATTTTGAAAACTCATGTACAAATCAAAAATAGAAGTTTAATTACTCAGAAAAGGTATTGCACTAAAATCAAATAGCTTCAATATGAACCCCTTGACAGTATCCACAAAACATAAAGCATATGCTGCTATATCTGAGCAAAAACCTGAAAATTCTAGTACAACTACTTAGTCACCCTACAGCTTTACTGGTCTATAGAACCACATCCTTGAGTGAGATTACAAATTGTTATTGCATTATGTGTTCTATAGAAAAGTGCGACCCAACCAAAACTTGATGCCAAGTGAATTAGCCAATGAAACACTAACAACCTTCAGAAACACTAAATTAACAACTAAAAAGAATTGACTGCCCCAAATTTGGTCTTGCATATATAAAATTTCTGCATGTTCAGTCTATCATCTTAGTGTCAATTAGTAACTCAAACAAAAGGTTATCCTAAGAACCATTAACATTAATCATTATAGCTATAGAAACCAAACCCCGGCTTCACTAAGAAACCCACCAGCAATACCAACAATACCATTTCAAAAATAACTTTCCAGTTATAAGCACCGCCCATAAATGAATACATAATCACTACCAGTTATCAACAAAAGAAACATGCAAATACCAATTCCAAATTTTGAGCCCTCGTAAAAATGGAAAAATACGAAATGCAAAATATGCAGACCTGACGCCAGAAGGCGAGGACGTTAGACTTAACGGCACAGCCTTGTGGCTCATAATCATAAAGCCCGGCAACCCCCCGGTAGATCTTGAAAGAAGGGATGTAAAACAACGCCATTCGAGGGTGTTAACGACAACGTGATGGAATGCCTCCCTGTTTTGGGCTTCTTGCGCGGCGTCCATTTTTCCCAGCTCACAGAGTAGAATCCCAAAGCCCTAAGCTCAAAAATCAGAATTATAAGTCGTACAGTGGGGTGGACTTGTGAAGAAGTCTCATTTGAATTTGGGATTATAGGACAACTAAAGCAAAACTGATCTAATTTGGGGGCAGGAACCGGAAATTACTCTAATTTGGGGGCTAGGGTTTTCTAATTATTGGGATTTTGGAATAACATATTGCCAGGAGAGAATGAGACTATATTTTTACAGGAACAACAGAAAACACGATGGATTTCACAATTTTTAGAAAAGGAGATCGGCAGGGAGTCGGAGAGCTGAGATGGTGATAGGCGGAGTGGTTGTGCACAGAGAACTCAAGAAAATTGTTGTCTTTATAAAAAAAGTCCGCTGATAGGCAACAATTACGTACACCGCTGTCTTAGACCCTAAAGCACTGTTGTCTTTATAAAACGCCCGCTAATAGACAACGGTTATTCTAAACACCGTTGTAATTGCATCAATAGACAACGATTTACCAAATACCCGTTGTCTTTTACGTGTTGTCTATCAGCATTTTTCTTGTAGTGACTCTTTGGCAAGCTCGTTTCACATCGCGAGTGAAGAGAAACGATCGTCGGCTACGAACGAAGCTTATCTTTCCGGCACCTCCACCACCAAGCCACCTCGGTTTGATTCCAAAAATTTTATATTTTGGAAATAAAGAATGGAATGCTACTTACAAGGTTGCGGGTTCGACATTTGGAACACCGTCATTAATGGAGAATCCATTCCGATGAAAGATACACCACACACCTCAAAAGGCTTCAAAAAGCTCAATGATGAAGAGAAGAAAATCATCTCTTTAAATGGTAAAGCTCTTAATATTTTACTTTGTTCACTTACCACTTTGGAATTTGATCATGTTGTAGGTATTCAATCGGCACATGAAGTATGGAAAAATTAGAAGTCATCTATGAAGTATATGCAAATGAAAGGAGTAACTCAAAAGCATCTACTTCACAAATGAATACAACATCAAATCCAACAACATGGGATAAGCCTTCTACAACCTCCCATGATGAACAAGTTGAACAATGCCTCATGGGCATCGAAGAAGAAAACGAGGTAAGTTCTAAACCCTCTACTTCTTATGACCATGAATTGCAAAATGAATATAGTGATTTGCAAAATGATTATGATGAACTTCAAAATGAATTCCAAAGCCTACTTGTTAAATACAAAAATTTGAAAAAGAAATTCAATGTTTTGAAAAATGATAAGGATAGTTTATTTACTTCCTATGAATCACTATCATGTGCTCACACCACCACACTTGATAAGGTGAGAAACCTTGAGAAAGAAAATAGTACTCTTGTTGAGAATATTGATTGCATGAAAAAGGATTTATTAAAATCAAACTTGAGTACTAATAAAATGTCCAATATTGTTGATGTTCATAATTATGATAAAGGACTTGATCATAAGCCTAATGTTGTTAATCATATGAAAACGGATCAAGTCACTATGCACGTTGGTCATTATGCTCCTAGAATTATTACATGCTTTTATTGCGGTAAAAAGGGTCATACGGTAAATACTTGCCGGGCTAGAAATAGCTCTGATTATTGTTGGAGACCTAAAAGTCTCAAGACTAATCCTAAAGGACCCAAACACATAAGGGTACCATAAAAAAATGTGTTATTAGGTACCCGGCGAAATAATGATCAAAGAAAATTCATACCGCCAAGAAGGCATCAAATGACCGATTCATTTGATCAAAGAAGGAGAAACTATTTTCAACAAAGCCAATTTCCAAGAAGAGGATATAATCAAAAATGGGAAGAACACAATCCATGGAAATTGCAAAGACATCATCAACAAGATGATTTTCAATAAAGGAGAGACTATCAACAATGGGAAGGACAAAAATTTTGGAGATGGAGTAATTGGAGAGATTTCCATCAACATAAAGATTTTCAAAAGGGAAGATATCATCAACAATGGGAACGGCACAACCCATGGAAATGGCGTAATTGGTAACCCGTATCTCCCTATTTAAATATGCATTTTATTTTGTTATTATGCATGCTTTTATTTGTGTCTTAATTGCAAAATGAGTTTTCAAGTATTTATGTTTTAATCAAGGTATTCAATATATATTTATGCTCTTAAAATATTTTTTTTTAAAAAAAAAGAAGACCTTATATGATGTTTTAAAACTCTTGTGCATTCTTGTAGACTAAAGTGTGTTATCATCTCTTGTGGATTTTTATGGCATAAGCTTACTTGTGATATCTATTAGCCTACACTTTTATCATTATGATTTGTGCTAGACTCGTTTTAAGAATTGTGTAGGATTTACATATTTTCACAAATGGCCATTTACGTCATTATTTGTCAAGAAAGGCATAAATTATCGAGGTACGTTTACTTGTGTTATTCTTACTCTTATAGACTCGATATATGTATTACCATATGCCTATGTGCTTGTTTTTTTCATAGTGTTTCATACAAGTGCCATTAAGAGGATTTTTAGATTTTTGAAAGGCACTATTCGATATTTGATTGCACATATTTGCTTTGTCAACTCTTGTTCAAATACTTCTTTTAAATGAGGTCTCAACTATATGCTATCGGATTTTCAAATTTCAAAAGAGACCTTTTATAGCTTTCTTAAGCTTATTTGAACTTGCATGATTTATTAGACTCTTGATGATATTCGAAAAGCATAGTATGTGCTTCTTGCTTCATGGTTTATATATATAGTGTCTATTTCAACTATGCTCTTATACAAGATATTTTGTGATTGATGATTGAGGCATGTTTTTACACTTGGGCTATTTTTTTCTTGCTTATATAAGCGATGCCATTAATGAGTTTGTTTAGTTGTGTAGATGAGAAACGAAGTACTCCAAATATTGTTCCTCAAAACATTTGGATGTAAATGTTCTATTGTGAACACCTTAGACCAATTGGATGCCCTATGATGATAGTAATGAAGTAGACAAAAAGGGTATTCCGGAACAAACTCGATGACCAAGGCAACATTAGTCGAACTAAGGCAAGGTTAGTAGCTCGAAGGTATTTTCAAGAAGAAGGTAATTGATTTTGATGTAACATTTGCACTCATAGCACATTTAGTGGCTATTTGCATTTTACTTGCCCATTCTTGTTTTAAGAAAAATTTCAAGCTTTACCAAATGGATGTTAAATCCAATTTTCTCAATGGTTTTATTCAAGAAGAAGTCTATGTAAAACAACCTCCGGGGCTTTAAATTTTTATAGGCCAAATGATTTTTATAAAAGGCCTTGTATGGTTTAAAACAAGTACCCCATGTATGGTATGATAGACTTAGCTATTTTTGCTAAATGATTTTACAAGAGGTAAAGTTGATACTACTCTCTTTGTTTTTTGAAAAAGGGCAAGATTGTAAACTTGTGCATATTTATGAGAATATTTTTGGTGCTACTAATGAATATTTGTGCAAGATATTTTTCTAAGTTGATACTAGGTAAACTCGAGATGAGCATGATGGGGGAGCTCAATTTATTGCTTGGACTTCAAATTATTCAATGACAAGAAGATGATTATATTTCAAAAGAACTCTTGAAGGAGTTAAGCATTAAAGAAAGAAGAACTATCTCAACCTCTATGGCTAAAGATTGACAAAGGTTGAGAAAGGCATGTCGGTTGACAAACAAATTCGAGGTATGTCTTCTTGTATTATTCCTATAGACTCGACATTCCATATACCTTATGTCTATATGCTCGACTTCAAAAATTATCCCAACGAATCTCATTAAAGTGCCATTAAAAGAAATTTTCAAATATTTGAAAGGCACTTCTTCTTATGACTTGTTGTATCCAAAGCTTTAAAACGTTCTTATTTTTTCGGGATAACAAGTTCGGTATCTATTATACGGTTATTCGTATTCAAAATTTGTTCGTCATAATCGAACTAAACATATTGAGATTCGATATATTTTTAAGGGATTGTGATTTTTAACAAAAACTTGAGATTTGTTTAATTCCGTCTCAAGGATAACTCGCGGACTTTTTGATCGTTAACTGCCGAGTATTTTACCTCATTTCGAGCTTGATTATGACATAATGTATATTGAATGAGGTCTACGTTTGCATTTTGCACGTTTTAAAACTTAGGGGCGAAAAATCGGATTTTTGGATCAAATTTCGGATTTTCAAAACAGAAAAGAACCATGGCTGATTGAGGCAAGGCAAGGACCGGCCGCCTCATGAAGCCGTCGACCGTCGCCCATGCCCTGACCAGTCGCTCGATGATTTTTTGGCTAAAAATAGTTCTGTTTCCAGACTTCGCCATTTTGGCTTATTTTGGCCATTTTTCGTCCCCTTCGCAAATTGCACACAAATTTCACTCCAAATTTGTTTTATTGCATACATTTTATATTTTGGGGAATATCTAGCTCGGTTATCATCATCATTGCTCGACTTTACCGATTGAATGGTAAGAATTTCACTATCTTTAGCTCACTTGGGTTGAACCCTTGAGTTTGTGGCTTATATGTATTTTTCTTGATGTAATTCATATATGTTTGTGATGAGCTTATTGATTGTTGATGAATGATATTTGTTATATTGTATTTGGTGATGAAAAACTTGGCTTGATTTCATTTACAAGGGCTATATATAACTTTTTCTATTTTTGACACCCGCCAGTGTTCGATAAAACGCTTTCAATGAAAAATTCATCACCTACATGACTCTCTCGATTTCAAAAGTCTCATATATTTATAGAGATCATGTTTTTGCAAATCAAATGATTTTTCATAAGCTTCTACAAGTCGTATGATTCGACTCTTCTATTTGGTTTAAAAGCTTCAATGTTCAAATGTCTCGATACATCGGTTTACTTGCGCACTTTGATAAGAATATATGATGTATTTATCATGCTAACATTCTTTTGATGATTCCAAAGGGGGAGAAACATGTCATAAGCTCATTAGCTCATAAAAGCTAAGATAAACTTAACGAAAAGAAGCTATAAGTTATGGCTTCATAAAGCCATAAGTTGTGGATCATATTTAGTCCACTTGGTGCATTATGGTTATGTATGAATCATGGTCCATCGGTTGTAGTATGGACTTATATATATTTAAAATGATGTCTCTTTGACAGGGGGAGCTTTTAAGCTCAATATTGAAAAGCTAATATTTTAGCTTATGTTTAAGTTGCTTCTATATAACTCTTGTTGTGCATGTTGATAGGGGGAGCATTTGCTATATGTGTTTGAACATCTCTACTCCCATCCTTGTATTTTTATTGCATGGAATGTTGTCACTCACAACGGATAGTTCTCTTTAACCGGTAAAATTGTTTTGTTTTCAAAATCGATCTCGTTAAAATTGTTTTGGTTTGTAATCATCAAAAAGGGGGAGATTGTTTGAAAAATGGTTTTATCATGATTTTGATGATTTTGTTTTTACACCAAAACAATGGTTTTAAAGGTTGTCCAAATACTCCTAACTCCCGATTAGTTTAAAATATTTTTACGAATTTTTCGGAGTATTTCTTGAGGTTAATTTTCGATAAAAATTGGACAATATTTCTGTCTCTTGGTCGACCGGTCGCCCTATAGGGCAACCCGTACCTGAAGATGTTTTTTGAAACAGAAAATGAGACGGAAGAAAAATCAAGCGGTCGATCGTCGCTTCGGCGTCGATCGGCCGGTCGGTCGGCCGCCGCCCAGGGTCGACCGGTGCACTGCAAGTGTGCAAAATCTCCTGTTCTATTTTTGGAGAGGTCGACCGACTAGGGTGATGTCGACCGGTCGAGCACCCCTCGACCGGTCGCCGCCTGTAATTTTTCAAGATACAATTTCAAACGCCCTTTTGTGCGCAACCGGTCGCCCTTTAGTTTGTCAGCAAAAATATAACCGTTGTGCAGCAGACCATTCTTCCTTAAAATGTGGGATTGTTCTATAATCTGATTTGTGTATCCTTATGAGACAACCATATTTATTTTAATCTCTTTGTCTTATTTGTAGACAAAAGAAAACATGGAGGAGCCCATGAAGGAGCCTATGTTGGAGGAGCCTTTGGAGGAGCCCATGTTGGAATTCAAATTTGAAGGCTCTCCTATAAATAGATGAAAGCTTGAGGGATCAAACACAAGACTTGATACAAACAACAAGAGATATCACAAGCACATAATCTTTGTTATTCATTTCAACATTCTTGTTGTAATAGCCTTTAATACTATCACTTTCACATCTTGAGGTCTAGACTTTCATTCTTGATTACACTTGCACTTTTGAGTTGTAATATTTTTCAAAGTGTAATCTTGATTGTAATTCATCAACCAAACACAAGATATCCTTGTGAGTATTCTTGTGGTAAGAATACACTTGGGTGATCTAGGTGATAGGTATTTCAAGAGTGTGGTGCTCTTGAGGTGTTGAAGAATTTGGTATTCTTCAAGATTGAAGATTGTGGTGATCTTCAAAGGTGCCGTTGAAGGAAGATAGTGGTAATCTTCAAAGGGAGATTGTGGTAATCTCCAAAGGTGGTGTTGGAGAGTTCGGTGCTTTTCAAGTCGGAAGATTGTGGTGATCTTCAAAAGAGATTGTGATAATCTTGAAGGTGTTGTTGAAGAAGAGTGTGGTGGTCTTCAAGGTGTTGTTGTAAGTTGGTGTTGTATTAATTTTTGGCAAATTAATAAAATCTTTTTTCTTTTTGAAATCCATCCCGGATATACTGGGGTGGTAGAGGATTAGGCCCTAGGTGGGTTGAACCTCTTTAAATCGACGTGTGTTGTTTACATTCCGCACCTTCATTATTTTGTTTGAGCATTCGGTTCGAAAAAGAGGGCGAAATCGAAAAGATGGAGATAATCTATTCACCCCCTCTAGATTATCGTAGCCGCTTGGACTTACACTCTCATCGTCCAAATTCGAGGTTCTGCTTACGAATGCAGAACCACATGAAGTCGCCCGACCATGATCTGTCTACCAAGCAATCGGAGCATACCCTTCGACGTCATGTATGAATCCAAGCCGAAGTCCGAAAACACCCCAAACGACCCATTCCTAAACTCATCTAAATTGTCGGACTCAGTCAGCTCCTTCTTAATATCCTCTTTCAAGTGACACTTGGTTTACACATTCAATTTACCTTTCCCATTCTGAGCAGAACCCCATCTCCATCTCCAATTCTGTGAAAACAAAAGCGCAAAGATTGAGTTAATTGCTTGTTGTCAGGTAACTCGCAATCGAGTTACTTTTGGATTGCGAATTACTTTGTGAAAACCGCGTCGTCTTCTTCCCCAAGCCCCTTTCAACCATTAACAACATCTCAAGCTCACCAAAACCAACTATCATCATCTAAAACCTAGAATTTCTACAAAGCCTATAACAAATCCTAACCTAAAACAAATATAGACAATCTAAATCAACAAAAATCCATGAAATTACACAAAGGTGGAAATGGGTTTCCTGGTTAGAGGTCGATGTGGTCTCCATCTTCTTCTTCGCCGTCAATGTTGCCGGTTTCGAAAGATTTGGGGGTCGGTCACTATGGAATTTTCGAGTTTGGTGTGGTTTTGGTAATGTTAGACTCGAAAAGGGCTTTTGAACTACTAAAGGACAAGTTTGGAATTTTATACCCCAAATGGCTAAAAGAAAGATGTATTTGAAAAAGATGGCTAAAAAATATTTTCAATTGGCCAAAAGACTAAAAAAAACCACTGCAATATTTTACACTGAAAATAATTGGAATTGGCTTTTTTCTGGGAAAATTAAAACCAATCTACTCTATATATTTGGAGTAGTACGTAAATACTAAATAGTAAAGAAGTCTTCAATATATTTTCAATTGTTGCATGTATATTTATAAGGACCACTTCTATAAATATATCATCAGACCATAAAAATTTATTAACTAAAATTTTTATAATCATGAAGTTTAATATAATAAAAGTATCTTCAATTCATATTTGATAGAATATATTTGTAAGGCTAATGCATGGCTGCTTAGCCACTAAATAATGTAATTACAGGTTGTACAACATTGAATATTATATAGGTCAAATATAAATTCAGTTCACATCTTATATTTCAAATCGTTGTATTATCTTTTATTAGTGTTAAATTAATAACCATGCATCAAGTATATAAAATATATTTTTTGAATAAATATATATGAAGTGTAGATCACACATAAATCGCAAAAAAAAAAAAAGAACGATTTAATTTCGTGAGAACTAGCATTGCTTCCAAATCCACTCTCATGACCCACAAGATTCAGTCATGAACCCTATGATTCACGTGAATTTTGCATCACAAATTAACACAATCCAACGTGTGTCTCGCAATATCTATAGATGTCTTCTCAATAAAAAGAGAATCTATGGATGTTGAGTTGGAGAGGATGCCAAAAATTTTAGATAAAGGGAGTGTTGCTAAAAAACTTCTTCCAAACAAGAATTTATTGTAAAAGAAATAGAACTAGTTGAGAATTAGAATTTTGTGGTGTTTGAATAGAATTAAAAAAGTTGAGAATCAGAAGTTGAGAATGTTTTGTGAAAATTTGTAAAAATATTTATTTATTTGTAAAAGCCAAACCAGAAGTAGAATCAGAAACATAAATTAAAAGCTCCCAATGCCTGTTTTTACATTTTGATTAAATGAAAGAAGAATTTGAAACATAAGCTATCATTTGCAAACACTAAAAAAATACGTTTTTAAGCTAAGAAATATTCGAACCCGGTATATTTCAGTGTTTTGGAAATTTATCCCCTCCCCTCCAACCAGTACTCCCAACTTATTAAAAAAATTTGAAATAACTTTTCAATTGGATTTTTAAACTAAAAGATCAATTTGAAACTTTCTAAAATGTTTGGTTATTATTATTGAAGGGACTTTTTAAATAAGTCACATTCTGAAAAGCCAATTCCAAAAATATATTTTTCAGTACCCATATGCATTAAATATAAAATATATTTTTGAATAAACTTTCTGAATTGTTTGGTTATAGTATTGGTTATACCAGAAAATGTACAATGGCAAAGCTGATTGAACTCCGATGGATCTCCGACCGAACTCCGCTGGCGACACCGAGCACCTGCAAGAAAGGGGGGCCGGAGGGTTTTTCCGGCGTACCCTCTCCGACGCTCAAGTCAGATATCAATTCAAGGAAGATAAAAATAGCTCAGGTATAACGTGGATGAATAAAAATGCATTAACCTTACTCATACCTGATGAATGCCTATTTATAAGGCTTACCGTTAAGGTTTCCGCATTTTCCGGAAATGGTTAAGGGGAATCTGTCAGACGTTTGTTACAAAATCTTATCTAGATCTGAGAATTTTAAGTTAAGCTTACAAATACCAAGCTCGAATATCAATCCCGAGCACTCTCAGTCTTCTAGAAATTGGGCCTTAAGAAGTGAACCTCAATGGGCCTGGAGTTGGACTCTGATTACGGGAGCCCACTCTCTAGCTCGGCATATTCCATGCCGGATCAACCAGTCTCCCCACTATAGCCGAGCTGCTCGTCGAAAAAGCTTGGTTATAGTGTTCCCTACAGAGGCCGATCTCTTCACACCGAACTGTCCAATATACATTGATTTCTATATATCGAACCGTTTACCGCCCTATCGTTTGAAATTCCCGCCTCTTCGAGATCCGTGCCGCTGTCATCATTGCCTTATTGATGGGACGTCTGTCCCTCTGCCCAATGTGCCCTTAACCGTAGATCTTCCCTCTCATCAACGGCTAAGATTTACTGTCCTCGGTACTCGTGCCAGCCTCTTCTTCTATATAAAGGGGCTCTCTATTTCATTTCTCACTTTTTGCACATTATCTCTTTCTCAAGCGATTTCCGACAGCCCTCCGACGTCTTCCGGCGACTCAGGACCTCCACTCCGGCATGTAATTTTTCTTCCTCATTTTCTTATAAGGTCTGCTTCTTCTACTTAGGTACTTTCCTAGCCCTATTTTTATTCCCCCATCTCTATCTTCTTTCTCTGTTTTGCTTATTTTGTATAATACCATGTCTTCCCCAGTAAATCTTTCCTCTACGGGTACTTCAACGGATCCCGACATAAGCCGTTTCGCGGCTTTGGTTGATGACCTGGAACTTTCTTTCGAAAATGCCACTCCTTCTGCTTCACATCATACCGAGGACTCTTCCTCAAATCTCCCAGCGAGCTCGGGCTCTCTTTCGGATAGGAGTTATTCTAACATAGAAATAAGGCCATCTATCCCGACCTCCCATGTAGATAGTAGTTTTAATGTCACCGCCATGTTTGCTAGGAATTTAAAATATCTCTGTAAAAACATAAGCATTCCTTCAACCTTTAAATTGGCTCTCCCTAGCTCCTATGATAGGCCGAACCGACTCCACCAGGTTTTCTAGCCTTTTTCTCCGGGCAGATTGATGGTGGGCTTCGGTTCCCTATCCACCCTCTCATGACCGAACTATCAGCCTTGTATCAAATTCCTTTAAATCAATTTTCCCCGAACTCCTTTCGACTAATGACCGGTTTCGTCATGGTCACCAAATTTCTCAAAATCGAGCCAACAGCCGAGCTCTTTCACTCTCTATTTCAAATAAAGGTTTCCACTACTCGTGGCCTTTTCTATCTTTCTTCCCGAGGTGATGCATGATTCCTCGGGAAATATCCTACTTCCAACAAGTTTTGGAAGGATCGTTACTTTTTCATCTCTTTTCCCGAACCCTGGCCCTTCCCTACTCGGTGGGTTTGGGAAGTTCTTCCTCAAGAAAAGGTAAACATTAGGAGACGAGATCCCGATCTTCAAGTTCTCATAGATCGGTTGAATAAACAAGAGTATGATCTTTCCCGACTCTTGCTCTTTGCCACCTTTATTATGGCATTTCAAATTAAGCCATACTCCCCAAGCTCGAGGAGGACCTTGGTATTAATCTTTGCTAGTACTTATCTTATGCCTTTATTTCACTTTTTGTTTTACTAACTCTTATTACTTCTATGTGCAGCCACCCTTATGGACAAAAGGCTTGCCGAGAAGGGGGCTGCTCGGAAAAGGAACATCTCAATGAGCCGAGCTCCTTCTCAGGGAACCTCTTCCCAACCTCTTCCTTTAACC
Source organism: Rehmannia glutinosa (assembly GCA_016081115.2). NCBI lineage: Eukaryota > Viridiplantae > Streptophyta > Magnoliopsida > Lamiales > Orobanchaceae > Rehmannia > Rehmannia glutinosa. The sequence goes on from CM071936.1 coordinate 104,297,628, forward strand.
GCTCCTGGTTAGCCTCCCGAGATCAGGCCCCCAAATCCCCGAGGACCATTCGTCTCGACTCTGCTCGGGATGTTATCAAAGAGTTTACCGATCCGAGCCACAACCCGATCCCTAAGAAACGCCAACCTTCTGTCTTGGACTCTTCCCAGAAGAAGTCCAAAACCGTGAGTGGCTCGGGAGACGTCACTACTCCCAATCAAACCTTTTTCCTCCAAACTCCAGTCATGGAGAATTACAACCCTCGAACAACGGCTGAATTTTTGCAGGGCCTCTGCCCAGCCCGGGAACGCCGTCCATTGCAGCAAGCCTCTGCTTCCGAGCTGGTGGATAACTTTAGCCTTGAGTTCTCCAAGGTAATCATTTCTCTTTCTCGTGCTCCCACTGCATTATTTCATACCTTCACTCATGTTTCTCGTCCTCTCTGATGGAGCTCTCCAATATTTCCACTTAGCCTTCGATCAAGCTGAAGCCCAAGGTCTAGAGAAGGGCTTTACTGAGAAGTTCGACCGAAGCAAGGCCTTAACCTTTGCCACCGACCCCGAAGGATATAACCCTTCTGCCGAGGCAAACCGGGTTAATCTGAGCTCTCCTGCCAACTTCCTCAACCATATCCTCTCCCTTCTGCAAGCCGACCGAGCTTCATCTTCAGCTCCCTTAGCTCCTCCCCCAAGATCGGGAGATGCTTCTCGGGCTCTTACTGCCGAAGGTGATACAGTTATCGAGATCCTGGATGAGGCTCCCTTAACCATCGGATTACGGCATTAAGGACACCCCCCCTTCGTAGCTTTTGTGAATGTAATTTCGTCTTTTTAATTCCATGTACTCAACTTTTATATTTAATGAACTTCTCTCTTGACCTAGCTCTTGTTTCTTTACTGCTTTCCATTTTCAATTTTCCAAACTAAATGTACTTGGAGAAATTTTCCATTTCTCAAAGCTCGAGCTGAGCTGTAGGTATTTTTAGCTTCAAGTCACTTCGGGGACAAAGCTAAAAATACTTGGATAAATTTTCAATTTTTCGAGGCTCGAGCTGAGCTGTAGGTATTTTTAGCTTCAAGTCACTTCGGGGACAAAGCTAAAAATACTTGGATAAATTTTCAATTTTTCGAAGCTCGAGCTGAGCTGTAGGTATTTTTAGCTTCAAGTCACTTCGGGGACAAAGCTAAAAATACTTGGATAAATTTTCAATTTTTCAAGCTCGAGTTTGAAGTTGTAGGTATTTTTAGCTTCAAGTCACTTCGGGACAAAGCTAAAAATACTTGGATAAATTTTCAATTTTTCAAGTATTTTTTTTTAGCTTCAAGTCACTTCGGGACAAAGCTAAAAATACTTGGATAAATTTTCAATTTTTCAAACTCGGTATTTTTAGCTTCAAGTCACTTTGGGGACAAAACTAAAAATACTTGGATAAATTTTTTTCGAGCTTCAAGTCACTTCAAGTCACTTCGGGGACAAAGCTAAAAATACTTATGGGTATCCACCCTTCCAAGACTCCGACTCTCGACCATTTCCATGATCAAGCCAGAGCTACTCAATTTTATTTCATGGGTATCCACCCTTTAAATCATTATTTACTTATTTTCGAGCTAAGAGTGCTGAATCGAGATTTTGCTATATTCACACATTTTAAGTCGGTAAAGCGTAAACTCTTTCATTCATGCCTTTCTTCATTACATCAAGATAAAAACAGAAACTTCTGCAGTCATCATGGGTCCACTACCGAACTTCCTTTCTCTTAAGAATAGTACTTCCTCAGGTTAACAATGTTCCATGCTCGGGGTAGTTTCTTGCCATCTAACTCCTCTAGTTCATAAGCACCACCAGCCAGTACTGCAGTTACTCTGAGAGGTCCCTCCCAATTAGCTTCCAGCTTTCCTCGGTTTTTCGTAGCACCAGCCTTCCTCAACACCAAGTCCCCCAGCTGAAAACTCCTCTTGTTCACTCTGCTATTGTAACTAGCTCGGACTCGACTTCTTGCCCGCTCCATTCGCGAAAATGCCATCTCTCACTTTTCATTGATCATATCCAAAGCCTCTTGTGTTCTCATTTCATTCTGATCTTCCTCATAGTTTTGAATACGGTGGGTTTCCATCCCGATATCAGCTGGTATGACTTCATCCATTCCGTATACCGGTAAAGGGTGTCTCGCTTTTTCTTTTTTGGATTTGTCCTATACGTCCATAGCACCGAGCTCAACTCTCTGACCCAAGCCACTCCGGACTTTTCTAGCCGAGCCTTCAATCCTTGAACCAAGATTCTGTTCGTAACCTCCACCTGCCCATTCGCCTGCGGGTGGGCCACCGAGGTGAAATTCTGTTTAATCTTCATTTCCTTACACCATTCTCAATTCTCTCCCGTTGAATCTGCGTTCCATTATCCGAAACAATCACTCGAGGTATCCCAAACTGCATACTATATGCTTTGCCAAATAAACTCATTATCCCGGTTATTTTAGCAATGGTCCAACCCATTTGCTAAAATAATCTATCGCAACTATCAAGAATTTCCTTTGTCCCAAAGCCGGAGGGAAAGGCCCCACAATATCAATTCCCCACCTGGCAAATGGGCAAGCCGAGCTCATAGTCATGAGTTCCTCGGCTGGCCTATGTATGAAAGGTGCATGCACCTGACACTTCTCACACCGTTTCACCATCAGTTCCGCATCTCTTCTTAAGCTCGGCCAAAAATATCCGGCCCTTAGAACTTTATTTGCCAAAGTCCTGGCTCCCATGTGATTTCCACAACATCCCTCATGTATTTCCTTCAAAACATACTCCCCTTCCTTGTAACTTATGCATCTCAAAAGCGGAGCACTAAACCCCTTCTTGTACAGCAACTCTCCCAAGATACAAAAACGAGTTGCTCGTATTTTTACCCGAGCCGCTTCCTTTCTATCTTTCGGCAATATCCCCTCTTTCAGATACGCTAGGATTGGCACTCTCCAATCTTCATTCTCCTCTATCTCTCCGATCTCCAAACTCAGAACCGTATCCCGATCTACCAACAGAGAAATATTCCTGTCATAACCCCCTGCCGTTGAACTTGCAATCTTCGATAAGAAATCCGCCTTCACATTTTCTTCCCTCGGTATATGGCAAACTTCGATCTCTTTCAGCTTCTTTTCTAGGATCTTATATTTCTCCACATAATTTTTCATCCTTTCTTCCCGAATCTCGAACTCCCCTCTTATATGTTTGTACACCAATTGGGAATCTATATGTATGAGTACCTTAGATGCTCCCATATTTATGGCCATATTGATTTGTCGCAAAAAGGCCTCGTACTCTGCCTCATTATTGGACAACTTGAAATCCAATCTCACAGCGAAGCTACTCTCCACTCCTTCGGGACTGATCAATACAATACCTATTCCGCATCCCATGCTTCCCACGGATCCGTCCACGAATAGTATCCACGTTCCCTCCTCGGGCACATCCTTCGTTAACTCTTGAACGAAATCTGCCAAGGCCTGAGCCTTAATGGCAGTTCGGCTCTGGAACTCTACATCATACTCGCTCAATTCAATAGCCCACTTCACCAGTCTTCCTGAGACTTCGGGTTTACTCATCACAACCTTCAACGGCAGGTTTGTGCGCACAACTACTTTATGTGACAAAAAATATGGCCTCAATCTCCGAGCTGTTATCATTAGGGCCAAACTGGCCTTCTCAATCTCTACATACTTTACCTCGGCGTTTCTTAACACCTTGCTCACATAATACACCGGCATTTGCACCGAGTTCTCCTCCCTTATCAATACCGTACTAACCCCCTGCTCTCCTACCGAAATGTAAAGATACAACGGCTCCCCAAGTATCGGCTTTGTCAGTACTGATAGCTTGGTCAAGTAATCTTTCAATTCCTTAAACGCTTTCTGGCATTCTTCATCCCAAGAAAATTTCTTAGCCTTCCTCAATACTCTAAAGAAAGGCAAGCTCATCTCTGCCGACCTCGAGATAAATCGGTTGAGGGCAGCTATCCTCCCAGTCAAACTCTGCACATCCATTTCATCCTTGGGTTCGGCCATTTCTCGTATAGCCCTTACCTTCTCCGGATTAGCTTCAATTCCTTTTTCTGTTACCATGTAACACAAAAACTTTCCCGATCTCACCCCAAAAGCGCATTTCTTGGGGTTAAGCTTCATCTTATATTTCCTCAGCATATCAAATGTTTCCGCCAGGTCCTTCACATGGTCTCCCGCCTTCGCACTTTTAACCAACATGTCATCGACATAAACTTCCATGTTTCTCCCGATCTGGTCACTAAACATCTTGTCCACCAATCTTTGGTATGTCGCCCCCGCATTTTTATGACCAAAGGGCATCACAACGTAGCAATAAGTACCAAAAAAGGTGGTGAAGCTCACCCTCTTCTGGTCCTCTTCTGCCAACCGAATCTAGTGATAGCCCTGAGAGGCATCCATCATACTAAGCATCTCGCATCCCGAGGTGGCGTCAACCAACTGATCTATTCTCGGGAGTGGGTAATAGTCTTTAGGGCACGCTCTGTTCAAATCCCTAAAATCTATACACATCTTCCAATCGTCTTGAGTCTTCGGGACCAAGACAGTGTTAGATAACCATTCGGGAAACTGGATTTCCCTGACATGCCCCACACTTAGCAGCTTCTGTACTTCCGCTCGAATGATCGCGTCCTTCTTTGGACCGAAGTTCCTCTTCTTCTGTATTACTGGTTTGTATGAAGGGTTTACATTGAGTCTATGTTCAGCAACGCTCGGATCTATCCCCACTAGATCGCTGGCCGACCAGGCAAATACATCAGCATTGTTTCTCAAGAACCCCACCAATTCCTCTTTAAGATCATCTGCCAAGTTCTTTCCTATTTTCGTAGCTTTACCCGGCTCTCCTAGTACTAAATCCACCCACATCAATTCTCATTCGGCTACACATTCTCCACCGGATCCTCATCCAGCTTAATGATTTTTTCTTTCCCTTTCCCATCATCATGAGCTTCCCCTCTCTCGGCCATCTAAATGCTCTCCACATACAACCTTCGTGCCATGTGCTGATCCCCTTCTACTTCTCCCACCTGGTCATCCACTGGGAATTTCATCTTTAGATGATATACTGAGACCACAGCTTGGAATGCATTCAGAGATGGCCTCCAATCATCACATTATATGACGAAGGGGCATCTACCACCAAAAATCTCACCATCCTCGTTTTCCTGAATGGTTCTTTACCCAGGGACACGGAAAAGTAACCATCCCCAATGGCTGAATAGTTCCTCCTGCAAAGCCCACCAGGGAAGTATCCACCATTTCCAGCTCCACCTGCAAGTCCATTCGCTTATAACATTCATAAAAGAGTATATCAGCTGAACTACCTGTATCTACAAACACCCTCTGCACATCATAGTTCGCAATCGTTGCCGTAATTACAAGGGCATCACTGTGTGGAGTCACAATGCCCCACCTATCCTGCGGTCCAAACTGAATATTTGGACCCACCGTTACTTGTTCAATCCTCATTTGTTCTTGAATTCTCTCGTGATCGCCCGCCACGACGTAACTCTTTTTCTAGCCCTTCGAGAATCCCCTCCTGGACGGACTCCCAATAACCATCTGAATAACCCCCTCCTTGGCGGTGGAGGGGGAAGATTCTTCTCCTCGTCCGGATTTTTCTCCGGCTCTTGCCTCTGCTGGTAATTACCTTGCCCCCTTCGACCTCCTCTTATCCACATACACGAACTTCTTCAAGTGCCCTGCCTGGATCATTCTTTCGATTTCATCTTTCAGGTGAGTACATTGTTCTGTGGTGTGCCCATATTCATTGTGAAAACGACAAAACTCATTGCTCTTCTCCTTCCTAGGGAACCTCTGAATATGTCATTGGCCCCCTCAAGTCAGGATGTCTTTCTATTGCTGAAAACACCTCTCCTTGAGAAGCCACCAACGGAGTATACTTATCAAATCTAGGCCTTCCTCCTGACACCTCCACCTTCGATTTCTTCTGAGGCGCTTTCTCCTCCTTATCCTCCACCTTATCTCGTCTTTTACTTCCTTCTTCCTTCTTCATCTTCCTTGCTTCCTCCAAATTAATATATCTCTCCGCCCTGGCCAACAACTCATCGAAAGCTTTGGCTGGCTCAATTACCAAGGACTCAAAAAATTCTCCATCCCTCGCCCCCCGGCCAATGCATTCGTCAAAATCTCCTGGACTAGCCGAGGGTATCTCGGCTTTGCTTTGTGAAGCCTGGGATGTAACTCCTCAGCCCTTCTCCCTCCTTCTGCTTGATACTGAATAATGTCAAAGGGGCCTTCTGATACTTTCTGCAGCTAGTGAACTGATGCATAAGCATTGAGCTGAATTCGTCGAAATTCCTTATAGAGTTCGGGGGAAGCTGGAAAAACCACTGCTGCGCCGATTTAGTGAGGGTTGTCGGGAACACCCTGCACATTACTCCATCCGAGAACCTATGTAACAACGCCGCATTTTCGAACCGACAAAGGTGATCCCATGGGTCCGTCGTGCCGTCATATTCGAAACTCAAAGCTCTATAGGATCCTGGCAACTCGTCCGCCATCACCTCCTCCGTGAATGGCGTCCCTCTCCGCACCCGGGAACAAAGGCTCCCCGCAGCGCTCTCGCTACTCTCCTCCGCACCTCCCTTACTTTCCTCTGAGATCATTCATCCGCTCGACCAATCCGGGATCATCCGGGTGGTATACTCCCAGAGCACGCGATGAGTGCTCCTCCTCTACCACCGGAGCCCACCGCCTCTCTCACCTCCCCTCGGGATTTCTAGCCTCTCCCGCCCCGGGGTGGTGACGGGAGATGGTGGTGGCACCCAATGGCTAAACCTCCGATCCACAGCTTGCTCCACCGCTGCATTAACAAAATTACCCAATATCCCCACCCCCACCGAGGATAATGGGACCGAGCCACCCTGAGTCATTCCCGGATTTTCCTGATGTGGATCCTCCACCGGGGGTGGTGGGGGACGCACACCTCTCTCCTGAGTCACCCCTCCTGGCGTATCAACCATGGGAGTGCGGTTTAGGTCCTCCGTCAAATTCCTCCTCATATCCTCCATAATCGCCCTTGAAACCTCACGCCTTAGCTCAAAACTTCCCACAAATGGCGCCAATTTGGTTATACCAGAAAATGTACAATGGCAAAGCTGACTGAACTCCGATGGATCTCCGACCGAACTCCGCTGGCGACACCGAGCACCTGCAAGAAAGGGGGGCCGGAGGGTTTTTCCGGCGTACCCTCCGACGCTCAAGTCAGATATCAATTCAAGGAAGATAAAAATAGCTCAGGTATAACGTGGATGAATAAAAATGCATTAACCTTACTCATACCTGATGAATGCCTATTTATAAGGCTTATCGTTAGGGTTTCCGCATTTTCCGGAAACGGTTAAGGGGAATTTGTCAGACGTTTGTTACAAAATCTTATCTAGATCTGAGAATTTTAAGTTAAGCTTACAAATACCGAGCTCGAATATCAATCCCGAGCACTCTCAGTCTTCTAGAAATTGGGCCTTAAGAAGTGAACCTCAATGGGCCTGGAGTTGGACTCTGATTACGGGAGCCCACTCTCTAGCTCGGCCTATTCCATGCCGGATCAAGTATATATATAGTAGGTCTTGTAATATCTACAGTGACAAAATATTAAAGGTATTAAATTAAATTACGATTATTTTCAATCTATATTTAGGAATGTGTAGTTTCCATAAGAAGAAATGGAGAATAACTAAAAGGAAGCAAAAACTAACAGCAATATTCTGTATCATCTGATTAAAGCTTCCCTACAGAGCAAATTTTTTATTTTTTTAAAATGGTAGGCGCACTTTCATTATCGTTGCGATTTTATATCATGTTCATTTAATTTGCAGATCAGATTTGTTTTTCCACTTGGCACAAGCCAATATCAACTAATCCTAAACAAATAATTAAATGCAATGACAATATTCACGTGTCTGATCCATATATATCTTTGGGTTAATTACATAAACCCCCCTCTGGTTTGGACTAATTACAAAAAACACAGAGATTTTTGAAAGTTACAAGAAAAACTTTGGGTTCTGATTTTGTTTCTTAAATTTTAGGGGGTACTTGGAATATTTCTATAAATGTCAGGGTTGCTAATAAATAAAGAAATGTAAGATGGAATCAAACCTCGGGATTTTTATAAGTTTCAAAAAACTCGGGATTTTTTTAATTAGCTTAAATTAACCTCAGGGGATTTAATTTGTAATTATCCCTATAATTTATGTCATATATACTTGCAACAGGAAGCATCGATCTCTATAAAATCCAACTCCTCCAGATAAGAAAACTAATTATAGGCCAGAGGGAAATTGATTAGATAATTAATCAATGTCTACCATTAGATTAATGGCTATGGAGATTCCTAACAAGTCAGTTAATAATCATTTTATCTTTGATAGAAAACCTTCAAAATTGTGTTTTGTATCTTCTATTGGAGCTAGCACTGGCCTAATTAGGCGTTATTGTTTCCAATGCAAGGCTCTTCCAACTATTGATCAGATAATTCCGACTACGAGACGATCAGGAAACTACAAGCCTCCCCTTTGGGATTTCGATTTTATTCAATCGTTGAGCAGTGAATACAAGGTGTCATCATGTTTTTATACGCGGTTTAATTGCAAATTTGATTCTATAAATATAAGAGAATGGCATATTTAATCCTGTAAGTATTATATGTAGCAATTCTGGCCCCATAAATTTTAGTTTTTGCACAATTTTAGCCCCATAAATCTAAAGGGGTTGATATATTTGGTCTTGTAACTTGTAAGTATCCTACCTAGCAATTTCAAAGTCTCATGAGTTCTAATTTTGGTCTCGAATAGGTACTTCAATATTCATCATTCGGGGACCAAAATTGCGCAAAAAGCAAAATTTACGGGAAAAAATTGCTACATTTGATACTTATAGAACCCAATATGTCATCCCCTTTAGATTTACATGCATGACTAAAATTACTGCACATAATACGCACGAGACTAACCTCTTTTATTATTTTACGGGACCAAAGTTGCAATTAAGCCTTTTCTTCTTCTTTTTTAAGTGCTCACGGGAAGCTATCATAAATGTTTGCAATCTGTACAGGAAGAGAGATACTGGAAAAGATCTTCTGAGCTTATTTTTCAAGTGAAGATGATGTTGGATCAAGAAATATTGGATGATGTTCAACCACTGGAATTTATTGATGATTTGCAGAGGCTGGGTATATCTTATCACTTTGAGGACAAAATCAAACATATCTTAAATCATATATATCATGATTGCAAGAATTATGAAAGAGATTTGTACTCAACAGCTCTTGAATTCAGACTCCTGAGACAACATGGTTTTAGCATCTCCCAAGGTGCTAAAGTTTCTTACAATATTTATTTGATGCTGAAACTATTTGATACCAATTTTTTTTTCATTTTCATTCAGCTAGAGGGATTTTTTTTATTCAACGTGCATGTGATTGCCTAACTATGAAAACTTTTGAGAAAAATATATTATTCACTCACTTTTATAATTTTTTTCCGTCAATCACATCTACTCACTTTTTAAAAAAATTTTATTAAAACATTAATCATTGTTACACATTTTCTAACAAGTTTCACTATCCACTCGTCACACGTTTCCAATCACCAGCCACATCCAAATAATATTTTATTATTTTTATATCAAATCAACTTTCAGCATGCATGTGAATGCTTAACTAGGAAACTTTTGAGAAAATATATTATTCACTTACTTTCATAATTTTTCTCCAGCCAATCACATAGATCTACTCACTTTTTAAAAAGAATTTATTAAATTACTCAATCATTATTACACATTTTCTAATAAGTTTCACTAAATTCACTCGTCACACGTTTCAATCACCAATCACATCCAATTAATATTTTATTATTTATAAATCAAATCAACTTTCAGCATTATATTTTCATCTCATTTGCAGTTACACTCTCAAAATTTATTATTCTTCTTTCAGAAAATTTTATATCACTATTTTCTAGCAGAAAAAAAAAATAAAAGAACATCCAATCGCATCCCAAATCTGAACTTTATCTTTTTTTCAAGCAGATGTATTTGATCGTTTCAAGAACAGCAAGGGTGGTTTCAAGTCAAGCCAAGGCGATAATACCAAAGGATTGTTACAATTATATGAAGCTTCTTTCCTGTTTACACAAGGTGAAAAGACCTTGGAGCTGGCAAGAGAATTTGCCACCAATTTTCTGAAGGAAAAACTTGAGGGTAATATTGGAAATATTATTGATGATGATGAGTATCTTACATTATTGGTGCATAATGCTTTAGAGCTCCCACTTCATTGGAGGACCCAAAGGCCAAATGCAAGATGGTTTATAAATGCCTATGAGAGGAGACAAGACATGAAACCAATTGTGCTTGAGCTTGCAAAACTAGACTTCAACATTGTTCAAGCAACACACCAAGAAGAACTTAAAAATGTCTCAAGGTTATTATTAATTCACTAATTTTATATTCTAGTCAATTAATGGTCTGGAAAGGCCTTAAATAATGAGGTTGATGATAGTCAATAACAAAAACTGCTATTGAGGTTTAGCCTAGTTATAAAAGACTCTTGCTATCTATCAAAATTACAAATTTCCCCATAATGTGTTAGAAACGTCCCTTTGAGGTCTGTATTTACCCAAAAATACCTCATGAGGGTGTGATTCGTAAAATAAAAACAAATATCAAATGGGTATTTGTAATTTTGAAACATAACTGGATTTTTTTTGTAGTTATGCAAAATTTCAAGGGTAGGTTTTGTAGTTATCTTTTAATTAAAACTGTCAATTTATTGGTTGTTTTCATGTGTAGATGGTGGAAACAAACATCCCTAGCTGAAAAACTGCCATTTGCAAGGGATAGGTTGGTGGAATGTTACTTTTGGACCATTGGTGGGTTTCTCTTTGAGCCTCAATATGGCTATGCAAGAATAATGGCCACCAAGGTCAATGCCTTAGTAACAGTAATTGATGATATATTTGATGTCTACGGTACCTTGGAAGAACTACAACTCTTCAATAATGCTATTCAAAGGTATTTAGAAACCAAACTTTAATTTAATTAATTTTCACTTCAAGGAAATTCTAGTTTACCGCTAAAAATAATTTTATCACTAAATTTTAAAGTTACTTATAGAATACCTACAGAATAAAAAATATTATTTTTCACCCAAAAAATTACCAATAGATCACAGATAGTTTTAAATTTACCGATAGAAATGTTGTAGGTATTTAACATAGATTTTGTAGGTAAATATTTATCGACAATGATTTTACCTCCACTTTACCGTTATCGTATATCTTGCCTACAGATTTTTCTATGGGTAAACTGATTTTTTCTTGTAGTGGGCTTTGTATATACCTCATGAAAATATTCATTTTTTTTTCTTTTTCAGATGGGATATTGAAGCGATGGACAAACTCCCACACTATATGCAAATATGTTTTCTTGCACTCAACAACTTTGTCAATGAGATGGCATATGATGTTCTCAAAGAACAAGGGTTTCTCATCATTCCACATTTAAGAAAATCAGTAAGACTTACTCCATATTACTTTTTTTATATAAAAAATCTTCATGATTTCAGGTCTTGAAATTAAATGTACATCTTTAATATTGGTTTACAAAAAAAATTCAAATCTTTTGCAGTGGGCAGATTTATGCAGAACATTTCTACAGGAGGCAAAGTGGTACTCCAAGGGTTATACACCAACATTGAAAGAATATATGAGTAATGCATGGATTTCAATATCTGCTCCTGTAATACTATCCCATGCATTTTTCCTCATGACAAATCTAATAGAGAAAGAGGTTGTTCAAAGCTTGTATAAATATCACAACATTGTCCAATGTTCATCAATGATTTTACGGCTTTCAAATGATCTTGGAACATCATCGGTACGTATAGATGCCATATATCTAACCTTTTGGCTATATAGTACTCTTATAAATATCACACTAAATAAATGTCACGTGTACAATGATGACATCATTTCATACATGTAACATTAACCTTTTGTTATGGCAATTTTTTTTATTTTCAATTTAATTAGGACGAGATGGAAAGAGGTGATGTACCGAAGTCAATTCAGTGTTACATGAACGAAACGGGTGCTAGTAGAGAAGATGCGCGAGAATATATAAGGTCTCTAATATACGAGTCGTGGAAAAAGATGAATAAAGAACGAGTTGCAGATTCTCCATTCCAACAAAACTTTGTGAGATGTGCAGTTGATCTTGGGAGGATGGCACAATATATGTACCAACATGGAGATGGGCATGGAATTCAATATCATGAAATGAAGGACCGTATTTCTAGCTTGTTGTTTGAGTCTATTATGTAACAGTCTGGATTTATTATTTCTTATTGTGTTTGATTTGTTTTGATATTACAATATTCTAAATGAAATGCACTTATATGAAATATTATCTTATACATGTGACATTCGTCTTATGAAATAATGTTAAAAAACTCTAGTGTTACAATAAAGTCAAATAAAAACAACTTGGATTTGAAAGTGTTTTAAATATGGAAATGAAACTAAACAAGTTCCTAAGAATCAATTTGTTTAGCTTTCAATCAAAATATTGGGGTTAATTAGGACAGGGGTTAAGATTCCCGGATAAGTTGGAAATTGTTGGAGTGTGTATTAAGTAAATTAGTTATTTACAAAAACAAAAAAGGTGTATTAAAAAGAAGGTTGTATTGGCGTCATAAAAAATATGCAAATTTTGCGTTTAAGCCCCTAAATTTTGGGTTAATTATAAAAAAATCTTAGAGATGTTTCAAAATTACAAAGAAATCTTTGAGATTTGGTTCTATCTTATATTTTTCCCTTCATAAAATATAATTAAACTTGATGGGGCTTTTTGTAATTTTGAAACAACTCTGGATTTTTTGTAATTAGCCCAAATCTCAAGGGGGGATTTGTAATTATCCCTAAAATATCTATGTCTCTTTACGTCATTGTTTTTTTTGTGTTTCATTTTAGAGTATAATTGTTAAGTTGGTTTTATACCAAACGAATAGGGTAGTCTAAACTAGGATTTTGCGTTGTTTTCGGGTGTTTTAGAGTAGTTTGAGTAAATTTTGTTTCATTAGGCGTCGTTAGAGAGTCAATACATATTATGGTAGCCGAGGGCGATGAAAAACGTGTTTGAGAGGAAGAAATCGCATTTGAAGAAGAGAAAAACGTGAAAAGCTGAGAAATTGTAGGAGCGTTGTAGTGCTCCAGCCCACGCGCCGCAGCACAGGGGGTCAAAATCAGACAGTAAAGGCGGCATGCAGCGCTGCGGCACGCACATAGGGGCGTTGCGGCGCGCGTCGTCGGCTGAAAATTGGAAAGTTATTTTTAACAAGTTTTTTACGGATTGTTTGGTATAAATACAACAAGGGCCGTACGAATTAAGGGTTGGACATTCTATCAAGCACATGGGATGACTAGTAACATGGAGAAAGAGTCCGGGCATCACTACAAGAAATATGGGCTTTTGTGACAAGGGTATTTGAGATAACAAAATGTCATTGCAAATACTTATTTTTTTGTGACCACATGTGGTAACAAATAATTTGGGCAACAAATTTTTAAAAAATATGTTGCTAAAAACTTTTTGTGTCGACATGCAGGATGAAAGTGTCACAAAAGGTAAGGAAAATGCGACAACTTTGTTGCCGCTAAAATTATTTGACCCTGAAGTAATTTGTGGATCTTTTGTAACCATATTGTGGTTGCTAATTATCATTAATAGTGACGACATTCTTAGTTGCGTGATTTCCCTCCATATTTTCACCCCCTAATTTTTCTCCCAAACCTTTTCTCTCGCGGTTACCACTACTACTACGCTCTTTCATTGGACCTGCGCCTATCACTGCTGCCCCTTGTTGCAGACACCGGATTTCGTAAGCGCCACCACTCTCTCTCTCTCTCGCTCTCTCTGTTTATTGTTTCTCTAATGTTTTCCCATCTCTCTCTCCTGATAATTTCACAATTTTGGGATGGATTGAGCTGTTTACTAATTTTAAATGCATAAGTGAAATTTTCCAGGTCTTCACTTTCCGTTTGGAGGACCGGCAACTCAATACATATGTAAGTTTTGTGAGCAATCTCACTTTTTTAATGCATTTATTTGCTTCAATTTGGCTATTCGTACCATGGTTCTCTCTATTCCGAGTTCTCGCTGTTGGAATTTTATAACAACAATCATAAAATTCACGTAATCATCCTAGATGCGGAAAATTCTAGGATATTAACATCATGCTTCAAATCATCAAAGATTTACAGAATGGTAAAATACCTGGATCCATCGTAAGATGTAAGAACTATATGTAGAATACCTTCAATATGCGATCTCCTACGATCCAAGCACAAGCATCCATGAACACGAACAGGGTTTGGTTTTATGGCCTTCCTCAACTAAATCTCCGGATTTCTTATGGGACCTTCGTTTTCCATCTTGATGGGGAGAATATAAAACTATGTGTGATTTAGTATATTGGGGACCATAACCATAAAGTTCTTTATATAGGTATCAATTAGGGTTCCCATAATCCCCTAAGTTGATTCCTATTAGGTATCTACTCGTTGTTTCCATATCAAATTCAGTAACCTTAGGACTCCACCGGATTTAAATCACTTAATTAGTCCACTAATAATTAAATGACAAATATAATTGTAATTAATATATTGCCCATATATTAGGAATTAAATAATTCCTAACAATCTCCCACTTGGGCTACATATTGTTCCATAAACAATTATATATCCTTATGTGCACAACTTTATGTCATTTATTCTTTGACTACTGCCTGACAATCTAGTTCATCTCATATACTAGCAATGAGACTATCCCAACTTTTGTCATATTCAATATCGTGACTCAACCAAGATAATCACCATACTAGTACACTCAATGACATAGATCAAATATGGAGAGCAACATGGAAATATCATGCAAGGTGATCTTAATCATGCCTATTTCCAACTGGTCCAACTTTAATCTTTAATGAGATCAATCTATATGTAGTGTAGAACATCACAAATAAACACAAAATTGAGCTCAGAAAATAGAATAACCATCAACTCTTCTGCAGAAAATCAAATGGTCCAAAACCTTAAACTAAATACATAGAACTTTATCTCCCACTAAAACTAAGGTATGATCCATAATAACACCCATATGAGCAGTACGCTCGTGAAAGTTCTTAAGTGTTAATACCTTAGTTAATGGATTTTGCTAGCATAAAATTCATCTTTATATGTTCTATGAAAAACTGTCTATTCTGAACTCTTTCGTTAACTACAAGAAACTTGATGTATCAACATCGAAGAGCTTCTGTTGATCGAATATGGCAAGACCGATTTATTGTCACATTTATGTTTACTGGTAATTCAATACCATTCTTACAATGCAGTCTGGTGATAATAATTCGCAATCATATCCTCTAATAAGATGCCCCAAAATAAGCTAGAACGTAATTGTTATATAGAAATGAACTATGAGTGTCTGTTGGCACTCTTTCCAACATAGTTATTTCAATTAGCAGTTAAGTATAGCTAAAACTGGATCATAACTGTATGGGCATCCTGTAAAATCGGAATCAGATTACCGAATGATCTCTATAAAGATCTGATTCCGATAAGTGAGAATAAAATTCTTTTGTTCTCAAAGAACACTTTATAAACCCTTTATGACTATTTTCCAGATGATCCATTAGAAGAGTTAACTATATGTCAAGTAGTTAGACTATGTACGTTGTATCCAGATACGCACATACTTAAGCATACAAAAGACTTCCTAACATAAGTAGTCTTTTGCATATCCTTAACTTTATACTCATTCTTAGGACACTGAATGAGTGAAATTTAATTTATTTGGTAATGGAATTCACTCCCACTGAACCTACGGCATATACAATTATCAACCTTATTTATCTCAACACCACACGAGGTAATAAACTTTATGATAATTGTAACACCATAAATGGAGAGCTAGCTCAAAACTAAATGAGCCAAAATATCATAATGATTCTAAAGAGTCTTTTAATAAACCGGAAAGAAATTCTCTTTATAATCATCCTCCTTCTGATAAAATGTTTGACGAGTAGATATACACAATATCTCTCAACATTGCCCGTTTTGAATCTCTTGGGTCTTAAATATTTATTTATGACCAATGAGTTTCACTTCTTTATGCAATTTGATGAGATTCGTAATTATCAAAGTCGTCCATGAATTTCATCTAGTTTTGAGGTTGTTGAGTTTGCCTTTTAGAAGTAACTTCTATATATTGGACAAAGAGTCCCTCAACATTATTTTGATGATCCAACTTTGTATCTTGCCAATGTTAGGATAGAAACCTAATCATTGCCAAGTGCAACTATATGAGGAAATGAAATTCCTCGTCAAAGATAATGTCTTTAACTTTATCTCCCACTCAAACTTAACTTCCTCAAAAAAACTTCATATTCCATCCAAAAAACTTTATAGAGTATCTAACAAAGCAGCAACTTACAGCTCATGAGTCCAGATTCCTTTTATAGGCTTAGAGACATTATCTTATTGGACAACCCCAAATATGCACTTGTCTAATATTAGACTTTTACATATTCAAAATCCTTAAAGGGTTTTAGTTTGTTGCCGCTTAGTTTAGAACTCTATGAACACTAAATGTTGCAGTCTTATTAAATGTCTCTCTATCAGAAAACATGGTAAAGAAAAATGACTAATCATATTTCTTACCATATCCTTACTTTTATTTCATGTGTTTTGTACCATTTACACTAACATGCAAGTTTCTTCGCATGAGGCAATTGCATTAAAATTATAAGTTATCATTAATGATAGTGAACAAAAAAAATATATAGAAAAAGATAAATTTAAAATTTCCATATAAACAAGATTAACCAAATTTGCTCAAAATGAAAATAGAAATTATATCTCATCTAAATTCAAAATAACTGGTCATTAATGATAATATAAGTCCATATAGCCTCACTTGTCATTGTTTTGACATAACCCCAACATAGATGTATCTTTCAACATCACTTGGCTATTGACTTCACAGGCGACTTTGCATTAATTTAAAATGTGAGTAGTAGAACTATAAGTTACCCACCAAAAAACACATAAAGGTAAAAAATGTAAGTCCAAGCGGCTACGATAATCTAGAGGGGGGTGAATAGATTATCTTCATTTTTTCGATTATGCCCTCTTTTTCGAATCAAACAAGCCAAGACAATAGTAAAGGTGAGGGAAATAAACAACATGTGTAGATTTATAGAGGTTCAACCCACGTAGGGCCTAATCTTCTACCACCCCAGTATATCCGGGATGGATTTCAAAAAGAAAGAAAGATTTTATTAATTACCAAAATTAATACAATACCTTATAACATCACCTTGAAGAGCACCACACTCTTCTACAACACCACCTTTGAGATTACCACAATCTCTCTTGAAGATTACCACAATCTCCAACGGCACCTTGTGAAGATTACCACAATCTTCAACCTTGAAGAACACCAAATTCTTCAACACCTCGAAGAGCACCACACTCTTCAATAAGAAGATCACCACAATCTTCAAGCACCTATAACCTAGATCATCCAAGTGTGTTCTTACCACAAGAACACTCACAAGGATATATTGTGTTGAATGATAACCCAAATTCAAGATTACAACTCGATAATGAATAATACAATTTGAGTGCAAGTGTAATCAAGAAATAGCAATGAAGATGTGAAAGTGAAAGACCTTAGGCTATTACAACAAGAATAATAACAATGAAGAACAAATATGTTTGCTTGAATGTATCTTGTTGTGTTGTAGTATTCTCTCTAGTTTTGTTGCTTCAATTCTTCATCTATTTATAGAAGATGTCTTGAACATGATAGACTCCTCCTAGGAGATTGAAATCTGTAAAAAATTACAAGACAAATGAAGAATATAGTTGTTAGAAATCAATCCCACAAATTAGGGAAAAGATGTATGTTGCACAACGGTTAGAATTTTGTTGTCAAACCATAGGGCGACCGGTCGCGCACAAATAAACGTTTGAAAATAAGAATACACATTTACACAGGCGACCGGTCGATGGGGGGTCCGACCATTCGACCCTATGTCCAGTCGGTCGAGCAAAACCAAAAATGAGTCCACGAGGTTCTGTTTCAAATTTGCTCCCAAACACCGGTCGACGCCCTGGTCGACCGGTCGACCACACCGGTCAACCACCTGGTTGACCGGTCAACAAGCCTTTTTCAGCAAATAACTTATTCACTATTTTTCACAACTTTCAGGTACGGGATGCCCTATAGGGCGACCGGTTGGCCTCAAAACAAAAATGTTGTCCAATTTTATATCAAAAATAAACTTCAAGAAATACTCCGAAAAATAGTAAAAACATTTTAGACCGATTGGGAATATTAGGACAACATTTAGAAATATTGTTTTGGTGTAAAAATACATTAACACAAAATCATTAAAAGTGTTGTCCAATATTTTGTCGAAAATAAACTTGAAGAAATACTCCGGAAAATTAGTAGAAACAATTTAAATTATTTAGGAGTATTTGGACAACATTTAAAAATATTGTTTTGGTATAAAAACAAAATCATCAAAATCATGATAAAACCATTTATCAAACAATCTCCCCCTTTTTTGATCATTACAAACCAAAACAATTTAACGAGGTCGATTTAGAAAACAAAACAATTTTACCGGTTAAAAAAGAACTATCCGTTGTGAGCGACAACATTCCACGCAACATTAAACACAAGGATGGAAGTATAGATATACAAAACATTTAACCAAAAGCTCCCCCTATCAACATGCATAACTAGAGTAATATAGAAGCAATCAACCAAATGCTAAAAGCTTAGCTTTTACATATTGAGCTTAAGTATCAAGAGCTTATAAGCTCCCCCTGTCAACAAAACATCATTAGATATGAATATGAGTCCATACTACAACAAATGGACTAAGTACAATCCACAACTTATGGCTTTAAGAAGCCATAGCTTATAGCTTCTTTCTCGAGCTTATTTTAGCTTCTTTGAGCTAATAAGCTTGTAACTTGTTTCTCCACCTTTGGAATCATCAAAAAGAATATTGGCATGATAAAAACATCATAATATCATATCAAAGTGCGCAGTTTACCGATTCATCGAGCTATTTGAACATTGAAGCTTATAGACCAAATATGAGGGAAAAATCGATCATATAACTTGTAGAAGCTTATGAAAACTCATTTGATTTGCAAAACATGATCTCTATAAATATATAAGACTTTTGAAATCGAGAGAATCATGTAGGTGATGATTTTTTTCCATTGAAACGTTTTATCGAACACTTGGCGGGCGTCAAAAATTGAAGAAGATAAATATAACCCTTGTAAATGTAATCAAGACCAAGTTTTCCATCACCAAAAGAAATTGTACAAATATCATCCATCAACAATCATCATTTACAACACAATTATATACGAATTCCATCAATATATCAAGTAGAAGCATTTTCTCAAGGGTTCAACCCAATTGAGATAAAAGGAGTAGAATTCTTACCATTTAATCGGTGAGGATGAGTAACAATGATGATAAACGAGCTAGATAATCCCCAAAATATATAATTTATGCAACAAAACTCATTTGAAGTGAATTGTATGTGAAAATTGCAAAGGGAAGAAAAATGGAATAAAAGAGTCAAAATGGCTAAGTCTGAAAACAGAAGCGATTTAAGCCAAAAACTTGATGTGGGCGACCGGTCGGAGGCTTGGGCGACCGGTCAGCCTTAGCCCGGTCTTAGCCCGGTCTGCCCAATGTCCGTTTTGATTTTGCAAAATCCAAAGTTTGAACCAAAAAATCCGATTTTTCGCCCCTAAGTTTTAAAAACGTGTAAAATGCAAACGTAGACCTCATTCAATATACATTATGTCATAATAAAGCTCGAAATGATGTAAAAGACTTGGCGTTAAATGAACAAATGTCCGTGAGTTATTTTTGAGATGGAATTAAACACATCTCAAATTTTTGTTTAAGAAACGCAATCCCTTAAAAGAATATCGAATCTCAATATGTTTAGTTCGATTATGACGAACCATATTTTAATCACCGGACTTGTTATCCCGAAAAATATGAACGTTTTTGAAATTTTGGATATACAAGCCATAAGAAGAAGTGACTTTCAAATATTTGAAAATTTCTTTTAATGTCACTTTAATGAGATTCGTTGGGATAGTTTTGAAGTCAAGCATATAGACATAAGGCATAAAAAATGTCGAGTCTAAAAGAGTAATAAACGAAGATAAACATACCTCGAGTTTGTTTGTCACCCGATATGCCTTCCTCAACCTTTATCAATCTTTACATTGGTAGCCATAGAGGTTGAGATTATTCTTCCTTCTTCAATGCTTAACTACTTCAAAGGTACTTATGTATACTTTGATTGTGAAATATAATCATCTTCTTGGCATTGTTTAACTTGAAGTCCAAGGAAGAAATTAAACTCCCCCATCATGCTCATCTCAAATACACCTAACATCAACTTAGAAAACATCTTGCACAAACATTCATTAGTAGCACCAAATCAACTCAAATTTGCACTAATAAGCAATCTTGCCCTTTTTCAATAACAAAGAGAGTAGTGTCAACTTTACCTCTTATAAAATCATTTTGCAAAAAATAGCTAAGTCTATCAAACCGTACACGGGGTGCTTGTTTTAAACATACAAGGTCTTTTATAAAAATCATTTGGCCTAGAAAAATTTTCAAACCCCGGTTGTTTTACATAGACTTCTATTTGAATAAAATCATTTAGAAAATTGGATTTAACATCCATTTGGTAAAGCTTAAAATTTTCTTAAAACAAGAATGAGCAAGTAAAATGCGAATAGCTTCAAAAACATGCTACGGGTGCAAATGTTTCATCAAAATCAATACCTCCTTCTTGACATTACCTTTGAGCTACTAACCTTCCCTTGGTCATCAAACTTGTTCCAAAATATCAAAAAGTTTCTGCAAAATCTTAACAAGATATCTTTGCACAAGAGCATAGTAATATCGAATAATAGAGACACAATGACAAGTAACACATACCATGCTATCAAACGAATCATCAAGAGTTCAATAAGACATGTAAGTACAAATAGGCTTATAGAAAGCTATATAAGGTCTTTTTCGAAATTTGAAAATCCGAGAGCATATAGTTAAGATCTCATTTAAAAGATGCATTGGAACAAGAGTTTTGACAATAATGAATATGTGCAATCAAATGCATAATTTTGAGAAAATGATGAAAATCAAATGTTTTATTAAAATAAAATATAATCCTTTGCAAGACTTGGATAAAAACAAGCTTCATAGAATAGTTCCTTTAAAAAAAATCGAAAAATCCTCTTAATGGCACTTATGTGAAATACTTTGAAATGACTTGAAAAACAAGCACATATGCATATGACAAAAATATATCGAGTCTATAAGATGAATACCAATGATGAGCGTACCTCGATAGTTTATGGTCCTCTATTGAGAAAATAACCATTGATGAAAATATATATGTCCTACACAATTCCTAACACGTCTTGCACAAATATAATGATACAAGTGTAGGCTAAGTAATAAGAGATATCATAAATGTGCTTATGCTATATAAAACCATAAGAGATAATAAAAACACCTTAGTCTATGTAAATGCACAAGAGTTTTAAAAATAACATGCAAGGTCCTCTTTTTTTAAAAAAAAAATTTAAGAACACACAAATATATTGAAGACCTTGGTTTTAAAAATAAATTTTTGAAAAACTCATTTTGAAAAATTAGGCACAATTAAAAATGTGCATAATAACAAAATAAAATGCATATTTAAATGGAGAGATACGATTTACCAATTACGTCATTTCCATGGGTTGTGTCGTTCCCATTGTTGATGATATCTTCCCATTTGAAAATCATCTTGTTGATGATGGCTTCTCCGATTATTTCATTTCCAAGGATTATGTCTTTCCCATTATTGATAATGTCTTTCTCTTGGGAATTCATTGTGGTGATGTCTTCTCCTTTGATCAAATGAGACGGTCATTTGATGTCTTTTTGGCGGTATGAATTTTCCTCGATTCTTATTCCGTCGGATACCTAATACGACATCGTTTTGTGGTACCCTCAAGTGTTTGGGTCCTTTGGGATTAGCTTTGAGACTTTTAGGTCTCCAAAAATAATTAGAGCTATTTCTAGCCCGACAAGTATTTACCGTATTGACCATTTTTACCACAATAGAAGCATGTAATAATTTTGGAAGTATAATGACCAACATGCATAGGGACTTGATTCTTTCTCATATGATTAACAATATTAAGCTTATTATCAAGTCCTTTATCATAATTATCAGCAATCTTGGTCATTTTATTGGTACTCAAGTTGGATTTTGATAAATCATTTTTCATGCAATTAATATCCTCAACAATAGTACTTTTTTCTTTTTCAAGGTTTTTAACCTTATCAAGAGTGGTGGTGTGAGCACATGATAGTGATTCATAGGAAATAAATAAACTATCCTTTTCATTTTTCAAAACATTGAATCCCTTTTTCAAATATTTGTATTTAACAAGTAAGCTTTGGAATTCATTTTGAAGCACATCATAATCATTTTGCAAATCACTGTACTCATTTTGTAATTAATTATCATAGGAAGTGGAAGGTTTAGAACTTACCTCATTTTCTTCGAATCCCATACGACATTGTTCACCTTCTTCATGCTTGGAAGTTGTAAAACGCTTGTTCCTTGGATTTGATTTCATATCCACTTGAGAAGTAGATGCTTTTGAGTTTCTCCTTTCATTTGCATATACTTCATAGAAGTCTTCTAATTTTTGCCATACTTCATGTGCCGATCGAATTCCTACAATATAATTAAATTCCAAAATGGTAAGTGAACAATACAAAATATTTAGAGCTTTACCATTTAAAGAGATGATTTTCTTCTCTTCATCATTGAGCTCTTTGAAGCCTTTGGAGGTGTGTAGTGTGTTCATCATCGGAATGGTTTCTCCATTTACGACCGTGTTCCAAATATCAAACCTGCAACCTTGTAGATAGCATTCCATTCTTTATTTCCAAAATGTATAATTTTCGGAATCAAATAGTAGTGGCTTGGTGGTGGAGGCGCCGGTAAGGTGGACTTCATTCGTAGCCGATGATCGTTCCTCTTTACTCGCGATGTGGAACGAGCTTGCCAAAGAGTTTGGCTCTGATATCACTTGTAAGTCCAAGCGGCTACGATAATCTAGAGGGGGGGTGAATAGATTATCTCCATTTTCTCAATTATGCCCTCTTTTTCGAATCAAACAAGCCAAGACAATAGTAAAGGTGCGGGAAGTAAACAACACGCGTCGATTTATAGAGGTTCAACCCACCTAGGGCCTAATTCTCTACCACCCCAGTATATCCAGGATGGATTTCAAAAGAAAAAAAGATTTTATTAATTACCAAAATTAATACAACATCTTACAACATCACCTTGAAGAGCACCACACTCTTCTACAACACCACCTTTGAGATTACCACAATCTCTCTTGAAGATTACCACAATCTCCAACGGCACCTTGTGAAGATTACCACAATCTTCAACCTTCAAGAACACCAAATTCTTCAACACCTCGAAGAGCACCACACTCTTCAATAAGAAGATCACCACAATCTTCAAGCACCTATAACCTAGATCATCCAAGTGTGTTCTTACCACAAGAACACTCACAAGGATATATTGTGTTGAATGATAACCCAAATTCAAGATTACAACTCGATAATGAATAATACAATTTGAGTGCAAGTGTAATCAAGAAATAAGCCTATACCTCAAGATGTGAAAGTGAAAGACCTTAGGCTATTACAACAAAAATAATAACAATGAAGAACAAATATGTTTGTTTGAATGTATCTTGTTGTGTTGTAGTATTCTCTCTTGTTTTGTTGCTTCAATTCTTCATCTATTTATAGAAGATGTCTTGAACATGATAGGCTTCTCATAGGAGATTGAAATCTGTAAAAAATTACAAGACAAATGAAGAATATAGTTGTTAGAAATCAATCCCACAAATTAGGGAAAAGTTGTCTGTTGTACAACGGTTAGAATTTTGCTGTCAAACCATAGGGCGACCGGTCGCGCACAAATAGACGTTTGAAATAAGAATACACATTTACACAGGGCGACCGGTCGACGGGGGGTCCGACCGGTCGACCACATGTCCAGTCGGTCGAGCAAAACCAAAAAACAAGTCCAGGAGGTTCTGCTTCAAATTTGCTCCCAAACACCGGTCGACGCCCTGGTCGACCGGTCGACGGCACCGGTCGACCACACCGGTCAACCACCTGGTTGACCGGTCAACCAGCCTTTTTTCAGCAAATAACTTATTCACTGTTTTTCATAACTTTCAGGTACGGGATGCCCTATAGGGCGACCGGTTGGCCTCAAAACAAAAATATTGCCCAATTTTATATCAAAAATAAACTTAAAAAAATACTCCAAAAAATAGTAAAAACATTTTAGGCCGATCGGGAGTATTAGGACAACATTTAGAAACATTATTTTGGTGTAAAAATACATTAACACAAAATCATTAAAAGTGTTGTCCAATATTTTGTCGAAAATAAACTTGAAGAAATACTCCGGAAAATTAGTAGAAATAATTTAAATTATTTAGGAGTATTTGGACAATATTTAAAAATATTGTTTTGGTATAAAAACAAAATCATCAAAATCATGATAAAACCATTTATCAAACACAAAACTCGACTAGCAGAAATAAACTAAATTGAGAAGCAATTCATTTTCAGATATCCACCACCTTTCTTGCAAAAGTAATATCTGAAATCCTTATCCTATTTCTTTTGCATTCTAATTGTGATGTCCCAACTGCAACTTCATTTCTTTATTTTGAGGGATAGTAGCTAAATGAGTACTTAAAGTCTTTTCCCACTCAAACTTTCTTTTCTCGCTCAATAAGACATAAACTCGTGGAAAGTCCACTGTTTGTAGAATGTTGTAATTAACTAACTTGAAAAAAGGTCTTATTGTGTAGGAAAATAAATGATATCATATGCACAAGCAAGTCCTAGAAATAAATGATATCATATGCACAAACAAGTCCATGTTTCAACAACCTTTATAGAACTTTATACTATCTTTAGTTCCTTAAATGTTTAAAAGTGAGATTGGATTTTTAAACTTTAAGATAATAATGCGAACAAAATCCTCTTATGTTCCAATTTTCCAAGTTAGTGAAACAAGATTAATCGAGAAAAAATTAACATGTTTCAACAACCTTTTATAAACAAAAGTCTATCGAACCTTTTATATTCTATCCCCTTTAGATATAATGCCCTAAATGTATTTCAAAATAGTAACACAAGCACTTAAATAAACGAAAAACTTAATATGTCTTTGATTCTAGATTACTAGACCAATTGACATATATTTAAACTTTACAGCCGCCCCTCTCTTTAATATAAAGATTATTATAAAGAATTAAAAACTAGTATTACTCAACCAAATTAGCTTAATATTTATGTTAAAATCATAGCATAAATAAGATAAATGGGCAATTAAGTAAAAAAATCCAAACGGGGACCAACATAATCTTTAGTGTTTTATAAAACCATAAATAAGATATGGTCTCAATTCCAAAATTCCAAATTTTCTTTATATTTGAATTTTAAAGTTAGTCCAATCTTTACGGAAAATATAAAAGCCAAAATTCAAAAATATAAAAGCCAAAATATAGAGATTTTATGATCTCTAACAAAAATTAATTTGAAACTCTTACTTCAAATTGGATTAAATGAAATCGGGTCCAACATCAAATACATTTGAGCCCAAAAAAATACAACTTTAAATGAACTTTGTCCAAAATTAACAAAATTTTAATTTAAAGCCTGAAAACTAAAGTAGACTTTAAATTAACTATAGTAGATTTGAGGCCCATAAAACCAAATTAGGCCAGTAATCTAACCAAAATAGACCAAGTTCAATATCCAAATTTCAAGCTAAAAAAATCCAACTATTTAACTTGAGCCAAAACTAGACACAATTCCAAACATCAAATTTAAGCTCAAATTTATATGAAACTCAAAACTTTAGCTTAAAGAAGGACTCAAATACAAATAAAATAAAATAAAATAAAAGCCAACATTTTATTTTATTTAAAGTGAGTCTAAACCATAAACTTTAATCCTTATTTGATTTAAAGCCTGAAAACCTAATAGGCTCTAAAATCAACTTCAAATTAGGCCCAAATAAAATATTACCAAAATAAAATTGAACCCCAAATTAAAGTCTTATCAATAAAACCCAGTAGGGATTAGTCATAGAAAAACCCCAGCTTTAACTATCAGGCTCCAACGAAAATAATAACAAAAAGTCTCAAATAAAGGCATATTTTCAGATTAGGCCCAAATTATTGTCATTACTGTAGTTAAAACCACATAGATGTTTTAATGCCACACTCACCACAAATTTACCATAAAATTCAGTTTGGCCACAAGAAAAGTCTTGATATCATAATACCCAGCAGAGAGTCAGAGTTCAAAGTTCAAACTACAAATAGGGCCAAGCAAAATATAATCACACAAAAAATAGGGATGGCAACGGGGCGAGTTTGGCCAAACCCAGGACCCGCCCCGCCAAGGAGAAGTAAGATTCGGGGCCCGCCCCGCCTCAAGACCCGTCCCGCCTCAAAACCCGCCGGGGCGGGTCTAGACCCGCTAGACCCGCCAAATATATTTTTTAAATTATAATAATTTATATTTTTCTATTTGTGGCCAAATTTTCAAAAGTAATCAAATGCAATAGATTAAAAAATAAATAAATATAATTATGCAACTTATTATAACTATTTTTTTAGAATTGGCTACTACTAAGATTTTTTTAAAAAAACAAATACTATTAGTATACTACATAGTACTTAACTAATACTTAAAATAAATATTCAAATTAGAATATTACAAGATATTATATTAGTAAATTAAACTTTAAACGTAAATAATATTATATTAGTACTCAACTAATATTTTTAAACATATAACACTCAAATTTAAAAGTAAATAATGCAAAAATATTTTAATATATATTTAAAAATTTAATAAAATTAACATGCGGGGCGGGTCCGGAGCGGGTCCTATAGGACCCAGGACCCGCCCCGGACCCGGGCGAGTTTTGCAAACTTGGACCCGAGACCCGACCCGGGACCCATTTATCCGGGTCAATGCGGGGGTGGGTTTTGACCCGCCCCATTGCCATCCCTACACAAAAAACCCTACTAAACCATTTAATTAAATCAGGCCACAAGAAAATCTTTTATTTCAAATTAGCCCCAAGTTCCATAGAAACATGACAATAAAGCCATCTTCTCCAAAGAAGCAGAGTCCGTCCGCCTAATTTCTGGTCCAACAGCGCCACCACTTCGCGCCATCTCAACCACCCGCCAGCTCAAACGGAAACCAACCTTCCATCGCCAGCCACCAACGCAACGAAGGTTTCACTTCAATGGACGATGCAGCAGTGGAGGAGACAATGACCTCTATGTATGTCGCCCATCACTTGACCACACGGGAAGCCGCTGGTTG
Organism: Rehmannia glutinosa; assembly: GCA_016081115.2. Taxonomy (NCBI): domain Eukaryota; kingdom Viridiplantae; phylum Streptophyta; class Magnoliopsida; order Lamiales; family Orobanchaceae; genus Rehmannia; species Rehmannia glutinosa. The sequence continues at coordinate 104,325,259 of CM071936.1, forward strand.
CCACTGTTGTATATAATTGAGGAGTGAGAAGTGTTTCAAAAGAATTCCACTTTTCTTCTATTTTATTTACTTTATTTATCAACCATTAACTAAAAGGGCCTACTCTACCTTTTCCATAATTTACTCAACATGTCAGCCTTTTCCACATTTTACTACATGATTGATCCCTGATTTCTGCAAAAAAAGATGATTGATTGTGTTGTATTAAATGGCACCTCATTTGCAAGAGAAAGATGATTTATTTTAACATAATCCTCCTTCAGTTCCTTTTGCAGCATTTTTCTTGATGGGCTACAACTTTGATTTTGTCGTTCTAAATCCTTTGAATTCTTGGGATTACGAAAATAAATCCTTAAGACAGTGCCGATTTTCGCACGCGTCAGGAATAATGTTCTTGTTTTTCGAACTTCATCAATTTTTCCCAAGAATCTTAAGGATTTAAATTTGGAGTTCGAAAAAAAAAATCATTCATCCCATGTAAAATGGGCGCACTCTGCACGCTGGTAGATGCCGCACTCTTCATCTTTTTCCTGTTCATCGCCATTGTAGCGCCACTCATCGACGGCCAAACGTGTCTTCCCCCGCACCTTTTTCCGCCATTCTTGGTGGAGCTCGAGCTGGTACGCACAGGAGTATGACGACTATTTGGTTTCTGAAAAGCCGCCTTGGATCCTTGCTCTAATCTTGTGCTCTCACTCTCGATGTACAATATTTTGAGAATCCCACTGGTTCTGCTTGTGCTTCTCTACATCTCAGATCTGGCCTCCCTTCTTCTCAGTCTATTTCGAGAGCGTCGAAAAGCATCCTAATTTCATGGGGGTATTCCGATAATGTCGTCCAACTTCTTGTATAACAACCACATATTGTTGCTCACGTTCAAAGTGTTTTTGACCAACTGGACTCACATCTCAAGAGCAATGGCGTCGGTGGTGGGAAGCGTGTTGAAATCGATCAGATCAGAGGGAAAGGCATCGAAGGTTTTTTCGGGAGCTCAGAAATGAAAGATACCTGAGTGCACTTCTGGATGGAAATCTTATGTAAGTATAATTATGTGACTTTCTTTTAAGTATAACTATGTGACTTTCTCTTGATGGCACCTTTAGTAATCCTGGAATATAAGATTACTCAGCACATTAAATTGTGTAATAATATGTGAATTTGACAAAGACCAGCATATTTGTGTAATTATAAACCAATTTGTCTGGGTTTATATGATTATTCATTGTTGTGGAGCTGTATTATGAACAACTAGTTATTTTGGATAACTTGCTACTGCAATTATAAAGAAAAAATTGGTGAACTATGGTTGTGGTTGCATTAAGAAATTAGTGCTATTGATTTGTGGAAATGTGGTCTTTATCTATACCCAAATAGCCCTTACTGTTTTACAAAATCACATATATATATATATATAATTTTGTAAAGTATTTGGAACATTAGTTTGGGATGATTCTTTCTAGTACTGTATTTGCTGATGAATATTTAGTGTTTCCCTTTCCTTGGGGAACATAGTATATATCTATGTGGGGGATATGAGATTTTTAGTAAAATTTTTAATGTGGCTAAAATATGATATTCTTCGAAAATAATTTAACTCGAGGATTATACAATATTTTGACGACACATTGTAGTCTTGGCTAAATGTGATATATGTGGTCGATCAACATGAGTGTCGTATGCTTTCCACTTTTTGTGAATATCATGTTTTCATATGTGGAGGTTGTGACAAACTTCGTTTATATAAGCTCACCTTTATACTATAGATGAAGGTTGTGGTCATTTTTCTGCCCCGTAAAGGAGTATTCTAGAAGTCTCAGCCATTATGTTGACCCCAACTTATGGCGTATCTAACATCCCTGGTTTTTTTTTGATAGCAATGAATTCATTAAACCGTTGTTATAATCATAGCCTTTAATGTTTAAAAATGTGGGGGTGCCTAATCAAAGTTTTATTGTGTGATGATTTTACTTTTATTGAAGTAAATAGATGTGACTACATAAAACTTGGTGATCATGAGTATGTAATAATTTGTTATATGTGGATTACATGCTCATATGTGGTAATAATTTTTAATATATAAAACTGAAGAGTTACTTGCTTCTAAATTTGATGTGAGGGATATGGGCGAAACAAGTGGAATATTGAGTGTTAAAATCATAAAAAATGATGATATCATAGTGTTATTTGAATAACATTATGTTGGGAGACTTCTTAATAAGTTTGGACATTTCGATGCCAAATTTGTGAGTACTTCTTATGATGTTAATACTCAATTAAAAGAAAGTCTTGTTGATCTTGTGGCTCAATTTGAGTATGCACAGATTATTGGGAGTCTGTTGCATTTGATGGATTTTTCATATTAACTTGTGATGTGTATCAATTGAGCATATATACATATAATCACAATCGTGATCATTGGACTGTTTTAGTCAGACTAATGAAATACTTGAGAGGTACCGCGAATTATGGTATTCTTTATAGTGGATTTTAACTCTGTATAAGAGTGATTGGAGATGATAACTGAATCTCTGATTCAGATGAGATAAATCCGCTAGTGGTTATATATTCACCTTTGTTGGGGGTGAAATTATTTGGAAGTCAACTAAACAAACTAGCATAGCTAAATTTACTATGGAGCTTGTGTTTGTTGCCTTGGAGTTAAACTGGTAATGAGGCTGAGTAGTTGAGAAATTTCTTAGCATGATGTTATGTTGGATACAAAACCAACATCTTCAGTGTTTATGCATTGCGATTGTCAAACAACAATTACAAATTGAGAAGAATAAAAAATGATAAAAAAAAAAACATACTCGTCTGAGATGTGGTTTGATCAAACAACTGTTAAAATATGGAGTAATATCCATTGATTATGTGAAGTCAGAAGAGAATTTGGCCAAACATCTGACTAAACTTTTGAGAAGAAAATTAATTACTGAAACATCGAGGGGAATGAGACTTTAGCCAATTTAAGAAATTAACAGTGATAGAAACCCAACTTCTGTGATTGGAGATCCCATGAATGAGGTTCATATGGGTAATAACAAGTCACTTGTTAATTCTGCTAGTACAATAATTGATTGTCCATTCCTATGGTGTGAGAAGTGCTAGAATGCAAGTATGGAGGGATGAGCTAATAAACTCTTAATGAATTTCATATCCCTTAAGGGTGGTATATTTACTTGCAAAATATACTTGATGAAATTCACCTATATGAGTATGGAGTGGGGCCGCTCCTATGAGACTTTGGCATGTCTCTAGAGCACTCATGAATACCAGACACGCGCATGGCCTATTAGCACAAAACCGCATTGAACGACAAAATTTTGAGAGGGTGTAATGTGACTGATAAGATTTTAACTTACAATAAAGAGTTATTGGTTCATAGATGCTACAAGCTTCACCAAAACTCGGTACATTAAATCTTATCTTTCTAGGTCTGGTTCATAGTTCAAAAGACACCAGATTCAATACATTCTACACTCATTTTAGTAACCCATCAAAATCTCTACCTTTTATTTTCATTCTTTTGAAACATGTGGGGGATTGTTGTATATAATTGAGGAGTGAGAAGTGTTTCAAAAGAATTCCACTTTTCTTCTATTTAATTTACTTTATTTATCATCCATTAACTAAAAGGGCCTACTCTACCTTTTCCATAATTTACTCAACATGTCAGCCTTTTCCACATTTTACTACATGATTGATCCCTGATTTCTGCAAAAAAAAGATGATTGATTGTGTTGTATTAAATGGCACCTCATTTGCAAGAGAAAAATGATTTTTTTTAACATAATCCTCCTTCAGTTCCTTTTGCTGCATTTTTCTTGATGGGTTACAACTTTGATTTTGTCGTTCTAAATTCTGTTGAATCCTGGGGGATTACGAAAATAAATTCTTAAGGACAGTGTCGATTTTCGCACGCCTCAGAAATAATGTTCTTGTTTTTCGAACTTCATCAATTTTTCCCAACAGCCACAACCCCAAACTCTCTTATTCTCTACCGCCTGAGTGGGTAGGATTTGACGGTGGTTGCTCCGTCGGGCAAGAAGAGGAAAGAAAACAGATCTGGGTTTTCGTATTGAGACCTTTTTTTTAAATAAAACAAAATCACCAAACAACTTTCAAAATCCCAATCCCAAATTTCCAGATTTGGTTACGGTACATAGGGTAATTGGGCTCATCAAGGAAAATCTCAAAATTCATTGTTTGCAGATTCAGTCATAACTGTTAGAGTAGTTTAATATTTTGTTATTATTGTGATTTATTTGTATTGTTAAGGGTAGTATAGTCTTTTTTATCTTCCTTGTAGCCCTAGCTCTATTTAAGAGGTTTCATCCTCATTTGTAATTGTAGTCTTTCTTCTCCCAAATTGCAAGAACACATTTTCTCTCTTCATTTTGCAATGTATAACCGTTTTGTTCTATCATGGCATTAGAGCCAAATTTAATCCCACACAGTTTTTTTTTTATTGCAGTTGATAGTTTCAGTAGATCGGAGCGTATCGAAGTAGATCGGAGCAGTTCGTTCAGTATATCGGGGCAGATCAGAGTAGATCTGAGCAGATCGGAGCAACTGGCAGCTTCATAGTTTTGATGTTTGGGTAATCTTCCTTACTACTGTTTTCTGTCAAATATTTCGGGTTTGAATTTGTTTTGTTTGTTTGGGTTTGGCCTCTTTTGTTGGTTTTGGTTGTGCTTGTTCGTTGGTAGTGCAATATGGCTTCTGAAAAGGATGATTCGTTGCAATCTATTGGTGTTCGGTTGGATGGAAAAAATTACACGTATTGGAGTTATGTGATAAAAAAATTTTTGAGGGGAAAACGGATGTGGATAATGACAAATATACTGAACAACTTGAGGCTTGGGAGGTTAATAATTCGAAGATTATTACTTGGATTAATAATTCTGTTGAGAGTTCGATTGGTATGCAATTGGCAAAATATGACACGGCCAGGGAAGTTTGGCAACACTTAGAACGATTGTACACACAATCCAATTTGTTAGGAATTTTATTGTTTAGATTTTGATGAATGCCATGTAAAACTTAGAATAGAAAGTTGGCACCCCAATTCTTGTTGTAAAATGCATTGTAACAATTAGAAGCAGCCAAGCCGAGTTAAGTCGCCTACGCCTAACATGCAAGAAGACAATCAAGATCGGAAGGAAGACTCTCTGTGTGAGATAGCCGAGTATGGCAAAGAAGAGTAGACGGAACTCTACTAAAGAAGCGGTGAGATGCGGTGAGTGAAGTATCGACAAGTCAACTCAAGAAAAGCCAAGTCTCAAGTTGAAGTGACGAGAAGAGTCATCCAATGATTGGAAGTCGACTCTAAGTCACCTGGGAAAGCAAGGAAATGCAAATCAGTCGAGATAATCAGAAAGATCCGTTGCCGTAAATCAAGAGATTTACTTAAACAAGTAATATCTCCATACCACCTTTCTCGAGTGCTCGGTCGAGCGTGCGTGCAAAAGGAATGAACCAATGGGAAGCACTACACCGTGTCGAACTCGAAAATGTGAAAGAACAATTCATACGAGGAAATGGCAATTCCAAGAAGCGCAACAAGACAAGCCAACGACGCAAAGTGACTTTCAAAAATAAGCTATCTCTTCAACGGGCAAATTTTTGAAAGATCACTATAAAAGGCTGAGGGATGACTCCGAGAGAAGGTTACCCGAACCACGAACATTCAAGAAACAAATCAAAGTGTAGCCAGAAATATTCTCAAATCATTCAAGATTAATCCTCAAGCCTACATTACGAAGTACATCAATCCAACACTTACCTATGAAGGAAAGAGAACTTCAATCAGTTGAAGAGGAAACTTTTGAAGAAAAGGGGTCTACATTCCACGAAGGATTGTAGGAAGGTTCAAGGTCGAACCAAGTCTCAAGCTTTTGGAGGGCTTCATGATCAAATCCAAAGAGTTTGAGCAAGTGAGTCTTGTAGTAGCAAAGCAAATGCCTGCCTGTGAAGAAGGCGAGTCGTCACGAGAAGCCACCGAGTGATCAAGGCGTCTCCGGATCGAGTCCCAAAGGATCAAGTCACCGTGTGTGATCAAGACTTGTATCCGGACTGTACCACTTTGTAAACCGATCATTACTTAGTGGATTCCTCCAGGGAGTTGGAGAAGAGAGGAGTAGAAGAATTACCCCATCTTCGAACCTCTATAAAAACTTCATTGTGTCATTTACTTTTCAAAGACTTTAATTCTTGCATTTTTAATCGCTTATATCTGTGATAAATTTGCTATCCACTTGATAATTTATAAGTACTAAATCAAGCTCTAAAATCTTGCTTAATCAAACTTAAGGGTGTTAAGTCTTCCAACAAACAAAACCACAAATTGAGTTAATTTAGAATCAACAATGAGTTATTCCATCAACACTCAAATTTGAATCATGAGAGACTAACTCTCTTGATTGACTAAATCGATTGTCCATCAAGGACACAAATTTGTAGAATCAACTCTGTATATTTAAAAGGACTAAATCGAAAATTTGGTAAGGTTTATTCAACCCCCTTCTAAACCTTACACTTACACCCCTTGGGACCTACAAGTGGTATCGGAGCGGTTGGTTCATTGAACCCTCCGCACCGGTTCTTGAACTAGATCTCCAAACTTTTCAAAGTCTGCTTTAGTACTTAAATCTTCAAAAACCCTTTTTATCATTAAAAGTTATTATCATGGAAGCAAATTTGACACGCATCCCTATGTTCACTATTGAAGAATTTGATGATTGGAAAATTCGTATGCGAGCTCATCTATCGGATTACATGATGAGATGTGGATAGTGATAGAAGATGGGCCTCTGCAAATATTAAAGGTGAACACAATTTGCACGAAGAGTTGCGGTGAAGGAGAAGAAGATGTCGCTCCCGCACGGTCCATGGTTGAAAAACCAAGAACCGAGTGGACAAATGATGACAAAAAGATACAACCTGGACAATGTAGCCAAGGACATCCTTTACAAAACCTTGGACAAAGCCATGTTCAATAAAGTCAAATCATGCAAAACGGCTAAGGAAATGCGGGACATGTGACATTGATTTGTGAAGGCTCGAGCAAATCAAAGAAAACAAATTATCGATGGTGGTCATGTCTGAAAATTTGAGAACTTCAAAATGATCTCGGGAGAAAACCTGGATCAACTGGATACTCGGTTTACTGAGAAATCACAAATGAGTCATTCGCACTTGGAAAGGAATATACACGAAGAAAATGTGTATGAAGATCCTAAAACGTCTTCCAGCTTGAATGGGAAATGAAGGTCATGGCACCGAGACATTCCATGGACCTATCAAAGACATCCAACCATGAACTATTCTCGGACCTCAAAGCCTATGAGTTTGAGCCGAGAAGAAAAGACCAGGAAGAGACAATTTGTGTACCCAAAACAATTTGCTCTAATTGTTAAAGATGGGAAGAGAGCCGAGGTCAAAGAAGTCATTGACCCGGAAGAAATAGCCCCGATGGTTAAAAGATTCAACAAGTTCTTTAATAAGAACTACAAGAGAGGAAAGGGTGAATCTTCCGGAAGACACTCACTCCCTCCAAATCAACGGAAGATAGGCCAACCAAGAGAACAGATCATCAAAAATTGAGTATCAAAGGGTGACAATCCAAGAATGGAAAGAGGCTGATCAAAAGGTTGAATATCTATCTTTGAATCAGAGACAACCAGGTCACTATGCCATTGATCGTCCATATCCTCGTAGTCAAAAATACAGGGATGAAGAAGAAAGAAAGGTCTTCGAGAGAAAGAAGACAAGAAAACAAAAAGGCAATGATGGTGCAGAGATCACTGAGACAAATGCCAAGTCAAGAGAGACAATGATTGAGAGCAAAGGAAGCCGACTACTCAAGTGACTCACGAAGAAGAAGCCCGATCTGCTGATGGCCAAGGAACAAGATCAACCCGACCAAGAAGATGAGGTACAATCTAACTCATCAAACTCGGACACCGATGATAGTGATCGTGACACACACACTTCATCACCCACCGATCTTTATGATTCATTAGGCAAAATGATGAAAGATTTTGAACACATTAAATCCTCACACACACTATTGAATGAGGAAAACAAATTTACTCAAAAGTCAAAACTCAAAGTTGACTAAGGAGCCGAGTACTCTAAGTCAAATAGTTGATGAGAATGAAAGTTTAAAAATTTGAAAATGCTAAATTAGTAGCGAGAAATTGCTGCTATAGAAAAGAGGAGAATGACCTCAAGAATGTTATTGCCTCATTCACTAAGGCATCTAAATCATTGGATGATCTTATTATGAGTCAAAGAGAATGTGGAGACAAGACAAAGCTTAGGATCTAATTCCTCTGTGCTATGTCAAACCTCAAAAGTAATTTTGGAAAAAGGATCTTCAAGCCATGAAGAGTCCGAAAAATCCAAAACTCTAAATGTTGCACACACATTCACTCCAAAGCACAATAACAAGCAAACCGGCCTTGGTTATAAGGGAAAAGGAAAATGACCACGAGTTGAGTGCGGCTGAAAGGACAAATGAGAAGAGATTCACCGAGTCCCTAAGCAAACTCCAAACAAAATACTCAGTAAAGAAGAAGCAAAGCTACCAAAACCCCGTAAAATCCATAAAAGAAATGCATACGATGGGAATGGTAGAAAGTATCCAAGCCAAGCCGATTGGAATAATGTGAACTATCGGATATACTTATGGAATATAAGCCCAAAAGGCAAAGGCCTAGAACTCAAGAAAAAGGCCATTCCAAAAGCATAAGAGCTTTCATCAAAGACATATATGCACCTAGGCACTACACTCAGAGACACCACAATTACCCAAGGAAGGCAATTGCTAAAACACATATGCAGGCATACAGACAAAAGAGACAAATGTATAAACCTAGAATCCCCAAGCAATTTGCCAGGATTAATTATGATTATGGCACCGATAGATGGCAACCCCTTAGAGTCAAATCATTTGGCTATAGGTTGGTTGGATCATCTTACAATTCTAACCCCTCGGGACCCGCACAAGTATGGGTACCTAAAACTTAATTTCCTTAATTGCGGTTCAAGAGAACAGCTAAGTGCCAAGGAACCTGGTACATGGATAGTGGTTGTTCCGGATATATGACAGAAATAAGAAAAATCTATCAAAATTCAAGGAAGTTAAAGGAGCAAAAGTCATATTTGGAGGAAATGAAGCTCTGGCGAAATAAGAGGCATTGGATCCATCAAGAGGAATGGATTAGAGATCACAGATGTTGCATATGTTGAAGGACTCAACTTCAACTTATCGAGCATCGATCAACTCTCGTGACAAGGGCTACAATGTTGGATTCAACATGGGTATATGCCAAATCAAAGATATTGAATCAAATGAAGTTGTCTTTGCAAGGATGTAGACAAAAAATATGTATGTAGTGGATTGGTCAACTCGCAACACCCAAAGACTGTCTACTAGCAAAAGAGTTGAATCAAGTTGGTTGTGGCACAAAAAACGAGTCACCCGAATTTCAAAACGATTAACAAGTCGGCAAGAAGTCATCTTGTGGAAGGACTTCCGGACTCGTATACAAAAAGGAGAGTATATGTGACGCATGTCGAAAGGAAAACAAATCAAGTCGTCATTCAAAGAAAAGACATGCCCATCCTCAACAAGAATATTGCATTTGCTTCATATGGATCTATTTGGCCCATGGAACCTGCCAAAGATAAGTGGAAAGAAATACACCTTGGTGGTAGTAGATGACTACTCAAGATATACATGGACAATATTCATGTGTAAGAAGAAAGAAACTCTACAAAAACTACCACAAATTGATGAAGAGGATTCAAAACGAGAAGAGTCAAACCATTATCAAAATAAGATCGATGCAGGAAACGAGTTTGTCAATGGAATAATAACTCGATTGTATTGAGAATGGTATTGGTCATGAACTATCACAGCAGCAAGGACTCCACAAACAGAATGGAGTTGCGAAAAGAAGAAATAGAACCCTCAAAGAAGCAAAGAAGGACCATGTTAGTCAAGAGAGTTACCAAAAAGATTTTGGGCTCAAGCAATCAACACAAATTGCTACACTCAAAACAGGATGTATGATAAATAGACAAAATGACAAAGACTCCCTATGAGATCCGGATCGGAAGAACACCAAATGTTGCATATTTCGAATATTTGGATGCAAATGCTTCATCCACAACAATGGCAAAGACAATCTAAAGGCTTTTGATGCTAAAGTCGATGAAGGTATCTTCTTAGATACTCACCGAAAGCAAAGCCTCTGAAATACTCAACAAAAGGACTATGGTTGCGAAGAATCCATTCATGTGGTATTTGATGAGCCAAATATAAATGGAGAAGACATTGAAGAGTCACCGATAAGTCAATCATCCAACCATACGAAAAAGTCCCTATCTTTGCAAGTCAAGCCGAATTATCAATTCGTAAGAAGATGAGATAGTCAATCTCAAAAACAATTTGGAAAATTTGCAACTAAAATGATTACGAGAGAGTCGACCACAACAACACAAACCAAGTCGATCAATCCAGCTAACTTACTCCAACTTTGATGTAAGATGGCCGAGAGACCATCCACGAACTTGTCATTGGAGATATAAGAGAAGGTGTCAAAACAAGATCCATAACTCAACAAGAAGCCATGTTCACATGCTTCATCTCGCAAATAGAGCCCAAAGATGTGTCACAAGCATTGGACGACACACATTGGATTCAAGCTATGCAAGAAGAGTCAATCGGTTTGAAAGAAATAAAGTATGGGAATTAGTGCAAAGACCCATGCATCAAAATGTTATTGGAACCAAATGGGTGTTCGAAATAAGATGAACGAGGAAGGTTACGTGGTAAGAAACAAAGCAAGACTAGTAGACAAAGGATATTGCCAAGAAGAAGGGATAGATTTTGATGAAACATTTGCCCTGTAGCAAGATTGGAAGCTATAAGGATGTTTCTTGCCTATGCAGACTCACAAGAATTTCATTGTATATCGATGGATGTAAAAAGTGCATTCCTAAATGGTTTATTGGAAGAAGAAGTGTATGTTGAACAACCTCCAGGATTTGAGCGAGAAACTCTCTTGGAGATAAGGTATACAAACTCAAGAAAGCCTTGTATGGATTGAAGCAGGCACCCGAGCATGGTATGATACCTTGTCACAATTCCTAATCGAAAATGGATTCACAAAAGGAAAAGTAAATAGAACACTTTTCGTAATTCAAGACAAGAAGAGTATTCTACTTGTTCAAATATATGTTGATGACATCATCTTTGGATCCACAAACAAAGAGTCTGTGTGAAAAGTTTTCAAACCTCATGCAAAGTAAATTTGAAATGAGCATGATGGGAGAGTCGACATTCTTCCTTGGACTCCAAGTGAAACAATGAAGGATGGAACCTTCATAAGTCAAACAAAATACACCAGAGATTTAATGAAGAAGTTTGGTATGGAGGAGAAGTCTTCTCGTAAAAGTACCAATGAACACATCACCAAAATGGATATGGATGCGGATGGTAAGCATGTAGATCAAACAAGATACGAGCACTTATTGGATCATTGCTCTATCTCACAAAGCGAGCCGGACATCACCTTTGTTGTAGGTGTATGTGCAAGATTTCAATCTGCTCCAAAAGAGAGCCATATGACAAAGAACTAAGAGAATATTGAGATACTTGAAAGGAAGCCAAGAAGTAGGCCTATGGTATCCAAAGGAAGGTGGATTCAAGCTAATTGGCTATTCGATTCTCGACTATCTTTGGATGCAGAGTGGACAGAAGAGCACTTCAGGCACATGTCAAATGCTAGGAAACAGTGATTTCCTGGTTTAGCAAGAAGCAAAACTCAATAGCCACCTCTACAAATTGAGGCGAGAATACATAGGCATGGGCAAACAAGTGCCCAAGTCTATGGATGAGACAAAGAAATGAGAGACTATGAAGTTGAAGAAAAAGAAATTCCAATCATGTGTGATAACACAAGTGCAATTGCAATCACTCAAAATCCTGTGTTGCACTCAAGAACAAAACATATTGATGTCAAATATCACTTCATAAGAGATCATGTTGAAAAGAAGGACATCATCCTGGAATATATCTCAACCGATAAACAACTAGCCGACATCTTCACAAAACCACTATGTGAGTCAAGATTTGAAGAACTCAAGCATGAGTTGGGGCTAATTGAGTGGTGACACTCGGATGAATCAAAGAAGAGAAATGGAACAGAAAAGGGGTGAAAAAGAGAGTCGAAAACAGAAATCACCAAGAATCACCAGACGGAAAAGACAACTGACTACCGAGTCACCGTGATAATGAGTCACTAAGAGAATCTGAAGTAGAGTTAAATCGGCTAAGGGATAAGTTTCAATAACTTATGAGCAAAGTGACAAAAACGCAATCGTTTGACTAAGCGGGAATGTTTTAAGGAATACGTCGAAGATAATGATGATGTGTACAGACATAAAGCTGCACACCAAGCTTATGATTGGATATAAATGTTGTCGCATTAAATACGAGACATTAAATGCTCAATAGGCGTGCAAAATCCAAGCCGTTGATTTCGATCACATTTCAAAAACCACCCGCACGTCCTTTCATAAACCATATTTAAACCATTTTCGTCTGTTTCTCTCTCACACTTCTAAAACTATTCATCTCTTTCTTTCAAAAGCAAAGGCAAAATACTCTCGAAGCCCTATCTATCTCCAAGTCAATCTCTGAGTTTTTCCTTGATATAATCCCGAGAAATGGCACCAACTTATGATTTTACCAAGTTAGGAAAGTAAATCCACACCGGCTCTATGGTGGATTTTGACGGAATGATAAAACAGGGGTCCGACGACACACTAGTGAAGAAAATCGCTGAGAAGTTGGAAACGTCCGGACTAAAACCGTTTCTAACGTTAGAATATCCGATGACCTATGTGGAGGAGGTCGCACAATTCTACGTGAATGTTGAGATTCACGATGAAGGAATAAAGTTATCTATTCACGGAAAGCGGTGACTATCTCTCGCCAGGATTTGGTGAACATTGCTCACTACCAACAGAGGGAGCATCGAGATTAACGGTTTCGATGTCAACCTGGCCGATGCTTGGAAAGAAATAGCCAAGCCCGACTTTGCCGATAAAATAGTGTATACAACAAACAAGAGATCAAAGGAGGATTATCACAAGTTGTTGGATATAGTTGCCAAATGTATCGACATCAAATTTGGCAGCTTTGACCAATCAATCAAAGGCAAAGCGATTGTAATGGCCGCAATCATCGAAGAAAAGAAGATAAATCAATGAGTTTGTCTCACAGACTCTGCCCGAACGTGGGGAACAAGTCCTTCAAGGAAGATGGCTTATTTTGGAGGATCCTAGGATATGGCCTAGTGATTGGCCGACTATTGGAGGTGAAAGGAGTCCCTCTTAGACATGGGAAGGCATTCCATGTTAACAAGAGGATGTTCGAGCAAACCTCTCTCTCGGCGCTCGAAGAGAGCCTACGCCAAGAGAGGCGATACTAGTGAAGGGGAATCACCACCAAGATACAAATCTGTTTTCCTCTCCAAATAAGAAGAAAGTCGCCCCTGCGCACTAAGAAGAAGATCACGCCCCCTGCAAAGAAAGAAAACCAAACATGCTCCCCCCCGCAGCAGCAGTCACCCGCCCAAGAATCGTGTCTCCCCCCTGCGCAGCGGTCGAGAAGGACTCACAAATACCTTCTCCGATCGTCAAAGAGGAGAATCGAGAAGCCACGACGACCCGCTCCTCGAGAAAAAGACACCAAGACGCCCCCGCCGCTCAAGACTCGAAAAAACACCGTCTCTCGAACCGAAATCCCTCTCGGTACAAACTAGAGACGAAGACGAATTATCAAGCGCTCCGAGCCGGAGAAACTCGCCGAGTCACCACTCAAAGAGAGATACGAGATCTGGCTGAGAAGTAGAGTCTCGATGATGTAGTTGATGAAACAACCAAGTCTCGTCGAAGGCGATCAACAGAGGCAACTCAAGACACACTTCACAAAAACAAGAAGAAACTGCCAGGAAGATAGTGATGTAATGATACTATCTCCACCTTACCCAGACATCCAAAATCGTCTGCGTGAGTGGAGGAAATGGAAGTTGAGTAAGTCAAGGGAACCGTTCCAACGGCCTTGAGTTTATAGAAGAATAAGAGGAACTGCTAAATTTCCTTGACTAAACATTGTGCTCCCAAAGACTTGATGAAGACAAATCGCTTAGACATCCTGCAGATTTTCAAGGAAAAGGAGAGAGAAAAGCAAGTCGAAGCCGAGGAGGCACGTGAGAAGGCAAGCATCATCCCTATCTCCCGCACCACATAACACACACATCCTCTCCTTGATGTCTTCTCTGACGGTGATGAGGAACCGGAGAATTCATTGCCGCTGAAAGAGTTGCAAATGCAAAGAAGCATTGCATGAATCCGAGAATCCTTCACGAGCAAAGATCGATGGAGGGACCAGAGAGTCCTCCGAACACACCGAAATCGATCCAATGGGAGTGGTTCAAGAAATAGCCATTTTGTTCTTTGCCACCACTTCCCCTCACTCGGAAGAAGGCAATAAGGAGATGGCGATGAAACTGGGATAATGGGGACCCCAATCGAGCCAACCCCTATTGAAGGTGTTTTACCACCGCCCCAACTACCAACATTCAATCGGAACAGCCGGGAGTTTGGAGACGAGTGACCACATTCCAAGTCACTCGGTTGGTGCGCCCGGTGGAAACTCCTCCACCGCAGCAAGGTCGGAGGATGCCGATGACTCCACAACGAATCAAGGAGGCGAAGGAGAGAAATTACAAACACAAAAAGAACAACAAGTTGCCATCAACGAAGCTCGGCGATTGAGATCGTGTCTCGGAGGTGCCAACCGCTCAAGGGGAATAATGACATCGCGATGCGGTCGAGGCACATGAAGGAATGACCACGGGAGTTAACACTGGGCGATGAAAGTGTAATCCATGGGGTTGAGACTCCAATGGATGCCACCACGAAAGACCCTAAGACAGTGACCACATCGCCGAAAGGGAGGACTAAGGCCCCGCCGAAAGAGAGACCGCCGGAGGTAAGGCCACGGGAGGTTGAGACTTCCCGGGTAAAGAGGTCAAGTAGAGAACATCCCTCCTGCTATCATCGACCCATCCGAGAAGGAGATAAGCGCACTTCATGATTCCCAAGACAATCCCGATGTCACTTTTCCGGGATCGGAAAGCGAAGAAGAAAAGCTGTCATCCCCCCGTGACAAATCCAAAAGACTCACCATGCGGATGTTCCAAGCACGAGCAAGTCGATCCCAAGACTACTCGTCAAACTTTTAACTTTGATGATGAGCCACCAATGGAAATCTCATCATCGTCCGATGACGCTTTCGATAAGGCCGAGGACCGTCTACGAAATGGAAAAATCACCGAGACCAACGAAGGCTGTTAAGAAAACCGAGGCTCGGCAAGCGGGTCTACTTCACAAAAAACCCAACAACCAGACCACCGCGGCCCCTCAAGGCGCAGCGAGGTCGATTCCTAAAAGAACTTCACGCGCACCGCTCATCATCGAACAAATCCCAGTGGGCGGTGATGAATCTTTTATAGAATCCTTCTCTTTTTCTCTGGAGGTACCCGACCTCCATGAAGAGTCAGAGAATGAACGCGCACGCTATCACAGACCAGCTCCCGTCTTTTCATCAGGCACCATTGTTCCAGCTGCTTATGACTTTGATGTTGTATGGCCATCAGCTGCAACGGAAGAATCAGCTAAAGTTCGAGAGGTGTTCAAGGCACTATTTGCCGAGGTTGAACGGATGGAGAGGCATCGAGCCTCTTTGGACATGCGATGGACAACAGAGAGATGCCAACCTTACAGTGATTTAAGAGGCATAACAGTTCGTAAGGGAATGGTGGCAACAAAGAAGAAACAATGCGTGTGGAACAAGTCGATTCTTCAGACATTGTTCAACAAGCTGTATGGTATGGAGAGTCTGCCGATGCAAAAAAACCAAGTGAGAGAACATATTGAGCATATGCATGAAGCTCACACTGCCGAGATAAAGCTGCTGCGTGAGCAAAATACAAATGATCTACAACGTTTGGAAGAACACATGACAAGAAAATTCAGCCTTCTCATGGCTGAGATGAAGCTGATTTCAGCAGAATCCAACGCTACTCGATCCGAATTCCGTGCTGCATACAACGCAGCATTCAAAGCGAGAACTCGACCATCAGAAGACTCGACTTCATGCTTGCCAGTATGTTCCCTGGGGTTCCTCTATCCTTTGATGATGCCAAAAAGGGGGAAGAGGAATACCTTAAAGCGCTAAAATCTGAAGCTGAGAAGAAAGGAGCAGCTGAGAAGGGAAAATCAGCTGAGGAAGTCTTGAAACAAAAGAAAGGAAAGCTTGTTGAGGGGGAAGGGTCGACAGATGTGACTTTGATGATTGCACAAACCCCCCAACAAGGTCCTGTCACAGCTGACATTATCAGCAGCAAACTCCCCGTGACTCTGCCACTCCAACACTCTGCTATATCCATGGCTGAAAAGAGAAAAACTATTGAAGCGGGGATGAAGGAAGTGGAAGGTAGAATGGATGCCCGAATTATGAACATCTTGAAAGAACACGGAGGCATTCCGGTGGACGAGACACTTATGCCATCTCGGATGTCGGAAGAGCCACGATCGTTGATGAATTTAAAACGCTCGAATCGGGGATACTTTGCAAATATGTCTATGGCTCAAGCTTGGGACTTGTCTTGGGAAAAGGGTCTCACGTTATGTGAAGAAGGCACAGACACTCCTCTCACTCTGCTAGTCACTCCACCGGGTCACTCACCGGAAAGAAGAAGACCCCATCTGATACACCCGTGAGGTAGATGAAGAAGCGATAGTGGAGGAAGAAGCTTGGACCTGGGCCTCCGCCAAAAACATTGAATACGTGGATCCAGGAAAGAAAGGAGGGATCTACTAGGGGGAAACTTGACCAAGTAGCAAATTTGCAAGTGGCTAAAACTAACGCCGAGTATGTAAAAAGACTAGAAGAAGAAAACAAGAGATAAACTCAGCTATGGGAGGAGAGACAGAAAGAATAAGAAAAGATGAAGGCGCCCGAGGAAGGCATATGAAAAGAAAAAGAAGGCGGTGACGACGAGAAAAAGAGAAGAAGAGAAGAAGATGTTGATCAAGATGAAAGAAGGAGACAAAAGAAGATGAAGTGTTCTTGTCCACCCTTCGTGTATTTTATTATGTAAATACATACAATGTAAGTCTTCTCGTAATAAAGCTATAAATTCTTTATTTTTGTTGAAGACAAATATGTGCTCGATACACCTTGTAATTGTGTAAAAAAGAACAAGAATGATATGATCAATAAACGGATCTATTCTCACATACATTCTATGTCAATACACTATCTCGTATGTATCTTTCTTTGTTTGCATTTTTGAATGGTTTAAGTTTTGGCATCATCAAAAAGGGGAAATTGCTAGGAATTTTATTGTTTAGATTTTGATGAATGCCATGTAAAACTTAGAATAGAAAGTTGGTGTTTGATACATGTTTTTATCTTAATTTTGATGATTTTGTTTCACACCAAAACAATGTTTTTAATTATTGTCCAAATACTCCTAAATGATTTAAAATGGTTTTAATATTTTCCTGAGTATTTCTTCAAGTTTACTTTCGTCTAAATTGGACAACGCTTTTAATGATTTTACGTTTTTGGGTTTTCACTCTCAAACGATGTTTCTAAATGTTGTCCTAATACTTCCGACGGGTTTAAGATGTTTTTACTATATTTTCGAGTATTTCTTGAGTTTTATTTTCGACAAATATTGGACAATATTTACTGTGTGGTCGACCGGTCGCCCATAGGGCAACCCGTGACCAAGATGTTTTTAGAAACAGAAAATGAGACGGAAGCAAAAAACAAGCAGGTCGACCGGCCGCATCACGGCGTCGATCGACCGTCGGTCGACCGGTCGCCGATGTGGTGCGACCGGTACACTGCAAAATGCGTTTGAAACAGAACACTTGATCTTTGGAAAAACCATGAGGGGACCGGTTGGGGTGATGGTCGACCGGCGAGGTAGACGCGAATCAATTTTTCCAACGTCTATTTACGGCCGTCGCCTATCTTTTGACAAAGAAAATTTCGACCGTTTGAGAAACATATTTCCTTAAAATGTGGGATTGATTTCTAACAATATTGATGATTTTAAATGGTTTCTTTTGCAAAGAAATCACTCTCGAGGAGGAGCCAATGTCCAAATCAAAGCCAAGACCTCTACTATAAATAGAGGCTTCATTCA
The DNA here is from genome assembly GCA_016081115.2 of Rehmannia glutinosa. Classification (NCBI taxonomy): domain Eukaryota; kingdom Viridiplantae; phylum Streptophyta; class Magnoliopsida; order Lamiales; family Orobanchaceae; genus Rehmannia; species Rehmannia glutinosa. The sequence goes on from CM071936.1 coordinate 104,343,564, forward strand.
AGCAACAAGACACAACACAATATACAAGCAAAGAGCAATTGAGCAAACACTTTCATATATCTTGTTGTATTAGCCTAGCACTTTCACTTGCACTTATTTGAGGTCTAGGCTTTCAATTCTTGATTACACTTGTACTCATATTGTATCAATCATTATTGAGTTGTAATCTTGATTTTGGTCATCATTCAACACAAGACATCCTTGTGAGTATTCTTGTGGTAAGAATACACTTGGGTGATCTAGGTGATAGGTGTTTGAAGGTTGTGGTAATCTTCAAAGGTGTTGTAAGAGGGTTGTGGTAATCCTCAAAGTGGTGAAAGAGGATTGTGGTAATCCTCAAGGTGTTGTATTAATTTTTGGTAAATTAATAAAACCTTTTTTTTTTTTTTGAAATCCATCCCTGAGATCTTTGGGGTGGTAGAGGATTAGGCCCTAGGTGGGTTGAACCTCTTTAAATCAACGAGTGTTGTTTATTTTCCGCATTTACATTTTTGTTATTTACTCGTTGTTTCAAAAAAGAGGGTGATTTGCGAAAAATCGGAATAATCTATTCACCCCCCCTCTAGATTATTGTAGCCACTTGGACTAACAAGTGGTATCAAAGCCAAACTCTTTGGCTAGCTCGTTCGAGTAAAGAGGAAAGATCCATGGCTACAAATGATGCTCATCTCACCACCGGCGCCTCTACCAATAAGCCACCACTATTCGACGCCAACAACTACGCATTTTGGAAAGACCGTATGGAGTGCTTCCTACAAGGGTGCGGGTTCGACATTTGGAATGTGGTCATTGAAGGAGTTGATCAACCAACAAAGAAATCGGAGGATGGCACCTTGGCTCCTAAACCTTTCAAGGAGTTTGATGAAAACGACAAAAAGGCTTTTTCTCTAAACGGTAAGGCCTTAAATATTTTGCATTGTTCTCTTACCGCCACCGAGTACAATCGCATAAGAGGCATAAGGTCGGCACATGAGGTTTGGGAAAAATTGGAGACAATCTATGAAGGGACTAAGAAAGTTAAGCAAGCAAGAAAGACCATGCTTGTTAAAGACTTCAAAACTTTAACATGTATGATGGCGAAAGCATCTCAAAATGGTGGAAAGGCTTGACAATATTGTCAATCCTCTTGTGGCCCTCGGCAAAGTCATCTCCGAAGAAGACAAGGTGACCAAGGTACTAAATGCACTTCCCGGCTCATGGTCCGAAAAAGTAACGGCAATCACGGAGGCACAAAATCTTGAGACACTCAAGTTTGATGAGCTTATTGAAACCTACTCATCTATGAAGTCTATCTCAAGGAGAGGAAAAATTCCAAACCATCCACAAATCAATCGGGTATGCAAATTATTCCTAAAGGTCTTTAAATAATGCATACTATGATAATGATGATGATGATGAGGAGACGGCAAGCACTTGTTCGAAAATTTGCAAAATTTGTGAATAAAAATAAAGCAAGAAAACCAAGAGATAATGCTTGCTTTAAATGCGGAAAACCCGGCACTTCATTGCCGATTGCCCAAAGCTCGATGAAGAGGAGCAAAAGAAAAGGAAGCCTTTCACAAAAAAAGAAGGCTCTAAATGCGGAAGTCAAAACATGGGATGAACTACTCGAAACAACCGATGAGGAAGGACAAACCGAACACGGTCTCATGGCTATAGACGATGAAAACAATGAGGTACACTCAAATTCTTCTACTTCCTCCATAGTTGATGACTTGCAATGTGATTTTGATGAATTGCAAATTGAATTTCAAAATTTAATCGTTAAATACAAAAATTTGGAAAAGGAGCATAAGGAGATTAAGGTTGAAAAGGAAAAATTATTTACCTCTTATGAATCTCTAGACAAAGCTCATGCTCTTACTCTTACTAAGATTCATTCTCTTGAAACCGAAAAGGAATTGCTCACAAAAGATATTGAATGTTTGAAAAATGACGTGCATCGTTTCAACATAAGTACGGATAAAGTCACAAAAATTTTAGATGCACAAAGAGGTGAGCATTCCAAATCGGGACTTGGTTATAAGCCATTTCAAAATGTTTTTAAGAAAAATAACCAAGGTCCGACTTTTGTGCGTCGTGCTAATAATTATAATACTCCTACTTGTTTTTATTGTGGCAAAGTTGGACATTATGCTAATAATTGCAAATTGAGAAATAGCTCAAGACATGTTTGGAGACCCAAAGGTCTCAAGACTAACCCCCATGGACCCCAAAATTATAGAATGGTACCTAAAAGAAATTCTTTTGTAGATAATAGGGGCCATAACTACAATGGAAGATTCAAAATGGCTCGTGGACGGCGGATGTTCACGCCATATGACCGGGAGGAGAGAACTTTTTACCAACATCAAGCTCCAAGAAGAGGGTATGGTCATGTTCGAGTATGGAAATGGAGAAATTGGTAACTCTTCTTTCTCTCTTAGTAATGTTCTATTAGTTGAAGGGCTTAAGTTTAATTTGATAAGTGTTAGCCAACTTTGTGATTCAAAATATGATGTTTCCTTTAATAAAGAAAAATGCCTTATTCTTAAAAATGGTGAAATTATTTGTGAAGCAAATAGAAAAGGCAATCTTTACAAAATTTGTACAAGTGATTTGGTTAGTCAAAATGTTTCTTGTTTAGTCGCCAATAATGATTTAACTAATTTATGGCATAGGCGACTTGGACATGTTGGATACAAGAATTTGAAAAATATTTACAAAAACCAACATGTGAAAGGACTACCCAAATTGAATTTTGAAAATCTTGGCTTATGTGACACTTGTCAAAAGAACAAATTAGTTAAAAGTAGTTTTAAGCCCAAAAATGAAATTTCCACAACCAAACCCCTACAAATGCTTCACCTTGATTTGTACGGAGATATTGGTACGGCTAGTCTAAATGGAAAACATTACACTTTTGTTATAGTCGATGATTATTCGAGATATACTTGGGCTCTTTTTCTTACCAATAAAAACGATGCCGTTAATGAGTTTGTTAAGTTGTGTAGACTTATTGAGAATGAAAAAGAAGATACTATCAAGTCTATTCAAGCGATCGAGGTGGAGAATTTGACGGTGAATTTAAAGTATTTTGTGAAACCAAAGGATATGCTCATAATTTCTACTCCAAGGACACCTCAACAAAATGGAGTAGCCGAACGGAAAAATCGAACATTACAAGAAATGAGTCGGTCCATGCTCAATGAATTTTCACTTCCAAAGTATTTTTGGGCCGAAGCCGTAAGTACCGCTTGCTATGTCATTAACCGAGTTTATATTCGTCTAAAATGAATAAAACTCCATATGAGCTTTGGAAAGGTAGAACTCCAAATATTAGTTATTTCAAAATATTTGGTTGTAAATGCTTTATTTTGAATACCAAGGATCAATTGGACAAACTTGATCCTAAGGCCGATGAAGGGATATTTATGGGATATTCAACAAAAAGCAAAGCATATCGGGTTTACAATAAGACTAGTAGAGTTGTTGAAGAATCCATCCATGTTAAATTCAATGAAGCTTCGGAGTTGAAAGAATTCCTAATGATGAAAGTGATGAGGAAGATATTATTGAACAAATTATTCAAATTGATAATCAACCGTCTACATCAAATGATCAACCGTCCACTTCAAATGGTCCTCAAGAAGATAGAGGTGATATCTCGGATCTTCCCGTTGCATTGAAATTTAAGGAGATCACCCAAAAGATCTTATTATTGGTGATCCCCTTGATAAAGTAATGACCAAGAAACTTTGCCGAGAAAGCTCTTATTTCTCAAAAAGAGCCTAAAAATGCTAAAGAAGCTATTGAGGATGAGGATTGGTTTCTAGAGATGCAAGAGGAGTTGAATCAATTTGAAAGAAATGATGTATGGGAATTGGTACCTTGTCCTCCTTCTCAAACCATTATTGGCACAAAATGGGTTTTCCTGAACAAACTTGATGATCAAGGCAACATTGTTCGAAATAAGGCAAGGTTAGTAGCTCAAGGGTATTGTCAAGAAGAAGGTATTGACTATGATGAAACTTTTGCACCCGTAGCACGTTTAGAAGCTATTCGTATTTTGCTTGCCTATTCTTGCTTTAAAAATTTCAAACTTTACCAAATGGATGTTAAATCCGCCTTCTTAAATGGTATTATTCAAGAAGAAGTCTATGTAAAACAACCTCCGGGGTTTGAAAATTTTTCTAGGCCTAATGATGTTTATAAACTTAAAAAGGCCTTGTATGGTTTAAAACAAGCACCCCGTGCATGGTATGATGATAGACTTAGTTCATTTCTTCTACAAAATGGTTTTATAAGAGGTAAAGTTGATACAACTCTATTTGTTTTTGAAAAAGGGCAAGATTGTTTACTTGTGCAAATATATGTTGATGATATTATCTTTGGTGCTACTAATGATTCTTTGTGCAAGAAATTTTCTAAGTTAATGCAAGGAGAATTCGAGATGAGTATGATGGGGAGCTTAACTTCTTTCTTGGACTTCAAATTAAGCAATGTCAAGAAGGTATTTATATTTCACAATCAAAGTATACAAAAGAACTTTTGAAAAAGTTCGGCATTGAAGAAGGAAGAACCGTCTCTACTCCTATGGCAACAAATGTCAAAATTGACAAAGATGAGAAAGGCAAGTCCGTGGATGAATCAAAGTATCGAGGTATGATTGGTAGTTTACTTTATTTAACCGCTAGTAGACCGGACATTCTTCATGCAGTATGCCTATGTGCTCGTTTTCAAAGCAATCCCAAAGAATCTCACATGAGTGCCGTTAAAAGGATTTTTCGATATTTAAAAGGCACCATTCAATATGGTTTATTTTATCCAAAGAATGAAAACTTTTCTCTTAAAGGTTATAGTGATTCGGATTATGCGGGAAATATTGATGATCGGAAAAGTACTTCCGGATCATGTCAATTTTTAGGCGATTGCCTAGTTTCTTGGTTTTCAAAGAAGCAAAACTGTGTTTCTCTTTCAACGGCAATATATTTCTCGCCGCATTTTGTTGTACTCAACTTCTTTGGATGAAACAAACCTTAGCGGATTACAAATGCTCTTTTGAAAATGTACCTATCTTTTGTGATAATATATCCGCTATAAATATTGCTCAAAACCCGGTTCATCATAACCGTACTAAACATATTGAGATTCGACATCATTTTCTAAGGGATTGTGTTTCAAAACGTAAAATTGAGATATCCTTTGTACCATCTCAAGATCAATTAGCGGATATTTTCACAAAACCGCTATCTTCCGAGACTTTTTCTTCAATACGAGCTCGGTTAGGCATAATGCATATTGAATGAAGCTTACGTTTGCATTTTGCATGTTTTTAAAACTTAGGGGCGAAAAATCGGTTTTTTTTGGTTGAAAATTCGGATTTTGGTAAAACTGACAAAACAGTGGGCTGAAGAAGTTGAGGGCAACCGGTCGCCCTCAACCTCGACCGGTCGCCCTCAACCTCGACCGGTCGCCCTAAGCTATATTTTGGCTTTTAAACGTTCTGTCTTCAGCATTCTTCCTTTTAACAAATATTTGGTCATTTTTCGTCCCCTTTGCCAAATTCACTCAACTTTCATTCAAAAATGGATTTCATGCATATCTTACACAACATGGACATTATATAGCATGATCATCATCATTATGGCTCACTCTTTCCGATTAAATGGTAAGAATTTCGCTTCTTTTACTCAATTGGGTGGAACCCTTGAGTTTTCGAGTTTCTTGAAATTTTTTGATGTAATTTTCGTATGATCATGATAAGCTTGGTTGTTGTAGTGTTATGTATGATGAGTGACTTGAATTGGTGTTAAAATTTTTTGGCTTGAACCATTTACAAAGGTTATATACAACCTCTTCTTTTTTTACCGCACACAAGGTGTTCGATGAAATGTCACAATGAAACTTTCAACTTCTACATGATTCTCTTGCTTCAAAATGTCTTAAAATCATTTTGAAATCATGTTTTTAGCTTACTAATAAGCTCATGGATCTTTTATGTTACATTTCTCCCATTTTCTTTGGTTTTTAAGCCTAAATTGCTCAATGGTTGATAAACAATTTCTTTGGCGCACTTTGATATTCTTCTATGATGTTTCTATCATTCTACCATTCTTTTTGATGATTCCAAAGGGGGAGAAACAGGATATTGGCTCATTAGCTCAAAGAAGCTAATAAAAGTTTGTCATAAAAGCTATAAGCTATGGCTCACAAAAGCCATAAGTTGTGATTTGTTCTTAGTCCAATTGTTGCTTGATGGACTTATATTATTGTTTAATGTTGTTTTGTGACAGGGGGAGCTTATAAGCTCTTGAACAATTTGTAAAAGCTAAAGCTTTTAGCTTATGAATTATTGCTCTTACATTATTCTTGATGTGCTTGTTGATAGGGGGAGCTTGAGCTTATTATTGAAAATATCTACTCCCTACTTGGTTGCTATTATATTTTTGGAAATTTTGGTTGCTTCCAAACGGTCAAATATTTTTACCGGAAAATCATTTCTAAAAATTGCTCTCTTAGTTTGTGTAAAAAATTGTTTTGGTTTGTAATCATCAAAAAGAGGGAGATTGTTTGATACATGTTTTTATCTTAATTTTGATGATTTTGTTTCACACCAAAACAATGTTTTTAATTGTTGTCCAAATACTCCTAAATGATTTAAAATGGTTTTAATATTTTCCGGAGTATTTCTTCAAGTTTACTTTTCGAAATTGGACAACGCTTTTAATGATTTTACGTTTTTGGGTTTTCACTCTCAAACGATGTTTCTAAATGTTGTCCTAATACTTCCGAAAGATGTTTTTACTATATTTTCGGAGTATTTCTTGAGTTTTATTTTCACAAATATTGGACAATATTTGTCTCGTGGTCGACCGGTCGCCCTATAGGGCAACCCGTACTGAAGATGTTTTTAGAAACAGAAAATGAGACGGAAGCAAAAAACTAGCAGTCGACCGGTCCGCTCGGCGTCGACTCGAATCGACCGAACCAGTGCACTGCAAGTGCGTTTGAAACAAACACTTGATCTTTCTTGTGTATTTTTCAACGTCTATTTCTGTGCGGCCGTCCCTATCTTTTGAAGAAAATTTCGACCGTTTGACAAAACATATTTCCTTAAAATGTGGGATTGATTTCTAACAGAATATATTGATGATTTTAAATGGTTTCTTTTGCAGCAAATCACTCTCCAAGGAGGAGCCAATGTCCGGAAATCAAAGCCAAGACCTCTACTATAAATAGAGGCTTCATTCAAGCAACAAGACACAACACAATATACAAGCAAAGAGCAATTGAGCAAACACTTTCATATATCTTGTTGTATTAGCCTAAGCACTTTCACTTGCACTTATTTGAGGTCTAGGCTTTCAATTCTTGATTACACTTGTACTCATATTGTATCAATCATTATTGAGTTGTAATCTTGATTTTGGTCATCATTCAACACAAGACATCCTTGTGAGTATTCTTGTGGTAAGAATACACTTGGGTGATCTAGGTGATAGGTGTTTGAAGGTTGTGGTAATCTTCAAAGGTGTTGTAAGTGGGTTGTGGTAATCCTCAAAGTGGTGAAAGAGGATTGTGGTAATCCTCAAGGTGTTGTATTAATTTTTGGTAAATTAATAAAACCTTTTTTTTCTTTTTGAAATCCATCCCGAGATACTTGGGGTGGTAGAATTAGCCCTATGGGTTGAACCTCTTTAAATCAACGAGTGTTGTTTATTTTCCGCATTTACATTTTTGTTATTTACTCGTTGTTTCAAAAAAGAGGGTGATTTGCGAAAAATCGGAATAATCTATTCACCCCCTCTAGATTATTGTAGCCACTTGGACTAACATTTGGCACCCCAATTCTTGTTGTAAAATGCATTGTAACAATTAGAGCGAGCCGCTGAGTTAAGTCGGCCTACGCCCTAACATGCAAGAAGACAATCAAGATCGGAAGGAAGACTCTGAGAGACAAATGAGTATGGCAAAGAAGAGTAGACGGAACTCTATCAAGAAGCGGTGAGATGCGGTGAGTGAAGTATCGATCAAGTCAACTCAAGAAAAGCCAAGTCTCAAGTTGAAGTGACATAAGAGTCATCCAATGATTGGAAGTCGACTCTAAGTTACCTGGGAAAGCAAGGAAATGCGGTCAAGTCGAGATAATCGAAAAGATCCGTTGCACGTAAATCAAGAGATTTACTTAAACAAGTAATATCTCCATACCACCTTTCTCGAGTGCTCGGTCCCGAGAAGCGTGCAAAAGGAATGAACCAATGGGAAGCACTACACCGTGTCGAAACTCGAAAAGGTGAAAGAACAATTCATACGAGGAAATGGCAATTCCAAGAACTGCAACAAGACAAGCTAACGATCGCAAAGTGACTTTCAAAAATAAGCATATCTCTTCAACGGGCAAATTTTTGAAAGATCACTATAAAAGGCCGAGGATGACTACGAGAGAAGGTTACTCAACCACGAACATTCAAGAAACAAATCAAAGTGTAGCCAAAAATATTCTCAAATCATTCAAGATTAATCCTCAAGCCTACATTACGAAGTACATCAATCTAACACTTACCCGTGAAGGAAAGAGAACTTCAATCGCTTGAAGAGGAAACTTTTGAAGAAAAGGGGTCTACATTCCACGAAGGATTGTAGGAAGGTTCAAGGTCGAACCAAGTCTCAAGCTTTTGGAGGGCTTCGTGATCAAATCCAAAGAGTTTGAGCAAGTGAGCTGTAGTAGCAAAGCAAAGCCGCCCTGTGAAGAAGCCGAGTCGTCGAGAAGCCACCGAGTGATCAAGGCGTCTCGGATCGAGTCCCAAAGGATCAAGTCACCGTGTGATCAAGACTTGTATCCGGATCATACCACTTTGTAAACCGATCATTACTTAGTGGATTCCTCCAGAGTTGGAGAAGAGAGGAGTAGAAGAATTACCCCATCTTCGAACCTCTATAAAAACTTCATTGTGTCATTTACTTTTCAGCACTTTAATTCTTGCATTTTTAATTGCTTATATCTGCTGATAAATTTGCTATCCACTTGATAATTTATAAGTACTAAATCAAGCTCTAAAATCTTGCTTAATCAAACTTAAGGGTGTTAAGTCTTCCGCCGTCAAACAAAACCACAACAGTTGAGTTAATTTAGAATCAACAAATGAGTTATTCCATCAACAAACTCGAAATGAGTGTTGAGAGACTAACTCTCTTGATTGACTAAATCTCTTGTCCATCAAGGACACAAAACCGTGTAGAATCAACTCGTATATTTAAAAGGACTAAATCGAAAATTTGGTAAGGTTTATTCAACCCCCCCTTCTAAACCTTACACTTACACCCCTTGGGACCTACACAATTTTGCTAAACAATATCAGTTAGAAATGGACATTCGAACTCTGCAACAGAAAGACAAGAGTATTCAGGAATTCTATTCGGCAATGACAAATCTTTGGGACCAATTAGCTCTGACAGAATCAGCAGAGCTTAGTGCATTTGCTCCTTATATTACCCGACGTAATGAACAACGGTTGGTTCAGTTTCTTATGGCTCTTCGTGATGATTTTGAGTCTTTTCGTGGGAATATTTTGCATCGTAGTCCTCTTCCAACTGTTGATTCTGCGGGTCAATGAATTAATTGCTGATGAAACACGTCACAAGTCTGCATCGATAAAGGGGATCCTTCCAACACCCGGTCCATCTGTCTTAGCTGTTCCAAACCGCCCATTCCAGAAGTATCCGAATAAGCCAAATCCCAAGGCTGTTGCTCCATATGAATGTAGCTTTTGTAGAACTCCGGGTCATTGGAAGGCTCAATGTCCAAAGTTGATGAATAGATCAGCCTCGCGTACCCCTCATCCTCAATTTCCTCAACGTGGTCCTAGACCACCTCCATCAATAATCTTTCTTTGCATTGTACCACCATCACCGCCTACTCTCTGTGCGAGATAATCTCTACGAGCGAGTTCCAAAAATTCCTTAGTCTTCAACCACATGTTATGTCTGCTGCAGGTTCATCAGCTCCGAGCTCCTCAGGTTTATCTTCCTCTATTTGGTTATTAGACTCAGGAGCTTCTCATCATATGTCCCCCAATGCATAATCTTTTGTTTCTATTTCTCCTTCGAACTCGTGTCTGCATGATCGTGATGGCACGCCTATGCGTTTAGCAGTGTTGGTTCTGTCATCTCACCACATGTGTCTTTACCTAGTGTTTATCACATTCCTCAACTTACTTTAAATCTTGTTTCGATTGGTCAATTATGCGATTCTCAGTTATTCTGTGACTTTCTCTTCGATTCTTGTCGTGTGCGGGATCCTCACTCCCCCAGGCCGATTGGGACAGCCGTATGAGTGGAGGGTTATATATTTTGGATGAACTTCGAGTACCAGATGTTGCAGCATCTACTATTGATTTGTCTACTTTTCGTTTGGGTCCATCTTCGTCGATTTTTATTTATGGCATTCTCGTTTGGGTCATGTATCTTTTTCTCGTTTGAAGTACTTAGCCTCTCTTGGATCAAGGGGAACTTGAAAACTCATGATATTTCTAGTTGTAGTGGTTGTAAACTTGCTAAGTTTTCAAAGATTGCCTTTTAGTAAAAGCATGTCCATTTCTACTTCACCATTCGATTTGATTCATTCTGATGTTTGGGGACCTTCTCCAATTGCCACAAAAGGAGGGTCTCGATATTATATTTCTTTTATTGATGATCACACACGTTATTGTTGGGTTTATCTAATGAAACGTCATTCTGATTTCTTAGGCATTTATACCTCTTTTCGAGCTCTTGTCAAAACGCAACATTCTGCGGTTATCAAGTGTTTTTGATGTGATTTGGGTGGGGAGTATACCTCTAATAATTTTCATGAAATGCTTGCTTTAGATGGAACCATATATCAAACTTCATGTACTGATACTCCTGAACAAAATGGTGTTGCTGAAAGAAAACATAGACATATCATGGAAACTGCTCGTTCTCTTTTATTATCTGCCTCTGTTCCTAGCGAATTCTGGGGGGAAGCTGTTCTTACAGCTGTTTATTCAATCAATAGAATCCCAACTGCCCATACCTTGGGTGTGTCACCATTTGAGAAATTATTTGGTTGCACTCCTGATTACTCTTTCTTACGAGTTTTTGGTTCTACATGCTTTGTTCTTCGTCCACACGTAGAACGTAGTAAATTGTCATCTCGTTCTGCCATGTGTGTTTTCTTAGGCTATGGGGATGGTCAAAAGGGGTATCGTTGTTATGATCCTGTTGCACAAAAATTATATGTGTCACGTCATGTTTTCTTTCTTGAGCATATTCCTCTTTTGTCCATTCCATCTAGCTCTCACAATGTGTCTAAATTAGATCTTTTCCGTATTGATCCTCTTTGCTTGTGATATAGATGATACTTCTGCAGATGTTGGTACCGATGTTTCTACTGATACTATTGTTCTCTCTCCTCCTATCTCTTCACCTCCCCGCGATGTGGATCCCGCTCCCGTTATCCTTCACGTGTTCGTAAGCTACTCAATTACCTGATTTTGTCTATTCTTCTTATTCACCATCTTTTACATCATTTTTGTCATCTATTCACAATCTCTCCGAGCCAACTTCTTACAAAGAGACAGCTCTTGACCCTCTTTGGCAACAAGCTATGGCTCAAGAATTGTCTCGCTTTGTCAAAAACTCAAACTTGGGATTTGGTACCTCTACCACAAGGTAAAAATGCAATTGGTTCTCGTTGGGTGTATAAAATCAAAACTAAATCTGATGGTTCAATTGAGTGGTATAAGGCACGATTGGTTGCTAAAGGTTTTTCTCAAGAAAGATGGTTTAGATTATGAGGAAACTTTTGCTCCTGTTGCAAAGATGACTACAGTTCGTACACTTATTGCGATTGCATCTGCTCGTAGATGGCATATATCCCAAATGGATGTCAAAAATGCCTTCTTGAATGGAAATCTTCAAGAAGAGGTTTATATGGTTCCTCCTCCGGGTGTGATCCATAATCGAGGAGAGGTCTGTAAACTAAAGAAAGCTTTGTATGGTCTCAAACAAGCACCTCGTGCTTGGTTTGAGAAGTTCTCGATTCTATTCTTTCTCTTGGTTTTCGTCGTAGTGATCATGATTCTGCTCTTTTTATCAAGAATACTGCAGTTGGTATTATTGTGCTCTCCTTATATGTTGATGATATGATTATTACGGGTAATGATGTTGATGGGATTGCACTGCTAAAATCAGAATTGTCCTCTCTTTTTGAAATGAAAGACTTGGGTTCTCTACGATATTTTCTCGGTATTGAAGTCGCTTGGTCACCTAAAGGTTATCTCCTTTCACGGTCCAAGTATGCAATCGCTATTCTTGATCGTGCTCGCCAACCGACACTAAGACTGTTGATTCTCCCATTGAAGTTAATGTTCGATATTCTTCTTCAGATGGCACACCTTTGGATGATCCTACTCTGTATCGTGCCATTGTTGGCAGTTTGGTTTATCTCACTTTTACACGCCCAGATATTGCTTATGATGTTCACATTGTTAGTCAGTTCGTTACTTCTCCTACCACTGTTCAACATCTGAGAAAGCACGTAAATCAATCACATAATCCAAGACCAATTTTATGTATTAAATCTGAATCCAAGAATTATAGATCAGAAATAATCGCAATAATAATACTCCACAAATCCCAACGATTAAACAGTGATGACTGCTCTGATACCACTTGTTGGAATTTTATAACAACAATCATAAAATTCACGTAATCATCCTAGATGCGGAAAATTCTAGGATATTAACATCATGCTTCAAATCATCAAAGATTTACGGAATGGTGAAATAACTGGATCCATCGTAAGATGTAAGAACTATATGTGGAATACCTTCAATATGCGATCTCCTACGGTCCGAGCACAAGCATCCACGAACACGAACATAGTTTGGTTTTATGGTCTTCCTCAACTAAATCTCCGGATTCGTTATGGGACCTTCGTTTTCCATCTTGATGGGGAGAATAGAAAACTATGTACGATTTAGTATATTGGGAACCATAACCATAAAGTTCTTTATATAGGTATCAATTAGGGTTCCCATAATCCCCTAAGTTGATTCCTATTAGGTATCTACTCTTTGTTTCCATATCAAATTCAGTAGCCTTAGGACTCCACCAGATTTAGATCACTTAATTAGTCCACTAATAATTAAATGACAAATATAATTATAATTAAATATGTTGCCCATATATTAGGAATTAAATAATTCCTAACACTCGCAATTATAGGGGTCTGGTTGTATGATTAGGTTTCTTAATTTAAGAGTTTTAGAAGCCGTGAAAGTTGATTTATTATGTATTCAGGTTTTAATTGTTTGACCGATACTTGCTTTGTGTGCTCTAGTGCTGAAATTTTCTTTGTAGTATCTATAGCTAGGATTTGCTCTAAATTTCCCCAACATTGTTCTATGTCTGTCTTTCAAAAATTGCACATATTGTCTATCAATTGTGTTTGGTAATTTGATGTGGCCAGGTTGCTAATTCGATTTCAATATTTGACCATTTTATCTAAACAATTTAGTCTGGTTTTGCAAGCAAAAGATGTCGAAGAAGTATTCTGATGCAGTTGGTGTTACTCCTGTAGGAAGTATTACTTAACAAGGGTAACAGGTAATCAACTGTAGCCGCTAGCCTGTCAATTTGACATTGAAACTACTTTCTTCGCTTGAACGAAACAGATGTTTACATGGATATATGTGTTTGTTGTCTGCCACAATAACTTTACCTTGTGAGTAAATTGTAAATAGTCTTCTCTAGGTGGCTTTTACTAAATGAGAAAATGTATCTTTTTACCCATTTAGATTTAAGAAAACACTTTTTTGACCAACTCTTATAAAAACAACTATTCTACCCATTTTGACAAGAAAAAGTCAAAAATACCCCTAACCTCTCTCTCTCTCTCTTGTTTAAAGTAAAACAAATATACTCCTTTTCAACTTTTCTTCCTCCATTTCTTCATCTCTTCTTCCTCATATTCTTCTTTCCACAGATTGAAAGACCATTGAAGGCACAATTTTTCGATTTTTGAAGCCCCAAGAAACGATTGAAGATACTTTTTAAACCAAGGTAATGTATTACTTTCTGCAAATATTTATGTATAAAGATAGAAAATTCGCTTGATTTTCGTAACTAGAAAAAAATTCAGATCTGGAAAGTTTAACGTGGCACTATCGGGCTCTCAACATGGTACGATCGTGCCAAGTTGATCTTTAATCGAAGACGATCGCATCGAAAATACCAGGTACTATCGTGCCTAGTATTTTCCTCGGGCACGATCGTACCCGAAGATGTAGGGCACTATCGCACCCTGGTATTTTCCTGGGTGCGATCGCATCTAAAATTACCTAGGTACTATCGCATACCATACATAACGTATGGCACTATCGCACTTAGTATTTCCAGGGCACGATCGATCGTGCCGGGATTACTAGGGTACTATCGTGCTCTACTTTACGTATGGCACTATCGCACCTAGTATTTCCAGGCACGATCGTACCCATAATTTTACCAGGTACTATCGTGCCTAGGTATGTAGGGATACGATCGCACCTTGGCATCGCGAAAATTTTGATTTTTTACATTCGGTTGATTGCTTATATTTTATTTTGTATTTTTACGAGATGAATGAAAAACATGTAATTGTACATTTTGGTGGGCATTGGGAAGGTTGTCAATACATCGAAATGGGATGAAGAATTGTTATTAATTCCATCCGAGGGATTATCATATTCAAAACTATTGGAAGAGATTCATGGTGTTGTTCAAACGGATAGATTGCATTGGGATTATGTATTGTTTTATTTAATTGAATCAAAAGAGAATAGAATTATGAAAATGAAAATAAAAAATGATCGCGATGTGAGCTCGATACTATCACATTCCCAAGTTCCTCATATTTTTGTGATTCTGAAAAAAAAAATAATACCCAAAATGATTCGACATTTGGAAGAAATGAAGCTGGTTTTATGCATCTCATGGCTAGTCAGACTTCATTGGGTAGTTCAATGGTAGGAGGAGGACCATTTCAACCCGGATATGGGTATGGGATGAATTATATGTCATTTCAACCTTGGAATCAACAGGGTCATCCTTATGGTTTTCAGACTTGGCCAACACCACACATCAACCAGTTAGTGCCTCCAATTGTGCAACCTCCACACGAGTCAGACCCTAATGCAACAGATATATTACAACCAGACGTCAGTGAAGATCCGAGGCCTATCGTACCTCCTTCAAAGGGGTACGATAGGGCCGCACATAAATGGGCGGCCCGATAGTATCACTATCGGGCTGTACTATCGGGCCCATTTATGTGCGACCCTATCGTACCTCCTTCAAAGGGGTACGATAGGGCCGCACATAAATGGGCGGCCCCATAGTATCACAATCGGGCTGCACTATCGGGCCGCCAATTTATGTGCGGCCCTATCGTACCCCTTTGAAGGAGGTACTATCGGGCCGTCATGAACATCTAGGGAGCACGATAGTGCCATGAAGATCACAACCCAGAAAATTTCAACTAAACCCTAAAATCGAATTCTACAAAAAATACCCACAACAACGTACAATCACAACTTTCGATACAGAAATTAACCACAAAAAATCCCCACAACAACAACTATCACCTAATAACATACACGCCCAATCACAACAACAATTAACCAAAACAGTCCAGATCCACAACTTTCGATACAGAAATTAAAAAAAAAAAATTACAAATACACCAACCTGGGTTTGCGTCTCAGGCTCCATATCCCTCGTCGTCGCGTTCATTTTGTCTCGATCGCCGTCGAGTTCGCCGTCGCGTTCGCCGTATCAGTCGCCGTCGCGGTCACCGGAGGAAGCTCAACTCTTGTCGTTGTCGTTGCGGTCACCGGGCCAAGCTCCATTGTATCGTCTTCTTCGTCCCGTAATATTAATCTCCGGCGGGACATTGTGGTTTGGATGTTTGGTGAGGAAACGATAGGGGTGCGATTGTGGTGTGTGGTTTGGATGTTTGGTGAGGAAGATGAAGGTGGGAAACGATTGTGGTGCGATAGGGGTGAGAACCATTATATATTAGGGGCACGATTGTGCCCTTTTTGAATTCAAGGGTACTATCGGGCCGCCTCTTTAAATTCTACGGCCCGATCGTACCCATCCTTTCATATTTTTCAAGGGGTACTATCGGGCTGTACTTTAGAGCACTATCGGGTTGTACTTTAGAGCACGATCGTACCATTAGTATCCAGCCCATTAGTAAGGGTAAATAAGTCATTGTGGGTAGAAAAGTTAGTTTTTATAAAATTGGGTAGAAAAGTAGTTACACTATCCATAATGGCTAAAAAAAAAATTTTCCCTTTACTAAATTCCATTCTCATTGAAATTGGTTTTATGCTGTTGAATAAATGTTTTAAAATCGGAAAATGTGAATGGAGTTTTATTGGGCAACAAGTTTTCTGTAGTGAATTTCTAGATAGTAATTTGAAACAATGGGTAGATAGTGTAATCAAAGTGCTTAAAGATTAATTTCATTAAACAATGGGGTAGATAGCTTATTCAATCTAAATATTAATAGTAAATATCGGGTATTTAAGAAATACTCTATGTTCACAGGGTTGGGGTAGTTTGAGTGTGGTTTTAAAGGTTTTTGACAGTAACTCTTTTTGTTCTTTAAAGATTTCTTGTCAAGAAAGTCAAAAAACTTCAATATACTGAATTTCGTCCTTAAAAGTGAATAGGTACCAATTTATGAAAAAATGTGACGCATGAGTACTAAATTGGTAACTCAAAAATGTCAGGTACCAAACCAGGAAAGTGCCTATAGGTCAGGTACTAAAAAATTAATAACCCTTTTAAGTATTCATGCATTTTTTAAAGGCTGGAATTTATCAAAGTTACAGGTTCTTGGTTTCAATTTCTTGGAGGGCCATGTTAAAGATAGAAGAGAATAGATACAGGAGAAGGTGAAAACATGCTTAATCATTTGTCTTACCTTGTGGATATAGTCTTTAGGAGGTCACAACCAATTTTAATTATTTATTTTATTTGATGTAACGTAAGACTTATTGTACACGAACGACTATGCTTATCTGGAACTTCCAATCTTAATAGATCCTAAAAGTTCTTTTCATAGTGAAGATATAGAGGAAAAATTAATGAACCTCCCAAACTATACGTGATTTTCTACATTGTCCCCTAAATTGATATTTTTTCTATGTAATCCCCTCAACTACACGAAAATTTCTACAGTCCCATCTCTCCTCCCTACCGGTGGAATATTCTGATCAGATTCGCCGACGGGTGGAAGATATGGGATTGTAGAATTTTCGTGTAGTTCAGGGGGTTAAGTAGAAAAAAAAATTGTTTAGGGGGTAATATGAAAATCATGCATAGTTAGGGGGTATATTAAAATTTTCTCTAGTAGTTAAATCAACTTTAAAATTTCATTTAATTCTTCCTCGATTTTAAATTTACTAGCTTACCAAGTTGTAAATTATGTGTGCCCATCAATATGTATGCATGCTTGTATAATATGTTATAATTTCATTGATATTTGTCAAAATGGTGTTTCAGTTTGTTGGGTTCTTGATTAGGGATGGCCCGATCTGCCACGGGGCACGGGCGAGTCAGATCGGCCCCTCCTACCCCACATTAAATAAATTTAAATAGAAAAAATGAATAAATTTTTTATATTTAATATACTTACAAATATTCTTTACAAAAATTATTAAATATATTAAAAACATAGGCGGGGCGAGGTAGGGGACGGGGCAGGTGCTCGCGGGTCGTGCCGAAATTGTCATCCCAATTCTTGACCATTCTATTGCTTATGCATCGAATAAAAACAGTCATATAGTGGAGACGAATGTCATTTCTATATTTGATTGGGTTTTCAAAGCTTGTATTCTTTATTTTGCTTTAAAGAAATGTTTATTTTAGTGTCTAATATTTTTCAGAGTCAGAGTAATTCGTTTGGAAATCATGCATAATAACTTGTGAAATTATAAAACTATGATTTAATTTAATACTTTATTTGTATACAAATGCACAATAAGTATAAATATAAAAAGTTATGAAAATTTTAATGTACCCCCCGAACTATGCAAAAATTGAAACCAACCCCCAAACTATTTTCTTCTATTTAACCCCCTAAACTACATAAAATTTTCTACGGTGCCCTTTTCTCCTCCCCGCCAATGGAATATTCCCATCAGATCCACCGGCAGGGAGGATGGGATCGGACCGTAGAAATTTTCGTGTAGTTTAGGGGGTTACGTAGAAAAAAAATTAGTTTAGGGGGCAATGTAGTGTTAGCCGGAACGGAATTGCTCAATCACAAAAATTGATTTTATGTGATCCGAGCAATCCGGAATAGGATCTTGAAACGTAATGTGTATTAACATGAATTAATTAATTTGTAACAACAAGAAAGAATAGGATTACCCTTGTAGCGTGCTTTCAAAAAACCTTTTGCACTCCACGCTCCAAACCTTCAAGCCTTCTTCGGTGTTCTCCAAGAACTCAAGAAGTGCAGTCAAAATCTCTCGTGTGTGTGGGCACAAAATGATCGATTGATGTTATTAAGTAGGAAGAAGAAATAATTAACTATGGAAACCTTTGCCAAAAGGAAAGTATTACTTTAGGTAATATTCTGATTGGCAAATCAAATCATATTGATTGGCAAATCATATGATTTATCTTCTTTCCAAAATTATCTCAATCACTCCACTTAATTAAATACACCGCATTAATAAATTATAACTCTTATAATTTATTCCGGTTCTTTTTCTAGAGCCACCAAAGGGACCTGATCGGACCCAATTTTTGAAGCCCTCGATTTTATTCGAACATGTACTTGTCTCACGTATCGTCTTTGTACTATTTGACAATTTTACCGCATCGCTTTGACGGGTAAACATTAATGATAAATATAATTGTATTTAAATTTTTTTAATTATTACTTGTGTTCGTAATCATTTATTAATTTTATTTTGCATTTATGATCACTTAGTTGATCATCATTATTGTCACTTGTGTATTTATTAGTCATCTTAGAAATTTAAGAGACTATTTATTTTAGAGATTTATACCTTATAGAATTAAGAACTCGACTTAGATTAAGTGATCATGAGACTTATAAGTGATCAAGGAAAATCTCTAATTATTTTGGAGATTGATATTATTCATCTATTATCATCAATTTTGGGACAAAAAAAATATGAAAATGCCACAAATACCCCTTAAGGGACGGCCATGGTGGGTATTTTAAGTGTAGAAATATCTCCCAACTCTTGTACATGTACACCTTGTGTATTCATCTTGTGTATTTTTACACCATTAATTCAAACCTACATCTTAGAATAATCCCACAATTTCAACCGTCCAATTGGTAAAACAAGACCAATTTAAAAATTCCCCCCTAAGCTTAGCATTTTGGCTAATTGTCCCTAGTAAAGTTGCCTATTACTAATTTATGCCTTAATTCCCCAATTATTCACCTCACAAATCATTTAATCAAAACAAAACAAAATTTTTATCTCCTCCCCCTCATCATGGACGGCCAAATGGCCTAAGTAGGTAAGAAATTGTTCAACTTTCATTCATCACTTCATTTCACCAACATTCATCTCTTCAAGCCTTGAATCCTCTCAACTCTCTCTAAAAATCCTCCTACATCTCTCTACACATTTTCTTCTTCTTCTTAACACTTAGCCAAAAAAATATACAAGAAATCCCCTCTTAAACTTCACAAAAATTCGAACCATATACTACACAAGGTAAGAAATTTTCTTCTTCAATCTATTCTTATACATTCTCGCTCACCTCTTTCACCTTCTAATTTAAGTTTGATTTTATGATTTTGAGGTATACCTAGAAGACCTTTGAAGATATTAAGAGACTTGTCATCTTGAAGAAAAAATGTGAAGAAATTGGACTATAAGGTAAGAAATGGAATTTTTAGTACCTTTTCTTCTTCTCTTTCTATTTTCCAAATTTTGACACTCCATTTTCATTTTTGGAGTTTTAGGGGCTGACCTTGGTGGTTGACATTAAGGGTAACCAAAACCTTACACTTGGAAGCCATTACTAGTCACATTTTACTCACTACACAAGGTAAGTGTAGTATTTCCAATTTTATCACCATCTTCTTCTTTTCTCTAAAAATTTAACCACATTCTTCTAACTCCTATATTTTTTTGATATTCCTTGACTTAGGGTATGACCTAAGTCACTCCTTCATCTAGAGAGATTTATCCCATTTTCACCAACAAACCGATCATTAAGGTGGGTGGAAAAATCCTTTCAACTTCTAGGTGTTTTAAATTGAAAATATGCATGTAGTATTTTGTTATTGAGTACTGGAGATATGTATTATGTATTGCATGCTATTTTCTTGTATCAAGTTGGAAAAATTCTCAAGTGTTGCTCAAAAATGCAATTTATCGAAAAATAGGGCATACATGCACACTTTATTGTTATACTTGATGAAATTTTGTATGAGAAGGATATGTATGTGTATGACTCTTGAAATCTATGTTTTGAATGATTTATAACCTGGAAAAGTCGAGCATAATTGATTAAATTTCAACTTTTGGACTTAAAATGCAAAAATGGAAAGTTGGTGGACTTAATTGCAAGAAAATAAAACTTAAGGGACCCCTCTGTAATTTTCGATTTTTGGGACTGAACTCAGGTTCAAAATGATGTTTGGACATTTTAATAAAGTTTTAAGAGTTTTTAGATAAATAAAATCAACCTTTAAAAGCCCAAGGACTAGATTGTAAAATTTTAGAAGTTTAAGGGCTATTTTACAATTTTCAAAATTGTACCAGGCCCTATTTTTAAAATTTGAAATTTTAACTCTAAGGGACTGGAAATAACATATTTTAAGTGTATTCCAAAAATCCAAGTGTTTAGAGCTTGGAAAGTAATTTTATAAAACTTGAGGGACCAAATTGTAAAAGATTAAAATTGAGGACCAAAATGAAATTTCCAGGATTTATGCAGTCCATGAACCTGGAAATACTAATTTAACTATAACATAATGATATTTTGGACCCAAGGTTCAAATTTCATAGCAATCGGATCCCTAGAAGCCTTAAAGGCAATTATTTCAAAATGGGACAAAAATGAGATTTTTAAAAGTTAAGGGGCCTATACTTATTTCTTTTTAAAACTGTTTTTGTCTCAATATTCCACTGACCTTATTTTCCAACTGGAATCACATTAATAGCCCTTCCGGTTTGTGAGTTCCAATTATTTTAAACTTAGGGACCGAAATGACAATTTTAACAAATTTGGGGCTAATGTGCGAATTTTATAAAAACTCGACCTCAAAACTTTAAAAACCTGAATCTCTGAACAATTTAGAGAATTTATAAACTGACCTCATAATTTTTCAAGGTTGGGACATTTATTTATTCAATTTTTAACCCCAAAAGAATTGGTTTTACAAAACGGGGCTAATTGTAAATTTTCTTTTTATAAGGACCTAACTCGAATTATTTTTTATTTTAAAGAAACAGCCCTGGACCCTCTGACTTTAATTATTGATTAAAATATTTTATTTTCTCAAAAATCCCCTGACTTATCGGATCGTCTTGACCGATTAATACGTGATCCTGGAGCGACTTCCTCGTCTTGCGATTTCGAATCTATAATGGGACTTATGTTCCACCTAATCTTTCAAGATATCGAAGATTGCTTATCCTCCCGATAATCATCTTCATCTAAATAACTCCACCAACGCCATAACTGCCTTGCGCAAATTTTCGAAAACTTTCCTAAAATGCTTCCCTGAATCAATAATACTCGACTGCCTGGTTGACTACCTGAATCAATTTGGTGCGTCGAGCTCACGATCGGAATGGATACGTCGGGGATGGAACCGGGCAGCTCGGCTTCTATTCCACTCTTCCGGCCCCATCGTCCTAATCCCGCAACTGAGGGACGGAGTTTGTCCAAGGGAAGCGGGTTGTAGTACTTGAGGTATAATCATGATTATGACAAATTTGAGCCTTGCTAGCTCCACTGTGGATTTTGTCTTTGCCTATGGAGCGATAAGGTGATAGGTCTTGGACCATCTTGCTCGGGGATTACAAGGAAGAACGAAGGAATCGCTGTCTGATCCACACGATTCTGGAGTTAATCGGACCCGTTTGGTTGGTGCTACAAATCCGTACGCAACCGCTACTTGTATTGCATAGGTTGGCGCTACAAATCCGTACGCAACCGCTACTTGTCTTGCATAGGATTGGCGTTACAAATCCGTACGCAATCCTCCTGACTGCTTGAACCATAGTGCCTGCGTGACCACGAACTATTTTCTTAAACTGTATAAGTATATTACTTAAATATATTTATCATGACGCTTGTGGACCGTGTGTGAAATCATGCATCATCTCTCACACGTTTTCATACAACTAAATTTCTCGCATTAACATATATATATCGCCACACTTGCACACGATCACCCCATCCACTGAGATTTATGTCTCACACCCTCCTATTTTCTAAACTTAGAAGAAGACTTTGTCGAAGAAGCTAAACCTGCCTTGGATTGAATTCTCGTGCTCCGTCCGTTGGATTTACTTCCTATCGTTATCTATGTTGCTGGACTGTTTTCCTTTATTTTACTGTTGTTGGACTCTTTTATTTCCTTTGCATTCTGGTCTGTAATTTAAGGGAATAGGACCCTTTGACACTTAAGCTGGTGATATGATGTGTACTTTATTTTCTAGTTCTGGACTGTAAGCTATTTGGTTGTTGGGATGTATTTATAATCGTACTGTACTTGTAGTTTTCCGCTGCTTTAGACCTTGTTTCACTTGGGATTGTTGCATCATTTTCTAGAATGTTGGGTTTATTTCTGTTTAAGTGATTGATCGTCGTCGCGTCGCATTTGGGGCATGACAGTTATGGTATCAGAGCTCGGCTAGTAAGATGGAAACTTACACCCAAGATAGGACCCTCGGATTGTGTTGGGTAGTACCGCGACTTGACTAATTAAGTGTGAAATTGATTTCAATAATGGTATAGAACCGTATTATTGATGTTTATGTTAAGTCAGAATTTATACTTGGAGAATCCATAGTCATACTTGATTTGACTTAGTTGACTCTTGACTGACTCTCCTTAGTCATCCTTTCCTTGTTTTTCCATATCTTTTCTTACTTCGTCTAATCCTTCTTAGTTTGGCTTGTTCAGGATGGAGCCGACGCCACCTATCTGGTGGGAATTATTGGAGGCCCGTGTTAAGTTGGTTTTATACCAATGTATTGAGTGCTCTAGACTAGGATTATGCGTTGTTTTCGGGTATTTTAGTGTCGTTTGAGTCGAGTTTGTGTCATTTGTTATCGGGTATTTGGAAGGTGAAAATCGCATTTTAGAAGTTGAAAAGCGGAAAAAGAACGTTCATGATCGAAATAAGCCGCGGCTAAAAACCCTCGCGCGCCCAGTAAGTCAGGGTCGAAATTGGTACAAAAGCAGGCAAGTCTTGTGGCCCCAGCCCGAACCCGTCGGCAAGGGCAAACAAGCGCGCGATGAACAGACAATATATTACATCGGCCGTACGCTCTCTCTGGAGATGTTAATGGTTCGAGCCCCCCAGGGCACGATGATGGAACAATAAATATTGAGGGCTTCAAACGACATTATGAGAGGCGTGATTAGGGGATGAGTCCTTATTGCATGGGGGCAGTTCGTGAACTAGTCATGTGGGAACATGGAACCTAGTATCAGAAAAAATATTAGATGCTTAAATCTTTAAAAATCCATATCCCATTTTTTTTTAAGAAAGATTAAAACTACGTACAAACATATGCCAAGCAACACAGATAGTCAAATACTACGAATAATCCAGGATTTTGTGGGCCAATATACAGATACGAAATAAAGACGGCCAAGAAAAGAAAATAAAAAAAAATTCGTATGAAAAAAATAAAAATAGCACCAATCACATCTCAATTTTCCATTTTTTGTTTTTGATAAATAAATTTTTCTATATAAACCATATATTTTTTATACGGTCACCGAATTATTTTCAACATATAACCTATAATACTCTATTTCCATATTTGAAAATTGCATTATTGAGGAACCAATTGTGATGAACAAATAAGGACTCGCCTGAAAATCTGTAATATGATAGCTACATCTCACCTAAGTTCTAAATATTGCACTTTGACATCCTCAAGGACTACTTTGAGCAATTTATGCCCTTTTTCCTTGTTTGGTTCGAAATAATTAAGTTGGTATTTGTCAAATTATTCTCAATCTTTTGGCCTATTTTGTGGTCTTACTAGTTCTCCTCCTATCCTAAATTCGTTATTCCTTTTTAAAAAAAAATATTAAAGTAAGTTTCCTTTTTTCAATTTTTTTTTCTTTTTTGGTTTGATAATAAGAATGCCCAAATTAAATCTCGGTCTTATCTGCCTATTTTGGTGACTACAATTGCTGTTTTTCTGTCCTAAATTTATTGTTTTTATTTTTTGAAAGAATTTTCAAGAGAATATTCTATCTTTTTCTTTTTAAAATACGCAGAATTATCCATCGTTCTTTTTTTTTTTTTTCTTTTTGTTCGTTTAGGAATACGATCAATTGTAAAATAGGTTCATGTACTAGTGCTCTTTCTGTCCTAATTTTATTAATCATAATTTTGTTTCTGTTTTTTTTCAAAATGAGACTCTGATCTATATTCAATTTTTTTCCCAAAGTTTTCCTCATCAAAATAATAATATTATTTTTCAATCATTATTTTTAAGCACAGTAATATATACATTGTACTATTACTTTTGCAGTTCTAACGTAAAGAATGCATGAAACCAAATTTAATATTTTTAATCTAAAATTGCTCATGATAACGAGGTAATACCCTTAAATAATTATGCCAAGAAGACAATGTCAATTGTCAAATGAATTAATGAATCAATTGAACTTTCAGCCTGCAGCAATAAAATAGTAGATACATTTTGGGGTAATTTGCCAAAATATGGCAAAAATGAAACTAAATTGTGCAAATATGGTGATTTTGAGGGGTTTGGTGGTTTTACTCGGTGGCGCACATGGTGTGTGCGCCACCCCAATTGGTGGCGCGGCCACCATGTGCGCCAAGTATAATTTTTTTTTTTAAATTATTCGGTTGGCGCATGTTTGAGCTGCGCCAGCTAGTTTAAAAAAAAAATTTTTTTTGACAAAACCGTTATTAAGCTTGATTGAGTAATAATTGAAAAATATTTTATTTGACAAAACCGTTATTAAGATTGATTGAGTAATAAATTGTGTGGCAAAATAAATTGAGGTGTCTGTTTTTTATTTTTTATTTTTGAAAATAAGTTTCATTACGAAATATAAGAAGTACAAATTTCATCAAGGTAGGCAACCACAAAAGCCGGAAGCTCTACCCAAGTAGTAGGACTAGCATGAAAAATAGCGGCTCTAGCTATAGCGTGAGCTACCATATTTGCTTGTCGTCTGACCTGTTGAACCGAGAAATGAGGTTCAAAAGAAAGAAGGCTAACACATTGGTGGATTATTTTTCTAAATTCAGACAAATCTGTATCAGTCTTCTTAAGTGCATCCACAACAATCTTAGCATCCATTTCAAATATAACATTTTGAAGTCCCACCCTTTGCTCCATTTTATCCCTTCAAGCAAGCTTAATCCTTCCCCTTGTACCCCTGTACCATCTCGAATAGACATCCCCAGACCATATTTTACCAAAATATGGCAAAAATGAAACTAAATTGTGCAAATATGGTGATTTTGAGGGGTTTGGTGGTTTTACTCGGTGGCGCACATGGTGTGTGCGCCACCCCAATTGGTGGCGCGGCCACCATGTGCGCCAAGTATAATTTTTTTTAAAATTATTCGGTTGGCGCATGTTTGAGCTGCGCCAGCCAGTTTAAACAAAAAATTTTTTTTTTGACAAAACCGTTATTAAGCTTGATTGAGTAATAATTGAAAAATATTTTATTTGACAAAACCATTATTAAGATTGATTGAGTAATAATTGTGTAATTCTATTACACAAATTGTGTGGCAAAATAAATTGAGGTGCCTGTTTTTTATTTTTTATTTTTGAAAATAAGTTTCATTACGAAATATGAGAAGTACAAATTTCATCAAGGTAGGCAAGCACAAAGGCCGGAGGCTCTACCCAAGTAGTAGGACTAGCATGAAAAATAGCGACTCTAGTTATAGCGTGAGCTACCATATTTGCTTGTCGTCTGACCTGTTGAACCGAGAAATGAGGTTCAAAAGAAAGAAGGCTAACACATTGGTGGATTATTTTTCCAAATTCAGACAAATCTGTATCAGTCTTCTTAAGTGCATCCACAACAATCTTAGCATCCATTTCAAATATAACATTTTGAAGTCCCAGCGCTTTGCTCCATTTTATCCCTTCAAGCAAGCTTAATCCTTCCCCTTGTACCCCTGTATCATCTCGAATAGACATCCCCAGACCATATTTGCTCTCATATTTGAAGAAAGAAGCATCCACATTGCATTTATACATTCCAACAGGTGGTGGATGCCAACTGCAGCATCTCTGTTCCTGATCATTCCCCCGGGCTGTGCATTTCTTCCTCGCCACCGTCCACTCATTCAAATGTGTAATCGCATAATGAACGACATCCTTCTCTTGTAGATGAGTATTATTCCAGAATTTCGAATTCCTCTGTTTCCAGATACTCCATAAAATCATACTCAATCGACTAGCCACTAAAGGTTGGAGATCAGGTAACATAATCATGAGCCAATCCAAAAAAGACTCAACTTCATTAGCCACCCTCATAACTGTATTAAATATATTGCATTCTTTCCAACATTTGGCTGCATATTCACAAGAAATAAACACATGCCAGTTAGTCTCCAATTGAGAACAACAAAAAACACATACCTGGGGAGTATCTACGTCTTTCGCTCGAAGATTAGTACATGTAGGTAGACAATTCCGACAATTCGCCACTACACCCCAGATTATTAACGATAACAGAATTCACAAGACACCTATAGCCCGTCTTAACAGAATACACTCCATTAGATGAATGGTGCCATATGAGCCTATCTGGTTCGTCCGTTTCGCACAATGGGATATTCAGAATTTGTTCAACGTCCCGCTCACCAAATTATTCCTCTATAATCCCAGTATCCCATTCATATAACCAGAAATGAAGAGCTCTTAACCTTGAGTTCTTCCAGGCCTTCAACAGGAGGGGATTGGATGTAAAAATCACTCGGGCCCCTGATCCAAGGAGAATTCCAAACACTAATGTCCTTGCCATTTCCAGTGGTCCATCTCGTACCCAATCTCAGCACTTGTCTTAAGCTCCAGATGCTTCTCCATGTAAAACTGGGATTGGCTCACAATTCTGAGTTAAGGAAGTCCCCATCCGGGACCCGATAAAAGCCAACGAGTAATGATGATAAAAAACAGACAAATTATCACCTACTTAGTTAGATACACAAATCAATTTAAATATAACCATTAATTATAAATTTACATTCAAAATTAATATGTCTTAACAAAATTAATTACTAAATACATAAGTTTGTCTAATGCTAATCCTAATATCTATGACCACCGGTGCCACATCCTGGAGGATGTCTCTCTCGCTGACTCCGCCTAAGACCGTATTCAGCATTATCAATATTCTGTTGGTCGGAAGTAGACGAGCTTTGATCCATGTTCATATAACTCCCCTGAAACCCACTGGGAAATGGTACAGGCGAATGCTGAAAACTTGGACGCGCATATACATATGGACCTGTCATTCCCACATCCGTGTTGAGCAGATCAGTAAATGATGTGAACTGGGGTGGTATAAACTGTTTCATATATGGTGTGTGATGTGAAGTGGAGGGACCTGCCGCATATCCAGATGGACCTCCCGCATGTCTAGATGGACCTGGCGCATATGCAGATGGACCCAATGCATATCCAGATGGACCTGCCGCATGTGTGTGAGGTGTTTGTGGCGAAGTAGTGGTCGTCCGTGTGCTGCGTGCGCGATCATGCGCATGTGACGGATCAGCTACCTCTAGAAACGGCTCTGGTGGAGGCATCCCTAGGAGACACGCACACTAGTCATCTCCTCAATAAAATCACGTCTCAGGTGATCAACAGACTGCGGATCAGAAGCACTAACATCCTGAACACTAATCCACATCCGATCAAGTAGAGTAGTCTGTAACACACAAATATCATAAATAGATACATAATGCTATAATTTAAATGTGCATAATAGTGAATTTATAGGTAAATTACCATGGCATCTCGAGCTGCAGTGTCGCCTGGCTGATACCCGATTGTCATATGCTCGTTCTGTGGAGTTATTAATCGTCGTGTAATACGATTGTACCATGCCTGATATCCACGAACTATGCTCCTACCCTGACCTATCGCATCACCTCCAACAATTGACTAGTGTGCCATCCCCCAATACTGGACCCATGTAGCATGGGTCTGTGGCCAATCCCATCCGGATCGCCCTTTGCGAGTAAAATCATGGAGTGATGTGTGTGTTTGTGTGGGCACATCAGGAATATATTGTCTAAGGCCAAACTGCCTCAGCACTCGCTCTGGATGGTGAATCTCCACGATAGCGTGATTTATCAATGGGCACTGAGACCTCCACAGCTCTGAAATACATCGTGGTCCCAATGTTGTTATATCTGCTGACTCCATGTCATATGGCTCCCAAATCCACTGTGATAAATTGAATTGTAGATTAATAAATTTGAATATGTAGTTAAAATTACTTAGTATGAATATAAATCCTTATGTGTCTATCTGTAAGTCTGCCGAGCATGTCTATGATGATACGTACGGAATGACTAGCAGTGTGTGTGTAACTGCAGTACTGCATCCACCTAGCACCGTCCGGCGGAAAAGGTAGCTCATCTACATCGGCCACGTCCTCATATAATCGTCCTGTGGGAACTCGAGAACGTATGGTACGAGGAACAATCACAGTAATCCTACTCAAAGCTCAAATCTAACATGAAAGGTAAACAAAGCACCTATGAGTACATACATTTATTTATCTGATATGCAAATATAAAGACATACGATGCTAAATTTAAATTTACGTGTAATAGAAGCATGGGTTATGTTTGCATACCACTTTCCACAAAGTTGGTGTGCTTTCAACAACCTTGAATTCTCGTTTCACCCAACAAACGTGGTAATCCTTAACTGCACTTTGCACATGTTTTTTATCTGTAAAAATCATTCATTTACACAATACACCAGTCTCAAAGTCATAGAATTATACATACGAAGGCATACCAACAGAGTCACTACCTACATCTGGGTACCTTGATTCGAAGAAATAAATTCCAGAACCAATCCCATAATCATGTTTGACATTGCCTATATATTATAATGATAATACAGTTAAATAATTGAAATAAATTTGACATTGCTTATATGCAGGTATTATTTATATACAATTCAATAATTATTACAGGATAAATAAATAATAATTTAATACATACTTGAAAAATGCCGGAAACTCAAATCGCCCGAAAAT
The DNA here is from genome assembly GCA_016081115.2 of Rehmannia glutinosa. Classification (NCBI taxonomy): domain Eukaryota; kingdom Viridiplantae; phylum Streptophyta; class Magnoliopsida; order Lamiales; family Orobanchaceae; genus Rehmannia; species Rehmannia glutinosa. The sequence continues at coordinate 104,373,084 of CM071936.1, forward strand.
GCCGTAAGCCTAAATCGCCCGAAAATGCCGGAGGCCCAAATTGCCCGAAAATACCAGAAACCACTATCGTCGTGTGTGTGTTTGCTGCGTGTGTGTGTGTGTGTGTGGTGTTTGATTTATATTATGTTAGGGTTTTTTGGGTAGTGTTTGTATGAGTGAGTGAGAGAGAGTGCCAAAAATTGTATGTGAGGTCTGTGTGAGTGAATGTAAGGTGTGTGTATTTATAGGGCTGGGGATACAAATTCGGGTTTTTTTTTTTTTTTGAATTTACATGGTTGGCGCACCTGCAAAGCAGTCAACCCTCTGCCACTTTGTCTTCGGAGATAAATCCTTCAGAATCCGTGTATGGTATTCTGTGTTGGCGCACCTGCAGGGTGCGACAGAAGCTTTTTCATTTTTTTTTAATTTAAATCGGCTGGCGAACCTGATGTCAGCGCCAGCCTCACAAAATATAAAAAAACATTAATTTATTGGCGCACACGTGTGGTGCGCCAACTGTGATTCAGGCGCACACGGTGCGCCAACGAGTAATAAGCCAATGTCTCACAAAATCATCATATTTACACGAGTTAGTTTCATTTTTGCCATATTTTGGCAAATTACCCTACATTTTGTAGGCGACTAGTCTTGTGAAACTTTTGTGGTGAATTTGTAAAATCCAATTTCTATGGGGTAACAAGGTAAAATTCTAAATTGCTCGCCGCTTTTTCTAATGCATTTTTAATTAAAGGGTAATATTTCTTTTTTTCACTAAAATAGAAAATTTAGAATTAAGCAAAAAAAGGAAAAAGAAAAGAAATTTCAATTCAAAGAAATCGATCATTTTGCAGCTACTTTTTCATGCACAATCTTTTCTTCGTTCCGTCCTCCCCTCGAAAATTATTGTGGATCTTTATAAACATCTCCATCATTATTAGCCTATTTAGAAATAAATAAAGAAATAATTTATTTTTTTTGGAAATATCCTTGGAAAAGATTAAGAAATTCAAATTGAAGTTTTTCTCCTCAAGATGTTTTTCAAAGATTTGGAAAATTAATACTGAAATTATTAATGTGAATTGAAATTACATAATCTCAAGAATTATCTAAGGCTCCATTTAGATTGATGGGTTTAAAGCTAAGAATTTCAAATGCATAATAATAATTCCAGTGAGGTTGTTTGGATAAAGTCATTCTTTAATGGATTTCAAATTCTTTGAAACTATTTTCGGAGTCATTTTGTAGGATTTTAAATTCATCTTGGATGGGGTAATTTGAAATACTTCTCCCAAATTCTCTTCTCAAATCTAAATCCTCCAATCCAAATGAGACCAAGTATTTTTGATACGCCCTAACTCCACCACAAAAGCTAATTTATGACAGTGGAGGTTAGGGATGATAATGGAGTGGAGCATGGCGACCCGCCACGGGTCGCGGGGCAGGCCACCCCGTGTTGAAAATAATTTTATTTTTTTTAATATTTTTATCTTCTATTTTATATTATTTATAATTTTTTAATCTTACATTATGTATTATAAATGCATATTATTTATAAAATTTGTCATTATATATGTTAAATAAAATATTAATTAATACATAAAACTATATTATTTTATATAATATAGATGTAAAATATATATTAAATATCTTAAAAAAAACTGGATGGGGCGGGGTGAGACGGGTACGCACGGGGCAGAGGATGTACCCAGACTCGCCCCGCCCCTTCACGGCTCACGAGGCGGGAAGAATCGCCATACCTAGTGGAGGTTTGACCCCAACTTTAAGTATCAAATCACAATTGGGTGTGGATCTGATTGTGGGATTGTATTATTGTCGTCTCCTTGACAAGCCGAACGTCCGCAGACGGCTCTCACTCCGGACTCTTCTCGGCACAAGGTAGCCTTTTTGGCACCAGGTAGCCCTTTACGGCTTCACACTAGACCTTATCAATCATCAGGTAGCCCTTCCCCACGGGGCATCGACTCTCAATGAAAGAACCAATGATAGGTCATTATGGCCAAGACCCTAACTTCACCACAAAAGCTAACTTATGATTGGATGTTTGACCCCAACTTTAAGTATCAATCCACAATTGTTTGTGGATCCCATGTGGTATATATCGTACCAAATTTGCTAAAAAAATATAATCGAAATTGGCAAATCCCTTTTTATCCTTATTCTTTCGATAATAAATAATTTGACACAAACTCCTGTTAGACCGTTTGGCGGGTCAAATCCGTCAGATGTATCTAAACCCAAGTTCAATTATAACCCGCATGCCAGCCCCATGTAAGCCTGGTGTGCCCATCCCCTGTAAACTTACTCTCACCCTTCAAATAAGGTGCAGCAACCCATCTTATGTTTGGTTCTTCCTACAAGCAGGCATAGGACTTGAGGTGGGCCCATCCTATATTCAACACATTTTCTCTCTTTGTTGAGGTTTTTTAAATAAGATAGTGTTGGTATTTAGATCATTTTCAATGGTTTTCATGCGTATTTTTTACCCATTTTCGCGGGTGGTTTTGGATACTTAATTATTTTGGTTGCCACTTATGATTTAGTTAAATTGATTTAGTTTATGTGTCTCATCGCAATTTTAAATATATTTTTATAATTTTACAAAGGCCCATTGAAAAGTATTAGCAGTCCCACTGAAAAGTATTACTAGTTCCTCATAAAAGTATTATCAGTCCCACTGAAAATAAAATAGCAGTTCCTCACAAAAGTATTAGTAGTTCCCCACAAAAGTATTACCGCCCCACTGAAAAGTATTAACAGTCCCAATGAAAAATATATTAGTAGTTTTTCCAAAAATATTAGCAATCCATTAAAAGAATATAATTCTAGTGATAAGTATTAGTAGTTCCCTATAAAAGTATTATCAGCTCCAATGAAGAGTATTAGTAGTCCCACTGAAAAGTATTAGCAGTCCTTCTGAAAAGTATTAGTACGTAGTTCACTTAAAAATATTAGTTTTTGTAATATTGGGCAGTGATATATATTATAACGAATAGCGCTGAAAAGTATTAAGTTTTCATCTGAGAAGTATTAATAATCCATCGAAAAAATATTAGTATGTAGTTCATTTGAAAATATTTATTAGTCCCTCTAAAAAGTATTAGTTTTTCCGTCAAAAGTATTAGCAATCCATGTGAAATGTATTAGTAATTCTCTTGAAAAATACTAATTTTTTCCCTAAATGATTTTTAGAAATTCCCTCGGAAAGTATTAGGTTTTCAATAAAAATTATTAGTAGTCTTTATTAATGTTTCCATAAAAATGTATTATTAATTATTGTTTTCTTAATCTATCTTAATCACAGCACATGAGCACCACCGCTTCCACATAAACCGCCATGTCATCACATTCAAGAATCTCGACCGAATGAGTCTCGTTTTGCCGGAGTTTCTCTGCAAAGAATTGACTTCTCATGGCCAACACCCTCTAGTGCACGTCCATCGACACCCGGTACGATGCCGTGGAATTTCTTGTGACAGAACAACAAAAACCCTTTCGTGGAGTTTCATGTGGGCTTCGGAAGCGGGTCTGGGCTCGCGGACTTGCTCGACGGACATCATCTCGAAGAGGGTTGGGCTCTGTTTCGGGCTGGTTTGGGCCCGAAAGCTGGGAGAGGAGAGAAAGAGTTAGGGTGGGAAGGAGAGGGAAAGAGGTCAAAAATGAAACCTTGCTTGATCATTGTGGAGACCAATTGTTGTTGTTTGTTGATTTCTTAATGAGAATGATTTGTGGTTGCTATCAGAGGCCATTGAATTGGAAATGAAAGGAAATAATTTGGTGCGGCAATAGAGAAGGTGACGGGGGTTCTGGAGATTGAAGATTTAATTTGAGGGAAAAATCATGCTGGGACTAAGGCAGTAATCCAACCCAGTCCCAGATTGCAAACAAGCAGTTGTTTGATTAATATAATCCTATAGTTTTTTAAAAAAATGGTACTGTTTTTATGAGTTTTCTCACTAGGACGTGGGCTAATAAAATGTAAACTAGGCTTCTCAAATAGTTAAGAAAATTAAAATTAAAATGAAAACCATACAATCTCGAAACTTTCTACTAACTAAATTAAAGTTAAGAATTCAAGTTGTATTAGTTAATAACATAAACTGCAAGATAGACGCCACTGGCCTGTCAATGGGCTTCGCCCTTTAACCGAGAACTATAAAGACAACAAAAGTGAAAAAAACACAACAGAATATCTTTAAAATAAAACTAACTAGAAAAAAAACAATACAAAACAAGAAAAAAGTAAATCAGTCTCTCATTCTCCTTCATCCACTACCGCAACCGATCATCACCACTAGCCACTGAACTACTGCAACACTGCCGCTGTCGTCGTCATGGTCACACTGCGCATCCCTTAGCAAAGCCGAAACAACACTGATCCGCCACCAAGCACCATAATAGAATCCTCAAATGTAGCAAATCGAGCAAAAACCAGAGAACGTCCACCTTGGAGGCATTGGGGCTGAGGATATATGGATGTCAAATGTCTGAAAAAAAGACTTAAAGAATTGTAGCGTGTAGATATTCCAAATTTTCGAACGGAGTATAGATGTGATCGCAAATGTAGTCACATCTTTGGCCACATTCAACGAAATTAAATTAAATAAAAAGACTAGAGCACAAGATGTAAAAATTTATCTACAAGCAAACTAGCTTGTAGATGTGCCAGTAGGGCGAGACTTCTGCTAGTATAAATGTTTGACTTTTTATACAAAGATTACAACAAAACCAACCAGTAGAAAATAATGGAAACTCCTATCTTGAGTATATCTATAACTTTGTAATGCAACTCATCCAGCAATAAAAATGATTGGATTTCATATAGTACAATATAAAACTCTTATGGATGAAAACAACCTAACAAATACAACGGGAGACTGAATGTAATCACGGGATACAGTCACATCCGATATCACATCCAATTCGAGTAAAAGTAAACAAAATATTCTTTCTGTAATATATTGGAATAGTTGCTAAATATCATCTGTCGTTGTACAGTGTTAATGGTTGTGGAATGATTCTCAAGTAAGATGATCTTGCCTCTTATCTAATTCTTGTAGTTTCTTAAATTTTTATCTTGATATATTTGATTACTTCTGTTTCTAGCATATTTTTTGTCTTATGTGTATCATTTAACTTTTGCAGTACTTTTTTCTCCTATGTGATTTATTCATAGTTTTTTGTCTGATATGTATCATTTCAGGTATACATCATGTCAGGCCCTGTAGCTACTTGCACATGTTCATCTGGTAAAGCACAACCACCACGCGAGGATCCACCTAAGTTTCCCTCGCACTGCGAGTCAAGTAATTTAAAATTTTGAGTCACATACATTCATTACGGCACGTTGTATAAAGATTTTATTATTTATTATATTGAAATGTCCCTCAAATTATGTGTGCAGCAGCCGCGCGAGCCCCGCGAGCCACATAAGCCTCTCGGGCTACGCGAGCCCCACGGGACCCTCAAGTCCCTCGAGACTCTTCACATCCCAAGGGCCGAGTACTGGATAAAACAGTAGACATGCATCAGATGGTGGCAGCTAGTGGCAAAATCAACTTAGAGTATGACGATGAAGGCAAGACATGAACGGCCATAAACGACGATGGAACGCATTATGATAGTGCAGTTGGGATTCTTACGCGAGACCATTGCGAGCCTTTCCACGAGTCATAGGCTGGGATCCCATCGCATCAGCGGGCATAGGTCTTAGAGAGTTTGTTGGTACGTTGTTAATTAGTTCATATTCTTCATTTTAATCATTATACATCACATTATGAATTACTCAAGTTGCTTAATACATTTTTTTTATGTTTCAGGATTGGTTCTCCATTATTACACCTACAAAGGTAGTATATTACGCCGAGTAGTCGAGTGGGATGCAATGAAGTGCTACAGAAATTGGAAGTGCAATCTGCATGAGCACTTTAAAGAGAATGGGGGTTTGCAGGACTCAGCTCGTGCGAGAGTGAGTGTGCCAGAAAACATTCGGGACCCGGTGTACTGGCAGCGTGCATGCGATATGTTTATGTCTGACTCATACCAGATATGTTGCAATTACCCATTTACATTTAAAACAAAATCGTTTCAGTTATGTTGTTAAGATATTATTAAGTAGAATAAAGCTAAGTGGCAATTGAATAAGGTATACAGTTAATACCTTACCATTAAACTTGTCATTTCAGATAATAAAAAGAATAAATCTGCACATGTATCTGATACCAAAATTTCTAAATTTGATCATACTTTTCTTCATTTGGCTTACCTAGTTAGTTGATGTAATGGAGGATCTAAGAGGCAATAGTTTGTCCAACTTCTGCGAAGGGATAGGTGCCTGAATCAAATGGTGTAATTTGTCCTTGTCCATTTACTATGATCACCCCTTTTCCTTTTGCATCTTCAACAACTAATCTCTTTATCCTTTTTGAGTCGGGTCGTCATTCATGCACATTATAATCTTTTCAGCTACTTTCTTTGGATCTAAAGATCTTGGTATACAACCACTAGCTTGTAGCTCAAGTGGTATCACTAACCCTTTATAAGGGTGTCAACTAGGGTTCGAACCCTGTATCTTTCAGTTTATTCGGAATTTATCTCTTCCCCTCCAACCAGTACTCCCAACTTATTAAAAAAAAATCCTTGTATACAGTTCCTGCATCGTACGTTGAATCAAAATTTCGGACTATAAACTTAAAAATGGAAGAACAAATATATAGAGATATTTTCAGACATATTTTCAGAAAATCAGCATATGTCAACTATGTCAAGGATGCTTTAGTGGTGCAGTGGACAATTTCACTTTGTAATCATAATTATTGAGATTAATTACAAAGATACCATTGAGGTTCAGTCTAATTATACTAAAAACCCAACTATCTTTAAAAATTACAAATTGCACTTCTTGATGGGGTGTTTTATTAGGAAAATAAAAACCTCAGGGGGGTTATTTGTAATTTTAAAAGATAACTGAATGTTTTTGTAATTAGACTAAACCTAAGGGATAGTTTTTGTAATTTAGCTTAACTATCGTAAATAAGAAAAAGGGAAAAAATTTTAAGTACCCACTATGGATAGTGGGTACTCTTTTATACCCACCTAGATAATAAAATTCTTTTCTACCCAAATTGGTCAAATTACCCCTCCTTAAAGTTGGTGGTTTTTAAATTTTGAAATTGTAGTCATCATTATACACATTAAAATAGTATAATAACCATATACTACACACACTCCAAGACAAAATATAACAAAAAGCAAAAGGTAAAGCAAAGTAAAAAAGTAAAACCCTAATCTTGCTCAATATCGTGCAAAGAAGAAAAATTGAAGAAAAATTCATGGAGTCACATGTGTCGTCGTTCACCGCTGTCGTCGCCGCCTCCTCCGCTGCCATCGACTCCTCCGCGCCCTCCTCCTCTGCTCACGAACATGTATTTCTCAAATCGTGCCTCTCATGTTCGAAATATATGAAATATGAAGTTTTGGTTGTTAGAAATCTATGAAGTTTAGTTGATAATTTTCGAAATCTATTTGTGAATGTTCGAATATATGTATAAAATACTTGATAATGTGAAATATTTGAGTTTAGTTGTTAGAATGTTCGAAATAGATGAAATATTCTGGGTTAGTTTTCGAAAATGGGGTATTGTTTTGGCTAGGGCACGATTAGATGAGGAAGACGAAGAGGCACGATACAGGCACGATATGTGTAAGTCCAAGCGGCTACGATAATCTAGAGGGGGGGTGAATAGATTATCTCCATCTTTTCGATTATGCCCTCTTTTTCGAACAAAACAAGCCAAGACAATAATAAAGGTGCGGAATGTAAACAACACACGTCGATTTATAGAGCTTCACCCCACCTAGGGACTACGTGCTCTACCACACCAGTATATCCGGGATGGATTTCAAAAAGAAAAAGAATTTTATTAATTACCAAAATTAATACAAATTCAACTTACAACACCTTGAAGAGTACCACACTCTTCTTCAACACCACCTTTGGAGATTATCACAATCTCCCTTTGAAGATTACCTCAATCTTCCTTCAACGGCACCTTTAAAGATCACCACAATCTTCAATCTTGAAGAATACCAAATTCTTCAACACCTCAAGAGCACCACACTCTTGAAACACCTATCACCTAGATCACCCAAGTGTATTCTTTCCACAAGAATACTCACAAGGATGTCTTGTGTTGAATGATGACCAAAATCAAGATTACAACTCAATAATGAATAATTCAATTTGAGTGCAAGTGTAATCAAGAAATGAAAGCCTAGACCTCAAGATGTGAAAGTGATAAGCTAGGCAAATTACAACAAGAATAATAACTATGAAGAACAAGTGTTTGCTTGGAATGTATCTTGTTGTGTTGTATCTCAATTATTATGTTGGTTGCTCCAAAACTTCCTCTATTTATAGGAGACGATTGATCAAGCATCGGCCCTTCTTGGGGATTGAAAATCTACATAAAAATACAATTAAAATCAAGAATATAGTTGTTAGAAATCAATCCCACAATTTAAGGAAAGTTTGTCTGCTGCCAAGCGGTCAGAAATTTGCTGTCAAACTTGAGGGCGACCGGTCGTACAGAAATAGAGTTTGAATTGAACATATCACAATTTAACATGGGGCGACCGGTCAAGGGGGTCTTCGACTGGTCAACCTATACCTTGACTGGTCCCCATTAAAGAAAAACCAAGGAACAAAGTTTCTGTTTCAAAACCAATGCCAAGGTACCGGTCGACAGGGATGTCGATCGGTCGACGTCACACCGGCCGACACCCTGGTCGACCGATCGACCTGACCAAAAATAATTTCGTCTCATTTTTTTGTTCCAAAATTCACTTCAGGTACGGGTTGCTCAATAGGGCGACCGGTTGACCTCGTGACAGAAATGTTGTCCAATTTTTGTCGAAAATAAACCTCAAGAAATACTCCGAAAATTTAGTAAAAATATTGTAAACCGATCGGGAGTATTTAGACAACAATTAGGAACTTTGTTTTGATGTAAAAACATATTAACATAAAATCATTAAAAGTGTTGTCCAATTTTATCTAAAATAAAACTTGAAGAAATACTCCGAGTAAATAGTAAAAACATTTTAAATCATTTAGGAGTATTTGGACAACAATTAAAAACATTGTTTTGGTGTAAAAATAAAATCATCAAAATTAAGATAAAAACATGTATCAAACAGTCTCCCCCTTTTTGATGATTACAAACCAAAACAATTTTTAGAAATATTAGGGGACAATTTTAAAACGATTTTCCGGTAAAAAAATATAACCGTTTAGAAGCGACTAACATTCCAAAATACATAAGCAACCAAATAAGGGAGTGAATATATTCAAGAATAAGCACAAGCTCCCCCTATCAACAAAACACCATTAGACAAGTATATAAGTTCATCATACAACAATATGACTAAGTATAGTCCACATCTTATGGCTTTAAGAAGCCATAGCTTATAGCTTTTATATCGAGCTTTTATTAACTTCTTTGAGCTAACGAGCCAATTTCCTATTTCTCCCCCTTTGGAATCATCAAAAAGAATGTTAGGATGATAAAAATTATACAAGTCTATCATTGTGCACCAAAGATATGATTTATCAAACTTTGAAAAAATTAGGCTTAGAATCCAAAAAAGGGAGAAATGTACCATGAAAAATCCATAAACTCGTTTTGTTAGCCAAGACATGATCTCAATAAGTATTTAAGACATTTGAAAATAAGGATTCATGTAGAAGTTAAAATATTCATTGAAACATTTAATCGAACACTTGGCGGACGTTAAAAATCAAAGAAGGTGTATATAGCCCTTGTAAAAGATATAAAGCCAAGTTTTTCAAACCATCACCAAAAGCAAATATTTCAACATAAATCCAACAAATAAAAGGCCCGACAAAGTAAATTCTCAAGGGTTCGACCCAATTGAGATAATTTTAGCCAAAAAGATCAAGGCATTACGAATGCCATTAAGCAAAACTTAAGAGAAGCACTTTTACCATCAAGTACTTCATACCAATTATCAAACAATGCCAAATAGAGTAATTTTACCCTCAAATGCTCCAACAAGGCCAATACCACAGTAATCAAAAGCTACTAGCACTCTTGCTAGATCATCCCTTTTAAGAAAAACAAACAAATCTCATTAGTGCAAAAGAGTTGTACAATAGTTCATAAGACTACAAAGCAACAAGGACAAGGAAAAAGAAATGCTAAGATAAACAAGGGTAGGGACATCAATCCTCATCCGAAGAGAAGCAAGCTGCGGGAATAAGCTCTTTGATGAAATTCTTCAATTTTCCCATAGACTTTTTCAATCTGGAATTTTCTGCCTTCACAACCCGGAGCTCTTTTCTAAGAGATGCAACATCTCTAAATGTCTCTCTTTCCACCTTTTCCATTCTCTCTTTAAGATTCAAGTCCTCAACATCCGGCTCATTTTCTTCATCTTCTGCTTCATTATAGTGTTCTTCCTCATTTCCTACATTTTCTTCATCCCTAACTTCTTGTTCCTCTTCTTTATTTCCCATATAGTCTTCTTCCTCATCTTCTTGTTCCTCAACATTTCCTCTACCAATATTTTCAACCTCATTATCATTAAAGAAATCATCCTAAGGTTGTTGTGGATTTCGAGCCCGTCCCCTAGCGGCTTTGGTGGGGACCCGTGGTAAATTCTATCGCATTCTTACCATTTGGAGAATGTTGGCATTATCACAATCATTATGACGAATTTCGGTATTCATCTCATTCTCCGGGTAGCCCGATAGGTATAGTAGTCGACAAATCAAATTTCCCAACGTATATTTTTTCTTGGTAAGCCTTCTTGATTCCGACAAGCAATACACGAAAATAGCCCCATAATTTACTCTTTCTCCTCGGATAATCTTATAGGTAAGAAAGAGTTCGAGATTACTCGGAAGTTTTACTTCTTTTCCGCAAACACAATAGGAGCAAATAATAGATACGATCCGATAATTTGGCGGCATTGCCGAGAAGGTTACTTCCGGAAACACTCCTAAAAATGTTTTCACCTCATAAAGTGAAACACCAAAAATATCATCGTCCCAATGTGCGCAATCCACATTAACAACACCATCATTTGGCACATTAAAATGATTACAAATATCGGCCAATGTCCACAAAAAATGCCTACCATTTACAAATGTATGAAGTTCCAACGGATTATCTTCCGTAGCATCAACAATCCACATATTTGCATAAAAACGTTTTATAAGCTCGTCATCATAATGCAAACATGGATTATCCCATAATGAAACCCAACCTTGAATTTCAAAATAAGCCCTAATTTCCGGATATTCATCATGAAAAGCCATAAATCGAACCATAAGAGTGCAAGTAATTTTCTTGTCGTTCAATCCAATATTATCGTAATGCTCCTCCGCAAGTTTATTTAGAAATCAAAATCTATTGGCTCTAGAGGGAGGCTCGTAAAGAAGTGATAACTTACTTGAATCCTAGTGAATGTTTGATTTTGAAACCCCTGCTCTCAATTCAACAATCTCCTCTTCCGTAAGCCGGTTTTGATTATCTCCTTGTGAAATATCATCTTGTTGGGGGTTGGAGGAAAATTCTCCCCTTTGCTTTCTTCTCCTCTTTTGAGGATTTCGTCCGGTGAATTGACGGGGTGCCATTAAAACAAGATGAATTTGAGTGATATAAACTCAAAGATGAGATAATTAGAGAGATAATGAGAGAATAAGAGAGAAATTTTGAAGAAGAAAGAGCTAGGGTTCGAAAATAATAGAAGAATAAGCTAATGGAAATAGCCCCTGTTTCAAATATAATCTTACTGACGTCTGATTTTACCCGGTCGACCGGTGTGGTCGACCGGTCGACCCACTGGTCAACCGATACCTGCTCCTGGTACCAGTTTCTGTGCAATTTTCCAAACTCCAGAATTTTCAAAAAATCGAATTTCACAAAGTTTTAAAACTTTGCAAAATGATAATTATGGACTAAATCCAACAAATATGAGTTTCGAGAAAACATATATACGAGAAAAATGAGATTTTACGAGTAGTGCCCTTTTTTGAAAAATCACAAAGTCATTTAGTGGCACTAAAAGGGATGAGATGAAATAGTTTTGAAAGATAAGTGCATAAACAATACAAGAACAAAATATCGAGTTCTAAGAATAATACGAGTGAACATACCTCGATCTCTTAGAAGAAGTAATAAATGATAGCCAATGAATAGGAGATATATAACCTACAAAATTCTTTTAAACAATTTTTGCACAAGTGTAGGCCAAACAATAAGAGATATCACAATAAAAAAAGCTTATGCTATAGAAATCCATAAGAGTTTAAAAACAACATGTAAGGTCTCATTTTCAAATGATTTTAAAAATAAAAATATATATAGAAGACCTTAATTTTAAAATTATGAAAACTCATTTTGCAATTTAGACACAAATAAAAACATGCATACTAAATTAGAATGCATATGTAAGTAGGGAGATACAGTTTACCAATTACGCCATTTCCATGGGTTGTGTCGTTCCCATTGTTGATGATATCTTCCCCTTTGAAAATCATCTTGTTGATGATAGCTTCTCCGATTGTTCCATCTCCAAGGATTATATCCTTCCTTTTGTTGATAATATTTCCTTCTTGGAAAGTCATTTTTGTGATGTCTTCTTCTTTGATCAAATGAGATGGTCATTTGATGTCTTCTTGGCGGTATGAATTTTTTTCGATTATTATTTTCCCGGGTACCTAATATGACATTGTTTTGTGGTACCCTCATGTGTTTGGGTCCTTTAGGATTAGCTTCGAGACTTTTAGGTCTCCAAAAATAATTAGAGTTATTTCTAGCCCGACAAGAATTAGCCGTATGACCCTTTTTACCACAATAGAAGCAAGTAATAATTTTTGAAGCATAATGACCAAAATGCATAGGGACTTGATTTCTTTTCATATGATTAACAACACTAGGCTTATGATTAAGTCCTTGTTTCAATTTATTACAACTATGAACATCAACAATATCGGTCATTTTATCGGTACTCAAGTTGTATTTTGATAAATCCTTTTTCATGCAATTTATATTCTCAACAAGAGTACTATTTTCTTTTTCAAGGTTTCTAACTTTATCAAGTGTGGTGGTGTGAGCACATGATAGTGATTCATAGGAAGTAAATAAATTATCCTTATCATTTTTCAAAACATTGAATTCCTTTTTCAAATTTTTGTACTTAACAAGTAAACTTTGGAATTCATTTTGAAGGTCATCAAAATCATTTTGCAAATCACTATAATCATTTTGTATAACAATATAATAGGAAGTAGAAGGTTTAAAACATACCTCGTTATCTTCTTCGATGCCCATAAGACAATGTTCAACTTCTTCATAGTTGGAAGTTGTAAGAGGCTTGTTCCTTAGATTTGACATTGTATCCCTTTGAGAAGTAGATGCTTTTGAGTTGCTCCTATCATTTGCATATACTTCATGAATGGCTTCTAATTTTTGCCATACTTCATGATCCGATCGAATTCCTACAATAAGATTAAATTCCAAGTTGGTAAGTGAACAATATAAAATATTGAGAGCTTTACCATTTAAGGAGATGATTTTCTTCTCTTCATCATTTAGCTCTTTGAGGCCTTTGGAGGTGTGTGGTGTGTCTTTCATCGGAATGGATTCTCCATTAATGACGATGTTCCAAATATCGAACCCGCAACCTTGTAAATAACATTCCATTCTTTCTTTCCAAAATGTAAAATTTTTGGCATCAAATCGAGGTGGCTTGGTGGTGTAGGTGCCGGAAAGGTGAGCTTCATTCGTAACCGACGATCGTTCCTCTTCACTCGCGATGTGAAAGGAGCTTGCCAAAGAGTTTGGCTCTGATACCACTTGTAAGTCCAAGCGGCTACGATAATCTAGAGGGGGGGTGAATAGATTATCTCCATCTTTTCGATTATGCCCTCTTTTTCGAACAAAACAAGCCAAGACTATAATAAAGGTGCAGAATGTAAACAACACACGTCTATTTATAGAGCTTCACCCCACCTAGGGACTACGTGCTCTACCACCCCAGTATATCCGGGATGGATTTAAAAAGAAAAAGAATTTTATTAATTACCAAAATTAATACAAATTCAACTTACAACACCTTGAAGAGTACCACACTCTTCTTCAACACCACCTTTGGAGATTACCACAATCTCCCTTTGAAGATTACCTCAATCTTCCTTCAACGGCACCTTTGAAGATCACCACAATCTTCAATCTTGAAGAATACCAAATTCTTCAACACCTCAAGAGCACCACACTCTTGAAACACCTATCACCTAGATCACCCAAGTGTATTCTTTCCACAAGAATACTCACAAGGATGTCTTGTGTTGAATGATGACCAAAATCAAGATTACAACTCAATAATGAATAATACAATTTGAGTGCAAGTGTTATCAAGAAATGAAAGCCTAGACCTCAAGATGTGAAAGTGATAAGCTAGGCAAATTACTACAAGAATAATAACTATGAAGAACAAGTGTTTGCTTGGAATGTATCTTGTTGTGTTGTATCTCAATTGTTATGTTGGTTGCTCCAAAACTTCCTTTATTTATAGGAGATGATTGATCAAGCATAGGCTCCTCTTAAGGATTGAAAATCTACAGAAAAATACAATTAAAATCAAGAATATAGCTGTTAGAAATCAATCCCACAATTTAAGGAAAGTTTGTCTGCTGTCAAACGGTCAGAAATTTGCTATCAAACTTGAGGGCGACCGGTCACACAGAAATAGAGTTTGAATTGAACATATCACGATTTAACACGGGGCGACCGGTCGACCTATACCTTGACCGGTCCCCCTTAAAGAAAAACCAAGGAACAAAGTTTCTGTTTCAAAACCAATGCCAGTACCCGGTCGGCCGACGGGGGTGTCGACTGGTCGACGTCACCGGTCGACACCCTGGTCACGACCGGTCGACCTGACCAAAAATAATTTCGTCTCAATTTTTTGTTCCAAAATTCATCTTCAGGTACGGGTTGCCCTATAGGGCGACCGGTTGACCACGAGATAGAAATATTATCCAATTATTGTCGAAAATAAACCTCAAGAAATACTCCGAAAATTTAGTAAAAACATTTTTAACCGATCGGGAGTATTTAGACAACAATTAGGAACTTTGTTTTGATGTAAAAACATATTAACATAAAATCATTGAAAGTGTTGTCCAATTTTATCCGAAATAAAACTTGAAGAAATACTCCGAGTAAATAGTAAAAACATTTTAAATCATTTAGGAGTATTTGGACAACAATTAAAAACATTGTTTTGGTGTAAAAATAAAATCATCAAAATTAAGATAAAAACATGTATCAAACAATATGGGCCATGTCGTGCCTATATCGTGTCGTAGGGTTAATTGGGCACGATATCGTGCCGTAGGGTTAATTGGGCATGATATTTTGTCGTAGGGTTATTTAGGCACAATATCGTGTCGTAGGGTTATTTAGGGTTATATGAAATCGTGTCTATACTGTCTGTTCTTTAATTTTTGTACCTTATTACTACATTTCTTTAATTTTTCAACAATTCATCTTGCTAAATTGCAATTAATTATTGTTGTAGTTCGGTCCACAGTGGAGAAGACCCTCATATCATCGAGAGAAGGCCCAGATCGCAGGGTATGTTCGACCGAATATAATTCAGATAATCAGAGATGAGTTGGGGGAGATCGGTGGTGGTTTATATAGGCAGTTTAGATGGTTAGTTTTCGGCTATTTTATGGATTTTGGGTATGACGGAGTTAGTTGTAATGTGGTACTTCATGCATTGATTGCGATGGAGGTGCGTGTGTCGGATGCTCCGGAATCGTAGTGTTGGTTCCACATCGGAGAGCATACTATTAGATCCTCTCGGTGTGATTTTGCTATGATATCTGGATTGTGGTTTTTAGGGTCCACATTTGACCCTAATGGTGTTTTTGAGGTACCCGAGACTGGTATATATGGACGGTATTGGTCTGGGGGTGATCGTTTTACCACCGCGCAGTTACGCGATTTATTTACTGATGGCACCTTCTGTGACTCACCAGATGATGCCCTTGGAGGAAATACTCATTTGAGATATTGATTCATTATATTCGGCAGCTACATGATGTTCTGCCACCTGGCCGGTATACCAAGGACGTTCCACCTTGATATCGCCCACCTACTTATCATTTTTATGGTCCCACGTATGTCTTGCTGGTACGTATATTTTTTTACTTTATTTATATTTGTACTTAGTTTTTCAAATATATTTAAAAAAATTCTTATTTTGACACTTATCAATGTTCTGACATATTTGGGCATTCGAGGCAATACCTAGCCTGGGTAATGCCTGGGCGACTCGAGTATCCGACACCCAGATGCCTAGGTGCCTCCGTTGGAGGTCTCCGAAGACCACCGTTGACATGATTGATTTTTTCTTTGACATGGTATGCATTAACATTGTTTACTTATTTATTTATTTAATTAATAAATTATTTTTTATTAATTTATTTATATATTTATTTACAGGCTTTAGTGTGTCATGAGATATTGGATCCGACCGAGGAGAAGCTCCAGCAGATATATATGGAGCGAGTCGATGATTCAGTTATTTTGTTAGGTCCTCCTCGGTTCATCCTGAAGAAAAACCGGTTTTTTAGAGCCAGCTTTGGGAGGGCAAAGGGCGGATGTAGAGGTACGAGTACAAATTCGATAGCCCCAGCCCCTATTGGCAGAGGGAGAGTGTCAGAGACGGCAGAGGCATGGGCTGCTGCTAGGGGCAGAGGCAGGGGCAAGGAGAGAGGTAGAGCCGATTCAGAGGATGACACTACTACTCCTACGATTCAGAGGCTGGAGAAGCGGCGTATGACAGATGGCCCATCATCCCATCGGGCTGATGATCCCTTAGATGGTCGGACAGATGACGCATCAGCTGGGTAGATAGATGCACGTGTTGATTCATCTGTCCATGGGGAGTATGCGCGCGATGATCCATCAGTCCGTTGGGATACTCGTGTTGATCCATCAGTTAGTGGGCAGACAGATATGTTGGTGCTGATTAGGGGGGTTATACAGGAGGAGATTAGCCAGTTCGAGATACACATAGAGGAGCGGTTCTCTTGATTGGAGTCACGAGTCGATGCCGCTATTTCTCAGTTAGAGACTCTCATCTCAGATTGCTTGGATAGACGTCTAGATCAGGAGATAGGTCGGGTTTCGGGCCTTATTCAGGAGGAGATTAGGCGTCTGTTCCCATACATTGATCAATACGATGACTTCATGCATGACAATCAGAGATATCTGAGCCAGTTATCGCAGCAGACGCCATCGTCGATGCCTCATCAGACATCGACGATCACCCCTTTGAGAGAGACGACTCATCTTCAGCCGATGTCGACTCCTCTTCCGGCAGTGTCGACTACTATTCCACCGATGTAGACTACTATTCCAATGGTGTCGATTTCCCTTCCATCAATGTCGACTCCTCTTCCGGTGGTTTCGTCTTCTCTTCTGGCAGTGTCGACTACTATTCCTCTTTTGGCGGTTTCCACTCCTCCTCCGACAGTGTTGGCTCCTCCTCCGGCAGTGTCGACTTCTCTTCCGCCATTGTCGACTCCTATTATGCATGTGTTAGTACATTCTCCGCGACAACGAGTGTCAGTCACGATTCCGAGGCCATTGGTCCCTACTATTCGAGCTCCCTCTCCGACACTCGTGGTCTTTGGTCCACGAGCGCCCTCTCCAGTTGCGCCCTCTCCACCTACTCCCTTCATCCAGGTTCGGGATAGGTAGCCGTCATGCCTCATTCACAGTCCATTCAGGGATCCTAGTACTCGCAAGCCCAACCCGAGCGAGAGGGAGTATACCCGCTTCTTAGAGTCTACTGAAGAGTAATTATTAAATATTTTTGCATTTGTCTTGTCGTCTTAGTATTAACATCTTATATTAGTGCAATGTCTTAATATTTGAGGCTCCAATTGCAGGAGTAACGTGGGGCTAGTGTACTGTGTTGAGCCATCATTTTTTAAGGAAATGGCGGATCCAACTATAGAGTTGGAGAATGATGTCAGTTTCTTAAATTTTTGTATTATTTAGTTGATGAATATTTTATTTCCTTCATATTGATTAATATCAATTTCTTTCATTTCTGTACAGCATATAAATGCATACCTGTCCATACTATAATCCGATCCCCAGTTTCTTGGGGTTGAGCCTCATGAGAAGCAAGTGGGAACTTATAGGATTGTATCTACGACATTTTCAGTTAGTTTATTTATTATGTGTCTCGCATTTTACTTTAAACTTAATAAATGATGCTTGTTAATTTATAAACATTTTTCAATGTGTAGGATTCTATACGGCATATATGGAATCATATGCATGCTCGTGGATTCTCGACACAAAAGATATGACCCTGATCATGGAGGTGATTCCTCCCGGACATGAGCTGGATGAGCTGGTTAGGTTTGTCTAGCATGGATCTCCAGGATGGAGTAATCCTGGTTCGTGGAGTGTCGTACCGCAGGTACACTTGAAATTATTTATTTTTTTGGCTAGTTTATTCATTCAAATTGTTTGATTAATTAATGATTTTGTTTTTCCCCAGGTGTACATGATCATGAATTTATCGGGCAATTTTGTCATGTGTATACTAGATCTCCGTAGAGCCAAAGTATATATGTATGACTCTGTAGTGCCTGATACACAGCTGATAGTTTTGCCAATCGGGAAGCCGGCACACGTCCACTCCGTCGCATGCTCTCATGTGTACTCATTCACGCTGGCTACTATGATGACTTAGGTATAGAGCCCGTCCGCCGCGAGTGGGACCTTGTCCCTGCGCCGGAGAAAGATTGTTATTTGCAGAACGACACCGCCAGTTGTGACGTATTTGCCATATATTCCGTCATTAGTTGTATCACGAAGAAGATGAATAAGAAACAGGTGCAGGGGTCGATTCCCGAGCTAAGGAAGACGATGGCCCGAAAGATTTACCAGTACAAATAGTAGTACTTTGGAGTTGTAGTACATTTTTATTGTATATCTTGTAAATATTTTGAGTTATTTAAATTAAATATTCATTTTGCATGGTTTTATGGTTTTATGGTTTTTTGGAAGTATAAGAACATGATTCGAATATAGGCACGAGAATAGTGTGATTTTTCTTAATTTGTTTATAAGAAACAAGAATTTGATTAATTTAAATTAACAAGTTACAATTAGCAGATAAGAAATCCACAAAATTATACAATAAACCATAACTGGAAATGGAAGTATAAGAATATAGGCACGATATATCGTGCCCCTCTTATAATTAGGCACGATATATCGTGCCCCAATATATTTGGGGCACAAATGACTACTGACTTGATGCTCTATATTTAAATGACTACTGAGTTTCTGCTCTTAGTGTGTTTTTCTAACATAGAATTACAGTTGAAATAATTTTTGCCTAATTTTCATCATCCGGACGTCTCGGGCATCTTCTATGGGTATGATCATCTGCTCGACATATTCCACACTTTTTCTTACTACGCACTTATCTTGAAGGACCCGACTTTGTCACTGAGGCACTTCCGCACTCATCAAGCGGCAATGATATAGTGCATTTGACGCAATTGTGGCCAGCACCCCCGGACCTTGAACAAATTTGACTCTTACGTGAATGATTACTTGATGATTCAACAACAGAATGAACTCTACTTTATCTAGGACGACCTATTTGTATCGGGTTACTTGGAGGGTTGCATACTAATTCTCGCTCCTCTTGTGGTAGAACCGTTCACTCGGATCAGGAACTGGTACAACTTCATCCGCCTATATTTGTTGAAGATTTTCATTTTTATAATAATGGGCAACAAATGAATAGATATTGAGGTTCGCCTTTCGGCACAAATAAACAAACAATTATGTGAAAATATTGAACGAATTATGTGAAAATATTCATATAAATTTTAAATTTATTTATACCTAATTGCTGCAGATGCATGGGAGCAAGGCATCAATTCATATTCAAATTCTCGACAGCTGTACGTTCTTTGGGATAAGCCAACCAAATAGGTCTTTGTTCCATCTTTCACTTTGTACTTAACATTACTAAGACATTGTACATCCATTCTACGACCTATCTCAACTGCATCACTTAATCTTTTGGTAGCTTCAAGTGTTAGCTCTTGATCTCTTTCATTAGCATCAGTGCGTCGTTCACAAAACCACTTTTCAATAATAGTCCGAGCACACTCAAGCACAGAACAAACAGGTAACTTTCTGGCCTATAATAACCGACTATTGAAGCTCTCAGCCGAGTTTGATGTCATGAACCCATAACGCCAGACAAGACACTTAACTCGAGACCATTTGTCTTCCCCTGCACGTTCTAACTTCTTAAACGCACCCGTCTCACTAGCAACTTTTATGTTTTCAAAATACTTATCATAATCTTCACGGCGGTATGAATATGTTGCATTCCTAAACATTGCTACTACATGTTGACCATATTGAGCCAAATTACTTTGCAAATGATAAGTGCAAAGCCCATGTGATGCTTCTAGGTATACTGCTTTCATGGCATTACTGATACTCTTGTGCTGATCAGAAACAATCAGTAGATCACGAGGGCAATTATAAACTGTTAGATAAATGTTTTTATCAAGATTTTGATGATTATGTTTAAATAAGTTTTTATACCAAAACAATATTTACGAATGTTGTCCAAAATACTCCTAAATGATTTAAAATGTTTTTACTAATTTTTGGAGTATTTCTTAGAATTTATTATTCGATAAAAATTGGACAACATATTTGATGTTTTTGTGTTAATTAGTTTTTATACCAAAACAATATTTATAAATGTTGTCCAAATACTCCCAAGTGATTTAAAATATTTTTACTAATTTTTTGGAGTATTTCTTGAAGTTTATTTTTGATAAAAATCGGACAACATTTCAAATTGGAGGTCGACCGGTCGAGCAAAACGTCGACCGGTACCTGAAGAAAAGAAATCTTGAAACAGAACGCATGCACTTAAAAAAAACGAAAAAGGGGACGGTCCAGGGAGGACCGACGGCCGCACCTGAAGCGACGGCCGACCCCCTCGACCGGTTGACCCCCCTGCAACCCGTACCTGGATCGCACTATTTTCTTCCAACGTTCAAAATTTTCTACAGGTCAACCGGTCGCCCTGTGCAATTCTGTGAAAGAAAAATTATACCGTTTGAACTCTTTGACAGCAAGATTTACTTTTCATTTTTGTACAATATTTCTACATCTTGTGATCCTCATTTTTGTAGACAAAAATAAAGAAGAAGGAGCTTATGTTGGTGAAGACTCTCCTATAAATAGAGGATGAATTGAAGACACAAGATATAACACATACAAGCAAATACACAACAAGAAATCTGCAAATTCTCCAAGCATTCATTTTTATACTCTTGTTGTAATAGCCTAGTTCTTGCACTTGCACAATCTTGAGGTCTAGTCTTTTCATTCTTGATTACACTTGCACTCAAAGTTTGTATACTTCATTTATTGAGTTGTAATCTTGAATTTTTCTATCATTCAAAACAAGATATCCTTGTTAGTGTTCTTGTGGTAAGAACACACTTGGGTGATCTTAGGTGTTGAAGAGTGTGGTACTCTTCATAGGTGTTGAAGGAAGATTGTGGTAATCTCCTTGAAGGTGTTGTAAGAAGATTGTGGTAATCTTCAAAGGTGGTGTTGTAACAATTGTGGTAAATATTAATAAAATCTTTTTTTTCTTTTGGAAATCCACTTCGGATATACCGGGGTGGTAGAGCACGTAGTCCCTGGGTGGGGTGAAGCTCTATAAATCATCGAGTGTTGTTTAATTTCCGCATTTACTTTCTTGTCAATTACTTGTTCATTCGAAAAAAAGGGCGATTTGCGAAAAATCGGCATAATCTATTCACCCCCCCTCTAGATTATCGTAGCCACTTGGACTAACAAAAACATCTCTCAACTGTCTCAAAAACCATGTCCAGGATTCGTCGTTTTCAACATCCCCAATTCCAACTGCAAGTGGGAAAATCTGTTCATTACCATCTTTTGTTACGACAACAAATAATATTCCCAGGTACTTGCCTTTAAGGTGTGTTCCATGTTGGGAAATTTATTGTTTAGATTTTGATGAATGCCATGTAAAACTTAGAATAGGAAGTTGGCACCCCATTTTCGTTGTAAGCTGCATTGTAATAAATAGGGTTGGTCAAGCTGAGTTAAGTCAGCTATGCCTAAACATGCAAGAAGACAACTGGAGACTAGAAGGAAGACTCCACCGCAAGACAAAGTATGGCAAAGAAGAGAAGACGGAACTCGATCAAGTAGCAAATGATGCAATGAGTCGAGTATCAGTCAAGTCAACTCAAGATAGTCAAGTCTCAAGTTGAAGTGACAGAAGAGTTATCCAATGATTGGAAGCTGACTCCAAGTCACCTGGGGAAAGCAAGGAAATGCAGTCAAGTCGAGATATTTGGAAACGATCCGTTGCACAGAAATCAAGGGAATTACTTAAACAAGTAATACCTCCATACTAACTTTCTCGAAGAGCTCAGTCCCGGAAGCGTGCAAAAGGAATAAACCAATGGGAAGCACTTCACCATGTCATAACTCTGAAAAGCTGAAGAACAATTCATACGAGGAAGTGGCAATTCCAAGGATTGCAACAAGACAAGCCAACGACCACAAGTGACTTTCAAAAATAAGCCTATCTCTTCAAACGGGCGATTTTTGAAAGATCACTATAAAAGGCCGAGGAATGACTCGAGAGAAGGTTACTCAACCACGAACATTTAAGAAAACATTTGAATCAGTAACCAAAAATATTCTCAAATCATTCAAGATTAATCCTCAAGCCTACATTACGAAGAAAATCAATCCAACACTCACTTTGTGAAGGAAAGATAACTTCAATCGCTTGAAGAGGAAATTGTTGAAGAATCAAGGGTCTACATTCCACGGAGGATTGTAGGAAGGTTCAAGATTGAACCGAGTCTCAAGTTTTTGGATGGCTTCGTGATCAAATCCAAAGAGCTTGAGCAAGTGGGTCAGTAGTAGCAAAGCAAATTGCCTCGTGAAGAAGTTCGAGTCGTGCGAGAAGCCACCGCGTGACCAAGGCATCTCCAGGGAGGCGAGTCCCAAAGGATCAAGTCACCGTGTGATCAAGACTTGTTTTCGGACTGTTACCACTCGTATACTAATCAATACTTAGTGGATTCCTCCAGGGAGTTGGAGAAGAGAGGAGTAGAAGAATTACCCCATCTTCGAACCTCTATAAAAACTTATCGTGTCATTTACATTTCAAAGACTTTAATTCCTCGCACTTTATTTATTTAACTATGCTTTGATAAATTTGCTATCCACTTGATAATCTCTAAGTACTAAAACCAAGTATTAAATCAATACTAAACCAAATTTAAGGGTGTAAAGTCTTCCAAAAAAACAAATCACAATGAGTTAAGTCTTTAGTCAAAACAAATGAGTTATTCTATCAACAAATTTCTCGGTCGAGAGACCGTTGAGTAACTAACTCTGCCGATTAACTAACTTAGTCAGTCCATCAAGGATTCAAATTTGTGAAGTATTAACTCAATATTTAAAAGGACTAAATCGAAAAGTTGGGACCTACAAGTGGTATCGAGAGCAGTTTGGTTCATTGAGCCTTCCGCACCGTTCTTGAACTATATCTCCAAATTTTTCAAAGTCTGTTTTAGTACTTAAGTTTTTCAAAACTCTTTTTATCATTAAAAGTTATTATCATGGAAGCAAATTTGACACGCATTCCTATGTTCACAATTGAAGAATTTGATGATTGGAAAATTCGTATGCGAGCTCATCTATCAAAGATTACATGATGAGATGTGGATAGTGATAGAGGATGGGCCACCGCAAATTTTAAAAGTGAACACAAATTTGTAAGGAGAGAGTTGCAACAAGGTGAAGAGGATGTTGTTCCCCGCACTACCATGGTTGAAAAACCAAGAGGTGAATGGACATATGATGATAGAAAAAGATATAACCTGGACAATGTGGCCAAGGACATTCTTTACAAAACCTTGGACAAAGCCATGTTCAATAAAGTCAAATCATGCAAAACGGCTAAAGAAATCAGGACAAGCTAATATTGATTTGTGAAGGCTCAAAGCAAATCAAGGAAAATAAATTATCGATGGTCCGTACGAAATTTGAAAATTTCAAAATGATCGCAGGAGAGACCCTGGATCAACCGGATGCTCATTCACGAAATTACCAACGAGCTATCTCGCACTTGGAAAAGAATATACACAGAAGAAATGTGTATGAAGATTCTAAGAAGTCTCCCAACCGAGTGGGATATGAAAGTCATGGCCATGAGACACTCCATGGACCTATCCAAGACATCCAACCATGAGCTATTCTCGGATCTCAAAGCCTACGAATTTGAGCCGAGAAGAAAAGACCAGAAGAGACAAAATGTACCCAAAACAAATGCTTCTAATTGTTAAGATGGCAAGAGAGAGCCGAGGTCAAAGAAGTCATTGACCAAGAGGAAATAGCCCGATGGTTAAAAGGTTTAACAAGTTCTTCAATAAGAATTACAAGAGAGGCAAGGGCGAATCCTCCGAGAAGACACTCGGCTCCCTCCAAGTCAAGGGAAGATAGGCCAACCAAGAGAACAAAGCATCAAAAAGTCAATATCAAAGGGCCGACAATCCAAGAATGGAAAGAGTCGATCAAAAGGTTGAAAATCTATCTTTGAACCGTAGGCAACCAGTGTCACTATGCCATTGATTGCCCATATCCTCGTAGTCAACAAATACATGAATGAAGAAGAAAGAAAGGTCTTGAGAGAAAGAAGACAAGAAAAGAAAAAGGCAATGTTGGTCGCCGAGATCACTGGAAACAAACCAAGTCAAGAGACACAAATGGTGATTGAGAGTAGTGAAGTGACTACTCAAGTGACTCGAAGAAGAAGCCTTGATCCGTTTGATGGCCAAGGAACAAGACCAACTCCGACCAAGACGATGAGGTACACTCTAACTCATCACACTCGTATTCTAGTGATAGTGATCGACACACACACTTCATCACCCACTCGATCTTTATGATTCATTAAGCAAAATGATGAAAGATTTTGAACACACTAAATCCTCACACACACTACTAAATGAGGAAAACAATCTACTAAAAGCGAAACTCACAAATTTACTACGGAGCCGAGTACTCTAAGTCAAATAGGCGATGAGAATGAAAGTTTAAAGACCGAAAATGTTAAGCTAATAGCAGAAATAGCTGCTATAGAAAAGAGGAAAATGACCTCAAAAATGTGATTGCCTCATTCACTAAGACATTTAAATCATTGGATGATCTTATTATGAGTCAAAGAGAATGTGGAGACAAGTCAGGCTTAAGATTTAATTCCTCCGTACTATGTCAAGCTCCAAAAGTGATTTTGGAAAAATGATCTTCTAGCAATGAAGTATCTCAAAAATCCAAAAATCCAAATGGTGCACACACATTTATCCCAAAGCACAATTACAAACAAACTGGCCTTGGTTATAAAGGAAAAGGAAAACAACCGATTGAGTGTCTTTGAGAGACAAATGAGAAGAAATTCAAATGAGTTCCTCAAAACTCCAAACAAAAATACTCAAAGAAGAAACAGAGCTACCAAAAAACCCCGTTAAGTTCTATAAAAGAAATACATATGAAGGGAATGGTAGAAAATACCCAAGCCAAGCCGATTGGAATAATGTGAACTATCAAAAAAGACCTATGGAATATAAGCCAAAATGGCAAAGGCCTAGAACTCAAAGAAAGGCCATTCCAAATGTATAAGAGCTTTCATCAAAGACACATATGCACCTAGGCACTACACTCGGAGATATCACAACTACCCAAAGAAGGCATTTGCTAAAACACATATACAGGCATACGACAAAAGAGACAGTTGTATGAACCTAGAATCCCCAAGCAATTTGCCAAAATTAATTATGATTATGGCAATCGATAGATGGCAACCCCTTAAAGTCAAACCATTTGGCTATAGGTTGGTTGGATCATCTTACAATACTAACCCCTCGGACCCGCACAAGTATGGGTACCTAAAACTTAATTTCCTTGTTTGCGGTGTTCAAGGAACAAATGAGTGCCAAGGAACCTGGTACATGGATAGTGGTCGCATTCCCGGACATATGACAGAAACAAGAAAAATCTGTCAAAATTCAAGGAAGTCGAGGTGCAAAAGTCATATTTGGAGGAAATGAAGCTCCAGGAGAAATAAGGGGCATTGGATCCATCAAGAAAAATGGATTAAAAATCACGGATGTTGCATATGTTGAAGGACTCAACTTCAACTTGCTAAGCATCACCAACTCGTGACAAGGGTTATAATGTTGGATTTAACATGGGTATATGCCAAATCAAGGATACTTGAATCGAATGAAGTTGTGTTGCAAGGATGCGACATAAAAGAACATGTATGTCGTGGATTGGTCAATCGCAACACCCAAAGACTGTCTATTAGCAAAGAGCACAAATTAATCAAGTTGGTTGTGGCACAAGAAGTTCGAGTCACCCGAATTTCAAAACTATTAACAAGCTTTCGTATAATCTTGTGGAAGGACTTCCGACTCAAGATACAAGAAGGAGAGTATATGTGATGCATGTCGAAGGAAAACAAATCAAATCATCATTCAAAGAAAAGACATGTCCATCTTCAACAAGAATATTGCATCTGTTATATATGGATCTATTTGGTCCAGTTGAACCAAATTAGCATAAGTGGGAAGAAATACACCTTGGTGGTAGTAGATGACTACTCAAGATATACATGGACAATATTCATGTGTAAGAAGAAAGAAACTCTCTGAAACTACCACAAATTGATGAAGAGGATTCAAAATGAGAAGAGCCAAACCATTATCAAAATAAGATCCGACAGAGAATCGAGTTTGTCAATGGTATAATAACTCAATATTGTATAGAAAATGGTATTGGTCATGAATTGTCTCAGGAAGGACTCCACAAACAGAGAATGGAGTTGCGAAAAGAAGGAATAGAACTCTCAAGGAAGCAGCAAGACCATGTTAGTCAAAGCAGGTTACCCAAAAGATTTTGGGCCGACACTATAAACACCGCATGCTATACTCAAAATAGATGCATGATAAACAGAAATTGACAAAGACTCCTATGAGATTTGGGACAGGGGAGAAAACCAAATGTTGCATATTTTAGAATATTTGGATGTAAATGCTTCATCCATAACAATGGCAAAGATAATTTGAAGGCTTTTGATGCTAAAGTCGATGAAGGTATCTTCTTGGGATACTCACCAAAGCAAAGCCTACAGAGTACTCAACAAGAGGACTATGGTTACAGAGGAATCCATTCATGTGGTGTTTGATGAGCCAAATGTAAATGGAGAAGACATTGAAGAGTCACCGATAAGTCAATCAACCAACCATGCGAGAAGAGTCCCTATCTTTGAAGTCAAGTCGAATTATAAACCCATATGAAGATGAGATAGCCGAGTCTCAAAAACAATGGAAAATCTACAACTAAGTGATGACGAGAGAGTGATCAAAGCAACATAGTCGCAAGACGATCAATCCACTAACTTACTCCAACCTTTGATGTAAGATGGCCGAGAGACCATCCACCGAACTAGTCATTGGAGATATAAGAGAAGGTATCAAAACAAGATCCAGAACTCAACAAAAAGTTATGTTCACATGCTTTATCTCACAAATAGAGCCTAAAGATGTGTCACAAGCATTGGATGACACACATTGGATTCAAGCTATGCAAGAAGAGTCAATCGTTTGAAAGAAATAAAGTATGGGAATTAGTTCAAAGACCCACCCATCAAAATGTTATTGGCACTAAATGGGTGTTCAGAAACAAGATGAACGAGGAAGGTTATGTGGTAAGAAACAAAGCAAGATTAGTAGCCAAAGGGTATTGCCAAGAAGAAGGGGTAGATTTTGATGAAACATTTGCCCCTGTAGCAAGATTGGAAGCTATAAGGATGTTTCTTGCCTATGCAGCTCACAAGAATTTTATTGTATATCAGATGGATGTAAAGAGTGCATTCCTTAATGGTTTATTGGAAGAAGAAGTGTATGTTGAACAACCTCCAGGATTTGAGCAGAAGACTCTTGGCGATAAGGTATACAAACTCAAGAAAGCTCTATATGGATTGAAACAGGCACCCGAGCATGGTATGACACATTGTCACAATTCAATTGATCGGGAACGGATTCACAAAAGGAAAAGTGGATAGAACACTCTTCGAATTCAAGATGCAAAGAAAGATATTTGCTTGTTCAAATATATGTGGATGACATTATTTTTGGATCCACAAACAAAGAGTTGTGTGATAAATTTTCAAACCTCATGTAAAGCAAATTCGAAATGAGCATGATGGGAGAGAGTCGACATTCTTCCTTGACTCCAAGTGAAACAAAAAGGATGGAACCTTCATAAGTCGACAAAATACACCGAGATTTAATGAAGAAATTTGGTATGGAAGAGAAGTCTTCTCGAAAATACCAATGAATACATCACCAAAATGGATATGGATGCGGATGGCAAGCACAGAAATCAAACAAGATACGAGCACTTATTGGATCATTGCTCTATCTCACAAAGAAGCGGGCGGACATCACCTCTGTTGTAGGTGTATGTGCAAGATTTCAATTTGCTCCAAAAGAAAGCCACATGATCGCAGCCAAGAGAATCTTGAGATATTTGAAAGGAAGCCAAGAAGTTGGCTTATGGTATCCAAAGGAAGGTGGATTCAAACTAATTGGCTATTCGACTCACTACTATCCGGATGTAGAGTTGACAGAAGAACACCTCGAACATGTCAAATGCTTGGAAACAAAGCAATTTCCTGGTTTAGCAAAAAGCAAAATTCAATAGCCACCTCTACAAAGGCGAGAATACATAGTCATGCGGGGCAAATTGTGTCCAAGTCCTATGGATGAGACAAAGAAATGAGAGACTATGAAGTTGAAGAAAAGTAAATTCCAATCATGTGTGATAACACAAGTGCAATTTCAATCACTCAAAATCCTGTGTTGCACTCAAGAACAAAGCATATCAATGTCGATATCCTTCATAAGAGATCATGTTGAAAAGAAAGGACATCACCTTGGAATATATTTCAACCGATAAACAAATGGTGACATATTCACAAAACCATTATGTGAGTCAAGATTTGAAGAACTCAAGCATGAGTTAGGGTTAATTGAGCTGAGCTGACACTCAGAAGACTCAAAGAAAAGATATGAAACACGAAAAGGGAAAAAGAGTCAACTTTCAAATCACTAAGTGAATCACCATATCGGAAAGACAAAGATCGAGTTAGCCGATTGAGTCACTCGAGAACTGTGAGAAGAAGAGTTAAATCGGCTAAGGGATAAGTTCGAGTCATTTATGAGCAAAGGGACAAAAACGCAATGTTTTTACTAAGCGGGAATGTTTTTAAGAATGATGTCAAGATAATTATGACGTGTACAGCAAAAGCCGCACACCAAGCTTATGATTGGATATAAATGTTTGCCGCATTAAATACGAGACATTAAATTCTAATCGGCGTGCAAAATCTAAGCCGTTGATTTCGATCACATTTCAAAAACCACCCGCACATCCTTTCAAGAACCATACTTAAACCATTTTCGCCCCGTTTCTCTCACACATTACCAAAACTGTTCACTTCTCTCTCTCGGGCAAAGGCAAAAACTCTCTCAAAAACCCTATCAATCATCAAATCACTTTCTAAGTTTCATTCGGTGACATACTAAAAAATGGCATCCACTCATGATTTTGTCAAGCTAGGAAAGCAAATCCACACCGGGTCTCTCGTGGACTTTGAGGGTATGGTCAAACAGGGTCCGATGACGCCCTCATAAAGAAGATCGCTAATAAACTCAAACGATCCGGCTAAAACCATTTCTCGACGATGGACTTTCCGATGACCTATGTGGAAGAGGTCGCATAGATTCGTGAATGCCGAGATTCACGATGAGGGATCAAATCCTCTGCTCGGGGAAGGAGTTCATCATCACCGCCAAGGATTTGGCGTAACACCGCCATCGCGGAAGGAGCACGAAATCAATGAAGCGATGTTGACTTGGCCGCTTGGAAGGAAGTAGCCAAAACCGACTATCTTTGAAAAGATAGTCTACACACTAACAAGAGGTCAAGCGAAGGAGGACTACCACAAATTGTTGGACATCGTTGCCAAATGCATTGACATCAAATTTGGCGACTTTGATCAACTGTCCAAAGCGAAATTGATCGTAATGGCCGACCATTGAAGAAAATAAAGTGAACTCAGGTTGAGTTTGTCTACAAAGCAGACTCG
Organism: Rehmannia glutinosa; assembly: GCA_016081115.2. Lineage (NCBI taxonomy): Eukaryota > Viridiplantae > Streptophyta > Magnoliopsida > Lamiales > Orobanchaceae > Rehmannia > Rehmannia glutinosa. Next base: position 104,403,459 of record CM071936.1, read on the forward strand.
CTGTAATGTAAACAAATCCTTCAAGAGAATGGAGCATTTGGAGGATCCCCGGGATACGGTCCGTGATTGGGTCGTGGTGATGGAAGTAAAGGAGTCCCTCTTCGACATAGAAAGGTGTTCCATGTAAACAAGAGGATGTTCGATCAAACCTCTCGGGCGCACGAAGAGAGCCTACGCTAAGAGAGCGATACGAGTGAGGGGGAATCACCACCTCAAGATACATATGTCTCTCGTTAGGAATTTTATTGTTTAGATTTTGATGAATGCCATGTAAAACTTAGAATAGAAAGTTGGCTCCCCAATTTTTGCTTTGTAATGTATTGTAACAATTAGAGTGACCAAGCCCGAGTTAAGTCGGCTACGCTCCAACTAGCAAAAGACAACTCAAGGCTTGAAGGAAAACTCACTGTGAGACAAATTTGAGTACAACAAAGAAGAGCGACAGAACTCGATCAAGGAGCAAGCTGAGATCTGGTGAGTGGAACATCGATCAAGTCAACTCAAGAGAAGCCAAGTCTCAAACCGGGCCGAAGTGACAAGAGTCATTCAATGATTGGGAGCCGACTCTAAGTCACCCGGGGAAAGCGAGGAAATGCAAACAAGTCGAGATAATCGAAAAAGAACCGTTGCACGAAAATCAAGAGATTTACTTAAACAAGTAATATCTCCATACTACCTTTCTTGGAGTGCTCACCCCCGAGGAAGCGTGCAAAGAAATGAACCAATGGGAAGCACTACACCGTGTCGACTGCGAAAAGGTGATAAAACATTTCATACGAGGAAATGGCAATTCCAAGAACTCGCAAAACCAACGATCGCAAAGTGATTTTCAAAAATGAGCCTATCTCTTCAACGGGCAAATTTTTGAAAAGTTCACTATAAAAGGCCGAGGAGTTTGATTGAGAAGAATGATGCGTGGATGCGTGAATGACACACACGTGAAATATACGAGCTTATCAAAATCGAAACATTCTCAATCCTCAAGCTACATCTCGAAGTACATCAATCCAACACTTACCTCGTGAAGGAACGAGAACTTCAATCGGTTGAAGAGGAAAACACTCGAAAACAAGGGGTCTACATTCCAAGAAGGATTGTAGAAAGGTTCAAGGCTGAACCAAGTCTTAAGCTTTTGGAGGGCTTCGTGATCAAATCCAAAGTGCTTGAGCAAGTGAGTCAGAGTAGCAAAGGCAAATGCCTGAAGAAGCCGAGTCGCACGGAAGCTTGGTGAGTGATCAAGGCGTCTCATCGAGTCCCAAAGGATCAAGTCGGCCAGTGATCAAGACTTGTATCCGGATCAACCACTTTGTAAACCGATCATTACTTAGTGGATTCCTCCGAGTTGGAGAAGAGAGGAGTAGAAAGAATTACCCCATCTTCGAACCTCTATAAAAACTTCACTCGTGTCATTTACTTTACAAAGACTTAAATATCCGCACTTTTAATTGCTTATATCTCACGATAAATTTGCTATCCATTTGACAATCCATAAGTACTAAATCAAGTCAGAAACTTTGCTTAATCAAAACTTAAGGGTGTTAAGTCTTCCAAAAAACAAAACCACAAATGAGTCAAATTATAGCCAACAATGAGTTACTCTACTAACGGCTCATCAAGAGATTAACTCTACTTGAGTGACTAATTAGATCTCCCATCAAGGATACAAAAACTCAGAGATTTAAAAGGACTAAATCGAAAATTTGGTAAGGTTTATTCAACCCCCCTTCTAAACCTTACACTTACACCCCTTGGGACCTACAAGTGGTATCGGAGCGGTTGGTTCATTGAACCCTCCGCACCGGTTACATGAACTAGATCTCCAAACTTTTCAAAAGTCTCGCTTTAGTACTTGAGCTTTCAAAACTCTTTTCTATCATTAAAAATTATTATCATGGAAGCAAATCTAACACGCATTCCTATGTTCACTATTGAAGAATTTGATGATTGGAAAATTCGTATGCGGCTCATCTATCAAAGATTACATGATGAGATGTGGATAGTGATAGAAGATGGGCCTCCGCAAATATTAAAGGTGAACACAAATGACGAAGAGTTGCCAAGGGGAAGAAGATCCGGACCTGCATCAGCTTATGGTTGAAAAACCAAGAACCGAGTGGACAAATGATGACAAAAAAGATACAACCTGACAATGTAGCCAAGGACATCCCGTCAAAAAACCTTGACAAAGCCATGTTCAATAAAGTCAAATCTTGCAAAACGGCTAAGGAAATGGGACAAACCGACATTGATTTGTGAAGGCTCGGAGCAAATCAAAGAAAACAAACTATCGGTGGTCGACAAAAATTTGAGAACTTTAAGATGATCTCGGGAGAAAACCTGGATCAACTGGATGCTCGATTCTGACGTAAATCACAAATGAGCCGTCTACACTTGAAAGGAATATACACGTAGGAAATGTGTATGAAGATCCTGAAAAGTCTTCCAAATTGAATGGGAGATGAAGGTCATGGCACCGAGACATTCCATGGACCTATCAAAGACATCCAACCATGAGTTATTCTCGGACCTCAAAGCCTACGAGTTTGAGCCGAGAAGGAAAGACCCGGGAAGAGACAACAGTACCCAAAACAAATTTAGTTGTCAAAGATGGAAGGAGAGTCTGAAGTCAAAGAGGCAATTGACCCGAAGAAATTGCCCCGATGGTTAAAAGATTTAACAAGTTCTTTAACAAGAACTACAAGAGAGGAAAGGGTGAATCCTCCGAGAAGACACTCGGCTCCTCCAAATCAAGGGATGAAAGGCCAACCAAGAGAATGCATCATCAACAAGTTGAGTATCAAAGGCCGACAACTCAAGAATAGAAAGAGCTGATCAAAAGGTCAATATCTATGTTGGAATTGTAGACAACCAGTCACTATGCTATTGATCGCTCATATCCTCGTAGTCAACAAGTACGAAACGAAGAAGAAAAAAGGTCTTCGAGAAAAAAGACAAGAGAAGAAAAAGGCAATGATGGTTGCAGACTCGCGAGACAAACCAAGTCAAGAGAGACAAATGACTCGCATAAAGCAGGTGAAGCCGACTACTCAAGTGACTCGAAGAAGAAGCCTTGATCCGCTTAATGGCCAAAGAACAAGATCAAGAAGATGAGGTACAATCTAACTCAACAAGCTCGCACACTAGTGATAGTGATCGCGACACACACACTTCATCACCCACTCGATCTTTATGATTCATTAGGCAAAATGATGAAAGATTTTGAGCACATTAAAACCTCACACACACTATTGAATGAGGAAAACAGCCAACTCAAAAGTCAAAACTCAAAGTTTTAAGGAGCCGAGTACTCTAAGTCAAATAGGCGATGAGAATAAAAGTTTAAAGGCTGAAAATGCTAAATTAATAAAGCGAGAAATTGTTGCTATAGAAAAGAGGGAGAATGACCTCAAAATGTTATTGCCTCATTCACTAAGGCATCTAAATCATTGGATGATCTTATTATGAGTCAAAGAGAATGTGGAGACAAGACAAAGCTTAGGATTTAATTCCTCTCGTGCCATGTCAAACCACAAGAGTAATTTTGGAAAAAGGATCTTCAAGTCATGAAGAGTCCGAAAAATCCAAAACTCTAAATGTTGCACACACTTTCAATCCAAAGCACAATACTAAGCAAACTGGCCCTGTTACAAAGGAAAAGGAAAACACCAGTTGAGAGTCTTGAAAGAGGTGAGAAGAGATTCACCGAGTCCCTCAAGACTCCAAACAGAAAATACTCTGTAAAGAGGAAGCGAGCTACCAAAAATCCCAAAAACTTATAAAAGAAATACATATGATGGGAATGGTAGAAAATATCCAAGCCAAGTCGATCGAATAATGTGAACTACCACCTAGACTTATGGAATACAAGCCCAAGTGGCAAAGGCCTAGAACTCAACAAAGGCCATTCCAAAAGCATAAGAGCTTTCATCAAAGACACATATGCACCTAGGCACTACACTCAAAGACACCACAATTACCCAAGAAAGGCAATTGCTAAAACACATATGCAGCATACAGACAAAAGAGACAAATGTATGAACCTGTGACTCCCCAAGCAATTTGCCAGGATTAATTATGATTATGGCACCGATAGATGGCAACCTCTTGAGTCAAATCATTTGGCTATAGGTTGGTTGGATCATCTTATAATTCTAACCCCTCGGACCTGCACAAGAATGGGTACCTAAAACTTAATTTCCTTGATTGCGAGTTCAAGGAACAAAGTGCCAAGGAACCTGGTACATGGATAGTGGTCGTTTCCGGACATATATGACAGAAATAAGAGAAATCACAAAATTCAAGGAAGTCAAAGGAGCCAAAGTCATATTTGGAGGAAATGAAGCTCCTGGTGAAATAAGAGGCATTGGATCCATCCGGAGGAATGGTTTAGAAATCACGATGTTGCATATGTTGAAGGACTAAACTTCAATTTACTAAGCATCGATCCAACTCTCGTGACAAGGGCTACAATGTTGGATTCAACATGGGAATATGCCAAATCAAAAATGTTGAATCTAATGAAGTTGTCTTTGCAAGGATGTAACAGAAAAATATGTACGTAGTGGATTGGTCAACTCGCAACACCCAAAGACTCGCCTACTAGCAAAGAGACAAAATAATCAAGTTGGTAACAAAAAAGCCGAGTCATCCGAATTTCAAAACGATCAACAAACTAGCAAGAAGTCATCTTGTGGAAGGACTTCCGGACTCGGTATACAAGAAGGAGAGTATATGTGATGCATGTCGAAGGGAAAACAAATCAAGTCGCGTTCAAAGAAAAGACATGTCCATCCTCAACAAGAATATTGCATCCGCTTCATATGGATCTATTTGGCCCAAAGGGGAACCAAGCATAAGTGGAAAGAAATACACCTTGGTGGTAGTAGATGACTACTCAAGATATACATGGACAATATTCATGTGCAAGAAGAAAGAAACTCTACAAAAGCTACCACAAATTGATGAAGAGGATACAAAATGAGAAGAGTCAAACCATCATCAAAATAAGATCGGATAGAGGAACCGAGTTTGTCAATGGAATAATAACTCAATCTTGTATTGAGAATGGTATTGTCATGAACTATCACCGCAAGGACTCCACAAAGAGAATGGAGTTGCGAAAGAAGGAAATGTAACCCTCAAAGAAGCGAAGGACCATGTTAGTCAAGCAGGTTACCAAAAAGATTTTGGGTCAAGCAATCAACACAAACTGCTACACCTGCATCGAGATGTATGATAAATAGGCAAAATGACAAAAGACTCCTATGAGATCCGGATCGGAAGAAAACCAAATGTTGCATATTTCGGATATTTGGATGTAAATGCTTCATCCACAATAATGGCAAAGACAATCTAAAGGCTTTTGATGCTAAAGGCGATGAGGGTATCTTCTTAGGATACTCACCAAAGCAAAGCCTCTGAAATACTCAACAAAAGAACTATGGTTACGAAGAATCCATTCATGTAGTATTCGATGAGCCAAACATAAATGGAGAAGACATTGAAGAGTCACCGATAAGTTGAATCATCCAACCTTACGAAGAGTCCCTATCTTCAAGCCAAGGGGATTATCAATTCGAAGAAGATGAGATAGTCAATCCCAAAAGCGGTGGAAAATCTCACTGAGTGATCACGAGAGAGTCGACCCAAAGAACACAACAAGCAAGTCGATCAATCCACCTAACTTACTTCAACCTTGACGTAAGATGGTGAGAGACCATCCACCGAACTTGTCATTGGGGACATGAGAGAAGGTGTCAAGACAAGATCCGAACTCAACAAGAAGCAATGTTCACATGCTTCATCTCGCAGATAGAGCCCAAAGATGTGTCACAAGCGTTGGATGACACACATTGGATTCAAGCTATGCAAGAAGAGTCAATCGCTTTGAGAGAAATAAAGTATGGGAATTAGTACAAAGACCCATACATCAAAATGTTATTGGAACCAAATGGGTATTCGAAATAAGATGAACGAGGAAGGTTACGTGGTAAGAAACAAAGCAAGATTGGTAGCCAAAGGATATTGCCAAGAAGAAGGAATAGATTTTGATGAAACATTTGCTCCTCGTAGCAAGATTGGAAGCTATAAGGATGTTTCTTGCCTATGCTTTGCTCACAAAAATTTCACTTTGTATATCAAATGGATGTAAAAAGTGCATTCTGAATGGTTTATTGGAAGAAGAAGTGTATGTTGAACAACCTCCGGGATTTGAGCAGAGGACTCTTGGAGACAAGGTATACAAACTCAAGAAAGCCTTGTATGGATTGAAACAGGCACCCAGCATGGTATGATACCCCGTCACAATTCCCCGATCAAAATGGATTCACTAAAGGAAAAGTAGATAGAACACTCTTGAGAATTCAAGACAAGAAGAGTATATCTTTGCTTGTTCAAATATATGTGGATGACATCATTTTTGGATCCACTAACAAAGAGTCTGTGAAAAATTCTCAAACCTCATGCAAAGTAAATTTGAAATGAGCATGATGGGAGAGTCGACATTCTTCCTTGGACTTCAAGTGAAACAATTGAAGGATGGAACCTTTATAAGTCAAACAAAATACACCGAGATTTAATGAAGAAATTTGGTATGGAGGAGAAGTCTTCAGTAAAAATACCAATGAACACATCACAAAATGGACATGGATGCAGATGGCAAGCCTCAGATCAAACAAGATCTGAGCACTTATTGGATCATCGCTCTATCTCACGGCTAGCGGCCGGACATCACCTTTGCTTTGTAGGTGTATGTGCAAGATTTCAATCTGCTCCAAAAGAGAGCCATATGATCGCAAATAAGAGAATATTGAGATACTTAAAAGGAAGCCAGGAAGTAGGGCTATGGTATCCAAAGGAAGGTGGATTCAAGCTAATTGGCTATTCGGACTACGACTATCTTTGGATGCAGTGGACAGAAAAGTACTTCAGGCACATGTCAAATGCTTGAAAGAGACTAATTTCCTGGTTTAGCAAGAAGCAAAACTCAATAGCCACCTCTACAAAATGAGGCGTAATACATAGTCAAAGGGCAAAAATTGTAGCCAAGTCCTATGGATGAGACAAAGAAAGAGAGATTATGAAGTTGAAGAAAAAGAAATTCCAATCATGTGTGATAACACAAGTGCCATTGCAATCACTCAAAATCTGTGTTGCACTCAAGAACAAAACATATTGATGTCGAGATATCATTTCATAAGAGATCATGTTGAAAAGAAGGACATTATCTTGGAATATATCTCAACCGACAAGCAACTAGTGACATCTTCACAAAACCATTATGTGAGTCAAGATTTGAAGAACTCAAACATGAGTTGGGGCTAATTGAGCTAAGCCGAGACACGTAAGAATCGAGAGAAAAGGAATGGAACAGAAAGAAGGTGAAAAAGAGTGAAAACAAAAATCACCAAGAAATCACCAGTCGGACAATCAAATATATCAAGTCACCGATAAATGAGTCACTAAGAGAAATGTGAGAAGCGAGTTAAATCGGCTAAGAGATAAGTTTGAATAACTTATGAGCAAAGTGACAAAAACGCAATGTTTTTAACTTAAGCGAATGTTTTAAGAGACACGTCGTCGATAATGATGATGTGTACACATAAAGCCGCACACCAAGCCTATGATTGGATATAAATCTTTGCCGCATTAAATACGAGACATGAATCGCTCAATATGCGTGCGAAATCCAAGCCGTTGATTTCGATCACGATTCAAAACCGTCCTGCACGCCCTTTCATAAACCATATTTAAACCATTTTTCGTCCTTTCTCTCTCACACTTCTAAAAACTGCTCAATCTCTCTCTCTCTCAAAAAGCAAAGGCAAACACTCTCAAAACCCTATCAACCTTCAAATCAAATTTACGAACTTTTCTTGAAATTATTCTAAGAAATGGCACCAACTTATGACTTTACCAAGTTGGGAAAACAAATCCACACCGGTTCGACCGTGGATTTCGACGGGATGGTGAAGCAGGGGGTCCGACGACACCTTGGTGAAGAAAATCGCGGAGAAGTTAAAACGCCGGGATCAAACCGTTTCTAACACTCGAGTATCCTATGACCTACGTGGAGGAGGTCGCACAATTCTACGTGAATGCCGAGATTCACGATGAAGGAATCAAGTCATCTGCTTCACGGGAAGCAAACACTATCACCGCCAAGATTTGGTCAATATTGCTCACTACCGAAGAAAGGGAGCATCTCGAGATCAAAGAGGCTGATGTAAACTTGGCCGACGCATGGAAAGAAATAGCCAAGTCCGATGTTGCCGACAAAATAATATACACAAAACAACAAGAGATCACAAGGAAGATTATCACAAATTGTTGGACATTGTTGCCAAGTGTATCGACATCAAATTTGCGACTTTGACCAATCACAAAGGCAAAATTGACTGATGGCTGCAATAATCGAAGAAAAGAAGATAAATCGGGCTGAGTTTATCTACACAGACTCGCCGAACGTGGGGAACAAGTCCTTCAAAGAAGATGGGTCATTTGGAGGATCCCCGGATATGGCCTAGTGATTGGCCGGCTATTGGAGGTGAAAGGAGTACCTCTTAGACATGGGAAGGCTTTCCATGTTAACAAGAGGATGTTCGAGCTAATCTCTCCGGTGCTCGAAGCGGCGTACGCCAAGAGAGCGACACCAAAGGAGGGGAATCACACCCGAAGACACACAAACCGCCTCCTCTCCAACCAAGAAGAAAGCCCCCGCAGCCTACTAAAATCTCACGCCGCCCTGCAGAAAGAAAACCAAACATGCTCCCCCGCCCTGCAGCAGAGTCACCGCCCAGCCGTAGTGTCACCCGCCCAAGCGGTAGCAAGTGTCACCCGCCCGCAGCTAGCGGTCGAGAAGGACTCACAAATTCCTTCTCGATCGTCAAAAAAGAGGAGAACCGACAAGCCTAGACGGCCACCTCTCGTAAACAAACACAAGCACTGCCCCACCGCCCAAGATCGAGAGGACACCGTCTCAACTGTAAATCCTCTGCAGTACAAACCAAGAGACGAAGAAGACTTGTAAAGCAATCCGAACAGAGAAACCAATGAGTCGGCTACTCGGCTAGCACAAATACGGAGACTATTTGAGAAGTAGAGTCTCAGTAGTAGATGAAATGACCCAAGTCTGTAAGGTGATCGGTGATCAGAGGCAACAAAGACACAAACGTAGCTCACACAAAAACACAAGAAGAACCAAAGCAGATAGTGATGTAATGATCCTATCTCCACCTTACCCGCATATCCGAATCGCCTGCGTGAGTGGAGAAAATGGAAGTTGAGCAAGTCAAGGAAGCAGTTCCAACGGCTGAATTCATAGAAGAAGAAGAGGAACTACTAAATTTCCTTGGATTATCTATGTGTACTCATGCACTCTAGATGAAGACAAATCGCATGGATATTCTCGGATCTACAAGGACAAGGAGAGAGAAAAGCAAGCCAAGCGAAGCACGCGAGAAGGCAAGATCATCCCTATCTCCGCACCACGTAACACTTCCATCCTCTCCTTGATGTCTTCTCCGAAAGTGATGAGGAACTGAGAATGTCTTTCGCTTACAAAGAGTTGCAATTGCGGCCAAGCATTGCATGAATCAAGAATCCTTCACGAGCAAAGACCGATGGAGGACCAGGAGAGTCCTCCGAACACACCGAAATCGATCCAATGGGAGTGGTTCAAAAATAGCCACGATGTTGCTTCTTTGCTACCACTTCCCACTCACTCGGAAGAAGGCAATAAGGAAATGGCGATGAAATCCGGGGCCGCTGGGGACCCCAATGAGCCAACCCCTATTGAAGGTGTGTTACCACACCGCCCCAACTAACGGCCGAACCATCAATTGCAACAATGGGAGTTTGGAGACGAGTGACCCCACTCCAAGTCACTCACCGTGCTCCACCGAGGGGAAACTCCCTCCACCGGCAAGAAGTCGGAGGATCTTTGCAGATGACTCCACAAAGAAAGTAGGAGGCGAAGTGGAGGAAACTCAAATGCAAAAAGAACAAAGTTGCCATCAACGGCTCGGAGCTTGAGACTGTCTCGGTGAGGTGCCAACAAAATGCTCACGAAGGCTAATGACGCCGCCGATGCAATCGAGGCACGAGAAGGAATGTACCGGGAGTTAACACTGGGCGATGAAAGTGCAATCCATGGAGTTGAGACTCAAATGGATGCCATCAGAAGACCCTAAGACAGTGGCACACTCGAAAGGAAGCCCAGCCTCGCAGCCAGAGAGACCGGGCCGGAGGAAATGAAGGCCCACGGGAGGTTGAGACTTCCGGGGTAACACAACAAAGTAGAGAACATCCCTCCCGCAACCATCGATCCATCTCGAGAAGGAGATCGCGCACTTCATGATTCCCGTGACAACCCGATGTCACCTTTCCGGGATCGGCGAAGAAGAAAAGTTTCTAGTCTACCCCATGACAAATCCAAAAGACTCACCGCGAATGTTCCAGGCCCGAGCAAGTCTCGATCCCAAGACTACTCGTCGGACCTTTAATTTTGATGATGAGCCACCAATGGAAATCTCATCATCGTCCGATGACGCTTCGATAAGGCCGAGGACCGATCTACTCAAAAGGAGAAATCACCGAGACCAACGGTTTAAGACAAATGGTGCTCGGCAAGCCGAGTCCATCGCACCACAAAACCCAAATTGAACCGTACCACCGCTCCGCTCCTCAAGCTACACATGGATCGATTCCCAAAAGAACTTCACGCCCACCGCTTATCATCGAACAAATCCCGGATGGCGGTGATGAATCCTTTGTGGAATCTTTCCCTTTCTCACCGGAGATACGAGAACTCCACGAAGAGTCGAAATGAGCAAGCACGCTATCACGCACCAGCTCTGTTTTTCACTCGGCACCATTGTTCCAGACTTGATTTCGACAATCAGATGGCCATCACCGCAATGAAGAATCAACAAATACGAGAAGTGTTCAAGGCACTCTTTCTTTGAAGTTGAAAAGATGGAAAGGCATCGAGCCTCCTTGGATATGCGCCGGACAACAGAGATGCCAACCTTACAAATGACTTGAGAGGCATCACAATCGGATAAGGAATGGTGGCAACAAAGCAGAATCAATGCGTGTGGAACAGGTGAGATACTTCAGACAATTATTTAACAAGTCATTGGTGTGGAGAGTCAAACCAATGCGAAAACGAAGTCAAAGGGAACACATTGAACATATGCACGAAGCTCACACTTTGCCGAGATCAAGGCTGCTGCGTGAGCGTAATGCAAATGATATACGCGTTTGGAAGAACACATGACAAGAAAATTCAGCCTTCTCATGGCCGAGATGAAGTGATTTCATGAGAATCCAACGCTACTCGGTCAATTCCGTGCAAGATACAACGCAGCAGACTTGAAGCAAAATTCAACCATCGAGATTCGACTTCATGCTTGCCAAAGATGTTCCCGGGGTTCCTCTATCCTTTGATGATGCCAAAAGGGGGAAGAGGAATACCTTAAAGCAAAAAAATCAAGTCGAAAAGAAAGGAACAAATGAGAAGGGAAAATCACCGAGGAAATTTTGAAGTCAAGAAAGGAAAATCACGAGGGGGAAGGATCAAAGAATATGACCTTGATGATTGCACAAACCCCCAACAAGTCCCACACAAATGACATTATAAGCAAAACTCCCGTGACTCGCCACTCCAACACTGTTGTATCTATGGCCGAAGAGAAAAGAAATTGAAGCGGGGATGAAGGAGGTGGAAGGAAGAATGGATGCCAGGGTGATGAACATTTTGAAAGAACACGGAGGCATTCCAAATGGACAGACACGTATGCCATTTCGGATGTCGGGACAGAGCCAAGATCGCTTGATTTAATTCAAAACGCTCGAATCAAGGATATTTTGCAAATATGTCCTTGGCTCAAGCTTGGGACCTGATCGGGAAAAGGGTCTCACATTATGTGAAGAAGGCGGTTACAGACAACGACAACCTGATCCTCTGCCGGTCACTCTGGGCACTCACCGAAAGAAGAAGGCCCAAAGACAAAGATACGCCCGCAGGTAGAGGAAGAAGCGGCGGATGGAGGAAGAAGCTTGCACCTAGGCCTCCGCCAAGAATATTGAATACGTAGATCCGGGAAAGAAAGGAGGGATCTACTGGCTGGGCTTGACCATGTGGCGAACTTGCAAGTGGCTAAAACCAACGCCGAGTCGAGTATGCAAGAAGGATAGAAGAAGAAAACAAGAGACAAACTCAAATGCATGGGAGGAGAGACAGAAAGATTAAGAAGAGATGATGAAGGCGCGAAAGGCATATGAGAAGAAAAAAAAGAAGGCAAATGATGACGAAGAAGAGAAGAAGAGAAGAAGATCTTGATCAAGATGAAAGAAGGAGACAGTGAAGGAGATGAAGTGTTGTTGTCCAACCCTTCGTGTATTTTATATGTAAATACATACAATGTAAGTCTTCTGTAATAATACTATAAATTTTTTGAGACAATTACATACTCGATACACCTTAAACAAATTGTGTTAAGCACAAGAATGATATGACCAATAAAAAGATTGATTATGCGCATACATTCTATGTCAATACACCATCTGTATGTATCTTTGTTATTTGCATCTTTGTATGATTTAAGTTTTGGCATCATCAAAAAGGGGGAAATTGTTAGGAATTTTATTGTTTAGATTTTGATGAATGCCATGTAAAACTTAGAATAGAAAGTTGGCTCCCAATTTTTGCTTTGTAATGTATTGTAACAATTAGAGTGACCAAGCCGAGTTAAGTCGCCTACGCTCCAACTAGCAAGAAGACAATCAAGGCTTGAAGGAAAACTCACTGGAAATGAGTACAACAAAGAAGAGCGACAGAACTCGATCAAGGAGCAACAGAGATACAACAGAGTGGAACATCACCAAGTCAACTCAAGAGAGCCAAGTCTCAAATCAAGTGACAGAAGAGTCATCCAATGATTGGGAGCGACTCTAAGTCACCTGGGAAAGCGAGGAAATGCAATCAAGTCGAGATAATCAAAAAAGAACCGTTGCCGTAAATCAAGAGATTTACTTAAACAAGTAATATCTCCATACTACCTTTCTTGGAGTGCTCACCCGAGAAGCGTGCAAAGAAATGAACCAATGGGAAGCACTACACCGTGTTAGAATTCTGAAAAGGTGATAAAACATTTCATACGAGGAAATGGCAATTCCAAGAATCGCAAACCAACGATCGCAAAGTGATTTTCAAAAATGAGCCTATCTCTTCAACGGGCAAATTTTTGAAAGTTCACTATAAAAGGTGAGGAGTTTGATTGAGAAGAATGATGCGTGGATGCGTGAATGACACACACGTGAAATATACGAGCTTATCAAAACTGAAACATTCTCAATCCTCAAGCTACATCTCGAAGTACATCAATCCAACACTTACCCGTGAAGGAACGAGAACTTCAATCGCTGAAGAGGAAAACACTGAAAAACAAGGGGTCTACATTCCAAGAAGGATTGTAGAAAGGTTCAAGGTCAACCAAGTCTTAAGCTTTTGGAGGGCTTCGTGATCAAATCCAAAGTGCTTGAGCAAGTGAGTCAGAGTAGCAAAGCAAACCCTGTGAAGAAGCCGAGTCGCATTTGCGCACGGAAGCCACCGAGTGATCAAGGCGTCTCGATCGAGTCCCAAAGGATCAAGTCGGTCAATCAAGACTTGTATCCGGACTGTTACCACTTTGTAAACCGATCATTACTTAGTGGATTCCTCCAGGAGTTGGAGAAGAGAGGAGTAGAAGAACCCCATCTTCGAACCTCTATAAAAACTTTATTTGTGTCATTTACTTTACAAAGACTTAAATATCTCGCACTTTTAATTGCTTATATCTGTTGATAAATTTGCTATCCATTTGACAATCCATAAGTACTAAATCAAGTCAGAAAACTTTGCTTAATCAAAACTTAAGGGTGTTAAGTCTTCCAAAAACAAAACCACAAATGAGTCAAATTATAGCCAACAAAGTTACTCTACTAATGACTCGGTGAGTCTTTGAGAGATTAACTCTCTTGAGTGACTAATTAGATCCATCAAGGATACAAATGTGTAGAACTCAGAGATTTAAAAGGACTAAATCGAAAATTTGGTAAGGTTTATTCAACCCCCTTCTAAACCTTACACTTACACCCCTTGGGACCTACGCTCCTCTCCACCAAAGAAGAAGGATGCCCCTGCAACTAAGAAGAGAACTCACATTCCTACAAAGAAAGAAAAACAAATCTGCTCCCCGTGCGCAGCTGAAGTCACTCCCCCGCAGCAGTGTCTCCCCGCCCTGCGGCCGTGGGCGAAAGGAATCTCAAATACCTTCTCCTGGCCGCAAGAAGAGGAGAATTGATAAGCCAAGACGGCCACTCCTCGTAAGAAAAACAACAAAGACGCCCCGCCGCCCAAGACTCGGAAGAAACCTTGTCATAACCGTAAATCCCTCCGGGTTCAAACAAGAATAAGGAGAAGAATTTTCAAGCGTTAGAGCTTGAGAAGTCAGAGTCACCACTCACCGAAAAAGATACTCCGAGACTCACTGGAGAAGTAGTCTCGGAAGTCTTGATAAACGGCCAAGTCTCATTGAAATTTGATCAAGAGAGGCAACTTGAAGACCTGGTTGTAGTCGAATGTGAGGAACAAAGAATAGCCGAGACAACCGAGTCACCTTGGCTGACGAGGTTGTTTCTCCACCAGAATGAGGTTGGTTCTTTGAAGGTGTCGAGCAAAAAGTCCGCTACCTTCAATACCTGGAAGCGAGGGCCAACAAGAGGATGATGAAGACGATTTAAGCATGCACTCTCCATTGTATCCGTGACATCCAAAATCGTCTGTACGAGTGGAGAAAATGGAAGTTCCGAGCCTATCCAGAGTGCGATTTCAATATCCGAGTTCATTGGCTTTGAGGAAGAAGAACTCTTGATTTCTTGAGGTAGACACAAATGCTCCAAGCCCTTGATGAGGATAATTGCATAAATATACTGAAATTCGAAAAGAAAATGAACGGGCTAAAGCAATGAGACGCAGAGCACGTGAGAAGGTCAACATCCGCCCTATCACCGGCACCACAAAACATACACATCCTCACTTTGACGTCCTATCGAGAAAGTGATGAGGATCTGGACCTGCTTTGCCGCTGACGTAAGAGTTGCAAATGCAAAGAAGCAATGGAAGAATCCGAATCCTTCATGAGCAAAGGATGATGGAGGGACCAGGAGAGTCCTCCAAAACACACCGAGATAGACCCAATGGGAGTGGTGCGGATATTGCCACCGTTATTCTTGCCACCACTTCCCCACTCACTCGAAAGAAGGAACTAAGGAAGCAATGAAATCCGGGATAGTGGGGACCCTAGTCGAGCCAACCCCTAATGAAGGTGTATTACCACCGCCCCAACGGCTTGAATACTCAATGGGAACAACCGGAGTCTGCAGACGAGTGACCCCTATCCAAGTCACTCGGCTAGTGTGCTAGCTAGGGGGAAACTCCCCTCCACCGCAGCAAAATCGGAGGATGTCTTTGCGTGACTCCACAATGAATCTAGGAGGCGAAGTGGAGAAGGAACAAACACAAAGTACACAAAGTTGTCATCGAGGCTCGCATGCAGTTGAGACTGCTCACTGAGGTGCCAAATGCTATGAAGGCTAATGACGCCGCCGATGCAATCGAGGCACGGAAGAATGTACAGGGAGTTAACACTGGGCGACGAAAGTGCAATCCATGGAGTTGAGACTCAATGGATGCCACCGCGAGAAGACCCTAAGACAAAACACTGTCGAAAGGGATGTCCAGCCTCGCAGCTTGAGACTGCGAGAAAGGTAATGAAGGCCAACGGGAGGTTGAGACTTCCTGAATAAAGAAGTCAAGTATAGAACATCCCTCCCCGCTATCATTGATCCATTAGAAAAGGAGATAAGTGCACTTCACGATTCCCAAGATAACCCCGATGTAACCTTTCTAGGATCGGAAGGAGACGATGAAGCCGAGTCATCCCCCGTGATGATCCAAAAGACTCAACAGGATGTTCCAACCACGAGTAAGTCGACCTCAAGTCTACTCGTCAAACTTACAACTTTGATGATGAGCCACCCATGGAAATCTCATCATCGTCCGATGACGCTCCGATAAGGCCGAGGACCACCAACTCACGTGGAAAACCAAATGAGACCAACAAAGTCGTTGAGACAATGAGGCTCAGCCAAATTTGAAACAGTCCACTACGCAGCTCCCAAGTCGCGGCGGTTCGACTCCACAAGGAACTTCACGAGCACCACTCATCATTGAACAAATTCCGATTGCTCGTGATGATCCCTTTGTAGAATCATTTCCCTTCTCTCTGGAGGTACCCGACCTCCTGAAGAGTCGAAAAAGAGATCTCGAGCGCTTCCCACGACGAGATCCTGTCATTCCATCGATACCATCGTTCGGTGACTATGATTTTGACGCCGCTTGGCCGTCACCGCAATAGAGGGAACAAATGAAGTTCGGGAGGTGTTCAAATCATTATTTGTTGAAATTGAACGGATGGAGAGGCACCAGGCCTCGATGGACATGAGATCGGATAACAGAGATGCCAACCTTACTCGACTTGAGAGGCATAATAGTCGATCCGGAAGTGGTGGCAACAAAGAAGAAACAATGCGTGTGGAACAAGCTAGATATTTGGAACATTGTTCAACAAGTCAAATGCAGCGAAATGAGAATGCCGATGCAAAGACAAAATTGAGAGAACACATTGAGCACATGCATGAATCTCACACTCTTTGTTGAGATAAAACATGCGTGAGCAAAATAAGAATGAGCTCATGCGTATGGAAGAAAACATGGATCGAAAATTCAGCCTTCTCATGGCCGAGATGAAGTTAATTACAATGAATCCAACGCTACTCGCTCCGAGTTTAACCGCATACTCCGCAGCGGACTCGAAGCGAACTTGGCTATCGCCGGACTCGACTTCCCGCTCGCTAGTTTGTTTCGAGGATTCCTCTCTCCTTTGATGATGCCAAAAAGGGGAAAGAGGAATACCTAAAAGCGAAAGGATCCAAGTTGAGAAGGAGGGACCAGGTTTGTGAAGGGAAAGACAATTGAGGAAGTTTCAAGAGAAAAGAAAGGGAAGTCTGTGAGGGGAAGGATCGAGAGATGTAACTTTGATGATTGCAAAAACCCCCAACAAGGTCTTGTCACAACTAATATTATCAAGAAACTCCCGGTGACTCGCCACTCCAACACTCTGCATTGTATGGTATGGTGACAAGAGAAAGACGATTGAAGCGAGGGATGGAGGAAGTGGAAGGAAGGATGAATGCCCGAGTTATGGATATTCTGAAACAACATGGAGGCATTCCAAAGAGACAGAGACACTTATGCCATCTCGATCTGGGGGCGAGCCAAGATCGTTGATGAATTTAAAACGCTTGCATCCGAAAGATACTTCGCAAATATGTCCATGGCTCAAGCCTGGGACTTGTACTTGGAGAAGGGTCTCACACTATGTGAAAGAAGGCGATAGCGGCGGACTACGGCGATCACTCTTCCTCGGTCACTCAAATTGGGAAGAAGAAGACCCCAAGACAATACACGCCTGAGGAAGAGGTAGAGGAAGAAGCGTGTGGTGGAGGGAGATGTTTGGACTGAACCTCTGCCAAAAATATTGAGTATATAGATCCAGGCAAGAAAGGTGGGATCTCTTCAATGGTTTTTGACGAAGTAGCCAATCTGCAAGTGGCTAAGAACAATGTTGAGTATGTGAAAAGAATTGAAGAAGAAAATAAAAGACAAACTTAGCTATGGGAGGAGAGACAAGAGAGAATAAGAAGAGATGAAGTTGCCCGGAAGGCGTATGAAAAGAAGAAGAAAGCGAATTGCATATGAGAAAAAGAAAAGAAGACCAGAGAAGATGACAGAGTCAAGAAGAAGAAAAAGAAGGAGGAAGCGAAGGAGATGAAGTGTTGATGTCCACCCCTTCATGTATTTTACTATGTAAATACATTTTATGTAAGTCTTCGTAATAAATCAGAAAATTCTCTATTTTTGCGTAGACATAGATGTTTGCTCTGATACACTTTGTAAACAGTTGTGTAAAGGAAAAGAATGTTATGATCAATAAAAGGATTGATTCTACGCATACATTCTTTGTGAATGCATTATCTGTATGTATCTTTGCTATTTACATTTTGAATGTTTTAAGTTTTGGCATCATCAAAAAGGGGGAAATTGTTGGAAAATTTATTGTTTAGATTTTGATGAATGCCATGTAAAACTTAGAATAGGAAGTTGGCACCCCATTTTCGTTGTAAACGCATTGTAATAAATAGGGCTGGTCAAGCCGAGTTAAGTCGGCTATGCCTAAACATGCAAGAAGACAATGGAGACTAGAAGGAAGACTCATTGCAAGACAATTGAGTATGGCAAAGAAGAGAAGACGGAAACTCGATCAAGGAGGAGCAATGAGATGATGCGGTGAGTTGAGTATCGACAAGTTAACTCAAGATAGCCAAGTCTCAAGTTGAAGTGACAAAGAGTCATCCAATGATTGGAATCGACTCTAAGTCACCTGGGGAAAGCAAGGAAATGCAAAAGTCGAGATATTTGGAAAAGATCCGTTGCACGAAAATCAAGGGAATTACTTAAACAAGTAATACCTCCATACTAACTTTCTCAAGAGCTCAGTCCCAGAAGCGTGCAAAAGGAATAAAAGGTGAGGAATGACTATCGAGAGACAAGTGGCAATTCCAAGGATTGCAACAAGACAAGCCAACGACCACAAGTGACTTTCAAAAATAAGCATATCTCTTCAACGGCGATTTTTGATAGATCACTATAAAAGGCCGAGGAATGACTCGAGAGAAGGTTACCGAACCACGAACATTCAAGAAAACATTTGAATCAGAACCAAAATATTCTCAAATCATTCAAGATTAATCCTCAAGCCTACATTACGAAGAAAATCAATCCAACACTCACACCGTGAAGGAAAGATAACTTCAATCAGTTGAAGAGGAAATTGTTGAAGAATCAAGGGGTCTACATTCCACGGAGGATTGTAGGAAGGTTCAAGTCGAACCGCCTCAAGTTTTTGGAGGGCTTCGTGATCAAATCCAAAGAGCTTGAGCAAGTGGGTTGTAGTAGCAAGGCAAATGCCCTGTGAAGAAGAAGCGAGTCGTATGAGAAGCCACCTGCGTGACCAAGGCATCTCCAGATCGAGTCCCAAAGGATCAAGTCACCAGTGTGATCAAGACTTTTTTCGGATCTGTTACCACTCAGTATCTTGATCAATACTTAGTGGATTCCTCCGGGGAGTTGGAGAAGAGAGGAGTAGAAGAATTACCCCATCTTCGAACCTCTATAAAAACTTATCGTGTCATTTACATTTCAAGACTTTAATTCCTCGCACTTTATTTATTTAACTCTGTGATAAATTTGCTATCCACTTGATAATCTCTAAGTCTCGAAACCAAGTATTAAATCAATACTAAACCAAATTTAAGGGTGTAAAGTCTTCCACTTGAAAACAAATCACAATCGAGTTAAGTCTTTAGTCAAAACAATGAGTTATTCTATCAACACTCGATCAGTCTTGAGTAACTAACTCTGTTGATTAACTAACTTAGATGTCCATCAAGGACTCAGCTGTGAAGTATTGACTCTGAATATTTAAAAGGACTAAATCGGAAAGTTGGTAAGGTTTATTCAACCCCCCCTTCTAAACCTTACACTCACACCCCTTGGGACCTACATTCCATCAATCACAAAAATCGGTCGGGCATTGTTCTAGAATCCAGTGATTGATGCATGCAAAGCAAAAAACACGTACTTGAATCTATTAAAATTATCCAACTTCCATCTAGTTACCGATCCGGGATTCGTTAAATTCAACATGTGTAAGTCGATCGGAATTAGATTGAATGACTTGTTGATATCTCCATATATCAACCCAAAAGCATGATGCTTAGCACTCAACGCAACATTATAACTCATTTTAAGCCCATGTCGCGATTCTAACTCCACTATCATATCTCTTGGCACGAGCGCAGAATGTTCCACTAGTAATCTAGATGAAAAATAAGCACCTACTACGCTATCATATCTCTTGGGAGCCTATGTTCATGAAGACTCTCCTATAAATAGAGAATGAATTGAAGACACAAGATATAACACATACAAGCAAATACACAACAAGAAATCTGCAAATTCTCCAAGCATTCATTTTTATACTCTTGTTGTAATAGCCTAGTTCTTGCACTTGCACAATCTTGAGGTCTAGGCTTTTCATTCTTGATTACACTTGCACTCAAAGTTTGTATACTTCATTTATTGAGTTGTAATCTTGAATTTTTCTATCATTCAAAACAAGATATCCGTGTTAGTGTTCTTGTGGTAAGAACACACTTTGGTGATCTTAGGTGTTGAAGAGTGTGGTACTCTTCATAGGTGTTGAAGGCAGATTGTGGTAATCTCCTTGAAGGTGTTGTAAGAAGATTGTGGTAATCTTCAAAGGTGGTGTTATAACAATTGTGGTAATTGTTAATAAAATCTTTTTTTCTTTTTGAAATCCACTTCGGATATACCGGGGTGGTAGAGCACATAGTCCCTAGGTGGGGTGAAGCTCTATAAATCATCGAGTATTGTTTAATTTCTGCATTTATTTTCTTGTCAATTACTTGTTCATTCGAAAAAGAGGGCGATTTGCGAATATATTTCCGCGGCATTTTGTTGTACACAACTTCTTTGGATGAAACAAACCTTAGCGGATTACAAATGTTGTTTTGAAATTGTTCCTATCTTTTGTGATAATATATCCGCTATAAATATTACTCAAAACCCGGTTCATCATAACCGTACTAAACATATTGAGATTCGACATCATTTTCTAAGGGATTCAAAACGAAAAATTGAGATATCTTTTGTACCATCTCAAAATCAATTAGTGGACATTTTTACAAAATCGCTATCTTTTGAGACTTTTGCGTCAATACGAGCTCGGTTAGGCATAATGCATATTGAATGAGGTCTATGATTGCATTTTGCACGTTTTTAAAATTTAGGGGGGAAAATCGGATTTTTGGTTCAAACCTCGGATTTTGGAAAATAGAATGAACAACTGGACTGACTGGGGCAAGGCTGACCGGTTTCCCATGACGTCGACCGGTCGCCCATGCCCCCAACCGGTCGACCATAGCGAAAATTTGGTTAAAAATATTTATGTTCTCAGTCAGAGTCATTTTGGTCTTTTATGTTCATTTTTCGTCCCCTTCGCATTTTGCACACAAATTTCACTTCAAATTTGTTTTATTGCATACATTTTATATTTTGGACTTCATGAGGCTCGATTATCATAATCATTGCTCATCTTTACTGATTAAATGGTAAGAATTTCTCCTTTTTATCTCAATAGGGTTGAACCCTTGAGAATGTGTTTATATCTTGCTACTTTGATGAAATTCTTGTATTAGTATATTGCATATGATGATTGGTGATGAATGAATATTGTTGTATTGCAATTGGTGATGAATTTTTTTGGCTTAAACGAATCACAAAGGCGTTATATTTTTCTTGTCTTATTCGACGCACGCCAAGTGTTCGACAAAATGTTTCAATGAAAAATTCATCACCTACATGATTCTCTTGATTTGAAAAGTTTTATAAGTTTATAGAGATCTTGTTTTATCAATCAAATGAGCTTTTACAAATCAAATGAGCAATTTTTTCCCTTTTATTCGGAATTTAAGCTTAAATGCTCAATATGCTCGATAAATCGATTAAATTGTGCACTTTGATATAATTATATGATGTTTTTATCGTGCTAACATTATTTTTGATGATTCCAAAGGGGGAGAAACAGAAAAAACGCTCATACGCTCAAAGAAGCGAAAATAAGCTTGCAAGAAAAGCTATAAGCTAGGGCTCTTTAAAGCCAAAAGTTGTGAACAATACTTAGTCCATGTGATGTATTATGGACTTTTATGCTTGACTAATGATGTTTTATGACAGGGGAAGCTTATAAGCTCATGAAATTCAAACTTAAGTTGTAAAAGCTAAGCTTTTAGCTTGTAGTTGTTTGCTTACACTTATCTTTGTTATGCATGTTGATAGGGCGAGCTTGTGCAAAAATGATTTTGAAAAATCTTTGCTCCTATCCTTGTGTGTTTGTACTTATGATGAATCTTGCTTAAAATGGATTGATGTTTTAGACCGGAAAATTTGTTTTGTTTTAAAATCGTCTTTCTAAAATTATTTTGGTTTGGATTCATCAAAAAGGGGAGTTTGTTAGATAAATGTTTTTATCAAGATTTTGATGATTATGTTTAAATGAGTTTTTATACCAAAACAATGTTTATGAATATTGTCCAAAATACTCCTAAATGATTTAAAATATTTTTACTAATTTTTGGAGTATTTCTTAGAATTTATTATTCGATAAAAATTGGACAACATATTTGATGTTTTTGTGTTAATTAGTTTTTATACCAAAACAATATTTATAAATGTTGTCCAAATACTCCCAAGTGATTAAAATGTTTTTACTAATTTTTTGGAGTATTTCTTGAAGTTTATTTTTGATAAAAATCGGACAATATTTCAAATTGGAGGTCGACCGGTCGAGAAAAACGTCGACCGGTACCTGAAGAAAAGAAATCTTGAAACAGAACGTACAGACTTAAAAAAACTGAACAGTGGGATCGGTCCAGGGGAGGGCCGACCGGTCGCACCCCTGATCGACCGGTCGACCCTCCCTCGATCGGTTGACCCCCCTGCAACCCGTACATGGATCGCACTATTTTCTTTCAACGTTCAAAATTTTCTACAGGTCGACCGGTCGCCCTGTGCAATTTTATGATAGAAAAATTGTATCGTTTGAACTCTTTGACAGCAAGATTTACTTTTCATTTTTGTACAATATTTCGATATCTTGTGATCCTCTTTTTTGTAGACAAAAATAAAGAAGAAGGAGCCTATGTTGGTGAAGACTCTCCTATAAATAGAGGATGAATTGAAGACACAAGATATAACACATACAAGCAAATACACAACAAGAAATCTGCAAATTATCCAAGCATTCATTTTTATATTCTTGTTGTAATAGCCTAGTTCTTGCACTTGCACAATCTTGAGGTCTAGTCTTTTCATTCTTGATTACACTTGCACTCAAAGTTTGTATACTTCATTTATTGAGTTGTAATCTTGAATTTTTCTATCATTCAAAACAAAATATCCTTGTTATTGTTCTTGTGGTAAGAACACACTTGGGTGATCTTAGGTGCTGAAGAGTGTGGTACTCTTCATAGGTGTTGAAGGAAGATTGTGGTAATCTCCTTGAAGGTGTTGTAAGAAGATTGTGGTAATCTTCAAAGGTGGTGTTGTAACAATTGTGGTAATTATTAATAAAATCTTTTTTTCTTTTTGAAATCCACTTCGGATATACCGGGGTGGTAGAGCACGTAGTCCCTAGGTGGGGTGAAGCTCTATAAATCATCGAGTGTTGTTTAATTTCCACATTTACTTTCTTGTCAATTACTTGTTCATTCAAAAAAGAGGGCGATTTGCGAAAAATCGGCATAATCTATTCAGCCCTCCTCTAGATTATCGTAGCCACTTGGACTAACATAAACATCTCTCAACTGTCTCAAAAACCATGTCCAGGATTCGTCGTTTTCAGCATCCCCAATTCCAACTGCAAGTGGGAAAATCTGTTCATTACCATCTTTTGTTATGACAACAAATAATATTCCCCGGTACTTGCCTTTAAAGTGTGTTCCATCAATCACAAAAATCGTTCGGGCATTGTTCTAGAATCCAGTGATTGATGCATGCAAAGCAGAAAACACGTACTTGAATCTATTAAAATTATCCAACTTCCATCTAGTTACCGATCCGGGATTCGTTAAATTCAACATGTGTAAGTCGGTCGGAATTAGATTGAATGACTTGTTGCTATCTCCATATATCAACCCAAAAGCATGATGCTTAGCACTCAACGCAATATTATAACTCATTTTAAGCCCATGTCGCGATTCTAACTCCGCTATCATATCTCTTGGCACGAGCGCAGAATGTTCCACTAGTAATCTAGATGAAAAATAAGCACCTACTACTTTAGAATGCACCCCTCTAGATGCATTGTCATTCAAATTTAACCCACATCTATGGTGCTTGTCAAACTTCCCTACTCTCCAAATACCATTTTTTCCATATGCACACATTCGAAAAGGGCATCGTTCATACTTTCATATTGCATGAAAATGAGTCTTATCCGAGCATTTAACTCGATACTCGACTTGATTTTCAAGGTGATACATGTATAGTGCCATCTCTAAATCGGTTTTGCTCATGTATGTTGCTCCTTGCCGTAATGTCCCACCCGATGCTTCCAATCTAGCTGGTTCTTCGGGAGGAACTGAAACGTGCGAGAGTGCACCAGGAATCACCCAACTTCATCCTGTGGGCACTATTGTTTCGTCCATATTGTCTATATGGATATCTGGATGTATGTTAGCACCTCGTTCTTCTGGTGCATCTAGGTTTTGGTTTTCTGGAAATACTTCTCTCCATCTGCGTCTCCACTCACAAAATTCCTCAAATTCAGCACGTTGTTGGTCATTTTCAAATTGATTATTAGCTTCAACATCACCAGCAGTGTAGTTCTCACCAAAATCAACTGCATTATTATTACAATCAGCATCACCAGCACTGTAGTTTTCACCATAATCATCTTCATTATTATCACAACCAACATCAAAGATCGCATATCACGATTAGCATCAGTATTATCACAACCCATATCAGGATAATAGCCATCTGTTAGATAAATGTTTTTATCATGATTTTGATGATTTTGTTCAAATAAGTTTTTAAACCAAAACAATGTCCCTAAATGTTGTCTAAATACTTTCGATCATCTTAAAATGTTTTTACTATTCTTCGGAGTATTTTTTGGAGTTTATTTTCGATAAAAAATTGGACAACACATTTGTTTCAGGCTCGACCGGTCGCCCTATAGGGCAACCCGCACTGAGTTGAGTTTTGAAACAGAAAATGGGACGTAAGAAAAAAAAAAAAGAGGAGACTGACGATCGACCAGGTGGGCGACCGGTGAGGGCGACCTGGTCAATCCCCTCGGGCGACCTGCACTGGGAGCAGCCCTCTTGGTTCAGTCTTCTCTGTTTCGTAATTTCGTCACCTTCAACCGGTCACAGCTAAGGGCGACCGGTCGCACCCCCCTTCGACCGGTCCCCCTGTGTAAAAATTCATAGAATTCAATTTTAATCTTATCTCTGCGCGACCGGTCGAACCCCCCTATTTATCAAAAACTATCCGCTATTGCGTTTTTGATGACTTTTCCCTATTTTGTGGGATTGATTTCTAATGCTATATTGATCATTTTAAATGGTTTCTTTTGCAAAAATCACTCCCCAAGGAGGAGCCAATGTCTGGAAATGAAAGCCAAGTCCTCTCCTATAAATAGAGGCTTCATTCAAGCAACAAGACACAACACTCCATACAAGCAAAGAGCAAACAAAGCAAACACTTTCATATATCTTGTTGTATTATCCTTAGCACTTTCACTTGCACAAATTTGAGGTCTAGGCTTTCAATTCTTGATTACACTTGTACTCATATTGTTTCAATCATTATTGAGTTGTAATCTTGATTTTTAGTCATCATTCAACACAAGACATCCTTGTGAGTATTCTTGTGGTAAGAATACACTTGGGTGATCTAGGTGATAGGTGTTTGAAGGTTGTGGTAATCTTCAAGGTGTTGTAAGAGGGTTGTGGTAATCCTCAAGGTGTTGTAAGAGGGTTGTGGTAATCCTCAAGGTGGTGAAAGAGGGTTGTGGTAATCCTCAAGGTTGTATTAATTTTTGATAAATTAATAAAATCTTTTTTTCTTTTTGAAATCCATCCCGGATATACTGGGGTGGTAGTAGATTAGGCCCTAGGTGGGTTGAACTACTATAAATCGATGCGTGCTATTTACTTTCCGCACTTAACATTTCATCTTTGCTTGAGTCTTTCGAAAAAAAGGGCAAAATCTGAAAAACAGGGATAATCTATTCACCCCCCCTCTAGATTATTGTAGCCACTTGGACTTACAAGTGGTATCAGAGACAAACTCTTTGGCTTTCTCTCTAAACGGTAAGGCCTTAAATATTTTGCATTGTTCTCTTACGACTACCGAGTATAATCGCATAAGAGGCATAAGGTCGGCACATGAGGTTTGGGAAAAATTGGAGACAATTTATGAAGGGACTAAGAAGGTCAAGCAAGCAAGAAAGACCATGTTTGTTAAAGACTTTGAAAACTTTAACATGCATGATGGTGAAAACAATTCCAAGATGGTGGAAAGGCTTGATAATATTGTCAATCCTCTTGTGGCCCTTGGTAAAGTCATCTCCAAAGAAGACAAAGTGACTAAGGTATTGATTGCTCTTCCCGGTTCATGGTCCAAAAAAGTAACGGCAATCACGGAGGCACAAAACCTTGAGACACTCAAGTTTGACGAGCTCATTGGAAACCTCCTCATCTATGAAGTCTATTTCAAGGAGAGGAAAAATTCTAAACCATCCATAAATCAATCGGGTATGTAAATTATTCCTAAAGGTCTTGCTTCTTCTAATAATGCATACTATGATAATGATGATGATGATGAGGAGACGGCCGCACTTGTTCGAAAATTTGCAAAATTTGTGAATAAAAATAAAGCAAGAAAACCAATAGATAATGCTTGCTTTAAATGTGGAAAACCCGGGCACTTCATTGCCGATTTCCCAAAGCTCGATGAAGAGGAGCAAAAGAAAAAGAAGCCTTTCACGAAAAAGAAGGCTCTAAACGCGGAGGTCAAATCATGGGATGAACTACTCGAAACAACTGATGAGGAAGGAGAAACCGAACACGGTCTCATGGCCATAGACGATGAAAATAATGAGGTACACTCTAATTCTTCTACTTCCTCCATAGTTGATGACTTGCAATGTGATTTTGATGAATTGCAAATTGAGTTTCAAAATTTAATTGTTAAATACAAAAATTTGAAAAAGGAGCATAAGGAGCTTAAGGTTGAAAAAGAAAAATTATTTACCTCTTATGAATCTCTAGACAAAGCTCTTGCTCTTACTCTTACTAGAGTTCATTCTCTTGAAACCGAAAAGGAATCGCTCACAAAAGATATTGAATGCTTGAAAATGATGTGCATCGTTTCAACATAAGCACGGATAAAGTCACAAAAATTTTAGATGCACAAAGAGGTGAACATTCCAAATTGGGACTTGGTTATAAGCCATTTCAAAGTGTTTTTAAGAAAAATAACCAAGGTCCGACTTTTGTACGTGCTAATAGTTATAATATTCCTACTTGTTTTTTATTGTGGCAAAGTTGGACATTATGCTAATAATTGCAAATTGAGAAATAGCTCTAGACATGTTTGGAGACCCAAAGGTCTCAAGACTAACCCCCATGGACCCCAAAATAATAGGGTACCTAAAAGAAATTCTTTTTTAGGTAATAGGGGATATAACTACAATGGAAGATTCAAAATGGCTCGTGGACAGCGGATGTTCACGCCATATGACCGGGAGGAGAGAACTTTTTACCAACATCAAGCTCCAAGAAGAGGGTATGGTCATGTTCGGCAATGGCAAAGAAAAAATTCTTGGAAATGGAGAAATTGGTAACTCTTCTTTCTCTCTTAGTAATGTTCTTTTAGTTGAAAGGCTTAAGTTTAATTTGATAAGTGTTAGCCAACTTTGTGATTCAAATTATGATGTTTCCTTTAATAAAGAAAAATGCCTTATACTTAAAAATGGTGAAATCATTTGTGAAGCAAATAGAAAAGGCAATCTTTACAAAATTTGTACAAGTGATTTGGTTAGTCAAAATGTTTCTTGTTTAGTCGCCAATAATGATTTAACTAGTTTATGGCATAGGCGACTTGGACATGTTGGATACAAGAATTTAAAAAATATTTACAAAAATCAACATGTGAAGACACTATCAAGTCTATTCGAAGCGATCGAGGTGGAGAATTTGACGGTGAATTTGGAGTATTTTGTGAAACCAAAGGATATGCTCATAATTTTTCGGCTCCAAGGACACCTCAACAAAATGGAGTAGCCGAAAGGAATAATCGGACATTACAAGAGATGAGTCGGTCCATGCTCAATGAATTTTCACTTCCAAAATATTTTTGGGCCGAAGCCGTAAGTACCGCTTGCTATGTCATTAATCGAGTTTATATTCATCCTAAAATGAATAAAACTCCATATGAGCTTTGGAAAGGTACAACTCCAAATATTAGTTATTTCAAGATATTTGGTTGTAAATGCTTTATTTTGAATACCAAGGATCAATTGGACAAACTTGATCCTAAGGCCGATGAACGGATATTTATGGGATATTCAACAAAAAGCAAAGCATATCGGGTTTACAATAAGACTAGTGGAGTTGTTGAAGAATCCATCCATGCCAAATTTAATGAAGCTTCGGGCGTTGAAAGAATACCTAATGATGAAAGTGATGAAGAGGATATTATTGAACAAATTGTTCAAGTTGATGATCAACCGTCTACATCAAATGATCAACCATCCACTTCAAATGGTCCTCAAGAAGATAGAGGTGATATCTCGGATCTTCCCGTTGCATTGAAATTTAAGGGAGATCACCCAAAAGATCTTATTATTGGTGATCCCCTTGACAAAGTGATGACCCGGAGAAAATTTGCCAAGAAAGCTCTTATTTCTCAAAAAGAGCCTAAAAATGCTAAAGAGGCCATTGAGGATGAGGATTGGTTCTTAGAGATGCAAGAGGAGTTAAATCAATTTGAAAGAAATGATGTATGGGAATTAGTACCTTGTCCTCCATCTCAAACTATTATTGGTACAAAATGGGTATTCCAGAACAAACTTGATGATCAAGGCAACATTGTTCGAAATAAGGTAAGGTTAGTAGCTCAAGGGTATTGTCAAGAAGAAGGTATTGACTATGATGAAACTTTTGCACCCGTAGCACGTTTAGAAGCTATTCATATTTTACTTGCCTATTCTTGTTTTAAAAATTTCAAACTTTACCAAATGGATGTTAAATCCATTTTCTTAAATGGTATTAATCAAGAAGAAGTCTATGTAAAACAACCTCCGGGGTTTGAAAATTTTTCTAGGCCTAATGATGTTTATAAACTTAAAAATGCCTTGTATGGTTTAAAACAAGCACCCCGTGCATGGTATGATAGACTTAGCTCTTTTCTTTTACAAAATGGTTTTATAAGAGGTAAAGTTGATACAACTCTCTTTGTTTTTGAAAAAGGGCAAGATTGTTTACTTGTGCAAATTTATGTTGATGATATTATCTTTGGTGCTACTAATGATTCTTTGTGCAAGAAATTCTCTAAGTTGATGCAAGGAGAATTTGAAATGAGCATGATGGGGGAGCTCAACTTCTTTCTTGGACTCCAAATTAAGCAATGTCAAGAAGGTATTTACATTTCACAATCTAAGTATACAAAAGAACTTTTGAAAAAGTTCGGCATTGAAGAAGGAAGAACCGTCTCTACTCCCATGGCAACAAATGTCAAAATTGACAAAGATGGGAAAGGCAAGTCCATGGATGAATCAAAGTATCGAGGTATGATTGGTAGTTTACTTTATTTAACCGCTAGTAGACCGGACATTCTTCATGCCGTATGCCTATGTGCTCGTTTTCAAAGCAATCCCAAAGAATCTCATATGAGTGCCGTTAAAAGGATTTTTCGATATTTGAAAGACACTATTCAATATGGTTTATTTTATCCAAAAAATGAAAAAATTTCTCTTAAAGGTTATAGTGATTCGGATTATGCGGGAAATATTGATGATCGGAAAAGTACTTCCGGATCATGTCAATTTTTAGGCGATTGCCTAGTTTCTTGGTTTTCAAAGAAGCAAAACTGTGTTTCTCTTTCAACGGCGGCCGAATATATTTCCGCCGCATTTTGTTGTACTCAACTTCTTTGGATGAAACAAACCTTAGCGGATTACAAATGCTCTTTTGAAAACGTACCTATCTTTTGTGATAATATATCCGCTATAAATATTGCTCAAAACCCGGTTCATCATAACCGTACTAAACATATTGAGATTCGATATCATTTTCTAAGGGATTGTGTTTCAAAACGTAAAATTGAGATATCGTTTGTACCATCTCAAGATCAATTAGCGGACATTTTTACAAAACCGCTATCTTCCGAGACTTTTGCGTCCATACGAGCTCGGTTAGGCATAATGCATATTGAATGAGGCTTTTGCATTTTGCATGTTTTTAAAACTTAGGGGCGAAAAATCGGATTTTTGGTTGAAAATTCGGATTTTCTCAAAAATGTCAAGACAGTGGGCTAAACTGGTTGAGGGCAACCGGTCGCCCTCAACGTCGACCGGTCGCCCTCACCTCGACCGGTCGCCCTGAGCTATATTTTGGATTAAAACGGTTCTGTCTTCAGCATTCGCCATTTTGCCTTATTTTTGTCATTTTTCGTCCCCTTTGCCAAATTCAAACAAATTTCACTCAAAACTTGTTTTCATGCATTCATATCACAACTTGGACCTTATATAGCATGTTTATCATCATCATAGCTCATCTTCTCCGATCAAATGGTAAGAATTTTTCTTACTTTGCTAAATTGGGTTGAACCCTTGAGTTTATGGCTTTCTTGTATATTTCTTGATATATTTTGCAAATGATCTTGTTGAGATTTGCTATTATGTTGTTTTGTATGATGTTTGATGTAATTTGGTGATGAAATTTTTTTGGCTTGAATCATTTACAAGGGCTATATACAACCTCTTTTAAATTCCATGCCCACAAAGTGTTCGATGAAATGTCACAATGAATATTTCAACTTCTACATGATACTCTTGCTTCCAAAAGTCTTAAATACTTATTGAGATCATGTTTTGGCAAATAAAACGAGCATATGAACTCTTCATGATACATTTCTCCCATTTTCCTTGGATTTTAAGCATTAATTGCTCAATGGTTGATAAACCGTTTCTTTTGATATAATTGTATGATGTTTTTATATAATTCTTTTGTATGATGTTTTTATCATCCTAACAATTGGTAATAAAAGCTCGCAATAAAAGCTATAAGCTATGTTCTCAAATACGTCACTTTAAATGTCACAAAAGATTATAAGTCGTTTTTCAACTTTAACTTCCCTTAAGTTTGTTTATGCTCAAAAATATCTACAATAGCATTACATTACACAAAAATTTATTTGTTTATAAACCCCTTATCAATCTTCAACAACGCCAGATAAACCTTTTCCAATATTTGACTTTTGTTCATAATTCATTTTGTCCCTAAATGTTGTCTAAATACTCCGATAAAATGTTTTTACTATTCTTCTGAGTATTTTTTGGAGTTTATTTTCGACAACACATTTGTTTCAGTTCATCGACTCTGCGCCTATAAAACTTTTTTTGAAACTATTCTTCAACATTTTTATATTCTAAACCTTCCATAGAATTCAAATGACCCCCAAATCAAACAAATAGCCGAGTTCATCTATAGACAAGAAATATAGAAAAATATTAAAGATATGCAAGCATAAAAAAGGGCCTAATTTTAAACCGCGAGGCACGATATATCAAGCCTTATTTTAAGCGAATAAAGCAAACACTTTCATATATCTTGATATTTTTTGAGGTCTAGGCGTTGTACCCAATATTATATTTTGGTCATCATTCAACAAAGACATCCCTGGCGTGGTAAAAAAATTGCACGATATATCATGCATCTATAATATAGACACGATATATCGTGCCTAATCCTCAAGGTTTTTCTCAGGCATGATATATTGTTTTTTTCCTATATTGTGCACGATATCGTGGGTTTCTAATAAATCGACGCTGCCCAATACTTTCCGCATTGCATTTATATTGTCTTGAGTCTTTCGATCAAAATTCAACAAATCATCTTAGATTCAGCAATTTCATATATCTTGTAAATATATTGGTCTTGATCAATAATCGATCATTGAACAATTTAAACAAGGTTAAGTAACTAAGAGGAGAAAAACTTCCACCAACATTACCTTGTTATTCGATTTTTTGGTGCGATTGGTTACGAAAACCTTCCACAAAAAGAACTTCTTGATATTTTGTGAAGAAGTAGGAGAAGAATAGAGAGAAAAATGAAGAGCAAATTGGGGCAAATCGTATGTATGTATGTATTTAACAAGAGAGAGAAATACAACTTACCTACTTTAAAGGCTTGCATTTAGAGCCTCAAAGGTATTGTGGTAAAAGAACCCCAAAAGTAGGTAGAAAACATAGTTTTTTTATCCTACATGTCAAAAAAGTCTTTCTCCTATCCCAAGTGGGTAATTCCCACCATTTGCTCTAAGAAAAATAACCACCTAGCATCTATCAACTTCTTAGATCTTGTAAATAGTGAAACTTTAAACAAGGTTAAGCAACTTTTTTCAACAAATGCGATTTTGATATCTTTTACCATATTTTGTCTCAAAGGAGAGAAAAATTGATTGTAGTGCCTGCTTTCCACGTGAGCCTCAAAGAAATTTACACACATCTATAAATTTTTGGCACATCAAAATTTAGGTATAATTACACAAAATGTATTCATTGACACAAATAATTTTATCGCTAGATACACACAAAAATGAGACCTCTTTTGTGCAAAATTTTATCGCGTGCGAAGTATGACGAACAAGGCGAACCGCGGCAAAAAATAATGCAACAAACTCAAGGGCGTATACCATTCGCCGACATCGTTTTAAGAAGGTAAAAAGTCATTTGATATTTAACATTAAGTTTTTATAAGCAATTGTGATACAAGTATGATTTTCAATTTTGTTAATACCAGACTAATGTTGGACAGGTCGACATCGAGACGCAAGAGCCCTTGTCGTTGCTAGAAAATTTGAAAGACATGCACACACGCGAGGTGTTTGAGTGAACTCTGCTTTGAACGGCGGAGACTCTATGTAAGTATAAATAATTCCAATTAATATGTATTGAGTAAGTTAGTTTTTATAAGTTATCTGATACTTCAATTTTCAAATTTATAGCATCGTCTTGTAGAGAGATTTGCACAAGCATCAGCAGCAGACTCTGAGCATGTAGATGAGCATGCTATCATGCAGGAGATTTTAGGACAGTAGAGAGGACATATAACTGGAGTTGGGCCCAGTCTTCCATGTAGGACCTTACTTGCTTCCCGGCCCAGGCCAGAAGAAATGGAGTTTGATCAAGGTCTTCGAGGAGCAAAGAACGTGTGATACAGAGCTACGATGACAGTGCGGCAAGAACAGAGCGCGAGCCATGGACAATTGGCCGACTTGGTCTCCACCATGAGAGACATGCTCACACAGTTGCATCATGACATGCCCCTAGCCAGTTGTCTCGCCTCCGCCACCCCTACTTCTGGTGCAGGTGTTCCATCGTCGTCGAGATATTTTGGATATGATGAAGCTGAGGGATTTAGATGATTAGGTTTAGATGAGACGATAGCTTGCCTAGATAATTATTATTTTGGAGATTTATGTTTATATAGATGATTAGTTTGATATTAACATGATGTTGATACTTTGTATTTGTGTTCGGTCGAATGAACGCATTGGTACTGTTGGATAATGATGATATTGTCATTAGTTGAATACAGGTAGCTTGATATTATATTTAACATGATGTTGATATTTGTTTTTTGTGTTTGGTTGATATCATAGGTTGAACAAATGAATTTGTGTTGGGTAATGTTGATATTATTATTAGGTGAATACATGTTTAAAATGGGATAACAAAATGAAAAAAAAAATAATATAAGCGGGGCTTTTGTGACGACTTTGTCGTCACAAATAATATTCAGGATAAAAACGTTTGTGACGACAAACCGTCATCACAAAAGACCTTAAATTACTTGTGACAATTTTGTCGTCACAAATAAGTTTAACGAAAGCGTCCATGTCATCTAACGAAAACCTTTCCTGGCGACTTATTTGTGACGACAATGTTGTCAAAATAACATTTGTGACGACTTCGGCGTCACAAGTAACTTATTTGTCACGAGGTATCCATGGCGACGCCTTTGAGACGACATGTCGTCACAAAACACCCTTTTGTGGCGACATTCAGTCTTTTGTGACAAAATTTTGTCGTCACAAAAACCTCTTTTTCTAGTAGTGGATCAACTGTTGGATCGATTTGGGTTAGTTGGTGGGGCTCCGTCTAACGAACTAGATCCGTTAGACCGTCTGACATGAGACCTACTCATAATTTGAAACTTTTATGTTCTCTCTCTCTCTCTCTCTCTCTCTCTCTATATATATATATATATAGGGATTGGTTCAAATGAGACCAATCCCTTTAGGTTAGTCCATAAGAACACTTATGGACTCTTGATTTAAAATTTGGATGGTGTAGATCATTTTAGTTAATTTAGGCATATAAGGGTATAATTGTACTTTTATATTTAATTAGTTATGTTAATTGGACCGTTATTAGCTATTTTTAAGGAAACATAATCCTACCTTTTCAGTTACCCGATTTTTTGGGAGGAAAAATCATCAACTTCAAGCGTTTTTTTCAAAATTGATACTTATTTCCGCCATATTTGTGAATGTTGTTTTATTGTATACTTAGTTCGGTGGACTTGTATACTTAGTCATGTTTTATTGTATATTTAGTTCAAATGGATTTGTATACTTGGTTCAGTGGAATCGTATTCTTAGTTATATAAGTAGTTTAGTGAATTTGTATACTTAGTTACGTATTTTGTATACTTAGTTCAATGGAATTGTATACTTAGTTATATAAGTAATTCAGTATAATTGTATACTTAGTTAAATGTTTCTGTATACTTAGTATTATTTTAATATATAGTTAGTTCAATGTAATTGTATACTTAGTTAAATGTTTCTGCGTACTTAGTAAAGTTTTAATGTACAGGTAGTTTAGTGTAATTGTATACTTAGTTAATTGTTTATGTATACTTAGTAATGTTTTAATGTATAGTTAGTTTAGTGTAATTGTATATTTTTCATTAATTGTTGCACGATTTTGTTGCCATATTTGAATAATTTGCAGGTTTGAATGGGAAGGGAGAGAAAGGAAAGGTGAATCGCTTGATTATGGGGACGTGATCAATACAAAATCACGTCCCTAATTTATAGGAAGCGGTTACTATATTTAATTTTCTTGATTCCTATTTTATCCCTTCTGTTGTATACTTACTTATTAAATGTTGTATATATTGTAATATATCTTGGTCATTGATTTACTATTTGGATGGTGTAGATTTAGTCTTATGGACTAACCTAGAAGGGTGGTCTCACAGGATCACCTCCCTATATATATATATATATATATATATATATATATATATATAGGGGAGGTTATAATGAGACCACATATTATAGTGAGACAATGTGGACTCATCTCAACCCTCCCTTATCTATATCAATGGCTAAGATAAATAGGGGTTAAAATTACATTAAACATTTAATTAAGGCAAAATAAGGGTATAATTGTCAAAACAAACATGTGGGAGACCATCCAAATATGAAATCAGTTATTAGGAGAGAGAAAATCACGTGAAGAGAGAGAAAATCGCAAGAAAATCGCGCTGGAAAGAGAAAATCGTGCGCATGTGCTCTGCCATGCAGTATGATGTACACTTATCAATGATTTGTTGTATACTTAACACTATTTTGTTGTATGTTTAACATAATTTTACTGTATATTAAAATGGTCAAACAAAAACATGTGGGGACCATGAATCAAGAAACCAGTTATAGAGAGAGAGAGAGAATCACGTTCATTAACATGTGGGGACCGTGGATTAAGTAAATCAATTATAGGGAGAGAGGAAATCATGTTCATTATTGTGTTGTATATTTAACATATATTTGATGTATACTTAAACCTATTTTGCTGTATATTTAACATAATTTTACTGCATATAAAAAAATGGTCAAACAAAAAATATAAGTATACAACAAAACACATATAAGTATACAACAAAATACATATAAGTATACATCAAAAAACATAAGTACACATCAACATAAATACATACATAAAAAATTAACTACTTATACATCAAAACACATCTAAGTATACATCAAAAAACATATAAGTGTACAGTAATCCATCCATATAGCATCGTCTTCTTCCTCCGAGCCCACCACTCCGGCTATTCTACGACCGAGCAACAGTCTTTCCACCTGGAGCCGCTCCGACGAGTCCCGGGTCAAGTTCGGTTTGAGCGATTCGAATATGGTTGTGTACTATTTGAGCGTGTTCTTGAAACGGTGTAGAAACCCGACCCGGTTCAAGCTCACTTCGTATTCACCCAAAGTGACCACGCATGGATTTAATGATTGGAAGCTTGAGTGCAACTTCAACGCCTTCATTACTTCTCGTCCAGTAAATTATACAATTGAAGCATAAAGTTCACTGCCAAAACCTCATCCGGCTCGACTCGGAAACTCGAGCCTTTGAGCTCATGAACTGGGACCAAAATCCGTTCAAATTCGAACTTCAGATCCAAAGACTTGGCAAAGTCTCGCAACCGATTCCCTGTAGCGAGAAGCGATGCTGTTGGAGAATCCCTGAGAGCCGTTTTCTCTGCTTGACGCGAGACTCTGCTATTAAGAGCTTCAGAGAAGTAGAACGAAACTCGCTCGAGTGGATCTCCGTGTTGGGAGACCGATTCCTGGAGTCGGATCAG
Organism: Rehmannia glutinosa; assembly: GCA_016081115.2. Classification (NCBI taxonomy): domain Eukaryota; kingdom Viridiplantae; phylum Streptophyta; class Magnoliopsida; order Lamiales; family Orobanchaceae; genus Rehmannia; species Rehmannia glutinosa. Next base: position 104,440,167 of record CM071936.1, read on the forward strand.
CGATTTCATGGCGTTTTTTGGGTCTGATTCGGAGAGGCGAGCACAGTCAATTAGGGTATAATTGACTAATCTGCCCTTCTCAAATTTAAAATAAATAAAAAATATTTACTAAATTGGATAAATCTGAACCATTTAAAATTACTAATTTGTGGCCAAGATTAGCGATCAAATCCCTATATATATATTACATATTTACATATCACACATTGTTAACGAGGGTACAATTATTTTGAAAATCTACATAAAAAAATATTTTGCATATAACACATATAGTTTATAGAAAGCGTTTTATAAAAACTGCAATAGATTATTCAGTTAAATTTTCCATATGTTTATTTTCCTTTGTTTTAAGAAAATAGATTAATTATAACAGTGAAAATCAATGAAGGGCAATAATTTTTTTCTTGGCATAAAACAAACATTATGGTTAAAAACTTGTTATTTTCCCATGAAAATTAATAATATATGTTTTAGCAGTGAAAAATCCAAAGTATTTTGGCATTTTGGCAACCAGTAATATGCAGAGGTTAATAGGAACAGCTGGCCAGCCATTTTCCATCTGACAAATAGAAAATAACCTTTTAATAATCCCACAAAAAACAATAAATTGTCGGCCTGCATTCTGTCATTGATAATCAGAATTAATTAATAATTATTATCAGTGTAATAAACGAACAAATTAATGTCAAAAAGCTGACAACTGGTTTGCTTATCTTTATGAATAATCAGATGTCAAATGATATCATTAACAATTAACAATAGTTTTGTTCACTTGATTTGGGTTTTGACCCAGTATTTAATAAACCACACATCTAATTAAATTATTTTGATCGGATATAAAATTTGAGATACATATAAAATTAATTTGATCTGATCATATTTAAATACAAATGATAATTTCAACCCTAATCGATGCTTTATTTAACAAGGAAACAAGATTCAACTTACATGTAATAGGACAGACCATCTCTTCTATATATTCTCAATATATTAAATTATGTCACACTTATAATAATAACATTATATATTCAATGTATATGGCAGTCAATCCAATCTAATGTATTAGAATATTAAATGAATCTGGAAAGGGATGTAATAAGGTCAAGTGTAATGCACAAATAACCATTCCAAGAAAAGTGATGTAGCGGAATCTTAACGAATAAACAAATAACGCACAAAAGCGAATCTTTACAAAAAAAACGTAAATTGCAATTAACAAAAAAAAATCTTAAAACTTAAAATATTCAACCTTCCTAAAAATAATAGTAAAACAACTATTTATAAGACCAAACTATAAGTCCTAACGTAATTAGAAAACATTAAAAGATAAACCAGAATAAAAGACTTCTAAACACAAATCACTTCTTAAAATATAAGATAATGTAAAATTCTAAAAGATATATCATATCTTCATCATTCTCTCCAGGGTCGAGACGATTCGTCCTTGAATCGGAAGGGAGATTGTCACTAGAATAATTGTCAAACCATGGAGGGGCGCGAGGAGGACGAAATGAAAAAACAAGGTGAATATCAAAAGGTATATGATTTGGATCAAAAACAAAAATATCCAAGTTGAACTCTAGAAAACTATATGCACTTGGCCAAATCAATTGCAGAATGCGAGTGCATCCGTCGGACCAATTCTCAGCAAATTCTGAATTTTTCTGACTATTTCTCTTCTCGTCAAATACATTCGCTCGACCTAAATAAACTGTAGGATCCACAAATATGTACTCCCCCGAGTCGAGTCCACACCACGAAAGGCCTGCTTTTTGTGGTAGTAGTGACAAAAGAGCATCCATTTTCTTGAAATATATCCATTTACCATATGATGGCTTTGAGGCTGAAGTAGAATCGGACGATAGGGCGGGTAATCGAGGGGCAAACTCATAATTTGATAATAGGGTTTTTAGCTTTCTCTTCGTCGGGTGCCTCTGAAAATTACCAAAATCATCACCAATGTTGTCATCCTCATCACCATATTCATAAGTACTTATTCTCTGAACACCATGCCCCCATCATCATCTTCTTCTTCTTCTTCTTCGTTATCACATTCTTTATCAAAAATAGGTGGCCCATCATAACCACCAATCGTCTTGTCACAATTTGAAAGTTCTTCGTAGTCAACCTCCGTTATAGTGTCGGCGATTTTTTCATCAAAACTTGGTGGTCCATTATAATCACCATCCTCCTTGTTTGATAAAATATGTACGGACGGACAAAAATCGAAAGCACATACACCACGATAGTTCTGATCGCTACCTTAGTTTCCTGCCTCGCACACTTGATCTCGATCGACCGTGAGTTGGGCGATGAAGGCGTCAAAAAATTCCTGTTGCTTCGTTGTGTCAAAAAGTCGATCTGTTGACGGATCTGTGCGATGTCGTTCATGTGTTGTGGATCATGTCCGAACATCATGGTTCAGGGAGCGTAGACTGGTTTCTGAATACCAATTGATGCAGGCGGAAGCCACGAATAAACGAACAACGAACAAAAGCAATACGAATCTTCACAAAAAAACGTGAATTGCAATGAAAAAAAGATAAATCTCAAAAGTTAATAATATTCAACCTCCCTAAAAATAATATTAAAACAACTATTTATAAGACCAAACTAAAAGTCCTAACTTAACTAGAAAACATTAAAAGATAAACCAGAATAAAAAACTACTAAACACTAATCACTTCCTAAAATATAAAATAATTTATAATCTTGAAAGATATACGATATCACCATCATTACTGATGCAGGAGGAAGCCATGAATAAACGAACAACTAACAAAAGCAATACGAATCTTCACAAAGAAACGAGAATTGCAATGAAAAAGAGATAAATCTCAAAAGTTAATAATATTCAACTTCCCTAAAATTAATATTAAAACAACTATTTATAAGACCAAACTAAAAGTCCTAGCTTAACTAGAAAATATTAAAAGATAAACTAGAATAAAAGACTCCTAAACACAAATCACTTCCTAAAATATAAGATAATATAAAATCTTGAAAGATATATGATATCTCCATCATTCTCTCTGGGATCGAGATGATTCGTCCTGGAATCGTAATGGAGATTGTCACTAGAATAATTGTCAAACCATGGAGGGGCGCGAGAAGGACGAGACAAGAAAATAAGATGAATATCATCATTAGTTTGTAACCCAATTCTCATTATATTGAATATATGGTGACATTCAAATCGCTTGATCACGCATCGGCCCCTATAAAGTAATGCATCATTATCATTAGTTATACAAGCATTGACATGCCCTTTTGTATTTAATTGTGCACAAACTCCTACCTTCGCATTAAGAACATGCACACCAATGAGCTCAAGCAATCCCACACGTTCTTCAGCATATATCATAGATGACTTGTTGTTTTCAATGGACACACCATCGTCGTCATCCGACAAACTCGAGAAGTCAATACCGGATGATTTGAAAAACCGTGATATCATTGCATGAGACTTTAATGGCGTAAGAGTCCCAGAAAAATTGAGAAAGGGCATAGGGATCTTAAGAGAAAGAAAAAAAAACCCTAGGATGCTCTCTTCTCTCTCTTATCTCAAACTCTAGCGTCGTGCCTTCATGACTTTTCCGGTGGCTTTCCCCGGTGTTGGGATACAAGCCGCCAGTTATGATGTTTGCTCCTTTACTACATCTTGTTCTCCGTTGGTTTTCTCCTCTACGAGTTCTCCTATATCTTATATGGATTTTGCGGCAATGGTTCATTCTATGGATCCTTCGAATCTCTTACTTGGGGCTGTTATGAACTCATCAAAGGTGGTCCCCTTGGTAGTGGCCCCCCTTCTAAAGTGGTTTCAACTGTGGTCCCTCCCAAGGTAGTTACAACAGTGGTCCCCTCATCTCCTTCAAAGGCCGACACTCAGGCAACAGTGGTCCCCTCCCCAAAGTATTCTGCTATATCCTTGGATTCATCTGGTGTAATGATGTCCCATGTATGCCCTAGTGCAAACCCTACTTTTAGGGATTCTTTGGTAAAACATGCTAACCCTACTTTGGATTCTTTGATTAAACCAGCAAATTCTATTTTTGCTAATATTGTTTAGGGTAATAATATTATGATTGAACCTGTTAAGAAAGGGGATTATTTCTCTGTTTCAATTGATGAAAATTTGTATCAACAACGTTTGAAGGAATTCTCGTGCTCTTTAATTGGTCGTGTTTTGAGTGGTAAAGGGAATAAACCATGGCCATTGCAACCCCTCCGGTCTAGACTGGGTGAATTGTGGAAAATCTAGAATACCTGGACATTGATTCCCCTGGGCAAGGGATACTTTTGCCTTAAGTTTTCTTCTGATTCGGATCATGCTAGGGCATCTTTACGTGTTACATGGCAAATTAATCCTGGTACGGTTCGTCTTTTTCCATGGGATTTTAACCCATATAAAGTCAATACTTCTACTGCGAGTGTATGGGTGCGTATTTTTGAGTTAAGCATTGAACATTGGCATCCGAATATTATTATGGGAATTGCTAAAGCAATAGGTACTCCGGTTCAAATTGTTGAAAAATCTCTTAATGGATCTTTGGGACACTTTGTGCGGGTCCTGGTGGAAATTGATTTGTCTACGCCCCTACAGGATTCCGTGATGGTGGAACGCCCTGGTCATTGTTCTTTTGTGTCATTAAGTTATGAGAAAGTTCCCGAGTTTTGTTCGAAATGTGGTATTAAAGGAGATTCATTATCGACTTGTCGTTGCAATATTGTTACGGCCACGGTTCAAACTGATCCTGAACGACCTAATTCCAGACATGGGCGTTCAAGGGTTCGTAAGGAATATTGTGAGATGATTCGATCTCTGTCGAAGGATAAAGATAAAGTTGTTGCTTCTAATATTGTGGAACATGTTCATTCATCTAAGGATAAGGGTAAGATGGTGGATAACTCGGTAGAAGATAAGGAATCTCATCCCCCTCCCGTGGCTGCTAGTAAACGGTGGGCGGACTATGCCAAGGATGATCACTCTAGTGTCAAGGACCAATATCCTAATGGGAAATCTTTTGCTTTGGTCCAATCGCAGATGGACAATAACGGATTTGTGGCCGTCAACAAAAAATCAGCTAGTAATGGTAAAAATACCAGCATTTCACGTCCTCAACAAAACATCCCTACTCGTAATCAGTTCGATACTCTAGAGAGAAAAATATTGCAGTTCGGCTCACATTTCAGAAAGGTATGCTGAAATGATTACAAATGATCATACCATACCAAAGATGCAAGATAATCCGCTAGCTATTGTGGTTTATTCCAATGTTGTTGAATCAAGTTCGCTACTGAAAGAGAGTGATGAAATGACTTTGGCTTCAGCTCATGATTCAATATCTCCAATATCAAGCTATCCTCTTAACTTTGATTTTCAAGTTGATGTAGATAAATTGGAAGCTCTGAAGACCAAGCTAAGTGACTCCTCAACTACTCCGTTTGACATTCACTCATGTGATTCCTCAAAAGCTTTGAAAGCTATGACAATTGCGGCTCGAGGATCCTGGGCGGATATTTCACATGTTATATCCCAGTCAAATTTATCAGATCATCAAGATGATACTCGAGCGCGTGCTAAAAAGATAAATGCAATTGCTATTCGAAAATCCTCTAGAAATAGATGTCCTTCATTTAAATTGCATTCTTAAGTTATTTTTGTTGTTTTTTCTAAGTTTAGTATTATTTTTTCCTTTTCTACCTAATCGGCTTGTGATCAGGACTTTTTCTTTTATTTTTATATATTTCCATTTATTTAAAAAAAATAGCGTCAGAGTCCCATCAAGTACAAATACGGGGAATGCTCTAAACTCAATTTCTTTGTCGAAAATTGGTGGTCCATCATTACCACTAATATTTTCCTCGTCATATTTCGGCGGTTTATCATATTCCTTATCAAAAATAGGTTGTCCATCATAATCATCGATCTCGTCCTCAAAGTATGAAGGTTCTTCGTTGCCAACCTCCATTATAGTGTCGTCAGTTTCTTCATCAAAAATTCGGGGTCCATTAGAACCACCATCTTCAGCGTTACCAGAGAATAAATTACCTATGTCCGACATGTCCGTGGAATATATTTCCAATGGCGTGAACTGGATGGGCAAAATATCGTAGGCAAACTCATAACTCCCAAAAAACCATTTTTCAACAAGTCTCTTGATTTCTTGATATTGGATGCGTACGATATTGAATTGTTTTGTCGACAAGTCGACTGGCGGACGATACTTCGCGATCTGGTTCATTAGTTGTGAATCATGTTTGGACAATATGATTCAGGGAACGTAAATTGGTCTCTGATACCAACTGATGTAGCGGAAGCTTAACGAATAAACGAAGAACGCACAAAAGCAACACGAATCTTTACAAAGAAACGTAAATTGCAATGAACAAGAGAATAATCTCAAAACTTAAAATATTCAACCTCCCTAAAAATAATAGTAAAACAACTATTTATAAGACCAAACTAAAAGTCCTAACTTAATTAGAAAATATCAAAAGATAAACCAAAATAAAAGACTCCTAAACACAAATCACTTCCTAAAATATAAGATAAAAATTAATTTGATCTGATCATATTTAAATACAAATGATAATTTCAACCCTAATCGATGCTTTATTTAACAAGGAAACAAGATTCAACTTACATGTAATAGGACAGACCATCTCTTCTATATATTCTCAATATATTAAATTACGTCACACTTATAAAAATAACATTATTCAATGTATATGGCAGTCAATCTAATCTAATGTATTCGAATATTAAATGAATCTGGAAAGGGATGTAATAAGGTCAAGTGTAGTGCACAAATAACCATTCCAAGAAATATTTATAGGCAAAAATATTTTTTTGGTCCACTCAGTGGATAACTTGAGATATTTAGTCCACACTTTTAGAAATTGTTGAAATTAATCTATTAAGTGGCAAAAATTCGGACATTTACGGGGGTGTCCCCAACCATAGAATTTAATGGAATTTAATAGAATTTATAATTCCATAACATTCCAAGTGTCCTCAATTCGGATTTCAATGGAATCCATTAAATCTTGAAGTCCTCAACTTGGATTTTAATGGATTCCACGAAAATCCAGTATCCTCAAACATTCAAGGAATTTCATGGAATTCATTTATAAATGGATTTTAGTGGATTTTGGTGGAATTATAAGCTAGATTTATGAAGGATAAATTCTCACCTTCTCCCCTCGGAATTCAAATTCCATTTTCCTATAATAATAATAATAATTTTTTTTGGTTATAGTATAAAAAGAAAAAATAATATATTTTTCTTTCATTTACATCTCCTCACGCATCGTCTTATAATCTCAACAATTCAACACGTTCTACCTCAATTTTGTGAACAAATACTGTAGAGTAACTAGAGTTAATTTGTCGTCTTATTTCAATTGCTAATATTTTTAAGGGATAATTATAAAAAGTACCCCTGAGGTTTCACCTAATTACAGAAAAACCTGGCTAATTTCTAAAATTATAAAAAGTACCCCTGAGGTTTGATTCAGTGTTGAAATTAAGGGGTAAACTGCAATATTTTTATAAATATGAAGGGAGATTTTGAAATATTTTTTGTTTATGAAGGGTTTAAATGTTAGACAAAATAAAACATCGGGGTAATTTTTGTAATTTTGAAAGCTAGCTGGGGTTTTTTGTAATTAGGTCAAACCTCAAGGGTATTTTTTGTAATTAACCCTATTTTTAATTTTATCGATAACTTAATAAGAAAACTATTGTTATAATAATACTTTACTCGAAATAATTGTTGATAAATTTACATTCATTCATCTTGATAGACACATTGTTTTGTGTTAGAAAATATGGTTTTAAAATTATCTGGTAAGATTTTGATCATCAATGTTGTTGTTGTTTGTTGAATAAATATTTTAAAAATAGTTTTTTATGGAACTATTCTAAATTTCGATAATTTTAAATTATATTTTTGCAAAGTTTATGAAACCTTTTTTTTTGCTAATGACTTTCTTTCAATATTTACATTTCATATTTTTAATGATTATGATAGTATGCTACTAATTTCATAAAAAAAAATATTAATTATACTTTTTATAACATCCAACAAATTCCACTAAAATCCACACAATTTCATAGTATAATTCTATTAAAATCTAGTGGAATCCATAGAATTCTCTTAAAATCTATAAAATTCCATAATTTAGAAAATCCTTGAAAATCCATGTTTGGGACATCCTCCTTAGTCTAGTGACTTGCTATTGCAAGTAATCTTGATATGCAATCATATATATATATATATATATATATATATATATATATATATATATGTATGTATGTATAGTAATAGGTCTTCAAACACACACACAAAACACACACAGAGAGATCAGAAAAATATAATTTAAAGTGTGAAACAGAGAGAGAGAAGGGATAGATAATTAATCATGGGGGAGGAATCTGGACAAGGGGTGGAAACGAAAGTGGAGATAAGCTTGAATGATAATATAAATGCTAATCCACCACCACCACCTCCGGCGGCGGTGGCGCCGCCGCACTTTGTGCTGATTCATGGGATAGGTGGAGGGGCATGGTGCTGGTACAAAATAAAGTGCCTTATGGAGAATTGTGGGTACAAAGTTTCTTGTTTGGACCTTAAAGGTTGTGGCATGGATCACACTGACCCAAACACCATTCTTTCCTTCCATGATTACAATAAGCCCCTTCTTGATTTCCTCTCATCCTTACGTGAAAATGAACAGGTAATTAATTAATTAACCCTTTTCACACACACACATACCCACATGTGTGGGTGAGTTTTTTTTTTTTTTTGTGTGTGTATGTGTATGTCATCATGATCATGAATGTTTATGTTTGTGATCTGAATTTCATATGTTTTACACCAATTAATTGGTTCCTGTAATTTAGGGTGGCCGGTGTCAAAACTGGTCATGTTCGTTTTTGAATGCATTGATACTCAATTTAATTACATCCCTCGGCATAACACCGGATACCCAAAAATCGCTGAAAATTAAAAAAGAAAAAAAAAACCAAATTTTAGGCCTCATGTGCGAGTCATTTACCAATTTCCGATCAATTTTGAAAATTCCGGGGAAACTAGGACTAAAAGTAAACAATTTTAGTACTTACAGGACTACATTAATTATTTAGAACGTACATCATCAATTTTGACACCGCCCCTAAGTTACATGACTAATTTGACAATTTTGCACCTAATTAATTAGAACATAAATGAGATGAAACATTTTAAGGAATAGGAATTTCCGTGTGATATTTAATTTAATGTTTTTTGATGATGATATATGCAGGTGATTTTGGTGGGACATAGCGCAGGGGGACTAAGTTTAAGTGATGCAATTCACAAGTATGGAAAGAAGAAGATTAAGCTTGCTGTGTTTATTGCTGGCACTATGTTGAGGTCGGGGTGTGTGACAGACCAAGATATTAAAGATGTAAGTTTTTCACTTTAATTTAAATTTCCCCACCGACCTAATTACTAGTGTTTTGGTTGGTAATTGGTGGTTAGATAAAGATTCCTTGATATATTTCTCGAATTTGTTGAGAAAACTAAAGATAATTTGATAGGATCCTGTAGGCTGTAGTATAATTACTATCCCGGCCTCGGATCGATAATTGAATAAATTAGTTTATTTTAATTTTAATTGTTGGGATATGCTTATTTATTTCTATGATGAGCTTATTTAATTTGATTATAATTTAATTTGAATTATTTATTTAATTGTGAATATAATTGGTTAGTGGGTCAAATCTGGATCTAATAAGATTAATTTAAAATATACATTGGAGTTAGCATAAATCGGAAATTAAGAGTGCATATAAACCAAATATAATTTTTAAAGGTAATAGTTTTAAATGATAGCATAGATAAGTCCTTGATACTTAAATTACTTCTTATCTCTTGAAGTTGTTATTATCTTTTAAATTCAAAAATTCATTAAAAATATGTTATCAATTCTTTAATTTGTAGATAGGAATGCCACATGGATAATTGTAAAGTAGACATGTGAAATTGGGAGAATAAAGAGTTGACACATGTCAAAATTAATGAGGTGATGACATGTGTCAACTTTGTTTTCTCTTTTGATATATAGGGTTGATATTAGATTCATTGGTTTTAAATATTTATAACATCAATATTTTATTACACATTCCACCAATTTCCTTAAGCATATATTTGGTACATAAATATACAATACATAATGTAAATATTATTTATTATCAGTGCACTTGAAGTAAACATAAAATGCCAAACAGGTGTAGTTAATAGATCACGTGTAAACCAAGTCCATGTAGATGATGACTTTGGTAAGGTAAAAAAGATAAGGTTTCAACGATGGAGTCTTTGTCCTTATGTAGTTCAAATTTTACAAGATGAGATGTCTTTTGCTGTGATTGTTTGTGAAATTTTTTTTCTAAAATTTTTATTTTTGAGCAAAAAATTCTGAGATGTTGTGTGATTGTTTACGAAAAGAATAATTTTTTTTAAAGAAAATCTCATTGTTTTATGTTATTAACTTACTTTTCTGGTCAACAATAATATTTATATCTCTCTTTTATTTAAATAAAGAATTTCGATAAGTTTTTAATTTATTACCATTTTTATAAATTTTCTTTTAATATTGATAACAAATGTATAAAATGAGACCCATATTGTCTATTTTTGGTTCAATTTTTCATATTTATTATTTTTTTTGCATTATATATGTTTACACTATTATTTTTACACAAAAATTCACAAACAATCAACATCTCTAAATGTTCTCAATCACACCAAAACAATTAGAGTTAGTCCTTTAAACACATTCAATCATTACCTATGGATCTAGTAACCCACCCATGGATTTAGCTTTTTCATATCTCAACGGAAATATTGATACTTTTTAGAGGACATATTTAAATAATACTTTTCGGTTGGACTACTAATACTTTTTATTAGAAAACTAATATTTTAAGGAATTTAAATTTTATAACTTGAAAACCTTTCACGGGTATTTTTTAGGAAACTACAAATACATTCGCGTAAACTACTAATATTTTTGAAGGAAAAAACTAATACTTTTTTAATTTATCACAATTTTTAAATATTTTAATATTGAAACACATAATAATACTTTTAATATAAACTAATACTTTTCAAATGATCATGTCAATACAAAAATTAATACTTTCAAATTTTTTTATTTCTATGTCTAGATTTTTTAAAATCTGAATGATTTTTTTTAAGAATTTAGAAACTGCAATAAAATAAAAACTTTTACCATCAATTTTTGGGTTCCATCTAACGAATTTTGGCACATGAAAATTTTGTCAAACAATTATTTTTTTTCTACACATCCAACTTTCGGCTTTTGAAAAGGTTTTCACCACGATTTATTCAAAATTTTACCTTAATTTTATGAAAATGAAAATGGATGGAATGAAAAGACAAACAATCACAACTTTTCACTTATTTCGAAGGTATTAAATATCAATATATATATCATTTATAAATTACAATAATAATAACATTTACTTTTACCAAATGAAAAAAATAAAATTCTTTTTGGCTTTTTGCAATAAAAGATCCCGTCAAATCATGAAGAAAATAATACAAGGAAATATAATTGAATTGATGAAAAAGGGGGTATGGAATTATTGTCAAAGTTGGTTATGGGATGGGAAATAGGAATCAATTGTACATACGTCAGTGTGATGGGAACAACATTGGATGGTTCCTAAGTAAATGTTTACAACTGTCATCAATTTCAGGCCATTTGTCCTTCGAATCTTATCCCATCCATCTTACTGTTTTCCCCAACTTATGCACATGTTTTTGGCAACCTAATGGATTCTTGGATCATCATTTGAAATATTTTCTTTTGATAAAAGGGGGGAAATAACGGATGGGACCCATGATTTTTACAATCAATTAGGGACTGGTGGGAGAATTTTAACTTTGTATTTTAAAGTGACTTACAAGTTTTAGATTGGAAATTAATTTTATAAAATGTCGATTTACGAACTTAACACATTATAAACTAGTTAGAGTTGAGATTTGTCGGTTACAGTCAGAAATGGGTCAAACCCTAATAACACGATTGATTAATAAATTGGTGGGGTTAGAGTTACGTACCTAATGATTAAATTTTGAAAATTTATCAAGTGTGTTCAAATATATAATGTGTGGATTAAAATTAAAAGCAATATAATTACTTTATTCTTATATCTACTATTTATTTTAATGTATAAATAGATGAGTTATTTATATTTTTAACATATACAAGTCATTTTGTGTCGAACTGAAAAATACGAATAATAAACTGGCCGGATTAGAGTATCTAACACAATATAAACGGGTGGGGTTAGCATTGAGAAATTTGATACGAATAACACGGATTTTGTGTTTCAACACGATACAAACCACCCGTAGCCCATAGGGAAGAGTATATTCATATATTATTGACCACCCGTAGGGAAGAGTATATTCATATTTTATTGACCAACTTATCATATTTCTTTATATAATACTCTTTTTTTAGTACAGAATAGTATATTCATATATTATTGAACAACTTATCATATTTTTTATATAATACTATATTTTTAGTACATTGGGGGATAGTAAGAGATGGAACAGACGCACTCAGATAAGATCGATATACTCCATTTTAAATTTAATGTATTATACTTATCTCTTTGTTATCATACATCCAGATAAATTATTAAACAAAAAACCAATCATTATCATATAAAAATAAATAAATCCATTTAAGTTTGTAATCTTTGAAAATCTTAGACACGATAAATTGAGAGTGTAGGTAGTTTATGAATCTTGAATTTTTTTCACTCTTTCTACTTTCAGTATTTAATTTCTCCTCTTTTTTTATTGCTGAGAATTCTTTTTTTTTTTTTTTTTTGAAATCATATTGCTGAGAATTCTTAAACTACGGAAAAGTGGATTTTCTCCAATTACTTGTCTCCATTTTCCATTTAAAAATAAAATAGTTTCAGTAATATATATTGAATTATTTATATTTCATGTCTTTAACAGGGAGCGCCAGACTTATCTGGGTTTGGAGAATTGAATGAGGTATTTGATATTGGGTTTGGATTAGGACAAGATCATCCTCCAACCACTTTGATGGTTAAAATGGAACTCCAAAGGAAGATCATTTACCAATTATGCCCTCAAGAGGCAAGTTTCTTTTTTTTTTTACCCCCTAAATCCCAAACCCATCAAAGAAATAAAAATGTCAATTGATGGAGAACTCTCTCTATAAATTATTATTAGTAAAATGAATACAATTTTCCATATTGTTAGCCAATTATATGATAAAATTGAGTCTGAAAGCCTTTTTTACATAGAATGTTCGTAATTTGAGACCAATCTTGTCTTGAGAGAGCTTTTTGCATATCTTACTTAATTGTCTTTTACTTTAAAACATAAACTATATCAGGCGATTGACCCCAATGGCGGAGGGAAAGGGGGGTCACCCTAGGCCCTAGCCCCCCCCCCACCCACCATTTTTAAAAAAACATTTATAAGGTAAATTTTTTTAAAAAATTATAAGTTAAAATATATATGATTTTTCTTTCAGTTTTTATCTGGTCTACCCCGATTCCGTATATCGGCCCACCCTGTAAAATTTCCAATTTTGTCTCTTCGCCATTGATTGACCCGGGTTCAATCTCAAGTGAGCGCCAGACTGCGAAATGTGTTCGTCCCCTCCCTCCCCTATGGTGTCCCCATTGTACTATAAAGAAAACATCTATCATATCTGCAACATGAATGGCGAACGATCAAGTAGGAAATCAATCATGCACCATATTTTATTCAATGAAATTCCTCTTATAAAATTTATTAGTTATGGATGCATGATAAGTGTATATATTTGTATTCAGGATTCGACTTTAGCAGCAATGCTGCTAAGGCCGGGGCCGATCCAGGCACTAACAACAGCTCAATTTAAAGATACTGAGGATAAAGACAAGGTACCGAGAATATACATCAAAACGATGCAAGACAACGTTATTAAACCCGAGCAACAAGAGGCGATGATCAAGAAATGGCCTCCCTCTGATGTTTATATTTTGGAAAGTGATCACAGCCCTTTCTTCTCGGCTCCATTTTTGCTATTTGGTTTGTTAGTTAAGGCTGCAGTTTCTTTTGGATGTTGAAATTACTATTTCCTCAAAAAAAGAAAAAAAAAAGATAAATTGTTAGAATAAAGATCTCAATTATTTTGTAAAAGAAAATAAGCACTATATGATTTGCATTATTCATATATATAGAAGTTATTGCATCGGGTATTATTATGTGCAAGGAAATTCTAAATCCACGTATTAATTTGGAATCAAGTCTGTCTACAAACTTTCTTTTGGGTGTAGCCTCATTTGGATTGAAATTGAGTTGTATTTGGATAAAAGAATTTGGATTTGAAAGGAGGATTTAATTAGGGAAAAATTCTATCTAGCATGAATTTAAAACCCATCACAATAACTCCAAAAATAACTCAAATTAAATAGGAGATCAAGGCCGATTCACCTTGTCCTAGTGGTAAGGTAGAAGCGTCGTGACTAGTAGGTCTAAAGTTCGATCTCCATTGATAGCATGTGAGTTGATTTTCCACTATTTGAGTGTGGTTTAATTTCTATTGTGTAGTGCAATTTTGAGTCTTATTTGGATTGTTGTAAGGTTATGATGATTTTCAATAGTGGAAATGTGTCAAATTGACCATTTCCAACTTAAAAAGATTAAAAATAGTCAACTTTTTCAAACACATCTTTTTACCCATTTTGGGTGTGAAATGATATTCATACCCTTTAAGATATTACACTGGTCTTATACCTCTCTTTCTCCTTTTCACTTTTACTTTCACTTTCTCTCTCTCAACAGTATTCAAATTTCAAAGACAAAATTTTCCGGTGAATTTCTGGCAACCCATTTTCCCAATCGGAATCTCGAAATAATGTAAGCATTTTGTTCTCTATCTCATTCTTTATTCATTTCACTATCGTATTTAGTTTGAGTTACATCTCGAGTTATATGTTCTAATTTGTTTTTTTTTTTTTGTCTGTTTTTGTTGGTTTCAGATGGAGGACGATAAAGTGATAATTGTCCATAGTGGTTTTTGGGATGGTAGTTTCTATAGAAATGGTGAAGAAGTACTCGTTTTGTGGATATTGTTCATAACGTTGTAACACTACAAGAAATTAGAGTTTTACCCACACATAAATACCCACACATATAAATGTGTGGGTAAGCAACCACACATTTATTATGTGTTGCTAATAACCATTAGCAACATTAAAATATAGAGGGAAAAAATCCCTCCATTTCCAGAGTATGGCGGGATATATTTTTTTTCTATGGCGGTGACTTGTGTGTTTTATGAATTAACAATACCCACACATAATTAAAAATGTTATACATGTGTGGCTAATTATACACACTTTACTTACACTTATTCACAAATAAAAAAATTGTGTGGCTATATGTGTATTTATTATATTTTTATTTTTTTGAAAAGATGACGTGGCGAAAAAAAAAAGCCCATTCTAGTTTTTTTTGAGGAAAAGCCCATTCTAGTTTTTAACAGTGTGTTAATGTCCTTAATCTAATTTTTAACCTAATAATTATTATATGACATTGGTTCTTCAATTTTGCAGTTTGTTTCTCACGCCAACAAGAGAGCCGCTCGTGTGTTCGTCACTTTCATCTGTAAGTTTTTGTTCCTATTCTTTTGATTTGATTTTCTTCGTTAATCTTTGGTAATCAACGAATGGCCTTTTTAGTTTCTGTATTTAATATTTCTTTTTTTAATTTTAGAGCGATTGTCATTTGTTTTAAAACAATTAATTACCCTAAAATTCATATCCGAAATTCATCTTTAATCTGTTTGGATGTCGATTTTCTACAATTATCTGGGCTTCTGGTAATTTATAGATGTTCTTGTTTTTTCTATTTATTTTGATTCCTAAAGACCTTTTTGTTGCTGCTCTTTTTCACTCTTTTTAGTGTTTTTTTTTTTTGTTTGTTTGGTTGATTACAGCTGCAAGTGTTGACATCTACTTAACAGCCTGTGGGTATTTCTATAAGGAGAAAGGTATTTTCTTCTGTTTGAATTATACTATTTGAATTTTGTTAAGTATGGTTGAACATATGGGCAATTGAAGCCAGGTAAATGGCTGGCTTTTGTGTTTGATATTATATATATATATATATATATATATATATCTTTGTGGATGTTTCTTATGTTAATTTTCCTAGATGTATAGACTGTATATGTTTGTACATTGTGATTTTTTCCTTTGTCGGCCCGAGCTCGGATTTGCATCTCTTTCTTATTTTATGGTCTAGGATTCATGGCCCTACAAATATTTTAGTTGATTTTCATTATCTAAAATTTTGTTTTTTAGGTTGTCTCGTGTAAAAAGTTTCTTGTAAGTTCCTTATTGTCCTTGTTGCCCGTCTGAACCGAAAATAGGTACGTTTGCTTGGTAATGTATATACGCTAGGGGTGTCCGTCTAAAATTTCATTTGTTTTTTGCACCATTGGATTGACCACAAATATTTCGTAGTGAATATTTAGGTTCATAATTATTATAACTGTGTTATAGTAATATTCATTTTATTTGTTTCTTATATTTTTTCTGAAGGATAAAGCACAAAAGAATGTTGATGCTCGTGGACAAAGAAAATCTAAAACTAGAAATGGCTCAAAGACAACAGCACGTGTAGCGTGGAGCTGAATTGGATTCTCCCAGTGGCCATATTGAGACCTGGTGTCTCCTGATTTGGCATCCTACAAAAGGTTGGGATCCTCCAGAACTAGAAGCTAAATATGTAAGTATATTATTTTCAGAAAACAATTTATCATGTAGTTTTCTTTTTTGTCTGTTGTTATTAGAATTGTTGTTTGGCTTAGATTTTGGTGAAATTATTATGATGTCATTCGATTGTTGATTTTTCTAGATGATCCTTGCTTCTTATTCTATGGTGATGGGTAATAGTGTTTGAGTGTGAGATGGGCATTCGCTAATATTGTTTGCAACTACTTGTTGGGGTAGAATGCTTGTGCTCTATATTTGAGGTTTGAAGTTTACCTTTAATATATTTTTATCCCATCAGTTATAGGATGTTTATATGCTGGGAAAGACAAGTCTGCTATTGCGTATTTTTACAATTTCAGTTTGTTGAATAGTCATTATCATGATCTTAGGAATATAAGTTTCTTGTTACTTCCACTGATTTTGCTAAGGAGTTTGAGATAAGAATCTCCTCATACCATTGTGTTTAAAAAGGCATCCTCAACACATGCTCAAATTTAGAGAAAGGAACTTTAACAATTGCCTTGGTGCATAGTCTGCTTTGCCTTGACTTGGTTATACATTGGATGTACTGAGGGATGTGCAAATGCTTAATATATTTATTCTTAGAAAACAAGTTCTAATATTCTCTATTCTGCTTTGCTCTGCTAAGAATTATCTCAAATAAGAAATTTAGATAACGAAACTGATCTAGATCTTTAAGTTTTTTTTATTTATTCTGCTTTGCTCTGCGATGGGCTTTCTCTTCTTTCTAACACATTTTTATGGGAAAAACTGATCTAGATCTTTAAGTTTTTTATAATTTTATTTCATACTTGCTACAGTAAGACTTTCAGTTTTTTAGTTGTTATCTGCTGCTCACTAGGGATCTTTTCTTCAAAAAAAAAATCCTTAAGGTTTTGGTTAATTACAAAAAGACCCAAAGATTTTTCAAAATTACAAAAAACCCTCAGGTTTGATTGTGTCTTATATGTAAGAGGGTATCTGTAATATTTTTATAAATGTCAAGGAGATTTTTGAAATATTTTTTTTCTTATGAAGGGAAAGTGTAAGACGAAATCAAACCTCGAGGGATTTTTTGTAATTTTCAAAAAGTTTTGCATTTTTTTTAGTTAGCCCGAACCTTAGGGGTTTCTGTAATTATCCATATTTTATATTACAGAGCTGTTTGTCTGTCTTACATTTGATGCACTATATATCAAAGACAAATAACATTGATGCTCATCTTGCATTTGCTTATTGTACATGGTGGTAAAATCTATAAGAGTTATTCAAGTACAGTTCTATAAGTTCCTTAAATGTCTTTCTTTATAATTTTATTTGATGTTCCTTCAGTATGATATTTTGTGATACTTATGTCGGTATTTTGTGATACTTACCTTACTATTTGACTTTGCGGGAAATGTAGTTTGACTTTGATTTTGGGTGTAATATATTTCTGAAAATCCAGTAAAAGTTCTATTTTTCTTTTGTTTCGTTCATGTGTTGACATCTAACATTTTCATTCTATTATGAATATGTTTCTCAAGTGATTTATTCTTTTAACAGGAGGAGATGATGCAATTGAAAAGAGATAATCCTCAAATGGCTGATAAAGAAATTCTAGAGAAGGTTCTTGGACGAGAGTCAGTTGGCTTGTTTGGTTGGGGATGGTCCCCAAGTAAGTCTAGAGCCAGATGCACTGGTAATGAATCAGGTCGTCCCACATATTCTCAGTTGCTTAATGAATTGAATCAATACAAGTCTCGTGTTGAAGAGCTCGAAGGAGGTTACCAAACATTATGTGAAACTTTGATTGAAAAGAATGTCATTCATCCTTCGCATTTACCACATGTGTCGTCAGGCCACTCTTCAAGGCCATCATCCCACCATGACACAACTCATGTTGATGATTCCGATGATTATGTTGTCAATTAGATGATATTATTTGAGATTTTAGTGTTGGTAGTTCTATTTGTGACTCGTGTTCCATTCTTGTCTACTTCTCATTTTGGTGAGACTTTTACGAGTGATTTTTCACTTTATGGTAGGAAATTTATTAGGATGATCGTAATTTGAATGGTAGCATTATTTTTTATTATAATATTTCCAGTGTGAATTAAATACTTTATAATAACTGC
Organism: Rehmannia glutinosa; assembly: GCA_016081115.2. Classification (NCBI taxonomy): domain Eukaryota; kingdom Viridiplantae; phylum Streptophyta; class Magnoliopsida; order Lamiales; family Orobanchaceae; genus Rehmannia; species Rehmannia glutinosa. Next base: position 104,459,118 of record CM071936.1, read on the forward strand.
TTTCAAATCTTATGATTACTAAATCTAATAGTATTCACATAATTTTTAAAAATAATAATGAAAATTTATTTAAAAAAAATATTATTACCCACATGTAGATTTGGTTAAAATATAAAATATTATTGTCCACACATAATATTCGCATTCGCCACACATATTTTATTGTTAGCCACATATAATAATAAATATTATTATTCTATTACGAAATATAAAAATACCATTTGTCACACATAAATATTACTTTTACCCACACATAAAAATTACTACGTGTCAACTATCTAAATCTCTACGTAATGACATGTCATGCGCCAAATGGATGACACATCATCATCCACGTCATCATTTGTGATGTTCACATCATCATCCACGTCATTATTATACACTTGGCAGAAGATATAACTACACATTATATACATATTTATCCACACATATATGTGTAGGTAAATGTTTATGATTTTCCACACATAAAAAATGTGTGAGTAAAAACTTTTTTCTACAGAAATATAGTGACACTTGTTGACATTTGCATAATGTGTGGATAAAAACCATTACGCACACATAAGTATATTTTTACCCACACATATATGTGTGGGTAAAACTCCAAATTCTTGTAGTGGTAAATGGTGATCGGCATTTGTGTGAATACAAATTACACTTTGTTTAATGCCAATTGGAGGTGGTTATGAGGTTAAGTCTTTGATTATCTATGAGTGGGATCTTCGACGAGTAGCTGAGATTTTCAAAGATTCCCGAATATTTGTGACCTTGCAACCAAAAGACCATGGGATGGTGGGGACTTCGTACACCAGAAATAGCAATCCACATGGTTTTATAAACCTCATGGCTGCTCAATCGTATTCATATGGTATCGGCAGTCAATTTATGCCCTTAAATCCATATAATTCTCAGTAAGGCATGAATTATATACATGGTCCACCACAGTGTATGCCAACCTATATGCAACATGTTGCGCCCCATAATTGTCCAAGTAATTCTAGGACCTTGGAGCCTCAGTAAACGTCTGTGCAACATGTAGTGCCCGATAATTGTCCAAGTAAATCTCCTATCTTAGAGCATCAACCGAGAATCAATAATAGTGATCATGTGGATGGTGATGATGATGATGATGGTGGTGGTGGTGGTGGTGGATTTAATGATGATTTTGGGCGGTATGATGATGTTGGACGGTATGATGATTTCGGTGGTGGTGGCCATTATGATGACCAGGATTTTGTTGGTGATCAACATAACCAACAAGATGCACAACTTGTTCCCAATAACCGTGAAGGGAATGACGGTGACACATCCGATGAAGAAGATGATGATCCAGAGTACGACGTTGACAGTGAACTAGTCCGTCGATTGATTTATGATCACTTTGGAAGGGAAAAAGATGACTATTTTGTTCCCGATGACCGTGAAGGGAATGATGTGAACAATGATATCATAGGAGATAATGACGAGCATGTTCTTCGAAATAGACGATTTTCAATCCAGAAGGTACCTCATGTTGATGCCAACGAAGTAGATAATGAGAACGTTGATACGGAGCTCCCAATGGTTAGGTCTAAATATGCTTGGATGGCTCCAGAACGCCTTATCGCATCCCAACCCCGATTCCATTCCACAAGAACCACCTAACATTGAGCGTGACTTATTCAAAGGTGCGATGCTTGAAAGCAAGGAAGAAATGGTAACAAAGTTGGGCTTCTACCATCTGCACCATCGTGTGGAGTATAGAACAACCCAGTTTGCGACTTCATGTTATGAGGCTGTTTGCAAACATAAAGGATGCACCTTCTTACTTCGTGCAAACGCTATCCAAGGAGAAAGTTGGAAGGTGACTAAATCCGAGCAACCTCATACATATGAAGCCAACTTAAGTAGACATGCTCCTCGACAATTACCTTCGATGATTATTGGAGCCTTGTTTGTGCCAAAACTACTAAAGGAGGGACGATCCCTTAAACCTAGGGATATTATTGCTGATTTGTCTGCTGAACATGGGATAGACATTTTGTACAACAAAGCACTAAAATCACAAGATCGTGCGTCATGACTACATACACGGTGACCACTTGCGATCTTGGGGTCTTGCTTGCATTCTTGTACATGTTAAAAAAAGAGAACCCTGGTACAATTGCGCTACACGAGACTGATGATGATGATAGATTCAGGTATGTTTATATTTCTTTACATGCATCAATTAAAGGATTCAGTAAGTGTTGTAGACCTGTTATTGTTGTTGATGGCACACACCCATAGGGCAAGTTTAAAGGTGTGGTGTTTGTTGCGGTTACAAAACACGGTAATGAACAAGTGTTTCCACTAGCATTTGGTGTGGCTGATAAGGAGAAGGACGAGTCATGGGAATGGTTTATGAAGCAATTACGCAATACATATGGATGCCCGGAAAATATGCTCATTGTATCCGATCATCATAAAAGTATTAAGAATGCAGTTGGCAGTGTATTTCCTGACGGTATGCATGGTATATGCACATATCACTTGAGGCAAAATATCATAAATTATCGAGGTCAAGTGGTGACCTTATACCAAAAGGTTGCATACACTTATTCTCCTAAAAGATTCAAGAATATAATGACTCTGATTCAAAATGCAAACGAAAAGGCCTACGAGGAGTTGGTTAGGGCTGGAACGAAAAGGTGGGCACGTGCACGTTGTCCTGTTAGACGCTATGGGTTCATGACATCGAATGCAGCAGAGGTTCTTAATGCTAGACTTGTCTGGTCGAGGAAATTGCCAATTTGTTCGTTGCTCGATTCTATTTGAAACCTCATTCAGGAGTGGTTCCACGAGCGTCAAATTGCAGCCCAAAACATGAACAATGAAGTCACCACAGATACAGCTAAGAGATTGACATAAATAGGTGCACTGGTTGATAAGATGCATGTGTCACCTGTTAGTAGCCTAATTTATTCTGTGAAGGATGAGGTGCGTTCTTTTTTTGTTGAATTGGCAAAGAGAACGTGTACTTGTCGAGTGTTTCAGCTTGATCTATTGTCGTGTCCATATGCGATTAAGGCAATCAGGTATATTTAAAGTCTTTTGCTAAATTAATAATTATTTCACCTCGTAGATATACTTATATACATTTTCTGCTATTTATTTCAGTAAGGCAAATCAATCAGTCTACAGTTACGTGCACAACTACTATAAAATAGAAACACTGCGGAAACTTTACTCTCCAATCGTCATGCCCATTGAACATCCTAAAGACTGGAATATGCCGAAAATGATACAACTCATGGTTGTCAAGGCACCTCTAAATCCTCGACAAGCTGGCCGAACGAGGACTCAATGGATTCCGTCTAGTGGTCCATCTAGCAGCTCACAATGGTCCATAATATGCTCTAGATGTCGTCAAGAGGGTCACAATCGTTCTACATGTAATGCAGTGCTCCCCATTTGCTATGATGCAACGAGTGCTAGTGGAAGCAACACGATTGATCAGTCGGCTAGAAAAATTCCAAGAAAATGCAGTGTTTGTAAAAAAGAAGGACACACAAGGAGGGTTTGTCCTGATAGAGTTTCTAAACTTAATTAATACATTGAACATGTAATTTAATTGTACCCAGTTGCATGACTTGATATCGTGTTATATCACGTGATAAAGTACTTTGTTTCAGCTTTTCATTAATGTTTCTTGTCATACAGTACGTTGTTTCAGCTTTTCATTGATGTTTCTTGTCATATAGTACGTTGTTTCAGCTTTTCATTGATGTTTCTTGTCATACAGTATTTTGTTTCAGCTTTTTATTGATGTTTCTTCTCATACAGTACTTTCAGCTTTTCAGTGATTTTCTTGTCCTTGTGAGATTTTGATGCAGGCAATATGAATCAGAATAATTTTTCTATAAATACCCCGTCAATGAGGAATACATCTTCATCTTCCATCTATATATCAAAATGAGTAATACATCTTCACCTTTCCTTAATGTGCTTTACAATGAAAAGAAAACTCCATGGACAATGCCGATGGATATCCTACTTGTTGATTTTCTGGTGAGCGAGTTGAATAAAGGCGATTGGGAGGTCGGTGGGTTTAACAACACTTCTGTGTTGGCTGCTAGGGCTCTTTTGAAGTCGTGGTTTGACAAAACTTTCACATTTTCTGAAATGAATCAACGCGATAAGCATCTTCAAGCTCGCTACAACTTTTTCGCTAATATGTTTGTCACTCCAGGCGTTGTTTGGGACCGCAAATAAGATTTTGTTCATTCTACTCATCAGAATCGGCTTGACTGGGCCAGGGTAATTTGAAGTTCATTTTCTACTCATCATTCCACTCATCTTCAAGCACTACATTTTACTCCTAATTTTAAAACTTTTGTTATTTTTCTGTACATGTAGGTTGATGCAACCCTCGCAACCGCTTACGAGTTTGACGGGGAACCACTGTTCGGCAAACTCGCCCTGCTATTCAAGATGGAGCCTTGGAAGAAGGAAGTTGTCGAAATTTTGCCATGGACACGTATCCCTCGATATTTGCCTAAGCGTCCCCGTTTTGAGGAAGGAACTTCATCAAAGTCCAAACCTAAGTAGACTAAATTGTTTGGTTCTATGTTGTATTTTAAGTTCTAGCACTGTAGTCTGTTTAAGTGGTTTGGTGTATCTTAACTCTTTGTTGCTGCTTGTAGTCTGTTTAAATTTGAAAGAACTCTTTGTTGTTTCTTATTGATTAAAATCTAAACATTTCAAAAAAAAAATATCTAACTCGACATCAGGTCTTAGTGACTCAATGTCGAGTTTTGTTTCTCGAATCGAGTCAGTGTAACTCAAAATCGAGTCATGGTGACTCGATTTCGAGTTAGATAATAAAAAAAAATTCGGCATGTACACTCTGTTTCAGGCACAAACCAACCTGTAACACACCCCAACCTGTCATACCAACACATCCAGCACAATCAAAACAACCAACACATCCAACACCACCTACACATCCAACACAATCCAAGACAACCAACACATCCATCACAATCAACACCACCAACACATACCAAAATAAGATGTAATATATCGAGCAATCAACAAATATATACACAGTCAATATGTACATCGCGAAAGTCAAAATAGAATAAAAAGTGCAAATTAATCCCTAGGTACAATCTTTGTACTATGCGCAAAAATCGCCAACGCCATCTTCCGGCGATACTCGTGGATGGTATCTGATGTCTGAGCCGTCGGAATGGACTCACCCAACAAATGTTCGACGTACATGCAGGCAAATGCGCCACAACTGTGGTTATCCGTTTGTATGAACTGATCATCTGCTGGCATCGTCCTAATGGTCAACATATCGCATCTAATCGGAATCCCGCGATGCTCAAAATATCGACTAACAGCGAGCACTCGGGGAAGAAGACGTCGAAGCAGGAGCAGCTGGCGGTGAGGGTGATAAAATATGGCCAGATCAGAAGGATCATCCATCTGATGCGACAATGGGTCATACAGCTGAATCTCCCAATCGAGCAGCCGAACATGACATACAACCCAATGCCCAGTTCATAGACATACAAAGACGATCTATAAGTAATAACTGAAACATTGTTATTGGATTATATGACTAATACGAACTACAAGTAAGATGCAATAAAGCTATAACGTGACTAATACTTACATCTGGGACCTCGTACCAAGGCTGACCCCACGGTGGATACTGCCCATGAACATACGCTAGTAGCTGTCTGGGTACATTCCAATCTACGTACGGGTAGCTACCCCCGTAGGTACCCAGACACTCCTTGTCATCAGCATGGATGTTATCCCATGCACTCTTCAGGTTTATCTGTTGATAATTTTCATTCATTTTAAATCAAAATTATCAACATTTGAAAGTATGTTAAACGAACGTCAACTGAAATTAAAAGCTTATAAAAAATGAACAATCATGGATGTTCAGAGTGTCAGCTCTGACACCAGGGTGCAGCCGAACCCCGTCGTGCAATCTCCGAGCAAGGACCCCAAGATAAGGATCAATATGCTGCAAATATTTTGAACAACATGAGATTATTAATTGAAATGAAATGAAATAAATACTTAACAAAACTACTTACATTATTGGCTAGATCCTCCTCTACATCCTCAATCTCCCGAAAGTACGCTTGGGGCTAAAACCAAGCCGGCACTAGCCCTACATCTCGCCTGACAGACATCAAAGAAATCAATTTAATAAGTATTGAAATGAAATATTATTAAAGACAAACAAAATATATATACAGAACATACTCTGGGGCGGCAGGCATCTCCAAGTACCGAGTATACAGTTGACGGATCGATTTATGTATCCTCTGCTCGTCTACGTCTACAAATGGAGACTGTAGGTACCTCGACGGCATACGGACGCGGCGGGTAGGACGTACAGGAGCAACGGGAGTAATCTTTACTGCCTCGTCCCCTGCTGCGTCCCCGCTGCAACATCCCACACAGATTCTCCGGTATGCTCAACAACTACTGCAGGTGGAAGCTTTGGGGCGGGGGTGTGCCACGCGGAGTACCACTAGGAACTGCCTGTGAAAAACCCTCCACAGCGGTAGGTAGCCTAGTGTCCTGACAAATAGTATAAGCAATTGAAGTACTATTAACATCATTTCCAATCCAACTTAAGTTTCGAATTAAATAGAAGATAAAATGCATAACATAAACATACCCCGTACACAAAGTCTGATATCTGAGCGGTATATGTCTGGCCATGTGCTCCATGAGTCCTATGGATGGTGCGTAGAGATGAATCATCTGTGTCCGGCTCAGAATCGCGGTGCTCGTGACTCGTCTCCACAGGCTGCTGCTCACGCAATACCCGACGTATCAAATCAAGTAGCCGCGCATCCAAGTATGACTCTATATCAGCTCGTAGATCAACTCGTATGATCTCTCTCTGACGAACCAGTGCACGGTCAATAACCCGACCTACGGCTGCCTCCACTAACGGTACGAATACCCGGGTATACTGAGCCAAAGCAGGGTTAGATCAAAAAGTCAGTCCCTCAGGTCGCTGTGCACCAGGCTGTGATGAGGGACGAGGAGCCCCCTTCGGAGATCCAGAAGGAGGTGGAGGTGGAGGTGGAGGAGAACGCCGATGCGGGGATAGAGGTTGTGTATGGGTCCTCCGCCTCTGAGAAGGACGACTCGAACGTGCAGGATGATCACTATCCTTAGCCTCACTATCATAATCATCATCATCTATACGTGCAGGCTGGGACTGGGGCATCCGCCTCTTCGGATGTCGAGACGCAGGCAGTCCTGAAGCAGCATTACGTCCTGGCTCCAGAACAAGCCTCCTGCGAACAGAGTCAGGGCCAAGTGGGGCAACCCAAGACGGGAAATGATCCATATGGACATACATCAATCCGTGTGACATGTCCATATTGATGCCCTGCATGTAAGGGAGTCGTAACTCCACCTCGGTGGGCTGTACCAGTGCGCATATCGTCTGTGAAAAAAAAGGAAATATTTAACTTAATTATGACGAAAATATTATCAATACCACTATTACTCATATTATTTCATAAAAAAAATGAAAATTACCTTGGGGTCAAAAAATAACGCCACCGCTACCGGGCCCTCTTTGGGCATCTAACCCGTCTGCCCCTAGAATAGCCATCCAACCCAGAGGCCTGGGCAAGGTCCCGAGCAAGAGAAGGAATAGCCTCAAATGCCCATAGTTGTATCAAACAAAAAACAAATAAGCAATGAACCTGATTAGAATATGAAATGCTCGTGTTAATAGATGAAATACGTGTTTAAATTATATATACCTGTATATGGTAGAAGTAGGCATATATGTGGAACTGGACGTCTCTCTCAGGATCAGCAGGGGCTCGGATCCAAGAATCAAGATAATGGAGGAGGTGCCCATACACGTAGGAGCCCCATGGGAATGCCCTGACCTGGGGGCATCCTCAACCAAGGTCCACAACCATAATGGGACGGTGTCACGCGGATCAAAAGATAACAGATATCCCGTGACGAACAAGATATACGCCATCTTCAGATTCTCCTCTGATCGCTCTCTGAAATGACCCGCTTTGAAATGCGGCACTGCCTTTGTCGGTATCAAGGACTCCCCGTCGAAAAACTGTCAGTATACTCCTCCTTTCGGAGGGATATGCAGTGAGGAGCATGGGTCAATCGTTGAGGGGCCAAAGCGTAGCCCCGTAAACATAACAAACTCTCGCCGCCCAAATCTGAGATTTTGTTCACCAACGCGGAACCACAAGTCACCGGTCTCAGATCCCTCCACCAAAATCTATCTACCGAGCAATCGAAGCATACCCTTGGAGGTCAAGTACGCGTTCGAGTCGAAGTCCAGAAACGCCCCAAATGGCCCATTCCTAAAGTCATCTAAATTGCCCGACTCAGTCAACTCCTTCTTTATATCGGCTATCAAGTGGTGCTTGGAGTATACATTCAGTTTTCCCCTCCAATTCTGTGCAGAACCCCATTTCCATTGCCAAATCTGTCAAAAAAAACACAAATACTTAGTGTCAGGCTTGCTGTCGCATAACTCGAATCGAGTTATGTGTAACTTCGAATCCAGTCGTCTTATTCGCCCCTCTCACTTCTGTCATTAACAATATCCAAAGCTCCCCTCAAACATAAAATCCCCTATAAAACCCTACAATTTCTACAAAAACTACAACAAAACCTAACCTAAAACAACTATAGACCAACTAAATCAACCAAAAAACATGAAATTAAACAAAAGTGGAGTTGAAGGTTACCTTGTTACTAGTCGAATCGGTCGCCATCGTCATTTGTATCGCCGTTCAAGTCTAGGGTTTCGAAGATTTGGGGGTCTGTGTCGCCGTTTGAGTTGTTGGTTTGGATTGGATTTGGGGTGTCGTCGTCGTTCGAGTTTTTGGTTTGGATTGGATTTGGGGGTCACTGTTTATGCCGTTCGAGTTGTGCGTTTGGAATGGAGTTGTTTCACTCGAAAATGTGAAGTAAAACTACAAAAGGGCACTTATGTCTTTTCGCACCCCAAAATGGCTAAAAAAGATGTGTTTGAAAAATATGGCTAAAAAAGATTTTCAATTGGCCAAAAAGGCTAAAACAAATCCACTGTTTTCAATATGTATTCTTAAACAAAAAAAAAATAGGATATGAAATCTATTGTATTATGAGTAGCACTGTCAAATGAGGATAATCAACTCCGCAAATATCGATCGAAACTTGATCGGGCTGGGTGGTGCTGGCCTGGTAGGTCAAAGAAAAAATTAGGCTAGAGTCCCAAATTGGACCGAAATTCTGTCGGGCTGCTATTTTAATCCACGAGAACACACATGAAATGTTCGGGCCGACTGGGCCGGCTCTGTTTGATAAATGGTTTTATCATGATTTTGATGATGTTGTTTTTACACCAAAATAATGTTTTTAAAGGTTGTCCAAATACTCCTAAATGATTTAAAATAGTTTTAATATTTCCCGGAGTATTTCTTCAAGTTTATTTTCGACTAAATTGGACAACGCTTTTAATGATTTTTTGTCAATGTGTTTTTTCATCAAAACAATGTCCCTCAATGTTGTCCTAATACTCCCGATCGGTTTAAAATGTTTTTACTACTTTTCGGAGTATTTCTTGGAGTTTATTTTCGATAAAAAATTGGACAACACATTTGTTTCAGGCTCGACCGGTCGCCCTATAGGGCAACCCGTACCTGAGTTGAGTATTGAAACAGAAAACGGGACGGTTTGGAAAAAGGCAGGGTGACCGGTCAGGCCTGGGGGCGACCGGTCGACCCCTTGGGCAACCGGTACCTGAACGTACCCCTGAAGAACAAACTCATCTTGTTTATCAAAATTGTTCCCTCCAACTGGTCACACATAGGGCGACCGGTCGCACCCCCTGCGACTGGTCCCCCTGTGTAAAAAATTGCAGAGTTTTCATTTCAACTTATCTCTGCGCGACCGGTCGAACCCCTCTTTTGACAGCAAACTATCCGTTGAGTTTGCAGACAACTTTTCCTTAATTTGAGGGGTTGATTTCTAACAGCTCTTTTCTTCAATTGTCTTGGTATTTTTTTACAAAATTCATGTCCCCAAGAGGAGCCTATCTTGTACAAGACATCTTCTATAAATAGAGGAAGAATTGAAGCAACACAATCAGAGAGAAAACTACAACACAACAAGATATACTCAAGAATACACTTGTTCTTACATTGTCTTATTTCTTGTTGTAATTTGCCTAGCTATTCACTTTCACATCCTTGAGGTCTAGGCTATTCTTGATTACACTTGCACTCAATTGTATAATTCATTATCGAGTTGTAATCTTGAATTTTTGGGTTATCATTCAACACAAGATATCCTTGTGAGTGTTCTTGTGGTAAGAACACACTTGGGTGATCTAGGTGTTAGGTGTGAGAAGATTGTGGTAATCTTCTTGTTGAGGTGTTGAAGAATTTGGTATTCTTCAAGGTTGAAGATTGTGGTAATCTTCACAAGGTGCCGTTGGAGATTATGGTAATCTTCAAGAGAGATTGTGGTAATCTCAAAGGTGGTGTTGAAGAAAAGTGTGGTGCTCTTCTTTCAAGGTGTTGTTGTAAGTTGGTGTTGTATTAATTTTTGGTAAATTAATAAAATCTTTTTTTCTTTTTTGAATCCATCCCGGATATCTTTGGGGTGGTAGAGGATTAGGCCCTAGGTGGGTTGAACCTCTATATATCGACGTGTGTTGTTTACATTCCGCACCTTTATTATTGTCTTTGAGCATTCGGTTCGAAAAAAAGGGCAAAATCGAAAAGATTGAGATAATCTATTCACCCCCCTCTAGATTATCGTAGCCGCTTGGACTTACAGGCTCGACTTTTTTGGGCCGATTGGGCCGGCTCGACTTTTTCGGGCCGACTGTGCCGGCTCGACTTTTCGGGCCGAATATTAATCCCTTTTAGGCCTCAAAAGTTGCAGTTTGGTCTGGCCTTGACCATTGTAACACCTCCAATTATGAGTTTATCTAACAATCAACAAACTCAGTGGATTTGAAAAAAATTATGGAATTGAAGTCCATATTAAATATGAATACCGATTGGGTAAAGGGCCTAATATCGATCCAATTTCCAACAATTTGAATATAATACAATGTTGGATTCCAGTTTGTTAGATAGGGAAAAAATATCGAGTTTATTAAACTTTTAAATGTTGTAATGTCGCATCTGAGTAAGAGACTAATATGTCGTGAATATTGATGATAAAATCCTTATATTTGGATTCCTTTCCAATGACAATGAGTATCTGATTTTATTTATACGGGGGACCGCATATAAAAGAGCTTGTATAAGTAGTTAAATTAATGGGAAAAACTATAAGTTCATAAACCAAGAAGTTCGATTAAAACACACTAAAATTTCACATTTTTTTTTTATTTTGATATCTCTTTCGTCTTTATTTTTGTTGGTTATTTTTAATCATTTGAAACCATTATCATTTATGATCACATTTTCCCCATTGCCCCTAAGGCCGTGCCTAGCAATTCTTCGGCCTGAGTCAAACTTTTGAATGAGCCTTTTTTTTTTACTAATTTAAAGATAATATAAATTATTATTAAAAAAAATACGCTTTCTATAATGTACAAAATTAGTTAAATAATATGACAATCATGTTCAAAGTAATTATTTAAATACAACTCGTGTTACAGTTTTGGCAACAAAAGTATTAATCAAGTCTGTATAATCAAGTTACTCAATAATTATTTTCTCAATTGATAACATAGCTAACTCATTCAATCTCTCTTGTGACATGGTTGATCGGAGAAAAGTTTTAATGAGCTTCAACTTTGAAAAACTTCTTTCTGCACTTGCTACAGTAACTGGTATTGTCAACAAGATCTCATAAGCAATATAAGCATTTGGAAAACAACCATCCATATTCTTCAAATAATCCATCATTCCAATTGCAGATTTCATTTCTATTGGTAAAGAGCACTTCAAAAATGAAAACTCCGAAAATAAATCACTACCATCAATGTCAGAGCAACCATTCTGTGTCAGAGAATTTTGAAGATTTTTGCAAGACCTCGACAAGCTATCATCGTCAGCATATTGCAACCTCTCCAAATTGAATAAAAAACCAAAAGTTTCCTCATACATTTTAAATTGTGCAAAACGAGTTTCTATAGAAGAACGATCTTGATCGATTATAAAGAGAAAATAGTTAACTCTGAAAGAATCCTCTGCTGATTGTGATACTTCTTCACTGTTGCTTTCATCAAATTGTTTCTTTCTTCGAATATTACGTTTTTCTCGAAATACAGCTTCGATGCCTATCTTACTTGCCGTTTCTTTAGCCTCACTCATGGACTTATGAAAACCATCTTCTCTATATTCTTCAAGAAATGAAATAAGTCCTTGCAAAAGAGTGATAGCAACGTCAATATCCATATCCTCGGATTGAAGAAATTGACTCACAGTGTTGATTGCATATAACAACTTATACCAAATCAAATTGTAGAGCACATCTTTAGTTATAGAAGATACATATTTGATCCACTTCTCTCTCAAAGTTTTTAATTTCTTCTATTTTTCTCTTTTTTTCCCTATTTTTTTCTCTTTTTTTCTCTCTTTTTCTCTTCTTCTTTTTCCCTCTTTCTTCCCTTCCCCAGTTCTGTTTCCCGTCTGCGATCTGTCTTCACTCTTCAGCGTTCTATATTTGTCAATATATTTGGGCCTAATTTGCTCTTTCATTTGGGCTTTTGAGTTGATTTTCTTATTTTGGGCTTTTAAGTACTAAAAACATCTACAAGTATGTATATATATATGTATTAATTTATAAAATTATTGGGACCCTAATTTTACAAATTTTTTGGGGGCCTGAGTCTATGGCCTCATTTGCCTCATGGTAGGCACAGGCGTGATTCCACCCCCCCAACCAAAAAAAAAAAAAAGAGAATAATTAAAGACGACATTTATTTTCAAACATTTATGCTTATTGTATGCATCTTCTTGAACATCATGAAAATTCCTAGTTTATTTAATGTAACCATAATCTTAGTATATAAGTGATATATATAGAAGGATTAAGATTATGGATAATAAACTAAAACTAAGTCTGTGATGAAATTAATTAAAGTATGTGATCTTTAATTAAAATATCACTAATGCGACCAAGAGCTTTGAATGTGACCGTTTTATCCGAACCGTCGATGTTGAGATATCTTAGTGAAGGAATCATAGGTATGCGCAGCAGAAAGGATCCACATGTGAAATGTATATGCAACTGAATCTTTCTCGTCCAAGAAGAGAATACCTTGTTAGATCTTCTAAACTATTCTCAAGGGGTGTGGCGGCGTGTGGGCGCTCCAAGATCACCTCCGACTTTTCTCTACGTTGTTTCTCCGTTCTATATTATGTATCTATTAGAATACTGACATCTTATCTTTTTATAGATGTCTCTAACCCTAATAGAACTGGTCCTCGGGTTTTACTTAAGCCTAAGCCCAAGTATTAACAAACTCTACCCGGCCAAATATAGAAGTCAATTACTTGTGATATATGTCACACTAATTACCTTGAGCTATTTTAGGGATCCAACAATTATTATTAATCAATGCTCCTAATAATTGTAAAACAATTATCTAAACCGGTGTTATTCCACTAAAAGCCCGATATTGAACTCTAAGATTAATAATAAAATATAAAATATTAAATGTGTATTTCTCTTTTGTAAAATATCAATAACTAATACAATTTTTTGTCAATAAATTAATTATTTATTCTCTCGACTTGAACAGTTTCTCTAATAGAACAATTGCACTGGCCAATGAGTTTTTACATCCAAGTACAGAAACATATCAAGAGGATATTTTCATACATATTCCATATTGTTTATTTCATAAATACTGATAATTAAATAATCAAAATTCCCAAACTATCGAGGTATTGGTTTGTAATAATTAAACCCCACTTATTGATAATTCAAAGAATAACAATTATGTAATTATCTGTTTAAAATAAACTCAGGATTAAGAGTAATAACATAATCAATATATCTAGAGATTTAATTCCCTTTTAACAGAAATTTAACCTTGATTAAATCTCTCTTGATCCGATCAATGTATTCACACCAATATTTAATAATAATCAAGACATATTATTTCATAAAATATTGCAGCCTAAATAAAGTGCCCAACTTTATTTAACAACTATGAAACCAATTCATGAATTATGAGAACCTATGATCATGCCTTCTGTAGATGTATTCACACGATCATACATTACATAATTAATTCGGACCTTTTTTCGTGTAACAATGTGCATATCAAAATGAATAATTTATTTCAGAATAACAAATGTCATAATATGATATATGTCTTGCTTCTAGAGCATAAAACTAACAATCTCCCACTTGCTTTAGAGCAAGTCCGAGACTCTCTTAAGACCCATAGAATTAACATGCATCTCAAATACACGTTCAGGCAAACTCTTTGTAAATGGATCCGCTAGGTTTTCCTCTGACGCTATCTTGACAACCCTTGTATCTCCTCTTTGAATGAAATCTCGGATCAAGTGGTACTTCCTCTCTATATGTTTCTGTCTCTTATGAAATCTTGGTTCTTTAGATTGTGCTACAGCCCCACTATTATCACAATAAAGTGTTATGGGTCGATCTGCTTAAGGTATCACCTCGAGATCTATATAAAACTTTTTCAACACACACTTCCTTTGCGCCTTTTCTCGGCATAGCCACATATTCGACTCGGTTGTAGAGTCGCCACACACATAGGATGTCAACGGGGGGAGGGGGCGGGGTCGGAGCCATCCCGTCCCCGTCCGCGACCGCGGGGAATCCCTGTCCCCGTCCCCGTGAGACAAACGGGGAAAATTTTCCCCCCATCCCCGTCCCCGCGGGGATTCCCCGCCCCCGTTTTATTTTTTATTTTTTTGCAAAAAAATATATTTTTTTAAAAATAATCATTTTTAAATATTTAAAATATATAAATTATATAAAATAACTAATAAAATACTAATTAATAAAATAAATTAAAGATTTTGTCATTTTATTATATTTAATGTGGATATATTTATAATATATTATATATATTTAAAATATTATATTATATATTAATAATTCGGTTCCCCGCGGGGAACGGGCGAGAGTATGATCCCCGTCCCCGCCCGCCCCTCGCTAACGGGAAAAAAATTCCCATCCCCGTCCCCCACGGGGAAATTCGGGGAATCCCCGCCCCATTCGGGGCGGATCCCCGCGGGGAACGGGGATTCCCCGCCCTACTGCCATCTCTTGCCACACAAGTTTGTTTGACACTCCTCCAACAAATGACTCCACCATATAATGTATAAACATATCCAGATGTAAATTTTCTTGAGTCAATATCTCCTTGGAAGTCAGAGTTTGTGTAACCAATGGTTTCTAGACTCCTACTAGAGTATATTAGTATACCAGCATATAATCTCTCGTTCTCCTAAGATACTTGAGTATATGCTTAACTGCAACTCAATGCTCTTCCCTAGGATTTGACTTATATCGGCTTACTGCTCCCACTGCGTAGCAGATATCTAGTCTAGTACACAACATGGCATACATGAGACTACCTATTGTTGAGAAAACAGAGTCATGACCTCTGTTTTCACCTATATGATTAAGGTTTCTTTTTTTGACATTAATTAGTTAAATATATTTTAAAAGTTCTTTAGTTTTGTAAATTAGCCAAAAATCTAGTATAACAAAAAAAATCCAAATAATCACATAAATATAATATAAAATTTCAATTCTAATTTTTTATTAAATTCTACACTGAATACAATACAAATAAAAAACCTATTACACCAATAAAATAATTTTTGGAGGCTAACCGAATCAGACCGACAATTGGTTCTCTGTTCAACCTATTGAACCGACTGGCCCAATCTGAGTTTTAAAACATGGTCTCAAAAAGGAACTACTTAATAATTTATATCACTATTTTTATTTTTGACATAATTATAATGTTCCCAAATTAATTTTACTTTTTTTGTTTCTTTTAAGACTATATATCATAGTTTACGGAAATTGAGGACATCTCCAACCCAAAGCTAAAAGTTGCGCCAAAATGCATTTTGGTGCAAAACTTGCCTTCCAACCCAATGATAATTGCTGAGCCATTTTGAAGTGGTGATCAGTGACGCGGCGGCTTTAGCGCGACAATGCTATCTCATTTTTTTATTTGATTTAATATAATGAATTGAGTTTATTATATTTAAATATGTAACAATATGTTGTCTATTAGTCTACTGTAATTTAATTCATATGAGTACTTTTAATAAATATAATTATTTGTATTTACAATATTATTACTATATAAAAGATCAATATTACTTTTTTTTTTTGAAAATAAGCTTCATTAAGGAGAATGAGAATTACAGATATCATCAAGGTAGGCGACCACAAACGTCGGAGGCTCTACCCAAGTAGTAGGACTAGCGTAAGATATAGCGGCTCGAACGATGGCATGAGCTACCATATTTCCTTGTCGTCTAACATGTTGAACCAAGAAATAAGGTTCATAAGAGAGAAAACTAATACATTTGCGAATTATTTTGCCAAATTCAGTAAAGTCTGCATCAGTCTTCTTCAACGCATCTACAACAATCTTAGCATCCATTTCAAAAAACACATTCTGGAGACTCAAGCTTCTGCTCCATTTGATCCCTTCAAGCAGGCCTAACCCTTCGCCTTCCATTACCTTAACCGTCTCAGGCAAACACATGCTCTTGCAGGCTATAACAGCACCTGATGAGTCTCTTAAGCACATCCCCAATCCAAACTTGTTCTCCTCTTTGAAAAAAGCTGCATCAATATTGCACTTAAAAGTTGCAGCTGGAGGTGGGTGCCAAATATTACAACCCTGATCCTGTGCAGCCCCTTGTATTGGTATTTTCCTTCTAGCCACAGCCCAATCCTGCAGCTAGGATAAAGCCATCCGCACTGTTGCCCTTTCTTGTAACAGAGAATTATTCCAAAGCTTAGAGTTTCTTTGCTTCCAGATGCTCCAGAGAACCATACAAAATCTATTAGCAGCTTGTGAATGAAGTTCAGAGATCATAACCATAAACCATTCAACAAATGATTCAACCTGACTACCAACCCTTTGGACTAGATGTAGTAAGTTACTTTCTCTCCAACAATTTTCTGCAAACTCACATGATAAGAACACATGCCAATTAGTCTCTAATTGTGAATTGCAAAAAACACAAACCTGGGAAATATCCACGCCTTTATTCCGGAGATTCGTTCGATTAGGTAAACAATTCCTACAAGCTCGCCAAATGAAATATTTGACTTTAGCTGGGATCTTTAGTCTCCAAATTTTATCCCATTCGCCTTCACAACCTGAATCATTGTTAATGATTGTATCAACCAGACACCTATACCCCGTTTTCACTGAGTACGATCCATTAGAAGAGTAATGCCATATGATTCTGTCCTGCTCCTCTGTTTCGCACAGTGGAATTTTTAGAATATTATCAACATCCCTAGCATCAAAAAACTCCTCAATGATTCCTGAATCCCATTCAAATGCCCTAGGTATGAATAAGTCGTGGACTTTCAGATATTCCAATCCTTCAATAGGCGACGTTTGAATATAAAAGTTGCTCGAATCCCTTAACCAAGGAGAATTCCACACACTGATATTACTGCCATCGCCAATGCTCCATCTCGCACCCAACCGCAGCACTTGTTTCGAGCTCCAGACGCTTCTCCACGTATAACTAGGATTTGGTCCCAGTTGTGAACTAAGAAAATCCTCCCTCGGGAAGTATTTAACTTTGAATATTTTTGAGATAAGAGCATCTGGGTTGGTAATTAATCTCCAACCAAGCTTTGCCAACAGTGCCAGGTTAAAAAAATGGAACTCGCGAAAGCCCAAACCACCACAACCCTTGGATACACACAGTTTATTCCAATGGAGCCAATTAATACCTTTTGCCCCGTCCTTCTTTGTACTCCACCAAAATGAATTAATCATCCTTTGTAACTCCTCCCCTAGAGTGATAGGTAAGAGGAAGGCACTCATACAATAAGAAGGAACCGCCTGAGCTACAGATTTTATGAGCACACTTTTCCCCGCCTTGGATAGAGGTTTATTACGCCATTTTTGAATATGAGACCACATATTATTACGGATGTAGCCAAATATTTCCTTTTTCCTCCTTCCAATCAATGAAGGGAGTCCCAAATACTTCCCCGCGCACTCGATCAAATCGAACTCCCAATATATTTAGAATGTCTTGCTGCTCCCAAGTCAATGTTAGAGCTAAAATGAACACAAGACTTCACAAGATTCACCGACTGGCCTGAACTTACCTCATACTGCTGCAGCACCTGTTTAATGTGATGAGCTTCTTCGACTTTTGCTGAAAAGAACAAGTAGCTATCATCCGCAAATAGGAGGTGGGAGATAGGTGGAGCTCCTCGACAAATTCTAGTACCATGAATCTTTCCTTGAAGCTCAGCCTGTCTTAGCATACCCGTAAGGCCTTCGGCACATAATATAAACAAGTATGGTGACAATGGATCGCCTTGCCTGAGACCCCGTTGAGGAGTAATTGGGCCTATTAATTTATCATTAACCACCACTGAATATGAGACGGATTTTACGCACAACATCAACAGCTGAACCCAACGAATGTCAAATCCCAACTTCAATAGAATTCGTTCAAGAAAAACCCAATCGATCCTATCATACGCTTTACTGATGTCAATTTTCAGAGCAGCTATCCCTTCTTTTCCTTTCGTTTTGCGCTTCATATAATGCATAATTTCAAATGCCACTAAGACATTGTCAAGTATAGAATGCCCTTTTACAAATGCCGACTGACTTTCTGAAATAATATGAGGAAGTATACATTTCATTCTATTTGCAAGTACTTTTGACAAGATCTTGTACAAGACATTACACAACGATATTGGGCGGAGATCCTTCATAGTCTGTGGGGAAGAACACTTGGGTACCAACACTATATTGGTATCCATGAGACCACGAGGAAAATGTAGTTTATCAAACCACTCCTTACCAGCCTGAAAAATATCCTTCCCGACTAAACCCCAAAAGTGCTGATAAAACGCCGGGTTGAAGCCATCCGGACCCGGGGATTTATCAGGATGCATGTCAAATGTAGCCTTCTTAAACTCCTCCATCGTAAAAGGCCGCAGCAGAGATTGGTTCTGTTCCTCCGTTACTCTGGTTCGCACAAAATCCATACATGTCCCGTCTGTGGCATGGTTGGCCCCAGCAAATAAATTTCTAAAATATTGGAACGCAATATCCCCAATTTCTTCCTCCTTATCATGCCAAATCCCATCATTATCTTGAGGCCGTGAAATATGATTAGTCTTTTTCCTTGAGGACGCAGTCGCGTGGAAAAATTTAGTGTTCGAGTCCCCTTCTCGGAGCCAAAAAGTTTTAGCTCTTTGTTGCCAATGGACTTCCTCTTTGACCAATAACTCAGCATATCTCTTTCTAGCTTCCTTGTATCGAACCGTAGACTCAGGATCATAATGATTCCGAAAAAATTCCATATCTTTATGACAAGCCTTCAATTCATCCCGAAACATATTCATGTGTTTCCTGCCCCAAGATTTTAACTTTTCCGAACACATACTTAATCGATCCAGTATCCCATCTGTTATGAATGAGGAGGAGTTCCACCCTTCCAAAACAACATTTTTCAGTTCCGGTTCTGATAACCATTTGTTTTCAAAACGAAAAGGCTTGAACACTAATTTCCGAATAGGAGGACTGGTATGAAGAACAATAGGTGAATGATCCGATATAGGAGCACAAGTGTTCATTAGTCTAACATCCGGAAACAGGCCTAACCAATTTGCTGAAGCAAGCGCTCTATCGAGCCTTTCTTCAACAGCATCTGCCGTCCCTCTCCTTGCTTCCCACGTGAATTGATGACCACATAAAGGAATATCTGATAGATTACAATCCTCCACTGCCTCCCGAAATCCCCTGAACAACCACATCGGGTGTTCAACTCTGCCTTTCTTATCTGATGGATGTAGCAAATCATTGAAGTCTCTGATACAGCACCATGGAAGATTGTTAAGACCTCGTAAATGTCTTAATAAATTCCAATATTCTCTCCTCTTATTCCGTTCTGGATGTCCGTAGAAGCCCGTTAGTCTCCATTTGACACCATTATCCTCCAGCAACTCCATATCCACATGATTATGAGAATATCCAACAACAGAACACGTATTATTTTTCCTCCACAAAACACAAATTCCACCACTACGCCCAATTTTATCAACAGAAAACATACCATCAAATTTAATACGAACCCGAATTTGATCTACTTTATTAGCGTGCGACAAGGTTTCAAAAAGCACAATAATATCTGGTTTATGGGCTTTAACCAAGTCGCATAAAACAGGAATTGCCCGCGGGTGGCCCAACCCGCGGCAATTCCAACTTAGGACGATCATGGCTCCTGGCAGGCCTGGGAGCCAGGGCCTGCCAATAAAAAATGGTTGATTGGACTAATTGAATTTTCATCAGATTTAATAGGTGCAACTGACCTCGAAGAATCAGATAAATGGGCTTGGGCCTCCATCAAAATTAGGCCTCTTTTCCGTTTTCTATCATCCACTAACTCCAACTCGTCAGGAATTGTATCATTGTTGATTTGAAGCTTATTAATACGCTGGGGGGCAGTTACCAATCCAACCGCATCCATAATCCCCGTAACTGTAGGGGAGGTTATTGTAACCGTTCCCTTTTTCGAATTTGAATTTTCGTTGACTTCCTGCAATGGCCTGGAAGACACCGGAGATCGGAATTTGCCGCCTCGTCCGCCGGACGTAGATGCTGAGCCCTTTACACTTGCATTGAACATGAACCCCTGCTTTGATGGTTGATTAAATTCTGGAAGATTTTCTTTGAAATTTTCTTCATCTTCGACAAGCCAACGTTCTGCACCCATCAAATTGGATCTGCGACTAGGGGCTCGCAAACTAGGATTCCATTCCTTCGGCGCCTCTCCATTCGGATAATTGAACCTTTTCTCGCAGAAGCGTTCAGTGTGGGTAAGCATTCCACATACAAAACAGAAAGACCCCAACCTCTCATACTTGAAATTAACAATCGACCAATCGCCACCTTGCATCTTGACTTTTTTACACCTTTTAAGTGGAACATGAACGTCAATACACACTTTAATCCTCATGTAGGATCTCCACTGTGTCGATGAATTTTTCACGTCATATTCCAAAAAAGATCCAATGTAGTCCCCCAATTGTTTTCCCACTCTTTCCGACATAAGACTAATAGGCAGATCATACACTTGCACCCAAAAATTTATGGTGTGGATTGGGATCGACGTAGGAACCATTCCAGGACCTAGTTCAATCAACATTAACATTAAGTTATCAAATGACCAAGGGCCACCATCAATCACTCTCTTCAGATCAAGGATATGATAAAATTGGAATAGAAACCGTTGGTTTCCGATATCCTTCACTATCATGCCTTTGACTGGGCGCCATATACTGGCTAATCGGGCCTTCATCACGTTGAAATTCACGTTCCGATCGGTCAGGAATTTCCCTACAAGAAACAGGGAGAAATCTAAACCTTCACCATTTGATTTGTCTGATTCAAATACCAACCCATCATCCTCGTCTTCGAACAGAGATAAACTTGCCATCTTATTTTCCATCATTTACTAAGACGTGCACGAGATAATAATTTAGCAGAAAACTCTCGACAAAAGATCAATATTACTAAATTTAATTTTTAATAGTAAGTTTAAAAAAATTAAATAAAAGTCAATTAATTGATAAGAACATGAATTACATTACATCAACTTAAAGTCACATTACTTATATTTTAAAATAAAATTAAGATGCTTCCCCAAGCGCCAACTCCTAATGTCAAAATGGTGTTATGAATCTTTTCATAGTTCATCTTTTATGTTGTTTTTAACAGATTTGTTGTTGCCTTCTATCGATGCATTGTTAGTTTGAATTAATTAAATTAGACTATTTTTATTGTAAAAAAAAATTCATCGCTCGATATAAATTTATCGATGATAAAGAAGCTCATATTCAACTTCGAAATGCATTAATTAATCATTTGTGGGAGGAGTATACTAAGTCAGAGAACTTAATG
Source organism: Rehmannia glutinosa (assembly GCA_016081115.2). NCBI lineage: Eukaryota > Viridiplantae > Streptophyta > Magnoliopsida > Lamiales > Orobanchaceae > Rehmannia > Rehmannia glutinosa. The sequence goes on from CM071936.1 coordinate 104,481,250, forward strand.
ACTATCAGTTTGTAATTTAGTTATCTAAACCAGTTGTATTAGTAGTTATTATTTTTTATTTTATCAACCCGAATGTCACATTTTTATTTCTCTTTCTTGTTATAAATTATTTAATTTTTAATGCATTTAATTCTAAATAATATAGATTACATATAACAAATAAAATATATTCTTCAATTAAATAATTATGTATTTATAAAACTATGTTAATACATATTTGGAACTTAATAAAATAGTTTTTGTTTTGAAATAATAAAGAATATTCAAAAGAATATTATTTCTAGTACAAAATTTGAAGTTTGCAGTTTGCACTATTTTAATGCCTAAATAAAATTCTGGTTGGAAATGGCTGAAAATTGTGTGGACATTGCCACATATTCTTTTATACACGAATTTTATTTCCGACTCAATTAATGTGTTTCCAACCTAATTTGCCATTTCGACGCCCAAAACGTTATCCCACACGGAAAAGGATTTTTTTTTTTAGTATTACTATAAAGACAACTCACCCTTGACTTCAAGTTTGGCTGTAAGACATCCTAATCCAATCAATACACGCCACGTAGACGACCTACTAGCACACGAAATCCGAAAACCTCACGCGATTATTCCGTATTTCATGTGGGGGTTAGTTATATATAAGTGGCCACGCGACCTCGTTTTTTTTTTTTCATTTATTCATTTGCTTCTCCTTTGCGCAGTAACAGTAATCTCCTTCGCCTTCCCTCTGCAGTTTTCCTCAAGGTAAAATCCAATTACGTTGTTGGAATCATTAATTCTAGATTTGTTTTTTATTTGGGGATTTATTGTGGGTTTTGGCCGGTGTTTTGTTATTGGCTTCTTCGGATCTTACTTTGGATCGTTCGTTTAATTGTTTCATTTTTTTCTTTTGTTTTTGTTTTTCGTGATTAGTATGATGGTGGTGTTTTTCTTGTATTTGTTTCTACGGATCGATCTATGTCCATTATAGAATTCCGGGTTGCAGTTATTCCCTTTTTTTCGCGGCGGGGGTGGTTGTGTGTGTGTTTGGGGGTGTCGGCTTGGCGGGTCTATGTACGAAGATCAATAATATTTCAGTAGCAATTAGTTTAATTATATACGTTTAAATTGGATTGTGATTTTTATTACATATACATTCATTTGGATCTGCATAATTCTTTAAAAAAGATTTCCCTTTTTTTCGGGTTCAAGCTTAATAGCTTAGGAGCAATCGTTTTCACAGTAATTCTCAGTGACGCTCCAAATCACTTGTGCTGTTGTGCATTACTTTGTGTTTTCCCAAATATTTCCTGTTTGAGTAATGCGGCATTCTTATTAATATTTCTCTTGTTCTGTTATTTTGTTGTTTGAAAAACTAAACTTTGTTGCTGATTTGTTCTCTTGAATCCCTTGAATGTCTCTTGTTACGTCTTCATTTTTCTTTTTTCTTTTTTAAATCTTAGGGAAATTTGACTGTTATGTTGAATTTCTCCAGTCTATAGATTGACAAAATGAAGTCTGGTGATCCATTATAATTTTATCACATTCAGGAGTTATGGTGATATACTGTTTTAATAGGGCTCACCAAAAAGAAAATCTAAATCATAATATTATTTTTGCAAATTACTGAACAAGGACATGTTATATATCCAATGTTGCATAGTTACTTTATAAAAAAACGTCTACTATGTTTTGTTAATTTGTCAAGTCCTTTTAGTTACTCTTCTATGTACTGTATACACTAAATAAATATACTCCTAGATTAAATTCCAACAATAATTTTTGCAAACATGAAAATATTTTGTTGAGACTGAGGCTGGACAGAGATTTCCGTTTTTTTACTCTTTTATTTAGTTTAAAGTGTCCTGCAAACAACAAAGTAACAATGATACCAAGTTCTATAGTGACATCATGTCAATTTCATATTACATTTTCTCTGATCCTTGTTTCGGATTTTGTTTCCTCAACCCATATTTCTTATGCTACCTATATTTTCTCATTTTCTGGTGCATATTTAATGTTTACATTGAGTTTAACAACTTCTTTTCACTGAATTGCAGCCAATTGCCTGATCTTCATGAATTCAAGAATATCTGCTGTATCAACCGTTTCCTGTCGACCGGGAAACAAGAACCTTTTCTGGATTTTGTGCTGCTTTTTCCCACGATTTCTTGGAAGCCCTGTTGCATTTGTGAACTTCCTGCTTTTCAAGGCGATTGTTAGGTGTCCATCATCATCTGTCCTGATTTAGACACTTCGGCGGACCATTTCCTAAAGTTACAAGTCAATCTGCTGTGTGCTATTACATCCTTGGAATCATGGTTTCCTCCCAATTTTCAAAATTGACTGGGAACAACTTGCTGAAGCCTTTCCAAAAACACGTTCTGCTTCCTGTGGAGGCCCCAGATGCCATTTCGCTCGAACCCGTCGACTTGGATTTCTCGGATGTGTTTGGTCCTTTACCTCTGATATCCGAAGATTCTGAAGATTTTGTTGCCCCGACTGATGCGCGTGAATTAGTTTATGACGAACCAGCCGTAATCTTCAACCGTTCACATTCGTTTGTTGGTCCGTCAACTTGTGTAAACCAACTAGCAAAGCTCAGCAAGCTTACGTTGCACGAGAGAGAAGACTTTGGTGAAGATGCTCGAGACAGTTTTTCTGAATCTCTTACTGAGAAGATTGTTTCGAGAAATATATTGTTAAAGTTGACAGCGACTCGGAGAAGACTGTCGGGCTTGAGGATTTTGAATTTTTGAAACTTGTTGGGCAAGGTGCGTTCGGAAAAGTGTACCAGGTGAGGAAGACTGGTTCGTCGGAAATCTTTGCAATGAAGGTGATGCGAAAAGATAAAATTATGGAAAAAAATCATGCCGAGTATATGAAGGCGGAGAGGGATATATTAACAAAGATAGATCATCCTTACATTGTGCAACTTAGATACTCCTTCCAGGTACCTAAATTTAATAAAATTTAATAACGGGGCTACAACATTCTTTAAATATGGTTCCAGTTGATAAATATGTTGCATGGATAATTACAAATACGACCACTGCGGTTTAGTTTAATAACACAAGAAATCCAGTTATCTTTTAAAATTACAAATACCCCGTTGATGTTTTATTTCATTTTATAAATTGTAAAACAAACACAAACCTCAGGCAGGTATTTGTAATTGTAAAAGATAACTACACTTTTTGTAATTAGACTAAATTCAGGGGTAGATTTGGTATTAATCCCATATATTTCAATGTCATAGTTCTACTCTTTTGGAGCTTGCTAATGATTTGAATCATTTCTGTGGTGCAGACGAAATATAGATTGTACCTCGTGCTTGATTTTGTTAATGGGGGTCACCTTTTCTTTCAACTGTATCATCAAGGCCTGTTCAGGTATTAAATGTTCATGTTTGTAATGATAAAAGTTCACTCATATTGCATTTAGGTATCTTACATTTATATTTCCTTTCAGAGAGGATTTGGCGCGAATTTATGCTGCTGAGATTGTTTCTGCTGTTTGTCATCTCCATGCGCATGGCATAATGCATAGGGATTTGAAACCTGAGAATATTCTGCTGGATGCGGAGGGACATGTATGATTCCACCTTTTTTTCTTTCTAAATAATAGCTTCATGGTTATTCAATCATATTTGCAATAGGGATAATTACAAAAACTACCCATATGGTTTAACCTGATTACAACAAACGCCAATTATTATTATTTTTCAAAATTACAAATACAACTGTTGCAATCACCCTCTTGAGGTTTGTATTTACCTAACAAATACCCCCTCGAGGGTGCAATTTGTAAACTAGAAACGAATGTAAAGGGGGTATTTGTTTTATTAGGCTAAACCTGAAGGATAGTTTGTACAATTAATCCTATTTGTATATGAACTTGAATCGAGATAATATCTCCTTCATGATGCGTCAGTTGCCCTTTTGCATGGAATTGATGATGTTACAACTTAGAGCTTGCCTTTATGCATTTCATTGCAGTCCCGTTTATAAATGTATCTTTATGATTTCAGAAAATTAAAATTGTTCAACAAATTTTATATCTTTTGGCTATACTAAGTTCTCTTTACTGCCTTCTGCTTACCTCTTATCTGTTGATTCAGGCAATGCTCACTGATTTTGGTCTTGCGAAAGAATTTAATGAGGAAACAAGATCCAACTCAATGTGTGGAACTGTGGAGTATATGGCACCTGAAATTATTCTTGGAAAAGGTCATAATAAAGCAGCAGACTGGTGGAGTGTTGGGATTCTCTTGTACGAAATGCTGACGGGGAAGGTTAGTTTTTGCCTTTTTTGGCCATAGATATTTGAATTCAAATGCTTATTTCAAGAATTTAGAGAACTTTCTCTTACTGGATTTGAAGCAAAGAAAAAAAGTTTCATTTATCATGACTTTGGAATATTTTTGAGGGATAATTACAATAACACACCTGAGGTTTGGGCTAATTACAAAAAACCAAGAGTTTGAAAATTACAAAATCCCCCCTGCCTTTTGATTCTGTCTTGCTTTTTCCCCCTTGATAAGCGAAAGATATTTCAAAACCCCCCTCGACATTTGTTGAAATATTACAGTTATTTATTCCGTTAAATTTAACACAAAATCAAACCTCAAAGTGTTTTTTGTAATGTTAGAAAATCTCAGGATTTTTTTGTAATTAGTCCCAACCTCATTGGGTTTTTTGTAATTATTCATTTTTTGGATGAGATATTCATATTCAGAATCACAACCCTTACTGGCTTTTTACTGCAAATGAGTCCAGGAATAATTCAACACTAGCCGGCTTTTTTTCTGGCATGGTGATTACTGTTTATTCAAGAAGATATTTTGACTTTTTATACAACTTCTGATCGAGATTCTTAAATTTTATGCTCTTAGTTTTTGTTTATATCAGAAATTAATTTCTTGGGTAATGCATTTGCAGCCACCGTTTGTTGGTGGAAATCGACATAAAATTCAACAGAAGATACTGAAGGACAAAGTCAAGCTGCCACCATTTTTGTCTAGTGATGCTCATGCTCTAATTAAAGGGGTAATGGTTCTCATTCACCTGTTACTAATTCCTAGTTCCTGAGCTTTTTCTTTACTTTTATTTTTGGAACAAAATTATGCATGTTAAAAGTCTACTTGGAAAAGTCAGGAGTGTCTGTTAAGACTACTCAAGTGACAGTTAGTGAAGTCCTATTCCGATTTCCGAGAAGCTGATATTCATGAGTCGATATTTTGTGGCTTTTAAATTTAAACTTATCAAAAGTTTAAGATGAACGTTTTTAATTCCAAAATCCTCGAGAAGTAGGTTTATTGATCACTCACCATGACGTAAAAGAACATGTGGAGTCCATAAGATGAATTTTTCAGTAAAGAAGTTTACAACCTAAGGAATTCCTACATGATATTTTGAACTTTGCATTATTTGTAGGATTAAATTACAAAAACCACCCCCGAATTACAAAAAGCTTCAGTTTTCTTTGAAAATTACGAACACTCCCTTGAGGTTTTGTATTTGGCTAGCCAATACAATTTTTTTGTTAGTGCAATTTGTAAAAATAGAAACAAATCAAGGGGATATTTGTAATTTTGAAAGATAATTGGGTTTTGTTGTAATTAAACTGAACCTCGAGGGTATTTTTGTAATTGACCAAAATATAATGGCTCAAAGGACTTATCATTTTTTTAATGATTCAAGGGCTTATATGTAATTTTGCAAGATACCAGAGTTCTTCTATTATTAGAACGTACCCCCAAGAGTATTTCTTGTAATCAACACTTATATGTATGAAATTTTTGCACTTTATCATAATTCAAGATGTTACCAAGTATTATATATTCCCATTCGTTCATTTTTAGTTAAAAACAATGACCTCAGAGGGACTGATCATTTTCCATTTTTAATTTCTATTTCAGCTCCTTCAAAAAGAGGTGAACAGACGCCTCGGTAGTGGTCCAGGAGGCAGTGACGAGTTAAAAGGCCACAAATGGTTCAAGTCGATCAACTGGAAAAAACTGGAGGCTCGTGAAATTCAGCCGAGCTTTCTTCCTCAAGTGGCGGGAACACACTGTGTTGCCAACTTTGATGAGTGTTGGACTAACATGCCGGTGCTCGACTCCCCAGCCTCTAGCCCGAATGGGGAGAACCCCTTCAAAGGATTCAGTTACGTGAGGCCCGCGTCCCGGTTTCTGCAGGAGAGTTGAACACACACTACAAGCGCGTGTGTTTGTTTGTGTTAGAGACTGAATAGGATGAACCGCTGCTTGTTATTATTGCCATCTTTTGCTCTCTAGATGGAGATTTTTATTGATGGAAGTGTGTTTATTTAGTTGTTTGTTAAGGGCATTAGAAATATGACTATGGATTGATGGCTGTTTTAAAGCTTATTAATTGTATTATGTTGTACTGTTGTTCCATCAGTTATTTTCATGTGAACAAATCTGTACAATTATATATAATCACCAGCACTTATTTAAAAAGCTAGTTGTGAAACTCTTACCATATCAGTAAGAGAGCAGAAACAGTTTTCTTCATGTTGACCCTTTTTGTGCATTATAAAGAAATGAGGTAATTACAAAACGACCCCCAAGGTTTGAGCTAATAACAAAAAATTACAAAATCTCACTTGATGTTTGATTATGTATTACACTCTACCCCCTTCATAAGCAAAACTATTCAGACACCCCCTTTACAATTGTGGTAATATTACAACTACCCCTTACATTTAAGACATAATCAAACCTTAGGGGACTTTTTGTAATTTTGAAACTTCTCTTTTTTTTTTTTTTTGTAATTGCCCCAAACTTTAGGGGGGGGGGGGGTTAAGTTTTGTAATTATTTCTAAACAAAAAGAAAAAGTACCCTTTAGGTCGAACCATATCACAAAAGAATTTAGTTATTTTTCAAAATATAAATACGTCATGATATTTATTTCCATTTTACAAATTGGCATATTGATAGGTACATTTGTTAAACATATAAAGACGTCCTTCATTGGTGTTTCTTTCAGCAGTAATTTTTGTAACTCACCTAAAAGAAAATTGATAAGCAGAACAACACATTTCTTTCCACAAGTTAAGATGGACAATATTACTCATTTTAAATCCAGCAACCAAGCGTATGCTTTATCATTATTCTACTACACAAAGTACCACAGTATCAAGACAATTAAACCCCCTTCAACCTTTCCAGCCCTGAATCCCTTTCAAGAAGAAGAATGATCTTTAAATACACTTCTCAAGGAAAACATCACACCTCTCATGTCATGCCTTCAAATAAAATGACATCGGTTTTCTAACAGTCATGGCGTAGGCGTAGCCACATTGGAATCCTTCGACCTATTATCCTCAGATGACGGCCTGTCTCCGCTTTCAGAACATCGGACATCCTCAATCATTCGGACAATGTCGTCCATACTCGGCCGCATATCGGCCACCTTCGCCACGCATGCAAGCGCAATCTGAAGCATCTGCACCATCTCTTCTTCGATATTCTGACCCTTGGTAAGCTCCGCGTCGAAAACCTCTGCCGTCCACTCCTCTCGGACGACGGACCGGACCCACCTAGGCAAATCGACGACGTCATCATTGTACCCCGAATATTGGATCGGAGATTTCCCTGTAAGCATTTCAAGTAGGACAACTCCAAAGCTGTAAACATCGGATTTTTGGTTGACTTTTCGCGTTTCAATCACTTCAGGAGCGCGATAGCCGGGGACGCGATATTTGATCGGTAGGAAGCTCATCATGGGACTTAAGCCGAAATCGGAAACACAACCGTCGAGATTGGAGTTGAGGAGTATGTTTGAGGATTTTATATTTCCATGAGTGTATTTAGCGCCGTTTTCGGAATGGATGTGGGCTAGTCCTCTTGCTGCTCCGAGGGAAATGTTTAACCTCGAGTCCCAATCCAATGCAGTTCGCCCCGTGCCTCTGCTACCTGTTGTTATGGCGATCAGATCAACGAGACATTAAATGTTTAACACACGAATATTTTATGTTTTACGATGAAATAACTTTACACCAGTCGGGATCACATGTTAAATCAATCAAGAAATGTACAGCAAATTAAACTCGGTTCCTTAGTTGATTTTGAATTCCATTCCTGTTTAGTCTTCCAACTCTAAGGTTGCGATTGGATACAATAAGGCTGCGATTGGATGTGAAAGGGATTTCATTTTCGTTCCGTTAATTGCTTAGTTCGCCAGGAAGCTGGAGAATTTTTTTTATCCAAACATGCGATTGTTTATGAAAATTTTCAGAAAATATACTATTCTCTCACTTTTACTTTTTCTCATTTTTTCTCTTACCAATCACATCTTTTCACAAAAAAACTAATCATTATTATACATCCTCCCATAAATTTCATTATTCACTCACTTACACACTTCTAATTACCAATCATAATTCAATCATTATTTTACTATTATTAAATCAAATCAACTTTCATCATTACTTTTTCATCTCACATCAATCACACTTTCAAAATTCATCTTTTTTCTTCCAAAATTTCTTTTACCACTATTCTCTAGCAAAATGAAAATTTTCAAAATGAAAGCATATCCAATCGCACCCTAAATGTTTCATTTTCGTTCCGCTTAGAAACTTTTTTACCTCAGAATGCGATTCCCTACAAAAATTTTCAGAAAATGCACTGTTCAATCAGTTTCACTTTTTTCTCCCACCAATCTCTTCTACTTATTTTTATAAACAAAACATCAAGTCATTAATCATTATTACACATTTTCATATACACTTACTCATATATTTCTAACTACAAATCATTATTTTACTATTTTTAAATCAAATCAACGATATTTTCATCTCATATCCAATGACACTCTCAAAATTCATTTTTCGTCTTTTTAAAGTTTTTTCATCGTTATTCACTTATTCTCTAGAGGCAAAAGAATTTACCCAACGAAAATATTTCCAATTGCAACCTAGCTTTTTATTGGCCTAGTGGTATCACTCCCTCCAATGTATGGGAGGTCAAGGGTTCAATCCCCGGTGAAGTGTGTGCGCGTAACTCAAAAAAAATTGTATTTCATTTTATCAAGGCCCATCATAAAAATAAAATACTGTAGTCTCTACACATCATAACCCATACCAATACTCAAAGACTTGTCCTATCCCAATACTTTCTTTGATCAATAGACCACTTTCTTAACATGTTTTAACTTACTTATTCAACAAACAATATACACAATATACAATACATTAATATGCAGTAGGCAACTAAAGAAATTCCAACAAACCAATGCCAAAAATGCTTTCCAATCAATTATTGCACACATTCTTGTAAACACAAAGGAGAAAAACATACCGTGCAAAGCTGAAGACAAGCTACCAGCAGACATGTACTCATAAACAAGAAGCTTCTCATCCTTGGAAAAATAATAAGCAAGCAATGGCACAACATTAGTATGTCGACCAACTTTATTCACAATCTCCATTTGCTGCTCGAACTCTTTCTTTCCGATCCCAACATCCTTAAGCCGTTTCACCACAACCGTTGTCGCTTCGTCCAAAATGGCCTTATAAGCCGTACCGTAACTCCCCTTGCCAAGAACCTCAGCCGATGCTCTCAACAAATCCTCGAGATCAAAGCTAAACGAACACCCTTCGAAAAACACAAGCTTGTTTTTCTCAGCTCCTTGTACTCCACTCCCGAAATCATCAGACTTCAAATTCTCGGTTTTTCCAACGTTAGCGGCCTTAGCAATGATAACAGTAGTTGTCTCACCGTTGTTTTTCTTCTTCAGACAGAAGAACACAATTGCCAAGAATATAAGAATTATAACACAAGCACAAACAATAGCTATGCCAATGATACCTCCTAAACTAAGTTTTCTTGATTTTTTTTGATAAATTGTTCTACTTTCAGGTATAGGAGAAGGAGACGGAGATGATAAAGATGAGCAAGAACTCAAAGGGGCACCGCATAAACGATCGTTTCCTACGAACGCAGAAACCGGGAACTTCTGAAGGGAATTCGGAATCGACCCGTTTAACAAATTATGACTTAAATTCAAGATCTTTAACGTCGGAAGATCAAAATCCGGGATAACTCCAGAAAATGAATTATACTGAAGGTTTAAAACAGATAGTCTTTTCAGATTCTTGAATGTGAATGGAATCTCACCACTAAAAGAGTTAAACGACAGATCGATTATACTCAGTCGAGACGACAATGAAACAGGATTAATATCACCAGAGAAGTTATTGTTCTGAAGAAAGATGGATTGAAGAGATGGGATTGAAAGTATGTCAGAAGGAAATGTTCCATTTAGATAATTTGATCTTAGACTGAGAACTCTAAGAGCAGTTAATCTGCCTATAGTATTGCCTGGAATCGGGCCGTAGAGCCCAATTCCAGGCAAATGGATTTCAACAACTCTGGTTTTATCCTTAGTGCAAGTGATGCCAATCCAAGAAGTGCAAATTGAGTTGGTTTGATTCCAGTTGAGTTTTCTAACATGTGGGACAGCAGAGGCAAATTCTAGTAATGCCCTCGAATCGGAAGTGAGATCGGAGTTTACGGGCGCAAAAATTGCTAGCAGCAGCACAAGATTAGTAGTAACTGCTGTCAATTGAAACTGGAGTTTCATTTGGAATAGTATGAGTAATTTGGCTGATCTTTGATTTGAAGCTTCTGCTAAGAACAATAATGAAAAAACAAAGGTGTTAGCAAGAAAAGCACTTAAAATGGAACTGAAAACAAGAAATAACTAGGGAAAAAAAATGATTATGCCATCTTTTTCTAAAGGACACTGTAATTGTGAATGATATGCATGAATTATACTCACCAAGAGTTTGAATTTTCTGACATGTATGTTTTATTGTGGTTGAAAACAAGGAAGACAGTTGGGAGTCAATATGGAAGTGAAACCAGTTAGACAAATCATTGCTGATTGACATAAATAATAATTACCTCCAATTTGGGCTCTCTAAAGGTAGTATAATTGCCTTAGCCAGAAAGCAAGTGCTACATCAAATGAACCAAATGGCAGAAAATGAAGCTCAACTTTTTTTTTTTTTGAAGATTTTCATGCTAATGTCTTACACTGTTTAGGCAAAGAGGTCCCCTTTTCTAGCTTTTTTCATATAGGAAAGCCAAAACACTTATATTGGAAGTACTTAGAAATAAAACAGCATACAATTATCAAAAAAAAAAAAATAAAAATAAAACACAACTACATTTAAGTGAGTGATTCTTCTAAACAAGATTATCGGTTGTTTGGTTCTGTGTTAAATGTAAAGAGTAATCACAATTTTTTACAAATGTAAGGAGGTGTTTGAAATATTTTTGCTTATTAAAAATGGGTAAAGTATAATAAAGAATCAAATCTCACTGGATTTTTCGTAATTTTGAAAAACATGTGGGTTCTTTTGTAATTAACCAAAACTTCAGGGTAGTTTTTGTAATTATCCCTTAAATTTATCCAACATATGTAAACTGTGAGGCAAACTACAGAACACTCCTTTGTTAAAGCATAAATACATGAATTTTGGTCATTTAACAACAGTAACTATTAAGGTAACATTGAAAACAATCCCACATGCAAACTAACACTTTGACTCTTGCATCAACTAAAGAAACAATTTTTTTTAATGAATTGGCAATTTTTGGCTAAATAATGTTACAGCTTACAAAGTAAAGAAAACAAGTAAAGCCAATACAGTAAAAAAGTTGTCTTACACAAGAAACTTGTGAATGAAGAGTTCTGCTAGAAACTGTTAGAGAGGAAAGTAATTCAACCATAGACCAATTGAGGACCTTTATTTTAAATAAAGAATTGAAAAGGTTAAAAAAAAGCAAAATATTCTTGATTCACTTTTTCATAGTGGAAAAGCAGATGTCACTTTATTATAATGGATTTTATATTGTATCAGCAATGTGACATTATAGAAATGTAAAACCCTTGAAGAAGTAATTGATATATAAAAGCTGAGAAATCATTGAGAATCAAGAATCCAGACCAGAAAGATAAAAAAAGATTTACAATAAAGAAAGCAAAAGCAAAAGTTCAATTGCAACTTTTTTTTACATTAAAGGGAGGTATACTATGCTAGAAAGAGGTCTATCCATGTTCTCATGCATTAGTCATTGTCTGCAGTTAGATAGGACCAAACACACCTTATATTTTTGCTTTTCCAAAGATTATCAGTAAGAGATAATTACAAAAAAATCTTGAAGTTTGGGGTAATTAAAAAAAAATTATAAAAGTTTCAAAATATGAAATTTCCAATGAGGTTTGATTTTGATTTTACATTTTTATCCCAACCATTGATTGACTTGTTGGGATTTGCTGATGTGGTCAATTTTTTACATCTACTTTCTAAACCATTTTTGGAAATATTATAAACAACCCCAACTTTTAATCGGGCTATTTGTAATATTTAGAAAAGTTGAGGATTTAATTGTAAAATAGAAGATGAAAGTTTAGGCTATTTTAAATATTCAAAAAGTTGAGGGATGTAGTTATAAATTATTTGATTATGTCAGAAAAATCCATCATTCAACTAATTAAAAATATAAGTAATCAAAGCTCAAAAGATTTATATAATTTTGAAACTTTTTATTTTTTTTATTGCTTTTTTTGTAATTACCCCAAACCTCAAGGTTTTTTTTCTAATTTTCCCTATAAGTAATGAGAGATTCAGAATGAAGAAAAATCCCAGAAATTAATCAGATGACAAAATTGAATACTAAAACTCAAAATGAACAAAAAAGGAATAAATGAGTAAGAAGATCACAGGATTTATATGCTCAGTGAGTAATAATCCAGCAAAAACACAAATCATTAATCAACAATGGAATCACGAATAAGCTAATATTAAATTTGCAGATTTGCAAGAATAAGAACAAGATTTGCATCTTAATGGAAATTGATCCTTTCTACAAGAGCACAAAGTGAGAGCATCACACATTTCACATAAAGTATGAAAACTTGCCCACAAAAAGCAGACAACACATAGACACACACAAATTAAAGATAAAAAAAAAAAAAAAAAAAAAAAAAAAAAAAATTAGCACAGTTAGGACTCACAAATGGAGAAAGCCAAATAAATTTCTCTTCAAAATCGAGTCTTTGCGCAAAATATAGCCTTGACGACTCAAAGGGTCTCTCAAAAACAATGCAAAATTTTGGTGGTGTAAATGTAATACAAGAATGCATATCAGTATATGTACAAAACAAGAATGGGGTCAAAATAATGTGGATTTTTGAAATACAGAGAGCACCCAACGGTATAATATTCTTAAAAGGGTGTTTAGAGGACAGTAAATTTCATTAATGGCTCATTATAGAGTCATTTAATCAGTGCACAGCTTAACAAAATCTGATTTGGATTTTCTTTTTTACTGGTTTATCCTCTACAAGGAAAGTCGGCAACAACGTTAATAAATGCATTTATAACTCAACAAAAATTTGTAGTTTACAGGTTGGGTCTTTTCCATATTTCTTATGGGAAAAAGATGAGAAAGACCCACAGGCCATTAGCATGAGGGGAACGTACATTTCGACATGATTATTCAGTGTGTGTGTGTGAGCGTGAGTGACGGAGAGAATGGAAATTTGATAGTTGTACTTGTATAGACTTATGATTGGGTTGAGGTGGCAACGGGCAGGGCCAGGCTAGGCCAATTGGACCTTTAGAAAAAAATTGGGCCGGACCGAGTCATGTGAATGTGTGGTCCAACCTTGTACATGTGTGTATTTTGTTCACAAATATTATTGGGCCAAACTAAAAGTCGGCCTAACCTTCTGCCCACGTGACAATTAGGGCGGGCCAAATAGGTCTGACTTTTTTGGGTTTAGAAGTTCATGGCCCATTTTGGCCCAAACCTCGGGTCAATCGGGCTAACCCACAAGTCGGACTGCATTTTGTCAGCTCTATGATTGGGTGACTATTTGTGTAGTGTTCAAGTTGTTATGTCGTGTCGAGACCTTACATATTATTTGTTAGATTTCTTGATCTTAACTCCACCCCTTTATTATTCAAATGGTTGTATGAATTAATTGTAATTAGAAAAATTTATATTTACATAAATATTTAATAATTTTTAAAAGTCAATCATTATACTAACAATATATTTGATCAATCAAAAATATTGTAAGAAGCAACATAATAATAACACAACTGTGACAAATGGGTTACTCGTGTCACATAAAGTTAACTCTAACCCGACCTATTTCTTATTCGTGTTAATTGGGTTTCACCCAATTCTGATCCTAGTTCACCAAATTTCAACCCTAACCCGATCATAATATGTTTGGTTCATATCATGTTTTTGTGTTGTATCATAAACTGTGACCCCAATCATATTAGCTATTGCTTGCAGAAATATATGAAAATTGTCTTTTGGGAAATAGTTTGTTGGGCATAATAGTTTGGAGTTGAAAAGTTTATGTTATTTAAAATTGTGGCATCAAAAGTTTTTTTTTTCAAGATTAGTACTTTTTCTTTTTTTTTTGGAAATGTAAGATTATGATTGGTTATGAAAAATTATCATTTCGTTCCACTTGAAAATATTTTTAACTCAAAATATGATTATCTACTAAAATTCTCAAAAAATACACTATTCACTCATTCTCAATTTTCTTACTCCAATCATATTTACCCACTTTTCAAAAAAACCAAATCAATATTAGATTTTCACATAAATTTTACTATTCACCCATTCATATATTTTGATCTATCAATTAAATTAAATTTTTAATTAAATATTTTTATATCACATCATCTTTTATTATTGCATTTTCCTTGCATATCCATTCACATTTCCAAAAAAATATATATTATTCTCTCTAATAAATTTTTCATACTATTCTCTAGTAGAACGAGAATTATCAAAAATATTTCCAATCGCAACTTAAGTCACTAAGTTGTTGTCAATCTCGATACATTACAGGAACAAATTAAACCTTTTAAATTGTTTAATGTGTCCATAATATATACAAAAAAACAGATTAATTTTGATGCAATCTAAAAACCAATTAAGCAACAGTTATAACATAGAGTGAAAATAAGACAACTGATAAAATAATTACGTTTTAATAACATTATACTATCAAAGTTATAATCCATACTACAACCAGTGTATTACACTTGATGCACGAATGAATAACAAGTGTCTCACTATTTATATGGATGAATGACAAGTATTATTCATTCATCCACAAAATGTATGTACACAATGGTGTAGCCAGGACACCATAACGGGATGGGCTGATGCACGAAAGTTGGCCCCTCTAACTACGTCGCTATATATATGTACACTTGGTATAATATCTACAAAACCATTACGAAATGACGTATATTTAAATGTGGCCAATTTATTTGCCCCTAAGTTTACAAGAGACAATATTTTCTCAGATAATTATGTATATCATCCTCATACATCACACGTAAATTGTTAATAGTTAAACACCGAATAGATAAACAATATGCCATTATGTTCATAAATATTTGGAGTAGGTTGATGGAAGTTTAGGTTCATATTTTGTATACTTCGTTTTATGACCGCTGAAAGTTAAATTGTATTGATTGGACAAAAATTGTAAGAAGTGTATGCACGATACACTGAATTACATTTTTTACTGAATTTACTCTTAAAATAAATAAAACTATATTTGAATGATTTACTTTTAATTATTTTTATTTGTCATTATTGTTTTTAATATAATATTAGCTGAATTGGACCGATTCATGCTGCAGCCCAACTCACTACCTATCATCATGCCATTTAAAAGTCCAGAACCAAACGGGCCGTAAAGAAATTTGAATTTATTAAAAGATTTCTGAGCCCATAATATACAAACGGATCCCAACAGAATCCCATAATCGTAACCCGGCCCAACGTTGTCACGCACGTCTCACGTTCCACATGAAAATATAAAAATATTTTTCCCTTCCCAAGATCGCGTTTACAACATTTGCTTTAAGTGCATGAAATTAGCAGCGACTTTGATCAAAATTGGGCAAAATTTGAGCGAGAGCACGAGAGGGGCTTATATGCATATTTACATATCATCTTCTAATTTAGAATTTTTTTCTTGTAGCTCTTTTCTCCAATGGCTCTCTTCACTCCAAGCTTCTCTTGCAGAATCCCCACCTCCACTAGTCCTCAACGCCATCGTTTTCTTCTGTCCCATCGTACCTTCGCGCCGAGAGCCACCCTCGCTGTCGAGACCCCTTCATCCTCCACTGCCGATCACGGCGGCGCTCCGAAGCTCCTGCTCGAAGTCAAAGACCTCACCGCCATAATCGCCGAGTCCAAGCAGCCTATTCTAAAAGGCGTTAACCTCACCGTCCACGAAGGAGAGGTGCTTAATTTCACAAATCAGCTCCCAGTTTATTTATTTTTTCATTCATTTTAATGGACGATGATAAGTAATTATGGAAATATGGTAAAAACAGGATGTAGAAGTGTGCCTGATAATTTTTGTTTTTATACAGATATCAAGTAACTCAGCTTTAAGCATTCTTTTAAGCATTTAGTGAAGGCGTGGCTATAATTTTTGTTCAAGATGCATTTGTTTGATTAAATTAGAATCTTGGAATTGAAAATAAGGAATATAACTAGCTCAAGACTGATGTAATCCCCCACCCGCCACCAAAAGAAAAAAAACATTGTTGGAGGCAGTTAAATTAAATTGAAAGATACAGTAACACGCTGTCTGTGGCATCTAATATTGCTGATGAATTTGAAAGGTTCATGCTGTGATGGGGAAGAATGGTTCTGGAAAGAGTACATTTGCAAAGGTCAGTGCTGCTTTTGCGTCTGGTTGTGATTTTGGCTTTATTGATGTTGTTTTCAGTATATATAGTGAATGGATTGAGTTTTCAACTAAGTTAGTGTTCTGGTCAGTATCAAGCTCGAGTTTGACTTGTTTGATTATTGAATTGAACCAAATTGGGCTCTTTTATCCTTGTATAAATTTTGGGCAGAGAATCAAGCCTGAGCAAACCGAAATCGTGCTTGCATAAGACATGGCTCAGTTGAACTGTAGCGGTGCTGCTATGGTGATCGTCTAGTCCATGAAATTGTCTGGATTCTGAATCTTTGACATTTACCTTTTTCTCAGTTGATAAACCAAGAAAACCTCTTTACTTTTATACTTAAAAGTCTATTGGAAAGATGTATGCTGCGTTTATTTTTGACACATCAGATTAAGCTTTGAAACACAGATACCAGAGTCAGGCATTTTGCTTTAATTTCTTATGTGGTTATTTTTATACTTTTACTATGCTTAAAGCTAACAAGAAATTTCGGTTTACTCAGTAGCTTTGATTTGAAATGAGAAAAGAGACTTAGATGTAGTTGTTTCACTATTTGGTCAACTTTTATGTCCACTGTCTAAAATCGCATGCTTCCTTCATCATTGTTTCTGTTATGTGCGCCCCTTACAAATATGATTTTTATGTTTTTAGTTGGGATTGGTCACGTGTTTGGGAAATTGTAAAGATATCCATTTTTATTGTCTGAACTCTGAAGTAACAAGTTGTCTCTTGGTTGAACGTTTTCGACGTGATGCTTCGATTGTCTTAGGTCCTTGTTGGTCATCCAGATTATGAAATTACAGGAGGCAGTGTAACATATAAAGGACAAGATTTGCTTGAGATGGAACCTGAGGAAAGAGCTGTAGCTGGATTATTTATGAGCTTTCAGTCTCCAGTGGAAATTCCTGGCGTTAGCAATATTGACTTCTTGAATATGGCTTACAATGCTCAAAGGAGAAAACTTGGCTTACCGGAGCTTGGGCCAATTGAGGTAGTATTGTACTTATTTCATTTTGTATTATATGTTTCTACCATAATATGCATCTTCATCCTAATGGTCTAATTGGAGAACTCTGTTATGATCATGGAGACAGTAAATGCAAAAATAATATTCATACCGCTAAGAACAAAGGTCTACTGCAAGTAATGTTCCAGAAACACTAATCCTTATATTTACTTCAAAGAAGCACGAAATGTTTGTTAACCTAAAAAGCATTTTTAATGTAGTATACATTCTTTTCCAGTATTTACTCTTGTTTGTAAGTTGTAAATGTCAGATTGAGTGCATATAATTTTTTTAGACCACTTCCCCCCATCGCCCTCTCCTTTCTCATTGCTCCTCTTTTTGAGGAGGGGGGTAACACCATGTGCTGCAGAATTTGAATTGTAGTTAAGGTAATATTTCTATTTTAACCGCACCATGAAAAATTCATTGTTGCAGTTTTATGGTTACGTGGCACCTAAGCTTGAGATCGTGAATATGAAGGTAGATTTTTTGAACAGAAATGTCAACGAAGGATTCAGTGGTGGAGAAAAGAAGCGGAATGAGATTTTACAGCTCGCGGTATAGGATCTAGACTCTGAATTTTTGCAAATTTTCTTGACACCTCAAGAGTAGTTTCTGTAGTTATTTTGTGATAATCCTGTCTGATGATGCTCAGACTTACATGTGTCTGACTGATTCTGAAAGTTTTGGGCTATTGTTGATTTTCAAAATGAAATTGGGTGGACATTGAGATGCGTTTTTGTCGAGATCTGTTGTTATTGTGACACATGAATTTTCTGCAGTAACACAACAATCTCAAGCCCCCACCCCACCCCCCCCCAAAAAACTCAGCCAACACTCCTTCACGGCTTCACCTCCTCTAGTGGAGGAGGAACTTAAAATCATACATGCACGAAGGGAAAAATAACTATGCCACTGGAGGGAAAATGGTCAATAATTTTATGTCAGTGAATCTAAAGATTGCAATTTTTATCAGGTGTCCTACTCTGTCTAGATGGTGATAAATGCCAGCTTTTTTCTTTTTCTTCTTTGTGGTGGGGGAGGGGGGTGCCACTTTCGCTTTTACCTTCTTTGTCGTGTTTTTCTCAATAGAATGTGATTTTGTATTGCTATTAAAGTGTCTTCAGGTTTATGTTGGAGTTGGGGGGAAAAAAGCACTGACAAAGTTCTTCTTTGTGACAGGTTCTTGGTGCAGAATTGGCTATATTAGATGAAATTGATTCTGGTTTAGATGTAGATGCACTTCGAGATGTAGCAAAAGCAGTTAACGGACTCCTGACTCCAAAGAATTCAGTTTTGATGATCACACACTATTTACGTCTTTTGGAGTTCATAAAACCAAACTATATCCACGTTATGGTAAGAAAGTCATATTGTAGCAAAGAAAGTAAATTGGCAAGTTCATGTTTGTGGGACTACTGTTCAGTCTCTTGAATTTTACCTTTTCGTCATTTTCAATTTATGATATTTATTTAGGGATAATTACAAAAACTACCCTTGAGGTTTCACGTAATTCCTGAAAAGCTCATTTATGTTTCAGAATTATAAATACCCCTTTAAGGTATTACAAACATCCCCTCGAGGTATATTTTCTTAAAGAAATAACCTGTAACGTGTGAAATAGAAACAAATATCCAGAGGGAATTTATAATTTTGAAAGATAACATGAATTATATGTAATTAGACTAAACGTCAATTGTAATTTTTGTAATTCACCCTATTTATATACTCTTTTGGCTCGTGTTTTGAAGAATAATGAGCCACTCAAAAGTACTGCGGTTTATGTTCAAAACTGTTTGGTAACATGCATCAATAATATTGCAGGAGAATGGCAGGATAGTGAAGACTGGAGATATTTCCATTGCTGAAATATTGGAAAAAGAAGGCTACAAGGCGATTTCTGGCATATAATTTGGATAAGTTGCAAGGGTTCTCTCTGTACTAATACACCCTTCCCACCAACTACCTAAATTGTGAAACTTGGAAGTGCTGCTCGATATTCTCTCAGTTCCTCTTGATAAATTTTGCTATCTCAAAAATATTCAGGTACTTCGACTGGCACCAAAGGTGGAAATTGAAGATATACGTCCTTATTGCTTATTTGGCATTGAAATCGAGTTTTGCTAGGCAATACATGATGGATGTATAAATTTGTCGATGGTGAGGAGTAACAGTGTAGTATAATTGTTCTCTCAACGGCTATGTATGTGCAGTTGGATGTTGTTGCATGTACATCTTGAGAGTTTTAGCTTCTCGATTAAATACATTTTTATCTAATCGTCGTCTTTCCATTTTTATTTTTTTTCTGTTTTTATATATGAAATAGTTGAACTAAATCTTTCCTGTTAACTGATGTGCCGTAGTTCGACTTTGGTTCCTATAGTAGTGGTCTTATCCTATTATTTATGAAATGAACTGCACCTCTGGTTTCAGGATTGTTTGGTGATTGCACAGAGCCACAGAGGGCTTATTCCTACAAAGGTTCTATGATGGTAAAAGGGTTAACTGCAATTTTCAGTACTTGAAACTACTCGAGCTGGAATCAACTTCTGTTTTGCCGTTCATGAATATGATTAAAAACTTCCGTGCTTGCTTCATTAGTTTAAGGAATAATTATAAAAAATACCCATGAGATTTTGTCTATTTCGAAAAGACTCTGTCATATTTTAAAATTGCATATACCTCCTCGAGGCATTACAAATGCCCCTTTTAGATTTGTATTAAATATTAATTAACCCCTTTTAACACCTCCTCAGTAGGTGCAATTTTCAGAATAGGAACGTTAATGGGGCTATTTGTAAATTTAAAAGATTATTAGGTGTTTTTGAAGTTACGGTAAACCATATTTGTAGCTACCCCTTGGTTTAAGGCACAAGTTTAGTTGTGAAAATCCAAATGCAATACCATAAACTGCAATTTAGTATTCCATTTTACCAAATTCAGGTTCAGAATCAACTCCTCTTAATTATTTGGCCTCTGTCCTTATGAACAATTTTTCCCCCCATATGATCACATTCTAGTTTCATAGTAATGCCAACTTACGGATTTAATGGTAGAATATGACGCAAGAAATCATAATCTGCTTATAATCAGGATGAAGAGACAGAGACACCGCTGATGAATGAAATGCCACTTAGGCCATTCTTCATAAAATTTTGCGAGCAATTCAGCAAAATCCCCAGGCATTTTACAAGACATTGTACTCATATTTGATTTAGGCAAAACGAACACCACCAAAATAACAAAGTACGGAACATTTTCGACATCCTCAAAGTCTCGAAAAAATCATGCTATAAATCGCCAGTCGAGAAACTTCTTACAAAACTTGGCAGACTGAACACAACATGAACACAAGGTGCTGATATTCCAGCTACAATTGATTTGGAAGGTTAAATTCTACGGCTTCTTGTAAAAGGGCAACGAGGGAAAAAAGCAAAGTGGATTATAAACTCTTATTGAGAGTTGGCCTTCTCTTTTTCAAGCTTTTCAAGTTCTTCTTGATGTCTTCTTTCAGCTTCTTCAAGTTCCCTCGCGGCATCTTCTTCGTCCTCCAATTCATCACGAGCATCAAACTCCTTAGCTGCTGCTAATGCTTTGACGACCGGATCACGTAGTTCAGAAATTAGACCTCCACCAATCCTATACTCTTCTTCATCCCCAATCAAGAATAGGCGTTGATCGGGTCCACTTGCCATCGGAACATCAACTGCTAATAGTTTCATATCGTACTGCATAAAATTAACAGCAATTAGAAGACGTAACCACGAGTAAAACAACTCGTCCTTCTTGTTAAACCCAAAGCTCATATATGTCCATAGATAAGTCTAGGGGTGCACATAATTCGGTTAACCTGACGAATCGAATTGAAACCGAAATTCCGATTGAACCGAAACCAAATTGAAAATTCATGTTTGGTTTTTGGTTTTTTATCTTCCAAGATTTCGGTTTAGGGTTGGGTGTCGGTTAGCACTAAACCAAAAACCAAATTATAATTATATATATTTATAGACAGTTTTTAAATAATATTTAAATTATATTCATTTTCACAGTATTTTTTTATCATTTGCTCACCAAACTGAAAAGAAACCATAATTTCTTACTTTATAATTTATTTTTCTCTATTTAAAAAAATAATAAAATTCGGTTAATAAAAATACCGAAACGAAAAACCGATAAAAAAGTAATAACCAAACCGAGCCGGGTATATTCGTTCAGTTTTTGGTTTGTAATTTTGGTCGACCAAAATTTCGGTTAACCGAAATTTTGATTCTGTTCGGCTCGACCGCATGTGCAAATGTACCAAAACTACTAGTGACCAATCAGCCTAAACTGTAACGTGGAGGAGTCTACTCCAATAATTGACAAACCTAAGGATTTATAGAATACCTATTGAACTTGAACTATATTGACTCAAATGCAGCAATACAAACAAACCTCACGGGCTACCTCAAATATATTCAAACAGTTGTACTGTATCCAAGCTAAAATAATTTGTTTTAACCCACAAAAATCCACAATCCTATAACATGAAAGTGCATGCATTAATCATTGCCGAAAGCACAGGACAAACTTCTCTAATCGTTTGAATCCACCAATAACAACAAAATACAGCAACAGATAAGCAGCTATTCACGAGATAATGATAAAATTAAACTTTACGAAAACCAGAAACAGAAGGCATAGAAAAAAACCTGGCCGTCCTTCTTCTTGACTTCAACGCTGACTAATCCTTTCCTTTCCGAACCTCGTATAGGAAAAATGAGAAAACATCTTTTGCTTCTTAACCTCGGCTGGAAATTCTTTAGGTTGATACCTCCTCCTGACATCACATATGCTCTCAAATCTGTTCCTGTGAGTGGCGCACCCATAACCTCAAGGATTCCCGCGGATGTATTTAGATTCCTCATCGCCATTCTGTAAACTTTATCTGGATTGATTGTGTATTTTGAACGAAAGTACAAGCCCTTGAAATAAGAAAAATAAATTTATGATCAATTACTTATGATTGCTTGATTGGAAAACAAAGGGATCATGCATCAGAAAAACATTTGGTTTCAATTGATTGCTTAGTGGAAAGAAAGGGATGAAAGAGTGGATAGTTAGAGTTGATTTTCTATGCAGAGGGGAAGAACTGTAAAGGAAAAAAAAGGCGAATAAGCAGATACAAATATATCTTGAAAGAAGAAAGCTACTCATCATCAATTTCATTCAAGCAACAGTCCGGCACGGGTTTTAGAGCATATTAATAAAGGATAATTACATAAACTACCTCTGAGGTTTGGCCTAATCACAAAAAAAAAAAGAAAAAAGAAAACTCAATTCTCTTTCAAAGTTACAAATACCATCTGAAGGTATTACAAATACCCCTTTGAGGCTTGCCTCTTCTTAATTACCCCACTATTGAGGGTGTATTTTGTAAAATAGAAACAAATATCAAGGGGTTATTGTAATTCTGAAAGATTTTGAGGGTGTAATTTGTAAAATAGAAACAAATATCAAAGGGGTTATTGTAATTCTGAAAGATAGATGGGTTTTTTTTTGTGTAATTTGTAAAATATAAACGAATATGAAGGGGGTTATTGTAATTTTGAAAGATATATGAGCTTTTTTGTAATTAGAGGAAACCTCAAGGGTAATTTTTGTAATTAGACCTATTTATAATCGCAAATCAATCAGAACTACCTGAATAGAACAGGATCCATGAAAATGTTCATGATCCAACAGAATTGATTATAAATGCTTATGGCTTGAAGTAAATTAACCAGCATTCTATCATATCGATATCTCCAGTATGAAAGTTAAGATCCTTTATCATTTTAGTAGGTAAAAAACCATTAACCAATACTATACTAGTCACTATGTGGAAGTAAATAGATAATTCTTGATATGATTCAAATCACTGATCACAAATCCTGTTTGTACCACCATCCAATCGATCATATAACCGTACAACTGCTGAAAAGTCACCCAAGGCAAACTACTCAATTAAAATCAGCAAAGAAGTTCTTCCTAATCATCAATCAAATCCTCAACCAAAAATCACGTACCCATATGTATATTAGATATACAGAAGAATCATAATACCTATAAAAAAAAAAAAACAGAATCTAGAAATACTGCAAAAAACAACTCACAGTAAACGCGACGATAGCGGATGAAAGAGCTAGAAATCCATACTTGGCCATGCCCTCTGAAAAACCAATAAAAGTATTGGCAATCCCAAACAAAACCCTCCACAGCAAAATGCACACCACAATACCACCTCCACCCAGCACCACCAGATAATTTCTCTTCCAGAAAGCCTCAATTTGCAGCCCAACAGCCTCCTTATACCGCGCAAATGTATTCTTAACAGCCAGAGCAGGGTTTTTCACCACATTTTTTGCAAAATTCTTAGAACCCATCTCATAATTCTTAAATGAGAAGTACCTAAAACCCATAATATTTCTATTCCGCAACAATTTGGCGTGTGGGTCTAATTTTCCAAAAAGCCCTGAAATATTAGCTGATGATGAAAAATGGGTTCGTATTTGGGAATTCGTTGATGCGCAAGAAGAAAAGGTGGGTTTTCTGATAATTGTGGGATTGTTAGTGATAAAATGGGAAATGTCGCTGCTAGTGGGATTACCACTTGTCGAGGGTTTTGATGCAATGTGATGAAAATACCTGCTGATAAATCTTGATGGTGAGGGTTTTGCCATTGTTTTCTTCGATTCCTGTTTCTAAATTCTCTTTGGTTTTTTAGTGTTGACTGGAATTAGATTCACGAAAGCACAAACTCGAGATGATGGATTTACCTGCTCAAAGGAAATCGATCAAACCGTTTCCAGAAATGAAGTTGACTGATTATAAAGGAAACAGAAAGCGCTTTCACTGTAAGGATGTAGACGTAGAGTTTAGTGTACCGTAATTCGTATTTATACGGTGAAGTATGTATACATGTGTGGGTTAGTTTCACTTTGCCCCTTAAAGTTTGCTTATCTTTCTATGCCCCCCCCCCCAACAATATATTTTTTTTTGAGAAACCCAACAATATATTTTAGTTATAATATAATAGTGAAATGAAATATGGCTTAGCGAATTTTGCCCGTTGTAAGAACAAATTAATAGAAGGAAAAAGTTGGCAATATTGTATTTTTCAATTATTACTATTATTATTTTTTAAATATTTTTATTCTTTTTTGTAAGTAGCATTTTACGGGGGGTCTTGGGAGTGGTGAGACTGGTGGAATTTGATCTCAAATCAATAGTGTAACCGGATTACAGATGCTCAACCAACTAATTTACTATCACTTCTGATATTGTTCGTTTAAGTTTACTAACTTAAACTTAGTTGTTGATCATCTTTTATTGCCTTTCATTAATCTCAAACCAAAGATAAGGAGTATTTACGTTTAATTATAATTTTAGAAATTCTCGTATCTTTTTTAAGAAGTGTTAATATGTGTAATATTTTAGCACTTTTAGAGTAGTCATCTTTAAGCATTAGAGATGAAGAAAATCAGTTAACAAATAATGATAGTATGAACAAAATTGATAACATGATAATGTGTTAAAGATAGTGTTCTATAAGATAAATAAATTATCATAGTGTTGTTTTGAATAATCTTTTGTTTATATGATAAATTATGGTTGTTATACATATTCTTACGAAAGATGAAGGATATATAGAAGCAAAGAGAGTTTGCAAGCTAATTGTGATAAGAAAAATTATGTATTTTTATTCAACATATCACATCATTTTGGCAAGCTAATATAGTTCATGTATTGTCGGTAAATCTTGTAATGTTGGATTTCATTGTAGGTAAAATCTTGTGATCTTTTGGATTTCATGGGCGATCATGCTCCGTGCTCCTACAGGTTACTGAGGACAATATACTTGGATGACGACCTGTTGGACTGTGTTGGTGGGTCACCTTTCCCTTCTGGTCTTATATTATGTTTTGGTTTAGGGTTGTACCCTCTTTTGAAACCTCTGATGTAAATATGTACATGTAAATAGCTGGGTGATGTTGGTTATGCGTTTGATCACGTGGATGTCTGTTGTGTTTAATAATAGGGTTGGTCACCTATTTTGTTTGTGGACATGTCTTGTCCTTATCTTATAACTAAAATGATTTTACTTTTTGTTGTTAAAATGTCACAGGGACCAAAAAAAGGTTATTACACGTTTTAAATATAGTTTGTGGCCGAGTTTTACTATTTATATATTTTACAAAATGTAGTAATAGGGGTGGGCATCACAGAGGAAGCTCCCAGAGTGCGCGTGAGTGAGGACAAAGCGCGCTGGAAAGACTTGTGTTGGTTTGTGGGGACAGTCGTCGATCTGAAAGGTGGGCGTTCTGACTAATCGCTATTGAATCACATGATATTATCATTATTCTAAATAATTGAAGAGCTACTCTTGACATGTGAAACTAGGGTGCTTAAAGTCCACATATTGGACAAATTGTCATAACAAGTGCCACTTTAACACTTTATTCATTCCTTTGCAAACATAATTATTTTGATAAAAAAAAACATTAGAATATATAGTTATATTCCTTTCACCATTTATATAATGTAAAGTTTGGTATTTTTTCTTATGTGGTAATTTACACATAACTAGTGTTTTACCTGTGCATTGCACGGGTGTATATTTGTGAAACTTGTGTTTATACTATGATGTGTGCATTTTTTTAATAATTCTACGAATTATATCTCATGTATTATAATAACTTTTGATATAGCATCAAACAATAGACATGAAATATTATTTAATGTTTTTTATTGATGAAGTCAAAAAAGTAAAAAAAGTACCATACTTCATAATTATAAATAATACATTCAAGACTGTGTATTTGTGTTCCATCTTCGAAAAGTGATTTTTCATAGAACCGCACAGATGTACCTACATCGCCTATTTCGTTTTAGTCATGTCTAGATTTTAATAAGTGTGAAAATTGGTATCACACATTTTTCAAGGTCATGGTAATAAATTCGGATGAAAATTTATTTTCCAAAGTTGTTTGTATGTGTAAATTGGTGGCAAAGCTTTTTGCAAAAGCTCATTGTAAAATAAATAAAAAGTTAACACATGTATATAAGATAATAGGAGAACTATGTACAATAATTAATGAAATAGTAGTCAACAAAACATAGTTTTGACAACATTATTATTTTTATTAGATTTATTTTTTGGAGATATTTTTTTATTTTTGCCGACTTTACCATGTATTTTATTTATTTATGTTATTAAGTCAATTTTTAATTTTTTTTTTTGAAATTTAGTTGTGGAGAATTGTATTATACTATTTGAATTTTCTATTTATTATGTTTTATTCGAGTTCTCATATTTGGTATTTTTCAGGATGGGCGATGCACGAATTGTATTTGTACAAAAATATATTTTAGTGATTGCAAATTTTTCAGAATTTCAATAAATAATTAAAATAAAATTTTAATTAATTTGATTATAAATCATACAGTTAAACAATATAAAAATAAATTATTATAACTAAAATCCTCTTTAAGGACAATAGATTTGGTTGATAATAAATTTTGTGAATGTGAATTGTATCTTTTTATTGAACATGTTTATCTATAAGAAAGTAACAATTTGAAGGAAAAAAAAATGCAATTTTCCAATGCTAAATATTAATGTATTATATTTTCAATACAATCAACAAATAAAGTCATTTCACAACATTTTTTAGGGTTTAATAAGTTAAACAATTATTAGAATATTAAAGGAATTAAACAAAAATCTTGTTTTATATTTAACAACATAACTAGAATAACACCCGTGTGTTACACGAGATTTGTCCAAAGATAAAATTTTAGTGTCACAAATTTAAAAGATAGTTTAAATAAAATCTTGATTTTTAGATTATTTTTTATCTCTTAAATTTGTTATCTTTTAAATTCAAAAATATATATTGTGAACTAATAGAATATTTCTCAAAGAAAAAATATCTTCTGATATATTTAATCTTTTCCAAACTAATTGTGAAACAATCCTTTATTTTTCAGATTATACTTTATCTTTCATAATCTTAATTAAATTTGTTATCTTCTCAATTTGTTATATTTTAATTTTGTACATAAAATTGCCAATAGATAAATGTGAAGCTGCCATGTGCAACTGGGAGGATGAAAAGTTGACAAATGTCTAAAATTAATGAGGTGATGATATGTGTCAACTTGTTTTTTCTTTTAGTATATAGGGTGAATCTGAATCCTTGTAGTAGCAAAAAATCAGAAACTAAAAGATGCATATAATTCAAATATATTATTGAAAGATAATATTTTTTTAATGTATGTCAAACCCCAATTTCTATTGGTTGTTAGATTCCTTGATGTGTTTCTCGAATTTGTTGAGAAATATATATAGTCGTTATTTGATAGGATCATGTAGTATAATCACTATACATCCTCGGATAGATAATGGAATAAATTGATTTATTTTAACTTTAATTATTGTGATAGGTTCATTTATATCTATGATGAGCATATTTAATTTGATTATAATTTGGTTTGAATTATTTATTTAATTATGAATATAATTGGTTTGTGGGTCAAAACTGGATTTGATAAGAGTAATTTGAAATATACGTTGGAGTTAGCAAAAATCGAAAACTAAAAGATAAACCAAATCTATTTTTTAAAAATAATAGTTGTTATTTTGTGAATGTGAATTGTATATTTTTATTGAACATGTTTATCTATAAGAAAGTAACAATTTGAAAAAAAAATACAATTTCCCAATGCTAAATATTAATATATTATATTTTCAATATAATCAACAAATAAAGTCATTTCAAATTCCAATATTTTTTAGGGTTTAAAAAATTAAAACAATTATTAGAATTATTAAAGGAACTAAACAAAAATCTTGTTTCATATTTAGCAACATAATTTTAGGAGGAAAATGAAACATTTCAAAAAATAAAAACTATTCTATTTTTATATATGTACATATATCAAAAAAATATCAAATTAACAACTTCATATCTAATAGTCAAAATGTACAACTTTAAAAGTTGCATATCTAAATACACTGATAAATATCAAAAAATTATATTAACATGAAAAGTATGTTAATAAATATAAGAAGTAATTTTATATATACATTATTATGAATATAATTCCATATTAAACAAAAATTTTGTTTCTTTGTACATGAATATATATAATTATAATGCTATGTATGTATATATATAATATAAATAATATCTAGATGTATATTTTGAGATATTTTCTCCAATTAAAATAAATATTTTCTGATTGAATTTAATCAAGTTAAATACACTCCTATATAATTATGAAGAAATGAGATAAGCTCAAATATAAACTATACATGTATTATATGTTTGATAAATGGTTTTATCATGATTTTGATGATTTTGTTTTTACACCAAAATAATGTTTTTTTAAAAGGTTGTCCAAATACTCCCAAATGATTTAAAATGGTTTTAATATTTTCTGGAGTATTTCTTCAAGTCTATTTTCGACAAAAATTGGACAACGCTTTTAATGTTTAAATGTCTTTGTGTTTTTACATTCAAAATATGTTTCTAAATATTGTCCTAATACTCCCGATCGGCCTAAAATGTTTTTACTATTTCTCGGAGTATTTCTCGGAGTTTATTTTCGATAAAATATTGGACAACACTTTGGTTTTGAGGCCAATCGGTGCCCTATAGGGCAACCCGTGACAAGAGTACGTTGAAACAAAAATGAGACGAGGTGTTATATTACAGGTCGACCAAATAGTTATCCCCCATCGACCGCACACAAAGATAATGTGTTTTTTCCGTTCTTCAAAACATGAAGGTCGACCAAAGCTAGGGGTGATGTCGACCCATTCGAGCACCCCCGACCGGGTAGCCCCGTTTTTTTTTGAAACAGTTTCAAACTTCTATTTATGCGCGACCAGGTCGCCTCTATGGTTTGACAAAGAAAAAATCGACCGTTTGACAACAGACAACTTTCCCTTAATTTGTGGGATGGATTTCTAATGACTCTTTTTTTCAATTGTCTTGCAATTTTTACGAAATTCATGTCCCCAAGAGGAGCCTATCATGTACAAGATATCTTCTATAAATAGAGGAAGAATTGAAGCAACACAACAAGAGAGAACAACACAACACAACAAGATATACTCAAGCAAACATTTGGTCTTCTATTGTCATAATTCTTGTTGTAAATTTGCCTAGCTTATCACTTTCACATCTTTGAGGTCTAGGCTATTCTTGATTACACTTGCACTCAATTGTATTATTCATTATCGAGTTGTAATCTTGAATTTTTGGGTTATCATTCAACACAAGATATCCTTGTGAGTGTTCTTGTGGTAAGAACACACTTGGGTGATCTAGGTGTTAGGTGTAAGAAGATTGAGGTAATCTTCTTGTTGAGGTGTTGAAGAATTTGGTATTCTTCAAGGTTGAAGATTGTGGTAATCTTCACAAGGTGCCGTTGGAGATTGTGGTAATCTTCAAAAGAGATTGTGGTAATCTCAAAGGTGGTATTGAAGAAGAGTGTGGTGCTCTCCAAGGTGTTGTTGTAAGTTGGTGTTGTATTAATTTTGGTAATTAATAAAATCTTTTTTCTTTTTGAAATCCATCCCGGATATATTGGGGTGGTGGAGGATTAGGCCCTATGTGGGTTGAACCTCTATAAATCGACGAGTGTTGTTTACATTCCGCACCTTTATTATTGTCTTTGAGCATTCGGTTCGAAAAAGAGGGTAAAATCGAAAGATGGAGATAATGTATTCGCCCCCCCTCTAGATTATCGTAGCCGCTTGTACTTACATTATAGATAGTCAAAATACATGAATATATAAATTGATGTCCAGTAGCTCAAATGCATAATTTTTAAAACCCTTTATAAAATAATGAGTAAATGTATCATATATTTTCTTTTATTTATTATGTTTATTTGTTTATTTTATATATGCAATATAGTTGTCAAACTGAAGACTGTAAAAATATAATTAATTGGATATATTATACGTGAAAAAATGGATATAACGGAAAAAATTATTAAAGTTTAAAATAAAAAGAAGAAGACAAATATAATGCAATACACACACAGATCTGGAAAGCTTATATAACTCTATCTTTTATATAACTTTAAAATGTGATTTATTTAAAGAAAATTGACCACTAAAGATAATAAAATCTCATTTTATTAGTTAAATCCGAAAAGCAAAAAAATTATTATTTTTAGAAACTGAAAAATGAGCGGGAAAAGTAATAGTTACTATTCTAAGAATAGTCTCTTATTATATATATATATACAAAATCTGTTTGTTTATTTATTTTTCAATGTTAAACAAATTATCACTAAATCGTTCAATTCGCATGATACCACAAGTTTTTGCTAAGGGTGGCCAAATAGAACCAAAATCGGGTTCCAAATTGGAACTAAAACCAGAACCGTGGTCAACGATTTCGGAAATCATTCACCGGTCAACGGTTCCATAACCGAAACTAGAACCATGTAGGTCGTTCTGGTTCCTTCGTCTAAGCAATCTTAGAACCGACAGTTTTAACCGTCGGTTAGAACCATCGGTGGAAGCGACGATTTTTATTTTTTTGGGTGAAAATATGCTATAAGAAATGTTAAATGTTTATTATGATGTTTTTATGTTCGTAACTATATGAGGCACGTTTCAAACTAAATGTTTTAAGTGAACTACGTGAACTTTGATTTCTCTATACTCTGAAAGTATATATAGACATATTAATACTATTATTAATATTAAGTACAAAACTTAATTGAATAAAGTCGAAGTATTTTTCTTTCCTTTCCTTTTCCTTTTGTAACTGAAATTGTTAAACCATTTTTAAAAAAATCAAAAAATTATCAAAAGATAAACAAACGGTTCCAGTTAAAATCGGAACCGAAATAGTGGAGAAATTGGGTTCAAATCGAACTGGGCGATTCGATTTTGGAATTAGAACAGTGAGGCAACGGTTCTAATTCAAACCGTAGTCATCCTCTTTTTTGCAATTTTAATTCACTATTTCACAAACATAGATAGTCAGTTGCTTTAAGTTTAATAATAAAAACTACTAATAATGACATTTATAATAATATAAGAAAAGTATCTATGACCCTAGGCGGCTAGGCAAAATAGGGATGGCAACCCACCCATTTCACAATATACGTATTTATACTATCTAAAACCCAAAAAAGAAATTACACGTATTATCCACACTCATCCCAAACCCATTTGTTTGTACATTCATACTACCCTTACCCGTCAAACCTCATTTATTTTATACATAAACTTGTAATTTTATGAACAAATGGCTATCTCATGTTATTTGTAATCATTGCTTTCTCGAATTGAGTGAATGAAGTTTTTCTTTTGTCAGAAAAAAGGATATCCTATCAAAAGTTAGTATTATACAAGAAAATATCTAATATATATGTTAAATTCTTAATATTAGTAACAATTAACCATGTCCAATTCTGCAAGTCAGTAATAATCATCCTTCATCAACTAAATCAAAAGCAACACATAAATATAAATGTAGCCAACAAAATTTCTTAAAACTGCATAATCAACACTAATATATCATTTAATCCATATAGCTACATTATTCAACATATCAGTACATTTAATTTTGTTATTTATATATAGATGTAAATATTTTATATGAGTGAAAGTGCAAACAGGTAATGGCAGCGGGTATCTTAAAGGTAAAATTGAAACTACCCATATATTAATGGGTACTAATTTTCCATCCATTACCGTCTCAAAACTGAATAAATATACTTAGATAAAGACTTAGATTAGACCGTCTAACGGGTCTTTTCTGTTAGACGGATCCAACCCGACCCGATTTTTTTTTTTTTGTAATTTCATGCATCGTAATATTCTGGGGCGGTGCCATAGGATCTCTGGACTAGTGGCATTTTTGTAATATTAGGCGCCTTAAAAATATTAGTTTTTCTCCTAAAAAGTATTAGTAATCCACTTGATCAATATTAGACATTGAAGTAATATTAGGCCACCCTAAAAAATATTAGTATTAGCAATTCTTTGAAAATGTATTAGTTAACCCATGGAAAAGTATTAGTAATCCTTTGAGCAATTTTTTTAGTAATCCTCATGAAAAATATTATTTTTTCCCATAAAAGTATTAGTATTCCCCCTTAAACGTAATAATAATCTTATTGAAAAGTATTAGTTTTTCCGATTAGAAATATTTTGGTATTTCTAGTTCTCCCAAAAAGTATTAGCATCCCTCCTAAAAAGTATTAGCAGCGGTCAACGAATGTTGTTGTTGTGTTGTTAGTGGTTGTGCGGGTCAATATGCAGATTGACCGCGGGTCGGGTATTTGAATCCATCTAACTAATTAGATCCGTTAGATGGTTTGATATGAGAATAACCCATATACTTATACCGTCCCATCAGAGTATGGACATGTGAATAGTTGCGTCTACCGGTCCCGCAACTATCACTAACTGCCAAATCAAAGAGAAGTAAAACTCATGTGAAAAAAACCACTGGCCTCTTGGCCTAGTGGTATCACTCCTTCCAATGTGTGGGAGGTCAGAGGTTCAATCCCCAGTAAAGTGTGTGTACGTAACTCAAAAAAAAAAAAACTAATGTGAAAAAAGAATAGAAAATATAATAAAAATATAAATCAAATTTTGACTTATTTTTGCTTTCAAGATGAAAAAACAGAATCTAGAACCCATAATATTAATATACAAATAAATTTAATAAACAAAATAAATTCATAATACTTAAAATGAAAAAGTGAAAAAAGAAGAAGAGAAAGCTAGGAATAGGATCATCTAGCTGCTAGCCTACTACCCGAGAACTATAAACTGGTTGATATAAACAGTTCTGTCATCCGATTTCTTGCTCCACCGAGTCATTTGTTTTTCACTGTATTTCTCCAATCGAACAGACGCCGGAATATGCAGATCCTTCATATCCCGTGCTTGGAAGATAACTACTCCTACATGTAATTCAACCAAACAAGATAAACACCCATTTCATTTTTTTTGCCCAAATTACTCATTCTCTCAACCATTAATCCGAATATTTTACTTAAAATCTTTATTGCGTTACAGGATTATTGATGAGGCTACGAAAGAAGCAGCAGTGGTAGACCCCGTTGAGCCTCACAAGATTCTTCGGGTAGCTCAAGAAAACGGGGTTGACCTTAAGCTCGTCCTCACCACTCACCACCACTGGTCTTCTTCTTTCTTTTTGATTTTTGTAGTAATTGTTTTGTTTGGAGCTCATAATTTTTGAGTTATTTACTAGGTTAATGTGTTTTGTGTTGTGTTTAGCTGGTTTTTATTGATTCTGCTTTCGTTAACTTTCAGTTTAGCTATCCCTTTCCCACACAAATTGGGTACTGAAATTCCTTTATAATTAAGCCCTCTTTTGATTGTAAAATGTGATATGATTATATGATTTGAAAAGGGACAAAAATGGTATAAGTTCTTTTCTAGTTTTAAATCATAATTGGTGTTAAAATGTTCAGTTGATGTTATGGTGAAATAGGATTTCTTGCATTAAGATGAAATAATGAGGTTGCACTTGGATGAAAGGATTTGGATTTGAGGGGAGGATTTGAAATGACTATATAAGATTAAAGATGGATTTGAAATCCACCCCAATGATTCAAAAAATAGTTCTAAGTAGGAGTTCAATCATTTGAAATCCATTGGATTATGAGATTATTCAAACAAGTTCAGTGAATTTGTTTTAAGGATTTGAAATCCATAGCTTCAAATCTTTCTGTTGGAATAGTGTTAGGGAGTATTTTATTTTTATTGTTTTTGTCCCACATAGGAAGAGGAACTAGGAGTACTGGTTTAGTATACCCTATATATGTAAAGGGTATTCTATTAATGATATAATAAGATGATCTATATTTCTTTATATTAACATGGTATCTAGAGCATATTATTAGCCCTAAACCCACCCCCAACCGTCAGCCGTCACCTTTTTCTAGAAATCCTAAATCTAAAAAAACCTAGATCTACTCTCCAATACACGTTCCTCCTCAAATCTGACCTCACCACTGCATTCGTCTCTCAATTCCGCACGCCGCCCGCCATCCGCCGCCGCCCGCCCACCAGTCTGATCAGTTTTTTCTCCTGGCTCCAGCGGTGCTACTCACTTGCCCTATTTCCTCCTGAAATGTGTTGATTGGCTAGGTCAGCCCCTTAAAAAAAATCAGTCTTCTCCAGCGTAGATGTGTGGTTTTATGTGATTTGATTAACATCCTCTTTATTTCTCTCCTTTCCTTGTTCTCTGAATTTATTTGCTCGTCATGACTACCCCGACAAAGATAGCCCGTCGAGGAACCTCATTGTTGTCCCCATCGTTCACAAGCACCTCGTCATCACAACGACCAAACTCAATGGTCGAAATTACGATCGATGGTCGCTTTGTGAAATTGTGGTTTTTAGAGGACAAGGTCTTGTTCATTATTTAACGAGGATGTTCCCGAGTTATCCAAAGCCAATCTCCGTCTTTGGGATCAAGTTGATGCTCAACTTACTAGTTTGTTGCTTGATCTATTGAACTCGAGTTCCATTACCTTGTTCAGGATGTCCGTCCCGCAAAGTTCTTTGGAATCGTCTTATGAACATGTATTCCAAAGACTATTAGTCGTATTTATATGTCACTTCGATTTATTACATATTCAACTTGATGAGAGAGGTCTTGTTGTCTATTTTGGTCGATTTCGTGAGTCTTTAGCAGAGTATAATGAAAATTTTCCACCGCATTAATCGACACGTACGCCAACATCGTGAGCTGATTCTTTGTAGTTCTTATGCTTCGTGGTCTTCCTCTCGCTTTGATCTGTTTCGCTCTCGGATTCTCTCCAAAGTGCCACTTTGCCCTCCATGACCGATGTGTTTGCCGCTCTCAATCGGGCTTCTCTCACTAGCACTGTTCTTAGCCACGACAATCGGCCCAACATTGTTTACTCGAATCCTAGCAGAGGTAACCGTAACCCAAGAGCGCGGTCGTGGCGGCGGCGGGCGGGGAGGTCGAGGAGAGCGATACCTCTCGCCCTCGGTGTTCTCATTGCAACAGTCAGTCATACTATTGAAACTTGTTGGGATTTACATGGTCGCCCCAATGTTGCCAATGCCGCCCATGTGGAATCACCCAACCCATCATCTACTTGAGCTGTTTCAACATATTACCCCGCTCCAGGCCGCTCCTTCCTACACTTTATCTCGAATCGAGTATTTGCGATATCTTCAACTTCAAGCTATACAACAAAGCCACCACCTAGCTTCCACCGCATCGCTTGCCCATGCCACGACTCTTCACGCTTTCTTGTCTCATCCATCCCTCATTCTCGGTAAGTGGATTCTCGATTCGGCGCCTCGATCACATGAACGTAATCCTTCCTTACTCTTTAATTTTCGTTCAAATAATTTTCTATCTCCGGTTACCTTTGCAAATGGTTCTTCTACCTCAATCACTGATAGTGGATCTGCAGCACCTACGTCCTCAATACCCCTTCCATCTGTTTTATATCTTCCCCAATTTCCCTGTAATCTTTTCTCCATTAGTAAACTTACCCATATGCTCAATTGTTCTGTCACCTTTACTTCTTCCTCTGTGCTTGTGCAGGATCTGAGAACGGGCGAGCAGATTGGCACCGGGCATGAGGCTAATGGGCTTTACTACCTTGATGTTGATAAGTCATGTTTTGGGTTCTTCATTTCTTCCTCCTACACTCATTCACAGTCGTCTCGGCCACCCTTCCCTCGCCAATTCCACAAGATGGTTCCTAGTTTGAGTCATGTCAAAGAAGTCTTTTGTGAGTCATGCCAATTAGGCAAACATAGTCGTAATTCTTTTCCTAGTCGTCTTAATAATCGAGCTACTGCCCCATTTGAGTTAGTACATTCAGATATTTGGGGACCTAGTCGTCATGTCTCTAAATTTGGTTATCGGTATTTTGTTACCTTTATAGATGACTTTTCTCATGTTGGATTTTTAATGAAAGATCGTTCGGAAGTTTTGTCTATTTTTCAATTGTTTTACAATGAAATTGTTACTGAGTTTAATTCTCGTATTCGCACATTTCGAACTGACAATGCTCGGGAATATTTTTCTTCTTCTTTTTCGTTATTCTTATCCTCTAAAGGGGTTATTCATCAGTCTTCTTGCGCTTACACTCCACAACAAAATGGGGTCGTTGAGCGCAAGAACCGTCATCTTATTGAGACTGCTCGTACTCGTCTTCTTCATATGAGTGTCCCATTGCGTTTTTGGGATGATGCAGTTCTCACAGCATGTTATCTGATCAACCGCATGCCCTCCACTATTCTCCATGGGAAAATCCCATTTTCTACTTTGTGGCCTCGTGATCCTATCTATTCCCTACCTCTCCGTGTCTTTGGGTGTGTATGTTTTGTCCACAACTTTTCCCTTGGGTCTGATAAATTAAGCCCTCGCTTTATAAAGTGTATTTTTCTTGGATATGCACGCCATCAAAAAATTTATCGCCGCTTATTCACCCGAGCTTAGTCGCCAGCCATATGTGTCTTTGATGTCACATTCTTCGAATCTAAGCCTATTATGGACCAACTTCCGATTCCCCACACTCTGTCATTGAGGACTTACCACTTGTTCCACTTTTCAATCATCCTACACTCTCTTCATATCTCAGTATGTTGCCCCCACCTACTCCGACACCTCTTTCTCGCTTGATCGTCCCGACATGACATATCAACGGCGCCATCGCACAACCACCGCCTCCTGCTCTCAGGGTGCCACTGCCACCCCTCTTTGATCCTGTTCAACCGTCTCCACCTTCTGACTTAGATTTACCCATTGCTCTTCGATAAGGTACCCGACGTTGCACTACTCAACACCCTATCTCTCACTTTGTTTCTTATCATGCTTTATCTCCTTCTTATTTGTCATTTGTTGCTTCGTTATCCTCTATTATTGTTCCTCACTGTCTCAAGACTTTGCTCATCCTGGTTGGCATGCGGCAATGTTGGAAGAAATGTCTGCCTTACAGTCTAGTGGCATTTGGGACTTGGTGGATCTGCCTTCGGGAAAATCTGTTGTGGGTTGTCGTTGGATTTATAACGTTAAATGCTCACCCGAAGGTAAGGTGGACAGGTTGAAGGCGCGCTTGGTCGCTAAAGGGTACACACAAGTTTATGGTGTTGATTACGATGATACGTTTTCACCTGTTGCTAAAATGTTCGTGATCTCCGTCTTCTCTTTGCAGCGATGTTTCATTGGTCTCTTCATCAACTTGACATTAAAAATACCTTCCTCAATGGTGATCTTGAGGAAGATGTCATATGGAGCAACCACCAGGGTTTATTGCTCGGGTCCGCTAAGGTGTGTCGTTTGAAGAAATCTCTTTATGGTGCAAAGCAATCACCACGAGCGTGGTTTGGCCGCTTCAATGAGGTCGTTATTAGTTTTGGGTTGACAAGGTGTGAAGTAGACCGTTCTGTCTTTTACCGACAATCCTCTGGGAAACGTCTTTTGTTGATTGTGTATGTTGACGATATCATAATTACTGGAGATGACACGAAAGGCATAAATGACCTCAAGAACTTTTTGCATCTACAATTCCAAACTAAGGACTTGGGCAAGTTGCACTATTTCCTTGGCATTGAGGTTGCACAATCAGATCAGGGTATATTCATCTCCCAACGAAAATATGTCCTCGATATGTTAGAAGAAGCTGGAATGCTTGGGTCGAAACATTGTGATTCACCAATGGACCCAAATGTCAAGCTTTTACCAAACGACGGGGAAGGTATAGATGGTTGGTTGGCAAACTTAATTACCTTACAATAACTCGTCCAGATATTTCATTTGCTGTAAGTGTGGTTAGCCAGTTTTTGAATTCACCGCGAGAAACCCATTGAATGCAAAGAATCCGTATTCTTCGGTATAACAAGAATGCTCCTGGAAAAGGAATATTGTACAGAGATACATGGCAAATTAATGTGGTTGGCTACTCGATGCGGATTGGGCAGGGTGTCCAATTGACAGATGTTCTACTTCTGGATATTGTGTTTTCATTGGTGGAAATCTCATATCATGGAAGAGCAAGAAACAGAATGTTGTGGCTCGTTCAAGTGCAGAGTCAATACTGAGCCATGGGTCTTGCGGCGTGTGAACTTATTTGGGTGAAACAGTTGCTCAATGAGATTGGAGTAAATAGCTCTCGGCTATGACATTAATTTGTGATGATCAGGCAAAGAATGCATATTGCTTTCAATCCATCTTCCATGAGCGCACTAAGCACATTGAAGTTGGATCACTTTGTGAGAAAGAAGGTGCTAGCTAAGGAAAGTGGTCACTTCACACGCGTCGGTTCAAATGATCAATCGCGATATCTTCACCAAAGCTCTACGGAGTCCTCGGGTTAATTATATATGTAACAAGCTAGGCGCATATGATATATTTGCTCCAGCTTGAAGGGGAGTGTTGGAATAGTGTTAGGGAGTGATTTATTTTTATTATTTTTGTCCCACATAGAAAGAGGAACTAGAGTATTGGTTTAGTATACCCTATATATGTAAAGGGTATTCTATTAATGATATAATAAGAGGATCTTTATTTCTTTATATGAACACTTTCAATCCAAATGCCAACTTGAGCGGAATGAGAATTAATTGGATAGTTATATATTATGCTGATGAATGCTTCTTTGGTGTGGTAGGGACCATGCTGGTGGCAATGACAAGATGAAGCAGTTAGTGCCTGAGATCAAGATATTTGGTGGTTCGGTTGATAATGTACAAGGTTGCACTAACAAAGTTGAAAATGGTGATAAATTATCACTTGGGGCTGATATCGAAATATTGTGTCTCCACACACCATGGTGTGTGTTGCAAGGCTTCTTTCTTTCTTTCCTTTTTTTTTTTTTTGTGTGTTTTTCGTATCTGCATTGGTTCTCAACCGATCGGCCGGGAATGCATAAAATCAATTGATGCTTATTTATTATTTGACCAAATTTCTTTTGTCTTTTAAGCTGAGATTTAAACTGAAGCACATCTAGGTTCTTTGACATTGGAAACCTTGTTCGAAAGTATTTCAGCTTCTCAATTGAAGCAATAATAACTTCATCTGATCGTTGTGTTTGTCTGCCTCTTTTATTGTTAAGTTTCTTTTTTTTTTTTTCCTGTTTCAGTCACACGAAGGGTCATATAAGTTACTACGTCACGGGCAAAGAAGGAGATGATCCTGCCGTCTTTACCGTGACACATTGGTGAGCCAAGATTATTTTCATTTCTGGAAGTATTGTGAAAAATTTATAAATACGAAGAATTTATCAGAGGAAAAATTAAAATTTAAACACTTGTATCAGGGTGACGGTTGCCATTGTATGACTCTACCTTTTGTTTATGGATGACCTAGTAAACTGATTGGAAGCACAAATTTTAAAAGAAAACAAACCGAACATTTTAGAAACATGGAGCTTTTCTTACCTTGTTATCACCAATAAGCGGGCCATGATGATACTCATTCTATTCACAATGTTATTTCACTCTCTGATGATATATTGGATTAAGCAAGAGATCAATTACGATTTCTCATTGTTTTTCTTTGTTATTAATCTGCAGTTCGTTTGCTGGCTGTGGGAAGTT
This sequence comes from Rehmannia glutinosa, assembly GCA_016081115.2. Classification (NCBI taxonomy): domain Eukaryota; kingdom Viridiplantae; phylum Streptophyta; class Magnoliopsida; order Lamiales; family Orobanchaceae; genus Rehmannia; species Rehmannia glutinosa. The sequence continues at coordinate 104,521,648 of CM071936.1, forward strand.
TTTCAAGGGACTGCAGAGCAGATGTATCAATCTCTATGTACTACCCTAGGTTCTTTGCCCAAGCCAACTCAAGTATATTGTGGTCATGAGGTAATATATGCATTAATGCTTATGTATACTCTTTTCGTTTTTTCCGCAGGAGTGATTAATTGTTTAGAGTTTACAATTTTATTTTTGATGTAAAATGGAACTGGATAATATTTATATCCATAAAAGGAAAACAGGAAAGCCGTGAGTTTAAAGGATTATTAGATGTTGTCATACTCCTTTTTTTGTATTTAATGTTGAAATGTTATAAAATTGACACATAAAATTGTCTGACAATAGGTGCCTGGGTATTGTGGGTTTAAACATGATTTTCTCACAGGTGCTTTGCAATATCAGATTGGATCAACCGAACCTAGTTTTGTGGGAAACTTGATAATCTTTTTTCTTTTCTTCCATTATTTTATTTCATTTTACTATTACTATTATTTTTTTGGGGGTTGGGGGTGGCTTTTTTGCAACTTCTAGAGGTCCTAAGGTGGGTTGTCAGCCACCTTATCTGCCATTTGCTTTCCTTGATGAGATTATTTTCAATAGAGACCTAACTGGTGATATGAACGTGGGCCATCGAGACGCATCTTCAACGTGTTAATCTCCCATGTACAGAATGAACATTGGCTTATCGGAGATGTTGGTTATATCTATTCTCAACAATTGTCCACTATTTGATGTAGTCCTACGGCATTGATAAAAGTTATTGACTTACATTAACACTCAATCTAAAGTTTAATTCTCCATTTTTTGATTATTGTTGAATTTTGAATATATGTTCCTTGAATTATTATTAATAGGGTGTTTGGCTGTGCTTATTTAAAATCTTATTTTGAAAACGTTGTTGGGAGTGTTTGGATAAAGAAAAAAAGATGATAAAATCTTAGGTGTTAGTAATCACAGTTTTATGATTAAAATGGTCAAAACTGAATGTGGTTGTTAAAATAAAATCTTATTTTGACAAAAAAATTTGGATTCCCCACCTTTTCTCAAAACAACTTATAAGCTCCTAACATCTTATTTTGAGAGCTTATAAAATCTTTTCTTTAAAAGTTTACCAAACACCTTTAGAGAGCTTATAAGATGTTTGAATATGAGATGTTTAAGAGCTTATAAGCTCAACCAAACAACCTCTATGGTAACCCTGTTTATCTGTCGTTACTTAAACCATTGCTCGACATGATTTGATCATCCCCTCTGGTTTTGGTTTTGGTTTTGGTTCTGGTTCTGATTCTGATCTTCAATTTAGCTTCTGATTTATTCACAAGACTTTTTACCAGGGCTTTTCTTTTTGACGTGGTAGCTTGTTACAATAATTGCATTTTATCCGATGAGAAAATACCAACTTATCTTTGAACTATGCCAGTATACAGTGAAGAACTTGCAGTTTGCTTTGACAGTCGAACCAGATAACGTGAGGATATCTGAAAAACTATCATGGGCTGAGCAGAAGAGAAAGAATGATCTTCCAACTGTTCCGTCAACTATTGAGGAAGAACTTGAGACTAACCCGTTCATGCGTGTTGATCTACCTGAGGTTCAGGTAACATAATACCACCATAATTATTAGGATTTAATATAGCTGATTTGTTAATAGCTTGAGTATGATAATTTGTTTACAAGCATTCAAACTGCTCTGCCTTTTTTTTTTTTTTTTTTTTTTGGATAATTACAAAATTTACCCCCAAGGTTTAGCTTACTTAATAAAAAATGCAGTTATCTTTTAAAATTACAAATACCCATTTGAGGTTTGTATTTGTTTTACAAATCACCCCCTCAATGGGGTGTAATTTGTAAAATAGAAACATATGTTAAGGGTATTGTATTTGTAATTTTGAAAGATTGCTGGAATTTTTTTTTTTTTTTTTTTTTTTTTTTTTTTTTTTTGTAACTAGGCTAAACCTCAGGGGTAGTATTTGTAGTTATACCCTTTTCCCCCTTTCTTGCATATCATAAACTTCCGGTCTCTCAAGTCGAAACTGTGATGAGAACTGGATAAATATGTAGGGATAATTACAAAAAGTACCCTTGAGGTTTGACCTAATTACAAGAAAACACAGCTAACTTTCATAATTACAAAAATACCCCTGATGTTTTATTTTTTTACCCCCTCATATTTATAAAAATATTACAGTTTTAACACTAAATCAAACATGAGGGATACTTTTTCTAATTTTGAAACTTAGTTGGTTTTTTTGTAATTAGGTCAAACCTCAAGGGTAACTTTTGTAATTATCCCTGAATATTTATGAATAGAGTTGTACTGTTAAATACTTGATTGTGCAGGAGAAGGTTGGCTGCAAGACCCCAGTCGAAGCCCTGCGTGAAATAAGACAACGAAAGGATAACTGGAGAGGATGAACTGCAAATGCTTCTCGACTGCCCTTTCGTGTTGTTCAGCTCTTATCTTATGCAGGTTCATATTAATAATCTGAAATTGCTATGGCAAGCTGTATAAATGTTTTTCTTGTTTTGTCGTCCCGTCCGAATGTGGTAATACTGAAGTCGGAAACTTAATCGATATATCTAATTTCTGCTTTGAAATCATTCCTATGTAGTGTTGCTTTAAGTTTGCTCAAAGCCTCATTTATGTGCTGAAGACCAATCCCTTCTAAAGACCCCCATAGTTTAATAAAGATTTTGTTCTCTTCTAATGAGAGCAAATCTATGCATGAGATACAAAAGAAAGCATATTAGTGGAGTTACAAGTACAACATTCCAAGTTCTGAAGGAGTCACCTAACTTTTTGTAATGTTTACAGTATGTGTTTTTTTTTTTTTTTTTTTTAATTTTGTTTTTTAAGGGAAAAGAACAATTTGCCATCCAAACTAGTGCTTTTTTGGCACTTTGAGAGCATTAGAGCAATACCCCTTCTTTTTTTTTTCACTTCGTCATCTTAACTACACAGGTTTGCACATTACCAGCTAGAGCAACCCGCTTGTTGAATTTTCACTGGGATTCTATCACATGAATGACATGACTCTTGTTTGTGTATCTTTTTGGTCAATTTCAGGTCGCTTGATACGCTCAATTCTAATTGTTGAGATTGATGCTGAAAATTCAGATTGCTATCTTGTCACATAGAACAACTTGGAATTGACCAAAAAGTGCATAAACAAGAAGTGTGTAATGCATGTGACAAAATTACGGTAAAAAGCTCCACAACCAATGTGTTTCATATGGCAAACTGCAAACTCGTGTATACAAAGTGAAACAAAAAAAAAACTCCCAAAATGCGAATTTTTTTTATCCATCAGAGGACAATCACGATGCAATGATTTACCACAGATTGGACTAACCTTTTTTTTGCTTTTTTCCCCTGGCTTTGACGCTTCTTTAGTATTGGTATTACGACATTGATTGATATTATGCCCAACAATTCGGCAATGAACACAGAAATCCGGGAGATTTTCGTATCCGATAGAAACGAAGGAACAATGGCCTACTCGTTCGACCATAACAAACTCTTGAATGGGCATATTTAAATCCAATTCCACCAAAACACGAACAAAATGTCCAACTTCTCCAGATAAAGAAGGGTTATCAATTTGTATTGGAGTACTAATTGAAGATGCAATTTTAGTAATTAAAGAATGGTGCCAGTACTCATAACTTAATTCATAAATTCGATTCCAAACCTGAGCAACGGAAGAATTTATCTTGTAGGGGTTGAAGTCGGGCACCCAATTCATGAGACGCATTGTCTGGGGTCGCAAATTCCAAGACGATTTTGCCAAAACCCGATTTCGATCCGTCATGGAATTAAATTGAATATTATAGTAACCATTTCCAAGTGGAACAATCTTCCAGCTGCTTGAAGGTTGCCATACTGAATGCAATTTTGCCTTTAAATCCTCCAGCGAATAAGGCTTAATGCCTTTGGATAGAAGAATGCGTCCAATCAGAGAATTTTTTAACTCAATCGTCCTTTGTTGATAGATTTCTTCGTCCATAGTAACGCTTGAAGTAATCTCCTTTCTTGATGGGCCGAAAATCCTCTCTCGGGGCTAGGGTTTGGGCAAAAGATTGTACTCCATGCATGGAATCCGTGCGTCGAGCGATGTCGTCTTGTTGCAAACCTGAAGAAACCGTGTGTCGTAGGTGCATTGCAAATTGGCTGATCTGAAAGGGGCCATCGAAGAAGAAGGAATCGATCGATCTTGTAGCGTAGGATTAGAGTTTTCATTGAAAATCTCCTTAGAAAAAGATGAACGAGAATTCTCGTGAGGAGCAGTATACTGAGCATGATTAAATCTATGAATTTCAGGGAACAAAGATGAATCAATCTCCATGATCGAATGAATTAAGATTGAATGGAAGAGAAAAGATGATCGCCGTTGAGAGAGAACATCGCCTCAACCCATTAGATTTTTTTTTTTATTTTTTTTTTATTTTGTGCCGTGCAGTTGATCTCAATCAAAAATAGCACTCTTCTAATTTCTAAGCATTATTTTGCTACAATGATTGAATGCTCCCATTTGCTATTATACACATTTATAATTTAATTTTTACAAACATAAAAGTAATAATATAATAATATGATACGATGATGAATACAATCATATCACATGTACATTTTTCAGTAGAAAATATACAAAATCAAGATTTTTTTTTCCAAAACCTTTTACAAAAACACTCCAAAATAGAATCAAATATTACCATATCAATTTCGTTATTGTCTTATTGGTTGTCTAATCCGACCAAGAAACAATAATTTTTTAAGACAAAAACAATTCACACTTGCATATTGTAGGCATTAACTCTACCAAATCCAACTTAAGAAATCCTTGTCTTATTTCAAATATCACCTAATCCTAAATAAGATTCTATTTTTTATTTTACCTGCAAGTACTATAACATAATTAGTCATTTCATTAATCATTAAAGGATAAAAAGGAAAATTCATTACACCGTATGTTGATTATTGACCCTTTCCTCTAATCTACGCGCCGTGTACGCTGCAGGAATAATTATATTTGTAATAACAGCAACTTTAATTACATATCAAATGCGTTTTCTTCACGTCCCTCCAGTTTCGCATTTCGACTTTTTTTAACTTACACGTTTTCTCATAAAATAAATCAGAAATCCCAAAAAAAATAAAACAATTTATTTAATTGAATATATATACTCTTTCACTGTACCTCCTTCCCCAGATATTTCTTCCTTCAACATGTCTCCATCTCTGCAGACTCTGATTTTATTTTCTCCTTTTTTTTGGTTTCTTGGCAGTAATTAATCGATTCAACTAGTTGATACATACATACATATATATATATATATATATATATATATATATATAGAAATCATATACGTTTTTGTATGACTGAATTTATTTCTCGTAAAAGGACCACTCGTCTGACTTTTTCGTCTTTGAACACTTCTCTGCCATTTCTCTGTAACTGAAAACCCATCTTGGTAATATTTTGGCTATTATCTTCTTCAGCAAGAAATCTTCATTTTTCTGATACAATTTTTAGGCCCTTTTTGTTATTTTGCGTTTTTGATGGAGGCGTCAAGTTCTGATGCTAGAGTTTTGGAGTCCTCCTCACCTTCATCACAAAGCAATGGAGGATCAAGCTCGAGATTCCTCCAGCTCGCGTCCCTCCGGTTCTTACAGTTTCCCGTCTCGTCGCTACTTGAATATTCAGGTATCCTAAGGGTCCAACCCGATTACCCGTACTCTGAAGCCCATCCTCTGATACCCGAGAATATGAATAACGGTGTTAATGCACAAAACCCTAGCCGTTCGGAGTCAATAGACAGTAGTGATGGCGGTGATGGGAGTGGAAATAGTGATAATGGTTCTGGGAGTAGCAACAGTAATGGGGAGGTTTCGATTCGGATAATTGGGGATAGGGATAGAATTGGTGCTGCGAGTAATGGGGATATTGATGGTAATGGGTCAGGATTGGGTGCGGAGGAGTCTATGGTGGGGGCTGATGATGTTAATGGGAATGTGAATAGTAGTAGTGAGGGCAATAATAACAGGAATGAGTCCCCTTATCAGAGATATGATATACAGCAGGTGGCGAGGTGGATTGAGCAGATTCTTCCGTTTTCGTTGCTTTTGTTGGTGGTATTCATCCGACAACATTTGCAAGGTAGTTCGTTGGAATTTTGTTCGATTTTTTGATTGCATTGTCTTATTATTCATGTGAGAAATTACTAGTGTATCTTTTTTTTTAATCACCCTATGCTAATGATGACGTTAGAATATGATGTTTTTGACTATGAGTTGGAGTTTTCTAGAATAAAATGCAGAATCTTTGCTGATGATGGAAAATTAGCTGAACTATTGGCCATAATTGTAATCGATCACGACTTTTGAGCAATTTGTATTGCTGGCATTCACAATTAAGAGTGAATGTTGAGCTTATATTATCTAAGGGTGTTACTGTAAAGTGGATATGCTGATTGATGACTTCTTGAGAACAATATCTTAGAAAAGATGTCATTGCTGGAATATTTATTGCTATTTCAATGGCTAATTACTGATAAGGTAGTAACAGGCCTTAAAAGATATATTTGAGGCTGATAGTATAATTGTTTACGGCATGTCCATTTAGAAACTGTTTATTACCCTGTATTGACGAGACTACTAATTGGTTTTGACGTTTTGTGGTAAATGTACGTATCCCTTTTTCAATACAAGAGAACTAAGAGGCTTGGTGCTGATGATGATCAAACTTTTGGCACTGTCAAGTTCTCAAACACTTTTCTCCAGCTAAGTTTGCGAATAAAAATACAGAACCATGTATCTTGAAACATTTTGTTTGGGCACTCCACTTGAATTCAAGTTTGTGGTTTGATGCCCTCAAAAGGAGGGAGCATGTTGCACCAACTATCAAAAGCAAAGAAAACTTCTTTAAGAAAGAAACTTGAAGTGAATGCATAAATGGCTAATAAGTAGTTACTGTAGCTTGATTATTGGAAACAGTTTCTTCATTATACTCATCATTTACCCCCATAGATTCTGAAGAACTGGCAATTTTCCTTTTCTGGTGTTCTGTCTCTCTCAAGATGGATCACATTGTTTTTATATCTGGATAGAGGTGTAAATGTGAATGATTAGACAAATTTTCTATGTCCTCATGAGAATTGAGATTATGCATCTCTTATCCTTTATGATACAAGTTAGGGTATAATCTTCTACCCTATGAATGTAATGATTTAATCCTGTTTCGACTAATGAGCAGGCTACTGTTTATGTGGTGACAATGTTCTGTTATTTATTAGGTATAATGATTTCTTATATTCTAACAAGAAGATAAGGCAATAAACATATTTGTCCTCTCTGAAATTGAATAGTTTTTCCATACTTGCCTTATGAGGGTTGTCTTGTTTCAATGGTCACTCAAAATGAACCGTTTGAATTCATCTCTTGACTTGTCAAATTATGGGTTTTCAGGATTTGCTGTTGCAATTTATATTACTGCCGTCTTGTTCAAGTCTAATGACATTCTCCGGAAGCAAACAGCTCTAAAGGTGTGTTCCATGAGTCAATTATTGCAGCATTATTGTTGTGAATGAACCAACTTTTCCACCAATTCACTAAAAGGTGGTCAGGGAAAACTATCAAATTTATGAACACTGGATTTTGCAGGGAGAAAGGAAGATTTCCATTCTTGTTGGTTATTCGGTTATCTTCATGCTTCATATACTTGGCATATACTGGTGGCATCGGAAGGATGAGCTTTTTTATCCATTACTTATGATTCCCCCGAAGTCAATCCCACCTTTCTGGCATGCATTATTTATGATCCTTGTAAACGGTATGAACTTTGACCTTCTTTTTTGCTTTTTAGCGTTGCATTCAATTTTGATTAACTACTTTAATGTGATCTGGCACTGAAGTCAGATTCATCTGGGGCATGCTTGGTTTAGTTGATAAATATTTTTTGTTTTGGACAAAAGTACTAGGAATTGAATGCTTTAAAGACTGGTCTACTAGCGTTTAAGCTGCTGTAGTTTCTTTGGACATCATTATTATAACTACGAACGTGCTCCTTCTAATGAATCTTGATTATTGCAAACAAAATTGAAAAGTTAACCTACTAAAGCTTTACGTTTAGCCTCTGACCCCTGTATCTTGTTCTAGAGCTTGAAAGGGTCAACTCTTTCATCATATGTTTATAACCCACTCTAAACTTAATTTTGACCTCTGTAGCATGAGACAAGCAAATGCTGCTTTATCTGTAGCATTTATGAATTTTTGTTTCTGTTCTTCTCTTCCTGTTCTTATGAATGTTTATCTGGAAATATTTGTAAATTTGCTGGTTTGTTACTGTCAGATACAATGGTGCGGCAGTCAGCAATGATCTTGAAGTTGGTCCTTTTGATGTATTATAAAAATGGAAGAGGCCACAATTTTCGTAGGCAGGTAATAATCTAATGGTATATGATCTACTAATATACACTTGAATTGCTTAGGATCTAATGGTGTGTTATTTTGGTCATTCAGGGCCAAATGTTGACCATTATTGAGTACACACTGCTGCTATATCGTGCCCTTTTACCAACACCTGTATGGTATAGATTCTTCTTGAACAAAGAATATGGGAGTCTGTTTTCGTCACTTACAACAGGCTTGTATTTAACTTTCAAGCTTACATCAATTGTTGAGAAGGTATGGGATTTTAATTTCTTTTAATTGTCCATTTGTCTGGTTCTTGAATCTTGAATACTAAAATCCTGAGAAATTTGCTCTCTCTCTCTCTCTCTCTCTCTCTCTCTCTCATCTTCAGGTCCAATCATTCGTTGCTTCCTTGAAAGCATTATCAAGAAGGGAGGTCCATTACGGGTCTTATGCAACATCAGAACAGGTAAAATGTTTCCTCAGGTTTTCCAGATTTGGTTCGTAGGAACTAATTCACATACAAAGATATGAATGTTACTTCCTCATTGCTGACAACTCACTAGTTTTCAAGAAGGCACTCAACATTTGCCTAAAACAATAACCTTGACAAACCTCTCATGCTTCAAACATCCATGTATTTCAATTCTACTTTCATAGTTCTGCTGGTATTGCTTAATGATCCTAATTATACTGAAGTTAATTAAATCCTGAATATTGGAGGACGAGAATCTAGTAATAGTAATAGCTAATATCCCCTTCAATTTTTTTAGCTAATATTCCATTTGCATAGGTAAAATTACCAGCCAGAAAGAATTGCAGGAAACATGAGAGGCGAATGAAGCTAGTTTTGATTGAGCTCAATCTTTCCAATTGTTGATTACACATCCATTTTATATTCCTCTTGTAGATGCGGTGACATGAGAAAACTGTCCATATTCATATTGAAATCCACCGATGTTTTAATTTTTTTCTGTTCAGTATGATTGAGCATGGATAGAGCACTGAGGAGTGATACAGAATCCCCTCAAGTTCTTTCCATTACTATCTAGTTTCATTATGAGATATATAATCACTCTCATCTTATTTTTAAGAAAGTTTAAGGACACAAAAATGCGATTTTAATGCTTACAGAACTTTTCAATTTTATTCATTAGGTAAATGCAGCTGGAGATCTATGTGCTATATGCCAGGAGAAGATGCACGCACCAATTTTATTGCCCTGCAAACATATATTCTGTGAAGACTGTGTGTCTGAATGGTTAGTGTCCAATTTTACTATCTGTTTTGGCTACTATATTGCTAATACATTTCTTAATCACCCTTGATTCTTGCGACTATATTATGTTTTTTGCTGCATTGACCTGCCTATAGCCATGTCATGCTAGAATACCAGGGATCATTGAATCTTGGTTGTGTTATCAGCTTCCATTAGAATCACTTCCAGGCACACGATTTTTATAATGCCATGGTGACCATGTCTCCTGCAAACATCATAAATGTCCTATATTTCCAATATTTTGTGGGGTGTTAATTACAAGAAATACCCTTGAGTTTTAGTCTGATTACCAAAAAACTAATCTATCTTTCAAAATTACAAATACACCCTTGATATTTGTTTTTGTTTTACAAGCTGCACCCTCAATAGAGGGGTATTTATTTGTTAAGTAAATTCAAAGCTAAAGGGGTTGTTTGTAATACCTTTAAGGGGTATTTGTAATTTTGAAAGATAACTGGATTTTTTTGTTATTAGGCTAAAACCTCAGGGATACTTCTGTAATTTCCACTATTTGTGGTAGACTGAGCTATACCTATAAGTGGCCCATGTCACACATGACATGTGCCCCCCAGGCAAATGCTTCAGGCCCATACTGGTGAAGCCCGAAAACAACACAGTTAATAATAAATGTTGAAATTAGTAATTTGCCAATTCATCTTTTTTTTTTTTTTTTTTTTTTTTTTTTTGAGGAAAATGCCAATTCATCTTTAGTAAAGAAGTAATCCGTATTTACGTGCAATTTAAATGAAATCCAAACCTCGAATTTGTGTGATCTCAACTTTTTCTAAGATGAAAAGTCTTACAATTGGGGTAATCTTGATTTGGGTGTTAGTGTCTCGTGCGAGAGTCGAGAGAGACATATCATTACTCTATTAGAGAAAAACAATTTTTTCTTTTGGGGCTGAGAAATTCATTTTTTAATGTTTTTCTAAATTGGAGGTCTACTCCTTGATACTGATTTGTCATTGGATTGAGCTTTTCTGGTTTGAACCCGGACAACTGGGATATTTATTTGTAATGGGGTTGGATTTTTCTGGTTGATCTTCTGGGCACTCCGGAATGATAATTCTCTCACGAATGCCACTGGTTGTGATATTAACCGTAAGCAGGAGAGTCATATAACAGTGTACCTTGATTGAAAAAATATTTTTTTGAGGAAGCATACATGTTCTTTTTAGAAATATTCTATGATATAAAAAGAAAGATGACTGCTGATGCATTCCCACTAAGAATGGCCTACTGAATGAACTAGTCATTCTCAATTTCTGTTCTTCCTTTGTTCCTAGAGACTGAGAGAGAAGTGAGACAGAGAGTCATATTTCCTAAATGTTTACACCCTTGTTGAGGCTATTTTTGGCAGCCTAAAAACCACCCTGGAGTTCAATTTCTATTCATTCAACAATATAGATCGTTAGTTTTTGGGGGAAAAACACTTTTCATCCAAATTTTGGCACTTTAGGAGCTAAACCTTTTTTTTTTTTTTTTGGTTAACTTTGCCATCTGAACTACACGGTGTTTGCACTTTGCTATATAGAGCACCACGTTGAATTTTTCGCTGGGATTATGTCACATGCATGGTATGCCTCTTATTTGTGCATTTTTTGGTCAGTTCCAGGTTGTTTGATATGCTCAATTACAACCGTTGAGTAGTTAGATTACTTTTTACCCACATAAAACAACCTGGAATTGACCAAAAAGTGTACAAGCAACAAGCATGCCATGCATATAACGGAATCACGGCAAAAAGTTTCACAATCAAGGTGCTCCAAATGACAAAGTGCAAAACCTGTATAGTTCAGATGACAAAGTGTAACAAAAAACAAGTTTTAGTTCCCAGAAGTGCAAAAGTCGCCATAGTTTGGATGGCAGAATGTTTTTACCTCTTACTTTTATAGGGTATTTTTAGTGTTCTTTTTGTTCTTTTTCTTTATATATTCGTAAAATAGCTATATTAACATCGATGTATAAAAACTGTAATTGTGACCGAAAAAAAAAAGATATGAATCAGAGGGAAAATTTAAATTTTTGCAGGATTGTTCAATAATTATGTCCTATAATATCCGAAAAATTTATAGTTTCACTGTAATTTTCACTGAGTAATTCTTTCGACATTCTGTGATTGCTGGCTATACGGAACTGACGAATCTCACTGCCGTTTTTGCTTCCATCAGGTTCGAACGGGAGAGAACTTGCCCGTTGTGCAGGGCACTGGTTAGACCTGCTGATCTTCGATCGTATGGCGACGGATCAACCAATCTTTTCTTCCAGTTGTTTTAGTCCTCGAAACAAACCTCATCCACAATCAACATTTTCAAAGCATGCTCATTTCGAAACTAACTTTGGGTACACCGAACAAAACTGTTCAATTTCTTGGCTTTGGCTTTGGGACAATTTTTGTCAGAATCTATGCCAAAATTGGCTGTCTATCAGCACTGTGATTGTACAACTTGGTTTTAATCAAACCTCAGAGAAAGTATAGGTGGATGGGAGTATCATGGGTTCCATTTCTTTATATATATGTTTATTTATTTAATTTTTCAATTTTTGACTTCAATTGACGATAAGTTTATTTGAAATACTTTACCCTTCTAGCAGAATCGGGTTTCAAGAATATATACAAATTGTGTAGTCAATGTAATGGAGTTGCAGTAAAAAGAATTATTCTATTTTTTTCTTATCAATATTGTATTTCTTGTTCTTGAAATACACAAGTACAGCTGGATATTTGAATGAAACAAGTTATGTAAAGCTTGAGTTGCAAAATGAAATAACTTTTATGATGACTTGACGATTTTGCTCTTACATGTTGTGCACATGAGTATTCCTTCGTTGGTAGTCTGAGGTTGTAATTTGGCGTAAAATTTTGAATCGCAACTAAACAGGTGTAAAATGCTGGTGGGATTTATTTTTCCTCTTTTCTTTCTTTTTCCTTGTTTTTGGGTCTTTTTGAGTCGAGGATAGAGTTATTGGTTAAATAAAGTGAAGAGTTGAACTTGTATGAGAAAATGAATTTATGTTTGTCATATGTATGGTATCATACTCTAGTAATTATTCAATATTCCTAAGATAGGATTAAATTATAAGAATCCCTCAAAAGAAGTTCTAATTACTAACTTAAAATTATATATATCTCCTTGAGTATTACAAGTACTCCCTTTAGATTTGTGTTTATTTTTATCCTTTTAAAAGGTGCAAGTTTTGAAAAAATAAAAAAATTTCAAGAAATTTTTTATAATTTTTAAAGATAATTAGTTTTACAATCATCCGACAAATTGGACAACTTTGGACAGAAACACATGTAATTAGGGATGGAAACGGGTAGGATACCCAATCATTTAATTATTTAAGGGTATCTTTAATTACCCCAACCTTATAATGCTAATACTACTTGTACCTATCCCAATCACGATTAAGAAATCACACCTATTACATGCATCCCGAATCCATTTGCTTATGATACTCACATACTCCATGTACTCACCCAAAACCCATTTATTTTATATATAAAATTTTATAATTATATTAGTATTTAAATGAATAAATAGTACCTTACCAAAAGTTAGTTATTATATAAGAAAATGTCAAATATGTGAAATTTTTAATAATAGTAACAGTTAAATATGTTCAATTTTGCAAGTTAATAGATACAATCATCATTTATCAACTAAATCAAAATCAACATATAAATACGAATGCTGCCAATAAATTCCTTAAAAATACATAATCGACACTATACATCATTTAATCCATACAACTGCATCGTCAACATATAATTATATTTGATTTTTTATTATTTCTTTTATATATAAAAGAAAATATTTACAGGGGTGCTAATATGGTTTGGTATCTGCGGATATTCGATACCCATATGCGATTGTATAAACTGGTTCAGGTAGCGAGTATCCTAAGTGTAGAATCGAACCATGTCTGTATTTTAATGGGTATTAATTTTCAATCACATACCATTTCAAACTCTAAAACAATTACCATATCCATTCCATTAGGATCTGGAAACATGATGATTGTAGGTCCCAATGAGTGTGAGTAAGGTTTAGAAGGGGAGGGGGGAGTTGAATAAACCTTACTAACTTTTCCATTTTAGTCCTTTTAAAATAATACAGAGTTAAATACACAAATAAGTCCTTGAGGGACAACTAAGTTAGTTAACCAAAGAGTTAGCCACTCAACGACTCAATTGAGCCGTTGATAGAATAACTCACTTTGTTTAGTCTAAACCTTAACTTGGTCGTGATAAGATTTTCAAATGGAAGACTTAACATCCTTGAATTTGGTTTAAGTTTGTTTTAACACTTAGTTTTAGCACTTTTTTAGTTATCAATTGGATAGCAAATTATCATCGATATAAGATAATGTGCAAAAATAAAAATGCTTGAAATGTAAATGACACAATAGTTTTTATAGAGGTTCGAAGATGGGGTAATTCTTCTACTCCTCTCTTCTCCAACTCCCGGAGGAATCCACTAAGTATTGATCGAGTACAAAGTGGTTATCGACCCGTCTATGTCTTGATCACACAAATTGACTTGAATCCTTTGGGACTCGATCCGAGATGCCTTGGTCACACAAATGGCTTCTCGTCCGACTCGGCTTCTTCTTCACATTTTGCACTTTGCTTGCTCCACTTGCTCAAGCTTCTTGGATTTGATCACGAAGCCCTCCAATAACTTGAGACTGTTCGACCTTGAACATTTCTACAATCCTCCTTGGAATGTAGACCCTTTTTGATTCTTCAAAGTTTCCTCTTCAACAGTTTGAAGTTGTCTTTCCTTCACAACTTGGTGTTGGATCGATTTCTTGAAATTTAGGCTTGAGGATTTTCTTGAATAACTTGAGAATATTTTGCGGAGTTACAGATTCGAATAATTGCTTGATAGTTCGTGGTTCGTAACCTTCTCTCAATGAGATTCTCACCTTTTATAGTGAGTTTTTAAAAATCGCAGTTGAAGAGATATGCGATGTTAAAAAGTCACTTGTGTTCGTTGGCTTGTCTTGTTGTAGTCCTTGATGTTGACATTTCCTCGTATTAAATGAATGTTCACTTTTGAGTCGACACGAGGTGCAATGCTTCCCATTGGTTTATTCCTTTTGCACGCTTCGGGATTGAGAACTTTAAGACATGGCGGACATGGAAGTATTACTTGTTTAGGTAATATTCTTGACTTTTGTGCAACTCGATTCTTTTCGATTGTCTTGACTTATCATAGCTTTTCTAACTTCCCCAGGTGACTTCGAGTGTGCTTCTAGTCAATGGATGACTCATCCTGTCACTTCAACTTGAGACTTGGCTTCTTGAGTTGACTTGATGACACTTCACACACCGTATCCCACCGATACTCCTTCGATCTAGTTTTTGTCTTCTCCTCCTTGCCATACTCACTGTTTGACAAATGAAGTCTTCATTTCGATCTTGATTGACTTCTTGTATATCCGAGGCATAGTGACTTGACTCACTCATAAACCCTATCTATTACAATGCAAATTACAAGGAAAATGGGGTGCCAACTTTCTAGTCTAAGTTTTACATGGCATTCATCAAAATCTAAACAATAAATTTCCCAACAATTTCCCCCTTTTTGATGATGCCAAAACTTAAAACATACATGCAAAATGTAAATAGCAAAGATACATACAGACAATGTAGAAACAGAGAATGTATGCGTAGAATCAATCTTTTTATTGATCATAACATTCTTGTCTTTTACATGACTATTTACAATGTGTATCGAGCAAACATAGCATTCTATATCTACGCAAAAATATAGAAATTACACAATTTTTATTCATCGTGCGTAAGACTTACATACATATGTATTTACAATAAGTAAGATACATGAAGGAGTGGACATCAACACTTCATCGCCTTGCCTTTGTCTCCTTCTTTCCTCTTGACTCTATCGTCCTCTCGCTCTTTTTCGCTTCTTTTCATCTTCAAATTGCTTTTTTTTCTCGTAGGCTCTTCTCGCGCTTCTTTTTCTCCTTCTTTCTTGCCTTTCTTCCCACAAATGATCTTGCCTTTTGTTTTTTTCTTCAATTCTTTTGACATAGTCGATTCTTCCTAGCCACTTCTCGGTTGGCTACTTCGTCATATCCAAATATCCGGCCAAGAGATCCTTCCCTTCTTGCCCTGATCTGCATATTCAATATTTTTGGGTAGAGTCTAGGTTGAAAACCTCCGCCTCCACCACTCCTTCCTCTTCATCCGGGCGTATATTGTCTTCGAGTCTTCTTCTTCCTGATTCAAGCGTTTTGAATTCTTCCACCGATCGTGACTCGTCTCCATCGCCTGGAATGGCATCCGTGTCTTTTCCTATCGGAATGCCTCCGTATTGTTTCAATATTTCCATCGCACGGACATCCATTTTTCTTTCGACCTCCTTCATCCCTCGCTTCTACGATTTTTCTCTTCTCGGACATAGGTACAACAGTGTTGGAGTGGCGGACTTCTTCGAAGTTTGCCGATTATGTCGGCTCTAACAAGGCCTTGTTGAGGGGTTTCAAAAAAACATTAGAGTCGTATCTTTTGAACCTTCCCCCTCAACTGCTTTTCCCTTTTCTTTTCTTCTCGTTTCTTCAATCTGTTTTCTTCTTCTTCTCAACAATTGCGACCTTCTCTTTCTCCACTTCGACCCTTTTAATGTCTTCGGTATTCCTCTTCCCCTTTTTGGCATCATCAAAGGAGAGAGAAACCCCGGTACATGCCAACAAGCATGAAATCTAGGCGGTGATAGCCGAGTTTTGCTTGAGTCTGCTGAGTAGTATCTTTGTCTGAAACTCGAGCGAGTGGATTTGGATTCTGCCACACTTCATTTCAACCATAAGAAGGCTGAACTTTTCATTCATATTCTCTTCTCTGTGGCTGAAGTTCTTTTCGATAAAATTCTCGCAGCTGATTCAATTTCGGTGGTGTGGGAGGCATATATTCTATCAATATTTTCTTGCATCCTCCTCTTCATGTCAACATTATCGGCGCTCCGGATCAACATTTTGTTGTACAATGGCTTGAAATATCCGACTTGTTCGAGTCACATTGTACATTCTGTTGACACCATTCCCCGATTCTAATCACTATTCCACGCAGACGATCAGTAAGAGTTGCATCCCCGTTGTCCAACCGCATATCCAATATGGCCTAGTGCCATTCCATCTTCTCAATCTCTTCAAGGATTGTCTTGAAGACCTCCCGTACCTCAGCTGACACCTCGGTCTCAGCTGGCGGCCAAGCTGCATCAAAATCAAATCCTGCAGGGACGATAGTGTCTGTGGGGATAATCTGGTCAGTCCGACGTTGAAACGCGTCGCTTGCTCGAGCCGTTTCTTCATCAAGATCAGGCAGCTCAATAGAGAAAGAGAAAGTTTCTTCAAATGCATCATCACGGACATATGGTATAGATTCCTCCGTAACTCGTGCCTGTGATGTGCCTGGTTGAGTAGAGTCTGCTGCAGCTTGGGGAGCCTGCGCAGACGACTCGGTTTTAGCTGGGCCTTGGTGAGAGGTTTGGCCAGCCTGACTGAGCCTCGGCTTTCTTAACAGTTTTTTCGGCCTCGGTGGTTTCTCCTAAGTGAATTTGTTGTTCCTCACCGCACCATCAGCGTCATCGGAAGATGATGAGTTTTGAAGGCTTGGCTCATCATCAAAATTGAACGTTTGTCTAGCAGCCTTGAAGTCTGGCTTACTCGTACTCGGAAGAACATCCTCAGCTGAGTCTTTTTGATGTGCAGTTGGGGTAGACTCAGCTTCATCTGCAGATCCCAGGAAAGTTGTATCAGGATCATCATGGGAGTCATGAAGAGCATTGATTTTCTCCTCTCGAATCGAAATTATGGTCTCGAGGAATGCTTTTATCTCCTTGATTTTTACCTAGGGAAGTCTCAACATTCCTTAGGCCTTCATTACCTCCTGCTGCAGTCTCAACCGCAGCGGGGCTCTGTGCAATCCTTCCGACAGCGCAATGTCTTGGGTCTTCTCGATGGCATCCACGGGAGTATCAACTCCGTGGATTGCACTTTCATTGCCCGAGTCTCAACTCCGGGCGAGAACCATCTGTGCCTCGATCGCATCGGCCAGGCGTCCTCGGCCTACAGAGCGATTGACACTTCACCGAGACAGATTCAATTGTCCGAGCTTCGTCGGTGATAACTTGTCGTGTTTTCTTTTCTTGTTCATTCTCCACTTCGCCTCCTAGATTCATGGTGGAGTTAGATGCAACATCCTCCGACCTAGCTACGATGGAGTGAGTTTTCCCTCACCGTGGCTCACCCGGTGAGTGACTTATTTTAGGGTCACTCTGCTCCGGACACCCGACTTTGTCAAATGAGTGGTCACCGTAGGGGCGGTGGTAAGACACCTTCAGGCGGGGTTGGCTCAACTTGGGTGCCCAAATTCCCGTGTCATCGCCAAGTCCCTTAGGTCCGTCTTCGAGTGAATCGGGAAGTGGTTGCGATAATAATAGTGACGATCTGTTTGTACCACTCCCAACGGATCAATTTCAGGTGAGATTTTGAAGACTCTCTAGGTCCTTCCATCACCGCTGCTCATGCATCATCCTGGATTCCCGCATGGCTTCTTTGCATTTCCAACTCCTCCGTCGCAACGAGGATCTAAGTCCTCATCACTTCCTGAAAGAACATCTATATGCGGATGAGTGTGATCACTTTGTTCCATAAAAGGGACAGATCTTTGGCTTTCTCACGCACGCGTCTCTGTTTCCTCACCGCTCTTGCTTGCGTTCGTTTTCCTTCCGAATCTGCAGATATCAATACGATTATCTCATCTAGCGCTTGCGATCAGTATCAACTTCGAAAACTTGAAGAGTTCCTCTTCCTCATCAATGAACTCTGTGTAAGTCAAGCGGCTACGATAATCTAGAGGGTGGGGTGAATAGATTATTTCCATCTTTTCGATTTTACCCTCTTTTTCAAACCGAATGCTCAAAGACAATAATAAAGGTGCGGAATGTAAACAACACACATCGATTTAAAGAGGTTCAACCCACCTAGGGCCTAATCCTCTACCACCCCAAGTATATCCGGATGGATTTCAAAAAGAAAAAGAATTTTATTAATTACCAAAATTAATACAAATTCAACTTACAACACCTTGAAGAGCACCACACTCTTCTTCAACACCACCTTTGAGATTACCACAATCTCTCTTGAAGATTACCACAATCTCCAACGGCACCTTGTGAAGATTACCACAATCTTCAACCTTGAAGAATACCAAATTCTCCAATACCTCGATAAGAATAATCTTCTTACACCTAACACCTAGATCACCTACGTGTATTCTTACCACAAGAACACTCACAAGGATATCTTGTGTTGAATGATTACCCAAAAATTCAAGATTACAACTCGATAATGAATTATACAATAGAGTGCAAGTGTAATCAAGAATAGCCTAGACCTCAAGAATGTGAAAGTGATAAGCTAGGCAAAATTACAACAAGAATAATAACTATGAAGAACAAATATTTGCTTGAAGTGTATCTTGTTGTGTTGTATCTCAATTGTTGTTTTGGTTGCTCCAAAACTTCCTCTATTTATAGGAGATGATTGATCAAACATAGGCTCCTCTTGGGGTTGAAAATCTACGAGAAAAATACAATTAAAATCAAGAATATAGTGTTAGAAATTAATCCCACATTTTAAGGAAAGTTTGTCTCATTGTCAAACGGTCGAAATTTCTTTGTCAAAAAGATAGGGCGATCGGTCGCACGAAAATAGACGTTTGAAAAATACACAACAAAATAACACAGTAGGCGACCGGTCGGGGACATCGACCGTCGACCTGACCTGACATCCCCTCAATGGTTTTTCAAAGAGAAAATGTTCTATTTCAATATACACGCCCAGTGCTCTGTCGACAGTGGTGGTCGGCCGACGCGTCACGGCCGACGCCCTGGTCGACCGGTCGACCTGGCCAATTTCAAGTCCGTCTCTTCTTTTGTTCCAAAATTCATCTTCGTGCACGGGTTGCCCTCTCGGCGACCGGTTGACCTTGAGACATAAATGTTGTTCGAAATTTGTCGAAAATAAAACTTAAGAAATACTTGAAAATTTAGTAAAAGCATTTTAAACCAATCGGGAGTATTTAGACAACATTTAGGAATCTTGTTTTGAAGTAAAAACTTATAAACATAAAATCATTAAAAGTGTTGTCCAAATAAAACTTGAAGAAATACTCCAAAATTATTAAAACCATTTTAAATCATTTAGGAGTATTTGGACAACAATTAAAAACATTGTTTTGGTGTAAAAATAAAATCATCAAAATTAAGATAAAAACATGTATCAAACAATCTCCCCTTTTTGATGATTACAAACCAAAATAATTTTTAGAAATATTAGGAGGACAATTTTTAAAAATGATTTTTCGGTAAAAACATCTAACCGTTTAGAAGCGACCAAAATTTCCAAAATACATAAGCAACCAAGTAAGGGAGTAAATATATTCAACAATAAGCACAAGCTCCCCTATCAACAAGCACATCAAGAATAATGTAAAAGCTAATATAATGTAAAAGCAATTAACCATAAGCCAAAAGCTTAGCTTTTATATTTTGTTCAAGAGCTTATAAGCTCCCCTGTCAAACAAAACATCATTAGACAAGTATATTAGTCCATCAAGCAACAATTGGACTAAATATAATTCACAACTTATGGCTTTAAGAAGCCATAGCTTATAGCTTTTATAACGAGCTTTTATTAGCTTTTTGAGCTAATGAGCCAATTTCTTATTTCTCCCCTTTGGAATCATCAAAAAGAATGTTAGGATGAAAAAAACATCATATATGAATTTAACAAAGTGCGCCAACAATACGATTTATCATCCTTTGAAAGAACTAAGCTTGGAATCCAAATAAAAATAGGAGAAATGTATCATAAGAAATCCATAAGCTCATTTGTTAGCCAAAAACATGATCTCAATAAGAATTTAAGATATTTAAAAATAAGAGAATCATGTAGGTGATGAATCTTTCATTGAAATATTTTATCGAACACTTGGCGGACGTCAAAGTTTGAAGAAAATGTATATAGCCCTTGCAAAAGAGATGAAGCCAAGTTTTTCATATCATTACCAAAAACAATTTTTCAACATATATCCAACAAATAATAGGCTAAACAAAGTAAATTCTCAAGGGTTTGACCCAATTGAGATAATTTTAGCCAAATAAGAGATCAAGGCATTACGAATGCCATCAAGCAAAAAATTAAAGAGCCATCAAGTAGTGCATACAAATAAGACATTACAAATGTCCCAAATCATTCATTAAAATGATCAAAGCATCAAAAATTAAGAGAAGCACTTTTACCATCAAGTACTTCATACCAATAATCAAACAATGCCAAACTAGAGTATTTTTACCATCAAATACTCCATCAATACCAAGATCAACCAAAAGGCCATTTCCAACTTGCTATTTTAACCCTTTCAAGAAAACAAGCAAAACTCATTAGTGCAATTTAGAGTTTTACAAGAGTTCATAAAACTACAAAACAACATGAACAAGAGAAAATGCTAAAATAATAAAGGGGTGGGGACATCATTCCTCGTCCAAGAGAAGCAAGTTAGGAATAAGATCTTTGATGAATTTCTTCAACTTGCCGATTGATTTTTGCATTTTGGAGGTCTTTTGCTCCAAAGCCTCATACATAGCTTCATGAAATGTTCTTAAATCATCATACTCGGCTTGGGTGTACCTCCTAGACGGTTGAGCACCTAGGTATTAACCTCCGGATTGCTCGATTCGCCTTCATTCGCCAATCTCACGGCCTCGGCATCATCAAAGAAGTCGTTTGTATCTGGGGAATCTTGGCCTCTTCCTCTAGCCATTTTAGTTGGTCGGATGTCCATATTTTTGCGCATAGTGACCATTTGGGAGATGTTATCAATGTCAAAGTCATTTTGAAATACCTCCGAATTACACTCCGACGGAAGGTAGTCCCGATTGTATAAGAAGTTTACAAATCCAATTGCCCATAACAAACTTCTTATTTCCTTGAGTAATAGACTCAATTAGACATTGAATAAGAATAGCGCCAAAGTTAAGCGGTTCCCTTCTAGCAATCTTATAAGTCAAAAATAGTCCATGTTGCTAGGCATTTTTCCCGCTTTTCTACATCCGCAATAGCGACAATAATAATGAGATATAATCCGGTGCTCAAGAGTCATCGCCAACAATGAATACTTTGGCCATACGCTCAAATAAGTCTTGACTTCTCTCATAGACACCCCCAACATCTCATCATTCCAAATAGCACAAGAGAAATAGTCCCAACCACCTTCTCTTACATGTAAAAGCCGACAAATTTCATTTGGAGTCCACCTAAAATGACGACCCCTTACAAACGAATTCAAAGCAAGAGGCTTCCTTTGAGCATCATATTCAACCCACATATTGGCATAAAAATGAAAAATTATATCATCATCATATAAAACATAAGGATGCTCCCATAAGTACATCCACCCTTGCTCTTCAAAGAATCCTCTAATATAAGGATATTCATTTGTAAACGAATTAAATCGACAAATCTTCGTGCGATCTATAATTTTTGCACCCATGTTCAAATTTTCATAGTACCACTCCGCAAATTTGTTGATAAAATCTAAAACATTACTAGAGCGAAGAGCTTGAGGTATAAAAGATTTCTTACTTTTTGCCCAACGACAATTGTTGAATGAAATCGTCCCTCGGAGTTCGGCAATTTGAGGATTGGAAAGTACCAGGTTTTCAATATCATCACGTTCTTGAGCCACATTCCTTTGGGTAGCTCGAATATCCCTTTGTTAAACCTTCTTCTTGCCGATTTCTCGAAGAACCCTCTCCGCCCTTTCTACGCTTGGAGGTGGGATTTCGACCAGGTAGAATTTCTTGGAGGTGCCATATATGTAAAATTCTTGCAAAAATAAGTGGATTAGCAACAAGAATCACAAAGATTGATGAAGAATTGAAGATTTTAGAGAAAAGGGGGTGAAGACGCTAAAAGGTTTGAAAGATTTTTTGAGTTACTGTTTCAAAAGTGAAGAAGCAGACGGGTTTTTAACCAAATATTTGGCACAGGCGACCGGTCGAGGTAAGTGCGACCGGTCGGCGTGCGGGCGGCCGGCCGGCCTGCCCGACTGACCGTCGAGGCAATTTTTTTCATTTTCCGTTTTTCAAAATTCGATTTTTCACCCCAAAAGTTTTAAAACTTTGCAAAAAGATAATTATGGACTATATCCAACAAATATGAGTTTCGAGAAAATACATATACGAGAAAAGCGAGATTTAACGAGTAGTGCCCTTTTAAGAAAAATTTACAAAATCATTTAGAGGCGCTTAAGGGGTTGAAATGAACTATTTTGAAAGATATGTGCATAAACATGACATGAACACAATATCGAGTACCAAAAAAATACGAGTGAACATACCTCGATGGTTTAAGAGTCCGATAGCCAATAAATAGGAAATATATAACCTACACAATACTTTAAACAAATTTTGCACAAGATATGATAGCACAAGTGTAGGCCAAGTAATAAGAGATATCACAATAAAAGTCTTATGCTATAGAAATCCATAAGAGTTTTAAAAACAACATGTAAGGTCTCATTTTCAAAGGATTTTTAAAAACACAAATATTAATTGAGGACCTTAATTTATGAAAACTCATTTGCATTTTAGAAACAAATAAAAACATGCATACTAACTAAATAAAATGTATATTTAAATGGGGAGATACGGTTTACCAATTCGCCATTTCCATGGGTTGTGCCGTTCGTTGTTGATGATATCTTCCCCTTTGAAAGTGTCATTCTCATTTTTGAAAGTGTCATTCTCTTGAAAAATCATCTTGTTGATGACGTCTTTGCCATTTTCAAGGATTGTGTTCTTCCCATTTTTGATTATATCTTCTTCTTGGAAATTTACTTTGTTGAAAATGTTTTCTCCTTATTTGATCAAATGAGATGTTCATTCGATGTCTCCTTTGCGGCATGAATTTTCTTCGATTATTAATCCGCGGGTACCTAATATGACATTGTTTAGTGGTATCCTCAAGTGTTTGGGTCCTTTGGGATTAGTCTTGAGACTTTTAGGTCTCCAACAATAATTAGAGCTATTTCTAGCCCGGCAAGTATTAACGGCGTGTCCTTCTTACCGCAATAAAAGCAAGTAATATTACTAACATGCATAGGAACTCGATTCTTTTTCATATGCTTGACAATATTAGGCTCATGATCAAGTTCACTATCACAATCATTAACATTCACAATATTGGGCAATTTATTGGTACTCAAGTTTGATTTTGATAAATCATTTTTCATGCAATTCATATCCTCAACAAGAGTACTATTTTGTTTTTCAAGGTTTCTAACCTTGTCAAGTGTGGTGGTGTGAGCACATGATAGTGATTCATAGGAAGTAAATAAACTATCCTTTTCATTTTTCAAAACAATGAATTCCTTTTTCAAATTTTTGTACTTAACAAGTAAATTTTGGAATTCATTTTGAAGATCATCAAAATTATTTTGCAAATCACTATAATCATTTTGAATAACAATATCATAAGAAGTAGAGGGTTTAAGACATACCTCGTTTTCTTCTTCGATGCCCATAAGACAATGTTCAACTTCTTCATAGTTGGAAGTTGTAAGAGGCTTGTTCCTTAGATTTGACATTGTATCCCTTTGAGAAGTAGATGCTTTTGAGTTGCTCTATCATTTGCATATACTTCATGAATGGCTTCTAATTTTTGCCATACTCCATGAGCCGATCGAATTCCTAAAATATGTTCATATTCCAAATTAGTAAGTGAACAATACAAAATATTGAGAGCTTTACCGTTTAAGGAGATGATTTTCTTCTCTTCATCATTTAGCTCTTTGAGAGCTTTGGAGGTGTATGGTGTGTCTATCATCGGAATGGATTCTCCATTTATGACAATGTTCCAAATATCGAACCCGAACCTTGTAAATAACATTCCATTCTTTCTTTCCAAAATATAAAATTTTTGGAATCAAATCGAGGTGACTTGGTGGTGGAGGTGCCGGAAATATGAGCTTCATTCGTAGCCGACGATCGTTCCTCTTCACTCGCGATGTGAAACGAGGTTGCCAAAGAGTTTGGCTCGATACCACTTGTAAGTCAGCGGCTACGATAATCTAGAGGGGTGAATAGATTATCTCCATCTTTTCGATTTTACCCTCTTTTTCAAACCGAATGCTCAAAGACAATAATAAAGGTGCGGAATGTAAACAACACACATCGATTTAAAGAGATTCAACCCACCTAGGGCCTAATCCTCTACCACCCCAAAGTATATCCGGATGGATTTCAAAAAGAAAAAGAATTTTATTAATTACCAAAATTAATACAAATTCAACTTACAACACCTTGAAGAGCACCACACTCTTCTTCAACACCACCTTTGAGATTACCACAATCTCTCTTGAAGATTACCACAATCTCCAACGACACCTTGTGAAGATTACCACAATCTTCAACCTTGAAGAATACCAAATTCTCCAACACCTCGATAAGGAGATTACCACAATCTTCTTACACCTAACACCTAGATCACCTAAGTGTGTTCTTACCATAAGAACACTCACAAGGATATCTTGTGTTGAATGATTACCCAAAAATTCAAGATTACAACTCGATAATGAATTATACAATAGAGTGCAAGTGTAATGAAGAATAGCCTAGACCTCAAGAATGTGAAAGTGATAAGCTAGGCAAAATTACAACAAGAATAATAACTATGCGAACAAATATTTGCTTGAAGTGTATCTTGTTGTGTTGTATCTCAATTGTTATTTTGGTTGCTCCAAAACTTCCTCTATTTATAGGAGATGATTGATCAAACATAGGCTCCTCTTGGGGGTTGAAAATCTCTGAAAAAATACAATTAAAATTAAGAATATAGTCATTAGAAATCAATCCCACATTTTAAGGAAAGTTTGTCTCATTGTCAAATGGTCGAATTTGTTTGTCAAAAGATAGAGCGATCGGTCGCACAAAAATAGACATTTGAAAAATACACAAAGCAAAATAACACAGGCGGCCGGTCGGGGGACATCGACCGGTCGACCTGACCCCTGACCGGTCCCTCTCAATGGTTCTTCAAAGAGAAAATGTTATGTTTCAATATACACGCCTGTCTTGGTCGACGGTCGGCGACCGGCCGTCACGCCATCGGCCGACGCCCTGGTCGACCGGTCGACTCGCCAATTTCAAGTCCGTCTCTTTTTTTGTTCCAAAATTCATCTTCGGTACGGGTTGCCCTCTCGGCGACTCTGGTTGACCTTGAGAGACAGAAATGTTGTCCGATTTTTGTCGAAAATAAAACTTAAGAAATACTCGGAAAATTTAGTAAAAGCATTTTAAACCAATCGGGAGTATTTAGACAACATTTAGGAACCTTGTTTTGAAGTAAAAACTTATAAACATAAAATCATTAAAAGTGTTGTCCAAATAAAACTTGAAGAAATACTCAGGAAATTATTAAAACTATTTTAAATCATTTAGGAGTATTTGGACAACAATTAAAAACATTGTTTTGGTGTAAAAATAAAATCATCAAAATTAAGATAAAAACATGTATCAAACACTGGGTGTTCAAACCGCACTAGTGACTCGAACCTTCCATGTCCTCCATGCTCTTAGACGATTTTGGATGTGCGGGTGCAGTGGAGAGCATATGATTACATCATCATCCTCATCCTCTCCCTATTGCCCTTCCTTTTCGGGGAATGGAGGGTAGCAAGCTCTGCGCTTCTTCACCTCGCACTTTTTGTCGCAGTGGATATATAGTCCTGTCGACGGGGATTCTCATTGTCTCGGCTATTTCTTGTTCCTCACTGCTCGGCCCACCACACTGGGTCTTGATGTGCCTCTGCGATCGGCCTCAATGAGACTTGGCGGTTTCATCAAGCACTTCGAGACTTCACTTCTTCAAAGACTCTAAGAGATCTTTTCCACAGTGAGTGGCGGAGACTCACTTTGTCTTCTCAAGCTCAACGCTTGGTAAGTCTTCTTCTTCTCTTAGTTTTCACCGGAGGAATGTCTGTTCTACTTCCTCCGGTTCCTCGAAGGTAAAGGCCTTTGGAATTGCCTTAGAGGCGGTGCCTTTCTCACCTTGCGCTCCTCTTCTTTTTTATTCCTGGAGAAGGTATTAAAGATTCCTTCTCCACCTTTCTTTGTAGGAGCGGGAGACACGGCTGCGGCGGGTGACTCGGCTGCGGGGCGGTGCATCTTTCTTCTTCTTCACTGCGGGGGCAATCGTCTTCTTTCCACCAGCATGGGCAACTTTCTTCTTCGGAGGAGGCAACAAGCTTTTCTCGGTCAACTGATTCCCCCTCATCACTGGTGTCCGCTCGCTTGGCGTATTCTCTCTTCTCGGGCTTGGACAAGTTGGCCTAAAACATCTTCTTGTTAACATGGAATGATTTTCCATGTCGAAGGAGAACCACCTTTACCTCCATTAGATGGCCAATGACTAGGCCATAGCCGGTGATCCTCCAAAGGATCCATCCTCTTTGAAAGACTTATTGCCAATGTTCGCAAAGTCGATGTAGATGAATTCAACCCGATTGACCTTCTTTCTTCTCCTCCATGATCGCGGCCATGACGATCGGCTTGGTTTTGGACGGTGATTAAAGCTTCCAAATTTCATGTCTACACATTTGGCAACAATGTCCAAAGAGTTTGTGATAATCATCCTTCGCCAGCTTCTTGTCTTTGTGTAGACAACTTTTTGCGACACTCTCGAGGTTTGGCCACTTCCTTCCATGCGGCACCAAATCTCGCCCGACCAAATATCTCCTCACACCTTCCATCGGCAGCAAACAATGCTCCGCTAGATCTTCAAAGATGATTGTAAGATCCTTCCCGTGAACAGGGATTTGATGCCCTCGTCATGAACTTCAGCGTTCACGTGAAATCGTGTTACTTCTTCAACATAAGTCATCCAAACTCCATCGTGAGAAAGGGTTTTGATCCAGTTTCGATTTTGTCGGCTATCTTCTTAACAAGGGTTTCATCGAACCCTGTTTAACCATTCCTTCAAATCCACTATAGAACCTGGTGTGGATTTGCTTCCCTAGTTTGGTGAAATCATAAGTTGATGTCATTTTTCCGAGTTTTTGAGCAACGAACCTTAACAAACTTGCCTTGAAGACTCGGTAGGGTTTTGAGAAAAAAATGCTTTCTTTGCTTTGGAGAGATGAACAATTTTGAGTAATGTGAGAGAGAAAAATCAACGATTGAGTATATAAGGGTTGTGAAAGGACGTGCTTTCGGATTTTGAAATTTTGATCAAGATCAACGACTCAGTTTAGCACGCGATTAGCATTTACTTGCCCATATTTAATGCGACAACATTTATATCCAATCATATGCTTTGTCGTGCAACGCTTTGATGTACTGTCATTATTACGTTGACGTCATCCTTAAAAACATTCCCACTTATTAAAAACGATTGCGTTTTTTTGTCGGGTAGCTCATAAATGACTCGGCTTACTCCTTAATCGACTCAACTCTTCTTCTCTCTATTCACATAGTGACTACGGCTATCGCCTAACTCGATACAACCGACTTTCCGATCTTTCTGATTTATTTGGCGATTCATGAGCTTTGCTCTGTTTTCATCTTTTCTCATTCCATCTCTTCTCCTTGAGTCTTCCGAGTGTCAACTCACCAATTAACCCTAGCTCATGCTTGAGTTCTTCAAATCTTGATTCACACAATGGCTTTGTGAATATGTCAGCTAACTGTTTATCAGTTGAGATGTATTCCAAGGTGATGTCTTTCTTTTCAACATGATCTCTTATAAAGTGATATCTGACATCAATGTGCTTTGTTCTAGAGTGCAACACAGGATTCTGAGTGATTGCAATAGCACTTGTGTTATCACACATAATTGGAATCTCCTTTTCTTCAACATCATAATCTCTCACCGTTGTCTCATCCATAAGACTTGGGCACAACAAATTTGCCCGCAACTATGTATTCTCGTGTTGTAGATGTGGCTATTGAGTTTTGCTTCTTGCTAAACCAGGAAACCAGTCTGTTTCCAAGCATTTGACATGTACCTGAAGTACTTTTCCTGTCAACTCTACATCCAGCATAGTCAGAGTCTGAATAACCAATAAGTTTGGATACCATAAGCCGACTTCCCGCATCCCTTTAAATATCTTAGGATTCTCTTAGTCATGCGATCATGTGGCTTTCATTTGGAGCGATTGAAATCTCGCACATACTCTTACCGCAAAGGTGATGTCCGCCCGCTTGCACGTTAGATAAGCGTGATCCATTAGTGCTCAGTATCCGGTTTGATCCACATGCTTACCATCTCGCATCCATATCCATCTTGACCGATGTATTCATTGGTATTTTCATAGAAGACTTCTCTTCCATAGTAAATTTCTTCATTAAGTCTCTGTATACTTTGTCTCACTTATGAAGGTTCCATCCTTCACCGCTTAACTTGAAGTCCTAAGAAGAATGTCGCCTCTCCCATCATGCTCATTTCAAATTTTCCTTGCATGAGGTTTGAGAACTTATCACATAGCTCTTTGTTTGTGGATCCAAAAATGATGTCATCCACATATATTTGAACAAGCGATATTTTCTCCATCTTGAATTAAGAAGAGTGTTCTATCCACTTTGCCTTTGGTGAATCCATTATCTCGTCGAAATTGAGATAATGTATCATATCATGCTCTGGTGGTGTTTCAACCCATATAAAGCTTTCTTGAGCTTGTACACCTTATCTCCAAGAGTCTTCCGCTCAAAACCTGGAGGTTGCTCAACATAGACTTCTTCTTCCAACAATCCATTTAAAAATGCACTTTTCACATCCATTTGATATATACAATAAAGTTCTTGTGAGCATCATAGGCAAGGAACATCCTTATTGCTTCTAATCTTGCAACATGAGAAAATGTTTCATCAAAATCTATTCCTTCTTCTTGGGAATACCCTTTGGCTACCAATCTTGCTTTGTTCCTTACCACATAACCTTTCTCATTCATCTTGTTTGAATACCCATTTTGTGCCGTGACATTTTGATGGTTTGGTCTTTGCACCAATTCCCAAACTTTGTTTCTTTCAACCGATTGACTCTTCTTACATGGCTTGAATCAATGTGTATCATCCAATGCTTGGGACACATCATTTGGCTCTATTTGGGAAATAAAACAAGTGAACATAGCTTCTTGTTGAGCTCGATCTGGTTCTTATACCATCTTTACATCTCCAATGACTAGCTCGTGGATGGTCTCTCGGCCATCTCATATCAGGTTGGAGTAAGTCACCGGGTTCGATCGTCTTGTAGTTTGTGTTGTCTTGAGCGGCTCTATCATCATCATTTAGTCACAGATTTTCCGATTGTCTTAGAGATTCGGCTTTCTCATCTTCATCTTGGTTTATTGCTCCAAACTTCACTTCAACATAGGGACTCTTCGCATAGTTGGATGATTCACTTATCGCCTAACTCCTCAATGTCTTCTCCATTTACATTAGGTTCATCAAAAACCACATGGATAGATTCTTCCGTAATCATAGTCCTCTTGTTCAAGACTCTATAGGCTTTGCTTTCACCGAGTATCCCAAGAAGATACCTTCATCAACTTTAGCATCAAAAGCCTTTAGATTATCCTTTCCATTGTTGTGGATAAAACATTTACATTCAAATATCCTAAAATATGCGATTTGGCTTTCTCCCTGTCCCAATCTCATAGAGAGTCTTTGTCACCGCCTCTATTGATCATGCATCTATTTTGAGTATAGCATGCGGTGTTGATGGCTTGACCCAAAATCTTTTATGCGATCCGACTTCACTAACATGGTCCTTGCGGCTTCCTTGAGAGTTCTGTTCCTTCTTTCTCGCTACTCCATTCATGAGCAATACAATTTTCAACACAATCTTTTGAGTTATTATTCCGTTGACAAACTCGGTTCCTCTATCGACCTTATCTTTATAATGGTTTGACTCTTCTCATTTTGAACTCTTTTCATGAGTTGAGATAACTTTTGCAAAGTTTTCTTCTTTTTACACATGAAGATTGTCCATGTATGAAGGTCCCAAGGGGTGTGAGTGTAAGGTTTAGAACCGGGGTTGAATAAACCTTACCAACTTTTCGATTTAGTCCTTTTAAAATTGTTCGAGTTAATTTCACAAAGTCATTGATGGACAGGCTAAGTTAGTTAACCAAATAGAGTTACCTACTCAACAGACTTAATCGAGCTATTGATAGAATAACTAAGTCGCTTAGTCTTATACTTAACTTGTCGTGATAAGATAATCGGGAAGACTTAACACCCTTGAATTTGGTTTAAGTTTGTTTTAACACTTGTTTTTAGCACTTGTTAATTATCGGTTGGATAGCAATTTATCGCAGATATAAAATGATATGCAGAAATAAAATGACACAATAGATTTTATAGAGGTTTGAAGATGGGGTAATTCCTCTACTCCTCACTTCTCCAACTCCTGGAGGAATCCGAAGTAAGTATCGATCGAGTCTGAGTGGTTATCGGTCCCGGATATGTTCTTGATCACACAAATGTGACTTGATCCTTTGGGACTCGATCGAGATGCCTCACACACACCAAGCTTCTTGACGACTCGGCTTCTTCACAGGCACCGTGCCTTTGCTACTACAACCCACTTGCTCAAGCTTCTTGGATTTGATCACGAAGCCCTCCAATAATCGAGACCGGTTCGACTTGAACCTTCCTACAATCCTCCTTGGAATGTAGACCCTTTTGATTTTTCGTAAATTTCCTCTTCAACAGTTTGACGTTGTCTCTCATTCACAAAGTTGGTGTTGGATTGATTTCCTTCAAGTTTAGGCTTGAGGATTTGCTTGAATAACTTGAGAGTATTTTCGTGGTTATAGTTCGAGTAATAGCTTAAATGTTCGTGGTTCAGTCACCTTCTCTCAAATTGATTCCTTAGCCTTTTATAGTGTTCTTTTGAAAATCGCCAAAGAGATAGGCTAATTTTCAAAAGACACTTGTGGTCGTTGACTTTTCTTGTTGCGATTCTTGAAATTGACATTTCCTCGTATTAAATGAACCATCGACTTTTCGTGGGTTCTCGGCACGGTGTAGTGCTTCCCATTGGTTTATTTGTTTTGCACGCTTCGGGATCGAGCACTTTAAGAAAGCGACATGGAAGTATTACTTGTTTAAGTAACTTTCTTGACTTCGTACCCACGATCCTTTTTCGATTGTCTTGACTTGATCTGCGCTTTTCTAACTTCCCCAGGTGACTTGAGTCGGCTCCCAATCATGGATGACTCATCCATCTTCAACTTGAGACTTAGTTATCTTGGATTGACTTGATGACACTTCACACAAATTGTATCCCACCGATACTCCTTCGATCGAGTTCTTGACTTCTCCTCCTTGCCATACTCTCGGTGTTTCAAAATGAAGTCTTCATTTCGATCTTGATTGACTTCTTGCATATCCAGGCATAACCGACTTGACTCAAATTTCCTCGTACATCCCTATCTATTACAATGCAATTTACAAGGAAAATGGGGTGCCGACTTTCTAGTCTAAGTTTTTCATGGCATTCATCAAAATCTAAACAATAATTTCCCAACAATTTCCCCCTTTTTGATGATGCCAAAACTTAAAACATACATACAAAAGTTAAATAGCAAAGATACATACTGAGACAATGTAGAAACATAGAGTGTATGCGTAGAATCGATCTTTTATTGATCATAACATTCTTGTTCTTTACACAACTGTTTACAAAGTGTATCGAGCTCGTAGCAATCATAGTGTTCTATATCTACGAGTATAGAAATTACACAATTTTATTCAATGTACGTAAAGACTTACATACATATGCATTTACAGATAAAATACATGAAGGGGTGGACAACACTTCATCTCCTTCACTGCCGCTCCTTCTTTCTTCTTGACTCTTTCGTCCTCCCTGGTCTCCTTTTTCTTTTTCTCATAGGCTCTTCCGCACCTTCATCTTTTCTTTTTCTTTCTTGTTTTCTCGACTCTCTTCCCATAGCTCATCTTGCCTCTTATTTTCGGCTTCAATCCTCTTTAAATATTCAACATTCTTCCGGCCACTTCCATGTTGGCTACTACATCATATCTAACCCAATAGATCCTTTCTTTCTTCCCCGGATCTATGTATTCGATATTTTTGGGTAGAGGTCTAGGTCCGAAACCTCTTCCTCCATCGCTTTTCTTTCTACCTCTCACAGGCGTGTATTGTCTTGGGGCCTTCTTCATCCCAAATGGTGAGTGATCGTGAGTGTCCAATGAGTGATCGCAAGAGTCTGTCACTGTCGGCTTCTTCGCATAGCTTAAGGCATTTTCCCAAATACAAGTCCCGGCTTGGGCCATGGACATGTTCTCAAGTATCCCCGATTCGAGCGTTTTGAATTCATCAACGATCTCGGCTCGCTTCTAACGCCCTGAAATGGCATCGGTGTCTCTAGATGTTGGAATCCCTCCATATTGTTTCAATATGTCCATTGCACGGCATCCATTTTTCTTTCAACCTCCTTCATCTCTCGCTTCTACAATTTTCCTCTTTTTCGGACATGGGCACAAAGCAGAGTGTTGGAGCGGCAAAATCACCCGGAAGTTTCTTTGATGATGTCACCGTGATGAGTCCTTGTTGAGGGGTTCTAGCAACCATTAAAGTCATGTCTTTCGAACCTTCCCAACAACGAATTTTCCTTTTCATTCCTCCGATCCTCAACTCGTCTTCTTCTTCATAGCTTTCTTCTTCTCAACCACAGACCCTTCCAACTTCTTTTTCTTTAGGTATTCCTCTTCCCCCTTTTTGGCATCATCAAAGGAGAGAGGAACCCCGGGAATAGACCAGCCAAAGATGAAGTCTAGGCGGTGATAGCTGAATTATGCTTTGAATCTGTTGTGGAGTATCTTTGCCTGAACTCGGAGCGGTGGCTTTTGATTCACTGCCACGGCTTCATTTCAAATGCATGAGGAGGTGAATTTATTTTCCATAGTCTCCTCGACGCGCATAAGTTCTTTCTTGTGGAATTCACGCAGTTGCATTTCGGTGTTGTGAGCTTCATGCATTCTATCAATGTTTTCTTGCATTCTCTCTTCATATCAAGATTATCGGCTCTCCGCATCAACATCTTGTTATACAACGCCTTAAAGTATCGAACCTGTTCCACACGCATTGTTTCTTCTTTGTTGCCACCATTCCCGGATCCCGACTATTATTCCACGCAGACGGCAATAATATTAGCATCTCTCGTTATCCGACTCATGTCCAGGTGAGGCTGGTGCCTTTCCATCTTCTCTATCTCTCGCAAAACCGCCTTGAAGACTTCTCGAACTTCAAATTTTACCTCCGTCTCGGTGGTGGCCAAGCAAAGATCAAAGTCAAAGTCTATCGGGACGATGGTATCCGTGGGAATAATCGGATCGGGTTTGTGGAAACGCCTCTTATCTCGAAATGATTCTTCATCAAGCGTCCTCCTCCAGTGAGAAGGAAAGGTTTCTTCAAACGCATCATCACGGACATAGGAATTGCTCAATGGTAACTCGTGGTCGTGATGTGCCCGATTGAGTCGATCTCCGCTGACTTTGGGAGCTGCGCATTGGTCGTGATTCACTAGGGTCTGTTGTGGTATGGACCACTGGCCGAGCTCACTGTCTCAACAAACTTCGCGGTCTCAAATGGTTTTCCTTTTGAGTTGCCTGGTCCTCGGTCGTGTTAGTGGCATCATCGAAAGATGATGAGATTTTAAGAGGTGTCTCATCATCGGTTGAATGTCCGACGAGTAGCCTTAAGGTCCGACTTACTGCGTGCTTGGAGAACATCCTCACCGTGAGTCTTTTGGATTTGCAATGGGGATGACTCGCCTTCATCTTCACCTTCGGATCCCGTAAAATGTTACGTCTGGGTTGTCTTGGGAATCATGAAGGGCACTTATCTCCTTCTCGGATGCATCAATGACAGGAGGAATGTTCTCATGCGTTTGTTTCTTTACCTCGAAGTCACAACCTCCCCGCAGCCTCCACTACCTCATGCAATCTCAAGCTGCAGTGAGGCCTTGGACAATCCCCCGGCGACGTCTCACTGTCTTAGGGTCTTCGTAGAGGTGGCATCCACCGAGTCTCAACTCCATGGATTGTACTTTCATTGCCCGAGTGTTAACTCTCGGGCAGATCCATCTCAGTGCCTCGATCGCATCGGCCGTCATTGGCTGCAGAGCGGTTGGCACCTCAGGTGAGACAGTCTCAACTATCGAGCCTCATTAGTGACAACTTGTTGTGTTTCCGTTTGTTGTTCCTTCTCCACTTCGTCTCCTAGAATCTTGGTGGAGTCTTCTGCAAAGATTCTCCGACTCGGCTACAGGTGGAGGGAGTTTCCCCCTCACCGGCACACCGGTGAGTGACTTGGAATGGGGTCACTCTTCTCCGGACTCCCTACTGTTTCTGTGAGTGTTCAGCCGTTGGGGCGGTGGTAAGACACCTTCGAGGGGGTTGGCTCTACTTGGGTCCCCGAATTCCCGGTTCCATCGCCATTTTCCTTAGAACCTTCCTCGTAGTGAGTGGGGAAGTGGTCGCACAACAAAAGTTGCAATCTGCACCACCACTCCCATAGGGTCAATTTCAAACAGTGATTTGGAAGACTCTCCGAGTCCTTCTATCGCTTGTTGCTCATGCATCATTCTAGATTCCCGCATGGCTTCTTTGTATTTCCAATTTTTCTCAGATCTGCGGCAGGGTCCAAATCCTCATCACTTTACTCAAAGTATGTCAAGATGTGGATGAGTATGATCGATGGTTCCGATTAGAGGACAAACACAAGCTTTCGACGAGCTTCGCTTCCTCTGCGCCTAGTCTGTTCATTCTCCTTTCGAATTTGCGGCATGTTGATGCGATTATCCTCATCAAGGGCTTGCATCATCAGATCAACTTCAAGGAACCTTAAGAGTTCCTATTCCTCCTCAATAAACTCGGGTGTTCAAACCGCACACTAGAGTGACTCAACTTCCACTTCTTCCATTCTCGAGACGATTTTGGATGTCCGATATGGTGGAGACAACATGATCACATCATCATCATCATCTTCGTGTTGTCCTTCTCGTCTCGGGAATGGGAGGTAGCGAGCTTGCTCTCTTCACTTTCGACAACATCTCGTCCACGGCGGAGACACGGCCTATCGGCCAATGAGTTAGTCAGTTTTAGTCTAACCTTCGTGCTCCTCAAACTGCTTCATCCATACAAATGGTCTTTGGTTTGCCTCTGTGATGACGGCATCGGCAGACTTGGTCATTTCATCTATACCTTCGAGACTCTACTTCTCCAAAGAGTCTCCGATATATTTTCCACCGAGTTGCGGACTCAAATGTCTTCTCAAGCTCGGAGAGCTTGGAAATTCTTTTTCTTCTTTTGGTTTTCACCGGAGGAACATCCGTTCCACTTCCTCCGGTTAGTCGAAGGTAAATGCCTTCGCAGCTTGTCTTAGACGAATCGCTTCCTTTGTTGTGGTAGTCCTCTTCTTCTTAATCACCGAGAAGGTATTAATGGTTACTTCTCCATTGCGGGCTGCAGGGCGGGAGACACGGCTGCGGGGGCGGTGACTTCGGCTGCGATGGGAAGTGCGATTTTCTTTTTCTTTCTTTGCAGGGGGGCAACACTTGATCTTCTTTGCGGTGCGGGCAGCCTTCTTCTTGGGAGGGGATGAGACAGTTGTATCTTCGGTCGGTGATTCTCCCTCCTCACTTGTATCCGCCCTCTTGGCGTAAGCTCTCTTCATTAGCCGGAGAGATTTGATCGGAACATCTTTTTGTTAACATGGAACGCCTTTCCATGTTGGAGAGGAACACCTTTCACCTCCATTAATCGGCAATAACAAGGCCATACCCCGAGGATCCTCCGGCGGACCCATCGCCTCTTGAAGGACTTGTTCCCAACATTTTGGCGAGTCCATTGTAGACGAGTTACGCTGGTTGACTTTCTTTTCTTCCATGATCGCAGCCATGACGATCGACTTTTTTTTGGATAGGCCGGTTATGGCTTCCAAAATTCGTGTCTACGCATTTTGCGACGATATCCATCGGCTTGTGGTAATCGTCCTTGCCAGCTTCTTGTCGGTGTGTAAACCACCTTAGCAAAGATATTCCTGTCCGCCACTTTCTTCCACGCAGCAGCCAGGTTTACATCAGCCTCATAGATCTCCGGCACTCCTTCCACCGGTAGCAAACAGTGTTCCACTAAATCCTTAGCAGTGATTGTGAATTCTTTGCCGTGAATAGAGGACTTGATGCCCTCGTCGTGAACTTCAGCGTTCACGTAGAACTGAGCGACTTCTTCAACATAAGTCATCTGAAACTCCATCGTGAGAAAGGGTTTCAGCCCAGACTTCTCCACTTTCTCAGCTATCTTCTTCACAAGGGTTTCATCGGACCCCTGTTTAATCATTCCTTCAAAATCCACAGTAGAGCCAGTGTGGATTTGTTTTCCCAACTTAACAAAATCGTAAGTAGATGCCATTTCTTGAAGATTTCTTGAACGAAACTTTAGAAATTCACTTTGGAGATCCGTAGGGTTTTGAGAGAAAAATTGCTTTCTTGCTTTAAGAGAGATGAACAGTTTGTGTAAAGTGAGAGAGAAAAATGGACGAAATGGTATATATGTGGGTTATGAAAGGGCGTGCATACGGTTTTGAAATTTGATCAAGATCAACGGCTCATTTAGCACGCCGATTAGAATTTAATTTCTCGCATTTAATGCGGCAACATTTATATCCAATCATAAGTTTGGTATGCAGCTTTTGATCAGACACGCATAATTACACCGTCGCTATTCTTAAAAACATTCCCGCTTAGTAAAAATGATGCGTTTTTGTCACTTTGCTCATAAATGACTTAGTTTACTTCTTGGCCGATTCAACTCTTCTTCTCTCTTTTACATAGTGACTCGGTGTCAACTAACTTTCAGTCTGGCAACCGACTTTTCCGATCACGGCTTATTCACTTAGTGATTCAAGAGCTTTGCTCTTCTCTCATCTTTTTACGTTTCATCTCTTTTTTCGTGAGTCTTCTCGAGTGTTAACTCGAGTTCGATTAACCCTAACTCATGCTTGAGTTCTTCAAATCTTGATTCACATAATGGTTTTGTGAATATATCGCCTAACCGCTTATCGCTTGAGATGTATTCTAAGGTAATGTCCTTCTTTTCAACATGGTCTCTTATGAAATGGTATCGACATCAATGTGCTTTGTTCTCGAATGCAACACAGATTTTGAGTGATTGCAATAGCACTTGTGTTATCACACATAATTGGAATCTCATTTTCTTCAACTTCATAGTCTCTTAGTTGATGTCTCATCCATAAGACTTGGGCACAACACCGCCCAGCCTATGTACTCTGCTTGTTTGTGGATGTGGGTATTGAATTTTGCTTCTTGCTAAACCAGGAAATTAATCTATTTCCAAGCATCGACATGTACACAGAAGTACTCTTCCGTCAACACTACATCCAACATAGTCGATGTCTAAGTAACCAATTAGCTTGAATCCACATTCCTTTGGATACCATAAGCCAACTTCGCTTCCCTTCAAGTATCTTAAGATTCTTTTGGTCATCATGTGGCTTTTTTAGAGCAGATTGAAATCTTGCACATACACCTACAACAAAGGTGATGTCTAGCCTACTTGTTGTGAGATAGAGTAGTGATCGAATAAGTGCTCAGATCGGTTTGATCCACGTGCTTTCCATCCGCATCCATGTCCATTTTGGATGATGTATTCATTGGTATTTTCACGAAGACTTCTCTTCCATACCAAATTTTTCATTAGATCTCTCGTGTACTTTGTCGACTTATGAAGGTTCAATCCCTCGGTTGTTTTACTTGGAGTCCTAGGAAGAATGTCGGCTCTCCCATCATGCTCATTTCAAATTTGCTTTACATGAGATTTGAGAATTTATCACGAGCTCTTTGTTTGTGGATCCAAAAATGATGTCATCCACATATATTTGAACAAGCAAAGATACTCTTCCCATCTTGAATTAAAGAGTGTTCTATCCACTTTGCCTTTTGTGAATCCATTCTCGATCGGAATTGAGATAATGTATCATACCATGCTCTAGGTGCTTGTTTCAATCCATATAGAGCTTTCTTAAGTTCGTACACTTTATCTCCAAGAGTCTTCTGCTCAAATCCAGGAGGTTGTTCAACATAGACTTCTTCTTCCAATAATCCATTCAAGAATGCACTTTTTACATCCATTTGATATACAATGAAGTTCTTGTGAGCAACATAGGCAAGAAACATCCTTATTGCTTCTAATCTTGCAACAGGAGCAAATATTTCATCAAAATCTATACCTTCTTCTTGACAATACCCTTTGGCTACCAATCTTGCTTTGTTTCTTACCACAGAACCATCTCCATTCATCTTATTCCTAAACACCCACTTTGTGCCAATGACATTTTGATGGGTTGGTCTTTGAACCAATTCCCACACTTTGTTCCTTTCAAACTGATTCAGCTCTTCTTGCATGGCTTGAATCCAATGTGTGTCATCCAATGCTTGTGACACATCTTTTGGCTCTATTTGAGAAATAAAACAGGTAAACATTGCTTCTTGTTGAGCTCTTGATCTGGTTCTTACACCATCTCTTACATCTCCAATGACTAGTTCTGGTGGATGGTCTCTCAGCCATCTCACATCAGGTTGGAGTAGATTAGCTGGATTCAGTCGTCTTGCAGCTGTGTTATCTTGAGCAGCTCTCTCATCATCACTTAGTTGTAGATTCTCCAGCTGTCTTTGAGATTCAGCTACATCATCTTCATCTTGGTTTATTGCTCCAGCTTCAGCTTCAACATAGGGACTCTTCTGCATAGTTGGCTGATTCAGCTTATCAGCTAACTCTTCAATGTCTTCTCCATTTACATTAGGTTCATCAAAAACCACATGGATAGACTCTTCGTGACTATAGTCCTTTTATTCAAGATTTATATAGGCTTTGCTCTCACTGAGTATCCCAAGAAGATACCGTCATCGACTTTAGCATCAAAAGCCTTTAAATTGTATTTGCAATTATTATGGATGAAGCATTTACATCCAAATATTTTAAAATATGCAACATTTGGCTTCCTCCCTGTCCAAATCTCATAGGGAGTCTTTGTCAGCTGTCTATTTATCATGCATCTATTTTGAGTATAGCATGCAGTGTTTATAGCTTCAGCCCAAAATCTTTTAGGCAGCCCTGCTTCAGCTAACATGGTCCTTGCAGCTTCCTTGAGAGTTCTGTTCCTTCTTTCTGCAACTCCATTCTCTTGTGGAGTCCTTATCGAGATAATTCATGAGCAATACCATTTTCAACACAATACTGAGTTATTATCCCATTGACAAACTCAGTTCCTCTGTCAGATCTTATCTTTATAATGGTTTGACTCTTCTCATTTTGAATTCTCTTCATCAGCTGTGGTAGCTTCTGCAAGGTTTCTTTCTTTTTACACATGAAAATTGTCCATGTATATCTTGAATAATCATCTACTACCACCAAGGTATATTTCTTTCCACTTATGCTAGCTGGCTCAACTGGACCAAATAAATCCATATGCAGCAGATGCAATATTCTTGTTGAAGATGGACATGACTTCTCTTTGAATGATGATTTGATCTGTTTTCCCATCTGGCATGCATCACAAACACTTTCCTTCTTGTACACTGAGTCTGGGAGTCCTTCTACAAGATTACTCCTTGCAAGTTTGTTAATTGTCTTGAAATTTAGGTGACTCAGCTTCTTGTGCCACATCCATTTGATTGGTGTACTCTTTGCTAGCGGACAAGTGCTTGGTGTGGCAATCGACTGATCTACCACATACATGTTCTTTTGTCTGCATCCTTGCAACACTACTTCATTTGATTCAGTATCTTTGATTTGGCACACTCCCATATTGAATCCAACATTATAGCCCTTGTCACAGAGTTGGCTGATGCTCAATAAGTTGAAATTGAGGCCTTCAACATATGCAACATCTGTGATTTCTAATCCATTTTTCTTGATGGATCCAGTGCCTCTTATTTCCCCTGGAGCTTCATTTCCTCCAAATATGACTTTTGCGCCTCTAATCTCCTTGAATTTTGATAGATTTTTCTTGTTTCCTGTCATGTGTCTGGAACAGCCACTATCCATGTACCAGGTTCCTTGGCACTCAACTGTTCCTTGAACCTGCAATCAAGGAAATTAGTTTTTAGGTACCCATACTTGTCTGGGTCCTGAGGGGTTAGTGTTGTAAGATGATCCAACCAACCTATAGCCAAATGATTTGACTCTAAGGGGTTGCCATCTATCTGTGCCATAATCATAATTTACTTTGGCAAATTGCTTGGGGGCTTTAGGTTCATACAAATTGTCTCTTGTGTCTCAGTAATGTCGTGTGTGTTTTAGCAATTGCCTTCTTTGGGTAATTGTGATATCTCTGAGTGTAGTGTTTGGGTGCATATGTGTGCTGATAATAACTTTGTTGCCTTTGGAATGACTTTTGCGAGTTCTAGGCCTTTGCCATTTAGGCTTGTATTCCATAGGTCTTTTGCTTGATATTTCACATTATTCCAATCACTTGACTTGGGTAGTTTCTACCATTCCCATCATATTTGTTCCTTTTATAGAACTTAAGGGCTTTTGGTAGCTCTGTTTCTTTTTCTGAGAGTACTTATCTTGTTTGGAGTTTCTTTGAGGAACTCTACTTTGGATTTTTTTCGTAGTTGTCCTCTCAAGATACTCAACTCAAGTTTTTTCCTTTTCCTTTAAAACCAAAGTCGGTTTGGTTGTGATTGTGCTTTGGAATGAATGTGTGTGCAACATTTGGTGTCTTGGATTTTTGAGATGCTTCATTGCTTGAAGATCCTTTTCCCAAGATCACTCTAGGAGTTTGACTATGCACAAAGGAGTTGAATCATATGCCCGTCTTATCTCCACACTCTTTTTGGCTCATAATAAGGTCATCCAATGATTTAGATGCCTTTGTGAATGAGGCAATCACATTTTTGAGATCATTTTCTCTCTTTTCTAGAAGCGACTATCTCTGTTATTAGTTTAGCATTCTCGGCCTTGACTTTTTGTTCTCATCGGCTATGTGACTTAGAGTACTCGGCTCCTTAGTCGGATGTGAGTTTTGGCTTTTGAGTGGCTATTTTCCTCATTTAATAGTGTGTGTGAGGATTTAATGTGCTCAAAGTCTTTCATCATTTTGCCTAATGAATCATAGAGATTAGTGGGTGATGAAGTGTGTATGTCACAATCACTATCACTAGAATCAATGAGATGAGTTGGAGTGTACCTTATCTTCTTGGTCGGTTGATCTTGTTCTTTAGCCATTAGGCAGATTAAGGCTTCTTCTTCGCAGTCACTTGAGTAGTCGCTTCACTACTCTCTCGAGTCTTTGCTTCTTTTGGCTTAGTCAGACGCTGCTCAACAACCAACATTGCTCTTTTCTTTTCTTGCCTTCTTTCTCTGAAGACTTTTCTTTCTTCTTCATTCCTGTATTTGTTGACTACATGATATGAACAATCAATGGCATAGTGTCCTGGTTGTCTGCAATTCCAACACAGGTTCTCAACTTTTTGGTCAGCTCTTTCATTTCTTGGGTTGTCAGCTCTTTGATATTCGACCTTTTGATGTTCAGCTCTTTTTGGTGGCCTATCCTCCCTTGATTTGGAGGGAGCTGAGTGTCTTCTGGAGGATTCACCTTTGCCCCTTTTGTAGTTCTTGTTGAAGAACTTGTTGAATCTTTTAACCATCAAAGCAATCTCCTCCTGGTTAATGACTTCTTTGACCTCAACTCTCTTTCCATCCTTAACTATCAGTGCAGCTGTTTTGGGCACAACTGTCTCTTCTTGATCCTTTCTTCTCAGCTCAAACTCATAGGCTTTGAGGTCTGAGAATAGTTCATGATTGGATGTTTTTGATAGGTCCATCGAGTGCCTTAGAGCCATTGTCTTCATTTCCCACTCAGCTGGGAGGCTCCTTAATATCTTCATACACATCTCCTTCTGTGTGTATTCTTTCCCAAGTGCTGAGAGCTCATTGGTAATTTCAGTGAATCTAGCATCCAGCTGGTCCATCGTTTCACCTGCAAGCATTTTAAAGTTTTCAAATTTCTGAATAACAACAGATAATTTGTTTTCCTTGATTTGCTCAGATCCTTCACAAATTAGGGTTAGTTTATCCCAGATTTCTTTGGCTGTCTTGCAAGATTTGACTTTGTTGAACATGGCTTTGTCCAAAGTCTTGTAAAGTATATCCTTGGCCACATTGTCCAAGTTGTATCATTTTCTGTCATCATTTGTCCATTCAGCTCTTGGTTTTTCAACCATAGCTGGTCTAGGAGCAACAACCTCTTCTCCTTCA
The DNA here is from genome assembly GCA_016081115.2 of Rehmannia glutinosa. NCBI lineage: Eukaryota > Viridiplantae > Streptophyta > Magnoliopsida > Lamiales > Orobanchaceae > Rehmannia > Rehmannia glutinosa. Next base: position 104,564,723 of record CM071936.1, read on the forward strand.
GCTGCAGCTTCTCTCCTTACAGCTGTGTTCACCTTCAATATTTGCAGTGGCCCATCTTCTATTACTATCCACATCTCATCATGTAAAGCTGATAGATGAGCCTGCATACGTATTTTCCAGTCATCAAATTCTTCAATGGTGAACATAGGAATGCGTGTCAAATTTGCTTCCATGGTAATAACTTTGCTGAATGAAAAGAGTTTTTGAAAGAGCAAGTGTTAAAACTTCTTTGAGAAATTGAAGATCTAGTTCAGTAACCAGTGCGGAAGGCTCAATGAACCAACCGCTCTGATACCACTTGTAGGTCCCAAGGGGTGTGAGTGTAAGGTTTAGAAGGGGGGGTTGAATAAACCTTACCAACTTTTCGATTTAGTCCTTTTAAAATTGTTCGAGTTAATTTCACAAACTAAGTCCTTGATGGACATCTAAGTTAGTTAACCAAATAGTTAGCCACTCAACGACTTTCGAATGAGCTGTTGATAGAATAACTCAATTTGCTTAGTCTTATACTTAACTTGGTTTGTGATAAGATATTCAAATGAAGACTTAACACCCTTGAATTTGGTTTAAGTTTGTTTTAACACTTGTTTTTAGCACTTGTTAATTATCGGTTGGATAGCAATTTGTCGTGAGATATAAAATTATATGCGAAATAAAATGACACAATAGATTTTATAGAGGTTCGAAGATGGGGTAATTCTTCTACTCCTCTCTTCTCCAACTCCCGGAGGAATCTACTAAGTATTGATCGAGTAGATGAGTGGTTATCGGTCCGGATACAAGTCTTGATCACACAAAACTGACTTGATCCTTTGGGACTCGATCTGGAGATGCCTTGGTCACACAAATGGCTTCTCGTGCGACTCAACTTCTTCACAGGCGGTGCGCTTTGCTACTACAACCCACTTGCTCAAGCTTCTTGGATTTGATCACGAAGCCCTCCAATAACTTGATCTTTGGTTCGACCTTGAACCTTCCTACAATCCTCCTTGGAATGTAGACCCCTTTTGATTTTTCGAAATTTCCTTTTCAATAGTTTGAAGTTGTCTCTCCTTCACATGTTGGTGTTGGATCGATTTCTTTCGAAGTTTAGGCTTGAGGATTTGCTTGAATAACTTGAGAGTATTTTCAGTTCTGATTCGAGTAATAGCTTAAATGTTCGTGGTTCAGTCACCTCTCAAATTGATTCCTCAGTCTTTTATAGTGTTCTTTTGAAAATCTGCCCGTTGAAGAGATAGGCTAATTTTCAAAAGACACTTGTGGTCATTGGCTTGTCTTGTTGCGATTCTTGAAATTGACATTTCCTTGTATTGAATGAACCTTGACTTTTCAGGATTCTCGACACGTGCGAGTCTTCCCATTGGTTTATTTCTTTTGCACACTTGTGGGGTCGAGCACTTTAAGAAAGGCGAGAATGGAAGTATTACTTGTTTAAGTAACTTTCTTGACTTCTGTGCAACGAATCCTTTTTCAATTGTCTTGACTTGACTGCAGTTTTCTAACTTCCCCAGGTGACTTCGAGTCAGCTCCCAATCATTGGATGACTCATCTGTCACTTCAACTTGAGACTTGCTGGCTATCTTGGATTGACTTGGACACTTCACTTCACACAAATGTATCCCGGTGATACTCCTTCGATCGAGTCCTTGACTTCTCCTCCTTGCCATACTCAAATGTTTCCGCAATGAGTCTTCATTCGATCTTGATTGACTTCTTGCATATCCAGGCATAAAAGACTTGACTTCTCAGACTAAATGCAGCCCTATCTATTATATTGCAATTTACAAAGAAAATGGGGTGCCAACTTTCTAGTCTAATTTTTTCATGGCATTCATCAAAATCTAAACAATAATTTCCCAACAATGTATATCTTGAATAATCATCCACCACCACTAAAGGGTCGTATTTCTTTCCACTTATGCTAGCCGCTCAATCGGACCAAATAAGTCCATATGCAACACATGCAATATCCTTGTTGAAGATGGACTTGACTTCTCTTTGAATGATGATTTGATCTACTTTCCCATCCGCATGCATCACAAACACTTTCCTTCTTGTACAATGAGTCTAGCGATCCTTACCGCAAGATTACTCCTTGCAAGCTTGTTAATTGTCTTGAAGTTCGGTGACTCGACTTCTTGTGCCCACGGCCAACTTGATTCGGTTGTACTCTTTGCTAGCGAGAAAAGTGCTTGGTGTAGATCGACCAATCTACCACATACATATTCTTTTGTGCGGATCCTTGCAACACTACTTCATTTGATTGAGTGTTTTTAATTTGGCACACTCTCATATTGAATTCAACATTATAGCCCTTGTCACGAGTTGGTGATGCTTAACAAGTTGAAGTTGAGGCCTTTAACGTATGCCACATCCGTGATTTCTAATCCATTTTTCTTGATGGATCCAAAGTCTTCTTATTTCCCCTAGAGCTTCATTTCCTCCAAATATGAGTTTTGCGCCTCTAATCTCCTTAAATTTTGATAGATTTTTCTTGTTTCTGTCATGTGTCCGGGAATGCGGAGCCCACTATCCATGTACCAGGTTCCTTGGCACTCAACTTTCCTTGAACCCGCAATCAAGGAAATTAGTTTTTAGGTACCCATACTTGTCAGGGTCCCGAGGGGTTAATCTTTGTAAGATGATCCAACCAACCTATAGCCAAATGATTTGACCCTAAGAGGTTGTCATCTATCTCGTGCCATAATCATAATTCACTTTGGTAATTGCTTGTGAGCTTTAGGTTCATACAACTGTCTCTTTTGTTTGTATGCGTGTATGTGTGTTTTTAGCAATTTCCTTTCTTGGGTAGTTGTGATATTTAAGTGTAGTGCTTGGGTGCATATGTGTGCTTGATGATAGCTCTTTTGCCTTTGGAATGACCTTTCTTTGAGTTCTAGGCCGTTGCCATTTTGGCATATATTCCATAGGTCTTTCTTTGATATTTCACATTATTCCAATCGGCTTGGCTTGGGTAATTTCTACCATTCCCATCATATGTGTTCATTTGATAGAACTTCTGGGTTTAAGGTAGCTCTGTTTCTTCTTCACAGAGTCTTCTGTTTGGAGTTCTTTGAGGCACTCTGTTTGGATTTCTTCTCACCATTGTCCTCTCGATACTCAATCTGCCGCTTTCATTTTCCTTTATATCCAAGGCCGCTTTGTTTGTGATTGTGCTTTGGAATGAATGTGTGTGCAATATTTGGTGTCTTGGATTTTGAGATGCTTCATTACTTGAAGATCCTTTTTCCAAAATCACTCTTGGAGTTTGCTTGTGCACGAAGTAATTGAATCCTATGCCTGTCTTATCTCCACATTCTTTTTTGGCTCATAATAAGGTCATCCAATGATTTAGATGCCTTTGTAAATGAAGCAATCACATTTTTGAGCTCATTTTCCCTCTTTTCTATAGCAGCTATTTCTCGCTATTAGTTTAGCAATTCGGCCTTGACTCTTTGTTTTCATCAACTATGTGACTTAGAGAACTTAGTTCCTTAGTCACCGTGAGTTTTGGCTTTTGAAATTTGTTGTTTTCCTCATTTAATAGTGTGTGTGAGGACTTAATGTGCTCAAAGTCTTTCATCATTTTCCCTAATGAATCATAAAGATCGATTGGTGATGAAGTGTGTGTGTCACAATAACTATCACTAGAATGCGAGTGAGAAGAGATGTAGTGTACCCCATCTTCTTGGTCGGGTTGGTCTTGTTCTTTGGCCATTAGACAGATTAAGGCTTCTTCTTCGTCGTCACTTGAATAGTCGGCATCACTACTCTCTGAAGTCTGCTTTCTTTTGACTTAGTTTGTTTCAACATCTCGGCGACTGACATTGCCTTTTTCTTTTCTTGTCTTCTTTCTCAAGATTCCTCTTTCTTCTTCATTTTGTATTTATTGACTACGAGGATATGGACAATCAATAGCAAAGTGTCACGGTTGTCTGCAATTCCAACACAGGTTTTCAACTTTTTAGCTTGACTCTCTCATTTCTTAGGTTGTCGACTCTTGATATTCGACCTTTTGATACTCGGCTCTCTTTGGTGGCCTATCTTCCCTTGACTTGGAGGGAGTCAATGTCTTCGGAGGATTCACCTTTATTTCTTTTGTAGTTCTTGTTGAAGAACTTGTTGAATATTTTAACCATCAAGGCAATTTCACTTTGGTCAAAGGCTTCCTTGACTTGACTCTCTTCCCATCATTAACTATAAGTGCAACTATTTTGGGTACAACTGTCTTATCTTGATCCTTTTTCTCGGCTCAAACTCATAAGCTTTGAGGTCCGAGAATAGTTCATGATTGGATGTTTTTGATAGGTCCATCGAGTGCCTTAGAACCATGGTTTTCATTTCCCATTCGGTTGGGAGACTCCTTAGAATCTTCATACGCATCTCCTTCGTGTGTATTCCTTCCCAAGTCTTTGAGATCTCATTTGTAATTTCAATGAATCTAGCATCCGGTGATCCGTTGTTTCACCGCAAGTATTTTAAAGTTTTCAAATTTTTGAACTACAACAGATAATTTGTTTTCTTTAATTTGCTCGATCCTTCACAAATTAAAGTTAATTTATCCCGATTTCTTTGGGTTTGTCTTGCAAGATTTGACTTTGTTGAACATGGCTTTGTCCAAAGTCTTGTAAAGTATATCCTTGGCCACATTGTCTAGGTTGTATCTTTTACTGTCATCATTTGTCCATTCGACTCTTGGTTTTCAACCATAGGCGGTCTAGGGGCAACAACCTCTTCTCTTTCGGCCTTCAACACTGCTCTCCTTCTTGTTGTGTTCACATTCATTATTTGCGGTGGCCCATCCTCTATCACTATCCACATCTCATCATGTAAAGGCGATAGATGAGCACTGCATACGTATTTTCCATCATCAAATTCTTCAATGATGAATATAGGAATGCGTGTCAAATTTGCTTCCATGATAATAACTTTGCTATTTAAAAAAATGGCTTTTGAAAGAACAAATGTTAAAAACTTCTTTGAAAGATTGGAGATCTAGTTCGAGAACCGATCTTACGGAAGCTCAATGAACCAACCGCTCGATACCACTTGTAGGTCCCAATGGGTGTGAGTAAGGTTTAGAAGGGGGTTGAATAAACCTTACTAACTTTTCGATTTTAGTCCTTTTAAAATAATACTGAGTTAAATACACAAACTAAGTCCTTGAGGGACAACTAAGTTAGTTAACCAAATGAGTTAGCCACTCAGCGGACTCGATTGATTGAGCCGTTGATAGAATAACTCAAATTGTTTAGTCTAAACCTTAACTTGGTTGTGATAAGATTTTCATTGGAAGACTTAACACCCTTGAATTTGGTTTAAGTTTGTTTTAACACTTGGTTTTAGCACTTTGTTAGTTGTCGGTTGGATAGCAAATTATTAGCGAGATATAAGATAATGTGCGAAAATAAAAATCTTTGAAATGTAAATGACACAATAGTTTTTATGGAGGTTCGAAGATAGGGTAATTCTTCTACTCCTCTCTTCTCTAACTCCTGGAGGAATCCACTAAGTATTGACCAGTACAAAATGGTTATCGGTCCCGGATACAAGTCTTGATAACACGGTGACTTGATCTTTTGGGACTCGATGCTGGAGATGCCTTGGTCACACAAATGGCTTCTCGTCCGGCTCGAAACTTCTTCTTCACGGGCGGTTGCCTTGCTACTTGACTCACTTGCTCAAGCTTCTTGGATTTGATCACGAAGCCCTCCAATAACTTGAGACGGTTCGACCTTGAACCTTTCTACAATTCTCCTTGGAATGTAGACCCTTTTGATTCTTCAAAAGTTTCCTTTTCAACATTTGAAGTTGTCTTTCCTTCACGACTTGGTGTTGGATCGAATTCTTTCGAAATTTAGGCTTGAGGATTTGCACAATAACTTGAGAATATTTTGCGATTCTGATTCGAATAATTGCTTGATAGTTCATGGTTCGGTAACCTTCTCTTAATGAGATTCCTCGGCCTTTTATAGTGAACTTTTAAAAATTTGTCCGTTGAAAAGATAAGCTGATTTTAAAAAGTCACTTGTGTTCGTTGGCTTGTCTTGTTGCGATCCTTAATGTTGACATTTCCTCGTATTAAATGAATGTTCGAAACTTTTCGAGTCGACGACACGAAGTGCGATCTTCCCATTGGTTTATTCCTTTTGCACGCTTAGGGGTGAGCACTTTAAGACATGGCAACATGGAAGTATTACTTGTTTAGGTAATATTCTTGACTTTTGTGCAACGAATTCTTTTTAGTTGTCTTGACTTGACTGCGAGTTCTCTAACTTCCCCAGGTGACTTGAGTGTGCTTCCAAATCAATGGATGACTCATCTGTCACTTCAACTTGAGACTTGGCTTCTTGAGTTGACTTGATTGACACTTCACACACCGTATCCCACCCGATACTCCTTAAGTCGAGTTCTTGTCTTTTCCTCCTTGCCATACTCAAATTTTGTTTCACAACGAAGTCTTCATTTCGATCTTGATTAACTTATTGTATATCCATGCATAGCCGATTTGACTCATTCATACAACCCTATCTATTACAATGCAAATTACAAGGAAAATGGGGTGCCAACTTTCTAGTCTAAGTTTTACATGGCATTCATCAAAATCTAAACAATAAATTTCCCAACGATGATGCAGTCGAAAGCTTAACGAGAACAAAGAACGCGCATAAAGTAATCTTAAATACGTGAAGAACGTAAATAAACTTTGAAAAAGGAGATAAATCTCAAAATTAATAATATTCAACCTCCCTGAAAATAATAAAATAATAAGTATTTATAGGATTAAAATCCTACGACAATAAAACTCCTAACTTGACTAGGAAACTTAAAAGATAAACTCAAATAGGATACTAAACAAATCACTATCTAAAATATAAGATATTTAAAATCCTAAAATATAATAAATCAGATATTATCTCCATCATTCTCTCCGGGGTCGAGACGATTCGTCCTCGAATCGAAAGAAAAATTGTCACTAGAAGCGTGCCATAGAGGGACACGAGAAGGGCGAAACGAGAAAATAAAATGAATACCATCAAAGACACATCCAACGAAGTGTCCACACCTTGCAAATAACACAATCCTCATGCATATGTTATCTCTAGGTTCATGACGTAGGTAATTCCATTTTTTAATCACTTCTCTCTTGGTCAAATGTATAACTCCATAATTATCCATGACAAGTGATTGGTAAGTTTCCAATGAAATATTTTCGGATACAGTGAGTATTAATCGCCAAACCGAAATTATCTCTCTAGTTTGTAATTCTATAAATATTTTACCTTTTGAAATTCCATCAAATTCGATTTGTCCGTCAACAAGGAGACTAGTCTCTCTCTCATATTCATCTTCCAATCTAGAAATAATTGCCACATCATAGTCTTTACACAACGAATTTGTTGCTCCATCAAAATCTTCTTCTTGAATGATAGTTTTTCCAGCAACACTTAGCATTATCTCAATTTCTTTATCGAAAATTGGTGGTCCATCATATGCACCTCGTCAGAGTTCGTTGATTTTTTAGAGTCAACCATCGAATTTGCGTCGTCACCTTCCTTATCAAAGGTAGATGGACCATCATAACCACCAATCTCCTCGTCAAAGTTTAGAGATTTGTCATAACCAATCTCCGCTATAGTGTCGTCGCTTTCTTCATAAAAAATTGGTGGTCCATCGTAACCACTATCTTTGGTATCACCAGAGAGTAAAACATCCATGTCCGTGGAATATGTTTCCAACGGTGTGAACTGGATGGGCATAATATCAGAGACACAATCACAACCACCAAGAAATCGTTTTTCAACAAGCCTCTTGATTTCTTGAAATTGGATGCGCACGATATGAAATTGTTTTGTCAGCAAGTCGGTCTGCTGACGGATCCGTACGGTGTCGTTCATGCGTTGTGGATTCGGTCTGGATAACATGGTTCAGGGAGCGTAGACACTGGTCTCTGAATACCAACTGATGCAGGCGGAAACATAACAAAAACAACAAAGAACACAAATACTACCGTTGATTCTCAAGAATACCGAAAGTATTGAACAAAGCAATATAATTCTTAAAAAAACGTGTATTACTTGGAGAATAAATCTCAAAACTTAATAATAATTCAACCTCCCTAAAGATAACAAAATAACAAGTAGGATTAAAATCCTATGACAAGAAAACTCCGAACTTAACTAGGAAACTTAATAAATAACTCAAATAAGATACTAAACAAGTTACTACCTAAAATATAAGATATTTAAAATCCTAAAATATAATAAATCAGATATTATCTCCATAGCATGAGTACCCATTTCTACGTAATGCCGTTGAAAACACGTCAATTGCGATGGTTAATTCTTTTCTTTTTCATAATCGATTCTCCAGCACTAAAAAATTTTGCAGAATTGACTTGCGAAAAAAAAAAGGAAAAATCTGACAATCCTCATTGACTAGCTGGTGATTTCAGTGCTTGATATGATGTATTTGCGTCCACAAAACGCATCCATTATTTCTTCTTGGAGTGGGGGTCGCCACCACTCTCCGCCCGCACTTGCTGGTGGAGGAACCACCAACCGCCACCTTCTATTTATGTGGCATCCTTCAAAGTTCCACGTGCAGCTGTATTTCATTTTAATGACAAAAATTCGGGCTAGACCATCTAATGGGTCTTTTCTGTTGGACGGATCCAATCCAAACATGATTTTATTGTAATTTAATGCAACGGTGGCATTTTTCTAATACTCTGGGGCAGTGTTATATGATCTCGGGATCGGTGTCATTTTTGTACTATTATGGGCATTAAAAGTATTAGTTTTTCACATGAAAAGTATTAGTCGTCGTACATCTAATTAAAAAAGTATTAGTATTTAGTAGTATTACTAAAAGTTATTATTAATAATCTTCAACAATATTTTTAGTTGCCCTCATGAAAAATATTGATTTTTTCCCTCAAAAATATTAGTAAATCGCCTAATATGTTCCTTGAAAAGTATTAGACAATGATATATTATTAAGCAACCCTAAAAAGTATTAGTTTTTCCTGAAAAATATTAGCAATTCCTTGGAAAAGTATTAGTAATCTATTTGGAAAAATATTGGTAATTGAAGCGATTTTTAAGTAATTCTCATGAAAAATAATTATTTTTTCCGCAAAGGTATTAGTAATCCCTCCTAAAATATATTAATAATCTTATTGAAAAATATTAGATTTTTCGATTAAAGGTTTTTAGTATTTTTCTTGAAAAATATTAGTAGTCTTACCAAAAAGTATTAATAGCCCTTATAAAAAGTATTCGGCTAGCGGATGTTATTGTGTTAGTGGTTATGCGGGTCAATGGGGGATTGACCCAGGTGAATATTTGGATCCGCCAATGGATTAGATCTGTTATGTCTGACGACAGAGACTTACACCATTTTAAATGCCCGAGACGAGACTTATTTTGTTTCATTTTTTATTCCATCGTGAATTAACAAATATAATGAGAAAATGAATTATAATGATTGATGCGTTGGAGAGGTCTTTTCTTATTTTGTGGCAAAACAATTTATAAATAAGATATAAAACATGTGAAATCAAGAGGGTTTATTTGATTATTAATGTAAGGTACATGAAAAGAAATAATAAAAAGAGTTGTATTACGAGATCTTTTTAATCGATTTAAGAGTGTTATTATTGCATGAAGAGGGTGTTTGACTAAACTTATAAGCTTTTTAAAATATTTTATAAATTGTTTAAGAAATATAAGTTGTCAAACTATTTAATAATTCTTTTCTAAAAGATCTAAAAAAATTATAAGCTTCTTAAAAAACGTAAGAGGATGTTTGATATTTTGAAACAAAATCTTGTTTTGTTAATTGTTTTAATTTTGAGAATTCTATAATTACAAAATTGTTATTACTAACAATTGAAATGTTCCATCCTTTTTTTTTTTGGAAATATATCTTATGAGATATATAACTGAGATTTTTAATAATTAAATTTTAGAAAACGCTATTATCTAGTCATAGATGATGATAATAGTAATAATAATAACAATAAGAATAATAAAACTAATGAAGTGACACTATTATCAATCATACAACCATTTATTCTAAAAAAAAAAAAACCATACAACCATTGGTGACCAGGTTTGGGCGATCTGAGTCCCGACCTAACCCTTTCTTTTTAAGAAGAAAAAAATTTAGTGAGAATATTTTTTATTAAAAAAGTAATATCGACACACTCTATTTTTGTATATATATCGGCTCACTCTGTTATGGTCTTTGGCTCTGCCTTTGCATGCAATTAGAATCTAGAATTGAGCATGAACCATTTTTGTTTCAACAATAAAACCATACTAATATTAATGGAATGAATGACGCAACAAGAACTCATCATTTTGCGAAGCATATCACTTAGATTAAAATCATGAGTTGTTTCAAACCAAATAAACTCATGCAGAAAAGTATTCCTTCAATTCTTTTGTGGGATCATTTTCTCATTTAATCTTCTGGATTTCTGTTTAATTTAATATGAGTATGTAACTGATGATGTAGTGAGTACAGAAAGTTTATGGTAGAGTGACAAGTCAATGAAGCTGGCACTTTTGTACATATATTGGCAAACATACCAAAGTGGAGTGAACAGTAATTTCTGTAATCTGCAGGGCACACATACCCATAAACCCTTTGACAAAAATAGTATTTTTTTCTTTTTCTCTTTTTTTTCAAGATTTGTCATGATGTGCATGATCCACGATTCTCTTGCTTAATTTTTTTGGTCATATTATTATAATTACATGCTAGAATGTGAAAGGAGTAAAAAAAAAAAAGAAAGGCAGTTGGCCCCATGCTTACATAATTTCTTTTGCACCAAAGATTTTGAGTAGATCATCACTTTCTGATTTTGTTCTGATTTTGGGTCACTAAGGACGGCATGCATGAAGTTGTATGAAATAACTTGGTTTTCATTTGCTAGGTTAAGTCAACTCTTTATTTTTTTCATTTTAGATTTTTAGGAATAATCACAAAAACTATCATGACTGAGGTTTGAGCTAATAACAAAAGATCAAGTTGTTTTTGAAAATTAGAGACATCCATTTAAGATTGGTTCCTAAACTTTATCCTTTTATAAGCAAAAATTTCAAAACATTCCTTTTAAATTTGTAAAAAAATTACAATTGACATCTTACATTTAAGATATAATCAAATCTAAGGGATTTTTGTTCATTTTGAAAATTCTCTTGTTTTTTTTTTTTTTTGTAATTAACAACCCTAGAGTAGTTTTTCTAATTATCCCTTCAAATAATGATCCAAGTATCTAAGACTTCGTCCAATTATTCTTGGAAGTAGATGGTTTATTCCACCTTTTCTAAAAAAAAAAAAAAAGAAGAAGAAAAGTTGGTTTATTCCACCAAGTAAATTCAATATGCCAGTGGTTTTAAACAATAAGATTAGATACTCGATTTGTTAAGATCTACTTAGAGAACAATATACACAAGATTTTTCCTATGTAGCTTTATTAAGACTCCATGGGATTGAATTATTGACCTTCCTTCCGATTAGTGCCTCTAGCGCTTAGACCATCTCCAACCCAACTCTAAAACCCACACCAAAACACCAAATATCTAAAAAACACCCTCCAACCCAACTCTAAACATCACACCAAATTTGGTGTAATGAATAGTGTTACACCAAATTTGGTGTAACACTATTCCTTTACACCAAATTTGGTGTAATACAAATATTCCCTCTTTGCCCTCCAATTTCTTCTACTTCAAACTTTTAATTCCTATTGTATCCTATATTTGATATATAATTCATTTGTAACATGGTTTTAGTTATTTAAATTTTGTATATAATTATTATTTTGGATGAACAATAGTTAACATTTACCAATAAATTATTATAAACTAAACTTAAAATTTTGATAAACTAAAATAATTAATAAACAAAATTATAATTTAATTAAAAAGGCATCAAAGTCTATCATAAAATACAAAACACTAACATTATAATTAAACTTGAATTAATAAACAAAATTATATATTTTTTGTCTTTAAATATTTGTTTTAGGTTTGTCGTTTTTTATTGTCTAGTGTGCAATTTAGTATTTTTATTTATTGTGATATTAGTTGTAATATTAATTTTGCAATATAATTAATTAATGTAATATTAGTTAAATATAAGTTTTTATTTAGTTACATTAATAATAATAAAATATAAGCAAAAGAAATAATTGCATAAACAAATAAATTTGCTATTCCAAAATGAAAAGAAATATTAAAATACTCATTTGGTGTAAGATTTAGTGTAGTGGGTTGGAGATGGGTTTTGCAAATTACACCAAAACACCAAATTTGGTGTGATTTTCACACCAAATTTGGTGTTATGGGTTGGAGAATCGGAGATGCCCTTATTCACTGCATCACTTCACTAAGGCAGTAAAAATCAACCGTCAGGTTCTAAGCAAAATGAATGGAAGCAAAATTGGATATACTGAAGGGAATGAATATAAAACATGTATGAAAATTGATCTATAAGTATGGTGGAAAAGGAATTAGACTCAACCTCAAAAAATGACTATGACTTGATTCGGATCAATACATAATTCGAATTTGTACAAGATAAATTAATAGTAATAATAATAATAATAATAATAATAATAATAATAATAATAATAATATCAAAATAGGTAGAGGGAGTAGATGTAATAAACAATTCAAGCACACATAATATATGCCACGGGAATATTTGTAATTTTGAAAGATAATTAATTATTTTTAATAATGAATTTCAAAGTCAACTTTTATAATCAACCGTTGTATTTACCAAGTGACGATTGATAAAGTAACCAATCACAAAACAATTACGACTAATTTGGATCATTTCAAACTTAATACTTGTTCAAATTTTTTCCCCATAGGCCATAGTTTAGAGACTAGAGTGTACACCTACTTTTTATTATTTTGTCTAGTTTACTTGAAAAGTACTATATATAGGATTATCCATTCATCCCACCAAATCGTCCACCACCACTTCATAGTGCAAGCAATACTAGGATGAATAGAATTCACTATTGATGGGTCAAGTTGGAAATTAAATTGCTGATATGATGTTGGGCCCAAACAACTAAGCTGGCTGCTGGGCCAAATGTTTTATTTTTATTTTTAATTCTTTTCTCTTTTGTGCCTTAAAATATTATTATAATTAAACAAAATGTCATGTATTTTATTGGTTGATAGAATAGACATTGCACTAGACGGTGAAATCACAAACAAATAACCTAAATCCATATGGAAAAACTACTTAATTATTTAGAAAATAAATTTATAAAAGATGTAGATTGTATGATTTCATGCTAAACATGAACAAAAATCACCCATTAACGATGAATGACAAGAAAGCGAAGACATAAAGGAAGAGTTAATTTGAGAGAAAAAAAAGAAAGCTAAAGTTTTTTTTAAAAACAGAAAGAAAGTATAATTTAATTTAATATTTACAAGAGTACTTAATTAATAAGGAAAACGAACATCAATTCTTTTAATTTTTCTTAAGAGTAAATTTAAATTAATCGCGAATTTTTTTATTTCTTTATCTTAAGAGTAAATTTTTCCCGAAAAGACAAAAACTCTATGCTGGATTTGGTGCACTAAGTGTGTAGATTGAGTATACGTGCACTAAATGTGTATAAATCTAAGTTAACAAGGAAACTCAATATCTATCCTTCTTATCTGTTTTTCTTAGAGCAAATTTTCATCAAATATCATCAATTAAATGTTGAAAATTGGTTTCTATTAAATGGGTTTTGACCCATGTTTGATCAATTATTTAAGTGGGATCACTTATTTATTTCGAAAAATAAATGATATAATCGTTATCTATCTTTGCATGGGTAGATAAAATTAGCATTTTGAATTTCTCAAAACTAATTTCGTGTGAATGAGAAATCAATGCATGAAGTTAGTCACTTAAATGCCTTTTATATAAGGAATATAGAAGGGTGGGAATATGGAAAGTCATATCCCACATAGGAATTAGGAAACATATTAAATGTTTGACTAGTTTATATATATACTTCACCACTAATAAGGACTATCAAGTGAAGCTCCTTATGGTACACCTAGTGGACCAAGTCAATTTTGACTAACCTTTGGCTAACTCAAATAGCAGGGACGGTGCGAAATACCATCCAAGCCCGAGTTGGGCCGCGCACGTCGCCGCACATAGTCGTGGGACGCTTTAGGCGCACTTTGCACGTACACATCGTCGCGAGGAGCTTTGAGGAGACTTAAAGTTTTGACAAATCGAACCATGGGTCGATCCGGTGGCTCGGTGACGTGGCGGGGCTCGGTGGCGGTGACTTGGCGAAGAGTCGTTCGGATGGTGACACGTGGCACGATGTGGCGATGGCGATCGACGCACTGTTATTTGGCCCGACCGACACGACTATTCGGTGTGCAAGTGCGTAGTAAAGGTTGTGTACCTTCGGAAGAGATGCGATCGGACCATCGTTGTGCTGTTGATCGAAGGCACAATCCAACGATCGGTCGATCCGAACCATAGATGCACTGTTGCGAGCGGGCATCTAGAACTCTATATAAAAACAGACCCCGGAATGCTTTTAAACATTAGAAAATCCGAAATTATCGAGATTCATAGCATTTCAAAGATATTGTTTACGCTTGTTTTTTCGCATAAATTGAAAGTTTTGAATACGTTTTTGTTCGCCGTAAGTTCGGCTTTTGCAAGTCTTTGCTAAGTCAAACTCAAAAGTCGTTGTATCTTAGAGACGATTACCTAGAACCCTTAGCACTTTGTACAGAGCAATTTTTTCTTGCGGATAGAGAATCGATTCTCGCGTCGACTTATAATATAGTCCGTTATTCTGTCCACTTTTCGAGAAAAACCAAACACCGCAAACAACAATCGCAAGACGAAATTATATTTTCTTGAAAAATGGCTAACATTAGTTTCATTCCGAGATGCATTTCTTTGCTCCGCGCATGGAGAAAAACCGGCAAAATTTTAAATTGTTGACTTCAAACACCAAATGAAGATCTTGATCTATTTGACCACTTTGGAGTGCATCCGGTTTACGAAGGAGGACCCTCCAACCATTGGTGAAGAAAAAACAGACAATCAAAGGCAGATTGTTGTGGATGTATGGCACAACAACGACTTTCTGTGTCACAATTATGTTTTGAATGGGCTGGAAGACACCTTATATAACATCTACATCTCATTCAAAACGTCCAAAGAGTTGTAGGACTCTTTGGAAAAGAAGCACAAGACAGAAGATGTCGGCACAAAGAAATTTGTTATCGGTAAATTTCTGGATTTCAAGATGGTTAAGACCAAGACGGTGATCAGCCAAGTTCATGAAATTCATATCATACTTTATGATGAAGGGATGATTCTGAATGAATCATTCCAAGTGGCTGTAATTATCGAAAATTGCCGCCATTGTGGAAAGACTTTAAGAACTACCTCAAGCACAAACGCAATGAAATGGGACTTGAGGATTTGATAGTTCGATTTTGGATTGAGGAAGACAACTGAAAATCCAAAGTAAAGTCCAGCAAAACTGGAATGGAGGCCAAGGCCAATCTTGCAGAATTAGACACTAGCAAGAAATAGAAACAATCCGGAAATGCTAAAGAGAAGGCCAAAAAGTTCAAAGGGAGCTGCTACAACTGTGGCAAGCCGAATCACATGGCCAAGGATTATCGACACCTAAAGAAAAAGGGCAATCAAAATGGCAACCAACAACAAGCCAATGTGACCGAGGACAAGTCTGTTCCGATAGACATGTCGGAGCTCGATCTCACCGCCATTGTGTTTGAAGCCATATGGTGGATAACCCAGGGAGTGGTGGATAGATCTTTGGGGCTACTCGTTACAATTTTTGGAAATTTAGAAAGTTCTTCCTCCGATCGTATTTCTCCCGAGATGAAAGAATATGTCTTTGATAAGGAGGTGTTTTCCTCCTACACCCCGATAAATGGAAGAAAACTGTTCATGGGAAACTCTTCGACTTCCAACATCGTGGGGCTTGGAAGGGTTGTGCTGAAGATGACTTCCGGAAAAGAGCTGACACTTGTGGATGTGCTGCATATCCCGGATATCCGCAAGAATTTAGTTTTCGGTCTCTGTTAAGCAAGACTGGTTTTAGACTAGTGTTTGAGTCTAACAAGTTTGTAATGACCAAGAATGGTCAGTTTCTTTGTATAGGGTACCTTGATAAAGGGCTCTTCAAAATGTCTGTAATGAATGTTTTCCGCCAAGAGGCGAAGAATAAGAATATTACTTCTGTTTACTTGTTGGATTGTTCTAATTTATGGCATGATAGATTAGGACATGTAAATTTCAACACAATTAAAAAGTTAGTGAATGGGAATTAATGCCAACATTTAAAATCGATTCACAAGACAAATGCGAAGTTTGTGTTGAAGCGAAATTGGCTAAAGCACTGTTTCATTCGGTGACGAAAATACCAAACCTCTCGAATTAATTCACACGATGTGTGTGATTTAAAACTTGTGCAAACTCGAGGTGGCAAAAAGTACTTCATAACATTTATTGACGATTGCACAAGATATTATTATGTATATATTTTGAAAAGCAAAGATGAAGCTTTAGTAGCTTTCAAAACTTATAAGAATGAAGTACAAAATCAACTTAATTTGAAAATTAAGATGATTCGAAGTGATATAGACAAAGAGTATGTTGCCCCGTTTGAAGCATTCTGCTCGGAAAGGGGTATAATTCATCAAAAAACAGCTCTTTACTCATCTTAATCAAATGGTGTAGCAGAACGAAAAAATCGTACTCTTGAGGAGATGATGAATGCGATGTTGATAAGCTCAAACACCCCAAAACTTGTGGGGAAGCCATCTTGTGATAACTTGAGAAAAAAATATAATAAATAGGGGTTATTTTAGAGGTTAGCTAGGGGTTAGTTTAGGGGGTGGCTTTAGGGGTTATTTTAGAGTATTTAGGGATTACTATTAATTACTATAAATAGGTGTAATTTCATACATAATTTTACACCACATTTATAATAATTATAAGGTATAAGTATTTTTCTACTTCAAGTTTCATATATATATATATATATATATATATATATATATTCAAATTACAAGCCCTTTTTCAATATTTTTCACAAATTATTTCATTAATTAGTTTGATTTATTAAAATCACATATTAATTATAATTTTATTTAATGTAAGCGAAGGGGTTGAGGACTAGACTTTTATTGTTCATTTTTCTACATCGAATATCTGCGATTATTAAGGTAGGGATTTTTATTATTATATGTCTTTATTTAATGTTCCATGATTGTACTTCATGTATTGCAATATATGTCAAGAGGAATTCATATAAGCTAGGGGCTATGAAAAGGGTCCAAGATCAAATGTATCTTCGGGGTGAACCCGCAATGCTATATGCAGAATCGGTCGATCGAGAGAAAGAGGAAATTAATGAATTTATTGTTGTAATTATGTGAATGCTTTTCATGTTATATTAAATATTTACTGAGATATGTCCCTCTTGAAATGCGAGATGAGGCTCACCCTATTATTATCATGACTTTCGGGTTGAGGAATCCTACTGGGAGGATATGATGTCTTCGGGCGGTGGAATAAATCATGATATATTTATATTTTAAATAATTGTGATCGGACTAGATTTTAGATTTATGTCTTTAAGTTTTCCGGTTTATGCTTGGAACAACTATTGAATATTTAATTTGGAAGATGTAATATTATTATTATTATTATTATTATTATTTTTATTAGTATTATTATTATTATTATCATCATCATTATATTGTTTTTCTTAAGAATTAAAATTCTAAATCAACTTTTTGATCATTATTGGGATCACTTTAATTTATAAATTTATGTTTTCTTAAAAATATTTTTAGAATACTTTAATTTTATAAAATTGGGTCGTTACAAGTGGTATCAGTAGAGATGGTTGGGTCTATGTACTGTAATAATTGATAAATAAATCTTTATCATATATAAAGCTTAGTTGTCCTTTAATTGATCCTAATTTATTTGTGCATTGTATTATGATGTTTAGATTTTAAGTTAGATATTTCATGCAAAATCCATTAATAAATTGGGGTAAATAATAATAATACATTATGTATGACCTTAGGAATATGGCTCCCCGTCGTGGAAATCAAGTCAATGGTGAGAACTCCACTAACACAAGAAATCAAACCACTGCTTCTCTTTGTTGGAGATATAATTTACGAGTTCCTCGAGGGTGTGCGAGAATAATGGGGATAATAACAACAACAATGCACGAGTTGTGGAATAATTCCGCCACTATCGTCCACCCACATTCAATGAGGCGTGATGGCCCGACAACAGAAGAATGGTTTCGATCGCTAGAAATGATTTTTCGACTTATTGGTTGCCGCAGACGAGCAGAGTCGTATGTCTTTTGCTTTCCAACTTCGAAGAAGACGCCGATCATTGGTGGGAAGGGTATTGGAGGACTAAGGCCGAAAAGAGATGAATGTTTTAACATGGGGTGAGTTCAAAATGATTGTAATGGAAAAGTTTTTTCCACAATCATCTTGGGACAAGAAGGAGACAAAATTCCTTAACTTTAAACAAAGAAACATGACTGTCACAGAGTATGAGAGACAGTTCAATCAACTAAGTCGGTTTGCTCCACACCTAGTGGATAATGATTTGAAAAAGGCTTTGAGGTTGAGAAGGGGACTTCGAGCACAACTATCAGGAATACTATCTGCTCAAGGACATTTGTAATACTCGGTAATGGTGAGAAGGGCTCATGAGGTGGAGGCAAGTTTTGCTGGGGACGAGGAAGAGAAAAAGTTGGTTGTGTTGTCTGGGAAAAGAAAATGGGAAGGGACAAAACAAAATCAAAATAAACAGATAAAGACTGATGGAAATACACGTCCAATTACGCAAGTAGACAGGCCAACTTGCCCAAAATGTAAGAAAAATCATTTTGGAGAATGTTTAGCTGGACAAGGAAAATGCTTCAAGTCTAAGAAGCCAGGACATGAAGTCTCTAATTGTCCTCTTTTAAAAGCTGAGCGGGAAAGAAGAGAACAAACATCTGGAGATAGAGCTCGAATGTATGCTATGACTCACGAAGAAGCTGATCAGAACTCGGGTACAATGTCAGGTATGCTAACCATCTCTGGAATACCTGCTCTTGTACTTTTTGACACTGGTGCCACACATTCGTTTTTATCTGCCAAATTTCATGTTATATTAAGACATAAGAGTGATAGAGTAAGTGAACCCCTTGAGGTTGGCTTGCCATCTGGAAATTCGATAACAACTGACTCAGTGAATAAGGATGTTGAAGTGAATATAGGGGGAAATTATCTTAAAGCTGGTCTATACATAATTAAGATGAAGGATTTTGACGTAATCTTAGGTATGAATTGGCTTAGTAGATATCAGGCAGACATTAAGTGTCACGAGAAAGAGATAATATTCAAACTGCCAGGAAATGATGAGATAAAATTTTATGGGATTAAGTCTAAGGCAGTGCCACGAGTGATATCGGCAATGAAAGCAAGAAATATATTGAAAAAGAAAAATTGTCAAGGATATCTAGTGAGTTTAGTAGATACCTCGACAAAAAGTAACACCTAATGACGTACCAATTGTGCAAGAATTTTTGGATGTATTTCCAAAAGACTTGCCGGGAATTCCTCCAGATCATCAGGTCGAATTTGGAATAGATTTGGTACCTGGGGCAGCACCAATATCTAAAGCACCCTATAGGATGGCGCCAAAGGAGTTACAAGAGTTAAAAGGCGCAAATACAAGAACTTTTGGATTTGGGATTTATTAGACCTAGTGTATCACCGTGGGGAGCACCAGTTCTGTTTGCAAAGAAAAAAGACGGGTCACTTAGAATGTGTATCGATTATAGAGAACTTAATCGATTCACAATGAAGAACAAGTACCCGCTCGAGGATTGAAGACTTGTTCGATCAATTGAGAGGTGCCAGCACTTTCTCTAAGATTGACTTGAGATCTGAATATCATCGATTAAAAATTAAAGAGAGTGATATCCGAAAACGCATTTAGAACCCGATATAGACATTATGAGTTTGTAGTAATGCCATTTGGGTTAAGTAATGCACCAACAATATTCATGGACTTGATGAATAGAGTATTTCATCCGTATCTAGACCAATTCGTCATAGTCTTTATAGATGATATACTTGTATATTCAAATAATAGAGAGCAACATCTTGAGCACTTAAGAATAGTGCTAGAAACACTTCAAGGAAATATTATATGCGAAATTCAAGAAATGCGAGTTTTGGCTAGATCGAGTGGTGTTTCTTGGACATGTAATCACTGCTCAAGAAATTGAAGTGGACCGGTTAAAATTGAAGCAATCAATGAATGGAGTGCACCTACGAATGCGAATGAAGTTCGCGATTTTCTAGGTTTGCGAGGCTTTTATCGGAGATTTATTGAAGGGTTCTCAAAGATAGTCGCGCCTATGACTCGACCGACAAGAAAAGGGGAAACGTTCGAATGGAATGAGAAATGCGAAGAAAGCTTTCATGAGTTGAAGCGAGGCTTATACGCATCGATATTAACTATTCTGACCCCACTAAAGATTTTGTTATTTATAGTGATGCATCAAAATAAGGCTTAGGATTCGTGCTAATGCAACATGGTAAAGTGGTTGCCTACGCCTCAAGACAACTAAAGCCACATGAGTTAAATTATCCTACTCATGACCTAGAGTTAGCTGCTGTAGTGCATGCATTAAAGATCTGGCGCCATTACCTATATGGAGGGAAATGTGAAATCTTCTCGACCACAAAAGCTTGAAATATTTGTTTACTCAGAAAGAGCTAAACATGAGGCAAAGAAGGTGGTTGGAATTGGTGAATGACTATGATTGCACTATCAGCTATCATCCGGGTAAAGCTAATGTTGTAGCCGATGCATTAAGTCGTAAAACAAAAGGAGAAATGTCAAGTTTGATATCTGAGCAAGAACATCTTGTGAGAGAATTCACCAGAATGAGAATTGAAGTAGTGGTGCCACCCAAAAGCACGAGAGATAATACTAGCATTTTTGGTGGTGCAACCTACTCTGAGAGAGAAGATAAAAGAAGCTCAACCTCGAGATAAATTTTTGAGCAAAATGAAAGAAAAAGCTCGTGAAGGGATAGTAAAAGGATTTGTTATAACAAATGATGGTACTTTGACTTATGAAAGGAGATTATGCGTTCCTAAAGAAGAAAGGCTTAGAAAAGAAATTCTCGAAGAAGCTCATTGTACGCCGTACATAGCTTACCCTGGAGGTGCCAAAATGTATCGAGATTTAAGAGAAGTATTTTGGTGGCGAAGTATGAAAAGAGATATTGGAACTTTTGTAGAAAAATGTTTGACTTGTCAGCAAGTTAAAATCGAACACCAAAGACCATCTGGTTTGCTCAAACCACTTGACATTCGAAATGGAAATGGGAGCACATAACTATGGATTTTGTGGTAGGGCTTCCACCGCCCGATCCAAGGAAACAAGGCTGTTTGGGTTGTAGTAGATCGGTTAACAAAGTCGGCTCATTTCTACCGATTAAAATGGCGTTCGATATGGATCGATATGCACAAATATTGGGGAGATAGTAAGACTTCATGGAGTTCTATGTCAATTGTTTTGAGACAGAGATACGCGTTTTACTTCTATGTTTTGGAAAAGTCTCACGAAGTGCCTTGGGAACAAAGCTAAATTTTAGTACGGCTTATCATCCACAAACAGGATGGGCGATCGAAAAGGACTATACAAATATTGGAAGATATATTAAGAGCATGTGTGCTCGACTTAGGAAGTAATTGGGAAACATTATTACCTTTGGTGGAGTTCGCTTATAACAACGATTATCAAGCGATTATTAGGATGGCTCCATACGAGGCGTTGTACGGAAGAAAATGTAGATCACCATTATATTGGAGCGAAGTTGGTGAAAGAAAAATTTTGGGGCACTGAATTAATTCGGCAAACTTTGAGAAGAGAAGATAGCTATGATACAAGATCGAATCAAGATGGCTCAAGATAGACAATAGTCGTATCTTTGATAGACGGAGAAAAACATATACGATTTGATGAGGAGAAAAAGTATTTACAAAGTAGCACCTATCAAAGGTGTTATTCGATTTAGCGAAAAAGGAAAGTTAAAACCGAGATATATTGGTCCATTTGAAATCCTTACGAGTTGGAGATTTAGCTTATCATCTAGCATTACCACCGAGTCTATCAAGTGTGCACAATATTTTTCACGTCTCTATGCTAAGAAAGTACATTCACGATCCAAGTCACATCGTGAATTATAAGGATCGACAATCAACAATGATTTAACTTATGAGGAAACACTAGAAGCTTGTTTTGGAACGCAAGATTCACCATTTGAGAAATAAAGATATTGCTCGATCAAAGTACAATTGAGACGTCATGCCGAAATGAAGCTACTTGGGAGCGTGAAGAGGAGATTCGTGTCAAGTACCCAAGTTTTTCAATTCCGGGTAAGATATCAAATTTCGAGACGAAATTTTATTTAAGCAGTAGAATGTGATAACATAAAAAATATAATAAATAGGGGTTATTTTAGAGGTTAGCTAGGGGTTAGTTTAGGGGGTGAGTTTAGGGGTATTTTAGAGTATTTAGGGGTTAATATTAATTACTATAAATAGGTGTAATTTCATACATAATTTTATACCACATTTATAATAATTATAAGGTATAAGTATTTTTCTACTTCAAGTTTCATATATATATATATATATATATATGTATTCACAAATCACAAGCCCTTTTTCAATATTTTTCACAAATTCTTTCATTAATTAGTTTGATTTATTAAAATCACATATTAATTAATTTTATTTAATGTAGAAAACGAAGGGGTCGAGGACTAGGATTTTTATTGTTCATTTTTCTACATCGAATATCGTGATTATTAAGGTAGGGATTTTTATTATTATTTGTCTTTATTTAATGTTCCATAATTGTACTTCATTTATTGCAATATATGTCAAGAGGAATTTATATAAGCTAGGGGCTATGAAAATGGTCGAGATCAAATGTATCTTCGGGGTGAACCCGCAATGCTATATGCGAGAATCCCGACTAGTCGAGAGGAAAAGAGGAAATTAATGAATTTATTGTTGTAATTATGTGAATGCTTTTCATGTTATATTAAATATTGACAGATATGTACCTACTGAGCGAGATGGAGCTCACCCCTATTATTATCATGACTTTCAGGTTGAGGAATCCTAGGTGAGGATATGATGTTGTGGATGGTGGAATAAATCATGCTATATTTATATTTTAAATAATTGTGATCGGACTAAATTTTAGATTTATGTCTTTAATTTTTCCGGTTTATGCTTGGAACAACTATTGAATATTTAATTTGGAAGATGTAATATTATTATTATTATTATCATTATATTTTTTTCTTAAGAATTAAAATTCTAAATCAACGTTTTGATCATTATTGAGATCACTTTAATTTATAAATTTATATTTTCTTAAAAATATTTTTAGAATACTTTAATTTTATAAAATTGGGTGGGTACACATACTTTCGCAAACTACATTCTTAATAAGATCCCACGCAAAGATAAAAACAAAACTCCATATGAGTTATGGAAATGACATAAACCATCATATAAATACCTTAAAGTATGGGGGTGTTTGGATAATGTTGAAGTACTAAGCCGAAACAAGTTAGAATCGGTCCAAAGATGATCGATTGTGTTGTCATGGATATGCTAACAATAGTAGTGCATATCGTTTTTTAGTGCACAAGTCGGCTATTCTGATATAAATGAAGGTATGATCATTGAATCGAGGAATGATGTATTCTTCGAGAATATATTTACGAATAAAGAAAGAAAAGAATAAAGTTCGAATAAACGAACTTATGAAACTATAAGGTTACCTCAAAGTGATGATGAAGAGGAACCAAGACGCGATAAAAGGACAAAAGTAGCTAAGTCTTTTGGTCTGATTTTCTAACTTATATGTTAGAAAATGAACCAAGAATTATTCAAGAAGTTTTGTCTAGTTGAAGCTCCTCTCGGAAAGAGGCTATCAATAATAAAATAGATTCCATCATGCAAAATAACACTTGGGAGTTCGATGATCTCCTCTTTGGGATGCAAACCTTTGGGATGCAAGTGGATCTTTAAAAGGAAGTATACGAGATGGATCTATAGATAAGTATAAAGCTTTGTTTAGTAGCTAAAGAGGTTAAACAAAAGGAGGATATGACTTTTTAGTATTACATATTCTCTGTTACGAGGATCACGTCCACTCATGTTCTCATTGCTATTGCGACTTTGCATAACCTTGAGATACATCAAATGGACGTTAAGACTACCTTCTTGAATGGTGAGCTTGAAGAGGAGATTTATATGGAACAACCCGAGGTGTTCGTTGCACCCGATCAAGAGCGAAAGGTGTGTAAACTTGTTAAGTCACTTTATAGACTAAAATAAGCACCTAAGCAATGACATGAAATGTTTGACTTGACTATAAAGTCAAACAATTTCAAGATCAACGAATGTGACAAGTGTGTCACATTAAAGGTACTATAAATAATTACGTCATAGTATACCTTTATTTAGATGATATGTTGATTATGGGTAGTAATCATGATTTAATCATGAACACTAAGAACATGTTAAAGAAGAACTTTGACATGAAAGATATGGGATTATCTGATGTTATATTAGGGATTAAAATCTCTAGAACTTGAGATGGAATTGTCTTGTCACAATCTCATTATGTCGAAAGTATACTTAGAATGTTTAATGCTTTTGATAGTCCTCTGGCTAAGATACTGTAGATATGAGTCGACACTTATCCAAAAATATAGGAGAACCGGTTTCTCGGCTAGAATATGCAAGGATAATTGGCGATCGATGTACTTAACGAATTGTACACGACCAGACATTGCATATTCAATGAGTAAGCTAAGTAGGTTCACAAGTAACCCGAGTAAGGATCACTGGAAAGCCTTGACAAGGGTACTTAGATACTTAAAGTATACCATGAACTATGGAATACTTTATATGAGATATCCAACAGCATTAGAAGGATACTGTGATACCGATTGGATATCAGACACAAAAAGACTCCAAGTCCACAAGTGGTTATGTATTCACATAGAAAGATGAGCGGTGTTATGGAGATCTTCTAAGCAAACGTGTATAGCTCGATCCATTATGAAATCCGAGTTTATTGCTTTAGATAAAGCTGGAGAAGAAGCTGAATGACTTAGAAATTTCTTAGAAGATATTCCTTATTGGAATAAACCGATTACTCTTTGTATTGATACATTGTGATAGTCAATCAACGATCGGAATGGCAAAAAGTAGTATGTATAATGGTAAGTCTAGACATATTCATTGAAGACATAATACCATTTGACAATTGATCTCGAATGGCGTTATTTCGGTTGACTATGTGAAATCAAAGGAAACCCTAGTGGATCCACTTACTAAAGGTATAAATCGAGATCAAATGTAAACGTTGTTAAGGGGAATGGGTTTAAAATCCACAAACTAAGAATGTTCATAGCGATAAACTGACCTTGTGAATTGGAGATCCCAAGACCTTGGTTCAATAGAAAAACTAAGTTATGGATGTTGAGCTAAACACTTGGAAATTGTTTGATTCATTCCCGAACGTCAAGTGAAAAACCTGCCGAGTGTGGTGAGGTTAAGTTTATCTTTTAATGACTCCTATACCTAAAAAGATACTCTTTATAGGAGATCACCTATGTAAGTGAGAAGTAATTGCCGCTTCTATTTGGAACATTTATGAATCTAAGATATGGTCCAGGGTCGAAATGGATACAACGTGAGAACAAAACGTGTTAGAACTGTTATTGTGTAATTGTTGTTGTCTTGGTTTACACAAACGGCTGAATAGTTCAAGACATCGTGTCACTAAGCAGCTAGTATATCCGATAGTACTTTACTAAGGAAGGTTCAAATCCACAAGCTACCTGTTATGATGCAATAATGGTTCATTGGAACTTTCGAATGAGTCTGCATACATGCATGCATTAATGTTCATTCATGTGGGGGATTGTTGGAAATTGGTTTCTATTAAATGGGTTTTAACCCATGTTTGGCCAATTATTTAAGTAGGATCAT
Source organism: Rehmannia glutinosa (assembly GCA_016081115.2). Taxonomy (NCBI): domain Eukaryota; kingdom Viridiplantae; phylum Streptophyta; class Magnoliopsida; order Lamiales; family Orobanchaceae; genus Rehmannia; species Rehmannia glutinosa. The sequence goes on from CM071936.1 coordinate 104,590,894, forward strand.
TTATTTATTTTGGAAAATAAATGATGTAATCGGAATCTACACCGCGGGTAGATGAAATTATCATTTTGAATTTCTCAAAACCAATTTCGGGTGAATGAGAAATTAATACATAAAGTTAGCCACTTAAATGCCTTTTACATAGGAATATAAAAGGGTGGGACTATGGAAAGCCATATCCCACATAGGAAACATATTAAATGTTTGACTAGTTTATATAGAGTTTCACCACTAATAAGGAGTAATCAAGTGGAGCTCCTTATGGTACACCCTAGTGGACCAAGTCAATTTTGACTAGCCTTTGGCTAGCTCAAATAGCACCGAGGACGGTGCGGACCGTCTAAGCCTGAGCCCAAGCCGGAGCTAGAGCCGGGCCCCAGGCTGCGCGCGTCGCACATAGTCGCATTGGGCGCTTTAGAGGCGCACTTTGCACTTTGCACGTACACATTGTTGCGAGGAGCTTTGAGGAGCCTTAAAGTTTTGACAAATCGAACCATGGTTCGGTCTATTGGCTCGGTGACATGGCAGGACAGCTCAAGTGGCAGTGATTTGGCAAGAGTCGTCCGGATGGCAACATGTGGCGATGGCCCCGGGCGACGCACTTTGTTCATTGAACCAGACACGCTGATTGAGTGTCTTTGGGGTGCGTAGTAAAGGTTGAGTGCCTTTGGAAGTGATGCGATCTGGACCATCAGATTGTGCCTGTTGATCAGAAGGCACGATCCAATAGTCCAGATCGATCTGGACCAATAGATGCACCTGTTCTGAACATGCATCTAGAACTCTATATAAACAGACCCCCAGGAATCTGTTTTAAACATAAAAAAATCCAAAATTATCAGTATTCATAGCATTTCAGCATATTGTTTCTGTCTGTCTTTTTCTGCATAAATCAAAAGTTCTGAATACATTTTTGTACGTCGTAAGTTCAGCTTTTGCAAGTGCTGCTAAGTCGAACTTGAAAGTAGTTGTATCTTATGTTAGATGAATGTTTTTAAAATGTTTTTACTATTTTTTTGGCGTATTTCTTGAAGTTTATTTTCGATAAAAATTGGACAACACTTATGTTTCAGGCTCCACCGGTCGCCCTATAGGGCAACCCGTACCTGAGTTGAGTTTTGAAACAGAAAACGGGACAGAAGGGAATTGGGAGAGGGTGACCGGTCGACCTACGATCGGCTGGTATGGGCGGCCGACCACATGGGCGACCGTGCACGTAAGTTGCTCCCAAAGACATAACGCTCTGTTTCTATTTTTTGAGCACCCCAACCGTTCAGCATAGGGGGCGACCGGTCGGACCCCCCGTCGACCGGTCCCCCTGTGTAATTTTTGCATAGAACTCATTTCAAACTTATCTCTGCTGCGACGACCAAATGCACTCTTTTTATCGACAAACTATCCGTTGCATTTTAGACAACTTTTCTTTAAATTGTGGGATTGATTTCTAACAGCTATATTCTTCATTTGTCTTGTAATTTTTTTTACAGATTTTAATCTCCTAGGAGGAGCCTATCATGTTCAAGACATCTTCTATAAATAGATGAAGAATTGAAGCAGCACAACAAGAGAGAAAACTACAACACAACAAGATACATTCAAGCAAACACACTTGTTCTTCATTGTCATTATTCTTGTTGTAATTTGCCACTAGCTTATCACTTTCACATCTTGAGGTCTAGGCTTATTTCTTGATTATACATGCACTAAAATTTGTATTATTCATTATCAAGTTGTAATCTTGAATTTTTTGGGTTATCATTCAACACAAGATATCCTTGTGAGTGTTCTTGTGGTAAGAACACACTTAGATGATTTAGGTGATAGGTGTAAGAAGATTGTGGTGATCTTCTTATTGAAGAGTGTGGTGCTCTTCGAGGTGTTGAAGAATTTGGTATTCTTCAAATCGGAAGATTGTGGTAATCTTCACAAGGTGCCGATTGAAGATTGTGGTAATCTCAAAAGAGGTGTTGTAAGGTGTTGTTGCATTAATTGTGGTAATTAATAATTTTTTTCTTTTTGAAATCCATCCCTGGAGATCTTGGGGTGGTAGAGGATTAGGCCTTAGGTAGGTTGAACCTCTATAAATCGACGCGTGTTGTTTACTTCCCGCAACTTTATTTTTGTCTTGGCTTGTTTGATTCGAAAAAGAGGCGTGTCGAGAAAATAGAGATAATCTATTCACCCCCTCTAGATTATCGTAGCGCTTGGACTTACATCTTAGAGACGATTGCCTAGAACCGTTAACACTTTGTGCGGGGCAATTTCATCTTGCGCATAGAGAATCGATTCCCAACTCGACTTATAATATAGTCCGTTATTCTGTCCATTTTTGAGAAAAATCAAACACCGCAAACAACATTAACTAGGTTAGAGCATACAAATCCATTTTTTTAATTTGTTTATATTCAGAACTTACTTCTCTAAACTTAAGTCTCTCTCTAAAAAACTCTCTTAGTTAACCTTAGCCGTCTTACTTCCCTTCTTCCAATATTTTCCCAAAGAATGGGGGAAACCATATTTTATTTGTTATTATTATTAGTTTTTGTTTGTCTCATTTTATTGGAATTTTAAGTCTCCATAGGTGTTTGTGTTCCCGTAATAAGTAGAGTCATGTCCTCTTAATAAGTGGTGTAATGTCTCATACAATGTCTGTTTTCAAAAAATCTAGTTGTTGTGTTGTTGTTAAAAAATCTAATATCTTTTATGGGCTTTCGTGGGAATTGGTGACCAATTTGAGATCAAATTCATTAGCACGAGATTTGTCCAACAATTGTAACTTTTTGTTTCTCTTGGTTTTCATATATGCTACTTTAACATTTATTTGTTCGGTAGATTCATCGATAAATTTTATTTATCGATCCGATTGTTTTATTTGTTCTTTGTTGTGAATTAATCTTGGTTGTTTGTGGCAATTTTAATTAATTTCGTATTTTCTCACAAAAAAATAAAAATAAATCCAAGCTCACTCGTTTTAACTTAACACACGGGGTTTGGTCAAATTTAGAATTAAGAGAGCTTATAAATTTTTATATCTAACATATCTTCTTTTAGAACTTATAAATGTTAGGTCGTATTATAGAAATAAACTGTTGAAATATTTGGATAAATAAGATGATAAAACTTTTAAATATTACTGATAAAATTGTCGATATTAAACGAGTTTATTAAGAATTAATCTTATTTTGAAAATAACTTGGAGTTGCTTACTTTTTTAAAGGAGTTAGAAACTTTTAAAAAGCTTAAAAGGTTTTTTGAGAACCATATATCAAGATGATTTAAAATTAGGGTATAAAAAAAATCTGGTTGAATTAAATAAATTATTGTTCCATTTGAATTTTATGCAGTTTCAAAAATTGTATTGGAAACTTATTCAAATGTGAATTGAATCGAATTTGAATCACCATTAATAATTGATATAAATAAAAAACTCGATCTTTTTACGTACACTTCTATTACTTTTTTTCACTACTTAAATCGAATTCAAATCGAGCTCCAGATTTAATAAAATGAGATATTTTATTACACCAAACTCAAACGAGAATTTAGTGATATATCTCAGTTATATTTTTTGTAAGTTGCACAAAAAAGAAAACTTTATATTACTATTACAAATAGGTTGAGGGGAAAATAATACCCCAAACCTTGGAAATTAGGAAATATACTAAAAAGAAAATTGAGTATGTTGTGTTTTTGTCATCTAAAGAAAGTATTTTTTTTTCGTTTTTTTTTTAATTCGGTAAATCAAAGAAATCTTATTCTATGTTTTCTAAGAGCGGGACAAATTTCATTTCCTATTGATTAACTCAATAGGAAATGAGATCAACCTTATCTTTCAGGTGGTTGAGGCGTGTGTTGAAAGGGTGAATGACCCGAGTTCGATCCCATCCGAGTGCGTCGTCCCTTCCCCAAGTTCCTCCAATTGTACTAAAAAAAAAAAAAAATCTAGGCAAAAACTTGCGTGAGACGGTCTCATGGATTTAGATCCGTGAGACGAGCCCTACATAAAGTTTTAAAGTTTTTTTTTTTTTTTTTTTTTCTTAGGGTTTATATTTGTTTTTTTAGAGTTTATTTTGTTTCTTGGGTTTATTTTTAATTGATTTGGGTTTTTAGGATTTTTAGTTTTTTTAGGGTTTATTTTTTATTTTTGGGTTTATTTTTATTTTTCGGGTTTATTCTTCATGATTCATATTTTTATGGTTTATTTTTGTTTCTTCATGGTTCATTATTATTTTTAAATTTATTTTTCATGGTTCGTATTACCGAGACGGAGCGGGAGTTAGTTTAATTGATTTAGATCAGTGAGGCCAGATCCACAAACTGCTTCAAAACTCATGTAGGAAATGAAATTTGAGAATTTGATTTTCGAAATGAAATGTGTTTTTCGATCTTATACAATTTACCTGAATACCCCTCAATGAATAGTTAAAGTACCCTCCCTGGGCACTGTCGACCTAACCCCCCATGCCATAAAAAGTGCAACATTAGGGTACCCCCACCTTCTTACACAACGTGTGGTGGTGAGATGGACTAAAAAAACGTGTGTCTGTCCAAACAATAATAAATGGTCAAACTTACAAAACCCCACTTTGTTTGTTTAAAATATAATTACAAAAACTGCCCCTAAAGTGTGGAATAACTACAATAAAAACTCAAAGATTTTTAAAATTACAAAAAATTCACTGAGGTTTGATTATACATTATAATTTATCATTTTCAAACACTCACTTTATATTTATAAAAATATTATAATCATTCTCGTTAAATTTAAGACAAAATTAAATCTAATGAACTTTTTTATTTGTAATTTTAAAATCTAACTAGATTTTCTTTTTGTAATTACCCAATTATCCTAAATATTTTAAGGGATAATTACAAAAAAATGCCCTGAGATTTGGCCTAATTACAAAAAAAAAGAACCTAGGGATTTTTGGAAATTACAAAACCCACCTTCAGGTTTGATTCATCTTATATTTTTCTCTTTCATATAGAAAAGACTTTTCGAAAACTCCCCTTATATTTATCAAAACATTATAGTTACCTCCTTAAATTTAAGACACATTCAAATTTCAGAGAATATTTTCAAAAATCTCTTGAATTTGTTTTGTAATTAGTCCAAACTGAGAGGACTTCTTGTAATTATCCCATGTAATAATCTAATCTTCCAAGTTCCAACTAGGGGTGATCAACAAAAACCGAAACCGCTAAAACCGACCGAATCAAACCGCACCACACACGCAAATGCTTATTTATTGGAAAAACCGCGATTAAAATTTTTAATCAAGACCGCACCGCAAAAGATGGTGCAATTACAATTTCAAGTCTCAAACCGCACCGACCGCACTGCAAGTAGAATACTATATATACGTATATATATTCAATATATATTATTACATTTTTCTCAATCTATAGTATATTTGTGTATAATTATGAATTGTTATATTAATTATTTTCATTGGTTTATTGTGGGTATATTAGTTAATTTACTTAATAATTTAATACATCAAAGCCTTCATTTCTTGTTATGGATGTAAATTGTATAACGAGATTTATTTTGGGAAATTTGTGATATGGAGATTGACATATTGAAGTTATCGGAGAGTTTGCAAAAACTTATGCTTTTAGAAAAAAATAATTTATTGTAGCAAAAGTAAGAGTAGTTGTGAATCAGAAGTTGATAGAGTTTGAAAATAAAATCAAAAGTTAAGAATCAGAAGTTAAGTTAGGTGAAAAAGTTGTAGAGTGCTTATAATTTGTTTATAAAATTTAAACTAGGAGTAGAAGCACAAATCTAAAGCATCCTCTCCATACTTTTAGGTTATGATTAAATGAAGCGGTTGATCTTTATGAAACACAAAAAGTGATTTTTAAGCAAAAATGTAAGAAACATTTTTTTAGTAATTGCAATTTGCAAACACTCTCTATATCTATTAGATTCAACTATTATATATTATTGTAGTTGTTATAATATTCAATTTAGACAACAACATATCATTAACTTTTTAGTTATCGAATTGATAAGTTTTTTGCTCATTTTGTTTGTTCCGCATAATATTCACGCAATACGTTAAAACGCAAAAAACCCGAAACCGCCCGAAACCGTTGAAAACCGCATGTTTGTTTTATTCTAAAAACCGCGACTTAAAATCAAACTCTTGGCCGAACCGACACTTGATTCGGTTTGAAAATATTGAAAAAAGCCCAAACCGCACCGCGATCACCCCTGGTTCCAACCTCTCTCTCTCTCTCTAAGCTGAGTGCGGTCAGGAGACGAGTTTCAGCAGTGTTTTTTAACCTTTTCTTCTTTTTGACACCATTGGCATTCGTCGGCCTCTATAAATAAAAATTCAGTAAATTCATATGCAAACAACACACGTTCACTGCGTGTGGTTGTGTGTGAAAAATGTTGGGAGTCGCTTTCCCATCGCTGATTCTCATGACGAAAGTGACCCTTCATCTCCCCATTTGCTGTTCAGTATTTAGTCATCGCCTCTTCCGTTTTTTTCTGCAACACCCCTAATTATAATTTTTTTTTATATCTATTTATCGCCCCATATTTTTATCTTATCCCCTTGTTTAATTTTCTGTTTGCATTTTCAATTGCAGTGGAGAAAGTGAAAAGGGATTTATTATCTTTATCAAGCAGCACGAAAAACATGGCTTGTTGAAATTAGATTAATGGAGAGTTAGGGTTTCAAATGCTTTTATTTGCCAGTATTAAAAGCTAAATAGTACTAAGTTTTTATTTTTGGCAGCTTTATTTTTGGGGGGTTATCATTTTGTATAAATAAATAGAGCCATTTTTCTTGTGAATTTACTGCCCATTGAAAATCCATTAAATGATCATGATTATTTTGTGTCAGAAAATTGACACTAATTGATCTTTGCAGAATGGCTATTTTTTCCCCTTCTTTTTTCACAAATTTTTTTGTGCTATTTTGCTATTTGGGTTTTCATGGTGAAGATTGACGATTACTGGAAATGGATTTTTATTCTCCTTTTTAAGATTGTTCTTTCAGGTTAGGGTTTGCTAAATTAAGTGTGTCTGGGAAGCTATTCCAGGTTAGCAGCATTTTGATTAGAATCATATTGTATGAAGAAGAAACCAGTTCAGGTATATTTGTTTTTATTTCCCTTTTTTTTCCCTCTGATATTTGGCTTTGACAGTTTTATTAAGCACAAATACCCCTGTAACTCAACATTTTCTTCCATTTTAATAAATTTTCCAAAAAAGTTAACTATTTTTTCTTTTGTTATAAATGTTATTGGATCAGTCCAGTCCGTGAATACAATTGATTTGTACTCCTCATGTGTATTTTATAATAATATTAATTGTAACAACAATTACAATTAATAATTTGATGTTCTATCTGCACCCTTTTTTTGGGTGTAACCTTTCACATTTTTGGTTTCAGTAGAGGATAATAATCTGTTTAGAAGCATTTCTAATGTCCACTTTTCATAAATTTGATTTTGATTTTACTTAAACTTCAACTAACTGTGAAGTCATCAGATGCTCAATTATCCATCACATTGTTTTTATCTGCATAGTTCATTTTATTTGGTAGTGAAAAAAAATCTTGTTATTTTTAGTTCAATTCATCTGCAAAAGCATTGTTCAATTATCCACATAAAGAACATTAGTACATTAATGTGATTTCATCCGAATTAACTTCACCGTTCAATGCTTTTCGAATTAACTAATCAATAATCAAACTTGATGTTGAATTGAGAAATGGTGTAAGAGAGCTTCCTTCAGCCCACTTATGGATGAGATTCGGGGGCTGAATTAGCTGCCGACTCATTCATTCAACCACTCAGTAGAATACGTCAGTCGTTTTTTGACGCCTACTGTGATTGAGTGAATGAAGCGGGAGATAGTTTCGTGCTCCTCCCCTCTGTACTTGGACTGAAGGGAGCTCCTTTTGCCGTTGCCTTCATTTTGTTTCCCAAACCGCAATCTCAAATCTATTGGAGACATCTTTAATTTTTGTGAAAATAGGGAAAATTGGCCATTCACGTTTATGAAAACTAGCCATGTTTTTCAAAAACATTTTTTTTTAGCCATTTCGACTAAAAACTGACAATCATACCCTTCTTGTATTCATCGGTGAGTTACTTGGCCATTTTTTAGAAATCATTGCAGTACATTTCTTGGTCCCAAGAAATGAAGAAAAGGGCAAGGTGGACAATTGAATGTAAAAATGGCCACGTTTGTTTCAAAAACATGGCTAAAAGAACATTTTTGTTATGGACAAATGACCATAAATCGGACGGACTTAAATTTTTGGCCACTTCGAGAACGAGCAATAAGGAATACATTTGCGAGGTATTTACCGTTGGTTGTAGTGAAGCTTTAATTTTTTATTTTGCATTGTGCTAATATCTCCAAGGGGAATGGGTTCTCTATATACTGTTTATAGTTTCTATATCTTTGTTAAGGATGATCCATGAATTCAACTTGCTTATGTTGTTTGTAATTGATGTCTTTGTCTAATATAGTAATATTATTGGCTATTACCGAAATTATACATTTATTACTCTTGGCCATGAAAAAAAATATCATACTTGGATCAGTGTGGAAAATGATATTGTCAGCCAGTGGGAATCCCGTTTTACTTCTCAGAATTTTTCATTTATTCTTTTGGTGAAAGATATCATTGCATTTTATCCCGGTTATATTTCTACTTGATTGCAACAGGAAGGAAATCCGGCGTAAAATTTTGCTACTTTGCCTTTTGCATGAATTTACAGTGTTAACTAATTTTAGACAATTAATTGACACTGTAAATTTCATGCAACCGACCCCAAAATAGTTGGGATTAAGTGCGAGTTGATGATGATGATTTTACTCGATCAGTCTTCATTTGGAAGAATTTACTGCTAGGTTCAATTGTAGCATATCAGTGGAAAGCTTATACTATTTTTCATCATTCATACAAGCACAAAGTCGCTGTTTAACCTGAAAAATGCGGTGCTAATCTTTTTTTCCCTTTGATTAGCTTTATGTCTGAGGTAGTACACTTAAAAAAGCAATATTATCATCATGCATGAGTGTACATTACTTTTGTTTTTGTTTAGGTGGTTGCTTTAATTAACTTAATATTCTTAATCAGATCATGCAACTTTAAGGTACCATTTTCTGATACTTATTATCTAATCTTTTTGTGGTTCGGTTTGAAACAGTTGATGTTCCGGTCCATATATTGCCGAAAATGGATGAAGGGCTTAATCTTGTTTAATCCTGTTTTGGGAAATGAGGGTACAGTTTTTTTTGTTTTGATTAGTGTTAATAGCCTTTTATGCTTGCCACTTTAGTTTGTAGTATCTAAATCCTGTTTATGGGGTTTGTAGGGTGGTCCCCTGGTTTTTTCCTGTGTGTTAGATTTGTACATTTGTAGTTTTTTTATTTATTATTGGAGACAATGTGATTGATTATTGGTTTATGCTGTTGATTTCTTATATAATATGATTATAAAATACATTTTTTATATGGTGGTCAGGGCAGTAAGCTAAGCTGATATTGCTCAAGATCTGGGCAGATAAAGCTAGTGTGATGTTTGGTTGAACTTTCGCCAAGTCTTTTTTTGACCTTTTTTTATTTTTTTATTTTTCAATGGGAAAAAGGACAGTTGAGGTGTACCTATTCAAAGATTTCAGATCTTCTCCTTCATTTTGTATCCACACACTAGACATATGAGATCTCTCTCTCTCTCTCTTTTTTTAATGGTATTTATCATATGTTTAAGATTATATGTGTAAGATGATATTATTATTGTACATATCAAAATTTTACCCGGTGTGTTGAATTATTAAATGAAACACATAGAAGCTCTGGAATGTACTTCAAAAAGTGATGCGTGTTAAAGAAATAAATGTTTACCCAAATATGCAACAGTACATGTTTATTTCAGAAAATGTGTTTGGAGAGTGGAATACAAGGCGGGATAGGAATAATAATAGAAGATTTGAAGTCCTTCTTTGACATTTAGCCTAGGAGTCAGTCCTGGACACGATAGATTGTTTGATTGAATCATAAGTTCATAACTATTCTTTGAGGTAATATTTCGCAAAATTAAAGGATATTCACCATATGGACTTTTGATTAATCATTTTTGTTACACGATTTGATTCAAGGTTTCGAATTGGGGCTATGATGTTCCGGGATTAAGAGTCATCATGTCGTGTAGGTTTATGGTGATATACGTTCATACTATCTAACGGTTTACACCGGAGAACTATAAAATCCAACAGTCCATAATGATCCAAAAAGGTAGTTCATAATGATAGAATAATTAATGCATTCATTGTAATTGAGAGAAAAATATGGTTCTTACAATTGAAAAGAAGAAAAGACTACAACACAAATGAGGATGAAGGCTCCTCTAAATAGTACTAGGTTACAAGTTGCTAAGAGACTAGACTACCCTTAACAATACAAACAAATAACAATAATAACATAACACTAAATTACTCTAACATCCCCCACAAACTCAAGATCTGGTGCAAGGAGCATCGAGTTTGCCAACCAAAAATGAAAACGAGAAGGCGGATGTGCTTTGGTGAAGAAATCGGAATTTGTGATGAGGATGTAACGAACGGCAAAGTAATAGTACCTGCTTGAAGATGGTGACGAGTGAGATGACAATCAATTTCAATATGTTTTGTCCTTTCATGAAACACCGAATTGTGGGCAATTTGAATGGCGCTCCTATTATCGCAGATACATAGGAGTGGGATGACTAAGAGAAACACCCATATCGCCAGTAACCATCGTAACCAAACGATCTCGGTGGTAGTAGAAGCCGTAGCTCGGTACTCGGCCGGTAGAAGAAGCGAGAGACAACCGTTTGTTTCTTTCTCTTCCACGAAATAAGAGAATCCCCAAGGAAAATACAAAATCCTGTAGTAGATTTACGATCTACCTGGATCACTAGCCCAATCAAAGATCTCGAGAAAGCACGTAACTCCAAAGAGGAAGTAGGCGAAAATAAGAGACTAAAAATATGGTGCCTCTAAGGTATCGTAAGATACGAAGAAACGATTGCCCAAAGGAATGATCGTAGGAGAAGTAACAAATTGACTAACAATGTGAACAACATAAGCAATATCTGGGCGTGTAATAGTGAGATAAACTAAAAGTCGCCAACAATGGTACGATACAAAGTAGGATCGGCCAAAAGTGTGCCATCGGAAGAATATCGAACATTAACTTCAATGGGAGAATCAACGATCTGAGTGTCGGTGATGCGAGCCCGCTCAAGAATATCGGTTGTATACTTGGGACTGTGAGAGAAGATAACCTTTAGGTGACCAACTGACCTCAATACCTAGAAAATATCGTAGAGAACCCAAGTCTTTCATTTCAAAAAGAGAGGACAATTCGATTTGAAGATGGTCACAATCCCATCAACATCACTACCCGTGATAATCATATCATCAACATATAATGAGAGCACAATAATACCGCCAAAGAGTTCTTGACAAAGAGAGCGAGAATCGTGATCACTCCGATGAAATCCAAGAAATAAGGGCAATCGAGAACTTCTCAAACCAAGCACGAGGTGCTGTTTGAGACCATACAAAGCTTTCTTAAGTTTACAAACTTCTCCTGGATTATGGGTCACACCGGAGGTGGAACCATATAAACCTCTTCTTGAAGAATTCCATTCAAGAAGGCATTTCTAACATCCATCCGGGATATATGCCATTTTCGAGAAGATGCAACGGCAATAAGTGTGCGAATTGTAGTCATCTTTGCAACAGAGCGAAAGTTTCCTCATAATCCAAACCATATTGTTGAGAGAATCCTTTAGCAACCAATCGTGCCTTATACCGCTCAATAGAACCATCGGACTTTGTTTTAATTTTAAATACCCAACGAGAACCAATTGCATTTTTACCATGTGGTAGAGTACGAAATCCCAAGTTTGTTTTTGACAAAGCGGAGACAATTCTTGACCATAGCTTGTTGCCAAAGAGGATCAAGAGCTGCCTCTTTGTAAGAAGTTGGCTCGGAAAGATTGTGAATAGATGATAAAAATGATGTAAAAGATGGTGAATAAGAAGAATACACAAAATCACGGTAATTGAGTAGACTTACGAACTCGTGAAGGATAACGGGAGTAGGATCCACAATCTCGGGAGACGGAGAGGTAGTCGTAGGAGGAGAGGGAGCAAGAGTATCGCTTGAATCATCGGTACCATGATCTGCGAGAAAAATCATCAATATCACCCGACAAAAGGATCAATATGGATAAGATCGACTTAGACACATTGTGAGAGCTAGATGGAATGGTGAAAAGAGGAATATGCTCAAGAAAGAAAACATGGCGTGACACATATAATTTTTGTGCAACGGGATCATAACAACGATACCCCTTTTGACCATCCCCATAGCCTTTAAGAAAACACACATAGCGAGCGAAAGACAATTTACTACGTTCAACGTGAGGACGAAGAACAAAACATGTAGAACCAAATACTCGTAAAAAAGAGTAATCGGGGAGCATAACCAAATAATTTCTCAAATGGTGACACACCCGAGTTATGAGCGGTTGGGATCCTGTTGATTGAATAAATATTTGTAAACGACTTCCCCCAAAATTCACTAGGGGCGGAGCGAGATAATAAAAGAGAAACGGGCGAGTTTCAATGATATGTCTATGTTTTCTTTCAAAGAACACCATTTTGTTCAGCGTATCGATCAAGAAGTTTGATATATAGTTCCATCTAAAGCAAGCAATTCACGAAAATTATTAGATGTATATTCCCCACCCAAATCACACAGAAACACTTTATAACCGCGAGAATCTGCGTTTTGACAAGAGCTCGAAAAGAGGTATAAATTCCCAAGAAATCGGAAACGACGTTTCATCATATAAACCCAACAATAGCGTGTATGATCATCAATGAAAGAAACATAGTATCGGGACCCTCCTTTTGTGGCAATTGGAGAAGGTCCCCAAACATCGAATGAATCAAATCGAATGGTGCGGTTTGAAATGGAGAAGCTTTTACTAAATGGCAATGCAGAGAACTTAGCAAGTTTACAACCACTACAACCGAAATATCGTGAATTTTCAAATTTCCTAACAATCCAGTGGATGCTAAGTACTTTAAACGAGAAAAAGATACATGACCCAAATGAGAATGCCATAAATAAAAATTAGACGAAGATGGACCCAAACGCGAAAAGAAGACAAATCAATAGTAGAGGCTGCGACATCCGGTACACGAAGTTCATCCAAAACATACAACCCTCCACTCCTACCTACGGCTGTCCCAATCGGCCTGCGGGAGTGAGGATCCCGCACATGACAAGAATCGAAGAGAAAGTCACGAGAATAACTTAAATCACATAGTTGACCAAGCTCAAACAAAACTTAAAGTAAGGTGGGGAATATGATAAACACTAGGTAGAGACACATGCGTAGAGTCAACGAACCAACACCGCTAAGGGCATAGGTGTGCCATCGTGATCATAACGAGGCGTGGAGTTTGAAGGAGAAATAGAAATAAATGATTACGCATTAGGGGACATATGATGAGAAGCTCCGAGTCTAATAACCAAATAGATGAAGATATACGAGGAGCTTGGGTGACCGAAACTGCGGCGGACATAGCATGTGGTTGAAGGCTAAGAAATTTACGAATCGCTCGTAGAGAGAATCTGCGATAGTAGTAGACGGTGAAGCAACTCCATTTGAAAGTGTCGGATGGTGGTACAAGCTGCGGCGAGATTATGCGATGGGGGTGGTCTAGGACCATGTTGAGAAGGCGAGGATACGGAGGAGCACGCGGGGGCTGACCGACCCATCAACTTCGGGCATTGAGCCTTCCAATGTCCCTGGAGTTCTACAAAAGCTACATTAATCGGAGCAACAACCTTAGGATTTGGCTTATTCGAATACTTACGGAATGGGCGATTTGGAACAGCTAAGGCAGATGGGCGGTGTTGGAAGGATCCCCTTTATCGACGCAGAGACTTGTGGCGTGTTTCATCGACAATTAATTCATTGACCACGGAATCAGCGATTGGAAGAGGACTACGATGCAAAATATTTCCACGCAATGACTCAAAATCATCACGAAGAGCCATAAGAAACGAACCAACCGTTGTTCATTCGTCGGGCAATATAAAGGAGCAAATGCACTAAGCTCTGCACGATTCAAAAAGCTAATTGGTCCCAAAGATTAGTCATTGCGAATAAAATTCTGGATAGTCATGTCTTTTTGTTGAAGAGTTCGAATATCCATTTCTAACTGATATTGTTTAGCAAAATTTGATTGTGTGTACAATCGTTCTAAGTGCTCCCAAACTTCTCTTGCCGTGTCATATTTTGCCAATTGCATACCAATCGAACTCTCAACAGAATTATTAATCCATGTAATAATCTTAGAATTATTAACCTCCCAAGCCTCCGGTTGTTCAAGATATACTTGTCATTATTCTCACTCTTAGGTTTAGATTGAGTCCCATTTACAATACTCCACATCCGTTTTCCCCTCAAATTTTTTTTTATCACATAACTCCAATATGTATAATTTTTCCCATCCAATCGAACACCAATAGATTGCAACGAATCATCCTTTTCGGAAGCCATATTACACAACCAACAAATAAGCTCAACCAAATAACCAACAAAAAGAGGCCAAACCCAAACAAACAAAACAGATTCGAACTTGAAATATTCGAATGAAAAATAGTAGTAAGGAAGATTACCCAAACATCAAAACAATGAATATGGCAACTGCTCCGATCTGCTTCGATCTATTCCGATATATTGAACGAAATGCTCCGATCTGCTCCGACAACTACTCTGATCTACTCCGATCTGCTCCGATCTACTGAAACTACGAAGTTGGATCCGCGACGTTGTGTATGGGATTAAATTTGGCTCACGATGCCATGATAGAATAATTGATGCATTCATTGTAATTGAGAGAGAAAATATGGTTCTTACAATTGAAGAGAAGAAAAGACTACAACACAAATGAGGATGAAGGCTCCTCTAAATAGTCTTAGGTTACAAGTTGCTAAGAGACTAGACTACCCTTAACAATACAAACAAATAACAATAATAACATAACACTAAATTACTCTAACACATAATAGGAATTATAGTATCCAAAATCCATTATACATTGAGATTATCCAAATTAGCTCAATGAATTTGCTATTATGGATTTAAAATCACCAACTTCAAATTTATCAATGCAAATGAAGTTGAAGCACGAGAGTTTGGACCAAATGAAGTTTAGATAGTCTCTGTCGACGGTCCTAATGGTTAAGCGGATCCCGCTTTAGTGAATCTCTCCATCCCGTACCCAAAGATAATACGAATACATATTATAGGACTTACTAATACTTTTTATTAGAAAAACTAATAGTTTTCAGGTGAATTAGTGAAAATCTTTCACGAAAAAACTAATATTTTTTCATGGGAACTATTAATACGTTCAGGGAGACTATTAATACTTTTGAAGGAAAAACTAATAATTTTTAGGAGGTTATTAAGAGGGTGTTTCCCTAAGCTTATTTAAAAGATCTTATAAGCTCCTTCATCTTACAAGTTGTTTTTAGAGCTTATAAGATATTAGATCTTATTTAAATAATAAGTTATTGAAGTGTTTGGATAAAACAAGATGCTGTAGCTTTTAAGATATTAGTAATGACAATTTTGTAAATAAAATAATCAAAAAAATTAAAGGAAGTTGTTGAAATAAGATCTTATTTTGAAAAAAGTTGGGGTTTTCCTACTTTTTTTAAAAACAATTTATAAGCTCCCGACATCTTATTTTGGGAGCATCTTGTAAGATGTTTTTTCTTAAAAAAATTACCAAACAAATTTAAACATCTTATAAGCTCTCAAGCATCTTGTAAGATGTTTCGAAGAGCTTTTAAGCTCAGCCGAACACCCTATAAATATTTTCAAGTGAATTATGTAATAATACTTTTAAGAGGGACTACATATGGTTTTCAAATGAAAACCTTGTATGGTTATATTTTCAAGAGTGGTTTTCCACTTTCCAACTATTCCGGAAAATGAGTTTATGTTTGTTTAGAAAATTTTCCGTAGAAATAAAGTCATTTCCAGTTTTCACGTTTTTAGTTTTTTATAGAAATATTCTTTTGAAAACACTACCAAACAAATTTCCACTCAAACACACAAATCTAGGTGAAAATACACTACATTCACGCAAACCTATGTCAAAAATATATTTAATAAACTATAACAAAACATATTCCCATTTTTAAACAGAAATTCAGACAACTAATCAAACATATTCCAATTCTCACACGAAAATTAATAAAGTTTGGAAATTCATTTTCCAACACTAGAAACTGGAAATTGGACTTGGAAATACATCCATACAAGGTTAATACTTTCCAGTGAGCCCGCTCACTATTCAATATTGTAAAAACTAATACTTTCAAGTAAACTACATACTAACTTTTCGGAGGAATATAAGCTAATATCGATCTCTGCTAATAAAATAAAAATAGAGGAAAATATTTTTGCCCTCCGAACTATTCACTTTTTACGACTTTGCCACATAATTTTTTTTTTTGGCGTACTTTACCTCCTCAAGTTGAAGGGGTTTGCATATAGCCTCCTGGTTCGTCACCAACGGAATATTCCATCAAATCTTGTCACATGCCATGCACGTATGTGCAAAAATTGTCATTTGACACAAATTATACTAATATTATTGCACTTTGCCATCTAAACTTTGCGTAATTGTTACTTTGCCATATGAACTTGGAGCGATTTACACTTTACCTTCTCGATTAAAAAATAAAAATTTATGTGTATACATTTATTTTATATATTGTGTAATTTTTTCACCAAAAATAAGTAAATTTTACTTGTATTCATTTCAATAAATGTATAAATACTTATGTATATTTTTTTTTTTGTTTGATAAATTGGATTAACATTAACTTTATACTTTTTTAATTTATTAACTAATAAAGTAAATCAAGGAACTACAATTCTACAATTCTACAAGAAAGTAAAAAAAAAAGAATATAAAATAATCTTATTCATAATATATTTTTGAATTTAATACTACTTAAATTTATTTATTTTTTATCGAGATATTAAAAGATATATAAAATAAATGCATACACATTTAATTTTTTAAAGAGGAGGTAAAGTGTAAATCGCTTAAAGTTAATATGACAAAGTAACAATTACGCAAAGTTTAGATGTCAAACTGCAAAAATATTAGTATAATTCGAGTCAAATGATAATTTTGCCCCCACGTGAATGACACATGACAAGATTCTGATGGAATATTCCGCTGACGACGAGACCTAAGAGACTATGTGCAAAATCCTTGAACTTCAAGAGGTAAAATATTTCAAAAAAAAGTTTAGGTGGCGAAGTCGAAAAAACCGAATAGTTCGGAGGGCAAAAAGATATTTTCCTCATAAAAATATCACCTGGTTGGTTTTTGAGATCCGTCTAACTGATTTGTTGACCTTTTAAACCGTCATACGGGATTTTTTGTCAATGAAATTGGAAGCATGAGATTTTAATGGAGGGTATAATTGTCCAAAATGTACTAGTGCCAACAGATAAGCAAATGTAGCAGCCCAAATATCTAGGGCTATATATATCTGGGTTCAGGGTTTTCTGTGAAATTAATTGGACCAAACTCTAACACCATCTTTGTCGTGGTCCCCTATCCATCTATATATCTAAATAGAGTGATGTGTGAAGAAATTCTATTACAGTGTTTCATGAATATAACTCCAAGTTTAGAGCTGTAAATGTCGGCTCTGCATGTGCTGTTGTTTCATGTTTGCCTTTGCCTATCCACTTAAATTTCGATTTCATTGATGGCTACATCCTTTGATAGTGAAATTTTGCACCCTATGGCCTAATTTCGACAAAAAACATAAAATTGGAAGTCAAAATTGTAACTTAAGGTTTTACTGTTCTTGAAATTTAGCAAGTTATTTGTTATTGTCTTTGGGGTTGAGTTGTTGGATTATATATGAGGGTATTAAGTATACTAGTTTATGCGGTTAGGGCTATTAAACCTAGCTACAATGTAGAGAGAATTTGTGTGCTCATTTTATTAGACTGAATTGATTGAATTGTACAGAGGGAATGAAGACTTATTTATACAAGAGAAGCTATAAGCCGTGAAGCTAAAAGCTAATAAACTAATAACAGAAAACTTCCTAACTAACTCAACTGAAAAGTAGTTACAAAAGAAAAACGGTTATAACTAACTTATGGAATCTTGCACTCTAACAACCCACACAAACTTAAGGTAGTATCATACACCTTAAGTTTGGTTCTCATAAGTCCAAAGGTAGTGCTTGAATTGGCCTTTGTAAAGATATCTGCCACTTGATCCACAATAGGCACATGTCTAACATCCACAAGATTTTCTGAACTTTCTCACGCACAAAATAGGTTTCCAACTCAATATGTTTTGTTCTAGCATGTAGAACAAGATTTGCGATCGATTGCTTGCATCTTTGAGATTATCACACCGATTATCACAACTCTTAAAGTAATCCCGAAGCCAAGTGATTTCTCGCAACTAAGCTAGCCACACCGCTGCGGTATTCGGTTTAGAGATGATCGGAGATAGTATGTTGTTTCTTGGATCGCCAAGAAACAAGATTTGAGCCCAAAATAGACAATACCCTTTGGTAGAACGCCTATCATCACAATTTGATACCCAATCGGCATCCGAGTATCCCACCAAATTGAATTGCGAGAGAGACATCCGGAGTAAAGTGAAGGCCATAGTCTATAGTTCCACCGAGATATCTAAGGATCCGTTTAACTCGCTATCCGGTGATAAGTTAAAGGCTTTTGCATGAACGGGCACACTTTATTCACAAAAAAAACATATCTCGAACCTGGTTATAGTTACATATTGTAGGGCTCTACAATGCTCCTATATAGGTGCACATTATGCATTAAATCGATCCCATAAGCGGATAATTTCTCACCGGATGTCATAGGAGTGGTGATAGCTCTAGTATTTTGCATCCGAACCTTGCTTAAGAGATCCTTAACATACTTAGTTTGTGAAAGACAAACACCTTGAGGGGTAGTTTGCACTTGAATGCCCGTAAAATAGTCAACATCACCAAGATCCCTTAAAGAAAAAGCCTTTGAGATTAATGAAATTTTGGAAACTTACGTGGGATCACTACCACCGATTCTTAGTATGTCATCTATATACACCAAAGACATAGAGAGTAGCACTGCCCGCTTCTAACAAATAAAGAATGATCGATCTAGTAGAGTGAGACCAAAAGAAGATATCACTTGATACAACTTGTTAAACCACTCTCCAGGAGCTTGTTTGAGCCCATAAAGAGACTTTTGAAGCTTGCACACATGCCGAGGATAGTTCGTTCCTCAAAACCAAATGGTTCTTTGTATATATACCTCTTCTTCGAGATCACCATTTAGAAAGGCATTGGCAATATCCAATCGCCTAATAGGCCATTATCTAACTTATGGCAATAAAAAGTACAACTCGATAGTTGTAAGCTTCACTACTGGTGAAGGTATCGGTAAAATCAAAGCCAACAACTTGACTAAATCCTTTGGCAACAACCCTTGCCTTATACTTGTTTATGGTGCCATCAGGATCCTCTTTGATTCGAAAAACCCATTTGCGACCAATATAGTGTTTTATCATATGGTAAAGGAATAAGTTCCCAAGTGTTGTTCCTCATGAGAGCTAGGTATTCATCGATCATAGCTTGTTTTCATCTATCATCTTGTAAAGCAACTTGAGGATCTATAAACTCATTGACAACCGCAAATACTTGAGGCTTGAACACATCATTTTTGCTTCTAATAACCATATGGTGTGTGGGATTAGCGGGGGAGTTCCCGCAACAACACACCTGCACAAAAACAACATTATCCCGAACAAAAGGTAAGGAGCTTGTGACAACTTCAACAGTTGTTCAAAGTGAGAAGAAGGAATGATACTTGAGAGGAAAATAAAAAAAGGAGAAAGAGGAGGGAGTAGTGGAAGGGACAAGAGGAGTGATGGAGAAGCTTGAGCAAAGGGAAACTTAGACTCATTGAAATTAACATCCCCGGAAATTATGATTTTACCAAAGTGGAAACCAAGCATATATACCTTTTATGAATCAAGTTGTAACCTAGAAAGGTGCAAGGGGAAGTTCTATAAGAGAATTCATGATGTTATAAAGCCCAAAATTAGGAAAACATAGGCAACCAAAGGTTTTGAGAGAAGTGTCTTGAGGTTTCTTTGTGGAATAGAATTTCATGAGGACTTTTATTGAGCAAAAGAGGTGTAGGGAATCTGTTGATAAGGTAAACAAGCTGTTACAAAGGCCTCATCCCAAATTTTAATGGTAAAGAGGCTTGAGCAAGAAGAGTTAACCCCTGTATCCACTATATGACGATGCTTTCTTTCAAATAAGCCATTTTGTTAATGAGTATAAAGACAAGGGTATTGATGAATGATGCCTTGAGAAGTGAGAAACTTCGGTAAAAGGTCTAAATTCCCCACCCCAAATACTTTGAATAGCCTTAATTGTGGTGCCAAGTTGGAGTTAAGTGCTTTTTAAGTTAAGAAATGTTGTAAAAGCTTGATTTATGTCTTAGAAGATATATCCAAATTTGTCTAGAAAAGGCATCTATAAAATGAATGTAATATATATAACCACTTGAAGAAAGCATTGGAGCGAGGACCCCATAGTCCGAGTGAATTAATTGCAATGGTGTTGTATATTTAGTGTTAGAAGAAGGAAAAGAAAATTTATGTACTTTGCCCAAACAACGGGGTTCACAAGGAGAATTATTAGAAGATTTTAGAGATGGTGATGAAAACCGAGACAATACAAGCCGTACAATTTTATTATGGGGATGACCAAGTCTTGTGCTACAAATCAAAAGAAGAAATTGTGGTAGATGCCACATTACAAGTAGTAGTACTTATTTGTTTGTTACACTCGAAAGGAACAAATGAATGATAGGAAGATGAACTAGATACATGAGAAAATTGAAGATGCTTGGGAGAGAAAACATAGAGGCCATTGTTCGGTTGTCCTCTCAATCGAACTACATGAGTAGCCGAGTCTTTGACAAGGCAATGGTCCGAATGAAATTAAAAGTAGATATTGTTGTCTTTGGAAAATCAGTAGACACTAAGAAGATTCTTTGTGATCCGAGGAACATTGAGCATTTGAGTAATAGTAAGAGATAGATTAGGGAAAAAGGAGATGGAAAAGAAGAAGAACCAATATGTTGAATTTGTAAGCCCTTACCACGCCCCATTTTAACCTGCATTCCGGACTTGTGTAAGGCATCCGTAGCATCGAGGTTGTGTGAGTCGGCTATGATATGATTGGTAGTACCATAATCGGGATACCATTCTTCAAGGCCGGAGGACCAATTAAGAGGAACATATGGTGAAGTAGAGGATGGTACATGAGCAAGATTACCTTGAAAAGGAGAAAGAGATCTAGGTGAGAGGATCCTTGAGAAAAGCGAAGCGGGGCTTGAAAGGATTGATTAAAACGATAGTAATATTGAAGAGCCATATAATTATTCCTTCCATATAGCCGACACATAATGCGGTTGGAAGAAAAACCTCTACCTCTAGAAACCTATTGGAACCACGAGGTCCACAAAATTATCCTCTATGTACAAAACATCCGCCTCTAGAAGTTCCGAAAAACCCACCGACCAGGGACGAGCACCATGAAATTGATTTTGAGATCCGAAATTTGTATGATAAATAGCAATGTTAGCCATAGCTAACTCAACAAATTTATGAGTGCGATCAATTCTAGCTTCATGTGCAAGAAAAGTGATTCAATTTCTGCTTTCTGATGTAATAATCATTTTAGTAGAGATAGATAGCACAAAAGTTTCATAATGAGGGTATACCTTCCAAAATAGCATCAACATGATCTTTTTAGAAATTGGATATCTAACCGAGTTAACATATCAACACAATGACGAAGTTTGAGAATATATTCATTGATAGAGAGGGAACATTTCTTGATATTTTGAAGTTGTAGCTTGAACTCGACCCGACTTTGGCTCGGTTTGAGCGGCAAAATAAATTTCCAAATGTGTGCCCCAGGCCAAAGATGTGTGTCATAATTCACCAAACGCCGAGGATATCATTATGTACTTGAGGCTAAGATCAATGAGAGGATGGGTTGATCCTGCTGCTCCCATTCCAAAAAAGCTACATCTGAGTTACCATTGGTAGAGAGAATGAGTTTAGGAGGAGGTGCAACATCATTCTTTGAGAAAAGATTGAAGACGATGACCACGAATTGTAGCTAGAATTTGCTTTTCCCAAATGAGATAGTTGTTGTGACGACCCAACCCTTTTAAATTACTCAAGATTTTTTAATTAATTATAATGTTGCATCAAATATCTAATTTATATTTTAATGAGCAATTTTATCGCTTTATGAAATTTATATATATTTTGAGCATCCGAGAGCCGATTGCGCCCTAACTACGGTAATGAAAATGAATAGATATCGCAATGATATAGCAAGATATTATTTTGGAATTTGAATTTAAGATTAGGATTGAGATTTTTGTACCGAATAAGTGATTTTCTGGAGATTTTCACATAAGTGCTTATTTATACTTTGGGAATTTGGTATTTAGTTTCTATCTTATATTTTATTACGACCATCAAATTTATAAAAAAACAAGTTTTACTAACTCTCGGGATTTTTAGAAAATTCAATAGCTTACTTGAGTATTTTAAAAATACTAATTATTATTTATATTTTTAAAATAGATATTTTATCACCCCAAGCCTCTTGTCTTTTTTTTTTTTATAAAAACCCCAACACATGTTCATCTTCTTCACAACACCTAAACTCATCTAAAAACCTCCATTGTTGAAGATAAGCTCCAAGGGTAAGGTTCTTCATCTTTTCTTTAATTTTTGTCTTTTCTTTAAATTCTTTTAGGCAAAATGATCCTATGAAATTATAGAACATAAATCAACTTTGATCATGAATATATGAAGTTTTGAACCCCATTTTTAGCCCCTTAATTTTCGGCCCTTTATAAGAATTTTAATAAATTTTTGATTCAAATTTTGTTTATAGATTATGTTATATCTAACTAGTAGGAGCTTGATTATATGTTTTAATCTTGATTTGAAAAATGAAAAATTTCTTCCTAATCCTCTAGTAAGGGCGGCCATGACATGATTTTTTTTGGGAATTGATTTGTTAAATTTTAAGCTTAATTATGATAATAGGATGATTAAATGTGATGATTATAACTTTTGTTTTTAATTTAGAGTTATATATGATTTTTGGTGATTTAATCTTGATATTAATGGCTTAAGAAGATTTCAAGAAATTTCATAAGTGATTGTTGGAAAAGAACTTAAGCTAGTTGATGAACTTGATCAATTTGGAATTTTTGGTCTCATTATTACAATGTAGTTAAAATTAGAAGCTTAAAGCCTTAAGGATAAATTGGTGAAATTTGAAGGATTATGTGTTCTTGGTGTTCTTGGTGAAATTTGAAGGATTGTGTGTTCTTGGTGAAAATTTGAAGATTTAAAGCTTTTGGTTTGTATAAGTGATTATAGAATAAGTTGATGAAACCTCTTAATTTCTACAAGTGATTTTAGGATAATTTTGATGAAATCCTTTAGTTTCTAAAAGTAATTTTGAGGATGATAAGTTGATAAAATTAGTGATCAAAATATGAGAACCGGGAAAAATTGAATAGAGCTCGAAAAATGGAGAAATACGTCCCCGGCCGAGTCCGACCATCATCCACCGGAGGTGCGAGCGTTTGATCTTAAGCCACTAAGGTTATCGAGTGGGGATAAGGATGATGACTAGTGCGAATTTATTGCTAGGGTAGTAGGTTATAGGTACGTAAGATAAATAGTGACCGATTTGACAAAAAGAATGATGTGGTGTGACTTGATGTGACATGAATAGTGATTGATGTGATTGATGTGATGTGACATGAATAGTGATTGATGTGGTGTGATGTGACTTGTCTTTGGCACGCAAAACCAATGCTATCTTATCGGGTTATTTAACGTTAAGTGTTAAGTCGAAAAGTTCGGGTTTTGTGAATTAAGATATTTTCGGATTTTTCCCATGACACGTCATTTTTAAGAAAATCGGGATTTTAGTCGAAATAAGATTTTAGAAATTAAGGCCTTGTTTGTTTATGTTTCAAGGCCCCATTTCCAATTTCTAACTATTCATAGAAATGGAATCATGTTTGTTTAAAATTTCCAATGAAAATCATCATTTCTACTTTCTACTTTTCACATAAAACATCATCTCAAACCTACAATTTCAATTCTCAACCATATACAACCCTACATCACTTATCAATCACTATTCTTATTTTTTAATCCAATTATATATGTGGGACCCTCTATTACCAACTTTATCTACTAAAAATACTACTATATATATATCTAATGGGACCCATAGCCTACAATCTTACAAATATAATATTATATATTCAATTAAAATATTCAACCACTATCAAATTTTCAAATTATTATAATCATAAAATACTATTTCAAAACTATTTAACCAAACATAATCTCATTTCCAAACCTACATAAAACTCATTCTCATTTACTTATCCAAACATAATTCCAATTTTCACACGAAAACCAATAAATTACGAAAATTCATTTTCCAACACTAGAAATTAGAAATAGTCCATGGAAACATAACCATACAAGGATTAAGAGTTCGATTAATCGGAAATTTTATGAAAAATGAGTCGTTAGGCGATAAATTGAATTAAGTGATTAATTAAGAATTAATTTAATTGACTTTGACTTTAAGTTGACTTTTGACTATAAATTGATTTTGACTTAATGTTGACCAATGATTTTGACTTTGACTTTTGACTTTGGTCAACTATTTTTTTAAAGCTCTTTGAAAGAGTACCGAACACCCGATTATGGGATAATTGACTTTAAGAACGTATTAGACTTTAATTAGCTCGTAAGACTAAGTTATTTAATGAGTTTTATATTGTCATATGTCATTTTAAGTTGAAAGAATTAATCAGTATTAGGTGCGGCGCAATCGGATAACGGACTCATTCGAACAAAATACATCACTAGATTTACGTAAACTCCAAAGGTAGGTAAACTTCGATTTTGTAAGCGTGTTGTCTTTGTTATACTAATGTTTATATGCAAACTCTTTTTATACTCCGGTATATTATGATTACGGACCTACGGGTCATGAGGCCTAAAACTAATATCATGCGAGTGCAAGCACGGACCGAGGCATCGGTTGGCCCACGAGACATGAATTAGTCCTTATAATGAACTAGAGTCAATAGCATGTGACGTGCAAGCACGGACCGATGCATCGGCCGTGGCCCACGAGACATGAAGGTGACTCACCAAGTGAAAAGTGGTTAATAGCATATGAGGCGGTAGCGAGTGCAAACGTTTGACTTGGGGCCCGCGAGACATGAAAGTAACTCACCAGGAAAAATATTTTATTAAATGATGCTAAATTCATTAGTGTAATTGCTTACGTTTCCCATCGAGTTTCTGACTCACGCCTTCAAATGTTTTATTATATTTCGAAAAACGATGACGAGCCTGGAGGTGAGGCGTAGGGACCTGTCTGCGTGGGCGTCGTTCGATTATTCCCAAAATAAAATTAGTACTCATGTTTTTGATTAAACAATATTATGGTTAATGTAATAAAATTTTTAATAATGCGTAACTCTTATTCGCTTGATAACTTTCAAGTTTATTTTAGAAATTTTTAAGCCCATATTTTAGTATTTAAGTATTTTTTATGCTTCCGCAAAATATTTATAAAACTCAAGTGTACTATAGTGACGTTTCTAACCGAAATGAGTTCGGGCGTTACGATTGTCATGATTGAGCTTGGACGTGATCGGATGAGAAAAAGTCATCGAAGAGAAAGAAAAACCAGGCGCAAATGACCATTGAAGCTATGGTGGGAAGTCCGTTCACCGGCCGATACCATATTAAACCTAGCTACAATGTAGAGAGAATTTGTATGCTCATCTTATTAGACTGAATTGATTGAATTGTAATAGGGAATGGAGACTTATTTATACAAGAGAAGCTATAAGTCGTGAAGCTAAAAGCTAACAAACTAATAACGAAAAACTTCCTAACTAACTCAATCAAAAAGTAGTTACAATGAAAAACAGATTATAACTAACTTATGGAATCTTTCACTCTAACAAGGGCTGAGAAACAAATTAATCTACTCGATACTCGACTCGAGATCGATTACTAAAAGCTCGATTCGTTAACATAATGAACAAACTTGAACATACTTTCTCGTTTGATAATATAATATACTTGACTCAAGTTCGACTCGATTAATAAAAAAAAATATAAAAACATCAAGCTACTCGAGCTCATCAATTTACGTAGTATGATTTGACTTTCGTCTTTGGAAAAATTATGGGAAACTCCTTACTTACATAAAAACGTACTTGTAGATTTGATTTCAATTAGAATCAATGAAAATATTACAAAAATAACTTTTTGGTCCATTGAATATTAGAATCTTTTTATATTTATATTTTGAAGATGGAGTCTTGTAAACAATTATTCATTCTTCTTTTTGCTTTTTTTGGGAATGAAACACCCGCATGCAAGTTTGGGTGAGGGATTAAGAGCAACATCCCCAACCTATCAATTATATCAAGATCATGTACCAAAGAATCTATTACATGTGCAAATCACTATACAATCAAGGAAACTAATTTCTAATTTTCCGATGAAAAGATGGTAATTGGAGTTGATATAGTCTAGCTAAAGATTAAATATATTTTAGCTACCACGCATCTCTTGAGTGGTGGCGGAGACGTATCCGAAACGTTTTAGAAGGAGGCATAAAATAAAATAAATATAAGGGATACTTACAAAACAAATCCTATACTTTGGGCTAATTCAAAAACATCCAAAGGTTTTTGAAAATTGTAAAAAAAAAAAAAAAAAACTTAAGCTTTGATTCTATCTAACATTTTCTCCTTCATAAGCTAAAAGTGTTTCAAAAATCACTTGATATTTATAGAAATATTATAGTTATCCTCTTAAATTTAAGACATAATCAAACTTGAGTTTTTTTCTTTTTTTTTATAATTTTAAAACATCTCTAATATATTTTTTTTTGTAATTAGTCCAAACCATTGGGATTTTTCCCGTAATTTTCCCTAGATATAATTATAAGTTCATCAAAAAAATATGTTATAGCAAATACCAATCTAGCAATTACAAGGAGACGTCATGAAAGGGGACATACTTCTATTTTATTCCTAATTAATATATAATACTCCCTCCGTCCCAATTATATAGTCCAATTAGACTTTTCACACATGATTAAGAAAAAGTATTGGAAATTACAAATATGTAAAAAGGAATACTTGATTTGCCATCATTTAATGGATAATGTAAATTATAAAATAGGGTTATAATAGTAAATGAAGAAAAAAGTATTATTAAATATAGAAAGTGGACTATATATTTGGGACATCCCAAAAAAATACTTAGACTATATATTTGGGACGGTGGGAGTATATAAAAACATGTTTTAGTACTGTTAAGAAAAAAAAATGTGGGTGCACGTGCCCCCACAAATGGTAAGGTGATTCGTCTATTAGTGGTGGTATATTTGTTCCAAATATTTGTATACCCTATTGTTCCACATCATCAATCAAATCTCACTTCTCTAAATATATCACACCCACAATTAAATATATATCCCCAACCACATTTAGGGGCCTCACATTTTAATATTTTCATTTTATTTTTTTTTTTTCGTTTGGAGGAGAAATGTCCGGGCACTGGACATTGCCACATCACCCCAAAACATTTGTCCACGATGAGTGTGGAGATATTTCATAGGAATATTTGGAGAAATATCTCCTTCAAATATCTCATTGTGGCTGCTCTAAAGTGGTAATGACTCATTTGATGGCAAAATATTTCGTAACTTTAAAAATAAAAACCATTTTTGTTACTTGTATCCTAACAATATTTTATATATAATCACGATTTGGTGGTCAATTTGTAGTACCCCATGAAAATTCAAATATTGAAAGGGTTTAAAAATCTGTATATTACTAGATAAATATAGTAAAACCTTGTGATTTTTGTTAGGAAAAATATAGAAAAAAATAAAACAAAAATTCAATTAATAAATTCCTGGCATCAAATTTATTGGTAATTGAAATATTGAATAATTGTTTTCCCGGTGATAGCTAAGTTATGGAAAATTGAACTTTGGAAAATGATGACTTGTCCATTGCGCGTCCTTACCATCGCAAAACTCTTCAGTATACAGTGATTGGTATATAAGTTTGGGCTGGTGTAGCCGAAGCCCAGAAGATTTCATACTTTTTGGGTCGGATATGGACCCGTGCTTCAAATCCCCTTGGGGAGGGTGTTGAATTATAAACTTATTTTATAATTAATTGTGGTAGTTGAGTTTTGTAGTTGATTTTAAGTTCTTTGGTATGGTAGGTGAATGTGGTAGATGGAAATAAAAGATGACCATTGGATTAAGGTTGGTGAGAATCAATCTTAGCCATTGATTTAGATGAAGTTTTAGTATAAATAGGGGTGTTGTTGGTTCATTTGTATTAAGTTAAGAAAGAAAAACAAGTGAGTGAAAGCAAAGCTTCTAAGTAATATTTGAGTGAGAAGCAAAGCTTCTAAGTAATATTGAGTTTGAGTGAAGTTATGGTGAGGTGTGTCTTGTAATATTTGAGTGATCAATAAAATTATGTCTTTTGAGTGGTAAATTTCCAACAAAGTGGCATCGAGCCACGGTTGTAAAATCTCGTGAAATTCTAAGTATGCTCATGTGGTTGCGGCTTTGACCGATCTTCCACAAAAAAAAAAAAATTCTTGAGATTTTATACATAGTGAGATCGGGTTGAGAGTATTGAGTTAACTCATAGAGTTGACCAAATCAAGTTGATAGTTGATGCGAGTTGACCAAGGGTTGACCGTTGACCAAGTAAAAAAAAAAATCCAAGATTCTTTTCCATCCATTTGTTAGTTAGAATCTTCAATTCACATGGCGAGTGTGGCATCATTCCAAGTTTCACAACTTAAGGAAACGACTTTGAAAACTGGAGTATCAAAATGAAGGCACTTCTCGAGCACATGACGACGTATGGGAAGTAGTGGAAAAAGGCTATGAAGAGACTAAAGACGAGTCAACACTATCCTCTACGAAAAAGATAGTTTGAAGGACTCGAGAAAGAAAAGACAAGAAGGCTCTCTTCCTCATCTACCAAGCTTTAGATGATGATGGCTTTGAGAAAATCTCAAGTGCTACCTCTGCTAAACAAGTGTGGGATAAACTTCAAGTCTCTTACAAGGAGAAGAGAAAGTTAAAAGGTACGACTACAAACATTGAGAAGAGAGTTTGATTCACGCAAATGAAAGAAGGTGAACTTGTTTCGATTACTTTTCTAGAGTTTTAACCGTTTCTAATCAACTAAAAAGAAATGGTGAAAAACTAGAAGATGTAGTCATTATGGAGAAAATTTTACGATCTTTGGATGCAAATTTTGATAGTATTACAACTATCATCGAGGAAACTAAAGACCTCGAAACTATGACAATTGAACAACTCCTTGGTTCACTGCAAGCCCATGAAGAAAAGAAGAAGAAAAAGGGTGTTGCAGATCAACTCCTTAAGACAAGTCCAAATGACCAAGAATGAAGAAAACTTCCACAATAATAGAAGTCAACGTGGAAGAGGTCGTGGACAAGGAAGAGGTCGAGGTCGTGGACGAGGTTGGAATTCAAACAATAATTTCAACAACAACAACTATATGCAAGGAGAAAGTTCCACAAGAGGCCGTGGAAGAGGAAATTCATACTCGAGGTATGATAAATCTCAAGTTCAATGTTATAATTGTCAAAAGTTTGGTCATTACGCCAGGGATTGTAGAAATCCCAATACTCGAGTTAATGAGAGAGCCAATTTGGTGGAAAAAAAGAAAGAAGATGGTGCTAGTGTTTTGTTTCTAGCACGAAACGATAACGGTGAAGGTCAAGATGACACATGGTACCTAGATACAGTGCTAGCAATCATATGTGTGGGAGACGAACAATGTTCGTAGAACTTGATGAATCTGTAAGTGGCAATGTCTCTTTCGGTGATGATTCTAAAGTAGCGATAAAAAGGAAAAGGTACAATCCTTATTCGCTTGAAAGATGGGAGACATCAATTTATTTCTAATGTTTATTATGTACCCACCATGAAAACAAATATTTTGAGTCTGGGACAACTCTTAGAGAAAGGTTATGATATTCATTTGAAAGACAATAACCTTTCTATAAGAGACAATATGAATAACTTGATTGCCAGGGTACCCATGTCAAGAAATAGAATGTTTCTCGCTCAACATTCAAACCGATGTAGCAAAGTGTCTCAAGATGTGCTATAAAGATTCATCATGGTTGTGGCATCTAAGATTTGGACATCTCAACTTTGGAGGACTCGAGTTACTATGCAAGAAGAATATGGTGAGAGGTTTACCTTGTATCAGCCATCCTGATCAGCTTTGTGAAGGATGTTTACTTGGGAAGCAATTCAGGCAAAGCTTTCCAAAATAGTCAAACTCCGGATCCCAAAAGCCACTGAGCTCATACATGCCGATGTTTGTGGTCCTATCAAGCCAAATTCATTCGGTAAAAGTAATTACTTTCTACTATTCATTGATGATTTTTCAAGAAAAACTTGGGTTTATTTCTTGAAGCGAAGTCGAAGTGTTTGAAGCATTCAAAAGTTTAAGGCGGCGATGGAGAAAGAAAGTGGTCTTCACATTAAAGCCATGAGAACGATCGAGAGGAGAATTCACTTGAAGGAATTCCAAGAGTTTTGTGAAGCAAATGGAATTCGACGACCACTTCATCGTTCCCGGATCCCCCAATGCAGAATGGAGTTGCGAGAAAGAAAGAATCGAACCATTCTCAACATGGTACAAGTATGCTCAAAAGCAAGAAAATGCCAAAGGAGTTCTCGCGGAAGGCGTGGCGTGTGCGGTTTATCCACAAATCGCTCACCAACAAGAAGCGTGTGGGGCAAGACACCACAAGAAGCATGGAATGGGAGAAAGCCTGGTATTTCTCATTTAAGAGTTTTTGGAAGCATAGCTCATGTACATGTACCGGATGAACAAAGAAGCAAGTTGGATGATAAAAGCGAGAAGTTCATCTTCATTGGCTACGACAATAACTCCAAAGGCTACAAACTATATAACCCCATCAATGGAAAGATAATCACCAATCGAGATGTTATCTTTGATGAAGAAGAGCGAATGGGATTGGGGTACACATGCCAAAGATTACAACTTCTCCCGAATCAAGATGATGAACAAGTAATTGTTGAGCAATCAGGAGAAGAACCCATTACACCACCAACATCACCGTCATTTTCACAATCACCACCATCTTTCCTAGTTGAGAGAAATGAAGAGCGTACAAGAAGTCTGGAAGAGCTCTATGAGGTAACTGATAAGCTCGAAAATCTCACCCTATTTTGTCGTTACAGATTGTGAGCCGATGAACTTTGAAGAAGCTACTCAAAATAAGAAATGGGGAGATGCAATGGATGAAGAAATTAAATCCATCAAGAAAAATGACACTTGGGAGCTTGCTCAACTTCCCAAAGGTCATAAAGCAATCGGTGTAAAATGGGTGTACAAGGTGAAAAAGAATGCCAAAGGAGAAGTTGAAAGGTACAAGGCGAGGCTTGTTGCAAAAGGTTATAGTCAAAGAGCTGGCATTGACTATGATGAGGTATTTGCTCCTGTTGCATGTTTAGAAACCATAAGACTAATCATTTCTTTGGCAGCCCAAAATAAGTGGAAAATACATCGAGATGGATGTAAAGTCAGGCGTTTCTTAATGGAGTACTAGGGGAAGAAGTCTACATTGAACAACCAATGGGCTATGTGGTTGAAGGACAAGAAGCTAAAGTCTTGAAGTTAAAGAAAGCTCTCTACGGATTGAAGCAAGCACCGAGAGCATGGAATAGTAGAATTGACAAATACTTGCAAGAGAAAGGCTTCACCAAATGTCCCTACGAACATGCTCTTTACATCAAGAACAAGGATAGTGATGTTTTAATTGTCTGCGCTTGTACGTTGATGATTTGATTTTTACAGGAACAATATAGGCTTGTTCCAAGAATTCAAGAAAGCAATGACAAAGGAGTTCGAAATGACCGATATTGGGTTGATGGCTCACTACCTCGGAATCGAAATCAAGCAGAAGGATGATGGGATTTTTATCTCACAAGAAGGCTACACAAAAGAGATCCTGAAGAAGTTTAAGATGGATGATTGCAATCCAATAAACACACCAGTAGAATGTGGATTGAAATTGTGCAAGGATGATGAAGCAAATAAAGTGGATCCAACACTTTTCAAAAGCCTAGTTGGATGTTTGAGGTACTTAACTTGTACAAGGCCCGATATTCTTTATGCGATTGGACTTGTGAGCCGCTATATGGAAAATCCAACCACCACACATTTCAAAGCGACCAAGAGAATTCTTCGTTACCTAAAAGGTACAATCAACTTTGGTCTACTTTATTCGGTTTCTAATGATTATAAGCTAGTTGGATACAAGTGATAGTGATTGGGCCGAGATACGATGACCGAAAAACTACAACGGCTTCACATTTTTCATGGGAGATCTTTGCTTTCACTTGGGCATCGAAGAAACAACCAATAGTCACTCTTTCAACATGTGAAGTCGAGTGCGTGGCGCTACATCATGTGTTAGTCATCTGAATGGCTAAGAATTTGTTAAAAGAATTAAGCATGTCACAAGAAGATCCAACAGAGATTTATGTTGATAACAAGTCAGCAAAATAGCTTTGGCCAAGAATCCGGTATTTCATAATCGGAGCAAGCATATTGATACTCGATACCATTACATCGAGAATGCATTGCAAGAGAAGAGATTCAAGTGAAGTACGTGAAGTCGCAAGATCAAGTAGCGATATCTTTACCAAGCCATTGAAGTATGAAGACTTTGCAAGATTGAGAAGTTCACTTGGAATTATAAAATAAGTTTAAAGGGAGTGTTGAATTATAAACTTATTTTATAATTAATTGTGGTAGTTGAGTTTTGTAGTTGATTTTAAGTTGTTGGTATGGTAGGTGAATGTGGTAGATGGAAATAAAAGATGACCATTGGATTAAGGTTGGTGAGAATCAATCTTAGCCATTGATTTGGATAAGTTTTAGTATAAATAGGGGGTGTTGTTGGTTCATTTTGTATTAAGTTATGAAAGAAAAACAAGTGAGTGAGAAGCAAAGCTTCTAAGTAATATTGAGTTTGAGTGAAGTTGTGGTGAGGTGTGTCTTGTAATATTTGAGTGATCAATAAAATTATGTCTTTTGAGTGGTAAATTTCCAACAGAGGGTGCTGCGAAAGGAAGTTGATCATGGCTCGATGCTTAATCGGTTAATGGGGATGAACTGTAAATTCGTTAGCAATAGCTCAAATCCACCTCGCCCAAAAATTCACCAATATATTTGGTTAATAAGATCCAAAAGATTTGTCGATCACTAGAGGTGCAGATTCATAATAGGCATATAGAAGTTATTGAACGTCAAATAACATCAAAGGTGTTGACCTCGAGAAGATGGAATGTCAAATGTATTTTGATAAAATAGTTCAAAACATTTGCATCTACAGTGGGCCGTGTCATTAGGTCATTTTGCATAAACTTGGAGTTGCAAAGTTTTCCCAATACCTCTAAACTAACCTCATATGAAGAAAATTGTAATACCTATGGTTTTCACAAGTTGTTCAACATATTTATTTTGTTTCATTACATTATGGTCATTTGCTTTATAATATTCATTGAAATCTAATAAAAATAGACTAGACAACATGAAATTAGCATGCAATTACATTGCCTATACAAATATCAAAATTTTAAATGAATTTGTATGCTTTTAGCCCTTCTGATTGTTCATCAATCCTAACCAACTCAAATGATCAGTGCCAATGCCATGACTTTTATTCGTACAGATATGTACAATCCTCATCATTACATAGAAATATCTTAATCGGAAAATAAAATCTACGACGATGAATTAAATATATGTATATCTAAAAAAAACCCACCAAATTGTTGTAATTTGTCAAGCAAAAGGCCACAAAAGACAACGTAAAACATTTGTTCAGGAGCGAAAACCCTAGCTCACTACTACAAAATAGGCTTTTGACATCGGTTTTGTGATACTTTTTACATCGGTTTTACAACCGATGTTGAATGCGGCAATGTTGATAAAGATGTTTTTCTTATGACTCTTTACTCGCTAGTAGTTTTTGGAAGGATTCTAACATAATATCTTGACTAACTAAATGAGTTAAGCAGCTGTTAGAGGTGCAAATAAC
The DNA here is from genome assembly GCA_016081115.2 of Rehmannia glutinosa. NCBI lineage: Eukaryota > Viridiplantae > Streptophyta > Magnoliopsida > Lamiales > Orobanchaceae > Rehmannia > Rehmannia glutinosa. Next base: position 104,625,334 of record CM071936.1, read on the forward strand.
ATTATCACATCCATTAATTTACAAAAAACATGAAATTTTGAAGATATTCTTGTGGATTGCTGCCACCTATATTTTCGGTTTCAAATGACAACCTAATATTCAAAGGCTTGTTCAATAAATTTGTTTCATTGCTAAGCTGAAACAATTTGACTTTATGCAGGTGAACAATGCAGGTATTTCTGGGATGGAGTTGGTTGGAGATATTTTGATAGTTCAAGAATTAATCGAGGAAAGTATAGCTTCAGTTTCTGCTGGTGGAAAGGTGTATCCTTGCTATAAACTTATGTTAAAATTTAAGAAAACTTCATCTTGTTCTGTGTTTTGTAACACAGAAGATTGCATTTCCCAATAATTCTAGGGAATCAATAGTTTCCCTTACTCTGTGTTTTGAATTCTAGGGAATAATACTATGGACCTTATATATAATAATTTTCACCTTTGTTTTTGGTTCTTTTAATTAAAGCAAAGCTGCAAAAGAATTTAATAAGGTGCAACATAGTATTATAATAATTTCCTCATCACAGAACCAAACTTAACCATATTCTCACCAAAATGAAGCAATCAACCAGTAGTTACAGACTGCAATCTCCTTTGGCAAAGTTATACAACACGGCACAATATATGCATAATATAAATAGTATATCTCACACTGAATGTATGTTGAATTTTATGCTGAAATCCAACATCATCTAAGGTGTATTTATGTGGGATTTTCCATCCAACATTAAAAAGTGAAGCAATGAAATCAATAAGCTGGAGAATTATGTGTAGTGTTCTAAGTGCATACCTTGGCAGAAGATCCTTACTCTGCAAAGGAACCTTTAAAGACCTTCTTAATCAATCCAGAACCTGATATACAAAAGACTCCCAAAAGTAATTTTTTATGAATCTCATATCAATGTCAGTACAACCTTGAGACCATCACTGCCACATAACTAATACACTTTCTCACACTTATTTTTTCCATAGCACATTAAGTATTTGATTTTGACCAAGAAATTCATTTATTTATCTGACTATAGTCTATATATCAAAATCATGAGTTCAACTATAGATTGATGATAGAGTCTCAGTCACACCTCCAAACCAAATTCAAAGAAAAATCGCAAGTAATTCCCTATTGAACTCGATCGAGACTTCGATCAACCACGGAGAATTCTAACTCTAAGCCATCATCTGTAATAGTAGTAACCAACTCCACAAAAGTGAAAGAAGCCAACAACATGTAGCTCAACATGTTAAGAAATGAAAAATAAAACATCACGTTAAAGAAGATGGCAGCCATTGATGAGAGCTTGGGCATTGGGGAAGAAAATCATTTCGAATATCTTTCTTAATAAACTTGTGTTACAAAGCTGTTGAATAGAGTATATATGTACAAATGCTATAAAGGAAAATGACAAAAAGAATTAATTTACATAAGAGAATGGGAAAGCAAGTGAGAATATTCTCCACATGTACGCATGATTCTTGCATTGTCGGTATGTGCAAATGGAGTTGGCATGTGATTGTTTATTCTCCAATATGGGCTGGTGTATAATTAATATTTTGACCATGATTAGTGGTAATCCTTTGATACTCCCCCTCAAGATGGGAGTAAATATTAATGACTTCGCATCTTGGACAATAGAAAACGAAAGTCGCACGGGTAAGGCTTTTGTGAGAAGATCTCGCTAACCGGAATTTTGAGCCTACGTGAATAGGGTAGATATCACCGGAAAAGAAACTCTTTCCCTCACAAAATGGCAATCAATCTCTATGTGTTTCGATCGTTCATGAAAAATAGGATTCTTCGTCAAATGTATTGCATTGATTGATTGTCACAAAGGAGAAGTGTAGGTCCGAGCTTTGTGAAACCAAAATCACGAAGAAGATATCGCAACCAAATAATCTCACAAAGGTTTGAGAAAGTGCTCTGTGACTCGGCCTCGGAGATGAACGAGAGACAGTGTCTTTTGCTTTTTAGATTTCCAATATATCAATGAATTTCCAAGAAAAATGCAAAAACCTGTAATTGAACGCCTAGTGTCGGGCAGCAGACCCAATTGGAGTCACAATAGGCTTTTAAATGCATATCGGGGATAGAAGAATAAAGCAAACCTCGTCAATAGAACCTTTCGGATAACGTAAGATTCGATGTCTTTGCTTGTAAATGCTCGTGGGAAGGCTTATCCATAAACCGATCGAGAAGGTGAACTCCATATGTGATATCCGGTCCGTGACGAGATAAATAAATAAGCCTTCCTATTAACCTCCTGTAGATGGTAGTATCGAGAGAGATAAGTGACAGAATCTTTGGTGAATTTTAAATTCATCTCCACTGGTGTATTCGTAGGCTTACGACCTAACATACCCGCATCTAAAATATCAAGTGTGTATTTCCTTTGGCAAACTTGAAGGCCCTTAGAGGATCGTGCTACTTCTAAGCCAAGGAAGTACCGCATAATGCCCAATCTCTAATTTTGAAACGACGTTGAAGTTGAGTTTTGACTGTTCCAATGATGTTCAAACTGGAACTCCCAATGAGAATGTCATCCACATATACAAGTAAAGCCACAAATCCATCTTGGTTTGATCTTGTGAACAATGAATAATCCGACATAGACTGGACAAACCCAATGCTGGATAAGAAAGAAGTAAGTTTGAAATTCCACTTGTTGAGACGCTTGCTTCAAACCATATAGAGATTTGTGAAGTTTGCAAACTAATTGACCAGATTGAGAAGACTCCCCCTTAATGGGAAGGCCAGGTGGCAAATGCATGTAGATATCTTCCTCAAGATCACCATTCAAAAAAGCATTATGGACATCAAGTTGATGTAAATGCCGATTATGCATGGCAAAGAATACAAAGGAACATTCTCATTGTGGTGATTTTCACAACCTGGACTAAAAGTTTCTTGGTAATCAAAACCTTCTCGTTGGTGTACCCCTTCGCTACCAACCTTGCTTTATATTTATCGAGAGAACCATCGAGGTTTGAACTTGGTTTTGAAAACATATTTACAACCAAAAGCACGATGGCCAGGTGGTAAAGAAGTGATCCATGTTCCGTTAGCAACTAAGGCATCTAATTAAATCGGCTTCGCTATGGCCTTTCTCCAATGATTAAAAACAATTGCCTCATTATAGGTAAGCGGATCTTTGGTGGTGGATATGGATAAAACAAAAGACTTGTAAGAATCGAAAGACGGGAATATGTGATGTGTTTAGCCAATGGATGAGATGTTGATGAGAGGGCATGAGATGGTAATGGAGGATGTAGAGAGTGTTTTAAGAGGTTGCGGTGGTAATCCCGCAAATATGAGGGTGGATGCCTGTCCCTTTTAGGTCGTTGCGAGGTGATAAATCGGTGGGATGGAATGGAATTGGGTTATGAGAATTGGAGGAAGTGGAGAATATGAAGTAGATGAATCAAGTGGTACATCGAGTGCCATTAGGAGAATCATCGTGAGTAGAAGAAGTAGATGAAGTCTCCGTGACGGCCGAGTTGGGTAAAGAAGAGGCAAATCGTAGGTCAGGGCAAAATTGGATCTCGTGTTAGAACTTAAGATGGAATCATCTTTTACCATGGTGGGTGAAAGGGTAGAAAATGAGGGTACAAAGTTGTGAGAGTGGGAAAAAGGAAAGATGTGCTCAATGAATTTGATATCTCTAGAGACAGAGACAGTTGAAGTAAAGGGTCCAATACTTTGTAACCTTTCATACCAACCGGATATCCCAAGAATACACAAGGTTTGGCCCTAGGATCAAACTTAGTCCTATGAGGAGCATGAGTAGAAACATAGCATAGGCATCCAAAGACTCTAAGATGAGAATATTTGGGTGGTGATTTGAAGAGAAGCTCATAAGGACTTTTGTTATTGAGATAAGGAGAAGGAATTCTATTTATTAAATAGGCAATGATTAAACCAGAATCTCCCCAAAATTGTGAAAACAAAGATGATTGGAACATGAGAGATCTTGCAACGTTGAGAATATGTTGGTGTTTTCTTTCCACAACACCATTTTGTTGTGGGGTGTAAACACAAGATTTTTGATGAATTATCCCTTTGGAAGCATAAAAGTCGGGCATTTGAAATTCTAATCCATTATCACTTCTTATCTTTTTGACGAACATCCAAATTGATTTTGAATCAATTTAATATGAACTTGAATGAGTTATTTTGTTTCGATTTATATTTCATAAGATAAAGCCAAGTGATTCTACTATAATCATCCACAATGGTTAAGAAATATTTGTGACCGTTTTGAGATGGAAGAGTGTGGCCACCATATGTCACAATGCAACAAATCAAAAAGGATAAAGAAACGGACTCACTAGATTGGAAAGGAAGCCGTTTTTGCTTGGAAAGATGACAAACATTACATTCATTGCAAGTGGCATCTATAACATTGGGATCAATCTTTCTAACTAATTGGAGTCTTTGATTGGATAAGTGACCTAATCTATGGTGCCAAATGGACTGCTCCATAGCTTGACAGACTTGAGATGAGGATGGCAAAGAAGGTGTGGATTGACTGGAGCTGGGCTTGAAGATATATAGGCCTTGGTGGAGCTTAGCTAGTCCAATCTTCATCGGGGAAGAGGGGTCCTGAAGATAACAAACATCGTTTAGAAAAGTGATATAAGAGGATGAACCTTGAGTTAACTTACTAATAGAGATGAGATTAAAGTGAAACGATGGAATACAGAGGACATCAGTCAATAGGATTTTGGGAGTAAGTTGGATATTTCCTTTCAGAGTGACCTGAGCCTTAGTTCCATTAGGCAGATTAACAAAAGATTCATACAACAAGGGAGGTGAAGTGAAAAACGCTGGAGAACACACCATATGGTCGGTAGCACCAGTGTCAATTATCCAAGGGATGTGTTTAAGAGTAAACATGTTAGAGGCCAATGAAGGGTTGTGAGGTATACCTGCCATATTAGAAAAATGAGGATGTTTATTTTCGGACTGAGCTGGAGAAGTGTGTTGAGACAATCGCATTGAATCACCATTGATTAGAGCCATGAGCTTCTGAATTTGATCTGAGTGAAAGGAACACCTCTTTCATTTTGTGCACCAAAGAGAAATATCGCCATGAGTCTCTTGTGAAGAGGTGAGATGAGCTGAGTGTTTCTGTGCATAATGTTTAGGCTTTGATTTAGTGAACTTGAAGTTGGGAGGAAACCCAATCAATCTAAAACATTTATCCCGCATATGTCCTGCAATTCCACAATGCCCACAAATGATGTCGATTTTGATTTTTCTTATATGCAACAAAATTGACAAAGAAAAGATGAAGATTCCAACGTAGAAGAAAGAGGCATTACGGCCTCACGTTGTCTTTCCTCTTGTAGTATCATAGAAAACCTTGTCTAAAGAAGGTGTAGGGCTCATCAACAATATTTGCCCACGAATGCCTTGAAGATTCATTTAGTCCCATTAAGAATTTGAACACATAATCAAGATTGAGTATCACCAAGAGAACGAAGAGCTTTACAGTACATAAACCACAAGAACAACATGGCAAATGGCGATAATTTTTCACTCTTCCCACACAAAGATTGAGTTGAGTGAAATACTCATTTACGAGTTGGTTCCTTGCATTATAGAACTTAATTGTCATTGTAGTTGAAATATACGAATATTATCCGGTTTGGGAGAATCTAATCTTAAGTCTCTCCCAAATTTCATGTGCGAAATTGATATATAAACTTGTTAGACGCAATTTCCTTTGAAACAAAGTTTAGAATCTAGGATAAAATGAGATTGTTACAACGTAACCAATGGGCATAGGAAGGATCTCACATCGCTGCGGGTGTAACGGGATCCATCAAGAAATCCTAGTTTATTTTTAATGGAAAGAGCAAGAGTAAAAGCTCTACTCCGGTGATGTAATTTGGACCCTGTAAGAGGAGGTAAGATGATAATAGTATTGGTGGAATCATTGTGATGAAGAAAGAAAGGATGACTCGGATCTTGATTGGAGTAAGGCTTTAGGTGTGATTTTGAGGTTCTTCATTCGAATCCTTAGTTGGAGTGCGATTTTTAGGTACTTGACCATTAAAATGACGATAATAACAAATGAAGGAATGAGTTGTGAGAATATAACATGAGAGAAAAAAAATGGAACAGAAGCGGGATCAAATTAATCCATGCTCTCTCGATACCATGTTAAGAAATGAAAAATAAAACATCACGTTAAAGAAGATGGCAGCCATTGATGAGAGCTTGGGCATTGGGGAAGAAAATCACTTAGAATATCTTTCTTAATAAACTTGTGTTACAAAGCTGCTGAATAGAGTATATATGTACAAATGCTATAAAGGAAAATGACAAAAAGAATTAATTTACATAAGAGAATGGGAAATAGTGAGAATATTCTCCACATGTACGCATGGTTACTACATTGTCAGAGTATGTGCAAATGGAGTTGGCATGTGATTGTTTATTCTCCAATATGGGCTGGTGTATAATTAATATTTTGACCATGATTAGTGGTAATCCTTTGATACAACAAAAGAATAAGTGAATATGAACGCATACCTCTGATCCAGAAACTAACAACAATCCATCAACATTAGGTTACAAATTTGTTGTTTCGTAGATAAATATATCAGTCAATAATCAGAAATCTAAGAACAATTACCATGGGCTAGGCTAGGGTTTGGTTTAGCGTGGATGCGAAAGGGGTTACGCACGCGAAAGGGTTTAGATTTTTGGTTGCAAATCAAAATTACCATGGGACTTCAAAAGATTACCTAGGACTCGCTGTGTAATTGTACCTAGGACATGTAATTGTAAAACCTTTGAGTGATGGAGCAGTCATCGCTATGTTGGATATATGAGCTTGCCAAGAAAGTGCTCTAATATTGTTACTATTTATTTATCACCTTGCAAGAACATGTTGGTCTGGTAAATTTAAATTATTGAGTAATTATTTCAATTTCGTCTCTCGAGATAAAAATAATAAATATAGTTATATACTAGAATGTACCCGGTGTTACACAAGATTTTGTTTAATAAATGGTTTTATCATGATTTTGATGATTTTGATTTTATACCAAAACAATGTTTTTTAAAGGTTGTCCAAATACTCCTAAATGATTTAAAATGATTTTAATATTTTTCGGAGTATTTCCTCAAGTTTATTTTCGATACAAAATTGGACAATACATTTAATGTTTTTAAGTCAATGGGTTTTTACATTGAAACTATGTTGTCCTAATACTCCCAATTGATCTAAAATGTTTCTACTATTTTTCGGAGTATTTATTGGAATTTATATCGGACAACACTTTTTGTGTAAATGTTTTATTTCTTCAAAACTATATTTCTAATGTTGTCCTAAATACTCCCGATCGGTTTAAAATGTTTTTACGAATTTTTCGGAGTATTTCTTGAGGTTTATTTTTGATAAAAATCGGACAACTTGTCATTGTGGAGGTCGGCCATTCGGCCGTGAGCAACCACCGGCACTGGAACAAGTTTCGTGAAATGCAAACTTGAGAACTCTCAAAATTGATCGGTGCAACCGGTCGCACATAGGCTCGACCGGTCGAGGTGCCCTTGACCGGCCGCCCGTGTTAATTTGGTGCTATATGTTTCAAACTTCTATTTCGTGCGGCGGCCGCCCTATGCTTTGGCAATGAAAAAAATTCTAACCGTTGTCAAAGAGACAACTTTCCCTTAAATTGTGGGATTGATTTCTAACAGCTCTTTTCTTCAATTGTCTTGCAATTTTTTACTGAGAATTCATGTCTCCAAGAGAGCCTATCATGTACAAGACATCTTCTATAAATAGAGGAAGAATTGAAGCAACACAACAATTGAGATACAACACAACAAGATACACTTCAAGCAAACACTTGGTCTTTCATTGTTATTATTCTTGTTGTAAAATTGCCTAGCTTATCACTTTCACATCTTTGAGGTCTAGGCTTTTCTTGATTACACTTCGCACTCAAATTGTATTATTAATTATCGAGTTGTAATCTTGAATTTGTGGTCGTCATTCAAACACAAGATATCCTTGTGAGTGTTCTTGTGGTAAGAACACACTTGGGTGATCTAGGTGTTAGGTGTAAGAAGATTGTGGTAATCTTCTTGTTGAGGTGTTGAAGAGTGTGGTGCTCTTCAAGGGTGAAGATTGTGGTAATCTTCACAAGGTGCCGTGGAGATTGTGGTAATCTTCATGTGAGATTGTGGTAATCTCAAGGTGGTGTTGAAGAAGAGTGTGGTGCTCTTCAAGGTGTTGTTGTAAGTTGGTGTTGTATTAATTTGCGGTAAATTAATAAAATCTTTTTTTCTTTTTGAAATCCATCCCTGATATCTTGGGGTGGTAGAGGATTAGGCCCTAGGTGGGTTGAACCTCTTTAAATCGACGCGTGTTTGTTTACATTCCGCACCTTTATCATTGTGTTTGAGCATTCGTTTACAAAAAGAGGGCGAAATCGAAAAGATGGAGATAATCTATTCACCCCCTCTAGATTATCGTGGCCGCTTGGACTTACAAGTGGTATCGAGAGCCAAACTCTTTGGCAAGCTCGTTTCACATCGCGAGTGAAGAGAAACGATCGTCGGCCGGCTGACGAAGCTCATCTATCCGGCACCTCCACCACCAAGCCACCTCGGTTTGATTCCAAAAATTTTATATTTTGGAAAGAAAGAATGGAATGCTACTTACAAGGTTGCGGGTTCGACATTTGGAACACCGTCATTAATGGAGAAACCATTCCGATGAAAGATACACCACACACCTCAAAAGGCTTCAAAAAGCTCAATGATGAAGAGAAGAAAATCATCTCCTTAAATGGTAAAGCTCTTAATATTTTACATTGTTCACTTACCACTTTGGAATTTGATCATGTTATAGGTATTCGATCGGCACATGAAGTATGGCAAAATTAGAAGCCATCTATGAAGTATATGCAAATGAAGGAGCAACTCAAAAGCATCTACTTCACAAATGGATACAACATCAAATCCAACAACATGGGATAAGCCTTCTACAACTTCCCATGATGAACAAGTTGAACAATGCCTCATGGGCATCGAAGAAGAAAACGAGGTAAGTTCTAAACCCTCTACTTCTTATGACAATGAATTGCAAAATGTATATAGTGATTTACAAAATGATTATGATGAGCTACAAGATGAATTCCAAAACTTACTTGTTAAATACAAAAATTTGAAAAAGGAATTCATTGTTTTGAAAAATGATAAGGATAGTTTATTTACTTCCTATGAATCATTATCATGTGCTCACACCACCACTCTTGATAAGGTTAGAAACCTTGAGAAAGAAAATAGTACTCTTGTTGAGAATATTGATTGCATGAAAAAGGATTTATTAAAATCTAACTTGAGTACCAATAAAATGTCCAATATTGTTGATATTCATAATTGTCATAAAGGACTTGATCATAAGCCTAATGTTGTTAATCATATGAAAAAGGATCAAGTCACTATGCATATTGGTCATTATGCTCCTAAATTATTACTTGTTTTTATTGTGGCAAAAAGGGTCATACGGCTAATTCTTGTCGGGCTAGAAATAGCTCTAATTATTGTTGGAGACCTAAAAGTCTCAAAGCTAATCCTAAAGGACCCAAACACATGAGGGTACCACAAAATAATGTGTTATTAGGTACCGTGAAGTAATAATCGGAGAAAATTCATGCCACCAAGAAAACATCAAATGAACGTTTCATTTGATCAAAGAAGGAAAACTATTCTCAACAAAGCCAATTTCAAGAAGAGGTATAATCAAAAATGGGAAGAACACAATCCTTGAAATGGCAAAGACATCATCAACAAGATGATTTTCAAAGAAGAAGAGACCATCAACAATGGGAAGGTAACCAACCTTGGAAATGGAGTAATCAAAGAAGTCATCATCAACAAAGTGACTTCTCGGGGAAGATATCATCAAGAATGGGAAAGACACAACCCATGGAAACGGGCGTTGGTAAACCGTATCTCCCATTTAAATATGCATTTTATTTTGTTATTATGCATGCTTTTATTTGTGTCTTTATTGCAAAATGAGTTTTCAAATATTTATTTTTAATTAAGGTCTTCAATATATATTTGTGCTTTTAAATTTTTTTTTTTAAAAAAGAAGACCTTATATGATGTTTTTAAAACTCTTGTGCATTTAAAAGACTTTAGTATGTTATCATCTCTTATGGATTTTTATGGCATGAGCTTACTTGTGATATCTCTTAGCCTACACTTTTATCATTATGATTTGTGCTAGATTTGTTTTAAGAATTGTGTAGGATTTACATATTTTCACAAATGGCCATTTTCATCATTATTTGTCAAGAAAAGGCATAAATTATCGAGGCACGTTTACTTGTGTTATTCTTACTCTTATAGACTCGATGTATGTATTGCCATATGCTATGTGCTTGTTTTTCATAGTGATTCATACAAGTGCCATTAAGAGGATTTCTAGATTTTTGAAAGGCACTATTCGATATTTGATTGCACATATTTGCTTTGTCAACTCTTGTTCAAATACTTCTTTTAAATAAGGTCTCAACTATATGCTATCGGTTTGCAAATTTCAAAAGAGACCTTTTATAGCTTTCTTAAGCTTATTTGAACTTGCATGATTTATTAGACTCTTGATGATATTCTAAAAGTATAGTATGTGCTTCTTGCTTCATGGTCTATATATATAGTGTCTATTTCAACTATGCTCTTATGCAAGATATTTTGTGATTGATAATTGAGGCATGTTTTTACACTTGGGCTATTTTTCTCTTGCTTATATAAGTGATGCCGTTAATGAGTTTGTTAAGTTGTGTAGATGAGAAATGAAGTACTCCAAATATTAGTTACCTCAAAATATTTGGATAAATGTTCTTTATGAACACCTTAGACCAATTGAATTCCTATGATGAAGAAGACAAAAAGGGTATTCCTAGGAACAAACTCGATGACCAAGGCAACATTGGTCGAACTAAGGCGAGGTTAGTAGCTCGAAGGTATTTTCAAGAAGAAGGTAATCGATTTTGATGTGACATTTGCACTCATAGCACATTTTGTAGCTATTTGCATTTTACTTGCCCATTCTTGTTTTAAGAAAATTTCAAGCTTTACCAAATGGATGATAAATCCAAATTTCTAAATGGTTTTATTCTAGAAGAAGTCTATGTAAAACAACCTCCGGGTTTAAAATTTTTCTAGGCCAAATGATTGTTTTTAAGGCCTTGTATGGTTTAAAACAAGTACCCCCAGTGTATGGTATGATATAGACTTAGCTATTTTTGCTAAATGATTTTACAAAAGGTAAAGTTGATACTACTCTTTTGTTTGTGAAAAAAGGCAATATTGTTTAAACTTGTGCATATTTATGAGAATATTTTTGGTGCTACTAATGAATATTTGTGCAAGATATGATTTTCTAAGTTGATGCAAGATGTACTTGAAATGAGCATGATTTCTTGCTTGGACTTCAAATCATTCAATGCCAAGTAGATGGTTACATTTCAAAAGAACTCTTGAAGGAGTTAGGCATTGAAGAAGGAAGAATCATTCCAACCTCTATGGCTATCAATGAAGAGATTGACAAAGGTTGAGAAAGGCATGTCGGTTGACAAACAAATTCGAGGTATGTCTTCTTGTATTATTCCTATAGACTCGACATTCCATATACCTTATGTCTATATGCTCGACTTCAAAAATTATCCCAACGAATCTCATTAAAGTGCCATTAAAAGAAATTTTCAAATATTTGAAAAGCACTTCTTCTTATGACTTGTTGTATCCAAAGCTTTAAAACGTTCTTATTTTTCGGGATAACAAGTTCGGTATCTATTATACGGTTATTCGTATTCAAAATTTGGTTCGTCATAATCGAACTAAACATATTGAGATTCGATATTTTTTTAAGGGATTGTGATTTTTAACAAAACTTTGAGATGTGTTTAATTCCGTCTCAAGGATAACTAGCGGACTTTTTGATCGTTAACCGCCGAGTAATTTACCTCATTTCGAGCTTGATTATGACATAATGTATATTGAATGAGGTATTCGTTTGCATTCTCGCACGTTTTAAAACTTAGGGGCGAAAAATCGGATTTTTGGATAAAACTTGGATTTTTCAAACAACCATAATGGTAAGTATCGCCAGGCAGGGCCGACCGTCGCCCACTAGCTCGACCGGGCCGCCCATGCCCGGACCGGTCGCCTGGATGATTTTTGGCTAAAAATAGTTCTGTTTCCCAGACTTCGCCATTTTGGCTTATTTTGTCCATTTTTCGTCCCCTTCACAAATTGCACACAAATTTCACTCCAAATTTGTTTTATTGCATACATTTTATATTTTGGGGATTATCTAGCTCGGTTATCATCATCATTGCTCGACTTTACCGATTGAATGGTAAGAATTTCACTCTCTTTAGCTCAATTGGGTTGAACCTCGAGTTTGTGGCTTATATGTATTTTTCTTAATGCAATTCATATATTTTTGTGATGAGCTTATTGATTGTTGATGATTGACATTTGTTAAATTGCATTTGGTGATGAAAAACTTGGCTTGATTTCATTTACAAGGGCTATATATATCTTTCTCAATTTTGACGCCCGCCAAGTGTTCGATAAAATGTTTCAATGAAAAATTCATCACCTACATGATTCTCTCGATTTCAAAAGTCTTATACACTTATAGAGATCATGTTTTGCTTATCAAATGAGTTTTCATAAAACTCTACAAGTCGTATGATTCGACTTTTCCCTCCTATTTGGTTTATAAGCTTCAATGCTCAAATAGCTCGATACATCGGTTTACTTGCGCACTTTGATAAGAATATATGATGTATTTATCGTGCTAACATTCTTTTTGATGATTCCAAAGGGGAGCAACAACAGGTTATAAGCTCATTAGCTCATCAAAGCTAAGATAAGCTTAACGAAAAGAAGCTATAAGCTATGGCTTCATAAAGCCATAAGTTGTGGATCATATTTAGTCCACTTGGTGCATTATGGTTATGTATGAATCATGGTCCATTGGTTGTAGTATGGACTTATATACGGTTCTAATGATGTATCTTTGAGAGGGGAGCTTTTAAGTTATTGATACTTAAGCTCAATATCGAAAAGCTAATATTTTAGCTTATGTTTAAGTTGCTTCTATATAACTCTTGTTTTGCATGTTGATAGGGGAGCATTTGCTATATGTGTTTGAATATCTCTACTCCCATCCTTGTGTTTTTATTGCATGAAATGTTGTCGCTCAACGGATAGTTCTCTTTAACCGGTAAAATTGTTTTGTTTTCAAAATTGACCTCGTTAAAATTGTTTTGGTTTGTAATCATCAAAAAGGGGAGATTGTTTAATAAATGGTTTTATCATGATTTTGATGATTTTGATTTTACACCAAAACAATGTTTTTTTAAAGGTTGTCCAAATACTCCTAAATGATTTAAAATGATTTTAATATTTTTCGGAGTATTTCCTCAAGTTTATTTTCGATACAAAATTGGACAATACATTTAATGTTTTTAAGTCAATGGTTTTTACATTGAAACTATGTTGTCCTAATACTCCCAATTGATCTAAAATGTTTCTACTATTTTTCGGAGTATTTATTGGAATTTATATCGGACAACACTTTTTGTGTAAATGTTTTATTTCTTCAAAACTATATTTCTAATGTTGTCCTAAATACTCCCGATCGGTTTAAAATGTTTTTACGAATTTTTCGAGTATTTCTTGAGGTTTATTTTTGATAAAAATCGGACAACTTGTCATTGTGGAGTCGACCAGTCGACTCGCGAACCACCGTACACAGGAACAAGTTTCGTGAAACAAAACTTGAGAACTCTCAAAATTGATCGGTCAACAACCGGGTCGCATAGGCTCGACCGGTCGAGGTGCCCTTCGACCGGCCGCCCTGTGTTAATTTGGTGCTATATGTTTCAAACTTCTATTTATGTGCGACCGTCGCCCTATGCTTTGACAAAGAAAATTCTAACCGTTGTGCAGTGGACAACTTTCCTTAAATTGTGGGATTGATTTCTAATGACTCTTTTCTTCAATTGTCTTGCAATTTTTTACAGAATTCATGTTTCCAAGAGGAGCCTATCATGTACAAGACATCTTCTATAAATAGAGGAAGAATTGAAGCAACACAACAATTGAGATACAACACAACAAGATACACTTCAAGCAAACACTTGGTCTTTCATTGTTATTATTCTTGTTGTAAAATTGCCTAGCTTATCACTTTCACATCTTTGAGGTCTAGGCTTTTCTTGATTACACTTCGCACTCAAATTGTATTATTAATTATCGAGTTGTAATCTTGAATTTGTGGTCGCCATTCAAACACAAGATATCCTTGTGAGTGTTCTTGTGGTAAGAACACACTTGGGTGATCTAGGTGTTAGGTGTAAGAAGATTGTGGTAATCTTCTTGTTGAGGTGTTGAAGAGTGTGGTGCTCTTGAAGGTGAAGATTGTGGTAATCTTCACAAGGTGCCGTTGGAGATTGTGGTAATCTTCATGTGAGATTGTGGTAATCTCAAAGGTGGTGTTGAAGAAGAGTGTGGTGCTCTTCAAGGTGTTGTTGTAAGTTGGTGTTGTATTAATTTGCGGTAAATTAATAAAATCTTTTTTTCTTTTTGAAATCCATCCGGGATATCTTGGGGTGGTAGAGGATTAGGCCCTAGGTGGGTTGAACCTCTTTAAATCGACGTGTGTTGTTTACATTCCGCACCTTTATCATTGTGTTTGAGCATTCATTTACAAAAAGAGGGCGAAATCGAAAGATGGAGATAATCTATTCACCCCCTCTAGATTATCGTAGCCGCTTGGACTTACAGATTTGTCCAAGGATAAAATTTTGAGATAATTTTAACTTTGAATTATTCTATTTTACCACTGAACTTTGCAAATTGGTGCACTTAAGTCTATAATTTCCAAATTTACCCCTCACCGTTAGTGGATTGTCTCGTAGCTATTACACTTGAACATTTATTTGGATCAATTTTCTCTCAAAATCTCATCATCTCTAGTCAATATACAAATAATATTAACTAATACTAAATTTCATCAATAAACCTAGATTATGATATCATTTTTACATATCACAAAATAAAATAACCATAAAAATTAAAGGATAATTTTGAAAATTGCGGTTTAAGTACAACAATTTGCAAAGTTCGAGGGGTAAAGTAGAATAATTCAAAGTTAAATGGACAAAGGGGGTAAAGGATAATTTTTTTCTTGCTTGTTTTCTGCATTTTATTTGATAAGTATAATATAATAATACTTTAAAAGATAACAACTTAAAAGAGGGTTAGATATAATCCTTGAATTTTGGATTATTTGTTATCTTTTAAATTTCTCTACACCGACCTAGCTTTTTCAAACTAATTGTGAACAAATCCTTTATTTTTGGGAAGACAAATTTAAAAGATTGTGTAGATAGAATCCTTGATTTTTAAATTATTTTTTATCTTTTAAATTTGTTTTCATTTCAATTTGTAAATAAGGTTGCCACATAGATCGGGACAGATCCAAAAATTGTTTACAAGGAGGGCACAAAGTAAGACAAAAACTTATGTAAAAATGTCAAATAATGATGAAAAAAAAAAGCATTAATTTTATGTGTAAAAAGTAATACTTTGTTCGAACATATTTTTTAGTTGTGCATAAAATGTATTAATTTTTACACTAAAAATATTACGTTATACATTAAAAATTATTACTCTTTGTTTCGTCACACACAAAGGATATCATCTCACAAGAGTCCTACTCACAAAACAAATACATTTCCGTGTATCGGACACCCCAATATAAATCCACAGCTCGCCACCGATTTAAGCTACAAAATTCCCTAGGAATCTACAACAAAAATAAAATACTACATAAGAAACAGATTAATGGGGTGCATTTTATGTTTTAAAACTAATTAATTAATAGCTTTTAAAATAAACAATAAAAAAATAAAAATAGGTACAATTATAAACTACATAAGAAATAATTAATGGGGTGCATTTTATGTTTTAAAACTAATTAATTAATAGCTTTTAACATAAAAAAATTGGGGTGGGGGGCACGTGCCCCATAATAACGGGGTCGTCGTCCGTTGCACACATAGATAATGTGAAGCCGCCATGTGAAATTGGGAGGATGAAAACTTCACAAATGTCGAAGATTAATAAGGTGATGACATGTGTCAATTTTGTTTTTTTGTTTAATATATAGAATAGATAGTGAAGTGTGCCTTTTGATTAGTAACTAGTTCATAAAATGTTACCCGTCCTCTAATCATCCCATACAACTCATATTCTCAAATCTCATTCCAAATACCATCCCACACCATTCCTCGTTTTGAATAAGTTGGATAGGGATGAGAAGTCCCCATCCTGGAGAATGGGGTCCCCTCATGAGAAAATCGGGGTCCATATTTCATATTTATTAATAAAAAATCTATAAATTAAAAATAAACTATTTAAAACAATCAATACTTAAAATAACATAAATTTCTAATTTTATAATAACTCCACAACATGAAAGAAATGACGATAGTACTGTGCCTCCAAGTTTCAATCTTTCGAGACCTATTTGCAAAAAAAAAAAAAAAGAATGACAATAAATAAAATTTTAAAGATTTTAGGATTTACTTTTTAGAATAAATAAAATAAAAAATTATAAATAGAATCAATATTAAATAATACATAAATTTAATATATATATCTATATCAATATATCCAGAGAATGAGAATAGAGAATCTCATTTATCCAATTGGGTATCGAAACGTCCTCGGGGATATAAATACCTTTCATATGTCATCCCTCATTCTAGAGAAGCGGAAATTTTCATCCCTTAATTGATCGGTTATTCCCGTCTTATTTTATTTGGTACCAACGGAGATGGTTCCATATGGGAACTTGGTCATTCCTACATCGTTCCATAAAAACTGCCTTGTTATAGAACAAAAGATCCTCAAAAACATGGGTCTTGTATGATTATGTTTCCATGGACCATTTCATTTTTAATGTTGGAAAATTAATTTTGAGAATTTATTGGGTTTTGGTATGAAAACTCGAATTATGTTTGGATGAGTGAATGAGAATAAGTTTTATGTAGGTTTGCAAAAGAGATTATGTTTGGTTTAGTAGTTTTAAAGTAGTATTTTTATGTATATAATAATTTGAAAAGTTGATAGTGGTTGAATATTTTAATTGAATATATAATATTATATTTGTAAGATTGTATGTGGTGGGTCCAATTAGATAGATATTTTAAAAATTAGTAATATTTTAAGTAGATACAATTGGTAATAGAAGTCCCACATATATAATTAGATAAAAAAAATTGAGAATAGTGGTTGATAAATAATGTAAGGTAGTGTATAAGGTTGAAAATTGAAACTATAGGTTTGAGATTTTGTTCTATGTGAGAAATGGAAAGTGAAAATGATGGTTTCCATTTGAAAATTTATAAACAAACACGATTTCATTTCTATGAATAGTTGAAAATCAAAAAAATTAGCCATTGGAAACATAAACAAACAAGGCCATGATTTCTCATTCTAAAGATTTATGGCTCTCGTATGCGAGGCAAAGGAACCAGTAAAAATTTCCTTTGTTCCAAGTCTCATTTTTTAATTTCTTTAGCCTTAGTGGGATATATATTTCACAGATAAAGAATCATAACAAAGTTTTGACATACACAAAAGCATTTATGATAAATATCAACACGAAAATTTACATCCTCTTAATAGAGGTTGTTTCTGCTTTCCCTTCAAGGCGAAGTAATACATAAAAATCACCAAATACTCTTAGAAAGAACATATTCAGATGGTGCTTCTTGATGGGAGATGGAAAAAGTTGAGAGGTTGAGTGATGCAAGGAAAGGGTCATGGAAAATAATCACTGATGTTTTTTTTTCTGGAAATGCACTAAAAAGCAGCGTAACATCTCCATAGAAAATCGACATACCAAATTACACTCAAGTAATGCACAACAATACTGACAAAAAGGGGGAAACAATTACTTATTGATTCCATAACAAACCCAAATATTTTGGTATTAGACTTTTAGATTACACGTAAACATCCTTTACTAGTAGGCCCAGAGTGTAGGAAATTTGTAGAAATGTGGAATACTTTTACTTTCTAAAAATCTAGTATAATGTCTTAGTAAATAATTTTTTTAAAAAAAAAAAAACTCTAGAGAGCTTCTTCAAATTTTTGGATTAAACAAATCACCATCATCATCCAAGGAGGTGGAAAAGTATAAGTAGGCTAAGACCTTTTGTTTATAAATTAACAAAATGTAATTTCTTAACGTGTGATTGACTGAATAAAGAGTTCTATTCCAATTTTTACACACATTGTGTTTTCAGAATATTCTAGCAATAGGTGATGCATCCTAAAAATATGGAAATGCTCTTTGTATAGAGTCTCTTCCAATTTTTAGATTAACATCAAAAAAGCTTATCGTAGACTATTATGATATTCGATATCGTCGGCTGTTCTAATTTTTCGATCATACAATGATGTATTAAATCATTGTTCTAATGTTTGGATGTATCTAATCATTTGGGGAGGTATAATACCATACGATGAGTCGAAAATTTGGTAAGGTAAATTGTTTTTATTTTACCTTTACATTAACTATCACAAAAAAAGCACCAAAGTCCAAACATATGAAATATTACTTCACAATTATACCAAATATTTTTCCTATTTCCCTTACAAATCTATTCTCATAAATAAACACAGGATTGCTCGTAGTCCTACTTTCTTATTTCTTATAAAAAAAAAGATGGAAATATTTACTCACTATAAAACTTTCATTTCCATCCTACTCACTATAACATTTCAATAGAAATAACATATATGTCAAATTCCAGTCAAGCAATGCACCACATTTCCATTTTCATCCTACTCAATATAACATTTCCCTCTATGTTAATAACCGACCTTTTTTTTACGATGCCCACAACGACACTGCTCAGATCATACTCACCATCATTGACGTAAAAATCAGGTATCTTTGTAGTCTGAAAGGCAATAGAGTTCATAATTTAACTTAAAAGACTTGTAAATAACATAAATTTTGTATATGGTTATAACTATAACTCAATAGAATAAGATAAAACTTATTTTCTTCAAATGCATTGCACAAAATATACGAGTAGAGATGTTTTTCAAATAAAAAGAAAATCACACCAGGTAAACCGCGGGATGTGCACGCACTGCCAAAGTGTTACGGCGGGTCTGGCGACGTACAACCTCCTCCCCTGTAAAGAGAACAATTATCTTCGACCCCCAATCTACTAATAACGATCTCTCCCCCGAATCGAACCCACACGGATGCTATTCAAGATGAGTTCCCACCAAATCTTCACTACCGCATATGCCCCGGGAGCAATTTGATGGAGCAAGGATAAGAACCCCTGACCTCCACCCCACAAACAATTTGATGGAGCAGTGATTTGAACCCCTGACTTCCACCCCACAATTGCTTGTGGTGGCCAGGTGGGCTAAGCCACCTGGTTCCCGGGATCGGTTGTTTTGAACTTGTGGAAAGTGGATCAGTTAATTAATTAAAATATCCAACAACAAACTAAATCTAATAATCATATGAAAACAATGCAAATTCAAGAGTAAAAGTGTTATCTCTTCCTCTCTTGCCTCTCAACATCGACAAAAAAGAGAACGTGTCTTTCTAAAAACTAAGTTGTAACTCACAACTAAAATTAATACAATATTAAAACAATCATTGATGATTAGAAAAAGCATAATACTCAGACAGAGTAGTTCATAACACTACTATAGATTATAAACATATAGGTAAAAGAAGCAACAAGCATGCCTAAAGGAAAGAGCCCTTCAAAACCTCCAATTCCTAGAGCCATCTTGGCTATTCTCCTAACAAGTTCTGAACCAACACCAATGTCAACACCAACATCATTGGATGTAAGAGTTTCCACATGCTTTTTATTGGTACCACTAGTGCTAAAAGCTGAAACTGCAATAACACTATTTTTCCTACTTCATCTTCTGTATTTCTTGCAACTCTTGGACAAGAATGACAAAAATCCTTTGGTTGAATTATGTTTGACAAATTCAAATTAAAAATATTCGTGATACATTGGGATAGTTCTAGATTTGCTTTGTAGGACTTATACATGCTTATTCTTGATCATAAACAAAAACCCTTCACACAATAGGTAAATATCTCGGCAAGTATATTATTCAACAAGTAGAAAACAAAATGTAAATAGAACTGTGTAATCTTAGTTAGTGATTTCACCACGTACTTATATCTCAAGTGGTATCTCTCACCCTTTGTAAGGGTATTGACCAGTTCGAACCCCGTATCTTTCAACTTCTTTGAAATTTATCCTCTCCGCCTCCAACCACTGCTCCCAACTTATTAAAAAGATCTTAGTCAGTGATTTTCAAGTATCCAAGTAAAAACAAGTAAAGTGATATAGTGTTCAGTTCACATGCAAGAACATTATTTAAAGTAACTTTTTCTCTAAAGAACCCAAAGGGTGGAGGGTTATATCCCCTCAACCTTTTTATTGAGAAGAGAGTTTCTGTGCCTGAACCATTATACAAATGAGTAAGGTAGCCACTAAACTATGAATTGTTCGCACTCTATAAGAAGAAATTTCTAATTGATCTACCCTATTAATACCTTGAATCATCCTAGGTAAACTAGTATACATTGTACAAGTTTGAGTATGAAAGCCAATATTAGCTAAGGCATCAACTACTTTATTACCATAAGTAATTCTAACATTAAAAGGAGCCAACAAATTCTTGATTTGTAGCAGCAGTGTTGAAGCTTCCAATTGCCCAGTTTCTGATGAAGAAGAATGTTCAGTAAGTTCTGTGAATCTGTCTCAATCCACACATCCTTGTACGAGTTTGTGTCCACCAGTTGTAAGGCCTTGGAGAGAGCATCAAATTTAGCATGGAAGCTATCTTGGCATGAGGGAACATGATCAGAGAATGCCCATATGATATCACCATGGAAATCTCTAAGTACCCCTCCAATACCACCATGAGTGAAGTGACTTTTCTTACCCCCATCAACATTCAGTTTAGTCCTGTTAGATTAATTGGTACACATGATAGAGAAATGAAGAAGATGAATTGATAGAACTCTTTGAGAAATACAACAAATATAATGGAAAACAATACAATGCTAAATGGGGAGGGAGGCTACTAAATATATAGATAAAAGATAAAACCCTAGCTATCAACTAAGAAAGGGAAAATACAAAACTACCCCCATAACATACATATAACTCTAACATCCCCCAAACTCATGATGATGTAGTAGAAATCATCGAGAGTTTGCCAACCAAAAAACGAAAGCGGGAAGGATGCGACTTGGTGAAAAGATCCGCAATCTGAAAGATGATGAGATGAATGGTAAGTCGAGGGTCCCATGTTGCAAGTGATGACGAGTGACATGACAATCAATCTCAATATGCTTTGTTCTTTCGTGGAAAACTCGAGTTGTGAGCAATCAATAAAGACTTTGGTTATCACAATGCATGGGAGTAGGTGAGGACAAATGAACACCCATATCTGCAAAGCCAACGTAACCAAACTATTTCATTTTGTAGAAGCCATTGCCCGATACTCTGCCTCTGTGGAGGATCGAGACACAACATTTTGTTTCTTACTCTTCCAAGAAATAAGTGAGTCTCCAAGAAAAATACAAAAACCAGTAGTGGATTTTCGATCAGTAGGATCACTGGCCCAATCCGCATCAGAATATGCCCTCAACTCTAATGAAGATGTAGATGGAAACAAAAGACTCTCGAAAAGAGTGCCACGGAGGTATCGCAAGATACGAGTAACTGCAGCCCAATGAACTGTAGTGGGGCAAGTGACAAACTGACTCACAATATGAACAACATATGCAAGATCTGGACGCGTAATGGTTAGATAAACCAAACTTCCAACAATAGTGCGATATAAGGTAGGATCAAGACAATGGTGTGCCATCGAAAGGAGAATATCGAACATTAAGTTCAAGAGGCGTATCAACTGTCCGAGTATCAGTAAGACGTGCTCGATCAAGTATGTCAGCAATGTACTTGGACTGTGAAAGAAGATAACCTCGAGGGGAGCGGGCTACCTCAATACCCAAGAAATATCGCAAAGGTCCCAAATCTTTCATTTCAAAGCGAGAAGCTAACTCAGATTTCAACAATGCAATCCCATCAACATCATCACCGGTGATGATCATGTCATCAACATATAAGGAAAGAAGAATAATACCAGCACATGTACGCTTGAAGAAAAGGGCAGAATCATGGTTACTGAACTAAAACCAAGTGAAGTAAGACGACAGAGAATTTTTCGAACCAAGCCCGTGGGAGCCTGTTTGAGACCATACAATGCTTTCTTAAGCTTGCAAACTTCGCCCGATTATGAGGAACCCTGGTGGTGGGATCATGTAAACTTCTTCTTGAAGATCACCATTCAAGAAGGCATTTTTGACATCCAATTGAGATATGTGCCGCTTTGACGAAGAAACAGAATAAGAGTACGAATCGTAGTCATTTTTGCAACAGGGCAAATGTTTCCTCATAATCCATACCATACTCTGTTGTGAATAACCTTTAGCAACCAATCGTGCTTTATATCGCTCAATCAACCATCGACTTGGTTTTAATTTTATAAACCCAACGCGAACCAATTGCCCGCTTACCAGGTGGTAAAGATACCAAATCCCAAGTGTTTGTTTTATGCAAAGCGTAAAGTTCCTCATCATAGCATGCTGCCATAAAGGATCGAATCGCTTTTATAGGAGCGTGGTTCAGAAATTTGGTGAATAGAGGATAAAAATGAAGCAAAGGCGGGAGAATAAGAAGAATAAACAAAGTCGTAATAACGAGTGGACTTACGTGTACGTTGGGGATATCGAGGAGGCAAACGATCCACAATTTCGGAAGCGATTGGGGTGTCGTAGCGTAGACGGAGCAAAGAAGATCTCGATGAGTCTCTATCTGTGTTATCCGAGAATGGATCAATATGAACAAGATCGGTTTTGGAGATGCTATGAGGACTAGAGGAATAGAGAAGAATGGAATATGCTCAAGAAAAATACATGACGAGACACATATAATTTTTGAGCAACAGGGATCAAAGCAACGGTATCCCTTCTGACCTTCTCCATATCCTAAGAAAACACAAATAGCTGAACGAGAAGATAATTTGCTGCGTTCAACATGAGGGCGAAGGACAAAACATGCACAACCAAAGACTCGTAAAGACGAATAACTAGGGGTGGAACCATAAAGTCTCTCGAAATGGTGATAAATCGATGTAATGGATGATGGAATCCTATTTATACAATGGACAAAATGGTAAGAACGGCTTCCCCATTCACTTGAACCGAACTAGATAGTAAAAGTGAGCGGCGCTTTCAATGATATGCCTATGTTTTCTTTCAAAGAATACCATTTTGTTCGAGTATCTCGTGCAAGAAGTTTGATGTAAAGTCCCATCCAAAGCAAGCAATTCACGAAAATTATTAGATGTGTATTCCCCACCCAAGTCACATCTAAAGCATTTTATGATAGCAGAGAATTGAGTTTTTACAAAAGCTCGAAATGAAGTATATATACTCAGAAAATCAGAACGATGCTTCATAAAATAAACCCAACAATAACGAGAATAATCATCAATAAAAGAGACATAATATCGAGAACCCCCTTTGTGGGAATGGGAGCGAGTCCCCACACATCGAATGAACCAAATCAAATGGCGCAAAGAGAATTAGAAACACTTCGTTTAAAAGGTAAAGCGGAAAATTTTGCCGCTTTACAACCACTACAATCGAAATATCATGAGATGACAATTTTCCTAATGAACCTCGTAGACGCCAAAAATCTTAAACGTGAAGACGAAACATGACCCAAACGAGAATGCCACAAATAAAAGCTAGACGATGAAGGACTCAAACGAAAAGAAGACAAATCAACAGTAGAAGCTGCGATAGAGGGTACTCTGAGCTCATCCAAAATGTATAACTCTCCGTGCCTACGGCTGTCCCAATCGCCTTCCGAATTTGGATCCCGCACACAACAAGAAGTAGAAGAGAATGATACTAAGTAACCCGAATCACACAATTGGCTATGAAAACAAGATTTAATGCAAGTTTGGGAATATGGTAGACATGTGGAAGAGACAATTGAGGTGTGGCTACAGATCCACCCCCGCTAAGGGTAACAAAGTACCATCGCCATAGAATAACAGTCTAGCATATGTGGGTGAAATGGAAGTAAAACATGATATATCGGGGACATATGATGAAAAGCTCCGAATCTAATACCCAAATAGAGGAAGATATACCCGACGAGCTCGGAGTTGACAAACCCGAGGCGGACACAAAGCATGAGATGAGGCAAGAAATTTCAAATTGTTCGGCAATTGTATCCATAGAAGGCCGACCGGAGGTAAGAGTTCCGGACATCACAGAATCGATGAGGTACAGTGCAAAGAACACGAGTCGGTGGGGGCGACCTAAAACCACGTTGATTTGGATGGACAAACCGGTGTTGGGGTGGTCGTGGATTTTTCTCGCTGAAAGCGTTGTTGGCCACCTTTATTCAACTCGGGACATTGAGCCTTCCAATGTCCTGGTTGTTTACAGAATAACTACACTCATTATCGCAACCTTTGGGTGAGGTCTCGAAAAGGAATGTAGCGGACGGTGGGCACAAAGAAGAACGGAAACGGATGAAGGAGGAACATGAAGAACTCCTTTTCCCGCCCGAGACTTGAGGCGTAATTCTCCGCTAAAAATTCACTTACAATGAATCAACCGATGGTAGAGGAAGACGGTGCAATATATTCCCACGAAGGGACTCAAAATCATCCCGAAGAGCCATCAAAATCGAACCAATCGTTGCTCCTCTCTACGAGCAATATAGGGGCAAATGTGCGAAGTTCACTAGATTGATAGGGCTAATTGATCCCAAAGATCGTCATAGCGAGAATAAAATTCTTGGACAAATCATATCTTTTTCAAAAAGATCGAATATCTATTTCCAACCGGGTGCATCATTTTAGCAAAATTCGATTGAGTATACAACCGCTCCAAATGTTCCCAAACTTCTTTAGCAAGATCATATTTAGCCAATTGCATACCAATAGAGTTCTCCACAGAATTGTTAACCCAAGTGATAATTTTCGAATTGTTCACTTCCCAAACCTCTAATTCCTCAACATATTTAGTATTATCTTTCTCAACAAAGTTGCTTTTGTGTTCGTAAATATAACTCCACAATTTTTTTCTCTCAAAAATTTCTCATGACATAATTCCAATATGAATAATTCTTTCCATTCAAGCGTACACTAATCGATTGCAACGAATCATCTCTTTCACCCCCATAATGAATAATGACAAAAATCAAACCAAAATACCAACCAAACAACTAGATAGATCGATACAAATATCCAACAAATCAAGCCAACTCTACCAAACCCAACAAGTGCTAACAGATCGAAAATCGAATGAAAATAACACAAAGCTGCAACATACTCACTGTGTAATCGCGATATACCCACCGGATCCTCGAACTGACACTGGTACACCCATCGGAAAAAAAATCGGGGATCCGCGAAGTTGATGATGCTTTTAAAACCTTGCTCTTGATACCATGTTAGATTAATTGGTACACATGATAGAGAAATGAAGAAGATGAATTGATAGAACTCTTTGAGAAATACAACAAATATAATGGAAAACAATACAATGCTAAATGGGGAGGGAGGCTACTAAATATATAGATAAAAGATAAAACCCTAGCTATCAACTAAGAAAGGGAAAATACAAAACTACCCCCATAACATACATATAACTCTAACAAGTCCATCCTTGCATAGGTTTTATCCACATCACTGGAGTATAAGAAAATCTAGTAGAACATCTAAAATGCAAACCAAAGTGAGCATCTAGATCTAAGAAACCTTTCCATGTATTGTGCTGAAACAGTTTTCCAGATTTGATCATATGGAGGTGATGCTCAACTTTCCAAATTATTCTTATGTGTTTGAATCGACTATTTTCATGTTTGTTTTAATTCCGTTCAAGCCAAATGTACAACATTATTAAGCAATGGATCGGATAATAAAAAATGCGTGCAGTTGGGTGAAAATGGTATGAGTTGTTACCAAAAAGAAAAATACTAATATTCTCAGACATCTATGCTGCAACATGGAAGACAAGTAAAATATCTCCAAATATGTGGAACTTGAGGGTTAGTAATGAAAAGATGATGTAAGGATTGAAAAGACGGAGAAATGGGGCAGCACCAACATTTGGATGCAATAGCAATCCCTCTGGTTTGAAGTTTTTGATCCACATGTAATCTATTCTTAAGAAGTCTCCACATGAAAATTGATATAACATGGGTTAAAAATTTATTCCAAAGGGCAGCAAATAAAGGAAGTGAAGGAGATGTACCTTGGATCAATAGCCGAGTTGAGGATAATGAGAAATCACCATTTACTGAATGCATCCATCTCATAGTGTCATGGCAGGATTGAGAAATTAGAACTTGGCTTATAAGAATTGCCCAATATTGACCCCCAATTTTAAGCAATCTATCATGATCCCATGCATTATTAGTCCAAAAAAAAAAAGAAACATAAACATGATCAAGACGAGTTCTATCCACAACGATAAAATTAGCAAGGGTAGTAAAAGAAAACATTGAATCATGCCAAAAGGAGCTTTGCCATCTCCTAATATCAAGTAGATAGACATATTAGTATTAGAAATTGGTGCACATTTCTAGATTATTCTAGCATATGAAAATTGTAGTAGTAAAAAGAAAAATCTAGAACAAACATATAAAATCTAGATTAGAGAAGAACAAATCTAGAAGCATGTAAATTGCTAAATGAAACTAGAAAAATCTAGAACAAGTACTAGAAGCCTCCTTAGACTAGTATAAATAGATGTGGAGGCATTCTTGTAGACAAGTAAGAAAAATAAAGACCAAGCAATAAAACTTCTACTTCAAAGTTCAAACATCTCTTTGCCTTAGTTCCTCCATTCTTCTATAAACCAAATATATCTTCTTCACTTACACTACATACTATATTAAACCTATAAAAATAAGCCTCCCATTTCCAACATTACTATAAAATAAAAAATCTTATCATACCATAAAACTATTTCCATCAGTGGCATCAGAGCCTAGTTCGATTATCGGGCGATACAATGGCCGACACATTCCGCTCATCTATTCCAATTCCAGTCTTTCGTGGTGAAAACTACGATTTCTGGTCTATTAAAATGAAGACCTACTTTTGTGCTCAAGATTTGTGGGATATTGTTAATAATGGATATACTATTCCAAACGATATTTCCACATTATCCGCGGTACAAAAGAAGGAATTGAAAGAGAATCAACAAAAGGATTCTCAAGCACTCCTTGCTCTTCAGATGAGCTTGGCATTTAATATTTTCCGAGGATCATGGGAGCAAAACTGCTAAAGAGGCATGGGATAAGTTGCAGGAGGAGTTTCAAGGCAATGAAAAGGTACGTGCTACTAGACTTCAAACTTTGAGAAGGAAGTTTGAGAACTTAAAAATGTTAGATTCTGAGACTGCTAAAGATTATTATTCAAGAGTAAATGAAGTGGTAAACCAATTACGAGCCTATGGGGAAAATTTTCCGAGAAAGTAAAATTGTTTCCAAAATTTTAATTACTTGCACGTAAAAATATGATCCCATAATTGCGGCTATTGAAGAATCCAAAGATATAGAAAAATTAATCACATACGTAATTAATGGGATCACTTGAGGCTCACGAGAAAAGATTAGAAAGACGTTACGAAAAAAGACATAGATAATGCATTTCAATCAAAATTAAGTATGCGATCTCGAAAAATAAGAAAAATGGGAGAAAATATAATGAAGGGAAACCAACAGATAATAATGACAAGTTTCCTCCATGTGGTATATGCAAAAGGAAAAGTCACTTAGAAAACGATTGTTGGTTTAAAGGAAAACCACAATGTCAAAATTGTAAGAAGTTTGGACATGTAGAGAAATCATGTCGGTTAAAGCAAAGACACCAGGCTAATTTCTCTGAAAATACGAGACGAGAATAATCTATTTTATGTCCGCTAAGCCGCATCGAGAAAAAACAAAGATACTTGGTATTTGGACAAAATGGTTGTAGCAACCACATGACTAAAAATGAAAGTATTTTCTCGCCAACTTGATAAAATAAGTACAAAGATAAAAATTGGAAATGGTGATTATATGGAAGCAATCGCAAAGGCACTATTGCTATAGACACCTAAAAAGGGTAAGAGATATATTAATGAAGTTCTCTTAGTCCCTACAATAGATCAAAATCTACTTAGTGTGGGACAAATGATGGAGAAAGGATACTCTTTGTATTTCGAGGGAGATTCTTGCACAATCTATGATAAAAAGGATAAATCCCTCGTAATTACAAAAGTTAAAATGAGGGAAAATAGATGTTTTCCCATCCAATGGAGATATGCAAACGACGCTGCAATGACGGCCCAAGTTAACGATACTTGGCTATGGCATAGAAGGTTCGGACATTTCAATTTACAAGGATTAAAGATCCTAGATCGAGAAAAGAACATGATGCGTGACTTGCCAACAATCAAAGAGCTTGATGGAGTCCGTGAAGGGTGCATGCTCGAAACAACACGCAACCTTTTCCATCCGGAAAAGCTTGGAGAGCCAAAAGCCATTGAGCTAGTACACACGGACATTTGCGGTCCGATGCGTACTCCTTCAAATGAACAAAACAGTACTTCATACTCTTTATCGATGATTATACTAGAATGACATGGGTTTATTTTCTACGAGAAAAATCACGGTATTCGATATTTTCAAGAAATTCAAGGCATATGTCGAAAAGCAAAGTGGTCACAAAATCAAAACATTAAGGAGTGACCGTGGAAAAGAATACACTTCTACTCGGTTCACAAAATTTTGTGAAGATGAAGGCGTGGAGCATCAACTCACGATTGGATACGCACGAAAAAATGGCGTCTCGAGAAAGAAAGAATAGAACAAGAATGGAGACCGCAAGATCTATGCTAATGGAGAAAGGTCTTCCCAAATCCTTTTGGGCGTGTCGTAAATCTTTGCCGCAGCTATCTACTAAATAGATGTCCTACCAAAGTCAGACAAGACAAGACACCAATCGAAGCTTGGAGCGGACGAAAACCATCGCTAAACATCTACGAGTATTTGGATGCATCTGCTATGTTCATATTCCTCAACAAAAAAGGGGCAAGTTGGATGAGAAGACTGAAAAATGTATATTCTTAGGCTATAGCACTCAATCCAAAGGTTATCGAGTCTATAGCTTAAGCACAAGAAAGTTGATCATCGGTCGAGACGTAATGTTCGATGAAGATGTCGCATACAATTGGGAGACAAACCAAGTGGAAAAGAGGAGTATCAACCTTCCTAAACTAACTCATGAACAAGAAGAAACCAGAATGACCCGCCAGACGCGAACCAGCAAACAACTAGAGATCCCGACACATCTCTGACTCAACACCAAAAAGGACCAGATCGCTCGAGAAATATATCAAACATGCAATTTGACGATTATGGAGCCGATAGCTACGGCAAGTTGCTAAACTAAACAAGAAGTCCGGGTAAAAGCAATGGAGGAAGAAATAAAAATGATCGAGAAAAATGAGACGTGGGAGCTCACGGATCTTCCGCAAGATAAAGAAGCCATTGGAGTTAAGTGGGGTCTATAAGACAAAACTTAACCCGGATGGTTCACTACAAAAATACAAAGCAAGACTTGTTGCAAAAGGATATGCACAACAAGATGACATCGACTACGGTGAGACTTTCGCTCCAAAGAGTCCGACTCGACACGATACGAGCACTTATTGCATTAGCGGCTCGAAACAATGGAAGATATATCAACTCGATGTGAAGTCCGCATTCCTTAATGGTTATCTTGAAGAAGAAATCTCGCCGAACAACCTCGAGGTTCGTGGTACAAGGAAAGAAGATAAAGTTCTCGCACTAAAGAAAGCACTATATGGATTAAAGCAAGCCCCGCGAGCCTGGTATAGCGTAATTGATGACTACTTCACCGAGCTTGGATTCGGGAGGAGCCGAGTGAGCCAACACTATATATCAAGACCCAAGGTACGAACAATACACTCATTGTCTCTTTATACGTGGATGATCTCATTTTCACAGAAAACAATGAAAATATGATTATGGAGTTCAAAGAAGACATGATGAAGACATTCGAGATGACGGTTTGGGTTTGATGCACTATTTTCTTGGTATCGAGATACATCAAAGAAAAGATGGTATCTTTATCTCACAAAAAGAAATACGCAGAAGCTTACTTAAAAGGTTCAAGATGGAAGGATGCAAGATCAGAGCAACTCCACTTGACAACAACAAGGCACTCAAAAAGGAAGATGGCTCACCGAAGGCGGACAACTCACAATTTCAAAGTCTAATTGGAAGCTTACTCTATCTAACCGCAACTTTCGACCCGACATTATGTACGCAACTAGCTTCCTATCAAGATTCATGCGGAATCCAAGTCAAATTCATTACGGAGCAAAGAAAGCGAGTACTCCGATATCTGGAAGGAACAAAGAACTATGGTATTTGGTATGAATCGCGATGACTCAAAACTAATAGGCTATCTGAGACAAATGATCGGCAGATCAATCGGCGACATGAAAAGCACATCAAAGCATGCATTCACATTGGGTTCGGGAATATTTTCTTGGGCATCCAAAAAGCAAGCAACATCGACAATCATCGCCAGGTTTAATATATAGCAGCGACAATGACTACCACAAGCAATATGGTTGAAGCGCATACTTGAAGACATGGGAGAAGTACAAGAAAAGGCTACAAAAATTTTCTCAAGCGATAGTAAGTCCTGCTATAGCAATGGCAAAAATCCCGTGTTCCACAAATGAACTAAACACATCAAAATCAAGTATCACTTCATCCTAGAAGCGAAAAAAAAGGAAATTGAAATGAGCATTGCAAGATCGACGAACAATTAGCGGATATTTTCACAAAAGCATTACCTCGAGGAAAGTTTGAGATATTACGAGATATGATAGAGTCACGAAATATGCACCAAGGAGGAGTATTAGAAATTGGTGCACATTTCTAGATTATTCTAGCATATGAAAATTGTAGTAGTAAAAAGAAAAATCTAGAACAAACATATAAAATCTAGATTAGAGAAGAACAAATCTAGAAGCATGTAAATTGCTAAATGAAACTAGAAAAATCTAGAACAAGTACTAGAAGCCTCCTTAGACTAAGTATAAATAGATGTGGAGGCATTCTTGTAGACAAGTAAGAAAAATAAAGACCAAGCAATAAAACTTCTACTTCAAAGTTCAAACATCTCTTTGTCTTGGTTCCTCCATTCTTCTATAAACCAAATATATCTTCTTCACTTACACTACATACTATATTAAACCTATAAAAATAAGCCTCCCATTTCCAACATTACTATAAAATAAAAAATCTTATCATACCATAAAACTATTTCCATCAATTAGCTTGAGTTTTAACTTTGCAATTTCTTCTCCGGATAGCACTATCAGAGGCTTTATTATCAATCAAAACATCAATACATCCACCAATATATTTAGCATGCATGAACAAAGACCGACGAGAAGATTTATCTCTAAATCTCTACCACAACTTGTAAAATAGAAACCACATCAACAATCTTCCTAATGCTTAGACCACCTCCAGAAACAGGTGTACAAATGATGTCCCAAGAAATCCAGTGAATAGCTTTGGTAGACTCAGTATGGCCAAAAAAAAAACCTAGCCATAATATGTTCGAATTTGTTAATAATATAACTGAGAGGTTTGATGATTTGAATGAGGTGAATAAACATAGAACTAAGAGTGCTTTAGATAAGCATAAGTCTCCCCGCATAAGATAAGTGTCTCTAACCCCCAACCATGAATTTCTTGTGCATTTTCTCAATGAGAGATGAAAAAAGGATATTTTTCTTCCTGCCTTTGTAAATGGGGGCCCAAGATCTGTGAAAGGTAGATATTGGAGTTTGTAACCAGTGATGGTCAAAAATTGGGCCAAATGAAGAAGATTGACCCCATGACATAAGATAATAGAACTCCTAGCAACATTAACAGCTTGGCCAGACACTTTGCTATAATGTGCTAAAAATGAAGTTAAATACTGAAGGAAGATGGTTTATCATTAGAAAAGATCAAAATATCATCATCATAAGCTAAGTGAGGGATAGGAAGGCCACCATGATTCTTAAAATACATGTTGGGATGTTGTCATAAAAGTGAGTCAATGCCACTGGACAAGTACTCAGTTGTGCCAATAAGAATAAAGAAGGGATAAAGGTCCCCTTGTCTCATCCCCAGTGAAATGAAAGAAACTAGCAGAAGCACCATTAATTAACACATAATAACACCCTCTAAGGTTGTCGGCCACGGCGAACGAGAGCGGCGATGGGAGTGAATATCGCCGTTAAAGTAAGTGTATTTGGGTGTCTCCTTTCACTTTCTTTTTATTTTTTATTTAAATAGATTGTGCTTTATTGAGTATTTTTTTTTCTATTTGTAAAAGGCCAAAGCCCAACTTTGGCCTTAGGGCATCTTCAATATTACATTGCTAAACATTTCTATAAACCTACTTTATGATGGAGCCCATGTGCCATATCATAAAAATCTCAAGAAAAAAAAACCCCATATTCCTCTCCACAATTCCAAAACCTCTAAACAAGTTTTTGTGGACCCTATACTCCCATTATATTATCACATATTTTATACATATTTTACAAAATATTCAAAAACTTTCCAATTTATTTTAATGTGAAGTAGTGGTGCCTTGTGTGGAACCTAGTCCCCTAAAACAAATATCCCAACCCACTTTTGCCATTTCTGCAAAAAACTAAATTGTCAAAATGCGGTACCGTGTTTACAGATCGCTTTTTTGGGGAATCCAAAACAGCTTCATCCCACAATGGTGGTGAGCTTTTTTTTTATGAGGCTTTTCTTCCAAAAAAAACCTCTCCAAAAACCTAGCACTCTGATGCCCTTAACGTTTGAAAACTTCGATCCCATCGGCCCAATATAATTAAAAGTGGATAAAATTGATACAAACATCGAACAGGTCATACAAAAGAATTTGATAATTTCGGGTAAAATTGATTTTTTCCTATTTTATTTATTTAATTTTCTTTAATTAATTATTAACCCACTAAATCATTAAGTGGGCTAAGTCAACAAAAAAGGCCCACGAGGCCCAATTTCATCGCATCAAGCCCATCTTTTGCTCAAAACATAATATCGGCTCTGGATGCACAATTCATTATATTCGGCTCATGCGACCCACAAACTCGGCTATAAATAGCCCATATTTCATTTTTTTTCCATTAAGCACAATTTACTACTAATTAGTTCTTGCGCTCCGATTTTTCTCATACACTCTGTTGACTTAAGCATCAAAGGGGGCTTCACTGGGGACACTCCTGGCAAAGGACAAAGCTAGGAATTTTGGGTAGGGGCCCAACTAATATTAATATAAAAATAGTTAAATTTTTTGCCCCTTCTCGATAATAAAATAGTTTTAACCATGTTTTTTAGTCATTTTTGAGTTCAAGTTTCCACTTTGTCTTTTTTTCTTTTTCATTTCTAAGGACCTCCATGACTCAAGACCAAAACATGTACCGCATTAAATTTTTGAAATATAATTAAATACCTCATTAGAGAATACAGAAAGGTGTGACCGTGTCAAAATGACTAAAAAACATATTTTTCAAACAATATGACTATTTTTTATTTTTATAAAACATAAGTGGACAATTTGTCCATTACCATTTAAAAAATTAAAGATAATACAAATTTTGATTGAGTCAATGTATTAATTCATTCACATCTTAATATTCAAAAATAAATAAGAAAACAATTACATCAATATACCAAAAGAGACAAATAGAGACACAAGAGAACAATGCAAAAATCCAAGTTAAAATTTATGGTGGACCTTAAAAGATGTAAAAAAAATTTAAGAAAAGGAAAAAATGACCACTCATATTTTTCAAGATTCACAAATCAAAACATGAAAGAAAAATGCAAGATAATTGAAGACTTTTTTTTCAAATTTTTCTATTTGTTATTTATTTTAAGACTAAAAACTCAAATGACCGATATACCCCTACCTTTTCAAAATTTGAGGGGGTCCAAAGTGCCCCCTTGGCCCCTACATGGCTTCGTCTCTCTGCTCCCGAGACTCCTCTAACCCTATTTGCATGTTGTAGGCTGGTTTCCTATACATGGATTGAACTTGCACCAAAATGAAATACTTTAGCTTTAATTACCTAAAATCGGAGTGAGTTGAACAATTTTTAGCAAAGATCATTATGTGTATAAAATAATATACAACCAAACAAAGTTATATATAAATATAACATATAATGTAACTCATTATGTGAAACATAAATACAAAATTTGTAAATTCTATCGGGTAGAATCACATCAACGGTAACATAAGTATAAAAGAATTTTTTTACATAAACTTGATACATAAGTATTTCAAAACATGTAAGTATGCATGAACTATCAATTTACTCACTGCATCTTGATGTTAAACAACTGTTCATCATAAATATTTTTACTTTTGTTTTGTACTTTTCATTTTTTATTTTGATGATACAAAGATAATCTTGAAAATTTAATACTCGATTAATTAATAACCTTGTTTAAATAATACTTTTGGGCGGTCCTGATTTAGGGACAATAACCAAAATTAATAATTCGCTAATTTGATATCTCATTAAATTAATAAATATTGGTAGTCTAAAGGTTATAATTTATAGAGGTTTAACTGTATATTTTAAAATTAATGCAACTTTATATATTATTGTAGTGTTGAGATTGATCAATAAAAATTCACAGTTCTTGCAATCACACATAATATATTAATATTTTTAAAATGCATTAGTGAATATTACGAAATATGTTATGCCCTTACACAAGTTCCTTTTCTTTTAATTTATTTCTATGTCATTTTTAATTAAAAAAATGATATGAAAAAACACTAACAACAACATTGGAGGAGCTCTTAACACAAACTGACAAGAATATCCTATCGAGGAGACTAGTTATATATAGAGCTTTCAAAATGGATGGCGTGGAGGGTCAGTCCACGGGCCAAAAACGCCCGCTAGCCCATTTAGGCATGCCTCTTAACGCCTAACCCGCCCCCTACCGTAGGCGGACAGGGACAGATCAACGGGGCTGGTCCATTTTGACACTCTGGTGAGATAGTTGTTCCATGTAAGAGGAAGCACATAAAGAAGGAGAAATAGCTAAGGTGAAAAATAAAGAGAGAAAATATATCCCAACATGTGAGATGACTACTCATTCTCAATAGTTCAACAGTTTGTCCTAAGCCTCACGAGTTTATCCTTGAAAAGGCACCTCTTGGGAGAGAGGGACTTAAGTGGCGATTGGATGTGAGAGAAAATTGAAAACATCTGCTAGTTGGACGAAAATGCACCGAGCACGTGATTGGATATGGACATGCGAGTTATTTTTTCGGGAGATGAGTACTATAGCCCTCCATTAGATATCATTGTTTGGTATAATGTAATCCCACTTTTCCGACACATCCGTGAAGCTCTTTTTACATTAAATTGTCTTTATCTCAACATGTTCTCCTTCTTCTTCAGCTTCCCACGGTTGTTCACGTGGGGAACTCGCAATTATTTAACCATTCATTATTGCATTATACACAACATACACGGGTTAAGATATTTTCATTAGAGTACAAGCAATGCAAAATTCAAGTCAAGGCAACGTAAACAATTGCTATGTAATTATTTCATATACTTACTATCTCCACATTGGATGACATTACAATTATAAAAACACAATAACAAAATATTACCTAATCATGTGTACTTTATAAGAAATCAAGCTATGAACCTAAAGGATTTTTCGTGAGAAAGTGAAACAACAAATGCAGAAAACGCACTTGATGCTTGTGCTTTCAAGTAGTAATGAAACTTGAATATAAGTGTTGTATGTGTGCCTTTAGAAAACCAACAATTTATATAACACAAACATACATGTACTTGTTCGCATGCGAAGGGTTGGCCCAAACTTGGGTGTTCCTACACAATAAAGTTGACATGACAAATCCATTCATTGAAAAGCAAAAAATGATAAACAACACACAAACAAATTAATTGTACTTTTCAATTTAATGTTGCGCGAGATGGGGGCTACAAATTTGGGCATGCTTTGGAGGATAGAATCGACCATATCGCCTGCTCAACGGACGCTAATGGAAAGTTGCCCATGGTCTGTTCAAGACTTACTTTAATCGGATGAGTAAAAAGCAAAGTTGCCACCCTTCGAACTCGGTGAAATACAAGGAGATAAGCCATTGTATTAACCGTATGAAACTCGAAAAAATATTATGATTCGGAATTGTTCATCAAGACGTGTTTGCGTTTCATTTCAAAAATTCCACTAATATTGTTCCCCTAACCCGCAAGTAATGTCATACTATTAATGATTTACTCACATACCTGGATATTCAGATTCAAAATCAATAACACATGTATACGGGTTTGCACTACATTCAACAATTGGTTGCTATGAGTTTATGTCGTCATTATGAATAAAGATAAGGTGTAATGATGTGAAGTAGAAAAAATACCCATAATTAAAAATATATAGAACAAAACTATCCTCAATATTTGTTGCCAGCCCAAATACTAATTCAATGTTATTCGACACCTAATGCAACTTACATATTATAATTAAATATAAAAATGCCACAATTTTGCACAATTATCGATGCATTCTTCTTAGATATATTCATAAAATTGTTTTGGCATAACCATAGACTTATTATTGCATACGATTCAACAATAAGTTTCTCTACAATATTTAAATACAAACATCACATCCAAACACAAAAAAAAATCTCATATCCAATCACAATTCTTCCTAAGAAAAGTATCACATCAATCAAACATCATCATTACATATCCATTCACTTTCTCTTTTACTATTAACTTCTTCAAATTATCTTTTTACTATTCTATAGCAAAATGAAAATTTTCAAAATGAAAGTATATCCAATCGCGCTCTTAGTTCTCATTTATAAACCATAGTCCATTCACATACTCACTTGACGTGGGACATAGCCCTCCCATCATAAGCCCCGGCATGTGGATGGAATATGTGAGTAGAGAGTTGATGCATGATTCCCACAAATGCATCAACGATATGGCACAAGGGGTGAAAATGGGCCAAGCCAAGCCGGGCTTTGAGTTGGCATGTTTGGGCCTCTGCTTTGTTAAGTTTAAGCTAAGCCTGGCCTATTATCTCGTAATAGGCTTGTTTCATAGGGTCGGCCTGGTCTTTTTAAGTATAAAGACCAAGTCTAGTCCTATTTAAAGCATGTTTAAGTCTATCAAAGTCAATTAAAAAATAATTTAAAACTACAAAAAACACGATAGTCAATGCAAGATTCATAATGAAAACAACAAAATGCACATGACAATAAATTCATTACGCTACATCTCTAAAGAACATAAATATGATGATACAATATCCAATGACTCCATATCAATAACAAATTCAAATACAAAATAAGTGTTTGATTAGTGTTCTAATATTATATTTATATATGAGATATATGTAATTTCTTTACAATTTATATCTTCAATATATAGAATACAATACATACATGTATTCTATAAAATATTATATAGGCTAAATTGCATTTTTGGTATACTAACTTAGGGTCGGTTGTACTTTCGTCCACACCACTAGGGTCCGCAAATTATGACACTAATTTATAATTTTTGCACATT
The DNA here is from genome assembly GCA_016081115.2 of Rehmannia glutinosa. Taxonomy (NCBI): domain Eukaryota; kingdom Viridiplantae; phylum Streptophyta; class Magnoliopsida; order Lamiales; family Orobanchaceae; genus Rehmannia; species Rehmannia glutinosa. The sequence goes on from CM071936.1 coordinate 104,663,223, forward strand.
GAGTACACTTATCGGAAATTAAAAGTTTCACCAGAATTTTTCCTAATTTCGATTTCCTACAACAACCGAACTCAATATGTTAAAAACTAAAATTAGTGTAATAATTTGCCGACGTGGATGAAAGTGCAACTAGCCCTAAGTTAGTGTACCAAAAATGCAATCTACACAAAGCATGAGTACATGGATGGGTCAAAATCAAAAGATGCGAAACAAGACAAGCCAACGAATAGAAAATAGGATTTGGATATTTTCTATCTTTTCAATGGATAAAATTCAAATCCTTACTATAAATATTGAGAATTTTTCAAATGAGAAAATGACACAAGACACACAAGAAATAAAAATGAACAAGTAAGAAATCCAATATCTCCTCGAGCTAAATAAGACATCTACAAGCTTATTCAAAGACACTTCGCCTAACACACACTCGTGAAATATTGAAGTTGTTGATCATTTGAAGAGGAAACCTTTGGGAAAACAAATTTGGGGTCTAACCGCCAAGGATCGAAGGAGTGTAGTGCGGTTCAAGATTGAACCAAGTTCAATTGTAGGAGGATCGTGTAAACAAATCCTGCAGATTCGAGAGATGAAGTAACTAGGCAAATGGGAGTATAGGAATTATCCCATCTTCGAACTATTATAATTCCCGTGTCTTTACTTTATTGCGATTATATTTCGCATTTAATATTATGTTGTTCATTTGATATCTAAACTCCACATATAACTCTTTAAATATATTAAGTGTTGATTAACAAACTCTAAAGGGTGTAAGTCTTCCGACTTAAAAGAAAACTTGTTTTATAATATGTTGCAATTCTTCATTGAGTTACTCTATCAATCAAGCTGCTCGTTCGAGAACTGGCCGAGTGGTTAACTCTCCATTGAATCCCAACTAAGTTGTTCATTGGCTTGTTTAGTTTCGAGCTTTTTATGGTGACCCATCTTTATACTCGGGCTTTTTGTAGGTTTTTTGTAAACGTGTCGTCCTGCACACTTCTCATTTGTTTATTTGGTTAAATTGCATTTTTAGTACTTAACTTAGGCCAATTGCCTTTGTCGTTATCCACCAATTCCAGGTTCGAAAATATGACATTAATTTATAATTTTTTTGAACATTGAGTACAATTATTGTCGGAAATCGAAAATTGGGGAAAACAATTCGATGAAATTTTCAATTTCGACAACAAGTGTACTCAATGTGCAACAAAATTATAAATTAGTGTCCTAATTTACTGCACTTTAATCGGTGGACTAAGTGTAATCGCCCTAAGCTAGTGTACCAAATTGCAATTTAGCCTATTATTTATTTCTATATATTATATATATACTATACGAAATATTATATATAAGCCTAAAAATAGCCGATTTCTTTGAAGTTTTTTTTTTTGGTCAAAATAACACCCCGGGGGGTGGGGGATTGAGGCGTGATCCCCTACCGTATATCAAAAATCAAAATGTCATACAATGTCATGCCCGCTGGCGGAGAAAATCAAAGAACAAATAACCTATCACTACGATATCTAGAAAGACTATCATAATGAGATATCTAAAAATAAAAGGAGAACCAAAGATCTATGAAAATCAAGCTCGGATATCCCACCGGGTCCATCCGAATGAGCGCTAGGAGGTGGTGAGAAGTCGTGCCTCATCAACAATGTGATCGCCAAGGGCTCCCCAACTCGCAAGGTGATCTGCCGGTCGATTCCCTCTCTCGTGTATGTGGGAAATCGAATCATCAAGGTCCTCAAAGATGTTCCAAATGCGAATCGTGGTGTGTTGAACTCCGCAAGAGCTGGCCACCTAAGTGATCGTGGTGACCACCGCCGCGGCCCAACTCGATCCAAATCAAGAGAAAAAGACGGGCATGCCGCAGTCCCATCTCCGAGCTAGAAGCTCGGCATGAAAGCTGGACACCGCCCGGAGAAACAATGAAAAGCCAACATAAGTCCGCCTCAATGATCTCGAATCAATCCCCGCCAAAGAATCAAAGTGTCCCGATCAAACGAACCATCTCGTGTTCGACTTTATCTCGAGGAGACCGAGGCTCGCCAAATCACAATCCTCGGTTTTTTTAAAAGCATGTTGTAGACAAATTAAATCTGCACCAATCAAATAGTGACACATGTGAAATTCTTTATTAAATATCAATTTTATAATTTCTATTTATATTTGGAGATTTAATTAAATTTAATTCCTAATTTAAATAGTGTAGGTCCCAAGGGGTGTAAGTGTAAGGTTTAGAAGGGGGTTGAATAAACCTTACCAAATTTTTGATTTAGTCCTTTTAAAAATTCGAGTTGATACTTACACAAATGTCCTCGGTGGATGTACCAATTTAGTTAATCAAGAGAGTTAGTCTCTCAATGCACTCAACTGAGTCATGATGGAATAACTCACCATTTATTAAGTCAAATTAACTCAACTGTGGTTTGTTTTTCGGGGAAGACTTAACACCCTTAAGTTTGGTTAAGTAGAAATTTAGAGCTTGATTTAGTACTTAGAGGTTATCTAATGGATAGCAAATATGTCGCAATTAAACAAATATGATGCAAGAATTAAAGTCTTTGAAATGTGAATGACACAATAAGATTTTTATAGAGGTTCAAGATGGGGTAATTCTTCTACTCTTCTCTTCTCCAACTCCCGGAGGAATCCACTAGGTATTGATCAAGATACAAAGTGGTAATCCCGGATACATACAAGTCTTGATCACACAACCGACTTGATCCTTTGGGACTCGATGCCGAGACGCCTTGATCACTCAATCAAGCTTCATAAACGACTCGGCCTTCTTCACAGGGCAATGCTTTGCTACTACAGCCCACTTGCTCAAGTTCTTTGGATTTGATGACGAAGCCCTCCAAAAGCTCAAGACTTGGTTCGACTTGAACCTTCCTACAATCCTTCGTGGAATGTAGACCCTTGATTCTTCAAGAATTTCCTCTTCAACCGATTGAAGTTATCTTTCCTTCACAGTGAGTGTTGGATTGATGTTCTTCGTAGTGTAGGCTTGAGGATTGAGCGTTTAATAACTTGAGAATATTTCAGTTACGCTTCTAATAAATGCTTGAATGTTTGTGGTTCCGGGTCACCTTCTCTCGCAGTCATTCCTCGCCTTTTATAGTGATCTTTCAAAAATCGCCCGTTGAAGACATAAAGCTTAATTTTTGAAAGTCACTTGTGGTCGTTGGCTTGTCTTGTTGCGATCCTTGGAATTGCCATTTCCTCGTATGAATTGTTCTTCACCTTTTCGAGTTCGACACGGTGTAGTGCTTCCCATTGGTTTATTCCTTTTGCACGCTTCGGGATCGAGCACTTCGAGAAATGTAGCATGGAGATATTACTTGTTTAAGTAATTTCTTGATTTAACGGATCTTTTTCATTATCTCGACTTGACCGCATTTCCTTGCTTTCCCAGGTGACTTAGAGTCGCCTTCCAATCATCGGATGACTCTTCTCACCTCAACTTGAGACTTGGCTTTTCTTGAGTTGACTTGACGATACTCCACTCACCGCATCTCACCGCTCCTTCAAGAGATTTCCGTCTTCTCTTCTTTGCCATACTCAAATTGTCTTGCAAATGAGTCTTCCTTCTAGTCTCCATTGTCTTCTTGCATGTTTGGGCATAGCCGACTTAACTCACTTGACCAAATTATTTATTACAATGCGCTTTACAACAACAAAATTGGGGTGCCAACTTCCTATTCTAAGTTTTACATGGCATTCATCAAAATCTAAACAATAAATTCCCAACAATTTCCCCCTTTTGATGATGGCAAAACTTAAAACATTCAAAAATGTAAATAGCAAAGATACATACGATAGTGTATTCACATAGAATGTATGCGTAGAAATCAATCCTTTTATTGATCATAACATTCTTGTTCTTTTACACAATCACACAAGGTGTATCGAGCAAACATTTATCTACACAAAAAAAATTTATAGCTTTATTGCGTAAGACTTACATAGTATGTATTTACATAGTAAAATACATGAAGGGGTGACAAAGAACACTTCATCTCCTTCATTTGTCTCCTTCTTTCATCTTGTTCAAGATCTTCTTACTTCTCTTCTTCTTTTTTCTCATCGTTAGCCGCCTTTCTTCTTCTTTTCTTTTCATATGCCTTCCGGGCAGCTTCATCTCTTCTTAATATCTCTTGTCTTTCCTCCCATAGCTGAGTTTGTCTCTTATTTTCTTCTTCTATTCTTTTCGCATACTCAAGATTACTTTTAGCCACTTGCAAATTGGCAACTTGGTCAAGACCAGCCCGTGATGATCCCTCCTTTCTTGCCGGATCTACGTGCTCAATGTTTTTGGGCGGAGGCCTGGTCTCAAACCTCTTCCTCCACCATCGCTTCTTCCTCTACTACCTCTGGCGTGTATTGTCGGGTCTTCTTCTTTCCAAATGAGTGACTCAAGAGAGTGACCAGCAGAGTGATCGCCGGTCTCTGTCACCGTCAGCTTCTTCACATAACGTGAGACCCTTTTCCCAAGACAAGTCCCAAGCTTGAGCCATAGACATTTTTGCAAAGTATCCTTCAGATGCGAGCGTTTTAAATTCATCAACTGATCGTGGCTCGGTCCCGACATCCGAGATGGCATAAGTGTCTCTGCTCTCACCGGAATGCCTCCATGTTGTTTCAAGATGTTCATAACTCGGGCATCCATTCTTCCTTCCACTTCCTCCATCCCTCGCTTCAATTGTTTTTCTCTTTTCACCATAGATATAGCAGAGTGTTGGAGTGGCAGAGTCACTGGGAGTTTGTTGCTTGATAATGTCACCGTGACAAGACCTTGTTGGGGGTTTGTGCAATCATCAAGGTCATATCTTTCGATCTTTCCCCCTCAACGAACTTTCCTTTCTTTTGTTTTGACACTTCCTCACTGTCTTTCCCTTTACAAAATGCTTCCTCCTTTTCACCTTCGGATCTCTTTAGCGCTTTAAAGTATTCCTCTTCCCCTTTTTGGCATCATCAAAGGAGAGAGAACACTGAAACATACTTTTGCCAAGCGGAAGTCGAGCTCACGATAGCCGAGTTCGCCTCGAGTCCGCTGCGGTGTATGCGGCATGAAACTCGGATCGAGTAGCGTTGGACTCTGCTGAAATTAGCTTCATCTCAGCCATGAGAAGGCTGAATTTTCTATTCATGTTTTCTTCCATACGTTTGTAGATCACTCTTATTTTGCTCACGCAGCAGCTTTATCTCGGCAAGTGTGAGCTTCATGCATGTGCTCAATGTGTTCTCTCAATTTCATTTTTGCATCGGATTCTCAGCTCTCCATACCAAAGACTTGTTAAATAATGTCCTGAAGTATCTAACTTGTTCCACACGCATTGTTTGTCATTGTTGCCACCATTCCCCGATCCCGATCAAGATGCCTCTCAAGTCGCAGTAAGGTTGGCATCTCTCGTTGTCCGCCGCCGCATGTCCATAGAGGCCTGGTGCCTCTCCATCCGCTCAATTTCAGCAAATAATGCCTTGAACACCTCCCCTTTCACTTCTTTTCCAAGGTACTGATGGCCATGCAAAGATCAAAGTCATAGTCGGGCTGAACGATGGTACCGACGGAATGAGCTGGGCTGCAGGAAGGCGTGCGAGCTCGTTCTCGACTCTTCGGAGGTCGGGGTACCTCCAGGAGAAAGGAAATGATTCTACAAAGGAATCATCACGACCAACCGGGATTTGTTCAATTATGAGAGGTGCGCGTGAAGTTCCTTTTTGGAGTCGAACTCGCTTGCAGCCTTGAGGAGCCTGTGCAGTGGACTCTCCTGTTTCACTGGGGTCTTTTGTGAAGTGGACCCGGCCACTGAGCCTCACTTGTCTCAACATGACTTTGTTGGTCTCACTGGTTTCTCCAATTGAGTGGACTGTCCTCGCCTTATCGGGAGCGTCATCGGACGATGAAGAGATTTCCATTGGTGGCTCATCATCAAAGTTGAAAGTTTGACGAGTAGTCTTGAGATCGATTTGCTCGTCGGCCGGGAACATCCGCAATGAAGTCTTTTGGATCATCACGGAGATGACTCACCTTCTTCGCCGCCTTCCGATCCCAAAAAGGTGACATCGATTATCCTGGGAATCATGAAGTGCGCTTATCTCCTTTTCGATGGATCAATGATAGCAGGAGGGATGTTCTCTACTTCACTTTTTACCCCTTAAAGTCTCAATCTCCCGTGGGCCTTCATTACCTCCTACAGTCTCAACTGCAGTGAGGCCTTGACCTCCTTTCGGCGATGTCACCGCCTTAGGGTCTTCTCGTGGTGGCATCCATTGGAGTCTCAACCCCATGGATTGCACTTTCATCGCCTGTGTTAACTCCTGTACGTTCTTCCTGTGCCTCGATCGCATCCGCGATGTCATTAGCCTCACAGAGTAGTTGGCACTTCACCGAGACAACCTCAATCTCAAGTATGAGCTTCGTTGATGACAACTTGTTGTGTACTTTGTGGTTGTTCCTTCTCCACTTCGCCTCCTAGATTCGTCAGGAGTCATCTCGCAGATTCTCCGACCTTTGCCGCAGCCGGAGGGAGTGTCCCCTCACCGGGCGCACCACCGAGTGACTTGGAAAGGGGTCACTCGTCTCCAAACTCCCGGCTTGTTTCTACCGAGTGTTCAGTTGGGGCGGTGGTAAGACACCTTCATTAGGGGTTGGCTCAACTCAGGGTCCCCACTAACCCGCCATCGCCATTCCTCTTTAATTCCTTCTTCCGAGTGAGTCAAGAAGTGGTGGCGCAACAACGGTGGCGATTTGCTCAACCACTCCCATTGATCAATTTCACCGTGTGTTTGGAGGACTCTCCTGGTCCCTCCATCAATCTTTTCTCGTGAAGGATTCTCGATTCGCGCATTGCTTGCCGCATTTGCAACTTTTTCGTGGCGGCAAAGCAGTCCGATCCTCATCATCACCGATAAGACATCAAGGAGATGATGTGTGTGTTCTGTGGTGCCGGTGATAGGGCAGATGCTTGCCTTCTCACGTGCCTCAGCTTCCTCTGCCTGTCTTTCCTTCTCCTTGTCCTTGAAGATCTGCAAGATATCTCGTGCGCAGCTTTCTTCGTCCGATGCTTGGACCACAGCCAAGTCACTCCAAGGAAGTTCAGCAGCTTCCTCTTCCTCTTCTATAAATTCAGGCCGTTGGAACTGCTCCTTGATCGACTCAATTTCCACTTCCTCCACTCTCGCAGACGATTTTGGATGTCCGGGTAAGGTGGGGATAGGATCATCACATCACTATCACTCTATCGCCTTCTTCTTGTCTCTCGATTGCGCGGACTACAGTGTGTTTTCGCTTTGCCTCTGCTGATCGCCTTCAGCAGACTTAGTTGTTTCATCAATTATATCCGGGGACTCTACTTCTCCAAAGTCCTCTGTATCTGCTCCAACAGTGGGCGACTCAGCCGGTTTCTCAAGCTCGGAGTGCTTGATGATTCTTCTTCGTCTCCTAGTTTGTACTGCGTAGGAATTTCTGGTTCGAGAGAGTTTCTTCAGTCCGGGCGGCGGGGGCCGGTGCCGATGTTTTCTTCTAAGGAGCTGGCCGTCTTGGCTTATCGCTCCTCTTTTTGACGATCGGAGAAGGTATTTGAGAGTCCTTCTCGACCATCCGCTTCTGGGGCAGAGACACGGCTGCTGGGGGCAGGTGACTTACTGCAGGGGCAGGAGCAGTTTTGTTTTTTTTCTTTGCTGCATGAGCAGCAGTCTTCTTAGCACTGCAGGGGCGCCTTTCTTTTTGGAGAGGAAAACAATCAGATCTTCAGGGTCACCGATTCCCCTCACTCGTGTCGCTCTCTTGGCGTGGGCTCTCTTCTCAGGCGCTGCAGAGGTTTGATCTCGAACATCCTCTTGTTTACATGGAACGCCTTTTCCATGTCTAAGAGGGACTCCTTTCACCTCCATCACCGCCAATCACTGTGCCATATCCTAGGGATCCTCCAAATGCACCATCTTCCTTGAAGGATTTGTTCCCTACATTCTCGCGTAGTCCGTTTGTAACAAACTCGGCCTTTATTTTCTTTTTCTTCAATGATCGCAGCCATTACGATCAATTTAGCTTTGACAGCTTGGTCAAAGCCGCCAAATTTGATGTCTATGCATTTGGCAACTATGTCCAACAGCTTTGTGGTAATCCTCCTTCACCTCTTGTTTGTTTGTGGTAGACTATTTTATCAAAGATAGTCGGGCTTGGCTATTTCTTCCAAGCAAAGAACAGGTTTACATCAAGATCGTTGATTTCTCGATGCTCCTTCCGCTTCGAGGTAGTGAGCGGTGTTCACCAAGTCCTTGACAGAGATGGTGAACTCCTTTCCGTGAACAGAGGATTTGATCCCCTCATCATGAATCTCGCGTTCACATAGAACTCGCGACCTCATCCACATAGGTCATTGGATATTCCAACGCCGAAACGATTTCACCAGACGCTTTCCAATTTCTCAAGAATTTTCTTCACTAAGGTGTCGTCGGACCCTGTTTCACCATGCCGCGAAATCCACTTGTAGACCCGGTGTCGATTTGCTTTCCTAACTTGACAAAATCATAGGTTGGTGCCATTTATCGATTTCACCGAAGAAAACTTAGAGGTTGATTTGAAGATAGATAGGGTTTTGAGAGAGTTTTGCTTTTGCTTCCGAAAGAAATGAACGGTTTTGGTAATATGAGAGAGAGAAAGGAAAGCTTAAGTATGGTTTATGAAAGGACGTGCGGGTGGTTTTTGAAATGTGATCGAAATCAACGACTTAGATTTTGCACGATGTAGCATTTAATGTCTCGTATTTAATGCGGCAACATTTATATCCAATCATAAGTTGGTGTGCGGCTTTTGCTGATTACGCTCATAATTATGCTTTGACGTAATTTTAAAAATATTCCCGCTTAGTCAAACGATCAAGTTTTTGTCACTTTGTTCATAAATGACTCACCTTTACCCTTAGCAGGTTTAACTCTTCTTCTCACAGCTCTTTGTGACTCACCACACCGACTTGGTATAGCCGTCTTTCCGACATAAATGGTGATTTGCTTAGCCGATTTGTGAGTTCAAATTTTTTCCCTTTTGTGTTCCATTTCTTTTCTTTTTGATTCTTCCGAGTGTCACCACCAATTAACCCTAACTCATGCTTGAGTTCTTCAAATCTTGACTCACATAACGGTTTTGTGAAGATGTCACCAATTGTTTATCGCTTGAGATATATTCCAAGATGATGTCCTTCTTTTCAACATGATCTCTTATGAAGTGATATCTCGACATCGATATGCTTTGTTCTTGAGTGCAACACAGATTTTGAGTGATTGCAATTGCACTTGTGTTATCACACATGATTGGAATTTCTTTTTCCTCAACTTCATAGTCTCTCACCGCTGCCTCATCCATAGGATTTGGGCACAACAACACTGCCCGCAGCCTATGTATTCTCGCTTCACCGTAGAGGTGGCTATTGAATTTTGCTTGCTAAACCAGAAATCACTGTTTCCCAAAGATTTGACATGTGCCTGAGGTGCTTTTCCTGTCAACTCGCATCGATCCAAAGATAGTCGAATCAATAGCCAATTAGCTTGAATCCACCTTCCTTTGATACCATAAGCCAACTTCTTGCTTCCTTTCAAGTATCTCAATATTCTCTTAGTACCGCTTGTCATATGGCTCTCTTTTGCAAACAGATTGAAATCTTGCACATACACCTACAAAGAAAGGTGATGTCCGCCCGCTTGCCGTGAGATGAGTAATGATCCAATAAGTGCTCAGATCTTGTTTGATCTACAGCTTGCCATCCGCATCCATGTCCATTTTGATGATGTATTCATTGGTATTTTCACGTAAGACTTCTCCTCCATACCAAATTTCTTCATTAAATCTCTGGTTTATTTTGTTTGACTTATCAAGGTTCCATCCTTCGCTTGTTTCACTTGGAGTCCAAGGAAGAATGTCGCTTCTCCCATCATGCTCATTTCAAATTTACTTTGCATGAGGTTTGAAAATTTTTCACATAGCTCTCTGTTTGTGGATCCAAAAATGATGTCATCCACATATATTTGAACAAGCAAGATACTCTTTTTGTCTTGAATTCTCAAAAGTGTTCTATCTACTTTTCTTTTTGTGAATCCATTCTCGCTTAGGAATTGTGACAACGTGTCATACCATGCTCCAAGGGTGCCTGTTTCAATCCATACAGAGCTTTCTTGAGTTTGTATACCTTATCTCCAAGAGTCTTCTTCTCAAATCCTGGAGGTTGTTCAACATACACTTCTTCTTCCAATAAACCATTTAGAATGCGCTTTTTACATCCATCCGATATACAAGAAAATTCTTGTGAGTCATAGGCAAGAAACATCCTTATAGCTTCCAATCTTGCTACAGGAGCAAATGTTTCATCAAAATCTATTCCTTCTTCTTGGCAATATCCTTTGGCTACTAGTCTTGCTTTGTTTCTTACCACGTAACCTTCCTCATTCATCTTGTTTCGAACACCCATTTAGTACCAATAACGTTTTGATGGGTGGGTCTTTGAACTAATTCCCATACTTTATTTCTTTCAAACTCGATTCACTCTTCTTGCATAGCTTGAATCCAATGTGTGTCATCCAATGCTTGTAACACATCTTTGGGCTCTATTTATGCGAGATAAAGCATGTGAACATAGCTTCTTGTTGAGTTCGATCTTGTTTTGACACCTTCTCTTATATCTCCAATGACAAGTTCTCGTGGATGGTCTCTCACCATCTTACATCAAAGTTGAAGTAAGTTGATTGATTCAATCGCCTAGCAAATGTGTTGCTTTGATCGACTCTCTCGTAGTCACTTAGCCGCAAATTTTCCAAATGCTTTTGAGATTCACTATCTCATCTTCTTCCTCGAGTTTATAATTCCAAATTGACTTTCAAAGATAGGGACTCTTCTCAGATGGTTGGATGATTCAACATTATCACCGACTCTTCAATGTCTTCTCCATTTACATTTGGCTCATCGAATACCACATGAATGGATTCTTCCGCAACCATAGTCCTTTTGTTGAGTACTCACCGAGTATCCCAAGAAGATACCTTCATCGCCTTTAGCATCGAAGGCCTTTAGATTGTCTTTAACATGGTCCTTGCCGCTTCTTTGAGAGTTCTATTCTTCTTTCGCAACTCCATTCTCACAGGAGTCCTTTGCTTGCAGATAGTTCATGACCAATACCATTCTCAATACAATACGAGTTATTATTCCATTGACAAACTCGGTTCCTCTCCGTCGATCTTATTTTGATAATGGTTTGACTCTTCTCGTTTTGAATCCTCTTCATCACCGTGGTAGTTTTTGTAGGGTTTCTTTCTTCTTACACATGAATATTGTCCATGTATATCTTGAGTAGTCATCTACTACCACCAAGGTGTATTTCTTTCCACTTATGTTTGGTTCGTTTCCACTGGGCCAAATAGATCCATAAGCAAGATGCAATATTCTTGTTGAGGATGGGCATGTCTTTTCTTTGAATGATGACTTGATTTGTTTTCCCTTCGACATGCGTCACATATACTCTCTTTCTCAGATAATCGAGTCTAGAAGTCATTCCACAAGACTACTTCGCAAGCTTGTTAATCGTTTTGAAATTCAGTGTGACTCGACTTTTTGTGCCACAATGAACTTGATTCAAATGCTTTTTGCTAGTAGACAGTCTTTGGGTGTAGCGGTTGACCAATCTACTACATACATGTTCTTTTGTCCGCATCCTTGCAACACAACTTCATTCGATTCAAATTTCCTTGATTTGGCATATACCCATGTTAAATCCAACATTATAGCCCTTGTCACGTAGTTGATCGATGCTTAGCAAGTTGAAGTTGAGTCCTTCAACATATGCAACATCCGTGATTTCTAATCCATTCCTCTTGATGGAGCCTCTTATTTCACCCGAGCTTCATTTCCTCCAAATATGACTTTTGCTCCTTTAACTTCCTTGAATTTTGACAGATTTTTCTTATTTCCCGTCATATGTCCGGAACAACCACTATCCATATACCAGGTTCCTTGGCACTGTTCACTGCTCAACCCGCAATCAAGGAAATTAAGTTTTAGGTACCCATACTTGTCCGGGTCCTGAGGGGTTAGAATTGTAAGATGATCCAACCAACTTATAGCCAAATGATTTGACTCTAAGGGATTGCCATCTATCGATTGCCATAATCATAATTAATCTTGGCAAATTGCTTGGGGATTCTGGTTCATACAAAATTGTCTCTTTTGTCCAGATATGCTGCATATGTGTTTTTTAGCAATCGCCTTCTTTGGGTAATTGTGGTGTCTCCGAGTGTAGTGCCTAGGTGCATATGTGTGTTTGATGAAAGCTCTTATACTTTTGGAATGGCCTTTGCGAGTTCTAGGCCTTTGCCATTTGGGCTTATATTCCATAAGTCTATGCTTTGATAGTTCACATCATTCCAATCACTTGGCTTGGATATTTTCTACCATTCCCATCATATGTATTTCTTTTATAGATTTTCTGGGGTTTTTGGTAGCTCGCTTCTTCTTTTACTGAGTATTTTTCTTTTGGAGTTTGCCGAGGAACTCGGTGAATCTCTTCTCACCGGTATCCTTTCAAATAACTCAATCGGGTCATTTTCCTTTTCCTTTATAACCAAGGCCGTTTGCTTGTAATTGTGCTTTGGAGTGAATGTGTGTGCAACATTTAGAGTTTTGGATTTTTTAGACTCTTCATTGCTTGAAGATCCTTTTTCCAAAATTACTCTCGAGTTTTGACATATCACGAGGAGTTAAATCCTAAGTCCTGCCTTGTCTCCACATTCTCTTTGACTCATAATAAGATCATCCAATGATTTAGATGTCTTAGTGAATGAGGCAATAACATTTTTGAGGTCATTCTCCTCTTTTCTATGGCAGCAATTTACGCTTATTAGCTTGCTTTTTCAAATTTAAACTTTCATTCTCATCACTATTTGACTTAGAGTACTCACTCCTTAGTCACCGTGAGTTTTGCTCTTAGTAGGCTCGTTTTCCTCATTTAGTAGTGTGTGTGAGGATTTAATGTGTTCAAAATCTTTCATCATTTTGCCTAATGAGTCATAAAGATCGGTGGGTGATGAGGTGTGTGTGTCACAATCACTATCACTAGAATCGAGTTTGATGAGTTGGAGTTTACCTCATCTTCTTGGTCGGGTTGATCTCGCTCCTTGCCATCAAACGGTCAGGGCTTCTTCTTCGTGAGTCACTTGAGTAGTCACCACATCGCTTCTCTCGAATCACCGTCTTTTGACTCGCATTTTCTCGCAGCCAACATTGGCTTTTTCTTTTCTTGTCTTCTTTCTCTCAAGACCTTTCTTTCTTCTTCATTCCTCGTATTTGTTGACTACAGGATATGGGCAATCAATGGCATAGTGACTGGTTGCCTTTCTGAGTTCAAAGATAGATATTCAACCTTTTGATCAGCTCTTTCCATTCTTGGATTGTCACCTTTGATATTGACTTTTTGATGATTTGTTCTCTTGGTTGGTCTATCTTCCCTTGATTTGGAGGAGTCAATGTCTTCCTCGGAGGATTCGCCCTTGCCTCTCTTGTAGTTCTTATTGAAGAACTTGTTGAACCTTTTACTAGTAGGGCTATTTCTTCTTCAGGTCAATGACTTCTTTGACCTCGGCTCTTTCCCATCTTTAACAATTAGAGCAAATGTTTTGGGTACAAACTATCTCTTCCTCGATCTTTTCTTCTCACCAAACTCGTAGGCTTTGAGGTCCGAGAATAGTTCATGGTTGGATGTCTTTGATAGGTCTATGGAATGTTTTAGTGCCATGACTTTCATTTCCCATTCAATTGGAAGACTTTTTAGATCTTCATACACATTTCTTCTCGTGTATATTCCTTTCCAAGTGCGAGATAGCTCGTTGGTGATTTCGTGAACCGAAAGCGTCCAGTTGATCCAGGTTTTCTCCGAGATCATTTTGAAGTTCTCAAATTTACTTCAGACCACCGATAATTTGTTTTCTTTGATTTGCTCGAGCCTTCACAAATCAATGTTAGCTTGTCCTGCATTTCTTTAGCCGTTTTGCATGATTTGACTTTATTGAACATGGCTTTGTCCAAGGTTTTGTAAAGGATGTCCTTGGCTACATTGTCCAGGTTGTATCTTTTTTCTCATCATTTTGTCCATTCGATTCTTGGTTTTTCAACCATGGCCGGTCCGGGAGCAACATCCTCTTCACCTTCAACAGCTCTTCTTACAAATTGTGTTCACCTTTAAGATTTGCAGCTGCCCATCCTCTATCACTATCCACATCTCATCATGTAATGCCGATAGATGAGCCTGCATACGAATTTTCCAATCATCAAATTCTTCAATTGTGAACACAGGGGATGCGTGTCAAATTTGCTTCCATGATAATAAATTTTAATGATAAAAAGAGTTTTGAAAGTTTAAGTACTAAAGCGAGACTTTGAAATGTTTGGAGATCTAGTTCAAGAACTGGTGCGGAGGGCTCAATGAACCAACCGCTCCGATACCACTTGTAGGTCCCAAGGGTGTAAGTGTAAGGTTTAGAAGGGGGTTGAATAAACCTTACCAAACTTTTGATTTAGTCCTTTTAAAAATTCGAGTTGATACTACACAATTGTGTCCTCGTGGATAGCCAATTTAGTTAATCAAGAGAGTTAGTCTCTCAAATGCACTCAATCGAGCCGTTGATGGAATAACTCACACTTAAAGTCTAAATTAACTCAATCGTGGTTTGTTTTCATTGAAAACTTAACACCCTTAAGTTTGGTTAAGTAGAAATTTAGAGCTTGATTTAGTACTTAGAGGTTATCTCATGGATAGCAAATATGTCACAGAATTAAACAAATATGATGCAAGAATTAAAGTCTTTAAATGTAAATGACACAATAAGATTTTTATAGAGGTTCAAGATGGGGTAATTCTTCTACTCCTCTCTTCTCCAACTCCCCGGAGGAATCCACTAGGTATTGATCAAGATACAAAGTGGTAATAGTCCGGATACAAGTTTTGATCACACAAATGACTTGATCCTTTGGGACTCGATGTCCGAGACGCCTTGATCACTCGGCCTAGCTTCGTCGACGACTCGAACTTCTTCACGTGGCGGCCGCTTTGCTACTACAACCACTTGCTCAAGCTCTTTGGATTTGATGACGAAGCCCTCCAAAAGCTCAAGACTTGGTTCGACCTTGAACCTTCCTACAATCCTTCGTGGAATGTAGACCCTTGATTCTTCAAGAATTTCCTCTTCAACTGATTGAAGTTATCTTTCCTTCACAGTGAGTGTTGGATTGATGTTCTTCGTAGTGTAGGCTTGAGGATTGAGCGTTTAATGACTTGAGAATATTTCAGTTACTGCTTCTAATAAATGCTTGAATGTTTGTGGTTCTCGTCACCTTCTCTCGTAGTCATTCCTCGCCTTTTATAGTGATCTTTCAAAAATCTTCCCGTTGAAGAGATAGGCTTAATTTTTGAAAGTCACTTGTGGTCGCTGGCTTGTCTTGTTGCAGATCCTTGGAATTGCCATTTCCTCGTATGAATTGTTCTTCACCTTTTCGTAGTTCGACACGGTGTAGTGCTTCCCATTGGTTTATTCCTTTTGCACGCTTCGACCGAGCACTTCGAGAAAGGTAGCATGGAGATATTACTTGTTTAAGTAATTCTCTTGATTTACGTACGCAACGGATCTTTTTCAGCTTATCTCGACTTGACCGCATTTCCTTGCTTTCCCCAGGTGACTTAGAGTCAACTTCCAATCATCGGATGACTCTTCACACCTCAACTTGAGACTCGCTTTTCTTGAGTTGACTTATCTCCACTCACCGCATCTCACCGCTCCTTCATAGAGTTCCCGTCTTCTCTTCTTTGCCATACTCACCGTCTTTGCAATGAGTCTTCCTTCTAGTCTCCGGTTGTCTTCTTGCATGTTTGGGCATAGATACGACTTAACTTAACTCACTGACTATTTATTTATTACAATGCATTTACAACAAAATTGGGGTGCCAACTTCCTATTCTAAGTTTTACATGGCATTCATCAAAATCTAAACAATAAATTCCCAACAAATAGTTAAGTAATTGATATTTTAATATATATTTTATTGACCAATTAAAGATTGTCAAATGTCAAATTCTTATAAATCAAGAGTAATTGATATTTTAATATATATGAATTGAAATAAAAAAATATAGGTTGCAATCTCTATTTCTCCTCTAATTCTTTCCTTCAAGAACAAAATATCCGAGATTTGAGGGTTTGGAGATAAAATCTTTAGTTTAATATTCTCCAAACTTGAACTTGAATTTCAATAACGTTATTCGAGGGCTTGAAAGCTTAATCTCAAATCAAACGTGGAATATTCAATATATTTGACTTTGGAACTTGAGATCTTCCCAGTGATCTCAATCTTCGATCTTCCTCCAAGATGGATTTAACTTCAATAACATTAACTCGAGGGCTTGACAACTTATTCCCGAATCAAACACCGTGATTTGAGCGGATTCCGTGATGAACGCCTTGAACACCGGATCTCCTCAATTTGTTCTTTTGACTTGAGAGAATTTCCTTCACCGCCTTCTTGCTGATTTCCTCTCTTTTAATTGTGATTTAATTCCTTGAGAATGACCCTATTTATACTTGTAGGAGAGGGATATTTGGATAACTCATATGGTGAAGCCTCTAATTTGATTGGTCCTTCGAGATTTAATATTATCCATTTAATCACAAATTGTGATAATTATCAAAAGAAATAATAATAAATCAAGATAACTCTTGATTTATAAGATTTGACATTTGACAATCTTTAATTGACCAACAAAATATATATTAAAATATCAATTACCTAACTATTTAAATTAGGAATTAAATTTAATTAAATCCCCAAATATAAATAGAAATTATAAAATTGATATTTAATATAGAATTTCACATGTGTCACCATTTGATTGGTGAAAATTTAATTTATCTACACATATCCGCTCAACTATTTAAATAGGCTTTATAAAAGGCATGAACTTGACCCAATTGTTAAATAGGCCAATCCAAACTAGATCCTTAGTAGGTCTCTCGTCGGGTAGCTTGACATATTTCCACTTCTAGCACAAGGCGGCTCGCGTCCACGCAAAGGTGTTATCCGCTTTGGCTTGTGCCTCACTAGAGCTGTCGCTAAAACATCGGCCGATCGACCGAGCCCGCTGGGCCTTTCGAAAATCGGGCCAGGTCGGGCCAAATAGCACCCTGTCCGCAAAATGGGAACCCACCACCTATAAAAGAAAATTGCACCAAAAAGTCGGGCCTCTCGGCTAGCCCAGCGGGTTGCTTTTTGAGGCCCGACTTTTCCTAGCTTTGAAAAATAGAGCCCACCCATTAGAAAATCGGGCCGTTCGAGCTGGCGGAATTGAATGAATACATGCCTCACGATTTGTCATGGAAAAGGCACCTCTTGGGTGAGAGGGGCTTGACCCTCGCTTATAAGCCATCCCACGTCATGCTCACTGATATTGATGTATCCTCCCACCAATAGTAATGAATAATCAAATACAAATCTATAGCCCCTAAAAGAAGTCATTTATTGCATTTATGCTATAAAAATAAGAAAAAAATATAATTTCAAAGTATAAAAACTTCTTGAATTTAAATAACAGAGATATTTAGAAGGTGTTTTCTTAAAATTTATGCTTTAGAAGAAAATGATTTATTTTTGAATACTGACATCTGCCAGCAACAAATTCTTTTCATCCCTTAAAAAAAGAGAGATGAATAAATTAGTAGTATTTTGAAAAATAAATGAAAAAGTAAAATAAGAGTGTTTAGCCAAAAAAAAAAGTTTCAAATGAGTTTTAAAATAAAATAATAAGGGTAGTCTTACTATTTATAAAAGACAAATACTTTGGTTAGATCGTCTAACGTGTCTTTTTCGTTAGATGGACCCAACCCAACCCGATTTTTTTATAATTTAATGACCGATGATATTTTTGTAATATTATGGGGTGGTGTCATAGGACCTTCGATCACCGCAATTTTATAATATTAAAATAGTTAAAAGTTTTAGTTTTTCTCTTTAAAAGTATTAGCAAAGACATCCGAAAGGTATTAATAATCTCCTTAATAATATTTTTAGTAGCCCTCAAAAAAATATTGATTTTTTCCTCAAACGTATTAGCAATCCACCTAAAATATATTAATTGTCATCTTGAAAAGTATTAGGCGGTGACATAATATTAGAGAACTCTAAAAAGTATTAGTTTTTCCCGAAAAATATTAGCAATCCATCGGAAAAGTATTAGTAATCCCCTTGAACAATTTTTTAAGTAATCATCGTGAAAAGTATTGAATTTTTCCCGCAAAAGTATTAGTATTCCCCTAAAACATATTAATAGTCCTATAAGAATTAGGTTTCTCGATTAAAGATATTTTAATATTTCTCCCGAAAAGTATTAGTAGTCTCCCAAAAAGTATTAGTAGACTTCCTAAAAAGCATTAACAAAGTGATGTGGTTGTTGTGATGTTAGTGATTGTGCGGTCATTAGCGGATTGACCGTAGATTGAGTATTTGGATCCGTCTAACTGATTCTCGACAGAGACTTACCCTTTATATAAACATGTTTTGTATTCTCAAAAATCTTGAGGGTACAAATGCCAAAATATTTTAATCTTCCCCCATTTTAATCATTTCTTTTTATTTAACTTTTTTTTGTCGAATTTTGGTACAATTTAAAAATGTCAAAATAATTTAACCCTTTTTAAGAGGGTAAATAAAGGGTAAAATTGCGATTCACTAACATCAAGAAACAAAATGTGATCTGGTCAATATCAAGAATCAAGATCCATCTAAAAATATATATAGTTTAAGCCAATTATTAGTTTGCACTTTGATTTTTCTCTCTCAACACATGCCACAATATCATACGCTTCTCCTCTCTCGTGATTTTCCTCACTATTTCTCTGATTAAATCTCTTTTTTTTTTCCACTCTCTCGAGAAATTTATATCTGAGCAACCGGCAGGTGAAGCTCCGAGCCCTCCGCATCTGTACAAATTCATTTTCATTATGTACTCAGAAGCATAAATGTTTATGTTGGTAATTAGGGGTTTTGACGGTTTATGATTACAATTTATTGTGCATAATTAATTCCTCTAATCATACACTGGAATGCAGGTCTCATGATTGATGCGTTGAAATTATGCTTGACGACGGCAATTCTTGGGAATTCTATAACCATTGAGCTCCGTAAGTAATTGCTTAGATTTATTTTGCTGTCTAAGAAGTTATTCATGGTCAATCGGATTTGTTCTTTTTTTTTCTTTTCCTTTCTTGGTTACCAAGATTTTATGTATTGAATCATTTCTTTATGGTTGTTTCCTGGAAAGAGAATTTTCTTTTATTATTCCAATAATTACATTCGGATTTGACATATGGATGAATATACATGATTCATCAATATCGCATTGTTTTGCCGACGGTTTGTAGTTATTAGTTGCTTTCTATATTCAAGTGAATGCATATTTTCTACATATATTGGGAGATTTGACCTAAGTTGTTCGGATTTCGACATTCTGAATTGGTATGTACTTTTGTTGCTCTAGTGGTGATGACTGTTCATAGCCTCTATGACTTCCACTGTTTCAACATCTAGAGGGATACTTCCAGCTACCGGATTTGGAGATTACGAGTCGATGGGTGGGGCCTCTGACCCTATTGTCCAACCGGAGTTCGGTGACACTGATGAAACTGAGTTGCATTCTGTGTCTTGGAATCAGGATTATGGTTGCTTTGCTGCTGGCACTAGTTGTGGTTTTCGTATATATAATTGTGATCCCTTTAAGGAAACATTCAGGCGTGATCTGAAAAGTGGGGGATTCAAGATAGTTGAGATGCTGTTTAGGTGCAATATATTAGCACTTGTTGGTAGTAAGGCCAATACACAATACCCTCCAAATAAAGTCATTATCTGGGATGATCACCAAAGCAGGGTGATTGGTGAGTTTTCATTTAGATCCGAGGTTCGTGCAGTTAAACTGAGACGGATTGTGTTGTTGTTGTTCTTGAGCACAAGATATATGTTTACAATTTTATGGACCTAAAGCTTCTTCATCAAATAGAGACTTTGGCGAACCCCAGGGGACTTTGTTCTCTGTCACAGCATCTGAATACATCGGTGTTGGCTTGCCCAGGCCTGCGGCGAGGACAGGTTCGGGTTGAACATTTTGGTCTGAATATGACAAAATTAATCAGTGCTCATGATTCTAAGATAGCTTGCATGACCTTGACTATGGACGGGCTTCTTCTTGCAACTGCCAGTGTGAGAGGCACTCTGATAAGAATTTTTAACACAATGGATGGAACTCGGTTACAAGAGGTAATATATGCTTGCAAATATCCTTGTGTCTTTCAAAGTGTATTTTTTTGGATACAAGGCATTTAAAATGATTAAAAATGTTAATTAGTTAGTGCAGATTCTCGTTTTACCTTCCATTTATGGTTACTTATTGGTTCGTTTCGTGAAAAACAACCACGTTACTGCATGAAGATTTTCTTTTGAGCTTTATCGAAATATGGGATCTAGATATATTGTAACTAAACGTCTCTCAATGCATTTCAGCTTTTTCCATGTGAGAATGAGGACAGAGAATTCTGGCTTAGTAGATCCAAAATTTGGCTTTTCTAACCTCTTATATCCTTTTTCCCCTGACAGTTAATTAACAGTTACATACCTTCTACGCTGACAACAGTCTAGTGGATTTTGTTTCTTGTGCTTTTTTCTTTTATCCTTCAGAATTTTGCTTGCAAAGCTCTGAACAACACCATCAAAATGTGATTGTGAAATTGTTTGTACTTCTATTAGAACATTTGGATTCGTCTCTTCGACCTGTCTTCAATCAAGTGTGTATTCAGTCTGGTACAGTTTAAACTTAACTTCAGGTTGATAAGCAAGCTAGTAGTAAAATCAATTTTTTTTTTTTTTTTTATAGAGGAAAGAGGAATGCCAGTAATTCTCCTCACTTGTATAATATTGTACTTGAAGGTTTTCAGGAACTATAACCATATTTGCAAAAAGACAACGCTTTTTGTAGGCGTTGAAAAGAAAATAGATAAACTCTATAGAGTGAGAGAGTGTAACTTGTTGAACTAATGTCACAATGTTCCATAAACATACGTGTTGCATAATTGAACAAACATATTATGTTCATTATCCCCTTTTCTTGAACACACAACTTGAACATCGACTCGATAATGCTACATGTCAGTAGCTATGTGAACAGTCCTTCATCTGCTTCTGCTTTCTTTTGCTTACTTCTTTTCTTTTGGGTACAAAAAGATCCGCAATTTGTGGATGCTGAATACTAATTCTATACATAGTTCCTGGTTTGATAACTTCACTTGAACGATTGCATCGGGAACTGCAATGTCCTTTTTAGGTTGCAAGAAATCCACTACTGATACTGGTAGTTTACTTACATAGTTGTTGGTCCCAACTGCATCTCATCGTAATCTCTATTTCTTTTTTTCTGTTTCTTTTCCTTATTCTTTCCTATAATATTTCCATTGCTTACTGCAGGTACGTAGAGGGGTAGACCAAGCAGATATATATGGTATTGCTCTATCTCCAAATGTTAAGTGGTTGGCTGTGTCCAGTGACAAAGGTACTGTCCACATATTTAGTCTCAGAGTGCGGGTGGTTGGTGAGGACAGGTCAACTGAATCCACGGCTGCTAAAAGTCCAGCGCTGTTAAATCAGAATTCTTCAAATTCACTTGATCCTCTAATTTCTCCAAGTACCGGTGCTAATCCTGGATCATCATTCTCTTTCATGAAAGGTAAGAGAATCCTATAGATGAAACTCACTCTGTTTATAGACAAGCCCTTGAATAGGATAGCTTAAGCACTTACTTTTATGCATAAAATGATATTTTGTTACTTTATTTGAAATGGTATGTAGTGAGTTTTGCGCATAAAGTTTACTGATAATCCAGTGGTAGTTTAACGGCGGAGACCATTAAACTGAGGAAATGTATGCCTATCGCATTTCCAGATTTCAGCTTAATGATGTCAATGTGTTGTAATTGTCTACTATAGTTCTTTTTGAATTCTTGGTTGGCACCATTTGAAGATATAATCTATATGTTTAGATAAGAATTGATTGAGTGAACAGGGTATACATATGAACCATATTTCAAGTGGGCATTATAAGTAGTTGTATAATTATTCTTGCTGACTGCAAATGTTCAAACTTTTATGGCGGAGTTTTAACTACATGAAGCCTGAAATGGGAATATACCGACACTTTCGTACTCCAATTGTTGTATTAGTTGATGTATTACGAAATGATGAATACCAATAGATGCTGCTAACAACCTTTTTCCTGGGTTTTTGTTTTAAATTTAATCAACAAGATTCTAACTCAAGTTTTTGACTTACTAGTAACTAGTAGGATTATCTTTGTTAGAGTCTAGAGAACCCAAAGTCCCAACTCCCAAGTACACCCACAAACCTGGGATATTTCTTCAAATAATGTAGCTCCATTCTTTGTCTCAGTTATCTACACATCCGGCTTAACTATTAATGATGGCCCTATATGGCTTTCTCAAAATACGATTTGCCTTTATATCAAATCGTACTTTCTGGTTACTAATATTAATGTGATTACATATTTTGAGCCGGAAGTGTGTTTAATCTCACGGTTTAACAATTCTTCAGGGGTTTTACCTAAATATTTCAGCTCAGAGTGGTCCTTTGCTCAGTTTCACTTGCCAGACTATACTCACTTCATTGCTGCTTTTGGTTCTCAAAACACTGTTGTTATTGTCGGCACGGATGGGAGGTGAGATCACAACCCTATTGGCACTTTCTTTCGCAGGCCTGTTTCACATCTATGTTTTAAACCATGCTTCAACTTTTCAAATCAACTTTGGCCAGCATTTAAAGTCAAGATAATAGAATATTAGTGAGAATTACTATTTAGCATCAGCCAATGCGTTTGTTGCATCGGAAATATTGAAACTCACTAATAATCGGTTTGCTTTTGTTTGTTCCTTTCTCTGTTCGCCCACACTCAGTTTCTACAAGTGCAGCTTTGATCCGATGAACGGAGGAGTAATGGTGCAGCAGGAATATGTACGCTTTCTGAAAACTGAAACAAGATCTCGATAGGCCTATGGTGGTATTTGATGAGCTACATGCATTTCTTTTCTGTGTAATTGCAGTATGACCCTTTAAATGTATATATCATATATCTCTATTCATTATGTTGTATTTGGTCCTGATGTAAATAACAAAAAACTACGTGGACATATATAGCCTGTAAATGAAAAAACTTGCGTTCGCTTTTGTTTGGTTGTTACAGATGAGTATATGTATAAGAACAACATTCATCGATGTACATGATATCAAATGATGCGCCTTGTGTTAGTGCTGTTTTAGTTGTTCTCATCGCATGGGAGCATCGACTAGTTTCTGGCATGAGAGGCAAATGGAAATAATAGACTCTACTTGAATACTGAATTACATCCAATGAACTTCATTTCGATTTTCGAGTTTCCCAAATGTTACTGAAAGTTATGCTTTCTTCTTCTTCTTCTTATTATTATTTGTGAGTACAAATCCTACTAGGAGAGGAGTGATGGAAATCGAACCCCAGATCTCGTCTTGGCTTGAGAGATTTAATCACTCGATCACTGTTTGATTCCCTATGCTTTCTTAGTATTCGTTGGTTAATCTCAAATTTGATTTGAGTTGACTGGAAGGAAGACAATGTTGAGACATACAAAAATGGTATTTTCTTAGTTTCTTGCGCACTAAAACCACACAAGTTTAAGCAACATATCGTACTTCCATTGTACATAGCTTTTTCAGTTCAGGAAAGTACTAAATCAAGGCTAAAACTATAAATTACCTTTGAAGTTTACTGTAATTGCATATATAATAGGGATAATTACAAAGAGTACCCTGAGGTTTGACCTAATTACAAAAAAACCAGCTAACTTTAAAACTTACAAAAAGTACCCTTGAGGTTTGAAATATATTTCAATATCCCCTTCATATTTGTAAAATCATTGCAGATTACCTCTTAATTTTAACACTAAATCAAACATCAGGGGTACTTTTTGTAAGTTTTAAAGTTAACTGAGCTTTTTTTGTAATTAGGTCAAACCTCAGGGGTACTTTTTGTAATTATCCCTATATAATATATATATAGTAACCCTCTTGAGGCATTACAAATACAGAATTTTAAAGGGATATTTGTAAGTTTAAAAGATACTTGAATTTTCATTTAATTAGATTAAAGCTCAATTTTTATAATCAACCCTTACAGAATTAAGATCAAATTTCACAGGGAGGGCCATTGTGTGTTTGGCGGCAGTATATTTACTTCATTATACACATCTAGGCTACAAGATTCATCGTGTGCATAGTGCATCTCACTGCCAAGTGTATTAAAATTACCAAATTAATTTCTATTGCCTTTCCAGTGAAAAATTACTCTCACCTATATTCCATCAACAATGTCAAAATTCTCCTTTCATTTATTATTTATATGTTACTTCCACAAAACCATGTCTGAATGGCAATGCATTAGCCTTATTAGTTGACAAGTATTGTCAGAGGCCATCAGCAGCACCATTGTATACTTAGAACAATACAAGAAGCTTAACTATTAGACCAACTCTAGGCGTCATCGTATCTGGAAATACATACTTTAACGCGCAATTAAAGCTTCGCTCTCACAGCTCTCTGGTCATCGAATGCAATCAAAACCTTTCCAATTGCTTTTCTATCCTTGAGGGCAGCGAAAGCAAGATTTGCCTGTCAAAATTCAAACAAAGTGCACAAACATAAGTTAGTCCATGCACGAAATAAGTTATTCAACTTAAGAGAGAACTAATACGTCGATGTCTATATAATGTAATAACTATTTGAAATTGCATTTATTTCAAAAGGGTCTTGGAACGATAGTACTGTAACCAGCAAGTGAAAAGGCTGATATTGTTCCCGTTTGGGAAAAAACAAATATATATATATATATTTTGTAAAATGAAGAAATAGTTATTATATTCTCACCTCGGAGAGGCTATAAGTATGGGAAATCTTGACGGTGATTAAGCCCCTAGACAACCAGGAAAGCAGTTCCTTTTGCGAATCTTCCAGAACACGCGGCTGATATATTTTATAACTTCCCAGTATAGTCCATGAACCGTCCAGTTCTGTGAAAAAAATTGTGCTGACATTAGAAACATAACAAATTACACCAAACAAGCTAAAAGGTGTTATTTAAATCACAATGAGACTTAATTAGGGTTATATCAAAATTTACAACAGTAGGTTACTAATGCAGCAAGCTTTCTAGAAACATTCGGAAGTCATTAGCACATCATACGTACTGAAAGCGAAATGATATATGCCAAATATATTTTCAAACACCAGCAACTTTGGACCTTATTGTTCATATAACTATATATGTGGAGGCAAAGCTTGTTCATCACAGTACGAAAGAGCTTACAAAGCTTTCTGCGGTTACAAAGTTCTAACAAATAAACTGGACACTCAAACACATAGTTAAGCAAAGAAAAAGAGAAAGCTTAAATATCATAGTGTAATAGTGAACTACCTATTCAACAAGAATAAAGAAATAAATTCGTTCTCTATCGAAAAAGATAGAACAAGACTGAAAAATAATAATTCTCAACTTTAACACCAAAACAAACTCTACAACTTTAATTGAGCAATACTATTAGTATAGATTTTTTTTTTGGGATAATTACAAAACCTACCCCTGAAGTTTAGTCTAAACACAAAAACTCCACTTATCTTTCAAAATTTCAAATACCCAATTGAGGTTTATATTTACCTAACAAATACACCCCCTGAGGGTGTAATTTTGTATGCTAAAAACAAATGTCAGGGGTATTTGTAATTTTAAAAGATAACTTTTTTTTTTTTGAAATTAAGCTAAATCTCAAGGGTAGTTTTTGTTAATGCTACAAAGAACCCAAAGAACACCAGATGTTTTACTTAATAAACCCTTAAAAGCAGTACCTTAACAAGAGCAATATTTGCTGGGATTATGGGTACTTCCCCACTCGCAAACCCTATAACCAAGATTTGTGCTCCCCAGTTCAACAACTTCAAAGTTTCTTTAGTAAGCTTGCCTCCGACTGGATCATACAAAACATCGACTCCTTTCAGCTTCCTAGCTTTTAGAAATCCCTTCACACTTGCAACAACATTCTCTTTACTCAAGTCAACAACATGATCCACACCCATTGACTTCAGAAATTGCACCTTCTCGACCCCCTGGCAGATAGATGGCAACCGAATACTAAATTATGCCAGTACAAGTTTTCACAGGTAAAACTCAAATAATCATCTCTATGGATAAGGAATATCACTCCATAATTGGAATGCTAGTAAGTCATTAAAAAGTTTGTAATAAGTATATGTGGTTACCTAGCAACAGCTATAACAACGGCACCACAGACCTTGCCAATTTGAACAGCAGAAACTCCAACTCCACCAGCTGCACCAAGAACCAGCAATACCTACATTCCTCACAAATATAAAGCTGATCGCATAATCCTCACACACATAATTTCCCAAAAACAGAGATTAGAACTCTTGTGTACAGCTAATAATTATATTTTTTAAATTATTTTAATTCAAAAATACTTTTAGATAATAGAAATATTTCACTTAAAAATAAAAAATTAAAATAACAAAATGTTGTTCATGTATAAACAATGTAATTGTTTTTTATATTATAAAAGAGGTCCTAGCTTGGAGTTCAAATTTTTGTCTTTCATTTTATTTTGGGATAATTACAAAAAAAAAAAAAAATCCTGAGGTTTTGGCTAATTACAAAAAAACTCAGAGATTTTTTAAAATCGCAAACCTCCCATTGAGATTTGATTACGTCTTACATTTTAACCCTTCATGAGGAAAAAACATTTCAAACTGAGGGGGCTTTCTGTACTTTTGAAACATCCTGGGGTTTTTTGTAACTAGCCCAAGCCTCAGGATTATTTTGTAAGTATCCCTTTTATTTTTTAAGAATCTTGTTATTTGAAGCATTTTCCTTCACTTAGTAACCTTACTCTACCTGACCAGCACGCAGTTGCGCTCTATGAACAAGTGCGACATGTGATGTACCGTATGCAACCGGAAGTGCACCAGCTGCAACCAAGTCACATCCTTCAGGCACCAGAAATCTGTGATTCCCCAACATAAGTTAAATCAATTAAGTACCCAAACGCTAAACTAAACTTATCAAGAGGCCTCAAAATATCCTCTCTAAGTAAAGTCGCATTTGATACTCAAACACTAGCCAGCTTTTTCAAACACTGGTTAATATGACGAACTGTTTATTAGATTTCATCAGTCTCTTGGATCTTATTGATCGCAAAGCACAAAGAACTCTGTGTTAAATTTGTTACTTCCGTTGATGAGAAATATGTATTATTCAGCAAGTACGACAACAAATTGAGTCAAGAAATGAGTTTCAACTAGAAAGAATAAGTTCTTAAAGCAGGCCCTATTACTTTTTTTATTCTTCTTAGACACAGTTTATTCTGTAAGAATTTATTTACTACATCTCTTGAAATGCATTTTATGATCACATACCTCGTGACAAGCATAATAAGTCATATATATTTTTAATTCTCTTGAACATTTCAGTAACTTTCCCTTTATCGAAGCCCAAAATCTACATTCTAACAAACCAATACTTTCTCAATGCAAACCACCAAACAAACACACACACAAAAAAAGAATGACCATTAGAACTCAAACCGCACAAAGAACACGTCTCGCAGGAACTGATTAAACTGCTTACAACTCGGATTCATCGGCGACGATGAATTGGGCAAATGATCCGAGGGCAGCGAACGAGCAAACGCGATCCCCAATTTTGAACTTGGTGACACCGGGTCCCACAGCCTCGACGGTGCCCGAGTAATCGGAGCCCGGAATGAAGGGCAAGGGCGGCTTCTCTTGGTACTTGCCGAGGATTTGGAGGTAATTGGCGAAGTTCAAGCTGGTCGCTTTGACTCGGACTCGGACCGCCGTCGGCGAGTTGAGTTGGGGAATCGGGTGCGTCATGGAGACGGTGAGGGCCGAGTTCTCCGCTCCGTCCGGCGGGGCTGTCGGGTCGCCCAGATTTCTGCAGACTAAAGCTTCCATTGCGCTCTCTCTCTCTCTCTCTCTCTCTCTCTCTCTCTCTCTCTCTCTCTCACACACACACACACAGAAAGAGAGTTACGTTTGCAATAAATTGTTGAGGTGCATCTAGACTCTAGAGGACGAAATAATCTTCTTCGGCTGTCAACTGAAATAGTTGATTTCTCAGATGGGATAATTTCATTTTTCATACCCAATCTATACCCTAATTTCACTTTTGATACCCCTATTTTCAACCTAATCAAGATTGGTACCTAATGTTCACAAAATTAATCATATTTGGTACCTTTCCGTTAACTCTCCGTTAACTCTAACAGCTTAACTCGTTATAGCAGGTTTCTTCTTCTAACAACCTTTCAATTTCGATTCACTAATGTTTTATGAATAATCTCTTCCAAATCCACACTTTACTTCGCTTTCAATAATGGAAATAGTCCATTACGACCATATCGCCCAACATGCTTCCGTAAAACTAATAGATCCCTTAAAATTCATACCTCTTTTGACCAAACACACGGGTTAAGTGGTTCGCAACGCCACCACGGAAAATTATCGCCCCAAATCGTTTGACAAACAACTCCTCACTGCTCAACCTCACCTCGAAGAAGATGATCTCGCAAGTTATCCGACTCCTTCAAAGACTGGCCAAAGACATGCCTTGTTCGTTTCCTACTCCAGGGCGTAAAAGTATTTCTTCAAAGGGATAGATCAATAGAACACTATGAACACATGTTGAACAAAAGCCTTTATTTTATTAAGAACTTAAAGAAAAATTTATTACATTAGTAATCTCCTTTGGGAGGAGAAAACTTGTTTAGCCTCTCATTATTGAGGCTTGACTAAAATACATAAATTTACAAACTAAACACTCAAACTTATTACAAATTTTCACTCGTTTTTATTGTAAGAAAACCAAGGGAAATGTTCGATGTCCTCGCCTTTCCTTCAAATCCTCCTGCATTTTATGTAGAGGTAAGTCCGGACTTCAAAGGCGGACTTTAAATCTTGCTTGATATATATGACGCCATCGCTTACGCTATATCCCACATTATTGTCTCGCCACCGGGTTTTTTTTTCTCCCGCGACTCGGCCATGTTATGTTTGTCGGAATCTTTTAAAAATTTGGTTTTCGTGGTCCCCGAGATAACACGCTTGTGAGTGGGCCCTTATCCTTTCCAAACGCCGATCTTGTTTGGTCGGGTTTGGGTCGGAATCCTTTCCCAAACTCGGGTTCCTTCTATTCGGCATGCTTGACAGATCCTGGCCGATCCAACGTCCAACATGCGCCATGTTACGTGCAATTCCTGGTAAGTTTCTTTGCTTGCCTAAATCTTGTTTTCCTGAGAATTCTTCTCTTTGTCTCGAAAAGCTCCTCCGCAAATCCTCGTTGTTGATCCAGTCATTGAATTGATAAGAAAGATCCATTTGTCAATTCGAAAACTTAAACGGATATTTGACTTTGTCCATTTCTCGTTAGACAAACCCAAAGACCCCATGCTCGCGTGTGTGAAGCTTCATCTTCGAAATTGCTCCTACTAACACTCGGTACTTCTTCCTGGTGAAGCGCTTTAATATATTTTAAAGCATTTCCATCCTATCTTCTTAGCTTGATGAAATGAAAAGCTTCATTAAAGTCTTTCTTTGTTGGTTCAGAGCCGCACCGATAAAATACGCCCAAAATATCTCCTCTAGCCAAGTGTGGATTATCGCCCAAGTCTCGTAAATCGCTTCTCCAATCCATTTTCGGTAATTTTGAAATTTCGAATCCTGTGACACGGTATAAATTGATGCTAAAGCTCCAAAAGTATACCATTCCTCGTACTTCATTTGATGACTTCCTGGTTTCATCCAAACTCGGGATACTTGCCTGAGATATCAACTAATTTTTTTTACGGGTTAATACCTTGTCTTGTAACTAGTTTCTCCCATTGCCGATATACTGCGCATAGGAGAAATCTTAATCTCGTCAATTTGAACCTTAGATTTGCCTGCCTGCGTGGCCTAAGATTCAACTCTCCCTCTTTACCCCGGAGGTGCCGGGTTGACTTGAAGACTCGGGTTGTGACACCGAGTTTCAACATTCGTTACGCTTTGTACACCCTCGGGGATGCATCACCGTAACACTTGTGATTATGGTACTTGAATCCATAACCTCCGGGTTAGAGCCCCGTACTCTCTCACCCTTTTTGCACCGTAGAGATGTCTTTGCTGGAAGAAAGGCCCTTGCAGCGCTAAGAACAATTGTCCTTGCGAACCGGCATGCTCGTATTTGACTAGAAACGGATTCCTGTCACTGTTGAAGTCGCCCAAGAACTCGCATTGAGACATAACGCCCCAAAATCTCGTTCTAGACTCTCCAGGTTTTCCCGAGATGTCTTACTCGTTTAAGGACCTCGTCGAACGTGTCCTTCCATCTCGTGTCAAGAAATCGCAAGAATATTTTCATGAGATTTTATAATGACAATATCATAATCATAATATCGACATTCACTTGCCATCTAAGTAATCGAGCCTTTTCTCGGTTTTGATTCAATTTTGTTTTTCGTAAAAGCCTTGACACTTGAATTATCAATTTTTAAAGTAAACTTTTTAGCCAAGAAAAAATAGAGGCCATTTTTTAAAAGCCTTTCATTTATGCAAAGAATTATTTCTCGTTAATATGCCACCGAGTTGCTTCACTTGGGGTGAATAAACCACGCAGATTCTGCATGGCACTTCCTCGTTTGGTATGACTTTCGTAAGAATCGCCGCTTCACCAATCATCACCGCATCTCAGTACGTAACCGATTCGTCCTCGTCGGGAATCGCAAGCTTTGGAAGCTTTTTACAAACTTCTTTTAGTTGCTTAATTCCTACTTGATGTTCATCTTCCCATTTGAATATCGCATCTTTTTTAAGCAATGGGCTAAACACCTTCCCGTAAATGCCGATTGTTAATGAACATCCCAAAGAAAATTAACAACTCCAAGAAAACTCAAGTCGCTTCTTGTCTTTCAAAACAGTATCCGAAATCCTCAGATCTTTTCCACAATATGATTCTAGAATAATTCCGGATTCATCGATTTCAATTCCGAGGAATTCAATCTGTCTTGTCGCACTTACCGCCTTCTTTTTTTCAAAGCACTAATCCTTCTTTGTGACAAACATCCGAAAATATCTCCAAATGTTTGAGATGCTCCTTCATGTTCTTTGATGCGATAAGTATGTCATCCATATACACGAACATGAAACTAAAATAATCTTTGAAGAGATTAACAATTTTTCTTTGATATATTTGGGGTGCGTTAGCCAATCCCATAGGCATCACGTTCCAAATATAGTGTCCATGTGGTGTAGAGAAAGTCAGAACTTCTTACTCTCTTCCTCGTTCTTAATCTGGTAGAATCCAGTTTGCAATCGAACTTTGAGAATATCTTGGCACCTTTGATGCGTTAACCGGATGTTCTCTACTTGGGATATAGTATCCGTTGAACTCCAAAATGTTATTAATCCCTTGTAATTAATAACAAGTCTTGCTTTCCTCTTTTGATTTCTCCATGGTTTCGACTAGGAATCCGGATCGCTTGTATGGAGAAACTCCTGGTGAAATTAACATAAGGTCAAGATGTTCCTTAAGTATCTTCGCATATCCTCACGATCTTCCCGATTCATAAGGATTGGTTTGAATCTTACGAACTCGTTCTCCTTTCCTGGTTTAACCTTTAAGGAAGCTTTGAGCTCGTTCTTGTCCCACCAAGCCAAAGGATCTTCATTATAATTCCTTTGGATTTTCTTCTTAACATCCTCGAGTGATATTTGTTCCTCAATGGTCACGCTACTCGGGATTCTCCATTAGACTCATCCATAATTCTCGCAATGGCTTCGAGTAACTCGTTCTTCACCTTGCACTCGAATGAATACAAGTTGTTATCCCATATTTTTGATCCTTCAATCGAACCAAATTGTCTATAGGATAATAATGCTTCACCAAATTTTCTTCGATCCGCCATTTTTGGATTGCGAAGTTTGGCTTCATCACCACGCTTTGTCGCGAAAATTAATAGGCATTTTTCTATAAAATGCTTCCTGATCTTTTTGGACAATAATCTTATGATCACATAAGGTTGTGAAAATAAGTCTTCTCGTCTCGTTCTCTTGTGTGAATCGCTTGAATGTTTGTAGGAAATTGTTTCTTAGCAAAATATCTTTTTGTATCATGGAAATAGATTGGTGGCGTTTTTACTTTGTACCATGGGCACGTCCCGCGCCTCCGATCATTATTTACGCTTGTTTAATTCCCCTGTTAAGGATAAGAATCCTTTTAGAGAAATCTCTTCCTCGCAATAGCTGGTAAATCTTCTCCAATTTCTTTAGGAAAAACATCCGCTTTGCAAACATATTCCGGCACTGAATCAATATAGGCGGCGAAATACTCGGCCTTGTATTCAAAGATATAACATTCCAATAGAAATGTATATGGAGAATGGACTAGTGGTCATCGATTCTCAGTATCTTTTATTAGCCACTGTGAACTTTATTCCCTCTTGTAATCTTTCCCAAGGTTTATGCTCTTCAAGAAATTCAATTCCCGGTATTAATTGTTCCGGATCTTTCCCCGCAACTCCCGTGATAGTAAGCTCAATTTCTCCTATCTTCAGGCTTCCTTGATACCTTCCAACGATTGGTTGTTGGAGATAATATAGAACATCACAAGGAAAAATGTTATCCTTTTGAGTGATGTCGAATATTACTTCAACCTCTCTCCATCCTTCTGGACATTTCAGCTCTCCTGCTGTTTTGAAAACATCTGGGATACGCTGAATCGTGATTTCTTGGTCTCCTTTCTTCCCAACGGCTACTCGTCATTCTGTCTTGTTGGAAAGGCATCCTTCTTGCTAAACTCTAAGACTTCGACTTTTGTTGAAGACGGTTGATCTTGTATTTTCATATCGATTTCCTTGATAGTTGGAGATTCAATAATCTCTGGTAAAACCACCCTGGCAAAGTCCTCGAAAATCCTTGGGACTTCAATAAATTCCTTTCTCAAGAATACTTCTGAATGATGTGTATTCGAGAGCGCATAGGATATCTTGTATGTTATCGAGTAGGGTCTATTCCCTTCTTTCATCAATCATCTCTTTTGAAATCTTGATGAAGGGTTAGGACTCTACTTGAAATCTCGATCTCCCAGATTGTATGCAATTCTAGGATAGACATTAAATGCTAATTTCCCAGCATACAAATTTCTGTGACCGCTCCAAGGCATGAATCCTTGAGGTTTGAGATTCGCTTGTCAAAAATAGCCAGATTGAGTGGCGAATCTATCCCTTCTTTGAATGTTGCTTTAATAATGACTCTTATGGCTCCAATATGAATCCATGAGAGTGTATTTGCAACTTCTCTTAACTCGCTTTTGATCTCCTGGATTTCTTTAATAGGAACCAATCGCATCTCGATCGGTTACCGCAAATTCCATCTAATAGCAAATTCTCCTAAGTTGTTACTTTGTGGATAATTTGGTGTTTTCTCGTTACTTAAACCCAATTTTATCCAATGCTTTTTCCATAGCTCCAATTTTAAATCCATCATAGACACAAAGCTTTGGATCTTCCTTCATGATTCTCATAAGAGTTTTATGAGAAACCGTTGTGTGAGAGAAGAATCCCGACATATCCTCCCATCTTGTCTGTCAAGAATTTCTTCTTCACTCGATTCTGAGCCGAGTCACTTCCATCTTCGTATAGATCTCTTCTTCATAGATGCTTTCATCCGAGGGGATATCCTCAAATTGATACACTGTATTAAATCTTGATAATAGATGCTTCTTCGATTTCTCGTGTAGCCTCGAATCGCCTCGATTCTCATTTCTCGTTGTCGGACAATCCGTTGAGATATGTCCTCTTGCTCCGCAGTCCAACAATTACAATCTCTTGAAACTTTCATTAGCTCGGGTATGAGCTCGTCTGAAAGTTCTTCTCCCTGGTTCTCACTGGTACTTGCTTGATTAGAACCTCGATGATGAGGTTCTACTCCTCGCTTGGTCGGGTCTTTGCCCCGATTTATAACTTCGGGCTTTTTGTTTTGACCAAACCTTCTAGGTCTCCATGAAGACCTGCTTCTTTTGTTGTTGCTTCCTCGGCGGTATGGATGGCTTCGCTCATTCTTCCTTTTGTGCCGCCTTGGTTGACCTCCCACCACTGTTGGGATATCATTATCTATGCAACATAGAGGAACTGCTTTGTTAATTCCTCTTAATCTTTTGTAATTCTTGTGTAGAGCTGCTTGGTAACACCATTCAGATAACTTGGCCTTTAGGAAAGACATTTTTCTGGCCACAGTTTCTACTTCAGCTCCACCCTTGTATTCCCTGATAAGCATTTCTCTCCAGGGACTCGGAATTTTGGCAAAGAATAGCTGTGCAGCTTCTTTTTCCTCAATCTTGGATTTCCACCTGTATTCGGTGAACAACTTGATATATTCATCAATATGACAAATATCCAAGAACTCAAGGCTATAGAGGGCTTGTTTATATTTCTTTCTTTTTCATCCTCTAATCCTCGAAATAACCCGTGCTTCGGTGAATTGGATTTTGAATAGTTTTGCCATACCATCGACAATTCCTTTAAGTGATTCCCCGATGTGACCGAACTTTTCGTGATCGGGCATCGGTCTTATCCTGTAATCTTCACCGATCCTTCAAGACTCATTTCAAGGAGCAAAATGAATGAATCCTTTGTAAGATCGAGGTTCTGCTGAAATTCTCATAGTCAAGCCCATTCATCAATGAGAACTTCTCTATTTTTAAAATCTGGGATGTCCAGATTTAACATCAACCCATACGGATGTATTGGGTCGAGGTGCGATCTTCCATAAGGCGTCGATAAACATTCGGCCTTCCGGTAGGTTGTCCAGTTCCCCGCAAGAGGTTTCGACCTCCTGTCCCCCGTGTGATCACTTCTGTCGTGAAATCCCCGGCGTGTGGCATCCTCTCGCCCCGAGTTCCATGATGTGAACCTGTACTTTCTTCGACGTTAGGATTGATGGCGGCGGGTGGTGGAATTGGTCTACCTTGTGGGTCATAGGTAACCAAAGCGATTCTCACTGCGTTCATCTTTAAATCTACAATACCTAATCCCGCGAAGGATTCTCGCAGTCATGTAGATCCTTAAGATTCATCTTTTCAATATCCATCATTTTTAATTTTTGATGGATTTTCCTTTGATTAGAGCAATGAGCTTCTCCTCATCCGTCATTTTTCGTATGACTTCGGATGGTTTCCCTTTTTGGTGTAAATAGGTACTTGTCCCCAAAATCAATACGTTTCCTTCCTCCGGATGAACTTGGCATATCCTCCAAATTCTTGACTCGATTCTCAATATCATGAAGGAGTTCAAGAGTTTCTTCGATATTTCACCATCGTCTCCATCTAGTTCTCGATCTCGATGAACTTGTACTAGTAGATGAATATGGCGGTTGCCATAATTCGCACCGTCTTCGATTTCTCTAAGATCTTCAAGATCTTAGATTTATCAGAAGTATCTCGTTCCCACTTCGGGTACACCATCGGGAATCATTGTTCGATGGGAATTTTCATGAACCGCTTCTTGGAGGTTCATCAAGTGAACATATAAGTCCGTTAAGCATCCGGAGAATCGCTTATAATATTCTCGCTTTCGCCTTTTGCATTGCCTTAAGGTTTCCCGTCGGCTCGCCGTTTCTTTTTCTTCATGTTGGTATTCCCAATATGAAACCTGGTCAAGGTGTTCTTGTGCATACATCGTCGATATCGACGATATGTCTGTAAAGGGTACATCTCGGACATCGGTCCGGATCCATAATCTCGAGTAATTTCTCCTCACCAATTGTTAATTACATAAATATAATAAATTTAACTAAAAGTTCTTAATAAACCTAGTCTCTCGATACCATTTTCGTTTGCCCAAAGTTAAAGAGTTGAGTCTTGAAAAAGATCGGTCCTTTGAATAAAAATTGAAATATCTAGGGACCAAATTTGATAAACCAAAAAACATAGGGTACCAAAAATGATACATTCGAAAGTTTGAAAAACCTTCTACAACCAAATCAGCCGGTCGGTTTTAACATTATTTAACTACAGTATCTCGAATTGATTAAAACTCAAAACGCTTGGGTACTAAAACCGATTAAATCAAACCTTGGGATCAAAATCGAAAACTAGGTATAATTGAGGTACTAAACCGAAAATAACCCTTTCTCGTAGATTAATTACTGAAAAGTATTAACAATCAAATTTGGTGTACCCTACGCCTACCCGAGGAAAAAGGGCAAACACAACTAAAGAAAGTAAACTACGGAATTAGTAATTAAATTAATAGCAATAAAAATCGGATGAAATCTTCTATTTCAAAAGAATGTTTCATTTTTCCATTTTACATAATGTAGTTGACACGCGTATAATAAATTGTCGTATTAAAAACTTGTAAATCATTTGTATTGTAGAATATAAGCTAAAATGCACAATGAAATTAGATCGGGCTCAGTAATGAAAAAAGCAGACGAAGAGTTAGTCGAAATTTGGAACCCATGACCATTTCATGAAGTTTTAGTTTCTTTTTTTTGGTAGCAATATTTCTTTGTGTTTTTTTTCTTCAAATTTCTGTATTTTCTAGTTGGTATGTGTTTTTTCCCTTTGCTATGGTCCGTTTATTTTGGGTTTTCCTTTCTCGGTTGTGTTCATGGATTCCCTCTCCCTCTAGTTTTTACTTGAGGGTCTTCTACTCAAATGGGCTTCGATTGGTAATTCTTTTTTGGGTTAAGGATACATTTACCCAATATTCCCAAAAAAAAAGGATACTTTTTACGCTCTCGGGCTTTTTTTTCGGTTGTTTACGCTCCCGAGCTTTTTTTTGGACATTTTTATGCTCACGCTTTTTCGAATCTTTTTACGTTGTTGTTTCGGGGTTGTTTCAACATGTTTCAAACATGTTTCATCTAATAAAATTTGAGTGAAAGAATAATTGTTGTCCCATTAAACAATCAATTTTATACTTGAAATCTTATAAAAAAAATTAAAGAAATATACACATAAAATAATACATATTAAAATCAACAAACAAAAAAAAAATATCGAAACAATGCATGAATTAAAAAAAAACAATTCATTTTTGATCTAATGCATTAAAAACATCAAAAACATGGAAACAACCAAAAATAACAAGAAGAACATTGAAAACTATCCAAAACAACCTAAAAAACAACGAAACAATATAGAAAATACCATATGAACAAAAAAACTTAAAAATAGGTAAAACTGCATTAAAACATCGAAAACTACATGAAAACAATAAAGAAACATCAGACCAACATTACAAATAGTATAAAAACAACCTAGAAACAACGCAAACAATATAGAAAATGCCACATGAACAAAAAGAGTTTAAAAATAGGTAAAAATTGTATTGAGATATTGGAAAACTACATGGGAACAACAAAAAGTATTAGAACAACATATAAAACATTATGGAACAACCTAAACAATAGAAAAAAAAACAACACATGAAAAAAAGAGCGTAAAAAAGGTAAAAGATGTATTGAAACATCGAAACAACATAGAAACAACATGAAAACATCTCGAGAAACAAATGTAAATAATATCGAAACAACATAAATAACATATAAGACAATACGTGAACAAAACAAAACGAAAAACGTAAAAACATCCAATAAATATGCAAGAGCGTTAAAAAGTCAATTGTGAGCACACAAAAGTCAACTCGAGCGTAAACAAAGTCATTTTTCGCAGAAAGTAGGTAAGTCTGTCAATTTCTCATTGTTTTTTGAGTTTTTTTTATGAAATGTTATTCTATTGTTTGGAAAAAGAAAAAGAATATAAGATATCCGATAAAATATAACTATATTCGAATTCAAGTAATTAATTTAATTCCTTATTGTTAAGAAAATTTTGATCTAAATTTTAAAATTGATCAATTGTTGTCACATTAAATCAATAACTTGAAAATACTATAAATTTTTGAACAAATGCGGATTGATTTTGAGCCTTCTTTTTCATTACAAGATTAGATTGAATTTTTGAATTTGAATCGAATTAACTTTGACATACCATTATGGCCGCCGCCGCTTAACCTAACGCCGCCACCCTCACGGTCGCTTTTCCGCCAATTTTTCTGGTCGGAATTGAGATCTCATCCACGCCAATATGTTCTCCATCGGATTTTTCTTCTCTAGTTCATGCTCAAGATCCATCCACGGTGAAAATTGTTGTTGCATATGCCCTTGTCGCATCCATCTTTTGTCAAGCCTACTTCTTGCAAAAGGGCTTGTGGTCTCCCTCCTTGGTGGTCTCCAAGCCTCCTTTGATTAGGGGTGTGCATGGTACGGGGCGGTTCAAGATTCATAAATCTCGAGTAACCGCACCGAAGTTCGTAGATTTTAAAAATCAATCTCCGAACCGAATCAGTAGAGAAAAAATCTCCGTCAACGCATCAAATTTTCGTATGCGGTTGATCTGGGATTCGCCTAACGGGACAGTTCGGAGATTAATCAAAAGTAAAACACACAAAATAAGAAAAATAAAAAATGAATGTAAAAATCACCAAATAATTATAGTCAATTCCTTTTTTAGTGTAATCTCAAAATAAATACTACAACCATAAAAGACAACACAATCTCAAATGAAAACATTCTTTTTTATTTTATTTTTTGAGATACAACATCTCGTTAGTATATATCATGCATTTCCTACTAAAATACAACAATAATTCCTTTTTTATTATTATTTAAGGGGGTGTCCTCAACCGTGAATTTGATGGAATTTAGAATTCCATGACTTTCCTGTGTCCTCAATTTGGATTTTTATAGAATCCATCAAATCTTGGGATCCTCAATTTGGATTTCCATGCATTCTACTAAAATCCAAGATCCTCAAACATTCCTGAATCCCATAGATTTCTAATATAAAAAGATTTGAATGGATTTAGGTGGAATTACAAGGTATATTTGTGAAGAAAAAATCTACGTGAAATCCTACCTCCCCATGGATTTCAAAATCTATTTTTCCAAATAATAAATTAACAATAATTGTATAGCAAGAAGGAAAAAGATCAGTGAAATCGAACGCGTCTTCGGTGTATATCTCTATCTCCTCATTCTCCACTCTCCACACATCGTCTTCACACATCGTCTTCTTCTATTCAATTTTTCAACGCAAGTTCTACTCCATTTTCATCCTTCTATAACAACAAATTGATAAGGTATGTTTTTCTTTATTCAATAATTTGTAAGTATGCAATAAAGTCGGCTTATTAGAAAAAAAATTAAACTCACCATCTAAGGGGATCAAGACAATTCATTATTCTCGATGAAAAATTATATATATATATATATATAGTTGCGTTAAAAAATTCGAGCCGTAATTGTTCTCAGTAAAGTTGAAACACTTTGTCCCAATTAGCTTTATTTTCAATTCTCGTAGTTGTCACCCACTAAGTGCGTACCACTCAAATAGTCTTCTATTGCTTTATATCTTTTCTATTTTCATGTGACTATTTTTATCACTGTTGGATTTGTGGTTCTTGTGGTGCAAATAAAAGGTGTTCAACTTTTTATGATGAAATTCTCGCAATATATTCATGTTCCCGTCCCCTATGTTTTTTTTTTTTTTGAAAGGAAATATTATTAAGCACAACATAAGTTACAAATACAACCTAGGTGTACCACCACAAAGTCCGGAGGCTCCACCCAAATAGTAGGACTAGCATAAGAAGTAGATGCTCTTGCAAGCACATGAGCAACTACATTCGCTTGTCTATGAACAAACTGAACCTTATAAGATGGTTCTGATTCTAGAATAACTTTAGACGATCGGATAATGCTACCAACTTCATTCCATATCTCCTCATGGCTTTGTAAAATATCCACTACACCCTTGGCATCCACTTCAAATATAACATTAGACAACCCAAGAGCTTGTACCCATTTTAATCCTTCAAATAAACCCATGCTCTCACCTTCCAAGACTGTTACATCACCCATGAACCACACTGTCCGACACAACATGACTCTTCATGTATCATCGCGTAACACCATACCAATGCCAATCTTGTTAACTTCCCTAAAAAACGCAGCATCAATGTTACACTTTATCTGCAAAACCTGTGGAGGATGCCATATTTTGCAAGGTTGTACTATATTAACTGCAACATTTGGAGATCGCATCCTGGCAGCAACCCACATATCCAAAAACGAGGCTGCATTACTAACAGTCAGCGCTGCAGGAGTATAAGCATTTCTCCATAGCTTGGCATTCCTTTGCTTTCCATATGTTCCATAAAAGCATACCAATTCGAACTATAATCGAGGGCGTAGTCTCTTCAAATATGTTAAAAACCAAGAAGTAAAAGAATCAACATGCTCTGCTACACGATTAACAACAGGCCATAATTTGCTTATTCGCCAACATTCAATAGCAAAAGAACAGGATAAGAAAACGTGCCAATTATTTTCAATTTGTGCCTCGCAAAAAACACAAACTTGAGTCAAATGTATACCTTTGTGCGCAAGATTTTGTCTTGTTGGCAAACAATTCCGACACGCTCTCCATAAAAAGAATTTGACCTTAGCCGAATCTTTAGTTTCCAGATTTTCCCCATGAACCAAAGAACCCCGCTTGTTCATCAATTATGGAGCTTGACAAAAGTTTATACCCCGAACGCACTGTATACAAACCTGTCTTGGAGTAGTGCCACACTAAACTATCTTGCTCCTCCATTGAGTGTATTGGAATTTTCAGAATTTGGTTAGCATCTCGCTCACAAAAGTACTCTTCAATGATGTTCAAATCCCATTCACATGACCCCGGAATTAATAAATCATGCACTGTTAGATTCTCTAACCCATCGACTTGTGGAGATATGATGAAGAAATTATTAGCATCCTAATTTAGCCATGGATCCCTCCAAACATTAACAGACTTACCATCCCCAATAATCCACCGGATTCCCAATTTAACTAATTGTCGCGAGCTCCGGATACTTCGCCAAGTAAAGCTTGGATTATTCCCAAGTTTAGAATTAATAAAATCACCCTGGGATAATATTTAGCTTTGTAGATCCGACTAATTAGTGCATCCGGGTTAGAATGAATTTTCCAACCAAGCTTCGCCAACATAGCCAAATTAAAAAGTGGAAATCTCGGAATCCAAGTCCTCCTACGTCGCGAACCACATAACTTGTTCCAACTAAGCCAATTAATTCCTTTTTCACCTCCTTTCTTACTACCCCACCGAAAGAGTTTATCATACGTTGAAGCTCGTCCCCTAATGAAACAGGTAACAGAAAAACACTCATACAATAGGTAGGTAACGCTTGAGCAACAGCTTTTATAAGAACACTTTTGCCCGCCTTTGAAAGAGGTTTATTCCGCCACTTTTGTAAATGAGCCCATAAAGTATTACGAATATAACCAAAGATCTCCTTTTTTCCGTCGACCAATTAAAGAAGGTAGTCCCAAATATTTGCCAATTTGAACATGTCATTGTCATTTCCAAGATGTTCGAAATTTCAAGTCATAGCCTCCTTGTTCACATTATAATCAAATCGATACTTGATTTCTGAAAATTTATAGCTTGACCCGAATTTTCCTCGTATTGGTTGAGCATTTGTTTAATCTGGGCAGCCTCATCCGTAGTAGCCGAGAAAAAAGGTAGTCACTCATCGGCAAATAATAAGTGAGAGACCGAAGGTGCACTCGACATACTTTCGCCCCCATGAATAAGCCCCCTAGCTTCAGCTTGCCGTAACATTGATGTTAAGCCTTCCGCACATAGAATAAACAAATATGGCGACAATGGATCCCCTTGACGAAGTCCCCGTTGAGGAATAATTGGTCCAACCACACTCCCATTAATCAACACAGAATACGACCTACGAAGTCACACATAGCATAATAATGGCTACCAATTTTGAATGAAAACCCAATTTAAGAAGTACCATTTCCAAATAAGACCAATCCACTCGATCGTAGGCTTTGCTAATATCAATCTTTAACGCCGTTAGCCCTTTTTTACCTTTGGATTTCCTCTTCATATAATGTAGTGTTTCAAAAGCCACCAATACATTATCAACAATAGATCTTCCTTTGATAAAAGCTGACTAATTTTAAATAATGCCCTGATATATGATTTCATTCTATTGGCTATCACTTTAGAAATAATCCGATACAAGACATTACACAAGGATATCGGCCGGAGATCTTTCATTGAATGCGGCCGTTGACATTTGGGTATCAACACAATATTCGTCTCCATCAAACCACAAGGAAAACACACACATTATCCAACCATGATCAATTTGCCGCACGATAAATATCTTCACCAATGACATTCCAAAACCGTTGATAAAAAGCGAGATTAAACCCGTCCAGGCCCAGGCGATTTATTAGGATGCATGGCAAAGATCGCATCTTTAAATTCCTTCCTTGAAAAAGGTGCAAGCATCATTTCATTCGCGAAATTGTAACTCATGCGGAACATAATCCAACTCCGGATGATGTACTTGCGTCCCCGAGGCAAATAAATTTGCGAAATAATTCCTAGTAATATTGCCAATCGCATCATCATCCATACATACAAATGACCATATTTATCTTGAAGTCCGAAAATATGGTTATTCCTCCTACGACGACGCAACAGTATGGAAGAATCGGGTATTAGAATCCCCATCTTTTAACCAAAAATCTTAGCCCTTTGTTGCCAATGTAGCTCTTCCTTACCCGAAAAATCAAGGCATTTATCCTTTGCACCTTTGTAATTCACAGCGAGAAACAGGATCATCAAACCTTCTAAAATGCTCCATCTCATTCGAGCTTTGGTTATTTCTTTTTGAAAGATACAACTAGTCTTTTTCCCCCTGCACGACATTCCGAGCATTTTTTCGGTTTATGAATAATGTCGGCATCGGGATCATACTCCACCCTTCACATATAACTTCATTAATATCCGGCTCCATGAGCCATTTATTCTCAAACCGGAATGGTTTGTGGATGTATATAGGGAGACCATTTGGTCAGAAAGCGGGTGGTGTATGACCAGGAAATAGGTGCACTTAAATTAAATAACCGTACCTCGGGAAAGAGCGTAAAAAGTTTTACTAGTAGATGTAAGTGCTCGATCCAATCGTTCTTCCACATGATTCACGGTACCTCTTCTTGATTCCCATGTAAATGGATGGCCAATAAGTGGAATATCATTTAGTTGGCAATCCGCAATTGTCTCTCGAAATCACCGTAGTAACCAAGTGGGATGCTCAATACGCCCTTTTTTATTAGTCGGATTTTAGAAGATCATTAAAATCTCCTATACAACACCAAGGCAATGTGTTGAGAGTATGTAGTTGGCGGAGTAATTTCCAAGAATCCTTCCGGCGACTTCTTTCCGGATGCCCATAAAAGCCCGTTAATCTCCATCTCGTGACGCTTCCTCCGTAATGAATATCAATATAATTATTCGAGTAACCCAATATCGAGCAAGTACTATTAATTTTCCACAATGCACAGATACCCCCACTTCTACCAATCTCGTCAACCACGAACAAGTCACAAACTAAAGTTTAATCCGTAATTGTTCGATCCGTTCAAAGATGTGACAAGGTTTCAAACAGGATAATTATATCCGGTTTGTGGGCACGAACCAAGTCACACAATACCGAAATTGCTCGTGGGTGGCCCAAATACGGCAATTCCAACTCAAAACAATCATGGCTCGGGGATGGTGGGAGCCAGGACCACCATAAAAAATGGTTACGTGGGGTAGATGT
This sequence comes from Rehmannia glutinosa, assembly GCA_016081115.2. Classification (NCBI taxonomy): domain Eukaryota; kingdom Viridiplantae; phylum Streptophyta; class Magnoliopsida; order Lamiales; family Orobanchaceae; genus Rehmannia; species Rehmannia glutinosa. The sequence goes on from CM071936.1 coordinate 104,707,157, forward strand.
AGAAGTAGCGATCTGCACTTGGTTAAAAGAAATTTTATTAGTTGTTTGAGCGTGCCTGACCATCGAAATGAATCACCGTTTTCTTTTCCTTTCCTTAATAACAGTTTCTTCCATTTCGGATAAGGGTGCGGTGGTGGCGATTAATTGTAATCGCACTTGATCATCGATTTTCACTTTAAGATGGCCTCCCTCATTAGTAGGAGCAGTTTTAATAACTCCTTCAACCGCCAAATTTGAATTCATCGTGTTACACGCGCAATACCGCCGATGACGAACCTCGTCGGAACCTCAAAATCCTTCCGCCAAGTATATTTGCCTTTAAAGATTCAATATTATGAAAGTGTAAACCAGATTTTGATCCATCATCCCCCGTGAAGTGTTATCATCTGCATTTTCTTTGTTGTCAATCAACCATCTTTCACCACTTGTATCCATATCTCGCCTGGTGGTTGCACGTAAGTTGGGTCCCCACTCCTTAACAGGTTCAAGACCTGCAAATTCCAATCGCTTTTCCGTAACCTATCCGTATGGGTGAGCATACCACAGACAAAACAAAAAGAGCCCAATCGTTCATATTTGAATTGAACCACATACCAATCTCCTCCTTGCAATTTCACTTTCTTGCACCTCTTTAAAGGACACCGCACATCCACTTCCACTTTGATTCGCATGAAGGTGTGCCAAACAGATGCAGAGTTTTTAGGATCATACTCGAGAAATTTCCCAATAAAATCCCCAAGTTGCCCCGCCAACTCTCTCGGACATACAATCTATTGGAATATTATAGAGTTGGACCCAAAAATTTAAAGTACAAATAGGGATAGAAGTAGGAACCATACCAGGATTGAGTTTAACCAACATTAGCATCAAATTATCGAAAGACCATGGTCCCCATCCATTACTCGATTCGGATATCGTGAACATGGTAGAATCAAATAAAAACGTTGGTCCCCAATATCCCGAACGGACATTCCTTTAAGAGGTCTCCAAATCGCACCATCCTCTTCATTTCATTGTGTTAAAATGAATAGTTTTGTCGATATAAATTTTCCAACCAAACAGAGAAAATTCCCGGATGATTCTCCGTCATTTGTCACGTTGTCAAAGATAATACAATCATCTTCATCCTCAAAAAGAGTTAAATTCGCCAAATTAGGTTCCATGTTGATGTGTAGAAAGTAATCAAGATATTATAGAGTAAATTATGAAAAGCCTCGACAAAGGAGAGAGATAAGAAAAACTCTCGACAAAGGAGAGAGATAAGAAAAACTTTAAATTCATCGTCTGTATGTTTTATTTTCGCACGATTTGCTTGGGTATATTCTCTCCGAACATGTAAATGCATTGTTTTATATTCTCTTTTCATTAACTTCGATGATTTTAGCAGCCAACACCTTTTTGCATTTACATGCGCCATGCTTAATTGAGAAATGTAGTTGAGAGATTATTCGGCATATTCAAATCACGATTTGCAATTTTCAAGTCGGCACCTCCATTTCCATTCGAACACAAGCGAGTTAGTATTGGCTTGTGGGGCTCATAATTTTCTTCGTAAAGAATGTCGATCCGATGAATTTCCTATTGAACCGGATGACGAGGATTTATCTCAACCATCTTTATTAACGGAAATCAAGATGAAGTGGATGTTCTTCAAACTTAAGAAGAACAAAGAGAAAATGCAAATGAATGGAGAAATAACATAGCTCAGAAATGTGGAGAGATGCCTTAAATGAAGATAATAGAGATTGATTCAAAAGACTATGATACTCTTTTTGCAAATTTTAACAAACTTTTGACCATTTCAACTTATATTTTTGTTAATAAGTTTAGTGAACTATTTTATTCTTTTGGTTTGGTTATTGACTTTGTCTGAATATTTATATTTCTTATCATTTTTTTAGTACCATTTCTTTTATTTTTTGATGATCATGAAGTTATAATAGTTCCATAATACCCATTAATTCTATGTTTGAGGAAATCCCACAAATTCCATTAAATCTATTAAAATCCACATAATTCCATAGTATAAAATTCTATAGAATTCCATTAGAATCGATGGAATCCATGGAATTCTAAAATCTTAAAAAATCATTCAAATTCCATGGTTGAGGACACCCCCTTAAGTTAAAAATTAAAATCTTTATAAAAAATCATGATATCCAATAGTTGGATATTTCAGACATAACTAAAAGCATAAAAATTAAAAAATCATCCTAGCCCGCAGAGATTATTCTCGGATTGCCAACTCAAATTCCAACCATCGGACCTTTTCTTTTAGTTTTATAATCATACATAATAAATCAGCCAAAAATATCAAATGTAGCAAAATACAACATAAATGATCGAACTTACCTACTTGAAAGTCGGTGAAATACGAAAACCATTGTCGTGAATGGTGGTGTATAGTGTCGGCGGCGTGAAGATAACGGATATATGGTAATTTTCTAGGTTAATTAAATATGGGGTGTCACAATATCAAAATATAAATAAGATAAAAATAATATATATGTATGTATTAAAAAATTCTTAAAAATCGGTTCTATCTTCGGATCTTGATTCGGTATGGAAAAGTAATGTTCGACGATTCTCGATTTAATATTTTAAAAATCTCGAACCGTACCAAAAAATTTTTCGGGACGGTTCGATTCGGAGAGAGTCAAAAAGTCAACGGATATTAAATTTGGTTCGGATATTTTTCGGTTCGAGTATCGGTTCGGTTCCGATGATCTCAAGTCCTGCATGCCCTACCTTTGATACCATGATCTCAAGTTGTTGCCGTGGTCCTCTCCAAAAGTCTCTCATTGGCGCCTTTTTTGTAATGTTGCGGTCCCTCTCAACAAAGAACAAGGCGTCATAGGATGTCATATGTGTTAGTCAAGTGACTACGAAAATCTAGAGGGGGATACATAGATTTTCCCGAATTTCCGATTTGCGCCCTCTTTTTCGAATATGAAGATTATGAAGAAGTAAAAGTGCAAAATATAAACAACACACAATGATTTATAGAGTTTCACCCCACCTAGGGACTACATGCTCTACCACCCGGTATGTCCGAGTGGATTTCAAAAAGAAAAAGTTTACTAATTGAAAGCAAAACAATTACAACATTTATCTTGAAAAGCACCAAACTCTTCTTACATCAACACCTATGAAGATCACCACAATCTTCCAACTCAAGAATACCAAACTCTTCTTCACCAAGAGTACCAAACTTTTCCAACTCGAAGAGCACCAAACTCTTCAACACGAAAAGCATCAAACTTTTCAATCAACCACCTTCAATCAACGAAACGTGTTCTTGCCAAAAGAACACTAACAAGGATTTCTTATTTTGGATGATGTTACAAATACAATCAAGATTACACTTTAAATGAAATATTACAACTCAAAAGTGCAAGTGTAATCAAGAAGGAAAGCCTAGTACTCAAGATGTGCAAGTGTAAGACTTATGCTAAATACAACAAGTATGTTGAAAGTGAAGAACAAGAGTTTTGATTTTTGCTTGTTGTTTGTATGCTTGTGTTGTATTTTGATCCTTCAAGCCTTCAAGTATTTATAGGAGAACTCTTGGATTTGAATCCCAGCAAAGATAGGCTCCTCCTTGGAGATTGAAATCAGAAAAAAAAATTGCATATCAAATGGAGAAAATAGTCATTATAAAACAATCCCACTATTTCATGAAAAATTGTGTGTTGCAACATGATAGTTTCTACTTGATAAAACCCCAGTTGACCTCTAATAAGAAAAAAATGTTTAAAATTGAAAAACACAATTTAATCAGGGGGTCGGACCGTCGACCAAGCCTTCGACCGTCGCCCCCTATGTGGACGGTCACCCAAGGCAAATTGTGGGTTTTTTTAACAAATTATTATGTTTAAGGAAATTATTACAGAATTATAATGAATTTTGGGGCTCTTAATTTTTTAAGGTTAGTCGTGATTGTGATCAACAACTAAGCTACAATTTTTTTTTTTAAAAAAACCCACCCCAAATGTTGATACTTGATAGCAGTAACAACTTGGGTACAATTTTTTTTTAACGATTATAAATTATAATTAAAAGAAATCGTTGTATTTATTATCCGTTAATAGAACGCTCAATTACGATTCATTTCCTTTTCTCGCAGAGAACTTTATAAATCAAGTGGTTGCTCCCAAAACTACTTCTCCTCGCCGATCACCTTCCCAGCATTTAAAACCACCACGGAACCTGCACAAGGGGGCCAGAGGGGGCTTCGCGCGTACCCTCTCCGATGCTTAAGTCGGTATTGTGAGAGAAGGAAGCAAAGGCTAGAGAGAGAAAAAGCAATGTAACAAGAAAAATGGGATTAGGTTAGAATGAACCTGGGCTTGGGCCTTTATACCTTAGCTCGGATTAGGGTTTCCGTAAAATCCGGGATTCCGTTACGATTTGGTGTCGAGTCATCATTGGATTAGGATCGGATCTCATTAAAACCCTAATTTTACGCTGTAAGTCCGCAGCTCGACTGCTCTCGAACACGTCGGCCCTTGTATTGATGCAAAACCCCTTAAATCTTCAAGGGCGCCTCGATTTCATACATCTCATAGGCCGAATCGACCTCTTCATCTCAAGTCATGTTAGACTTTAACATGCCAACAACAGTCGGCTCAACACACCGACTTCACACAAAGTCGGCTCAACACAAAGAACTTGCACTCGGGCCTTGACAGGCCGGCCTAAGTTGATAAGCCCTAGACCAATCTCATCTCGTAAGCCTCCACGGATCGCCCATTATTTAACGCTAACAGATCATCCTAAGGTTATGAGCCTCACCATTTCGGTCCAATGTACTCCTAGCCTATCGTCGGCCCAATGTCCTAGGCTTGTCGGTCGGCCCAATGTCCTAGGCCTCAGGTCGGCCCAAAGTCTTAGGCCCGTCAGGTCGGCCTGCATAATCATTTGCCCTTATCAATTCCTCCCCCAACTATGGGTTGGTCTCGCACCTCAACCATAGTTGCTCATAGGCCGAACCGACCTAACATTTAGGGTTTGTGCTTTTCACTTTCCCGCCGACTCTTGGCATTTGAAATTCCCCGCCGCCCTTTGGCCTTTCGAGTACCGACACGCGGATTTGATTGATAAGACATCTTTTTCGGCCATCGACACCTCGTGAGACCGTCCAATCATCTCCTCGAAAATCGAGGCACCCCTTTGTCTCCTCTCCCTTATAAAAGCCACTTTCTTCCTCCATTTTCCATTTTCCTTTCCTTGATTTTCAAAACCTTCCCCAACAAATACTCTTCTTCTCCGTGACATTCTCCAAGTTCCTAGGTAGGCTTCAAAAGTTTCACGGTCCAGACTATCTTCCTCCTTCAACCTCCTATTTCTATCCAAAGAAGTAACCCTTTCTTTTCCAGTTTTTCTTTTCTTTTAATATGGCCTCCTCTTCCTCTCACTCGACACCATCGGACCCGGTCGCCGCCGACTTAGAACGGTGGGCAATAACGATGGGCTCTCGCTCCTCCGCCTTTCCCTCACCGAGTCCGTCCATCGGACCACGATGCGCATGACAATCTAGCTCGGATTCAGGTCGGGATTCCGATCAATAGAGATCCGAGCTCCGTGCTCGGTCCCTTACCTCGTATATCCCGATTTCAAGGAGACCACCTTATCAGCCCCCAATCTTCAAACCCTTAAAAGAACAGCTCAAATTCCTTCCTCTTTCAAACTCTATCTACCCAGCAGCTCCGACCGACCTAACCGACCTCCACCCAATGCCCTATCCTTCTTTGTAGGTCAGATAGAGGGCGGCCTCCGATTTCCCATCCATCCATTCATGGTTGGGATATCCGAGTTCTCCCGGGTGCCTTTAAATCAACTAGCCCCGAACTCATTCCGTATCCTAGCCGGCTTCATTATTTTGACCAAGTACTTAGACATAGAACCCACTCTAGAGCTGTTCTTTGCCCTATTCCAAATAAAGAGCTCGAACACCAAGGGCCTTTTCTACATCACCTCCCGAGGTGATGCTCAGTTTCTAAGCAAGTATCCTTCCTCCAACAAATTCTGGAAGGACAAATATTTTTTTATTTCTTCCCCCCGAGCTTGGGGGTTTCCTATTGCTTGGATCTGGACCCTTCCACTCCAACGCAAACACAACCCCAGAGATCGGTCTCCCGATCTCCAGGCTCAGATAAATAAACTCACCTTGGTCAAGTACGACCTCTCTCGCCTTATAACCCCTTCTCTCCTCGACATTTTTTGAGCCGAGCCCCATCGTGGCTCCCTTGCCTTGACATTGGTAATTGTCATTTTTGCGATTAACTTATTTTATTCTTACTCACTAGCTAATCTTTCCTCTTTATGCGGATATGTTCACGGCACGAGATGGTTGCCGAGGATGATGAGGAGCAAGTCATTGCTTCGCTCACAACCTCCTTCATCCAAAGTCTTTGCCGCCCCACGCCCGGGAGGTCGCCTCATCCACTTCGGCGACCGCACACGCTTTGCCGCAGCTGATGGCCGATCTCACGGCCCGGGGCTCAACCTTCCTTCCGACCTCCTCCTCCCAAGAGATCACTGTCGGCACCGGCAAAGACAGGCGCCCAAGAGGGCGAAGAACACCCCACCTCCTGCCGCTCTCTCTCTCTCTCGCACTCCCATTCATACACTCAATCAAACATTCTTCACAGCAATTCTATCCTCGAAGAACAACGATGGAACCTTTGCCATCCAGTATGTCCAAGGCAACTGTCCGAACCCCAACCGAACTGCCCTGGAGAAACTCAGTGATGCTGAGCTGGTGACCTCATTCTGCCTAAACCACTCAAAGGCCGAGGCACACTAGTCCCGATCTCCCGAGCTCGGGTTGGCTTTGCCGATCCTTCCCAGAGTGCCGAGCTCAACAATTCTAAGAAGGAGGTCATCCGGCTGAAAGCTCGGGAGACTAAACTCCTAGAGGAGAACCGCCGGTACAAGGACGGGGAAGAGGTCAACAAGGCTACAGCCGGCTTCTCTAGAGGCCAAAATAAAGGCTCGAGAGGCGATAATGCGACCTCAAGACCGAGCTAAGCGATCTCCAGATCCGATGTACTGTCAATGTCGACCAAGCCCGAGCTGAGGGCGTGGAAGCTGGTCGGCAAAGTTTCCTCACCTCCCCCGAAGGCTCTTCCATAGTTCAGGCCATTCGGGAGAGGGTGAAGCAAGCCTTTCTAAGCTCTAGGGAATTTATCAGAGTTCTCTCTCAGACGCCATGGAGTACTATGGCTTTGCTTTTGACCAAGCCAAGCTTCAACTCGGGAATGCGGTATCACTACCGAGCCCTTCGATCGCCGAGGTCCCCTGAGGATTCTCGCCCGACCCCAAAGGCTTCGTGTTTTCTGACGAGGCGGAGCGTCTCAACCTTGCTCCCGTGGAGGAGTTCATAGAATCCTTATCTGCTCCCTTTATCCTCCACCCTGCCTCCAGCTCGGCCGGTCCTTCTCAAGCTCCTGGAGCTCGATCCAACCCCTCGACTTCTGCGAGGTCAAGTTCGAGATATCCCGGACGACGATCCTGAACTCGCTCTTATAGACGATGTGACCATCTCCATGGACGACTAACACCGAGAATGTTTCTCCTACTACTTAGGAGTTTAGCTCTCGCTTTTGTAATTTTCCATCATGTACTTGTATTTATTTTGAATGATCAATAAAGTTTCTTCGCACTTTCATTTTCTCGATCTCTTGTCTATTATTCTTGTAATAAATTTTTTTTTTTTTTTACAAAAAAGATTTGACATATTGAGCTCATCAAAGGAAGCTGGCTCGAGCCGAGCTCCTCGCATGGCCTCGTGGCCCCAAGTATTTGTAGACTAGCTCGAGCCGAGCTCCTCGCGTGGCCTCGTGGCCCCAAGTATTTGGAGATTAGCTCGAGCCGAGCTCCAAATACTTGTCGGTTCATCAAAGAAGGCGGCTCGAGCCGAGCTCCTCGCGTGGCCTCGTGGCCCCAGTATTTGGAGCTCGCTCGAGCCGAGCTCCAAATACTTGTCGATTTCATCAAGGAAGGCGGCTCGAGCCGAGCTCCTCGCGTGGCCTCGTGGCCCCAAGTATTTGGAGACTAGCTCGAGCCGAGAGCTCCAAATACTTATCGCGCCCATCAAAGGAAGGCTGCTCGAGCCGAGCTCCTCGCGTGGCCTCGTGGCCCCAAGTATTTGGAGACTAGCTCGAGAGCTCCAAATATTTGTCGGTTTCATCAAGGAAGGCGCTCGAGCCGAGCTCTCGCGTGGCCTCGTGGCCCCAAGTATTTGGAGACTAGCTCGAGCTGAGCTCCAAATACTTGTCAGTTTCATCAAAGGAAGCTGGCTCGAGCCGAGCTCCTCGCGTGGCCTCGTGGCCCCAAGTATTTGGAGACTAGCTCGAGCTGAGCTCCAAATACTTGTCAGTTTCATCAAAGGAAGCTGGCTCGAGCCGAGCTCCTCGCGTGGCCTCGTGGCCCCAAGTATTTGGAGACTAGCTCGAGCTGAGCTCCAAATACTTGTCACTTTTTATCTTTTCCACTTTCCGAACTCATAATGTACGGCATCGGATCATTTCATTCAAAACGAGTAGATTGATTACATCAGATATTTCTCTATTCTAGAATGATATTTCTTGATTGCAATCTGTTCCAAGCCCTCGGGAGTTTTCGACCTCCGATCTCTTCCAGCTCGTACGCACCTCCTGCCAGTACCTTCACCACCCGAAGTGGTCCTTCCCAATTCGCATCCAATTTTCCTTTGTTTTTGCTAGCATCTGACCTTCTCAAAACTAAATCTCCGACACTGAAAGGCCCTTTTCTTTACTTTCTTGTCGTAGTCGCTTTAATCCTTCCTCGTGTCTTTTCCATCTCGCAAAAATGCCATTTCCTTTTCTCATTTATCGTATCCAATGCCTCTCGAATCAACATCATTAATATTTTCGTCAAAATTACAACCCGATGTGTTTCCATCCCGATCTCCGCCGGTATGACAAAGATCCATACCATACACCAAGGTGACGGAGCCTCGCCGTGGCCTCCTTCGAATTAGTTCGATAAGCCCACAACACCGAATCGAGCTCCCGAACCCACGCTCCTCCCGCTTCTCTAGCCGAGCTTTCAATCCTTGGACAAGAATTCTATTAGTCACTTCCACTTGCCCATTAGCCTGCGGGTGGGCCACCGAAGTGAAGTTTTGCTTGATCTTCATTTCCTCACACCAAGCTCGGATTTACTTTCCGCGAATCTGCGTCCCATTATCTGATATCAAGGCCCGAGGCACTCCATACCGACACACTATGTTTTGCCAAATAAATTTCATCACTGCATCCTCATTTATCTTAGCAAGAGGCTCCGCCTCCACCCACTTGCTAAAATAGTCGATTGCCACAATCAAGAATTTCCTCTGACCTGAAGCCGGAGGAAAAGGACCCACGATGTCAATTCCCCATTTTGCAAACGGACATGCCGAGCTCATCGTCATGAGTTCCTCCGCCGGCCGATGTACCAAAGGCGCATGGATCTGACATTTTTCGCATGCTCTCACCAACTTTTCTGCTTCCCCTTTCAGGTAAGGCCAAAAATACCCTGCCCTAAGGACCTTTTTCATCAAAATCCTTGCTCCCATGTGGTTCCCACAACAACCTTCATGTATCTCTCTAAGCACATATGTACCCTCTTCTCCACTCAAACACCTCAGTAAAGGCATAGAGAAGCCCCTCTTATATAACTTGTCCCCGATAATGCAAAAACGTGTCGCCCGAATTTTCAGTCGAGCTGCTTCACGCCTAGCTGTTGGTAAGACCCCTTCCTTTAAGTAAGCTATGATAGCCGACCTCCAATCCTCTTTCTCCTCAATCTCTCCGACCTCCAACCCCAGTGCCGCTTCTCTTGCCACCAAAAGTGTGATCTGTTTAGCTTGATTCTCCCCAGGCCGAATCGCGAATTTTGCTAGAAAATCCGCCGACCATTTTCCTCCCTCGACTGACATATCTTGATTTCTTTCACTTTCCTTCTAAAACTCGATATGCTTCAACATACCTCTTCATCCTCTCCTCCCTAACCTCGAACTCTCCCATCACCTGTTTATGGACGAGCCGAGAGTCCATGTAAACTACCATCCCGACAAATTTCCATCTCAATGGCCATTTGCATCCCTCATGAATGCTTCATACTCCGCCTCGTTATTAGATAGCTTGAATTCCAACCTCACAAAGAAAGTCATTTTCAATCCCTTGCGGGCTGATCAAGACAATACCACCAACCACATCATCCCGAGCTCCCTCTTGAACCATCCACATAAATCACCCAAGTTTCTTCTCTCGCTTATCATCCCTAGTTGACTCTTGAACGAAGTCCGCCAAAGCCTCGAGCTTTAATGGCCGATCTATTCTCGAACTCAATATCATACTCACTCGCTCAATAGCCCACTTCACTAACCTCCCCGCTACCTTGGGTTTACTCATCACATTTCTCAATGGAAGATTAGTTCGAACGATTACCTTATGCGAGAGGAAATACGGCCGAAGTCTCGCAGCCACCACCAAGGCCAAACTCCGCTTCTCGATCTCCGTATATCGCAGATTCGGCATTCTCAAAACTTTATCGACATAGTACACCGGCCTCGAACCGATCTCTCTTCTCTCGATCGGACCGTGCTAACCCCCCGCTCCCTAACTTGAAAGATATAGGTATAAGGGCTCACTGTGCAACGGCTTAGTTAGTAACGACAGATCGCCAAGTAATTTTTCAAGTCCTCGAAAGCCCTTTGGCACTCCTCATCCCAAATAAACTTTTTGGCTTTCCTCAAGACTTTAAAAAAGGGCAACTTCTCTCAGGCGCGAAATAAAGCGATTCAGTATTGCCGCTTAGCCGACCGTTAAACATCGCACATCTTTGGCATCCCGAGGTGGTGCCTTCTCTCTGATGGCTCTGACCTTCTCCGGGTTGGCCTCTATTCCTTTCTCCGTTACCATGTACCCCAGAAACTTTCCCGACCTGACCCCAAAGGCACATTTCTTGGGGTTCAGCTTCATTCTGTACCTCCTCAAAGTGTCGAACGTTTCAGCTAAGTCACGCACATGATCCACAGCTTTTATACTTTTGACCAACATATCGTCTACGTACACTTCCATGTTCCTGCCGAGCTGCTCCCCAAACATCTTATCCACCAACCTCTGGTATGTGGCTCCCGCATTCTTCAATCCGAACGGCATTACTACATAGCAGAATGTACCAAAAGAGGTGGTGAAGCACACCCTTTTTTGGTCTTCTTCTGCTAGCCTGATCTGATGATATCCCTGTGATGCATCCATCATACTAAGCAGTTCACACCCCGACGTCGAATCCACCAGCTGATCAATTCGGGGTAATGGGTAATAATCTTTAGGGCAAGCACGATTCAAATCCCTAAAGTCCACACACATGCGCCAATCATCCTCCGTTTTCGGAACCAATACTGCATTAGATAGCCATTCTGGAAACTGGATTTCTTTAATGTGCCCTGCTTTCAACAACTTTTGCACCTCCGCCCTAATTATAGCATCCTTCTTAGGGCCGAAGTTCCTCTTCTTTTGTTTTACCGGCTTATATGATGGATTAACATTAAGCCTATGTTCAGCGATGCTTGGATCGATTCCCACCAGGTCTTCCGCTGTCCAAGCAAATACATCCACATTACTCCTCGTAAACTCCACCACTCATCCCTTAATTCATCGATAACTCCTTCCGGGACCTTGGTGACCTTATCGGGGTCACCGCACCAGCTTCGACCATCATCATTTCCTCATTAGGTTGGACGTGCTCCACCGCCGGCCCAACCTAATGAGCTTGTCCTTGTTTCTATCATCATCAAAAGCCTTTCCCCTTTTCTCGCTTTCCTCAATACTTTCTACATACAATTTTCTAGCCATATCTTTATCACCACCGACCTCCCTACCTTATCTCCCACAGAAACTTCATTGTTAGATGGTATACCGACACCACCGCTTGAAAAGCATTCAGGTGCTTGGTCTACCCAACATAACATTATAGGAGGACGGTGCCTCGACTATCAAAAATCGAATCATTCTAGTTTTACGATTAGTTCTTACCCAAAGAGACGGGTAAAGTAATCATACCTATTGGTTGGATCATCCCTCCAAATAATCCGACCAATGCCGTGTCCACCGTCTCCAAGCCGACACGAGGTCCATCTTCTTATAGCAATCATAGAATAGAATATCCGCCGAGCTCCCAAGATCACAAATACCCGCCGCACATCATAATTAGAGATCGTCGTGATCACAAGGGCATCGCCGTGAGGTGTCACGATACCCCAATCCTTCGGTCCAAATGGATACTCGGTCCTTGACCGATTGCTCCACCTTCAATCGTTCTTGCACTTATCCGTGTCAGCTCTCACATAATTTTTCCGAGCTCGCCTCGAATCTCCTTCCGCCGCCCTCCAACAATCATCTGGATGACCTCGCGCCGAGGTGGGGCGGAGGTGGAGGTAGCTCTTCCCTTTCCTCCCCTATGCTCGGCTCCCGCCGAGGTTGATGATATCCCTGCTTATCCCTCTTATATTCCCCTTTTTTCTCCTTTTTGTCAATGTACACAAATTCCCTAAGGTGACTGCTTGAATGAGCCGTTCAATCTCATCCCGTGTGTGCATCGATCTATTGTGTGCCCATACTCATTGTGAAATCTACAAAACTCCTTACATTTCGCTTTATCGGTGGTGCCTCTGCGCGCTTTTGGCCACCTCAGTCGGGATGCCTCTCTCAATAGCTACAAGCACTTCGCCCGAGGGACAAAAGGCGTGTACTTCTCAAACTCGGCCTTCCTCCCATCGCCTCACCTCGGTTTCTTCGAGGTCCCTTGTCCTCTCGATCCTCTCTCTTATCTCTTCTCTTCTCTCCTTCTTCTCTCTTCATTTTTCTCGCCTCCTCTAGGTTAATATATTTTTCCGCACGAGCCAACAGCTCATCAAATGTCTTAGCAGGCTCTATCACTAATGATTCAAAGAACTCCCCATCCCTCAGGCCCTGAGCTAGGGCATTAGCCAAAATTTCCGGACTGGCCGACGGCACCTCCAGCTTTGCCGCGGTAAACCTCTGAATATAGCTCCGAAGTCCTTCCCCTTCTCTCTGTTTGATGCTAAACAGAGTCGGGGCGCCTTTTGGTATTTACGGCAACTCGTGAACTGATTAAGGAAAGCCGAGCTGAAATCATCAAAATTCCGAATGGAGCCCGGAGCAAGCTGGCTAAACCATTGCTGAGCCGATTTCGTCAAAGTTGTCGGAAAAACCCTACACATCACGCCATCCGTGAATCTGTGTAGCAAAGCCGCGTTCTCAAAACGGCAAAGATGGTCCCACGGATCTGTGGTACCATCATATTCAAAGCTCAGAGCTCGGTATGAGGCCGAAGCTCATCTGCCATCACCTCTTCCGAGAAGGGTGTTCCCGCCTCACCCGAATCGCAGTTGCCCGGTACTCCAGCCACTCTCCGACGAATATCTCGCACCTCACGGTGAAGGTCATCCATCCGTTCCGACCAATCCTGGTCCTCGGTAGACACATGCTCGCCCCTTGAGGAATGTACTTCCCCGCGCCATAGTTGGCCGCCGACCTCTCTCCCCACCTCCGGAGGGACCACAGAGGAGGGACCATCGGGGGGACCACAGAGGAGGAGGGACCACCGGAGGGGGACCACAGAGAGGAGCTGGTGGTGGAAGCATCTCCTCAGCGTCTTCTCCACCGTCGCTCCACACTCTAGTGATGAAGCCACCCAATTGTTCAAAGAACATTAGACCCAAATCTATACTCCCCCAGGACATAGGCGTCATCCATCCGCTCCCATCCTCTCGCACTCACGCCTCCGCCGTTCACGGGAGTGGTGGGGCGGAGGTGGAACATCCTCTCGTGACTACGCCCGGAGTATCTCCTGGCGGCGTACGGTTCGATCATCTTCCAAGCTTCTCCTAACCTCCTCCATAGCCAAAACTCGAATCTCACGTCTCTGCTCAATGTTTCCCACAGACGGCGCCACTTGGTTGCTCCCAAAACTACTTCTCCTCGCCGATCACCTTCCTGCATTTAAACCACCATGGAACTCCGCATGAGGGGGCCGGGGGGGCTCCTGCGTACCCTCTCCGATGCTTAAGTCAAGATTGTGAGAGAAGGAAGCAAAGGCTAGAGAGAGAAAAAGCAATGTAACAAGAAATGGGATTAGGTTAGAATGAACTGGGCTTGGGCCTTTATACCTTAGCTCGGATTAGGGTTTCGTAAAATCTGGGATTCCGTTACGATTTGGTGTCGTAGTCATCATTGGATTAGGATCGGATCTCATTAAAAACCCTAATTTTACGCCTGTAAGTCCGGAGCTCCGACCTGTCTCAGAACACGTCGGCCCCTTGTATTGATGCAAAACCCCCTTAAATCTTCAAGGGCGTCCTCAGTGTCTCATACATCTCATAGCCGAACTGACCTCTTCCTCTGAAGTCATGTTAGACTTTAACATGCCAACAACAGGTCGGCTCAACACAGCTGACTTTACACAGGTCGGCTCAACACAACAACTTGCACTCGGGCCTTGACAGTCGGCCCAAGTTGATAAGCCCTAGACCAATCTCATGCTGTAAGCCTCCACGGATCGGCCCATTATTTAACGCTTAACAGATCATCCTAAGGTTATGAGCCTCACCATTTCGGTCCAATGTACTCCTAGGCCTATCAGGTCGGCCCAATGTCCTAGGCCTATCAGGTCGGCCCAAAGTCTTAGGCCTCGTCAGTCGGCCCAAAGTCTTAGGCCTCACAGTCGGCCTGCATAATCATTTGCCTTATCATCAAGATTTGTGTAGTCCCATTTCGATTTACACACTATCACGGAGACGACTAATTGTACGACAAAGATGTCGGTTTACGATGCGGCATTTGTGGACACCGAGCCGCTCAAGAAGACCTCGATCTTCGCTCCATCTATGGGTGGTGATAGGGATAATCGTCGGAGCAATAATTGTGCTCATCCTCTTCCTCTTATCCCTTTGCATCACCGCCTGGCGCCACAAGCCGCAGTTAGCCGCAAGGGTAAATCTCACTGCGTCGGCGAAGCTCTCCGGAGGCGGAGAGATTACTCCCTGTCGTGTCGGGGAAATCCCGAGATCGTCCCACGACTCCTCCTCCGCCACGCCGCCGATCACCGTCCTATTGCGCCGGTATAATTTCGAGATCTAATTTTCTCTTAATAGAATTTAATAATAACTACTTTTGTTTATCATCTTTCGTAATCTAACCCATCGATACGGTTTAAATTGATTTTCTTTTTATTGTAAGGAATTTATATATGCAAAAGTTCAAGTGCAATCCATCCATTCATTTCTAATCCTATTATAAACATGTTATCATAATATAAAATACTTTGCATGCTAAGTGTTTGTGAAATTGTTGTTGGGTAAAATATGTCCGTGGAAGGTTTCTGCTTAGAAGAAAAATGACTGAATAGAGTATTTAGGCTTAGTCGAGGCCTCGATTTAAAATCGTCTCCGCAAGACGAAAATGCCCCGTATACCGAGTGCTTACGGTTCCCGCCGCTTCTAAGATACAACGACTTTTAAAAGTCCTTAGCTTAGCAAAGACAAAGAAACGAATAACAAAGAACAACAAGTTGTTCTTGACTTTCAAACTTTTGAAGGTAGGATGTAAATATGCTCGTATGATGCAAATGACAGTTATTATCTCGAGTTTTCGTGTGTTATTTCATCGGTAGGGGACGTTAATAATATAGGCAAGCAAGTGCCCGTCGCAAAATCGCGTCTGTAGGCTCGACAACGCACATTTTCATCAACAGACGCACTGTTCGGAGCGCACGACCTGCAGCATGGGCCGTGCGCGCCGCGCGCTGGGGGCACAAAGTCTCAACAGGAGCACGACCCGACCGCACGGCCGTGCTCGGCCGTGCGCTTACTGAACATTTGCGGCGTAGCACGACCCGACCGCACGGGCCATGCTCTGCCCGTCGCAGGCCGATCCTCCTCCCGAGGTTGAACTTTATTAATTAATTATAAAATTAATTAAAACTATTTAATTAATTACAAAAATTAATTAAACATTTAATTTTAAAGGTTTTTGTTCCAAAAGAATAAGGGCCTTGAAGCCCAGCCCAGGCCCACGACCTGCACTGGCCGAGCCGGCGGCGGCGGGCGGCGCGGCGTGTGTGCTTTGCACCAAACCCACAAGCATGTAGGTCCTCACCCCTTTAAAAACTTGGGTGCCCCCAAGGCCCAAACCCATATTTCCAACTTGAGATAAATAAAGTGTGCAACTTTGCCTCTTTTTTCCTATATGGGATGGAGCATCTCTCCTCCCCCACATTTTCCATTTTCCATACCATTTATTTGTATTAAGTGGCTAACTTCTAGCATTAATTTCTCATTCACTCGAATCGCTTTGAGAAATTCCAAATGTTATTCTCATCTACTCTCTTAGTAGATTTTTTTACAAATAATTTAATTCCATTTATCACAAATGGAAACCACTTAATTATTTGGTCAAAATCGGGTCAACACCCATTTCTCAAGACCTCCAACAAACCCCCCACATGAATGAAATTAATGCATGCGTGTATGCGCATTCGATTGAAAGTCTCGCGAATTGTTATTGCATCGATAGGTAGCTTGTGGCTTTGAACCTTCCTTAGTAAAATACTATCGGATTTACTAGCCGCTTAGTGACGCGATGTCTTGAACTACTCACCGTTTGTGTAAACCAAGACAACAATACTTACACAATAACAACTCTAACACTTGTTGTTCCAACGTTGTGTCCATTTCGCCCTGACCATATTTTTAGGTTCATAAGTGTTTCTTTTGAAGCGACCATTACTTCTCACTTATATAGGTGATCTCCTATTGAAGAGTATCCCGCAATACTCCACCTTTCTAAATAGGAATTATTAAAAGTCTTAAAATTAACCTCACCACATTCAACAAAGTTTACATTTACTTGGATGTATCGAGAATGAGCTAACACATTTTCCAAGTGTTCAAATTTAACATTCATAACTTAGTTGTCCCATTGAACCAAGGTCTTGGGATCTCCAATTCACAAGGTTGTCAGTTACCGCTTATGAACATTCTTTAAGTCGTGGATTTTAAACCCATTCCCCTTAACAACTTATACAGCTTGATCTCGATTTATGCCTTTCGTAGCGGATCCGCAAGATTTTCATTTGACTTCACGTAGTCAACCGAAATAACCCCATTCGAAATCAACTGCCTAATGGTATTGTGTTTCCGACGATATGTCTAGACTCACCATTATACATACTTGCTTTGTGCCATTCCGATTGCCGATTGACTATCACAAAGTATCATAACAAAGAGCACGTGCTTATTCCAACAAGGAATATCCTCTAAGAAGTTTCTAAGCCATTCAGCTTTTTCTCTCAGCTTTATCCAAAGCAATGAACTCGGATTCCATAGTGGATCGAGCTATGTACGCCTCGCTTAGAAGACTTCCACGACACCGCTCCACTACCTATTGTGAAAACAAATCCACTTGTGGACTTGGAGTCTTTTGTGTCTCGATATCCACTGGCATCACAAGATCCTTCTAATACTCAGCTGGATATCTTGTATAAAGTATTCCATAGTTCATGGTGTACTTTAAATATCTAAGTACCCTTGTCACAAACTTTTTCCAAAGGTGATCCGTGATTTAAATATCGGGTTACTTGTGAACTTACTCAATTTACTCACTGAATATGCAATGTCTGGTCGTGTACAATTCGTTAAGTACATCAGACTGCCAATTACCCTTGCATATTCCAACTGAGAAACTGGTTCGCCTCTATTCTTGGCCAAGTGTAGACTTAGATCTACAGGTGTCTTAGCCGGAGGACTATCAAAAGCATTAAACCTTCTAAGTATGCTTTCGACATAATGAGAGACTCGTGATAAGACAATTCCATCTCAAGTCCTAGAGATTTTAATCCCTAAAATAACATCAGATAATCCCATATCCTTCATGTCAAAGTTCTTCTTCAACATGTTCTTAGTATTCATGATTAAATCATGACTACTACCCATAATCAACATATCATCCACATAAAGGCATACTATGACATAATCATTTGTAGTACCTTTAATGTAGACACACTTGTCACATTCGTTGATCTTGAAACCGTTTGACTTCATAGTCGAGTCAAACTTTTCATGCCATTTCTTAGGTGCTTGTTTTAGTCCATAAAGTGACTTAACAAGTTTACATACCTTTCGCTCTTGACCGGTGCAACGTACCCTCGGGTTGTTCCATATAAATCTCTCTTCAAGCTCACCATTCAAGAAGGCGGTTTTAACGTCCATTTGATGAATCTCAAGGTTATGCAAAGTCAAATAGCAATAAGAACACGAATGAACGTAATCCTCGTGGACAGAGAATATTTATCGAAGAAGTCATATCCTCCTTTTGTCTAAACCTTTTAGCTACCAATTGGGCTTTATACTTGTCGATAGATCCATCTCGCTTTATACTTCCTTTTAAGGATCCACTTGCATCCCAAAGGTTTGCAACCCGGTGGGAGATCAACCAACTCCCAAGTGTGATTTTGCATGATGGAATCTATCTCATTATTGATAGCTTTTTTCCGCAGGAGAGGAGCTTCTGGACTAGACAATGCTTCTTGAATAGTTCGGGGTTCGTTTTCTAACATATAAGTTAGAAAATCGGGACCAAAAGACTTAGCTACTTTTGTTCTTTTTTATCGTCTTGGTTCCTCTTCATCATCACTTTGAGGTAACCTTGCAAAGATTCATAAGTCCGCTTACTCGAACTTTCTTCTTTCCGTTCTTTGTTCGGAAAGATATTCTCGAAGAATACATCATTCCTTGATTCAATGATCATACCTTCATTTATACCAGGGATAGCCGACTTGTGTACTAAAAACGATATGCACTACTATTGTTAGCGTATCCAATGAAAGCACAATCGATCGTCTTCGGACCAATTCTTACTTGTTTCGGCTTGGGTACTTCGACTTTAGCCAAATACCCCACACTTTGAGGTATTTATATGACGGTTTACGTCCTTCCATAACTCATATGGAGTTTCGTTTTTACCTTTGTGTGGGATCTTATTAAGAATGTAGATTGCGAAAGTATGGCTTCCCTCCACAAGTTTTGGGGTAAGCCGTAACTTAACAACATCGCATTCATCATCTCCTTAAGAGTACGATTTTTATGTCTCGCGACACCATTTGATTGAGGTGAGTAAAAGTGCGGTCGTTTGATGAATTATACCGCTTCCGAGTAAAATTCTTCAAACAGAGCAACATACTCTCCGCCTCTATCACTTCGAATCATCTTAATTTTCAAATTAAGTTGATTTTCGACTTCATTCTTATAAGTCTTAAAAGCTACTAAAGCTTCATCTTTGCTTTTCAAAAGATACACATAACAATATCTTGTGCAATCATCCATAAACGTTATGAAGTACTTTTTCCCACCTCGGTTTGCACAAGTTTTAAATCACACACATCCGTATGAATTAACTCGAGTGGTTTGGTACTTCCCTGCTATCGAATAAAACGGTGCCTTGGCTAATTTTGCTTCAACACAAATTTTGCATTTGTCTTGTGAATCGATTTTAAACGTAGGTATTAATTCCAAATTCACTAACCTTTTAATTGTGTTGAAGTTTACGTGTCCTAATTTATCATGCCATAAATTAGAACAATCCAACAAGTAAACAAAGTAATAGTTTTATTCTTCGCCTCTTGGCGGAAAAAAACAAGACTGATGACATTTTGACCAGTCCTTATCAAGGTAACCTTTACATAAAAACCGACCATTCTTGGTCATTACAAACTTGTCGACTCAAACACTAGTCTAAACCCGGCCTTGCTAAGCAAAGGACCGTAAACCAAATTCTTGCGGATGTCCGGGGACATGCAAAGACATCCACAAGCGTAAGCTCCTTCCCGGAAGTCATCTTGAGCACCACTTTTCCAAGCCCAACGATGTTAAAAGTCAAGAGTTCCCCATGAACAACTTCCTTCCATTAATCGGTGTGTAGGAGGAGAACATCTCCTTGTCGGCACACATGTGACGAGTAGCCCCGATATCTATCCACCACTCCTTGGGTTATCCACCATATTTGCTTCAAACACAACGGGCGGTGAGATCGAGCTCCGACATGTCGATTGGAACCGACTTGTCCTCCGTCACATCGGCTTGTTGGTTGCCACCTTGATTGCCCTTTTTCGGTGTCGGCAATCTTTCGCCATGTGGTTCGGTTTGCCACGCTTGTAGCAATTACCCTTGAACTTTTTGGCCTTTTCTTTTTCCTTCCCGGAGTGCTTGCGTTTCTTGCTAGTGCTCGATTCTCGCAAGATTAACCTTAGCCTCGCATTCCGACTTGCCGGATTTCACATCTCGATTTTCGGTTGTCTTCTTCGATGCGAAGTCTGAACAATCGATCCTCAAGCCCCATCTCTTTGCGCTTGTGCTTGAGGTAATTTTTGAAGTCCTTCCACAATGGCGGCAACTTTTCGATTATTGCAGCCACTTGAATGATTCATTCAAAATCATCCCTTCGCATACACTAAGTCGTGAAGGATGATTTGAATCTCTCGAACTTGGTTGATCACCATCTTGGTGTCAACCATCTTGTACTCCAGAATTTGCCGACAACAAATTTCTTTGTGACGGCATCTTCTGCCTTGTACTTCTTCTCCAAGGAATCCCACAGTTCCTTGGGCGCCTTGAACGTGCTATAGACGTTGTAGAGAGTGTCGCTTAGCCCGCTTCAACACGTAGTTGCGACATAGAAAATCGTTGTTATGCCAAGCATCCACATCGATTCTCCTATTGTTGTCGGGCGTCTTCGCCACGGAGGAAGGAGGGTCGCCCTTCAAAACGTGACAACCCCAAGGTCGTCAAGTAAAAGAGCATATTCTCATTGCCAACGTTTGAAGTCGGCGCCGAGAACTTGGGCAGCTTTTCCCCGTGAGCGGGAGCAAAGAACTATTGGTGTGAAAGAGATCGAATCGATGCTATCGTCTTCAACAAAACATAAATTTTCGCTTTGCGATTGTTGGTTAGAATATATGTCCGTGGAAGGTTTCGCTTAGAAGAAAAATGGCCGGAATAGAGTATTTAGGCTTAGTCGAGGCCTCGATTTAGAATCGCTCTCCGCAAGACGAAAATTCCCCGTATACCGAGTGCTTACGGTTTCGGCGCTTGCCTATAAGATAAACGACTTTTTAACATCCTGTTAATGACAAAGAAAAATCGAACAACGGCCGAAACAACAAGTTGTTCTTGACTTTCAAACTTTTTAAGGTAGGATGTCAATATGCTCGTATGATGCTAATGACAGTTATTATATGAGTTTTCGTGTGTTATTTCATCAAGAGGGATATTAATAATATAAGCAAGCAAGTGCCCGTCGGAAAATTGCGTCCTCGTAAGCTCGAAAATGCACATTTTCACCGAATGCACGCACTGCTCAGAGCGCACGACCCGAGCACGGGCCGTGCGCCGCCGCGCTGGGGGCACAAAGTCTCGACAGGAGAATGACCCGACCGCACGGCCGTGCTCCCCGTCCGTGGGGCGTAGTCGATCCTCCTCCTGTGTTGAACTTTATTAATTAATTATAAAAATTAATTAAACATGTAATTTTAAAGGTTTTTGGTGCAAAAGAATAAGGGCCCAAGCCCAAGCCTGTGCCCACAACCTGCACCGGCCGGGCTGCCGTGCGCGCGTGTGTGTCTTTGAACCAAACCCACAAGAACGTAGGTCCTCACCCCTTTAAAACTTGGGTGCCCCCAAGGGCCCAAACCCATATGTCCATCTTGGGATAAATAAAGTATGCAACTTTGCCTCATTTTTCCTATGTGGGATGGAACATCTCTTCTCTCCCACATTTTCCATTTTCCATACCAATTATTTGTATAAGTGGCTAATTTCTAACATTAATTTCTCATTCACCCGAAATCGGTTTTGAGAAATTCCAAATGCTATTCTTATCTACTCTCTTAGTAGAATTTTTACAAATAATAATAATTCCATTTATCACAAATGAAAACCACTTAATTATTTGGTCAAAATCGGTCAACACCCATTTCTCAAGACCAAATTTTCAACAATTGTCTCTCCATTGATATTACACTATTCTCGATTGTTTATGACCTCTAAAGTCTAGATTGATTGAGAGCTAGAATAGTTACTATTGTTTTCTACTTTCTCGAAATTTTCAGTGTATGTCCGAGATACGATAGATATGGGCAAAGTGGAGCATAGAGTGGTGTCTTCGATAGGGGGCATCAAGTGGTGAGGAAAAAAAAAAAATGTACCCCATCGTTATTGCTATCAACGATCCGGGGGCTTTTAAATTTTTTTTTCCCTCGTATTGCAATCAACGATCAAAGGTGGGTTTTTAAAATTTTTTTTTGTTTGGTCGTGATTGTGATCAACGACTAAGCTTTAGTCGTTGATATGATACAATCAACGACCAACCTTAAAAATTAAGAGTCCCAAAATTCATTATAATTCTGTAATAATTTTCTCAAACATAATAATTTGTTAAAAACCCCAAATTGTGAGACGTAATATTTGCAAAATGCTTTCTTTTCGGACAATCGGCGACCTCACCGGTTGACCTCCTGGTCGATCGTCGCTCTCCCTCGCTTTTCTTTCTGTTTCAGTTTTCTTCTTCAGGCACGGGTAGAGCTGGCAATGTTTAATTCATATGTCATTAGTGCAATGTTTAATTCATATGTTTCTATGTAAGTAATAGGTTCAAAAGTTTGCTAGTGTACTACTGCTGATAAACAAATCTAAAGAGGAATCATGTGTTTTGAAAAACAATTCAATAATGAGCTCATCAAGACATGCTAAAAAACCAAGTGCAGTTAAATGTAAAGCAACGACAATAAGAGAAGATTTCTTAATGAAACGGAACTCACAATTTTTAAGAGCTCATTCTGCTGGTGTGTACTCACGCTCCAAACTCTGGTTTCTCTTCAACACCACTTTATTATGTAAAATGAAAAATGAAATATGCTTATCAATAAATGATAGAGGAAGTAAATAAACAAGATAGTACTCCTTAAGTGTGATGAACAATGTTGGCTGGAAACTTAGTTTCGCAGTTCATGTTGTGTGCAGAGTGAACAAAGGAACATATAAGAGAAATATTTGTCTTCAGAGATTCATACATGTGAAAAATCAGCTATATTTCAGTTGGAACTGAAACATCAAAGTTATTATCTTAAAAATATAACTATTGTTGCTGAATGATTAAAACAAATTATGGGGAAAGATGATGATGATTGATGACTCGATAAGGCTCTCAGCAGTTGACAACTTATAAGCACTCAGATCTTTGTCACTAAGAAACTAGAGTTTAATATGTTCAAGAGCTTCCTTCAGATTCTGCACGAAGGAATAAGATTACTTCAATGTTTATTATGTATTAAAGAAAATAGAAGAAGATGGTCAAAACTAATTAGTGTTCATCCTAACACATTTAGACTCCAAATGAAGATGAATTTGACCAGTCTGCATTTGTATGCACATGATTAGTTTGATAACATATGCCACAAATGGAATTATCAGATCAATGGCTAGTGACTGGACACTATGCTCCACTAGAAAATGACCTAGATAGTATATATTACTAGAAACTATATTAAACCATCAAACTGTGCAATATTGGATCCTTTAAACTTATAGTAAAAACAAATTACCTTTTAGTAACCCCTATATCATGGCAAAGACAACATCTATTTAGTTTCAAATCCACTCTGTGAAGTAATTTATTTCCATCATCTGAAAAAAAGGAAAGAGGTTTTGGACATTAACATTTTTCAAAAACACAAAAAAACAAATCAACATTGACTTTTATTTTGGTTCTGATAATGGCTAATTTAGAAATCCAACATATTTATACCTGAGATTACTGCAAGCTCAAAGTAAGAAATCCAACATATCCAACATATTCTGTTTTTTTGACAAGATGTCATCGCATGGATATTATACTAATCTGATATCGCATGCATGAGACTTAAGGACCTGAGTAACTGGGGCATTGTCATCTATGAATGGAGCTACGAGACTTATAAACGAAGCCACCCCAACACCCACTAGCCTATAGAAAACAAATATCCAAAGAAGAATTGAGTGTCAAACCAACTCCAATAAGCCTAAAAGGATTGACGCTGCAAAGTTCATGTAAACACAAGAATAACAAGTCAGAATATTAGGGAAATAAGCTTTATAACATTCGTAGTAAAGCCCATCATCAAGTTCAGGTTATCAATATGCAATCTTATGACTTCTGATAGAGCAATGCTCTAAGTATATATAGCCTATAAATCAAATTATACTGATATTTGAGAGAAAGTTAAAATGTACATGTGCACCAACTGAAAAGATATACAAAATTGGAGAAAAATCAGAAATATTTAATCAACTGTATTATTATACACCACTTTTTCCTTTGTTTTTTGTAGGATTATCGGAAAGACAAAACCATATAGACTCATGAATATCCAAAGAGAACATGTTTATACAGAGACAATCTATAAAATTCTGCTTGAAGATGGTTACCCATAACATTTTTCAGAATTCAAATAGTAAAGCAGAACACAAGACTACAAAAACAATAACTGACTAAGATTGTCTGAAATATATAGCCATTTGTCCTAATACGATAGTAAGTATATAATGTTAGGAATTATTTAATTCCAAATATGTGGGCAACATATTTAATTACAATTATATTTGTCATTTAATTATTAGTAGACTAATTATGTGGTCTAAATTCGGTAGAGTCCTAAGACTACTGAATTTGATATTGAAACAAAGAATAGATATTTCAATAGGAATCAACTTAGGAGATTATGGGAATCCTAATTTGATACCTTTATAAAGAACTTTATGGTTATGGTCCCCAAGATACTAAATCGCACATAGTTTTTTATTCTCTCCATCAAGATGGAAAACGAAGGTCCCATAAGGAATCCGAGATTTAGTTGAGAAAGGCCATAAAAACCAAACCCCGTCGTGATCATGGATGCTTGTGTTCGTGTTCGTAGGAGATCCACAATTGAGGCATTTCGCATACGATCTTACGATGTATCCAGTATTTTGATTATTCTATAAATCTTTGATGATTATAGCATAATGTTGATATCCTAAAATTTCCGCATCTAGGATGATTTATGAATTTTATTATTATTATTGTAAAATTCCAACAAGTTGTATTAGAGCAAAATCATCACGCTTAATAGTTGGGATTTATGGAATATTTGTGTTATTATTTGGATCTAATTTTTGATATTTTGCGATTCATGCATAATTTTAAATTTATGTGTGAAATTAAGATTGATTATTATGTGCTTGATTCCTTGCGTATTTCAACGATCCTGTTTTTCAATTCATAATTATTGTTGAAAGAATTCGACCTTGAGTATACGCATTTGTACATGAATATGGAGAATTTTGCATTGGGGACTTGAAGTTTATTGTTGATTTTGAGGATTCAGGTTTGCCCAATATACTTTCTTAAATCATTCAAACAATTTTGTCATTTGAGTGAGCCATTCTGCAATGAATTGGATCTTGAGCATGTGCATCCTCTGTGTTTGAATCTGCGAAATTGGAAGTTGGGGATTTGAGGTTTATTGTTGAATTTTCTGATTATTAAAAAAAAAAAAAAAATTGGAAAACCCACATTTGGTTCGAACTTGACTGCCGGAAATCCAACCACGAGAAACTATTTTTAACGGATTAAATGAGATGGCTGACGGTTTTGGCTTCTCGGTGGCGGATGGCCGGTGGTCAATGGCTCGCGGTGCTAGCGATGGGGAGGTGGCTGGGCGGCGCAAGATGGAGTTCTGCTGCGTTTTTGCTGATGCATCGTCCAGCGGCGGTGACTGGTATTTAGAACTTTGGGGAAGATGGCCTTTTGGTTACAATTTTAGGGATTTGGGGTAATTCTTGTATTACAGTTTTCTTGTGGGCCTGATTGTAGATTAAATCTTCTTTCGCCTTTTCTCTGAACAAATCTTACCAGATTAATCTTTTGGTGATTAAGTTTCAATGAATAAACTTTAGATGGGCCGTCATGTATCTTAATCTATTTATGCAGCTCATGTTTTCTAATTATTCGAACCAAATAGCCTCACTTAATTTCTCTCTAATAAAACTCTCTCAGAGCCTAAAACCCTAATACACGCCGCCCTCCTCTCTCCCCTCCACCTAAAACCTCCCCACCACCCTCTTTGCCGGCGATGGTTGGACGGCCAGCGACGCTAGTCGCCGGTCAAGCCATTTTTCAGCTCCTGATGTCTCTTATTTTAGATTCGGATGGTCCTTAATTTTATGTTCGATCCGGGTGTTGGGAGGACCTCGTGGAGCCGGGCAATGCGGTCAGCCATGGCTTAGTGGCGGATTCGGTGGTGGGCGCGATGGCGAGATCGAGAGGGGAGAGGTTTTTCTTTTTCCTTTCTTGTTTTTGGTTTTGATGTTCCTTTTGTTGTTTTTCTTGTAAGGGGTGATGGCGGTTTGGAGGTGGTTCTTGGCTTGGATGGGTGGTGGTGTAGATTTGAGGGAGGAGGGGCCGATTTCATGCCTTTTGGTTTCTTCCTCTCTCTCGTTGGTGTTTTTACATTGTCCCCGTGAGGTGGCTTTTTGTCCAATAAGTGGCTTTTTCTTATTTTCCGTTCATATTTTGTCCCATTTGTGGATTTGCTCGTAGACTCATATGTGCTTTTACCCGATGATATGCGTGATGCAAACGAGATCAAGTTCTTTGGTGCGTGTTTTGTCCAAATATGATGGTTATGAATCTATGGATTATTTAGATCTCGTTAGGTTTAAAATTTGTTTTTTTAGATCTTTCTAGATCGTGATCCGAGACTTGCAATTGTTTCACATTTGATGTTGTAATCAATTGTAAGTTTCTTCTCGTTAAATGAATGATATTCATTTTGACTCAAAAAAAGAATCTTTTGTGCCTATTTTTTTCAATGATGAGCCTGATCGATTTAGATTTTAGATATTAGTCCTATAAGTTGGCTCACTTTTGGTAATATTTTATTGGGCTTTCGTTGAAAATTTTGGAACTTTTTATTTTGAGTCTAAATGATTTTAGATTTGGACCTAATTTAAAGTTGATTTTAGAGCCTATTAGGTTTTCGATTTTAAATCAAATAAGGGATTAAAGTTTATGGTTGAGACCCACTTCAAATAAAATAAAATGTTGGCTTTTATTTTATTTTATTTGTATTTGAGTCATTCTTGAAGCTAAATATTTGAGATTAATATAAATTTGAGCTTAAATTTGATGTTTGGATTTGTGTCTATTTTTGCTCAAATTATATGGTTGGATTTTTTAGCTTAAATTTGGATATTGAACTTGATCCGATTTTGGATTTAATTCACATCAAGTGGGTTTAAAGGCTAATTTGGTTTTACCGCCTCAAATCTACATGAAGTTGAATTTGATTTTTCGGACTTTAAATTCAACAAGGTTAGTTGGATTAAGTTCAAATAAAGTTGCATTTGGGCTCAAATTAAGTTGATGTTGAACCCAATTTCCTTTTAATCCAATTTAAGGTTAGATTTTGGGATTAGTTTGTGTTAGATCCTAAAATCTTTATAAAGGCTTTGAATTTTGTGCTTATATTATGTCGGCTCAAAATTCATATAAAAAATTTTTGGATTATTTGAATTGGGCTTAGGTAGAATTAAATCAACCCATAAAGATTGGAGTTATTTTGAATTTTATTCAAATATAATCCATAAAGAATTCAACTCAAATTCCTAAGTTAGAACCATATAAGAGTATTTAATGGTCTATCTATCTTGATATTGACTTCTTGGGTCCTATTTTGGTTTTCGCTAAAATCCAACTAAATATACTCTGAGCTTAATTTATTTTGGGCTAAATATATTGGATTTTTCCACTTAATTGAATTTGACCCAATTTAGTATTCTCGGGATTTGAATTCAAATCAAAGCTATTTGATTTTAGCGTAATTAAATTAGATTTATTGCCTAAATTTGTTGTCTACGCTTTAATTCTAGATAAGTTGGATTTAAAGTCTAATTTGGCTTCTAGATTTTAAATCTTTATATTGAATAGGGGTCGGGCGTGTAACGTTGTTCAATCGAACAATTATTAATTGTTCTTGTTCAATCGGTCTAGTAATATTCAATTAAGTTAATCAAAGCAACATGTTGCCTTCGTGACCTCTCTGTTGTGGAGAGCAAATTTATTGAAATTACATAGATGATGGTGTGGAGTTAATTATATGGATCGTGGATCGCCCTTCGGTTTGACATAGTTTGGCCGAATAACAACGCACTGTGGTGAAAAGTACGTGATGATTATATAGACTTTTCATGTGGGCATAAGTCCGCCCTTCGATAGACTTTTGTTTGAGAACTTATTATCAAGATTTGATCATTACAACAAGGTTACCACTTACAATTAATTTTCTCATCATTCGATGGAGATTAATGTTGTACTGTGCCTTGTCATGGGACCCCATTTGGTTTACTTGCCCATACCTTATTTATGCTATGACATAAATTTTAATCATGTGAGTAATACTATTTTGTTCTCTATATTAATTGTCCGCTTAAAGTTTATATATCTATCAATATTGAGTTCATTTAAGTGCTTGTGTCACTATTTCGTAAATATAGTTAGGGCATTATATCTGAGGTGGATAGTATAAAAGGTTCTCTATAGAGATTGTTGAAACATATTAATTTCTTGATTAATCTTGTTTCACTAAGGAAAAGTAGAACATAAGGGAGTACATTAGGAATGTTCAATCTCACTTTCAAACTTAAGTCACTAAAGATAGAGTCAGTTTGCAGACTTGCTCATGCATATGGTATTGTTTTTTTCCTCGCGCACAAGACCTTGTTTAGTTAATTAAAACGTTCTACAAAATAGTGGACTTTCCACGAGTTTATGTCTTATTGAGCGAGAAAAGAAAGTTTTAGTGGGAAAAGACTTTAAGTACTCATTTAGCAACTATCCCTCACAATAAAGAAATGAAGTTGCAGTGGACACCATAATTAGAATGCAAAAGAAATATGATGAGGATTTCACATGTTACTTTTTCAATAAGGGTGGATACCTAAAAATGAATTGCTTCTCAATTTAGTTTATTTCTCGCTAGTCGAGTTTTGTACCTTTATGTGTTTTTGGTGGGTAAATTATAGTTCTACTACTCACATAAAGTATATTAATGCAAGGTCGTCCTGTGAAGTCAATAGCCAAGTGATGTTGAAAGATACATCTATGTTGGGGCTATGGCAAAACAAAGACAAATGAGGCTATATGAACTTATATTATCATTAATGACGAGTTGTTTTGAATTTAGATGAAACATAATATCTATTTCCATTTTGAGCAAATTTGGTTATTCTTGCTCATATGGAAATTGAAAATTTCTCTTTCTATATTCAAATATTTTGGTTCATTATTATTAATGATAACCTCGTAATTGATAAAGCGTGAGTTTTGCATGTATTTTGAGGCGTATTTCGAGCTTTAATGATGAGTAAACATGCATATACTGTGTTAAATGTACATATTCACTCCTTGTGGAAAAGATATTACACTTTGCTTATTTTGTAGGAATTTCATGTTATTTGAAGCCAATTGAATACGAATACGAGGAAAGCAAAGTGGAAACACGGAGAATTGAGTGGATATACGAAAAGTGAAGCCTAAAAGAGCGAAAGTTGAGCGAAAGTTGGTCATCAAAATAATGTTGAGGAACTTCTTGTCCAAAAGATTTAGAAGTTACTTCTAAAAGACAAACTCAACAACCTCAAAACTAGATAAAATTTATGGATGACTTTGATAATTACGAATCTCATCAAATTGCATAAAGAAATGAAACTCATTGGTCATAAATGAATATTTAAGACCCAAGAGATTCAAAAAGGGCAATGTTGAGAGATATTAGGTATGTCTAGTCGTCAAACATTTTATCGAGAAGATGATTATAAAGTGACTTTCTTCCTAGGTTTATTGAAAGACTCTTTAGAATCATCATGGTATTTTGGCTCATTTAGTTTTGAGCTAGCTCTCCATTTATGGTGTTTGGTTTTTTTCATTTGGCGATGAGATAAATAAAGTTGATAATTGTGCGCACCGTAGGCTCGGTGGGAGTGAATTCAATTACTAAATAAATTAAGTTCCACTCATTCAAAGGCTCCCCTAAGAATGAGTATAAAGTGAAGGATATGCAAAAGACTACTCATGTTATGAAGTCTTCTCAGATGCCTAAGTGTGTACATATCCGGATATAACATACACAATCTATTTGGCGTATAGTTAACCCTTATAATGGATCATCTAGAAAGCAAGTCAAAAGAGTTTATAAAGCGTTCCTAGAGAACAAAAGAATTTTATTCTCACTTATCGGAAATCGGATCTTTATAGATTATTCGGTAATCTGATTCGATATTACATGATGCCAATACAGATTTTATCCAATTTTGGCTATACTTAACCGCTAATTAGATGAACTATATTGGAAAAAGTGCCAAGTAGACACTCATAGTTCATTCTAATATAGCGATTCGTTCTAGCTTATTTTAAGGCATCTTATTAAAGGATATGATTGTGAATTATTGTCACCAGATCGCATTGTAAGAATGGTATTAAATTACCAATAAAGATAAATGTGACAATGAATCGGTCTTGCCATATTCGATCAACGAAGCTCTTTGATGTCGATACATCAAGTTTCTTGTTGTTAAGGAAAGAGTTCGAATAGACGTTTTTTCATAGAACATATAAAGATGAATTTTATGCTAGCAAAATCCATTAACTAAGGTATTAACACCTAAGGACTTTCACGAGCATACTCGCTCATATGGGTGTTATTATGGATCACACCTTAGTTTCAAAGGGGGAGTCAATGTTCTATGTATTTAGTTTCACTTTTTTTGACCATTTGGTTTTCTCGCAGAAGAGTTGATGGTTATTCTATTTTCTCAACTCAATTTTGTGTTTATTTGTGATGTTTTACATTGCATATGGATTGATCTCATTAAAGACTAAAGTTGGACCAATTGGAAATAGGCATGATTAAGATCACATTGCATGATATTTCCATGTTGCTCTCCATATTTGAACTATGTCATTGAGTGTACTAGGATGGTGATTATCTTGGTTGATTCACGATATTGAATGTGATGAAAATTGGGATAGTCTCATTGCTAGTGTATGAGATGGACCATTATCGTGCAAAGAGTCAAAGAATAAATGACATACAAGCTTGTGCACATAAAGAAATATAATTGTTTGTGGAACAATATGTAGCCCAAGTGAGAGATTGTTAGAATTATTTAATTTCTAATATGTGGGCAACATATTTAATTACAATTATATTTGTCATTTAATTATTAGTGGACTAATTAAGTGATCTAAATCCGGTAGAGTCCTAAGGCTACTGAATTTGATATGGAAACAAAGAGTAGATACCTAATAGGAATCAACTTAGGGGATTATGGGAACCCTAATTGATACCTATATAAAGAATTTTATGGTTATGGTCCCCAATATACTAAATCGCACACAGTTTTCTATTCTCCCCATCAAGATGGAAAACGAAGGTCCCATAAGGAATTCGGAGATTTAGTTGAGGAAGGCCATAAAACCAGACCCTGTTCGTGATCATGGATCCTTGTGTTCGTGCTCGTAGGAGAACCACAATTGAGGTATTTCACATAAAGATCTTACAATGTATCCATGTATTTCGATTATTCCATAAATAATCTTTGATGATTATAGCATAATGTTGATATCCTAGAATGTCCGCATCTAGGATGTATTTATGAATTTTATTATTATTATTGTAAAATTCCAACATATAAAACTTAAAAACATAACATTCATTCGTACAGAGAAAAGAACAATTTTATCCAAGAATTAACACCCAGTTCCCCGCATTTCAAAATCAACCATGAACCAAAAACCAAATAATGATTGAATCCAAGGAGACCAAAACAATAAAAAAACGATGAATTGTTGTCTAACCTTCAATCTCTCGCTTTAGTATCATCTTCTTCCTCTAAATCCTCACAACTCGAGGCCATTTCACGAACCAGTGCAGATCTTTCTTCTACGGGAGAGCCCCTCCGATACCAAATCTTGCCTTTTCTTTAATAGCGAATTCACAATTTTCTCGCCTTCTTCGCCAGCTTTGCGCCTTCTTTGGAGCCTGGAAGAAATAATTTTATTGTAAGTAAAATCATTGCTAGTACAATAAGATGGATACACAATATTGAGAGTGGAAGGAGCACGAGTACGACTTCCTCCCGGCACCGTAAGGAAGAGCTGCCTGCGAGGCTAGGCGGCGACGGGCGTGCGAGGCTAGGAGCGACTGCGCGTGCGAGGCTAGGTGGAGACGCGCGGTTCGAGGCTAGGCGGCGATACAAAGGTTGGGTGAATTAAAAACAAATGAGATTGATGAAGAGATGTACGCAACTAGCTAGGTTTTAAGTTAACAGGTACCAATATTACCTATATTATTAAGTTAACATTTAATTAACTAAAAAAAGTATTTAACTAGACACTGGTTTTATGATCGGTGTAATACGATACGATTAGACACCGGTTTTAGAACGGTGTTGAAAATTCTGGTTTCTAAAATATTATAGACACCGGTTTTGGAACAATGTCAAAACAATTGGTGTCGAATCTGAAATTAATTTATATAAATAGACACCGGTTTGGAAATCCGATGCCAAAATCAGTGTCTATTTTGGAATTTTTTTACAATAGACACCGGTTCTAGGAAACCGCTGTTTTTGTTTTATCAAAAGACAGCACTAATTAGACACCGGTTTCTTACAAAAACCGTTGTTATATGGGAAAAGACACCAGAAAAGTCTTAAAACCTGCGTCTTTTTGGTGGTGTCTATCAGCAGTTTTCTTGTAGTGACTTCAGCTCCTTCAAACTCTTGGATTTGATCACACAACCTTCCAACGAGTCTAAAGTCTTTGGTTCGAACTTGAACCTTTCTACTTCTCCTTCAACCTTGGAGAGTAGACCACTTTTGTTCTTCAAACAGAATTTCCTCTTCAACTGGTGAAGTAATCTTTTCTTCACTGAATGTGTTGGATTGAGTTCCTTCGAACTTTGGCTTGAGGATATCTTTGAAAGCTTGAGAGAATTTGCAGGTTTTGATTGCTTGAATACTTGATAGTCTTATGAAATTCGTTATTGATAACCTTCTTTCACTTGCTTCCTCAGCCTTTTATAGTGTAGATTTGAAATTATGTCCGTTGAAGAGATAGACACACATTTCAAATCTCACTCGTAGGTTGTTGGCTTGTCTTGTCCTTGCAGCATTAATGAGGATCGTACCATGAATTCAATGCACTGTAGCCTTTCCTTAATCTCTGCAGGTTTTCAGGTACATCCCATTGGTTCCTTGCTTTTTGACTCTTTCAAAGAAAAGCAGTTTTATTGTTTCGTAGCCTGGACACACAGCATATTTCCAAAGAAAACTTTGACTTGTGTTGACAATGGATCTCTTTCAGCTTTCTTCAAATATTATCTGCTGCATACTCCTTTGACATTCGATTCAAATCATTATGGAATGGCTTAGCTGTTAGTCAGCTGACTGAGACAACTTTTCTGTCGCTTGACTGAACCTTCACTTGGCTTCACACAGTTGACACACAGTTGAGTCTCCTCTTTAATCTTCAGTCGACTCTTGTAATCTTCAACTTAGCTGACTCTAACTCAGCTTATTCAGCCCTATCTATTTCAAGTTGAATTACATAGAAAATGGGGTGCCAACTTCCTAATCTAAGTTTTACATGGTATCATCAAAATCTAAACATAAATATTCTTAACACTTGCCAAAAGAACACTAACAAGGATTTCTTGTTTTAGATGATGTTACAAATATAATCAAGATTACACTTTAAATGAAATATTACAACTCAAAAGTGCAAGTGTAATCAAGAAGGAAAGCCTAGTACTCAAGATGTGCAAGTGTAAGACTTAGCCTAAATACAACAAGTATGTTGAAAGTGAAGAACAAGAGTTTTCAGATTTTTGCTTGTTGTTTGTATGCTTGTGTTGTATTTTGATCCTTCAAGCCTTCAAGTATTTATAGGAGAACTCTTGGATTTGAATCCCAACGCATAGGCTCCTCCTTGGAAATTGAAATCTGTAAAAAATTGCAAAACAAATGGAGAAAATAGCTTTTAGAAATGAATCCCACAATTTCATGAAAAGTTGTTCTGCTGCAATGGATAGATTCTTATGGAATCAATCTCTGATTATTAATTAGAATAATCACGGTCAACAAGTAAAATATTCTTATGGAATTGCATATAAATTATAAAACCATAACATTGGCGGACTCCACTGAGTCACAAATTCAAAAAATTAAGATTAGTCATTTGCTAGCAACTCCAATAGAAAAAAAAACATCTAAAACAAAATTCCACTTCATAGAATTTTATTAGGGCAATTTTTAAGTACCCACTATGGATAGTGGGTACTCATTTCTACCCACCAAGATAACAAAACTCTTTTTCTACCCAAATTGGCTAAATTGCCCTTCTTCTTTAAGTTGGTGTTTTATGAATTTTGAATTTTGAAACTGATGCAATTAATGTTTTCCTTGAAAATCGTGTATACTTCCCCCAAATACACAAACCTATGTATAAAATCGTATACTCATATCGTGCCTTATTTAAAATTGGGCACGAATATTGGAAGCACGATATCATGCCTAATTTAATCGAGGCACGATATATCGTGCCTTGTTTAAAATTGGGCATGAATATTGGGCACGATATCATGCCCAATTTTTACCGAGACGCGATATCGCACTAATATAGGCACGATATCGTGCCTAATTTTTATTGAGGCACGATATCGTGCCAATATAGGGGCACGATATATCGTGCCTAATTTTTACTTGAGGCACGATATTGTGCTCGTGTTCAATATAGACACGATATATCGTGCACAAATGCATCTTAGATTCGAAATTTCAATTCTAAATATTAAAATATAAAAAAACACGATAATTTGTTTAAAAAACAAAAAAGAATCAAAAATATGAAAATGGTTTTTAAAAAAAAACACACTTTTTTTCGAAAATATTTTCCATTTTTTCGAGAATATTTTCCATTTTTTTAAAGTATCTTGAAATTATAAAATAATAAAAACTAAAATTATTTTCAATTTTTTTATAATAAACGATTTTACAAAAATCTGATTTTGTTTTAAAAAACTAAAACTTGTGTTAAAAATCTGAAAATAAAGAAAGTATATTAATGTGAGAGAGAAATATGTGAGAAATAAAGATCAAGGGTATTTGGGTAAAAGAACAAAAAAAAGTGGATAAAAACTTGTTTTTTATCTCACATATTATAAAAGTTTTTGTTCTATCCTAAGTGGGTAGTTCCCACCATTTGCTCATTCTATTACATATGAATGCAGTAACTCTTAGAAACCTCAAGACCTCCTGCAAGCAGTCCGCTTGCTTTTTTATTTCTTCTTTTCTATAACTTTTAAACCTCAATAATGAAACAACTTTGTTTATCTACATAGTTTCTAAGTAACCTCAGCCAAATTGTATAACAATATATCTTAATGTCTAGTATACTTTTGTGTTTAATGATTTTCTTTCCTCAATACGACGAGCATGCTTGATAGTCTACCCTGCTGCTAACATACTATATTTTTTCCCCATATAGTTTGGCCAACAGGCATCCAATCATGGCATATGCTCTCACGAAGATCCCAAAGAACATTAAATTAAGGTAAATGTGACTTTTGAAAAGATAAAAAAACTGATCTTCAAGCATTAAATTATTCAACATTTTCAGCTCCTGACTTTAAAAAATCCACAAAACATGGAGCTTTAAATAATAATCTTCCATACCAAACTAGAAGAAATCTTGGCACTGTCCTTGTAATTTAAGTATCCTGCAAAACATTTTTAAGTATAATCCAAGATTTATAGAACTGTTAACTTTTTCTAATGACAGAAATAAAAAAGATCGGGGATTAGTCTGGCTTTGATAAATAATGTCAGAAAAACATGCACATTCTGCAATCAGATTTGTCTACAACAACATTTCCATTCTCCATTTCATTTAGTCTTTTCCTATTTATCTTGGCAGGCGAATCAAAATTATCAAAGACCATAGTGATAAAAGAGATGTTAAAATTACCTGACCCACGATAACCAGGACTCCGAAACTATCGACATGATTTCTAGTATTTGTACGTGTCCACCCTCCGCTAAAGGTTTTTTGCTTTTGACACCGCGGATACTACTGCAACCGTGGACCCCTCCACAGCCCTTCTAGGCCTGCTCCATCTCTGCTCATTATAATCAAAAAGACATCAAAATCTTCATTGACGAAAAAATAACTCAAGATTCAGCGCAATCCCAGAACATAGAAAGTTGTTTGAATCAACATAAGGCTCACTCACACGAAAAATATAAGAACCCACCCAAATTTAAATAAGTACTCAAAAGCTGGAACACTACGATCCCCGACTGAATGAGCTCAAAAATTGACTGAGAATAACAAAAAAAAAAGCTTATTTTTCAACAGAAATTTTCAAAAATAAAATATGGACCATTTCTCAATATGCCTAACTCTTGAGATTGCACCATCACCGCCCAACAACAGTTTGAGGTAAAGGATATGAACCGAAATAATTGTAGAAGCAGATGCAAGCTTAAGGAAATAAAATAGAAAAAAAAAATTACATGTATTTCTGCCCATTATCCATTAAGTGAAATATGAACATGCTTTCCATTAATTTCCTGCACCCAATCACATCAGCACATTGTTTATAAACATCAGTGAAACAGTAAGGTTCGCAAAATAATTAAACCAAATTCCTATCTTATAACAACACAGAAAAACTGACTTTTTTGCCAGAAATCAATTTCAAACCCTAGATAATAGGGAGAAACAAAGTAAAAGATATTCAGATTGAAAGCTATGAGTTAAACCATAACATTGGTACTAAGATCTCAAACCTAACAGACAAACTACGTAGGGGCTAGGGTTTTACCAGTAGCTGGCGGATTTGGGTTGAAAGGGTGGAGGCGCAGGAGTTTTACGGAGCAGCGGCTTCTGGGGCGAAGTATGAAAGCGGGCTGAGCAGCGGCTTCGATTCCTGGGATGATTCCGAAGTAGAGGGGGCGGTTGAAGTGTGTAAGAGAGAAAAACGTAAAGGGAGAAGTGTTAAGTGTTAATCACTTAACTTTTGGTTGTTATTAGGAGAGAGAAATCGTTTTAAGAATGGTAAAAGAGAAACACATAGGCGTTGTTTGTTTATGTTTCCAATCCCACATTTCCAATTCCCAACTATTCATGTAAAATAGAAACATGTTTGTTTATAAATTTTTCAATATAAATCATCATTTTCACTTTCCATTTTCACATAAAACAACATTTCAAACCTATAATTTCAATTCTCAACCCTATACACTACCCTACATCACTCATCAATCACTATTCTCATTTTTTTATCCAAATATATATGTGGGACCTTTCGTTACCAACTTTATCTACTTAAAATATTAACATATATATATCTAATGGGGCCCATTAGCCTACAATCTTACAAATATAATATTATATATTTAATTAAAATATTCAATCACTATCAACTTTTCAAATTATTATATACATAAAATACAATTTCAAAACTACTCAACCAAACATAATCTCATTTCCAAACCTACATAAAACTCATTTTCATTTACTCATCCAAACATAATTCCAGTTTTTACATGAAAACCAATAAATTCTCAAAAATCATTTTCCAACACTAGAAACTAGAAATGGTCCATGGAAACATAACCATACAAGGCCATAATTTTCAGGATTTTTTTCTGTGAGTGGGCAAAAAAGAAGATATCTTAAATTGTTATTAAGATCGAGAAATGTCCTCATAAATGGGAGAAAAAAGCAACTCCTTTTTTTAATTATTTTATATTTAATTAATATTTATAATTTATTTTTGGATATCTTTTTGATTATTTAAATATTGTAAATTGACAATTTTTTGGACAATAGGAATC
Source organism: Rehmannia glutinosa (assembly GCA_016081115.2). NCBI lineage: Eukaryota > Viridiplantae > Streptophyta > Magnoliopsida > Lamiales > Orobanchaceae > Rehmannia > Rehmannia glutinosa. Next base: position 104,745,216 of record CM071936.1, read on the forward strand.
ATGATAAGGATGTTCAATCCACAATTTAATTATATTCCAACATTGACCATTTCGTTAAGTTCTTGGCCGACTTTAAATTAGTTTTTTTCTTAAAAATGCTGCAAGAAACGGACATCATGAAGCCAATTCTTTTTAGAGTAGGTCACTCCGGGGCCATTTTTGTCTAAAATATTAACACATTCTTTTTTCGGTTCAATTGTTTAACCAGGAAAAAAATATATATATTCTATTAAAAAACCCGAATAATTGGGGTTTGGAGTTTAGGGAAATTCCTTAAGAGAAACATTGGGTGAAAAAAGAGAAAACTTAATTTGTAGAATGGAGTAAACCGTTTTTATGAGAACTCGGACAAAGAAAAACGTTGATTCAGTTTTTGATAATTAAATAACACTTTTTCTGTCAATAAACATCGGGTGCATAACAGTTGTCGAAAGGCCGATGTCAAAAAAACAATAGACATCACTGATTAGAAAAAATAAATATCGGCACAACAAAACTGATGTCTATTAGCGGGAGAATGTGCCATAGACATCGGTTATGTGGAGTACCGATGTTAAAACATATAACAACACAAAACTCAACAAAGTGATGTCTTTTTGGTGATGTCTATCTGTAAATTTCTTGTAGTTTGCTGATAAAATCTTAGGTCGACCGGTAGACCTCTAATAAAAAAAAGACATTTAAAATTAAAAAACACAGTTTAATGAGGGGTCGGATGGGTCCTGGAGGGGTGCACCGGTCGACTCAGCCAAGCACCCGCCGCCCTATGTGGACCGGTCACCCAAGGCAAATTGTGAGACAGAAGTAATATTTGCAAAATGCTTTCTTTCAGACACCGGTCGACCTCCTTGTCGATCGGTCGCCCTCCCCTGTTTTTCTTTCAATTTCGATTCTATTTCAGTTTTCTTCTTTAGGCACGGGTTGCCCTCTAGGACGACCGGTTGGCCTCGTAACAGAAGTGTTGTCCGATTTTTGTCAAAAATAAAGTTCAAGGAATCTCCAAAAATTAGTAAAAATCTTTTAAATCGTTTTGAAGTATTTGGACAACATTTGTGGGTCATTGTTTTGGTGTAAAACTCAATAATATGAAATCATCAAAATTATGATAAAAATTTTATCTAACAATATGTGGTCCCACAATATCTAATTTGGATAAAAACGAAAATTTTTGTTAATGAAAAACAAATGAATTTGTGACAATGCATGTCCTCAACAAAGCCTCATAGTCTGTCCCATGATCTTTGTACTCGTCCAAAATGGCATGGGTTTGAATGTTATCCCAAAAGCATCCAACAATCCTCGCTATTATGGATTCTTTTGGCCCCAACGGATTAAATGTCCCACTAATTATTTAAGAAGGTAATCCCATGACATATTTTTGTTTACACGTCAGATCGGATAAATTTCACCAAGCCCCTGAATCCATTAAAAAAGAGGATTACATTTTGGTTACTATTGATAAAAGTGTTTATAAACAACGGATTATTGAATTCTCTTTTTCGTTCATTGGACGTGTGATTCTTCAGAAAGATGTAAGCTTTGGGCTTTAATGCCTCTTCATAAATGTTTTGTTGAATTATGGAATATTAACATGATTGGAGGTTAATTCCGTTGGGTAAGGGATAAGTTTGTATCAAATTTTCGAATATTTTAGATCTTAACTGGGGTGAGGCACGCTCTTTCTGGGATATTAATTATGATTTTATTCGATTGTCTCCCTGGGTTCTGGATTTTAATCCGTATAAGGTTAATACGTCCATAGCCAGGGTTTGAGTTCATATTTTTGAGTTAAGTATAGAGTACTAACACCCTAGCATTATCATGGGAATTGCGAAAGCTGTTGGCACACCGATTCAGATTGATGAACGCTCATTGAATGGCTCTCTGGGCCATTTTTTTTGGGTTTTGGTGGATATTGATTTAGATAAGTCGTTACATGATTATATTATGGTGGAATGTGTGGGGCAATGTTTATTTATTTCTTTAAGCTATGAGAAAATCCCTGAATTTTGTGCAAATTGTCGTATTACGGGTCATAGTTCTGCTTCTTGCCATCGCCTAGTGCCTCATGCTTCTCATAAAGATCAGTTTGCTCGTGATTCCTCTCAATGGGGGAGGTCCAGAGATCGAAAGGTATACCGTCCATTCCATTCCTTTACGAAGAAGGGTAAGGCCATTGAGGAAAAGATGGACTCCAATCGGGTTCCAGCTGAGGGTAAAGAGACCGAATATGAAATTTGGGTACAAGTTAAGATAAGGTTAGGCCGTTCCACGGAGGGTAGACCTTCTTCTTTATTAGGTATACATACAAAGAATTCGTTTGATGTTCTGGGTGATGATTCGGGTGATTTGCCATGTGATAACACGAAATTGGAGCACCCACCCAACAATAATACTGGCACTATGGTTTCAGAGGAGACAAACGACAATCTAGATAGAACCATGGTTCTTTATCATCCACCACAACAAGGTTCTGTCTTGGTTACCAAGAATGCGATGATTAAAAAAACTTGGATGAAATGGGACATGCCAATTTACATTGCGCAATAGAAGCGATTTCTAATAGTCTTCCGCTCAATGATTATGTTATTAGCTCAATGATCCTTCCGAGGGGTTCACAGCTATGGCCGCTGCTGCCCGGATACGTTGGTCAGATATGGTGGATGAAGAAGATCAAGATGATGTAGACAAAGTGGAAGTTTTAAAGACCAATCTAGGCGACTCCTCAACTACTCTGCTTATCTTTTACTCATGTGATTCCTCAGAATCTATGAAGGCTATGGTAATTGTGGCTCGAGGATCCTGGGCCGACATTCCACAGGATATATCAGACCATCAAGATGATACTCAAGCACATGCCAAAAAAAACAACTGACAATGTCATTCGGAAATCCTCTAGAAATAGACGCCCTTCATTTAGATTACGATTTTAAGTTATTTTTGTTGTTTCTTTTTTTTTTTTTGAAGTTTAAGCATTGTTTTTCCTTTGCTACATGATCGGGTTGTGATCAGGACTTTTTCCTTTCTTTTTATATATTTCTATTTATTTAAAAAAACTTTGACACACCATTAGCTTTGTGTTCTTCCCAATATTTCCACATTTTATCATTAATTTCAAATTTTATGAATTTCATGAATCCAAACAAAATGAAACTTGCATCTATCTCTAAGGTTTTGGCTTTTGGCACTAACATACCATGTAATTTTGAACTTTAGTCAGAAAGTTTGTTTGTAGTACTATTTGATCAAATATTTTATAATAAATAAACAAAAGTACCCCATAAGCTATTAATAATCGGTTATTTTTAGGGATGTCAATGGTCCGGTAAGACCCGCACTGACCCGGACCCGCCTTATTTAGGGCGGGTATGGGACAAGTAAATAGGTATGGGCGGGTAATGGGTACATATTTTCGAAACAAAGATTACAAGAAAAATACTAGCTATTACAACTTCTTCAAAAGAACTTTCGTAAAGCCGAGTCGAGAAGAATCTCTTTCCATAAAGCAATTACGTCCCCGCTAGTGCTCACGATCGACGTATTGCTTCCAAAGATGAAACGCGACTACGTCTTCGTGTAGTAGCACCACTAACACGTAAGCTCCTTCAACTAGAAAATGTTGAAGACTCAAGTTCTTGGACTCTATGTGTATAATGCGTAAACTTGCTTTTGAGGTATATGAAATGCTATGAATTTTCTCGTATCTTTCGCAATGCACAACAATGAATAATATATATACCCAACACTGCAGGAGATAACAAAAAGTAGTGGGCATTAATCCAATTGTAACATCACGGATGTTACACCCCACTACTCTATAAATGCATACAAGTAGTGGGCTCTTTCTGATGATCACTACTTTAGGAGTTACTAACTCCAACGGTCACACGAATCGGACACCTACAATGTCCCGTTATTCATTGGCTTCAATAGTCCAATGAGTCACTCGAATCCGGCCAAGCCCATTTTCGAGTGGCAAAACTTTAGTGGACCAGGACCCGGCCCAATAGGGCCAGCCAAGCCCGATCCCCATGCCCATGCCCAAGCCCGATTCCATGCCCATGCCCAGGCCTGCCCAGCCCAAGCCGGGCCGGGCAGCGCGCGTGTGGCCCACTTGTGATCATCCACTTGTGTTATAGTTTGTACAACAAATAACACCTTCTAGTAAATAAACTAGGATAAACTATGATTTGTATTCCATGTGGGATAAGGCAAAAGCCTTTCATTTCCCTTTACATAATCTTTACAAAATGCCCATTTATGTGGCTACCTTCGTGTATTAATTTCTCACTCACCGAAATTCAGTTTTAAGAAATAAAAATACTACGAACATCTACTCGAAACGTAGATTAATAATATATAATTTGATTCCTCCAAAATTAAATTCTTAGCCACTGAAAATTTGGTCAAAGTCGGACGACGCCCATTTTCTCAAACCCAAATTTCCAACAATCCCCCACATGAGTGGAAATTAATGCATGCATGAATGTAAACACGCAAACCAGTCCTCAAGAGACAATATTGCATTCGGAAAGGTAGCTTATGGCTTTGAACCTTCCGTAGTCAATATCATCGGGTACATCAAGCGGCTTAGTGGACGCAATGCCTTGAACCATTCCTCCACGGTGTATACCGAGTCAACAAAGATATTAACACAATAAGGTCTCAACACCTTCTTTCTCACGTTTTGTGTCCGTTTCACCATGGACACCACTTTGGATTCATAAGTGTTACTTTGAAGCGGCCCGCACTTCTCACTTATATAGGTGATCTCCTATCCGAGTATCCTGTCATACTCAATCTCAACGAGGTGTAGGAATCATTAAAAGTCAAATGACTTAGCCTCACCACAACTTAGCGGGTGTTTCAACACGTGGTTTTGTTTTCTAGGGATGGGTTATAACATTGTCTCCAAGTGTTACAATATAACCTTCATAGTTTAGTTTTCCCATTGAACCAAGTTCTTGGGATCTCCGATCATTATGGTTGGTTACCACTATGATAGTTATTTTTACTTTGTGGACTTCAAGCCCATTCCCTCTAGCAATTTACCCAATTGATCTCGATTCAGTCCTTTTGTCAAAGGATCTGCCAAATTGTCTTTTGACTTTACGTAGTCAATTGACATCACACCATTTGAGATCAATTGTCTAACGGTATTGTGTCTCCGACGAATATGTCTAGACTTACCGTTATACATATTGCTCTGTGCCCTTCCTATAGCCGCTTGGCTATCACAGTGAATCATCACAGAAGGCACAGGCTTCCTCCAACATGGAATATCTTCCAGAAAGTTTCACTCTGCTTCTTCACCAGCTTTATCCAAAGCTATAAACTCAGATTCCATGGTGGACCGAGCTATACATGTTTGCTTCGTGGACTTCCACGATACCGCACCACCTCCAATGGTGAATATGTATCCACTAGTTGAATAAGAATCTTTCGAATCTGAAATCCAACTAGCATCACTATATCCTTCAAGTACAGCTGGATATCTTGAGTAGTATAGCCCATAATCCAAGGTATACTTCAAGTATTTTAACACCCTGGTTAACGCTTTCCAATGCTCATGGCTTGGATTGCTCGTGAACCTACTCAACATATTCTGAGGGTAGGCCAAGTCGGATGTGTACAATTTGTGATGTACATCGACGCCTATTATACGCGAGTATTCCATCTCGAGCCACTGGTTCTCGCTTTATTAGCAACCAGATTTATACTTAAATCAATGGGCGTCTTTGACGGTGAATCATCAAAAGCATTGAATTTCTTGAGCACTTTCTCCACATAGTGGGATTGTGACAAAATAATTCCATTAGGAGTTCTCACGATTTTTATCCCAAGGATTACATTAGCAGTCCCCATATCCTTCATGTCAAAGTTCCTCTTTAACATTCTTTTAGTCTCCATGATAGTATCATGACTACTCGCCCATGATTAACAAACCGTCTACGTATAGACAAAATATGACAAATACTTCCGATGTCCCTTTGACATATACGCATTTATCACACTCGTTGATTTTAAATCCATTTGACAACATCGTATTGTCAAACTTAAGATGCCATTGTTTTGGAGCTTGTTTCATCCGTACAAGGATCTTATTAACTTGCACACCTTCTTTTCTTGACGGGTGCAACAAACCCTTCAGGTTGTTCCATGTAGATTTCAAAGATCTATCTCTTCATTCGAAACGCCGTCTTGACATCCATCGATGAATCTCTAGATTGTGCAAGGCGGAATCGTGAGAAGCACCGAATAGACGCAATCCTCATTCGGAGAATAGGTATCAAAGAAGTCATATCCTTCTTTTTGTTAAAGCCTTTGGCTACAAGCCGTGCTTTATACTTATCAATAGTTCCATCTGCTTTATACTTCTTCTTTAGGATCCATTTACATCCTAAAGGTTTATGGACAAAGACATGAAGATCAACCAACTCCCAAGTATGGTTTAGCGAGAATAGACTCAATTTCACTATTGATAGCTTCTTGCCGAGCGAGAGCATCCGGACTACTTAGAGCCTCTTTAATCGAGTTTGGCTCACCATCTAACATAAATGTTATGTAATCCGCCCAAAAAACTTAGCCGTCTTAGACCTCTTATCTGCGTCTCGGTTCATTGGTGTTGAACCACTTGCGCTTTCGTGAGTTTTTTATTAGTACTCACTTCTAACTTTTCTCTACAAGGGTAGACATCCTCAAAGAATACAACATTCCTTGATTCGATTATGGTACCTTCAAATTTCTCGGATTTTCGACTTAAGTATCATAAACCTATATGCACTACTTTGGTATGCATATCCCACAAAGACACAATCAACCTGTCTTTGGTCCAATTTTAACTTGTTTTGGTTCGTATTGCTACCTTAGCTAAACACCCCCACACTTTAAGGTATTTATAAGAAGGCTCACGATTTTTCCACAATTCGTAAGGTGTCTTATCTTTCCCTTTAAGTGGTATTTTATTTAATATGTGGTTGGTCGTTAAAATGCTTCCCCCACATATTCTCGGGGTAATCCTAACTTATCAACATGGCATTCATCATCTCTTTTAGAGTCTGGTTTTTGCGTTCAACAACACCGTTTGATCGTGGTGAATATGGTCTTTGTTGTTTGATGAATTATGCTCGATTTGGGTACATAGTTCTTCAAATGGTGCAACATATTCGCCACCTCTATCACTCCGAATTATTTTAATCCAATTTGCAAGTTGATTTTCAACTTCATTTTTATAATTCTTAAAAGCCTCTAATGCTTCATCTTTGCTTCTTAACAAGTATAAGTAGCAAAACCTTGTGCAATTATCAATAAATGTGATGAAATATTTTTTACCACCTTTAGTTTGCACAAATTTTAGATCACACACATCGGTGTGTATCAACTCTAAAGGTGAAGTGCTCCTTTCAACCGAATGAAACGGTAATTTAGCCATTTTAGCTTCAACACAAACTTTACATTTTCTTTGTGAGTTTACTTCGAGTAAATTAATCAATTCTAAATTTACCAATCTTTTTATAGCATTGATTTACATGTCCTAATCTAATATGCCATAAATTAGAGCACTCAAAGAATATAAACAGAAGAAGATTCATTCTTATTCATATTCTCGCCAAAACGGCGTACAATCATTACATTCATTTTGAATGCAGTCCTTTGTCTAGATAACCCCTCCCAAGGAACTGTCCAAATTCGCTAAGTACAAACTTTTCGTGACTCAAAACTAGTCTAAACCCATGGTTGACCAGCGAACGAACCCGAAACCGTTTTTGCGGATGTCGGGACATGCAAAGACATCCTTCGACTTCAACTCCTTTCCGAAGTAAGCTTTAGCACCACCATTCCAACGCCAACAACATCGAAGAGGCGTGATTCCCCATATGGAGCTTCCTTCCGATCGATGGGATGTAAGAAGAGAATGCATCCTTATCGTAAACGAGACATGGCAAGTGGCACCGGTATCCACAAACCATTCTTTTTCGGGTTATCCACCAAATTGGCTTCAAACACCACCGCCGACATGTCAACATCTCGTCAGCTCCTTTCTTCAACCACATTAGCATTGGATCATGGTTTTGTTTTCTTTTTCTTTGGTTGATGGCGAGTCCTTTTTGCCATATGGTTCGGTTTGCCCACGGTTGTAGCAAGCTCCCGGAATTTTCCAGTGCCGGTTTCTTGCCTTTATCGTTAGACCTTTTCTTCGAGTTACTTGACGAGTCGTGCTCCATTAAGTTGGCTTTTGACTCCATACTTAGAGTCAATCCTCCTATTGTCTTCCTCAATTCTCGAGTTTGACAATCGATCCTCTAGTCCTATCTCCTTTCGCTTATGTTTGAGATAATTCTTAAAATTCCTCCAACTTGGGGCAATTTCTCAATCAAGACGGGCACTTGGAATGCTTCCTAAGCAAAGCCATTCCCTCGAGAGATTTCATGTAGGATCAACTGGAACTTGAACTTGTTCCATCACGGTTTTAGAATCAACCATCACAAAATCCAAGAACTTACCGACAATAAATTTCTTTGTGCGGCATCCTCGGTTTTGTACTTCTTCTCCAAAGAATCCCACAATTCTTTAGAGGATTTCACAAAGACAATACACACTATAAAGTACATCACTAAGTCCATTTAGGACATAGTTACGGCACGAAATCACCACGGCCCCATGCATCAAACGCAGCGCGTTTTTCAAAGATTCGTTTCATTCTCGCAACAACAACAGAGCGTCCTCGGTCATATACTTCGCCAGGACTTAAGGTAGTCGGGTAGAACAACATTTTTTGCCACCTCTTGAAGTTGAAACCCATGAATTTTTCGGGTTTCTCGGCTGAGCAGAGGAGGGATGATCGGGGTTACGCTTGTGCTTGCCATCGTGAAGTTCGGCTAATTGCTTTGCGATTGTTGATTACAATGTTACGAATCGGGATGCCTTCAAAATGGCAAATTACGAAACAAAGATTAGAAGAAAAATACTAGCTATTACAACTTCTTCAAAAGAACTTTCGAGAAAGCCGAGTCGAGAAGAATCTCTTTCCGCAAAGCAATTACGTTCGCTAGCTCACGGTCCCCGACGTATTTTCCAAAGATGAAACGACTTACGTCTTCTCGTGTAGTAGCACCACTAACACGTAAGCTCCTTCGAACTAGAAAATGTTGAAGACCTGGACATTCTTGGACTCTATGTGTATAATGCAAAACTTGCTTTTGAGGTATATGAAATGCTATGAATTTTAGTATCTTTCTCGCAATGCACAACAATGAATATATATACAAACCAACACCGGGAGATAACAAAAAGTAGTGGGCATTAATCCAATTGTAACATCTCAGATGTTACACCCCACTACTCCATAACAGACAAGTAGTGGGCTCTTTTTCGATGATCACTCTTTGTAGGAGTTACTAACTCCAACAGTCACGAATCCGGACCTACAATGTCCGATTCATTGGGCTTCAACAAAACAAATGATCACTTCGAATCTGGGCCAAGCCCATTTTTGATTAGGCAAAACTTTAGTGGACCAGGACCGGGCCCAATAGGGCCGGGCCGCCCCACCAAGCCCATCCCATGCCCATGCCTAAGCTCTTAAGCCCAGCCCCATGCCCAGGCCCAGGCCGAGGCCGCCGGGCGGGCGCGCCGCGCGTGTGGCGCACTTGTGATCATCCACTTGTGTTATAGTTTATACAACAAATAACACCTTCTAGTAAATAAACTAGGATAAACTATGATTTGTATTCCATGTGGGATAAGGCAAAAGCCTTTCATTTCCCTTTACATAATCTTTACATAATGCCCATTTATGTGGCTACCTTCGTGTATTAATTTCTCACTCACCGAAATTCGGTTTTGAGAAATAAAAATATTACGAACATCTACTCGAAACTTAGATTAATAATATATAATTTAATTCCTCCAAAATTAAATTCTTAGCCACCGAAAATTTGGTCAAAGTCGGGATGACGCCCATTTTCTCAAACCCAAATTTCCAACACCAGGTTGGGACGGGTCTTGGAGTCCAGGGGAGGCGGGTGCAGGTCCTATGAAATCTTAATGGGTCGGGTCTCGAGTTCGGGCGGACCCGACCCTACCCGACCCATTGACATCCCTAGTTATTTTGATTTTAACATTTTTTGTGGTTTCTTCTTGTAAGATAGAGGGTTTATCTCTAATTTACGTAGAATAAAGTAAAAAATTATTTTAATGATAACTAGAAGAGGTGCTTCTCACCTTCGAAAGGCTAATTGCATTCATTGAACCCTCTTTTTTTTTTTTGGTTTCACTGTTCCATTTAATATAGTGAACATTGAACTTATAATGCTATTGAAAAATAATATATACTATTGCAAAAGTACAAGAAAATACACTTTATTTAATTCGATAAAGTGAGTAGAATACTCACTTTACATACACACAATAATTAAAGAAAGAGGCCAAAGGGCTTAAGCTTGATGCGACATATTTGGTTGATTTGTTCTTCCATCTCAGGTGTCAAATAGTTCTTCCAATCCCCAATTTAACCTTTTCGGAACAAGGATTTGTTTGGCACATCTTTCAAAAAGTTTCCACTCTTATTGACCTCCAAATGAGCCTCCCCAAACTGCACCTCCACATAACCTCATCAACTTCCTTTTCATCTGCAAATGGCCTTTCCAAGAATTTAGCAATCTTCGAAACCTGTCCCTTGGGGTCACTTTTCAGCTCCTCATATTTCACAAACAATATTTTTTGAGGCCTTTTTTGGCTCTCTTGCCAATACTCCACCACGTGTTCAAAGAAAGGCCCGAACGGATGGACTCCAGAACAGAAGCAATCAAATGCCTTTTCTATTGGGTACGGGTCTTGATTTGGCCGATATAGGGAGTTGAAAAAATGCCACATCGAGATCAGAGTGTCCTTTGGGTTCCGGTAATGTACACGATTTTGCACGCGGAATTCTTGATAGAATTTGGAAGCATGGAGTATGGCAGATGCGTGTGGAGAAGGCGAGGAGCCGATGCATCGTAGATATCGACCGGTGGGGCCTTAGTGTAGTAAATTGTTGTTTCGATTATCGGGATGAGGAAATGAGGATTTCCGTGGTTAAAATATCGTCGTGTTCGTGAGAATTTTGGTGACTTTTGTTTTGCATGATGCGGATAGAGAGCGCTTTGAGCCATGTGGTGCCTGTTTTCATGGTTGATGCGAGGAAAACGTCGTCGTCTCGGGCCTGGAAGCTTGATCTCAAGGTTATTGTGGACTTCACGGGCGGGCGGAACCGAACCCTTCCCACCGGCAGATGTCCTTGGCATCCCGGACACGCGCTTTTGGTAAATCGTTTAGCAACTTTTCCTCATCGTCCGGTGTTGATGGAGGCGATAAGTTTGAAGAAGTGGACATTGAAATGTTTTTGAGAGACCTAATTATTAGCTATGAGATTTTGAAGGTTTGGGATAATGTTTCAAGCATTTGAGGGCATGGGAAGACTCATGATACATAATACCATATATTACCAATCTAAAGTGATATGCCCATACTTTTGAATAAATATATAATTAATTTAGAAAACAATATGTTATTTTGGGATGAATAAAAAAGAAAGTGATATCGGTAACAAGAAGAATGAGATTTTTTATTCCATGTTCATATTCCCCTTCCTATTCCATTGAATTGGGGGATTAACATGTGTACATAAATGATGTCATAATTATACACGCGCGTTATTCATCAAGCCAAATAGAATATAGAGTGGAATATAATTGTGGAACATAGAATCTGGTCCCGTAACAAGAAAATACTCTATTCATCCTGAACTAAGGATACCGTTGGAACAAAGTTTAGATAAAACTCGGAGAAAATGTAGGTTTTGTATGATTTTACACTATTATCCATGAAATATTTAGTTGTCAATAATGTCATTATTTTAATTTAAATAATCTTATTAAAATAATAATTTAGAGAAATAGATTTTTATTTTTGGAACATCCCCAAAAGTTGATAAAAGCAATAATTTGGATAAAAGGAGAGTATTCAATTAAACTTGACAATTAATTAACTTAATTGTAGTTATAGGTTTGGTTTTATTGTGTGAACTATGCGACTCTATCTCATTAGATGCATTATGCAATGAAATCTACGTGGCGCTAATATATTTATGTTTTAGGTGCAGTGCTCACCAAAAAGAGAATTAGGTTGGGCATGATTTCTCTCGGATGTCAAGCAAAAAACTTTCTTTAAGGAAAAATGATATATAAGGGTGTTTGGACAAGTTTAATTATTTAAAAGGAAATTATCAAATATTTCCAAGTGTTTTGTGAAGTATTAAAAATTTAGCTATGAATTTAGGAAATAAGAAATGTGATTTTGTAAGCTCCTTTGGGAAAAGTAAGATATTCCAAGGGCATACAGTGACCACTATATAGCATCTGCAAGATTCGTTGACTTCGGATGGTAAAATGCAACGAAAAAGGTTAGGCAAGCAACAAGTAAAAAAGCATATAGTTAGGATGACAAAGTGTATTTGGATGAGAGTATTTGGATTTGGGAGATAATTTGAGGGAATGATTTCAAATGAGTACTCCGATCCATTTAAGATGAATTTGAAATCCTCCAAAATGACTTACAAAAAAATTCCAAGGATTTGAAATTCATTATAAAATGACTTTATCTAAACAACTTCAATGAACTTGTTATTATGGATTTCAAATTTTTAGCTCAAAACCCACCATTCCAAATGGAGCCTATTTAAGGTTTTGATTGGTTGTGCTTTCATTCCATCCACTTTCATTTTCTGAGAAAATATGAGTGAATTTTTTTTAAAAGTGAAAGTTGGATGTGTAGATAAAAAGTAACGATTGTGTTGATGTGATGGATAATCTTTTAGAGATGTTGATGTTTGTGAATTTTTAGTTGAAATAATAGTGTGAAATATAATGCAAGAAAATCAAATAAAAATAAAAAATTGAACCAAAAATAGACACTATAGATCTCATTTTATACCCTTCGTTATCAAGATTAAAAGAAAATGATAAAAATAGTGATAAATTAAAAAATATTATCAAAATTTTTTATATGAATAGGGAAAGGAGAAAGAAATAAATAGTATGCTTGAGTATTGAGAAATGTGAGAAAGAATGAGAAAAATGAGTTATTTTTTGAGAGAAATGTGATTTTCTTTGAAACTTTATCATTTTTCCCACAAACAATTACACATTCTAAAAATGTTTCACTCAAAAATGAAATTTTGGAAAAAATTCTCACAACCTGACACAATTCCTAACTTCTTATCTCAATTCTTATATTTTCATTTTCTGAAAAATATCAAACACGGAATTGAATTGTAGTCTAGTGGTTAAAGACTCTCATGCTCGGTCGGAGGTCCGAGGTTCGACTTTCATCACTCTCCCTCCCAAAATTTCTACTAAAAAAAAATATCAAACATGCACTTCATGATATTTTTTAAAGTCTAAACATCTTATAAAATATTTTGAAATGCTTATAAACTCACACAAGCGAGAATATCCTCGGATTAGATATACCCAGTGAGTTCTATATCCTTGGATCAACACAGACACACACACACATGGGTATATGTTGATCCAAATGTATAGAACCCACTTAGGTAGCTATGCAAGTGAGAATCATCGATTAACACGAGGCTTTGTCATCTCTTAACTTACTAAAAATGATTGATTATGACTTGTGTGTTTTTATTTTTTATTTTTTTAGAATGAATTTCATTCATCCAAAGAGCAAAAACTTACAAGTTGCAACCGATTACAATAATGAGTGAAAAAAAATAGTTGCAAGCCCTACATGATTATAAATCTATACGATCTAAAAGAATTTTTAAACCTAAAAAGTTCTAATTGATCTCAGTAGAGTTAGAACACCGCAATGGAGACGTTGGACAAAAACGTACGAGAGAAATTGATCTTCTAGATAAAATTCCGCATATGAGACAAACTTATTAACCGAAAAAATCACCTATTAGGAACAAATAAAAGTCACCTAAAGAGGACAAATAAAAGCCATTAATTGGGGACTAATTTTATTGAGACTAACAATAATGAAAATTAGTTCCCCAATCCTGCAGTAGAAGAATGATGATGAGGGAAGAAAAAGAGGAAAAAGATGGAGGAACAAAGCCATTTGAAGTTTTTGAGAGAAAAAGATGTTCTAAAAAGTTTCTTTGATTTTTTTATGAAATGGTTATTAAAAAAGAAAATAAATTCTCAATTCGAATGTTTTATAGGAAATTACTAAAAGCTCCTTAATAAAATTCTTATACAGAAAACCCATCATAATAGTCCACTTCAAAAATCCATTTCATCAAGGTTTGCCATTTTTTTTTTTTCAAGAAAGCCCAACAGTTAATTTTTTATTTTTTTTGACTAAATTACTTTACTTCTTAGATTAAGAAATTTAATGAATCGGTCTTTTTATTGGATTGTTTCGTTTACAGTTGTTCAAATTTATTCGTCATCATGATGATTATATTTTTATAAATTAGCATTTTTGGTAGGGCTGATCAACAAAAACCGAAAACCGCAAAAAACCGACCGAATCAAAGCGCACTACACCGCAATTGCTTATTTATTGGAAAAACCGCGATTAATATTTTTAATCTAAATCGCACCGCATAAGATGGTGCAATTATAATTTGAAGTCTCAAACCACACCGACCCCACCACATGTTATTACATATATATATATATATATATATATTATATTTTCTATATATATCATTACATTTCTCTAAATCTATAGTATAATTGTGTATAATTATGTATTGTCATATTTAATTATTTTTACTTGTGTATTATAGGTATATTAGTCAATTTACTAAATTAGTTAAACATCAAAGTCTTCATTTCTTGTTATGGATGTAAATTGTATAATGAGATTTATGTTGGAAAATTTGTGACATGGAGATTTCAATATTGAAGTTGTGGGAGAGTTTCAAAAACTTATGCTTTTAGAAAAAAATAATTTATTGTAGCAAAAGTAGTAGTTGAAAATCGGAAGTTGGTAGAGTTTGATATAAAATCAAAAGTTGATAATCAAAAGTTGAAATTGTTTGATGAAAAATTTGTAGAGGTGCTTATTTGTTTGTAAAATCAAACTAGGAGAATAAACGGAAATCTAAAGCACCCCTTTCCATGCTTTTAGATTATGACTAAATGAAAGAACCAAAAGCAACAGTTGATAATTGCAAACACTAAAAATACTTTTTAAGGCCAAAATATAATAAATACTTTTTTTGGTGATTGCAAAACTCCATATTTATATTAGATTCAACTAATATTATATGTTATTGAAGTTGTTATAATATTCAATTTAGGCAATTACAATATATCCTTAACTTTTTAATTATCGAATTGATAAGTTGTTTTTGCTCATTTTGATTGTTTCATATAATATTCGATTATTGTACGTTAAAACCGCAAAACCGCCCGAAATCGCCCAAAATCTGTTGAAAACCGCATGTTTGTTTTATTCTAAAACAACCACGACTTGAAATCAAACTTGTGGTCGAACCGCACTTAGCAATTCGATTTGAAAATATTGAAAAAAACGCCCAAACCGCACCGTGTGATCACCCCTAGGAGAAGAATGTTTTCTTGATTTTTATAGTGGACCAAATATACGAATTCTAAAAATAACCTTTGGTCTCAAAAAGAAAGAAAAAAGAAAACAAAAGAAAATAACGACCTTTAAGATTCTATAAAGCTAAGCTAAATGTCACGGGCCTAGCCATTTCAGCCCCCACACGATGCCCGTGCGGCGCCCGGTCCACCCGGCGGCTATCCTCGGAACAATCATTTTTTTTCGTCTGCCTTGGGCTCATCGGAATGCGGCTCCGAGATCCGACCGGTTTAGGTAGGGATGGCCAATTCCCTTCTTCACCGTTAAGTCCACGACTAGCGACAAGCTCCCGAACTTAACCGGTAGGCTGCTGAGCATCCGAAGGGTCATGTACACGTACCCACAAACCAGCCGGTATGAAGCCACATACGGTCATTATCGGCCACAATCCACCGATGTCATAGCGAAAGACACCCCAATGTCACGGGCGTGACATCCTCCCCGCCCAAGATGGTGTACGCCTCGTACACGGTCTACTTCACCCGAAGTGCATCAACGGCGCCCCCTTGGCGACCCACACGTGTGCCCCTCGCACACCAATCACACTCGGAGACTAGAGAGGATTCTCCCGGATGATTGCCACCCAACATGTTCCGCTCCCCGCTACTCCACCACCCTCTTGGTAAGAGTGCTTGGCGCAATCACGGAATACAAATGCCGGGACGGCTCGATACCACTTGTCACGGGCCTAGCCATTTTCGGCCCCACACGATGCTCGCGCGGTGCCCTGGTCCATCCGGGACCAGCCTATCCCTCGGGACAACCACTTGGTTTCGCCGCCTTGGGCTCATCGAGAATGCGGCTCCAACATCCGACCGGTTTGGGTAGGGATGGCCAATTCCCTTCTTCACCGTCAAGTCCACGACTAGTGACAAGCTCCCGAACTTAACCGGATAGGCTGCTGAACATCCGGGGTCATGTACACGTACCCACAACCCGGTGGCGATCAAGCCACATACGATCATTATCAAGACAATCCACCCGTAGTCATAGCGAAAGACACCCCAATGTCACGGGCGTGACATAAAGCTACCCAAAAGACTTCCTTTTACAGAGGAAGATTTGCAAAACGGATACAAGAACTCTATCAACCCTAGAACACAATATGATGGTTCCGATCTTATTCCACTTCCTATTCTAATTTATTGGATGAAATATATTTGTACAATTATGACATTATCTTATACACGTGTCATTCAACAATTACAATACAATAAGAAATAGAATATGATTGTGGAATAAGAAATCTCAATTGGTATTTAGAGATATTAAACGGGCTGGCCCTAGCTAGCAGTTTCGAGATAGCCCTAGCGGGCTAAGGATAAGTAGACTTCGAGATAAATGGGTCACTATCTAACGGGCCGACATATTGTAAACCTAATCCTAACCCTACAAGGTTTCGGGCTAAATAGGCCACCATCGAGCTACAAACCCAAAAAATTAAAGTTTTATTTTAAATCTAGTTTTAAATTAAGACATGTGTATATTAACATTTAAACTATATATAAAAAACCAAATGATCCATCCTAATAAAAGTCACATATAGTTTATAAGTTGCATTACACACACAAGGATAATTTCATTTTTGGTACCCAAACTATACATACTTTTTGCCTTTGGTACTCATTGTTCCAACCTTATGAGAATTAATATCCAATGTTTTCATTTTTAATCACTTTGAGTCCAACATGTTAGTTGATCGTCAAATTCTAACAGTTGACTTGCTATGACCTGCTACAAAAGGTTGGTATGGGATGAGGGACCTAATCTAGGGGTGGCCAAATAAAACCAAAACTGGGTTCCAAACTGGAACCGGAACCGAAACTGTGGTCAATGGTTCTGGAACTGTTGACCAGTCAACGGTTCCAAAATCGGAATAAGAACCGTATAATCTGGTTCCAGTTCGAGTTCGTTGTCCTGAAAACCGTGGAATCGTTGGTTTTAAACATCGACTAGAATCGTCGATGGAACCGTGGTGGAACCGGCAGTTAAAACCACCGATTTTGAGGTTAAAAACAACGATTTTTATTTTTTTTGGGTAAAAATATGCTATAAGATATGTTAAATATTTCTTACGATGTTTTATATTCGTAACTACATGAGATACATTTTAAACTAAACGTTGTAAGCGAATTACGTGAACTTTGATTTCTCTATAATCCAATAGTATATATATACAATTTAATATTATTATTCATATTAAGTACAAAACTTAACTGAATATTAAGTCAAATATTTTTCTTTCTTTTCCTTTTTTCATAATTTAAATTGATCAACCATATATAAAAAATCAAAATTATCAAAAGATAAACAAACGGTTCCGGTTTAAATCGGAACTAGAACTGTGGAAGAATCGAGTTCCAAACTAGAATCGAAATTGTCGGTTCCGGTTTGGAACTGTATTCGTGAGGCAACGAGTTCGGTTCTAGTTCCTCCAAAATAAGGAACCGAAATCGGCAGTTTTGGAATTGGAACCAGCGGTTCCGGAACCGTGGCCACCCCAAACTTAATCAGTCGGTAGCTACAAAAACCTTCTCCTTTTCAAGCAAATTTTTTTCCCAATTTCTGCATATTTCTTCTCAAATTTTTTTTGCATCTTTAACTGCTTCAATCTTCAAATTTGCTTGTGAGAATCATTGGGCTTTCGTTATTGGATGTTAAATTGGAAGGATTAACCATCAATTTGAAGAAATCTGAGCAATTTTATCGGATTTTTGAAAATTTGAGCCCTTAGAGAATTATTGTTCGATTTCATTAATTCTGGCAATACCAATCAGAAATTGGCAAGGAGTACTTGGTAACCAAGAGTGACCTCATTGGTGTTCGTGGCTGGCCGGAGCAAAACGGAAATCGCTGGCTTGAATTGGGAGGATTTACGACGAGAATTTTGGACTGTGCCGGGTAATTGCAATATCTCTCAGAAAATGCAGAATTCACACTACAAGAAAACTGGTAATAGACACCACAAAAAAGACACCGGTTTTACGACTTTCCTGGTGTCTTTTCCCATATAACAGCGGTTTTGTAAGACACCGGTGTCTAATTAGTGTTGTCATTGATAGACAACAGCGGTTTCCTAGAACCGGTGTCTATTGTAAAACGTTTTCCAAATATATACCGATTTTGGCATCGGTTTGAAACCGGTGTCTATTTATATAAATTATTTTAGATTAGACACCAATTGTTTTGACATCCTTCCAAAACCGGTGTCTATAATATTTTAGAAACCAGATCTTTCGACATCGGTCTAAAGAACCGGTGTTTTTATTTTTTTACACACTTATTTATGGTGCCATATAGATATAGTGTCCACTCTTATACAAACACGTGTGTACCACTTCCCCTCCAAACTCCTCCATACCTTCTATCGCCAGCACCACCACCTCCGCATTCTTCTCCGTCGCCGTTATCACCCACGCATACATACTCCACCATCTCCCTCTCCCTCGCGCTGCCCTCCTCTGTTTTTACTCGCCGCCCACACCCTCCAAAATCCTAGAACCCTATCAAACTCCGCGCTCACAACCCTCTGATTAAAAACCGATCGGATATTGAACCAGTCCACGTAGTCCTCCAAGTATTTGATTAGTTTGTCTTCTTCTAAAACAAACGTTCTCTCTCGTCTTCTTCTCAAAAAGAAAAAGTTGTCTCTAGGAAAGCATACAAGGAACACTGATTATTTGCTGTCTCGATTCAGACAGTAATGCGTGGGATGGCTGCTCGTGATGAGATATCTCGCTTTGCCCTTATGTTGTGCCAACATAAAGTTATAAATGTCGAAAACTTGTTATGCCCTTCTTTAAGGTTGAAAAGGAATCCTGAAAAAGGGACAATCACCGAAGAAGCAACTCCTCATACATAGTATTTTACTGTCAGCTGTATATACTTTATACTTATCTTCTTAAAACACAGGCCGCGAGAGAAACGGTGTTACGCAAGCTGCGAAGAATAAATTAGAGAAGCAAGTTGAAGAATTGACTTGGAGATTACAGCTGGAGAAACGAATGAGAGTAAGTTGTATCTTCAAAAACTTCTTTTACTTTTTTCTTTTCTCTTCTCTTGAACTTTATTTAAGACATGCTTTTCTGAGTTAAGAGCTGGATTTTATTGGTTCATTAAAACACTCTGTATATCCCCAGTTGGTTGTTCAAAAACAACTTCAAACTGCAATAGCACTTGCGATGTGGACATTCACTTTGGTCTTGATTGAAGACATAACAGAACATTTTGTTTAGAATGCTTAAAAGAACCTAGTACTATTAAATCCCTCTGTCCCCATTGTTTGAGACCCAAAATGTGTCAATAGCAGAGAATGAACATTACTATACCTGTATTCTTTTTTGTGTTCAATTCAATTATCTTTAGCTGAAGCTAAAAAATGAGGTTGTCTTGAAGGACTAGTTTGTAATGCTTTTTCGGGTTGAGAATTTTTTTGTTAAGTGCATACCAAGTAAAATTAGCTTTCGTATGGTTCGGGCCCATAAAAGTGAGAATAATTTTAGCATTATAATGAGAGATGGGAACTACATTCTTTCGAATGTGGTCGGATCGTGAAATGAAAATGCAACTAAACACAATGGTGGGGCTAGGGCAATTGACTATGGCAAAAGTTCAGGACTTGTCACTTTCTTTGCAATTTTCAAAAACCTTTACTTCAATTAGTTTCCTTATTTAGTAATGCAGGTCCAGGTACTCAAGGATTTCTTTGCCATGCTTTCCAATGTTAGGTTCTAACCTTCATTTATGGGTTCAGGTCCTTGATATTTGTTGTAGAGCATATTTGATATTTGTTGTAAAACATATATAAGTCTGTATTTAAGTCACATAATCAGATGTGAGGGCAGGAGAGCTAGACTGAAAAAATGAAAAGGAATGTCTAAAGGATTAATCTATTGTACTAATTTGGTTTTTTATTTTAAAATGTTAGGTATCTCCATAAATCTTGAAATGTGATTTTGATTTTTTTGTTTTTTGTTTCCTTTTTATTTTTGCTACCCTTTTTGATTGTTATATGTAATATTGTGCAGGGAAGTTGTTGGAAATGGCATCTACAATGCTTGGGGCAGTTGGAAAATCGTTGGCTTTATAATCAACTACGAGGATCTAACACTACTACAAAACAGTCTTTTTACATCGGTTCTGGGGCACATTCTACATCGGTTTTGGAACCGATGTAGAATCCAGCGTAGTGGAATAGGGGACCTTTTTTACATCGGTTACAGAACCGATGTAGAATATATTTTCCTACATCGGTTATGATACAATCGATGTAACAAATGGACCAGTTACATCGGTTACTTGGACAACCAAATGGACCAGATTACATCGGTTAGTTAGAAAACCGAGGTAAACAGACAAAAATCGAACAGTTTACATCGGTTATCATAATAACCGATGTAAATATCCTTATTTTACATCGGTTTGTTCAATAACCGATGTAATATTTTCTTTTCAAAAAAAAAAACCAGCTTCATAAAATGAAACCCAACCTCAATTTTCTTTTTTCAGATTTTTACAATACAATACGCCCTGCTAGCACCTATATATAATTATTAAAACAATACGCCGTCCCAACCCGACAACTACAATACGATAGTAATAAACCAAAACACTATATACCAACACTACGACAACAATTAAACAAAAACACCATTTACTAACATTACAACAAATTGCAATATTAAGTCAATCATATAACAACAAAATGGATTATCATGTTTACAATACAATATATAAAATCCTTTCAACACAATAAACAAGGTGATCAATACAAAATTACTTGGTTGCTTCAAAATTCCATATGCCAACTTGGTAGTTTGGATTCTTTATAAATTAACCTACAAGAAAATCCAAAAATATCAACAATATAAGAACAATCAACTAATATAAGAACCATAATTTAAAAATACTCAAGGTTAAACAACTGCACAATTCTTACTTCTACGTAGTCACCAGCTTTGTGAATATGAGAATGAGGGGTATCTAACGAAGCAACTGCAAAGTCTTGATATATCAAAGTAAATTGTGTTTGTTTAATGTTTTTAGAGTGCCTGCCGATGTATTAAACAACTAATTTAGTTGCTAATGTCGAACCATTTGTTGGAGAGGTTTCATATATATGTTTCT
The DNA here is from genome assembly GCA_016081115.2 of Rehmannia glutinosa. Classification (NCBI taxonomy): domain Eukaryota; kingdom Viridiplantae; phylum Streptophyta; class Magnoliopsida; order Lamiales; family Orobanchaceae; genus Rehmannia; species Rehmannia glutinosa. The sequence goes on from CM071936.1 coordinate 104,766,963, forward strand.
TCTTATTTAATTTAAAAGATAAAAGGGACCCAATCAACTACTTACTACGTACCCTGAAATGTTTTCCAGCATTGTCCTTGTCACAATTCAATTAACACGAAACTATATATGCAAAATGATGATGAATAAACAAAGGAAGTTGATACGAGAAAGTTTCTTGTAGAGTTTAAGTAGTTGTCACCCTGCCACTTTTAAATTGTATGAACATTGAAATTAGTGTTTTAATCAAAGTGGCGTAAATTCTTATTTCTAGTTCATTACAAAAAAAATATAGTTGAGGTAATTACAAAAGATTCAACTAAAATACTAATGTTAACTGATCTAGTTTCCCTTTAGCATGTAAACATTTGCATAAATACAGATAAAATCAGAATTCAACTTCAACTGTTCATTTTAACCATCATTTGTTAAAGAAGTTACCTTTTTACAGTATACACACTAATCACAAAGTTAGCAAGCAACAAAATAAGCTAGCACGACCAATACGCTCGTACAGATCAAATCAAAGGTACTAAAATTAGCCAGAAACACAATCATAGGCACTAAGAAACAACGCATGGTTACGCAAAGCAAAACTAAGGCTGCTATACAATCTCCACAAAGAGGTACAAAATACTCCCATATTTCTGCTGTTTATTGAGTATTACCTAGAATTTAGGAATTTATCATCGTATATATAGTAGAAAACAGGATTTCTTTTTTGATTGAGTTTTCAAGGACGGTGTCTTTTTTCTGTAGTGTTTGCCGAGCTGCGTTAAGGTAGATAAGAGTCGCGAATCACATAGTTGCTGAACATAAGTCGGAACCAAAAGAGACAGAGAAACAAGAACTACATGCAAAATCACAGGTTCCTGATGTCTTGAATCATAAATTTATTTTGTATACGAAGTTACAAGTAATAATAATAATAAGTGAATGATTATGAATGTAATTTGCTAAACAAAAAATAATGATAAATAGATCAGATCTACAGATAAATAAAACTGTACTCTTTGTCTATGTATATTTGATCAGTTCAGTCTAATAAAAAAAGTACATTACATAATTGAAAGGTAAAAATGAGTTCAGTTTAATTGCATGTTACTAAATTCACTTAATGTGGTCCATTTGCAGTTGGTCCACTCTTCAAAGCAGACTATCAACCTTGAAACATTATTTTAATTTATATTATTCCACATTTGAAAACGAGGGCCTAAGTGAAGATTTATGCAGTGGTTTTAAAACTAAAAAGAAAGATTGAATTTCATTTGGGACCTTTTTATGGTCAATAATTGCATGCAAGTACTCATTGTTTCTACACCACAAGAGAAAACTGAAAGTGCATGCATATTTTTATCTTCTTTTTCCCCCCAATAAAAGCATCCAAGTATATATTTCAGGTGGAACTTTGACTCTGAAATATATTAAAAGAATTATTGACCATCCGCCGATCTTCCATTTTTCACAGAAGCGTCACAAGAAGAAGCCATAACAATCACTTTTTGAAAGTAAGATATTGAAATTCAATGCTCTTACGATTTTGGTCAAAACAGAGAAAAACAGTAAAATTTACATAGCATTAATAGCATGCTCTTGTATCTATTACCTCGATTTGCAGCTGAGAGTCTGAGACTGTAGTTGCGGCAGCAGGCATTGCCCTCTTCTCTGCATTTGCAAGTTCAGAACGTAATGTTTGTTCTTCAAGAGTCATATCAATTACTACATGGTAACAATGAAAGAATATTTCCCATCAGAATTATATAAATGTACGTTGCATAAGTGAGTGAATTTGGAATTTAAAGAGAAGGCTTTTGGCCTCTAAGCCCCCTAGAAATGGACTGAAAATATGTAGTGCTTATCGTAATAATTCAGTTAACTACAGAGTTACGCCACCTACAAGTAGCAAGTAAATATAGAGGCATATCAATTGAGTCACCTTTCTTTACCAAATGAAATTTCATGACTGCATACACAGAAATGTAAACAACTCAACCAACTGTAAGCTAGGTGGTAGTTACATCATTATGAATTAGTTGATGTAAACACAACTCAAATAAACTCAACTCTAAGCAGAGATGCAAACAACTCAACTCTTCTCATTATAGAATATCTTTGAATTATCAAAATATTCAAGTTTCAACTGACATACTATTAATCTTTCCCTAGTTCACATCATGCCCTGTAAATCTTGATTTACAGAACTACACTGTCATAGCTTCTGGTTTTCATATTTGTCAAATCTTATTATTCACTGACTTTATTATTTTTATACTACTGTGCAGAAGGTGCAATACAGGCTTTTCTTTAAACAATGAAGAGACACATGAAATGAAAAGATATATCTTAGTGAAAAATGAGCCACACAATTCTGGTGCCCTATACCATGTGGCAGCAACATAATCCTACAGTTAAATCCATAAAGCATACACCTCAAAAACAAGCAGAAAGCATTAATGACACCTTAATAAAAAATGTACAGAATCCTTATATTCATACCGTCCAAAATATCATTGTAGGTGTGTCACTTAATGCAACTCTAGCTAATAAAAAATAACCTATTTTGAGTTTACAATTTGCATTTGCCAGAATATTCTTTGGTTTTAAATCTCAATAATAAACTTAGCTACAGCAAAAAAAAACTTATTAACAGATAACTTCACAAACTCAAAATCAAACCATTAAGCTAGTGACAAACCTAAGACAAGACTAGCGGATAGCAACGACATTCCAGAATCAGAAATAAGAATCAAAGAAAAATGCAAAAATTTGGTAAAAATTCGATTGCAAGAATCAACTCCACAATCCCGATGCTAACCCCCGTCCCAAACCCGAAAACCCCAATATTGTGCTTATAACACATTAACACCCATATCTAATTTTCCCCAAAACCTTAATATGCAATTCTATGTAAAAATCAAACCAATGGTTCCAAGTGTTTCTGACTAAGGTGTTGGTTCGGGCACCATTCCTCAACTTCAGAAAGTTTCCTTGAGATCCAACCATGAAGTATCCATGGTCCACAAATGAAAAATCCATCTCAGTTAAGGGGGGATTCTTGAAGTATGTATATATATATATATACACACACTGCATTTAACCTATATTACAACATACGAAAATTCTCGATCTAAAAAAAAAAGAGATCTCAGTTAGGGTTTTAATTAGGAACTTACGGTTGGTTGATGAGGGGGAAAGGAAGGTTGTAGTCTCTGACCGGCGGCAACAATATTCAGCGGCGACAGAAACTTGCAGGGCGGTGCCGGTGGCGAAAACGGCTAGACAGTTGACAACCCAAAGAGAGAAGAAAGTGAGAGGGAGGGGGGAAGAAAGAAACGAATAAGAATAAGAGGTGGGTGATATTGTCGACGATTTCATCGTTTCTTTCAAACACCCGATATAAACAATTTATATTATCGCTAAATATCGCGGTTCATTTAATAACTTTAATATCTACATCGTTTGTTTTAATTAACCGACCTAAAGTTCTTTTGAAATTACAATTATGCCACGGATTTTCTTTTAACATCCATTGCTTACTCAACCGATGTAAAGTGGTGATGTAAAATCATTATTTTGTAGTAGTGTAAAGGGTATAATTATTGTTTCTTATTCTTGTTGTAATGATAGGAGCTGGAATGACAGGAGCAATATTGATCATCTGGATTTTGTTGCCTTTAGTTGAATGTATATAGCTTTTTTGTCGGTTGATAGAATTAGATTATGAATTTGTAGTTGCTTTATCGAAAGGAAACTTCACTACAAGTACTTTTTGTTGGATTATGGATCTTTTTGATTTTAGTATTAATGTATTTTTTGTTGATTGGTAGAATTGGATTTTATAATGAATTGCTTATTGATATGGATTTTTTGCAGCTTTAATTTGTATTATATTTGGAGCTTACAAATTTTATTTCATACAAAAGACACCGATTTAAAATCGGTATGTAAAACGGATGTATATTCCTTTAAAGACAGCGGTTCTAAACCAATGTCAAATACATAAACTTTTAACATCAGGGCCTTGGAAAGCGGATATTTTATCTCAACGACACTGGTTTAAAACCGGTGTCTTTCAAGGAAACGACACCAGTTCTCAACCGCTATTAAAAAGTTCAGACTTTTAACACCAGTGACTTTAACACTGGTTGTTTTACTAATAGACACCGGTTTAAAACCAGTGTCTTTAAAGGAAACGACACCAGTTTAAAACCGCTGTTAAAAAGTTCAGACTTTTAACACCAGTGGCTTTAACACCGATTGTTTTACTAATAGACACCGGTTTAAAACCGGTGTCTATCAACATTTTTGTTGTAGTGCGATCAAGACAAATCTACCCATCTGGGGGTGAAAGAAAATGATTTTTTGTTTTTGTTTTGAGAAGTTAGAAAAAGGATTTTTAGTGCCTTTTGTTCTTGATTTTGATCGGTAGTTTGTTTCACAAGTAGACTCTTTTATTTAGTTGAGATAAAAAAGTGATATTTGGATTTTTTATCTGTTATAAATTACTCAAAAAATATGATCATATTAATTAAAGTTAATAATCAAATATCAAATGCACTCAGTTAAGAATTACGAAAAAAATATATATTGTTTAAGTTAAAAAAACATTCAAATAAATAAATTTAAAATTAAAAATGATATTTTTAATTTTTTTTAAATAATTAATTTTGAAGTTTTCTCGATGTCTCATGCTTTTCTAAGATAATCAATGGTAATTCTTTATTTCTCAATCGATGATTAGTTAAATTATTAATTAAAATTTAAATTATCATTGAAATATATTAATTAAAACTATTAAAAAGATAATTATAACAATTCTGAAATAATAATATTATTTATATTATTCTTAATGCTTCTCTAAGATAATTAAACTTGAATTTAATGGCCAACCTTTTAAATTTGAAAAATAAGAGTTGATTAGCTGCCTTTTCACCTCTTCACTTACTACAACAAGTCATCCGTTAATTTTTAACGGACATTTAATGGATTGGACTCAAACTGATTAAAAATGAGAACATTGGTACTAGTTCTGATGAGGTCATAACAATGTGTACTAAAAGCAAAAAATAGGTATAGTTTGGGTACCAAAAATAAAATTATCCCACACATACAATATCTTAAAGTTCAAGCATTCAAATTTGAACTTCACAAATAAAATCATACAAATAAGGCAGAAGTATACCAATAACTAACTAATAATCAAGTATCATCCTCTCCGAAAAAAATAAAATCAAGTATCATCCTCAATCAAATTCAATCTTTTCTTGGACAAAGTATTATATTCAATTTCTTATTCATCTAAAATGTATAAAACAACAAAAGTTAATTGTCAGTAAGAAGTTTATCTTTATGTACATATTATTGAAATCAATTAGTAAAAGAAAAACTATAAAAGTAACACAAACGAGTTGTAGATTTAAAATGAGTAAATAAAGAATTAAAAGCTCTTTAAAAATAAATACTAACACCATACAAACTAAATTATCTTGTGAATTTGAAATATATTACTAGTAAGAAATAATATAAAATAGATCGAATATTATGTAGGGATGGCAATGGGGAGGGACGGGGCTGGTATTAGACATATCATCCCCGTCCTAGAATCTCATTCCAAATACTATCCCCATACCATTCCCCGTTTTGTGCATTTAGGAGGGGGATGGGGAATTCCCGTTCGGGGATTGGGGTTCCCGCGGGAGATCGGGTTCCCCATTAGTAATTTTTAATAAAACAAATTGTAATATAAATTACTTAAAATAATTAAAATAAATAAAAAAATATAAAACAATATATAAAATAAATAATGAGAACAATGAAAATTATAAATACTTAAGAGTTTAGTCTTTAAATTTAATAAAATAAATAATATATACACATATATATATATATATATATATATATATATATATCGGGAAATGGGGACGGGGAATCCCCGTTTTATGAAAACGGGGATGGGGACGGGGGGCACGGGGATATAAATACCATCCTCGTCCCATCCCCGATTCTAAAGAATCGGGAATCACCATCCCCGTCTCATCCCCAAATTAATTGGGAATTCTCCATCCCATATTGCTCGGGTACCAACGGGATGGTTCCCCGCGGGGATTTTGCCATCCCTAATATTATGATTATATATATAGAGAAATTGGTTCAAATAAGACAACATTCCTGAGGTGAGACAGTATAGACAAATCTTAGCCTTTGATTAGATTTTTTTATTGTTGTGATTTTTCCAGGATTTTAGGCGATTTTTTTTTTATTTATTTTAATTCATTACTATTAGAATGATACTTTTATTATCCATTTTCTTTTTGTATTTTTGACTTTGTGAAACCTTTTTTTTTTATAATGAAATTTGAGATTGTAATTGTCTTATTTAATGGCACTATTTTAGGAGACAATTTTTTTTTACAATTTTTTTCTAAATCGAGCATAGTTAGTTTCTTATGATGTTTAGATAACTATTAGATAATGTATATTAAGTTTTTTTTTGTTGCATAGTTTATGATACTTTGTATAACTCGATATGCACTTTGCATATTTAATTAGATTTTTAAACCGCATAGATAGCTTCCGGATAATGCATAATTACTTAATTTTCTTTGCATAGTTCATGACACTTTGCATAGTTGGGTATATGTATTGCATATTTAGCTTTTTTAAACTGCATAGATAGCTTCTAGATAATGTATAATTATTTGATATTTCTTTGCATAATTTATGATGACACCTCTATAGTTAGGTATAATTTACTACATATTTAGTTTTTTTTTACATTGCATAGATATCTTTTCGACAATGCATATTAAGTTGATTTATATTGCATAGTTTTCACCTATGTAACATCATATAGTTATATGCTACATTTCATAGTATATATGCATCGTCTTCTTCGAAAAAATTACAGCTTTTAAAATTTTATTGTTAATGACCAGGTTCGAGTTCTCCATGGATGTCTACTCCAATTATGTTGTTGGGTGGAGTTTCTTCTGCAATTGATGATTGTTCATCGACATGAATCGAAGTCATCATATTGATTTTCGTAGTTTCTCTATAATATTCCAGTTTTTTTTGTTTCTCTCTGTAAATTCAAAGAAATCGTCAATGGTGATGGGAAAAAAATTTTCTGAGAGTGATTTGGAAATATGGCAAGAATCATGTTATGGTAGGAGATCGTGAATGATGCGGTCTTTCTCTCTCTCTGGCCGCAAAACATAAATTGTAATTTATATTTTTTTAAAGAAAATTGTAATTTACATTATTTAAACATTTAATGACAAAAACTAAACAATTACAATTGTAATTTAATTTTCATACATTTTGCGACGAAATCTAACCTATTCGCCACAAACTTAATTGCATTTTTCATAAATTAAATAATTTTTGCGACGAAAACTAAATAATTTGCTGCAAATGTAATTTAATTTTCATATATTTTGTGACGAAACCTAAACTATTCGCCACAAAATTAATTGTAATTTTCATAAATTAAATATTTTTGTGAAAAACTATACACTTCGCCGCACAATTAACCACAATTTTCCTAGATTAACTAAATTTATTATTTTTCTTTATTTGGGTTTAACATTACCAACGAAAGCACAAAATTTGCTGAAAATATTTTGAAACTTTAGCAACGAAATTTTTATTTTCGCAGCTAACAATTATTATTTTTATTTTTTTGTACCTATTAATATTTAGCAACGAAAATTTATATGTTAAATCCTATAGCTTAATGACGGATTAACTTCATTTCGTTGCAAATACACTAAACTATTATTTTATTTTTGTTCTTTTAATTAGTTGGCAATAATTTTTTAAATTTCGTGGCTAATATTCAACTTTAGCAAATGAATATTAGTATTTGTCGCAAATATTAGTATTTATCGCAAATATTTCGTTGCAATATATAAAATAAATAATAAGAACAATGAAAATTATAAATACTTAAGAGTTTAGTCTTTAAATTTAATAAAATAAATAATATACACACACACACACACACATATATATATATATATATATATATATATATATATCGGAAAATAGGGACGAGGAATCCCGTTTTATGAAAAACGGGGATGGGGACGAGGACGGGGATATAAATACCATCCTGTCCCATCCCCGATTCTAAAGAATCGGGGAATCACCATCCCCGTCTCATCCCCAAATTAATTGGGAATTCTCCATCCCATATTGCTCGGGTACCAACGGGATGGTTCCCATGGGGATTTTGCCATCCCTAATATTATGTTTATATATATAAAGGAATTGGTTCAAATAAGACAACATTCCTGAGGTGAGACAGTATAGACAAATCTTAGCCTTTGATTAGATTTTTTTATTGTTGTGATTTTTCCAGGATTTTAGGCGATTTTTTTTTTATTTATTTTAATTCATTACTATTAGAATGATACTTTTATTATCCATTTTCTTTTTGTATTATTTGACTTTGTGAAACCTTTTTTTTTATGGGGTGAGATTGTAATTGCCTTATTTAATGGCACTATTTTAGGAGACAATTTTTTTTTTACAATTTTTGTTTTTTTTCTAAATCCAGCATAGTTAGTTCCTTATGATGTTTAGATAACTATTAGATAATGTATATTAAGTTTTTTTTTGTTGCATAGTTTATGATACTTTGTATAACTCGGTATATGTAATGCATATTTAATTAGATTTTTTAAACTGCATAGATAGCTTCCAGATAATGCATAATTACTTAATTTTGCTGCATAGTTCATGACACTTTGCATAGTTGGCTATATGTATTGCATATTTAGCTTTTTTAAACTGCATATATAGCTTCTAGATAATGTATAATTATTTGATTTTTGCTGCATAATTTATGATGACACCTCTATAGTTAGGTATAATTTACTACATATTTAGTTTTTTTTACATTGCATAGATATCTTTTCGACAATGCATATTAAGTTGATTTATATTGCATAGTTTTCACCTATGTAACATCATATAGTTATATGCTACATTTCATAGTATATATGCATCGTCTTCTTCGAAAAAATTACAGCTTTTAAAATTTTATTGTTAATGACCAGGTTCGAGTTCTCCATGGATGTCTACTCCAACTATGTTGTTGGGTGGAGTTTCTTCTGCAATTGATGATTGTTCATCGACATGAATCAAAGTCATCATATTGATTTTCGTAGTTTCTCTATAATATTCCAGTTTTTTTTGTTTCTCTCTGTAAATTCAAAGAAATCGTCAATGGTGATGGGAAAAAAATTTTCTGAGAGTGATTTGGAAATATGGCAAGAATCATGTTATGGTAGGAGATCGTGAATGATGCAGTCTTTCTCTCTCTGTGGCCGTTTTTAGTAACTAATTATGTTTTGACAATCTTACCCTTTAGGAGATTAAATTAAATATTTAATGTATTATTAATTCATTTAATCCTAGCCTTTGGTTATTATAAGGGAATGGTTATAATTAGTCTACCTTATCTCTAAGCATGCTATGGTCTCATTGGATCCAACTTCTCTCTATCTATTTTTGAAAATGGCGGGCTAACGGGCTAGCCAGTTAACCTACATTAACATGCCTCGTTTTAAATGTCCATGCCAAAAGAGGTCCGAATTTAAACGGGACAATAATTTGGACCTAACCCTCTTTTTCCTTGTTTAAATGGTCCGGCCCTGAGGACTGCGGCCCTCTTAACATCTCTGTCGGTGATGATGGGCTCAATTACCTTTGTGTCTGGGATATAATTTGATATATAAAAATTGAAATTATTATTAGTTGGATATAAAACAGTTATTCCACGCACAAAGGTTTTTCCGATTTGAACGTACATGCATGATAGACATTTTGCAAATTGGGTAATTTACTGAGTGTGAGTTTTGGGATTGTTGGATCAAACAACCATTTCCAATTTTCATCTATCCATATAAATTGAATCATGTATATTTAATTTTTTTTATTGGGAATCACCTATTCATCTTCCTATCTGAACAAAATATATCTTATAGATACATATTATGAATCTGAAGAAATAAAACATAAAAAAATAGGAAAAGGATAATAGCATGCAACATTTTTTTTCAAACAACATCAACAGCTTTATTTATTTGTTCAAACCGAGAAAGACATAAGTACACACACAATTAAAGAAAGAGGCCGAAGGGCTCGAGCTTGATGCGACTTGTTTGGTTGATTTGCTCTTCCATCTCAGGTGTCAAATAGTTTCTCCAGTCTCCAACCTCACCTTTCCTGAAAAAGAATTGTTTGGAAAATTAATCAAAACAGACCCACTCTTATTCACCTCCAAATTCTTGAGCCTATCCAAACTGCATCTCCATAGAACCTCATCAACTTCCTTTTCATCTGCAAATGGCCTCCCCAAAAATTCAGCAATCTTAGAAACCTGTCCCTTGGGGTCACTTTTTAGTTCCTCATATTTGAGAAACAATATTTTCTGAGGCCTTTTTTGGCTCTCCTGCCAATACTCCACCACATGTTCGAAGAAAGGCCCGTAATAATGAATCCCAGAACAGAAGCAATCAACTGCCTTTTCTAGTGGAAATGGATCTTGATTTGGCCGGTAAATGGAGTTCCCAAAATGCCACATTGAGACAAGAGTGTCCTTTGGGTTCCGGGTAATATATACAATTTTGCACGCAGAGTTCTTGACAGAATCTGGAAGCACGGCGTATGACAGATGCGTGTGGAGAAGACGAGGAGCTGATGAGTCATAGAGGTCAACATGTAGGGGCTTAGTTGAAAATGCAATGCCTTCTATGGTGCGGACATGGAAATGAGGATTTTCCATTGTTAAGATATCAGCGTGTTTTTGGTGATTCTTTTGCATAATGCAGAGGAGAGTGCTTTGAGCCATGTGGTACCCGTTTTTATGTTTGATGCGAGGAGAACGTCGTCGTCACGGGCATGGAAGTTTGATCTAAAGGTGATAGCGGCTTTCAACAGGGGAGGGCTTAACCAGAAGCCTTCCCACTGGTAAATGTCTCTGGCTTCCCAAAAATGTGCTTTTGGTAGCTCGTTTAGCAACTTCTCAACATCATCAGAGGCCGTTGAAGCGGATAAGTTTGGGATGATGGACATTGGAAGGGATTAAGAGACCTTATTAGCTGTGAGATTTTGATGGTTTGGGCCAAAGCTGTATTTATAGCGTTTCCAAGATTTGAGGCCATGGGGAATTAAATAATTCTCATGATGTATCATGCATGATTATCGGCGGAAAAGTGAGGTGAGCCAATCAGACACGGATCTACATATCCAACTACGGATGGGATCTTCTATTTCAAAACCGTGTCATCTCCTATTCCAACCATGTGGATGATTGACATGTGTATTATACTTACCATGTCAATTTGTCAAAAAAAAAAAAAATTTCAAGCATAAATCAAGCGAGAAATTATAGGGATCTAATATGGTAAGTGTAATACACGTGTCAATCATCCACACGGTTGAAATAGGAGATGAAACACGGTTTTGGAATATAAGATCCCATCCGATCAACTATGGGGCACGTGCCCCCATAGATTTTTTTTTTACTTGTACTGTTTATGTAATCCTATTTTTATATATTTAACATGCACTACTAATTTATGTACAAAGTATTATATTATATTAGTAATTTTTAAAAAAGATATTATACAACATTATCATATTATAGCATTATCATATTAGTATTACATTAAGGTAATAGTGTGCCAAAATTATAACACAACTAACATTATAAAAGTGTTATAATTAATTATACACAAATAACACTAATTTATAAAGTGTTTTAATTTATAAATTAATAGTGTGCCCTAAATTCTAATTTATAAAACACTTTCGATAACATTATAAATTAAATAATATTATATAACATTATTAAAAAAATTGTTAACGGGGTTATATAATATTATAGTGTTACATAAGTTTTTAAAACTATCTATTAATATAGGTTAAAAAATAACAAAGCGTGTCAACATCAATTATTTTTGATATAGTTTATAATCGTATTAGCCAATACACGAAAAGGGTTGAGCCAAATGAAAAACAAAAAAAACAAAAAATCATATAAGTTAGAACTTGATGTTTTTAAAACTTTTAAGACAACCAGACTAAAGACAGGGCTGGGTGGAGCCTAATATGGCATCTGTTTACCAATTAGTGTGCATGATACCTTTAAAATAATAGTTAAACCAAAAGTGGTATATTCACAATTTTGTGAAAAAGAATCAATTTAAAGAGTTGAATAAAAGAGAAATTACCGAAAATACCTCAATATTTGAAAAATACCACCAAATATGCTCTTATCACTTTTGTACTTATTTTTTTCCTTTTTATGCTCTTGCATATTTTTGACTATTTTTACGTTTTTTTCCTTTTTTCTTGTTCCTATATTGTTTTATATGTTATACATGTTGTTTTGATGTTGTTTAAATTTGTTTATTTGTTGTGTCTTAATTGTTTCTTTGTCGTTTTGATGTTTAAAAGTAACTTTTACCTATTTTTATTCTCGCTTTTTATTCATGTATTATTTTGTATATTGTTTCTATTGTTTTTACGTGTTGTTCTATAATATTTTTAATGTTGTTCGAATAATTATTTTTTTGTTTTCATGTAGTTTTCAATGTGTAGATACAATTTTTACCTATTTTTAAGCTTTTTTATTCATGTGGTATTTTTAATATTTTTTACGTTGTTTCGGATTGTTTTCATACGTTTTTAATGTTGTTCTTATGTTTTTTTGTTGTTTCCACGTATTTTTGATGTTTAAATACAATTTTTACCTATTTTTAAGTTTTTTTGCTCATATGGTGTTTTCTATATTGTTTTTTTTTGTCTATATATTGTTTCTACTATGTTTCCATGTTTTTATGTTTTCATGCATTGGATCAAAAATTGAATTGTATATTTTTACTTATGTTGTTTCTATATTATTTTTTAACTTGTTTGGTTTTAAAGTGGGACAAAAGTGTCCAAAGCCAACAAAAAAAAAAATTATTGAAAGCCCATTCATTCTAAACTAGGGATTCCATTAGCATAAAGTTTAGATATGAGTTTGTATAAGTGTATTACACTATTATTCTAGTTATTAATTGATGTCATATCATTAGTTCAATTTTAAATCTATATATATATAATAACCAAGTCACTTATAAATAGTAAAAAAAACTTTTTCCCGCCTAAAACACTCTACTTAAAATAGTAAAACACATTTTCAGCATTTAATTAAAAGAATGTAACAAATAATAGGAAAGTAATTATAAGAAAATGAAATCAACATATTTTCTGGATTAAATTGTATATTATATGGTAACTATCGAATTAGGACAAATGGTAAGTAAATTGGTAGAATTGCTACGTGTGCACAAAGATTACAATCAAGTTATTTTAGGTAATGAATATAACAATATTTTTTGGTCAAGACAATTTATTATGGTAAATTTAAATATATACCTTTCCAATTATAAGAAAATAAAATCAACACATTTTCTGCATCTAATTGTGTAAATGGTAATCATTGAAGAGGACGAATGGTAAGTAAATTGGTTGAAATTGTTGTGCGGGCACATATATTACAATCAAGTTATTTTTGGTATTATATTATTAATTAAGTCTCTTTTGGTCAAGATAATTTATTATGGTAAATTTCATATATATTTCAATTTTAAACATTGATCTGATTGAATTTGTATATATGAATATAAATATCAGTTATATACATAAACATTCCAAAAAACAATTGCGGCATTAGGCTGGGGCTTCTGGAATTATATTTCATATATATAATTATAGTAAAACACGTTATTAGCAAATATTGGTATAATTGGCAATTATTGAACATCGTTTGGTGATTATATCAATAAAAATAGTTTAATATAAATTAATCTATAATCCAGGCCAAATTTTATGTAATTATATTACTTATATATGTAAACATTCCCATCATATATGATACAAATCTTGATTTAAAAAAAAAACTATCCGAAACTTTTGGCAGTCATCACATAATAATGTAAAAAATAATTGCAAAGTAATTACAAGAAAATAAAATCTGCAAATAAGGTAACATCACGTTGCCAAATAAAAAACACTTTCCTTGATTAATCTCATTATATAACCTATAAATACGAGTTGTAATTGAAGTCATTTATTTTTATCTGCATTTCGAAAACCTTTGTCCATCTTTCTCTGCAATTCAAGCAATAGAATGCTCATACTCATATTAGTATGATCAAGCATCTATGGATATCAAATTATGTCCGTGTGTTTCTATGAGAAGCGGGCGTCAATGACCAAACCAATATTGACAGCTTGGAGTCGTTTTTCATGATGCTAAGGTTTATAATTTTTTTTGTCATTACAATATTTAAATTCATTATATAATTACCTTAAATTTCATAATGCAGGACTATTAAATCTATGAGACTGTAAGAATATACAATATAAGAGTAAGCTTATTGAAGGCAACGTTTATGCCACAAAGGACTTCGTCGTAGCTAATTAATAACACTGACAAATACAAGACGACGAGTACAAGATACAAGATGTTGAAGGTGTCAATGAGACTATGCTATTTATTATGCAACAATAGTTTTGTTTTTTACATTTTAAAATTATAATATAAAGTGTAAACTGAGCAATAATTTTACAACTGGATATCTGTTCCAACAACAATTGCTTACCTCTCTTCATATATCCGTTGCATCAATGTATTCTCTAACATAAGTTCTAACTGCAAAAGAAACAACCCATATAAAAATTTGTCGGAATCCGACGATTTAGAGCTAACTTATAAAACTTGGTTAAAGCAAAATAATAGAATAACTTATCTTTCTTATTGTGTTTTGTTTGTTCTTGGTGCACAAACATATTACCTGTACAATTATCACAACTTCTTCAATTAGAAAATAGAAGAAAAAAATTACATAATTTGCTGAATAATCTGATTATTTCAATGTGGAAAAAATACCAAATACAAATTATAAAATGATGATACACAATACTAAAATTTAAATAGGAAGAAAAATTATCAACGTAATGAAATTAAATTTTAATTCCGAGATTTCAAAAATGACACATAATTTTCTAATTTATGTAGATCTATTTCATGAAATCGTTTATTTTAACTCCGTCTACAAATTCAAACATTACGCTTAGTTTACCTCTAGCAAGGGTTATGCAAGGTTGAAAGAATCACGATGAGAATCACATCCTACATTCCAAAAAAAAAAAAAAACGTGAATAAAAATAAATTTACAAGCATAATAAAATTATTTATAATAACAAAAAACCGAATTGCCTTAAAAGCGAGATGTTAGCTTTGACGGAGCCGTACATGGTCCAATACGGATCTTGGATATTTTATAATGTTCTACATCATATATTTGGTCCAAATTTCTGAAATATTAAATGGACACAAAAAAATCTTTGAATAAAAAACCAAAAATTAAAACCTCTTTTGAGGTCGGAAAATGAATGGTCTGGTGAAATTTAGGGTTTGAGATAGCAAATTGAAGTGAGAATTTTGTTTGAGATGAGTAAAATAACGTCTAAAATAAGGGTTTGATATAGCGTCTGAAATAGGGCCGACGGTTGACAGAAAAATTGTATCGGCGTGAGCGTTTGAACTAAAGATTGAGAGAATTAAGGAGTTTTAGATGTAGAGAGAAAAGTAGGCGTAATTGAAAAACTCTAATGTAGGTGTAATTTTTTATTTATTTAAGATACTCAATTCGTCCCAAATATATAGTTCATTTAATAAGAAAAATATTGAAATCTATTTTACTTGATTTACTTTTATTTAATGAATAGTGTAGGTTATAAAATGCATATTAAATAGAGTTATAATAATAAAAATAGAAAAAGTACTATTAAATATAGAAATTGGACTATATATTTGGAATATCTCAAAAAGAGACAACGAACTATATATTTAGGACGGAAAGTATATTTTTAATCGATCTCAATCCCTCATTTCCACCTACGAGTCTCAAGCTTGTGAAATATAGTACATGTGTGATGCAAATCGTATACTTCATTGCAATATCGAATTTTGGAATCATTTTTTTTAACTTAATAGATAGTTGGACCTTCATCTAAGTTGGTTAGGTAATGGGTCTAAAAATTAGACAATTGGGTCGTTTAAAAGTTTTATAATCATAATATAACTCATATTAATTAATATATGGGTTTCATAATCGGAATTAAAAATCTAGATATTAACTCACATACAATCTTAAAAATCGTGGTTAAATAAAAAAACTAATATAATAATTGAACAAAATTATTCAAAGATAGAAAATATATCATATGAAAAAACAGGGAAAAAGAATCATTCAATTATTCTATCAAACCATTTTATGAAATATTCTCATTGGTTCTTCTATATGGATGTGTTGACACTGCTCATATTCATTATCAACGGTTTATTTTTTTATAAAAAATCATCAGATAAAAAATTAGCTTTCAATCTAAAAAAAATGACACTGATATTATTGACTCTTATCAAAGACTTAAATATGACAAAAATATAGTGGACTATGAAACTCTACCTTAGCAGAAGCCAACATCCAACGACAAAATACAAGTACGTGGTTTGGAGTGCATTTTCCCCGATGCTGAGGTATAATAATATACTTATATGTTTATTTATATGAATGCAATATTAATCAATTAGCTAATGCTAATTTTGACCTTAAATATCTCACTGTAGGGGGATCGAATACATCAGAAACACATGTCAAACAATATAGGAAGCAACTAACCGAATGACGTTTCAATACAACATATATGTAACATGATATATAGATATATTATAGAGTTTTATATTACATATAGATTGTATATATGCATTCAATTTATATAATTGAATACAACACAATCCGTGCATCACACGGGTCAAAACTAGCATGTATTTATTTCATAGAACCCAACACATTACGTCCGTGCATCGCACGGGTCAAAAACTAGTAATAATTTAAAAAGATCTCTGAGAGAAATCGACTTTCATTTATGGAACATGATCATTCAATTTAATTTGACAATTAGCTACTCATTTAATTGTACCTAGAGGTTTGGCTTAATAGTGCAGACTGTACTGTAGCCTGCCCTATATATAATATATTACTATGAGATGCATTAGCCGTGTATTCTATGAATCACATTTACTTTTAGGGATACCTACAAAAGTACCCTTGAGGTTTAGTCTAATTACAAAAAAACCCAAAAAAACTTTCAAAATCACAAAAATACCCTTCTGGTTTCTCGCTAATTACAAAACTCTGACGGAAATTGGGAAAAGTCTATTAGTCTCCAGATGGAATTTGAAAAAGAAAAAAGAAAACTTGAACGAAAAAATAGAATATGTGATTGGATAAAAATATCCACTTAAGAAGTCCAAATCCAATCCTTCCCAATTCGTCATACCATTTTGTATCTTTTGTTAAAAGACTAATTTTGAAGTATTTCAATGTTGTATTCATTATTGGCATGTTGAAACAATGAGGCATTTTGTTAGGCTAGCAATAATCGAGCTTAAATTTGTAATTTTTGTACATTTTCTGTAAATTATGGAAAATCGAGAGGGTCCAAATCGTTTCTTCTTCATAACCGCAAGGGGTTATTTGTAATATTTTGGTTGGTGAGGAGTTATGTGTTGCAAACTATGGGAAAATAAAAAAATTTAAATTATTGTTGAATTGACCATGATAATGAGAATATTATTATCATATTTAAAAAAATTAATAACTTTTTTGTTTTTTATCCCTTTTTACCTATAATATGTCAAATTAATCTTTTTACGATCTTTAGTTTGACACCCATATCACATATATAAATAACAAAAAAATAATAAAAAAAAATATACAAGAAATATTTACTTATCATTTTGTAATTTGCAATGGGCTTTAAAAAGTATGCATTCATGCTATTGGAGACCAATTTGTATTGGGAAAAGGACATAAATACCCCATTTTCCATACCCAATCCCCGTACAATGTCCATTTTCCGCGATTTTGGACAAAAATACCATTTTCCGCTGACTTTGGACAAAAATACCCATTTTCCGCTGATTTTTGACAAAAATACCCATTTTCCGCTGATTTTTTTGCGTTGGGTTCTTTTTTTGTTTCTTTGTTGTTTCAAACATGGTTGTTGTTTATTTGTTTCGTACTGTTTCATTTATGTTTCTTATATGTTTCACTTAGCCAACTTTTCATTGAATTCCACAGTTGCATAGAGAAAATCTCAGTTGTGGTATGCCACAATGGACAATGGGAAGAACATAGAGTATACCAACTTTGAAATAACAAGAATACTGATTCCAATGGACTGCACATTCAACACCCTAAATGAAATCTTGGAACAACAAATTCAATTCAGAAAATTTGAGCTTACTTGTCCATCATCGGCTACGAGAAATGGACACGACTCCACCGTCGGACCAAAAATACTTTGTATTGACTTCTAACATCGTAGAATTATTGAATGCATCAAATGTAGCAGGAAAGACTTACTAGTAACAACTTTGCTAGAGTACGTGAGATCTTTAGTTCAAGATTAGACATGCATACATCGAAATGAAGCAAAAATCAACATTGTTGATTATTACAAAGTTACAGGATCGGGAATCTCTTCAAATGGCAAATTACGTAAAAAAATGTAAGATTACAAGAAACCGAACTAGCTATTACAAAAGATAGAACTTTGGAAGCCGAGTCGAGACGAATCTCTTTCCGCAAAGCAATTACGTCCCGGCTAGTGCTCACGGTTTGACGTATTGCTTCCAAAGATGAAACGACTTACGTCTTACGGTAGTAGCACCACTAACACGAAGCACCTTCGAACTAGAAAAGTCTTTGAAGACCGGTTCTTTGGACTTAGTGCGAGAATGTAGAAATAGCTTTTGGAGGTGTATGAAAATGCTATGAATTTTTCTCGTGTAGAATCTCGCAATGCACAAAGAATGATTTTATAGACAACCAACACCTAGGGAGATAAAAGTTAGTGGGCATTAATCCAATTGTAACATCCCGGATGTTACACCCCACTACTCCATAACGCACAAGTAGTGGGCTCTTTTCACCGATCACTCTTGTAGGAGTTACTAACTCCAACATCGCACGAATCGGACACCTACAATGTCCGTTCATTGGGCTTCAACAGATCCAGCGATCAAATACTCGAATCGGGCCAAGCCCATTTTCGAAAGTGGCAAAACTTTAGTGGACTGGACCGGGCCCAATAGGGCGGCCGCCCGGCCCAAGCCCGGTCCTGTGCCCAGGCCCGTGCCCAAGCCCAAGCCCAAGCCCGAGGCCCCGGCCCTCGGCCTCGCCCAGCCCCCGGCCGGGCGGGCGGCGCGCGCGTGCGGCCCACTTGTGATCATCCACTTGTGTTATAGTTTATACAACAAATAACACCTTCTAGTAAATAAACTAGGATAAACTATGATTTTTATTCCATGTGGGATAAGGCATAAGCCTTTCATCTCCCTTTACATAATCTTTACATAATGCCCATTTATGTGGCTACCTTCGTGTATTAATTTCTCACTCACCGAAATTCGGTTTTGAGAAATAAAAAATACTACGAACATCTACTCGGAACATTGATTAATAATATATAATTTAATTCCTCCAGAATTAAATATTTAGCCACCGAAATATTGGTCAAAGTCGGTCGACACCCACTTTATCAAAACCAAAATTTCCAACAATCCCCCACATGAGTGGAAATTAATGTATGCATGAATGCGAACACGCAAACCAGATCCTCAAGAGACAATATTGCATTCGGAAAGGTAGCTTATGGCTTTGAACCTCCCGTAGTCAATACCATCGGTACACTTTGCGGCTTAGTGGACGCAATGCCTTGAACTATTCCTCCACGGTGTATACCGAGTCAACATATTAACACAATAAGGTCTCAACACCTTCGTTCTCACGTTTTGTGTCCGTTTCGCCATGGACACCACTTTGGATTCATAAGTGTTACTTTGAAGCGCCCGCACTTCTCACTTATATAGGTGATCTCCTATCCGAGTATCCTGCCATACTCAACCTCAACGAGGTGTAGGAATCATTAAAAGTCAAATGACTTAGCCTCACCACAACTTTGCGGGTGTTTCAACACTTGGTTTTGCTTTCTAGGGATGGGTTATGACATAGTTTCCAAGTGTTACAACATAACCTTCATAGTTTAGTTTTCCCATTGAACCAAGTTCTTGGGATCTCCATCATCATGGTTGGGTTACCACTATGATAGTTATTTTTACTTTGTGGACTTCAAGCCCATTCCCTCTAGCAATTTACCCAATTGATCTCGACTCGACTCGATCCTTTTGTCAAAGGATCTCGCAAATTGTCTTTTGACTTTACGTAGTCAATTGACATCACACCATTTGAGATCAATGTCTAACGGTATTGTGTCTCCGACGAATATGTCTAGACTTACTTATACATATTGCTCGCGTGCCCTTCCTATAGCCGCTTGGCTATCACGGTGAATCATCACGTAAGCACAAAGCTTCCTCCAACATGGAATATCTTCCGAAAGTTTCAAGCCACTCTTCTCTTCACGGCTTTATCCAAAGCTATAAACTCGATTCCAACTAGCATCACTATATCCTTCAAGTACAATGGATATCTTGAGTAGTATAGCCCATAATCCAAGGTATACTTCAAGTATTTTAACACCCTGTTAACGCTTTCCAATGCTCATGGCTTGGATTGCTCGTGAACCTACTCAACATATTTTCTGAGGCCAAGGCCGGCGGGCGTGTACAATTTGTGATGTACATCGATCCCTATTATACGTGAGTATTCCATTTTAGCCATCGGTTCTGTTTTATTAGCAACCAGATTTATACTTAAATCAATGGGCGTCTTTGACGGTGAATCATCAAAAGCATTGAATTTCTTGAGCACTTTCTCCACATAATGGGATTGTGACAAGATAATTCCATTAGGAGTTCTCGCTATTTTTATCCCAAGGATTACATCGGCGATCCCCATATCCTTCATGTCAAAGTTCCTCTTTAACATTCTTTTAGTCTCCATGATAGTATCATGACTACTGCCCATGATTAACAAATCGTCTACGTATAGACAAACTATGACAAATGCTTCTGATGTCCCTTTGACATATACGCATTTATCACACTCGTTGATTTTAAATCCATTTGACAACATCGTATTGTCAAACTTAAGATGCCATTGTTTTGGAGCTTGTTTCAGTCCGTACAAGGATCTTATTAACTTGCACACCTTCTTTTCTTGATCGGGTGCAACAAACCCTTCAGGTTGTTCCATGTATATTTCAGCATCTATCTCTCCATTCAGAAACGCCGTCTTGACGTCCATCTGATGAATCTCTAGATTGTGCAAAGCAGCAATCGCAAGAAGCACCCAAATAGACGCAATCCTCGTTCTTCGAGAATAGGTGTCAAAGAAGTCATATCCTTCTTTTTGTTTAAAGCCTTTGGCTACAAGCCGTGCTTTATACTTATCAATAGTTCCATCTGCTTTATACTTCTTCTTTAGGATCCATTTACATCCTAAAGGTTTATGACCAGCAGGGAGATCAACCAACTCCCAAGTATGGTTCTGCAGAATGGACTCGATTTCACTATTGATAGCTTCTTGCCAGAGCGGAGCATCTGGACTGCTTAGAGCCTCTTTAATCGAGTTTGGCTCACCATCTAACATAAATGTTATGTAATCGTGCCCAAAAGACTTAGTCGTCTTAGACCTCTTCTTTGCGTCTCGGTTCTTCACTAATTGGTGTTGAACCACTTGCGCTTCGTGAGTTCTTTTATTAGTACTCACTTCTAATTTTTCTCTACAAGGGTAGACATCCTCAAAGAATACAACATTCCTTGATTCGATTATGGTACCTTGATCATTTCCTGGATTTTCGACTTATGTATCATAAACCTATATGCACTACTTTGGTATGCATATCCCACAAAGACACAATCAACTGTCTTTGGTCCAATTTTAACTTGTTTTGGTTCGTATTGCTACCTTAGCCAAACACCCCCACACTTTAAGGTATTTATAAGAAGGCTTACGATTTTTCCACAATTCGTAAGGTGTCTTATCTTTCCCTTTAAGTGGTATTTTATTCAATATGTGGTTGGTCTGTTAAAATGCTTCCCCCACATATTCTCGGGGTAATCCGGAACTTATCAACATGGCATTCATCATCTCTTTTAGAGTCCGGTTTTGCGTTCAAAGAACACCGTTAGATCGTGTGAATATGGTGCTGTTGTTTGATGAATTATGCCCGATCGGGTACATAGTTCTTCAAATGGTGCAACATATTCGCCACCTCTATCACTCCGAATTATTTTAATCCTGCCAAGTTGATTTTCAACTTCATTTTTATAATTTTTAAAAGCCTCTAATGCTTCATCTTTGCTTCTTAACAAGTATAAGTAGCAAAACCTTGTGCAATCATCAATAAATGTGATGAAATATTTTTACCACCTTTAGTTTGCACAAATTTTAGATCACACACATCGTGTGTATCAACTCTAAAGGTGAAGTGCTCCTTTCAACCGAATGAAACGGTAATTTAGCCATTTTAGCTTCAACACAAACTTCACATTTTCTTTGTGAGTTTACTTCGTAAATTAATCAATTCTAAATTTACCAACCTTTTTATAGCATTGATTTACATGTCCTAATCTAATATGCCATAAATTAGAGCACTCAAAGAATATAAACAAGAAGATTCATTCTTATTCATATTCTCGCCAAAACGGCGTCAAATCATTACATTCATTTTGAACGAGTCCTTTGTCTAGATAACCCCTACCAAGGAACTCGTCCAAATTTGCTAAGTACAAACTTTTCGTACTCAAAAACTAGTCTAAACCCATGGTTGACCAGAACCCGAAACTGATTTTTGCGGATGTCCTGGGACATGCAAAGACATCCTTGACTTCAACTCCTTTCCCGAAGTCGCTTTAGCACCACCGTTCCAACGCCAAAGAACATCGAAGAGGCGTGATTCCCCATATGGAGCTTCCTTCCTGGTCGATGGGATGTAAGAAGAGAATGCATCCTTATCGAATGGACATGGCAAGTGGCACCGTATCCACAAACCATTCTTTTCGGGTTATCCACCAAATTGGCTTCAAACACACCACCCGACATGTCAACTTCGTCGGCTCCTTTCTTCAACCACATTGGCATTGGATGCGGTTTGGTTTTCTTTTTCTTTGGTGACGGTAGTCCTTTGCCATATGGTTCGGTTTGCCACGATTGTAGCAAGCTCCCGGAATTTTCCACCGCCGGTTTCTTGCCTTTTATCGTTAGGCCTTTTCTTGAGTTACTTGACGAGCCATGCTCCATCAAGTTGGCTTTTGACTCCATAGGGACAAGCTTGGACTTAGAGTCAATCCTCCTATTGTCTTCCTCAATTAAGTTTGACAATCGGATCCTCTAGTCCCATCTCCTTTCGCTTATGCTTGAGATAATTCTTGAAATCCCTCCAACTTGGGGCAATTTCTCAATCAAGGCGGCCACTTGGAATGCTTCGGCAAAGCCATTCCTCGGCAGAGATTTCATGTAGGATGAACTGGAACTTCAACTTGTTCCATCACGGTTTTAGAATCAACCATCACAAAATCCAAGAACTTACCGACAACAAATTTCTTTGTGCAAAGATCCTCGGTTTTGTACTTCTTCTCCAAAGAATCCCACAATTCTTTGGAGGATTTCACAAAGACAATACACACACATCGTAAAGTGCATCACTAAGTCCGTTAAGGACATAGTTACGGCACAGGAAATCACCCTGGCCCCATGCATCAAACGCAACGCGTTTTTCGTTTCGTTCTCGGCAACAACAACAGGGAGCGTCCTCGGTCGATATCTTCGCCGCGACTTAGGGTAGTCGGGTAGAACAACATTTTTTTTGCTGCCACCTCTTGAAGTCGAAACCCATGAATTTTTCGGGTTTCTCAGCTTGAGCAGGAGGGATGATCGGGGTTCTGCTTGTGCTTGCCATCGTGAAGTTCGGATAATTGCTTTGCGATTGTTGATTATTACAAAGTTACAGGATCGGGAATCTCTTCAAATGGCAAATTACAGAAAACAGAAGATTACAAGAAACTGAACTAGCTATTACAAAAGATAGAACTTTCAGAAGCCGAGTCGAGACGAATCTCTTTCCGCAAAGCAATTACGTCCCGGCTAGTGCTCACGGTTTGACGTATTGCTTCCAAAGATGAAACGACTTACGTCTTCTGTGTAGTAGCACCACTAACACAGAAGCACCTTCGAACTAGAAAAGTGCTGAAGACTGGTTGCTGGACTTAGTGCAGAATGTAGAAATAGCTTTTGGAGGTGTATGAAATGCTATGAATTTTTCTCTGTGTAGAATCTGCAATGCACAAAGAATGATTTTATAGACAACCAACATCTGCAGGGAGATAAAAAGTTAGTGGGCATTAATCCAATTGTAACATCCCAGATGTTACACCCCACTACTCCATAACAGACAAGTAGTGGGCTCTTTTCAGCTGATCACTACTGTAGGAGTTACTAACTCCAACAGTCACACGAATCTGGACACCTACAATGTCCAGATTCATTGGGCTTCAACAGTCCAACAGTCACTCGAATACAGCCAAGCCCATTTTCGAAAGTGGCAAAACTTTAGTGACCGGACCGGCCCAATAGGCCGGGCCGCCCGCCCAAGCCCGGGCCCCATCCCCAGCCGTGCCCAAGCCCGAGCCCAGCCCGAGCCCAGGCCGGGCGGGGCGGCGAACACGCCGCGTGTGGCCCACTTGTGATCATCCACTTGTGTTATAGTTTATACAACAAATAACACCTTCTAGTAAATAAACTAGGATAAACTATGATTTTTATTCCATGTGGGATAAGGCATAAGCCTTTCATCTCCCTTTACATAATCTTTACATAATGCCCATTTATGTGGCTACCTTCGTGTATTAATTTCTCACTCACCGAAATTCGGTTTTGAGAAATAAAAAATACTACGAACATCTACTCGAACGTAGATTAATAATATATAATTTAATTCCTCCAGAATTAAATATTTAGCCACCGAAAATTGGTCAAAGTCGGGTCGACACCCACTTTATCAAAACCAAAATTTCCAACAAACATTTACAAGGATGACAAAAAAAAAAGTGGAAGAGTATATGGGAAAAAAACTACGATATTTCTCTAAATTTAAAAGCAATTTACTACAAACTTTTATCACATGATCACCTATTTCACAATTGTTTCTTACATGTTTCATTTATGTTTCTTACATGTTTCAACCGATTACATCATAATTAAGATTTACATAACAACAATTCTCTAAAATCATTAGGAAGTGCGGTAGAAACTCAATGTCGTTGTCATCGTCATCACCATTTTGCAGCTTCAACTTAGCATGATTGTGAAGCAGATGACTGAGTCTTGCTTGTTCATTCTCTATCTCAAACGCTTCGACGTCCATAGCCTTCCCACCAATAAAGTGCTCGGCATAACAAGCAACAAAAAATCGCACATTCACTACAAAATAAATAAAAAGAGATACACGAGTTATATAGATAACACAACAAATCAAAAACAATAAAAAAGAATAAATAAATGAAAAATACATAAAAGAACAAAAGAAACATAAAAGAAACAACTTGAAATAATATCGAAACAAACAAAAAACTTCAAATCACAAAATAATAAAAGAACACGAAAAATCATGCATCAAAGAACACATCTTTCGAAATAAACCGCGCAATCCGCTGTAAAACCATACACATCTTTGAAAACCCACCCACCCTTAGCATCTCCATAACCACCACCGTCGGCGTGGCGGAGAATCGCGCGATCGATTCCAATAAGCACAAAATCTTATCATCCGTCGTCGGAGATACTCTCGATAGCCTCTTCGCCACCGCGATCTTTGTCGGCGTGCTCCAACGAATTGCCGCCATCGGCGCAAAACACAATTGCGCCAACAAAAATTCATGTACCCTTTTTTGTTATAAACAAAAAGATTTGGGAATCAAAATAATTTTACATCATCATAGGGTTTTCCCCTCAACCTCCGCTCTCTAATTTTCAGGAAATCAAACATATAATTCCCAATTGTTAGATATGGATCCATCGGAGTCCCCGAAATGCGACGTTGCTCGGCCATCGCTTTTTCGCGTGCTTTGACCCCAAATACTGGTCACCGCAAAGCCCTAATTTCTCTGCGTATTTTCTTATCAAGGTAAAAGACCGATAAGAAAAGTAATAACAACCATGTGTTGTAAAAGATACCAAAAAGATCAAATCCAAACTGCCCATATCCTCAATAATCAAAAATTGAATACAAAAAAAAAAAATTGCTATTATGAAATGTTAATAAAAGGTGAAAATGATACCTTAACAGTGAAATCATGGACAGATTGAGGCTGGTTTGACTGGCTTGCCATCATATGATCCGCTCTCAAGCCCAAAAACAGAGGCTTTCGCAAACTATTATCAGCTGAAGAGTACAAAAATCGAGCTTTGATCGGCTAAAAAAGCAAAAACTTCGATGAAACAATGGGTTGGGTATATTTGGGAAGTTTAGGACCTGGATGGGGTAGATTAGTGATAGTATGGTATTTTTGTCTTTTTTTCAAAAATCAGGGTATTTTGTGGTATTTTCTCAATTTGTATATTTATTTATTTTGTCTATATGTGATATGTGTATAGTTGTTATTGGGCTTAGCCCATTTTTTAATAATTATATAGAATTATATTGAAATTGTTTAAATTCAATTAAAAATTTAATTGAAAAACATATCTCAAAATGTGTATCCAAATTTTATATATTACATATATCCATACATAGGATTATATATATTTATGTTAGAAGAAAATTAAGATTTTAGTTAAATGAAATTAAACTCATAATAGCATTTTAGGTATAAAAATTTATTAACTTACTTTTCATATTAATAGAAATTATTGTTTATATTTATCAATGTATTTTGATATTTAAGTTTCAAGTTATACATTTGGAATTAGATATGCATTTGTCTATCTAACAATTGTATTCTATGTATATATAAAAATAAAATAGTTTTTTTTGAAATATTTCATTTTTCCTTTATATTACGTTGCTAAATATAAAACAAGATTTTTATTTAATTTCTTTTATAATTTTGATTGTTCAGTTTTCTAAATCCCAAAAAAATATTGAAATTGAAAATATTTTTATTGTTGATTATATTGAAAAACATAATTTATTAAATATACAACATTGGTGTAGTAAAAAAATTCAACATTGGAAAGTTAAAATTATGTTTTTCAAACTTTTACTTTCTTATAGATAATCGCTATCTATAAATACATACAATTCATATTAACACAATCAAATATTTTGTGCTTAAAGAGATTTTTTATAGTTTATAATAATTTATTTTTATTGTTTAATCGTATGATTTATATGAAAATTAATTATTTTATATTTTAATTATTTTGTGAAGTTTTAAACTTTTTACAATTTACCTTTTATGCTACAATTAAGAATGCAATTTGAGCATTTTGACCATGTGCGACAACTTCCCGATTTGGGGACATTGACAACTATTTCGATTTATGCCGTAGTTAGTGAAAATTAGAAAATCAAAAATCTACCCTCTTGTGTTTAGAGTAATAACTCTTATTCTCACCTTTCCAAAGTGTCTACAACTATTACAAAGCGATATTTTTCTCGCTATAAATGTAGTGAAGACCACACTTGAAATAAGATGGAAGATGAGTTTCTTATAGACTATTTGTTGGTATGTATTGAGAAGCAAATCGCACAAAGATTTAGTATAGACTCACTTATAGATGATTTTCGTGATATGCAAGAAAGATGCTTTAAATTTTAAATTTTATTATTATATAAACAAAATATTTGATCTTACAATTGTTGACCCCCCATAGCCGAATCCTGGTTACGCCCCACCTTGGGGGATGTGATCATCCCTAAATACAAGAGATATAATTCATAGAACTATTAGAAAAATATAAATATAACATTACAAAACAAGATCTAATAAATACACACCCGTAAATCACACGGGTAAAAGAATATTTATTACTACTAAGATAGGTCTCTTGTAGGACCGTCTTTTACGGATAGGATCTGTGGGATCCTACAGCCCAACCCGCCCCGCCCGAACACACCTGTTATTTAAAAAAAAATACGCTTCAAAGACTTGTGGGGAATCGAACCCGCGCTTTAGAAAATAAGGTGGTATTCTACCACTACACCAAGTAGTGCTTGTTGTGCAATTTTAGTATAACCATGTATATAAGCCATTCATAAATATATCTGGTAAATTAAAAAACAAAATGCCTCTAAATGCAGGGGCTAAGAATCGAACCCAAGTCTATTAAAAACATGATACATTATCTCAATAAATGGATACTTACAAAAGTGTTACTTTAACTACATCATATTTATTTTTATTTTTTCGCTTTTTTGGTTCCTAGTTTGTAAGCTCGTATTAAGAAATTTGATACTTTATCTCAACAAAATGGATACTTTTACTTATAAAAGTGTTACTTTAACTATATCATATTTATTTTTTATTTTTCCTTCTTTCCTTCCTTTCTAATTTGTGACTATATTAAAAACACGATACTTTATCTCAAAAATAGATACTTTAACATATAAAAATGTTACTTTAATCATATATATATATATATATATATATTGGGATAAAGATTATTAACATCCCAAACTATTCGGGTTTTTACACTTTGCAATCCAAACTTTGAAAAGTTACGCTTTGCAACCTCAACTTTACAAAATTTTGCACTTTGCATAAAATTCCAGTTTTACCCCTGGTTTCATGAAAGTTGGTTTGAAGTTTACACTCTAAACTTTAAAGTTGTTGCACTTTGCAACCTCGAACGATAAATTTTATTGCATTTTCTACAATTACCCCTCAAGGTCTTGCGATCCTTGAAAATGGTATCGATGCCTATGTTTATTAAGAACTTTTAGTTATTTTTTTATATTTATATAATTAACAATTGGTGAGGATAAATTACTCCGAGAATATGGATCAACAATTGTCCAAGATGTTTACCATATCGACATATCGTCAAATTTTGACGATGTATGCACAAGAACATCGGGACAAGATAGCATATTGGAACAACCAATATATTGAAAAAGAATGTGCAGTGCCGATAGGAAACCTTAAGACATACTGCGAAAGACAAGCGACATATTATCCGAGTTTCCTTACGGTAAATCAAATATTATATGTTAATCGATGAATCATCAAGAAGAAGTCCATGAGAATGCTCATCAAAATCATGATTCCCCGATGGAGTACCAAAGATGGAACGAGATACTTCCGGACACATCTAAGATCTCAAAAGATATTAGGGAAGTCCAAAAGACGTCGCGAGGATTATGGCAACCGCCATATTCATTTACCTACACAAGTTCATCGGATCCAAAACCGGATGGAGACGATGGTGAAATATCGAAGGAAACTCTTGAAATCCTTCATGATATTCGAAACGAGTCATGAACCTGGAGGACAAACAAGTTCTTTGAGGGATTAGAGGAAGAAAAAAAAAGAAAAAGATATAAACAAGCCCTCTATAACCTCGAGTTACATGATATTTGTCATATTGACGAATATATCAAGTTATTCACCGAGTATAGGTGGAAGTCCAAGATTGGAGACAAAGAAGCTTCACAGCCTATTCTTTGCAAAAATTCCAAGTTCCTGGAGAGAAATGCTTATCGGGGAATACAAGGATGCAAATGGATCGGATTTAGATCTGTGTGGCTAGAAGAATGTCTTTCTTGAAGGCTAAGTTATCAATGGTGCTGCTGCAAAGACTATACCGCAATTACAAGAGATTACGAGGAATTAATAAATCCGTTCCTCTATGTTGCGTAGACGATGATATCCCAACAGTTGTGGGAGGTCAACCAAGGCGACATTCAAGGAAGGAATAGATTCGCCACTAAATTTGGCTATCTTTGACAAACGAATCTCACATCTCAAGGATTCGTGCCTTGGAGCGATTCTGAGAAATTTGTATGCGGGAAAATTGACATTTAATGTCTATCCTAGAATTACATACAATTTGGGAGATCGAGATTTCAATAGAGTCCTAACCCTTCATCAAGATTTTAAAAGAGTCGATTTGATGAAAGAAGGGAATAGACCTTACTCGATCACATACAAGATATCCTATGCTCTCTCGAATACACATCATTCAAAAGTATTCTTGAGAAAGGAATTTATTGAAGTCCCAAGAATCTTTTAGGACTTTGCCAGGGTGGTTCTACCAGAAAACATTGAATCTCCAACTATAAAGGAGATTGATATGACAATTCAAGATCAACCAGTCTTCAACAAAAGTTGAAGTCTCGAGTTGAGCCACGAAGGATGTCTTTCCAACAAGACAGAATGATAAGCAATAGCCGTTGAGAAGAAAAAGATCTAATACGATTGGACATCCCAAATGTTTTGAGAACACAATGAGAGCCGAAATGCCCGAAGGATGGAGAGAAGTTGAAGTAATATTCGATATCACTCAAAAGGATAATATTTTTCCTTGTGATGTTCTATATTATCTCCAACAACCAATAGTTTGAAGGTATCGAGGAAGCCTAAAGATAGGTGAAATTGAGTGACTATCTCGAAGTAGCGGGAAAAATCCTAGAGCAATTAATACTTTGGGAATTGAATTTCTCGAGGATCATAAACCTTGGGAAAAATTACAAGAAGGAATGGAGTTCACAGTGGTGATAAAAGATATAGAATCGGATGACCACTAGTCCATTCTCCATATACATTTCTATTGGAATGTTCTATGCTGAATACAAGGCCGAGTATATCGCCGCCTATATTGATTCAGTGCCGGAATATGTACTTTGAAAGCCGGATGTTTTTCCTAAAGAAATTGGAGAAGATTTACCGGCTATTGCGGAAGAGATTTCTCTAAACAAATTCTTATTCTTAACAGAGGGATTAAACAAGCATAAATCATGATCGGATGCGCGGGGTACCCCATGGTACAAAGTGAAGACGCCACCAATCTATTTCCATGATACGAGAAGCGGATGTGTTTCTAGGAAACAATTTCCTACAAACATTCAAGCGATTTACATAGGAAAATGAGACAAGAAGACTTATTTTCACAACCTTATGTGATCATAAGATTATTATCCGAGAGATCGCAGAAGCATTTTACGAAAAATGGCTATTAACTTTCGCAGCAAGCGTGGTGATGAAGCCAAACTCCAAATTCAAAAATGGCGGATCGAAGAAAATTTGGTGAAGCATTATTATCCTATAGACAATTTGGTTCGAATTACAAGGCTAAGAAAATATGGGATAATAAATGTATTCATTCGAATACAAGGAGAAGAAAGAGTAACTCCGGAAGCCATTGCACAATTATGGATGAGTCTAATGGAGAATATCACTCGAGAACCAATCCTTATGAACCGGGAGGATCGTGAGGATATGCAAAAGATACTTAAGGAACATCTCAACATTAAGTTGATTTCAACAGAGTTTCTCCATACAAGAGTCCGAGATTCTTAGTCGAAACCATGAAGAAATCAAAAGAGGAAAGCCAAGACTTGTTATTAATGACAAAGGGATTAATAACATTTTAGAATCGACGGATATTATATCCCAAGCGGAGAACATCTGGTCAATCGCATCAAAGGTGCCAAGATATTCATTTTTTTTTTGTAGTAGCCCAAATAGGGTTCTCCGATACTTAAGTCGTTTAGATAATGAGGTACTTAGAAGCTAGAGAGCAAGAAAATTTAATAAGGATCGATGATAAGTTACCTTTTATATTGGTTTGCATGTCATACTTATAGTCTTATTCACCATGAAATGCGGACCTCTCAGTACACGTGCAATGATCTCGGGCGTTTAACTAGTCTCGTCTATGGCGGAGAGTCCAGGTGACCCGATCCGGACTTTTGGATTGGACCGAGACCATATAATAAGACCCATGAGACCCTTAGAGTAATTTAGTAATTTCGAGCGATCAGAGTCAATAACGTAATTTTGACCTAAGCGAGATCAATATGGTAATTTCCCTATCAAAGCTCATTAAAAATATTTTATAAAATATTCGGAAGTGTTTGATTATAGTAAAAATTCAATTGTTTAACCCGTAATAGTAGGTTGGGATGGAGGAACCCTAATCATGGCCACTCCTTATGTAAGCCCAATGAGTTAGTTGATTCGGCCGAAAAATATCAAATTTAAGGGTCAAAATTTTTTTGTACCATTCACATATGAGGAAATACCACAAAATACCCTGATTTTTGAAAAAAAGACAAAAATACCACCCTATCACTAATCTACCCCATCTAGTCCTAAACTTCCCAAATATACCCACCCCTTTACTTTTCTTATCTACATTGAAATTTTCACCTCCGATCAACATTCTCAACCTAAAAATCCTCGAATTCATCGTCCTTCATTATACTAATTGTATTCTCTGTCGTATCTCCATCTATAAATCAAAAACCAGAGCTGAAAAGCTATAACCATGAAAACATCAGATCGAGGCTCTGAAATCGGCTTTGGAAGAATCTGAACACTTAACAAAAGAGAAGAAGATCGAACTTGTGGCGGCTACAGGACTGGATGTGGAGCAGATAGCCAGTTGGTTTAGCCGGAAAACTCCCTACGTTCCTTTCGCGCCGGGGACTCACCGTCGGCGAATTTTCTCCGGCGAAACTGTAGTTCCGCGAAACGCCACGTATTTGATTTCTACCATTCGAGGGAGAATAACCGTTTCCCACCCGAAATCTTTCCGATGTGGCTAACCATTTCAAACTTGCGTGCGATTCTGGGGATTGCATGACGCTCAACTATGGGGTTCGTGCAATAACATTGGTTAAAAGGGAAATATATTGTACGCTTTCAACAACTACTATCGATTGCAAAAAACAGAATCCGAAGAGTTGTGAGTTTGATGGGCTTGGGATGGTCACGTTCTTGGATCCTTCGATCGGCAATTGCATATTTCTTGTAGGGGAATTATATTTTCATTAATTATTTTTTGGTTTGTTTCGATGTTGTTTCGAAGTTGTTTCTTTTATGTTTCTTTTGTGCTTTTATGTATTTTCCATTTATTTGTTCTTTTTTATTATTTTTGATTTGTTGTGTTATCTATCCGATTTGTGTATCTTTTTTAATTTCTTTTGTAGTGAATGTGGGATTTTTTGTTGTTTGTTATGTCGAGCACTTTAGTGTTGGGAAGGCTATGGACGTCGAAGCGTTCGAGATAGAGAATGAACAAGCAAGCTCAGTCATCTGCTTCACAATCATGCTAAGTTGAAGCTGCAAAATAGTGATGACGATGACAACGACATTGAGATTCTACCTCCACTTCCTAATGATTTTAGAGAATTGTTGTTGTGTAAATCTTTAATGATGGTGTAATCAGTTGAAACATATAAGAAACATAAATGAAACATGTAAGAAACAATTGTGAAACAGGGAATCATGTGATAAAAGTTTGTAGTAAATTAGCACAGTCTAATGAGTCGTGTGTTTTGGAGTGAGCTTGTATGCATTCAAAATTCGGAAATGTTGAAACTTTTAGGAACTCATATTTAAACTCAATCCAATCTTAAACTCAGTCCTAGAACCATTAATTCCATTAATTAACTTATTTTGTAACTTTTGAAAAACATTATTAAAAAGAAACACTATTAGAAACATATTTTTAATTAACAAAAATATATCTTATATCATAGAATGCGAGGGAGTAATTGTCAACCCAATGATGAACAACTCGATGAAAGCAAAACATGATTTACATGAATTTTTTCAGTTTTCACGTGAATAAACTCAACATGTTGATGAAATTAAAGAAAGTAGCAAGATGTAGTGATCATAAGCACAATTGAGCAAAGTATAAGTAGGGTTACAAATGATAACAAACTAGTGTATCTGAAAAATTAAATCAATCGGTATTGTACATTCATCTCCTGGAAGATACTTTACTTATTTGATTAGAGACTCAAAAAGTTTGCAGATAGCATAAATCTTTATCCCAAAGCTAAAGTAAACGGAAATATTCACCAAATCCCTAGAACAAAGTTGGTATACTCTCTATTTTCTTCCCATTGTCCATTGTGGCATACCACAACTGATATTTTCACCATGCAACTGTGGAATATAATGAAAAGTTGGCTAAGTGAAACATATAAGAAACATAAATGAAACAGGTACGAAACAACAAAGAAACAAAAAAGAAACCAACGCAAAAAATAAGCGGAAAATGGGTATTTTTGTCAAAAATCAGCGGAAAATGGGTAATTTTGTCCAAAATCAGCGGAAATGGGTATTTTTGTCCAAAATCAACGGAAAATGGACATTGTGCAGGGATTGAGTATGGAAAATGGGGTATTCGTGTCCTTTTCCTTCACATATAGTACACAAAAAATAAATTAATAAATATTGTGTCAAGTGTGAATCCACTTAGTGGTTGAATGATTACCACAAGATTTTTCAAATCTATTGTGTTGATAAAGAAATTAAAAATCATCAATTCCAGCCAACAAGTCGAGATCTCTAATCAAGAATGAAAGGTCCAAATGATTCTCACGTAATATCCCAATTTTTTTTTAAAAAATAAGGGTTAATTTAGGAGTTATTTTAGGGGTTAGATTAAGGGTTATTTTTGGGGGACTTAGGGGTTAATGATTAGGGGCTAATTTAGTTTAGGGGTTGAAATTAACTACTATAAATATGTGTAATTTCATACACAATTTTACACCACATTTCTAATAACTATAAGGTATAAATATTTTTTTACTTCAAGTTTCTCATATATATATATATATATATGTGATTTGTTCAAATGAGACCACCCTCCCTAGGTGAGACAGTGTGGACTCATCTTACCCATTGATCTTAAAAAATGAAAGGATGTGATTAATTCAGTTTTTTTAATTATTTCCTAATTTTCGCTGATTTTAAGGGTAAGATTGTAATTTTGTAATTCAAATTAGTGGTACCGATTTTATGGGCTAAAAGTGACACTTTGCCGATTTTGTGGCGAATTTAAGGAACCCGTTTTCTTTCCAAATATTTTTATTTTACAAAGATAGTTAGGGTTTTTCTTGCATATTTAGTTATTTTGTTGTCATTTTTTTTACGAAAACAAGACATTATTGAATATAACGTCTTTGCATATGTAGTTATACTACAATGCATAAATAGGTTCAATATAATGTATATGTAGTTATGAAAATGAGATTTTGCGTTTGGAAATTATAAAAATGGGATGTTACATAATGTTCTGCATATTTAGTTATTCCACAATGCATATATAGTTTCTAGATAATACATAGTTAGTTGATTTTGTTGCATAGTTTATGACGTCTTGCATAGTTGGATATCTTGTACTATATATTAGTTTTTTTACGCCGCATAGATAGTTTTTCGGATAATGCATATTTAGTTGAGTTTTGTTGCATAATTAGTTTTCGAACTCACTCTTCGTTATTTCTCTGTAATATTGCACCGATTTTTCTTATTTTTCTCTTGTAATTTTCATGAACAGTAAATTTTCGAGTTCTTCAAAGTTTTCTTTATTTGCGTTAATGGAGGAATGAGAGAGAGAGAGATAGAGAGAGAGAGAGAGAGAGAGAGAGAGAGAGACGTGAGATTGGGGAAATTGGGAGATGTATGAGAGAGAAATAGATTTGATTCCATTTTTGTAACTAACTTGTTATGTTATTTTACCCTACTACCCTTATATTGATTAAATTAATATTTTAATATATTTTTTATCCATTAAATTATACCCATTGATTAATAGTGGGGGATGGTTGAGATTAGTCTATTGTGTCTCACCTAATGACATGGTCTCAATTGATCCTCCCCCTATATATATATATATATATATATATATATATATATTCACAATTCACAAGGCTTTTTCTATATTTTTCACAAATTCTTTCATTAATTAATTTGATTTATATAAATCACATATTAATTATATAATTTTATTTAATGTTGAAAATGAACGGGTCGAGGACTAGGACTTTTATTATTCATTTTTCTACATCGAATATCTACGATTATTAAGGTAGGGATATTTCTATATTATTTGTCTTTCTTTAATGTTTCATGATTGTACTTCATTGATTGCAATATATGTCAAGAGAAAATAAATTCATATAAGCTAAGGGCTATGAAAAGGGTCCGGGATCAAACGTATCTTCGGGGTGAACCCGCAATGCTATATGCAGGAACTGGCCAGTCAGAGGAAAAGAGGAAATTAATGAATTTATTGTTGTAATTATGTGAATGCTTTTCATGTTATATTAAATATTGACAGATATATCTCTATTGAGCGAGATGAAGCTCACCCCTATCATTATCGGGATTTTCGGGTTGAGGAATCAGTTAAAGATATGATGTTGTGGATGGTAGAATAAATCATGATATATTTATATTTTAAATAATTATGATCGGACTAAATTTTAGATTTAAGTCTTTAAATTTTCCTTTTATGCTTGGAATAATTTTTGGATAGTTAATTTGGAAGAATTATTATTATTATTATTATTATTATCATTATTTATTTATTTTAAGAATTAAGAATTTCTAAATCAAGTTTTTGATAATTATTGACATAATCAACTTTTTTATAATTATTGGCATAATCAACTTTTGGATAATTATTGGCATCACTTTAATTTATATATTCATGTTTTCTTGATAATATTTTAGATTACTTTAATTTCGTAAAATTGGGTCGTTACAAGTGATATCGAGCAGGTTTTACGGTTACGTAGACTTGTTTAGAAAAACATTTCTTTCAAATATTTAAAAAAATAGTCTAGTGACGTTCACCTTCGTCATATCTCGTCAGTTTTCTCAAGGTATGCATAATTTATTATGTCATACTATTCAAATATCGTATTATCATATTTTAGAATTATATTTTATGAATACAAGTCGTCATTTGTATTAAAAGTATTATTGCATCTATACTTTCCATATTAGAGAAAGAACTCCTCGTGTAAAAAAATGGAAAAAACAATTTGTGTTTCCGAAAATTTACTGAGTTAACGAATTTCGAGAATGAAATTATATTAAGAGGGATAGTATGTAATATCCCAATTGTTTTTAAAAAAATATAATAAGGGTTAATTTAGGAGTTATTTTAGGGGGTCGATTAGGGGTTATTTTAGTGGACTTAGGGGTTAGTTATTAGGGGCTAATTTAGGTTTAGGGGTTGGAATTAACTACTATAAATATGTGTAATTTCATACACAATTTTACACCACATTTCTAATAACTATAAGGTATAAATATTTTTTCTACTTCAAGTTTCATACATATATATATATATATATATTCACAAATCAACAAGCCTTTTCAATATTTTTCACAAATTCTTTCATTAATTAATTTGATTTATTAAAATCACATATTAATTATATAATTTTATTTAATGTTGAAAACAAAGGGTCGAGGACTAGGACTTTTATTATTCATTTTTCTACATCGAATATATACGATTATTAAGGTAGGGGTTTCTATATTATTTGTCTTTATTTAATGTTTCATGATTGTACTTCATTGATTGCAATATATGTCAAGAGGAAATAAATTTATATAAGCTAGGGGCTATGAAAAGGGTCCGAGATCAAACGTATCTTGGGATGAACCCGCAATGCTATATCACGCAGGAACTCGATCAAAAGAAAAAGAGAAAATTAATGAATTTACTATTGTAATTATATGAATGTTTTTCATGTTATATTAAATATTGACAGATATATTTCTATTGAGCGAGATGAAGCTCACCTCTATCATTATCATGATTTTCGAGGTTGAGGAATCTGATTTGAAGATATGATGTTGTGGATGGTGGAATAAATCATGATATATTTATATTTTAAATAATTGTGATCGGACTAAATTTTAGATTTAAGTCTTTAATTTTTCCGGTTTATGCTTGGAATAATATTTTGATATTTAATTTGGAAGAATTATTATTATTATTATCATTATATTTTTTTAAGAATTAAGAATTTCTAAATCAATTTTTTGATAATTATTGGCATAATCAACCTTTTGATAATTATTGGCATCACTTTAATTTATAAATTCGTGTTTTCTTAATAATATTTTAGAGTACTTTAATTTCATAAAATTGGGTCAATTCTGATTCACTTTATAGCCTTGCTAACAAATTATCACACTTGGTTTTTTTTAAGGCTTTAAATTTTTTTAAGAAACTAAATTTAACATTTCTCCTATTTAAAAGACAAGAATTTTAAAACCATTACACGGCTGCTAGAATTACGTTCACGGGAGGAAGAAAAAAGGGTCTAATTTTAAGGTTTTACACAGGCAAAAAAATTGATAAGATCGGCGAGTTAGCCAGTAACCCGTCTTGTTGACGTGCGAATTAATTTCCCTGAATTTCCTA
Source organism: Rehmannia glutinosa (assembly GCA_016081115.2). Classification (NCBI taxonomy): domain Eukaryota; kingdom Viridiplantae; phylum Streptophyta; class Magnoliopsida; order Lamiales; family Orobanchaceae; genus Rehmannia; species Rehmannia glutinosa. The sequence goes on from CM071936.1 coordinate 104,805,383, forward strand.
ATTTCCTCCCTGGATCATCTTACCATCCTTATTCCCTTCAATCCCAATATATCCTTACTCTTAGGCCTTAGCACTGTAGGATATACAAAACAATAACAAAATAATTGGTTGTTACAGGAAACAATTGGCTGAAGAGCAAATTTTGATGGTAAGAACAAGCATCCGCACAATTCCTTTCCAAAAAAAAAAAAAAATATTGTGCAAATAAGAGCCCAACGAAGGCCCTTAGCTAAGAGCCTAAGACCAAACTTGCACCACTTGCCAATTTATCTATTAATTAGTTCTCAAAAATCAATAAAATTATAATTAGCCGTCCTACAAAAGAATTCACACTTAATTAATGACAATTGTGGTCCATCAAATTTATTTACTTTTGTTTGTATGAAGTAGTGAATAGGTTAGGTTGATAACAAGAATATGAAGAAAAGGATAAGTTCGAAATTTGAATATTTTATAGGAAAATTACTAAAAACAGCTTAAAAATTAATATTAAGAAAATCCATTAAAAAAAGTTCACTTCAAAAAAAAATATATTTCATCAACTTGATTTAAACCGGTCGCCACTAGGAAATGTCTATAAAAACTATAAAAGTGGAAATGGTACAAAATAGCCATTTACAATTAATGTAAAGATGAAAAATAGTCATCTTTTGTAGACACATCTTTTTTAGCCGTTTTGGAGTGTAAAATGACATTCATACCCTTCTAACATGTTTGTTTGATATTTGGATTATTTCTCTTTCTTTCACTTATCTCTATGTATCCTCTTACTTTTTCTTTCAATTTGTTTTAAAAAATCGAACTGTATTTTTGTTTTTGAATATGCAATATGAGTGTTGAATTATAGATATAGTAAAGAGGATTAATTTGATAAATTATACATACAAAACGGTTTTTGGGAGAAAAATAAAATAATTGGTTTATAATAAGTAAGAGAACTGGATGTCGAGTTACAATTTACGGAACTCGATATCGAATCACTGTAGAACTCGATGCCAAATCACAGGGGATGTGTGTTTTTTGTGCGCTTAAATTGACTCAAGGACAAATTGGGTTTTTCACACCCCAAAATGGCTGAAAAAGATCTGTATGGAAAAGATAGCTAAAAAACATTTTGGTTTAATGGGAATGGCTAAAAAATGACTCGTATATAAAACTTTCATCGACACGTCGGAGAGCTAGCGGTGGATGATGAATGGCCGACTACGGAGTGGGGTGGGGCAAGTTTGGGGTTGCGAAATATGACTTAGACGAGAGAAAAAATTTGGGGCGATTTTCTAATACTAGTCAAAAGTTTACACCGATTCCCAAAATACCCGATTTAAAGAATAAACTTTTACATCGGTTATAAAACAACACACGTAGAAAATACAACTATTTAAGTCGGTTTTCCAGAATACCCGATGTAAACGTATTTAAAATCTTAATTTACATTGGTTCTCGAGAATAACTCATGTAAACAAATTTTAAAAATTACAATTCTGCCACCGACCTTTTTTTTATATCGATTATTAAAAAACTGATTTAAAATCAATATTTTGCACGATGACTTCTTATTTTTTTCTCAAGAAAACCCAACAGGTTGTTTTCTTCACTATATTGTTTTTGACTAATTAGATATAAGAAATTTAATGAGTAATTTTTTATCTGATTGTTTTTCCCTTTCGTTGTTCAAATTTCATTTGTATTAAAGATGATTTTAATCGAGAGTAAATAAAATTTTTAGAGAAATTTGTTTTCTTGATTTTTCTAGGGTATAATGCAAAATTAGTCATGTATCTATAGGAGTGTTGCAATATTAGTTATGTAACTTTTGAAGTTGCGATATTAGTCCTATGATAATTTTGCCCCTTAGGCGTCTCTAGCAAAGTGCCAAATTGGCTCCTAGCCAATTTGAGCGCCCAAAGATCGCGCCATATTCATCTCGTATTTTGGCGTTTGCTACGCACACGCCGAAAAATGGCGTGGTACTTGTAGTAGCGCTACTTTTTCTTTTTTTTTCTTTTTTTTTTTGATTTTTTATTTAATTTGTTATTATAGCTTATTTTAATTTTAAATATTATTATTAATATTATATTTCATTGATCTAATAAAAATAATACTAAAATTAATGTTACATTATTTTCATTAAATATAATTTTTTTAATTTGTTTACTTTTAAAAGTAAAACATTTAATAAATATTATATTAATTTTACTTTTTTGAATTTGTTTATATCTTAAAAAATAATATTATATTCTATTCTATTTTTGAATTTAATTAATTGTGAAGATAAAAAAATAAAAAATATTATATTAAATAAAAATACTTATATAATATTTTTATCAATTATAAAATAATAAAAATCAAAATAAAAGAAAGAATCTTATGGAATATTCTTTTTTTAGTGTAGAAAGTAGTGCAGAAAGTCTTTGGAGATGAAATGTAAATTTTGCGCTAAAATAGTGCGATTTTGCACCAAAGTAGTGTAGAGTGCTAGAGATGGTCTTAGCAAAAATAACAAATTCATTTTTGTAATATTTAGAGTTCGACAATTTTAGTCCGGGCTTTTTGGTTGTGGAAATTTTATTCATATGAGTAGGTCTCTTGTAGGACCGTCTTATGATCCTATTCCGTAAGACGGACTGCCTGACCACCACAAAGACTGTTATTTAAAAAAATAAAAAATCACTTGCTCCACATGAGAATCGAACTCACTGCGCCTTGATAGACTTAACGTAGAGTTCTACCACTACACCACTAGTGCTTATTATGCAATTTTAGTATGACAATGTAAATAAACTCATTCATAAATACGCCCGCAATTAAAAAAATAAAAACGCCTACAAATGTAAAGACTAAGAATCAAACACATGTCTATTAAAAAACATGATACATTATCTCAATAAATGGATACTTATAAAAGTGTTACTTTAACTACATAATATTTATTTTTTTTTCCTCTTTTTTTGTTCCAAGTTTATAAATCGTATTAAGAAATCGATACTTTGTTTCAACAAATGGATACTTTTACTTATAAAAGTGTTACTTTAATTATATCATATTTATTTTTTATTTTTCCTTCTTTCCTTCATTTCTAATTTATGACTATATTAAAAAACATGATACTTTATCTAACAAAATAGATACTTTAACATATAAAAGTGTTACTTTCACTCTGTTATATATATATTTATTGTAATATATTCATAATTTATGACTATATTAAAAATATGTACTTTATCTCAAAAAATAAATACTTTTACTTATAAAAGTATTACTTAACTCTATCATATTTATTATTCATCTTTCATTGTATTTATCATTAAAAATGTAATATTTTATTTAAAAAACAAATATTTTTACTCTTAAAATATGATATTTTATCTCAAAAAATATATATTTTTACTCATAAAGGTGTTACTTTAACTCGATATATGTATTTGTCCTTGAATGTAATGTAATCGTAATCTGTGGCAATATTAATAATATGATACTTTATCTAAAATAATCGATACTTTTTCTCATAAAATCATGTTTTTAATCGAGGAAGAAAAATGTAAAAAAAAAAAAAAAAGGCAGAGTCTGTTGACCCGCTGACCGGTCAACATGATCCGTGGGTCAAATAGGGTCCGTCTTATGAATTGAGATCCGTAAGACGGTCCTATATGAGTTTTTGCCCATTCATATTATTCAAAATAGCCAATTTTGTAAAATTTTGCATGTTTTTGTATTTCCATAATTAGGAAATAATTCATGTAGATTTCAATCTCAAATTTTTATATGGATTCATAATTTTAAAATTTTATTCTCATTAGTCAATTTATAGTATAAATAATAAATAAATTCAATTCACGAGTAATAAAACATAGGCTTTAATAATATTTTCTACTTGATGTTACGTATATTGAATATTTTGATTGTTATACATACAAAAACTAAAACAATCCCGCCATTCTCATTTTTAATTTCTCCCGATGATACTTGCTATTAAAACTTAAAATTGACATCCGAACCACCATATCAATGTAATATTTGAGATCTAGAGAGAAAAATGATCTATAAGTCATTCATAACTTATTAACATATACCCTAAAATCATCAAAAATTTTGATTAAATTCAAACCCTACAACACAACAAAATTAAAAAAATATAAAATCCAAATAGCAATCAAAAAAGTAACAACCAACCACTTAAATAAGTAAGCAACACATATTCATTGTTTTTTTAGTAACATCAAGAAAAAATGTTTGCCGCTTTTGTAAGCATGCAACAAAGTCGACTTGCACATCGACTCTTTGATACGTGTAAAATACACGTGTATTTAAGGGCTTAAGATGATATATAATTATTTTATTTGCACATGTTGGGAAATTTATGTAATAGATTTTGATGATACTATGTAAAACTTAGATTAGGATAGTTGGCACCCAAATTCGGTCAGAATCAACTTATAATGGATAGTGTTCTATTAGGAGTCGAAAAGCCAAATTGAAGATTGAAGAAGTTGATCAAGATCTAAAAGAAGACCCAAATGAGTAAAGTGCGGTGGCGTGCGGTGAAGTTTCGATCAAGTGGCGTAAAAAGTTGTTTCGTTCAAGCAAGACACCGATGGCTAAGTCATTCCAAGATAAGTGGAGTTCATCACAAAAAACGGGTTATGCATAAAAAAGGATCAAAGAAAGTCAAGAGATATGTTGTCAAAGAAAAGTCAATTGTTTGCCAAAAGTAGGTATGTGTCGATTGCCATCCTTAAAGCTATTTTCTTTGAAAGAGTGCAAAAACAAGGAACCAATAGGATGTCGAAAACCAAAGCAGAGTTTAAGGAAAGGTCCGCAAAGCATAAATTCAAAGATCGATCTACATCAAAGCTTTAAGACAAGACAAGCCAACAACCTCAAAGTGTAGTTTGAAAAATACATCTATATCTTCAACGGATATATTTTTCAAACTAACACTATAAAAGGCCGAGGATGCATCGAGAAAAGGTTACGAAAGCAAGCAATGCAATAACCATTAACCTGCAAAGCAAGAGAAATATCTTTCAAGCATTTTTTTTATTCATATCCTCAAGCCTAAAACTCGAAGGAAATCACTCCAACGCACTCGAAGGAAAAAGACAACTTCAAATTGTTGAAGAAAAACTTGTTTAAAGAACAAGGGGTCTATATTCCAAGGTTGAAGGAGGTGTAGTAATGTTCCAATTTGAACCACAAGCTTTGGGCTCGTTGAAGGGTCGTGTAAACAAATCCAAGAGTTTGAAGGAGTCAAGTAACAAGACAATGTTTGTGAAGAAGTTTCTAGTCCTAGAAGCAAAGTCGGTTGTGTGATCAAGGCCAAGCTTGGTATCACCATTTTGTGACAAAGTTATAGTTACATCAGTGGATTCCTCCGAGGATTGGAGAAGAGTGGATTAGAAGAATTACCCCATTTTCAAACCACTATAAAATTGGTTGTATCATTTACATTCAAAGACACTTACATTCTTGCATATCTATATTGCTATTTGATTAATTTTCTAAGTCAATTGATAATAACTAAGCTTAAAAAATATTGAAAACATATTTCAAACAAGGGTGAAAGTTTTACTGTTGAAAAACTAAGTTATCTTAAAGAGTTAATCAATCAAATTGAGTTATCTTATCAACAACTCGGTCGAATCTGAGTGGCTAACTCACAGTGCAAGTTAACTAAGTCGTCCACCAAGGACCCAACTAGCTTGTGACTAAACTCGACTTTAAAAAGACTAAATCGAAAAGTTGATAAAGTCTATTCAATCCCTCCCTTCTATACTTTACTATATCACCCCTTGGGACTTACACGTGGTATCGGAGCGATTGGTTCAATGAGTCATTCGCAACGGATCGAACTAGATCTCATTCTTTTTCAAAGGATACAACCCTTGTAGTTTTAAAGCTTTTCTTGCAAAACAAGTTATTATCCTGGAAGCAAATGTACTCACATTCCTATGTTTATGTTGCGAGAATTTTATGACCGGAAAATACGCATGCGAGAATGGAGTAGCTAAGAGAAAGAACATAACTCTCAAGAGGTCAAAGGATCGTGTTAGTCAAGTCGGATTGCCTAAGAGATTTTGGGTTGAAGCCATTAATCTTTTTTTACACTCGGAATAGGTGTATGGTCAATAGGCACTTGTCCAAATCCCTTATGAGATAATGAAATGGCTATTCTTTTTCATGACTCGATTGTGCTCGAATAAGCTCTTTCCGCAAGAAAGGTGAGATAGATGCCAACAATAGGTAAAAAATTGAGTAGCTTAATGGTACCCTGTCATTCTTGTTTTGATGCTTAAATCAAGGCCTTTCGAAAAAAAAAAAAAGAGGTATGATGTGTCACTAGCCGAGTTAGAGGGCTAACCTAACCATGAATAGACTCTTTCTACAAAAAAATGACATTATTCTTTATTATAATGCATCGAATGCTCTTGTTACTGAGAATAAGCAATCGTGAGGGGGTTGGATAATAAGGACTTTGCGTCTTAGATACTTTTGTCTTTCTCTTTGTGCAAACCCAATGCTGGGTGTTAAAGGTTTACCCCACCCAACCCAAAAATCAAGCAATTGCACCGTTTGCCTCAATGATGGACTTTCCGATCTTATTTGTATTCGATCTCATCCGTATTCCGATCGAAGAAAGACGTTCAACTATCTTTTTGAAGGTGATAGTTCACGGTGTTTATTCTATATATACTTGAAAAGCTAGCCGACTCATGTTTCCACTTTATTTTCATTACGAAGATGTATCGAAACAGGGAGGAAGTCAAATGTTGGATATTTTCATATCTTTGGATGCAAGTGTTTCATTCACAATAATGGCAAGTACAACTTGAAAGCTTTTGATGTTAAAGTTGATGAAGGTATCTTTTTGGGATACTCGGTTGAGAGTAAAGCTTTCGAGTGTTGGAAAAGAGAACTATGGTCGCAGAAGAGTCTATCCATGTGGTTTTTGATAAATCTAATGTTAATGGAGAAGACATTGATGAGTTAGCTAACAAGATGATCAACCAACCTGCTCGTAAGAGTCCCTATATTGAGGAGGATATTAGAAGACTAAACCTAAATGAAGATGAGATAGTTGGAAAGTCTGCAATTTGAATGATTACGAGGAAGTTGTTCAAGACAAATTAGCATAAGAAGATGAATCCAACAGACTTTCTCCAACCATATGTGATATGGTTGAGAGACCATCCTCCTGGAGCTTGTTATTGGAGATGTTATAGATGGAGTAAGAACCAGATCGAACTCAACATAAAGATATGTTCACTTATTTTATTTCCCATATTGAGCCTAAAGATGTGTCATAAGCATTAGATGACACACATTGATTCTAGTTATGCATGAGAAGATGAATCGGTTTTAGAGAAATAAAGTTTGGGAATTAGATTAAAGGCCAACCCACCAGAATATTATTGATACTAAGTGGGTATTCGAAATAAAGTGGGTATTGCCAATAAGAAGGTATATATTTTAATGAAACATTTGCTCCTGTTGCCACATTCGAGGTAATTAGGATGTTTCATGCATATGCAGACACACAAGAACTTCATAGTTTATCAAATGGATGTGAAGAGTGCATTTCGAATGAACTTTTGAAAGGAGAAGTCTATGTGTAACAACTTCCAGGTTTTGAGCGAAAACTATTAGAGATAAGGTCTATAAGCTCAAGAAAGCATTATATGGTTTGAAACAAGCACCAAGAGCCTGATATGATACATTGTCTCGCTTTCTTTTAGACATGAGATTCACCAAAGGCAAGGTTAATAGGACACTCTTCACACTTTAAGATGGAGAGAGTATATTTTGCTTGTTCAAGTATATGTAGATGACATCATCTTTGGATCTACAAACAAAGAGTTGCGTGAAAATTCTCAAACCTTATGCAAGGAAAATTTGAGATGAGCATGATGGGAGAGCCGACTTTCTTCATAGGTATTCAAGTCAAGCAAATGAAGGATAGAACATTCATAAGTCAAACAAAATATACTAGAGATTTAATGAATAATTTTGGTGTGGAAGAGAAGTCATCCTCAGAAGATTCCCATGAGTACATCACCAAAATGGATATGGATGCGAGAAAAGCAAAGTTGTTGATCAAACAAGATATAGAGCTCTCATTGGATATTTGCTCTGTTTAATAACAAGTAGGCCATACATCACCTTTGTTGTAGGTGTACGTGTTAGATTTTAATTTACTCCAAAAGAAAGTCATATGACCGCATCCAAGAGAATCCTAAGGAATTTGGAGGGATGCCAGGATGTTGGCTTATGGTATCCAATGGAAAGAGAATTCAAGTTAGTTGGCTACTCCGACTCGGACTATGCCTGGATATAGGGTTGACAACAAAAGTAGATCGTGCACTGTCAAATGCTCGATAGATTGGTTTCTTGCTTCAAGAAGAAATAAAATTCAATAGCTACATCCACAGCTTAAGCGAGCACATTGTTGCGGGCATTTATTGTGCCCAAGAAGAAAGAGAGATTCCAATAATGTGTAATAACACAAGTGTCCCAATTACTCGAATCTAAGTATTGCAATCGAAAACCAAGCATATTGTTAGGAAATTTATTTTTAGATTTTGATGATACCATGTAAAACTTAGATTAGGAAATTGGCACACAATTTTCCTTGTAACTCGTATTGTAATAGATAGGATCGAAAGAGCCGAGTGAAGTCACTAAGTCAAAAATGCAAGAAGTCAACTGCACTAGAGTGAAGACTCCTTGTGTGTCAACCGAGTATGGCCAAGAAGGAAGAAAAGGACTCGATCAAGGAGAGCCACCGAGGAACAACAATCGTGAAGATAGAGAAGTGTCGGTCAAGTCGATGAAAGAAGCCAAGTCTAACTTGAAGTGATAGTTGAGTGAATCTTATGATTGAAGCGAGACTCAAGTCACAAGGGGTAAAGACAAAAGAGTGAAGTTGAGACAACTCGAATTGGTCCGTTCGAAGGAAGTCAAGAATATTACTCAATATAGTAATATGCCCAGTCGCCAGGCCTTAAAGTGTTTGGCCTAGAAACATGAAAAAGGAATAAGCCAATGGAAAACACCAAGGTTGTGTCGCCCTGTAAAGTTGCGGCCATTTAATACGAGGAAGGGTCCATATCACAAGTGTTGCATAACAAGAAAAGACAAGCCAACGAACAAGAAGTGTCATTTGAAATTAGTCTATCTCTTCAACGGGCAAATTTCAAATGAGCACTATAAAAGGCCGAGGATGCAATTGAGAAAAAACATTGACTACCCGAAATATCGATCAAAGCAAGCAATATTCAAGCGGGCATAACTTGCAATATTCTCAAAGTTTATCATAGAATTCCTCAAGCCTAAAACTTGAAGAAAGTCGATCTAACACACGGTGTGAAGGAAAGATAACTTCAACTAGTTGAAGAGGAAATATTTGAAGAACAAAAAGGGTCTACTTTCCAAGTTGAAGGAGTTCTAGAAAGGTTCAAGGTCAAACCAAAAGATTCAAGTTTGTTGGAGGGTTGTGTGAACAAATCCAAGGACTTGAAAGTGAGTCAAGTAGCAAAGCAACTATTTCGTTAACAAGTTGAGTCGCAGGAGAAGCCAACCGTGTGATCAAAGGTGTCTCTAGACTCGTTGACTACTTTGTAACCTGATTTGTTACTGAGTGGATTCCTCCAGGAATTGGATAAGAGTGGACTAGAGGAATTACCTCATCCTCAAACCACTATAAAAATTACTTGTGTCTTTTAACTTTCAAAGACTTACATTCTTGCATATACTTTTATATCTCATGAATGTTAATTTGCGAATCGAATCGATAAATAACAAGTGCTAAAACAAGTGTTAAAAACAAGCTTTAATCAATTTAAAGGGTGTTAAGTCTTCTGTTGTTAAAAACCAAATCAACTAAAGTTATGTGTTAGCTTAAGCGACCATGTTATACTATCAACAAATTCTGAGCGAGTCCATGCTTATTGGGTAACTTAGCTTAATATAGTCAACATAGCTATCCTCAACTCTATTGAAATTCTTAAAAAGACTAAAAGTGAAAATTTGGTAAGGTTTATTCAACCCCCTTCTAAACCTTACACCACACCCCTGGGACCTACAAGTCTTTATCGAGCGTTGGTTCATTGAGACTTCCACACTTTGGTAAAGCATAAAGACTCCATCTTTATCTTATACACCAACACTCATATCAAACTAATATTCTTGATTGATTCTTCCAAAAAGCCTCAACCTTGTTGGAATCCCTCCAACTTCAAATTCCTTGAACGTTGAGTCGATCCACACCATAGATCTTCACCGTTTTCTTCCAAAGACTAGAATAATGACATAAATATTTCTTGAAGAAGAACAATAAGCTCAAATGGTATTTTCTCTTGATAATCTTCTTCAAAGGCCGAGTTCCCTTTATATAGTGAATTCAAAGCGATCCTCACATCGCAGAATCGATCCTCTCGTGGTTGGAATCAAGGACGTGCGGATCTCCACCGGAGTTACAAAAACTATAAAAGGAAAACAACATAATATAAAACCTTTTCCTTATTGGTAAGAACAAAGACACAAGGAAAGAGTTTAAATGGCAATTAAATAGGCTCAATGATTCCAAATAAGGAATCCAAGATAATCGAAGAAGCTACTCGTAATAGATTATATGCCATTAAATAATCGTGAGAGAATCGGCAAGATATCACCCCGCATTTGCGAGAAGGTGTTGCATCATAGTGTTATAACACTCGGATTTTGCACTTTGTGCGCTTAAACACAAAATTGCCAATCCTCATAATATTAACACTATATTATTTAGAATATATATCTATATATTATGTATTTATATATAAGTTATTTGACTCCCTAAATATTTCCAATATCGCCTCCCATCTCTCAAATATTTTTAATTTTGCCCCCTTATGCGGTATCGGCCCAGGGGGCGGGGTGGGCAATGGCCTAGGGTCCACAATTTTGGGAGGGCCCATTATTATATATAAGTATATATATACATACATAGGGGATGATCCAAATGAGACCACTCTCCTAGGTGAGACAGTGTGGATTGATCTCAACCATCCACCTACATACATCAAAGGCTATGATTAATATATGATAATAATACATTAACCAATTAATTAAATCCCAATAAGGATAATATTATCAAACAAAAACGTGTGGGGACCGTCCCAATATGGAATCAATTATGGAGAGAGAGAGAGAGAGAGAATTACGTTCATTAATGTGTGAGGACCGTATGTGCTCTGCGATAATTCTACCGTATATTTAACATATATGTACTTCATATTTAAAATTATCAAACAAAAACATGTGGAGACCGTGAATTAAGGATTCATTTAGAGAGAGAGAGAGAGAGAGAGAGAGAGAGAATCAATCACGTTCATTATTCTATCTTTGCATATTTAATATATATTTACAAACGTATTTAAACTATTATACTTTGCATGTTTAACATATATATGTATTGCATATTAAAATTGTCCAACAAAAACATGTGGGGACCGTGAATTAAGGAATCGAGATAGAGAGAGAGAGAGAGAGAGAGAATCACGTTAATTAACATGTGGGGGCCGTGAAATTATGGAATCAATTATATAGAGAGAAGCTCATTATTCTATCGCATATTTAACATATATTTATCGCATATTTAATACTATTATATTGCATATTTAACATATATGTAATGCATATCAAAATTGTCAAACAAAAACATGTGGGGATCGTGAATTAAGGAATCAATTATACAGAGAGAGAATCACGCTCATTATTCTACTCGCATATTTAACATACATTTACTTGCATATTTAACACATTTATATTGTATATTTAACGTATATGTACTTGCATATTAAAATTGTCAAACAAAAATATGTGGGACCGTGAATTAAGGAATCGAGTTTAATGGCAAATGACTAATCTATCCTTTTTCGAATTAAAATAAATAAAAAATGCTGAAAATTCAATTAAATCTCAGCCTTTGAAAAAAATGGACAGATTAGTCTACACTATTTCACCTAAGGAGGGTGGTCTCATTTGAACCAAATCCTACATACATATAAGTATATATATAATGTATTATATTTGTAAATTTTATAAAAGAAAATATTGGTCAAGCCATAAAAATTGCTTAGATTGAGGCCCATATAATATTGAATAAAAAAATTAATTTCCAAAAATTAAAAAAGTAGAAGATCATCTAATATCCCCTCCAATCCGATCTCTTTAATTATCTTCTACATATTTTTCTTTCTCATACAACTATATCAAAACAACTCGATCTATCATCGAAAAAAAAAAAATATTTTAAAACTAAAATTGATAAAGTCATACTTTGCGTTCAACTATGTCCCATATGTATTGGAAATGTGATGTGGAAAAACTTGATTTTAAAGACCTTATTGATGATATTTAGGGAAAATAGGTTTTTAGTCCTGTAAGTAGATCTTTTTTTAGAATTAGTCCTTTAAGTTGTCACTTTCATGTTTTAGTCCTTTAACATTCAAATTTCTAGATATTCGGTCATTTAACTTATCAATTTTACTTTTGGTCCTGAACTTAATTTTACGGATGTCGAAATTTAGTCTTATAACTTAACAAAAGTTAAATTTAACTTATTTATTAAAAGATTAATACCCACACTTAACATTTTTTGTAGGACCTAAAGTAAATTAATTAAAAATAAATTTTTTAAAATTAAATTAAATTATAAAAGCAATTAAAAGTTAAAAAATTGATTAATAAAAACTAAATAGAAATTTCTAAAACAATTAACGAATTTTAGGAAAATTAAAATAATTATATGAAGTTAGTAAATTAAAAATAATTTGTCATATTTATGTAATTAACCTTTTGTGAGGAGAACTATCTCCAAGAAATGGATCTGGACTAGTGTACAATTTGCATTTATTACGTAAGGTTTAAAAAATTAATGCTTGGAATGTTTTGAATAATTAAACTAAAAGTATTTAATTATTTTTATTTACAAGTTAACTTTTAATTAAAATTATTCAATTTTAAAAATAAAATTTAATTAAAAAATAACCTTCTAATAAATTAATTTAATATACCTATTGCAAAGTTATAGGACTAAATTTCAAATTTGTTAAATTATAAGACCAAAAATAAAATTGCTAAGTTAAAGGACCTCAATATCTAAAAATTTGAAAGTTAAAGTACTTAAACATTAATGTAACAACTTAGAGGGCTAATTTTTGAAAAAGTCCAACTTACGTAACTAAAAAGTTTATTTTTCTTTTTATTTATATATCTCTATAAAGACCTTTTTCTTTTTTTTTCGCCATAGACCCTCGAAAGGTCAGGGCCGATCCTACCCCCATACTATAGTTTGTGCGTCCATCCATGAATCTGGATGGTTGTGGTAAGGAAGAGGAGTAAACGGACCCCAAATCCTTTTTGGGGTTCAAACTGGAAGTGTGTAATATTTAATGGGCTTTGTATTGAATTAGCCCAATCAAATACCTTACGGCTTTACTAACGCATAACTTCCACATTTGACAACCAAACATGACAATAGGCTTGTCATAGGCCATAATGCATCAAATTGGGCTCACTTATCCAAATATGACAATAGGCCATAATCAAAATAGAGGAAATACCACAAAATATCCTGATTTTGAAAAAAGATAAAAATATCACTTTATCACTAATCTACTTCACCCTGGTCCTAAACTTTCCAAATATACCTACCCTTTTACTTTTCTTACCAAGTTTTTTACCTTGATAAGAAAATACGCAGAGAACTTAGGGCTTTGCGCTGACCGATAATCGTCAATCGAAGTTCCTCTTCACTGGAACGAGATTGCGGTTCGCATCGTTGTAATTTTTGGAGCACGATAAATACTTGTACTTCAATTTATCGTCAGTGGAGCCGTTGTAAAGTCTGGTTAAGCTCGTCGTGGATTTGATTGGCTTTTGCTATCGCCAGGTCGATTCGGCGCTGTCACGACGGTGTAATCCATGTCGTTGAATCGTAAGCTCGGATTTGATGATTGTCCAAAGATTCTTTTGTTTTGTTGGTTTGGGAGCAGATATCTCTTAGGTCTTTTTCAACTTGATTTTTCTCTCAGTGACTGATGAAGGAGAAATTCTGCGATCATGAAAATAAGAGCAATGAAGATTATTTTGTGCGAATAATAAGCCATTGTTTTTTTTTTTTGTATTTTTTGTTTGATGTTTGTTTCTTTTGCAATGCTTGTATTTCTTCAATTGCGTTGTTTATATAGTGGTAATTTTCATTCCTTTCTTGATATTTAATGCTTACATGTTTTAATTTCGGTTTGAAGTTATTAAGTGTAATGCTTTAATAGAATTCTATCTTGGGCGGCAAACTATGTACATTTCGGATATGATAAGATTTTGTGCTTATTGGAATCGATCGCGCGATTCTCCACCACACCGGCGGTGGTTATGGAGATCTTGAGGTGGGTGGGATTTCGAAGATGTGTATGGTTTCACAGCGGATTGCGGTTTATTTCAAGATGTGTTCTTTGATGCATGATTTTTCCGTGTTCTTTTATTATTTTCTCGATTTGAAGTTTTTCGTTTGTTTTGATGTTGTTTTTGAAGTTGTTTCTTTTATGTTTCTTTTGTTCTTTTATGTATTTTTCATTTATTTATTCTTTTTTATTGTTTTTGATTTGTTTTGTTATCTATATGACTCGTGTCTTTTTTTTATTTCTTTTGTAGTGAATGTGGGATTTTTTGTTGCTTGTTATGCCGAACACTTTATTGGTGGAAAGACTATGGACGTCGAATCATTTGAGATAGAGAATGAATAAGCAAGGCTCACTCATCCGCTTCACAATCATGCTAAGTTGAAGTCGCAAAATGGTAATGACGATGACAACGACATTGAGTTTCTACCTCCACTTCCTAATGATTTTAGAGAATTGTTGTTGTGTAAATCTTCTTGATGATGTAATCGGTTGAAACATGTAAGAAACATAAATGAAACATGTAAGAAACAATCGTGAAATAGGGGATCATGTGATAAAAGTTTGTATTGCTTTTAAATTTAGAGAAATAGTATAGTTTTTCCCCATATACTCTTGACTTTTTTTTTTTGTCATCCTTGTAAATGTTGATCTTTGCTTCGTTTCGATGTCTACATGTCTAATCTTAAACTAAAGATCTCACGTACTCTGCAAAAGTTGTTACTAGTAAGTCTTCCCCGCTACGATTGATGTATTCAATAATTCTACGATGTTGGAAGTCAATACAAAGTATTTTTGATCCGACAATGGAGTTGTGTCCATTTCTCGTGAGCCGATGATGGACAAGTAAGCTCAAATTTTGGAATTGAATTTGTTGTTCCAAGATTTCGTTTAGGGTGCTAAATGTGCGATCCATTGGAATCATTATTCTTGTTATTTCAAAGTTGGTATACTCTCTATTTTCTTCCCATTGTCCATTGTGGGGTACCACGACCGAGATTTTCTCTATGCAAATGTGGAATTCAATGAAAAGTTGGCTAAGTGAAACATATAAGAAACACAAATGAAATAGGTATGAAACAACAATGAAACAACAAACATGTTTGAAACAACAAAGAAACAAAAAGAAACCAACGCAAAAAATCAATGGAAAATGGGTATTTTTGTCAAAAATCAGCTTTAAAATGAGTATTTTTGTCCAAATTCAATGGAAAAATGGTATTTTTGTCCAAAATCAGCGGAAAATGGACATTGTGCGAGGATTGCTATGGAAAATGAGGTATTTATGTCCTTTTCCCATGAAAATAATCAGCCCCATTAGCACATGCCCAACCAAACGAGCCATTAACGAATCTGAATATGCATGATTTAACATAGTTCCTTACAAATTATTATTTTTAATTACTATCTAACAATCATCATTTGAGGAGTAAAAATTAAACTTTGATTACTCACTAAATATTCAATTAGGGAGCAAAATTTCAAATTTTATTATATAAAGTTTTTTAATATCCTTTTTTAATTCTCAATTGATTAATCTTAATTCGATAATACACTAAAACATACTATTTATTCCTCCATTTTTTTCCCCACTTATTAATTTATAATTTTAAAAGATACAATAAGTAATACTTTTATAATTTAAATTAATATTTTTCTAAAAAATTATACATTTCAAGTAAACATTACACTTCTAAAAGAGATTAATAAGTTAAAAAGTTTTGAAGTAAAGGATATCACTTTTCAAGTAACAAATATGAGTTTTAAAGGAAACATGATATATTTTTAAAAGATATATAGTAAGTAGTATTTGTCCAATAAAAAGCAATAGCTTTTTAATATAAGTAATATATTACTTTTTGGAGTTAAAAATTGTACTTCAACCGATAAAAAAAGAGTTGTACTTTGAAAACGAATAGTGAATAATGATTTTTGCTCAAAAACAAAATAGTGAATAATGATTTTAAAGTAAAAAGTAACAATTAAATAATCTGTTTCGCTTATTAAACACAAAACTAGACAAAGTCCCCGTATGATGCATGAGTTGTTCTAATAACCAAGAGAATCATAAATAGGCCGATAGGTGTTAATCCGTCGGGCCAAGGAGAAGTTCGGGTCGAGCCAGTCGGAATTCCTTTGGGCGGCTATTTTTGAGACCTAACCCATGAAAAATACAAATGAAATGACAGAGCCAAATTTTTTGGGCCACGTAGGTGCAATCTTTTCGTGCCTCTAAAGTTATAGCCCGACCCCTCGGGCCGAACTCATTTTGACATTTCTAATAATTAGATACTTGTATTCATATCAACTCGTCTTGAATAACCTTTGTAATGATGGTGTTGATTTCACAAAAAGTTGCATCATTAATAATGAATAAGTTGTATTATTGTGGGTATGAGATTATTTTCGTATATATAGATTTGAATATAGCATAAACATTGGACACATTAAGATATATTGATTCTTTATAGATATATATATATATATATATATATATATATAGATCTTACAATACAATAAAAATATATAATTTTCTTATAATAACTCATTAATAGACTTTATATATCGCCAGACTCCGTACATATTTTTTCCATTTGAAATAACATTATATTCTTTTTTTCACCATTTATTATGACTAAAATCTTATCATATTAATAGTTTAAAAATAAAAGAAACAAAATTATTTAATACAATTACGAAGATCGAGCGATGAATGCGATTCGTTGTCATATTTTTGTTCAAATCTTTTGGAATTTATATAATGCAATATTCAATACTTGATTAATCATATATAAATTTATTGTTAATGCATACCAATATTAAAATGGACAAAATTAATGATAAATTACAATAATATCGGTTCAACAAACTATTTTTTTAATCTTTGCAAATTCAAGTGTATAGTATTTAATACTAATTAGACATACCTAAATTAAAATATCAAATGCATGCCATAATTGCGATAATTATAATGATATTGGACATATATGTATATTGTTTTTGTTTTTCAATAAAAAAATATCTAAATTTGGGTTTAGTGTAACACCCTTTACCCTCATAACACATATTTATATCGTATAAAATATAATCCATAGGCAAGACACCGCATTGCGCATGAGATTAATATATTAACCATCGCCTATAACCTTTTTTGGTTCAAACGGAAGCATTTACTTAAAACAATTTAGCAGCACTTATTCACATATTTGCATTCATCCATATTCCATAACATTAACGACCATGCCCTTTTATGTACAGATCAAAATAAAACTCCCTATATGATATGCGAATGATGAGGTGAGGGAGAAGGATGGAATCCAAAGGCCGACCTTTGATCCATGCTTTAACTTCTTTCACACCTCACGGATCAACTTTTATCTACAAAGAACTAAAAATTGACAACATTGCATTTGGTGAGTTGCAAGCTCAAAGAAGTATAATCCAATAACAAGTTATTTAACATCACACAAGCATATTGTCACAATCACAATCATTTCACACTCTTTGTTCATAATATTCATAACCACATAAATGCACGTGCTTAGTCATATTCTTTTACTGTTATGGGCCAGCTAATACCAAGAATAAATCGTGATCACGAAGATGGCCATGGCACTCTGTAATTCTTTATTTCACGTAGAGTTCAGTGAACTCGGGGTGGCCGTCGGTACTGCGAATCCATAAATTCGGATGATCAGTAATTTCGTGATTCAAGGTCATTAGTGGCCATAACGTAATCCATTAATCTCGATGAATGCATTTCCATAATCACATATTTCCTTTTCGTATCAATAACATCAAGTAGAGATCGCATATCCCATTTCCATATCAATAACATCATTGGAGATCACATATCTCAATTCCATTTCAATGTCATCACATAGAGATCATATATCTCAATTTTATATCCATCTCATCACATAGAGATCATATATCTCAATTTCATCACAATATCATCATAGAGAATCATGCAATTCACCTTAGGGCATGATAAGCTACTAATCATTGTAGCCAAATAAGTAAACAATTCTTTCCAACACATTAATCATATAATCACGCAAGTCAAATAACAAGCTAAAAGATTATACTCACAAAGTGGTGATCTTGTTCGAATGATTTCGCCTAATCAGTCTTATTTGCTCCTGTATCGAGATTTCGACCTACCAACATATCCAAAATGAGTTACCAAATTCAATATGGTGTATTTAATACTAATGATATCGTATATATACAATCTATAATTATGCAAGACCTTAATTTGTAAAATTCATTTAACAATCTACCATACCAATGTATCATTTATGTTTGAGTAATAATTAAGCATTGACGCTTGCAATTTAGGCCTAACTGAATTTGCAGAGACATTCATTATAAGTTATAGTTTAAATATATATACATATAATATAGTTATGAATAATTATTTCATACTTGATATTTTGTTCCTTTTCCTTAATCTCTCAATCGATAATTAAAATCAAAAATTAAGAAGCGATTTAATGAATTAATTCTTGAAATTTAATATGATTTTGCAAAATTGACTTATTGATCCGCAAGAGAAATATTAAGCTCCCTAATCTATCCATAACTTTCAAATTTAATTGTATTAACACTAAACAACTAGATCATCTAAATACCCTGTCCAATAATTGAGCTTAAGTAACATAGATATATATATTCAGATTACTTCACTAAGAGAATTTATGGGAGAATAATTACCGATAGCTTGAACTAGTAGTCCTTTTTGCTTTGACGAATATTTTGTGTGTCTGTGAGCTAATTGAATCGAAAATATGTGGTATATATTTATATGTACACGTGTAAGGTGGTGAGATGAATGATTAAGTCTATAAGCTAGAATAGGATACTTATCTTCTACTAATTTGACGCGTGCTCACTCATCCGCATGTGTGTGACCTTTTTCGTAATTTTTTTTAAATTATATAAATGAGTAGCTTATCCTATATGATATATATATATATATATATTGATAGTGGGTTTGTACTAACTTTCACATATACAGCCACATATATATACCTATATAATAGATACAAGACATACATCTATATATATATATATATATGTATGTTAACCATTACCACCTTACCTATATATATAATATATATATATATATAGTTAATCAATGTATGTTAATATAAATGATGTTAAATGCAACATAATATTTAAATTTTGATTATTGCCTTTTTCATATAATTATACATCCTATCTAGTTTTCTATGAATTATTATGTTAATCATTCTACTTGAAATTTTGGGATTCTATATGCAATATACTGTAAATATGAACTATCAAAATGCGTGTAATTATGTCTATGAATGATTAACCATGATAATTAAAATGTCAAGTTTCGGGGTTATGACAATTCTCTCTCCCTTAAAAATTTCGTCCTCGAAATTTGTACCTGTATCAGTAAATAACCACGGATATTGATCTCTCATATGTTGTTCCGTTTCCCATGTAGCTTCTTCTCTAGAATGATTTTTCCACAATACTTTTACCAATGGAATCCCTCGATTGCGAAGTTGCTTTTCTTTGTACCCCACTATTTCAACTGGTTCCTCAATATAACTTAAATTATCAGCAACTTCAATTGGTTCATCTCAAGAACATGTGACGGTCCGATCTGATCTCGACGAAGCATACTAACATGGAACACATTATGAATGCGAGATAATTCGGGTGGTAAGGCAAGCCTATAAGCTAATGGTCCCACCTTTTCAAGTATTTCATAAGGGCCGATATAACGAGGACTTAGTTTACCCTTCTTTCCAAATCGAGAATACCCTTCCAAGGAGAAACACGGAGAAATACTTTGTCACCAACTTCATATTCCATTTCCGCTATGTTGATCAATATAACTCTTTTGCCTATCTTGAGTTGCTTTTAATCGACTTTTAACTATTTTGACTTTTCAATCGTGTCTTGAATCGATCCGGGCCTTCCAAAGAATCGTATTCCCTCTTCATCCCAACATACTTTGGATTTCTGCATTTCTACCATATAATGCTTCATAAGGCGCCATACCAATGTCTTTTGCTATGATGTTGATTATTGTATGCAAATTCCATCAACGCAATGTATTCATCCCAAGAACCTTTAAATTCGAACACAAGCACGGAGCATATCCTCTGTGAGTCCGAATAGTTCTTTCGATTGCCCATCCGTGCTCGTGGATGAAATGTTGTCTTGAAATGTAACCTAGTACCTAATGCCATGTTGTAAGCTACCCCAAAATCTGGACGTAAACGAGGATCACGATCTCAAACAATAGACAAGGGTACACCATGTAGTTTAACAATCTCATTTACATATCGTTTCTGATTTTCTAGAGTAGAACCCCATCTAAATGGTAAAAAGTGAGCTGACTTTGTTAGGCGGTCCACAATAACCCAAACTGCGTCATTTTTCCTCGGTGTCATCGGCAGACCATAAAGGAAATCCATAGTAATACGCTCCCACTTCCAAATAGGAATAGGTAATGGATGCAATTTACCCACTTTGTGTCGATGCTCTACTTTAATCATTGGCAAGTTAAGCATTTCGAAACATACTCGGCTACATCTTTCTTCATTCTAGGCCACCAATAATGGCTTTTTAAGGTCTGATACATTTTTGTACTACCTGGGTGCATGGCATATGGTGCGGTATGAGCTTCTTCCATTATCTCATGCCTTAAGCCATCAATATCGGGGACACAAAGTCGATTGTTGATCGTCAAACTTCCATCATATTTGAAACAAACGATGCACTTTTCCCTTGTTTCACTTTTTCCGCACATCGGTGGAGTTTATTATCACGAAATTGTGCTTGTCTAATTCTTTCAATCATCACGGGATCGAACACCAAGTGAAGCACATAAAACACCCATGTCACTTACATTCAATTCAACATTCATCTTCCTCATATCTAGCAGATATCGGCAAAGAATGCACGAGAGATAAGAAACAAGATTACCATAAGATTTTCGGCTCAAAGCATCAAAAACAACATTAGCTTTCCCCTGGATGGTATTCAATAGTGCAATCATAATCCTTAAGCAATTCAAGCCATCTTCTTTGACGCATGTTCAATTCTTTTCGACTCAATAAGTATTTCAAGCTTTTATGATCGGTGAAAATTTGAAATGTAGAACCATATAGATAATGTCTCCATATCTTTAAAGCAAACACAACCGACTAGCTCAAGGTCATGAGTAGGATAAGACATCTCGTATGGTTTAAGTTGTCTAGACGCATACGCAATAACCTTACCGTGTTGCATTAAAACACATCCTAAACCTTGATAAGAAGCGTCCATCAGAAACAACGAATCCATCAAGACACGAAGGAATAGTCAAAACCGGGGCAAAGTGGTAAGCCTCTTCTTTAACTCTTCAAAACTCTTTTGGCAACTATCTCCATTTGAAAGAAACATCTTTTCGTAGTAATTTTGTCAAAGGAGTTGCAATAAGCGAAAAATTCTCAACAAATCGTCGATAGTATCCTCCGCTAAGCCTAGAAAACTACGAACTTCTCAGTAACACTTTTTGGGTTTTCCCATTTGGTCATTGCTTCAATTTTCTGGATCAACTTAAATCCCGTCACCGTAAACAACGTGTCCCAAAAAAGATTACTTGATCTAGCCAAAATTCGCATTTATTGAGTTTTGCATACAATTGTTTCTCTCGCAAGGTTTGCAACACAATTCTCAAATGTTGTTCGTGTTCCTCAAAGATTTAGAATATACCAAGATATCATCAATAAAGACAATAACAAATTTATCTAGATAGGGTCTAAACACATTATTCATCAATGCCATAAATACAATGCGGGTGCATTAGTCGGTCCAAAACGGCATTACCAAAAACTCGTAATGGCCATACCTAGTCCGAAACGCAAATTGTTTTTGAAATGTCGACCTCTGCAATCTTCAATCGGTGATATCCTCGATCTCAAATCAATCTTTGAGAAAACTCTAGCACCTTGCAAATCGATCAAATAAATCATCTATCCTAGGTAATGGATATTTATTCTTTATCATTACTCGGTTCAACTCGCCGATAATCTATACACAATCTCGGTGTACCATCTTTCTTTTTAACAAACAATACAAAGTGTGCACCCCATGGCGAAACACTCGTCTAATATATCCTTTATCCAACAGTTCTTGTAGCTGGGTCTTTAATTCTTGTAACTCAACAAAGGTGCCATTCGATAAGGAGGGATAGAAATCAATTGGCGCGATGCACAGTTGTAGTTCAATAGTGAACTCTATGTCTCTATCCGGAGGTAATCCGGCAGATCGTCCTGGGAATACATCTGGATATTCTCTAACCACCGGAATGTCTTCAAGTTTCAAACCATATAATCGTGTGTCTATTACATGTGCTAGGTAACATTCGCAACCTTTCTTAATCATTTTGAAAGTCAGAGATGCAGATATTATACATGTAGGCAAAACTTCTCTTTCCCCTTTAAATACAATCTGCGTCTTATCGTGGAAGCTCCAACATGATTTCTTTAGTAAAACAATCCAATTTAGCATGGTGTTGATTAACCAATCCATACCTTAATCACATCAAAATCTTTTAAGGGCATAACAAGTAAACTAGCACTCAATTTTGATTCGCCAATCAAAATTTTGCAATCACGATATACAGTATTTACAATCACCACATTCCCTACTGGGGTTCGAACCAGTAAATCATAGCCTAATATTTCCGGTTTATTACTCGGTTGTGATGCAAATGATTGTGAAATGAATGAATGTGTAGCTCCTGGATCAACTAAAACATAAGCATTTGTATCGAGATTGAGAGATTACCAAGAATAACAGCGATTGGTGCGGCTTTAGCTTCTTCCCCGTGTCATAGCAAAAACTCGAGCCGACCTTGTTGTCCGCTTGCTTGACTTTCTTCTGGACCAGCGCCTCTTCCTACACTGAATCTTCCTCGACCCCTACCTCTATTAGGGTTGAAACCACTAAACCTAGTTTGCTCAACTGTGGGTTCCTCGCGTGGTTTTATGCAATTCCTTGCTATATGTCCAGGTTCACCACATCTAAAACATTTCCCTGTAAGCAATCTACATTCTCCATAATGATTCTTACCACAATGTGCACATGTGGGAACTGATGGTGTAGAACGAGCACTCTTACTGGTTGATGTTGCACCCCTAAAACTACCACTCTTTGAACTGCTCGGGAAGATCCTCTGTGCAGGCACAGTGAATTCCTTTCTATTCCTAAATCCTCCAGTTTCATCACCCTGCCTCTTCTTATTATACTGAAAGTTTTGTTTTGATTCAGTTTCCAATTTCTCAAAGACGTATTCTGCTGGCTCTCCTTACTATAAGACTCCATATCTCAGAGGTGTAATACGATTTGAATAGCAAATCGGAGTCCGATTCAAATCTAGTACATTTCTTCTTTTCCGTGGCTACCATATGTAAGGCATAATGAGAAAGCTGATTAAACAACACTTCATACTCTAAAATCGATCGATTTCCTGTTTAAGTTCTAGAAACTCCTTTTCTTTCTGATCTCTGTAAACTTCTGGCAAGTATGTATCATGAAATTCTCTTAGAAAATCATCCCATGTCAATACAGGTGGTTGAACAGTACTATGTGGTATAGTCTCCCACCAATCATACGCATTTCCTCTGAAGGAGTGATCTTTGCATAATCAAACTTTTCTTCAGGAGGACATTTCATCAAGTTTAGAACCCTTTCTTCGTTTTTCACCACGCGTCTCACCTCCGGGTCGGTAGTACCCACAAAATCAACAGCTCCCATCTTTCTAAGTTTATCATATTTTCTTTCACGTGGTTCAGGGGGATTTACCAGTGGATAAGGTGGATACCCAAAATGAGCAGGTATTCCATGCACATGATACGTAGGTGAATGAGATGAGTGTGACTGCCTCTCCGCTCCTTCCCCTCCGTGAACACTTTGCTCGTCATTATGTACATGTGCTTCTTGACTCACAACCTTTTGCCTATAATATGACAAATTGTAACTTTCGTATAATATTTAATGATAATGCACATGTCATGCCATGATCTACGTAACCCCTACCCGGCTCGATACCAAACTAAACCGTAACACCCTTACCCTCGTAACACATATTTATATCGTATAAAATATAATCCATAGGCAGCACAGCTGCATTGCGCATGAGATTAATATATTAACCATCAGCTATAACCTTTTTGGTTCAAACGGAAGCATTTACTTAAAACAATTTAGCAGCACTTATTCACATATTTGCATTCATCCATATTCCATAACATTAACGACCATGCCCTTTTTATGTACAGATCAAAATAAAACTCCCTATATGATATGCGAATGATGAGCTGAGGGAGAAGGATGGGAATCCAGCCGGCCGACCTTTGATCCATGCTTTAACTTCTTTCACACCTCACGGATCAACTTTTATCTACAGCAACTAAAAATTGACAACATTGCATTTGGTGAGTTGCAAGCTCAGCAAGTATAATCCAATAACAAGTTATTTAACATCACACAAGCATATTGTCACAATCACAATCATTTCACACTCTTTGTTCATAATATTCATAACCACATAAATGCACGTGCTTAGTCATATTCTTTTACTGTTATGGGCCAGCTAATACCAAGAATAAATCGTGATCACGAAGATGGCCATGGCACTCTGTAATTCTTTATTTCACGTAGAGTTCAGTGAACTCGGGGTGGCCGTACGGTACTCTGTAATCCAGAAATTCTGGATGACTGTAATTCTGTGATTCAAGGTCATTAGTGGCCATAACAGAATCCATTAATCTCTGATGAATGCATTTCTATAATCACATATTTCCTTTCCGTATCAATAACATCAGTAGAGATCGCATATCCCATTTCCATATCAATAACATCATTGGAGATCACATATCTCAATTCCATTTCAATGTCATCACATAGAGATCATATATCTCAATTTTATATCCATCTCATCACATAGAGATCATATATCTCAATTTCATCACAATATCATCATAGAGAATCATGCAATTCACGTTAGGGCACGATAAGCTACTAATCACTGTAGCCAAATAAGTAAACAATTCATTCCAACACATTAATCATATAATCACACAAGTCAAATAACAAGTTAAAAGATTATACTCACAAAGTGGTGATCTTGTTCGAATGATTTCGCCTAATCGGTCTTATTTGCTCTGTGACGAGATTTCGACCTACCAACATATCCAAAATGAGTTACCAAATTCAATATGGTGTATTTAATACTAATGATATCGTATATATACAATCTATAATTATGCAAGACCTTAATTTGTAAAATTCATTTAACAATCTACCATACCAATGTATCATTTATGTTTGAGTAATAATTAAGCATTGACGCTTGCAATTTAGGCCTAATCAATTTGCGAGACATTCATTATAAGTTATAGTTTAAATATATATACATGTAATATAGTTATGAATAATTATTTCATACTTGATATTTTGTTCCTTTTCCTTAATCTCTCAATCGATAATTAAAATCAAAAATTAAGAAGCGATTTAATGAATTAATTCTTGAAATTTAATATGATTTTGCAAAATTGACTTATTGATCCGCAAGAGAAATATTAAGCTCCCTAATCTATCCATAACTTTCAAATTTAATTGTATTAACACTAAACAACTAGATCATCTAAATACCTGTCCAATAATTGAGCTTAAGTAACATAGATATATATATATTCAGATTACTTCACTAAGAGAATTTATGGGAGAATAATTACCTGATAGCTTGAACTAGTAGTCCTTTGCTTACGAATATTTTGTGTGTCTGTGAGCTAATTGAATCAGAAATATGTGGTATATATTTATATATACACGTGTAAGGTGGTGAGATGAATGATTAAGTCTATAAGCTAGAATAGGATACTTATCTTCTACTAATTTGACGCGTGCTCACTCATCTGCATGTGTGTGGCCTTTTTCGTAATTTTTTTTTTAAATTATATAAATGTGTAGCTTATCCTATATGATATATATATATATATTGATAGTGGGTTTGTACTAACTTTCACATATACAGCCACATATATATACCTATATAATAGATACAAGACATACATCTATATATATATGTATGTTAACCATTGCCACCTTACCTATATATATAATATATATATATAGTTAATCAATGTATGTTAATATAAATGATGTTAAATACAGAACATAATATTTTAAATTTTGATTATTGCCTTTTTCATATAATTATACATCCTATCTAGTTTTCTATGAATTATTATGTTAATCATTCTACTTGAAATTTTGGGATTCTATATGCAATATACTGTAAATATGAACTATCAAAATGCGTGTAATTATGTCTATGAATGATTAACCATGATAATTAAAATGTCAAGTTTCGGGTTATGACATTTAGCAAGTGCAAAAAGGTGGGAAAACAAAATTGAAAACATGTTTGTCATTATATATATATGTATGTATATATAGATAGCTAGAAGTACTCAATTTTAATTTTTTTAATGGTAATACATTTCTATATATATCTCATTAATAGAGTGGAGGTTGTAAACCCCATCCCTACCAAGTTAAAAAGATAAAATTAAGAAAAAGGGAGAGAATGAGGTCCTGGGGAGGGGATTTCCCGGCACACACTGTACCCCAAAACAAGTGTATTTTGTAGTAGTAGAAGAGTCTAGCTCGTTAAGGGAGCACACTATAATGCATAGCTTGCAACGAATTACACAATTTCCAATGTTTTGCAAAACTTTTCACATCATTTAAGGAGATACCAGATTTGGACGTGTTCGTTTTAAAATTTTAATTTGGTCCTATAAAATTGTTCAATTTATGTCGTATTTTTCGGAATATTACAAAACCATTGAAATTTGACACAAGACTCCATGTGAACCCTAAAATTTCTCATTGTCAATTTCCAATGGTTTTACAACATTCCATCGATGGCAATAAGACTCAAATTGCATAATTTTAAAATTATAGGATCAAATTAAAATTTTTAAAATGATTAGGACCAATTTTAACACTACCCCTAAAATTAATTACATGACCAATTTTGAAATTTTCCCTTGTTTAGGAGCTCAGCTTTCCGTTTATCGTTTAGGTTTAAAATATCCATTTTTTTCATTTTCAGTTTTTTGTTTCTTTTTTTTTTTAAAAAAAAAAACCAACAGTTACTCTCTTTGACTATATTATTTTTTAATCTTGGATTAAGAAACTTGATGAATGGTCTTTATCATGGATTGTTTCCTTTGGAATAATGATTAATTTTAGTAAAAAGTAGAGAAGTTTGGAAGTGAGGGGCAAAAAAACATTTTCTTTGTATTTATGATGGTCACACTTGTTAAATTTGAGGGATTTGGTGCGACCCACATTATAAGCATACCCAATATGAGGGAGAACTCAAACCCACCAAGTGTGATTCCAAATTAAGACCAATTGGTGATAGGAGAAGAACTCGGTTGACTTATAAACAAGACTCTCTTCCTCTATTTAATTAATGTGAGACAACTCACAAGTGATATTTTAATATGTCCCCT
Organism: Rehmannia glutinosa; assembly: GCA_016081115.2. Taxonomy (NCBI): domain Eukaryota; kingdom Viridiplantae; phylum Streptophyta; class Magnoliopsida; order Lamiales; family Orobanchaceae; genus Rehmannia; species Rehmannia glutinosa. Next base: position 104,833,380 of record CM071936.1, read on the forward strand.
TCACTTGTGAGTCATTTGTCAATTAATTAATCAATACCTTATGTATGATCTTTATGGCACACATGGTGTCCAAACACCAGTGTAAATCTACCATACGAGTTTCTCATTTCTTATAAATTAAAACAATTGTCATTCATTCGGTACAAAATGAGACACTTATTATTCATTAGTACATCAAGGATACCATACTTGGTGTCGCATGGATAATACTAGGGTAAGTAGATGCTACCCAGTGGGTAGTGCCCAACTTCCGTAGGATTGTGACATGTGTCCCATTTTAATTTTATTTTTTGAAACAAAATACATGCATATGTCATAGTAGGACACTTGGCAAAATCACAAGGGACATGGACACAACTCACTTGGGTAGCATCAAACCCCCGATAATACTCATAACGCACCCTAAAAATAACAACCCTTGATAGCTAGCTATTAAAGGACATTACAAGTCTTGAACTCTTAGGCAACTAGGGGCCATGTTATTCATTGATTTATTATGTATTTAATTTTTCTGCGCCAATAATGCCAATGTGAACCATATTACAATATTTCCGCGAGTTTCTTTACTCCCCGACGACTTTTTTTCCCACGAAAGATTTCTTTTCTTTTCAAACAGGTCTTCTGCGAATCTTGTAGTTTTTCTGTCATAGTATTTAACAGAAAGATCCGTTCACATAGTATTTGACTCCGGAGTATCGGTTTTTCTTGGGCCAACATTTACGCCGACTTAGGACTTGTGCTAGAGGTATTGGAATCCTCTCGCTACGGTTGGGGAGCCTGCGCTCTAAACGCTCCGTTTGCTTATTCGCGGCCGGAGGAGTGGCCCTTGAAATGCCGTCCTCAATCGAGAGTGAGACCGGACACATGCTCGTATACGATCGATTACTTTGTCCCGATCATTCCTTTGTAGTTTCCTGGCCAAATCGGCATTTATGACCAGGGGTATCAAATTCTCGGAGTAGCATTTCCAAATGGTCTCCAAGATGTCTTGAGGTGAGGATGGAATCGACTTCAATTCCTCCATCTCTTGTTAAAAAATGCTGCAAGAACATTTTCATGAGATTTTATAATGACAATATCATAATCATAATATTGACATTCAAATTTGCCATCTAAGCATTCTAGCTTTTCTCGGTTTTGATTCAATTTTGTTTTTCGAAAAGCTTTAACACTTGAATTATCTATTTTTAAGATAAACTTTTTATCCAAAGTAAAAATAAAGGACATTTTTTGAAAGCCTTTCGATCGCAAAGAATTCTTTCTCGTTGATTTGCCACCGAGTCGATTCACTAGGTGTGAATAAACCACTGATATCTGCATGGCACTTCTCCATTTGGTGTAGCTTTTGTAAGAACTGCGCCCACCAATAATCACTGCATCGTGTAAAGAACTAGTTCATCTTCATCCTGTGGAATTGCAAGTTTAGGAAGCTTTTTGCAAACTTCTTTAAGTCGCTTAATTCCTTCTTGTGTTCATTCTCCCATTTGAATCTGCATCTTTTTTTTAAGCAATGGGCTAAACACCTTCTGTAATGTGCTAGATTGTTTATGAACATTCCAAAAAATTGACAACTCCAAGAAAACTCAAGTCGCTTCTTGTCTTTAAGTATATCCGGAAATCCCCATGTATCTTTTCTACAATATGACTTTGTAGGATAATTCCCGGATTCGTCGATCTCAATTAAGGAATTCAATGGTCTTGTTGCGATCACCGCCTTCTTTTCTCAAAGCACTAATCCTTCCTTATGGCAAACATTTGAAAATATTTCCAAATGCTTGAGATGCTCCTCCATGTTCTTTGAAGCGATAAGAATATCATCGTTGTACACGAACATGAAACTGAAATAATCTTTGAATAGATTATCCATCTTCCTTTGATATATCTCGTGGTGCGTTAGCCAATCCCATAGGCATTACATTCCAAATATAATGTCCTTGTGGTGTGGAAAAAGTCTGTGAACTTCTTGCTTTCTTTATCCATCTTAATCGTAAAATCCAGTTTGCAATCGAACTTTGAGAATATCTTGGCCCCTTTGATATAGTTAACCGGATGTTCTCTCGCTTGGGATATAGTATCCGTCGAACTCCAAAATGTTATTAATCCCTTTGTAATTAATATCAAGTCTTGGCTTTCCTCTTTTGATTTCTCCATGGTTTCCGACTAGGAATCCTGGATCGCTTTGTATGGAGAAACTCCTGGTGAAATCAACTTAAGGTCAAGATGTTCCTTAAGTATCTTCATCATATCCTCACGATCTTCCCGATTATTAAGGATTGGTTTGAATCTCACGAACTCATACTCCTTTCTTGGCTTAACCTTCAAGGATGCTTTGAGTTCGTTATTGTCCACCATGCCAAAGGATATTCATTATAATTCCTTTGGATCTTTTTCTTGATATCCTCGAGTGTTATTTGTTCCTCAATAGTCACATCACTCTGTGGATTCTCCATAAGACTCATCCATAATTCGCAATGGCTTCGGATAACTCGTTCTTCACCTTGTACTTTGAATGAATACAAGTTGTTATCCCATATTTTTGATCCTTCGAATCGAACCAAATTGTCTATAGGATAATAATGCTTCACCAAATTTTCTTCGATCCGCCATTTTTGGACTCAAATGCGAAGTTTGGCTTCATCACCACACTTGCTGCGAAAATTAATAGGCGCTTTTCTATAAAATACTTCCTGATCTTTGAACAATAATCTTATGATCACATAAGGTTGTGAAAATAAGTCTTCTTGTCACATTTTCTGAGTGAATCGCTTGAATGTTTGTAGGAAATTATTTCCTAGCAAAACATCTCGCACTGTATCATGGAAATAAATTGGTGGCGTCTTCACTTTGTACCATGGGGTACGCCTTTGCGCCTCCGATCATGATTTACGCTTATTTAATTCCTCTCATAAGGATAAGGATCCTTTTAGAGAAATCTCTTCCTCGAATAGTGGCAAATCCTTTCCAATGTCTTTAGGAAAGACATCCGGTTTTGCAAAAGACATATTCCGGCACTGAATTAATATAGGCGGCAAAATACTCGGCCTTGTATTCAACATATAACATTTCGATAGAAAATGTATATGGAGAATGGACTAGTGATCATCTGATTACGTATCTTTTATTAGCCACTTTGAATTCCATTCCTTCTTGTAATCTTTCCCAAAGTTTATGATCCTCGAGAAATTCAATTCCCGGGTTAATTGCTCGGGATTTTTCCCAAACTCCCGTGATAGTCACTCAATTTCTCCTATCTTCAGGCTTCCTTAATACCGTCGAACTATTGGTTGTTGGAGATAATATAGAACATCACAAGGAAAAATATTATCCTTTTGAGTGATGTCGAATATTACTTCAACTTCTCGCCATCCTTCGGACATTGCAACTCTCCTGTTTGTTTTGAAAACATTCGTGATACGTTGAACTCGTGCTTGGTCTCCTTTCTTCCGGTAAATGGCTGCTACTCGTCATTCTCGTCTGTTGAAAAGACATCCTTCTTGGCTCAACTCTAAGACTTCGACTTTTGTTGAAGACTGGTTGATCTTGTATTTTTATATCGATCTCCTTGATTGTTGGAGACTCAATAATCTCTGGTAAAACCACCCCGCAAAGTCCTCGAAAATTCTTGGGACTTCAATAAATTCCTTTCTCAAGAATACTTCTGAATAATGTGTATTCGAGAGAGCATAGGATATCTTGTATGTGATCGAGTAGGTCTGTTTCCCTTCTTTCATCAAATCATCTCTTTTGAAATCTTGATGAAGGGTTAGGACTCTCTTGAAATCTCGATCTCCCAAACTGTATGCAATTCTAGGATATACATTAAATGCTAATTTCCCAAAGATTCAAATTTCCTGTAACCGCTCCTAGGCATGAATCCTTGAGGTTTGAGATTCTCTTGTCAAAGATAGCCGATTGAGTAGCGAATCTATCCCTTCTTTGAATGTTGCTTTAATAATTACTCTTATGGCTCGATATGAATCCATGAGAGTGTATTAGCAACTTCTCTTTTAACTCGCTTTTGATCTCCTGGATTTCTTTAATAGGGACCAATGCATCTCGATCAGGTTACCTGGTAAACTACATCGAATAGTAAATTCTTGGTTGTTACCTTATGGATAATTTGGTGTTTTCTATTACGAAACCCAATTTTATCCAATGCTTTTTCCATAGCTCTAATTGTAAATCCATCATAGACTTGAAGCTTTGGATCTTCCATCATGATCCTCATAAGAGTTTTATGAGAAACCATTGTGTGAGAGATGAATCCGACATATCTTCCCGACTGACCGTCTGTTGAAGTATTTCTTCTTCACTCCGATTCTGAGCCGGATTCACTTCCATCGTCAGAATAGATCTCTTCTTCATAGATGCTTTCATTTGAGGGTATATCCTCAAATTGATATACATGTATAAGATCTTGATAGTAGACACTTTCTCAATTTCTCGTGTAGCTTGAACCGTCTAACTCCTCATTTCTCGGTTGTCCTGGACAATCTGAGATATGTCCTCTTGCTCCGCATATCCAAAGCAATTACATCTTTGAAACTTTCATTAGCTCGTGTGAGCTCGCCCGAAAGTTCTCATTCCCGGGTTTCTTGGTACTTGCTTGATTGGACCCCGATGAAGAGGCTCTACTCTGCTTGGTCTTTGGTCTTTGCCCCGTTTTGTAAATTCGGGCTTTTTGTTTTGACCAAAACCTTCTAGGTCTCCACGAAGACTGCTTCTTTTGTTGTTGCTTCCTCGGCGGTATGGATGGCTTCGCTCTTTCTTCTTTTTTGTACCGCCTTGGTTGACCTCCCACAATTGTTGGGATGTCATTATCCACGCAACATAGAGGAACTATCTTGTTAATTCCTCTTAATCTCTTGTAATTCTGTCAGACAGCGCTTGGTAACACCATTCCGATAACTTGGCCTTTAGGAAAGACATTTTTCTAGCCACGCTTTCTACTGCTCCATCCTTGTATTCCGTGATAAGCATTTCTCCCCGTGGGACTCGGAATCTTAGCAAAGAATAGTCTGCGTGCCTTCCTTTTCTTCAATCTTGGATTTCCACCGTATCCGGTGAACAACTTGATATATTCATAATATGACAAATATCGTATAACTCAAGGCCATAGAGGGCTTGTTTATATCTTTTTCTTTTTTCATCCGCTAATCCTCAAAATATCCTGTGCCCATGAATCGGATTTTGAATAGTTTTGCCATACCATCAACAATTCATTTAAGTGATTCTCCGATGTGACCGAACCTTTTGTACTAGCATCGGTCATATCCCAGGCAATCTTCACCGATCCTTCAAGATTCATTTCAAGGAGTAAAATGAATGATTCCTTTGTAAGATCGAGGGTTCTGCTGAAATTCTCATAGTGAAGCCCATTCATCAATGAGAACTTCTCTATTTTTAAAATCTAGGATGTCCAGATTTAACATCAACCCATATGGATGAATTGGGTCGAGGTGCGATCTTCCATAAGGCGTCCGATAAACATTCGCCTTCTCGGTAGGTTGTCGAGTTCCCACAAAAGGGTTTCGACCTCTTTTGTCCTTGAAAGTGGATAACTCCCCCTGGCCGTGAAATCCCCAGCGTGTGGCATCCTCTTTGTCCTCCGAGCTCCATGATGCGAACCCGTACTTTCTTCGACGTTAGGATTAATCGGTGGTGGTGGTGGAATTGGTCTTCTTCCTGGATCATAGGTGACCAATGTTCCATCTCCTGTGTTCATTTTTAAATCTATAATTCCTAATCATGCGAAGGATTCTGCAAGGTCATGTAGATCTTTAAGATTTATCTTTTCCATATCCATCTTTTTAATTTTTGATGGATTTTCCTTTGATTAGAGCAATGAGTTTCTCCTCATCTGTCATTTTCCGTATAACTTCGGTTGGTTTCCTGTTTGATGTAAATAGGGTCGTCCCCGAAATCAATATGCTTCTTTCCTCCAGAAAAACTCGGTCTGTCCTCCGGTTCTTGACTCGTTTCAATATCATGAAGGATTTCAAGAGTTTCCTTCGATATTTCACCATCGTCTCCATCTAGTTCTCGATCTCGATGAACTTGTATCTTTGGTAGATGAATATGGCGGTCGCCATAATTCTCGCACCATTTTCTGGACTTCTCTAAGATCTTCGGAGAACTTAGATTTGTCCTGAAGTATCTCGTTCCACTCGTATTACATCGTGAATCATTGTTCTCGATGGGAATTCTCATGAACCGTTCCTTGAAGGTTCATCAAGTGAACATATATGGTCCGTTAAGCATCCAGAATCGCCTAATATTCTGCTTGCATTTTGCATTGCCTTAAGGTTTCTCCGCCGGCTCTGCCGCTTTTTCTTCATATTGGTATTCCCAATATGAAACATGGTCAAGGTGTTCTTGTGCATACATCGTCAATATTTGATGATATGTCCTGTATGGGGTACATCTCGGACATCGGTCCGGATCCATAATCTTAGAGTATTTTCTCCTCACCAATTGTTAATTACATAAATATAATAAATATAACCAAAAAGTTCTTAATAAACCTGGGCTCGATACCATTTTACGCAAAACACTTAGTCAAATTAGCAATATGTATGAATAAGGGTATAGTTGGTATTATGAAAATATTCAATTATCCCATTGGACCAATTTTGCAACAATTCAAAACTTATAGGACATAATTTGCTTAAGTAAAAACTTATAGGACCAATCTTACAACACTTTATAAGCTTACAGGGCATATTTTGCAAACTTGATAATTATTGTCCTAAACGCCACTCACCTAAAGTTACAGGGCATGTTTTGCAATTAGGCCCACTTTGTCCCACTATGATATGTCAACTTTTTCCTTTTCTCGTCCGTCCCAAATTAAAGACTTGTTTCGAAATTATTGAGATTATTAATAACACAATAATAGACTAAATTGCCCTTATTTAATTCACTTTGTCTTTGGATACTAACAATGATATACTCTCATTTAATGCAAGGGCAAGCTAGGTAGAAAAGATATGGGATAAAAATTAAGATCCCAATTATATTTATTATGTTTTATTAATATGTGTGAAATACTCTATTTGCCTATCTTAGTGGGACGAAGGGAGTAGTATAAATTTGCTAAAGCCTTATGATGATTAATGTGTGTATATACGGTTCCAACTTCTATATTTTGAGAAGAATAATTGTTGTATCTATTGAGAATTTTACAATATCAATCATAAAACTTATAACCATCGTAAAACATGCGAAAAAATTAGAGATAAAACATCATTCTACAATCATCAAAGATTTAATCGAGTTGACAAAATATTTGAATATATCATGATTGATTATACTCTAAACATGGAATACCTTTTGATAATCAAGCTCTATATATAAACACGAACACCTCTTGTGCGCGAACACGAACAAATTTGGTTATGTGGTCTTCCTCAACTAAATGTCCGAATTCCTTATATATGAGATATTCATTTTCTATTTTGACTAAAAATGCATAATTTTACAAGAAGTCTTTGACTAGGGTAAATGGACCGCTAATGTGTCTAAGACTTATAGGAATAATCGATAATTTGATCGTAAAAAATTAAAATGTCAAATCATCTAAATTGACACGTAAAATTTGGGAACTTTACCGTTTAGGTTGCAATTTTCCCAAAATTTTGACTGTTTGTACCTCAAAGGTGATAGTCAATAATTTACGATAAAATTACACAATTTCGGTTAAAATTAGAAAAAATGACCAAACTTTTAAAAGATGTTGGAACAAAATTTTGGTTACTTAGAAGACTAAATTTCGATATTATCCAAGTTACAAAACCAGAAAAATATTTTTCCTTTCGAAACAATAAGTAATTTAATAAAATAACTCATTTTATAAACATAGCCTACAATTAAAATTTCAAAAAGTAATTTATTTGGTTCTCAGAATTTGAACTATTTTGATATTTAGTTCTCTAAGTCGTTAGATTTAAATTTTAGTTCGATATCTTTGGAAACTTCAGACATTTAGGCCTATGTTGATCGAAATTGTGTAATTTTCCCAGAACTCGCTCACTATCGTTGATCATGTGCAAACATGTTAACAAAAATTTGAAGATTTTGATGTTTTAATTTGGCGTAAAAATTGCCACAAAAACATTAAAATCCTCAAATTTTCTATGTCAAGTTTTGATGGTTTGACGTGTCAAATTTTGTACTAAATTGCCAAAATCCATAAAAATCTTAGACATATTAGAATGCATTAGATCTAGTTAGTACATAATTAGTGTAGAATTACACAATTTCATCAAAATCGATTAATTGCTCACTATGGCTATGGACCATTGATGTGTCTAAGGATTTTAGAAATATTTGGTAATTTGATGTAAAAATTAACATATCAAGTAACCAAAACTGACATGTAAATTTAGAATTTTAATGTTTAGGTGGCAATTTTTCCAAAATTTTGACATGTTCGTGCCTCATAGGTCATGGCCAACAATTTTCGATAAAATTACATTATATTGACCAAAATTAGAAAAAAATGTCCAAACTTTTAAGAGATGTTGGACCCAAATTTTGACTACTTAGAAGAATAAAATTTCAAATAGTACAAGTTACTGAGACCGGATAGATAATTTTACGTTTCTAGAATCATAAGTAATTTAACAAAAGAACTCATTGTATAAACATAGCCTACAACTAAAATTTGGATAGTAATTTCTTTGGTTATCTAACTTGAAATATTTTGAGATTTAGTCCTCTAAGTAATTAGATTTAAATTTTAGTTCGATATCTTAGAAACTTTGGGCATTTAGTCTTGTCTTGATCGAAATTGTGTAATTTTATATGAAATCGCTACCATCACGATCGGTGCAAACATGATAATTTTTAAAAACAATTTTTGGTGATTTGGCGCAAAATTGCTACCAAAACATTAAATTCCTCAATTATTTTGTGTCAATTAACAAAAATCCATAAATTTCTTAGGCATGTTAGCATCCATAAGTTCTAGTTAGCAATTAGGGTAAAATTACCCAATTCCAGTCAAAATCGTGCTAGATGCCCAAATATTTGACATTTTTAACCAAAATTTAAATGTGACAACTTAGAAGACTAAATCTTCAAGTAGTCCAATTTACGTGACCAAAAAACTATTTTTAATTCCATTATAATTTCACCCATATAAACATAAGTACTTTAAATCGCAACACAACTTTTGTCCACAAAATTGAAATACTAACTATTCATAGTAATTGAACATTAACAAATAATGTTTTCTCAAAAATATCAAATTAAATATAAATTTATTCACTTTTGCATCCAATGCCTCCAATTCTCATATGGGCTCCTCAACCTGAAAATATATAATAAATATGGGGTGGGCCTTCAACTCACACAATTGGATAAATTTGTCGAATTAAATACAACATACATCATAATCACAAATATTCAACATGTAATTTTACGCTATAATTTTCCCCCTGTAATTGACCGATTACTTTATATAGAACTTCGGGTTCACGTTGATGATCTAGACTTTTGATCCCGAACTTTTTTTACGGCCTTCACTAACAGAATTTTCTTTGTTCCTCTTCTCATGCACATAAATAAAACACATACGAAATATTTTACAATGATGAACAATATTTGAATAGAAAACCCCCACCCTAAATAATTCTATACATCTTAGCATAGAATGCACATAAAAATGCAAAAACATTATATTCCTCGTTAAATAAAATAATTATATATATATAATATATAATATAATAAGATAATTTGAAAATGAAATCAAAAATTGAAATTGGAAGAAATAATTTAATTGAGCTAGATAGCCTGGAAAACGTTTGGTCAAATTCTCGAATAGTCAATTAGTCAAACGGGTCCGCCAAACATTTGCTTGTGTGCGCAGACAGTTCCCCATAGAAAACTTCCACTTTGTGAGAAGAAGAACTAGACTATTTTCCCCTTGGGAAGAACAACTTATTCGAAACCACAACTTGGAGTGATCTCGCCCTAAAAGTATCATCATTTTGGCGCCGTATATGGGAATAACCACACATGAGGATACGACCGATCTCAAGCACGTGAAGCCGGATCTGAAGCTATTGGCCATAGGGCCGAGAGATTAGCAAGAGGAAAGACCATCAAGAAGGTGGGAGACCAGCCTACCTCTCCACCGAAGTGCGCCGCCTCCCCACAAGAAGAAAGGGCATCGCCACCCCCATCCGGAGGAGCTCCCGCCCATTGCGAAATTATTACGCCCATCGGAAGGACGCCACTTCCCATGGGAGGAAAAGGCACCGCCACCGCCATATGGAAGAGGGGTTACGCCTTTAAAAATGTTCGCCTAACCCCGGAATTCGAGCCGAGAGTTAAGAGCCATCCGGACTAGTCAAGCTACCTCTGGAACAAATAACATCTTACGTAAGTACCTAACTCATTGATGACATATAAACAAACCATTCTCTCAAGAAAGCTTCACAAAATCTCCACTCATTAGATACATGACCTCGAGGGTATTCGGGGGAGCCATGCTCGATCTAGAGCCCCAACCCTCCAAAAGAGGAAACACAATTCATTTAACTATACTAGTGAAACTACTCCCTAGAGACGTCAAGACTTCATATCTTTTAAAGACCAATGAAGAAAGAGATCTATGTTGAACACTTGGACCATAATCCTCCGACTAAAATCATATCAAGAGAGGCTCACATATTATAATTTTCGAGTCCATAACATAGAGACCTTGTTAAGTTGGATTTTTACCAACAAAATGGGTATCCTAGACTTAGAAATTGTATTGTTTTTTGGTAAATTGAGTCAAAATTATTGTTGAAATTGTGTATCGAGTTGTAATAGATATCAAGGTATCGAGTTGTAATAAGTATCAAAGGTATCGAAGAAACTCATCGAAAAATATACCGCGCACAACATAATCTTGTCCCGTGGTACAGGATGTTATACCGTGGTACACCATCAAGTTAGCCACTCATACCACGGTATGGATGATGTATACCACAATAGACAAGTAATTTTTATGTGTACCGTAGTGTAACACATATGTGCCATGTTTTAACCCCAATTTCACCCGTTTTAGACCGTGATACATTCAACGCCTACCGCGGTACTTATCAAACATCTTTCAAAGAACACTTCAACTTTACAAAGCAAAAAACCACCAAAACTTTTCTTTACATTAAAGAAAGCTCAATCCGCCGAAAGAGAAGAACAAGACACCAAGTACACATCAAAAGATGAAATAATAGAAAACATCCGATGATGACGGGAAAGAACCCATTTTAACAACAAACTCTTATCGCGGGAAGAAAGAAATGCTATAATATATATGAATATGTCTCAAGTGAGCAATTGAAAAGGACACCGGAGATGGGGTGACCTAGGGAAGGAGATACAAAAGATGGAGCTCGGTTGGAGAGAACGTAGCGGAATAGGAAAGGAATCATATTAATTCTTCAATAAATACTTGGATAATTACCAATTAAATCATCAAATATAAGTTCTTCCTTATTCTTCTTTTTCTTTCCAGTTTAATTCTTGTATTAATTCTTATGTATGAAATTTCTTCATGCATTATTTATTGGATTAATTAGATATTCTTGGGGCTTGATGTAATCTTGTTTAATTTGCGATATTTTTTTCATGCCATTCATGGTTTATTTGTGTTATTTGTATTAATTATATTTTGATTACCCGACCATTAATCTTTGATGCCTCGATGTGTTAATCCACATTCGAGAGAAGAGGTTTAATACCGGATCTAGAATAATACAACATAGGTAATTATATAATCGAGAGATCTATAAATCCTATGAAGAAGTTGTCGAAATTCCAATGCTCTATTTAGAATTACAATTCTTAATATTTTTATAGAGATATCGAAATCTCGTTTTATAATTTAAAATCACTAGACACTCGAGAGAGGTAGTTGATTAACTTGGGAATTTCATATAAACCATTGCTTGAAAATAAATAGATTGTTTATCTTACATAAGTGATAACTTGATGAAATCCAAATCAAGAATAATTCTCTCAAGATTTAGATATTTGTATTTTTGTTTACATTTAATTATTGTTGATTATAAATAAAAAAATACATCTATTATTGATCACCAAATATAGCGAAGTAATTATACTTGATACTTACACCTATATCCTTGTGGATACGAAAACCTTACTCATTGCACTATATTAAAACTTGACAACCATACACTTGCTTTACATTAGGTGAGTGTCTTTATGCTTAACAAGTTTTTGGTGCGATTCTTGAGAATGTGCTTTGTGTGATATCAATGTTGATTGCCTAGTTGTAATTTGACTACTTTTTATGTTTTTTATTTTCTTAATTTTGTTAATTTCTTTTTATGGGAGGAAAATCGTTGGATGAAATAATAATGTATGCATATAATTGGCCAACAAATGATGCTACGGGGATTTTCGAAGTCAAAATAGGAACTCCTTTGTTTACTGAGATGGGTGGATAGGATTAGACGTGTTCAACGGTTCAAACCTAATCGCAAAAATCGCAAGTGGTTCGAACCATGGTCAACGGTTCGAAATCATGACCCGCTTTTGGTTCGCACTAGAACCGTAAACCTTATTTATAAGGTTAGGTTCGATTCAAAATTTGAAACCTAAAGCAATTGGTAAAAATTTTTTTAAAAAAACTAAAATATTTGAATTTTAAATTTTGGATTTTGATTACCAATGGTCACAATAGTGGCGATTTGATTAAAACCGAACATTTTTAATTTTTTTGAAAATTCAAATTTTGAAAAAATTCAACAATCCAAGATCGTTTGACCATTGATGATCAACGACCAAGATCGTTTGACCCTTGAAAACTGTTGGTTTTTCGATTTTTTTGGTTTAGGAAAAGAGGAAGCTTTTCTTATGGTAACATTAATTGCGAGGAAATATTAGTCGTTCTGCCTCAACCGTCTCCGTAGAGCAAGCATTTAGTGAGGGAAGTTATATCTTTGGATCCTGAGACGATCTAGATTAACAGATAGAAAATCTAGAGGCTCAAGCATTGCCCACGATTGGACAAATGCCGCGGTGCGTGAGCAACTCATCAATTTTGATGATTCCAAGAAAGCAATAATCTTGATACCGGATCAAACAACGAGTCACAAAATGATTGAAGAATCACGTCGCCACCTTCCCTAAGGTAAGTAAAGGTAAGAGAACTACGCAGGTTTTGATTCCTCTATGAGGATATGTAGGAACTTTTATTTCAATATTTAAAGATAAATTTTAAATTTTTAACTTAGGATATTAAAATAAAACTCAAACCCATTTCTTTTTTTTTTTTTTTTTTCCTTTCTTTGTGGTTTGTACTTTATAATTTAAATTTTATACGAAATTGTAGTAACTTGTAATTTTTTTAAAAATTATAATTTGGAATTGTAATATCTTAGAATTTTTCATTTTGTAAATTGTAAGTTGTAATTTTACTTTTAAATTAATAAAATTAGTTTTTCTTACTCAACTTCATTTCCTTCAAAAAAACCGTCCAAACCAGAATCGAACCGAATCAAACCCGCTCTATAAGATGACTAGGTTCCTGCCCACCCTTTGGGCAAACAAATCAAATCGCGGTTTTGAATCAGAATCGCGCTCGAATCAAGAGTACCTCTCGATAGGATACCACCCATTTAAGAGTATCCATAACCGAACCCTATAATATTATTAGTACCAATACCCATCCCAAACCCGATTAAAAATTACATATATTACACGTCTTGGTCCAAAACTCATTTGCTAATACCTTGCATACTACCCATACCGCCCAACCCATTTACTTTATAAAACAATATTATAAATATATAAAAATTTAAATGATGTTGGGAAATTTTTTAGCTATTAGATTTGATGATACATGTAAAACTTAGATTAGGATGTTGGCACCCCAAATCTATCACAAATTAACTTATAATAGATAGGGTTCTATGAGCTTAGTAGAATCATCCAAGTTGAAGAAAACAGACTCGATCAACATCGAAGAGAAGAATCACCAGGTGTGACAGTTGAATGAAGTGAAGTCAAGTATCGATCAACCGATAGAAAAGCTTTCTCGGTCAGGCCAGATTGACGGTTGAGTCACTCCAAGATAAGTGGAGTTGATTGTCAAAGGTGTTATGCGTGAGAAAGGATCAAAGAAAGTCGAAAAGATCCGATGTCAAGCAAAGTCAATTATTTGTTGAAATTAGGCATGCACTTTATGTCAAAGTCAAAAAGATGACATCTTGATCGTGTGTTTACATGTGGACGACTTGATCTTCATAGGAATAATCCGGACATGTTTGAAGAGTTCAAGAAAGCAATGACCGAGAATTTGAGATGACGATATCGGGTTTATGGCATATTACCTCGACACCGATGTTAAACAACAAGAAGATGAGATTTTCATCTCGCAAGAAGGCTACGCGAAGGAGATTCTCGGTAAGTTCAAGATGGACAAGCGCAAGCCGATTAACACACCAATGGAGTGCGGGATCAAGCTATCAAAGTATGATGGAGAAGAAAAAGTGGACCCGACATTGCACAAAAATTTGGTTGGAAGTTATGGTATTTAACGTGCACAAGACCGACATTCTCTATGCCACCGAACTTATAAGTCGCTACATGGGAAATCCAACCACTACTCACATGAAGGCTGCAAAAAGGATTCTTCGCTACGTCAAAGGACGATCGATTTTGGCTTATTTTATTCAATAACTAATGATTATAAACTTGTTGGTTATAGTGATAGCGATTGGTCCGGAGATGTGGATGATCGAAAAGTACTACTTGCTTTGTGTTCTTTATGAGAGATACCACTTTTACTTGGATGTCAAAGAAGAACCGATAGCCACTCTCTCAACCTATGAAGCGGAGTACGTATATGTTACGTCTTGTGTTTGCCATGCAATTTGGCTGAGAAATTTATTGAAGGAATTGGGATGGCCACAAGAAGTGCCAGGAAAAATTTGTGTTGACAACAAGTCGGCTATAACGTTGGCAAAGAACCCAATGTTTCATGATCGAATCAAGTACATTGACACTTACTACCACTACATACGAGAATGCATATCGAGAAAGGACGTCCAAGTAAAGTGTGTGAAGTCTCAAGATAAAATTAGAGATATCTTCACCAAACCACTTAAGCATGAAGACTTCATCGACTTAGAAATTTCCTTAGAATGACCAACCAAGTTTAAGGAGGGTGTTGGATTATAATAATATTAGTTGATTTGATATAGAAATAGTAAAATAATAATTAAATACGATTGATTAGATATATGCGAGTGAGCGAAGAATAGAAATAATGGGAAAGCATACTAATTAGGCAAAACTCGGAAAGACCGTCTTACTTCTGTCGATCTGTAAGACGGATCCCCATTGACCCTTTGACCCGAATTCGACCCGCACAATCCTTTTTTTTTTAATTCAACTTGCCTTCTCGAATCGCTACCCGGACCCTACCCATTACCCAAATTACCCCATGTTCCCTACCCTACGTTCCAAAGTAATTCCTTCTTCGCGCCCGTTCTTTCTGCCGGTTTTTTCTTCCGCTCCTTCAAATTTCTTGCTTTCAATTCGAGTTCTTTTTCTCGCTTTTCGGAGTTCTAACCTTGCTACTGTTGTTCGAGATAACAACCGGTAAGAACAATTTTATTTTTCTCCTTTTTTTTTTCGTTTTTGTTCGATTCTAGGGTTTCGATTTTGTTCGATATTTTATTTTTCGAATGGCATTGCGTTTGTGTTTGTCCTCAACGGTGTATATAGTGTTGGCCGTTCCTTTGAAGCTTCCAAGTTTGCGCTATTTCATTTATATTTGTTTCGCAAGTTTTCTATATTTGTTTCGAAAATCATAAATTGTAGAGGAGATTTTCTGCTTCCTATGTGCTCTGATGGTAGTTTGTGTAGTTCTGTTGGCAGTTTTACGATTCCTTCATTTTTTTTTCTATACGAAATGTAGTTATTTTAGAGAAATTTGGCTATGTTCCCCGTCTATTTTGAATTCATGTCTCAAAGTGTTTTTTACCACTAAGAAAATTTGCTTATGTCTTTGTTTATTTGAATTCATGGCTCGGTGTGTTTTTATACATTGCTTTCGGTGTGTCTTTTATAGCCTTAATATATAAGTATATGCATCTTGGAAGAATCATATTTAATGCTTACTAGTATCATAAATTGGATTTAATGTACCATTTGTAGATTTAATATATTGCAGTTCCATTGCTCAGTGTCTTTTTTATGGCCTGAATCATAAGTATATGCATCTTGGAAGTATCATATTTAATGCTTACTAGTATCATAAATTGGATGTAATGTATCATTTCTAGATTTACTACATTGCAGCCCCATGGTTGTCTTGTGTTTTCGTCAAATTTCATGGTTTTACTGAGTTTTTACATTTATTTGTAGGTTTACATTACAGTTGAAGATGGTACGACAGAAGATATTGATAACAAGGAGAGGTAGGGGGAGGGGTAGGGGAAGGGGTAGGATGGACCCCCAAGATGATGATATAAAGGATGAAATAAAGGAATCTCCGCTTATTGATAATCCGGTATAGAAGGCCGGTGCACAGGCCGACGAGTCAAGCTGTAGGTGGAATGTCGGCTAATGAAGCTCTTGTTAAAGAAAGCCCTGCTGATTCAGTAATGAAAGGACCCCCTACTGAAACCCGTGATGATACAGTATTGAAGGGACCCCCTGCTGAAACCCCTGCTGAAACACCTGCTGATATATTAATGAAGGAAGCCCCTGCTGGAACGTCGAAAAATGAAACTTCGACGCAGGGAAAAGTTGATGAGGAAGAAATAATTCTGGATAAGGGTGTTGGTGATGTATCTAAGAGACGATTGAGTAAGGATGCTGGGACAAAAAAATCACCGCGAAAAAAAAAGAGCAAGGCTATTGGTGTCAAAAAGTTGCTAGCAAAAATCCTCGAAAGAAAGAAAAGCTATCCGACGACGATACGAACAGGTCAGTGTAGTTGAAAGTACTAGTTTTTGATTTCAAACTATCATTAATTTTATGAAAAGTATCGTCTATGCTATATATATATCTCTTATGTAAAGTACGTGTATTTTAATCATTTAAATAAATCAAAGTGTTTTATATGCTAGAAGTATCATTTTGAGTAGTATCTAAAACTTATTTAAAAGTATCGATATTTTTGAATCATTTAAATAAATCGATTTTTTACATGCTAGAAGTATCATTTTGAGTAGTATCTAAAATTTATTTAAAAGTATCGATATTTATTCAAAAGTACCATTTTGTTATCTAAATAGTATCATATTTCATACATGAAAGTTTCACAAAATAATATATGTGATTGTATTAATTATATATTATTTATTTTTTGCAAATGACTTTCTTACCCAATGTAGACCTAAGGGTTTATTTGATGTTGTGAAGTCTTTGACGATAGTCAAAGATGATGTGAAGAATATTGGGTTTGGTGGGTTATCAACCTTAATGTTCATCATTTACTTGCTCAAATGATTCCGTGGGGTTCAAATGTTTAATGGGAAGAGTCGGTTGCTTAGTATTGATGAGAGAGGACGAGGTTTGTCATTACGCCGACGACATTTGTGATGTTTTCATGCTACCGAGGATTGACCGGGAAGTTTTAGTTTTCAAACGGGATGATAGTTTAGATCCAATTGTTGAATTTAAGAAAAAGTTGGTATTGATGGGACTTCTAGTGTTGGCACTTTGAAGTCCAAATTGATGGGTGAATTTAAACAAGGAGGTGATGACTTTAAACAAATGTTTGTTTTGTATAGTTTATCTATTTTGTTGACCCCGATCGCAAATAGGGATCAGTTGATGTCTCGTGCTTTAAGTCATTGTTGGATGTGGATGCCATTTCACATTTTGATTGGTGTTCACTTGTGTTGGAAAAACTTGGAAGGGCGGTTGATAATTTTAACAAGAAATCAACAACCTATATAAGTGGATGTATGTTGGCGCCGCATCATATATTTGCATCGTCTTAAATGGCAAGGAGTTGCTGAACCATTTGATCTCCCTCTCATTCAGCACTGGACGATGCAACGCATAAGAAAGCGCGTGAAAGAAGAGAGGAGTGCTGGAGAGTTTGGCCAGGGGGAGTGGGTGGAGGATGTTTTTCCTATTTCTAGGAAAACGAAGCCTGTTGTTGAAGAGAAAATAAGCAGTTCGACCGATGGAGGTAAAGATGAGAGGGGAAAGGCGGGTAAAGAACATGTTGAGAAGGAAAAATCTGAGAATTTTGATGAATCTTCAAGAATCATCAAGTTTGTACTACCAGAGGGGCAGCCGACTGATGATGAGATTGAGAAAATCGCTAAAAATGTAAGTTAAATGTAACATTTACATCCGTCCTAAAGTAATAATCCTGAAAACGTATCCTTTTTTGATGAAAAGGTATTACAATATTTGCAGGGGGTGCACAAAGCCTGTTTGCTGTTGAAAAGGGACATGGAAGTCATAAGTCATGTCCATATGGAGAGACTTCGATCCAAATGCAAATGAACAGTAAATACTTCTTCATCACCGATGATGAGTTCTTCTCAAGTGCAAAACTTCACGAGTATATCGATGAAGTTGTGAAGAATTTTCGAAGATGAAAGAATGTAATGAGCCCACACATAATGAGCCGATGCCTAGTTTTGACCTTTTAACCCCTAATACGTAGTCACCGTTGTTGAAGAACACTACCTACGGCGAATATTGATGATGACGTAATCCAAGGAATGGATGATAGTCAAATTGATGAAGTAATTCAAGGTCAGGTTAAACATGCAGAGCAAGTTGTAGGCAGTTCAGGTACTATATATAAAGTATTAGTTAAATTCTGAAAAGTATCTTTTTTGTTTGAATAAGTATCTCTTTCATTATAATAAGTATCTATTTTTTTAGAGAAAAGTATCGCTTTATTTTTCAAATAAGTATCTGTTTTCTTTGTATAAGTGTCATTTTATTTGATAAATTATATATCCGATGTGTTCTATCAAACAGTGGTTCTTGCCTATAAAACGAAAAGAGCTCTTTTCGTTCTGAATTTATGAAGAAGAATAATCGTTATTTGGTTGGAATGACCCGGAAAGAGAGAGACATTGTTGATTTCTGTTTTTTTCCACATAGTCCTAAAATAGAGTAAGTAACATTGAGACTTATTAGATATCCCCTTTTTGATGAGAAATGTCATGTTGATTATTTTTATTGTTTTTACTCAGTTCAAATGTGTTTGCAAATGCTGGAGAGTTTTTTGTTCCCTTTAAGGATGGGATTGATTCGCTGAATGACTCGAGCTTGATTTATGTTAATGTGATTGACATATGGTCTGTCATCTTAAACAAAAAAGCAGTTGGGCCCAACGATCCAAAACACTTTTATTTCAACACTCAGCACTCTGTAAGTAGTATCTATTTTCTTTTTTTTTTTTTAATTTTTATGTCGGTCGGTTTTTTTATTTTCTATTTTTTGCCGAATGCCTATATCTTGTTCATCATTTCCAAGGAAAAAATTGTGCTAGAGATCTCGAGAGGTTGTTGGAGGTTGTTCATGAGGTTGTTGAACAAACCCAACTGAATGAAGTGGATCGTGTAAGAATAACTTTAGTTTTTTATTTGAAAATTATCTCTTTATTTGTGAAAAGTATCTCTATATGTATGAAAAGTGTCTCTTTTTCCTTTAAGGTATTAAAAGCTGTAATGATGAAGTATTTGTTTTTGTAAATATGTAGATATTTGTTCCATATTGTTACGAAAATCACTTTGTTGCTGTGGTGATTAATTTTGTTGAGAAGAAAATTCAATACCTCGACAATGGGTGCACAATGAAGTCATGTTGATGAATATTACGAGCTTGCGACTTTGGTGGTAAAGTGTCATTATTATTATATATGAAGTTTACTTGAATTGAGTTGTAATACATCTTGTTCTTTGACAAAGAAATCAAACGGCTCTGTTTCTAGAAAAGGAAAATCACGCCAAAGCTCATGAAGTTGCGTCATATTCCTTTGAAAATGTTTCTTTTTCGTGGCAAAGAAATGACAGAATATTGACTGTGGTGTGTTTCTAATGCACCACATGGAAAACTCAGGGTAATGTTTACTCAATTCCTGGATTTTTGCAAGCTATGAACACTATTTAGAAAAATAATATGTAGTTTGCAATTATTTTTATTTGTTTTGATATTATTTTTTTTTTTTGTTGAAGCACATTGAAAGACGCAAGCTAAGAGTTGAGTCTTGTGCAAGAATTATCATGTCCGATCAACGAGTCAAGGTGCAAATGGAAAAGGATGTTCTTAAATTTATCAATGACTTCAAGGAACCCCCTTAAGGAGCGCCCAAGAAACATCCCAGAAAACAGAAGAAATGAACCTGTAGAATTTTAATCACAAACATCTTGATTCTGTATTTTGTCCCATAGATTTGCAGTTGGGTTTTGCAAATGTTCTGAATTGTATTTCCTTTCGTCATTTTGACATGATTCTGCAGTTTATTTTGGCAATCAAAAGTTAATAGGATTTTATTTGTAGTTCAATATGGCAGATCTTTCTTAAAGTATCATCTGTAATGGAAAAAGTATCTGTTTTTATTTAAAAAGTACCATAAATCTGCAATTTTCGAGTCTTGCAAACAAACTTATTCGCACATGTGACACATTTGGAAATACATGAAAAACTAAAAAGTATCATGTATAATCTAGAAAGTATCACTATTTATGTAAAAAGTAACATTTCTTTAATGCAATATAAAATATGAAACCATAACATTTGATCTTGAAAGTATCATAGTTAGAATCAAAAGTATCACTAATTCGCAAAACAGGTGACACATTTGGAAATACATGAAAAACTAAAAGGTATCATGTATAATCGAGAAAGTATCACTATTTATGTAAACAAAAACATTTCTTTAATGCAATATAAAAGATGAAACCATAACATTTGATCCTGAAAGTATCATAGTTAGAATCAAAAATATCATTAATTGATTCAAAAGTACCAAAATTACAATCAGTAATCTTTAAAAAATTATCTAAAATAATCGAGCATTTGGAGTCTTGGAACCAAACTCCTTGGGTTGAGAACATCAATCACATCAGCAGCTTTTATTCTTGCTCTTTTCCAAACTACCCTTTATCCTTTTTCTTCTTCCTTTCGTAACAGTCCGAGTAGGATCTCGCAATTTATTAGATGTACTTGAAACAGCAGATGATTCATCTTGGTCAGTAAAATTCTGTGTATTCTTCAACGCAGTAATAGCGAGAAAATCTCTGTTATACCCTTCTTCAATTATCCTTCTTGCCTCTTCATTTGCTTGGCATTTCAAACCAAGCTCAGAATATCTTCGCGCCATTTCATGACGCCATGGAATGCGATCACTAGGCTTCCCAAGCTTCTCATTTCTATCACTTAAGTTATGCCACACCTTAGATTTTGCCATTCTTGACCATCTTTTCGAATATATATTTTCGGTATCTCCATAATAGAATGAAGATGAAGTACACGCAATGAATGGTAACACAATATACCGCATTCTTCAAATTTCTTGCAAGTGCAGGTTATCATTATCCGCAAAGGATCAAACATGACACGATTTGTATCTCCATCTTCAGTATGAGAAGAAATGTTATAAACATTGAACACCTCATCTTCATGAACTAAAGTACAAGTAGTAGAAATTGAAGATATAAACTCGCCTCAAAATCTTTGAACAATGTCAACGTGTATACCGAGAAACGTGCTTTAACATCCCGACCAATGGTATGGTACTTGTTGGAATTGATCTTGATAACTTGAATTCATCATTTTGTTCTTTCATTCTCCTATTCTTCACTAGTTCTTTGAAAATATCAAAAAAATCATCAAGTTTGTCGTCTTCTTTGCATTGAAGCCCATTGCATTATTAATACTTTTGCTCCTTTGTGAAGAAAGTATTCCTACAAAAATAAGTCCTTACTTAAAGTTGTGCACCATTTGTCCTTTAGTTCATACAGTTTGAACCATGTGTGTTCCTCCAACCTATATGTAGAAATCATGTTACTCCAACAAGTTTCAAACTCAAATTCGTCGTTACATCCTGATAAGCATTTCCTAAATGCATTCTTAAATGAATTGTTGCTCTTCAACTGTCCAAACCTGCTCACAGATTTTTGGTAAAGATGCCATTGGCATAATCTATGCTTTGTGCCAGGGAAAACCTACATGAAAGTAATGACATAGTTAAAGTAACACTTTTTCGCTTACAAGTATCTGTTTTAGGAAGTAAAGTATCATAATTTTTTAAACAGGCACAAACCAAACACGATGTAAAAGATCACACAAAATGATTACAAAATAGAAGTAATAGTTTTATGCATAATCTATTCTTCGTGCCAGAAAAACCTACATGAAAGTAATGTCATAGTTAAAGTAACACTTTTTAGCTTACAAGTATCTGTTTTATGAAGTAAAGTATCATAATGTTTTAAACAGACACACTGACCAAAACACAGATGTAAAAGATCACACAAAATGATTACAAAATAGAAGTAATAGTTTTATGCTTTAAAGTATCTCAGTATATTGATTTAAAGTATCATACCTTTTCAATTGCATTAGAAATTGCCTGGTCTTGATCGGTGAAAATAGTGATTGGACACTTCCTCCCATGGATTTCTTGAAAACCTCAAAAAGCCACTCAAATGATTCAGATTTTTCATTTGATAAGAATGCACAACCAAACATCACATTTTTCCAATGATTGTTGATGCCAACAAATGGAACACAAATCAAATTGTATCTATTCGCATGCGATATGTAGTGTCAAATACTACTACGTCTCCAAATATATCGTAATCTTCTCTCATCATTGAGTCTCTCCAAAAAACATTACTTAATTTGGCCATATTGTCTAATTTAACTCTAAAAAAGTCCACCTCCTCGGATTGTCGTTTATACAACATTTCAACTAATGTCCTCAGGCATCCCCACCTTCTATTTCTTTCAGTTTCAAATGATTTATAAAATTTAGATGATCTTTGATAGTGTGCCCAACACTTTCATCGCCACCCGCTTCATGTGCCATATACCTATAAGAATCATGGTCTCATTCCTAAGAAACCATATCTTCTATGACTTTGCCCTTTTCACTTGTAATTTTTCTTTTAGAGCGATGAGGTGGCTCCACTCTTTCCTAGTAAGTGGATGATTGTGTTCTATAATATGACTCAAAACCTCATAAAGACCTTCTTCATTTAGTTTCACTCTCATTGTAGCATTACATCCTCGTGTAACAACAAAATTTTTCTTTTTTTCATTGTTGGAGTTTATTCTCGATTTCCCGATCTCTTAAACCCCTCAAGAGCGCATAAAGTATTTCTCCAAGACAACTCCATCGATTGTGTCCTAGTTGTTGCTTTGCGAACACTAAATCCTAGTTTACGATGTGATCGCAATACAATTTATGCATATCATCTACCGTCTTCCTTTTAATCCCAACTAGAGAACCGGATATATCAACAATGTCGTTCATGTATTCTCAGAACATTTCAATTAAATACGATTCATGTTAAAATAGAAATGATACCTTTTTATTAAAATGTAATACTTTTGCATTAATATCTAATAATTGCCTCCACTCTCGCTCAAAGAGTGTCCACATCATTTATTTCTTCATCTCCAATGACTTCTATCCTGTTCTTCATCACTAGAAACAACAACAACCAATCCAATTTTTCACCTATAAGTAGGAAATAAATAAAAAAAAATAAGAGATGAATTTTTTTGAATATGTTAATATAAGTCATTAAATTCCAAAATGTTCTAGTATCTCTTTTCATTGCAAAAGTATCATATTGAAATTCAATAGTATCATTATTTGATCGATTAGTACCACCTTTACAAAAAAAGGTATGGATCATGCAACAAAACTTAGTGCATTACCTTCCTTCCGAATGAGTAAATCATTTGCATCTTCATTCTCCATTGCGTAAGTTGTCTTTGTAATCAATATTTGTTGTTCAATGTAGTAATAAGTAACGCTTTTGGTAGAACTTTTGTATGTATATAAAATCGAATCGGATTGGAGCTTCAAGAAGGTGAAAATTCCATAGAAAACCGAACTTTTGATTTTTGAAACTCAAAGAAGGTCGAGCTTCAAAAGAATATGCAATTTTTGAACAGTTTTACTTCTTTGTTAAAGAAATTACTTGTTAAATTGCAAACATTCTATCAAGATTTCAAGTTGGAGCAAATGGGAGGATGAGACCGGTTTGAGTGCCAGGGCGCGTCGACTACGGCTTGAGTGCGGGCGCGTCGACTAGGGTCAGGGCCCATTAGGGTCAAGGGTGAATGTGTGGGCGGTGTTGCGACTGGGGTGGGGTACAAGTGTTTTGAGCCAGCGTATTCCTTAGATTTAGGATCCTACCGAATTGAGCCGAACAACGAATTTTTTTTTTTTTTAATTAAGCCGATCGATCCGGTTGGATCAAATGAGCCAGAGGCGGGCGGGTTCAGGATCCGTCTTACGGAATAGATCCGTAAGACGGTCTTACAAGAGACCATCTCTACTAATTATTGGTTATTTGATTTAATAAATAAAAGTGAATAGTGAATAAATATCGTATTCTTGAAAAGTTTCCTTAGCAAACACATTTTGAGTACAAATAATTATCTCGCATAATGAACATGAGGCTTTTCTTTTTGTAAATCGCTACCTATATAATTCTTCTTTCCATTGAGCTAACACCTAAACTATAAACTAAAAGGTACCTACATGGCTACATATATATAAAATGCACATCCAAGGAAGGTGGCTTAGCCCATTTCCTGCCACCACAAGCAATTGTGGGATAGAGGTCGGGTTCAAATCCCCGCTTCATCAAATTGTTTGTGGGGTGGAGGTCGAGGTTCATATCCCTCGCTTCTATCAAATTGCTCCCGGGGCATATGCGAGCTAGTGAAGATTTGGTGGGAACTCATCTTGAATAGCATCCGTGTGGGTTCGATTCGTGGAGAGATCGTTATTAGTAGATTGGGGGGTCGAATATAATTGTTCTCTTTACCTGGAGGATTGGTGGCCGGTGCGTGCACATCCCGCGCTTACCTTGGCGGCCTCATGATAGATATTTTTAATTGAAAACACTATAAATAATGGCTTATGCCAAACCCTAAAAATCTCACAGCCACTAAGGTGTCTCAAGTACCTTACAATGTCCACCATTCCAAACAAATTTCCTTCCCCAGTCTCCGACGACCAAGACAACAAGTTGCTAAATGAGCTCCCAAAAGAACGTTTTTGGGAAACCGTGGACATTTTCCAGTGGGAAGGCTTCTGGTTCGATCCTAGCATCATCAAGTCCGCCATAACATTCAAATCAAGCTTCGAGGCTCGGGACAACGACGTTCTCCTTGCATCAACCATGAAAACAGGCACCACATGGCTCAAAGCAATCTCCTTGTGCATCATGCAAAATAAAACTCACCAAACACATGACGAATATTACCATAAACATGTCGATATTTTAACCACTGAAAATCCTCATTTCCACATCCCCAACATAGAAACCATAACTTATTCAACCAAGGCCCTAAAATTTAACATCTACGATGCATCATCTCCACGTCTTCTCCAAACGCATCTTCCATATGCCGCGCTGCCGGATTCTATCAAGAAATCTGCGTGCAAAATCGTGTACATTACCCGGAACCCAAAGGACACTCTGATCTCAATGTGGCATTTTTTCAACTCCATTTACAAACCAAATCAAGATCCATTTCCACTAAAAAAGGCAGTTGATTGTTTCTGTTCTGGGGTCCATCTGTACGGGCCTTTCTTCGAACACGTGGTGGAGTACTGGCAAGAGAGCCAAAAAAGGCCTCAGAAAATATTGTTCATCAAGTATGAGGAGCTGAAAAGTGATCCAAAGCGACATGTTTCCAAGATTGCTGAATTCTTAGGGAGGCCATTTGCAAATGAAAATGAAGTTGATGAGGTGGTGTGGAGGTGTAGTTTGGAGAGGCTCAAGAATTTGGAGGTGAACAAAAGTGGATCCGTATTGTTGTATGTGCCAAACAGTTCTTACTTCAGGAAAGGCGAGGTTGGGGATTGGAAAAACTATTTGACACATGAGATGGAAGAACAAATCAACCAAACAAGTCGCATCAAGCTTGAACCATTTGGCCTCTTTCTTTAGTTGTGTTTGTACTTGTGTGTGTATGTGTGTGTTTTTTTCCAACTTGAATGCATGTACTTGTGTTTTTCACTTTCAATAAAAAATAATTAAAACTACTGATTTTTTTGAAAAAGGTGTCGCGTGCTATTATATTTAGGTTTCCTCTGTCTTGAGATGTTGGATCTTTAGCACCTTAGAAAATGCCCATTATTTTTTATTTTTTATTTTTTATTTTTTATTTTCCTTGTTCTTGAATTCTTAATTATGTGGTGTTGGAGGGGAAGATTCCTTTTCTTTAAAGAAGTTTATGAAATTAGGCATATTCTATGCCAGAGAGAATGAACCATTTGAGTAGGTAATTTGTTCTTGCTAGGTGACCACGCCAATTAATTGCATACTATAACATTGTAAAACAGAAAGCTCACCAATTTCTGTACTAAATCAATTAATTGTACAACGTTAGACTAATCGTCTTAAAGATTTGTGTGCGTTTCACAATGACATAATTGCAAATTTGATTATTTCTGCTGACATTTTAATGTACGCGTTTATTTGACTCCGCGTGGTGATGAAATCCTATTTTTCTGAACTCTTGTGGTATTTTTATCACTCATTTAAAACAATGTTGTAATTGCATTAGCCATCTAGTTAAGTGTGATATATTCCAGGTTGAGGTTGTCATCACTCCCTATTGCTTAATTTCAACTGTTTGCAAATATGGGTCAATATCTAAATCACATATTTGTACATATAAGGTGGATTGAATATACTTATTTGCAGCGGAATTGTCGATCTATATAGCCAGGATTAAGCCCGCCTACAAGCCTCCGTTTGATCCATGATTAAGCCATTTACAAGCCTCCTCTTGAGTGAATCGCGAGCAACGAACAAACCACATAAATTGGTTGAACCACGAACCGGATCACGATTTGCCTTTCTCGTTGGTGTAAATAATTACTAGAATTATTTACTTGGATATGCACACCTTAAACCCTACGTGAACTTTGGTGATGCTCCAAGAAGAAAACCGTAGAGAGAAATTTTAGGAGAGAGATTATTATTTCTTTGTGAGGGACGATTTTCACAATTAGATCGAT
Organism: Rehmannia glutinosa; assembly: GCA_016081115.2. NCBI lineage: Eukaryota > Viridiplantae > Streptophyta > Magnoliopsida > Lamiales > Orobanchaceae > Rehmannia > Rehmannia glutinosa. The sequence continues at coordinate 104,860,606 of CM071936.1, forward strand.
ATTGTATGGAGATATATCAATATATATCTCAATCCCATATCTCGATTAGAGTCCTAATGGGAGAGGTTTCTAGATAAACCTCATCTAAATAAGACTCTCTATTATCTCAAATATGGATGCAACCTAATTGCACCCAATATCTCCCACTCATACATATTTGACTCGACTCATCCGAGTCACATCCTCATAGTTCTCATCTCACGTCTCTTCTATCATACAGGAATAAGGCGTGCGACCAAGCGAGAAAGCAAAGGTGAGGAGAGTTATATTAAGTTATCACCAAACTAACATAACCCTACAACTCAATAACTCGCTATGTACCCCAAACCAAGTGGTCGCACCTACCAAGCATCTCTAGATCCCTCGAAAATAAATAGAGCATGCTCGACTCACTCAAATATGTTTCTATATTCATGACTAGTCAAACACATTTCGACATAGTCTCCCTGGGCTATGAATCATAGAACATAAGTCGTTACCAACTTAATTCTTCCTCGGCCCCACATGCCAATTAGCTTGGTCTTGACTTTCCTAGATATGCTCCGACTGCATCAATCACACATGGCCATTGGATGCATGCTAAAGTAGCATCATCAAGCTTACACCTCATGACATGGTCCAAAGTCCCACATGGTACAAGAAAATAATATGGGCTCACACATTGACGGCGGGGACCCATTCAAATCATTTTTCCATTGGCGGTCGCCTCAAAGCACATGTAGTATGAATACATGCTATGATGGAGCTCCCACTCAATTTAGGCATGTCATGCTCTAGACATCATACAAATCTTAGTCCATCCGCTATTCAAGACCCCAACCTGCGTACTACTCGTAGTCACTCCCAAAGTGTCATACGATAGTTCGCACATCGGCTACAAATAGGCTTTTATGAAGTTTGGACATACTTCATAATCGATCAACTCGGATCTCATCTTAACATCTAGTTAAGGATATTGTTAATTATACTTATTAACCTTCCTCACTCCTCTAGCGAAGGCGATCATTCGCAAATCTCCTTATGCGACACAATCTTTTAAGTCTCATCCTCGCCGCTCTCTTAGCGCCCGGCGATTGTCCGTGTGAGAGGGCCAATCGAGCCTGGTGAAAACTCACAAGTTCAAGACCAAACACATAATGAGAATCCAACATCTCTCATTAATCACAATATGTTCTCAAAGGCCACACAATCAATTCTACTTAATCCCTAATGACTCACATGCCTTTGGAGCATTTCTCTAAACAAAGGCTCATAAAAGGGATGAGCGCCCACACCGCTCGTAGAAGTATGTCCGAGAATAATATTAACTATGCGCAAAAACTCTTAAGTGAAGTAAAGCCTCGAGTAAATATGTTTGGCCTACCATCCATGTTTGGTGCCCAAACCATACACCAAAGTGATTTTACTATCACTAAAACAACAAAATACATCATGGATGTGCGCACAATGCGCATCATTTCAAGATGCCAAATTTGCCTCTAGCAAATCATAGACCAATGTTAAGATATCTAAGTATCCACATGTCGACATCATAATAGCACATGAATCACTTCGATATCCACTCACCAATCACATTTGCTAAGTACATGACTTACTCGAAATCGCACATAGCGCACATCGGACATTGATCGTGCTTATATAAACTAACTAAGATTTCTTTTCCATCTTCGAAGATATCGTTTCTTGACTAAGAATATGATCTTTGACCATGGAGTGTAAAGACACCAACACTCGAGTGGTGATAACTCCATGTACTTTGATCATAACATTTTTGCCAAATACAATGAGATACAACTCTACATATGCTCGGTGAATTAATTGACCATCGTAGGCCTACCAAAATGATAGCTCGATGAAATTAATGATGATCAAGTCACCGAGCTTCTTGGTCAAAGAATCAATGCGCTCTTACTCCACTTGTTGAATTCATCGGGTGATCCACATAGATCTCCCGATTCAACTTTCACTAAGCTATGTCAACATCATCATCTAGGACAAACCCGCATTTAAAGTGGCAATAATAGATAACATACCGGCGAATTGAGGCAATCTCACCACTTAGGAGAACATCTCGAAAAATTTACGCTCTTCTATAGGTAAACTTTTCACCCTTAGTCGAGCTACACACATGTTAATCAACCCATCTATATTGCACTTGACCTTCCAAAACCACATGTTTCAAATGGTTTTGCATCTAGACAGATGATTAACAAGCTCTTAGACTTTATTCTTAGTCATTCGACTCATCTTTTCCTTCGCTACAACTATCCACTTAGGCCATCGGTGAAATCACATGTTCTACCGACTCATCAACACCCACAAAAGTAATTGTGAAGGATACCAACTCAATCTCATATAGATGATGGGGAATATTTATTATTCACTCCTTTTACTCGTGGAATTTAAGAATCCTTTGCGTGTGAGACACTAGCTCCCACCGACTTAGTGTCGCTCCCACTATCCCATCGATTACTAGATGAGTACAAAATACAACATCCTTGCTAGAGAAACGAGCGCCTCCTAAGGATCTTGCAACTCGAATAGTTTCAAGATTTCTTATGACTTCACACGTGCTCAAGAAATCCCTTTGAAGGGAAACCTACGCGATGCGACTTGATTCTCCACTTGAGAACACATATTCTCGAACTTACATAGACACAAACCCTTAATTTGGGCTTGTTACCAAACTAAAGCTCAAACAGGGTTGAAGAATCATTTGGAGACACATATTTTATGATGTAGACAAGAACAAAACACACAAATCAATTTGCGCCATCATAAATCTAACCATTTTGAAGTGATTGTCCCTTCTTTGCGAGCTCATATAGCCGCAAAGTATTTAGAACCATCATTCAACTTGCAACTTTATTTCCTTCAATCAGTGTCCAAACCGATTAGACACACTATTTTCGCTCCCTATTAGCACATCTCCATCTGCTAAGAATCGCTCAAAGCAATTTGGCGCTTCTAAGTTCTAACCGATAAGAGTGAGAATGTACCAACTTATAGCGTAAATAGAAATGAAAGAAAATATAATGCGTTTATTTGTGCCTCCCAGTCATAAGTCCGCACTCAATTTAGTGGACTTATCTTTAAAGGAAAAAATAGACAGACTTTCATCCAAAGGCTTATCCCGCTTGAAAAAATATTATGTAGAGGGAGATCGACCTTAGCGAGTTAGACAATAAAGCCTCCTCGAGCTAATACGATCGTCCTTCTAACCTCACGTACCACGATATCATTAGAAGATCTAAAAGAAATACTATCTAAAGCCAAACATCACAAAAAAATATAGACAAATCTTCTCACTCAACAAATATCTTACAAGTGCATTTATCCGAGTAAGACTATATCGACACATCAAGTTGCTCACACCAACCTGCTCAGCCTTGAGGTGACTCTTTTTAGCCTCATCTTGTGCTCTCTATAGCCGCATAACCCGATAATAGTCATACGCATTTGCTCAATCTTAAAATCACATGCTAAGTCAACCAATATCTACCATCCACCCATGAGAGATTTGGAAATATTTGCAAGAAAATAAGAGAGCAAATAATTAGTTAGACTTTATCTCAAAGACAATTACGAGCGAAGTTACCAATCTTATAAGTGCACTTTAATAATTTTTGATACTTAATTGCCTCATTCAATAGGGTGACACGCCTTATTGTCACTTTATGGATCAATCCATACTTCTAGTTTTAGGTTTTGCTCTTGTCAAGCTACATTATGCTTGTTCCAATATTCACCCGAGTTGGTTTATATCGGTCACAAGATGCGACAAGTGCACTCACTTTTGTATTTCTCAACTTTTTATAATCAACCCGTAGATAGGCGATTTTCATTAATAATAACACAAGTTACTAATATCCTTAATTCAACTCAAATAGCGAATTTGGATAACTAGAGTATTTACTTGGGAGTAAGCTCATATTCAAAAATAGAGCTTAAACTCTTTTTTATTAAATTTGCGGCTTAAACAAATTAAAGCGCAAAATTAATTCTTGATCCATAAGTATATCATCGGCATCTCAACTCGATTATTTCGGCAATTAAATTCTTATATTTGCGCTTAAACAAATAAAGCGCAAATACTTTCTTTAATCCACAAAAATATTGTCCGCGTCTAAAGTCGCGACAATATTGGATACTTTGTCTATTTTCATGCTAAATTGGGTAAACTAAAGTTGGTGAGTTTGGTCTAAAAATACATTTCAATAATTTGCGCAAACAATTAGGTATCGATCTAAAATTTTATTCGGATCCAAGTAATATTTATTATTTTCTTCAATTCAATGAAATCGAAAACTTGCCACCAAGTCTAGTAATCATCTCCCACCGAATTGAAGATCACAATAAAAATTACCGATTCATGAATAAAATTATCAAAGTCAATAAAATACATCATGCATGCATCCATGCGATATAAGTAATTACGAAAAAAATAGCCCCCATGGGCGACATTGACATATAGTGCATCATGTGAAGATAATTTAGACCTATGGTGGTAGAACAAAAAAAATATCCTCGTAAAATTGATGTTAGATAGCCTCCAAAAATCGGCTCAAAAAATACATGCCTCAAAAAAATTAAAAAAAAAATACATATTTTCAAGGCCTTCTACATCAATCTAGAAAAAGTAAAAAAAAAAACATAAATGAGGATATCGAATTACCACCATTGTCAAAAATTAACTCCCATAAATAATATAAAACATAAAACTGTAAACATTCACATAATGAGCACTCACATGTCAATGTCCATTCATTCCCAACACATGATAATTCATATCACATCAAGAAAAATTAATTGCGGACAAAACAAATTGCATCACATAAGCAATTAATAGAGCATGCAACTCATAAATTAAAAAACACAAAATATTTTTGTTTGCACCTCAATGTGCAAAAATATATATTTTTTTACGCACCTCATGTGAAAAAATTCCATGCACCAATGTGCAAAAATAATTTTCCCATGCATCACAATGCACAAAAAAATATATTAATTTGTTGCAAACATCTCAATCAATGCGCAAAAATAATTTTTCTTTCATGCAACTAAGGCGAAAGAAAAAAACCATTGCTACATATGTGCAATAAACAATTATTCATGCATCATATTGCACAATAATAATTTTGCAAGCATTCTCATGCGCAAAAATAATTTTTTTTTTTGCAAGCACTATTTGCGCAAAATAGTTTTTACATGCATTAACACTACAACAAATAAATAATGCACTAAAATAATTTTGGAAGCGTCTCAACGTGCAAAAATAATTTGTTATCCTGTTTCTACATAAATAGAAAACAAGTCAGGATAATAACAAGAAATCATCTTAGTCTAATGGTGGACATTATTATGATAATTTCAAAAGGTCTTGGGTTCTAATCCATGTTAGACCAACAATCCAACATTTTTTTTTTATAACAAAGAGGATATATACCACTTAGCGACTCGGCGCCACATCATTACCCATGTGGTGTCTCGCCATGTGGCAGCCATCGCGCCACTTGGCGGCTTAACTCGGCGCCCATTTGGCGTCCATACTTGGCGCCACGTCACCGCCCGTGTTGCGCTTATTACGTCACGCCACGCCACGTTAGTGCCCCCACCAAATACCAAAAGTCGCCACATCGTCTACATGGCAATTTCCATTTTTTTCTTATTTTTTTGAAACAAAATTAATCGAACAACGCTATCCGAAAATGGTCCCGTGAGGTGTGAAAAATCTCCGAAATTTGGCGTGAAAAATAACAAACAAAGAAACAAAACGGGTACCGCTTATATGGCACGCAATCCAATGCGTAAATTTTTTCACCAAAACCTTTGAATATATCAAATTAATCGTCTTTCTAAGATCTATAATTTGACACCAATATTGCGTATATAAAAATGGAAAATCAGATTCGAATTTTATAAATAATATCAAATCACATGAACCATCAAACTCAAGCACATCACATAAAGGCGAGATCGAGCCCTAATGGCTCGATACCACCGTTAGCAAATATGGGTCAATATCTAAATCACACATTTGCACGTATAAGGTGGATCGAGTATACCTATTTGCAAAATAAACCGTCGATCCACATAGCTAGGATTAAGCCCGCCTACAAGCTTCCGTTTCATCCATGATTAAGCCATCTACAAGCCTCCTCTTTGAGTGAATCGCGAGCAACGAACAAACCACATAGATTGGTTGAACAACGAACCTGGATCACGAACCGCCTTTCTCACTGTGTAAATAATTACTAGAATTATTTATTTGGATATGCACACCTTAAACTCTTGGAGAACTTTGGTGATGCTCCAAGAAGAAAACCATAGAGAGAAATTTTAGGAGAGAGATTATTATTTCTATTTAGGGGACGATTTTCACAATTAGACGATATTGTAAGGAGAGATATCAATATATATCTCAATCCCATATCTCGATTAGAGTCCTAATGGGAGAGGTTTCTAGATAAACCTCATCTAAATATGACTCCCTATTATCTCAAATATGGATGCAATCTAATTGCACCCAATATCAACTTTGGGCATGCATTCCATTATCGTGAATTAGTAGTATCCATGCACCAAAATTTTAAGCATAGAAAAAAATCCTCTTAATGTCCAAATGAGAGATATATTCAATCATCATCCTGAAACCTTGCTCCATGTTTCTTGCCTTGCGTTGTGCTCCAAATTAAGTAATTGTATAGGTAGCCAACTAAAAGTGAAAAATCTCATTTTCATTATGCTAGATAATTGTTTTTTCTAAAGTTGTGGTTGTTTATGAAAATTTCCTAAAATACAATATTCACTCATTTTCACCCACAAATCACTTCTATTTATTTTTTTAAAAAATCAAATCAAATAACTAATCATCATTACATATTTCCCATTATTTCTATTCTTCACTCACTCATTCACATATTTATAACTCGCAAATATATTTGATCATTGTTTTACTATTTCTATATCAAATCAACTAATATTATTACTACATTTACATCTCATGTCCAATCACATACAAGATCAAAATTCATTATTCTTTTTGCAAAATTTCTATTATCACTTTTCTCTATCGAAAAAGAATTCCCAAAATGAGAATATTAAAAGCACCTTTTATATTAATTAAGTTGGGCGCGAGATTTCGTTCTCAATTCAAGCAAAAGGCTTCATCCGATACATGTGGATAATGGGTTTATAATGATTTAAGAAGAAATCCGATGTACTTGACTTCGGATCGTGGATTAGCGATGTGAAGTACTTTGTTCAAAGGAAACCTTGAAACAAGATACATATTAAAGCTAGCTAGGCAAAGTTCTAGTTTATCAATATAATTTACTCGATAGAAATTTTGTCCCTAACTTTTATTGTTACCTACATAATATCTATAAAATTAAAAATATTATTTTTCCCAAATTATACCAATAAATTAGCGGCGTTTTTAAATTTATTGATATAAATATTGTAGGTATTTACCAACAATGTTACATTTTATTGAGTTAATTGCATCTCTCGTACCACGTATTTTCTTCATTACAATTTTAGTCCCACGTTTGCAATAGTCCCATAGGATTAATATTGTTGCAAAAGAAGTCCCGAGATCTTAAATTCAAGATATTTGGTCCCATAATTTTCAAAGGTTGCACCTTCGGTCCCAAAATAATTCATTTCATATGGTACCCAATTTTCCTTAGAATTGTTGACTCAAAATGGTATCGAGCTAGGTTTATTAAGAACTTTTAGTTAAATTTATTATATTTATGTAGTTAACAATTGGTGAGGAGAAATTACTCCAAGATTATGGATCCGGACCGATGTCCGAGATGTATCCCTTACAGACATATCGTCAAATATTGACGATGTATGCACAAGAACATCTTGACCAGGTTTCATATTGGGAATACCAACATGAAGAAAAAGAACAGCAGGAGCCGACGGGAAACCTTAAGGCAATGCAAAATGCGAGCAAAATATTATAGCGATTCTGGATGCTTAACTGCACCCTATATGTTCACCTAATGAACCTTCAAGAAACGGTTCATGAAAATTCCCATCGAACAATGATTCCGATGTAATACCCGAGTGGAACGAGATACTTCCAGATAAATCTAAGTTCTCCGAAGATCTTAGAGAAGTCCGAAAATGGTGCGTAATTATGGCAACCGCCATATTCATCTACCAAACAAGTTCATCGATCGAACCCAGATGGAGACGATGGTGAAATATCGAAGAAACTCTTGAAATCCTTCATGATATTCAAACGAGTCAAGAACCTGGAGGATGCGGACCTAGTTCTTCCGGAGGAAAGAAGCGTATAGATTTCGGGATAGTACACTATTTACACCAAAAGGGGAAACCAAATCGAAGTTATACGGAAAATGACAGATGAGGAGAAACTCATTGCTCTAATCAAAGGAAAATCCATCAAAAATTAAAAAAGATGGATATGGAAAAGATAAATCTTAAAGATCTACATGACCTTGCCGAATCCTTTGTAGGATTAGGAATTGTAGATTTAAAGATGAACACAGAGATGGAACATTGGTCACCTATGATCCAACAGGAAGGCCAATTCCACCCCCACCACCACCAGCTTAATCCTAACATCGAAGAAAGTACGGGTTCGAATCATGGTGCTCGGGACGAGAGGATGCCACATGCTGGGGATTTCACAACCGGAGTGATCCACTTTCGGGGACAGAAAGTCGAAACCTCTTGCGGGAACTCGACAACCTACCGGAAGGCCGAATGTTTATCGGGCGCCTTATGGAAGATCACACCTTGACCCAATACATCCATATGGGTTGATGTTAAATCGGACATCCCAAATTTTAAAAATAGAGAAGTTCTCATTGATGAATGGGCTTGACTATGAGAATTTCAGCAGAAACCCTCGATCTTACAAAGGATTCATTCATTTTACTCCTTGAAATGAGTCTTGAAGGATCGGTGAAGATTGCCTGGGATATGACCGATGCTAGTACAAAAGGTTCGGTCACATCGGAGAATCACTTATATGAATTGTTGATGGTATGAAAAAAAAAGAAATATAAACAAGCCCTCTATAGCCTTGAGTTATATGATATTTGTCATATTGACGAATATATCAAGTTGTTCACCGAATACGGTGGAAATCCAAGATTGAAGAAAAGGAAGTCGCACAACTATTCTTTGCCAAGATTCTAAAGTCCCTGAGAGAAATGCTTATCAAGGAATACAAGGATGGAGCGGAAGTAGAAATTGTGGCCGAAAAAAATGTCTTTCCTAAAGGCCAAGTTATCGAATGGTGTTACCAAGCACTCTGTCAGACAGAATTACAACAGACAAGAGGAATTAACAAAGCGGTTCCTCTATGTTGCATGGATAATGACATCCCAACAATTGTGGGAGGTCAACTAAGCGCGCACACGGGAAGAAGAAGAGCGAAGTCATCCATACCGCCGAGGAGCAACAACAAAAGAAGCGGTCTTCATGGAGACCTAGAAGGTTTTGGTCAAAACAAAAAGCCCGGTTACAAAACGAGGCAAAGACCGCAAAGACTAAGCAGGAGTAGAACCTCATCATCGGTTCTAATCAAGCAAGTACCAAAGATAAATCCAGGAAGGAGAACTTTCGGACGAGCTCACACCAGAGCTAATGAAAGTTTTAAAGATCTATAATTGCCGGACATGCGAGCAAGCGGACATATCTCAACAGATTGTCCGTAAAACCGTAAACGAGGAGTAAGACAAATCGAAGCTACACCGAAAATCGAGGAAGTCATCTACTATCAAGATCTTATACAGTGTATCAATTTGAGGATATACCCTCGGTGAAAGCATCTATGAAGAAGAAATATATTCTCGACGATGGGAGTGACTCACTCGGAATCGGAGTAAAGAAGAAATTCTTGATCGGTCGGGAGGATATGTCGATTCCTCTCTCACACGACGGTTTCTCATAAAACTCGTATGAGAATCACGAAGAAAGATCCACACTTCAAGTCTATGATGGATTTACAATTGGAGCTATGGAAAAAGCATTGGATAAAATTGGGTTTCGTAATAAAAAACACCAAATTATTCACAGGGTACCAACCGGAGAATTTGCTATTCCAATGGAATTTACCTAACACTGGTCAAGATGCGCTTGGTCCCTATCAAGGAAATTCGAGATCAAAAGCGAGTTAAAAGAGAAGTTGCAAATACACTCTCATGGATTCATATTGGAGCCATAAGAGTCATTATTAAAGCAACATTCAAAGAAGGGATAGATTCGCCACTCAATCGGCTATCTTTGACAAGCGAATCTCAAACCTCAAGGATTCTTGCATTGGAGCGGATTACTGAAATTTGTATCTTTGAAAATTGGCATTTAATGTCTATCCTAGAATTGCATACAATCTGGGAGATCGAGATTTCAAGAGAGTCCTAACTCTTCATCAAGATTTCAAAAGAGATGATTTGATGAAAGAAGGAAGACCTTACTCGATCACATACAAGATATCCTATGCTCTCTCGAATACACATCATTCGAAGTATTCTTGCGAAAGGAATTTATTGAAGTCCCAAGGATTTTCGAGAACTTTGCCGGGTGGTTTTACCAGAGATTATTGAGTCTCCAACTATCAAGGAGATCGATATGAAAATACAAGATCAACCAGATCTTCAACAAAAGTCGAAGTCTTAGATTTGAGCCAAGAAGGATGTCTTTCCAACATGACAAAATGACGAGTAGCGGCCGTTGGGAATAAAGGAGACCAAGTACGATTCAAAGTATCCCAAATGTTTTCAAAACAAAGAGAGCCGAAATGTCTAGAAGGATGGCGAGAAGTTGAAGTAATATTCGATATCGCTCAAAAGGATAATATTTTTCCTTGTGATGTTCTATATTATCTCCAACAATTAATAGTTGGATGATATCAAGGCCTTTGAATATAGGTGAAATTGAGCTGACTATCAAAGGAGGTGCAGAAAAATCCTAGAATAATTAATACCGGGAATTGAATTTCTCGAGGATCATAAACCTTGGGAAAGATTACAAGACGGAATGGAGTTCACCGTGGCTAATAAAAGATACTGAATCGATGACCACTAGTCCATTCTATATATACATTTCTATCGGAATGTTATATGTCAATACAAGGTGAGTATTTCGCGCCTATATTGATTTAGGTGCGGGAATATGTACTTTGCAAAGCGGATGTCTTTCCCAAAAACATTGGAGAGGATTTGCCGGCTATTGCGGAAGAGATTTCTCTAAAAGGATCCTTATCCTTAATCGAGGAATTAAACAAGCGTAAATCATGATCGGAGGCGCGGGGCGGTACCCCATGGTACAAAGTAAAGACGCCACCAATCTATTTCCATGACACAGAGCAGATGTTTTGCTAGGAAATAATTTCCTACAAACATTTAAGCAATTTACACAGAAAATGATACAAGTGAAGACTTATTTCCACAACATTATGTGATCATAAGATCATTGTCCAGAGATCAAGGGAAACATTTTTTAAAAATGCCAATTAATTTTTGCAAAGAAGCGTGGTGATGAAGCCAAACTTCAAAATCCAAAAATGGCGGATAAGAGAAGATTTGGTGATGCCTTATTATCCTTTCAAAATATGGTTCAAGCAAAAAGATACAAAACGATGGGATAATAACTTGTATTCATTCGAATACAAGGAGAAAGAGCGAGTACCTCCGCAGGCAATTGCGGAAATTGATGATGGGCCTAATGGAGAATCCACAGAGTGACGTGACCATCGAGGATGTCAAGAAGAAGATCCAAAGGAATTATAATGAAGATCCTTTGGCTTGGTGGGATAAGAATGAGCTCAAAGCATCCTTAAAGGTTAAACCAGGGAAAAGAAATGAGTTCGTGAGATTCAAACCAATCCTTATGAATCGGGAGGATCGGGAGGATATGCAAAAAGATACTTAAGGAACATCTTGACCTTAAGTTGATTTCACCAGAGTTTCTCCATACAATCCGATTCTTAGTCGGAATCATGGAGAAATTAAAAGAGGAAAGCCTTTACTTGTTATTAATTACAAAGGGATTAATAACATTTTGGAATTCGACGGATATTATATCACAAGCGAGAGAACATTTGGTTAATCGCATCAAAGGTGCCAAGATATTCTCAAAGTTCGATTGCAAGTCCGGATTCTACCAGTTAAGATGGAGGAAGAAAGTAAGAAGTTTGACTTTCTACACACACGGAGACACTATATTTGGAACGTGATGCCTATGTGATTGGCTAACGCACCCCAAATATATCAAAGAAAAATGGATAATCTCTTCAAAGATTATTTCGATTTCATGTTCGTATATATCGATGATATTCTCGATCGCATCAAAGAACATGAAGGAGCATCTCAAACATTTGGAAATATTTTCGATGTTTGTCACAAAGAAGGATTAGTGCTTTGGAAAAGAAGGCGAATGTCGCAACAAGACAGATTGAATTCCTTGGAATTGAAATCGATGAATCTGGAATTATTCTAGAATCATATTGTAGAAAAGATTCGAGGATTTCCGGATATAATGAAAGATAAGAAATAGCTTGAGTTTTCTTGGAGTTGTTAATTTTGCGGGGATGTTCATTAACAATCGGCATATTACAGGAAGGTGTTTAGCCCATTGCTTAAAAAAGATGCGATATTCAAATGGGAGGATGAACATCAAGAAGGAATTAAGCAACTTTAAGAAGTTTGTAAAAAGCTTCCAAAACTTGCGATTTCCCAAGACGAGGATGAACTGGTTCTATATACAGATGCTTAGTGATGATTGGTGGGCGGCTTCTTACTAAGGTCACACCAAACGAGGAAGTGCCATGCGATATTGCAGCGTTTATTCACACCCAAAGAAGCAAATAGATGGCATATCAACGAAAGAATTCTTTGCGATCGATGAAAGGCTTTTAAAAAATGGCCTCTATTTTTACTTGGCTAAAAGTTTACTTTAAAAATTGATAATTCAAGTGTCAAGGCTTTTACGAAAAATAAAATTGAATCAAAACCGAAAAAGGCTCGATTATTTAGATGGCAAGCAATGTCAATATTATGATTATGATATCGTCATTATAAAATCTCATGAAAATATTCTTGCAGATTTTTGACACGAGATGGAAGGACGCGTTCTTGTCGACGAGGTCCTTAAACGAGTAAGACATCTCGGGAAAACCTGGAGAGTCTAGAACGAGATTTTGGGGCGTTATGTCTCAATGCGTTTGTTGGGCGACTTCAACAGTGACCATAAATCCGTTTCTAGTCAAATACGAGCATGCCGTTCTCTCAAGGACAATTGTTCTTAGCATTGCAAGGGCCTCTCTTCCAGGCCACATCTCCTACTTGTGCAAAAAGGGGCGAATAGAGAACGGGCTCTAACCCTGAGGTTATGGATTCAAGTACCATAATCACAAGTGTTGCGGGTGATGCATCCTATGAGGGTGTACAAATCGAACGAAGGTTGAAGCTCCGGTGTCACAACCCGAGTCTTCAAGTCAACCCAAAGACTCTCCAGGGTTAAAGAGGGAGAGTTGAATCTTAGGCCACGAGGCGGGCAAATCTAATGTTCAAACGACGAAATTAAGATTTCTCCTATGGAGGTATATCAACGACAATGGGAGAAACTAGTTACAAGGAGAGATATTTACCCATAAAAACTATAGTTGATATCTCGAGGCAAGTATCCCAGGGTTTGGATGAAGCCAGGAAGTCATCCAAATGAAGTGCAAGAATGGTATACATTTGGAGCTCTAGCTTCAATCTATCTTGTATCACCAGATTCCCGAAATTTGAAATTACCGAAATGGATTGGGGAAGCATTTTACGAGACTTGGGCCAACAATCCACACTTGGCCGGATGAGACATTTTGGAACTATATTTCCTAAGTCTTTGCTCCCGAACCAACAAAGAAAGGCTTTAATGAAGCTTTTCATTTCATCAAGCTAAGAAGACCGGATGGAAATGTTTTAAAATATATAAAAGCATCTTCACCTAAGAAGGACCCGATTTTAGTAGGAGCATTTTCTCAAGATGAAGCTTCTACCGAGATGAGCATGGGGTCTTTGGGTTTGTCTAACCGAAATGGACAAAGTCAAATATCCATTCAAGTTTTTCCTGAATTCAACAAATGGATCTTTCCTTTTGAATTCGATGACCGGATCAACCACGGGATTTGCGAGGAACTCTTCAAGACTAAAAGAAGAATTCTCTAGGAAAATAAGATTCCTAAGCAAGCAAAGAAACTTATCGGAAATTCTGTAATATGGCGCATGTTGGCCGTTGGATTGATCGGATCTCATCAAGCATGCCCCGAATGTATGGAACCCGAGTTGGGGAAAGGTTTCGACCCAAACCTGACCGACAGGACCATACACCGAAAAGATAAGGGCCCGACTCACAAGATCAAGATGGGGGGACCACGCAAACCAACTTTTAAAAGATTCCCGACAACCCTCAAATGGGTTGAGTCACGCGAAAGAAAAGGAAGACAGTTGGCAGGCAATAATGAAGGATATGACGTAAGCGGACGTCATAAGTTTCAACAAGATTTGAAGTCCGCCTTTCAAGTCCTGGACTTACCTCTATAAATTGCGGGAATTTGAAGGAAGTTGAGGACATCGAACATTTTCCTTAGTTTTCTTATAATAAAGTCCGAGAGAAAAATTTGTAATATTTTGAGTATTTTAGTTTTTAAGTATTTATGTGTTTTCGAGTGCAAGCCTCATACATGAGAGGCTAAACAAGTATTCTCCTCCCAAAAAGAGATTACTAATGTAATAAATATTTCTATAAGTTCTTAATAAAAAGGGGCTTTCTCGCTTCAACATGTCTTCATAATGTTCTATTAATTTATCCCGTTTAAAGATTATCTTGTACGCCGGGAGTAGGAAAGCCTGGAGTAGGAAACGAACCAAGGTCATCTTTGAGCGATTCTTTGAAGGAGCCTCGGATAACTTGCGATTATCTTCCCTAAGGGTGAGGTTGAACAGTGAGGAGTCTTTTTGTCAAACAATCTGGGGCGATAATTTTCCGACCGGTGGTGTTGCGAGCCATCTCACCCGTCTTTTTTCGATCAAAGAAGGTATGAATTTTAAGAGATATTTAATTTTACTAAGCATCTTGGGCTGATATGGTCGTAATGGACTATATCCATTTATGCTAATAAACTTAGGCAAATTGAAGTATGTATACATGTTGGTAAATTTTTTTCGTATATGCCCTGTTAAGTTTATAGGTCAGAACCTGACATGATCCATTTAAAACCCCCGAATAGAGACTGGATCTAAGTAGATGTAACAATACCACGAACAAAACAGTGTCGAAAAAGGAAAACTTTTACAACATGTGATACATTGAAAAATAGGGTAATGTGGGACTTGCATGGCAATTTTTATAAACTCGTGGGACTATTTATGCATATCATTAAGATCAGAGGACTAATAGTGCAAGATCTCAAAACAAAGTGGGATAACAAAAGCAAAGTACGGGACTAACAAAGGCAATATGCCTAATCTTGTGGGACTGAGGTGCAATTGTCTCCATTTTATTGAGAAATATTAACTTAAAACATATTTATCTACAAAAAATTTATTTAATATTTATCAACAAATTTTTCTCGTAGGTAAACTCATTTTTTTGTAGTGGTTCTCCGATACTTAAGTCATATTAGATAATGAATTACTTAAAAGCTAGAGAGCAAGAAAATTCAATAAGGATGATAAGTTACCTTTTATATTGGTTTGCATGTCGTATTTATAGTCTTATTCACCATGAAATGCGGACCTCTATACACGTGCAATGATCTCAAAGCGTTTGACTAGCCTCGTCTATGGCGGAGAGCTCCGAGCGACCCGATCTTGAATTTTGGATTGGATCGAGACCATATAATAAGACCGCAGACCCTTAGAGTAATTGAGTAATTTCAGCGGCGTCGGATTCAATAACGTAATTTTGACATATGCGAGATCAATATGGTAATTTCCCTATCAAAGCTCATTAAAAATATTTTATAAAATATTCTAAGTGTTTGATGATAGTAAAAATTCAATTGTTTAACCCAGAATAGTAGGTTGCGATGGAGGAACCCTAATCATGGCCATTCCATATGTAAGCCCAACGAGTCACGATTCGGGCCGAAAAATATCAAATTTAAGGGTCAAATTTTTTTGTGTACCTTTACTTATAGTACACATAAAATAAATTAATAAATATTGTGTCAAGAGGGAATCTACTTAGTAGTTGAATGATTGCCACAAGATTTTTAAATTTATTGTGTTGATAAAGAAATCAAAAATTGTCAATTGCAGCCAACTAGTCGAGGTCTATAATCAAGAATGAAGGGTCCAAATCAATTCACTTTACATCTTGCTAACAAATTATCACACTTGGTTTTTTTTTAGACTTTATATTTTTAAGACTCTAAATTTAACATTTCTCCTATTTAAAAGACAAGAATTTTAAAAACCATTACACGGCTAGAATTACATTTCGAAGAGGAAGAAAAAAGGTCTAATTTTAAGGTTTTACTCAGGCCAAAAATTGACAAGATCGGAATTAGAGAGTAACCCGTCTTGTTGACATGAAAATTAATTTCCCTCAATTTCCTAATTTCCTCCCGGATCTTCTTACCATCCTTATTCCCTTCAATCCCAATATATCCTTACTCTTAGGCCTTAGAATCGTAGGATATACAAAACAATAACAAAATAATTGGTTGTTACAGAAACAATTGGTCAAGAGCAAAATTTGATGGTAAAAACAAGCATCCGCACAATTCCTTTCCGAAAGAAAAAGAGGAAATACCACAAAATACCCCGATTTTTGAAAAAAGACAAAAATACCACCCTATCACTATTCTACCCCATCCGGTCCTAAACTTCCCAAATATACCCACCCCTTTACTTTTCTTATCGGTTTTTTACCCTCAATCTCATAAATTGTTTGCGCCCGAATTATTGAAACCAATCGCGAATCCATTTCTTCTTCATGATCCAACACACAAAACCCGCATCCATAAACCCTTTTAACTCCTCCAATTCAAGCTCCGACATACTTCGACCGCTCCTATTTTTCCTTCTTGTTCTTCCTCGTGCTTCCTATTTCGAGCACGCTCCGAAAAACGCCGATTTAGAAAATTGCCCCGGTTTCCTGTTTACATAGCCTTTGTCATATCATCAATTAAGTTCATGGCAAATCCCAAAACAGACGAGGTTTTCGCGAAAATTCGATTAGTTCCGTTGACGAATACATCGTTGATTTCTATAACGACGACGAAAGGCCTATTGAGGTCAATCGTAATCAAGATAAGCCCCATTGTTTACAAAGACGTTAATGCAATCGACGCGATTGGTGGCGGTGGAAGGGTTTTGGTTAATAGGTATTGCGCGGGCATGTTTTTTCCTAAATTAAACCAGTGCCGATCCACCAGAGCATATCTACCCGAAGGACGTTCACGGCAAGGTTTGGAAATTCGTATATTTTTTTTTGGGGGGTAGGCCACGTCGGCACCTACCGACAATGGGATGGGATTATTTTGTGACGGAAAAGAAACTTACATCAAAAGATCCTACTGTGATTGCATTATTGTTTGGCATGTGATGATGATGAATGTTTCGAACGGGCGCGACGAGGATTAGGGTGAAGATTTTGTGGTTTATTTCGAGTTTTCATCCGACGGGTGAGGTTCTCGCAACTGTTTGATGAAATGTCGAGCAATGACTCAAAGGTTAAACCCAATTTTATATGTTCTTTTATTATTTTTTGATTTGAAGTTTTTCGTTTGTTTCGATGTTGTTTTTGAAGTTGTTTTTTTATGTTTCGTATTTCTATTTATTTGTTCTTTTTTATTGTTTTTGATTTGTTGTGTTATGTATTTGATCGTGTATCTTTTTTATTTCTTTTGTAGTGAATGTGGGATTTTTGTTGCTTGTTTTGCCGAGCACTTTATTGGTGGGAAGGCTATGGACGTCGAAGAATTTGAGATAGAGAATGAACAAGCAAGGCTCAGTCATCTGCTTCACAATCATGCTAAGTTGAAGTGCAAAATGGTGATGACGATGACAACGACATTGAGTTTCTACCTCCACTTCCTAATGATTTTAGAGAATTGTTGTTATGTAAATCTTAATGATGATGTAATAGTTGAAATATGTACGAAACATAAATGAAACATGTAAGAAACAATTGTGAAACAGGGGATCATGTGATAAAAGTTTGTAGTAAATTGCTTTTAAATTTAGAGAAATAGTGTAGTTTTTCCCCATATACTCTTCTTTTTTTTTTTTTCATCCTTGTAAATGTTGATCTTTGCTTCATTTTGATGTTTGCATGTCTAATCTTGAACTAAAGATCTCACGTACTCTAGCAAAGTTGTTACTAGTAAGTCTTTCCCCGCTGATTGATTTATTCAATAATTCTACGATGTTGGAAGTCAATACAAAATATTTTTTGGTCGACAAAGTGGAGTCATGTTTCATTTCTCGTAGTCGGTGATGGACAAGTAAGCTCAAATTTTCTGAATTGAATTTGTTGTTCCAAGATTTCGTTTAGGTGTCTTTGAATGTGTAGTCCATTGAAATCGATATTCTTGTTATTTCAAAGTTGGTATACTCTCTATTTTCTTCCTATTGTCCATCGTGGCATACCACAAACAGATTTTCTATGCAAATCGTGGAGTTCAATGAAAAGTTGGCTAAGTGAAACATATAAGAAACATAAATGAAACAGATATGAAACAACAAAGAAACAACAAACATGTTTGAAACAACAAAGAAACAAAAAAGAAACCAACGCAAAAATATCAATGGAAAATGAGTATTTTTGTCAAAAATCAGCGAAGAATAGGTATTTTTATCCAAATTCAGCGGAAAATGGTATTTTCGTCCCAGAATCGTGGAAAATAGACATTGTGCGGGGATTGGGTATGGAAAATGGGGTATTTATGTCCTTTTCCCAAAAACAATATTGTGCAAATAAGAGCCCAACGAAGGCCCTTGGCTAAGAGCCTAAGACCTAACTTGCACCACTTGCCAATTTATCTATTAATTAGTGCCCATAAATCAATAAAATTATAATTAGCCGTCCTACAAAAGAATTCAGACTTAATTAATGACAATTGTGGCCCATCAAATTTATTTATTTTTTTGTTTGTATGAAGTAGTGAATAGGTTAGGTTGATAACAAGAATATGAAGAAAAGGATAAGCTCTAAATTTGAATATTTTATAGGAAAATTACTAAAAACAGACTTAAAAATTAATATTAAGAAAATCCATTAAAAAAGTTCACTTCAAAAAAATATATTTCATCAACTTGATTTAAACCTACGCCACTAGGAAATGTCTATAAAAACTATAGAAGTGGAAATGGTACAAAATAGCCATTTACAATTAATGTAAAGATGAAAAATAGTCATTTTTTGTGTAGACACATCTTTTTTAGCCGTTTTGGAGTGTAAAATGACATTCATACCCTTCTAACATGTTTGTTTGATATTTGGATTATTTCTCTCTCTTTCACTTATCTCTATGTATCCTCTTACTCTTTCTTTCAATTTGTTTTAAAAAATCGAACTGTATTTTTGTTTTTGAATATGCAATATGAGTGTTAAATTATAGATATAGTAAAGAGGATTAATTTGATAAATTATACATACAAAAACGGATTTAAAACGAAAAAGTTATGTGAATTCAAAGTTTTTGGGAGAAAAATAAAATAATTGGTTTATAATAAGTGAGAGAACTGGATGTCGAATTACAATTTACAATAACTCGATATCGAATCACGGTAACTCGATGCCAAATCACGAGGGATGTGTGTTTTTGTGCGATTAAATTGACTCAGGACAAATTGGGTTTTTCACACCCCAAAATGACCGAAAAGATCTGTCTGGAAAGGATAGCTAAAAACATTTAGGTTTAATGGGAATGACTAAAAAACGATCGTATATAAAACTTTCATCGACACGTCGGAGAGCTAGCGGTGGATGATGAATGGCCGACGGAGTGGGGTGGGGCAAGTTTGGGGTTGCGAAATATGACTTAGACGAGAAAAAAAATTTGGGGCGATTTTCTAATACTAGTCAAAAGTTTACACCGATTCGAAATACCCGATTTAAAGAATAAACTTTTACATCGGTTATAAAACAACACACGTAGAAAATACAACTATTTAAGTCGGTTCTCCGAATACCCGATGTAAACGTATTTAAAATCTTAATTTACATTGGTTCTCGAGAATAACTCATGTAAACAAATTTTAAAAAATTACAATTCTGCCACCGACCTTTTTTTATATCGATTATTAAAAAACTGATTTAAAATCAATATTTTGTACTTGGTGACTTCTTTTTTTCTCAAGAAAACCCAACAGGTTTTTTTCTTCACTATATTGTTTTTGACTAATTAGATATAAGAAATTTAATGAGTAGTTATTTATCTGATTGTTTTTCCCTTTCGTTGTTCAAATTTCATTTGTATTAAAGATGATTTTAATCGAGAGTAAATAAATTTTTAGAGAAATTTGTTTTCTTGATTTTTCTAGGGGTATAATGCAAAATTAGTCATGTATCTATAGGAGTGTTGCAATATTAGTTATGTAACTTTTGAAGTTGCGATTTTAGTCCTATGATAATTTTGCCCCTTAGGGCGTCTCTAGCACATGCCAAATTGGCTCCTAGCGCCAATTTGAGCGCCCAAAGATCGCGCCATATTCATCCGTATTTTGGCGTTTGCTACGATGCACACGCCAAAAATGGCGTGGTACTTGTAGTGGCGCTACTTTTTCTTTTTTTTTTTTTTTATTTAATTTGTTATTATAGCTTATTTTAATTTTAAATATTATTATTAATATTATATTTCAGATTAATCTAATAAAAAATAATACTAAAATTATTGTTACGTTATTTTCATTAAATATAATTTTTTTAATTTGTTTACATTTAAAAGTAAAACATTTAATAAATATTATATTAATTTTACTTTTTTGAATTTATTTATATCTTAAAAATTAATATTATATTCTATTCTACTTTTGAATTTAATTAATTGTGAAGATAAAAAAATAATAAATATTATATTAAATAAAAATACTTATATAATATTTTTATCAATTATACAATAATAAAAATCAAAATAAAAGAAAGAATCTTATGGAATATTCTTTTTAGCGTAGAAAGTAGTGCGAGTGTTGGAGATGAAATGTAAATTTTGCGCTAAAGTAGTGCGGTCTGCACCAAAGTAGTGCAGAGTCTTTGGAGATGGTCTTAGCAAAAATAACAAATTTAGTTTTGTAATATTTAGAGTTCGACAATTTTAGTCCGGGCTTTTTGGTTGTGGAAATTTTATTCATATGAGTAGGTCTCTTGTAGGGCCGTCTTCTCGATCTATTCCGTAAGACGGACCCGCCCACCACCCGCCTACAACACCGTTATTTAAAAAAATAAAAATCACTTGACTCTCCACAGGAGAATCGAACTCATTTGCGCTTGATAGACTTAAGGTAGTGTCTTACCACTACACCACTAGTGCTTATTATGCATTTTAGTATGACAATGTATATAAACTCATTCATAAATACGCCCGAATTAAAAATTGAAAACGCCTACAAATGTAAAGGCTAAGAATCAAACCCAAGTCTATTAAAAAAACATGATACATTATCTCAATAAATGGATACTTATAAAAGTGTTACTTTAACTACATAATATTTATTTTTTATTTTTCCTTTTTTTGTTCCAAGTTTATAAGCGTGTTAAGAAATCGATACTTTGTCTCAACAAACGGATACTTTTACTTATAAAAGTGCTACTTTAACTATATCATATTTATTTTTTATTTTTCCTTCTTTCCTTCGTTTCTAATTTATGACTATATTAAAAAACATGATACTTTATCTCACAAAATAGATACTTTAACGTATAAAAGTGTTACTTTCACTCTGTTATATATATATTTATTGTAATATATTCATAATTTGTGACTATATAAAAAATATGTACTTTATCTCAAACAATAAATACTTTTACTTATAAAAGTATTACTTAACTCTATCATATTTATTATTCATCTTTCATTGTATTTATTATTAAAAATATAATACTTTATTTAAAAAACAAATATTTTTATTCTTAAAATATAATATTTTATCTCAAAAAATATATATTTTTACTCATAAAGGTGTTATGATATATGCATTTGTCCTTGAATGTAATGTAATCGTAATCTGTGGCAATATTAATAATATGATACTTTATCTAAAATAAGCGATACTTTTTCTCATAAAATCATTACTTTAATCGAGGAAGAAAAACAGAAGAACAAAAAAGGCAGAGCTGCTGTTGACCCGGACCTGGTCAACATGATTCGTGGGTCAAATAAGGTCCGACTTATGAATTGAGACCCGTAAGACGGTCCTATATGAGTTTTTGCCCATTCATATTATTCAAAATAGCCAATTTTGTAAAATTTTGCATGTTTTTGTATTTCCATAATTAGGAAATAATTCATGTAGATTTCCAATCTCAAATTTTTATATGGATTCATAATTTTAAAATTTTACTCTCATTAGTCAATTTATAGTATAAATAATAAATAAATTCAATTCACAAGTAATAAAACATAGGCTTTAATAATATTTTCTACTTGATGTGACGTATATTGAATATTTTGATTGTTATACATACAAAAACTAAAACAATCCTGCCATTCTCATTTTCAATTTCTCCCGATGATACTTGCTATTAAAACTTAAAATTGACATCTAAACCACCATATCAACGTAATATTTGAGATCTAGAGAGAGAAAAGCGATCTATAAATCATTCATTAACTTGTTAACATATACCCTAAAAATCATCAAAAATTTTGATTAATTTCCAACCCTACAACACAACAAAATTAAAAAATATAAAACCCAAATAGCAATCCAAAAAAAAATAACAACCAACCACTTAAATAAGTAAGCAACACATATTCAGTTGTTTATTTTTTAGTAACATCAAAAAAAAAATGTTTGCCAGTTTTGTAAGCATGCAACAAAGTCAAACTTGCACATCGACTCTTTGATACGTGTAAAATACACGTGTATTTAAGGGCTTAAGATGATATATAATTATTTCATTTGCACATGTTGGGAAATTTATGTAATAGATTTTGATGATACTATGTAAAACTTAGATTAGGATAGTTGGCACCCAAATTAAATCATAAATCAACTTGTAATGGATAGTGTTCTATTAGCCGAGTCGAAGCGACCAAATTGAAGATTGAAGATGTTGATCAAGATCAAAGAGAAGACCCAACTCGAGTAAAGTGCGGTGGCGTGCGGTGAAGTTTCGATCAAGTGGCGGAAAAGTTGTTTCATCAAGACACACTGACAAATAAGTCATTCCAAGATAAGTGGAGTTGATCAAAGGGGCTATGCATCGAAAGGATCAAAGAAATCAAGAGATCTGTTATCAAAGAAAAGTCAATTGTTTGCCAAAAGTAGGTGTGTGTCGATTGCCATCCTTAAAGTCATTTTCTTTGAAAGAGTGCAAAAATAAGGAACCAATAGGATGTCCCCAAAAACCAAAGAGTTTAAGGAAAGGCCGCAAAGCATTAAATTCAAAGATCGCCTACATCAAAGCCGCAAGACAAGACATGCCAACAACCTCAAAGTGTAGTTTGAAAAATACATCTATATCTTCAACGGATATATTTTTCAAACTAACACTATAAAAGGCGAGGATGCATCGAGAAAAGGTTACGAAAGCAAGCAATGCAATAACCATTAACCCGCAAAACAAGAGAAATATCTTTCAAGCATTTTTTTATTCATATCCTCAAGCCTAAACTCGAAGGAAATCACTCCAACGCACTCAAATGAAGGAAAGACAACTTCAAATTGTTGAAGAGAAAAACTTGTTTAAAGAACAAGGGGTCTATATTCCAAGGTTGAAGGAGGTGTAGTAATGTTCCAATTTGAACCAAAAGCTTTGGACTCGTTGAAGGGTCATGTAAACAAATCCAAAAGTTTGAAGGAGTCAAGTAACAAGACAACTGTTTGTGAAGAAGCCGAGTCCTAGAAGCAAAGTCAGTTGTGTGATCAAGGCCAAGCTTGGACTCATCACCATTTTGTGACAAAGTTATAGTTACATCGGTGGATTCCTCCAGGGATTGGAGAAGAGTAGATTAGAAGAATTACCCCATCTTCAAACCACTACAAAATTGCTTGTATTATTTGCATTCAAAGACACTTACATTCTTGCATATCTATATTTCTATTTGTTTAATTTTCTAAGTCAATTGATAATAACTAAGCTTAAAAATATTAAAAAACATATTTCAAATAAGGGTGAAAGTCTTTATTGTAAAAACTAAGTTATCTTAAAGAGTTAATCAATCAATGAGTCATCTTATCAACAACTCGGTCGAGTCGTTGAGTGGCTAACTCATGTTGTGCAAGTTAACTAAGCTATCCACCAAGGACCCAACTAGCTTGTGACTAAACTCGACTTTAAAAAGACTAAATCGAAAAGTTTGTAAAGTCTATTCAATCCCTCCCTTCTATACTTTACTATATCACCCTTGGGACCTACACGTGGTATCGGAGCGATTGGTTCAATGAGCCATTCGCAACGGATGATCTGAACTAGATCTCATTCTTTTTCAAAGGATACAACCCTTGTAGTTTTAAAGCTTTTCTTGCAAAACAAGTTATTATCATGGAAGCAAATCTACTCGCATTCCTATGATTATTTGTTGCGAGAATTTTATGACGAAAATATGCATGCAGGCACATCTTTTAGCCTTACATAATGAAATGTGGTTCGTCATTGACGATGGGCCACTATAAATAACGAAAGTAAACACAATCGTTAGGGCTCCTACTCCGTGGGTCAGCTTTGCATTCTTCGCTATACCCGATTGAGAGAGGGGCTGCTGCAGCCTCTGTTACACGTGGCGTACATGCTACGACTCTTTGTTGTCCCAATTGTACTGCTGCACCAAGACCAACCATGGTCGAGAAGCCTCAATGCGAGTGGACAAACGAGTACAAAAAAAGATAAACTTGGATAATGATGCCATGACATTTTGTATAAAACCCTCGATAAAACCATGTTTAACAAAGTGAGATTTTGTGGAACAACTAAAGAAATTTTGGAAAACTGACTTTAATTTGTGAAGGATTTGATCAAATTAAAGAAAATAAATTGATTTGTTGTTGTACGAACTTTGAAAATTTCAAAATGCTTGCGGTGTGAGTCCGGATTAGCCTTGGATGCCGATTCACAGAGATAACCAATGAACTCTTAGTTAGGAAAAGAATACACACGAGAAAGAAATGTGCATAAAAATCCTGAGGTCGCTCCCCACTGAGTGAGAAATGAAGATGATGGCCTTGAGACATTCGATGGACTTAACAAGAACATCCAACCATGAGCTATTCTCCGATTTGAAGGATTATGAATTCAAGCTCGAAGGAAAGAGAAAGAAGATGGACCCAAGACAGATTGCACTCATGGCCGGAGAATACAAAAGAGTCAAATCAAGGAAGCCATTGACCAAGAGGAGATTGCCTTTATGATGAAAAGATTCAAAAAGTTCTTCAACAAGAAATATAAAAGGAACAAGGGTGAATCATCCAGGAGACATTCAACACCTTCCAAAGCAAGGAAGATAGACCGCCCAAGAGAGTTGACCATCGAGAGGACTAAATATTAGAGAGCTAATAATCGAGTCCCGAGAGAGCCGATTTCTAGAAAGATGAGAGCCCGTGTTGGAATTAGAGATAACCAGGACATTTTGCTATTGACCTGTCTCTATCTATCACAATATATATAAAAATGAGGAGAAATAAAAGTCTTCGGAAAGAAGATAAGAAAAGAAGAAAGCCATGTTAGCTACTAAAGCCGACACGGCCAAGTGTAAAGAACCAAATGAGTCGGATAGCGGTGAGGCCGATTACTCATCGACAAGAAGAAGAGGCTTTGATATTCCTCATGGGCAAAGAAAAAGATGCCAAAGAATAGGAAGATGAGGTGCGGTCTAACTCATCTCATTCTAATTATGATGATAGTGATAGTGACACAAACACTTCATCACCCACTAATCTCTATGATTCATTAGACAAAATGATGAAAGATTTTGAGCACGTTAAAACCTTTCGCACACTTTTCAATAAGAAAAAAGCCATCTCAAAAGCCAAAACTCACAAATCGACTAAGGAGCCGAGTACTTTAAATCATATAGCTTCCGAGAACATTGAGTCAAGGCCGAGATGGCTAAGATCAAAGCGAAAAGAAAAAGAGGAAAAAGATTTGAAAAATGTGATTGCATCATTTACCAAGGCATCAAAATCATTGGATTAATTGATAATGATACAAAAGGAAAGTGGAGATAAAAGACGATATGATTTAATTCCTTTGCGCATGTTCAAACTCCAAGAGTGGTTATGGAAAACAATTCTTCAAGTTATGGGGAGTCTAGAAATCCAAAGCACCATATGTTACACCCACGCCCATTCACAAACACAATCACAACCATTCTCAAGGCGTAGGATATAAAGCCAAGAGCAAGAAGCAAAGCCCAGTACGCGATAGTACATCCGAAACAAAATTTAGAAACCATCGCCAGACTCCAAATAGGAAGTATTCGTGAAATCAAAACAGAACTACCAAAATCCCCGGAGAGGTTTCAACGAAAAGTCATATGATAGGGATAGTAGAAATTATCCTAGCCAAGCCGATTGGAACAATCAAATGCGATATCATCTAGTCCAAAGGGTACAAGCTCAAATGGCAAAGACCTCGGACTCAAAATAGGTCATTCACAAGGCAAATGAATGATAATCAACATAGTTATGCAGCCAAGCACAATGCCCAATATGCACAAAAGTTTCATTATGTTCCTAAGAAAGTAAAAACACAAGCACACCCACAGCATACAAACAAAAGAGACAGATGTATAAGCACAAAGCTCCCAAGCGCTTTGCAAATATTCATTATGATTATAGAACGATAGATGGCAACCTATTAGAGTCGACCATTTGGTTATAGGTTGGTTGGATCATCTTATAATGCTAACCCCTCGTGATCCGGACAAGAATGGGTACCTAAAAAACTGATTTCTTTGATTGCACGTTCAAGGAACAACCGAGTGCCAAGGAACCTGGTACATGGATAGTGTCTGCATTCCCAGCATGATGACCGACAACAAGAAGAATCTTTCAAATTTCAAGGAAATTAAAGGAGCCAAAGTCATATTCGAGAGAAAATAAAGCTCCAGAGGAGATTAAAGGCACAATATCCATAAGGAAAAATGGACTAGAAATCACAAATGTAGCCTATGTTGAAGGGCTAAATTCAATCTGTGAGCATCAACCAACTCGTGGTAAGGGCTACAATGTACGATTAAACATGGGAGTATGACGGATCAAGATGTTGAATCTACTGGAATTGTGCTATTAGGTTCAAGAGAGAAAACTTATATGTAATGGATTAGTCAACTCCTACACTAAGCACATGTCTCATAGCCAAGAGTACAACTAAATCAAGTTGGCTATGGCATAAGTTTCGAGTCACCCGAATTTCAAAACGATCAACAAGCCCTAAAGGAATCATCTTATGGAAGGATTTCTAGACTCGTTATACAAGAAGGAAAGCATTTGTAATGCATGCCCGATGGGGAATCAAATCAAGTCTTCATTAAAGGACAAGCCAAGTCATTCTTCAACCAGGGTCTTGCACTTATTGCTTATGGATTTATTTGGTCATATTGAACCAACCAACATCGGTGGAAATAAATATACCTTAGTGGTATTAGATGATTATTCAAGATACACATGGACTATTTTTTGGTAAAAAGAAGGAAACATTGCGAAGCTTCCCGGTGATGAGAAGAGTTCAAAATGAGAAGAGTCAAACCATTATCAAGATAAGGTCGATAGAGGAACCGAGTTTGTCAATGAGATTATAACTTAGTATTGCATAAAAAATGGCATTGTTCATAAGTCGTCACCGCAAGAACTCCACAAATGAATGGAGTAGCCGAAAAGAAAGAACAGAACTTCAAAAAGCTACAAGGATCATGTTAGTCAAGTCGGATTGCCTAAGAGATTTTGGGTCAAGCCATTAATAATGTCTGCTACACTTGAAATAGGTGTATGATCAATAGGAAGTTCGCCCAAAATCCCGTATGAGATAAGGAATGCCTATTCTTTTTCATGACTACGCTGCGCTCGAATAAGCTCTTTGCAAGAAAGAGGCATGATGTGTCACTAGCCGAGTTAGAGGGATAACCTAACTTTCAATAGACTCTTTCTGCAAGGAAATGACATAATTCTTTATTATAATGCGTCGAATGCTCTTGTTACGAATAAACAAATTTGTGGGGGATTGACAATAAGGGCTTTGCGCCTTGATCGTCTTATCTTTCTCTTTGTGCAAATCCGGTGATAGTGTCGAAGGTTTAGCCCACCCAATCCGTAAAATCAAGGAATTGCATCGTTTGCCTTAATGATGGCCTTTTCGATCTTATTTGTATTCGATCTCATCCGTATTCCGATCGAAAAAGAGGTTCACCTATCTATTTGAAGGTGATAGTTCACAAGCTTATTATATACTTGAAAAGCCAACTCATGTTTCCATTCTATTTTCATTACGAAGATGTATCGTTGAATAGGAGGAAGCCAAATGTTGGATATTTTCATATCTTTGGATGTAAGTGCTTCATTCACAACAATGGCAAGGACAACTTGAAAGCTTTTGATGCTAAAGCTAATGAATGTATCTTTTAGGATACTCACCTGAGTAAAGTTTTGAATCTTTGAAAACAACTATAATCGCAGAAGAGTCTATCCATGTGGTTTTTGATGAACCTAATGTTAATGGAGAAAACATTGATGAGTTAGCGGACAAGATGAATCAACCAACTGTTCAAAAGAGTCCCTATGTTGAGGCGGATATTTGAAGACTCAACCCGGATGAAGATGAGATAGCCAATCTCGAAAATAGTCGGAAAGTCTGCATCGAATGATGACTAGAAAGTTGTTCAACACAACTTAGCCGCAAGAAACCAATCCAAGACTTGCTCCAACCGATGTGAGATGGCTAAGAAAACATCCTCCGTGATCTTGTTATTGGAGATGTTAGATATGGAGTAAGAACTAGCTCGAACTCAACATAAAGTTATGTTCACTTGTTTCATTTCCCATATTGAGCCTAAAGTTACAAGAATTGGATGAGACACATTGGATTCTATCTATGCGGGAGTAGGTGATTTAGTTTGAGAGAAATAAAGTTTGGGAATTAGTTCAAAGACTTACCCATCGAGAATGTTATTGGCACTAATCGGTTATTCGAAACAAGATGAATGAAGAAGGATGTGTAGTGAGAAACAAAGCAAGATTAGTAGCCAAAGGGTATTTCAAGAAAAAGGTATAGATTTTGATGAAACCTTTGCAAATGTTGCCGGATTGGAGGCAATTAGGATGTTTCTTGCATATGCATCATACAAGAACTTCACGATTTATCGATGGATGTGAAGACGCATTTGTAAAATGGACTTTTGGAAGAAGAAGTCTATGTGGAACAACCTCCGGTTTTGAGCGAAAACTATTGGAGATAAAGTTTATAAGCTCAACATAGCATTATATAGTTTGAAACAAGCACCAAGAGCCTAATATGACACATTTTCGTAGTTTCTTATAGACAATGATTTCACAAAAGGCAAGGTTGATATGACACTCTTCATAATTCAAGATGGAGAGAGTATACTTGCTTGTTCAAATATATGTGGATGACATCATCTTTGGATCCACAAACAAAGAGTGAGTGAGAAATTCTCAAACCTTATGTGATCGCAAAATTCTTACCGCAAATGTACGGTGTCAAGTTTTAGTATAGTTTTGAAAGTAGGGTTATCGTCTCCACATGGATTTTTATCAAATTTTATACAAAGTACTATAATTAAATTAGCTTAACTCTATCTAGAAATTGAAAAGAGAGGAAGATTTATTAAACTAAAAATAAAATTAAAATTAAATTTACAATTGGTTCAAAAAATAATCAAACACTTAAGATATGAAATTCTAGAGGGTTGATTTCACCTAGTTATCCCCTTTGCTTTCAATCCAGTTTATTAATCACAATTTATCAATCTATAAGCCAATATTCCTACCATTTATCACTTCCTCTCTCGAGTGCCAAGTAATTCTAGGTTCCAATTTCGATTTTGATATCTCTATAAAAATCATAAATTAAACCCTAATACGCTCGATGAATATTCTATCACATGATTCAAAAGATTCATAAGCCTCTCGGATCTACGAAACTCTAGGTTGTGTTATTCTATGGCCAGGCGTTCAATTACCTCTCTCGAGTGTCAAATCAAACATGTCAAATAATCTAAACTATTGATCAATTAATTCGGATGCAATCAAATCAAATAGCACAAACAGTTAATTAACATGCAAATTTCATAAACGAAATCAAAACATAGGTTCAAACGTAAGTTACATCAATCCCCTAAAAAGATGGGTTTAGCTCATGATGGATGTACAAAAACTCGTAAAAAATAATTATACATCTCAAAATTTAACAAAGAAAAGCAAAGAAAGAATTGAGAAGAAAAGAGAAGGAATTCTCTCTCGTGTCCGGATGAGAAGTGCCTCCAATTGCCGTTCCGAACCCTAGCTCTATGTCTCTTGCCTTGCGTTGTGCTCAAAATAATGTCTAACCCCTTGTTTGTATTTGCATTCTTGTATTTCTAAGCTCGAAACCCTCAAAAATCCGTCAAAAATCCCAAGGATATAAAGCCCAGATTTCAGCCACGTCGTCGCGCGTTGGTGCTCGTCTTTACTCGATAATTTTTGTTTTTCCGCTTCTAAAATGCGATATTCATCGTCAAACACATTTTTCATTGTTCTTAATCAATTTCAAAGATACAAGACCTGTTCCGACTCTCAAACGACAACAAATAACACGAACTCGATTCAAACGACACTAAAATGCCCGAAAACAACGCAAAATCCTAGTCTAGAGCACTCAATACATTGGTATAAAACCAACTTAACAAATACCCCCAAACTTAGACGTTTTATTGTCCTCAAGCAATTACTGACCTCTAAAAATCAACAAACAAGAAGGAAAAAATAAAGACGACCGACTCAACGGACTAACGGCAAAACTTCACAACCAAACTCATTCGTCAAATTTCGTTTCACTATCAATCAAGCACGTGTTTTCAAAATGTGATCATGTAGGTGGAATGTTCATGCCAACTCCGTTTTCATTATCCGAGATAGATTCACGCAATCAAGTGTTTTCAAGACAATACACTTTTTGAATATCAAGATATGATGTTTACCGGACTCCATAGGCTTGTCTTTCACACTAATCTCCACTAATGTAGGCTAATGTAACACAAGGATCAATAGGACTTTCAAGGCTTGTAATGTGGGCTTAGGGTAAGTAGGAAAAACTTGGGATTAAGTGGCTCAAATCACCCAAACACACAATTATCACTTCAAATCACTAATTAGCAACTACCCTTCACTTTTTTTGACATCCCCAATGTTTATGAATCTTCAATCCTGTTGATTTTTCTCTTATTTTTTTCCCGAAACCCCAAACTTATTCTTTTGCATACATGGGGCTTCATATTTTCTTTTCTCGGGCAACATCATGCGATTAAACACATACCCTACTCATCATACCCTCCTCGGCCTTCAACATTTTTCTATAGTTTGTGTGTTTGAGTGATGGGTAATAAGGATATTCACATTTAGGCTCGGGTATCGATTGGTTTCCAAAGAAACGGGTTTATAAGGCTCAAAGGGGGACACTAGGGAAAATATAATACAAAGGTAGGCATTTTAGGCTCTAGCTTGTTCAAAGATGGCCTAAATAACTTCCTCAATGTTACTTCACCTAGGATTTTGCCTTAACTAGTGATCGACAAATTCGAGAATCTGATGGGATCATACAAGAAACACTCAATCGCATAATTCATCCCCAAATAAATCAACAAAGTTAAGCACATAGATGGAATTGATGGAAAGAAAAATAGATCACAAATTCAAACACATGCTCATTGAGCGTTCAACTCATTTCAACAAATTAACTTAGTCATGCGGTTTCATAGTTTTACAGATGACCTAACTCGACTCGAGACTCTTTTTACGTTTTTTCCGACTCAAGACTCGACTCGATGAATAAAAATAGACTACCCCCCGCAAACTTAAAACGGCATTGTACCCAACGGAGAGGTGGGAAAAAGGACTTTCCAAGTAGCCAAGGAGCGAAAGCTCCTTAAGTCATGTGGTACTACTACGTGTATGCGGTGTCTCGTATAAGCTCACAATGCATCCTAGCGCACAAGCTCGTTCGTGTTGTATGCCTCCGAGGTGTGGTCTTGTTCTTCCACCCGCCTTGGCCCCGATCCTTTTTGGGTTTCACATCTTTGTAACCTAGCAAGGTAGATAAGAAAATAAAACTCGTGGAACCACGAAATTGATTATGGGTGAGAAATCGAAAATCAAAATACGTACATAATGCACCCAAGTGGAAAATGTAGTGCCATGTCAAGAAGATAAGCATAGATATGCAAGATAGAACTCAACAATGTGAAACTTTCATTGGGGCATTTAATCAAACACCTCGTGTGCATGAATTTGGGAAAAGATGTAAATGCAATGGATAACTCAATTCAATCCCAAAATGCAACACCAAGCCCTAGTCTAGCATAAACAACCAATCCACAATCCACAAATCAACAATAATTATCCTAGCACTACTACAATCCAATCACACAAAAATCACAAGATGGGGAAAACCATGGGGTGGGGTTTGGAAGTTGCAAACTTACCAAATAATGAGAGAAAGAGAGGGAGATGGTGTGTGTGTTGTGAGAGTGCTCCTTTGGGAAGATGGAGTGGGATATGTGGGATTTGAACAACTAAGAGGAGTGGGGTGTGATGCAACGTACTACTCCTAAGAATGCAAGAAATTCGAAAAAACAAAAACAACTACTAAACTATATTAATACTACGAAAGCAATAAAAGAGGCTTGGGTTGCCTCCCAAGAAGCGCTAAGTTTGATCTTGACGGACTTTGTCGAGATTATCCTCTAGTTTGGCTCCAATAGGCATGTTATCCACATTTCCCTTATATACTTCCCAACCTCCAATGTCTTGACTATATTCACAACCATCCGATTACCATCATTTGATTCAAATTTTTACCTGTTGGTTGGATGGATGGTGAATATGACTTTCTCCCGATTTACCCGCAGAGTTAACTCTCCCATTTCTACAATGATCAATGCCCTTGCTGTAGTTAAAAATGGCCGCCCAAAGATTATGGGTATTTTCTTGTCTTGTTCACGTCCAACACTACAAAATCCACAAGAAAAATAAATTTGTCAATTCTTACCAACACGTCCTCAATGATTCTCCAGGATAGGAGATGGATCGATCATCAAATTACAATGTGATATTGACGGCTTCACCTCCCCGAGCCCAAGCTTTATCACATTAGAGAGAGATATAAGATTCACACTGACCCAAGATCACAAAGTGGTTTTTCAAACAAAACTCTTCCAATAGTACAAGGAATAGTAAAACTCCCCTGGATCCTTCATTTTCTGAGGTAGTTTACTCGGACTATAGCACTACATTCCTCTCAAATAGACAGTCTCAAACTCCTCCAACTTAATTTTCTTGGATTCCACTGGTTTGGTTTGGCATAAATGGTTGATTCTTTGGGGGCGGTGAATATTTGCTTCCTTTTTCACATAAACCGCATTGCTATGCTCTCTTGATTAACTCAGATCGCTCGAACTTTTCCTTCTACTGCAATGAATTCACTAATGTAGCCAACTGACCCACTTGTGTCTCAATCGACCTAATATGCGTCTCCATTGTGCTCATCTTATTACTCGGACTATCAATCTGTGCATCACTCCTATTCATTCGATTCTTGGTCTCTCCAATGAATGAGCCAAGTATCTCCTCTAGCAACTACTTCTTTTTACCTCCGAATGCATTGGAACTTGAAGGGTTGGGATAACCCGGAGGTGGGTTCAATACATTCCCGTTGTTTCTATAAGAGAGATTCTCATGATTGCGAAGTCCCTGGTGATAGTGAGTTTGTAATGAATTACCTCTGTTATTAAATTCGATTATTCACATAATTGACTTGCTCGGCCTCGTGAGTGGCGATTACGTGAACGATCGCGGGTGGGAGCTTGATGACTTGGCTTTGGTGTCTTTGCCGCGTATTCATGATTGCTAATTGCTTTGTCGGACTTCGAGATTTGAGCCGCCAAATCGACATTGTATCAAGCTCAAGAACACCGGAACCGGCTTGGGCGTTGACCTCTCGGAGGGGGCCACCGATAGCTATTCGTAACCATTTTTTAAGAAGTAATGCCTCGATGGAGTTTTAGCCATCAATGTACCTCCCGATGTCGCATCTAGTATCGTCTCGTATGCCCAATCAACCCATTGTAAAAATATCGAGCCCTCTCGCCAATCCGCATAGCCATGTTGTGGGCATCTCCACAACAGATCTTTAAATCGCTCCCAAGCTTCGTATAACGGCTCAAAATCAATCTGTTGGAATTGGGCTATCTCTCTCTTTAGTTGGAGTGTCTTGGTAGGAGGGAAAAATTTTGCTAAGAATTTTTGAGTCGATCATCCTGACTTGTAACACTCCCGTGGGGGCGAATGTCCGCAACCACATGCCCTGGCCTTATCCCGGGAGTGAAAAAGGGAAAAGCCTCAATCTAATGGCCTCATCACCACACCATTCATCTTGATGGTGTCGCAAATTTCCAAGAATGTGGCCCGATGTGTATTCCAATCATCCACTGGACTTCTCCCAAATCGATTCTGGCAACCATGCTTATAAGGCCCGGTTTCAATTCGAAATATTCACATTTATGAGTTGGCACACAATTTCGGAGTAATTATGGTTCACGATCGCGAGAAATTAATCACGGATTGCCCTTTCTAGTGCCTCAAGCTATGGTGGTACATTCATGACCCGATTTTCGTTATTCTCATTGTCTCTCGCTTTCCGCCATTGCTTGATTCTCCGCTCGCTTCTTTGCTTTGATTGCTCGAAGTGTCCTTTCATCTCTGGATTAAAAGGAAGCAAATTATTATCTTTGGAATCTCGCATAAATAGACAAGTCAAATGAGAGAAAGCGAAATTATAATTCCTAAACTAGTCTAGATTAGGATTAAGACTACGTGGTAATATTATTAGTTTAAAATAAGATAAAACAATCCCCGACAACGGCGCCAAAATCTTGATCGCGAAATTCTTACATGCGTAGGGTGTCAAGTTTTAGTATAGTTTCAAAAATAGGGTTATCGTCTCCACAGGATTGTTATCAAATTTTATACTAAGTACTATAATTAAAATAGCTTAACTCTAGCTAGAAATCGAAAAGAGATGAAGATTTATTAAACTAAAAATAAAATTAAAATAAAATTAACAATTGGTTCGGACAAATAATCAAACACTTAAGATATGAATTCTAGAGGGTTGATTTCACCTGTTATCCCCTATGTTTTCAATCCAGTTTATTAATAACAAGTTATCAATCTATAAGCCAATATTCCTACCGTTCATCATTTCCTCTCTCGAGTACCAAATGATTCAGTTCCAATTTCGATTTCGATATCTCTATAAAAATCATAAATTAAATCCTAATACACTTAATGAATATTCTATCGCAGGCTTGAAAGATTCATAAAACTCTCGGTTCTATGAAACCCTAGGTTGTGTTATTCTATGGCCACACGTTTAATTACCTCTCTCGAGTGTCAAATCAAACATGCTAAACAATCTAAACTATTGATCGAGATAATTCGAGATGCAATCAAATCAAATAGCATAAATAGATTAATTAACATGCGAATTTCATAAATTGGAAATCAAAACATAGGTTCAAACGTAAGTTACATCAATCCCCTAGAAAGATGGGTTTAGCTCATGATAGATGTACAAAAACTCGTAAAGAAATAATTATACATCTCAAAAATTGACAAAAAAAATCAAAGAAAGAATTGAGAAGAAAAGAGAAGGAATTCTCTCTATGTCCGCATTTGGAGCAGAAGTGCCTCCAATTGCCGTCTCGAACCCTAGCTTTGTATTTCTTGCATTGCGTTATGCTCAAAATGATGTTCGATCCCCTTGTTTGTACGTGCATTCTTGTATTTATAAGCTCTAAACCCTCAAAAATCCGTCAAAAGCCCAAAGAAATAAAGCCCGATTTCAACCCCATCGTTGCATAGCTGCGGTGCTTGTCCTTAATGGATATTTTTCCGTTTTTCTGCTTCTAAAATGCGATCTTCACCGTCCAAACATGTTTTTCATTGTTCTTAATCAATTTTGGCATCTAAGACCTGTCCGGCTCTCAAACAACAACAAATGAAACGAACTCGACTCAAATGACACTAAAATACACGAAAACAATGCAAAATCCTAGTCTAGAGCACTCAATACGTTGGTATAAAACCAACTTAACATTATGCAAAGAACATTTGAGATGAGCATGATGGGGAGTTGACTTTCTTCCTAGGTCTTCAAGTCAAGCAAATGAAGGATGGAATCTTCATAAGTCAAACCAAATATACCACAAATTTAATGAAGAAATGCGGTATGGAAGAGAAGTCATCTGTGAAGATTCCCATGAATACATCGGTCAAAAATGGATATAGATGGAAAGCAAAGTGTTGATCAAACAAGATATAAAGCTCTCATTGGATCTTTACTCTATTCAACAAAGTGGGCGGACATCACCTTTGTTGTAGGTGTATGTGCTAGATTTTAATGCTCCAAAAAGAAAGTCATATGTTTGCGGCCAAGAGAATCCTAAGGTATTTGAAGGGATGCCAGGAAGTTGGCTTATGGTATCCAAAGGAAGGAGGATTCAAGTTAGTTGGCTACTCGGACTCATACTATGTTGGATGTATGTTGACAGGAAAGTACATCGTGCACTGTCAAATGCTTGAAATTGGTTGGTTTCTTGGTTCAAGAAAGAAACAAAATTCAATATCTACATCCACAATCAAGTAAAGTACATTGTTGCGGGCATATTGTGCCCAAGTCTTATGGATGAGGCAACAATCGAGAGATTATGATATAGAAGAAATAGAGACTCGAATAATGTGTGATAGCACAAGTGCCATTGCAATTACTCGAGAATATAGTATTGCACTCAAGAACCAAACACATTGATTTCGGATATCATTTTATAAGAGATCATGTTGAAAAGAAACACATCACATTGGAATACATATCAACGATAAGCGATTAGGCGATATATTCACGAAACCCTTATGTGAATAAAGATTTGAAGAGCTTAAGATTGAGCTTGGATTGATTGAGATGTGTTAAGAAGCTTAGAAGACACATTTAGTGGGGTTGCGGAAGACAAAATGCACATCGGGAAGATTTTCACATTTCACCCAAGTGAAACAAATTATATGGCTAGCCCGGTATGTCGAGTTAGTTGCACAACCAAGTGGTTATTCACTCAAGAGAAGCGAAGTCAAGTCAAGTCATAATGAAGATACCTGAATTATTTACGAGCTAAGTGATAAAATGCGATCATTTTCAGCTAAGCGGGAATGTTTTTAGGCTTGACATCAAAGAGAATTATGATGTCTATAAAAAGCCTGCACAAGTTTACCCATGATTGGATATAATGTTGTTGCATTTAATGCGGGAAATTAATGATGTTTTCAAAATGTGATATCAACGGTTGATCAATTTTAAACTTTTTGAATTCGAAAATTGTCCTATTCCAAAAATTGTCCTTTCACTTCCCATATAAAGAGAAATTCATTTTTCTCTCCTCACATACACTCTTGCTCTCGAATAATACTCAAGTTTTTCTCTCTGCAAAAGAAGTTCAAACCCTAGTTTTTATCTTCGTTCGAACCTCGCCTTCAAGATAGAAATTGCACCATCATATGATTATCTTTGAGCTTCTTTGAGAAGATCTACACTAAGCGCAACCGTGGATTTCGAAGGCCTTGTCAGTAGGGCCTGGACAAGGTTTTAGCCAAGAAGATTCTTTGAAAAATTTGAGAAAGTCGGTCTTCTGAAATTTCTATCCATGGAGCTTTCTCACACTTGCCTCGAGGAGGTTGATATGTACTATGTGAATGCTCGGGTTCACGATGATGATATCCGCTCATCGGCCCACATCAATGACTTTAAGGCGACAAAATGGCCGGCTTAGATGACCATTGTTATCTCACTTCCATGGGATTAAAGAGATAATCGAGAACAACGTAGATTTGGTTGTTGCCTGGAATGTGATAGCCAAACTTCATTCTTTGCAAAGCCAAACTACACTTTGCTGAAGAAGAAGGCGATCAAAGAAGACTACCACAAGTTGATGGATGTGGTAGCTAAATGTGTGGATATGAAGTTTAGCTCTCTCAAACTAAGCCGATTGTCATGGCGCGATCATAGAGGAGAAGCAAGTCAATTGGGCCAATTGTTCATTGGTGAGGATGGAATGTTTGGAAGTTCACTCGATTATGGCCTAACTGGAGGCCACTTGATGGACGTGAAGGGAGTTCCTCTAAAATAGGAAACCTTTCCATGTTAATAAGAAGATGTTCCGAGCAAGCCCGATGATGCCCAAGAAGCAAGCTCATGCAAAGAAGTCGGCTACGAGCGAGGGGAATCACCGAACATGTCCCCATGGACACAACCGCTTTGTTAAAGCCCCATCCCCTAAGCCTTGCACCAAAGAAGAAAGCTCATGCCCCCGACCAAGAAAGCCCCTGCCTCCTCCCCACCGATTTGGAGGAAGAAAAGAACACGATTGTGCCGGAAGCCGCCTACGATGAAAAAAGTTGAAATTGGCGAGTCTGCTGCCATTCTTGAATACGTAGAGGAGGAAGTTGAAGTTCCTCTAAAAAGAAAGACCAAAATATGACTGGTAAAACAGTCGACTTAGTTGTTGAGCCACCGAGTGCGGGATAGCCGAAAGAGTTGAGAAGGTCACGAGGATGAGCAAAAGATTTTGAAAGAAGAAAATTGTGTGGAAGCCACTCCGAACAAGAGACAATTGTTAGGCAAATAGTTGAGAATCTGAGCCTGGCGTAATTAATCTTAGCCGTAAATTTCCCTCCAGGCAGATCGATGGTTGTTGAGGAAGAAAGGGCTCTTCTTGAGCCCATGCGGAGAATGATGATCTAATAATGTTATCTCATGTTTACCCCGACATACAAAAGAAGCTACGATTTGGAGAGCCTGGAAGTGTGTTTGGCCAGTCTCAATTCCAAAGCCGAATTTATTGAGGAGGAAGAATAACTCCTCGAATTTTTGGGAAGTATTGGAGTTCAAACAAACTTGACAAAGGCAATCGCACCAATATCCTTTTCAACGAAATGAGGATGAAAAAGTCAAGGCAATAGAGAAAGCGAAGGCATTTGAGGAGTCTAAAAGCCTCACACTTGCGCTTCCATGGAAGCCCACGAAGTGTCTTTACAACCAGACCACCAATAGTGACAGTGACATGGAAGAGTTAGATGTTGTTGATCCATTTGAGAAGGCCGAGTGAAGCAAGCCTTAAGAGAGTCCAAGGAGTTACATGATCAAATCAAAGGGGCCCTGGAGAGTCATAATCCATACAAACTCTCCTACCCTTGCCATTTTGGAGATGGTGAGGACCATTGATGCCTCGACTTCACTGCGCACTCAAGGACATACCAGAAATTGGTGATGAAGCTAAGAAAGGAGATGGAGAGGGCACCTTAGATAAGCCAACCCTACGAAAGGTGTTGAGACACCCCCCGAGTAAATACTCAAAGGAACTACAAATAGAGACTCTTATGTCC
This sequence comes from Rehmannia glutinosa, assembly GCA_016081115.2. NCBI lineage: Eukaryota > Viridiplantae > Streptophyta > Magnoliopsida > Lamiales > Orobanchaceae > Rehmannia > Rehmannia glutinosa. The sequence goes on from CM071936.1 coordinate 104,900,445, forward strand.
AAAGTGACCCCATTGGTCGTGAATCATCCGGTGTGCCGGTGGGGGGAAACGCACACACCACGGATGGGGTTGGAGGAGGTTGTTGGATACTTCACAAATCTGAAGTTAGTAGGCAATGAGGAGATTATAATAGAATATAAGAGTGGGATTGACAAGGCGCAGATGGTTAAGACTGTCTCAAATGAAATTCTAGTTGCAATGAAGGCCAATGAAGTGCAGTGCAAAAGGCAAAGGATGGACATGAGACCATGTAAGTTAAGATTGTTGGTCCTAGAAGCACAATCTAAGAGGTTGATACTTCCTTGGGTAAAGAATGCCACTACGAAGACCCCTATGCAAAATGTGAGATCGCAGGCCGGAATGTAAAGCCCCTACATCGGTTGATACTTTGCCAATGAAGGCTCGAAAGAGGTTGAGACTTCCTTGGGTAAAGTTAAAGAGAAAGGAAATATGCCGACTCCTCGGCCAGTCACCGAAAAGGAAGAAATAAGTGTGTTGCATGACTCGAGAAAAATGTTTCTATGGAATTCCTTGACACAAATGGCAAAGTAGTCCGCTCCCAAAGAAAAACCAGGTTGAGGACCCAAAATCTAGGAAGTCAGTAGCCAAAATGAGAAAGGCTAGCGAGAAAGTCGCTCTTGCAAAATTTGTCTTGGTTAATGGCTCACCCCCAATGGTGCCATCACTGACCAATGATGCTTCTGCGAGGTAGCTGAGGCACCTAGGTTACTCAAAAGCAAAACCAACTGAGTCCAATGAAGTTGTTAAGACAATCGAGGATAAGTCGACTCCGCAGATAATACAAAGAAATGATCGCCGATGATGATCTTTGAAATAGCCGAGGCACATAGAGATGAAGCAAGTCTGCAGAAAAAGGAAAGACTCAAAGGAGGAGTGGGAGAAACTTCTCTTGTTCCAAATGACTTATTCTCGGACTACTTCCCTTAGTCAAGGGTACCCCTCAAAACCGAATGCTGCAGAAAGTGCCAAGTACACCATGAAAATCTACCTTGAAGAATTTGAAGCTCCAGACGATCTACAAGTAGTGCCGTTTGGATTTGATTTTGATGTAGTATGGACCAAATAACAGTCATTTGAAGCAAAGAGACTTAAAAGCCTTAAGGGCTATCTGCTCAAATTGAAAACATGGAAAAAGGTTTTACTTGCTCTTAACCAACTGTTGGACATTCACGATGCAACCATCTCTCGGAGACATTTGCGGAATAGTTCTAAGGATCATGGAATGGACATCTCGATAAAAAGCATTAAGACGAGAACACGTCCTACTTCAAATCCTATTTGCAAAATTGGTGATTTGGACTACTGAAAATGCGAAGTTTCATGAGAGGCGGAGGGATCATATTTTCGAGAATAGACCAGGCGCACAAGAAGGATATGGAGTTCTTTGCCGAAAGCTCAAAGCACAAGCAAGACCTTTTGAAGTCTGAAGCCAATCTGCGCCGCAGAGATGATGGTCATGAACGTAGAAATGAATATCATGGCTGCAGAAATGAAGGCTCTACGATCAAAACATGGAATAGCCGACTCGGCAATGCACGATAAACTGGATCTTATTCTCGTCCAACTCCTCTAAACAATCTCTCATTGGTGATGATGCCATAAAGGGGAAGATGGTAAGGGGAAGAAAGTGGAACGAAGAAGACCCCCTTGAATATCGTGCTTGAAAAACCTCAACATGGCTCATCCACCAGCTCTCTCCTTTTTGCACTGGCACAAAGCTTATCACCAAGAAAAAGCATAGTTAGCCTTAAACAAGACCAGGAAGAAGCCATAGAAGCTGATTTTTCTAAAATTGATGAAAGGCGGCTTGGTCGAATAGAAGGTTTGAAAGCCAAGTTAATGGTCTCCCAAACAGGTTACCTAAAGACTCTCCAACAAAAAGCTCCCTTGAGAACTTTCTCCCGCTCCGGATGTTGGGCAAAACTAAGATCGGTGGAGAAGTTCCAAACTTCCCGTGCTTAAGGATTTTTGAGAAAATGAAAGTTAAGCGGACATGGGATCTATACTTTGGGAAAAAAGCTTAGAGATTTGAAAATCGGCTATGAATCGAGATCGAACTAAGCGGTTAGCGAGACTTCGAGAGCACAACCTGTTCAAAGATACTCGAAGGGGAAGAGCTGTTTCGGAAGAGGAAAGGGAAGAAGTGGTGGAAGTGGCGAAGCACTCCACCAAGCATGCCTATAAACTACACAAACATAAATCATTTGAAGAAATAATGCTAAAAAGAAGCTAACAAAGAGCTGGAAAACAAAAGGCAACAACAAGAATTAGAAGAGAGGCGGAGAAGGGAAGACCAGTGCAAAGAGAGCCTATGAAAGAAAGAAGAGGGGAAGAAGAAGAGAAGAAGAGGAAGAGAGATGAAGATAGAAGGAGAGCCAAGAAGATGAGAGAAGAAGAAACATCGTGAGGCATTGAAGACTGCTGAAGACACCTTCATGTTGTATTTTTACTTCAATGTAAATACACAGAAAATTGTATGTACATTGTATATCTTTTTCATTGTACTATTTAAAGCTTTGTAAAGTGCAAGAATGATATGTTCAATAATATAACATATTCACACATTTATTCTTTCTTATGCAATGTTTACTTTGCTATTTTTTATTTAAGTTTTGGTATCATAAAAAATTGAGAAATTGTTGGGAAATTTATGTAATAGATTTTGATGATACCATATAACAATTAGATTAGGAAGTTGGCACCCCAATTCCGCTTTAAATCAACTTGTAATAGATAGGGTTATATTAGTTGAGTCGAAGCGGCCAAGTTGAAGATTGAAGAAGTTGACTTAAGATCTAAGATAAGACCCGGTGAGTAAAGTGCGAGAAGTTTTAGTCATGTGGCAAAAAAGTTGTCTCGGTCAACATATCGACAACTAAGTCATTCCAAGATAAGTGGAGTTGATCGTGAAAGGGGTTATGCAGCAGAAAGGATCAAAGAAAGTCAAGAGATCCATTGTCAAAGCAGAGTCAATTATTTGCTAAATGTAGGTATGTGTCGATTGCCATTCTTAAAGTTGTTTTTTGAAAGAGTGCAAAAAACAAGGAACTAATAAGATGTCTCGAAAACCTGCAGAGTTTACTGAAACGCCGCATAGAATTAAATTCATGGATCACCCACATCAAAGCCGCAAGACAAAAACAAGCCAACAACCTCAAAGTGTGGTTTGAAGAATACATCTACCTCTTCAATGGATATATTTTTCAAACTAACATTATAAAAGGCAGAGGATGCATCGAGAGAATGTTATGGAAGCAAGCAAAGCAATAACCATTAACCCGCAAAGCAAGAGCAAATATCTCTCAAACATTTTATTCATATCCACAAGCCTAAAACTCGAAGGAAATCAATCCAACACACTCAGTGAAGAAAAAAGACAACTTCAAATTGGTGAAGAGGAAAACTTGTTTAAAGAACAAGGGTCTACACTCCAAGGTTGAAGAAGGTGTACTAAGGTTCCAATTCAAACCGGGAGCATTGGACTCGTTGGAGGACTGTTTGACCAAATCCAAGAGTTTGAAGGAGTCAAGTAGCAAGACAACTGTTTTGTTAAGTTGAGTACCAAAACCAAAGCCACTGATCAAGTCACCATTTTGTAACAAAGTTACAGCTACATTAGTAGATTCTTCCCGGGGGTGGGAGAAGAGTGGATTGGAAGAATTACCCCATCTTCGAACTACTATAAAATTGCTTGTGTCATTTCATTCAAAGACATTTACATTCTTGTATATCTATATTGATGTTTGTTTAATTTGCTAAGCCACTTATAATAACTAAGTTTAAAACAAGTGTTGAAAAACATATTTCAAACAAGGTTGAAAGTCTTCCACTTTGTAAAAACCAATTCTACTCTTTGAATATATTTAAAGTGTTAATCGAATTAGTTGAGTTATCTTATCAACAAAATTCAATCGAGTCTCATTGAGTGGCTAACTCATTGTGCAAGTGAACTAAGTCACCCACCAAGGACCCGGTGACTTGTGATTAAACTCGAACTTTAAAAGGACTAAATTTGGTAAAATCTATTCAACCCCATCCCCACTTCTAGACTTTCTTTGTATCACCACTTAGGACCTATAACACGTATATTTAGTGTATTTTTCTTGGTTTCCTTAGAAGGGCATGATATTGCGTATTCTTGTAACTTTCACGGAAACAGAGCTTAAATGGAAAGATATTAGTTAGAAGGCCCGTACAAGATTAACGAATACGAAGAGATGATCGGATACGAAGAAAATAGAGAAAAACAAGTCGGATCGCCATATCATGTTAATCTCACACGACTTTATGAATTGTCCCCTGTGTTTTTACATGTTCGTGCGACATGTTAGAGGGAAGAATTTTAGAGACACATCGCATGACCATCGTGTAAACTGCACATGATTGTTGGCTTTGTTTGGAGCAAAAATAGAGAATGAAACACTTTACATGGCCAGACCGTATGATCTCGCACATGCCTACCAGCGATTCAACCTGCACCGATTTTTATTTTATTTTTTCCATCCAAATTCTACAAGTGATCTCTCAAATCACCTCAATAAATGGACCAATGCCTACACGAATTAAAAAGTCATTACATCCGAAAATACACCACAATACACTAGAATTACACAAATCAACACTCTTCTAAGAGAAGAGGGCTTATCTACGAAAGAACACCACAAGGCTTTTCGCATCTACGGAATGACAAGGGTTTGAAGACTTGGGAGGAGAATCCATCTTGGAAACAACGATTTTTCTTTCTTAGTTTAGATATCTTATTTGCACTTAAATAATGTCAAACTATTTGATTTCAAGTTTGTCTATGAATTTGTTGTCAATTATCTTTGGGCTAATCTTTCTTATCCTAGGAATAATCAAAATCGTGGATTCATGTTAAATCTATATTAATTGTTTTCTTAATTGGTTTATGTGTTTTATAATATGAATTGACGCTTATTTTTGTGGATTATCTGATCAATAATTTGCATGTCATATTTGTTAGTTCATAATCCAAGAGAGAGTTCTAATAAACAAAAATCGATTAAGACATAAACGGGTGTAACGTATCGGGAGATCTAAAACGGTTTGTGGGAAGTACTTCAACTCAAAGATCTTTTGGGATTTAATAGTAATTGTAACGTATTGGGAGATTTAAAATTGTTATTAATTAACTGTTTATGTGCCACCCGAGAGGGGAAAATAAACTAATTTAGGAAATAAACCTATAGAAATACATAAACTAGTTTCATGAACATTGATTGGATTTAATATTGAAGAAAACAAGTTTAGATTATGTGCCTAGAGTTGCTTTCGTATTTGTTGAAAAAACATGTGAGTACGGGTTTTTAACAATCTACATATTTAATTTATACTTGTTAGTTTAGGATTTAGATTAGATAAAACATGTGATTTTTTGGTCACTTCAATTAAATTGGAATACAATATTTACTATAGCCCAAGTGTTTCGTATTCAATCCTGAAGAATATGACCTTGCTCGCCATTATTCGATTAGCTACACAGCGGCGCTTGATAGTGAAAAAAATTTCACGATCAAGTTTTTGGCATCATTGCAGGGGATTGAAAGATTCAACTTGAGATAGTAATAAGTAGTTCAATCTTAATTGAAACAAAATAGTAATAAGTAGTTCAATAGTTTAATCTTAATTGAGGTAATATTTTTTCGATTTTTTTGTACATATTTTTATTTTTTATTTTTTATTTTTTTCTTTGTAAATAATTTTATTGCCTTGGTTCTAACACTATTTTTGTTGAGTGCGATAGTGCATTGAACACGTGTTCCAAATTTGCCCACCAATACCCAATGATTTAGAAATCGAGAAAAAGTAAAACAGATTTAGAAAAAGATCTAAAAGGATGACGGATGGGAATAATTAGAATGTTTTAAATAACAGAGAAAAGTGAGAACGCCCCACAGGGTGGACAGGGCATGATGGGATAGTGAAAAGGCCCGCGAGGAGGGTAGTTAAAAGCTACTTCTAGCCGGAAGTTAGTCGAATATTTGGGGGTGTGGCCCGTCGCCGATCAATGCAAATATCTTTGAACTTAAACCTACATTGATCCGATGACTTTACAAAACCATTTGGAGGAGAGTCATTGAGGATCCAAATGTGCATCCGGCGCAATTCTTGGAAATATGCGATACGATTAAGATGAATGGTGTTTCGGAGGATATCATTCGATACCGCCTTTTCACATTCTCTTTATGTGATAAGGCCGAGAGATGGTTATGCTCTTTATCACCACTGTGAGTAGCGATTAGGTTAAACTAAGCCATCGGTTCCCGGTAAGTATTTTCCCCCAAGTAAGACAATCGCTGAATCGAAAAGTGAAATTACCCATTTAGGCATTAGATGAGGAGCCTCTATATGAAACATGGGATACATTTAGGGAACTGTTGAGGAAGTTCCTCAACATGGATATCCTGGCCACCAATATGTACATTATTTTTATAATGGTTTGAGTGGAATCACATGAACTATTATAAATGTTGCATCCGATGGTGCTCTACTTAGGAAATATCCGGATGAGGCGTGGAATTGTTAGAGGAGATGGAAAACAATAGTTATCGGTGGCCATCCAAGAGAATTCCATACTCATAGAACATGTATCCGTGTTTAATATAAACTCGCAAGCGATGCGACAAGCGACTCCTAGAGATCCTACGATTGTTGAAGAAGAGGCTAATTTCGTGGATAGCAAAGAAACTTCAATAACATCTATAGAAACCATCGACACCTAATAGCAAAAACATTTTGCAGCCACCTCCGGGTTTTAATGTGGGTAATCAAAGCGGAGCGGAGTCCAATGATAAGAAAGCATCTCGGAATAGATGTTATCCTTGTTTATCGGAGAAACTAGGCAAGATCAATAAAGATGAAGCAAAAATAGGCAAGATTGAGAAATAGGTTACTCGGATGAACACGAACGTGAATGCACATCAAGTCTTTGCAAATAAAAGTAGCTCAAAACGCCGCAGCGGAAATGGGAGGCCAGCACACAAAAGGGCAAATTCACAAGCGATCTACGAGCTTAATCGGAGAGCAATGCAATGCCATTTTTCCGAATATGAGGGCTCAAACACAAAGAAATGACACAATGTTCAACGCAGCACATCGACCTTGTCCGGGTCAAGACGTAAAACTTAAAGCACTTTGTGGAAGGCAACCCAATTTATTTTTATTTTCATTTTATTTTTATCGACTTCGTTAATATGATTTTAATTTGTTTTTTATTTTATTATTAACGTAATTTTAGTTTATTTGTTTTGTAAGTTGTTGTATAGGAGGCATCATGAAAAGCTCGGATTTAAAAAAATGAAAATAAAAAACACGGCACCGTAAAATTTCACACACCATGCGATATGCAACACGAGACCATTCACATGTTCGGCCATGTGAACGGTCGCTACAGATTAATCGAGGCGAGCGGGGCCACACGGCCCGATCGTGTGATATGCACACGGGCCATGTGAACACGCCCGATCAAATTATTCCTCTCATTTTTAAACTCAAACACTCAAATCTTATCCCACTTTTACCTTTCCAAACCCTACCATCCAAAACTTCTCCTTCAAATACCTAATCTATGTTCAAATTTCTTCAAATTGATCTTCAAATCTTCAAACACAAACACAAATACTTCTCTCTTTCAAGTAACCCATCACAAAATTCTTCTAATTTATCAACTTTCCCAAGTTTTCCTTCAAGTTTTTAGGGTTTTCATTCTTCAAATTTCAGATTTTCAAAACTTCAAAACTCCATATCCATGACTTCTAGAGGAGGAGAACAAGGAACTTGGAGGAACGGAAGGAGGAGAAGGGAATCAACTTTGGAGCCCGAACCCAATTACAAGATGAACCAATTGGAGTTCTTTAATATAGTCATGTCGGACGAAACACACTGGGCTCGGTGGGAGGTTCTTTATCTCCAACCATGGATTTCTACAAGGTATCTTGATGAACCTACTCTTACTCATTTAGGTTTATTGGAGGATTTTTATGCTTTGTGTTGGCGTATTGATTGGCATGAATTGTTTGAACGGGAATTGAACTACTTACTTGGTTTATACACGTGAATTCTTGAGTAGTTTTGAATTGGTAGTCCGAGGAAGCGGAATTTTATGGGTATTCGATTTAGAATTTAGGCTAGATGAGCCGAGGGGTTATCTATTGATAATTTGAATGCAATTTATAGAACTCCTACGGCTTATGGGGTTGAAGATTATGAGAATTTTTATATACTCCAATTTTGGAAAGAGATCACGGGAAAAGAATTTATACATTGGGTACCTCTAAGGCGTCTAGCATTAGGAACCCCTTGTTTTGCTATGTGCAATGTATATTAGCGGAAATGATGTTGACAAGGAAAGATAGTAAATCAACCATTCGGGTTCTTTGAATTATTTATATTTTGGTGTATGGCCTCGGGGACGGAAGTGGTAATAGCGAGACAATTTGAGAGAGTGAGAAAGCAAGAAAAAGGGAGAATTTTTATTGGTGGGCTATTACTCCTATAGCCGAGTACTTTCATGTGAGTTTTGAGGGTATGCGCGAGCCGATGGGGAAAGATTGATGTGTGTTTTATCCGCAATGAATTCAATATGATGGGCATGATCATTGGTTGGTTCATGCGGATAGAACTAAAATTCAGCTCCCAAATTCGGACGCTACCTCAATTAGGAATAGGGGTAATTTGTTGATGAGGGATGACCATGTAAGTCAAGCGGCTACGATAATCTAGAGGGTGTGAATAGATTATCTCCATCTTTTCGATTTTGCCCTATTGTTCAACCAATGCTCAAAGACAATAATAAAGGTGCGGAATGTAAACAACACACGTCGATTTATAGAGGTTTAACCCACCTGGGCTTAATCCTCTACCACCCCATATATCCGGGATGGATTTCAAAAAAAAAAAAAATATTTCATTAATTTACCAAAAATTAATACAACACCAACTTACAACAACACCTTGAAGAGCACCACACTCTTCTTCAACACCACTCTTGAGATTACCACAATCTCACTTGAAGATTACCACAATCTCCAACGGCACCTTGTGAAGATTACCACAATCTTCAACCTTGAAGAATACCAAATTCTTCAACACCTCAACACGAAGATTACCACAATCTTCTTACACCTAACACCTAGTTCACCCAAGTGTGTTCTTACCACAAGAACACTCACAAGGATATCTTGTGTTTGAATGACGACCACAAATTCAAGATTACAACTCGATAATGAATAATACAATTGAGTGCAAGTGTAATCAAGAATAGCGTAGACCTCAAGGATGTGAAACTAAATAGCTAGGCAAATTACAATAAGAAATAAGACAATGTAAGAACAAGTGTATTCTTGAGTGTATCTTGTTGTGTTGTAGTTTTCTCTCTTATTGTGTTGCTTCAATTCTTCCTCTATTTATAGAAGATGTCTTGTACATGATAGGCTCCTCTTGGGGACACAAAATCTGTAAAAAATACCAAGACAATTGAAGAAAAGAGCTGTTAGAAATCAACCCCACAAATTAAGGAAAAGTTGTCTGTAAACTCAACGGATAGTTTGCTGTCAAAAGAGGGGTTCGACCGGTCGCCCCTATGTGTGACCGGTTGGAGGGAACAATTTTGAGAAACAAAATGAGTCCGTTCTCGAGGGTGCGTTCAGTGCAGTCGCCCAAGAGGGTTGACCATCGCCCTACCGATCGCCCCCCGGGGCTGACCAGGCCGCCCTCCCCATTCCCCTTCGGTCCGTTTTACGTTCCAAAACTCAACATAGGTACGGGTTGCCCTATAGGGCGACCTGTCGAGCTGAAACATAAGTATTGTCCAATTTTATATATCGAAAATAAACTCAAAGAAATACTCAGAAAAATAGTAAAAACATTTTAGACCGATCGGGAGTATTAGGACAACATTCAGGGACATAGTTTTGATGTAAAAACATTTTGACATAAATTCATTAAAAGCGTTGTCCATTTTGGTCGAAAACAAATTTGAAGAAATACTCCGGAAAATATTAAACCATTTTAAATCATTTTGGAGTATTTGGACAACCTTTAGAAACATTGTTTTGGTATAAAAACAAAATCATCAAAATCATGATAAAACCATTTATCAAACAATCTCCCCCTTTTTGATGATTACAAACCAAAACAATTCAACAAGACCGATTTTGAAAACAAAACAATTTTGAGAGGCGATTTTGAAAACAAAACAAGTTTTCCTCAAAAATAAATATCCGTTGAGAGCGACAACATTCCACGCAATATAAACACAAGGATGGGAGTAGAGATATTCAAACACATATAGCAAATGCTCCCCTATCAATATGTACAACAAGAGTAATATAGAAGCAACTTTCAACATAATCTAAAATCTTAGCTTTTCGATATTGAGCTTAAGTATCAAAAACTTAAAAGCTCCCCCTGTCAAAAGAGACATCATTAGAACCGTATATAAGTCCATACTACAACCAATGGACCATGATTCATACATAACCATAATGCACCAAGTGGACTAAATATGATCCACAACTTACGGCTTTATGAAGCCATAGCTTATAACTTCTTTTATAGCTTCTTTTCGTTAAGCTTACCTTAGCTTCTATGAGCTAAAGAGCTTATAACCTATTTCTCCCCTTTGGAATCATCAAAAAGAATGTTAGCACGATAAATACATCATATAATTATATCAAAGTGCGCAACTAAACCGATGTATCGAGCTATTTGAACATTGAAGTTTATAAACCAAATAGGAGGGAAGAGTCGAATCATACGACTTGTAGAAGCTTATGAAAACTTATGAGATTTGCAAAACATGATCTCTATAAAAATATAAGTCATTTGAAAACGAGAGAATCATGTAGGTGATGAATTTTTCATTGAAAAGTTTTATCGAACACTTGGCGGGCGTCAAAAATTGAGAAAGATATATATAGCCCTTGTAAATGAAATCAAGCCAAGTTTTCATCACCAAATGCAATTTAACAAATGTCAATTATCAACAATCAATAATCTCATCACAAACATATATAATTAGCATCAAGAATTTGACATTTAAACCAAGTTCTCAAGGGCTCAACCCAATTGAGATAAGAGAGTGAAATTCTTACCATTCGATCGGTAAAGACAATCAATAATGATGATAAACAAGCTAGACAATCCCCAAGACATATAATTTATGCAACAAAACACATTTGAAGTGAATTGTATGTGAAAATGACAAAGGGGACGAAAAATGAACCAAAAGAGCCAAAATGGCTAAGTCTGAAAAAATGAGCATTTTAACCAAAAAATTGCTTAGGGGGACCGGTCCGGGGCATGGGCGGCCGGCGGCAGGTGGGCGACGGTCGGCCTCGCCCTGGCGACCCATGTTTGAGTTACTTTGAAAATCAAGTTTGATCCAAAAATCCGATTTTTCGCCCACGAGTTTTAAAACGTGCAAAAATGCAAACGCATACCTCATCCAATATACATTATGTCATAATCAAGCTCGAAATGAGGTAAAATACTCAGCGGTAAATGAACAAATGTCCGCGAGTTAACTTTGAGACGGGATTTAGACACATCTCAAGTTTTTGTTAAAAACGCAATCCCTTAGAAAGTTTTTCGAATCTCAATATGTTTAGTTCGATTATGACGAACTATATTTTGAATAATTTTCACCGGACTTGTTATCCCAAAAAATATGAACGTTTTAAAGCTTTGGATGAACAAGTCATAAGAAGAAGTGCCTTACAAATATTTGAAAATTTCTTTTAACGGCACTTTAATGAGATTCGTTGGGATAAATTTTTGAAGTCGAGCATATAGACATAAGGCATATAGAATGTCGAGTCTATTGGAACAATACAAGAAAACATACCTCGAATTTGTTTGTCAATCGATATGCCTTTCTTAACCTTTGTCAATCTTTAGCCATAGAGGTTGAGATGGTTCTTCTTTCTTCAATGCTTAACTCCTTCAAGAGTTCTTTTGAAATATAACCATCTTCTTGGCATTGAATAATTTGTAGTCCAAGCAAGAAATTGAGCTCCCCCATCATGCTCATCTCAAACTCACTTAGTATCAACTTAGAAGGACATATCTTGCACAAGTATTCATTAGTAGCACTAAAAATATTCTCATAAATATGCACAAGTAAGCAATCTTGCCCTTTTTTTCAAAAACAAAGAGAGTAGTATCAACTATACTCTTTGTAAAATCATTTAGCAAAAATAACTAAGTATATCATACCATACATGGGTACTTGTTTTAAACCATACAAGGTCTTTTATTAGAATCATTTGGCCTAGAAAAATTTTAAACTCCGATAGACTTCTATTTGAATGAAACCATTTAGAAAATTGGATTTAACATCCATTTGGTAAAGCTTGAAATTTCTTAAAACAAGAATGGGCAAGTAAAATGCAAATAGCTACTAAATGTGCTATGAGTGCAAATGTTACATCAAAATCAATTACCTTCTTCTTGAAAATACCTTCGAGCTACTAACCTTACCTTAATTCGACCAATGTTGCCTTGGTCATCGAGTTTGTTCCGGAATACCCTTTTGGTCTTCTTCATCACTATCATCATAGGGCATCCAATTGATCTAAGGTGTTCATAATAGAACATTTACATCCAAATCTTTTGAGGTAACTAATGTTTGGAGTACTTCATTTCTCATCTACACAACTTAACAAACTCATTAACGGCATCACTTATATAAGCAAGAAAAAATAGCCCAAGTGTAAAAATATGTCTCAATCATCAATCACAAAATATCTTGCATAAGAGCATAGTAGAAATAGACACTATATATATAGACCATGAAGCAAGAAACACATACTATGCATTTAGAAGATCATCAAGAATGCAAGTTCAAATAAACTTAAGAAAGCTACAAAAGGTCTCTTTTGAATTTTAAAAATCCGATAGCCTATAGTTGAGACCTCATTTAAAAGAAGTATTTGAACACGAGTTGACAAAGTAAATATGTGCAATCAAATTTGAATAGTGCCTTTCAAAAATCCTCTTAATGGCACTTGTATGAAATACTATGAAGAGCAAGCACATAGGCACATGGCAATACAAATATCGAGTCTATAAGACTAAGAATAACACAAGTAAACGTACCTCGATAATTTATGCCTTTCTTGACAAATAATGACGTAAATGGCCATTTTGTGAAAATATGTAAATCTACACAATTCTTAAAACAAATCTAGCGCAAATCATAATGATAAAAGTGTAGGCTAGGAGGTATCACAAGTAAGCTCATGCCATAAAAAATCCGTAAGAGATGATGATACACTTTAGTCTACAAAAATGCACAAGAGTTTTAAAAACATCATATAAGGTCTTCTTTTTCAAAAATATTTTAAAAGCACAAATATATATTGAAGACCTTAATTAAAAAATAAATATTTGAAAACTCATTTTGCAATTAAGACACAAATAAAAGCATGCATAATAACAAAATAAAATGCATATTTAAATAGGGAGATACGAGTTACCAATTACGTTGTTTCCATGGGTTGTGTCGTTCCCATTGTTGATGATATATTCCCCGAGAAGTCACTTTGTTGATGATGACTTCTTTGATTGCTCCATTTCCAAGATTTGTTACCTTCCCAAGGATTATGTTCTTCCCATTTTTGATTATATCTTCTTCTTGAAATTGGCTTTGAAAATGTTTTCTCCTTTGATCAAATGAAATGGTCATTTGATGTCTTCTTGGCGGTATAAATTTTCTTCGATCATTATTTCGCCGGGTACCTAATATGACATTGTTTTGTGGTACCCTCATGTGTTTGGGTCCTTTAGGATTAGCTTTGAGACTTTTAGGTCTCCAACAATAATTAGAGCTATTTCTAGCCCGACAAGAATTAGTCGTATGACCCTTTTTACCGCAATAAAAACAAGTAATAATTCTAGGAGCATAATGACCAACATGCTTAGAGACTTGATTCTTTTTCATATGATTGACAACATCAAACTTATGATCAAGTTCTAGTTTCGAATTATCACAATAATCAACAATTTCGGTCATATCATTGGTACTCAAGTTGGATTTAGCTAAATCCTTTTTCATGCCTTCAATATTCTCAACAAGAGTACTATTTTCTTTTTTTTAAGGTTTCTAACCTTGTCAAGTGTGGTGGTGTGAGCACATGATAGTGATTCATAGGAAGTAAATAAACTATCCATATCATTTTTCAAAACATTGAATTCCTTTTTCAAATTTTTGTATTTAACAAGTAAGCTTTGGAATTCATTTTGAAGTTCATCATAATCATTTTGCAAATCACTATAATCATTTTGTATAACAATATCATAGGAAATAGACGGTTTAAGACATACCTCATTTTCTTCTTCGATGCCCATAAAGCAATATTCAACTTCTTCATAGTTGGAAGTTGTAGGAGGCTTGTTCCTTAGATTTGAACTTGTATCCCTTTGAGAAGTAGATGCTTTTGTTTGACTCCTTTCATTTGCAAATACTCCATAGATGGCTTCTAATTTTTGCCATACTTCATGTGCCAATCGAATTCCTACAATATGTTCATATTCCAAATTAGTAAATGAACAATACAAAATATTGAGAGCTTTACCGTTTAAGGAGATGATTTTCTTCTCTTCATCATTGAGTTCTTTGAATCCTTTGGAGGTGTGTGGTGTGTCTATCATCGGAATGGATTCTCCATTTATGATGATGTTCCATAAATCGAACCCGCAACCTTGTAGATAACATTCCATTCTTTCTTTCCAAAATATAAAATTTTTGGAATCAAATAGAGGTGGCTTGGTGGTGGAGGTGCCGGTAAGATGAGCTTCGTTCGTAGCCGACGATCGTTCCTCTTCACTCGCAATGTGAAATGAGCTTGCCAAAGAGTTTGGCTCACGATACCACTTGTATGTCAAGCAATGCGATAATCTAGAAGAGGGGTGAATAGATTATCTCCATCTTTTCGATTTTGCCCTCTTTTTTTGAACCGAATGCTCAAAGACAATAATAAAGGTGCGGAATGTAAACAACACACGTCGATTTATAGAGGTTCAACCCACCTAGGGCCTAATCCTCTACCACCCCAGTATATCCGGGATGGATTTCAAAAAGAAAAAAAGATTTTATTAATTTACCAAAAATTAATACAACACCAACTTACAACAACACCTTGAAGAGCACCACACTCTTCTTCAACACCACTCTTGAGATTACCACAATCTCACTTGAAGATTACCACAATCTCCAACGGCACCTTGTGAAGATTACCACAATCTTCAACCTTGAAGAATACCAAATTCTTCAACACCTCAACACGAAGATTACCACAATCTTCTTACACCTAACACCTAGTTCACCCAAGTGTGTTCTTACCACAAGAACACTCACAAGGATATCTTGTGTTTGAATGACGACCACAAATTCAAGATTACAACTCGATAATGAATAATACAATTGAGTGCAAGTGTAATCAAGAATAACCTAGACCTCAAGGATGTGAAAGTGAATAGCTAGGCAAATTACAACAAGAAATAAGACAATGTAAGAACAAGTGTATTCTTGAGTGTATCTTGTTGTGTTGTAGTTTTCTCTCTTATTGTGTTGCTTCAATTCTTCCTCTATTTATAGAAGATGTCTTGTACATGATAGGCTCCTCTTGGGGACACAAAATCAGAAAAAATACCAAGACAATTGAAGAAAAGAGCTATTAGAAATCAACCCCACAAATTAAGGAAAAGTGTAGGTCCCAAGGGGTGTAAGTGTAAGGTTTAGAAGGGGGTTGAATAAACCTTACCAAATTTTTCGATTTAGTCCTTTTAAATATTCAGAGTTGATACTACACAGTGTGTCCTTGATGGACAGATCAATTTAGTCACTCGGTAGAGTTAATCTCTCAAAGACTCAACTGAGCTGTTGATGGAATAACTCATTTGTTGGCTCTAAATTAACTCATTTGTGGTTTTGTTTTTTGGAAGACTTAACACCCTTAAGTTGGATTAAGCAAGAATTTAGTTCTTGGTTTAGTACTTATAAGTTATCAAGTGGATAGCAAATTTATCGTGAGATATAAGCGATTAAAAATGCGGGAATTAAAATCTTTGAAATGTAAATGACACGATGAAATTTTTATAGAGGTTCGAAGATGGGGTAATTCTTCTACTCCTCTCTTCTCCAACTCCTGGAGGAATCCACTAGGTAATGATCGGTTTACAAAGTGGTAACAGTCCGAGATACAATTCTTGATCACACACAGTGACTTGATCCTTTAGGACTCGATGGAGACGCCTTGATCACTCGGGCAGGCTTCTCGTACAACTCGGCTTCTTCTTCACAGGCGGCTGCCTTGCTACTACTGACTCACTTGCTCAAGCTCTTTGGATTTGATCACGAAGCCCTCCAAAAGCTTAAGACTTGGTTCGACCTTGAACCTTCCTACAATCCTTCGTGGAATGTAGACCCTTTTCTTCAAAAGTTTCCTCTTCAAGCTGCTTGAAGTTCTCTTTCCTTCACGGTGAGTGTTGGATTAATGTACTTCGTAATGTAGGCTTGAGGATTAATCTTGAATGATTTGAGAGTATTTACGGTTATACTTTGATTGATTTCTTGAATGTTCGTGGTTGAGGTAACCTTCTCTCGAGTCATTCCTCGGCCTTTTATAGTGATCTTTCAAAAATTTGCCCGTTGAAAAGATAGGCTTAATTTTGAAAGTCACTTGCGTCGTTGGCTTGTCTTGTTGCGATCCTTGGAATTGCCATTTCCTCGTATGAATTGTTCTTTCACCTTTTCGGAGTTCGACACGGTGTAGTGCTTCCCATTGTTCATTCCTTTTGCACGCTCGGGACTGAGCACTCCGAGAAAGGTGGTATGGAGATATTACTTGTTTAAGTAAATCTCTTGATTTACGTATGCAACGGATCTTTTCTGATTATCTCGACTTGATTGCATTTCCTTGCTTTCCCGGGTGACTTAGAGTCGACTTCCAATCATGGATGACTCTTGTCACTTCAACTTGAGACTTGGCTTTTCTTGAGTTGACTTGATCGATACTTCACTCACCGCATCTCACCGCTTTTTTTCCGATAGAGTTCCCGTCTACTCTTCTTTGCCATACTCAATTGTCTCCACAAAGAGTCTTCCTTCCAGATCTTGATTGTCTTCTTGCATGTTAGAGCGTAGGCGACTTAACTCGGCTTGGCCTCTAATTGTTACAATGCATTTTACAACAAGAATTGGGGTGCCAACTTTCTATTCTAAGTTTTACATGGCATTCATCAAAATCTAAACAATAAAATTCCTAAAAATTTCCCCCTTTATGATGATGCCAAAACTTAAACCATTCAAAATGCAAAAAAAAAGATACATACGAGATAGTGTCTTGACATAGAATGTATGCGAGAATCAATTCTTTTATTGATCATATCATTCTTGTTCTTTTACACAATCACAAAGGTGTATCGAGCACATATTTGTCTACACGAAAAATAAGGAATTTATAGCTTTATTACGGAAGACTTACATTGTATGTATTTACATAATAAAATACACGAAGGGTTGGACAACAACACTTCATCTCCTTCATTGTCTCCTTCTTTCATCTTGTTCAAGATTTTCTTCTTCTTCTCTTTTTCTCGTCGTCACCGCCTTCTTTTTCTTTTCATATGCCTTCCTGGCACTTCATCTCTTCTTATTCTTTCCTGTCTCTCCTCCCATAGCCGAGTTTGTCTCTTGTTTTCTTCTTCTAGTCTTTTTACATACTCGGCGTTAGTTTTAGCCACTTGCAAATTTGCTACTTGGTCAAGCCCACCCGAGATCCCTCCTTTCTTTCCCGGATCCACGTATTCAATGTTTTGGGCGGAGGCCTGGGTGAAGCTTCTTCCTCCACTAATGCTTCTTCCTCTACCTGCGGGTGTATCTTTGTCTTTGGGTCTTCTTCTTTCCAAATGAGTGACCAGGGAGTGACCAGGTAGAGGATCGCTGGTAGTCCGTCGCTGTCGCCTTCTTCACATAACGTGAGACCCTTTTCCCATCTGACAAGTCCCAAGCTTGAGCCATAGACATATTTGCAAAGTATCCCCCAGTTCGAGCATTTTCAATTCATCAAATGATCGTGGCTCGTCCCGACATCCGAGATGGCATAAGTGTCTCTGTCTCTTGGAATGCCTCCATGTTCTTTCAAGATGTTCATAATTCGGGAATCCATTCTTCCTCCACTTCCTTCATCCCCGCTTCAATTGTTTTTCTCTTATCGGCCATGGATATAGCAGAGTGTTGGAGTGGCGAGTCACGAGGAGTTTGCTTTGCTTATAATGTCACCGTGATGTGACCTTGTTGGGGGTTTGTGCAATCATCAAGGTCACATCCGTTGACCCTTCCCCTTCAA
The DNA here is from genome assembly GCA_016081115.2 of Rehmannia glutinosa. Taxonomy (NCBI): domain Eukaryota; kingdom Viridiplantae; phylum Streptophyta; class Magnoliopsida; order Lamiales; family Orobanchaceae; genus Rehmannia; species Rehmannia glutinosa. The sequence continues at coordinate 104,918,837 of CM071936.1, forward strand.
CAAGCTTTTCTTTCTTTTGTTTCAAAACTTCCTCACCGATTTTCCCTTCTCACCGCTGCTCCTTTCTTCTCGGCTTGATTTTAGCGCTTTAAGGTATTCCTCTTCCCCCTTTTTGGCATCATCAAAGGATAGAGGAACCCCAGGGGAACATCTTTGGCAAGCGGGAAGTCGAGCCTGCGATAGTCGAGTTAAACTTCAAGTCTGGCTGCGTTGTGCGACCACGAGTCGGATCGAGTAGCGTTGGACTCTGCTGAAATCGGCTTCATCTCGGCCATGAGAAGGCTGAATTTTCTAGTCATGTGTTCTTCCAAACGCCTTTGTAGATCATTCGTATTTTGCTCACGCAGCTGCGGCTTTATCTCGGCGTGTGAGAGCTTCATGCATGTGCTCAATATGTTCTCTCGGCTTCGTTTTTGCATCGGCATTTTCGACTCTCCATACGGCTTTGTTGAACAATGTCCTGAAGAATCTAACTTGTTCCACACGCATTGTTTCTTCTTTGTTGCCACCATTCCCTTATCCGGACTGTTATACCTCTTAAATCGGTATAAGGTTGGCATCTCTGTTGTCGATCGCATGTCCAAAGAGGCTGATGCCTCTCCATCCGTTCAACCTCGAAAATAGTGCCTTGAACACTTCTCGAACTTGGTGATTCTTTCGTTGCGGTGATGGCCATACTGACATCAAAGTCATAAGCGGTGGAACAATGGTACACGATGAGAAAACGGGAGGCTGATGCAGTGATAGCGTCTTGTTCATTCTCGACTCTTCATGGAGGTCGGGTACCTCCGAGAGAAAAAGGAAAAGATTCTATAAAGATTCATCACCGCCCACCGGGATTTGTTCGATGATGAGCGGTGCGCGTGAAGTTCTTTTTTTAGGAATCGACCTGCTGCGACTTGAGGAGCTGCGCGATGGTCTCTTGTTGGTGGGTCTTGTTGTGAAGTGGACCCGGCTTGCCGAGCTCAACACCTCAACGGCCGTTGGTCTCGGTGATTTTTCCATTTGAGTAGACGGTCCTCGGCCTTATCGAGCGTCATCGGACGATGATGAGATTTCCATCGGTGGCTCATCATCAAAGTTAAAGGTTTGACGAGTAGTCTTGGGATCGAGACTTGCTCGTGCTTGGAACATCCGCGAAATGAGTCTTTTGGATTTGGCACGGGGGATGACTCGGCTTTCTTCTTTCGCCTTCGATCCCGAAAGGTTACATCGGGATTATCCTGGGAATCATGAAGTGCGCTTATCTCTTTCTCGGATGGGTCGATGATAGCGGGAGGATGTTCTCTACTTGACCTCTTTACCCCGGAAGTCTCAACCTCCCGTGGGCCTTGATACCTCGGCTCTCTCTTGCAAACGAGGCCTTGTCCTCCCTTCGGCAATGTCGTCACTGTCTTAGGGTCTTCAGGGTGGCATCCATTGGAGTCTCAACCCCATGGATTGCACTTTCATCGCCAGTGTTAACTCCCGTATACATTCCTTCATGTGCCTCGACCGCATCGGCGCGTCATTAGCCTTCGAGCGGTTGGCACCTCACCGAGAGCAGTCTCAATCGTGCGAGCTTCGTTTGATGGCAACTTGTGTTTTTCTTGTGTTTGTATTTTCTCTCCTTCGCCTCCTTGATTCGTTGTGGAGTCATCTGCAACATCCTCCGACCTTCTTTGCCGGTGGAGGAGTTTCCCCTCGGGCGCACCAGGTGAGTGACTTGAATGGGGTCACTCGTCTCCAAACTCCCGGGCTGTTTCGATTGAATGTTCAGTTTGGGGCGGGTGGTAAAACACCTTCAATAGGGGTTGGCTCGTTTGGGGTCCCCATTGTCCCGCTTTCATCGCCCGTTCCTTATTGCCTTCTTCCGAGTGAGTGAGTGAAGTGGTGGCAAGAACAACAACGATGGCGATTTGTTGAACCACTCCCATTGGATCGATTTCGGTGTGTTCGAGGACTCTCCTGGTCCCTCCATCAATCTTTGCTCGTGAAGGATTACGATTCATGCAATGCTTGCTGCATTTGCAACTCTTACGTAGCGGCGGCATTCTCCTGATCCTCATCATTTGTCGAGAAGACATCAAGGAGAGGATGTGTGTGTTACGTAGTGCGGGAGATAGGGCGGATGTTGGCCTTCTCACGTGCCTCGGCTTCCTCCCGGCTTGCTTTTCTCTCTCCTTTTCCTTGAAAATCTGCAGGATGTCTATGCGATTGTCTTCATCAAGTGTTGGGAGCACGTGTTTAGTCGAGGAAATTTAGCGGTTCCTCTTCTTCTTCTATAAATTCGCCGTTGGAACTGTTCCTTGACTTACTCAACTTCCATTTCCTCCACTCACGCAGACGATTTTGGATGTCCGGGTAAGGTGGAGATAGGATCATTACATCACTATCCGCTCTAGCGAGTTCTTCTTGTGTTTGTTTGTGTGAACTACGTTGTGTCTTGAGTTGCCTCTGTGATCGCCTTCAAAGACGACTTGGTTGTTTCATCAACTACATCCGGAGACTCTACTCCGGCGATCTCCGATGTCTGCTCTGGCGAGTGGCTGACTCACTGGTTTCTCCGGCTCGGAGCGCTTGATAATCGTCTTCGTCTCTAGTTTGTACCGGGGATTTACGTTCGAGAGACGGTGTCCTCTCGAGTCTTGGGCGGGGGGGTCTTGGTGTCTTCTTCGAGGAGGCTGGCCGCCGTCTAGGCTTCTCGATTCTCCTCTTTTGACGATCGAGAGAAGGTATTTGTGAGTCCTTCTCGATCCCATTTCGCTAGCTGCAGGGGGCGGAGACACGAGTCTTTGGGGGCGGGTGACTCTGGCTGCGGGGCGGGAGCATGTTTGGTTTTCTTTCTTTGCAGGGCGTGATCTTCTTAGTAGTTGTTAGGCGACTTTCTTCTTGGGTGGAGAGGAAACGATTGTATCTTGAGTGGTGATTCCCCTCACTTGTGTCGGCTCTCTTGGCGTAGGCTCTCTTTCTCAGTGCGCCGAGAGAGGTTTGCTCGAACATCCTCTTGTTAACATGGAATGCCTTCCCATGTCTAAGAGGGACTCTTTTCACCTCCATTAGCCGCCAATCACTAGGCCATATCCTAGGATCCTCCAAATGTGCCATCTTCCTTGAAGGATTTGCTCCCACGTTAGCGAGTCCGATGTAGACAAACTCGGCCCGATTTATCTTCTTTTTCTGCGATGATTGCGGCCATTACAATCGCTTTGCCTTTGATAGTTGGTCAAAGCCGCCAAATTTGATGTCAATACATTTGGCAACTATGTCCAATAGCTTGTGATAATCCTCCTTCAGCAGATCTCTTGTTTGATGTATACACTATTTTATCGGCAAAGTCGGGCTTGGCTATTTCTTTCCAAGCATCGGCTAGGTTTACATCACTTCATTGATCTCGATGCTCCTTCCGCTGGTAGTGAGCAATGTTCAGCCAAATCCTTGCGAGAGATAGTCACCGCTTTCCGTGAGCAGATGACTTTATTCCTTCATCGTGAATCTCGGCATTCACGTAGGGAATGCGACTTCCTCCACATATGTCATCGGATATTCTAACGTCGTAACGGTTTCGGCCGGACGTTTCCAACTTTTCAAATGATTTTCTTCACTAGGGTGTCGTCGGACCCCTGTTTCACCATTCCGTCGAAATCCACCGTAGAGCCGGTGTGGATTTGCTTTCCTAACTTGGTAAAGTCATAAGTTGGTGCCATTTTTCAGGGATTATATCGAAGAAAAACTCGAGAAATTGATTTGAAGATAGATAGGGTTTCGAGAGAAGTTTTTGCCTTTGCTTTTGAGAGAAAGAAATGAACAGTTTTGGAAGTGTGAGAGAGAAACTGGACGAAAATGGTTTAAATATGGTTTATGAAAGGAGGGCGTGCGGGTGGTTTTGAAATGTGATCGAAATCAACGGCTTGGATTTTGCACGCCTATTTAGCATTTAATGTCTCGTATTTAATGCGGCAAGATTTATATCCAATCATAAGCTTGGTGTGTAGCTTTATGTCCGCGTACACATCATCATTATCTTTGACGTATTCCTTAAAACATTCCCGCTTAGTCAAAAGGATGCGTTTTTGTCACTTTGCTCATAAGTGACTCGGCTTATCCCTTAGGCGATTTAACTCCCCTCCTCACAGATTCTCTTAGTGACTCAACTATCACCGACTCGGTGTAGTTTGTCTTCCGACATCTGGTGATTCTTGAAATGATTTACGATTTTTTCGGCTCTTTTTCACCCCCTTTCTGTTCCAATTCTTTTCTTTGATTCTTAAGTGTCACTCACTCAATTAACCCTAACTCATGTTTGAGTTCTTCAAATCTTGACTCACATAATGGTTTTGTGAAGATGTCGGCTAGTTGCTTATCGGTTGAGATATATTCCAGGATGATGTCCTTCTTTTCAACATGATCTCTTATGAAGTGATATCGACATCAATATGCTTTGTTCTAGAGTGCAACACGAGAATTTAGAGTGATTGCAATTGCACTTGTGTTATCACACATGATTGGAATTTCTTTTTCTTCAACTTCATAGTCTCTCACTTCTTTGTCTCATCCATAGGACTTGGGCACAACAATGCCCTTGCCTACGTATTCCTCGCCTCGATTGTAGAGGTGGCTATTGAGTTTTGCTTCTTGCTAAACCAGAAATCAGCTGTTTCTAGCATTTGACATGTGCCTGAAGTGCTCTTCCCGTCCACTCTGCATCCAAAGATAGTCAATCGAATAGCCAATTAGCTTGAATCCACCTTCCTTTGGATACCATAGGCCTACTTCTTGGCTTCCTTTTAAGTATCTCAATATTCTCTTGTTTCTTTGTCATATGGCTCTCTTTTGGAGCGATTGAAATCTTGCACATACACCTACAAAAATGTGATGTCCTGCACGCTGTTCTTTGTGAGATAGAGCATGATCCATAAGTGCTCTGTATCTTGTTTGATCTACGAGCTTGCCATCCGTGCATCCATGTCCATTTTGACCGATGTATTCATTGGTATTTTTCTGTAAGACTTCTCCTCCATACCAAACTTCTCCATTAAATCTCTGGTGTATTTTGTTTGACTTATGAAGGTTCCATCTTTCACTGTTTCACTTGGAGTCCAAGGAAGAATGTCGGCTCTCCCATCATGCTCATTTCAAATTTACTTTGCATGAGGTTTGAAAACTTTTCACACAGACTCTTTGTTTGTGGATCCAAAAATGATGTCATCCACATATATTTGAACAAGCAAAGATATACTCTTTTTGTCTTGAATTCTGAAAAGTGTTATATCTACTTTTCCTTTTGTGAATCCATTTTTGGTTAGGAATTGTGACAAAGTGTCATACCATGCTCAGGGTGCCTGTTTCAATCCATGTAGAGCTTTCTTGAGTTTGTATACCTTATCTCCAAGAGTCTTCGCTCAAATCCTGGGAGGTTGTTCAACATACACTTCTTCTTCCAATAAACCATTTAGGAATGCACTTTTTACATCCATCGATATACAATGAAATTCTTGTGAGTCGTGCATAGGCAAGAAACATCCTTATAGCTTCCAATCTTGCTACGAGGGCAAATGTTTCATCAAAATCTATCCCTTCTTCTTGGCAATATCCTTTGGCTACTAGTCTTGCTTTGTTTCTTTCCCCACGTAACCTTCCTCGTTCATCTTATTTCTCAACACCCATTTGGTGCCAATAACATTTTGATGTATGGGTCTTTGCACTAATTCCCACACTTTATTTCTTTCAAACTCGATTCACTCTTCTTGCATAGCTTGAATCCAATGTGTGTCATCTAATGCTTGTGACACATCTTTGGGCTCTATTTGTGAGATGAAGCATGTGAACATAGCTTCTTGTTGAGTTCGGATCTTGTTTTGACGCCTTCTCTTATATCTCCAATGACAAGTTCTCGTGGATGGTCTCTCCCATCTTACATCAAAGGTTGGAGTAAGTTAGCTGGATTGATCGACTTGCACCGTTGTGTTCTTTGGGTCGCTCTCTCTCGTAATCACTTAGCCGCAAATTTTCCAAATTGTTTTTGAGATTCAAGCTATCTCATCTTCTTCCTCAATTGATAATTCCAGTTTAAACAAGATAGGGACTCTTCTCAGTATGGTTGGATGATTCACTTATCAACGACTCTTCAATGTCTTCTCCATTTACATTTGGCTCATCGAATACTACATGAATGGATTCTTCCGTAATCATAGTTCTTTTGTTGAGTACTCTGTAGGCTTTGCTTTTTCGGTGAGTATCCTAAGAAGATACCTTCATCGACTTTAGCATCAAAAGCCTTTAGATTGTCTTTGCCATTGTTGTGGATGAAGCATTTACATCCAAATATTCTCAAATATGCAACATTTGGTTTTCTTCCAATCCGGATCTCATAGGGAGTCTTTGTCACCTGTCTATTTATCATACATCCTGTTTTGGGTGTAGCAAGTCATGTGTTGATTGCTTCAGCCCAAAATCTTTTTGTAACCCCGCTTGACTAACATGGTCCTTTGCTTTGCTTCTTTGAGGGTTCTGTTCCTTCTTTCGCAACTCCATTCTGTGGGAGTTCTTGCGGTGATAGTTCATGACCAATACCATTTTCAATACAATGCGAGTTATTATTCCATTGACAAATTCGGTTCCTCTGTCGATCTTATTTTGATAATGGTTTGACTCTTCTCGTTTTGAATCCTCTTCATCAGCTGTGGTAGTTTTTGTAGAGTTTCTTTCTTCTTACACATGAATATTGTCCATGTATATCTTGAGTAGTCATCTACTACCACCAAGGTGTATTTCTTTCCACTTATGTTGGCTGGTTCCACTGGGCCAAATAGATCCATATGAAGCAGATGCAATATTCTTGTTGAGGATGGGCATGTCTTTTCTTTGAATGACGACTTGATTTGTTTTCCCTTCTGACATGCGTCACATATACTCTCCTTCTTGTATACGAGTCCGGAAGTCCTTCCACAAGATTACTACGGCAAGCTTGTTAATTTTGAAATTTAGGTGACTCGGCTTTTTGTGCCACGAATGACTTGATTCAAATTGTGCTCTTTGCTAGTAGACAGTCTTGGGTGTTGCAATGACCAATCCACTACATACATATTTTTTTGTCTACATCCTTGCAAAGACAACTTCATTTGATTCAATATCTTTGATTTGGCATATACCCATGTTGAATCCAACATTGTAGCCCTTGTCACGAGTTGGTCGATGCTCGATAAGTTGAAGTTGAGTCCTTCAACATATGCAACATCTGTGATTTCTAATCCATTCCTCTTGATGGATCCAATGCCTCTTATTTCACCAGGAGCTTCATTTCTCCAAATATGACTTTTGCTCCTCTAACTTCCTTGAATTTTGACATTTTTCTTATCTCCGTCATATGTCCGAATGACCACTATCCATGTACCAGGTTCCTTGTCACTCACTGTTCCTTGAACTCCGCAATCAAGGAAATTAAGTTTTAGGTACCCATACTTGTCCTGCGGGTCCCGAGGGGTTAGAATTGTAAGATGATCCAACCAACCTATAGCCAAATGATTTGACTCGGGTTGCCATCTATCGTGCCATAATCATAATTAATCCGGCAAATTGCTTGGGGATTCTAGGTTCATACAAATTGTCTCTTTTGTCGTATGCCGCATATGTGTTTTAGCAATTGCCTTCCTTGGGTGATTGTGGTGTCTTTGAGTGTAGTGCCTAGGTGCATATATGTGTTTGATGAAAGATCTTATGCTTTTGGAATGGCCTTTCTTTGAGTTCTAGGCCTTTGCCATTTGGGCTTATATTCCATAAGTCTATCTTTGATAGTTCCCATTATTGCAATCGGCTTGGCTTGGATAATTTCTACCATTCCCATCATATGTATTTCTCTTATAGATTTTAAAGGGTCTTTGGTAGCTCTGCTTCTTCTTTACTGAGTATTTTCTGCTTGGAGTTTGCTTTGAGGAACTCTCTGAATCTCTTCTCACTGTTTTTCTTTTCGCATCAACTCGGTCATTTTCCTTTTCCTTTATAACCAAGGCCGCTTTGCTTGTTATTGTGCTTTGGAGTGAATGTGTGTGCAACATTTATAGTTTTGGATTTTTCGGACTCTTCATGGCTTGAAGATCCTTTTTCCAAAATTACTTTTGAAGTTTGACATAGCACAGGAATTAAATCCTAAGCCCTGTCTTGTCTCCACATTCTCTCTCGACTCATAATAAGATCATCCAATGATTTAGATGCCTTAGTGAATGAGGCAATAACATTCTTGAGGTCATTCTCCTCTTTTCTATAGCAGCAATTTCTGCTATTAATTTAGCTTTTTCAAATTTTTAAATTTTCATTCTCATCGGCTATTTGACTTAGAGTACTCACTCGGCTCCTTAGTCGGCTTGGAGTTTTGACTTTTGAGTAGGCTGTTTTTCCTCATTCAATAGTGTGTGTGAGGATTTAATGTGTTCAAAATCTTTCATCATTTTGCCTAATGAATCATAAAGATCAGTGGGTGATGAAGTGTGTGTGTCACGATCACTATCACTAGTGTCCGAGTTTGATGAGTTAGAGTGTACCTCATCTTCTTGGTCGAGTTGATCTTGTTCCTTGGCCATCAAGCGGATCGGGGCTTCTTCTTCGAGTCACTTGAGTAGTCGCTTCATTTGCTCTCGAATCACCGTCTCTCTTGACTTGGCCATTTGTTTCAGCCTCTCTGCAGCCATCATTGCCTTTTTCTTTTCTTGTCTTCTTTCTCTCAAGACCTTCCTTTCTTCTTCATCCCCGTATTTGTTGACTACAGGATATGGACATCAATGGCATAGTGACTGGTTGTCTCTGATTCCCAAAGATAGATATTCAACCTTTGATCGGCCCTTTCCATTCTTGGATTGTCACCCTTTGATACTCAACTTTTTGATGATCCGTTCTCTTGGTTGGCTTATCTTCCCTTGATTTGGAGGGAGCCGAGTGTCTTCCTCGGAAGATTCACCCTTTTCTCTCTTGTAGTTCTTATTAAAGAACTTGTTGAATCTTTTAACCATCGGGCTATTTCTTCCGGGTCAATGACTTCTTTGACCTCGCTCTCTTCCCATCTTTAACAATTAGAGCAATTGTTTTGGGTACAAATTGTCTCTTCCTCTCTTTTCTTCTCACCAAACTCGTAGGCTTTGAGGTCCGAGAATAACTCATGGTTGGATGTCTTTGATAGGTCCATGGAATGTCTCAAAGTGCCATGACCTTCATTTCCCATTCAAATTTGAAGACTTTTTAGGATCTTCATACACATTTCTTCTCGTGTATATTCCTTTCCAAGTGCATGTACTCATTTGTGATTTACGTGAACCGAGCATCCAGTTGATCCAAGTTTTCTCCCGAGATCATTTTGAAGTTCTCAAATTTCTCAGACAGCCACCGATAATTTGTTTTCTTTGATTTGCTCACGAGCCTTCACAAATCAATGTCGGCTTGTCCCCAGATTTCTTTAGCCGTTTTGCATGATTTGACTTTATTGAACATGGCTTTGTCTAAGGTTTTGTAAAGGATGTCGTTGGCTACATTGTCTAGGTTGTATCTTTTTCTGTCATCATTTGTCCACTCGGTTCTTGGTTTTTCAACCATGACTGTCCGGGAGCAACATCTTCTTCTCCTTCAATCGACTCTTAAATCGCAAACCGTGTTCACCTTTAAGATTTGCGAGGCCCATCTTCTATCACTATCCACATCTCATCATGTAATGCCGATAGATGAGCCTCGCATACGAATTTTCCAATCATCAAATTCTTCAATAGTGAACATAGGGATGCGTGTCAAATTTGCTTCCATGATAATAACTTTTAATGATAAAAAGAGTTTTGAAAGTTTAAGTACTAAAGCGGACTTTGAAAAGTTTGGAGATCTAGTTCAAGAACCAAAGGTCGCGGAGGGTTCAATGAACCAACCGCTCCGATACCACTTGTAGGTCCCAAGGGGTGTAAGTGTAAGGTTTAGAAGGGAGGGGTTGAATAAACCTTACCAAATTTTCGATTTAGTCCTTTTAAATATTCGAGTTGATACTACACAAACAGTCCTTGATGGATGTCAATTTAGTCACTCAAGAGTTAATCTCTCAACAGACTCAACCGAGCCGTTGATGGAATAACTCACCGTTGGCTCTAAATTAACTCGATTGTGGTTTTGTTTTTCAAATGAAAGACTTAACACCCTTAAGTTGGATTAAGCAAGAATTTAGTGCTTGGTTTAGTACTTATAAGTTATCAAGTGGATAGCAAATTTATCGTGAGATATAAGCGATTAAAAATGCAGAATTAAAATGTTTGAAATGTAAATGACACAAAGTGAAATTTTTATAGAGGTTCAAGATGGGGTAATTCTTCTACTCCTCTCTTCTCCAACTCCCCGGAGGAATCCACTAGGTAATAATCGGTTTACTAAGTGTAGTAATCCGGATACAAGTCTTGATCACACAAAATGACTTGATCCTTTGGGACTCGATCGAGACGCCTTGATCACTCGGTGGCTTCTCGTACAACTCGGCCTTCTTCACAGGCAGGCGCTTTTGCTCTGACTCACTTGCTCAAGCTCTTTGGATTTGATCACGAAGACCTCCAAAAGCTTAAGACTTGGTTCGACCTTGAACCTTCCTACAATCCTTCGTGGAATGTAGACCCCTTTTCTTCAAAAAGTTTCCTCTTCAACCGATTGAAGTTCTCTTTCCTTCACAGGTGAGTGTTGGATTGATGTACTTCGTAATGTAGGCTTGAGGATTAATCTTGAATGATTTGAGAGTATTTCTCGGTTATACTTTGATTGATTTCTTGAAATTCGTGGTTCGTAACCTTCTCTCGTAGTCATTCCTCACCTTTATAGTGATCTTTCAAAAATTTGCCCGTTGAAGAGATAGGCTTATTTTTGAAAGTCACTTGCGATCGTTGGCTTATCTTGTTGCGATCCTTGGAATTGCCATTTCCTCGTATGAATTGTTCTTTCACCTTTTGAGTTCGACACGGTGTAGTGCTTCCCATTGGTTCATTCCTTTTGCACGCTTCGGGATCGAGCACTCCGAGAAAGGTGGTATGGAGATATTACTTGTTTAAGTAAATCTCTTGATTTCTCGTGCAACGGATCTTTTACAGATTATCTCGACTTGACCGCATTTCCTTGCTTTCCCCAGGTGACTTAGAGTCACTTCCAATCATTGGATGACTCTTCCATCACTTCAACTTGAGACTTGGCTTTTCTTGAGTTGACTTGACGATACTTCACTCACCGCATCTCACCGCTTTCTTCATAGAGTTCCCGTCTACTCTTCTTTGCCATACTCACTTGTCTCACAGCAGAGTCTTCCTTCCAGTCTTCGATTGTCTTCTTGCATGTTTTGGCGTAGGCCGACTTAACTCACTTTTGGCTCTAATTGTTACAATGCATTTTACAACAAGAATTGGGGTGCCAACTTTCTATTCTAAGTTTTACATGGCATTCATCAAAATCTAAACAATAAAATTCCTAACAAAAAGTTGTCTCAGAAACTCAACGGATAGTTTGTCATTGTCAAAAAAGAGGGGTTCGACCGTCGCGCAGAGATAAGTAGAAATTGAATTTGCTTTGCTATTTTTACACAGGGGGACCGGTCGAGGGGTTCGACCGGTCGCCCCTATGTGTGACCGGTTGGAGGGAACAATTTTGAGAAACAAAATGAGTCTGTTCTCAGGGGTACGTTCAGGTACCGGTCGCCCAAGGGGTCGACCGGTCGCCCCTACCGGTCGCCCCCAGGGCTGACCGGTCGCACTCCCCCATTTCCCTTCATCCGTTTTCTGTTCCAAAACTCTACACAGTACGGGTTGCCCTATAGGCGGCGGTCGAGCCTGAAACATAAGTATTGTCCAATTTTATATCGAAAATAAACTCCAAGAAATACTCCGAAAAATAGTAAAAACATTTTAGACCGATCGGGAGTATTAGGACAACATTCAGGGACATAGTTTTGATGTAAAAACATTTTGACATAAAATCATTAAAAGCGTTGTCCATTTTAGTCGAAAACAAACTTGAAGAAATACTCCGGAAAATATTAAACCATTTTAAATAATTTTGGAGTATTTGGACAACCTTAGAAACATTGTTTTGGTATAAAAACAAAATCATCAAAATCATGATAAAACCATTTATCAAACAAACCAAAGGATCACGCTCAAGAGGAGCAAGATTAGCCTAGGCATGAAACTCGTAGGTTGGAATCCTCTAGACTAGAGGGCGGTCGGCCTAGGAATTTTAGTGATAGGCTTGAAAGGGTGGAAGTCAACATGTGCACATTAATGGAAGATATTTATTAGTTATCGGCGACAAGTGATGAGTATCATATTGAGTATTTGCGGCGCTTTGACGCCATCACTTAGTAGCAACAACGGATGTACGAGATGATGTCTCATATGGATCGGAGTGGCACATCTCATAGGGCCACTTTGCCGTCCCACCTCCACCACCATAGTGAGTCCTGTAAGTACTTTTTATGCATTCTTCTTTCTTTTGATAATTTTCTCATATGTTCGGAATGAAGCATATTTTACGTTTGGGGGTTGTAAAAATGCATAAATATATACTTTGTTGTATTTTGGAATTACATTTAGGATTGCATGTAGAAGTATATAAAGTTTGCATAAAAATTTGATTTTTATTTTTATTTTTTTAAGTTTTTGTTTCAAAGACGTTTATCGCTTTAACACGTTTAATTGCTTTTGTGTGATTTAGGATTAGAATTCTAAAAAGTACAAAAAGCTTTTGTATGTTTTACTATGAGCATTTGATTTCATGAGATAAAGTATTTTTTGTGAATAATGTGATGAATTGTTGAGAATATATATTTTGCTTGTTTGGCATTAATTGAGAAAATTTCGCATTTGAGCATGTTGCGAAAAATAAGCCTGTGAGCTTTTGAGCCTTAAACCGCTTTTCTATTGTGCGAGTCTTTTTTTTTTCTTAAGTGTGTCACTCATGATTGTTAGAACTCTAGAACTTGCATTGGTATCTATATCGAGTCGGTGTGTATGCAATTTAAAAGATTATTTAAGGCCATATTTGTCTAAGCCTACTTAGCTTAAAAAGCCTACCTATAAACTCATGATTCCCTAGTTAGCCACTTTGAGCCTAAATTTTTTATTGTTAGCCATATTTTGATGCTTTGAACTTAAAAACAAATTTTATCCCAAAACTACTTGAGCTTATAGAAGATGAATAGTTTGGGGAGTTGTGGTGAAATATTGAGAAAGAATCTTGGCAAACGAAAGAGGAATGAGCGAAACTAGGTAAATGAAAGAATAATGAAGCTCAAAAAAAGAAAATTTACAAAAGAAAGAGAAAAAACCGACAAGAAAGAAAGAAAAAGAATTAAAAATTGAAATCTTAAGGGTGGAGTATCGATTGAAAAAAGAAAATAATTTGAAAGAAGGATTCTAGAGATGAAATTGGGTTGGTGGATTAAAAGTATGTGTACTTAAATTATATTTGCTCAAGTCAAGACACTTAATCCAAATTTTCCTACCCTTACCAAAGAGCCTACATTATAACAAATGAAGAGTCCTTTTTGATTTTTAAATTGTGCACACTTAAGTGGTAGAGATGTTAGACAATTTGCATTCCTATGGTAGTTCTAGATTCATTGAATTGAATTGAGCGTATACACGTCATATTTACTTTGAGAGATGAGTGGTACATTATTACTTATGAGTCTCGATGTCAAGTAATCTTTGAGAGAGTACTGATTATGCCAAAAATGTGATTGGTGATTTTTTAACTAATGAATTACATGGTTTACTTAGATATGGAGTTGAATGAGATTAAATGTTTATAGTGTTCTTGTGTGTTCTTTGTACCCCTTGAGATTATTTTTCCTAGTTTGCTCGAGGGACGAGAAATGTTTTATGTTTGGGAGATTTTGATAAATATAAAATATACATGCATTTAAGGGCTTAAAATGATATATAATTGATTCATTTGCACGGATATTTAGTGTATTTTACTTGGTTTCCTTAGAAGGTCATCATATTGCGTATTTTTGTAATGTTTTACAAGAAACGAAGCTTAAATGGAAAGATAACGATTTACAAGGTCCGCATAAGATTGTAGAATGCGAAGAGATAATCGAATACACGAAGAAAATGGATAAAAATAAGTCACACGGCCAGGACCATGTGAATCTCACATGGGCATGTGAATTGTCCCCGTATGTTTTTACACATTCATGCGACATATTCGAGGGAAGAATTTCGAGACACATCGCACGACCAGACCGTGTAACCTCGCACATGACTTTGTGTGGTTTGTTCGGAGAAAAATAGAGACTGAACACTTTACAGGTCGGACCGTGTGATCTACACACGGCCCCGTTCCTTTTCTCATCGAACTCTATTAGTAATATCTCAAAGCACCTATATAAAGGGACCAAGGCATGCACGAATTTAAAAGCATTACATCCGAAAATACACCACAATACACTAGGATTACAAAAATCAACAGTCTTCTAAGAGAGGATGGCTAATCTATGAAGAACACCGTAAGGCCTTTCGCATCTACTGAGAAGAACAAGGGTTCAAGACTTAGAAGGAGGATCCATCCTGTCAACAAGGGTTTTCTTTCTTAGTTTAGATCTCTTGTTTGCACATAAACGATGCCAAAATATTTGTTGTCAAGTTTGTCTATGAATTTGTTATCAATTATGATGGGCTAATCTTTCGATTTTTGGGCATAATCAAAATTGTGGATTCATTTAAGGGCTTAAAATGATATATAATTGATTCATTTGGACGGATATTTAGTGTATTTTACTTGGTTTCCTTAGAAGGTCATCATATTGCGTATTTTTGTAATGTTTTACAAGAAACGAAGCTTAAATGGGAAGATAACAGATTACAAGGTCCATACAAGATTGTAGAATGCAAAGAGATAATCGAATACACGAAGAAAATAGATAAAAATAAGTCACACGGCCAGACCATGTGAATCTCACATGGGCATGTGAATTGTCCCCGTATGTTTTTACACATTCGTGCGACATATTCGAGGGAAGAATTTCGTGAGACACATCGCACGACCAGACCGTAACTGCACATAATCGTGTGGTTTGTTCGGAGAAAAATAGAGATTGAAACACTTTACAAGGTCGACCATGTGATCTACACACGGCCCCGTTCCTTTTCTCATCGAACTCTATTAGTAATCTCTCAAAGCACCTATATAAAGGGACCAAGGCATGCACGAATTAACAAGCATTACATTTGAAAATATACCACAATACTCTAGGATTACACAAATCAACAGTCTTCTAAGAGAGGAGGGCTAATCTACGAAGAACACCGTAAGGCCTTTCGCATCTACTAAGAACAAGGGTTCAAGACTTAGAAGGAGGATTCATCCTGTCAACAAGGGTTTTCTTTCTTAGTTTAGATCTCTTGTTTGCACTTAAACGATGTCAAAATATTTGTTGTCAAGTTTGTCTATGAATTTGTTATCAATTATGTTGGGCTAATCTTTTCGATTCTTGGGCATAATCAAAATCAAAGTGGATTCATGTTAAATCTATATTGGTTGTTTTCTTAATTGGTTTATGTGGTCTATTATATGAATTCGAATGCTTATTTCTTGTAGATTATCGATCAATAATTTGCATATCATATTTGTTAGTTCATAATCCGGGAGGTGAGTTCTAACAAACAAAAATCGGATTCGATATGAAAGGAGGTAACGTATTAGAGATCTACAAATGTTTGTGGGGAGTACTTGATTATAAGATCTTTTGGGAGTTAATAGTAATCGTAATATATCGGAGATCTATAATTATTATTAATTGAACTGTTCATGCGCCACCCGAGATGGGGAATAAACTAATTTAGGAATTGAACCAATAAAAATACATAAAATGGTTTTGATAAATATTGATTGGATTTAATATTGAAGAAGCATGTTTATATTATGTGCCTAGTGTTGCTTTCGTATTTGTTGGAATGACTTGTGGAGTTCGGGTTTTTAACAATCTATATATTTTATTTATACTTGTTAATTTAGGATTTAGATTAGATAAAACTTGTGATTTTTTGGTCGCTTAAATAAAATTGGAATACGATATTTACTATAGCCTAAGGGTTTCATATTCAATCCATAAGAATACGACCTTGCTCGCAATTATTCTATTAGCTACATTGTACGTTTTAAGTATCTTGAAAAGATTTTCACGGTCACTCTTCCATCACAACAACAAACAAATTGAAACAACATCTTCTAGAAAAACCCTGATAATAAAATAGGCCAATAGCAAGTAGGAATAAAACCATTGTTACTCAAATAAACTATTTCAATCAAGACCAATATATTAATAAAGGGTGGCGCTATTCAAATTCCTAAAATTGATGAATACACTCACCTACTAAATACACATCCACCCACTTTTTAAAATGTAACATAGTTACTAAATACATCCCCATAATTTCTAATTTTATCCTTGCACTATTCTCCTCCCCTTCCCCCCCATATGCTAAATACACCCACATGTAACTATGCAAAAATTCTCTATGCTATTGATGATGGCTCGAGACTTGGTCACTTATCGAAAACGAAGACTGTGATGGACGATGAAAACAATGATGTGCCACCACCACCGGCTTCGGTTTTATTAAGTATAATTTAATGGGTAATTGTTCTTAGATGTTACATAATTATTTGGGTAATTGTTTATGTATGTTGATTGATTATGTTCGGGAAAATGGCGACAAAAGGCATGATGGCATAAAAAACTCTAGGTTACACGATGCCACAATGGTTTTTATTTTTTTCGTAGTGCGGGGGCTTTTTTGGAGATAAAAAGTTTTAACTTTGACACTTTTTCTTTGTTTATTAAAGGTGCATATAAAAAGTTTTAACCTTTAACATCTTTTCTTTGTTCAAATGATGTCTAGATTGTAATTTGTAATATATTAAAGCTTTTTGTTAATATAATAAAGTTAAGTTTAATTTAATAAAGTTAAGTTATTATATTACTTCTTTAAGTTAAACAACGAACTATATAATCATTTATATATAAAGCTTCTATCCCTATCCTATCATGGACAAAATCTGTCTCAGACCGGTTTAAAACCACGGTCGGTTTTGATTGCTAACGAATATCCTTTTTTTAATTAAGTAACATTACTTATTATTAATTGAATCATAATCGAGCTAATAGTCAAGCCCTTAACGAGTCGTTCATGAACAATTTTAAACAAATACTATACGAGCTTGTTTATGAACATTTATGAACAAACACTATACGAGTTTGTTCATGAATATTTATAAACGAAAACTAAACGAATGTGTTCATGAACAATTATAAACGAACATTAAACAAGCTTGTTCATGAATTATTAATGAACGAGTATAGTATTGTTCGGACTGCTTTCGTTTATTTAACGAGCCCTAAAATTTATTCATTTATGTTCGTTTAATTAAATAAGCGTACATAAACGAACATTGTCCGAGCCTGTTCACAAATTATTTGTCGAACGCATGTTCATTCTACCCTACCCTCCTTTCTCGTCTTTGGTTTTTTCAATTCCCCCTTGGTGGAAAAGTTTTCTCCTCTAAGAGAGTAGTTTTTTTCCCTGTGTGGGAGTGGGTTTGTTTATTAGTTTTGTCTTTCATTGTTTTTTTTTTTTTTGTTTGTTTTTATAGATCGATTCAAATATATACTAGTGGATTTGTTCTTCTCGGGCATTATTCGAGTTTTCATCGGTTTCTTGTAGATCTACGGATCGAAAAGGAGTATGTATGCATCATCCATACTTATTTGGAAGTGCAAGTAGTTACTTATATTAATTAAGAATCACACCAATTGAGTTTAATAACTTATTGTATAGTTTGATATTAAAAATTGATATATTGTAGGAATTGTAATGAGGCGGGACATGATGGATATTTCAATACTCGGGCTCGCCCCTTTTTCCGAACGGTAAAAAGGATTGCGAGGTTGACATGTCTTGACCGAACAAAATAATATGGATTTATTAGATAGTAATCACTACAATAATTTAGTACATGCATACAAAATACCTTGTTAAATATCCAACTATAAACAAAAAATTTAGAAAAATGGGAAGACAAAAGAACAAATTGATTATATAATTTATAGAAATGTGAAAATAATAGATTAATTATATAATTGAAGCGAGTTTATAAATTTATTAAAAAAAAAACTTGTTGAGTTGTCTAAAACTTTAAAAATTATATGTTCTATAATAATTTTTCAAAACTAAATTAGACCAATGGAAACAGATTGAGATTTATACCAATAAACTACAACATATGTAACTTTAATAAATAAAATCATAGTGTGCCATTAAATTTACTAATAAAAATATCATTCAACTTAAATCAAGATTATATGAGAAGCTTATCTAACATAAACAAATGGGCGATATTCTTTATCGTTTTAAATTAATAAATAAATATAGCCTAAATAATACAACAAATAAATAATTTTTATATAATAAATATTTACTTATTTTATGTCCAAAAAGTATATACGATATTTATTTCTACAAAATCCATATATGTATATCTAATTTATTCTAAAATCACTACACAATGCATTTTTGAATAAATACAAATCTCCTATATTAATATTTAAATCAATATTTTTTGATGATTTTGTGTTATATATTATAGTTATTTATATTTGTTTATGTCGGTTTTTATAATAACCGAGCCTTTCTCTATTCATTTGACAAATTATATGACTAATATAATTTGTACATTACATGCTACTAGTACGCTACGTACATTGAGATGACATTTAATGATTCATTTTCTTTTATATGGTGTTTTAGACATTAGATTTCTAAAGTCCTCAATTCGTACTAGTTGTCAAATCCCTAGCTTTACATGGTTGATTTTATGTTGAAATACAAGGAGAATTAGGTATCATTATATTAGTTTGAACCAAACGTAATATCCATCTCTACTTTGAATAATATAATTAAATTATCAAATTAAAATTCAATAAATTAAAGATCAAACTCTAGCACGCGATATATTAGTTGATTAAGTTAAATAATAAGAGATTAATATAGGATGAAGTCAATATATTATTGGAGATTCATACTTTTGTTGTAAGAAAATAGTAATAGTAGTCCTAATATTTAAAATATTAATAAAAATAGAAAGGTGGGATATAAATCATAATTGAATCATATATTAACCGTATGTACATAAATATATATAACTTATATGTATATAGTGAATCATTCTCACCAAGACACCAACTACATGTATATATATAACCTATATGTATATATTATATAATTATCCATTTGACTCATATTTGCATATAAAATATCAGAAGCACTCACTTATCTAAACATGGACACACAACACATGTAATACATGCAACCTTTAATTATATCTATGACGTTTGTGTCTATGATGCGTGTGTGTGTCCTGTTGTATAATATATACACGTTGCTTCACATATGCGTTGGCGGATCCGAATTTTTGAAATGGGGATACGATAAATTTTTAAAAAATGTGTATATAAATATTGTTTAATATTTAAAGTCATAGAACAAAACGATGTTTAAAATTATGTAAAAGTTGATCATGTAACCGTACATGAAAAATTAATACACATATATAAAAGAAATAATTAGAGTAATTAAGAAAACAAGAAACAACAAAAGTTCAAAAACACAGTTTTGGTAATATTATTGATATTACTAGATTTTTTTTGATATCTTTAGTTTTGTAGGTTTTGATTTTTGCTATGGTTTATTTAGTCAAGTTGTTAAGTCAAACTTTTAATTTTTGAAATTTTATTGTGGGGATTTGTATTGTTTTATTTGGATTTTCTAATTCTTTTTGTAAAAATAGGGGTACAAATTTATTATTAATTTTTTTTTACTAAAAAAAATGTTGGATTTTTTTTTGTTTGGGGGTACAGTTGTACCCCCAAGTTTCCACATAGATCCGCCTGTGCATATGGGATTACATGCACTGGCACACCATTTAAGCAAAGGAGTGAATAGCCATATACATGTATTATATATATATATATATATATATAAACAAAAAAAAAGGAAAAAGAAAATGGCAAGGATATAGTGTATAGGCTTAAGTCGAGGCCATAATTAGATTATGTTTCCGCAAGACGAAAAACGCCACATATACAAAGTGCTTACGATTCCGGCATTCGTCTCTAAGATACAACGACTTTACACTTCCGGTTTAGCGACTTGCAAAACCGGAATCACAAATAACAACAAAAATGTATCGACTTTCAAGCTTTGAAGGAGGAAAAAATGCCAATATGCTCAATGCAATGTGACAGTTATTATCGATTATTTTCCTGTGTTTTCAATCTGCGGGGCGAATAATTATAGGCCTCAGTGTGCCTTGTATGAAAAGATCGCGTCTTTTGGCTCGAAAAGAGACATTTTCATCGAACAGACGCACCTGCGCGGGGAGCACGACCAAACGCACGGGCCGTGCTCGGCCCGTCTTGTTGGCGCGAAAAGTTCGGCACCCAAGACAACCCAGGCGCACGGCCGTGCTTCCCGCCCGTGCGTGCGGGCGCAAAACTTTCGGTAGTAGCACGACCCGACCGCACGGGCCGTGCTTCCGCCCGTGCGCGGGTCCGAAACGTTTCCCAGGTTGAACTCATTTAATTAATTACGAAAATTAATTAAATCTATTTAATTAATTACAAAAATTAATTAAATATTTAATTTTAAAGGTTTTTGGTCCAAAAGAATAGGGTCTTGAAGCCCAAGCAGCGCCGAGCCGAGCCGGCCGGCTACGGCGGCGGCGCGCGTGTGCTTTTGAACCAAACCCACAAGCATGTAGGTCCTCACCCCTTTAAAAACTTGGGTGCCCCAAGGGCCCAAACCCATTTGTCCAACTTGGGATATATTAAGTGTGCAACTTTATCCTCTTTTTCCTATGTGGGATGGAGCATTTCTCCTTCCCCACATTTTCCATTTTCCATACCAATTATTTGTGTTAAGTGGCTAACTTCTAGCATTAATTTCTCATTCACCCTAAGCGGTTTTGAGAAATTCCAAATGTTATTCTCATCTACTCTCTTAGTAGAATTTTTACAAATAATTTAATAAAATTTTCACAAATGGAAACCACTTAATTATTTTGTCAAAATCGGGTCAATACCCATTTCTCAAAGACCAAAATTCCAACAATTAGTAAGTTTCATCCTTTTCATTATTTAGCCAGTTTGATTATCCAATCAATAAATTGGAGCATAAAAATTGTGATGACCATTAAATGCCTTTTTACACAAAATCGTAAAATATAAGAACTTCAAGATCTTTTTCACGGGTGTATATTATAATTAAGTTGCTATATTTTTGTTTTTGGTAAAATATTCGGATTACATTAAAAAGGTTAGCCGTCTTTAGCATCAAGTGACGTATACATACATATTAGTCGCTGAAAACCTTGAAGAAAATAAAGAGAATATATATATATATATATATATAAGAGAAACTAGTTTTTAGTATTTATTTATCCAGTTCTGTTGTACATTATTCACAGTTAGATTATTTAGCAAAGCTACAATTAGTTTTAGCAATTAATTTGTTCTGCTAGTTAGGGATTCATTCATTGTATAAATGGCCAAGTGTAAGCGTTTGTATCATTCAGTGAAACAGAATACACATTCATTCTTATCCCTTAATACTTGTTGAGTGAAACCAGTGATGTGGCTTTTCTACTCCTCATTTATAAACCATATATATATATATGTGTGTGTGTGTGTGTTAAATCTTTAGGTGATTAATAGGGGTACAGTATACAAACTACGAATGCCAAGTTAATTCCAAAAAGAAAAGTTGAGGTGTTTGGGAGATTCTAGTAGGACAAAATCGTATGTTTGCTTTCAAGGTTAAACTATTACTTAATCAAATATGGTATTCAATGTTCTTTATATGATATCAGGCTAGTGAACTTCTGGATTGAATTTTAGAGATTAATATTTTGTATCGTTACAGATTGTTCACATGTAAGATAAGGGAGTTACAACTAACAAATCAATAAATAAGCCACAACGCGACAAGGAAAGTGAAAATCCTTCGCAACTACAATGCATTAACATAGTATTTCTGTTTTATTGGTATTAAATATGATTCTTGTATCTTGATGGATGCATTGTGGAGACCTTGATGTTCATATGTTGTTTGGTGGATATTGGAGTGTGGTGATTATTGTTGCATTGAGCATGCCATTCATTGACATTTGCACGTGCATGCATAACATATAATCATTGTTGAGATGATGCACGCACAACATGATTTTTTGAGAGAAAAGATTTTCGTTGCCCACGCTAGTGAACCGAGGCATGTGAGGCGTGCTTTATGATATGTTTTGGGGCTCGGTGGGTGTTACTTCTCGGAGGATCATAGAGGTTGACGGGGGTGTGCCTCGATGGTCGCGAGGGGCGGACCACTTGACTATGCCCTATTGACACGTCGGGGGAAGACTCTGAGGGATCATTGGGGAAGACAGGAAGGTGGACCTCGGGTTGTCCCAGGAGATGGCCCTGGCGGTGTCAATTTGAATATGGCCATGTGATTAATGATAATGTGTTGAGCTCTTTTAAATGCATAGCGGGTGGACCAAGGCCCAAGAAAGAAAGTGATTCTCGAATAAAATACCTTGATGCATAAACATGAATTAGTGGCATAATATATTTGGAATGCACCACATGCATATTGTTTTATTCATTTGTCATACATGATTTTCGCTACAGTGTTAGCTCACGTAGTTCATGCATTGTAGGTTACCTGTTGATTCTCGATTGGATGGACTTACTTGGATAGACTGTTGGGGCTCCTACGGGTTTTTTTGAGGATCTTGTACATGGATGGCGACACATGTCGGGCTTTATTTTGGTTTTGCTTCATTTGTGTTATATGTATGACTAGTCTTGTTTTTAACTTTCAAACCCTACCGTAAATAGTATGTTGGTTTGAGTCATAGGCTTGTATATGTAGTCCTCTTGTTTACTTGCGACGGGGTTGAGTGCCTTTTTTTTAAATGGTAAACTCGTATTATGCGTACATGAGTTGTTTTGTTGTTGTCCGTTTTAAATTTACATAGGGAAAAAAAGAAAATATTTGCACGTTTTAAATAGAGTTTATGATCGAGTTGTACTATTTAAATAATTTCTAGTAGTAGTAATAGGGGTGGGCGTCACGCTTTTGAAACCGTGATTTTTGTTCTCCGTATATGTATTGTATTATTTGGACCGTAGAGTATACGTTTGTCTTTCTTATATGTAGGTCCCAAGGGGTGTGAGTGTAAGGTTTAGAAGGGGGGTTGAATAAACCTTACCAACTTTTCAATTTAGTCCTTTTAAATATTCGAGTCAATACTTCACAACTAAGTCCTTGATGGATAGCTAAGTTAGTTAATCGTGAGTTAGTCACTCAACGACTACGACTAAGTTGTTGATAGAATAACTCACTTTGTTTTGACTAAAGACTTAACTCGATTGTGATTAGTTTTATTGAAGACTTAACACCCTTGAATTTGGTTAAGTTTGTTTTAATACTTGGTTTTAGCACACGATTGATTATCAATTGGATAGCAAGTTTATCGTGAGATATAAAAATAAGATGCGAGAAATTAAAGTGTTGAATTGTAAATGACACAATAAGTTTTTATAGAGGTTCGAAGATGGGGTAATTCTTCTACTCCTCTCTTCTCCAACTCCTGGAGGAATCCACTAAGTATTGATCAAGATATCTGAGTGGTTAACGGTCCAGATACAAGTCTTGATCACACAAACACTTGATCCTTTGGGACTTAGTGCGAGATGCCTTAGTCACTTAGTCGGCTTCTCGTGCGACTCAACTTCTTCACAGGCGATTGCCTTGCTACTACACCCACTTGCTCAAGCTTCTTGGATTTGATCACGAAGCCCTCCAAAAACTTGAGACTGGTTCGACCTTGAACCTTCCTACAATCCTCCGTGGAATGTAGACCCCTTGATTCTTCAAAAGTTTCCTCTTCAACTGATTGAAGTTATCTTTCCTTCACAGGCGAGTGTTGGATTGATTTTCTTCGTAGTGTAGGCTTGAGGATTGATCTTGAATGACTTGAGAATGTTTTTAGGTTACAGTTCAAATATTTGCTTGAATGTTCGTGGTTCAGGTTGTCAAGGTGTAACCTTTTCTCAAATAAACTCCTCGGCCTTTTATAGTGTTCTATTGAAAATTTGCCCGTTGAAGAGATATTCTTATTTTCAAAAGACACTTGTGGTCGTTGGCTTGTCTTGTTGCAATCCTTGGAATTTACGTTTCCTCGTATGAACAATTCTTGACTTTTCGAGTTCGACATGGTGCGAGCTTCCGAGATTGGTTTATTCCTTTTGCACGCTTTTGGGCCCGAGCACTTCAAGAAAGGTAGTATGGAGGTATTACGTGTTTAAGTAATTCTCTTGATTTACTCAGCAATGGATCTCTTTCGATTATCTAGACTTGATTGCATTTCCTTGCCTTCCCGGGTGACTTAGAGTCGACTTCCAATCATGGATGACTCTTGTCACTTCAACTTGAGACTTGGCTATCTTGAGTTGACTTGATCGATACTTTACTCATCGCATCTCACCGCATCTTGATCGAGTTCCCATCTTCTCTTCTTTGCCATACTCACCGCCTCGCGAGTTTTCCTTCTCGGTCTTGATTGTCTTCTTGCATGCTTAGGCATAGGAACGACTTAACTTTCGACCACCTATCTATTACAATGCGCTTTATAAGAAAAATGGGGTGCCAACATCATATTCTAAGTTTTACATGGCATTCATCAAAATCTACAAAATAATTTCCCAACAATTTCCCCCTTTTTGATGATGCCAAAACTTAAAACATCCATACAATTATTTAACAAAGAAGATACATACGGACAAAATGTAGAACCACGTAATGTATGTTTAGAATCGATATTTTATTGATCATAACATCTTTGTTCTATACATAGTCTGTTTTCTGAGTGTATCGAGCTTAAGTCCAAAAAATTGTATCGAGCTTAAACAGAGCTTAGACTAACCATGCTATTCTATATCTATTCACGTCGAAATTGCATAATTTTATTCAATGTCTGTAAGACTTACATAAAGTGTATTTACATAGTAAAATACATGAAGGGGTGACGGCAACACTTCATCTCCTTCGCTGCCTCCTTCTTTTATCTTCTTCACTCTGTCATCTCCTCGACCTTTTCCTTTCCTTCTCATCTCCAAATGCCTTCTTTTTCTCATACGCCTTCCGCAGGCTTTCATCTCTTCTTTTGTCTTTCTTGCCTTTCCTCCTATAGCTGAGTTTGTCTTTTATTTTCTTCTTCAATTCTCTTCACATACTCAAAGATTGTTCTTAGCCACTTGCAGTTGGATACTTCGTCAAATCCGGCCCAATAGATCCCTCATTTCTTGCCTGGATCTATGTACTCAATGTTTTTTGAGGCGAGTTCTGGGTCCAAACCTCTTCCTCCACCACTCGCTTCTTCCTCTCGCCTGGGCGTGTATTGTCTTGGGGCCTTCTTTTTCCCGGTGAGTGACAAGCGAGTGATCCCGGTGGTTTCTTTGCTGTCGACTTCTTCACATAGTGTGAGACCTTTTTCCCGGTACAAATCCAGGCTTGAGCTATGGACATGTTTGCGAAGTAACCTTCGAGATGCGAGCGTCTTAAATTCATCAACAGATCTTGGCTCCGTTCCGGATCCGAAATGGCATAGGTGTCTCTCGTCTATTGGAATGCCTCCATGTTGTTTCGAATATCCATAACTCGGGCATCCATCCTTCCTTTCACTTCCTTCATCCCCGCTTCGATTGTCTTTTTCTCTTTTCGTCATTGGTACAAAGAGAGTGTTGGAGTGACAGAGTCACGGGAGTTTGCTTTGATAATATCACCGTGACAAGACCTTGTTGGGGTTTTTGCATTCATCAAGGTCACATCTTTCGAGCCTTCCCCCTCAATGATTTCCTTTCTTCTCTCTTATTCTTGCCTCCATCATTTTTCCCTTCACAATTTCTTCCTCCTTCTCCGACTTCGGATCCCTTCGCCTTTATGTATTCCTCTTCCCCCTTTTTGGCATCATCAAAAGAGATGAACCCCTGGAAACAAGCTAGCAAGCAAGAAGTCGAGTCTGGCGATAGTTGAGTTACTCGCTTCAATCATTGCGGTAGTAAGGCGCACGAAACTCGGAGCGAGTGGCGTTGGATTCAGCTGCTACCAACTTCATCTCACCATGAGGAGACTGAATTTTCGATCCATATTCTCTTCCACACGCAGAGCTCATTTTTATTATGTTCACGCAGCGCTTTTATCTCTCGTAGTGTGAGATTCATGCATTTGTTCAATGTGCTCTCGCAATTGTGTCTTTGCATCGGCATTCTCATTTCGCTCGCCGGACCAACAATTTGTTAAACAATGTTCTGTAATATCAAGCTTGTTCCACACGCATTGTTTGTTGTTGTTGCCACCACTCCGGATCCTCGACTACGATGCCTCTCAAATCGGAGTGAGGTTGGCATCCCTGTTATCCAGGCCTCATGTCGGTGAGGCCTAGTGCTTCTCCATCCGTTCAATCTCAGCAAATAGGGCTTTGAACACCTCCCGAACTTCGATTGCTTCCTCTGTTTCGGTGACCGACGCCAAGCAGAGTCAAAGTCATAGTTAGGCTGGAACAATGGTGTCGATGGAATGACGGGATCGGTGCGTGGAAGCGCGATCTCTAGGCGACTCTTCGGGGAGGTCGGTACCTCCGAGAGAAGGGAAATGATTCTATGAAAGAATCATCGGTGCAACCGGAATTTGTTCAATTATAAGCGGTGCTCGTGAAGTTCCTTGTGGAGTCGAACTTGCCGCGCGGCTGGGAGCCCGAGCGGTGGACTCTGTTTCACTGGGTCTGTTGTGAAGTTGACCCGACTTTGCCGAGCCTCACTGTCTCAACAAACCTTCGGTCTCAACCGTTTTTCCAAATGAGTTGGTCGTCCTCGGCCTTATCGGAGCGTCATCGGACGATGATGAGATTTCCATGGGTGGCTCAACATCAAAGGTGAAAGTTTGGCAAGTAGTCTTGAGGTCGACTTACTCGTGGTTGGAACATCCTCGGCTAAGTCTTTGGGATCGATCCGGGGGGGATGACTCGGCTTCATCGTCTCCTTCCAATCCCGGAAAGGTTACATCAGAATATCCTTGGAATCGTGAAGAGCACTTATCTCCTTTTCACGGATCAATGATAGCGGGAGGATGTTCGTGCAGGTTTCTTTACCCCCGGAAGTCTCAACCTCCCGTTGGCCTTCATTACCTCCTGCGATCTAATCTGCAGGCGAGGCCTTGACATCCCTTTCGACGGTGTCTGCTTTGTCTTGGGGTCTTCCGAGGTGGCATCCATTAGTCTCAACTCCATGGATTGCACTTTCATCGCCTGCAGTATTAACTCCCGGGCGCTTCCTTCCTCGTGCCTCGATCGCATCGTCAGCGGCGTCATTAGCTGCGCAGAAGCGATCGGCATTTCACCGAGACAGATCACAATCGCTCGAGCCTCGTTATTGACAACTTGCTTTGTATTCTGTGATTGATCCTTCTCCACTTTGCCTCCTAGATTCATTGTGGAGTCACCGCAGCAGCCTCCGACCTTGCTGCAGGTGGAGGAGTTTCCCCCTCACCGTGGCATACCCGGTGAGTGACTTGGAATGGGGTCACTCATCTCCGGACTCAAATATTCCCACCGAGTATTCAGTAGTTGGGGCGGTGTGGTAAGACACCTTCATTAGGGGTTGGCTTGACCGGGGTCCCCACACTCCCCATCGCCAGTTCCTTAATACCTTCCTCGAATGAGTTGGGGAAGTGGTGGCAAAACGATAGTGGCAATATCTTTGCACCACTCCCATTGGGTCTATTTCAAATTGTGATTTAGAGGACTCTCCCCGTCCCTCCATCATTCTTTGCTCATGAAGGATTCTCGACTCTTGCATTGCTTGTTGCATTTGCAACTCTTCCGTAAAGAATAGGTCCGTCAGATCCTCATCACTTTCGATAGGACATCAAGGTGAGGGTGTGTATGATCGGTGGTTCCGGTGAGAGGGCGATGTTGGCCTTCTCACGTGCCTCTCAAATCTCACCGCTTTAGCCCGTTCATTTTCTTTTTCGAATCTGCAGATATTGATGCAATTATCCTCATCAAGGGCTTGCGACATTGTGTCCACCTCAAGAAACCTCAAGAGTTCTTCTTCCTCAACAATGAACTCGGATTTTCAAACTACTCTGGATAGGATTAGCTTCCATTTTCTCCACTCTCAGCATTTCGATTTTGGATGTCGGATACGATGGGGAGTACATGATTACATCGTCTTCTTCATTCTCTTGTTGGCCCTCGTTTCCGGGATTAAGGGTAGCATTCTTCGCCGCTTGACATCCTCGGCCTCTGTTATAAGTGGAGAAACAACCACTCAACAGGTGATGCGGTTGCCTCAACCATTCTTTGTTCCTCACCGTTCTATCTACAATTGGGTCTTCAAGTTGCCTCTG
This sequence comes from Rehmannia glutinosa, assembly GCA_016081115.2. Taxonomy (NCBI): domain Eukaryota; kingdom Viridiplantae; phylum Streptophyta; class Magnoliopsida; order Lamiales; family Orobanchaceae; genus Rehmannia; species Rehmannia glutinosa. The sequence continues at coordinate 104,947,333 of CM071936.1, forward strand.
TGATCGGCCTCGCAGACTTGGCCGTTGATCAATCTCTTCGAGACTCTACTTCTCCGAGTCTCGGTATCTTTTCCAGGTGAGTGACAGACTAATCGTCTTCTCAAGCTCGGAGATCTTGGAAAGTCTTCTTCTTCTCTTTGTTTTTACCAAAGGGATATCGCTCCACTTCCTCCGGTTCATTGAAGGTGAATGCCTTCGCAGATGTCTTAGAGGTAGCTTTCCCTTCCTTGTTGTGGCGCTTCTCTTCTTCTTGATCACCGGAGAAGGGATTAATTGGTCCTTCTCCACTGCGTCGCTGCGGGCGGGAGACACACCGCGGGGCAGTGACTCGACCTGCAGGCGGGAGCGATTTCTTTTTCTTTCTTTGCAGAGCATCTTCTCTTAGCAGTGCAGGAGCAACCTTTTTCTTTGGAGGAGGGGAAACAGTTGTATCTTTAGGGTCACCGATTCCCCATCACTGTACGCTCTCTTAGCGTAGGCTCTCTTCGTGCGCCAAAGAGGTTTGATCTCAACATCCTCTTGTTTACATGGAACGCCTTTCCATGTCGAAGAGGACTCCTTTTATCTCCATTAGCCGCCAATCACCAGGCCGTATCCTAGGGAACCTCCAAACGTTCCATCCTCCGTGAAGGATTTGTTCCCAATGTCCATAATTTGTGGTAGTCCTCTTTCGTAGCCTCTTATTAGTCGTGTAGACTAATTTTTCAAAGATAGTCGGACTTGGCTACTTTTTCCAAGCGATGAGTCGGTCAACATCGCCTTCATGATTTCCAACATTCCTTTCGCGGTAACAATCGGTGTTACGCCAAATCCTTGGCGTGAATGATGAACTCATCCATGAACAGAGGACTTGATGCCCTCATCGTGAACCTCGGCGTTCACGTAGAACTGCGACCTCTTCCACATAGGTCATCGGAAACTCCAACGTCGAAACGGTTTTTGACCGCACGCGTTTCCAATTTCTCAAAATCTTCTTCACTAGGGTGTCGTTGGACCCCTGTTTCACCATACCATCGAAATCCACAAGAGACCCTGTGTGGATTTGCTTTCCTAGCTTGACAAAATCATGAGTGGATGCCATTTCTCAATATTTTACCGAACGAAACTTTAGAAAATGATCTGAGGATTGAAAGGGTTTTGAGAGAAAATTTTGCTTTTGCTTTCGAGAGAGAGATGAACAGTTTTTGGTAAAGTGTGAGAGAAACGGACGAAAATGGTTTAAGTATGGTTCATTAAAGGACGTCCGGGTGGTTTTTGAAATGTGATCAAAATCAACGGCTTAGATCTTGCACGCCGATTTGCATTTAATGTCTCGTATTTAATGCGGCAAAGATTTATATCCAATCATAAGCTTGGTGTGCGGCTTTTTCCCTCAGACACGTCATAATTATCTTGATGTCATTCTTAAAAACATTCCCGCTTAGTAAAAACGATTTGCGTTTTTGTCACTTTGCTCATAAATGACTCAGCTTGCCCCTTAGCCGATTTAACTCTTCTTTCCTCGCATGTAAATACTCAAATTTGTCAAATAACTCGATACAATTGTCTTTCCGATCTGACTAATTTACTTAGCGATTTTGAGAGTTCACTCTTTTTCCCTTTTTGTGTTTCATTTCTTTTCTTTGAGTCTTCAGTGTCAACTCACCTCAATTAATCCTAACTCATGCTTGAGTTCTTCAAATCTTGACTCACTTAATGGTTTTGTGAATATGTCGCCAACTGTTTATCGCTTGAAATATATTCTAAGGTGATGTCCTTCTTTTCAACATGATCTCTTATGAAGTGATATCGACATCGATATGCTTTGTTCTTGAGTGCAACACGAGATTTTGAGTGATTGCAATTTCACTTGTGTTATCACACATGATTGGAATTTCTTTTTCTTCAACTTCATAGTTTCTCAATTTCTTTGTCTCATCCATAAGACTTGGGCACAATAGTTGCCCGCAGCTATGTATTCTAACCACTTTGTGGAGGTAGCTATTGAATTTTGTTTCTTGCTAAACCAGAAATCATCCTATTTCCAAGCATTTGACATGTGCCTGAGGGTACTCTTCATGTCAACTCTACATCCAAAGATAGTCGAGTCCGAGTAACCAATTAGCTTGAATCCACCTTCCTTTGGATACCATAAGCCAACTTCTTGGCTTCCTTTCACATATCTCAAGATTCTATTGGCGATCATGTGGCTTTCTTTTGGAGCGATTGAAATCTTGCACATACACCTACAAAGAAATGTGATGTCCGGCCCGCTTCTTTGTGAGATAGAGCAATGATCCAATAAGTGCTCAGATCTTGTTGATCTACTGAGCTTACCGTCTGCATCCATATCCATTTTGACTGATGTATTCATTAGTATTTCCACATAAGACTTCTCTTCCATACCAAATTTCTTCATTAAATCTCTCTCGGTGTATTTTGTCGACTTATGAAGGTTCCATCCTTCAATTTGTTTCACTTGGAGTCCAAGGAAGAATGTCGCTCTCCCATCATGCTCATTTCGAATTTGCTTTGCATGAGTTTTGAAAATTTATCACACACTCTTTGTTTGTGGATCCAAAAATGATGTCATCCACATATATTTGAACAAGCGGAATGCTCTTCCCGACTTGAATTAAAGAGTGTTCTATCCACTTTTCCTTTTGTGAATCCATTCTCGATCGAATTGTGATAATATGTCATACCATGCTCGGTGCCTGTTTCAATCCATATAGAGCTTTCTTGAGTTTGTATACCTTATCTCCAAGAATCTTCTCGCTCAAATCCTGGAGGTTGTTCAACATATACTTCTTCTTCCAATAAACCATTAAGGAATGCACTCTTTACATCCATTTGATATACAATAAAGTTCTTGTGAGCTGCATAGGCAAGAAACATCCTTATGGCTTCCAATCTTCCCACAGAGCAAAAGTTTCATCAAAATCTATTCCTTCTTCTTGGCAATATCCTTTGGCTACCAATCTTGCTTTGTTTCTTACCACGTAACCTTCCTCATTCATCTTGTTTCGAATACCCATTTAGTGCCAATAACATTTTGATGGGTAGGTCTTTGAACCGCTTCCCACACTTTATTTATTTCAAACTCGATTGACTCTTCTTGCATGGCTTGAATCCAATGTGTGTCATCCAAAGCTTGTGACACATCTTTAGGCTCTATTTGTGAGATGAAGCGGTGAACATTGCTTCTTGTTGAGTTCGGATCTTGTTTTGACACATTCTCTTACATCTCCAATGACCGATTCGATGGATGGTCTCTCGGCCATCTTACATTAGGTTGGAGTAAGTTAGCTGGATTGATCGTCTTGCACTATGTTGCTTTGATCAACTCTCTCGTCCTCACTTAGTCAGCAGATTTTCCAACTATTTTTGAGACTCGGCTATCTCATCTTCATCCGGGTTTATAATTCCAGCTTGACAAGATATGGACTCTTCTCGCATGGTTGATTGATTCAACTTATCACCGACTCTTCAATGTCTTCTCCATTTACATTTGCTCATCAAACACCACATGAATGGATTCCTCCGTAACCATAGTCCTCTTGTTGAGTACTCAGTAGGCTTTGCATTCACCGAGTATCCCAAGAAAATACCTTCATCAACTTTAGCATCAAAAGCCTTTAAATTATCTTTGCCATTGTTATGGATGAAGCATTTGCATCCAAATATTCTAAAATATGCAACACTTGGCTTTCTCCCCGTCCAAATCTCATAGGGAGTCTTTGTCACCGTCTGTTTATCATGCATCTATTTTGAGTATAGCATGCGGTGTTTATTGCTTGACCTAAAATCTTTTAGGTAGCCCCGCTTCAACTAACATGGTCCTTGCCGCTTCTTTGAGAGTTCTATTCCTTCTTTCTCGCAACTCCATTCTCCAGGGAGTCCTTGCCGCACAATTCATGACCAATACCATTTTCTATACAATACGAGTTATTATACCATTGACAAACTCGGTTCCTCCTCGAGATCTTATTTTGATAATGGTTTGGCTTTTCTCATTTTGAATCCTCTTCATCACCGTGGTAGTTTTCAGAGAGTTTCTTTCTTCTTACACATGAATATTGTCCATGTATATCTTGAATAGTCATCTACTACCACCAAGGTGTATTTCTTTCCACTTATGCTAGCTGGTTCAACTGGACCAAATAGATCCATATGTAGCGTGATGTAATATTCTTGTTGAAGATGGACATGTCTTTTCTTTGAATGATGATTTGATTTGTTTTCCTTCTCGACATCGTCATATATACTCTCCTTCTTGTATCGAGTCCGAAGTCCTTCCACAAGATTGCTTTTGGCAAGCTTGTTAATCGTTTTGAAATTCGGGTGACTCGGTTTCTTGTGCCACGCCCAACTTGATTCATTGTACTCTTTGCTAATAGACAGGAGTCTTTGGTGTTGCGTTGACCAATCCACGACATACATGTTCTTTTTGGTGCATCCTTGCAACACAACTTCATTTGATTCAAGATCCTTGATTTGGCATATACCCATGTTAAATCCAACATTATAACCCTTGTCACGAGTTGGTGATGCTTAGCAAGTTGAAGTTGAGTCCTTCAACATATGCAATATCTGTGATTTCCAATCCATTTTTCTTGATGGATCCAATGCCTCTTATTTCTCCTGGAGCTTCATTTCCTCCAAATATGACTTTTGCACCTCGACTTCCTTGAATTTTGACAGATTTTTCTTGTTTCCTATCATGTGTCTGGAAGAGCCACTATCCATGTACCAGGTTCCTTGGCACTTAGTTGTTCCTTGAACCCGCAATCAAGGAAATTTAGTTTTAGGTACCCATACTTGTCCGGGTCGTGAGAGGTTAGTATTGTAAGATGATCCAACCAACCTATAGCCAAATTATTTGACTCTAAGGGGTTGCCATCTATTAGTCCCATAATCATAATTAATTTTGGCAAATTGCTTGGAGGTTTTAGGTTCATACAACTGTCTCTTTTGTCCGTATGTCTCGTGTATGTGTTTTAGCAATTGTCTTCTTTGGGTAGTTGTGATGTCTCTGAGTGTAGTGCCTAGGTGCATATGTGTCTTTGATGAAAGCTCTTATACCTTTGGAATGGCCTTTGCTTGAGTTCTGGCCTTTGCCATTTGGGCTTATATTCCATAGGTCTTTGCTTTGATAGTTCATATTATTCCACTCACTTGCTTGGGTATTTTCTACCATTCCCATCATATGTGTTTCTTTTATAGAACTTAAGGGTTTTTGGTAGCTCTGTTTCTTCTCTACTGAGTATTTGGATTTTTGAGATACTTCATTGCTTGAAGATCCTTTTTCCAAAATTACTTTTGGAGCTTGACACAACACAGGAATTAAATCCTAAGCATGTCTTGTCTCCACATTCTCTTTGACTCATAATAAGATCATCCAATGATTTAGATGCCTTAGTGATTGAGGCAATCACATTTTTGAGGTCATTTTCCCTCTTTTCTATAGCGATTATTTACTCGCTTATTAGCTTAGCATTTTCGGTCTTTAGACTTTCATTCTCATCACTATTTGACTTAGAGTACTCGGCTCCTTAGTCACCGTGAGTTTTGCTCTTAAGTAGGCTGTTTTCCTCATTTAGTAGTGTGTGTGAGGATTTAATGTGTTCAAAATCTTTCATCATTTTGCCTAATGAATCATAAAGATCAGTGGGTGATGAAGTGTGTGTGTCACAAGAACTATCACTATAATATGAGTGTGATGAGTTAGAGTGTACCTCATCTTCTTGGTCGTTGGTCTTGTTCCTTGGTCATCAAACGGATCAAGGCTTCTTCTTCGAGTCACTTGAGTAGTTCCTTCGCTACTCTCGAATCGGCTATGTCTCTTGACTTGGTCATCTCGGCGATCTCTGCAGCCAACATTGCCTTTTTCTTTTCTTGTCTTCTTTCTATGAAGACCTTTCTTTCTTCTTCATTCATGTATTTGTTGACTACAGGATATGGGCAATCAATGGCATAGTGACTTGGTTGCCTAAAGTTCCAACATAGATTTTCAACCTTTTGATCGATTCTTTCCATTCTTGGATTGTCGCCCTTTGATATTCACTTTTTGATGCTCTGTTCTCTTGGTTGGCCTATCTTCCTTGACTTGGAGGGAGCCGAGTGTCTTCTCGGAGGATTTGCCCTTGCTCTCTTGTAGTTCTTATTGAAGAACTTGTTAAACCGCTTAACCATCGGGCTATTTCCTCTTGGTCAATGACTTTTTGATCTCGGCTCTCTTGCCATCCTTAACAATTAGAGCAAATGTTTTGGGCACACCGCCTCCTTTTGGTCTTTTCTTCTCGGCTCAAATTCGTAGGCTTTGAGATCCGAGAATAGCTCATGGTTGGATGTCTTTGATAGGTCCATGTAGTGTCTCATGGCCATGACTTTCATATCCCACTCGGTTGGGAGACTTCTTAGAATCTTCATACACATTTCTTCTCGTGTATATTCTTTTCAAGTGCGAGATAGCTCATTGGTAATTTCGTGAACCGAGCATCCAGTTGATCTAAGGTCTCTCCTGCGATCATTTTGAAATTCTCAAATTTAAATACAAAGAACCGATAGTTTATTTTCCTTGATTTGCTCGAGCCTTCACAAATCAATGTTAGCTTGTCCCGCATTTCTTTAGTCGTTTTGCATGATTTGACTTTGTTGAACATAGCTTTGTCCAGGGTTTTGTAAAGAATGTCCTTGGCCACATTGTCCAAGTTATATCTTTTTATGTCATCATTTGTCCATTCAACTCTTGGTTTTTCAACCATGGTGGTCTGGGAGCAAGATCCTCTTCACCTTCAAATTTGCCGCAGCTCTCCTTTACAAACACGTGTTCACTTTTAAAATTTGCGATGGCCCTTTCTCTATCACTATCCACATCTCATCATGTAATGTTGATAGATGAGCCTCGCATACGAATTTTCCAATCATCGATTCTTCAATCGTGAACATAGGGATGCGTGTCAAATTTGCTTCCATGATAATAACTTTTGATGATAAAATGAGTTTTGAAAACTTAAGTACTAAAATAGACTTTGAAAAATTTGGAGATCTAGTTCAAAACCACGGAAGGCTCAATGAACCAACTGCTCTGATACCACTTGTAGGTCCCAAGGGGTGTGAGTGTAAGGTTTAGAAGGGGGAGTTGAATAAACCTTACCAACTTTTCAATTTAGTCCTTTTAAATATTCGAGTTAATACTTCACACTAAGTCCTTGATGGACAGCTAAGTTAGTTAATCAAGAGTTAGTCACTCAACGACTGACTCGAGCCGTTGATAGAATAACTCACTGTTTTGACTAAAGACTTAACTCGACCGTGATTAGTTTTCATGGAAGACTTAACACCCTTGAATTTGGTTAAGTTTGTTTTAATACTTGGTTTTAGCACACGATTGATTATCAATTGGATAGCAAGTTTATCAATGAGATATAAAAATAAGATGTAGAAATTAAAGTGCTTTGAATTATAAATGACACAATAAGTTTTTATAGAGGTTCAAGATGGGGTAATTCTTCTACTCCTCTCTTCTCCAACTCCTGGGGAAATCCACTAAGTATTGATTAGTATACATAGTGGTTAACAAATCCAGATACAAGTCTTGATCACACAAATGACTTGATCCTTTGGGACTCATCTGAGATGCATTGGTCACTCGGTTGGCTTCTCGTGACGACTTAGCTTCTTCACAGGGCAGTGCCTTTGCTACTCTACAGCCCACTTGCTCAAGCTTCTTGGATTTGATCACGAAGCCCTCCAAAACTTGAGACCGGTTCGACCTTGAACCTTCCTACAATCCTCCGTGGAATGTAGACCCCTTGATTCTTCAAAAGTTTCTTCTTCAACTGATTGAAGTTATCTTTCCTTCACAGGTGAGTGTTTGATTGATTTTCTTCGTAGTGTAGGCTTGAGGATTGATCTTGAATGACTTGAGACTGTTTTTAGGTTACACTTCAAATATTTGCTTGAATGTTCGTGGTTCAAAGTTGTCAAGGTGTAACCTCTTCTCAAATAAACTCATCGCCTTTTATAGTGTTCTTTTGAAAATTTGCCCGTTGAAGAGATAGGCTTATTTTCAAAAGACACTTGTGGTCGCTGGCTTGTCTTGTTGCGATCCTTGGAATTTACGTTTCCTCTTATGAACGATTCTTGACTTTTTCGTAGTTCGACATGGTGCGAGCTTCCCATTGGTTTATTCCTTTTGCACGCTTCTCGAACCGAGCACTTCAAGAAAGGTAGTGTGGAGGTATTACTTGTTTAAGTAATTCTCTTGATTTACTCGTACCACGGATCTCTTTCGATTATCTAGACTTGATTGCATTTCCTTGCCTTCCCCAGGTGACTTAGAGTCGACTTCCAATCATTGGATGACTCTTCATCACTTCAACTTGAGACTTGGCTATCTTGAGTTGACTTGACCGGGATACTTTACTCGGCTACATCTCACCGCATCTTGATCGAGTTCCGTCTTCTTCTTCTTTGCCATACTCACCCTCGCGCAATGAGTTTTCCTTCCTCCGTCTCCGATTGTCTTGTTGCATGCTTAGGCATAACCGACTTAACTCATCCGGACCAACCTTATCTATTACAATGCGCTTTACAAGAAAAATGGGGTGCCAACATCCTATTCTAAGTTTTACATGGCATTCATCAAAATCTACAAAATAATTTCCCAACAATATCCGACAATTACCATATATTTGGTTATACTTATTCATCATTAGTCATGATTTTTGTAAGAAATTAAATAAAATAAATACTTTGTTTGGTGGAAAAAATTAAATTAGTAACTATTAAATTCATATCCACATTATGTCTAAAACCCTACCAATTTCAAACATGTGAAATCTATGAAAATTCAATTTACTCAAAATAATAAATTTTAATTGTTTAAAATTAGAAAGTATAAAACTATATAACTTTTTTACTATTTAATTCATTTGGATTCAATTATAGTTAATATTTGGAGATCGAGTGTGGTGCAAGTGTTTAATCCTCAATATTCCAACTTTTCAGTTGAGTTCGATCCCACCACACTCATCCCTGTCGGATTTCCCACCCGTTCGGATTGTACTAAAACAAATGTAGTTAATATTCAATTCCTTCGAATAGATCATCAATGGAGGATCGAAAAATCAACATTAATAATTTTACAAATCTTACATTTTATTAAGGAACAATACAATAATACCCCTATACAATTTACCCCCGAACTTGGTCCAATGTCTTATTTTTCCCCTGAACTTGCCAATGTAACACTTACGCCCCTTAATCAAAATAGAATTTAATGAATCGACAAAATTACCCTTAATAACAATAGTTTTTAGCATGTTTTAATAATTGTACCTCAATTTTTTATTTTATGCTCTTTACTTAAACCAATTGTTTTGGAAAACACAATTAGTAACTTAACTAGTTCAAATATTAAAAATATTTTTTCATACTGAATATACATACACATTCTTATTAAAGTATTGATAATTTATATTTTTGATATAATGATATATGTAATAATTTAGTAAGAAAGAAGAAATAAGACATATTTTCTTTGATAATATTTAAATATTTTGAATAATGTTTTCTCAAGTAACAAGATTTAATGTCTAAGATACTTTAAATAACTTATTGGTATGCTTTCAATTCATTTCAATAATAATAACTTTTCTTTAAGAGGACATCTCATTAATAGTATCGATTATTCATTAAAAATGATAATTTATTAATTTTATATTTTGGACTATGAACAAATTTGAATAAACAGAACTAAATGAAAAATTGTAGTATATATAACCAAATTACATTTAAGAAGATATATTTATTCATATTTTTCTTGTATTGAAAGTTTATTTAAATTAAACACTTAATACTTTGTGCGTTTTTTCATTCATTTTTCATTTTTAATTTTTTGCGTATTTATTGTACATCGCTTTAGGTATTTAAAATATAAATTACTTAAGGTACAATTAAAAAAACCACTTTTTTGAATTTATTAAGAATGTAAATTAAATAGGGCACAAATATCCAAAATTTACTAAAAGCTATGTAGTTTCATTTTTATTATGGGTAGTTTTTTGTATAAATTATATTTAAATTTGATTGAGGGAGATAATTATTATATTTACAAGTTTAAGGGGGTAAATGAGACATATGACCAAGTTCAGAAATATTATTGTATTTTACCCTTTTATTAATTTATAAACTAGGTCTGGCCTGTTTAATTAGTTGGCCTTAATGGGGTGGATTAACACCATTTTTTCATATCCATCCCATTTGGGCTTTGGACACATTTGCTCAGTATTCCCGTAAAAAGAGACATGTCTATGCTCCCGACTATTTTTTCACCTTTTAAGCTCACAACTTTCTCGATACTTTACGCTCCCGCCAAATTTTTCGGATATTTTTCACATTATTGTTTCATGGTTGTTTCAAACATATTTCACTAATAAAATTTAAGTGAAAAAACAAATTTGTTTCCCATTAAATAATCAATTTTATACTCGAGCTCTTAACAATCAAGAAATATACACATAAAAACAACACATATTGAAAATAATATAGAAACAATACATGAATAGAAAAACACAGTTCAATTTTTGTTCACATGCATTGAAAATGTCGAAAACATGGAAACAACTAAGAAATAATATAACAACATTAGAAGCTATATAAAAAAGAACCTAAAACAACATAGAAAATACCACATGAACAAATATAACTTAAAAATATGTAAAAACTGCATGGAAACATCAAAACTATATTGAAACAACAAAGAACAATCATAACAACATTAAAAACAAAGATAGAAACAACCTAGAAACAACATAAGTAATATAGAAAACACCACATCGATAAAAAGAGTTTAAAAATAGGTAAAAACTGCATTGAGACATTAAAAACTACATGGAAACAACAAAAAACCATCGAATAACATTAAAACATTATTGAAAACAACCAACAACATATGTAGAAACAATATATAAAACAACGCATGAATATAAACGAGCATAAAATATAAGTAAAAGTTATATTGAAACTTCTAATCAACAACGAAACAACATAGAAACAACAACCAAGAAAATAAATAGAAGCAACATCGAAACAACATATATAACATATAAAACAATACATGAACGAAAAAAAATCGAAAAATCATAAAAATAACCAAAAAAATATGTAAGAACATAAAAATGTAAAAAAAAAGAGTACAAAATGATGTGAGCATAAACAAGTGTCTTCATTCCAAAAGGAGAGATATTTCCTGGTAATTTCTCTATTCCGTTTGGTTCAAATCAAAGCCCTCGGTCGGCATGTAATCATCGGCGGACCCAAGGGGGGCCACCGCCCACCACAAAAAAAAAAAAACCATTTCCAAAAAACTTTTCCCCCAAAAAGTTTTACAAATTATTTTTTAAAGGTAAAATAAATTAATTAATTTACAATTGCCCTTCCAAAAATTTCCAAAAAACTTTCCCCAAAAAAAGTTTTCCAAATTATTTTTTAAAAGGTAAAATAAATGAATTAATTTACAATCTCCCCCAAAAAAAAAAAATTGATAAAAACTTCAAATAATTGTCTTTTACAATATAAAAAGCCACTAATTATGGTTAGTATATGAAAAAAATTTTGCATAGTTTAAATTTATAAATTCGGTCCATTTTTCGCCCGCTCAAAGCCGGAATTCTCTGCGTCCACCTGCATGTAATGTCGCCCATATACGGTTTCCCCATCCCACCGTTGTGGCCCCGATGCACTATATCCACTCCATTTCTGCCATCCATATTAACAAGGGAAAAGTCTAAAATGACCATCTAATATAAATAACAATTATTTAACAACTATTAGTTATTTATATATTATTAATATTATTATTATAGTATTTTGTAATATTTGAATCATTCTTATTAATAACTTTAGAAATTTTTAGATTAATTTAAATAATATAAAATATATTAAACTGAAATATTATTTGTCAAGTACTACACGAATAACAACTTCTTTAAAATTATATAAGGCACTACTAAACATCGGACATTAAACAATAAATGAAGTAAATAAACCATGGCCAACTTTATGAACTCATTGCAATATTGAACGTAAAGAAATATGTCCGTACATTACAAAAGCCAAAATGTTCATATGACCAAGAGCCAACAGAATAATAGTACAAAAAAAAAAAGAGCTAAATACTTTTACCCTCCACACTTTGCATGTTTTGACACTTTGTCTCCAGGACTTTATTTTGGTTCAATATGCCTCTTATACTATGAATATTTTTGCGCTTTACCTTCTATTGACAATTTTGCCCCTATAGTTTTGTAAATAATTTTAAATAGTTTGAAAATCCATCTAAACTCCAATTTGTTACATCTAACCCCAAAATTTATAAAATTATCATAATATAATCTAATCAAAAGATAAATTTTACTCCAAAATTATTTATTCTCGGATTAATCTATTCATGAGAACCGAACTGGGTCTTTTGATTTTAAGATTGGATATAGTCCATTACGACCATATCGTGCCCAACATGCTTCCGTAAAATTAATAAATCCCTTAAATTCATACCTTCTTTGACCGAAACAAAGACCGGGGTGAGATGGCTCGCAACACCACCAAAGAAAATTATTGCCCCCAGGACACCTTTTTGAAAACACTCCTCACTTCAACTTCAACCCTCGGGAAGATGATCCGCAAGTTATCCAACTCCTTCAAAGAACTGCTCAAAGACAACTTGGTTTGTTTCCTACTCTAGGCGTATAAAATATTTCATAAAAACGGGATGAATTAATAGAACATTATGAACACATGTTGAAGCGAAAGCCTCTTTTTATTAAGAACTTATAGAAATATTTATTACATTAGTAATCTCCTTTTGGGAGGAGAATACTTGTTTAGCCTCTCATGTATGAGGCTTGCACTCGTAGATACATGAAACTTAAAACTAAAACACTCAAAATATTTCAAATTTTTTCTCGAATTTATTATAAGAAAACTAAGGAAATGTTCGATCTCCTCGCCTTCCTTCAAATCCCGCATTTTGTAGAGGTAAGTCCGGACTTCAAGGCGGACTTCAAATCTTGCGATATCTAAGACGTCATCGCTTACGCTCATATCCCACATTATCGCCTCGCCACTGTTTTTTTTCTTTTTCTTCCGCGTGACTCGTTTACATGTGATATTTGTCGGAAATCTTTTAAAAATTTGGTTTGCATGGTCCCCGAGGATAACGCGTCCCCGAGAAATCTTTTAAAAATCTTTCTAGTTGCATGATCTTGTCGGTCGGGTTTGGGTCGGAATCCTTTCCCAAACTCGGGTTCCTTCGTTCGGCATGCTTGATGGATCCTGGTCGATCCAACGGCCAACATGTGCCATGTTACTGACTTCCTAAGTTTCTTTGCTAGCCTAATCTTGTTCTCCCGAGAATTCTTCTCTTCGTCTCGAAAAGATCTTCTCGTGAATCCCGTTGTTGATCCAGTCATTGAATTCAAAAGGAAAGATCCATTTCTTTGAATTCTCGAAAACCTTAAACGGATATTTGACTTTGTCCATTTCTATTAGACAAACCCAAAGACCCCATGCTCGCCGTGTAGAAGCTTGGTCTTCGGAAATTACTCCTACTAACATTGGTCCTTCTTCCTGAAGCTACCTTGATATATTTTAAGGCATTTCCATCCGCCTTCTTAGCTTGATGAAATGAAAAGCTTCATTAAAGCCTTTCTTCATTGGTTCGGGAGCCGCACCGATAAAATACGCTTCAAAATATCTCCTCCGCCAAATGTGGATTATTGGCCCAAGTCTCGAAATCGCTTCCCCAATTCATTTTGGTAATTTTGAAATTTTTGGGAATCCGGGTGATACAATATAAATTGAAGCCAAAGCTCCAAAAGTATACCATTCTTGAACTTCATTTGGATGCTTCCTAGTTTCATCCAAACTCGGGATACTTGCCTCGAGATATCCACTATTGTTTTTTCCGGGTTGATACCTCTTTTTGTAACCAATTTCTCCCATTGTTTTTGATATACCTGCATTGGAGAAATCTTAATTTCGTCAGTTTGGACCTTAGATTTGCTTGTCTGTGGCCTAAGATCCAACTCTCCCTCTTTTACCCCGTAAAGTCTTTGGGTTGACTTGAAGACTCGGGTTGTGACACCTGAGCTTCAACATTCGTTACGCTTTGTACACCCTCGGGGGATGCATCACCTGCAACACTTGTGATTATGGTACTTGAATCCATAACCTCCGGGTTAGAGCCCCGTTCTCTATTCGCCCCTTTTTGCATCGTGGGAGATGCGGCCTGGAGGAGAGGCCCTTGCAGCGCTAAGAACAATTGTCCTTGAGCAACCGGCATGCTCGTATTTTACTAGAAACGGATTTCGGTCAGCCTGTTGAAGTCGCCCCGCAACTTCGTATTGAGACATAACGCCCCAAAATCTCGCTCTAGACTCTCCAGGTTTTCCCGAGATGTCTTACTCGTTTAAGGACCTCGCCAACAACGCGTCCTTCCATCTCGTGTCAAAAAATCTGCAAGAATATTTTCATGAGATTTTATAATGGCAATATCATAATCATAATATTGACATTCAAACTTGCCATCTAAGTAATCGAGCCTTTTCGGTTTTGATTCAATTTTATTTTTCGTAAAAGCCTTGACACTTGAATTATCAAATTTTAAAGTAAACTTTTTAGCCAAAAAATAGAGGCCATTTTTTAAAAGCCTTTCTGACTGCAAAGAATTCTTTCTCGTTGATATGCCATCTGTTTGCTTCACTGGGTGTGAATAAACCGCTGCAATATCTGCATGGCACTTCCTCGTTTGGTGTGACCTTAGTAAGAACTAACCGCCCACCAATCATCACGACATCCGTAAAGAACCAGTTCGTCCTCGTCTTGGGGAATCGCAAGCTTTGGAAGCTTTTTACAAACTTCTTTAAGTTGCTTAATTCCTTCTTGATGTTCATCTTCCCATTTGAATACTGCATCTTTTTTTAAGCAATGGGCTAAACACCTTCCTGTAATATGCCGATTGTTAATGAACATCCCAAAGAAATTAACAACTCCAAGAAAACTCAAGATGTTTCTTGTCTTTCAAAGTATCCGAAAATCCTTGTATCTTTTCTACAATATGATTCTGTAGAATAATTCCGTTTCATCGATTTCAATTCCGAGGAATTCAATCTGTCTTGTTGCGATTACACGCCTTCTTCTCCGAAAGCACTAATCCTTCTTTGTGACAAACATCCAAATTATTTCCAAATGTTTGAGATGCTCCTTCATGTTCTTTGATGCGATCGTAATATCGCCGATATATACGAACATGACACTCGAAATATTGAAGAGATTATCCATCTTTCTTTGATATATCCGGGGTGCGTTAGCGTTAGCCAATCCCATAGGCATCACCTTCCAAATATAATGTCCTTGTGGTGTGGATAAAGTCGAACTTCTTGCTTTCTTCCTCCATCTTAATCGGGTAGAATCCAGATTTGCAATCAAACTTTGAGAATATCTTGACACCTTTGATGCGCTTAACAAGATGTTCTCTCGCTTGGGATATAGTATCCGTCGAACTCCAAAATGTTATTAATCCCTTTGTAATTAATAACAAGTCTTGGTTTTCCTCTTTTGATTTCTCCATGGTTTCTTACTAGGAATCCAGATCGTTGTATGGAGAAACTCCTGGTGAAATTAATTTAAGGTCAAGATGTTCCTTAAGTATCTTCTCGCATATCCTCACGATCTTCCCGATTCATAAGGATTGGTTTGAATCTCACGAACTCATACTCCTTTCCGGTTTAACCTTTAAGGAAGCTTTAAGCTCGTTCTTATCCCACCAAGCCAAAGGATCTTCATTATAATTCCTTTGGATCTTCTTCTTGACATCCTCCAATGATATTTGTTCCTCAATGGTCACATCACTCTGTGGATTCTCCATTAGACCCATCCATAATTCTCGCAATGGCTTCGAGTAACTCGTTCTTCTCCATGTACTCGAATGAATACAAGTTATTATCCCATATCTTCTTATCTTTTTCGGCTTCCGAATTGTCTATTGGATAATAACGCTTCACCAAATTTTCTTCAATCCGCCATCTTTGGATTCCGGTTTGGCTTCATCACCACGCATGTCGCGAAAATTAATAGGCATTTTTCTCAAAATGCTTCCTCATGATCTTTGGACAATAATCTTATGATCACATAATGTTGTGAAAATAAGCCTTATTGTCTCATTCTCCTGTTTGAATTGCTTGAATGTTTGTAAGAAATTGTTTCCTAGCAAGACATCCGCTCCGTGTCATGAAAATTGATTGGTGGCGTCTTAACTTTGTACCATAAGTGGGTACCGCCCGCGATCCGATCATGATTTCTCGCTTGTTTAATTTCTCGATGAAGGATAAGGATCCTTTTAGAGAAATCTCTTCCTCGCAATAGCTGGTAAATCCTCTCCAATGTCTTTTGGAAAAACTTCCCGCTTTGCAAAGGCATATTCCTAAGACTGAATCAATATAGGCGCGAAATACTCGACCTTGATTCAAGATATAACATTCCAATAGAAATGTATATGGCAAATGGACTGTGGTCATCTGATTCCGTATCTTTTATTAGCTACTGTGAACTCCATTCCGTCTTGTAATCTTTCCCAAGGTTTATGATCCTCGAGAAATTCAATTCCCAAAGTGTTAATTGTTCTGGGGATTTTTCCCGCAACTCCTGTGATAGTCGCTCAATTTCACTTATCTTCAAAGCTTCCTTGATACCGTCCAACTATTGGTTGTTGGAGATAATATAAAACATCACAAGGAAAAATATTATCCTTTTGAGTGATGTCAAATATTACTTCAACTTCTCGCCATCCTTCGACATTTCACTCTCCTGTTTTTTTGAAAACGCCTGGGATACGCTAACTATAATACTTGGTCTCCTTTCTTCCCAACGACTACTACTACTCGTCATTTTTGTCCTGTTGGAAAGACATCCTTCTTGCTCAACTTTAAGACTTCACTTTTGTTGAAGACTGGTTGATCTTGTATTTTCATATCGATCTCCTTGATAGTTGGAGACTCAATAATCTCTCGTAAAACCACCCTGCAAAGTCCTCAAAAATCCTTGGGACTTCAATAAATTCATTTCTCAAGAAATCTTGATGAAGGGTTATCTTGTATATTTGAGAGAGCATAGGATATCTTGTATGTGATCGAGTAGGGTCTATTCCCTTCTTTCATCAAATCATCTCTTTTGAAATCTTGATGAAGGGTTAGGACTATATCAAATCTTGATCTCCCGATTATATGCAATTCTAGGATAAACATTAAATGCCAATTTCCCAAAGATACAAATTTCCTCAGAATCGCTCCCTGGCATGAATCCTTGAGGTTTGAGATTCGCTTGTCAAAGATAGCCGATTGAGTGGCGAATCTATTCCTTCTTTGAATGTTGCTTTAATAATGACTCTTATGCCTCCGATATGAATCCATGAGAGTGTATTTGCAACTTCTCTTTAACTCGCTTTTGATGTCCTGGATTTCTTTAATAGGGACCAACTGCATCTCGATCAGTTTACCGAATCTCCATCGAATAGCAAATTCTCCTATTGTTACCCCTGTGGATAATTTGGTGTTTTCTTCTACGAAACTCAATCTTATCCAATGCCTTTTCCATAGCTCCGATTGTAAATCCATCCTAGACTTGAAGCTTTAGATCTTCCTTCATGATTCTCATAAGAGTTTTATGAGAAACCGTTGTGTGAGAGAGGAATCCCGACATATCCTCCTCGATTGTCTGGCAAGAATATCTTCTTCACTCGATTAAAGAAATAAGTCACTTCCATCGTCGTAATAGATCTCTTCTTCATAGATGCTTTCATCCGAGGTATATCCTCAAATTGATACACTGTATAAGATCTTGATAATAGATGCTTCCTCAATTTTTGGTGTAGCTTCGAACCGCCTCGACTCCCCATTTATGGTTGTCCTGGACAATCTGTTGAGATATGTCCTCTTGCTCCGCATGTCCAAAGAATTACGCTTTTGAAACTTTCATTAGCTTTGGTGTGGGCTCTCCGAAAGTTCTCCTTCATGGATTTCTACTGGTACTTGCTTGATTAGAACCCGATGATGAGGCTCTACTCCTACTTGGTCTTTAGTCTTTGCCCCGATTTGTAGCTTCGAGCTTTTGTTTTGACCGTAACCTTCTAGGTCTCCATGAATACCTACTTCTTTTGTTCTCGCTTCCCTACGGTATGGATGGCTTCTCTCCTTCTTCTTTCTCAGTGTCGCTTGGTTGACCTCCCACAATTGTTGGGATGTTATTATCCACGCAACATAGAGAAACTTTTTG
This sequence comes from Rehmannia glutinosa, assembly GCA_016081115.2. Lineage (NCBI taxonomy): Eukaryota > Viridiplantae > Streptophyta > Magnoliopsida > Lamiales > Orobanchaceae > Rehmannia > Rehmannia glutinosa. Next base: position 104,965,648 of record CM071936.1, read on the forward strand.
TTAATTCCTCTTAATCTCTTGTAATTCCTGTCAGACAGAGTCGCTTGGTAACACCATTCGATAACTTGAACTTTAGGAAAGACATTTTTCCGCCACGCTTTCTACTCGCTCCATCCTTGTATTCCCGATAAACATTTCTCTCCGGGACTTGGAATCTTGGCAAAGAATAGCCGTGCGACTTCCTTTTCTTCAATCTTGGATTTCCAACAAAGATTCGGTGAATAACTTGATATATTCACAATATGACAAATATCATATAACTCAAGGCTATAGAGGGCTTGTTTATATCTCTTTCTTTTTCATCCTCTAATCCCACGAAATAACGTGTGCCGATGAACTGGATTTTGAATAGTTTTGCCATACCATCGACAATTCCTTTAAGCGATTCTCCCGATGTGACCGAACCTTTTGTACTAAAGATCATCATATCCCAACAATCTTCACCAATCCTTCAAGACTCATTTCAAGGAGTAAAATGAATGAATCCTTTGTAAGATCGAGGTTCTCGCTAAAATTCTCATAGTCAAGCCCATTCATCAATGAGAACTTCTCTATTTTTAAAATCCGGATGTCCGATTTAACATCAACCCATATGGATGTATTGGGTCGAGCCGCGATCTTCCATAAGGCGTCCGATAAACATTCGGTCTTCCAAAGAGGTTGTCTAGTTCCCGCAAGAGGGTTTCGACCTCCTGTCCTCGAAAGTGGATCACTCCCGTCGTGAAATCCCCGTGTGGCATCCTTTTCGTCCCGAGTTCCATGATTCGAACACGTACTTTCTTCGACGTTAGGATTAACCGGTGGTGGTGGTGGTGGTGGAATTGGTCTTCCTGCCGGATCATAGGTGACCAATGTTCCATCTCCTCATGTTCATCTTTAAATCTACAATTCCTAATCATGCGAAGGATTCTACGAGGTCATGTAGATCTTTAAGATTCATCTTTTCCATATCCATCTTTTTTAATTTTTGATGGATTTTCCTTTGATTAGAGCAATGAGCTTCTCCTCATCCGTCATTTTTCGTATAACTTCGGTTGGTTTCCCTTTTTGGTGTAAATAGTGTACTATCCCGAAATCTATACGCTTCTTTCTCCTCCGAAGAACTAGTCCATCCTCCGGTTCTTGACTCGTTTGAATATCATGAAGGATTTCAAGAGTTTCCTTCGACATTTCACCATCGTCTCCATCCAGTTCGATCCGATGAACTTGTCTTTGGTAGATGAATATGGCGGTTGCCATAATTTCGCATCGCCTTCTCGGACTTCTCTAAGATCTTCGGAGAACTTAGATTTGTCTGGAAGTATCTCGTTCCACTCGTGTACTCCATCGTGAATCATTGTTCTGATGGGAATTTTCATGAATCAAGCTTTCTTGAATGTTCATCAAGTGAACATATAGGTCAGTTAAGCATCCAAAATCGCTATAATATTTTGCTCGCATTTTGCATTGCTTAAGGTTTCTCCGTCGTCCTGCTTTTTTCTTTTCTTCATGTTGGTATTCCCAATATGAAACCCGGTCAAGGTGTTCTTGTGCATACATCATTAATATTTGACGATATGTCTGTAAGGGGTACTTACGGACATCGGTCCGGATCCATAATCTCGAGTAATTTCTCCTCACCAATTGTTAATTACATAAATATAATAAATTTAACTAAAAGTTCTTAATAAACCATGCTCGATACCAATTTTAAGGATCGAAAAACCCGGTTGGAGTAAAGATAGAAAATACAATATTTTTATAACGAAGGAGGTAATATGCAACAATTTCAAAGTTTAGATAGAGTCCTGGAACTAACGTATATGTTTATAGGGGTAGATCCGGAATTTTAGGCGAAGTGCAAAATTTTAAAAGGTTGAGGAGGTAAAGTGTACCAATTTAAAGTTTGGGATGCATAGTGAAAAATTCATCATAGTTTGGGAGGTTTCCTAAATATTTACCCAAAAAAACGTAGAAACCGCTTGCAAAAACTTACAAATAATATGGGATGATCCCATTAATCGGAAGGTTGTAACCTACATATATACTTAAAATCAATATCAATCATATTCCACTAGAGCAGTCACATTCTCCTTAATTCTTCAAATGACAGGGACGGATGGCCCCTTCAAATTTCTATATTATGTAGTATATATATCTATATATTATGTATTTATATATAAGTTATTTGATTTCCTAAAATATTTCTAATATCGCCTCCCATCTCTCGAATATTTTCAATTTTGCCCCCATGCATGGCCGGCCCGAGGGGGTGGGCAACGCCAAGGCCCCAATTGTTTTTTTTTTTTTTTTTTTTTTGGGGGGGCATATTTATATATAAGTATATGTATACATACATAGTGGGAGGATCCAGCAGACCACTCTCCTAGGTGAGACAGTGTGGACTCGATCTCAACCATCCCCTACATACATCAAAAGTGCTAGGATTAATATAGATAATAACAGATTAACCAATTAATTAAATCCCATAAGGGTAAAATTGTCAAACAAAAATGTGTGGGGACCATCCAATATGGAATCGATTATGGAGAGAGAGAAAAGAGAATCACGCTCATTAATGGGTGGGGACCGTGTATGTGCTCTGCGATGATTCTATCGCATATTTAACATATATTTATTGCATATTTAACACTATTATACTCGCATATTTAACATATATGTACTTCATATTAAAATTGTCAAACAAAAACATGTGGGGACTGTGTGAATTAAGGTATTAGTTATAGAGAGAGAGAATCACGCTCATTATTCTATCGTATACTTAACATATATTTATCGCATATTTAACACTATTATATTGCATGTTTAATATATATGTACTCGCATATCAAAATTGTCCAACAAAACATGTGGCGACCGTGAATTTAGGAATCAATTATATATAGAGAGAATCACGTTAATTAACATGTGGGGACCATGAGATAAGGAATCAATTATATAGAGAGATAATCACGCTCGTTATTCTACCGCATATTTAACATATAATTATTGTATATTTAATACTATTACACTTTATATTTAACATATATGTATCGCATATCAAAATTGTCAAACAAAAACATGTGGTGACCGTGAATTAAGGAATCAATTATATATATATATATATATATATATATATAGAGAGAGAGAGAGAGAATCATGCTTATTATTCTACTGCATATTTAACATATATTTACCGCATATTTAACACTATTATATTACATATTTAACATATATGTACTGCATATTAAAATTGTCAAACATAAACATGTGGGACCGTGAATAAAGGAATCGATTACATGGAAAATGACTAATCTATGTTTATTTGAATTAAAATAAAAAAATGCTAAAAATTTAATTAAATCTCACCTTTGAAAAAATTAAATAAATGGACAGATTTGTCCACATTGTTTCACCTAAGGAGGATGGTCATTTGAATCAAATCCTACATACATATAAGTATATATATATATAATATTATATTTTGTAAATTTTATAATGAAATATTGGTTGGGCCATAAAAATTGTTTAGATTGAGGCCCATATAATATTCAATAAAAAAATTGATTTCAAAAAACTAAAAAAAGTAGAAGATCATCTAATATCCTCTCCAATCCAATTTCTATAATTATCATCTACTTTTTTTCTTTCTCATACAACTATACTTGCAATAATCGATCTCTCACGTAAAAAAAAAATTTCAAAATTAAAATTGATAAAGTCACACTTACGTTGATTATGTCCCATATGTATTGAAAATGAGATATTGGAAAAACTTAATTTTGAAGACCTTATTGATGATTTTGTTTCTCAAAATACTAGAAGATTTAAGTTTTTAAATAATTATTTGATTTTTCTTTTGTATGTTTGTAAGTGGTCCACTCTTTAAATTTCAATGCTTTGGATGATGAAAAATGAAAACTATATGTGTAATCAATGGTAGGGGTCAATCTAGGTCCCCCAAAAAAATCTTTTTTAAAAAAATATACTAAGAACTTTCTTAAAAACTATTTTAGTTATAATGATTTATACGATTTTTTTAGGCTTTTAACCCAAATTTCACCCTATTTTTGTATGTTGTCCCCTTCTTTATTTTTCCTCCGCCATTGTGTGTAATATTTTTATTTATGTATCTTTATAAAGCTCTTTTTTTCTTTTTCGTCATCGGCCCCGAAAGGTCGAACCGCTCTGCCCCCATACTACAATTTATGCGTCCATTCCTGAATTTGGATGGTTGTGGGAAGAGTGGAGTAAACGGACCCCATATCTTTTTGGGGTTAAACTTAGAGGGCTAATTCTTGAAAAATCCAACTTACAGAACTAAAAAGTTTATTTTTCCCTTTTATTTATATATCTCTATAAAGACCTTTTTTTTTCCGCCATAGACCTCGAAATGTCAGGGCTGATCCTGCCCCCATACTATAGTTTGTGCGTCCATCCATGAATTTGGATGGTTGTGGTAAGGAAGAGGAGTAAACGGACCCCAAATCCTTTATGGGGTTCAAACTGGAAGTGTGTAAAATTTAATGGGCTTTGTATTGAATTAGCCCAATCAAATACCTTACGGCTTTACCAACGCAAAACAACTTCGACATTTGACAACCAAACATGACAATAGGCCAAAAGTTATCAAACTGGGCTCACTTATCCAAATATGACAATAGGCCTTAGGCCTTAATGTATCAATAGGCCATAATGAAAATAATCAGCCCCATTAGCACATGCCCAACCAAGCGAGCCATTAACGAATCTGGAATACGCATGATTTCATATATTTCCTTACAAATTAATTTTTTTAATTACTATCTAACAATCATCAATTGAGGAGTAAATTTAACTTTGATTACCCACTAAAATATTCAATTAGGGAACAAATATACAAATTTTATTATTTTACAGTTTTTTAATAACCTTTTTCTAATTCTCAGTCGATTAATCTTAATTAAATAATACACTAAAAAATACTATTTATTCCTCCTTTTTTTTCCTCTTATTTATTTATAATTTTAAAAGAACAGTAAGTAATACTTTTATAATAAGAAGTAATATTATTCTAATAAAAATTATACATTCAAGTAAACATTACACTTCTAAAAGGGATTAATAAGTTAAAATTTTGAAGTAAAAGATATCACTTTTCAAGTAACAAGTATTAGTGTTAAAGAAAATATGATATATTTTTAAAAGATATAGTAAGTAATATTTGTCCAATAAAAAGCAATACATTTTTAATATAAGTAATATATTACTTTTTGGAGTTAAAAATTGTACTTCAACCGATAAAAAGAGTTGTACTTTAAAAACGAATAGTGAATAATGATTTTAAAGTAAAAAGTAACAATTTTCTAGGAAATAGTAAATACTTTTTAAAAATTTTAAATTGTATATAGGTGTTCATGATGTTAAATTATTTGGCAAGAAATAATGTGATGCTTAGATTTTGTAGGTCTTGGTTTAATATAATATAACTAAAGTCAGATAAGGGAAAAAAATTATTTGTTCGCTTATTAAATACAAAACTAGACAGGCCCTCGTGTGATGCGAGCTATTCTAATAACCAAAGTAGAACTCGTAAATAGGCCGACAGTGTTGGTCCATCGGGCCAAGGAAAAATTCGGCGGGCAGTCCGAATTCCTTTGGGCGCTATTTTTGAGAACCCATGAAAATACAAATGAAATGACCGGGTCATTCAAATTTTTGGGCCACGTAGGTGCAATTTTTTCGGCCCTCCAAAGTTGTAGCCCATTTTCTGCCGAGCCCATTTTGACATTTCTAATAATTAGATACTTGTACTCATATCAACTCGTCTCAATAACCTGTAATGATGGTGATCAATTTCACAAAAAGTTGCATCATCAATAATGGATAAGTTGTATTATCATGTGAGCGTGAGATTATTTTCGTATATATGGATTTGAATATATCATAAACATTGGACACATTAAGATATACTTATTCTTTATAGATATATAGATCTTACAATACAATCAAAATATATAATTTTCATATAATAATTCATTAATACACTTTATATATCAAGAGACTCCGTACATATTTTTTCCAGTTTGAAATTACATTATATTCTTTTTTCTACTCTATATTATGACTAAAATCTTATCAAATCAATAGTTTGAAAATAAAAAAATAAAATTGTTTAATACAATTATGAAGATCGAGCGATGAATGCGATTCGTTTTCATATTTTTGTTCAGATCTTTTGGAATTTATATAATACAATATTCAATTTTGATTAATCATATATAAATTATATTGTTAATGCATACCGAAATTAAAATGGACAAAATTAATGATAAATTACAATAATATCGATCAACAAACTATTTTTTTGTTTTTTTCTTTTTAATCTTTGCAAATTGAAGTGTGTAGTATTTAATACTAATTAGACATACCTAAATTAAAATGTCAAATGCATACCATAATTAAGATATATAAAATTAATGATATAACTACAAAGATATTGGACATATATGTATTTCAAGAAAAATTATCTAAATTTGTTTTTAGCAAATGCAAAAGGCGAGAAAATAAAATTGGAAACATGTTTTCATTATATATATATATGTATGTATATATAGATAGCTAGAAGTAGTCAATTTCAATTTTTTTAATGGTAATAAGTTTCTATTTATATCTCATTAATAGAATGGAGGTTGTCAAACCTCATCCCTAGCAAGTCAAAAAGATAAAATTAAGAAAAAGGGAGAGGATGGGGTCCTGGGGAGGGGATTTCCAGGCACACTGTTTGTACCCCAAAACAAGTGTATTTTCTTTTTTTTTTTTTTAGTGGACAACGCAATAGTAGTTGTAGAAGAGTCTAGCTCGTTAAGAAAGCACACTGTAATGCATAGCCTGCAACAAATTACATAATTTCCATCGTTTTGCAAAACTTCTCACGTAATTTAAGGAGGTACAAAATTTGGACATGTTCGTTTTTAAAATTTCAGTGGGTCTCTTGTGACCGCCACCTCACGAGATCTGAGATCCGTGAGACGGAGCTCCATACCCTCAAACCCGACCCGCGCTCCAGGCCCATACTCAAACCCGTTGCTGACCTCTCTCAGCCCAACTACTCGTTGACCTCGCAGCCCAAACACTCCCAGCCCACCACATTACTCCCAGCTCCCCGCTCATCCCAATAGCATATAAAACACGCAACGATAGAACGAAGTTGCTCAAACACGCTCCTCCCATCTCCGACGTTGAACCACGAAGGGACACCATGCGTTGCGCTGAACAATGCAAAATTGCGATTCTCCTGACAATGAAGGTAATATTATCTATTCAAACAACAATACTATTTCGCGATTTTAAATGTTAAATACAATCTTCTTTGCGTTTTAAAATGAAAATTTTTGTGTTTTGTAGACGAAGTTTTTGTTTTAGGTAAATCTTTGGTGGTGTACCAAATGTTGAAAAATCAAACGAAGGTAATGTGGTACATATTTCATAATATAGTTTAAAGGTATTAAATTTACGATGAAAAAGTATTACTTTTCCACTTTGCAAAAATATTACTTTCTCTGAAAAAGTATTATATTTTTACGTGAAAAGTATCAATTTCAAAACATATACTTTTACGTTTCTTATGTGTATCTCTTTGGTTTTTGTAGATGAACTTCTTATTTTAGCTACCAAGATTTGTACCACAACCCGATAAATCAAAAGAAGGTAATGTGTAGCATATTTGACACTTAAGTTTTAAAAGTATTATTTTTATTGTAAAAGTATTTTTTTTTGTATGAAAAGTATCATATTTCGACATAAGGTATCACATTTTAGGTGGAGCAATTGTTATTGATTCTAGTGATGAAACTGATGAAATTACTAATTTTAAAGATGCAAGTGACATATTTCCCACTGAAGATGAAGGTATGGTTACTTATTGTTTGCTATTTTGAATATTAAGTAAAAAAAAATGATTTTGTAAAAAATTATGCAGAAAACAATAGTGATGGATTTGAGGTGAGTGGTTCTCTTCTCCATTTAACACGAGGAACAATCAAAGAAATGCATAAGTTGTATTGTGATCATGCTCGTCTTATTGGGTTCAGTGTACGGAAATCCACTACTAGAAAATCCACAGGTAATGCTTACCACATAAAAGTATCACTCTATACATAAACATTTCTTCCACAAGTTTTTTTATTTTTCAGCAAGAGTATTGCTTTGTACATAACAAGTACCCCTTTTATCAATAGAATTATTATGTTTCTGTAAAAGTATCGATTACATGGGTTTTGTTTGCTTTTCGGATCAAGTGGGTGTTGTCATTGAGAAATATTTTGTATGTTTTGCTTCGGATTTAAGTACAATCGCTAGCACAACAAAAAAGAAGACTAATGTTACGCGCATAGGATGCAAAGCTTCATTGTGTGTAAAATTTAAATGGGGACGGACTTTATGAAATTCTACAACATGTTACGTGACCACAATCATCCACTAACTAGAAAGGAATTGAGTCATCTACATCGTTCGGAAAGAGTCATTACGAGTGATAAAGGCAAAGCTATTGAAGATATGATATCTTGCGGGATGAGAGCTACTCGGTCGTACATATATATGGTTCATGATGCGGAGGAGAAGAATCTATTGGCCATACTTTGAAAGATCATCCGAATTTTGTTAATCGTTTGAAAATAGAAGCAATAGAAGATGGCAATGCACAAACTTTGATTGACATATTATATCGACAAGATATAGAAGAACAAGACTTCTTTTTTGGAGTGAAGTTGGATGATATGGGAAGATTAAGTAATGTATTTTAGAGGGATTCCATGATGAAGGAAGACTACAAGATATACGGTGACGTTATGGTATTTGACACAACATATCGCATTTAATAAGTACCAACTTGATTTGTGCTCCTTTTGTTGAGGTCAACAATCATTGAAAAAATGTGATGTTCTTTGTGCTTTCTTATCCGATGAAAAGGTCCGACTCATTTGAATGGCTTTTCCAAGTTTTTATGAAATCAATGGGTGGAAAATATCCTATAACTTTATTCACCGATCAAGACCAAGCGGTTAGCAATGCTATTGAAAAGGTGTGATGTATAGACACCGAAAATATATACTTTTAGTAACAAAAATGATACTTTATTTCATAAAATATATACTTTTCCTCGAAAAACATAGGGTTTGTTTTTAAATTCTAATTTTTCCTTTTACTTTTATGTGGGTTTTCCTCAAACAAGGCATAAACTATGCTTGTGTCACCTTCACCGAGAATGCTATAAGTCGATTTGGGCTAAGTAAACACAACAATTCTTTCAAGGAAATGTTCAACAAATGTTTGACTGGTTGCATTGATGAAAACGACTTTGAAAGTTGCTAGAAATCTATGATATCTGCGATGATGAGTTGCAAGATGACTCTTGGTTTAAACGTATGTAAGATTTGAAGCGAGAAATGGTGTACCGCACTAAGCAAAGATTTCTTTTCTCAGAAATATTATCTTCACAAAGGAGTGAGAGTATGAACAATGCAATAGGATTCAACGTTAAGAAAACGACGACTTTAACTCAATTCTATGACATTTTCCAAGGGAGATAAAGCGTTGGAGAAACACCGAGAAAGAAAATGAATTCAAACCGCCATTGATCGGTTTTTGAAGCATGTTGCGGGTATATACACTAACAATTTTTAAGGATTTTGAGGCTTAAAAGTATATCTACCAACCGCACTCATTGTTCGGTTGCACAAAACTTAATGGTTTATGACATTTTGTCAAATGATGATAATTGTTGTCATCGTGTGGTGTATGATTGTTTACATACTCGATTAATTGTTCTTGTAAAAAGTACGAAGAGTGTGGTTTACTTTGTTCTCACAACTTAAGAGTGCTACATATGCATTCTATGTCCAAAATTCCTGATGTTACATCGCCAAAAGATGGACAAAGTTTGCAAAAATTGAATTGTGGGAAAAGTTTGGTTCGAGGATTGAAAGTTCAAATAAGCCTAATGATTGCATTCCTTAGAGTCATGAAATGACAAAAATATTATAATCTTATTTTGAAATGCCATTACAATGAGGATGCAAAAGCTATTTTAGAAGATGGCTACAACAAGGATTTTATGGTCATTGTTGATTTGTTGATAGATATACCCGATTCAACAAAGCGCAATGATCTTTCAAGTTTTTCTACAAGAATTTTGGATCCGAACGATCGCTTAAAAGGATAAAAAGGCATTTCAAAAAAAAAAAAAACAAGAAAAAGAGAAGCGGTGAAACGTTAGACACACATCCATCAAAGGAGTCTGGTTCAAAACTCCTAATCCTAGATTGTTTTAGTAATCGATCAATACTTTTGTATCAAATCGATACTATTGTTTTGTAGTTTGTTTTAATTAATATTTTGGGCTTATTTATTTGATGCTTTGTTAGTAAGAAAAGTAATACTTTATGCACAAAAACGATGCTTTGTTGGTGAAAAGTGATACTTTATGCATATAAAATAGTGAAAATTTAAAAATATACTTTTTTGGTAAAATGTGATACTTTGTTAATTAAAATCGATACTTTATTCATAAAAAGTGATACTTTGGATGTTATATTTTTCTTTGTGTAAGGAAAAATATGAGTCAATCAATCATACATGAGGTTTATTTGTAATTGTTAGAAATTTTTCTAACCGCAAGTGTACGGTTGTCAAGTTTTAATATAGTGATATGAGTAGGGTTGTCGTATCCACGGGGAATGCGTGTATAAGTACCAAGTATAAATTACCTATGCTATATTTGTGAGATCAATAATAGATGGATGTCTCAATTTATGAATAAAAACAACTAGATATAACTAATCAAAATATAAACATCTAAATCTATGGGAGAATGAATTCTAGAGGTGTGATGAATCTAGTTTTCCCTTATACTATCAATATGGTATACCAATCACAAATTACCAATTTATAAGTCTAGATTCCTACAATAATCATTTTCTCTCTCGAGTGCCAAACGATTTTAGATCACAATTGGGAAATCAATATCTCTATAAAAATCACCAATTGAAATCTCAATAAAAACTATGAATCTTGGTTTATGACTTCAAAGGATTCACAAATCTCTCAATTCTATGAAATCCTGGTTATGCTATTTCAAGGCCATGTATTCAATTACTTCTCTCGAGTGTCAAATCAAATACACCAAACACTCTAAATTATTGATCAAGTAATTTAGAAGAAATAAATCCAAATAGCACAAATAGATTGGGAAATCTAGATTGACAAACCACAATATCAAAACATAAGTTCAAACATAGATTACATCATCCCTCTAGAATTATAAAGTTTAGCTCATGATGAAAATACAAATACTCATAATCAAATGAGAATGCATCTCAAATGATATACAAGAAACAACAAAGAAAGAATTAAAGAGATTAAAGAAGAATCTTATCTATTTCTAGATGATAAATGTCTTCAATCCTCTTCCCCAACTCTTTCCTTGTGTATTGGTGGTGTTGGTTTTCATCCCCAAGTGTCCTCCATGCCCTAGTTCAAGCCTACCATGTATCTATTTATAGTACCCTCATTTTAGATCCAAAATCGGACATTTCTTGTTTTGTCCGCCCACGGGCGCTGCATTTTCGAAAAATGGGCGCCGCAACGCCAAAACACAAACCCAAACTGCCCATTTTTCGGTGCAGGCGCTGCAGCGCCAGGAGGGGCGCTGCAGCGCCCGTAGAACACTCCCGGGCGCTGCGGCCTCGTTTTGGGCGCTGCGGCGCGCCCGCTGTTGCGCTGCGGCGCCGCTGTTGCGCTGCGGCGCCTGTTGCGCTCTTGGCGCGCTGTTGCGCTGCAGCGCCTCTTCTTCTCGCTGTAGCGCCATCCAAACGTCCGAATTTGCTTTTTGTGTCTTCATAAGAGTTGTAGCCCTATCGCTTAGCTTTTCGTAGCCACTTGAATCGGCTCAATATCAATTTTGTGGAGAGAGTTATGGCCAAAATACTAAAACCTGCCAGTCTGGAAATTCTAGACGCGTTTGGACATTTCTTGATATCAATCCCCTTCTTGTTTGATCATCCTTACTTCTTTTGACATGAGACTCATTGCTATGACGCTAGACTCAATATACTTGGCCCACAATATGTCTTGGCCACTCAAATGACTCGAAACAATAGAAATTAATGCTTAACCTATGAGATATAACAAAAATGACTCAAAATACTCAAAAACAACACAAAACTCAAGTCTAGGAAGCCCAAATCAATGGTATAAAACCAAGTGAACAAGAATGAGCTCAAAGTAATCAGACATATCAATCGTGCGATGCAAGCATTGGAGTATTGGCAACATATTGATAGTTGGAACGATGAAATTACACTTAGTAAAGCAAGAAATATACAATTTTAATTATGACAAAATATATAACCATTCGAGTTATACTTTGTTGGTAAATATTGATACTTTATGCACATAAACTGATACTTTTAAATCAAAAAGTGATACTTTTCAATAGATATAACGAAACCATGCATCATTTCCATACAAATACTAATACCCATTACTGAAAAAAAAAAAAATACTTTCTTAGTAAAAAGTCATACTTTAAGCATGAAAGTGATACTTTAAACACGAAAACATAAAGCATGTTTTTCCCATACAATTGTACCCCAACAAGCATAAAACCTCAAAAACATCCAAGAAAACAACAAATTAACTTAAAATCATCAAGATCTAATAACATCCAAAAAGTAATACTAATAACAAATCCCATTACCCTATCAATCATCGATATCAATAACATCCAAGAACCAAAGAAACTAACTTAAAATTCGGATTTACATCGCCAAAAGATGGACAAAGTTTGCAAAATCAATTGTGGGAAAAGTTCGGTTCGAGGATTGAAAGTTCGATAAACCTAATGATTGCGTTCCTTAGAGATATGAAATGACACGCAAATATTATAATCTTGTTATGAAAAGCCAATACAATTAGGATGCAAGAGCCATTTTAGAAGATGGCTACAATCGGGATTTTATGGTCATTAATGCGTTGATAGATATACCCATTCAATAGAGCGCAATGATGTTTCAAGTTCTTCTACAAGCATTTTGGATCCAAAGATGATCGATTACAAAGGGGAGAAAACAAAGGATAAAAGGGAATTTCCAAAAAAACAAGAAAAAGAGAAGCGGTGAAACGTCGGACACACATCCGTCAAAGGAGTTTGGTTCAAAAACTCCTAATCCTGATTGTTTTAGTAATCGATCAATACTATTATATCAAACCGATACTATTGTTTTGTAGTTTGTTTGAATTAATACTTTGGCCTTATTTATTTGATGCTTTGTTAGTAAGAAAGGTACTACTTTATGCACAAAAACGATACTTTGTTGGTGAAAAGTGATATTTTATGCATATAAAACAGTGAAAATTTAAAAATATACTTTTTTGGTACTTTGTTAATTAAAATCGATACTTTATTCATAAAAAGTGATACTTTGGATGCTATAGTTTTTCTTTGTGTAAGGAAAAATACGAGTCAATCAATCAAACATGAGGTTTATTTGTAATGAGTTCAAAGTAATCAAACATATCAATCGTGCGATGCAAGCATTGGAGTATTGGCAACATATTGATAGTTGGAATGATGAAATTACACTTAGTAAAGCAAGAAAGATACAATTTTAATTGTGACAAAATATAACCATTCTAGTTATACTTTGTTGGCAAATAATGATACTTTATGCACATAAATCGATAATTTTTAATCAAAAAGTGATACTTTTCAATACATATAACAAAACCATGCATCATTTCCATACAAATACTAATACCCGTTCTGAAAAAAAAAACATGCTTTCTTAGTAAAAAGTCATACTTTAAGCATGAAATTGATACTTTAAACATGAAAACATAAAGCATGTTTTCCCCATACGTAATTGTACCCCAACAAGCATAAAACCTCAAAAACATCCAAGAAAACAACAAATTAACTTAAAAGCATCGATCTAATAACATCCAAAAAGTAATACTAATAACAAATCCCATTACCCTATCAATCATCGCACTAATAACATCCAAGAACCAGCAAACTAACTTAAAATTCGGATTACATCGCCAAAAGATGGACAAAGTTTGCAAAATCTGAATTGTGGGAAAAGTTCATTCGAGGATTGAAAGTTCGACAAACCTAATGATTGCGTTCCTTAGAGATATGAAATGACACGCAAATATTATAATCTTGTTTTGAAAAGCCAATACAACGAGGATGCAAGAGCCATTTTAGAAGATGGCTACAACGGGATTTTATGGTTCTTTGAGGCGTTGATAGATATACCCGATTCAACAGAGCGCAATGATCTTTCAAGTTCTTCTACAAGCATTTTGGATCCAAAGCCGACGACCCGATTACAAAGGAAGAAAACAAAAGATAAAAGGGCATTTCTAAAAAAAACAAGAAAAAGAGAAGCGGTAAACGTGAGACACACACCCATCAAAGGAGTTTGTTTCAAAAACTCCTAATCTGGATTGTTTTAGTAATCGACGGAATACTATCGTATCAAACTGATACTATTGTTTTGTAGTTATTTTGAATTAATACTTTGGCCTTATTTATTTGATGCTTTGTTAGTAAGAAAGGTAATACTTTATGCACAAAAACCGATACTTTGTTGGTGAAAAGTGATATTTTATGCATATAAAACAGTGAAAATTTAAAAATGTACTTTTTTGGTACTTTGTTAATTAAAATCGATACTTTATTCATAAAAAGTGATACTTTGGATGTTATATTTTTTGCTGTGTAAGGAAAAATACGAGTCAATCAATCCAATATGAGGTTTATTTGTAATTAGTTCAAAGTAATCAAACATATCAATCGTGCGATGCAAGCATTGGAGTATTGGCAATATATTGATAGTTGGAATGATGAAATTACACTTAGTAAAGCAAGAAAGATACAATTTTAATTGTGACAAAATATAACCATTCGAGTTATACTTTGTTGGAAAATATTGATACTTTATGCACATAAACTCTTTTTAAATCAAAAAGTGATACTTTTCAATACATATAACGAAAACCATGCATCATTTCCATACAAATACTAATACCCATTCTGAGAAAAAAACATGCTTTCTTAGTAAAAAGTCATACATTAAGCACGAAAGTGATACTTTAAGTACGAAAACATAAAGCATTTCTTCCCATACAAAATTGTACCCAACAAGCATAAAACCTCAAAAACATCCAAGAAAACAACAAATTAACTTAAAATCATCAGTCTAATAACATCCAAAAAGTAATACTAATAACAAATCCCATTACTCTATCAATCATAAGTACTAATAACATCCAAGAAGCGAAGAAACTAACTTAAAATTCCCGATCACATCGCCAAAAGATGGACAAAGTTTGCAAAATCTGAATTGTGGGAAAAGTTCGATTCGAGGATTGAAAATTCAGATAAACCTAATGATTGCGTTCCTTAGAGATATGAAATGACACGCAAATATTATAATCTTGTTTTGAAAAGCCAATACAACAAGGATGCAAGAGCCATTTTAGAAGATGGCTACAACTCGGGATTTTATGGTCACGATGGCGTTGATAGATATACCCAATTCAACAGAGCGCAATGATCTTTCAAGTTCTTCTACAAGCATTTTGGATCCAAAGACAATCAGTTAAAAGGGGAGAAAACAAAAGATAAAAGGGCATTTCTAAAAAAACAAGAAAAAGAGAAGCGGTAAAACGTCGACACACATCCATCAAAGGAGTTTGGTTCAAAAACTCCTAATCCTGGATTGTTTTAGTAATCGATCAATACTATCGTATCAAACTGATACTATTGTTTTGTAGTTTTTTTGAATTAATACTTTGGCCTTATTTATTTGATCCTTTGTTAGTAAGATAGGCAATAATTTATGCACAAAAACTGATATTTTGATGGTGAAAAGTGATATTTTATGCATATAAAACAGTGAAAATTTAAAAATGTAGTTTTTTGGTACTTTGTTAATTAAAATAGATACTTTATTCATAAAAAGTGATACTTTGGATGTTATATTTTTTTTTGTGTAAGGAAAAATACGAGTCAATCAATCAAATATGAGGTTTATTTGTAATGAGTTCAAAGTAATCAAACATATCAATCGTGCGATGCAAGCATCGTGAGTATTGGCAACATATGTATAGTTGGAATGATGAAATTACACTTAGTTTAATAGTGACAAAATATAACCATTCGAGTTATACTTTGTTGGCAAATATGATACTTTATGCACATAAACGATACTTTTAAATCAAAAAGTGATACTTTTCAATACATATAACGAAAACCATGCATCATTTCCATACAATTACTAATACCCATTCTGAGAAAAAAACATGCCTTTTTAGTAAAAAGTCATACTTTAAGCACGAAAGTGATACTTTAAACACGAAAACATAAAGCATGTTTTCCCATACAATTGTACCCCAACAAGCATAAAACCTCGAAACATCCAAGAAAACAACAAATTAACTTAAAATCATCAATCTAATAACATCCAAAAAGTAATACTAATAACAAATCCCATTACCCTATCAATCATCGACTAATAACATCCAAGAACCAACAAACTAACATAAAATTTGGATTTATTCACATCGCCAAAAGATGGACAAAGTTTGCAAAATCAATTGTGGGAAAAGTTCGGTTCAAGGATTGAAAGTTCGATAAACCTAATGATTGCGTTCCTTAGAGATATGAAATGACACGCAAATATTATAACCTTGTTTTGAAAAGCCAATACAATGAGGATGCAAGAGTCATTTTAGAAGATGGCTACAACCGGGATTTTATGGTGGCGATGCGTTGATAGATATATACGATTCAACAGAGCGCAATGATCTTTCAAGTTCTTCTACAAGCAATTTGGATCCAAAGACGATCGATCGATTAAAGGGGAGAAAACAAAAGATAAAAGGGCATTTCTAAAAAAACAAGAAAAAGAGAAGCGGTGAAACGTCGGACACACATCCATCAAAGGAGTTTGGTTCAAAACTCCTAATCCTAGATTGTTTTAGTAATCGATCAATACTATCGTATCAAACTCGATACTATTGTTTTGTAGTTTTTTTGAATTAATACTTTGGCCTTATTTATTTGATGCTTTGTTAGTAAGAAAGGCAATAATTTATGCACAAAAACAGATATTTTGATGGTGAAAAGTGATATTTTATGCATATAAAATGCGGTGAAAATTTAAAAATGTAGTTTTTTGGTACTTTGTTAATTAAAATAGATACTTTATTCATAAAAAGTGATACTTTGGATGTTATATTTTTTTTTGTGTAAGGAAAAATATGAGTCAATCAATCAAATATGAGGTTTATTTGTAATGAGTTCAAAGTAATCAAACCTATCAATCGTGCGATACAAGCATTGGAGTATTGGCAACATATTGACAAATTGGAATGATGAAATTACACTTAGTTTAATTGTGACAAAATATAACCATTCGAGTTATACTTTGTTGGCAAATATTGTTACTTTATGCACATAAACGATACTTTTAAATCAAAAAGTGATACTTTTCAATACATATAACAAACCATGCATCATTTGCATACAAATACTAATACCCATTCTGAAAAAAAAAAAAACATGCTTTTTTAGTAAAAAGTCATACTTTAAGCACGAAAGTGATACTTTAAACACGAAAACATAAAACATGTTTTCCCATACGTAATTGTACCCCAACAAGCATAAAACCTAAAAACATCCAAGAAAACAACAAATTAACTTAAAATCATCAGACTAATAACATCCAAAAAGTAATACTAATAACAAATCCCATTACCATATCAATCATCGATCTAATAACATCCAAGAACCAACAAACTAACTTAAAATTCCTGATTGTTACATCGCCAAAAGATGGACAAAGTTTGCAAAATCAATTGTGGGAAAAGTTCGATTCGAGTATTTAAAGTTCCGATAAACCTAATGATTGCGTTCCTTAGAGGTATGAAATGACACGCAAATATTATAATCTTGTTTTGAAAAGCCAATACAATGAGGATGCAAGAGCCATTTTAGAAGATGGCTACAACAGGGGATTTTATGGTCATGATGCGTTGATAGATATACCCGATTCAATAGAGCACAATGATCTTTCAAGTTCTTCTACAAGCATTTTGGATCCAAAGACGATCGATTACAAAGGCGAGAAAACAAAAGAAAAAGGGCATTTCCAAAAAAAAAAACAAGAAAAAGAGAAGCGGTGAAACGTCGGACACACATCCATCAAAGGAGTTTGGTTCAAAACTCCTAATCCTAGATTGTTTTAGTAATCGATCAATACTTTGTATCAAACTCGATACTATTATTTTGTAGTTTGTTTGAATTAATACTTTGGCCTTATTTATTTGATGCTTTGTTAGTAAGAAAGGTAATACTTTATGCACAAAAACCGATACTTTGTTGGTGAAAAGTAATTATTTTATGCATATAAAACAAAGTGAAAATTTAAAAATATACTTTTTTGGTACTTTGTTAATTAAAATCGATACTTTATTCATAAAAAGTGATACTTTGGATGTTATATTTTTCTTTGTGTAAGGAAAAATACGAGTCAATCAATCATACATGAGGTTTATTTGTAATGAGCTCAAAGTAATCGGAGATATCAATCGTGCGATGCAAGCATTGGAGTATTGGCAACATATTGATAGTTGGACGATGTAATTACACTTAGTAAAGCAAGAAATATACAATTTTAATTATGACAAAATATATAACCATTCGAGTTATACTTTGTTGGTAAATATTGATACTTTATGCACATAAGTGATACTTTTAAATCAAAAAGTGATACTTTTCAATAGATATAACGAAAACCATGCATCATTTCCTTACAAATACTAATACCCATTACAGAAAAAAATAAATACTTTCTTAGTAAAAAGTCATACTTTAAGCATGAAAGTGATACTTTAAACACGAAAACATAAAGCATGTTTTTCCCATACGTAATTGTACCCCAACAAGCATAAAACCTCAAAAACATCCAAGAAAACAACAAATTAACTTAAAATCATCAGACTAATAACATCCAAAAAGTAATACTAATAACAAATCCCATTACCCTATCAATCATCGATGATCAATAACATCCAAGAACCAGAAACTAACTTAAAATTCCGGACTGAAGTTACATCGCCAAAAGATGGACAAAGTTTGCAAAATCAATTGTGGGAAAAGTTCGGTTCGAGGATTGAAAGTTCGAGATAAACCTAATGATTGCGTTCCTTAGAGATATGAAATGACACGCAAATATTATAATCTTGTTATGAAAAGCCAATACAATTAGGATGCAAGAGCCATTTTAGAAGATGGCTACAATCGGGATTTTATGGTCATTGATGCGTTGATAGATATACCCAATTCAACAGAGCGCAATAATGTTTCAAGTTCTTCTACAAGCATTTTGGATCCAAAGATGATCGATTACAAAGGGGAGAAAACAAAGGATAAAAGGGAATTTCCAAAAAAAAACAAGAAAAAGAGAAGCGGTGAAACGTCCGGACACACATCCGTCAAAGGAGTTTGGTTCAAAACTCCTAATCCTGATTGTTTTAGTAATCGACCGAATACTATTATATCAAACTGATACTATTGTTTTGTAGTTTGTTTGAATTAATACTTTGGCCTTATTTATTTGATGCTTTGTTAGTAAGAAAGGTACTACTTTATGCACAAAAACGATACTTTGTTGGTGAAAAGTGATATTTTATGCATATAAAACAAAGTGCAAATTTAAAAATATACTTTTTTGGTACTTTGTTAATTAAAATCGATACTTTATTCATAAAAAGTGATACTTTGGATGCTATAGTTTTTCTTTGTGTAAGGAAAAATACGAGTCAATCAATCAAACATGAGGTTTATTTGTAATGAGTTCAAAGTAATCAAACATATCAATCGTGCGATGCAAGCATTGGAGTATTGGCAACATATTGATAGTTGGAATGATGAAATTACACTTAGTAAAGCAAGAAAGATACTATTTTAATTGTGACAAAATATAACCATTCTAGTTATACTTTGTTGGCAAATAATGATACTTTATGCACATAAACCGATAATTTTTAATCAAAAAGTGATACTTTTCAATACATATAACATTACGAGAAAAAACATGCTTTCTTAGTAAAAAGTCATACTTTAAGCATGAAAGTGATACTTTAAACACGAAAACATAAAGCATGTTTTCCCCATACGAATTGTACCCCAACAAGCATAAAACCTCAAAAACATCCAAGAAAACAACAAATTAACTTAAAATCATCAGTACTAATAACATCCAAAAAGTAATACTAATAACAAATCCCATTACCCTATCAATCATCGATTAGTAACATCCAAGAACCAAAGAAACTAACTTAAAATTCGGATCATTTACATCGCCAAAAGATGGACAAAGTTTGCAAAATCAATTGTGGGAAAAGTTCGATTCGAGGATTGAAAGTTCGAACAAACCTAATGATTGCGTTCCTTAGAGATATGAAATGACACGCAAATATTATAATCTTGTTTTGAAAAGCCAATACAACGAGGATGCAAGAGCCATTTTAGAAGATGGCTACAATCGGGATTTTATGGTTCTTTGAGGCGTTGATAGATATACCCGATTCAACAGAGCGCAATGATCTTTCAAGTTCTTCTACAAGCATTTTGGATCCAAAGACGACCCGATTACAAAGGGAAGAAAACAAAAGATAAAAGGGCATTTCTAAAAAAACAAGAAAAAGAGAAGCGGTAAAACGTGAGACACACACCCATCAAAGGAGTTTGTTTAAAAACTCCTAATCCTAGATTGTTTTAGTAATCGACGGAATACTATCGTATCAAACTGATACTATTGTTTTGTAGTTATTTTGAATTAATACTTTGGCCTTATTTATTTGATGCTTTGTTAGTAAGAAAGGTAATACTTTATGCACAAAAACTGATACTTTGTTGGTGAAAAGTGATATTTTATGCATATAAAACAGTGAAAATTTAAAAATGTACTTTTTTGGTACTTTGTTAATTAAAATCGATACTTTATTCACAAAAAGTGATACTTTGGATGTTATATTTTTCTTTGTGTAAGGAAAAATACGAGTCAATCAATCCAAGATGAGGTTTATTTGTAATTAGTTCAAAGTAATCAAACATATCAATCGTGCGATGCAAGCATTGGAGTATTGGCAATATATTGATAGTTGGAATGATGAAATTACACTTAGTAAAGCAAGAAAGATACAATTTTAATTGTGACAAAATATAACCATTCGAGTTATACTTTGTTGGAAAATATTGATACTTTATGCACATAAACGATCTTTTAAATCAAAAAGTGATACTTTTCAATACATATAACGAAACCATGCATCATTTCCATACAAATACTAATACCCATTACTGAGAAAAAAACATGCTTTCTTAGTAAAAAGTCATACATTAAGCACGAAAGTGATACTTTAAGTACGAAAACATAAAGCATTTCTTCCCATACAAAATTGTACCGCAACAAGCATAAAACCTCAAAAACATCCAAGAAAACAACAAATTAACTTAAAATCATCAATACTAATAACATCCAAAAAGTAATACTAATAACAAATCCCATTACCCTATCAATCATAAGTACTAATAACATCCAAGAAGCAGACAAACTAACTTAAAATTCTGATGTTACATCGCCAAAAGATGGACAAAGTTTGCAAAATCAATTGTGGGAAAAGTTCGATTCGAGGATTGAAAATTCAGATAAACCTAATGATTGCGTTCCTTAGAGATATGAAATGACACGCAAATATTATAATCTTGTTTTGAAAAGCCAATACAACGAGGATGCAAGAGCCATTTTAGAAGATGGCTACAATCGGGATTTTATGGTTCTTTGAGGCGTTGATAGATATACCCGATTCAACAGAGCGCAATGATCTTTCAAGTTCTTCTACAAGCATTTTGGATCCAAAGACGATCGATTAAAAGGGGAGAAAACAAAAGATAAAAGGACATTTCTAAAAAAACAAGAAAAAGAGAAGCGGTGAAACGTCGGACACACATCCATCAAAGGAGTTTGGTTCAAAAACTCCTAATCCTAGATTGTTTTAGTAATCGATTGAATACTATCGTATCAAACTGATACTATTGTTTTGTAGTTTTTTTGAATTAATACTTTGGCCTTATTTATTTGATCATTTGTTAGTAAGAAAGGCAATAATTTATGCACAAAAACCGATATTATTTTGGTGAAAAGTGATATTTTATGCATATAAAACAGTGAAAATTTAAAAATGTAGTTTTTTGGTACTTTGTTAATTAAAATAGATACTTTATTCATAAAAAGTGATACTTTGGATGTTATATTTTTTTTGTGTAAGGAAAAATACGAGTCAATCAATCAAATATGAGGTTTATTTGTAATGAGTTCAAAGTAATCAAACATATCAATCGTCGATGCAAGCATTGGAGTATTGGCAACATATTGATAGTTGGAATGATGAAATTACACTTAGTTTAATAGTGACAAAATATAACCATTCGAGTTATACTTTGTTGGCAAATATGATACTTTATGCACATAAACGATACTTTTAAATCAAAAAGTGATACTTTTCATTACATATAATAGAAACCATGCATCATTTCCATACAATTACTAATACCCATTACTGAAAAAAAACATGCCTTTTTAGTAAAAAGTCATACTTTAAGCACGAAAGTGATACTTTAAACACGAAAACATAAAGCATGTTTTCCCATACGCAATTGTACCCCAACAAGCATAAAACCTCAAAAACATCCAAGAAAACAACAAATTAACTTAAAATCATCAAGATCTAATAACATCCAAAAAGTAATACTAATAACAAATCCCATTACCCTATCAATCATCGATACTAATAACATCCAAGAACCAACAAACTAACATAAAATTCCTGGTTCGTTACATCGCCAAAAGATGGACAAAGTTTGCAAAATCAATTGTGAGAAAAGTTCGATTCGAGGATTGAAAGTTCGATAAACCTAATGATTGCGTTCCTTAGAGATATGAAATGACACGCAAATATTATAATCTTGTTTTGAAAAGCCAATACAACGAGGATGCAAGAGCCATTTTAGAAGATGGCTACAACCTGGGATTTTATGGTTGCGAGGCGTTGATAGATATACCCGATTCAACAGAGCGCAATGATCTTTCAAGTTCTTCTACAGGCATTTTGGATCCAAAGACGATCGATTAAAAGGGGAGAAAACAAAAGATAAAAGGGCATTTCTAAAAAAAACAAGAAAAAGAGAAGCGGTGAAACGTCGGACACACATCCATCAAAGGAGTTTGGTTCAAAACTCCTAATCCTAGATTGTTTTAGTAATCGATCAATACTATCGTATCAAACTGATACTATTGTTTTGTAGTTTTTGAATTAATACTTTGGCCTTATTTATTTGATGCTTTGTTAGTAAAAAAGGCAATAATTTATGCACAAAAACAGATATTTTGATGGTGAAAAGTGATATTTTATGCATATAAAATGTGAAAATTTAAAAATGTAGTTTTTTGGTACTTTGTTAATTAAAATAGATACTTTATTCATAAAAAGTGATACTTTGGATGTTATATTTTTTTTGTGTAAGGAAAAATATGAGTCAATCAATCAAATATGAGGTTTATTTGTAATGAGTTCAAAGTAATCAAACCTATCAATCGTGCGATACAAGCATTGGAGTATTGGCAACATATTGACATTGGAATGATGAAATTACACTTAGTTTAATTGTGACAAAATATAACCATTCGAGTTATACTTTGTTGGCAAATATTGTTACTTTATGCACATAAATCGATACTTTTAAATCAAAAAGTGATACTTTTCAATACATATAACAAAACCACGCATCATTTGCATACAAATACTAATACCCATTACGTAAAAAAACATGCTTTTTTAGTAAAAAGTCATACTTTAAGCACGAAAGTGATACTTTAAACACGAAAACATAAAACATGTTTTCCCATACAACTGTACCCCAACAAGCATAAAACCTAAAAAACATCCAAGAAAACAACAAATTAACTTAAAATCATCGATCTAATAACATCCAAAAAGTAATACTAATAACAAATCCCATTACCATATCAATCATCGCACTAATAACATCCAAGAACCAACAAACTAACTTAAAATTCGGATCACATCGCCAAAAGATGGACAAAGTTTGCAAAATCTGAATTGTGGGAAAAGTTCGATTCGAGTATTTAAAGTTCCGATAAACCTAATGATTGCGTTCCTTAGAGGTATGAAATGACACGCAAATATTATAATCTTGTTTTGAAAAGCCAATACAATGAGGATGCAAGAGCCATTTTAGAAGATGGCTACAACAGGATTTTATGGTCATTGATGCGTTGATAGATATACCCGATTCAATAGAGCACAATGATCTTTCAAGTTCTTCTACAAGCATTTTGGATCCAAAGACGATCGATTACAAAGGCGAGAAAACAAAAGAAAAAGGGCATTTCAAAAAAAAAAAGAAAAAGAGAAGCGGTGAAACGTCGACACACATCCATCAAAGGAGTTTGGTTCAAAACTCCTAATCCTAGATTGTTTTAGTAATCGATCAATACTTTGTATCAAACTGATACTATTATTTTGTAGTTTGTTTGAATTAATACTTTGGCCTTATTTATTTGATGCTTTGTTAGTAAGAAAGGTAATACTTTATGCACAAAAACGATACTTTGTTGGTGAAAAGTAATTATTTTATGCATATAAAACAGTGAAAATTTAAAAATATACTTTTTTTGGTACTTTGTTAATTAAAATCGATACTTTATTCATAAAAAGTGATACTTTGGATGTTATATTTTTTTTGTGTAAGGAAAAATACGAGTCAATCAATCATACATGAGGTTTATTTGTAATGAGCTCAAAGTAATCGGACATATCAATCGTGCGATGCAAGCATTGGAGTATTGGCAACATATTGATAGTTGGAACGATGTAATTACACTTAGTAAAGCAAGAAATATACAATTTTAATTATGACAAAATATATAACCATTCGAGTTATACTTTGTTGGTAAATATTGATACTTTATGCACATAAGTCGATCTTTTAAATCAAAAAGTGATACTTTTCAATAGATATAACGAAACCATGCATCATTTCCTTACAAATACTAATACCCATTCTGAGAAAAAAAAAAAATACTTTCTTAGTAAAAAGTCATACTTTAAGCATGAAAGTGATACTTTAAACACGAAAACATAAAGCATGTTTTTCCCATACGTAATTGTACCCCAACAAGCATAAAACCTCAAAAACATCCAAGAAAACAACAAATTAACTTAAAATCATCAAGACTAATAACATCCAAAAAGTAATACTAATAACAAATCCCATTACCCTATCAATCATCGATCAATAACATCCAAGAACCAAAGAAACTAACTTAAAATTCCTGGATCACATACATCGCCAAAAGATGGACAAAGTTTGCAAAATCAATTGTGGGAAAAGTTCGGTTCGAGGATTGAAAATTCGGATAAACCTAATGATTGCGTTCCTTAGAGATATGAAATGACACGCAAATATTATAATCTTGTTTTGAAAAGCCAATACAACGAGGATGCAAGAGCCATTTTAGAAGATGGCTACAATCGGGATTTTATGGTTCTTTGAGGCGTTGATAGATATACCCGATTCAACAGAGCGCAATGATCTTTCAAGTTCTTCTACAAGCATTTTGGATCCAAAGACGATCGCTTAAAAGGGAGAAAACAAAAGATAAAAGGACATTTCTAAAAAAACAAGAAAAAGAGAAGCGGTGAAACGTCGGACACACATCCATCAAAGGAGTTTGGTTCAAAACTCCTAATCCTGGATTGTTTTAGTAATCGATTGAATACTATCGTATCAAACCGATACTATTGTTTTGTAGTTATTTTGAATTAATACTTTGGCCTTATTTATTTGATGCTTTGTTAGTAAGAAAGGTAATACTTTATGCACAAAAACGATACTTTGTTGGTGAAAAGTGATATTTTATGCATATAAAACAGTGAAAATTTAAAAATGTACTTTTTTGGTACTTTGTTAATTAAAATCGATACTTTATTCACAAAAAGTGATACTTTGGATGTTATATTTTTCTTTGTGTA
This sequence comes from Rehmannia glutinosa, assembly GCA_016081115.2. NCBI lineage: Eukaryota > Viridiplantae > Streptophyta > Magnoliopsida > Lamiales > Orobanchaceae > Rehmannia > Rehmannia glutinosa. Next base: position 104,991,799 of record CM071936.1, read on the forward strand.
AGGAAAAATACGAGTCAATCAATCCAAGATGAGGTTTATTTGTAATTAGTTCAAAGTAATCAAACATATCAATCGTGCGATGCAAGCATTGGAGTATTGGCAATATATTGATAGTTGGAATGATGAAATTACACTTAGTAAAGCAAGAAAGATACAATTTTAATTGTGACAAAATATAACCATTCGAGTTATACTTTGTTGGAAAATATTGATACTTTATGCACATAAAATACTTTTAAATCAAAAAGTGATACTTTTCAATACATATAACGAAAAACCATGCATCATTTCCATACAAATACTAATACCCATTACTGAAAAAAAACATGCTTTCTTAGTAAAAAGTCATACATTAAGCACGAAAGTGATACTTTAAGTACGAAAACATAAAGCATTTCTTCCCATACAAAATTGTACCGCAACAAGCATAAAACCTCAAAAACATCCAAGAAAACAACAAATTAACTTAAAATCATCAATACTAATAACATCCAAAAAGTAATACTAATAACAAATCCCATTACCCTATCAATCATAAGTACTAATAACATCCAAGCGAAAACTAACTTAAAATTCCCGATCACATCGCGCAAAAGATGGACAAAGTTTGCAAAATCTGAATTGTGGGAAAAGTTCGATTCGAGGATTGAAAATTCGAGATAAACCTAATGATTGCGTTCCTTAGAGATATGAAATGACACGCAAATATTATAATCTTGTTTTGAAAAGCCAATACAACGAGGATGCAAGAGCCATTTTAGAAGATGGCTACAATCGGGATTTTATGGTTCTTTGAGGCGTTGATAGATATACCCGATTCAACAGAGCGCAATGATCTTTCAAGTTCTTCTACAAGCATTTTGGATCCAAGACGACGATCGATTAAAGGGGAGAAAACAAAAGATAAAAGGACATTTCTAAAAAAAAAACAAGAAAAAGAGAAGCGGTGAAACGTCGACACACATCCATCAAAGGAGTTTGGTTCAAAAACTCCTAATCCTAGATTGTTTTAGTAATCGATTGAATACTATCGTATCAAACTCGATACTATTGTTTTGTAGTTTTTTTGAATTAATACTTTGGCCTTATTTATTTGATCATTTGTTAGTAAGAAAGGCAATAATTTATGCACAAAAACTGATATTATTTTGGTGAAAAGTGATATTTTATGCATATAAAACAGTGAAAATTTAAAAATGTAGTTTTTTGGTACTTTGTTAATTAAAATAGATACTTTATTCATAAAAAGTGATACTTTGGATGTTATATTTTTTTTTTGTGTAAGGAAAAATACGAATCAATCAATCAAATATGAGGTTTATTTGTAATGAGTTCAAAGTAATCAAACATATCAATCGTGCGATGCAAGCATTGGAGTATTGGCAACATATTGATAGTTGGAATGATGAAATTACACTTAGTTTAATAGTGACAAAATATAACCATTCGAGTTATACTTTGTTGGCAAATATGATACTTTATGCACATAAACCGATACTTTTAAATCAAAAAGTGATACTTTTCATTACATATAATAGAAACCATGCATCATTTCCATACAATTACTAATACCCATTACTGAGAAAAAAACATGCCTTTTTAGTAAAAAGTCATACTTTAAGCACGAAAGTGATACTTTAAACACGAAAACATAAAGCATGTTTTCCCATACGCAATTGTACCCCAACAAGCATAAAACCTCAAAAACATCCAAGAAAACAACAAATTAACTTAAAATCATCAAGTTAATAACATCCAAAAAGTAATACTAATAACAAATCCCATTACCCTATCAATCATCAAGATCTAATAACATCCAAGAACCAACAAACTAACATAAAATTCCTGGTCACATCGCCAAAAGATGGACAAAGTTTGCAAAATCAATTGTGAGAAAAGTTCGATTCGAGGATTGAAAGTTGAATAAACCTAATGATTGCGTTCCTTAGAGATATGAAATGACACGCAAATATTATAATCTTGTTTTGAAAAGCCAATACAACGAGGATGCAAGAGCCATTTTAGAAGATGGCTACAACGGGATTTTATGGTTGCGAGGCGTTGATAGATATACCCGATTCAACAGAGCGCAATGATCTTTCAAGTTCTTCTACGGGCATTTTGGATCCAAAGACGATCGATTAAAAGGGGAGAAAACAAAAGATAAAAGGGCATTTCTAAAAAAACAAGAAAAAGAGAAGCGGTGAAACGTCGACACACATCCATCAAAGGAGTTTGGTTCAAAACTCCTAATCCTAGATTGTTTTAGTAATCGATCAATACTATCGTATCAAACGATACTATTGTTTTGTAGTTTTTGAATTAATACTTTGGCCTTATTTATTTGATGCTTTGTTAGTAAGAAAGGCAATAATTTATGCACAAAAACAGATATTTTGATGGTGAAAAGTGATATTTTATGCATATAAAAAGTGAAAATTTAAAAATGTAGTTTTTTGGAACTTTGTTAATTAAAATAGATACTTTATTCATAAAAAGTGATACTTTGGATGTTATATTTTTTTTGTGTAAGGAAAAATACGAGTCAATCAATCAAATATGAGGTTTATTTGTAATGAGTTCAAAGTAATCAAACATATCAATCGTGCGATGCAAGCATTGGAGTATTGGCAACATATTGATAGTTGGAATGATGAAATTACACTTAGTTTAATAGTGACAAAATATAACCATTCGAGTTATACTTTGTTGGCAAATATGATACTTTATGCACATAAACGATACTTTTAAATCAAAAAGTGATACTTTTCAATACATATAACGAAACCATGCATCATTTCCATACAAATACTAATACCCATTCTGACAAAAAAACATGCTTTCTTAGTAAAAAGTCATACTTTAAGCACGAAAGTGATACTTTAAACACGAAAACATAAAGCATTTCTTCCCATACGCATTGTACCCCAACAAGCATAAAACCTCAAAAACATCCAAGAAAACAACAAATTAACTTAAAAACATCAGATCTAATAACATCCAAAAAGTAATACTAATAACAAATCCCATTACGATATCAATCATCAAGATCTTAATAACATCCAAGAACCAACAAACTAACTTAAAATTTCGGATTTGTTACATCGCCAAAAGATGGACAAAGTTTGCAAAATCTGAATTTTGGGAAAAGTTCATTTCGAGGATTTAAAGTTCCGATAAACCTAATGATCGTGCGTTCCTTAGAGGTATGAAATGTCACGCAAATATTATAATCTTGTTTTGAAAAGCCAATACAATGAGGATGCAAGAGCCTTTTTAGAAGATGGCTACAACAGGGATTTTATGGTCATTGATGCGTTGATAGATATACCCGATTCAACAGAGCGCAATGATCTTTCAAGTTCTTCTACAAGCATTTTGGATCCAAAGACGATCGATTAAAGGGGAGAAAACAAAAGATAAAAGGGCATTTCTAAAAAAAAAACAAGAAAAAGAGAAGCGGTGAAACGTCGGACACACATCCATCAAAGGAGTTTGGTTCAAAACTCCTAATCCTAGATTGTTTTAGTAATCGATCAATACTATCGTATCAAACTGATACTATTGTTTTGTAGTTTTTTTGAATTAATACTTTGGCCTTATTTATTTGATGCTTTGTTAGTAAGAAAGGATAATTTATGCACAAAAACTGATATTTTGATGGTGAAAAGTGATATTTTATGCATATAAAATAGTGAAAATTTAAAAATGTAATTTTTTGGTACTTTGTTAATTAAAATAGATACTTTATTCATAAAAAGTGATACTTTGGATGTTATATTTTTTCTTTGTGTAAGGAAAAATACGAGTCAATCAATCAAATATGAGGTTTATTTGTAATGAGTTCAAAGTAATCAAACATATCAATCGTGCGATGCAAGCATTGGAGTATTGACAACATATTGATAGTTGGAATGATGAAATTACACTTAGTTTAATAGTGACAAAATATAACCATTCGAGTTATACTTTGTTGGCAAATATGATACTTTATGCACATAAACCGATACTTTTAAATCAAAAAGTGATACTTTTCAATACATATAATGAAAACCATGCATCATTTCCATACAAATACTAATACCCATTACTGAAAAAAAAACATGCTTTCTTAGTAAAAAGTCATACTTTAAGCACGAAAGTGATACCTTAAACACGAAAACATAAAGCATTTCTTCCCATACGCAATTGTACCCCAACAAGCATAAAACCTCAAAAACATCCAAGAAAACAACAAATTAACTTAAAAACATCAATTAATAACATCCAAAAAGTAATACTAATAACAAATCCCATTACCATATCAATCATCAAGATTAATAACATCCAAGAACCAACAAACTAACTTAAAATTCCTGGACTGTTACATCGCCAAAGGATGGACAAAGTTTGCAAAATCAATTGTGGGAAAAGTTCATTTCGAGGATTTAAAGTTCCGATAAACCTAAAGATTGTGTTCCTTAGAGGTATGAGATGACACGCAAATATTATAATCTTGTTTTGAAAAGCCAATACAATGAGGATGCAAGAGCCATTTTAGAAGATGGCTACAACAGGGATTTTATGGTCATGATGCGTTGATAGATATACCCGATTCAACAGAGCTCAATGATCTTTCAAGTTCTTCTACAAGCATTTTGGATCCAAAGACAATCGCTTAAAATGGGAGAAAACAAAAGATAAAAGGGCATTTCTAAAAAAACAAGAAAAAGAAGCGGCGAAACGTCGGACACACATACATCAAAGGAGTTTGGTTCAAAACTCCTAATCCTAGATTGTTTTAGTAATCGATCAATACTATCGTATCAAACTGATACTATTGTTTTGTAGTTTTTTTGAATTAATACTTTGTCCTTATTTATTTGATGCTTTGTTAGTAAGAAATGTAATACTTTATGCACAAAAATTGATACTTTGTTGGTGAAAAGTGATATTTTATGCATATAAAACAGTGAAAATTTAAAAATTACTTTTTTGGTACTTTGTTAATTAAAATCGATACTTTATTCATAAAAAGTGATACTTTGGATGTTATATTTTTCTTTGTGTAAGGAAAATATGAGTCAATCAATCAAATATGAGGTTTATTTGTAATGAGTTCAAAGTAATCAAACATATCAATCGTGCGATACAAGCATTGGAGTATTGGCAACATATTGACATTGGAATGATGAAATTACACTTAGTTTAATTGTGACAAAATATAATCATTCGAGTTATACTTTGTTGGCAAAAATTGTTACTTTATGCACATAAACGATATCTTTTAAATCAAAAAGTGATACTTTTCAATACATATAACAGAAACCATGCATCATTTCCATACAAATACTAATACCCATTCTGAGAAAAAAAACATGTTTTTTTAGTAAAAAGTCATACTTTAAGCACGAAAGTGATACTTTAAACACGAAAACATAAAACATGTTTTCCCATACAAATTGTACCCCAACAAGCATAAAACCTAAAAACATCCAAGAAAACAACAAATTAACTTAAAATCATCAGTACTAATAACATCCAAAAAGTAATTCTAATAACAAATCCCATTACCATATCAATCATCAAGATAATAACATCCAAGAACCAACAAACTAACTTAAAATTCCGGATTTTACATCGCCAAAAGATGGACAAAGTTTGCAAAATCAATTGTGGTAAAAGTTCGATTCGAGTATTTAAAGTTCCGATAAACTGATGATTGCGTTCCTTAGAGGTATGAAATGACACGCAAATATTATAATCTTGTTTTGAAAAGCCAATACAATGAGGAAGCAAGAGCCATTTTAGAAGATGGCTACAACAGGGGATTTTATGGTCATTGATGCGCTGATAGATATACCCGATTCAACAGAGCGCAATGATCTTTCAAGTTCTTCTACAAACATTTTGGATCCAAAGACGATCAGTTACAAAGGCGAGAAAACAAAAGAAAAATGGCATTTCCAAAAAAACAAGATAAAGACAAGCGGTGAAACGTCGGACACACATCCATCAAAGGAGTTTGGTTCAAAACTCCTAATCCTGGATTGTTTTAGTAATCGATCAATACTATTGTATCAAACTCGATACTATTGTTTTGTAGTTTGTTTGAATTAATACTTTGGCCTTATTTATTTGATGCTTTGTTAGTAAGAAAGGTAATACTTTATGCACAAAAACGATACTTTGTTGGTGAAAAGTAATTATTTTATGCATATAAAACAGTGAAAATTTAAAAATATACTTTTTTGGTACTTTGTTAATTAAAATCGATACTTTATTCATAAAAAAGTGATACTTTGGATGTTATATTTTTTTTGTGTAAGGAAAAATACGAGTCAATCAATCAAATATGAGGTTTATTTGTAATGAGTTCAAAGTAATCAAACATATCAATCGTATGATGCAAGCATTGGAGTATTGGCAATATATTGATAGTTGGAATGATGAAATTACACTTAGTAAAACAAGAAAGATACAATTTTAATTGTGACAAAATATAACCATTCGAGTTATACTTTGTTGGCAAATAATGATACTTTATGCACATAAACCGATACTTTTAAATCAAAAAGTGATACTTTTCAATCAAAAAGTGATACTTTTCAATACATATAACAGAAACCATGCATCATTTCCATACAAATACTAATACCCATTACAAAAAAAAAAACATGCTTTCTTAGTAAAAAGTCATACTTTAAGCACGAAAGTGATACTTTAAACACGAAAACATTTAGCATGTTTTCCCATACAATAATGTACCCCAACAAGCATAAAACCTCAAAAACATCCAAGAAAACAACAAATTAACTTAAAATCATCAAGATTAATAACATCCAAAAAGTAATACTAATAACGAATCCCATTACCCTATCAATCATCATTACTAATAACATCCAAGAACCAAAGAAACTAACTTAAAATTCCGTCTTTGTTACATCGCCAAAAGATGGACAAAGTTTGCAAAATCAATTGTGGGAAAAGTTTAGTTCGAGGATTGTAAGTTCGATAAACCTAATGATTGCGTTCCTTAGAGATATGAAATGACACGCAAATATTATAATCTTGTTTTGAAAAGCCAATACAATGAGGATAAAAAAGAGCCATTTTAGAAGATGGCTACAACCTGGGATTTTATGGTCATGTTGATGCGTTGATAGATATACCCGATTCAACAGAGCGCAATGATCTTTCAAGTTCTTCTACAAGCATTTTGGATCCAAAGACGATCGCTTAAAAGGGGAGAAAACAATAGATAAAAGGCATTTCTAAAAAAACAAGAAAAAGAGAAGCGGTGAAACGTCAAACACACATCTATTAAAGGAGTTTGGTTCAAAACTCCTAATCCTAGATTGTTTTAGTAATCGATCAATACTATCGTATCAAACCGATACTATTGTTTTGTAGTTTTTTCGAATTAATACTTTGACCTTATTTATTTGATGCTTTGTTAGTAAGAAAGGTAATACTTTATGCCCAAAAACCGATACTTTGTTGGTGAAAAGTGATATTTTATGCATATAAAATGCTGTGAAAATTTAAAAATATATTTTTTTGGTACTTTGTTAATTAAAATCGATACTTTATTCATAAAAGGTGATACTTTGGATGTTATATTTTTTCAAAGGAAAAATACGAGTCAATCAATCAAACATGAGGTTTATTTGTAATGAGTTCAAAGTAATCAAACATATCAATCGTGCGATGCAAGCATTGGAGTATTGCCAACATATTGATAGTTGGAATGATGAAATTACACTTAGTAAAGCAAGAAAGATACAATTTTAATTGTGACAAAATATAACCATTCGAGTTATACTTTGTTGGCAAATATTGATACTTTATGCACATAAACCGATACTTTTAAATCAAAATGTGATACTTCTCAATACATATAATGAAACAATGCATCATTTCTATAGAAATACTAATACCCATTACTGAGAAAAAAACATGCTTTCTTAGTAAAAAGTCATCATACTTTAAGCATGAAAGTGTTACTTTAAACACGAAAACAAAAGCATGTTTTCCCATCTGACTTCTACCCCAACAAGCATAAAACCTCAAAAACATCCAAGAAAACAACAAATTAACTTAAAATTATCGTACTAATAACATCCAAAAAGTAATACTAATAACAAATCCCATTACCCTATCAATCATCGATCTAATAACATCCAAGAACCAGAAACTAACTTAAAATATCAAACTATTACATCGCCAAAAGATGGACAAAGTTTGCAAAATCAATTGTGGGAATAGTTTAGTTCAAGGATTTAAATTTCGATATAAACCTAATGATTGCGTTCCTTAGAGATATGAAATGACACGCAAATATTATAATCTTGTTTTGAAAAGCCAATACATTGAGGATGCAAGAGCCATTTTAGAAGATGGCTACAACAGGATTTTATGGTCATGATGCGTTGATAGATATACCCGATTCAACAGAGCGCAATGATCTTTCAAGTTCTTCTACAAGCATTTTGGATCCAACACGATCGATTAAAAGGAGAAAACAAAAGATAAAAGGGCATTTCTAAAAAAACAAGAAAAAGAGAAGCGGTGAAACGTCAAACACACATCTATTAAAGGAGCTTGGTTCAAAACTCCTAATCCTGATTGTTTTAGTAATCGATCAATACTATTGTATCAAACTGATACTATTGTTTTGTAGTTTGTTTGAATTAATACTTTGGCCTTATTTATTTGATGCTTTGTTAGTAAGAAAGGTAATACTTTATGCACAAAAACGATACTTTGTTGGTGAAAAGTAATTATTTTATGCATATAAAACAGTGAAAATTTAAAAAATACTTTTTTGGTACTTTGTTAATTAAAATCGATACTTTATTCATAAAAAGTGATACTTTGGATGTTATATTTTTTTTTCTTTGTGTAAGGAAAAATACGAGTCAATCAATCAAATATGAGGTTTATTTGTAATGAGTTTAAAATAATCAAACATATCAATCGTGCGATGCAAGCATTGGAGTATTGGCAACATATTGATAGTTGGAATGATGAAATTACACTTAGTAAAACAAGAAAGATACAATTTTAATTGTGACAAAATATAACCATTCGAGTTATACTTTGTTGGCAAATAATGATACTTTATGCACATAAACGATACTTTTAAATCAAAAAGTGATACTTTTCAATCAAAAAGTGATACTTTTCAATACATATAACGAAACCATGCATCATTTCCATACAAATACTAATACCCATTCTGAAAAAACATGCTTTCTTAGTTAAAAGTCATACTTTAAGCACGAAAGTGATACTTTAAACACGAAAACATTTAGCATGTTTTCCCATACGAATTGTACCCAACAAGCATAAAACCTCAAAAACATCCAAGAAAACAACAAATTAACTTAAAATCATCAGTACTAATAACATCCGAAAGTAATACTAATAACGAATCCCATTACCCTATCAATCATCATTACTAATAACATCCAAGAACCAAAAACTAACTTAAAATTCCGTCTTGTTACATCGCCAAAAGATGGACAAAGTTTGCAAAATCTGAATTGTGGGAAAAGTTTAGTTCGAGGATTGTAAGTTCGAGATAAACCTAATGATTGCGTTCCTTAGAGATATGAAATGACACGCAAATATTATAATCTTGTTTTGAAAAGCCAATACAATGAGGATGCAAGGGCCATTTTAGAAGATGGCTACAACAGATTTTATGGTCATTGATGCGATAGATATACCCGATTCAACAGAGCGCAATGATCTTTCAAGTTCTTCTACAAACATTTTGGATCCAAAGACGATCGATTACAAAGGCTAGAAAACAAAAGAAAAATGGCATTTCCAAAAAAAAACAAGATAAAGACAAGCGGTGAAACGTCGGACACACATCCATCAAAGGAGTTTGGTTCAAAACTCCTAATCCTAGATTGTTTAGTAATCGATCAATACTATTGTATCAAACTCGATACTATTGTTTTGTAGTTTGTTTGAATTAATACTTTGGCCTTATTTATTTGATGCTTTGTTAGTAAGAAAGGTAATACTTTATGCACAAAAACGATACTTTGTTGGTGAAAAGTAATTATTTTATGCATATAAAACAGTGAAAATTTAAAAATATACTTTTTGGTACTTTGTTAATTAAAATCGATACTTTATTCATAAAAAGTGATACTTTGGATGTTATATTTTTTTTTGTGTAAGGAAAAATACGAGTCAATCAATCAAATATGAGGTTTATTTGTAATGAGTTTAAAATAATCAAACATATCAATCGTATGATGCAAGCATTGGAGTATTGGCAACATATTGATAGTTGGAATGATGAAATTACACTTAGTAAAACAAGAAAGATACAATTTTAATTGTGACAAAATATAACCATTCGAGTTATACTTTGTTGGCAAATAATGATACTTTATGCACATAAATCGATACTTTTAAATCAAAAAGTGATACTTTTCAATCAAAAAGTGATACTTTTCAATACATATAACGAAAACCATGCATCATTTCCATACAAATACTAATACCCATTACGAAAAAACATGCTTTCTTAGTTAAAAGTCATACTTTAAGCACGAAAGTGATACTTTAAAACACGAAAACATTTAGCATGTTTTCCCATACACTAATTGTACCCCAACAAGCATAAAACCTCAAAAACATCCAAGAAAACAACAAATTAACTTAAAATCATCGATCTAATAACATCCAGAAAGTAATACTAATAACGAATCCCATTACCCTATCAATCATCATTACTAATAACATCCAAGAACCAAAGAAACTAACTTAAAATTCCGTCTTGTTACATCGCCAAAAGATGGACAAAGTTTGCAAAATCTGAATTGTGGGAAAAGTTTAGTTCGAGGATTGTAAGTTCGGATAAACCTAATGATTGCGTTCCTTAGAGATATGAAATGACACGCAAATATTATAATCTTGTTTTTGAAAAGCCAATGAATAATGAGGATAAAAGAGCCATTTTAGAAGATGGCTACAATCGGGATTTTATGGTCATTGATGCGTTGATAGATATACCCGATTCAACAGAGCGCAATGATCTTTCAAGTTATTCTACAAGCATTTTGGATCCAACACGATCGCTTAAAAGGAGAAAACAAAAGATAAAAGGGCATTTCTAAAAAAACAAGAAAAAGAGAAGCGGTGAAACGTCAAACACACATCTATTAAAGGAGCTTGGTTCAAAACTCCTAATCCTAGATTGTTTTAGTAATCGATCAATACTATTGTATCAAACTGATACTATTGTTTTGTAGTTTGTTTGAATTAATACTTTGGCCTTATTTATTTGATGCTTTGTTAGTAAGAAAGGTAATACTTTATGCACAAAAACTCGATACTTTGTTGGTGAAAAGTAATTATTTTATGCATATAAAACAGTGAAAATTTAAAAATATACTTTTTTGGTACTTTGTTAATTAAAATCGATACTTTATTCATAAAAAGTGATACTTTGGATGTTATATTTTTCTTTGTGTAAGGAAAAATACGAGTCAATCAATCAAATATAAGGTTTATTTGTAATGAGTTTAAAATAATCAAACATATCAATCGTGCGATGCAAGCATTGGAGTATTGGCAACATATTGATAGTTGGAATGATGAAATTACACTTAGTAAAACAAGAAAGATACAATTTTAATTGTGACAAAATATAACCATTCGAGTTATACTTTGTTGGCAAATAATGATACTTTATGCACATAAACTGATACTTTTAAATCAAAAAGTGATACTTTTCAATCAAAAAGTGATACTTTTCAATACATATAATGTAAAACCATGCATCATTTCCATACAAATACTAATACCCATTACGAAAAAAACATGCTTTCTTAGTAAAAAGTCATACTTTAAGCACGAAAGTGATACTTTAAACACGAAAACATTTAGCAAGTTTTCCCATACAAAATTGTACCCCAACAAGCATAAAACCTCAAAAACATCCAAGAAACCAACAAATTAACTTAAAATCATCAAGATTAATAACATCCAAAAAGTAATACTAATAACGAATCCCATTACCCTATCAATCATCATTACTAATAACATCCAAGAACCAGCAAACTAACTTAAAATTCCGTCTTTGTTACACATCGCCAAAAGATGGACAAAGTTTGCAAAATCAATTGTGGGAAAAGTTTAGTTCGAGGATTGTAAGTTCGAATAAACCTAATGATTGCGTTCCTTAGAGATATGAAATGACACGCAAATATTATAATCTTGTTTTGAAAAGCCAATACAATGAGGATAAAAGAGCCATTTTAGAAGATGGCTACAATCGGGATTTTATGGTCATGATGCGTTGATAGATATACCCGATTCAACAGAGCGCAATGATCTTTCAAGTTCTTCTACAAGCATTTTGGATCCAAAGACGATCGCTAAAAAGGGGAGAAAACAATAGATAAAAGGGCATTTCTAAAAAAACAAGAAAAAGAGAAGCGGTGAAACGTCAAACACACATCTATTAAAGGAGTTTGGTTCAAAAACTCCTAATCCTGGATTGTTTTAGTAATCGATCAATACTATCGTATCAAACCGATACTATTGTTTTGTAGTTTTTTCAATTAATACTTTGACCTTATTTATTTGATGCTTTGTTAGTAAGAAAGGTAATACTTTATGCACAAAAACCGATACTTTGTTGGTGAAAAGTGATATTTTATGCATATAAAAACAAAGAAAATTTAAAAATATATTTTTTGGTACTTTGTTAATTAAAATCGATACTTTATTCATAAAAGGTGATACTTTGGATGTTATATTTTTTGTTGTGCAAGGAAAAAATACGAGTCAATCAATCAAACATGAGGTTTGTTTGTAATGAGTTCAAAGTAATCAAACATATCAATCGTGCGATGCAAGCATTGGAGTATTGCCAACATATTGATAGTTGGAATGATGAAATTACACTTAGTAAAGCAAGAAAGATACAATTTTAATTGTGACAAAATATAACCATTCGAGTTATACTTTGTTGGCAAATATTGATACTTTATGCACATAAACCGATACTTTTAAATCAAAATGTGATACTTCTCAATACATATAACGAAACAATGCATCATTTCTATAGAAATACTAATACCCATTACTGAGAAAAAAACATGCTTTCTTAGTAAAAAGTCATACTTTAAGCATGAAAGTGTTACTTTAAACACGAAAACAAAAGCATGTTTTCCCATACTGAATTCTACCACAACAAGCATAAAACCTCAAAAACATCCAAGAAAAGAACAAATTAACTTAAAATCATCGACTAATAACATCCAAAAAGTAATACTAATAACAAATCCCATTACCCTATCAATCAACAAGATTAATAACATCCAAGAACCAAAAACTAACTTAAAATTCCGCACTATTACATCGCCAAAAGATGGACAAAGTTTGCAAAATCAATTGTGGGAAAAGTTTAGTTCGAGGATTGTAAGTTCGATAAACCTAATGATTGCGTTCCTTAGAGATATGAAATGACACGCAAATATTATAATCTTGTTTTGAAAAGCCAATACAATGAGGATAAAAGAGCCATTTTAGAAGATGGCTACAACGGGATTTTATGGTCATTGATGCGTTGATAGATATACCCGATTCAACAGAGCGCAATGATCTTTCAAGTTCTTCTACAAGCATTTTGGATCCAAAGACAATCGCTTAAAAGGGGAGAAAACAATAGATAAAAGGGCATTTCTAAAAAAAACAAGAAAAAGAGAAGCGGTGAAACGTCAAACACACATCTATTAAAGGAGTTTGGTTCAAAACTCCTAATCCTGGATTGTTTTAGTAATCGATCAATACTATCGTATCAAACTGATACTATTGTTTTGTAGTTTTTTGAATTAATACTTTGACCTTATTTATTTGATGCTTTGTTAGTAAGAAAGGTAATACTTTATGCACAAAAACCGATACTTTGTTGGTGAAAAGTGATATTTTATGCATATAAAACAAGAAAATTTAAAAATATATTTTTTTGGTACTTTGTTAATTAAAATCGATACTTTATTCATAAAAGGTGATACTTTGGATGTTATATTTTTTTCTTTGTGCAAGGAAAAATACGAGTCAATCAATCAAACATGAGGTTTATTTGTAATGAGTTCAAAGTAATCAAACATATCAATCGTGCGATGCAAGCATTGGAGTATTGCCAACATATTGATAGTTGGAATGATGAAATTACACTTAGTAAAGCAAGAAAGATACAATTTTAATTGTGACAAAATATAACCATTCGAGTTATACTTTGTTGGCAAATATTGATACTTTATGCACATAAACCGATACTTTTAAATCAAAATGTGATACTTCTCAATACATATAACAAAACAATGCATCATTTCTATAGAAATACTAATTCCCATTACGAGAAAAAAAACATGCTTTCTTAGTAAAAAGTCATACTTTAAGCATGAAAGTGTTACTTTAAACACGGAAACAAAAGCATGTTTTCCCATACTGACTACCCCAACAAGCATAAAACCTCAAAAACATCCAAGAAAACAACAAATTAACTTAAAATCATCAATTACTAATAACATCCAAAAAGTAATACTAATAACAAATCCCATTACCCTATCAATCATCAAGATCTAATAACATCCAAGAACCAAAGAAACTAACTTAAAATTCCGCACTATTACATCGCCAAAAGATGGACAAAGTTTGCAAAATCAATTGTGGGAATAGTTTAGTTCAAGGATTTAAATTTCGATAAACCTAATGATTGTGTTCCTTAGAGATATGAAATGACACGCAAATATTATAATCTTATTTTGAAAAGCCAATACATTGAGGATGCAAGAGCCATTTTAGAAGATGGCTACAACAGGGATTTTATGGCTATTGATGCGTTGATAGATATACCCGATTCAACAGAGCGCAATGATCTTTCAAGTTCTTCTACAAGCATTTTGGATCCAACACGATCAGTTAAAAGGGAGAAAACAAAAGATAAAAGGGCATTTCTAAAAAACAAGAAAAATAGAAGCGGTGAAACGTCAAACACACATCTATTAAAGGAGCTTGGTTCAAAACTCCTAATCCTAGATTGTTTTAGTAATCGGTCAATACTATCGTATCAAACTGATACTATTATTTTGTAGTTTTTCAAATTAATACTTTGGCCTTATTTATTTGATGCTTTGTTAGTAAGAAAGGTAATACTTTATGCACAAAAACCGATACTTTGTTGGTGAAAAGTGATATTTTATGCATATAAAACAGTGAAAATTTAAAAATATATTTTTTGGTACTTTGTTAATTAAAATCGATACTTTATTCATAAAAGGTGATACTTTGGATGTTATATTTTTTGCTGTGCAAGGAAAAATACGAGTCAATCAATCAAATGTGAGGTTTATTTGTAATGAGTTCAAAGTAATCAAACATATCAATCGTGCGATGCAAGCATTGGAGTATTTCCAACATATTGATAGTTGGAATGATGAAATTACACTTAGTAAAGCAAGAAAGATACAATTCTAATTGTGACAAAATATAACCATTCGAGTTATACTTTGTTGGCAAATAATGATACTTTATGCACATAAATCGATAATTTGTAATCAAAAAGTGATACTTTTGAATACATATAACAAAACCATGCATCATTTCCATACAAATACTAATACCCATTACGTAAAAAACATGCTTTCTTAGTAAAAAGTCATACTTTAAGCATGAAAGTGATACTTTAAACACGAAAACATAAAGCATGTTTTCCCCATACAAAATTGTACCCCAACAAGCATAAAACCTCAAAAACATCCAAGAAAACAGCAAACTAACTTAAAATCATCAGTACTAATAACATCCAAAAAGTACTACTAATAAGAAATCCCATTACCCTATCAATCATCAGTACTAATAACATCCAAGAACCAGCAAACTAACTTAAAATCAGCAACACTAATAACATCTAAAAAGTACTAATAAAACCTCAAAACCATCCAAGAAATCATAAAAACATCCCATTACTTTATCAATCATCAGTACTAATAACATCCAAAAAAGTATCATCAGTTCTACATTGCGAATCAAACATTCTTTTGTTCTTTTTCTTCTTCATAGCTCTGAACAGCAGAACAACTTTCTCCATTTGAACCCTCATCTCATTTGAACGATGCAGCACAATCCTTGAATAATACGATGCCCTCAACTTACGCCGTTCTTGTGGCTATAATCACAAAGGAAAAAAATTAGTACACAGAGGATTTTTATGACATTAAAACTTCAAACACAAACAAAAAGATTCTTACTGGACACAAATTTGGCTCGGTGTAAACACTTCCCTGAAGTTTTCCATGTGATGCATTAGAAAACCACCACAATCGATGTTTTTCAAATTGCTCTGCGCGGAAAAGGACATTTTCAAACACATATCCCTCAACTTCTTCATCTTTGGGGTGTCACTGCTCCTTCAGAAAATTGACATTCTCTTTGCTAAAAAACGGTATATCAAATTTAAAATACCACATATATTTTAAAAAATTTAAAAAGTGATGCAATGAGATATAGTTATTTACCACCAATTTTGCCGATCCACATAATCAATAACAACATCTTCATGGTGCACCATATTGTCAAGATATTGCACCTTTCGATCCGCAAAAATTAATGACAAAGGCAAAACTAGTGATGCACATAACATACTCGGTACAAAAATCTGCACATAACAAATAGATACTTAACAATAAAAAAACAAACAAAAATCAATCTTACCAAATCCACACTCTCAAATCCTTGTAATTCCTAGACAATATCATGTTGTTCCAAAGAATATCCGACATTTTTTGAATTATCCTGGTCCCCAACTTTATTGAACAAGTTCGGAAGATACAAATCGTTGTAAAAAGAAGAAATTGATTAAAAGAATAAAATGGTTTTTTTGCTTCAAATGTACTATTATAGATAAAAGTAGTACTTACAGTGTTCAAAGATTGAAATAGAAACAATTTGAGGCTCTGGGATCTTTGTTAAGCAATACAGCCCATACGTCTATAATGCTAACATGGATCAACTTCGATGAGTTCATTGTGGAAATCCCATCAAAGGAAATATAGTGAGCCCCATCATGAGCAAAGGCATTTGACCTAAAGTTTGAAAACAAAATACAAAGCTGGTCAGAAATTCATAGTGATACTTTGTTGGGAAAAATTGATACTTTATGCACATAGAGTTATACTTCTAAATTCAAAAGTGATACTCAAATCAAAATACTTATACTTACTCTATCATTCGTTTGTGCGTGAAAAAACAATAATCCACTATGTCTTTCTCTTTCCCGCCATATGCTCAAGAACATATTTGTTTTTCTTCATGAATTGTCAATGGAAAATTGCTCCCTCTACAACATGCCAGGGCTCAACTTTTTCTCCGCCTCCCGGACACTCTTTCATCATTCTCTCCGAATCTCCTTCCTCTTGAGAAAAAAGTTCTCTCAGAATTCAACACCAAACTTTTCAATGTCACCTCAGGGGCATCTTCAGAGTCATCAACTCAAAGTTTGGAATCTCATCTGCTAGGTTTTTCATTCTTTCAAAGTTCTCCACAACATTGTCAATGTATTCATGAAGTCTAACATCCGAAAAGAATTTCGGCTCTCGACCACCGGAGACCGTGAAGAACTTGCGCTTTTTTTCTTGCTTGCCTTCGTCGTATCTGTCGAACATTGAAGTTCCTCCGAAACAATGCAAGAATGCTTCATGGACATTCTACAATTATAAAAATAAAATAGTTAGTGAAAAAGTTGTATCGTTTAAGGTTAAAAGTGATACTTTTAGGGGTGAAAGTGATACTACAATACTTGACAGAAAAAACACTCATACATGGAATACTTTTACCCTTAAAAGTGATAGTTTATAAGCCAAAAGTAATACTTTTTTGGGCACAATTGATACTCTATACTTGCGAAATATCACCCAAAAGCATACTCATATATAGTATACCTATATTAATAAAACTTATACTTTTAGTCATAAAAATCATACTATTACAAACTAAAAGTGATACTCCATAATTGACAATCACGAGAGCATATAAAATCATACATGTAATACTTTTATCCCTAAAAGTGATACTTTTTGAGCCAAAAGTAATACTTTTATCGGTAAAATTGATACTCTATACTCGAGAAATATCACCAAAAAGCATACTCATATATAGTATACTTATATTAATAAAACTGATACTTTTAGTCATAAAAATCATATTATTACGTTAAAAATGATACTCCATAATTGACAAAATCACTAAAGCATATACAACTTACATCTTTGGCCATCCTGTGCACCTCGTCATCCGAAAGCTCATTGCCTCTCTGGTAGCTTCATATTTATAAAATCATGGATTCTCTATATCGTCATCAGCTTCTCCTTCTTGGTTCTTTCATTCTTTTTTCACCGACTCTTTCTCAATATCTTCTTTATCATCCTTATTTGATTCATCATCAGTCTCTTTTGTTGGGCTCTTTCTCACCATGCTTTTTCTCGGTCTACTATCCGTCTTGAGCTAACAGGGTATGTGTCGATGACCCACTCACCCACCGAAATTTCTTCTTTCATCCTTTTTTCAACTTTTTGGCATCCCGATGAGAAATCAAAAGTAGATCGCTTGCTCTTCGCGTTGCCTTGCAATTTCATTCTATGAAAGTATAGAATAAGCAAGACAATAACACAAATGACGACATATCTTGCGCTCGGATTCTCATTGTACTTATTCACCCCAACACACAACTTTTTTAAAATGTACGAACACCACCGTACTCTCCTATCCTATTCATGTCACCAAATATTTTATACATTTCAAATCAACCTTCCTATTGCTCCTAGGTGTTAAAAATACGATAAATAGTAAATAACAAAAACTCTCTTGAAATCATCACCGCCATCCAATAACGTACTAAAAACACTCCTCAAACTAGACACTAAACCGTCGCCGAATCGATGTCGTAGTTCTCCTTCAACTCGTCCCATAAAAATAATCGACTCGCCCGCTTAAGCTCTTCAATAGCCGACCATTACCCCTAGGTACTAAAAAAAACGACCAATATCGTCAAGAGTTACAAGAAAAAGCAAAATTTTCAAATCTCAATATTCGACCGGTACCATTAAAACTTGTTACTAGTCTTCTAACCATATCCATGGGTAATGATGACTCGATTGAAAACTTCAAAGAAACCCCCAAAGCCTATATTTACTACATCTTCCTTTTGTCTATTACTTAAACTACTTATAACCTCAAACAACTCCCGAGGTTTACACTGAGAAATGAAATCCCCGAAATTAAGTAAGACATTTTTCGTAAAACAACTAATAATCAAAAACCAAATCATTGTTCACATACAAAATAATTAATAATTAACAAAAAATACATTTATACCTAGCTTTCTTCTTCTTGCCACCTTCATCCTCGTCCGCCACGTTTTTGTCTTCACGCAAAGCAAAAAAAAAACAATGTTAACAGTAAAACACGACAAAAAAAAGATTATTACTAACAATACTATATATCACCTTTCTTCACCACATCTTTCTTTACTTTCCCGAAATCTTCATTCTCTTTACAACCTTTTTCTCTTCCTCATCAATTTCTTCTTTCTTTGGTGTTCATCCTTGTCTACTTTTCTTTTCCCCTCGCTCTTTTTCTATCAACAGACTTTGGAGCTTTAGCTTTGTAATACCCTTTTTTTCTTTCTACTTTCTATTTTTTATCTCACTTACCCGTAACAGAACTATTGCCGACTCATCACCCATCGTAATTCCCCTGCAAAAACATATGGAGCAATATCATCATTACAAAAACACATTATACATTTTACATACATTGTGATACTTTTTAAATGAAAAGTTACCTGTTATATAAAAAGTGATACTTGTTATATAAAAAGTAATACTTGTAAGGAACATAAACACAATGGTACTTCGATGAGAAATACGAAAACTAAAAATACAACTTTAACACATGCTCAAAATAAACACATAGTATAACTTCATTACAAAACATATGCAATACCATCATTACAAAAACTCATGATACTTTTTGTATACAAGGTGATACTTCTTATATAAAAAGTTATAATTGTTATATAAAAGATTATACTTGTTATATAAAAGGTGATACTTTTGATAGTATTACACAATTATAAAAAGAGCATAATAAAAACCACATGTAATACTTCCTTTACAACAACCGATACTTTTAACACCAAAAGTAATACTTGTAAGGGCAAAAGTGATACTCAAAGCTTACATACTAAATACATAAAGTCGGGAAAATACATGCAAAACACATCTAATACTTTGAGTATAACAACTAATACATTTACAACAAAAGTAGTACTTGTAAGATCAAACCGATACTATAAATATGCATAGAACTTCATAAACACAATGGTATTTCAATTACAAACTACATAAACCTAATAATACATCTAAGACACATGCGTGAATTAATGTACCATAGTCTACACTTCAATTGAAAAAAATATACTAAAAAAACCCTAACAAAATAGGAATCTGAAAATTAAACCCTAAAACACATAAATTTGCAGGGGTTTACAATACCAAAAAAATCATGAAACAACTTTCAAAAATAGCTACAATGACCAAACGAATCGAACACATGCATATAAATTGAAAGGAAAACGAAATTGAAAGGAAAACCTGTTTTTGCTTTCAAATGTTGAATGGCAATGCTAGGTATGAAAACACACGCAGAGAAATCGCAAAAATAGCCACTTGAACGGGTAATTTCAACGGTTTCGAGACGTGGCGAGGTTGAGCAAGAGTGGGGATCGGTTTCGATATCTTGTGTTCAAGCCTTACTCTGTGGAATGAGAATACGAAGAGAGAGAGAGAGAGAGAGAGAGAGAGAGAGAGAGAGAGAGAGAGAGAGAGAGAGAGAGAGAGAGAGAGAGAGAGAATAGAGAGAGAAAAATCAAAACAGAATGAAACAAAAAGGGGCGGGTTTGCTGGGGTATATCAGATCCATGGGTTGCGGGTCGCGGGTTACGGGTTGCAGGGTATGGGGCTCCGTCTCACGAAACTAGATCCGTGAGACGGTCTCATATAAGTTTTTGTGTTAAAATTTTTATTTGGTCCTATAAAATTGTTCAATTTGTATCCTACATTTGTTGGAATGTTGCAAAACTATTGAAATTTGACACAAGACTCCATGTGAACCCCTAAAATTTCTCATTTTTTGATTTCCGACTACTTTTGGATGACACTGTAGAGGTTAATTCACGTCATCAATAGCTATATTGATGTGGTCTAATATCTGCCATGTCATCAAAAGTAGTCGACAATCAAAAACTTCTCAATTGTATGGGATTAAGACATTCCATTCGCAATAATTTTACAACATTCCATCGACGGCAATAAGACTCAAATTGCATAATTTTAAAATTATAGGATCAAGTTAAAAATTTAAAAATGATTAGGACCAATTTTAACACTACCCCTAAAATTACATGACCACATTTTGCAATTTTCCCTTGTTTAGGAGCTCGACTTTCCGTTTATCGTTTAGGTTCGAATATCCATTTCTTCAATTTTAGTTTTTTGTTTCTTTTTTTTTTTTTAAAAAACCCAACACTTACTTTCTTTGACCACATTATTTTTTAATTTTGGATTAAGAAACTTAATGAATGGTCTTTATCATGGATTGTTTCCTTTGGAATAATGATTAATTTTAGCGAGGGACGGATCTAGAGTTTTTTACCATGGGGGCATAAAATAAAAATAAATATAAGCTACATAAAAATAATTAATGAGGACACACTATGTCCTTTTTAACCTAATCAATTAATATAAAACTTTTAAAAATTTATATAACGCAAAATGAGGGTATGCTCATTCCTTTAACCTAATCAATTAGTATAAAACTTTTAAAATTTTATTAATACTATATTGTTATATAACACTATTAATAATTTCTTTTATTAAATACATAGTACCTTCGAATATAAATTATAAATACTTTTATAAATTATAATATTATTAGTGTTGTAATTTGGGAACACTATTAACCTGATATTATATTAAAAAGTTATAGTATTATATAACACTGTTTTGAAAAATCTAAATAATATTATACAATACTTTGTGCATAACATTTATGATTTAAATATAACTAATATTATATAAATAATAAATAATAATAAAATAAATTCTATGGGGGCACGTTCCCCATAGAGGTAATGTGGGTTCGTCATTGAATTTTAGTAAAAGTAGAAGTTTGGAAGTGAGGGGCAAGAAAAACATTTTCTTCATATTTATGATTGTCACAATCATTAAATTTGGAGGACTCTTGCATTCGACCCACATTATAATTATAATTAATGTGAGATAACTCACAAGCGGACCCATGTTTGAGCATAGGCCTAACAAGCCATCGCCTAGAGCCCAAAATAATTAGGCGGCCCAAATTTTTTTTTTTTAATAACTATACATCAAAGAATCGAAAAATGGAAAAAGGGCCAACACCAAAAATGAAAAAAAGGCCCAACACTCTTAGAATTGCTTAATTTCTAGCGGCGGGCATACAAATTACTAGAAATTTTTCTAAAAACAAAAGTTCTCAATTTATCTTCATCACCGTCGACTTCTTTTCTCCCAAATTTCAATTTCCAGTTTCGGCTTCCGAGTTCTAAATCCGAGCCTGGCCGAGGCATGACAATCAACAGCAACATCGACGGTCAACAACGTCGTAGTCGGGCCAAGATTAGTTTGATTTATATTTTAATTTATACTAATATTTTATAGAGAAAAAATTGTGGGTTTTCGCTTTCAAATCACGTAATATATAATAAATTATTCAAAATTAATTATGTTATATATTCTTAAATATTTTGGATTATCCTTAATTAATTTGTTTATAGTTTCGTTAAATGTGTTGAACTTAATTAGGTCATTTTAAATTATTTTAAGATAGTTTGCATCTTATATGTGTTGGATTATCCTTAATTAATTGCATTTTAAATATGTTTATTGTTTCTCATTAAATTCTTCTAGCACTTCTATTTTTAAATTATAATTTTCATAAATTATTTGTGCTTTGCATTCAATTACTAATATATTATATTGTTTGTGCATAATAAGTGCAAGATGTCTCCTAAATGTATGTCGGGTGCTCAAAAGAGAAAAAAAACGAAAGTAAATCGAGGAAATTCGACGTCAAACATGAGATATAGATAAATATTTTAAAAGACCGCGTGAAGAAGAAACGAGTGTAGAAGTGAAAAATCAAATTGAGGAGGAATGTCAAACCAGTGATGAAAATGTTAATGAAAATAATATTGCCACTTTGAAGTTCAACAAGAGGAAGTGGTTGAACATCTTGAATCACAATCAATTGAGCTGAGGAAGTGAAAGAACAAGTTGAGGACGAAGCTCTATTGTCTATAGATTTTGAAGATCCAGGAACTGAAAAATATTGATCAACAAATGATAGATTATCTAGTTGAAATTGGTCCAAAAAGAGTTGATGGTATAGTGTATCCTACCAATAAAAAAGATAGACATTTTGATTCATCACAATGTATAAGAATATTGCCAAATGGACAAAGAAATGACAGAAGATGGCTAGTTTATTCAAGTTCTTTGGACCGGATCTTTTGCTTTTGTTGTAAATTGTTCGTAACCCAACAGTGTCGAATAAAATTGGAGTTCTAGCTCATGATGGATTTTGTGATTGGAGTAATATGCACACTCGTCTCAAGAGTCATGAAGGGAGTAAGGAACATATTCATTGTATGGATAGTTGGAAGGAATTGAAAGATCGACTTAGACGGAGAAAACAATAGATGATAGTGTACAATTACAAATTGACAAGGAAAAAGAGCAATCGAAAAAGGTATTAAAAAGAATTATTATAATTCTTAAGAAACTTGCTAAAAAGAATTATTATAATTGTTAAGAGACTTACTAAAAAGAGGCATAAAAATTCTCTCTCTAGGGTTTTTCTCTTCTTCTCTCTCTTGCATACGGATCGAACCTTACGTCATCTACCTCCGGTGCGGTCTGCATTTGTCGGCCATGGCCTTGCTAGAGTCTCTTGCTTTTTCCCGATTAACTTCGAACTTTGAACCATACCATGCACGTGGGAAGCCATCGACGCCGAACTTTCTCTTTCTACGATTGTGCCATGGAATTTTTGTCTTGCAAAACCATCATTGACAACCGTCTTCTTCGACGTTCGCAAAGAACAGTGTGGTCCCGCCGCACTCCTACATGCCATCGACAAAGATCCCAAAGATTGGGAGTGGTCCCCAGCCCCCCCAAAGAACAACCTCGTACCAACAACGCCCGCAACAACTACCTCGTCCCAAAGAATAACCTCGTACTCAAAGAGCCACAAGAAGAAACTTCCTCGCCACGCTCCTAGCGTCGCCCACACGCAGCAGGTCCCCAGCCTTGCCCCCACTGCATCCCGACCAGCGCCTCCTGCCGCTGCACATCATGTGGGCGGTTGTGCCCCCTCACGCCCCAGCGCTCCATGAGGGGCATCCTCTACCCCCATGGATTCCTACATCCATGGGGCCGGCCCTCCATTGGGAGTTAACGAGGGGCCGCCCAGCTAGCAATCTCGGGACGCCCTTCCTAGGCGGGTGATGACCCTTGGGCCAACCTCACCATCCCTGGCGTTCAGGCCGCGTCCGACCTTCAATGTTCCTCAACCTACTGAACCTACGACAACAGGCCAATCCCCATGAATTGAACCTTTGACAATCGGCTCATGAATCCAACATTAATCCTCAATTGGTCAACAATTATGTGAAAATGGTTTCGGAAATCCCCATCCTTCAGTTCTACTTTCTCACAAGTCACCAATACTCAACATGCCAGGGGATTACGATACACGGGCCCAAGGTAATTTCAAAACATTGTCACATGTGGTTTCTTAAGTGCAGCGGTTCTATCCCTGAGCTTTAAGAAAAAGTGATTATTATTCCGTCACTATTGATGAAAATGTTTATCAACAACGCATAGTTGAATTCTCTTATTCATTGATTGGAAGAGTGCTTTTAGGGAAAGGTAATAAGCCATGGGGACTATCTTTGTTGCATAAACGCCTATCTGAACTATGGAGTATTAAAACGATCGAAACTAATCCACTTGGATAAGGGATTTATTTGTGTTAAGTTTTCTAATGCGCAGGATCGTGCTCGAGCTCATGATCGTATTAATTGGGCGCTCAATCTGGGAACTATTCGTCTCTCTCCATGGGTCCTAGATTTCAATCCATACAAAATGCACACGTCTTTGGCAAGTGTGTGGGTTGGAATCTTTGAGCTTGGTCCGAATATCGGGATCCCAACACAATCTTGGGGATCGCCCAGTGCGATTGGGACCCCGATACAAATAGACCACCGTTCGCTAGATGGTTCGGGCCGGGTTTCATCCGGGTGTTGGTGGATATTGATCTCAAAGCCGTTGGAGAATCACATCATGGTTGAGAGAGTGGGGCAAAGCTCGATGCTCATTCGTGTCGCCAAGTTATGAAAAATTGCCGAATTTTGCTCAAGTGCGAGATAATGGGACATTCTACGGCTATTGCCGTTTTACTCCGCAAGAAAACCATCTATGGAAAGGCGTGTTTCGCGATCGGGAATGTCCCAGAATTCAACGGGACATCGTAGTCAATACAATGGGGTCGCTCAAGGTCCGTAAATTTTACCGTCCCCGTGCGGCAGACAAGGGCAAGGCCGTTGATGGCTCAATGGGAAATACGGGTTCGACTATGCGTGCGGAATCCCCTACGTAAATAGTCACTTGCCCTTCGATATTCATACGAGTAACACATTCGAGGCTCGGTTTCGAGACGACACCCCGAATGTACCGTCAAAAAAGTCTCACCCCGATTATCCAAAGCAAGGGAATCTGTTCCCCGAGCTTCTACTTCCTCCACAGAGACTGTGTCCACTATTCTACCTCTCACGATTCAAAGAACCGTTGGGAAAGCCTATTCGTGTCTTACGCGCGCTTTCTCGGGGGACAGTTCTGGACTCGGCCCAAGTCCGATTAATCCATAGTGTCACCAAGGGTCCATCATCGACAATTCATGACATTGCTATTGAATTGGATCACCCAAGGCCGCATGAAATGGATTTTGCGACTTCAAAGAGACGCGGCGATTATGAAGATGAAGTGCGACAATATCAATCATCGGAATCACTTCAAAACACACTCCTGTCTTCACCGTGCGTTCATCACGGGCACCACCCCCACCGCCTCAATGAATTGCAACTTCGGAACATCCGGGAGATTGGGAACGTTGCATCTCGCAATGTTCTTAAGGCTTTATGTCAAAAGCATAAACATTCTATTTTAGCTATCTGCGAGCCTAAGGTGGACATTTTGGCGATTTCGGATTCATATTGGCATAGCTTGGTTTGACTTTTGTGGCTCGAGAATTTTCGGGACAATGGACGGGCTGATATTTGGGTTTTCCGTGATGCTAGTATCTCCATACTTAACTAGGTTTGGTCTTCTAACCAATGAATTGTTTTGCAAGTTCAATCTGGTTCTTTGGTTTTCATGTTGCTTTTGCGCACGCGTTTGTGTGATCACATTGCAGCGTGCTTTGGTTGGATTTGAGGAATTTGGATCTTACTAATTTGTTGCTTGTTGGGGATTTTAACGCGGTCCTGGCCATCATGAGCGTTCTCGCAATGATACTCTATCCCAAACCTCGTGTCGATTTCGGGGACTTCTTGTAGGATCTTTGGTTTGTTTTGCGGTGCCGACTACGGGAATTCATTTACTTGGTGCTCCCCTTTATCCTTATCGCCTGGATAAACGGTTTTATCATGATTTTGATGATTTTATTTTTATACCAAAACAATGTTTTTAAAGGTTGTCCAAATACTCCTAAATGATTTAAAATGGTTTTAATATTTTCCTGAGTATTTCTTCAAGTTTATTTTCGACAAAATTCGACAACACATTTAATGATTTTGTGTCAATGGGTTTTTACATTCAAAAATTGTTTCAAAATATTGTCCTAATACTCCCAATCGGTCTAAAATGTTTTTACTATTTTTGGAGTATTTCTTGGAGTTTATTATCGATAAATATTGGACAACACTTTTGTTTTGAGGCCAACCGTCGCCCTAAAGGGCAACCCGTGCACTGGAGTTAAGTTTTGAAACAGAAAAAGGGACGGAATATTTTGGAGAAAGGTCGACCGGTCGACAGAGCCGTCGACCGTACCGGATGACGATTTCTCCTCGTATTGCATTAATATGGCCTGGACCGGTCCCCTGTGGGGGTCGACCGTCAGACGAGCGTCGGCAGTCGGACCCTACCCCTGACCGGTCCAACATGCTTATTTTCTACTACATTTTCAGTTCTGTTTTAATGCGCGACCGGTCGCCTCATGTTTGACAATAAATTTTTGACCGTTTAACAATGAGACAACTTTTCCTTCTTTTGTGGGATGGATTTCTAACAGCTATTTTCTTCCATTGTCTTGCAATTTTTACATATTTTCAATCCCCAAGAGGAGCCTATCAATGATCAATCATCTCCTATAAATAGAGGAAGATTTGAAGCACAAACATAAAAGAGAACAATACAACACAACAAGATATACTCAAGAAAACACTTGGTCTTATATTGTCATTATTCTTGTTGTAATTTGCCTAGCTTATCACTTTCACATCCTTGAGGTCTAGGCTATTCTTGATTACACTTGCACTCAATTGTATAATTCATTATTGAGTTGTAATCTTGATTTTGGTCATCATTCAACACAAGATATCCTTGTGAGTGTTCTTTTGGTAAGAACACACTTGGGTGATCTAGGTGTTAGGTATAAGAAGATTGTGGTAATCTTCTTGTTGTGGTGTTGAAGAATTTGGTATTCTTCAAGGTTGAAGATTGTGGTAATCTTCACAAGGTGCCGTTGGAGATTGTGGTAATCTTCAAGAGAGATTGTGGTAATCTCAAGGGTGGTGTTGAAGAAGAGTGTGGTGCTCTTCAAGGTGTTGTTGTAAGTTGGTGTTGTATTAATTTTGGTAATTAATAAATTCTTTTTCTTTTTGAAATCCATCCTGGATATACTTTGGGGTGGTAGAGGATTAAGCCCAGGTGGGTTGAACCTCTATAAATCGATGCGTGTTGTTTACATTCCGCACCTTTACTATTATCTTGGCTTGTCTTGTTCAAAAAGAGGGTAAAGCTCTCAATATTTTATATTGTTCACTTACCAATTTGGAATTTAATCATATTGTAGAAATTGATCGGCACATGAAGTATGGCAAAAATTAGAAGCCATCTATGAAGTATATGCAAATGAAAGGAGCAACTCAAAAGCATCTATTTCTCAAGTGGATACAAAATCAAATTCAAGGAACAAGCCTCTTACAACCTCCAACTATGAAAAAGTTGAACATTGTCTTATGGGCTTCAAAAAAACGAGGTAAGTTCTAAACCATCTACTTCTTATGACAATGAATTGAAAAATGAGTATAATTATTTGCTCAATGATTATGATGAACTTCAAAATGAATTCCAAAGCTTGCTTGTTAAATACAAAAAATTGAAAAAGGAATTCAACATTTTGAAAAATGAAAAGGATAGTTTATTTACTTTCTATGAATCACTATCATGTGCTCACACCACCACACTTGACAAGGTTAGAAACCTTGAAAAAGAAAATAAGTACTCTTCCGAGGATATTAATTGCATGAAAAAGGATTTATCAAAATCCAACTTGAGATAAAATGACCGATATTGTTGATGTTCATAGTTGTGATAAATTGAAACAAGGACTTGACCATAAGCCTAATGTTGTTAATCATATGAAAAATAGTCAAGTATCTAAGCATGTTGGTTATTACACTTCTAAAATTATTACTTGCTTCTATTGCGGTAAAAAGGGTCATACGGTAAATACTTGTCGGGCTAGAAATAACTCTAATTATTGTTGAAGACCTAAAAGTCTCAAAGCTAATCCCAAAGGACCCAAACTCTTGAGGGTACCACAAAACAATGTCATATTAGGTACTCGACGGAATAATAATCGAGGAAAATTCATACCGCCAAAAGACATCAAATGACCATCTCATTTGATCAAAGAAGAAGATATCACCAAAATGAATTTCCAAGAAGAAAATATTATCAACAAAGGGAAGAATACAATCATTGGAAGTGGAGCAATATGAAGGGCTATCATCAACAAAATGATTTTCAAAAAGGAAGATGCCATCAACAATGGGAACGGCACAACCCATGGAAATGGCTTAATTGGTAAACCGTATCTCCCCATTTAACTATGCATTTTATTTTGTTATTATGCATGTTTTCATTTGTGTCTTAATTGTAAAATGAGTTTTCAAATATTTCTATAATTAAGGTCTTCAATATACATTTTGTGTTTTTTAGGAGACCTTGCATGATATTTCTAAAACTCTTGTGCATTTTCTTAGACTTATGTGGGTTATTATCTCCTATGTATTTATATAGCACAAGCATGCTTAAGATGTCTCTTATTGCTTAGCCTACACATGTATTATTATGTTTGTGCAAAACTTGGTTTAAGAATTGTGTAGGATTTACATATCTTTTCCAATGGTTATTTACTCGTAATATATCAAGAGAAACATGAACTATCGAGGTACGCTCATTATTGTTATTCATCTCATAGACTCGATACATGTTGTGCCATATGCCTATGTGCTTATTTTTTACAAGTGCCATTAAGAGGATGCTTTGATTTTTGAAAAGGCATTATTTGACATAGCTTGTTTTATCCAAGATTTGTAAAGGATTATATTTTGTTTTGATAAAACAATTGATCTTCTAAATTATGCATTTTATTGCACATATAAATGTCATTATTCTTGGATGCTTATGTCAAAGCTCTTGTTCATATGATCCTTGTAAATGAGGTATCAACTATGTGCTCTCGTATTTTCATATTTCAAAAGAGACCTTATATAGCTTTCTATAAGCTTATTTGAACTTACATGTTGTATTATATTCTTGATGATTTTCTTTAAGCATAGTATGTGTTACTTGCTATAGTGCCTCTATCATTCGATATTACTATGCTCTTGTGCAAGATTCTTTGTTGAGATTTTTCAGAATTTTTTGATATTTTGGAACAAGATAAATGACCAAGACAAGGTTAGTAGCTCAATGGTATTGTCAAGAAGAAGGTATTGATTTTGATGATACATTTGTACATTTAGAAGCTATTAGCATTTTACTTGCCCATTCTTGTTTTTAAGAAAATTTCAAGCTTTACCAAATGGATGTTTAATCCAATTTTCTAAATGGCTTTATTCAAGTAAGAGCCTATCGGGGTTTGAAAATTTTTATAGGCCAAATGATTTCTATAAAAGGCCTTGTATGGTTTAAAATAAGTACCACTGTATATGGTATGATAGACCTAGCTAATTTTTTGCTAAATGGTCTTACAAAAGGTAAAGTTGAAACTATTTTTAAAAAGGGCAAGATTAGTTACTTGTACAAATTTATGATATCATTTATGGTGCTACTAATGAAGTTTTGTACAAGATATTTTCTAAGTTGTTGCAAGGTAAATTCAAGATGATCATGATGGGGGAGCTTAATTTCTTCATTGGAATTCAAGTTCAACAATGCCAAGAAGGTGGTTATATTCCACACTCAAAGTATAGAAAAGAAGAAATGAGGCATTGAAAAACAAAAACCATTTCAACCTATATAGCTACAAATGCGAAAATTGACAAAAGGTTGAAGTAGGCATGTTGATCGACAAATAAATTCGAGGTATATTCATCATTGTTTATTACTCCTTAGACTCGATATTTTATATGCCTTACGCCTATATGCTCAACTTCAAAAACTATCCCAACGAATCTCATTAAAGTGCCATTAAAAGAAATCTTCAAATATTTGAAAGGCACTTTTCCTTATGACTTGTTGTATCCAAAGTTTTAAAACGTTCTTATTTTCGGGATAACAAGTCCGGTGAT
Organism: Rehmannia glutinosa; assembly: GCA_016081115.2. Classification (NCBI taxonomy): domain Eukaryota; kingdom Viridiplantae; phylum Streptophyta; class Magnoliopsida; order Lamiales; family Orobanchaceae; genus Rehmannia; species Rehmannia glutinosa. The sequence continues at coordinate 105,022,772 of CM071936.1, forward strand.
AATAATTTTTAAAATATGGTTCGTCATAATCGAACCAAACATATTGAGATTCAATATTTTTTCTAAGGGATTGCATGCTTAACGAAAACTTGAGATGTGTTTAATTCCGTCTCAAGGATAACCCGCGGACTTTTTAATCGCTCACCGCCGAGTATTTTACCTCATTTCGGGCTTTTATTATGTCATAATGTATATTGAATGAGGTCTACGTTTGCATTTTGAACGTTTTAAAACTTAGGGCAAAAATCAGATTTTTGAATCAAATTTTGGATTTTCAAAACAGAACTAAACCAAATGAAATGCCAGGGTTATATTACATTTACAAGGGCTATATATATCTTCTTCAATTTTTGACGCCCGCCAAGTGTTCGATAAAATGTTTCAATGAAAAATTCATCACCTACATGACTCTCTCGTCTTCAAATGTCTTATATACTTATAGAGATCATGTTTTGCTACTCAAATTAGTTTTCATAAGCTTCTACAAGTCGTATGATCAACTTTTTCATCTTATTTGGTCTATAAGCTTCAAAGTTCAAATAGCTCGATACATCGGTTTAGTTGCGCACTTTGATATGATTATATGATGTTTTTATCGTGCTAACACTCTTTTTAATGATTCCAAAGGGGGAAAAACATGTTATAAGCTTATTAGCTCAAAGAAGCTAAAATAAGCTCGAAAAAGGAGCTACAAGCTATGGCTTCTTAAAGCCATAAGTTGTTAATTATACTTAGTCCATTTGTTGTATTGTGGACTTATATACTTGTCTAATGATGTTTTGTTGACAGGGGGGAGCTTATAAGCTCTTGTACTTAAGATCAATATGTAAAAGCCAAGCTTTTAGCTTGTGGTTGATTGCTTTTATATTACTCTTGTTGTGCATATTGATAGGGAAGCTTTTTGCTATATGTGTTTGAATATCTTTACTTTTACCCGTGTGATTATTTTGTGTTGAATGTTGTCGCTCACAACAGATAGTTCTTTTTAACTGGTAAAATTGTTTTGTTTTCAAAATCGACCTCGTTAAATTTATTTTGGTTTGTAATCATCAAAAAGGGGAGATTGTTTGATAAATGGTTTTATCATGATTTTGATGATTTTGTTTTTATACCAAAACAATGTTTTTAAAGGTTGTCCAAATACTCCTAAATGATTTAAAATGGTTTTAATATTTTCCTGGAGTATTTCTTCAAGTTTATTTTCGACAAAATCGGACAACACATTTAATGATTTTGTGTCAATGGGTTTTTACATTCAAACATTGTTTCAAAATATCGTCCTAATACTCCCGATCGGTCTAAAATGTTTTTACTAATTTTCTGGAGTATTTCTTGGAGTTTATTATCGATAAAATATTGGACAACACTTTTGTTTTGAGGCCAACCGGTCGCCCTATAGGGCAACCTTTGTACTGAGTTAAGTTTTGAAACAGAAAAAGGGACGGAAATATTTTGGAGAAGGTCGACCGGTCGCAGAGCCATCGACCGTTACAGGATGAAGATTTCTCCTGTATTGCATTAATATGGCATGGACCGGTCCCCGAAGGGGGTCGACCCGGTCAGACAGGAGCGCCGACCGTCGGACCCAACCCTGACCGTCCAAAGAGCTTATTTTCTAGTACGTTTTCAAATCTTTTTAACGCACGACGACCGCGCCCTCATGTTTGACAAATTTATGACCGTTTGACAAAGACAACTTTTCCTTATTTTGTGGGATGGATTTCTAACAGCTATTTTCTTCAATTGTCTTGCACTTTTTTGCAGATTTTCAATCCCCAAGAGGAGCCTATCAATGATCAATCATCTCCTATAAATAGAGGAAGATTTGAAGCACAAACATAAGAGAGAACAATACAACACAACAAGATATACTCAAGAAAACACTTGGTCTTATATTGTCATTATTCTTGTTGTAATTTGCCTAGCTTATCACTTTCACATCCTTGAGGTATAGGCTATTCTTGATTACTCTTGCACTCAATTGTATAATTCATTATTGAGTTGTAATCTTGATTTTGGTCATTATTCAACACAAGATATCCTTGTGAGTGCTTGTTAGGAATTTTATTGTTTAGATTTTGATGAATGCCATGTAAAACTTAGAATAGAAAGTTGGCACCCCAATTCTTGTCAAAATGTATTGTAACAATTAGAGTGCCAAAGTGAGTTAAGTCGCCTACGCCCTAACATGCAAGAAGACAACTGAAGGCTTGAAGGAAAACTCTGAGAGACAAATTGAGTCTGAAAAAAGAAGAGCATGACGGAACTCGAAAGAAGCGGTGAGATGCGGTGAGTGGAACATCAATCAAGTCAACTCAAGAGAAGCCAAGTCTCAAGTTGAAGTGTGAAAGAGTCATCCAATGATTGGAAGTGACTCTAAGTCACCTGGGAAAGCAAGGAAATGCAAAAAGTCGAGATAATCAGAAAAGAACCGTTGCCGAAATCAAGAGATTTACTTAAACAAGTAATATCTCCATACTACCTTTCTTGGAGTGCTCATCCCGAAGCGTGCAAAAGGAATGAACCAATGGGAAGCACTACACCATGTCGAACTCCGAAAAGGTGATAAAACAATTCATACGAGGAAATGGCAATTCCAAGAACGCAAGCCAACGACGCAAAGTGACTTTAAAAAATGAGCCTATCTCTTCAACGGGCAAATTTTTGAAAGTTCACTATAAAAGGCTGAGGAGTTTGTTTGAGAAATAAGGATGCATGAATGACACACACGAGAGATATACAAGCTTATCAAAACTGAAACATTCTCAATCCTCAAGCCTACATCTCGAAGTACATCAATCCAACACTTACCCGTGAAGGAAAGAGAACTTCAATCGATTGAAGAGGAAAATACTAAAAACAAGGGGTCTACATTCCGGGAAGGATTGTAGAAAGGTTCAAGGCTGAACCAAGTCTTAAGCTTTTGGAGGGCTTCGTGATCAAATCCAAAGTGCTTGAGCAAGTGAGTCAGTAGTAGCAAGGCAAAACCGCCTCGTGAAGAAGGCCGAGTCGTCGAGAAGCCACCGAGTGATCAAGGCGTCTCATCGAGTCCCAAAGGATCAAGTCGGTGTTGTTGTGATCAAGACTTGTATCCGGATGTTACCACTTTGTAAACCGATCATTACTTAGTGGATTCCTCCGGAGTTGGAGAAGAGAGGAGTAGAAGAATTACCCCATCTTGAACCTCTATAAAAACTTTTGTGTCATTTACATTTCAAAGATTTAAATTTCAAAGACTTTTAAATTGCTTATATCTCACGATAAATTTGCTATCCATTTGATAATTTATAAGTACTAAATCAAGTCAGAAAACTTGCTTAATCAAACTTAAGGGTGTTAAGTCTTCCATTGAAAAACAAAACCACGAGTTGAGTCAAATTATAGCCAACAACTGAGTTACTCCATTAATGACTCAATTTGAGTCATTAAGAGATTAACTCTCTTGAGTGACTAATTCGATTGTCCATCAAGGACACAAAGGTGTAGAACTCAGAGATTTAAAAGGACTAAATCGAAAATTTGGTAAGGTTTATTCAAGCCCCCTTCTAAACCTTACACTTACACCCCTTGGGACCTACAAGTGGTATCGGAGCGGTTGGTTCATTGAACCCTCCGCACCGGTTCTTGAACTAGATCTCCAAACTCTTCAAAAGTCTGCTTTAGTACTTAAACTTTCAAAACTCTTTTCTAACATTAAAAGTTATTATCATGGAAGCAAATCTAACACGCATTCCTATGTTCACTATTGAAGAATTTGATGATTGGAAAATTCGTATGCGAGGCTCATCTATCAAAGATTACATGATGAGATGTGGATAGTGATAGAAGATGGGCCTCTGCAAATACTAAAGGTGAACACACATTTGACGAAGAGTTGCAAAGAAGGAGAAAGAAGATGTTGCTCTCGGACCAGTCATGGTTGAAAAACCAAGAACCGAGTGGACAAATGATGACAAAAAAAGGTACAACCTGGACAATGTAGCCAAGGACATCCTGTACAAAACCTTGGACAAAGCCATGTTCAATAAAGTCAAATCTTGCAAAACGGCTAAGGAAATGGGGACAAACCGACATTGATTTGTGAAGGCTCGGAGAAAATCAAAGAAAACAAACTATCGGTCAGACAAAAAATTTGAGAACTTTAAAATGATCTCGGGAGAAAACCTGGATCAACTGGATGCTCGGTTTACGAAATCACAAATGAGTCATCTACACTTGGAAAAGAATATACACGAAAGAAATGTGTATGAAGATCCTAAAAAGTCTTCCAAATGAATGGGAAATGAAGGTCATGGCATTGAGACACTCCATGGACCTATCAAAGACATCCAATCATGAGTTATTCTCGGACCTCAAAGCCTACGAGTTTGAGCCGAGAAGGAAAGACCAGAAGAGACAAATTTGTACCCAAAACAAATTTGCTCTAATTGTCAAAGATGGAAGGAGAGCTGAGGTCAAAGAGGCAATTGACCCGGAAGAAATAGCCCGATGGTTAAAAGATTTAACAAGTTCTTTAACAAGAACTACAAGAGAGGAAAGGGTGAATCCTCCGAAGACACTCGGCTCCTCCAAATCAAGGGATGATAGGCCAACCAAGAGAATGATCATCAACAAGTTGAGTATCAAAGGGCCGACAACTCAAGAATAGAAAGAGTCGATCAAAAGGCTGAATATCTATGTTGGAATTGTAGACAACCAGGTCACTATGCCATTGGATGCTCATATCCTGTAGTCAACAAGTACGAGAACGAAGAAGAAAGAAAGGTCTTGAGAGAAAGAAGATAAGAGAAGAAAAAGGCAATGATGGGCCGCCGCAGAGACGCCAAGTCAAGAGAGACAACACTCGAGAGAAGCGAAGCCGACTACTCAAGTGACTCTGAAGAAGAAGCCTTGATCCGCTTAATGGCCAAAGAACAAGATCAAGAAGATGAGGTACAATCTAACTCAACAAACTCGGACACTAGTGATAGTGATCGCGTGACACACACACTTCATCACCCACAGATCTTTATGATTCATTAGGCAAAATGATGAAAGATTTTGAGCACATTAAAACCTCACACACACTATTGAATGAGGAAAACACTACTCAAAAGTCAAAACTCAAAGTGACTAAGGAGCCGAGTACTCTAAGTCAAATAGCTGATGAGAATAAAAGTTTAAAGGCTTGAAAATGCTAAATTAATAGCAGAAATTGCTGCTATAGAAAAGAGGAGAACGACCTCAAAAATGTTATTGCCTCATTCACTAAGGCATCTAAATCATTGGATGACCTTATTATGAGTCAAAGAGAATGTGGAGACAAGACAGGCTTAGGATTTAATTCCTTTGTGCCATGTCAAACCTCAAGAGTAATTTTGGAAAAAGGATCTTCAAGTCATGAAGAGTCCGAAAAATCCAAAACTCTAAATGTTGCACACACTTTCAATCCAAAGCACAATACTAAGCAAACCGGCCTTGGTTACAAAGGAAAAGGAAAACAGCCCGAGTTGAGAGTCTTTGAAAGGACAAATGAAAAGAGATTCACCGAGTCCTCAAATGAGACTCCAAACAGAAAATACTCTGTAAAGAAGAAGCGAGCTACCTAAAATCCCAGAAAACTCATAAAAGAAATACATATGATGGGAATGGTAGAAAATATCCAAGCCAAGTGATTGGAATAATGAGAACTATCGGATAGACTTATGGAATACAAGCCCAAATGGCAAAGGCCTAGAACTCAACAAAGGCCATTCCAAAAGCATAAGAGCTTTCATCAAGACACATATGCACCTAGGCACTACACTCAAAGACACCACAATTACCCAAGAAAGGCAATTGCTAAAACACATCTGCAGGCATACGGACAAAAGAGACAAAAGATGAACCTGGACTCCCAAGCAATTTGCCAGGATTAATTATGATTATGGCACTGATAGATGGCAACCTCTTAGAGTCAAATCATTTGGCTATAGGTTGGTTGGATCATCTTATAATTCTAACCCCTCGGGACCCGCACAAGAATGGGTACCTAAAACTTAATTTCCTTGATTGCGTTTCAAGGAACAGTGAGTGCCAAGGAACCTGGTACATGGATAGTGGTCACATTCCCGGACATATGACAGAAAATAAGAGAAATCTGTCAAAATTCAAGGAAGTCAAAGGAGCCAAAGTCATATTTGGAGGAAATGAAGCTCCTGGTGAAATAAGAGGCATTGGATCCATCAAGAGGAATGGATTAGAAATCACGATGTTGCATATGTTGAAGGACTAAACTTCAATTTACTAAGCATCGATCAACTCGTGACAAGGGCTACAATGTTGGATTCAACATGGGCATATGCCAAATCAAAGACATTGAATCAAATGAAGTGGTCTTTGCAAGGATGTAGACAGAAAAATATGTATGTAGTAGATTGGTCAATTGCTACACCCAAAGACTGTCTACTTGCAAAAGAGCACAATTGAATCAAGTTGGTTGTGGCACAAAAAGTGAGTCATCCGAATTTCAAAACGATCAACAAACTTGCAAGAAGTCATCTTGTGGAAGGACTTCCCGGACTCGATATACAAGAAAGAGAGTATATGTGACGCATGTCGAAGGGAAAACAAATCAAGTCGCTGTTCAAAGAAAAGACATGCCCATCCTCAACTAGAATATTGCATCCGCTTCATATGGATCTATTTGGCCCAAAGTGGAACCAAATAAAGATAAGTGGAAAGAAATACACCTTGGTGGTAGTAGATGACTATTCAAGATATACATGGACAATATTCATGTGTAAGAAGAAAGAAACTCTACAAAAACTACCACAAACATGAAAAGGATTCAAAATGAGAAGAGTCAAACCATTATCAAAATAAGATCGGATAGAGGAACCGAGTTTGTAAATGGAATAATAACTCGATATTGTATGAGAATGGTATTGGTCATGGAACTGTCGTGACAAGGACTCCACAAACAGAATGGAGTTGCGAGAAAGAAGAAATAGAACCCTCAAAGAAGCGGCAAGGACCATGTTAGCGAAGCGGGGTTACCAAAAAGATTTTGGGTGAAGCAATCAACACACTTGCTACACCCAAAACAGATGTATGATAAATAGACAAATGACAAAGACTCCCTATGAGATATGGATGGAAGAAAACCAAATGTTGCATACTTTAAAATATTTGGATGTAAATGCTTCATTCACAACAATGGCAAAGACAACCTAAAGGCTTTTGATGCTAAAGGATGAAGGTATCTTCTTAGGGTACTCAAACAAAGCAAAGCCTCTGAGAATACTCAACAAAAGAACTATGGTTCTGAAGAATCCATTCATGTAGTATTCGATGAGCCAAATGTAAATGGAGAAGACATTGAAGAGTCACCGATAAGTAAAATTAATCATCCAACCTTCTGAAAGAGTCCCTATCTTTGAAGGTAGGCGGGGATTATCAATTGAGAAGAAGATGAGATAGCTGAATCTCAAAAGCAAATGGAAAATCTGCCGGTGAGTGATCACGAGAGAGTCGACCACAACAATACAAAATTGCAAGTCGATGAATCCAGCTAACTTACTCCAACTCCGACGTAAGATGGTGAGAGACCATCCACGAGAACTTGTCATTGGAGATATAAGAGAAGGTGTCAAGACAAGATCCGAACCCAACAAGAAGCAATGTTCACATGCTTCATCTCGCAAATAGAGCCCAAAGATGTGTCACAAGCATTGGACGACACACATTGGATTCAAGCTATGCAAGAAGAGTCAATCGGTTTGAGAGAAATAAAGTATGGGAATTAGTACAAAGACCCATACATCAAAATGTTATTGGAACCAAATGGGTATTCGAAATAAGATGAACGAGGAAGGTTACGTGGTAAGAAACAAAGCAAGATTGGTAGCCAAAGGATATTGCCAAGAAGAAGGAATAGATTTTGATGAAACATTTGCTCCTGTAGCAAGATTGGAAGCTATAAGGATGTTTCTTGCCTATGCACGACTCACAAGAATTTCACTTTGTATATCAAATGGATGTAAAAAGTGCATTCTGAATGGTTTATTGGAAGAAGAAGTGTATGTTGAACAACCTCCGGATTTGAGCGAGAAGACTCTTGGAGACAAGGTATACAAACTCAAGAAAGCCTGTGCGGTTGAAACAGGCACCCGAGCATGGTATGATACCTGTCACAATTCCTAACTAAAAATGGATTCACAAAAGGAAAAGTAGATAGAACACTTTTCGAGAATTCAAGACAAGAAGAGTATCTTGCTTGTTCAAATATATGTTGATGACATCATCTTTGGATCCACTAACAAAGAGTTGTGTGAAAAATTCTCAAACCTCATGCAAAGTAAATTTGAAATGAGCATGATGGGAGAGTGACATTCTTCCTTGGACTTCAAGTGAAACAATGAAGGATGGAACCTTCATAAGTCAAACAAAATACACCGGAGATTTAATGAAGAAATTTGGTATGGAGGAAAAGTCTGCTTTAAGAATACCAATGAACACATCACAAAATGGACATGGATGCGGATGGCAAGCAAGCCTAGATCAAACAAGATCTGAGCACTTATTGGATCATTGCTCTATCTCACACGGCTAGCGGGCGGACATCACCTTTCTTTGTAGGTGTATGTGCAAGATTTCAATCTGCTCCAAAAGAGAGCCATATGACAAAGACTAAGAGAATATTGAGATACTTGAAAGGAAGCCAAGAAGTAGGCCTATGGTATCCAAAGGAAGGTGGATTCAAGCTAATTGGCTATTCGAGACTCGACTATCTTTGGATGCACGAGTGGACAGAAGAGCACTTCAGGCACATGTCAAATGCTTGGAAACAGACTAATTTCTGGTTTAGCAAGAAGCAAAATTCAATAGCCACCTCTACAAATTGTGAGCGGGAATACATAGGCTGGGCAAAACAAGTTTGCCCAAGTCCTATGGATGAGACAAAGAAATGAGAGACTATGAAGTTGAAGAAAAAGAAATTCCAATCATGTGTGATAACACAAGTGCAATTACAATCACTCAAAATCTGTGTTGCACTCAAGAACAAAACATATAGATGTCGATATCATTTCATAAGAGATCATGTTGAAAAGAAGGACATTATTTTGGAATATATCTCAACTGACAAACAACTAGTGACATCTTCACAAAACCATTATGTGAGTCAAGATTTGAAGAACTCAAGCATGAGTTGGAGCTAATTGAGCTAAGTGAGACACAGGAGAATCAAAGAAGAGAATTAGAAACAGAAAAGGAGTGAAACAGTGAAAACAAAAATCACTCATAAATCACCATGTCGGAAAAACTTGACTACACCAAGTCGGTGATAAATTTGAGTCGCTAAGAGAATCTATGAGGAGTAGAGTTAAATCGGCTAAGAGATAAGCTGAATAACTCATGAGCAAAGTGACAAAAACGCGATCGTTTTGACTTAGCGGGAATGTTTTAAGAGACACGCGTCGAAGATAATGATGATGTGTACAGACATAAAAAGCCGCACACCAAGCCTATGATTGGATATAAATCTTTGCCGCATTAAATACGAGACATGAATCGCTCAATATCGTGCGAAATCCAAGCCATTGATTTCGATCACGATTCAAAAACCGTCTGCACGCCCTTTCATAAACCATTTTTCGTCCGTTTCTCTCTCACACTTCTAAAAACTGTTCAATCTCTCTCTCTCAAAAGGCAAAGGCAAATACTCTCGAAACCCTATCAACCTTCAAATCAATTTCTGAATTTTTCTTGAAATTATTCTGAGAAATGGCACCAACTTATGACTTTACCAAGTTGGGAAAACAAATCCACACCGGTTCGACCGTGGATTTCGACGGAATGGTGAAGCAGGGGTCCGACGACACCCTGGTGAAGAAAATCGCGGAGAAGTTGGAAACGTCCAGGATCGAAACCGTTTACGACATTGGAATATCCTATGACCTATGTGGAGGAGGTCGCACAATTCTACGTGAATGCTTTGAGATTCACGACGACGGAATCAAGTCATCTGTTCACGGGAAGCGGTGACTATCAACGCGAGGATTTGGTGAATATTGCTCACTACCGGCAGAAGGAGCAACGAGATTAAGGAAGCTGATGTAAACTTGGGTGACGCATGGAAAGAAATAGCCAAGTCCGACCTTGCGATAAAATTATATACACAAAGCAAACAAGAGACTGGCTGAAGGAGGATTATCACAAATTGTTGGACATAGTTGCCAAATGTATCGACATCAAATTTGGCGACTTTGACCAATGTCAAAGGCAAAGCCGATTGTGATGGCTGCAATCATCGAGGAAAAGAAGATAAAGCTGGGCTGAGTTTATCTCTGCGGATCTGCCGAGCGTGGGAACAAGTCCTTCAAAGAAGATGGGTCATTTGGAGGATCCCGGGATATGGCCTGGTGATTGGCCTAGCTATTGGAGGTGAAAGGAGTCCCTCTTAGGCATGGAAAGGCTTTCCATGTTAACAAGAGGATGTTGAGCTAACCTCTCTGGTGCTCGAAGCGAGCTTACGCCAAGAGGCGACACCGATGAGGGGGAATCAGTGACCCGAAGACACACAGTGCTTCCTCTCGATCGAAGAAGAAAGCCCCTGCTGCACCGCTAAGAAGATCGCGCCCATGCAAAAGAAAGAAAACCAAACATGCTCCTGCCCTGCGTGAGTCACTGCCCGGCCCGACCATGTCACCTGCCCCTGCGCAGCGGCGATCGAAAGGACTCCCAAATACCTTCTCCGATCGTCAAAAGGAGGAGAACCGACAAGCCTAGATGGCCACTCCTCGAAACAAACACAAGCACCGGCCCCTGCCCCTGCCGCAAGGTCGAGGGACGCCGCCTCGAACCTGAAATTCCCTGGTACAAACCAGAGAGGCGAAGAAGACTCGTCAAGCGATCCGAACAGGAGAAACCAGTGAGTCGATTACTCGGCTAGCATATATACCGAGACTACGGAGAAGTAGAGTCTCCGGATGTAATTGATGAAATGACCAAGTCTGCTTTGAAGGTGATCAAAGAGCAACCGAAGACACAATTGTAGCTCATACAATTGAAGCACAAGAAAGAACCAGGCCCAAGCGAGATAGTGATGTAATGATTCTCTCTCCACCTTACCCGGACATCCAAAATCGTCTGCGTGAGTGGAGAAAATGGAAAAAAAAAATTGAGCAAGTCAAGGGAAACAGTTCCAACGGCTGAGTTCATAGAAGAAGAAGAGGAATGCTAAATTTCCTTGGACTATCTACCGTGCTCCCGGCTCTAGATGAAGACAAGCGCATGGATATTCTCGGACCTACAAGGACAAGGAGAGAGAAAAGCAAGGCCCCAAGAAGCGAAAACACGTGAGAAGGCAAGCATACGCCCTATCTCCCAAACACCCGCGAACACACACATCCTCTCCTTGATGTCTTCTCAAAGTGACGAGGAACCAGAGAATGCTGCGCCCGCGGAAAGAATTGCAAATCAGCAAGCATTGCACGAATCAAGAATCCTTCACGAGCAAAGATTAATGGAGGGACAAGGAGAGTCCTCGAACACGATTGAAATCGATCCAATGGGAGTGGTTCGAACAAATAGCCATTTGTTATTCTTTGCTACCACTTCCCACTCACTCGGAAGAAGGCATAAGGAGATGGCGATGAAAGCTGGGCTGGTGGGGACCCCATCGAGCCAACCCCTATTGAAGGTGTGCTATCACACGCCCCAACTAAGCTGAACCATCAATTGCACAAATGGGAGTCCGGAGACGAGTGACCCCACTCCAAGTCACTCGGTGGTGCGCCCGGTGAGGAAACTCCTCCACTCGCAGCGGCAAGGTCGGAGGATCTTTGCGAGATGACTCCACAAAAGAAGCAAGGAGGCGAAGAAGAGAAATTACAAGAAGAACGACAAGTTGCCATCAACGAAGCTCAGGCGATTGAGATCTCTCGGTGAGGGCCAAAGCGCTCTGAAGGCTAATGACGCTGCGATGCGATCGAGGCACATGAAGGAACAACCACGGGAGTTAACACTGGGCGATGAAAGTGCAATCCATGGGGTTGAGACTCCAATGGATGCCATCAGTAGAAGACCCCAAGGCAAACGCCACTTTGTCGAAAGGGAGAACCAAGCCTCGCAGCGATAGAGACTGGCCGGAGGAAATGAAGGCCCACGGGAGGTTGAGACTTCCCAGGGTAACACAGGCCCAGTAGAGAACATCCCTCCCGCAATCATCGACCCATCCGAGAAGGAGATCGCGCACTTCATGATTCCCAGGACAACCACGATGTCACTTTTCCGGGATCGGAAGGCGAAGAAGAAGTTTAGTCAACCCCATGACAAATCCAAAAGACTTCAGTGCGGATGTTCCAGGCACGAGCAAGTCGACCCCAAGACTACTCGTCGGACCTTTAATTTTGATGATGAGCCACCAATGGAAATCTCATCATCGTCCGATGACGCTTCGATAAGGCCGAGGACCATCTACTCAAAAGGAGAAATCACCGAGACCAACGAAGGTTAAGACAACTGAGCTCAATGCAAGCGGGTCTACTTCACAACCAAACCCAACCCGAAACCACTGCTCCGGCTCCTCAAGGCTGCAGCGAGATCGATTCCCAAAAGAACTTCACGCGCACCGCTCATCATCGAACAGATCCCGATCGGCGGTGATGAATCTTTTGTGGAATCTTTCCCTTTCTCACTGGAGATACGAAACTCCACGAAGAGTCGAAAAATGAACAAGCACGCTATCACAAACCACCTCCTGTTCTTCCAACGAGACACCATTGTTCCAAATTATGACTTGATGTTGTATGGCCATCAACCAAACAATGAAGAATCAAGTTCGAGTTCGAAAGTGTTCAAGGCACTCTTTCTTTGAAGTTGAACGGATGGAGAGGCATCAAGCCTCTTTGGACATGCGCTGGACAACATGAGATGCCACCACTTACAGGTGACTTAAGAGGCATAACGGTTCGAATAAGGAATGGTGGCAACAAAGACAAAACAATGCGTGTGGAATTGAGATACTTGCACAATTGTTCAACAAGGCTGCTTTGGTGTGGAGAGTGAAAATCTTGATCAAAAAAGGCGAGGAACACATTGAGCATATGCATGAAGCTCACACCGAGATCAAGGCTAGCTGCGTGAAGCGAGAATGCAAATGATATACTGCGTTTGGAAGAACACATGACAAGAAAATTCAGCCTTCTCATGGCTGAGATGAAGCGATTTGAGAATCCAACGCTACTCGATGCAAATTCCGTGCGGCATACAACGCAGGCGGACTTAAAGCAAAATTCAACCATCGAAGACTTCGACTTCATGCTTGCGAAAGATGTTCCCAGGGTTCCTCTATCCTTTGATGATGCCAAAAAGGGGAAGAGGAATACCTTAAAGCGACAAAAAATCTGAAGGAAAAAGAAAGGAAGCGGTGACAAAGGAGCAATGAGAAGGAAAATCACCGAGGAAATTTTGAAATCGAAGAAAGGAAAATCTGGGAGGGGAAGGATCAAAAGATATGACCTTGATGATTGCACAAACCCCCAACGAGGTCCTGTCACGGTGACATTATAAGCGACAAACTCCCCGTGACTCGCCACTCGAACACTCTCTTTGTATCTATGGTGAGAAGAGAAAAGCAATTGAAGCGAGGGATGAAGGAAGTGGAAGGAAGAATGGATGCCAGGGTGATGAACATCTTGAAAGAACATGGAGGCATTGTTTGATAAATGGTTTTATCATGATTTTGATGATTTTGTTTTTATACCAAAACAATGTTTTTAAAGGTTGTCCAAATACTCCTAAATGATTTAAAATGGTTTTAATATTTTCCGAGTATTTCTTCAAGTTTATTTTAAACGACAAAATTGGACAACACATTTAATGATTTTGTGTCAATGGGTTTTTACATTCAAACATTGTTTCAAAATATCGTCCTAATACTCCCGATCGGTCTAAAATGTTTTTACTAATTTTGGAGTATTTCTTGGAGTTTATTATCGATAAAATATTGGACAACACTTTTGTTTTGAGGCCAACCGGTCGCCCCATATAGGCAACTTTGTACACAGGTTAAGTTTTGAAACAGAAAAAAGGGACGGAAATATTTTGGAGAAGGTCGACCGGTCAGCAGAGCCATCGGCCGGTACAGGATGAAGATTTCTCCCTGTATTGCATTAATATGGCATGGACCGGTCCCGAAGTCGGCCGGTCGGACGACAGCGCCGACCGTCGGACCCAACCCGACCGGTCAGAGCTTATTTTCTAAAGCGTTTTTCAAATCTTTTTAACGCCACGACCGTCGCCCTCATGTTTGACAAAGCAAATTTATGACCGTTTGACAATGAGACAACTTTTCCTTATTTTGTGGGATGGATTTCTAACTATTTTCTTCAATTGTCTTGCACTTTTTGCATTTTCAATCCCCAAGAGGAGCCTATCAATGATCAATCATCTCCTATAAATAGAGGAAGATTTGAAGCACAAACATAAGAGAGAACAATACAACACAACAAGATATACTCAAGAAAACACTTGGTCTTATATTGTCATTATTCTTGTTGTAATTTGCCTAGCTTATCACTTTCACATCCTTGAGGTATAGGCTATTCTTGATTACTCTTGCACTCAATTGTATAATTCATTATTGAGTTGTAATCTTGATTTTGTCATTATTCAACACAAGATATCCTTGTGAGTGCTTGTTAGGAATTTTATTGTTTAGATTTTGATGAATGCCATGTAAAACTTAGAATAGAAAGTTGGCACCCCAATTCTTGTTTGTAAAATGTATTGTAACAATTAGAGTGCCAAAATTTGAGTTAAATCGGCCTACGCCCTAACATGCAAGACAAGCAAGGCTTGAAGGAAAACTCTGTGAGAGGCAATTGAGTCTGACAAAGAAAGAAGAAAATGACGAACTCGATTGAAGAGCGGTGAGATCGGTGAGTGGAACATCGATCAAGTCAACTCAAGAGAAGCCAAGTCTCAAGTTGAAGTGACGGAAAAGTCATCCAATGATTGGAAGGCGACTCTAAGTCACCTGGGAAAGCAAGGAAATGCGATCAAGTCGAGATAAGCGTAAAAGAACCGTTGCCGAGAAATCAAGAGATTTACTTAAACAAGTAATATCTCCATACTACCTTTCTTGGAGTGCTCGGTCCCGAAGCGTGCAAAAGGAATGAACCAATGGGAAGCACTACACCATGTCGAACTACGAAAAGGTGATAAAACAATTCATACGAGGAAATGGCAATTCCAAGAAGCGCAAATAAACGATCGCAAAGTGACTTTAAAAAATGAGCCTATCTCTTCAACGGGCAAATTTTTGAAAGTTCACTATAAAAGAGGCTGAGGAGTTTGTTTGAGAAATAAGGATGCATGAATGACACACACGAGAGATATACAAGCTTATCAAAACTGAAACATTCTCAATCCTCAAGCCTACATCTCAAGTACATCAATCCAACACTTACCCGTGAAGGAAAGAGAACTTCAATCGAGTTGAAGAGGAAAATACTAAAAACAAGGGGTCTACATTCCGGGAAGGATTGTAGAAAGGTTCAAAGGTGAACCAAGTCTTAAGCTTTTGGAGGGCTTCGTGATCAAATCCAAAGTGCTTGAGCAAGTGAGTTTTAGTAGTAGCAAAGCGGTACTGCCTGTGAAGAAAAGTTAGTCGTCGAGAAGCCGGTGAGTGATCAAGGCGTCTCGGTGAGTCCCAAAGGATCAAGTCAAATTTGTTGTGATCAAGACTTGTATCGGGTGTTACCACTTTGTAAACTGATCATTACTTAGTGGATTCCTCCGGGAGTTGGAGAAGAGAGGAGTAGAAGAATTACCCCATCTTGAACCTCTATAAAAACTTTCTTTGTGTCATTTACATTTCACATTTAAATTTCAAAGACTTTTAAATTGCTTATATCTGTTGATAAATTTGCTATCCATTTGATAATTTATAAGTACTAAATCAAGTGTAAAACTTGCTTAATCAAACTTAAGGGTGTTAAGTCTTCCTTTGAAAACAAAACCACGATTGAGTCAAATTATAGCCAACAATGAGTTACTCCATTAACGGCAATTTGAGTCATTAAGAGATTAACTCTCTTGAGTGACTAATTAATTGTCCATCAAGGACACAAATGTAGAACTCTGTAGATTTAAAAGGACTAAATCGAAAATTTGGTAAGGTTTATTCAACCCCCTTCTAAACCTTACACTTACACCCCTTGGGACCTACAAGTGGTATCGGAGCGGTTGGTTCATTGAACCCTCCACACTGTTCTTGAACTAGATCTCCAAACTCTTCAAAAGTCTGCTTTAGTACTTAAACTTTCAAAACTCTTTTCTAACATTAAAAGTTATTATCATGGAAGCAAATCTAACACGCATTCCTATGTTCACTATTGAAGAATTTGATGATTGGAAAATTCGTATGCGAGCTCATCTATCGGCATTACATGATGAGATGTGGATAGTGATAGAAGATGGGCCTCTGCAAATACTAAAGGTGAACACAATTTGTCACGAAGAGTTGCGGTGAAGGAGAAGAAGATGTTGCTCTCGGACCGATCATGGTTGAAAAACCAAGAACCGAGTGGACAAATGATGACGAGAAAAAGGTACAACCTGGACAATGTAGCCAAGGACATCTGTACAAAACCTTGGACAAAGCCATGTTCAATAAAGTCAAATCTTGCAAAACGGCTAAGGAAATGCAGGACAAACCGACATTGATTTGTGAAGGCTCGGAAGAAAATCAAAGAAAACAAACTATCGGTGGGTCAGTACAAAAATTTGAGAACTTTAAAATGATCTCGGGAGAAAACCTGGATCAAGCTGGATGCTCGGTTTACGAAATCACAAATGAGCTGTCTACACTTGGAAAAGAATATACACGAAGAAAATGTGTATGAAGATCCTAAAAAGTCTTCAACTGAATGGGAAATGAAGGTCATGGCATTGAGACACTCCATGGACCTATCAAAGACATCCAATCATGAGTTATTCTCGGACCTCAAAGCCTACGAGTTTGGTGAGAAGGAAAGACCAGGAAGAGACAATTTTGTACAAAACAATTTGCTCTAATTGTCAAAGATGGAAGGAGAGCGAGGTCAAAGAGGCAATTGACCCGGAAGAAATAGCCACGATGGTTAAAAGATTTAACAAGTTCTTTAACAAGAACTACAAGAGAGAAAGGGTGAATCCTCCGAGAAGACACTCGGCTCCTCCAAATCAAGGGATGATAGGCCAACCAAGAGAATGATCATCAACAAGTTGAGTATCAAAGGGTGACAACTCAAGAATAGAAAGAGGTGATCAAAGGGCTGAATATCTATGTTGGAATTGTAGACAACCAGGTCACTATGCCATTGATTGCTCATATCCTGTAGTCAACAAATGCGAGAACGAAGAAGAAAGAAAGGTCTTGAGAGAAAGAAGACAAAAGAAAAAAAAAGCAATGATGGCTGCAGAGATCGCTAGATGAGACAACCAAGTCAAAGAGACAGTGACTCGAGAGCGATGTGAAGGCGACTACTCAAGTGACTCGAAGAAGAAGCCTTGATCCGCAATGGCCAAAGAACAAGATCAAGAAGATGAGGTACAATCTAACTCAACAAGCTCGGACACTAGTGATAGTGTGTGACACACACACTTCATCACCCACGATCTTTATGATTCATTAGGCAAAATGATGAAAGATTTTGAGCACATTAAAACCTCACACACACTATTGAATGAGGAAAACAGCCTACTCAAAAGTCAAAACTCAAAGTGACTAAGGAGCCGAGTACTCTAAGTCAAATAGGCGATGAGAATAAAAGTTTAAAAATTTGAAAATGCTAAATTAATAAGCGAAATTGCTGCTATAGAAAAGAGGAGAACGACCTCAAAAATGTTATTGCCTCATTCACTAAGGCATCTAAATCATTGGATGACCTTATTATGAGTCAAAGAGAATGTGGAGACAAGGCAGGGCTTAGGATTTAATTCCTTTGTGCCATGTCAAACCTCAAGAGTAATTTTGGAAAAAGGATCTTCAAGTCATGAAGAGTCCGAAAAATCCAAAACTCTAAATGTTGCACACACTTTCAATCAAAAGCACAATACTAAGCAAAGCGGCCTTGGTTACAAAGGAAAAGGAAAACGACCGATTGAGAGTCTTTGAAAGGGCAGTGAAAAAGATTCAAATGAGTCCTCAATGAGACTCAAACAGAAAATACTCTGTAAAGAAGAAGCGAGCTACCTAAAATCCCGAAAAACTCATAAAAGAAATACATATGATGGGAATGGTAGAAAATATCCAAGCCAAGTGATTGGAATAATGAGAACTATCGGCATAGACTTATGGAATACAAGCCCAAATGGCAAAGGCCTAGAACTCAACAAAGGCCATTCCAAAAGCATAAGAGCTTTCATCGGCACACATATGCACCTAGGCACTTTACACTCAAAGACACCACAATTACCCAAGAAAGGCAATTGCTAAAACACATCTGCGGGCATCTGGACAAAAGAGACAATTTGTATGAACTGGACTCCCCAAGCAATTTGCGGGATTAATTATGATTATGGCAGCGATAGATGGCAACCTCTTAGAGTCAAATCATTTGGCTATAGGTTGGTTGGATCATCTTATAATTCTAACCCCTCGGGACCCGGACAAGAATGGGTACCTAAAACTTAATTTCCTTGATTGCGGGTTCAAGGAGCAGTGAGTGCCAAGGAACCTGGTACATGGATAGTGGTCATTCCCCGGACATATGACAGAAATAAGAGAAATCTGTCAAAATTCAAGGAAGTCAAAGGAGCCAAAGTCATATTTGGAGGAAATGAAGCTCTGGTGAAATAAGAGGCATTGGATCCATCAAGAGGAATGGATTAGAAATCACGATGTTGCATATGTTGAAGGACTAAACTTCAATTTACTAAGCATCGATCAACTTTGTGACAAGGGCTACAATGTTGGATTCAACATGGGCATATGCCAAATCAAAGACATTGAATCAAATGAAGTGGTCTTTGCAAGGATGTAGACAGAAAAATATGTATGTAGTAGATTGGTCAAGCTACACCCAAAGACTGTCTACTTGCAAAACCTGGTGAATCAAGTTAGGTTTGTGGCACAAAAAGTGAGTCATCCCCGAATTTCAAAGCGATCAAGAAACTTGCAAGAAGTCATCTTGTGGAAGGACTTCCGGACTCGATATACAAGAAGGAGAGTATATGTGACGCATGTCGAAGGAAAACAAATCAAGTCGTCGTTCAAAGAAAAGACATGCCCATCCTCAACTAGAATATTGCATCGCTTCATATGGATCTATTTGGCCCATGGAACTAGCCCGACATAAGTGGAAAGAAATACACCTTGGTGGTAGTAGATGACTATTCAAGATATACATGGACAATATTCATGTGTAAGAAGAAAGAAACTCTACAAAAACTACCACAAATGATGAAAAGGATTCAAAATGAGAAGAGTCAAACCATTATCAAAATAAGATCGGATAGAGGAATCGAGTTTGTAAATGGAATAATAACTCGATATTGTATTGAGAATGGTATTGGTCATGAACTATCGGCAAGGACTCCACAATGAGAATGGAGTTGCGAGAAAGAAGAAATAGAACCCTCAAAAAGCGGCAAGGACCATGTTAGCGAAGCGGGGTTACCAAAAGCGATTTTGGGCTGAAGCAATCAACACGACTTGCTACACCCAAAACAGGATGTATGATAAATAGGCAATGACAAAGACTCCTATGAGATATGGTGGAAGAAAACCAAATGTTGCATACTTTAAAATATTTGGATGTAAATGCTTCATTCACAACAATGGCAAAGACAACCTAAAGGCTTTTGATGCTAAAGGCTGATGAAGGTATCTTCTTAGGGTACTCGGTGAAAGCAAAGCCTCTGAGAATACTCAACAAAAGAACTATGGTTCTGAAAGAATCCATTCATGTAGTATTCGATGAGCCAAATGTAAATGGAGAAGACATTGAAGAGTCGGTGATAAGTGAATCATCCAACCTTCTGAGAAGAGTCCACATCTTTGAAGGTGGCGGGGATTATCAATTGAAAGAAGATGAGATAGTGAATCTCAAAAGCGGTGGAAAATCTGCGGTGAGTGATCACGAGAGAGTGACCACGGCAATACATACAATGCAAGTCGGAATCCACTAACTTACTCCAACCTGATGTAAGATGGTGAGAGACCATCCACGAGAACTTGTCATTGGAGATATAAGAGAAGGTGTCAAGACAAGATCGAGAACCAACAAGAAGCAATGTTCACATGCTTCATCTCGCAAATAGAGCCCAAAGATGTGTCACAAGCATTGGATGACACACATTGGATTCAAGCTATGCAAGAAGAGTGAATCGGTTTGAGAGAAATAAAGTATGGGAATTAGTACAAAGACCCATACATCAAAATGTTATTGGAACCAAATGGGTATTCGAAATAAGATGAGCGAGGAAGGTTACGTGGTAAGAAACAAAGCAAGATTGGTAGCCAAAGGATATTGCCAAGAAGAAGGAATAGATTTTGATGAAACATTTGCTCCCTGTAGCAAGATTGGAAGCTATAAGGATGTTTCTTGCCTATGCGACTCACAAGAATTTCATTGTATATCAAATGGATGTAAAAGTGCATTCTGAATGGTTTATTGGAAGAAGAAGTGTATGTTGAACAACCTCCGAGGATTTGAGCGAGAAGACTCTTGGAGACAAGGTATACAAACTCAAGAAAGCCTGTGCAGTTGAAACAGGGCACCCAGAGCATGGTATGATACCTGTCACAATTCCTAATCGAAAATGGATTCACAAAGGAAAAGTAGATAGAACACTTTTCAAATTCAAGACAAGAAGAGTATCTTGCTTGTTCAAATATATGTTGATGACATCATCTTTGGATCCACTAACAAGAGTTGTGTGAAAAATTCTCAAACCTCATGCAAAGTAAATTTGAAATGAGCATGATGGGAGAGCGACATTCTTCCTTGGACTTCAAGTGAAAGCAATGAAGGATGGAACCTTCATAAGTCAAACAAAATACACGAGAGATTTAATGAAGAAATTTGGTATGGAGGAAAAGTCTGCTGTAAGAATACCAATGAACACATCGATCAAAATGGACATGGATGCGGATGGCAAGCACATGTAGATCAAACAAGATCTGAGCACTTATTGGATCATTGCTCTATCTCACGGCTAGCGGCGGACATCACCTTTCTTTGTAGGTGTATGTGCAAGATTTCAATCTGCTCCAAAAAGAGCCATATGACATGCGTAAGAGAATATTGAGATACTTGAAAGGAAGCCAAGAAGTAGGCCTATGGTATCGAAAGGAAGGTGGATTCAAGCTAATTGGCTATTCGGACTACGACTATCTTTGGATGCGAGTGGGCAGGAAAAGCACTTGAGGCACATGTCAAATGCTTGGAAACAGACTAATTTCTGGTTTAGCAAGAAGCAAAATTCAATAGCCACCTCTGGTGAGCGGAATACATAGGCTGGGCGGGCGGTGTTGTGCCAAGTCCTATGGATGAGGCAAAGAAAAGAGACTATGAAGTTGAAGAAAAAGAAATTCCAATCATGTGTGATAACACAAGTGCAATTGCAATCACTCAAAATCCTGTGTTGCACTCAAGAACAAAACATATAGATGTCGAGATATCATTTCATAAGAGATCATGTTGAAAAGAAGGACATTATTTTGGAATATATCTCAAGCGACAAACAACTAGGCGACATCTTCACAAAACCATTATGTGAGTCAAGATTTGAAGAACTCAAGCATGAGTTGGGGCTAATTGAGCTAAGGTTTGAGACACGGGGAGAATCAAAGAAGAAGAATTAGAACAGAAAAGAGTGAAACAGTGAAAAAACAAAATCACTCGATCAAATCAGGTATGTCGGAAAAAGTCACTACACCAAGTCGGTGATAAGTTTGAGTCGCTAAGAGAAATGAGGAGTAGAGTTAAATCAACTAAGAGATAAGCTGAATAACTCATGAGCAAAGTGACAAAAACGCGATCGTTTTGACTTAAGCGGGAATGTTTTAAGAGACACGTCGGCATAATGATGATGTGTACTGACATAAAGCTGCACACCAAGCCTATGATTGGATATAAATCTTTGCCGCATTAAATACGAGACATGAAGCGCTCAATATGCGTCACGAAATCCAAGCCATTGATTTCGATCACGATTCAAAACCGTCTGCACGTCCTTTCATAAACCATTTTAACCATTTTTAAATTTCTCTATCACACTTCTAAAAACTGTTCAATCTCTCTCTCAAAAGGCAAAGGCAAATACTCTCGAAACCCTATCAACCTTCAAATCAATTTCTGAATTTTTCTTGAAATTATTAGAAATGGCACCAACTTATGACTTTACCAAGTTGGGAAAACAAATCCACACCGGTTCGGCCGTGGATTTAAAACGGAATGGTGAAGCGGTCAAACGACACCCTGGTGAAGAAAATCGCGGAGAAGTTGGAAACGTCGGGGCTAAAAACGTTTACGACATTGGAATATCCTATGACCTATGTGGAGGAGGTCGCACAATTCTCGTGAATGCTTTGAGATTCACGGCGAAGGAAAAGTCATCTTCACGGGAAGCGGTGACTATCAACGCCAAGGATTTGGTGAATATTGCTCACTACCCGTGAAGGAGCAAGCGAGATTAAGGAAGGCGATGTAAACTTGGGTGACGCATGGAAAAAATAGCCAAGTCCGACCTTCTTTGATAAAATTATATACCACACAAACAAGAGAAGCTGGCTGAAGGAGGATTATCACAAATTGTTGGACATAGTTGCCAAATGTATCGACATCAAATTTGGCGCTTTGACCAACTGTCAAAAGCAAAGCGATTGTGATGGCTGCAATCATCGAGAAAAAGAAGATAAAGCTGGGCTGAGTTTATCTCTGACGGACTCTGCGAGCGTGGGGAACAAGTCCTTCAAAGAAGATGGGTCATTTGGAGGATCCCGGGATATGGCACAGTGATTGGCCGGCTATTGGAGGTGAAAGGAGTCCCTCTTAGGCATGGAAAGGCTTTCCATGTTAACAAGAGGATGTTGAGCTAACCTCTCTGGTGCTCGAAGCGAGCTTACGCCAAGAGAGGCGACACCAGTGAGGGGAATCGGTGACCCGAAGACACAAGCGCTTCCTCTCGATCAAGAAGAAAAGCTGCCCCTGCGGTACCAAGAAAAGCTACGCCCATGCGGCAAAGAAAACCAAACATGCTCCTGCCCTGCGCGAGTCACTGCCCAGCCCGGCCATGTCACTGCCCTGCGGCGTCGAGAAGGACTCCCAAATACCTTCTCCGATCGTCAAAAGGAAAGAACCCGACAAGCCTAGACGGCCTCTCTCGAAACAAACACAAGCACCGGCCCTGCCGCCCAAGATCGAAGGGACGCCGCCTCTGAACCAAAAATTCCCCAGTACAAACCAGGAGGCGAAGAAGACTTCGTCAAGCGGTCCGAGCAGGAGAAACCAATTGAGTCGATTACTCGGCTAGCATATATACCGAGACTACTTTGGAGAAGTAGAGTCTCGGATGTAATTGATGAAACAACCAAGTCTGTTTGAAGGTGATCGTGAGAGGCAACCGAAGACACAATTGTAGCTCATACAAATGAAGCACAAAAGAACCAGCCCAAGCGGATAGTGATGTAATGATTCTCTCTCCACCTTACCCGGACATCCAAAATCGTCTGCGTGAGTGGAGAAAATGGAAGCTGAGCAAGTCAAGGAACAGTTCCAACGACATGAGTTCATAGAAGAAGAAGAGGAACTGCTAAATTTCCTTGGACTATCTCTGTGCTCCCGGCTCTAGATGAAGACAAGCTGCATGGATATTCTGCGGACCTACAAGGACAAGGAGAGAAAAAGCAAGGCTGAAGAAGCCGAATCACGTGAGAAGGCAAGCATCGCCTATCTCGGCACCCGAGAACACACATCCTCTCCTTGATGTCTTCTCACGAAAGTGACGAGGAACCAGAGAATCTTTCTTTGCCCGGAAGAATTGCAAATGCGGCAAGCATTGCACGAATCAAGAATCCTTCACGAGCAAAGATTAATGGAGGGACCAGGAGAGTCCTCGAACACGATTGAAATCGATCCAATGGGAGTGGTTCACAAATAATAGCTGTTCTTCTGCTACCACTTCCTCACTCACTCGGAAGAAGCGATAAGGAGATGGCGATGAAAGCGGGACAATGGGGACCTCGGTCGAGCCAACCCCTATTGAAGGTGTGCTATCACTTGCCCCAACGGTGAACCATCAATTGCAACAGTAAGAGTCTGGAGACGAGTGACCCCACTCCAAGTCACTCGGTGGTGCGCCCGGGGGGAAACTCCCTCCACCGCAAGGTCGGAGGATCTGCGAATGACTCCACAAAGAAGCAAGGAGGCGAAGAAGAGAAATTACAAGAAAAACGACAAGTTGCCATCAACGAAGCTCGAGGCGATTGAGGCTCTCTCGGTGAGTGCCAAGCTACTCGAAGGCTAATGACGGCTAGCGATGCGATCGAGGCACGAGGAAGAACAACCACAGGAGTTAACACTGCAGGCGATGAAAGTGCAATCCATGGGGTTGAGACTCAATGGATGCCATCTGTAAAGACCCCAAGACAAGTGCCACTGTCGAAAGGAGAACCAAGCCTCGCGGCGATAGAGACTGCTGGCTTTGGAGGAAATGAAGGCCACGGGAGGTTGAGACTTCCCGGGGTAACACAGGTGAAGTAGAGAACATCCCTCCTGCAATCATCGACCCATCGAGAAGGAGATCAGCGCACTTCATGATTCCCAGGACAACCACGATGTCACTTTTCCGGATCGGAAGGCGAAGAAAGAAGCTGAGTCAACCCCATGACAAATCCAAAAGACTCAGTGCGGATGTTCCAGGCACGAGCAAGTCGACCCCAAGACTACTCGTCAACCTTTAATTTTGATGATGAGCCACCAATGGAAATCTCATCATCGTCCGATGACGCTCCGATAAGGCCGAGGACCATCTACTCAAAAGGAGAAATCACAGAGACCAACGAAGGCTGTTAAGATAGTGAGGCTCGGCAAGCGGGTCTACTTCACAACCAAACCCAATTTGAACCGAGAAACCACTTTGCTCCGGCTCCTCAAGGCTGCAGCGGGATCGATTCCCAAAAGAACTTCACGCGCACCGCTCATCATCGAACAGATCGATCGGCGGTGATGAATCTTTTGTGGAATCTTTCCCTTTCTCCTTTGGAGATACGAGAACTCCACGAAGAGTCGAGAAAATGAACAAGCACGCTATCACAAACCACCTCTGTTCTTCCAACGAGACACCATTGTTCGGTGATTATGACTTGATGATGTATGGCCATCACCGTAACCTGAAGAATCGGTGAAGTTCGAGAAGTGTTCAAGGCACTCTTTCTTTGAAGTTGAGCGGATGGAGAGGCATCAAGCCTCTTTGGACATGCGCTGGACAACGAGAGATGCCACCCTTACGGTGACTTAAGAGGCATAACGATTCGAATAAGGAATGGTGGCAACAAAGAAAACAATGCGTGTGGAACAGGTGAGATACTTGGACAATTGTTCAACAAAATTGGCTTTGGTGTGGAGAGTGAAAATGCGTCTGAAACGGCGAGGAACACATTGAGCATATGCATGAAGCTCACACTTTGCCGAGATCAAGGCTGCTGCGTGAAGCGAAATGCAAATGATATACAGGCGTTTGGAAGAACACATGACAAGAAAATTCAGCCTTCTCATGGCTGAGATGAAGCGATTTGTGAGAATCCAACGCTACTCGATCAATTCCGTGCGGCATACAACGCGGAGACTTAAAGCAAAATTCAACCATCGAAGACTCGACTTCATGCTTGCGGTGTTCCAGGGTTCCTCTATCCTTTGATGATGCCAAAAAGGGAAGAGGAATACCTTAAAGCGACAAAATCTGAAGTTTGAAAAGAAAGGAAGCGGTGACAAAGGAGCAATTTGAGAAGGAAAAAATCAGTGAGGAAATTTTGAAAGCGAAGAAAGGAAAATCTCTGTGAGGGGAAGGATCAAAGATATGACCTTGATGATTGCACAAACCCCAACAAGGTCTGTCACGGTGACATTATAAGCGACAAACTCCCGTGACTCGCCACTCGAACACTCTGCTGTATCTATGGTGAGAAGAGAAAAGCAATTGAAGCGGGGATGAAGGAAGTGGAAGGAAGAATGGATGCCAGGGTGATGAACATCTTGAAAGAACATGGAGGCATTGTTTGATAAATGGTTTTATCATGATTTTGATGATTTTGTTTTTATACCAAAACAATGTTTTTAAAGGTTGTCCAAATACTCCTAAATGATTTAAAATGGTTTTAATATTTTCCGGAGTATTTCTTCAAGTTTATTTTCGACAAAATTGGACAACACATTTAATGATTTTTGTGTCAATGGGTTTTTACATTCAAACATTGTTTCAAAATATCGTCTAATACTCCGTCGGTCTAAAATGTTTTTACTAATTTTGGAGTATTTCTTGGAGTTTATTATCGATAAAATATTGGACAACACTTTTGTTTTGAGGCCAACCGAGTCGCCCTATAGGGCAACTTTGTACCTGAGTTAAGTTTTGAAAGCAGAAAAAGGGACGGAAATATTTTGGAGAAGGTCGACCGGTCGCGAGCCATCGGCCCTTACAGGATGAAGATTTCTCCTGTATTGCATTAATATGGCATGGACCGGTCCCGAGTTGATGTCGGCCGAACAAACATATACGAATTCGCCGCCAGAACCGTCGGACCCAACCCTGGCCGGTCAAAGAGGCTTATTTTCTAAATGCGTTTTCAAATCTTTTTAACGCACGACCCCTCATGAGGAAGTTTTTATTTCATGTTTGACGTTTGCTGATTGACTTTTCCTTATTTTGTGGGATGGATTTCTAACAGCTATTTTCTTCAATTGTCTTGCACTTTTTGCATGATTTTCAATCCCCAAGAGGAGCTATCAATGATCAATCATCTCCTATAAATAGAGGAAGATTTGAAGCACAAACATAAGAGAACAATACAACACAACAAGATATACTCAAGAAAACACTTGGTCTTATATTGTCATTATTCTTGTTGTAATTTGCCTAGCTTATCACTTTCACATCCTTGAGGTATAGGCTATTCTTGATTACTCTTGCACTCAATTGTATAATTCATTATTGAGTTGTAATCTTGATTTTAGTCATTATTCAACACAAGATATCCTTGTGAGTGCTTGTTAGGAATTTTATTGTTTAGATTTTGATGAATGCCATGTAAAACTTAGAATAGAAAGTTGGCACCCCAATTCTTGTTTGTAAAATGTATTGTAACAATTAGAGTGGCCAAGGCCGAGTTAAGTCGGCTACGCCCTAACATGCAAGAAGACAAGCGAAGGCTTGAAGGAAAACTCTGTGAGAGGCAGTGAGTACAACAAATAAAAGCGACGAACTCGATTGAAGAAGCGGTGAGATCGGTGAGTGGAACATCGATCAAGTCAACTCAAGAAAGCCAAGTCTCAAGTTGAAGTGAGCGGAAGAGTCATCCAATGATTGGAAGCTGACTCTAAGTCACACTGGGAAAGCAAGGAAATGCGATCAAGTCGAGATAAGCGTAAAAGAACCGTTGCCGAAAATCAAGAGATTTACTTAAACAAGTAATATCTCCATACTACCTTTCTTGGAGTGCTCGATCCCGAAAGCGTGCAAAAGGAATGAACCAATGGGAAGCACTACACCATGTCGAACTCGAAAAGGTGATAAAACAATTCATACGAGGAAATGGCAATTCAAGAAGCGCAAGCCAACGACCATTTGCAAAGTGACTTTCAAAAATGAGCCTATCTCTTCAACGGGCAAATTTTTGAAAGTTCACTATAAAAGGCCGAGGAGTTTGTTTGAGAAATAAGGATGCATGAATGACACACACGAGAGATATACAAGCTTATCAAAAGCGAAACATTCTCAATCCTCAAGCTACATCTCGAAGTACATCAATCCAACACTTACCTGAAGGAAAGAGAACTTCAATCGGTTGAAGAGGAAAATACTAAAAACAAAGGGGTCTACATTCCGGGAAGGATTGTAGAAAGGTTCAAGGCTGAACCAAGTCTTAAGCTTTTGGAGGGCTTCGTGATCAAATCCAAAGTGCTTGAGCAAGTGAGTCATGTAGTAGCAAAGCGGTACCTGTGAAGAAAGCCGAGTCGTCGAGAAGCCGGTGAGTGATCAAGGCGTCTCAGGCCATCGAGTCCCAAAGGATCAAGTCGGGTGTTGTGATCAAGACTTGTATACGGACTATTACCACTTTGTAAACCGATCATTACTTAGTGGATTCCTCCGGGAGTTGGAGAAGAGAGGAGTAGAAGAATTACCCCATCTTGAACCTCTATAAAAACTTTCTTGTGTCATTTACATTTCAAAGATTTAAATTTCAAAGCACTTTTAAATTGCTTATATCTGTGATAAATTTGCTATCCATTTGATAATTTATAAGTACTAAATCAAGTTGTAAAACTTGCTTAATCAAACTTAAGGGTGTTAAGTCTTCCATGAAAACAAAACCACGATTGAGTCAAATTATAGCCAGCATAATGAGTTACTCCATTAACTGGCTCTCAATTTGAGTGCATTAAGAGATTAACTCTCTGAGTGACTAATTGTCCATCAAGGACAACGGTGTGTAGAACTCTGTAGATTTAAAAGGACTAAATCGAAAATTTGGTAAGGTTTATTCAACCCCCTTCTAAACCTTACACTTACACCCCTTGGGACCTACAAGTGGTATCGGAGCGGTTGGTTCATTGAACCCTCCGCACTTTGAGTTCTTGAACTAGATCTCCAAACTCTTCAAAAGTCTGCTTTAGTACTTAAACTTTCAAAACTCTTTTCTAACATTAAAAGTTATTATCATGGAAGCAAATCTAACACGCATTCCTATGTTCACTATTGAAGAATTTGATGATTGGAAAATTCGTATGCGAGCTCATCTATCGGCATTACATGATGAGATGTGGATAGTGATAGAAGATGGGCCTCTGCAAATACTAAAGGTGAACAATTTGTCGAAGAGTTGCGGTGAAGGAGAAGAAGATGTTGCTCTCGGACCAGTCATGGTTGAAAAACCAAGAAGCGAGTGGACAAATGATGACGAGAAAAAGGTACAACCTGGACAATGTAGCCAAGGACATCTGTACAAAACCTTGGACAAAGCCATGTTCAATAAAGTCAAATCTTGCAAAACGGCTAAGGAAATGCAGGACAAAGCGACATTGATTTGTGAAGGCTCGGAGAAAATCAAAGAAAACAAACTATCGGTGGTTGTACAAAAATTTGAGAACTTTAAAATGATCTCGGGAGAAAACCTGGATCAATGGATGCTCGGTTTACGAAAATCACAAATGAGCTATCTACACTTGGAAAAAGAATATACACGAAAGGAAATGTGTATGAAGATCCTAAAAAGTCTTCCAATGAATGGGAAATGAAGGTCATGGCATTGAGACACTCCATGGACCTATCAAAGACATCCAATCATGAGTTATTCTCGGACCTCAAAGCTACGAGTTTGGTGAGAAGGAAAGACCAGGAAGAGACAATTTGTACCCAAAACAATTTGCTCTAATTGTCAAAGATGGAAGGAGAGTGAGGTCAAAGAGGCAATTGACCCGGAAAGAAATAGCCTTGATGGTTAAAAGATTTAACAAGTTCTTTAACAAGAACTACAAGAGAGGAAAGGGTGAATCCTCGAGAAGACACTCGGCTCCCTCCAAATCAAGGGATGATAGGCCAACCAAGAGAATGATCATCAACAAGTTGAGTATCAAAGGGCTGACAACTCAGAATAGAAAGAGAGTTGATCAAAAGGCTGAATATCTATGTTGGAATTGTAGACAACCAGGTCACTATGCCATTGGTTGCTCATATCCTGTAGTCAACAAGTACGAGAGCGAAGAAGAAAAGAAAGAAAGGTCTTGAGAGAAAAGACAAGAGAAGAAAAAGGCAATGATGGGCTGCAGAATCTGGCCGAGACAAAATCAAAGAGACAATGACTCGAGAGCGATGAAGTGACTACTCAAGTGACTCTGAAGAAGAAGCCTTGATCTGCTTAATGGCCAAAGAACAAGATCAAGAAGATGAGGTACAATCTAACTCAACAAGCTCGGACACTAGTGATAGTGAGTTGTGACACACACACTTCATCACCCACAGATCTTTATGATTCATTAGGCAAAATGATGAAAGATTTTGAGCACATTAAAACCTCACACACACTATTGAATGAGGAAAACAACTACTCAAAAGTCAAAACTCAAAGTGACTAAGGAGGTGAGTACTCTAAGTCAAATAGGCGATGAGAATAAAAGTTTAAAAATTTGAAAATGCTAAATTAATAGCGAAAATTGCTGCTATAGAAAAGAGGAGAAAATGACCTCAAAAATGTTATTGCCTCATTCACTAAGGCATCTAAATCATTGGATGACCTTATTATGAGTCAAAGAGAATGTGGAGACAAGACAGGGCTTAGGATTTAATTCCTTTGTGCCATGTCAAACCTCAAAGAGTAATTTTGGAAAAAGGATCTTCAAGTCATGAAGAATCGAAAAATCCAAAACTCTAAATGTTGCACACACTTTCAATCAAAGCACAATACTAAGCAAAGCGGCCTTGGTTACAAAGGAAAAGGAAAACGGCCGATTGAGAGTCTTTGAAAGGGCAGTGAAAAGAGATTCAACCGAGTCCTCGGAGACTCCAAAAAACGAAAAAATACTCTGTAAAGAAGAAGCGAGCTACCTAAAATCCCGAGAAAACTCATAAAAGAAATACATATGATGGGAATGGTAGAAAATATCCAAGCCAAGCCGATTGGAATAATGAGAACTATCGGCATAGACTTATGGAATACAAGCCCAAATGGCAAAGGCCTAGAACTCAACAAAGGCCATTCCAAAAGCATAAGAGCTTTCATCGGCACACATATGCACCTAGGCACTACACTCAAAAACACCACAATTACCCAAGAAAGGCAATTGCTAAAACACATCTGCGAGCATCTGAGACAAAAGAGGCAATTTGTATGAACTGGACTCCCAAGCAATTTGCCAGGGATTAATTATGATTATGGCAGCGATAGATGGCAACCTCTTAGAGTCAAATCATTTGGCTATAGGTTGGTTGGATCATCTTATAATTCTAACCCCTCGGGACCCGGACAAGAATGGGTACCTAAAACTTAATTTCCTTGATTGCGGGTTCAAGGAGCAGTGAGTGCCAAGGAACCTGGTATATGGATAGTGGTACATTCCCGGACATATGACAGAAATAAAGAAATCTGTCAAAATTCAAGGAAATCAAAGGAGCAAAGTCATATTTGGAGAAATGAAGCTCTGGTGAAATAAGAGGCATTGGATCCATCAAGAGGAATGGATTAGAAATCACGGATGTTGCATATGTTGAAGGACTAAACTTCAATTTACTAAGCATCGATCAACTTTGTGACAAGGGCTACAATGTTGGATTCAACATGGGCATATGCCAAATCAAAGACATTGAATCAAATGAAGTGGTCTTTGCAAGGATGTAGACGAAAAAATATGTATGTAGTAGATTGGTCAACTGCTACACCCGGCTGTCTACTTGCAAAAGCACAGAATCAAGTTGGTTACGTGGCACAAAAAAGCCGAGTCATCCCCAATTTCAAAACGATCAACAAACTTGCAAGAAGTCATCTTGTGGAAGGACTTCCGCAGGACTCGATATACAAGAAGGAGAGTATATGTGACGCATGTCGAAGGAAAACAAATCAAGTCGTCGTTCAAAGAAAAGACATGCCCATCCTCAACTAGAATATTGCATCTACTTCATATGGATCTATTTGGCCCAGGGAACCAGGCCAACATAAGTGGAAAGAAATACACCTTGGTGGTAGTAGATGACTATTCAAGATATACATGGACAATATTCATGTGTAAGAAGAAAGAAACTCTACAAAAACTACCACAGTGATGAAAAGGATTCAAAATGAGAAGAGTCAAACCATTATCAAAATAAGATCGGATAGAGGAACCGAGTTTGTAAATGGAATAATAACTCGATTTGTATTGAGAATGGTATTGGTCATGAACTATCGTCGCACAAGGACTCCACAATGAGAATGGAGTTGCGAAAAGAAGAAATAGAACCCTCAAAAGAAGCGGCAAGGACCATGTTAGCGAAGCGGGGTTACCAAAAGATTTTGGGCTGAAGCAATCAACACGACTTGCTACACCCAAAACAGATGTATGATAAATAGACAGCGACAAAGACTCCCTATGAGATATGGACTGGAAGAAAACCAAATGTTTCATACTTTAAAATATTTGGATGTAAATGCTTCATTCACAACAATGGCAAAGACAACCTAAAGGCTTTTGATGCTAAAGTGATGAAGGTATCTTCTTAGGATACTCAAATTTGAAAGCAAAGCCTACTGAGAATACTCAACAAAAGAACTATGGTTCTGAGAAGAATCCATTCATGTAGTATTTGATGAGCCAAACATAAATGGAGAAGACATTGAAGAGTCGGTGATAAATTTGAATCATCCAACCTTCTGAAGAAGAGTCCCTTTGGTAGAAGCGGGGATTATCAATTGAGAAGAAGATGAGATAGGTTTGAATCTCAAAAGCGGTGGAAAATTTGCGGTGAGTGATTACGAGAGAGGATACCCAAGAACAATACAAGTCGTCGGCCCGAATCCGGCTAACTTACTCCAACCTGATGTAAGATGGTGAGAGACCATCCACGAACTTGTCATTGGAAATATAAGAGAAGGTGTCAAGACAAGATCGAACTCAACAAGAAGCAATGTTCACATGCTTTATCTATAAATAGAGCCCAAAGATGTGTCACAAGCATTGGATGACACACATTGGATTCAAGCTATGCAAGAAGAAGAGCTGAATCAATTTGAGAGAAATAAAGTATGGGAATTAGTACAAAGACCCATACATCAAAATGTCATTGGAACCAAATGGGTGTTCGAAATAAGATGAACGAGGAAGGTTACGTGGTAAGAAACAAAGCAAGATTGGTAGCCAAAGGATATTGCCAAGAAGAAGGAATAGATTTTGATGAAACATTTGCCCCCGTAGCAAGATTGGAAGCTATAAGGATGTTTCTTGCCTATGCGACTCACAAGAATTTCATTGTATATCAAATGGATGTAAAAGTGCATTCTGAATGGTTTATTGGAAGAAGAAGTGTATGTTGAACAACCTCCGAGGATTTGAGCGAGAAGACTCTTGGAGACAAGGTATACAAACTCAAGAAAGCCCTGCACGGATTGAAACAGGCACCCAGAGCATGGTATGATACCTGTCACAATTCCTAACGAAAATGGATTCACAAAAGGAAAAGTAGATAGAACACTTTTGAATTCAAGACAAGAAGAGTATCTTTGCTTGTTCAAATATATGTTGATGACATCATTTTTGGATCCACTAACAAAGAGTTGTGTGAAAAATTCTCAAACCTCATGCAAAGTAAATTTGAAATGAGCATGATGGGAGAGTCGACATTCTTCCTTGGACTTCAAGTGAAACAAATTGAAGGATGGAACCTTCATAAGTCAAACAAAATACACCGGAGATTTGATGAAGAAATTTGGTATGGAGGAAAAGTCCTTTGTAAAAATACCAATGAACACATCGAGTCAAAATGGACATGGATGCGAGATGGCAAGCACAGTAGATCAAACAAGATCTGAGCACTTATTGGATCATTGCTCTATCTCACACAGCTAGCGGGCGGACATCACCTTTCTTTGTAGGTGTATGTGCAAGATTTCAATCTGCTCCAAAAGAGAGCCATATGACAAAGACTAAGAGAATATTGAGATACTTGAAAGGAAGCCAAGTAGGCCTATGGTATCCAAAGGAAGGTGGATTCAAGCTAATTGGCTATTCGGACTCGACTATCTTTGGATGCGAGTGGGCGGAAAGAAACACTTCGAGGCACATGTCAAATGCTTGAAACAGACTAATTTCCTGGTTTAGCAAGAAGCAAAACTCAATAGCCACCTCTACACCGAGGCGGAATACATAGTTGCGGCGGTGTTGTGCCCAAGTCCTATGGATGAGGCAAAGAAGAGATTATGAAGTTGAAGAAAAAGAAATTCCAATCATGTGTGATAACACAAGTGCAATTGCAATCACTCAAATCTGTGTTGCACTCAAGAACAAAACATATTGATGTCGGATATCATTTCATAAGAGATCATGTTGAAAAGAAGGACATTATTTTGGAATATATCTCAACCGATAAACAACTAGTGACATCTTCACAAAACCATTATGTGAGTCAAGATTTGAAGAACTCAAACATGAGTTGGGGCTAATTGAGCTAAGCCGAGACACGGAGAATCAAAGAAAAGAAATAGAACAAAAGAAGGTGAAAAAGAGTGAAAACAAAAATCACCGATGAATCACCAGATCGGAAAGTCAATATACCAAGTCACCGATAGCTGAGTCACTAAGAGAAATGTGAGAAGAGTAGTTAAATCGGCTTAAGAGATAAAATTTGAATAACTTATGAGCAAAGTGACAAAAACACATCGTTTGACTTAAGCGGGAATGTTTTAAGAGACACGTCCGAAATAATGATGATGTGTACATAAATAAAGCCGCACACCAAGCCTATGATTGGATATAAATGTTGCCGCATTAAATACGAGACATGAATCTGCTCAATATGCGTGCGAAATCCAAGCCGTTGATTTCGATCACAATTCAAAAACCGTCTGCACGTCCTTTCATAAACCATATTTAAACCATTTTCTCCGTTTCTCTCACACTTCTAAAAACTGTTCATCTCTTCTCTCAAAAGGCAAAGGCAAATACTCTCGAAACCCTATCAACCTTCAAATCAATTTACTGAATTTTTCTTGAAATTATTAGAGAAATGGCACCAACTTATGACTTTACAAAGTTGGAAAAACAAATCCACACCGGTTCGATGGTGGATTTCGAATTTTAATGGTGAAGCGAGGTCCGACGACACCCTGGTAAAGAAAATCGCGGAGAAGTTGGAAACGTCCGGGCTAAACCGTTTCTAACGTTTGGAATATCCTATGACCTATGTGGAGGAGGTCGCACAATTCTCGTGAATGCTTTGAGATTCACGATGAAGAATCAAGTCATCCTGTTCACGGGAAGCGGTGACTATCAACGCCAAGGATTTGGTGAATATTGCTCACTACCGGAAGGAGCAAGCGAGATTAAGGAAATCGATGTAAACTTGGGCGACGCATGGAAAGAGATAGCCAAGTCCGACCTTCTTTGATAAAATTATATACACAAAGACAAACAAGAGATCAGCTGGCGAAGGAGGATTATCACAAATTGTTGGACATAGTTGCCAAATGTATCGACATCAAATTTGGCGACTTTGACCAATCACAAAGGCAAAGCCGATTGTGATGGCCGCAATCATCGAGAAAAGAAGATAAATCTGGGCTGAGTTTATCTACAATTTCTGCTCTGCGAACGTGGGAACAAGTCCTTCAAAGAAGATGGGTCATTTGGAGGATCCCTAGGATATGGCCTGGTGATTGGCCGGCTATTGGAGGTGAAAGGAGTCCCTCTTAGGCATGGGAAGGCTTTCCATGTTAACAAGAGGATGTTGAGCTAACCTCTTTGGTGCTCGAAGCGAGCTTACGCCAAGAGAGCGACACTAGTGAGGGGAATCACCGACCCCGAAGACACACCGCTTCCTCTCCATCAAGAAGAAAGCGCCCCTGCAGTGCTAAGAAAACCGAACTGCGCCCAGCGAAAGAAAACTAAACATGCTCCCCCCCGCGAGTCACACCGCCCGGAAGCCATGTCACTGCCCTGCGGCGATCGAGAAGGACTCCCAAATACCTTTCTCCGATCGTCAAAAGGAGGAGAACCGACAAGCCTAGACGACCGGCTCTCGAAAACAAACACAAGCACCGCCCCGCCGCCCAAGACTCGAGAGGACACCGCCTCAACGAACGGAAATTCCCCGTACAAACCAGGAGACGAAGAAGACTTGTCAAGCGGTCGAACAGAGAAACCAAAGTGAGTCGTTACTCACCTAAAGCACAAATACCGAGACTCACCGGAGAAGTAGAGTCTCCGGATGTAATTGATGAAACGACCAAGTCTGCAAGGTGATCGTGAGGCAACCCGAAGACACAAATTTGTAGCTCACACAAAGAAACACAGAAGAACCAGCCCAAGCGAGATAGTGATGTAATGATTCTATCTCCACCTTACCCGGACATCCAAAATCGTCTGCGTGAGTGGAGAAAATGGAAGTTGAGCAAGTCGAGGAACAGTTCCAACGGCTTTGAATTCATAGAAGAAGAAGAGGAACTCGCTAAATTTCCTTGGATTAACTCTTTGTGCTCCCAAATGGATGAAGACAAGCGCATGGATATTCTGCGGATATACAAGGACAAGGAGAGAGAAAAGCAAGCAAGAAGCCGAAGCACGAGAGAAGGCAACCATCCGCCCTATCTCGGCACCACAGAACACACACACATCCTCTCCTTGATGTCTTCTCTGCGAAAGTGACGAGAACCGCAGAATCTGCACGCCCGCGAAGAGTTGCAAATCGCAGCAAGCATTGCGAATCAATCAAGAATCCTTCACGAGCAAAGATTAATGGAGGGACCAGGAGAGTCCTCCGAACACGATTGAAATCGATCCAATGGGAGTGGTTCGACAAATAGCCAACATGTTGTTCTTCTACCACTTCCCAGCTCACTCGGAAGAAAAGCGATAAGGGAGATGGCGATGAAAGCCGGGACAATGGGGACCTCGGTCGAGCCAACCCCTATTGAAGGTGTGCTACCACTTGCCCCACGGCTGAACCATCAATTGAAACAGTAGGGAGTTTGGAGACGAGTGACCCCACTCCAAGTCACTCACCGGTGGTGCGCCACCGAGGAAACTCCCTCCACGCTGCAGCAAGGTCGGAGGATGCTGATGACTCCACAAAGAAGCAAGGAGGCGAAGAAGAGAAATTACAATCACAAGAAGAACGACAAGTTGCCATCAACGGCTCGAGGCGATTGAGAGATCTCGAGGTGAGCAATCGCTCTGAAGGCTAATAATGCTAGCTAACGATGCGATCGAGGCACGAGGAAGGAACAACCCGGGAGTTAACACTGCAGGCGATGAAAGTGCAATCCATGGGGTTGAGACTCCAATGGATGCCATTTGTAGAAGACCCCAAGGCAGTGACCGACTTTGTCGAAAGGAGGACCAGCCTCGCAGCGAGAGAGACTCGCTGGAGGAAATGAAGGCCCACGGGAGGTTGAGACTTCCCGGGGTAAAGAGGTGAAGTAGAGAACATCCCTCCCCGCAATCATCGACCCATCCGAGAAGGAGATCGGCGCACTTCATGATTCCCAGGACAACCACGATGTCACTTTTCCGGGATCGGAAGGCGGCGAAGAAGAAGAGTCAACCCCATGACAAATCCAAAAGACTCACGGATGTTCCAGGCACGAGCAAGTATGATCCCAAGACTACTCGTCAAACTTTTAACTTTGATGATGAGCCACCACTAGAAATCTCATCATCGTCCGATGACGCTGGACGATAAGGCCGAGGACAAGTCTACTCAAATGGAAAAATCACCGAGACCAACGGTCATTAAGATAGCCGAGGTTCGAAACAAAGCGGGTCTACTTCACAACCAAACCAATTTGAACCGAGAGACCGCTCTCCGGCTCCTCAAGGCTGCAGCGGATCGACTCCCAAAAGAACTTCACGCGCACCGCTCATCATCGAAGCAGATCCTGTCGGCGGTGATGAATCTTTTGTGAATCTTTCCTTTCTCACTTTGGAGATACGAACTCCACGAAGAGTCGAAAATGAACAAGCACGCTATCACAAACCACCTCCTCGTTCTTCCAACAGACACCATTGTTCCAGTGATTTATGACTTGATGATCTGTATGGCCATCACCGCAATGAAAGAATCACCGGTTCGAGAAGTGTTCAAGGCACTCTTTCTTGAAGTTGAACGGATGGAGAGGCATCAAGCCTCTTTGGACATGCTGGACAACGAAGATGCCACCCTTACAAATGACTTAAGAGGCATAACAGTTCGAATAAGGGAATGGTGGCAACAAAGAAGAAACAATGCGTGTGGAACAGGTGAGATACTTGAGACAATTGTTCAACAAGTCTTTGGTGGAGAGAAGTCAAAATGCGATCTGCAAAACGGTTTAGGAACACATTGAGCATATGCATGAAGCTCACACCCGAGATCAAGGCTATTGCGTGAGCGAAATGCAAATGATATACGGCGTTTGGAAGAACACATGACAAGAAAATTCAACCTTCTCATGGCCGGAGATGAAGCGATTTCAGAATCCAACGCTACTCGATTCAATTCCGTCTTGCATACAACAAACGAGACTTGGAAGCAAATTCAACCATCGAAGACTCGACTTCATGCTTGCCAAAGATGTTCCCTGGGTTCCTCTATCCTTTGATGATGCCAAAAGGGGAAGAGGAATACCTTAAAGCAAAGAAAATCTGGCCGAAAGAAAGGAGCGGTGACAAAGTCGGAAAATCACCAGGAAGTCCTAAAAGCAGAAGAAAGGAAAACTTGTTGAGGGGGAAGGATCAAAGATGTAACATTGATGATTGCACAAACCCCCAACAAGGTCCTGTCACGGTGACATTATAAGCGGCAAACTCCCGTGACTCGCCACTCCAACACTCTTTGTATCTATGGTTTGAGAAGAAAAGCAATTGAAGCGGGGATGAAGGAAGTGGAAGGAAGAATGGATGCCAGGGTAATGAACATCTTGAAAAGAACATGGAGGCATT
The DNA here is from genome assembly GCA_016081115.2 of Rehmannia glutinosa. Classification (NCBI taxonomy): domain Eukaryota; kingdom Viridiplantae; phylum Streptophyta; class Magnoliopsida; order Lamiales; family Orobanchaceae; genus Rehmannia; species Rehmannia glutinosa. The sequence continues at coordinate 105,061,600 of CM071936.1, forward strand.
CCGTTTGATAGACACGTATGCCATTTTTGATGATTTTGTTTTTATACCAGAGCCAAGATCGTTTTTAAATTCAAAACGCTCGAATGATTTAAGGATATTTTGCAAATATGTCCATGGCTCAAGCTTGGACTCATTTATCTTTTGGGAAAAGGGTCTCACATTATGTGAAGAAGGTTTCAAAATACAATCCTAGACTTCCGGCGATCACTCTGCTAGTCAATCACCAGGAAGAAGAAGACCCCAAGACAATATACGCCTAAAGGTAGAGGAAGAAGCTTTTGTTTTGATGGAGGAAGAAGCTTGCACCTAGGCCTCTGCCAAGAACATTGAATACGTATATCCAGGGAAGAAAGGAGGGATCTACATCAAGGTGGGCTTGACCAAGTGGCAAATTTGCGAGTGGCTAAAACTAACGCCGAGTATGCAAAAAAAGAATAGAAGAAGAGAACAAAAGACAAACTCAGGATGGGAAGAGAGACAGGAAAGATTAAGAAGAGATGAAGCTGCCGAAGGCAAGGCATATGAGAAGAAAAAGAAGGCAAATGATGACGAGAAGAAGAGAAGAAGAAAGAAGATCTTTATCAAGATGAAAGAATGAGATTTCTAGGAGATGAAGTGTTCTTTGTCCAACCCTTCTGTATTTTATATGTAAATACATACAATGTAAGTATTCTCAATAAAGCTACAAATTTTCTATTTTTTGAAGACTATTATATACTCCGATACACCTTGTAAACACAACATTGTGTTAAGTACAAGAATGATATGATCAATAAAAAGATTGATTTGCGCATACATTCTATGTCAATACACTATCTTGTATGTATCTTTGTTATTTGCATCTTCATATGATTTAAGTTTTGGCATCATCAAAAAGGAAATTGTTAGGAATTTTATTGTTTAGATTTTGATGAATGCCATGTAAAACTTAGAATAGAAAGTTGGCACCCCAATTCTTGGGTAAAATGTATTGTAACAATTAGAGTGGCCAAAAGGTTTAAGTCATCTACGCCTTAACATGCAAGAAGACAATCAAGGCTTGAAGGAAAACTCTGTTTGAGAGACAATTTGAGCAAAGAAAAGAGCGACAGAACTCGATCAAGAAGCGGTGAGATCACTGAGTGGAACATCACCAAGTCAACTCAAGAAGCCAAGTCTCAAGTTGAAGTGACGGAAGAGTCATCCATGATTGGAAGACTCACTAAGTCACCTGGGAAAGCAAGGAAATGCGATCAAGTCGAGATAATCGTAAAAGAACCGTTGCCGCGAAAATCAAGAGATTTACTTAAACAAGTAATATCTCCATACCACCTTTCTTGGAGTGCTCACCCTGAAGCGTGCAAAAGGAATGAACCAATGGGAAGCACTACACCGTGTCGAACTCGAAAAGGTGATAAAACAATTCATACGAGGAAATGGCAATTCCAAGAACTGCAAACCAACGACGCAAAGTGACTTTCAAAAATTGAGCCTATCTCTTCAACGGGCAAATTTTTGAAAGTTCACTATAAAAGGCTGAGGAGTTTGTTTGAGAAGGAGGATGGATGACACACACGTGAGATATACAAGCTTATCAAAAATCGAAACATTCTCAATCCTCAAGCCTACATCTCGAAGTACATCAATCCAACACTTACCTGTGAAGGAAAGAGAACTTCAATCGTTGAAGAGGAAAATACTAAAAACAAGGGGTCTACATTCCGGGAAGGATTGTAGAAAGGTTCAAGGCGTCGAACCAAGTCTTAAGCTTTTGGAGGGCTTCGTGATCAAATCCAAAGTGCTTGAGCAAGTGAGTAGTAGTAGCAAAGGCGCCTGTGAAGAAGGCGAGTCGTCGAGAAGCCACCGAGTGATCAAGGCGTCTCCGTGATCGAGTCCCAAAGGATCAAGTCGGTTGTTGTGATCAAGACTTGTATCCGGTATTACCACTTTGTAAACCGATCATTACTTAGTGGATTCCTCCGGGAGTTGGAGAAGAGAGGAGTAAAGAATTACCCCATCTTCGAACCTCTATAAAAACTTTATTGTGTCATTTACATTTCAAAGATTTAAATTCCCGCACTTTTAATTGCTTATATCTGTGATAAATTTGCTATCCATTTGATAATTTATAAGTACTAAATCAAATCAAGTAAAAACTTGCTTAATCAAACTTAAGGGTGTTAAGTCTTCCAAAAAACAAAACCACAATTGAGTCAAATTATAGCCAACAAATTGAGTTACTCTATTAACACAACTCAATTGAGTGCATTTGAGAGATTAACTCTTGAGTGACTAATTCGATCGTATCCATCAAGGACACAATGTGTAGAACTCGTAGATTTAAAAGACTAAATCGAAAATTTGGTAAGGTTTATTCAACCCCCTTCTAAACCTTACACTTACACCCCTTGGGACCTACACAAGATGTTTAGCTACACATGATTAAACAACTTATAAACAAAGTGTTCAAAGTCATTACAAATGAAAATGAAAGATTGAAACTAAAAGAGAAGCAAAAAAACTTAGAACGCCGACAATCTCCCGATATATCTCCGTTCTTCAAGCTCCGATGCAACCCGATTGTCTCCTTGATGTCTCCTTCCAAGAGTTGACTCTTATGCTTGTGTTGTAGATCCCAAAAATGCCAGAATCCCTTTGTGTGCGCCCCCAAAAGCCTTTTTATACCCACCATCAAGTTTAGGGCTTAATCTGCAGATTATGGGATTCAGCAAGAAGCACGGGTGGTGCGCCCACGCACGGGTTACCCGTGCGCCACCCTACTGGAATAACCCAACTCTCAGTAGGGCGCACGGGTGGTGCATCGAGCACGGCCTACACGTGCGCCACTCCGGTGAAATAATCCGATCCTCCGTAGGGCGCACGGGTGGTGCGCCCATGCATGGGCTACCCGTGCGCCATGTCATACTCAATAATCCTTATACAAGGGTGCACGGGTGGTGTCTTGAGGCACGCCCAACCCGTGTGCCCCCTTCTTTTAAAACGCTCAACTTTCGCTCTTTTAGGCTTCACTTTTCGTATATCCACTCAATTCTCCGTGTTTCCACTTTGCTTTCCTCGTATTTGTATTCAATTAGCTTCAAATATCATGAAATTCCTACAAAATAAGCAAAGTGTAATATCTTTTCCACAAGGAGTGAATATGTAACATTTAACGCGAGTATATGTATGTTTACTCATCATTATAGCTCGAAATACGCTTCAAAATACATGCAAAACTCAAGCTATCAGCCCGTGCGTGGCGCGCACGGGCTACCCGTGCGTCATGTCATGTCGTAGGCCGAGTCCTCTTTTAACCCAACTGCGCACGGGTCGTGCGTAGACGCCGCGGGCTACCCGTCGCATTGTCGTAGGCACCTTCCAAGTCTCGGTGGCGCACGGGTGGTGCGTGTACGCACGGGCTACCCGTGCGCATTGCCGTACCTTCAATATTTCATCCCCGGGGCACACGGGTCACGCTCAGCGCCGCGCCCTACCCGTCGTCCTCTATTTTGCCTCATTTGTGGTGTTTCTTCTTTTCTATGCTCGTATTTGTCTCTCAATTTCTTCAAATATTGTTACATTCCTTCAAAACGAGCAAAGCATAACATCTTTCCCACAAAGAGTGAATACAAACCATTTCATATGAGTTTATGCATGTTTAATCACCATTTTTGTCAATATTAAACCTTAAAAAGACATGCAAAACTCACACCTATCGATATGATGGTAATCCTATCAATGATATTACACTTTATAGAAGCATAGTTGGGGCGTTGCAATATGCCACTGTGACAAGGCCTGATATTTCTTATGTTGTGAACAAGGTTAGTCAATTTATGCAAAGTCCATTGGATAGTCATTGGAGGGTCAAAAAGAATTTTAAGATATTTGGCGAAACTATTAACCATGGACTACGCTTCACACAATCTAGAGAGTTTAATTTGACTGGATTTGCAGATGCGGATTGGGCATCCGACATTGATGACAGAAGATCAACAAGTGGTTTTTGTATATTTTTGGGTAAGAATATTGTCTCGTGGAGCTAAAAAAAACAACACATTATTTCAAGATCTAGTACGGAGGCTGAGTACAGGAGTTTAGCTAATGTGACATATGATATTGTTTGGCTTAGATCTCTTTTGAATGAGCTCAAAATAAATCAATCCAAAGCCGTCCCAATTTGGATAGATAACATGGGAGTTGTATCATTGTCTAATAATCCTATCTATCATTCAAGAACAAAGCATCTGGAATTGGATCTTCATTCCATAAGGGAGAAAGTTGTTGATAATATCGTTTCAGTCAATCATGTCCCAGCTATTGATCAAGTGGCAGACTTATTCACCAAACCTCTAGCAGGACAATTTTTTACCCCTCTACGTAACAAACTTAATGTTGTTCCTAGTTCGTGCTCTGAATTGAGGGGGCATGTTAAGAATAAAGAATTAAGCAACTTGATTAAGGATAATGGCATGCTGCAGGGATGTTAGATTCCTTTTCATAAAGTATATTATATTGTAACAAATGGCAATATTATAATATGTAGACCGTTCTGTTTTGTTCCCAGCTTTTTGTATAAAGCACAATGTAATTGATGCAATTATCTATCAAGCAATACAAAATATTCCCTCTTGCAAATATTCTCTCTTTCTTTCATTGTTTAAGTTTTTGTCGTCAATGGCTTGAGTATTTTTCAAATGATGCTATTTATCTAGAGACACCTTCATTTCATGGAAAGCCAAGAAGCAGCCAACCGTTAGTAGATCCTCAACAGAAGTTGAATACAGAGCTATAGCCACAATCACTTGTGAAGTTCAGTGGCTCAAATATCTACTTGATGACCTTCAAATCCAACACAATCATCCTGCACTAATCTATACATACATCAAATCGGCATATTGCATTGCTCACAATCCATGCCATCATGAAAGAACTAAGCACATTCAACTAGATTGTCATTTTGTTCGCCTTATAAAACTTATAGATACCTTCCATACATCAAATAGTTGATATTCTAACCAAATCGTTAGCACCTCATTTCTTTAATAATTTTATATTCAAGTTGGGCATGATTGACATCCATACACCACTTTGCGGGGATGTCAAGATCAAAAAATTAATATTTTGCATTTCTTTGTTACATTAGTTAGTTACGTAGAATCAAGGTAGAATCGATTTATGTTAGTTATAATGATTAGTTAGTTTAACTTTCATACTCTATAAATAAGACTCATTGTATCGGATTTTATTTTATCAATTACAATTCATTTTTCATTCTTCTTTATCTTGTTGTGATTAGAGATTGTAAAAATTCTCCAAAAAAGAAAAGAAAAGATAACATGGCATGGAAATAAGCTTTTGGCGAATATAAACTTTAAATGAAAATACATCATCTCAAAATCAAATTACACAATACACTTCGGTGTAAACATAATTGAAAATCAAACTTTGCACAATTTTGATTTGAATATTTTAACCAATTTCCGTTTTCAATCTCATGTCAAGAGAAGACGGTAATCAAAATTTCACACGAAATCTTAGTTCATTTCTATTCATTTAAGGAAGCTTAGATACTTATTTTGCTTCAAAATTTGAAGCTCGACTCAAAAAATTTGAAAACAATAACGAGCATATAAAAATAACAAGTTATTTGAGCCCCAACGCTATCAAGAAAACAGGTGAGAGAACCCACCCCAATATCCACAAAGCTAAATATAGAACTATAACTTACTACCAACAGTCAAAAAATTATAACCTTAATTGTCAATTGCTGAAACACGACTTATACATAATTAATGCAACTATCGACGGTAATTTTCAGAACCAAAAAACACTGGCAATACACAAAATATCAAATAAACAAACTAAAAGGAAAAAGGAAACCTCACTGTCCTGCTGTAGACCTGACTAATCTTTACAACCAAATGCACTCAAATTTGTCGATGCGTTGATACATTGATTTTACAAGAGTCGAAAAATGTGAGTGTTTTCAAGGATTACCAGACCTAAGAGCACCCTTTAGCCCCATGCTTAAACTGTTCTGCAATCCCTTGTTACCAAAACCGTGTCTTGCATCATAGCCACAAATTCACTATAATCGATCAGACCATCCTGAAAAAATGAACAAAATTAGTAACATTTTTCGGTTATTGTCGTTTATTATTTAGAACAAAAGGACATTTGTGTTGAAAGAACCAAGAGAATAATATACATTATCCTTATCAACTTCACGGATGATTTCGTCTAGGTGAGCATCTCCTAGACCAAATTGGCCACAAGCTTGTTGAAGTTCATCCTTTGTGATGTAACCACTACCGTCTTTGTCAAAATATGAAAAAGCTGCAAACAAGTGATCTTCTTTCTGAATTTTGTTTAGATGCAACATTGCTGCCACAAACTCTCCGTAGTCTATGGTTCCACTATTGTCAACATCAGCCTGCATTATCAGGAAAATAAAAAACAAAGCAGATTTTATTCGGGATCAGAAGAAAATCAAATGTTTAAGGCTCAAAAGATACCACAGAGACAAAGACAATGCTACATTATAAAGGAAAGCTAAAAATTGACCATTGTGGTTTGCTAAAAAATTTGGTTCAAGAACTTTGTTCATTTATTTTCTTTCTGAACTATATTAAATGTCGAAGAAAACAGAAGTGTTGTGACCTAAACTGCAAGCATTTTCTAGATTTCATCATACCTCATTTACCATATGTCATGCTTTCAATATCAAGTGTGCATATAAATATAATGCACTTCAATTTCATTTTGATAAGACGGATCTTGCCACAAGTGTCGCTTGGACTATTGTGCACCAATAAATTCTCTCTTCAAAATGTATTTAAAGGAGTTGACTACATAATCAATGAAGAAGCACGCTTTTGCAACCCCATTGCCGCATAAAGGGGAAAAGGCAATATGTTAGCAGGATTTGTTCATTTCTTACAACTATTGTTTTAACATATGCATACAGCATAGAACTGGTGTTACTCATTCTGGCAATCAGGAGATCATTTAACTAAACCATGAGGTCCATGATAGCTCAACTTTGAGAACTCGCAAATCAAATGAATACATCAAACTATAGAGATTTTGTACTTTGTAGTGTAAATAGTATTTGGAATAATTAGAGAAAGAAAATATTCTGCACTTACAGCTTGCATCAGACCAACTATTTCTGAATCTTTGAGATTGGCGCCAACTCTTTCTAAACCGGTCTTGAGCTCTTCCAGGGTGATATGTCCGCTATTGTCCATGTCTATCATTTTGAACATTTCCTTTAGTCCGGCAATTTCTTCCTCTGAAAGACTTTCGGCAATAACCTATGGATAAGAGAACAGTTTTTCAGCTATAGATGAAACGTCGCAGTGTTACTGGTGAAGCAATGAGTCTACAACAATACAACTTTTGTTTATGTATTTGCTTTCTGTAATAACAGAGGAAGAAATCATACTTGCAAATAAATGAATATGGTATATTCTGTAGTTCAGTACGTAAGTTTAGATGCTCAATAATTACTAAATTTGTCCATTGAATTCGTCTTCTATGTTTTTCAGCTTTTCATTTGATCTATATCCAACGACACTCTCGATGTGGATGGTCACTTTGAGCTTCACAAATATCAATTAAGAACTTGTTTTCCTTTGATTTTTCTTATACTTTCAAATCACTAGTGCAAGTGGCTGGAATATCTTCAATAATTTATTGCCCGTCTTTTATGTTTTGTTCGATGCATTACAATAAGCTGATAACAATTCTTTAGTAGAACTGCAAAAATAATGGATGGAATCAGCTACTTCATGTTAGGTATAAAATGAGAACAAAACTTTCAAACAACGTATTTAACCCCATGCAGAGTAAACTGATAATCAGTCAAACCAGTAGGCAACAGGTTTAGATCTGGTATTTATACAAACGAAAGACTGGAAGAACTTACTCTGATTGCAATCTTCTTGAGTTTGTTCATAGCAGAAAATTGCTTCAGACGAGTTAGAACAGCAGAATCAAGAGGCTTATCTGGAGCTACGCCACCAACTTGTACCCATGGATGGCCTGTACAAAACATATTCCGATTAAAATTATCTGTTTAGCCGTTTAGGATTTGAAACAGTCTGGTTATGTGATAAGCTTGCTAATAGCTACAGATTTGCTCTGTTGAGTGTTTGAATCATCATGCCATTTTTCTCTTTCAAAATAATTCAAACCCACAAGCCAACAACATGTCAATTCACACCTGCAGCAATATTTCCCACTTAATGCCTTTAGTGTTGGGAAAGAGTGTCAAAATAAATGACGCCTTGACAACGGAAATAGTAAAATCTTTTCCCACCCAGCTTGGATTAAAAATGGGAACCAAACCAAGAATAATAGTGCAAGACGATAAAAAATAGGACACAAGAATTTTTACGTGGAAACCCAAATTGGGAAAAACCACGAGACCGTAGTCCGGATAAATCCTCCACTAAATGTATAGTAGGCTTACAAAATTTCTCCCTAAAAATAGGGGATACACAAAATATCTCAAGTTACTCAACTTGGAATACCCGAGAAAATAGGAATGCTTTTTTTGGGTGAGAATGAAAAATTACTACTAATTTTTTTTATCCCTTTTTCTTCACTCAAAACACACACTTATAGAAATCTCTACTCTCTATTTTCTCTCTTCTCTTGCAATTGCTAAAATGCTAATTGCTTGGTGTGTTTGTTCATCTCCGGATGTTGCCTATTTATAGGCAAAATGGATTAGCAAAATGACAAATGCCAAGCAAGAGTTTGTATCCAAATTTGCCACCTTTTCTTTCCTTCAAACTTTTCGGTGCCTAACAATTTGTTGCCCCCAATTTTTGACTTTGATTACCACATGTGTTGGACTAACATTTAGTGCATAGATCAAGAAAATGGTGATATATAATTGGTTCCCTAAGTCCGAAATGTCTGCTATTCATATACATCACACTCACAAAGAACTTGATGAGCTGTGGGCCGCTTTTTAGGGTCTCGTACAAGCATTCGTCTGACAAGATCTTTTGCACTATCGGATATGCTGGGCCAAGGTTCAGATACAAAGTCAAGTTCTCCTTTTAAAACCTGCTCGAATATTCCCTGTTCCGTTTCTGATACAAAGCATACATTGGCATGCAAGAAAATCAGATTTCGCCACTAAATAAAGCATAACGAACCATAGCAAGTAAAAAACATGCTTACCATCCCAAAATGGTGGAACTCCACTTAGCAAAATGTAAATGATAACTCCAGCACTCCAAACATCACATTCTGGGCCATAATTCTTCCTTAGTACCTCTGGGGCCACGTAATAAGGGCTTCCAACCACATCATGAAATATTTCACCTAAGAATGTAAAAGATCAAAACTTGATCAAGCATAAACTTTGAGTGACTGAAGAAAAAAGGAATTAGGCAGACAACATAGAGACATCCCAACTAGGTACTGGGTAGGAACTGCATGCATGACGCTACTCCAATAATATGGGCATACGTAAACAAAATTTTTTAAATTTTTGTTCAAAAATATACTTCCTAAAACAGGATGATCAGGCACATTATGTTTCTGTTTGTGAATATCCTGTCTAAAAATGAAAAAGCAGCTCATTACAATTATATAATAAGTAGAAACTTTTGATTGCAGCAGTGGCGCCAGAAGATCTGGAAGGAAATCTGACTACAGCCCGACATGTATTTTCCTCTCACATATCATTATTAAAAGAATAAATTCTTTCAAGTATTCGGATATCTAAGGGGATTCTGAATTGAATTCCAAGTTAGTCAAATGAACATTTGAATGAAAGTAGCTTAAGCAGGCGACTTTGTGCCTGAACTCATATTCTCATGAGATACCTCATACCTACATGATATACAAGTAAGCACTAGAGCTTGGACACTAGGAAACATGCATCACACTTTACAACAAAAGAAAATTGACAACAAAATCAACCATATAGACGCCCATCACATATATCTTGACTGTTGCAAGAAATGTATAATTAGTTGTATTTAAAACCACATGGTACAAATTCATTCCGGACAAGTAATGAACGTGATTTGAAACTAGAGCCAATTCAAGGCTATAACAGGGATAATGAAAACTGTTGCAGCTTCTCTCGAGCTGATGAAATTTCATATCCCAAATACCAAATGACCTGTCTCTGTTGCCAATTCTTCCATTTCTTTTCGCATATCAGACCTAGGCCAGAGTAGTATTCGAAGATTCTTACGTATTTCAGTTTATATAAATTAAAAAATCATTCCTCTTCTTATGATTTCTTAGTGATGCCGTAATCCAAATAATACCCCATAAGGTTGACCACATGAAACCTGTTTTTCATGCTTACATGTGTCAAAAATATTAGCAACTGCACATGAATACCCCATATTCATTTCTGAATCCGAAACAGCATCCAGAAAAGTCCAGTTCGAGATCACTGCAAGTCTGCAATTAGTCATCTGAGTATCGAGATGGTCTTTGATAGAATGGAGAGGGGAAGAAAAAGAAAAAAAAAAAAGAAACTAATATTTCCTGCCGCAGATAATTTGGATAAGAATTTGCTTATGTATAATGTAAGTATTCTTATAACCTAGCCTATATTTTTTAATCAATAAATTCAAGCTACAGTGAACTTATCATCTAATCATCTTGGATTCTCTCATTTTCGCATGTCAACAATCAAAATCACAGTAAACCAACTGAGCTGTTAATACCAGACATGGAAATCAACTCCATGATTGTGAAGTTTTCAGTTTTCAAGCAAACAATAACCATTATTAATATTACCTCACAACATCTCTTACGTCAAAAGGTGTAGGGGCTAACTTATCAAAGTGGTACTAACTGTAATAATCCATAATGGAAGCAACAGGTTTGATTTTTATGCTTCTCAACACCTAATCTATTGACTAAATATAAATCTTTATTCAGATGGATTTTATAATTGGAAAATGTAGACATCCACAAATGAAGTGTAAAATAATTTAAATCCCCAAAACAAATACAGAAGGAGAAGAGGGGGAAAGAGATACAATTGTGAGAATAAGCCTGTTTAAGATTAAAAACCAGGTTTCATGTCAGTGTTATGTGCTATGATATGACAAGGAATTCAATGAGATATCCAAAGGTTAAGCAACAAGTTCAACTGATATGTCCTCAGATGATCCTTGAGGCCAGAAGTGCGAGTTCCTGGAAACTTTAGGTTTTGTGGGGAAAAACCGCTTTCTAAATTTTGAAGAAAGTTTGCAGGGTAGGTAATTATCTCCATGATTTTGCCTAGTCATATATCAGACATTCAATATAAATTAACTAATTCAATGACAGCACAAAATTATTGAGCTAATATAAGTTGCACAGTTCAAAATTCAATCATCTCCTGACAAGGTAATCACACAAACTTATCCAAAAATTCATAGATGAGTACCTGGCCTGAAAAAACTGAGAGCCCAAAGTCGATGGTCTTAAGTGGCGATTCCTCTTGCTCATTCACAAAAAGGAAATTCTCCGGTTTCAAATCTCTATGCATAACTCCCAAAGAATGACAGGCTTCTACAACACCAACAATTAACCTAGCAAGCTCAGCAGCTTTTCTTTCCGTATAATGCCCCCTCTGTATGATCCTATCGAAAAGCTCCCCACCCGTACAAAGCTCCATCACAACATGAACTGCAACTGCATCCTCATAAGCTCCCACGATCGATATAACATTGGGGTGCCCTGCCAGGTGGTGCATTATCTGAATTTCTCTCCTAACATCCTCCACGTCCTCCTCGGTCGTTAACTTCCTCTTAGCAATTGATTTGCAGGCAAACTCCTTGTTAGTTTCCTTCTCAACACATAAAAATGTCGTCCCGAATTGCCCTTGTCCTAACTTCCTCCCTAAACTATATTTCTCCTTCAAATTCTCCGTTTTTCGCTGTAACACCGACTCAACTTGTAGTCCCACACTTGATACTCTCTTGATATGACTAGGCTTGTTCTGCTTCGCCTCTTCTCCTGGCTTACTGTGATTTTCTGCTTTCACCTCTGGCTTTTGGGGATCTGCGGAATTGGTCTCATCACCCGCAATTTTGACTGGTGCAGGTGGGGTGCGCACATCGGACCGAGCCGAATCAGAGCCTTTGCTATCTGAATTCACAGAGTTCTCGTTATTGTGACTGCTATCCTTATTATTGTTGCTATTGCTGGCATCTTGGTCGTGATTTGGGGCTGGGAGGGTCCCTGCATGCCTGGGTTTCCAGACAGCAGCCGTCACAGATTGAAAGAATCCATTATTCCCCAATTTAGGGCCAACACAATTATTCCCCATCAAACACTGCTATGTAAATCTCTAAAAATCCCTAATCCTCTCGAGTTTCACCATTTAAACGTGCCCGTATCAATCCCATTCGCCACAATGTAGACGCAAAAAGGTTCGAAGTATCAGATCAATACCCACCTGTAGGAAATCCCCAAATTCGCACCCCCCAGAAGAGTGATCTTGTCAATGTATCAAAATACTCACCCAAAAGAGATATGAAAACCTAAATTGAAGCAAAATATGTCATTCTTCGACCAACAAAATTGTTAAAAAATCCAGGGATCCTGTAGTGCAATTAGTGGATGCAACTACAAACCCGGAAAAAAGAAGAACAACAAAAGATCAATCAATTATCATACATGTATCATTGAAGGAAGAGAGATCTGTGAAGAGGTGATCAGAGGAAGATAGAAAAATGGTAGCGAGAAAAATGTGGAATGTGATGAGAGAGTGGATGAGTCAACCCGGAGGCGAACGTGAATGGATCAATAGATTCAATTGGGTTTGCATTCTGAATGTTATTTTCACACAAAAATTGCAGGTGGTGAGGCGATTACCACAACCAGACTGCGTGCGCAGAGGGGGCGTTTGGGTGGGAGGAATTGGACCGCTAAAATTCCAGAGAATTTAGCATTATATGTTTTTATGTCATCACCTAAATCAATTCATGCAAATGCATGCATGCCAGCATGGGTGCTAAGGATTCCCACATAATACAATATATGTTAATTACGAAAACTACCCATGAGGTTATGTCTAATTACAAAATAACTCAATTACCTTTTAAAATTATACCCTTCTATTATTTTACTTTAATTTCGAATTAATTTCGCACTTATAGTTGGTTTGGTTTGGGTAATTGTTGGATATAAGTGTTGGGTAATTGGAGTTGGTTTAAATTATGGAGTTACATAGGCCTTGTATGGTTATGTTTCTATGGACAATTTCTAGTTTCTAGTGTTGGAAATTGAATTTTGAGAATTTATTGGTTTTCGTGTGAAAATTAGAAATATGTTTGGATGAGTGAATGAAAATGAGTTTAATGTAGGTTTGGAAATGAGATTGTGTTTGGTTGAGTAGTTTTGAAGTATTATTTTATGTATATAATAATTTGAAAAGTTGATGAATATTTTAATTGAATATATAATATTATATTTGTGAGATTGTAGGCTAGTGGGTCCTATTAGGTATAAATAGTTAAAAATAATAATATTTTAAGTTGATAGAGTTGGTAATAGTGGGTCCCATATATATAATTGGATGAAAAGATAAGAATAGTGATTGATGGGTGATGTAGGATAGTGTATAGGGTTGTGAATTGAAATTATAGGTTTGAGATTTAGTTTTATGTGAAAAATGGAATGTGAAAATGATGATTTTCATTGAAAATTTTATAAACAAACATGATTCCAGTTTTATGAATAGTTAGAAATTGGAAATAGGTTGTTGGAAACATAAACAAACTAGGCCATAACTTTTTTTTTAGGGAGGATTGTATGAATTGGAGGAAAAGACGTTGGATGGCACGATGTTTTACTCGATCGTACAATCATGTAGCACGATGACAAGAGTACTTACTTTGATAGTGCTATCGTGTAGTACGATGGAACAACCAAAGTTGTAATTACGGTCGTGTCATCGTGTCACATAGCACAATGGCATGACCAAAGTTGCAATTTGATCGTGCCAAGTGTCACAGTTTCGTTATTCAACTTTAAATATTAAACTGTACAAAAACGAGTAGAAATGAACGATATACTTTAAGTTGTAAACTAAGGAGATATGTACTTGTATTATTCGATAAAATTATTTTTTGTTCTCCATATTTGCAACAATGTGGGTGTTTGAACACCTAGGGTTTATTGAAAAAAGTTTAAACTTTTTGCTCAAGAAGAAGAAAAATGTGGGTGGGTATATTTAGCGCCCCCCTTATATTTTAATGTCAATTTTTGTCCTTTTGTATGATTTAAATTGGCATTTAAACGGTGGTATAAGACTACAAGTATTTATAAAAAGAGATGTTAAATGTGTTTGCCTTTGCTCTAGCCCTAACGGGCTTCGGGCATGTCATAACCCGAAACTTTTCATATTTATTTACATGATTTATATCATTCATAAACATAATTACATGCATTTTAATATTTCATACTGATATTAGAATACATGAATAGTCTTGATATTTAAATTTTTATAGTTTAATATGTTAGGTTACTACTTATACACTATTTAAAGAAATCGGGTAATAAATATTTTGAGCTTTATTTATTGCATCAATGGATTTATTTGAGTGTATAAAGTACAATATATTGACAAGTATTAATTTTTAAATACATGTATAGGTAATTTAATTGTTAATCATAAGTTGAGGGGTCAACATGCATTTTAAACACACATTAGGTACTAAAGTGCAATTTTTAAAAACCTTTATTGCTCCCTTAATGATAATTATTGTCAGCCATCTGATGGCTAAAATGAATATGAAAGTTTCAAACAAATGATAAGAAAAGACAAAACAAATCAAAAAAAAAATAAAGAAAAAGTGAAAGGAAAGGAAACCTCACCCGTAAACTCATTTCTTCATAAAAAAAAAAAAAAACCAAAGTTTTTTCTACCTTTTCTCTTGATTCATATTTAGGAAAATGATCTTCCATATATATCTTTGTTTAAGGAAGATAGATCCTCAACTAATTGGTAAGTTTATCTAGGTTTTGTTAATTTTTGTAATATAAACATTTGATAGTACATATAGTAATAGTTGCAGATTTTTTGTTTCTTTAATCTTTCAATACATGTAATATAATGGTGAGATCTTAAATATATATTCATAGGAATGTTTATATATGAGCGTAGTTTATATTTGAGAATTTGGAGAAGTCAAAAATTGGATTAAGGGTTTGTAAAACAAGAAAGAACAAGATAAACACAAAGTTGTCAAAGTATAAAAATATGTTTTGTTATCCTGTAGCGAAGGCTGCATTTCAAGGTATGAAATCATGAGTTTTAATTATTTGAAGGCATGGCTATATTATTGTACATGTTAGTTCATTGTGGTAAAAAATTGGGAGTGATTGGATACATTAAGAGGTGTGAAAATCTACATGAACTATGAGGTGACAACATTATCCTCTGTTTCTGACCCGCAGCAGGTTGTTGCTGTATTTCTCCATTTAGACCGATTGGCTTTCATATTTTGGAGATTTATAAAACATGAAAGTTGTAGAAAATTGAATTATCTATTCATTGAATCATCTCAATATCATTTTTCAACAGAAAGTTATGTTGAAAATACTAAAGGCTGCAAGAGTGAAATTTTCAGACGTTTTAGTTGAATATTTTCTAAGTTTTGTCAATTTTAATGAGTTAAAATTCATACATGGCATACATACATGACTTCATTAATGCTTAATATGTGTCTGAATTCGGTTATGCATTTTTGATATATTCATAGGTCCAAATCTCGATAAATAAGCAAATAAGGTTGATTAAGTGAATCGGTATAAGGGCATCACCTTGTGAGTATAATCTTGTAATTTGTTATTTGACTCTTATGTGATTGTATAATTGATGTTTTTGAATGAATCCGAATGTGTCGATTTTTGTGAATATGAATCCATTGTATTCTAAATGTGAATTATGTAGTTATTTTGGTGATGTTATGATGGTGTTGATATGAATGTGAGAAATGTGAAATGTATTGATGACATTGATATGGACTCGAGATATATGAAATGTATTGATGATACTGATATGGATATGAGTTGTGTGGCTATGGAATATGCATTCATCAGAGATAAAAAGATTATGTTATGGCCATCAATATCCTTGAATCATGTATTACATATTTTCAGAATTTTCTGAATACGAAGTATCGTACGGTCACCCCAAGTTCTTGGAACTCAAATATATGTATTATGAATTACAGAATGCCATTGACATATTCGTGAGCACCATTTATTCTTGGATATTGATGGTCCATAACAATAAAAAACGACTAAGCATATACATTTGTGTACTTATTAATGATATAAATAGAATATGTAAGATGTGCTTGTGTGATGTTAAATAACTTGTTACTTGATTATACTTATTGAGCTTGCTGTTGGAATAAACTTTAGTGAATTATATCACTTTAATCCAGGAGCGTTCATACCGAATTATCAAGAATCAAAGACTAGATTGCGGAAGCGTACCTGAATCCATAGCTTGAATCCATAGCAGTTGAATCATGTGATTTGGCATTCTAGATCTACACGTCTTGAAGTTTTTCAGAGAACCCTTTAGTTTTCTCCGTAGGTTTCTTTCTGACGATGGGATAACAGAATAGAAGATCGTAGACGCGTGACCTAGGGACCATAACCCTTATATAACTGTGTTATATTGGTATCTTATTTTAGCCCATCATTAAAATAGGAATAACCCATTAAGTATCTACACATTAAAGGCCCACACCCTATTAGATACATTAAAACCCAATTCCTTAAACCTAATTTGATCACTTATAAAATGGGCTTAACCTTAATTGACAGTCCACAATGCATAATTATTTCACATATAAGCCCAATGTTGGATTATGATCCAACAATCTACCACTTGGACTATATGTGTAACCTTATAATTATGTATTGTGAAAATAACCATATGAGCTCAACATTCTGTCATAACCAAATGTATCTGTAACCAATCCGGTCCATTAATCGTACCAACATAGGATCAAAGCGGCCTTTGTTACATTTATCGTAACTTGACCCATCAATGGTCACATATGCCAACACAATCAAAGACATGGATCATGATGTGGATGTGTAGCATGGAAATTTCATGCAATGTGATCTTAACATGCCTATTTCCAATCGGTCCACCTTACCTTAGTGAGATCAAACCATATGCGTAATCAAAGTGTGAATATATTTGAAATTTTAACTCTGCAGTAAAACCTTAAATCAAGTAATCAAAAATGTGTCTACATTAAAAGAACATTATAATAACAAACTCCCATTAGAACTGAATATCCTTTAAAACTATATATCCTGAACTAATTTGACACCCACATGAACAACAAAGTTCATGAAACCTTTTGGGTGGCAATCCCTTAGTAAATGGATCCGCAATTATGGAGTTTGTATCGATGTTCTATAAACATCTGTCCACTTTGACTTATCTCTTTAACAATCAGGAACTTGATCTCTTTATGTTTGGTCTTCGTCGAGTTCCTATTGTTTGGAATATAGCGTTGTTGACTTAATGTCACAAACTTAGTGGTATTTTAATACCATCTACATACGCAGCCTCGTGACAAACTTTCGCAACTATAATCCATGATTTGGATGTTCCATAACACGCTATGAATTTTCCTACCATGGTAAAAGAGTCTATATTGTAGACGTTTAGAACTCTTCCACAACTAGCGAAATACATAGACCAACTTAAATACCATGTTATCTTGACATCCAATAAAATCAGAGTCGGTACATCGAATGATCTCAAACTGATTCGATCTCTGATATGTGAGCATGTAACGTTTCTTTTATCCATAAGTACCTTAGACTTGTTTGACTGCTTTTCAAATATTGTATATTCCCGTACACAATATCCAATTGTGTACATACTTGATCATACATAAAACTCCATACTGCTGACGCGTACGGAATCTCCTGCATTTTATTTTCCTCAAATCATTCTTAGGGCATTGTTTGAGACTGAACTTGTCTCCCTTAGCCACAAGGTTATCATTTGGTTTATAATCTTGCATGCCATTTTGAAGGACCTTTTCAATATAGCTTTGTGATAATTCATAATACTTCGAGAGTGATCTCAGAGTATTTGCATCCTAACACAAAAGAGACTTCACTAAAATCATTCATCTCAAGATTCTTAATCAGAAATCTCTTGGTGTTGTGAAATAAGTCTATATCGTTGATGGCAAGCAAAAAGTCATCGACATATAAAACCAAAAATATATACTTGCTCCCCACGAACCTATGATATGTACAATCATCGACCAAATTCATCTCAAAACCGAACGAGATGATCACCAGATGAGACTTTAAATATCATTATCCAAATGTTTGCTTGAGTCCATAGGTAGATTTCTTAAGTTTGTAAACCATATCCTTTGAGTCTTCCGACACAGTTTTTACGTTGCACCATATAATTTGCCTCATCAATGTCACCATTGAGAAACAACGTCTTTACATCCATCTAATGTAATTCAAGATCAGGTGGGCCACCAATGCCATTATAATCCTGAAAGAGTCTTTCAAAAAAACTGAAGAGAAAGTCTATTTATAGTTGATGCCTTCTTTCTGTGTAAAGCCATTTGCGACAAGACGAGCTTTGTACCTTCCCTCATTGCCTCTTAAATCTTTCTTGGTATTAAATATCCATTGCAACCAATAAGTTTCGCACCTTATGGCAATGGGACAAGTTCACATGCGTCATTGTCCCTCATGGACTTAATCTATTCATTCATGGGCATCCATCCACTTTTGAGAGTTGGAACTTTCCATGGCTTGATAGAAGTTGATTGAATCATCTTCCACCATTCCAATGCCAATATCAATTTCTTTGAGAAATGTAATGTAATCATCTGGCATTGCACTTCTTCTTTCCGTAGTGGATCTCCTCAATGGCATAAGTTCATGAGGTTGTAGAATTTGTTCATCTGGAATAATTTCTGAAACAGGAGGTTCTCCGACATTGTCTTGATTTGTGTCTTGGACAAGGTCAGGAATGAAATTCCCATCAATGCCAACACCACATGTAGGAATATCGATGTATTCCTCTTCAAAGAAAAAATCCTTAACTCTATCTCCCCCCGCAAACTCAACATCCTCAAAGAACCAGGCATTTAACGACTTAGAAATAACCTTGGTTGTGGGATCATAAAAGTTGTACCCTTTGGACTTTTAAGAGTATCCAACAAAATAACAACTAAATGTCGTTAAGTCTTGTTTCTTCTCACTAGGCATTGTAAGGCCTTGCCTCAGCTAGACATTCCCTAACATGCAAGTGCTTCAGACTAGGTTTCTTGCCCATTTAAAGTTCATAAAGGATTATGTTAGTCGCTGTAGTTGGAAACCTTACTAAGGATATATGCTGCAGCCTTAAGTGCTTCTTCCTAAAGTGATTCTGGTAAGATAGAATGACTAATCATACTCCTCACCATATTCTTAAGCATTTTGTTTCGTCTTTCAGTAACACTATCCATAATGGCAAACTAAACTTAGTGTACTGTGGGACGATATTGCATTCCTCTAGAAATTAGCAAACAATCCTACACGTTGTTTACCTGAACCATCATATCCATCGTTGCATGCACCACCACGATCAGATGTGATGTTCTTAATCCTTTTATTGAGTTGATTCTCAACTTTAGCCTTATAAGAATCGAACACGTCTCGTAATTGTGGCCATTTTATTAATGAGCACATGTAGCCATATCTAAAATATCGTCTATGAACGTTAATATATATATATATATATATATATTAATGGCCATTCCAAGCAACTGTAGGAATTACTCATAAATATCTGTATATATAAGCTCTAAGACGCCCGAAGTCTAATTGGCTACAAATCTCTTTTATTGATTTATTTTTCTATTTATTCCTTTTGTACTTAAATGTAAGGACTCATTGGATGAAGTAATAATGTCTGTGAAATGAAGATTATTATAAAGAACTGGAACTAGCCAATTTAGAATCATGAGACAAGCTAAATTTTCAATTTCTGAATGAACATGAATAACCGAATTTGTCCAAAGCAGAAATAGAAATCAAGTTCCAAATAAACGTCTCATCTAGATTCAAATAAAATCCAGTACTTAATAATAATCTATATTTTCCTATTACTTCAACCATAATTGTCTTGTCGTTGCCTATTTTGATGTATCTTTCATCATCATTTAGCTTTTAGCAATGGAGACAACCCCTTACTGACACACTGGTGTGAGCTGATAAACTAAAAGCTTTCCACATGTGTGCCAAACAACCGAAGTTTAGTTAACCTCAAAACAAATCATAACTAAGCAGCGTACCTTATCCTTCTATATTTTAAATTTCTTGCATTTTATTCTTCGAAGTTAAGGCAATATTAGCCCTTTTTGTCTCATATTGTTTTAGCCTTTTTCTATTTCTAAGCACATATGAGATGACTCATTTAGAGACTAAATCTCTTTTTGACTGTCGACTCACCTTAAATTGGCTAAACTGTGTCGAAAGAGATATAAAAAAACTAGTTCTCAAAGAGACCTAACTTAAGTGTTCTTAATTTTGAAGCGATATGAGACATATCTATAGTTTATTCTTAATATTGCCTTTACTCTCATACCTGACTAAGATCATATTTGTCAAGAGCGTACTAATCTGAGCCTTTCGTTCTCAACAAATATTTTCTCAATATCCGCAAGGAATTCCTTAGCTATAGTGACCTTTCTTGATAAAGTGCGGCTTTTAGCATAAGAACTATATTGATGCTGACAGAAATATAAGCAGGAATATTCAAAACCAAATTCCGAAAAATAAACAATACACAAATCATGCTCACATAAATCTCAGAACTCTAATAATAAATTCAAATAATGATAAATCACATCTCAAGATACTGACACCCCATTAATATTTCATCTTTGGACAAAATATTAACTTGTAATTGATACATTGGTGCAGTAATCAAACATTGATAATAAGAACATATCAAACAATAAACCTTCCTTTGGGCCGATTTAGTGTTCATATGTAAAACCGAATAATCATCACTCGTTTATTACCACAGATGCACGTGCAATTCTGATAAATACTCACCTTCCTTTGGGCCAATTAATATTCACATATGTTGCACACGCACAACCTTTTATATTCTAAAATGAATTAATTTCCACAAGAGATGTCACTTTGGTGACATGTTGCTTCCATTAATTCATTTCAAAATATATAAATCCATACTAATATTCAAATTTAAATATTAAATTCCAAGATTAAACTTAATTTAGGGTATTCCTTATTATTTGAGGCCAATTTAGAAAACTATATAAACTTTAATTGAGCCCCAAAATTAAAACCTTTTTATTTAAAACCCTAATTTCCTTTAAACTAGAAATGGGCCCATAAAGAAGCTTTATAAGCATAAAAGCCCAAGTAATACTTTAATAACTCAATGATAGCCCTAAAACAAAGCTGAAATAAGACCAAAAACCCAAGTTTCTGAAAATTGCAGATTTGCCCCAAAATCACAAAAGTTGAACAAAAAACTCCATCTTCCTCAAAGACAAACTGTAACTCACGCCACCCACTCTCCGTCCACGTTGCCCGCTATACGTGGGTTCAAGGTGAAGTTCACCGGCGAGGAAAAACGAAACAAAAAACACCGTTCGACACCCCCTTAAAAGCTCCAGATAAAAAAAATCAATTTCCTTTTTTTAAGCTTTAATGTCAAAATACGGGGGTTTTCCAAAATCTAAAATCTGAATCCAGAAGTGTGCAATACGATAGAAACAACCACCATAGCCCCCCATTTTTTTGTCTTAATCTGAAATTACACAAAATCAAGAGGTATATTTACAAAACCCTTCCCAAGTTTTATAAGTGCTGTACCGCAAAACCCAAGAGATAAGCATGAGTTTGAATCCAAATTCATCTATAATCAACAATTGGGAATGAAATCCAAAATAAAATAACAGGCACCAGAAATTTTTGAGATTATGTGATATGCAATCAACAAAACCCGAAACTCAATTTGAACGACGACAATATATACACATTTCTCAATTCAATCATTAACCCAAGAACCGAGAATAATCTGAATCCGAATACAAAACTTAACAATTTCGAATATAATTATAGAAATAAATCTGATTCCCAATAACTCAATATGAATCGGCTCTGATACCACTTGTTAGAATAAACTTTATTGAATTATATCACTTTAATCCAGGAGCGTTCATATTGAATTATCAAGAATCAAAGACTAGATTGCGGAAGCGTACCTGAATCCATAACTTGAATCCATATCAGTTGAATCATGGGATTTGGCCTTCTAGATCTACACGTCTTGAAACTTTTCAGAGAACCCTTTAGTTTTCTCTGTAGGTTTCTTTCGACGATGGGATAGCGAGCAATGAATATCGTAGATGCGTGACCTAGGGACCATAACCCTTATATAACTGTGTTATATTGGGTATCCTATTTTAGCCCATCATTAAAATATGAATAACCCATTAAGTATCTACACATTAAAGGCCCACACCCTATTAGATACATTAAAGACCCAATTCCTTAAACCTAATTTGATCACTTATAAAATGGGTTTAACCGTAATTGACAGTCCACAATGCATAATTATTTCACATATAAGCCCAATGTTGGATTATGATCCAACACTTGCAACTCACCAAATGCAATGTTGACTATTTTTAGATTATGTAGATGAAAGTGATATGTGAAGCTTTAGTACAAGTTGAAGCATGGATCCAAGGTCGGCCGATTGATTTCCAGTCCTTTTTCCTCGGCTCATCATTTGCATATCATTTTAGGATCTTGTTTATAAGAATGTGGTCTATAATGGTTTATAATATAAATTACGTATGTGCGTATGAGTGTTAAAAAACCTTTTCATCTTGGAACAATGTTGGTGTTTGTACAATATGTTTGCAATCATAATAAATATACTGTCATAAGCAAAGAAGTTGTAATGCATTTAAGTTGGTACGCATTTATGTGTGTATGAGAGTTAAATGCATTACAACTTCTTTGCTTATGATAGTACGCATATTTATTATTATTGCAAACATATTGTACAAACACCAACATTGTTCCCAGATGGAAAGGTTTTTAACATCATACACACATGCATAATTTATATTATAACCATTATAGACCACATTCTTATAAACAAGATCCTAAAATGATATGCAAATGATGAGCCAAGGAAGAAGGACTGGAAATCAACCAGACGACCTTGGATCCATGTTTCAACTTGTACTAAAGCTTCACATATCACTTTCATCTACATAATCTAAAAATAGTCAACATTGCATTTGGTGAGTTGCAAGCTCAATAAGTATAATCAAGTAACAAGTTATTTAGCACATCATCAACACATCTTACACATTCTATTTATATCATTAATAAGTACACAAATGCATATGTTTAGTCGTATTTTTTTACTATTATGGACCATCACTATCCAAGAATAAATCGTGATCACGAATATGTTAATGGCACCCTGTAATTCATAATGCATATATTTGAGTTCCAAGAACTTGGGGTGGCCGTACGGTACTCCGTATTCAGAAAATTCTGAAAATATGTAATACATGATTCAAGGATATTGATGGTCATAATAGAATCCTTCCATCTCTGAAGAATGCATATTCCATATCCACATAACTCATATCCATATCAGTATCATCAATACATTTCACATTTCTCACATTCATATCAACACCATCATAATATCACCAAAACAACATATAATTCACATTTAGAATACGATGGATTCATATTTACAAAAATCGACACATACAGATTCATTCAATACATCAATTATGCAATCACATAAAAGTCAAATAACAAATTACAATATTATACTCACAAGGTGATGTCCTTATACTGATTCGCTTAATCAACCTTATTCGCTTCTTTATCGAGATTTTGACCTATGAATATATCAAAAAAGCACAATCACATATTCAGTATTAATGAAGTTATGTATGTATGCCATATTGCCATGTATGAATTTTAACTCATTAATATTGACAAACCTTAGAAAATATTCAACTAAAACGTCTGAAAAGTTTACTCTGGCAGCCTTCAGTATTTTGAACATAACTTTATGTAGAAAAATAATATTGAAATGATCCAAGTTGGACTAAAAATATAATTCAATTTTCTACAACTTTCTTGTTTTACAAATCTCCAAAATATGAAAGACAATCGGTCAAAATGAAGAAATACAGCAGTAACCTACTGCTAGTCAGAAACAGAGGATCATGATGTTACCTTATAGTTTATGTAGATTTTCACACCTCTTAATGTATCCAATCACTCCCAAATTTTTACCACAATGAGCTAACAATATAACAATATAACCATGCCTTCATATAATTAAAACTCATGATTTTAGACCTTCAAATGCAACCTTCTCTAGAGGATAACAAAACAGATTTTATACTTTGACAACTTTGTGTTTATCTTGTTCTTTCTTGTTTTACAAACCCTTAATCCGATTTTTGACTTCTCCAAACTCACAAATATAAACCAAACTCGTATATAAACATTCATATGAACATATATTTAAGATCTCACCATTATATTACATGTATTGAAAGATTAAAGAAACAAAAAACCTGCAACTATGACTATATGTACTATCAAATGCTTATATTACAAGAATTAACAAAAACTAGATAAACTTACCAATTAGTTGAGGATCTATCTTTCTTAAACAAAGATATGCATGGAAGATTGTTTTTCTTAAATAAGAATCAAGAGAAAAGGTAGAAGAAATTTTGGATATTTGATGAAGAAATGAGCTTACGAGTGAGGTTTTCTTTCCTTTCACTTTTTCTTTCTTTCTTTGATTAGTTTTGTCTTTTCTCATCATCTGTTTGAAACTTCCAGATTCATTTTAGTCATCATATGGCTGTCAATAATTATCATTAAGAGAGCAATAATGCAAGATTTTCAAAAATTACACTTTAGCACCTAAAGTGTGTTTAAAATGCATTTTGACCCCTCAACTTATGATTAACAATTAATTACCTATACATGTATTTGAAAATTAATACTCATCATATATTTGTACTTTATGCACTCGAACAAATCCACTGATGCAATAAAATACAACTCAAAATATTTATTACCCAATTCCTTAAATAGTGCACAAGTAGTAACCTAACATAATTAAACTAAAAATTTAAATATCAAGATTATTCATGTATTCTAAAGTCAATATGAAATATTAAAATGCATGTAATTATGTTTATGAATGATATAAATTATATAAATAAAAATAAAAGTTTCGGATTATGACAGAGCAAAACCATTCAAACGAGCTGCTAATATTGCGAGCATATCCCTAACTATACCATTTTTCGGCAAAACTGGTATTGAGCTAAAAGTCAAAAATTTCAAATTTATATATACTTAAACCTAAAATTTCAAACTTTAACATATATACCGTGTGGAATATTCATTATAGATAAAGTCATGCATAATTTATAATTACATTGCGTTAACAAAATTATAAAAATTGAATACTTGAAGATCTACATCTTAAAAAATAAAACTATACCAATAAAAGCTAAGCATTATCTACCCGGCGATAACTCTTAAATTATACGTTTAAACCTATAGCTTAACTCTTAAATTATTGATTTGGCATACTATTTAGAAATATAATTTATATCTTAAGAACACAATTAAATTTTGTAATACTTTCTTAGGATAAAAATCGAAGAGCTAAATTAAGTAATTAACAAAACAAAAATAAAAAGAACTTTGCCAAGAAACATAGTTTGTTTGGTAACATTAAAGACTTAAATATAAAAAAATATTAAAGACTTAAATATGAGGAAAATGTGAATTTAGAAAATAATCCTCACTAAGATGTGTAATAAAAAATAGATATAGAATTTAGAATTATATTTATTGATATCTTAAAAAAATGGCGGACTAGTCTAGTAACCTACATGCTAGCCATAAGCCTAAATTTAAACAATTTTTTTTTTTGATTTATAACATCTCTAGCCAAAGGCGTAGCCACCTTAGAAACAGTGCGGTCGACGGACCGCACTCAAAATCGGAGTGATCCTGTTAAATTTAATTTGGACCGCACTGAAAATTCAATCGAAGATCTAGTTCATATAAAAAAAACTGAGCTAAAAATTAAAAGGCCATTAAACCTTCTTGACCCAAAAAATTAAGAATTATCTGGCCCAATTAAGGTATATGCGTGGATGAATGATTGCCTTGTTTGTTATATAGAAAGAGATATATTCCGAACTTGATAATGAATAGTGTTTTTGGAAGCATTTTTAAAATGAATTTTTGGATCTAAAAATCTATTAATAGTTGTTTGGTGATTAATTTAGAATGAACTTTTGGATAAATCATTTCTCCAAAAAGTTCATTCTAGAGAAGTCGGAATTGGAGATTATGAAAACCCACAAAACATTGTTGCAATGTATTGGCCTTTATATTTGCCCATTTCATTTTCTATTTTCGAAAAATTTCGCCCGACAATCATTCTACCAAAAAAAAAATCCCGACCGACCGATAAATCCTGCTCGCCATGTGTCTCTAGCTATAAACTTCAATCGAAATAATTATGAATTTAAATTCCCTAATAACTATTGGCAAAATGGCATATTATCATTTTATAAGGAATCTTAACTACTCAAAAAATGTTGGGTAAATTACAAAAACTTTCACTATAATTTAATTTAATTACAAAAAAGTTCAGTTATATTATAATATTATAAATATCAAATAGAAGTTTATATTTGCGTAACAAATACCCCATCTTGAAAATGCAATTTGTTAAATAAAAATAAATATAAAGATGATATTTGTAATTTTAAAAGATAATTAAGTTTTTCCTACTAAGTTTCAACCGTAAATTTTTGTAATTAACCCAAAAATGTTTCGTAGAGATGCAAATTGGTCCATTGATTCAACGCTTCGTGTCAATTTAGGACCTACTATTGAGATTCTCCAGTAAAAGAAAAAAGATGTAAAGAAGATCACATCATAATTAAGTCATAACTTATTCTCAATATTTTAGCTTAAAAATTAAACCAAATTATCCGCCCGATCATTGCATATTATATACTATGTAGTACATTTTTGGTGGGTCAAATATGGAATCTACCACCTTCACAACCGTCTACATAGACGTCTCTCTCTCCTCTCCAAAATTTCTCTCTCTAAAAACTCTCCAAAACCTTAAAATTCCAGGCGTCTCTCTCTCCCTCTCCATCTAAAACTTTCCCCTCCCCACCAATCTTCTTGCTAGCCATGGTTTGGACGACCAGGCGACTCCTTGTCATCGCCGGTCACGCCTGCCCAAATGGTTCCGACCATGAGATGTCCTTTTTATTGTAGATCCGATTGGTCTTTACTTTTTGATTTGCGGGTTCGGATCCTGAATTAGGGAGAATCTCTTGGTAATGCGGCGTGGCGATCCAACCATGACTCAGGCGGAGGCGGTGGGAGCGCGATGGCGGCGGATCGAGAGGGGAGAGGTTTTTTCTTGTCTTGCTCGAGTTATTTTTCTAGATAGTTTGTTGCTTTTGTGTGTTTTCGGGTGTTAGTGGTGGTTGTGGTTATGGAGGTGGTTTTGGTAGGTGGTGTTGGTGTTCTCTTTATTTTCCCCGTCAGGTGGTTTTTTCGTCCCAATAAGTGGCTTGTTTTGTCCCATTTGTGGAAGTTGCTCAGAAGACTCAGATGTGCCTTTAAACCGATCCTATGTGACAAAAACGAGATCAAATCCTTTGACGTGTTTTGTCTAAATTTGTGCGAAGTTCGATTCTATGGATTAATTTGATCCGTTAGGTTTGAAACTTGTTTTAGATCTATATGATCTACATGATCCAGAGGGCCATTCGTTTTACATTTGATGTTGTCTTTCGATTGTAAGTTTTTATTCTGTTTGTTTAATGAATGATTTACATTCTCCTCAAAAAAAAAAAAAAAAATATGGAATCTACCCGGCCTGTTAGCCGCCCGATCCCACCATTTGGAGTATTAAACGGCCGTCACTGTCAATAACGGCGACTAACGACATCTGTACAGGGGAGGGAACCCAAATAATTCAAAACGACATCCAAAATCAACTCTCTCAATTTCAGATTATTTAATTGAGCCGCAGACCTCATAATCCCGCTTTTCTCACCTTCTTCCTATTCGAGTTCATCTCCACCAACGCACAAGGAGCTGGAAAGTTCTGAGGATAATCCAGAGAAAATCAGAGGTGGAGTACTTTAAAAGCCCTAGTTCTTTCTTTTCTATATTCAATCACCGATGTTACATTTCTATTTAGTTTTTATTTTGTGTTTTTCCCCTAGATGATGGATGTTTATGATTTTCATCTCCTCAATTCGGGCTATCTCTCTGTTATGTATGTGTAAAGTTTGTAGTTTGTGTTGTACGCAGCAGTTGCGCAAGGGAGAGGATGACTAAGGTTGCTGCCGCCGCTCAATTGCCTGCGTCTAATGCTCTTCATTTTGGCGGTGTGGCCGGCGGAGGTGGAGGTTCAAAGATTTCCTCCACCACTTTGAAGCGGAAAACTCCGTCTGAGTTACGGGTAACATTTCCACCCCTAGATCGTGCTGTCCTTTTGACATGCTTCATTTTGTATTAGATACTTAAATATTAGTGGTGGCAGTTTGTGTTTCTGGTTAAGGTTTATTATCTGAGTGTAGTTCCGTGCTAAGTAAACTGAGTGGAGTGGAAATGTATCTTAGACTCAGTTTGAATCTGAGAGCTGAGAAATAGTTTTGCGAGAGAAAATAGTTCATCAATTTGCTATGAACTTCATTACACGCACAATGTTTACAGTTGGATGGAATGAAGTTAAGTTGTTTTCTTCTCATTCTTGTCATCTATTCTATTACATATAAATGTGTGTGTGTGCATGCGCGCACGCGTGCCTGTGAAGGGCTTTTAGGCTTTACTGATCTAATAAAGCAAAAGGGTTATGTATCCACATTTGTGGAAAGAAAGAGGGCTATTTCAGAACCCACCACTAATAATCAAAATTTGGCTGGGAGATAACTCTACAGTGAAAACATGTTTGAGGCAATGGTGCTTCAAATTAAAGGAGCACAAGGGAGATATACTTCAATCCCTAATTATGTGCAGTTCGTTTGTACTCAATATAGGATGCTGTGCTTGTATGCGTTTTCTAATTAATTTACGTTGGTATTACTTATTAGTTTCAGTTTGGCGTATGGATCTCAAAACATGGACTGGACTTATGGACGTAAAAAACATTTGTTATAGTCTTGTCAAATATTGAGTTAATTGTTTTTTTCCTAAACAAACATATGCGTGTTTCCGTGGTATCTGATAATGACCTTTATACATGATTTGCTGAAAAAAAAAGAAGCAGGAAGCAGTATCTAGAATTATCTGTAACAGAGTAGTTATGCTTTTTTTTTTTTTAAAGGGAGAACTATTGAAGCTAAAGAACTCAGAGGAGCTGGCAGATGAATCTCCATCTGTTACTAGTTTCATGAGGTAAATTTTCTTCCCATGCTTTTCTTAAACTACTTTGGATTTACTTTGCAATGAAATCTTTGTTTCCTTTAGAAATGCAGATGTAGCAGTTTCTGGACCCAAGAAATCTGAATCGTTGAAAGCACCGCGATTCACACGGATGGATGAACATTTTCCAATCACTAAAATCAGTAGACTGCTTTCCAGAAAGGAAACTTATAAGGTTACAAGACTTTCTTCTAGGTCTAGTTGTGAATGCTTTCACTTATAACATACACTCCTTTCCTTCACTAATTATGTCTTGTTCTGAGACTCATTGATTCAAACTTCAGCCTATCACTTTTTAAGATATTGTGTATTATGTAATGGACAATTGGCAGGAAAATGTTCATAGCAAGTGTGTTGGCAGCCTGAAGAATTCCAGTCTTCCCGTGGATTTAAATGCCAAACATAAAGTGCAAAACTCGTGGTACAGTTGATTCTGCACGAGTCGTCTTGATTTGACTATGTCTTTGCATTTCTTATTTAGACAATTTGTTTTCTGCATGTCCTTGAAGTCTGGATGATACAGCTTTCCAAGGTGGCAATGACTCTTCTAATCGAAATAACAACTCAACTGAAAAATGCACTTATAACACTTTTAAGAGTGTTCAAGAGTTATCACAGGGTGGTGAAAAGTTAAAGGGCTCCTCATCTGTAGATATGGTATTCTTTTGCTTTAACTTTTGTCTTGAACAAAAAGGAGTATGTTGAGGTCTGAAATGTAGAGTACCATTTTTCATCTACAGGGTCGAGCTTTGAAAGGACTTGTTTCAAGTGAATCTCGTGCTACTTCAGCTCCACGTCCCGAGTCTATTTATAGAGCAGGAAATATTGTGCCGCATAGCTTTTGTTCAGAAATCCATATACCTGGCCACAAGATTCCGCTAGATTTGACCCTAAAAACTAATATGCAGGTGCTGTCTTCATCCTCTGTGAATTGGTAAGTTCAGTGATATATTTCTTGATCTTGCAAGTGCTAGCACCGCCTAATGTTGTAAACTCATGGACCAATCACAATTAGTAAACGTCAAAGAGAAATATATCCACATTTTATAGTAGCATATCAAGGACGTCAAAGAGTTTTGGTTCACTGGTTTGTGGTGTTGTTTTGTGATACACCTACCATAATACTTTATTTTGTTTGTATTGGATATATTATAGTTGGAATCAGTATTGAGTTATGATCTTTTCTGTGACATATCTACCTGTTCTGGTGCAGTTATTGTAGGGTAAGATGCCTTTTCTTATTGTTGGAATTTGTTATTGGTGCTTCCCTGGCCATGGAGTACCTTGCAGGGACTTATCATTTTCATGTTCGCACTTAGGCCCCTTTTGAAAACTCTGGTTTTAATTCTACTCCCATGGTAGGAAAATATCACATTTTTTTGTCTTCAGTGAAGAAAGTAGGATTAGAGTGATGTTCAGTCGGATGATTTTCTTTTGTTTTCTTTACTATTATAATTTCATATTTAACATGCTTCACACAATCTCATGAAAACATCAATTGAAGAGGGAAATCCTGCTCTGTTTCTTCCATTTAGTCATAAAATTGGCGGCTTTAATATCTCAGTGCAATAAATGTTGTTGGGAATAAATTGCCGTAAGGCTGAGAAAAGGCGAGAATTTGAAGTCAGTTCCTACTGCAATGGAAAAACGCTGTTGGGTATTAAACTGTTCAAAGAAGAATGAAAGTTGTGGGTGGGGGAGAGAGACGAGGAGGGCGACCAACCTGCTCTCAGATATTGGACCAGTTGCTTGGG
The DNA here is from genome assembly GCA_016081115.2 of Rehmannia glutinosa. Taxonomy (NCBI): domain Eukaryota; kingdom Viridiplantae; phylum Streptophyta; class Magnoliopsida; order Lamiales; family Orobanchaceae; genus Rehmannia; species Rehmannia glutinosa. The sequence goes on from CM071936.1 coordinate 105,092,895, forward strand.
CAAATAGCAAAATGGCCTGATACGTGTCTAGAGAATCTATGCAGAAAAGTCAGATGGCTTGCCATAAAACATTTATTATGGCACCTTCTGTTGGTGCTCTCCAGTTTTCACTTCACCGTTGGGTGCCTTCACTTATTTTCCGTATATTTTTTGAAAGTGAAGTATGAAAACAAGTTCATTTGAGTCTGTGTGAAATTTGATTGTAGACGCCCACCCAAAAAGATTAAAATAAAATAACTAAAAGAAAAAAGAAAACATCAGATCAGAAACATCCAAAAGGGGGGCCTAATAGCAGATACTGCAAGCATTCTTTAGGTTATGAGTTTCCTTAGTTTGTGTCTTCCCCACACCCCTAGCGTTCAAAATTTTACTGAGTTTGTATTGAGTGACAAGAACTTATAAAACTTATTTTAACACTTGCGTTGAAACATAACACTGAAGTCTCATGGCATAGAACCTCGGTTATGTAGAATTTCATTCTAGTGACTGGATTTGAATCTCTTGATGAGTGCATTGCAGGTGTTTGATGTGATAAAAGCTGTTTCATATGTTTTTATTGCTGAGCTTATAATTATCTAGACAACAACTTATATGCTCATCCAATATCTTTCATGGTTTTATAGGTTTCATAGGTTAATAAATTGTGCCACCTTAAACAGTATGGGTCTATTTTCAAACGTTGGTTGTCAAAGTCAAAGTATGACCTGCTCATCAGAACCTACCTCCACAAGCCAATCCCATTCTTGGGTGCATCCTCAATCTACTCTTCCCCAAGCAGCTATATCAGCATTGACCTCTGCACCAGGAGGTATTTCTGTTGCGTTTCTTTTTCGTTAGTTATTGAGTTTTTTCTTCTTGCTCTCTCCTTTTTGCCCCTCTTTAAAAATGTTACCATTTATCAAGGGCAAATGGACTTCCTAAGTAAACGGCAACAGACATGGGAAGATTCATTCCGAAGTCTTTACTACATGCTGCGGAAGAAAATTTGTAAATTTTTTTATGGTAATGATCTTTTCCCGTTTAACTTTCAACATATCTGTGAACCAACATATTGCAGTCTTCTTCTGCCTCATTGTGATACTTATTAGCTTTTATTCATAGGACAAATGCTATGTTTAGCCTAAATTCATGTTACATTTGATTACCTCTATTCTGAGTAAATTTTTCTTTACTGTGTTATGATCAAATAGCAATTTTACTTGGGCCATCCATTGGCAGTCAGACTCTTAAATACATCTTTCCTTTCCACGCTAGTGCTACATCTGGTGGATAAGGTCATAGCTTTTCTTTGAACATATCAATAGTACTGGCTGCCATAGACCATCCTCACCTTGCCTCTCTTTAACCAAAATCACAATTATGACATTATTTTGAGTTTGCTAGAACCTCATTCTCTCTCTCTCTCTCTCTCTCTCCCTCTATCTCTCTCTCTTGCGCGCGCTTCAAGTACTATGATATATTCACAGTTCCACACACATGGGTTTCCAGGCAATGTTGAAGATGAGTTTCCTCTACAGAAACTTTGTTGCTGTTGCTTAAAAGACAGTACAAGGGCATGTTAAAGCACTAAAAGAAAATCCTAATAACTTCCTGAACTCTGGTGAAGATATTAGAGCTCTAGCTTTAACTATTGGCAGTTGATGGACTTCTCTTACTTTGGACATTTCTGCAACTAACAGTAGTCTAATAGTTTTGTTTTATTTACAAATAGAGTCACTATCATCTGATCATGGTAGAAAACAAAGTTTATGATATGTTATTTTTTGTAGACCAGCCAGTCTGTTATTTTTATTTCCTTGGTATGCATAATGCTAGGATTTTACTTTTCTGTTAAGGATACAAAGTTAAATTCACTTTCTCTTGTTGTTAGTGATTTTTTTCGGTTGAACTTCTGCAGTGTGTAGTGTGCAGTTTGTTGTTATGTTCACAGCATATGATGGTGCAAACAAAACCAAGTGTTCTTGCTATGCCTATATATCTCAGTCAACGAGAAATTTAAGGTCACTTCTGAAAGAACATGTAAGTCTTATATTCATCTTAAAAATGACAAGTTTGTAGAAGAAACTTAACTGTGTATCATCAATCACATATACCCAATTTTGTCCATATGTTTTAATTTCATGGTTCTATTAACTTGGTTGGCCTTTTCTCTTTCTTCTGAAACTATTCATTTTACCACACTCTTTTGTTAGTCGACAAATCAAAATTTGATTTCTTGAGTTTTTACATTTATTTTCAGGATGTTTCTTTCTCAATGCCTCTTTGTCGCTCTAAAGTGGAAGAAGTTACTGCAGAAGACCTTGTTGAACTTTCTCAAATTGAAAAACACAATCTCGGCCAGGTTTGAGAATTTGTGCATTTTATTTTAATTATCTCTCTTGGAATAGCGGAGTTGAGGTCTAGGATAAACTATTAAGCATCTTGTGGGACAACGGTTGTTTGGCACACAGTGTTTAGAAATATATCAGTTACTCCCTTCTAGGACCGTATAGTAACTTTATGTATTCTAGGTTCCTAATTATTTTGAGAGATACCTACAGAAGCGGCTATATGAATTTCACGTTTCATGAGATTTCGCTCTTGTTCATTCCCAAAGATGCAAAAATATTATTCTCATTTGTGCTGCTATCTAATTCGACACCATTGGCTTTAAGAGAATGCAATCTTTTAGCCAACTCGATTATCTATATCAAATTCTTTCAATTGTTGGTTGACTTGGATTCAGTAAACCTATTATGGTTGCAGTTAATACATAATTTGTGATTCAACTGAATTTTACAGACTCGAGCTATGGAGTCCATGATTGGCGTTGATAACACCCCACAATCTTTATTGATGTTTACTGGAAACAAGAATGTACATGCGTTGTACGATTTTCTTTTAAATTACAGGTTGGTATCTGGCATTTGCTTGTTTGTGTAACCTTTTTTGGGCAAGAGGGAAAAAGCTTGAAATATGTAATTTATTGTTTTCTTATTGTTGTTTTTCACAAATTTCTTTATTGATTTTCTTCCAGATCCTTCTTCACCTCCCTGACTGGTGGTGATGTTCCAGTGCTGTATTCACCAGTTCCTTTTGAAAATGCCTCTCTTTCCACTCCTGAGGTAGGCTTATTATTATGAAGCTTGTAGAGAGTACAGATAAAAGTTTTGTATCATCAAGAAAGCAGTCTTCATATCTATGGTTGAATAATTGACATGTTGAATTACGGCTGTTTATTAAAATTGTTTGAAATGAATAGCATGGCTCGATAAACACTAGTGAATTCGAAATTTGTTATAATCAGTTGTGATTTGGATATTAGACTCTCAGTTTTATTCCTACCTTCAAGTTTTACTAGTAAAAGAATGGATTAACTTAAAGACACATTATTCGGTGTGCTTCAGTATATGTAAAGACACATTTTCTAATTCAATCTCTTTTTCCCACGCATTACCTTAGCAAATTCTCTTAAACACTAGTATTTTGCTCATTTTTTTATTATGCAGGTTAGATGCAAACAGGTGAGGCGGGTTGAGTACATGTCTTCCCAGCTAAAGGACTCTAGTATGGATAGTGAACCTAAAAGTTCATCTGCTGGAATCTGCTATAGTGTTGAAATTAGGGATGCTTATCTCCCTCCATGGGTAATTTGTGGCATTTGTGATGCTATGCGCTCTAATGGGGGTGACTTTCAAGTCAGGTATCCCAATTTCTCGTTATTGCTTAAAACTCGTACTCAGCTGAAGAAATAGGCTTGTTGCGTCTAACGGAATCATGGGTATTCCTAAAACCATCAAAGCTGATTTCGTTCTTTTCCTCTTCATCATATTTAATCACAACATTTGATTTGACAAAGCAATAAGACGTGGAAAGCAATATTTAGATTAATAATCAGTTTACTATTTTGATTAATTGAGGTTGGTGTGTCTCAGATTAGGGTTATTATCGGAATTTGGAACAAAAGAACAGTCTTCCTCTACGTGTAATGGTTACCTGCAGAAGGATTTTACATAAATTTGTGTTTTGGATCAAGTCTTAAGCTTTTCTATTCTTGCTTGTCGGCCTGTGAACATGGCATTCTTGCACTAAGTTTTGTTAACCCTTTATTAATAGAGTGGGCATGAAAATTTCTCCTTTACCTTATTAGGTAGTTTGTGTATTATCTTGTGGATACTTATAGCTTGTCGGCTTATTTTTTAATTCAAATTATTTGCAGCTTTGCAACGGAGTCCACCTCAATTGGCTTGAATGTTGGTCTAGACATAATAGCCAAGGACCAATCTTCTCAGCTAGCTAAGGCAGACAAACAATTGCAAGAAAGTGATCGTCCTTTTGGTATTCCAAACACGACTCTCTCCCTTCAAAGAAGTTCTGCCTTTGTAAAAGGATTGAAATATGGGGATTGTTCTTACACAGCTTTTCTATCACCGGTCGAATGAGGATAATTCCATGTGTTTGGACCAACTTGCCTTTTGTATTAACTGCATATGATTTAAGTTATGATGTCTAATTCCATTTTGATTAGATTTGTATAGCTCCTCACCCCTTTCAATCTGCAAAATGAAGGGGGTTCAACTATATTTTGTATCTGTCGAGAGGGGGTGAGTAAGAGTTGGAATAGATCTCTGTAATACGCTTCATTATAGTAGAAGGTATCTAAATTAACGGCTCAATTCTATTGCATTTCATTTTTGAGCTATGTTTATTGGTGAGTGATCTCTATGCAGTCTTTTTAGACGGACAATATAACCTGGAGTTGATTTCTAACTAAGACTTGGCCAGCAGCTCAGTCTGGCAAGTGTTTGGAGAATAAAAATAAATATACCGATCAAAAAAATAAATAAATAAATAAATAAATATAATTTTTATTTTCAAAGTGAATAGGTTTGATTTCATTTCATTTTTGAAAAGAATAGAATTCATATGAAATAATGTGAGTTTTTGTTTATTTAGGTATCATATTAAATTTTTAGGTTATTAATAATCTATTAAGCTAATGTAATCATTGAAAAATATACATTTATACAAAAACATTCTCCAAAAATGATAAACGTACAATATACACAAGGGGAACTAACTAAAGACACATTGCCTTGGCTAAATTTCACCAAAACCAAACGAGCACGTATGACTACACAGTATCCATATTTTGCCAACAAAACCATATCATATGCCAACAAATCTAATTACACAGCATAACCAAATACCCAATCCCACAGCAAGAAGGAATCCAAAAAACAGTCATGTCAAGCATGATCTCAAGAGAGTTTAAAAGCACACACGATGTACACATCGGTGACGGTGATCATAGACTTCACAGATGGATGGATACAGAGCACTCCAAATTTGTTTTACATGTTTGTACTGAGTATACATCTCCACTGTCCCACGCGAGGACCACGGTCTAGAAGCATTAGCAAGCCTGCATTGTTGGCTGATAAACCAAACATGTACCTAAGATAATATGAAAAGAACTTTTGTAAGCATAGATAGTGTCTCTCCAGCACTAACTGCAACAAAAGACCGTCAATAAATTTCTAAAGCATTGGTAAAATTGTATATTTTCTCCCCATGTTTAATCCTCTATTTCATTTTTCTCTCTCCATGCTACTTAGGAAACATGTGAGGCTCCATTATTTGCGTATTCATCCACACTCCGAATTAGCAAGTGGTTTATTAGTGCACTGGCACTAATAACAATTAGGAGTTCTTAATTTGTGGGCTGGTATTAATAGTTCTCTTTAAACAGGCAGCAATTAAGCAGCTTAATTAATTGGTAAATCACGGGCGCACAAGGAGAATCTAATCTACCTAGTGAAACACAGCCTTAAGTAGTAAAGATAGTGAGAAAGTTTATTAGATAGATAGGCACTCACTTGCATCTGCGCGCTTTTCTTCTCCAGAAAAAAATAGGAACAATCCACTGTACAGGAGCAAGGAAATATATTGTCAGCAGTTATGAAACAGCATGCTTTTGGGATGAACAATTGAATTTAGAAAGACATGACACATAGCTTTACATGTGAGACTATTCAAGAATTGCAGACAATATGAGAAAATTAAATACGACCAATTTTTGGACGCATTAACAAAAAAACTAAAATAAAAATATTCAGATGAGTTCGCCTTGTTAGACTTCTGAAGAGTAATATTAAGATATAAGCCGCATTGCATAGTTAACACGAAAGGAGAATAACACAAACTCAAATTACCAGGAGAGATCAGAATTCAGTAACTTAGAGAATATAGAAGAATCAGAACTAAATATCTTAGCGAATATTATAATACAACGAGGCAAATCATAATCACACACAATAATGATTCAATATATCACCAAGTGGTCCATCTTATTGACAAGGGGATTTGTACCCTGGAAAAAGTTGTGAACTCCATTATTGGGAAACATTCTGTAATTTGCCATAATCATCCAAACAAGTTGTATTGTAAAGCAAAAAGATAAGAGCAAAAGAGTCTTTAAGAAAAACATATATTTGTAGATATAGAAAGCACGATCACAAACAGCAGCAGCACAGCATAATTAGGAGCAAAAAGTAGTAGAGGATAGGAATAACAATCTGCTTCCCTACTTCTATAACTTCAACTATACAATAATGTCAAAAAACCCCCACATCAACGTCAACGGCTTTAGCAGGGAGACACAGATGCTTGCATGGAACTGTAGATTTTTACTGTATTTGACAGCCATATCTCACATTGCCTTTAACACCCATCCAATGCTAAAAGCATATCTACAGAATGAAACTTAGAAGCCTCGTCAATTTCTGTAATACATCTGGTGCAACTATCCTCACTAGCCATTTAGGGCCAATGACAATCCTGAAAGGATAGGACATATCCAGTGCAGGAGGCTCTGCCTATTTTGATGTCTAGGGAGGATTGGATGTACATACTCAGAACATAAACAATTTACCTAAAATACTGTCTATTTAATCATGAAATAGAGCTGCAATACGAAGACACAAAGGCATTAAATTGATAAGAGTTTAACAGAAATATTTAAATTAATTCTCATCACCATTACCTTGAATACTGACATGAAGAAAAATTTTCCAATCACCGACTGCTTCCTGACAGGCATTCTCCTTCCCAGAGGCATTTCTTTACACAAGTTCTGAGCTATCTCCTTCAACAATACTAATTGTGCTTTATCGGTCCCAATGGAAACAATTGCTTGCCTCATTGATTCTCGATCAGCCTCAAGAGCATGAAGCCTCGCATACAGCTTTTGGATCTCTATGTCTCTAACATCTGAATGATATAGTGATTCCCTAGGAGTTTCCATACATTCATCACCACCAATGCCAACAGAGGTCTTGGAATCCACAAGACCATTAAATGAAGCTCCCTGGTAAACAGAATCAATTGTATAGATTCTATCACTCAAATCATCTCCAAATTCTGATGCATTATCAACCTTCCTCAAATTAGAATTTTCTTCAATATAGGAAAATTCTGTCTTCTTAAAACTGCCACCAAACTTTGGAGAATCTCTGGCAAATTCTGGGCCCATTTCTTTAACCATTGCAAAAGGTGAAGGTATGCTGTCAGTAGAAAACTTCCTAAGATGCCTTGGCGTTCTTGGAGAGTGACCAACTATTACCTTTTCAATCACATTTTTTGCACTAATGAATTCACCTTCAGGCTGAATGGCCCTCGGACTCTTCTCTAATTGGTTGATTCGATACTCCAAATCCTTTATCAGATCCCGAGAACGAGGAGTTTCTCCAGCTGCGTATTTCTCAATACCAGGACCATCCTCACCACCTGGATAAGCCAGTGATTCATTTGAATTGCACTTAAGAGGAGGGTACTCATAAGGAAGAAACTGAAAATTCCCTTCCACCTCCTGGTCTCCATCAGCTTCAGATTCTGTGAGCCCATAACTCATCATCCTGTGTTTATAGGCCTGCACCGCACAAGTAAGCGACTGTATGGCCTGCTCCCTCTTATACAGCAAATCCTCCAATGCGAAAGTCTCCTGCTGGTCATGTGCCATTTTCTCCTCCGCAAACCTCTTAAACTGTCTTGCCTCCATCTGAATCTCTGCCTTATCTCTCTGCAGCCTCAGAATCATAGACATTGTTTCATTGGCAGCTGAAGAGGCAGCATTCCTCTCCTCTTCCAACTCAGAAATGAGATCCTGAATGGTCTGCTGCTGGCTGCTGACCGCCGTTTCACGGAGTGCCATACATTCATTTCCTATCTCTATACGGGCATTTTGTGGCACAATGAACCCTGGAATGGTGAACTGGTTTTCTTCCTCAAATTCATCATATTTACGCTTCACAGTCCTTAGATACGTCCCTGAGAGGGACCTCTTCATCGTCAAAGAGGTGCAATTGCAGTCGCAGCATTTCATCAGGCTGGTCGATGGGGGGGAATTCCCAGACTCCATTGACCAATACGGTTCCAATGAAACACCAACCCACCAAATTACAAGCAAGCCCCAAAAATCAATCGTTACATGTAAATTTGCAGAAATCAAAAAGCTCCAGAACCTCCCACAGTATATACAAATAAAGTCTCTTTCAGGCTATGCATAAATTTCCCGTTCGTCCCCAAATCTCAAAGAAAGAAATTCAAGTTTCCGGTCAAATTATTATCTCCACAAATTCCCTACAAAAAAAAGAAAAATCAAGAGAATGACGTAGAATTCAAAACATTACAATAGCTTTCACACTCTTTGCGCGCAGATATATGTGTGTATTTCGAGTATTACGTGTGCATGTGTATTTTGGTTACCTTGCAGCTCGATAAGGAAATCCATAATTACAGAGCTGAGATTCTCCCGGGAAAAAGTTCTCCGTCACGAGATAGATTACTCGGGGAAAATTCAACCGATCTGATCATCTCAATGGGTAAAACAATTTTCCCTGGAGAAATGGAGATGGAGGTGAAAGCGACGGAAACAATGCCCGTCGAAATGGAGGGAGGAATTTGAAACCCTAGATATTTTGGGCGTTGTTTGTTCTGTTGTATCTACTGTTAGAATATTTTTTTATATTCTTTAAGGATGGTCCAAAATCGCCATGGTTGAAAGTTCACATTATGTAAAGATACATGGTTCTATAATGTTCAACGTATACATTATATCAAGATGCATGGTTTTAATTGAATGGGACTAACTTTGATGGATAAGTTAGTATTAAGTGTATTGAACCAAAGTGCATTACCCTCTCCTCTACCTCATAAATGAAAGAATTTCAAAGGTTAAGAAGACAAAGGATCATAGGAATGGTTTGTCTTCCTTATGTCTTCTATAAATAACCATGAAGGATATTGTGTTTTCTATCCATCAAGAAACAATAAAAGAGAGGTCGGAAGGGGATAATCTATTGTTAAAGTGAGTGACTTATACATTGAAGATCAAGGTGCAAGTTCTAGAGATAACAAGAATGGACCAAGGTATGTATTTTATATTTGTGAAAATCATGAGTTGTTAAGGTTTTGGGCATTAAAATAAATTACTTGATTTTCCAAAAAGTTAGATGAAAATCAAATTAAAGTTTACATGTGGTATCGAGCCCATAGACATCTCATGATTTTTCAGTCGAGTCCTTGATTCTGCTTAATAAGTCCGACAAGTTAAATTCCGCTGCAAAAATTATATAGATGGACTTCTTGTGCAAATTTATAAATTATAGATCAACATGTATGTATATTCTTTATCATGCTATTGATGAAAATATGGTTATGTTAATTACACATGTTAATCTGTTAATTAATGATTTATGCGAATGCATTTTGCTGATATTTACGTCAATTCATGATTAATGAAATTTACGCCAATTCCTGATTAATGATCGCAATTGAGGTTTCGTTAATTTTCCTCAAATTGGTGAAAGTGTTGGTTTTCTTTGTTTATATGCATGAATGATCAAGTTTCTGCTTTTGATATTGTGCAAATTCCTTTTGGAAGCATACCCACATGTTTGATGCCATGTGTCCAAGCATGACCTTTAAAGTAGATGACAAGTTTTGTATGTTATATACGTATGGATATTCTATTATGTGGACATAGAAGTTCATTGATTGATCTTTCTTTAAAGGAGAATATTTTTTTGGTAAAATTACATGGCATCAGTCTTACTGTGAATGGTACCATATGCAAATTATATGTTAGCCCTTAAATCAGAAGCTTGTTTATGATAAATTACGAATTGAGTTTATATTTCATGTACGGTTCATATGGCCATTTTATGTACACAGTTATCATATGTATATAATTGTACAGTACATGCTTATAGGTTCGATATTATATGATGTTTAATTTTATGGTAGTTTGTTAGTCACCAAAGTGGCCTGGTTTTAGACGGACAATTAAACTTCTAAAATTAAATTATTCCACAATTGCTCATGACTGGTGGGATGTCGTTAAAGTTTCGATTGAACAATTGGGTTATCTAATTATATTGCTAGGAGGACACCCAAAGGTGGGCCATTGCATATAATTAATAACATTAAAGGATTAACCAATATAATTAATTAGACATGGTGTTTATCTAAAGATAGAATTTGTGTTTAATTTAATTATATTTGGTTATCTATTAAAGTTTATTGACATCATTATTGTATAAATTGTATATATGGGGATAACCCAAAGGTTTCCTTGAATATACAATTAAAAGTTTTATGGTGTATTTGGGATCCGAATTCATTAAAATTACTCAAAGCATTAAAGTATTGGCATGTATTAATGTTTTGCGGCAAAGATCGCTAACATGTTCGCATCGGGAACTCTGTTGTTAAGTTTAACGGGCTTAACTATGTTGAATGGTCGGAACAAATCCTATTTCAGTTGGGTGTTTTGAATCTGGATTTAGCAATAGTTACTGACGAGAAGCCTGCGACCATTTCGACTACTAGTACGACAAATAGAAAAATCTTTCTTTGAGGCTTGGAAAAGTCTAATCGGCTAAGCTTAAACTTGATGAAGATGACCATGGCGGATTCTATCAAGCGTCGATGCCTAAAACAGGACAATGCAAGGAATTTATGATGAAAGTTAAAGAGTACTCTCAATCGGACATTACAGACAAGTCCGTAGTTGGGAGTCTCATGAGTGAGTTGACCACGAAAAGATTTAATTGGTCATGTTCCATTCACGATCATGTGACAGAAATGTCTAATCTAGCAGCAAAGTTAAAGACTATGGGAATGGATGTGAGTGACTCATTTTTAGTATCATTTATCATTAACTCTCTTCCTCGCCGAGTTTGGCCGCCCAGGTTAACTATAACACCATTAAAGATAAATGGAACTTCAACGAAGTTAAGGCCATGTTGATTCAGGAGGAAGGGAGATTAAAGAAAATAAGGGAAAACTCCATCCATCTCACGGCCTATGATGGTGCTAATGGCAAAGAAAATTAAACCAGGTAAAAAGGATAAAAGAAAAGGTAAAGCCCCCGTGAAAGTAAATGAAGGTTTGATCCATAAGAATGTATGCTACTGCGGGAAACCTGGGCACGTAAAGAAAGACGCCAAAAAGAAAGGCTTGGTTCGAAAAGAAAGGTATACATTATATTTCATTTTGTTTTGAATCAAACCTTATCGAGGTTCCTTTTAATACTTGGTGGTTAGATTCTGTGCAACTACTCATGTGTCTCATGTTACACAGGATTCCATTCAATCCGACCCATAAAACTAATCGATCAATACTTGTTTATGGGAAACGAGAATGAAGCGCGAATAGAGGGCATTGGGGCGTCGCACAGATTGATCCTGAGACACCGGTGTCATCTAGATCTAGAAAAGTGTCTCTATGTACTGAATGTGCTAGAAACTTAGTTTGTTTCAATCTTTGGATTATATTGGTTTTAATTTTCAGATTGCGAATGGTACATTTACATTATTAAGGAATAAGTACTATTATGGTTCTGGTATTTTAATTAATGGATTGTATCGTTTTAATCTTGATGAAAAGTTTTGTAATTCCTTGTTTAATGTTGAACACATTGTTGGTATCAAACGTAGTGCACAGAATGAACATTCTGCTTCTCTGTGGCATCAAAGGCTAGGTCATATTTCCAAGGAAAGGATGATGAGGTTAGTAAAAAGTGAAATACTACCTCACTTGGATTTCACTGACTTGGATGTGTGTGTGGAATGTATAAAAGGAAAACAAACCAAACACACAGTAAAGAAATCTGCCACCAGAAGCACTCAGCTATTAGAGATAATCCACACTGATATTTGTGGCCCTTTTGATATCCCTTCTTGGGGTGGAGAAAAATACTTCATCACCTTTATAGATGATTTCTCACGTTATGGTTATGTATATCTAATGCATGATAAGTCTCAGTCAGTGGACATCCTTGAGGTGTTCATCAATGAGGTGGAAAGACAGTTAGATAGAAAGGTTAAAATTGTGAGGTCTGATAGAGGAGGTGAATATTTTGGAAGGTTTGATGAAAATGGACAACATCCAGGTCCATTTGCAAAGTTCCTCAAAAGTAAGGGCATTTGTGCACAATATACAATGCCTGGTACACCTCAGCAAAATGGTGTAGCTGAAAGGCGAAATCGTACATTAATGGATATGGTTAGAAGTATGTTATGTAATTGTTCTTTACCCCTATCCTTGTGGATGTATGCTTTAAAGACTGCTACATATGTTCTTAATCGGGTTCCTAGTAAAGCAGTTCCTAAAACTCCTTATGAACTGTGGACAGGAAGGAAACCCAGTTTAAGACATCTTCGTGTTTGGGGTTGTCCAGCCGAAGTAAGAATATATAATCCGCATGAAAAGAAGCTTGATACTTGAGATCGGTCGTGGTTTTTTCATTGGCTATCCCGAAAAGTCTAAGGGGTATAGATTTTATTGTCCTAACCATAGTACGAGAATAGTTGAGACAGGAAATGCACGATTTATTGAGAACGGTCATATCAGTGGGAGTGGGGAACCGCGAAAGGTAGTCATACAAGAGATTCGGGTTGAGGAATCTTCGCCCAATATATCTAATGACATTGTTCGTGTTCCTATTGTTGCATCACGATCCACGCAACATATCGGAACAAGAAACCGAGGTTCCTAACCCACTAAATGAACAAATGCCGGATAAATCAGCCACATCATGAGATATTAAGACGATCGAAAGCGCGAAAAAGACCGCTATTTCTGATGATTATGTGATTTATTCTCTTGAGCATGAATGTGATCTCAGTATTGATAAAGATCCTGTCTCATTCCATCAGGCCATGGAATGTAGCAATTCTGAAAAGTGGTTTGTTGCCATGGAAGAAGAATTAAAGTCAATGAGTGATAACAATGTCCTGGATTATGTGGAGTTGCTAAAGGTTATAAACGAGTCGGTTGTAAATGGGTCTTTAAGACCAAACGAGACTCAAATGGCAACATTGAAAGATATAAAGCCGACTTGTTGCTAAAGGATACACTCAAAAAGATGGCATCGACTACAAAGAAACCTTCTCTCCTAGGTTTCTAAGAAGGATTCTTTAAGAATTGTTATGGCTTTGGTGGCTCATTATGACTTGGAGCTTCACCAAATAGATGTAAAGACTGCTTTTCTAAATGGAGTCTTGGAAGAGGAAGTATATATGGATCAACCGGAAGGGTTCTTAGAAAGGAAAGGAAAATATGGTGTGTAAGTCGAGAAAGTCAATATACGGATTAAAACAAGCTTCCCGTCAATGGTATCTTAAATTTAATGATACTATTACATCCTATGGTTTTATATAGAACATTGTAGATCGGTGTATCTATATGAAAGTCAGTGGGAGCCATTTTGTTATTTTAGTTCTGTATGTTGATGATATTTTGCTTGCTGCAAATGACATGGGCATGTTACATGATGTTAAGAAGTTTCTTTCGAAGAACTTTGAAATGAAGGATATGGGTGAGGCATCATATGTGATTGGAATAGAAATATTTCGTAATAGATCACAAGGATTGTTAGGATTATCTCAGAAAGGATATATTAACAAAGTTTTAGAAAGATTCAGAATGGAAAATTGCTCTGCGGGGTTGTTCCAATTCGAGAAAGGGGACAAATTTAATCAAATGCAATGTCCCAAGAATGATTTGGAACGCAAGGCGATGGAATCAATTCCTATGCATCGGTGGTTGGGAGTTTGATGTATGTTCAAACGTGCACTCGACCGGATATCGCTTTTGTTGTTGGTATGTTGGGTCGATATCAAAGTAATCCCGAAATGGATCACCGGAAAGTTTGCTAAGAAAGTCCTTGTGTACTTACAAGGCACCAAGGATCACATGCTAATGTATAGAAAATCTGATCACCTTGAAGTGATAGGTTATACGGATTCAGATTACGCCGGATGTGTGGACACCGAAAATCCACATTCTTGGTTATCTCTTCCTTTTGGGCCGACGAGCAAGATCATGGAAAAGTGGAAAGCAATCCATCATTGCTTCTTCTACTATGGAGGCTGAATTTGTGGCATGCTTTGAGGCCACGATTCATGGATCGTGGTTGCGAACTTTATCTCGAGACTTGGGATTGTCGATAGTATAGCCAAGCCGTTGAGAATTTCTTGTGATAATTCTGCAAATTCTTCTTCTCAAAGAATGATAAGTACTCTAAAGGTGCCAAACATATGGAATTAAAGTACTTATCTGTTAAGGAAGAAGTGCAGAAACAACGAGTATCAATCGAGCATATTAGTACAGATTTTATGGTAGCGGATTCGTTGACTAAGGGTTTACCGCCCAAAGTATTTTCCGGACATGTTGAAAGGATGGGCATAATAGGAAAGTCCTTGTTAGCATAATGAGTATGATGTATGCATACCAATATTGTTCATAATATTATGATACTCAAATTCAATTAAGGTATTTGTTTTTGTATTGTTTATCTTGTTATCTAGAAAAGTTGTGTACGCTTATTGTTAATTGGATGACAAGTTTAGTCTTTTGAAGACATAAAAGTTGAGGCTTACAGGATTCCTCATAATTAAAAGTTATGATGAATTGAGATTGTTTTGTGATACATGGAAGGAATCATATTGACAAATTAATATATGTGACCGCCATGATTCAATCAATTTCAATTCAATAAAGTTGTTCATTAATGTGGACTCAATGAAAGCTCTTTCCAAAAAAAAAAACTTCAAGTTGTCACTTGGACCAAGTGGGAGAATGTTAGAATATTTTTTTATATTCTTTAAGGATGGTCCAAATGCCATAAGGTTCAAAGTCCACATTATGTAAAGATACATGGTTCTATAATGTTCAATGTATACATTATATCAAGATGCATGGTTTTAATTGAATGGGACTAACTTTGATGGATAAGTTAGTATTAAGTGTATTGAAACCAAGGGTCTAGACACCTCTCCTCTACCTCATAAATGAAAGAATTTCAAAGGTTAAGAAGACAAAGGATCATAGGAATGGTTTGTCTTCCTTATGTCTTCTATAAATAACCATGAAGGATATTGTGTTTTCTATCCATCAAGAAACAATAAAAGAGAGGTCGAAAGGGGATAATCTATTGTTAAAGTGAGTGACTTATACATTGAAGATCAAGGTGCAAGTTCTAGAGATAACAAGAATGGACCAAGTATGTATTTTATATTTGTGAAAATCATGAGTTGTTAAGGTTTTGGGCATTAAAATAAATTACTTGATTTTCCGAAAAGTTAGATGAAAATCAAATTAAAGTTTACATCTACATGTTACTTTAATTAGTTTTCGGTTTGCTCTGTTTTCGTGAGAATCAGAGAGAGAGATGGAGAAGAGAGTATTTGATGTTTGTCTCTTTTAGAGAGAGAAAAGGGTAGAATTGGAATTCTGCTGGGTCTGTTTGATACTTTCATAGTTTGATTCGTTGGAGATTTCAGCGCAGGGACGGTTGTATGTCTTTTTCCTGGTAATAGCAAAAAAGAAAAAAAAAAAAAGAAAAAAAGGGGGTTAAAGGCTTAAAGCAATTAATAATACATGAAAGCGTGTGCCATGGGCAGGGCCGCTGGGGGCACGCCTTTTTGGATTCCTCTTTTTTCTTTTTCGCAACTGTGGATGGTGAGGAAATGATATTTTGAGCGTAAAAAGTGATAATTTCAATTTAAAAATTATTACTTTTTATGTTAAAATTATCACTTGTTACATTAAAAGTATCACAGATTTACAGTCTCACATCGTCTCACAAGCGACCTGTTTTTTTTTTCTTTTTAAATGTTCAGCTTTTGTCTTACTATTCTTGAGGACAACAATTCCCCGACCTTCCTCATCGCTGCCATCAATGTAAATCATTGGATGTGTACAGACTGACTGTGGCGACGCAAAAGTTTATAGTTGGTGGACAAAACGACAATTAGGGAAACAAAACACATTTATGAATAATTTTAAGGGATTGAACACTAAATTTACCTTATAAATAATTTTAACAGTTAAAACAATACCTAGTAAAAAAATTTGGAATTTTTTGAGGGGCATCAACCCACTTCCCCCCTCCGGGCTCCGCCACTGCAGACTGACTAATATTTTTATGGGATCTACTAATTCTTTTTTTTTTTTATGTTGTTACCCACTTTATGTAGTAAATTGAGGCTTATCCAACTATAAATATCATACTACTCAAACCAAAAAGCTATAAATATCATAGAAGTAATAATATTCATGATTATGCATAAAATTAGAACTCATAATTTTATTTAATTGGCACTTGTTTGTCGTAAAACCCAAAGTCATGATTCGATAACCATCATACATAAACATTTTAACAATTACAACAATGAAGACTCTTTACTCAAATCAAATTTTGGTTCAAACCGGCCAGCTATGCCCCATTTCTTTCACCACATCATTTCTATCCATCATCTCCCTCACCTTCTTCACATCAATCCACATACCTTTAGACGCATAAATATTCGAAAGTAAGATATACGGCCCGCTATCCATCGGATCACATGAAATGGCCATGTCAGCAGCATATCGACCCAGTTCAACATTACCATTAACTCTACACGCACTAAGCAAGCTCTTCCAGACGAACACATTTGGCTGAATTGGCATCTTATCAATGAATGACTTAGCTTCGTACAATTCACCAGCCCGGCCCAAGAGAGAAACCATGCAAGTGTAATGTTCTAATCCGGGCTCGATCCCGAATCCAAGCATGGACTCGAAGTAGTTAAATCCTTCTTCCACGAGCCCTGCATGGGCGCACGCTGAGAGAACTCCGATAAACGTGAGATAGTCGGGTTTTAAACCCTCGGATTTCATTTGCTTAAACATATCAAGGGCTTTCTCTGCATCCCCATGGTGTGCGTGCATTGATATCATCGAGTTCCAGCATGGAACGTCTTTTTGGAGGACACGATCGAACAATAACTGTGCTGCGTCTGTGCTTCCGCATTTAGCGTACATGTCCATCAATGCATTCGTGAATGAACGGATCGAAATCTAGACCTGTTTTAATAGCTTGGTTGTGAAATTGGAGACCGTGCAACAAACTTGCTAGATTACTTGAAGCCATGATCATGGCAACGAATGTGAACCCGTTTGGTTTTTCCTTCCCGTGCCACAATTCTAAGTACAGCCTAAGAGCTTCCTCGTTTTTCGATTGAAGTGCGTACCCAAACAACATTGAATTCCAGAGTACAATGTCTTTTTCATTGATTTCCTCAAATACATGTCTTGCATCTCCGACAAACGAACATTTTGAGTAAACATCGATTAAGGCACTTCCACCGTAACTGTCCATACAAAAACCGAACTTTATCATGAGAGAATGGAGCTGCAAGCTTAGTTCCAAGGCAGTTTGGGAGGCTGATACACCAAGAAGGCTGACAAATGTTAGTAGATTTGGCGGGATCGAATTACGCCTCATTTCATTGAAAAGATTAAGGGCCTCGTACAAATTTTCATTTCTTGTGTATCCCTCAATCATTGCGTTGTAACAGATGGTACTGCATTTCGCAGCAGCTAGAAACGTTCTCCTGGCGTCTTCAAAGGAATCGCATTTACAGTACATGTCTATCAAGCTAGTCGTAACAAAGTCATCAGAATCCAGATTGACCTTGACGGTGTAAGCATGCACCTGTTTGCCTTGATCTAGAGCGCGAACAGATCCACAGGAAGTGAGAACACTTGTGCAAGAAAATCCATCTGCCTTCCATTCTAATCTGTTCATATCCTTGTATAGATTCATTGCTTCAAAATCGAAACCACTCTGCATGTACCCAGAAATCATCATTGCCCAAGAAATATCATTCTTAACAACTATCTGTTCAAAAACTCTGTGCCCTGCTTTCAGTTCTCCACACTTGCAATAGAAATCTATAAGCATGTTGCTTATTGATACATCCATGTTAACACCACTTCTCAACACGAAAGCATGAACTTGCTTCCCAAATTCAAGCAACCCAAGCATCGAACATGATCTCAAGACAGTGGAAAGTGCATATTTATCAGGAACAATACCAGTCTCCACCATTTCTTTAAACAAATCCAGTGATACACCAATTTTTCCATTTATGGAAAATCCCATGATAATTGCAGTCCATGCCGCCACATTTTTCACCCCCAACTCATCAAAAACCAATCTTGCTGCATCTAAATCACTAGTTTTTGCATAAAAATCAATAAGAGAAGTGGCTACATGGGCATTTTGATTGTATCCCGCCTTAAACACGAAACAATGCAAATGCATACCGTCGTCAATACTTTCCAGTTGAGTACAAGATTGAATTACAGTAGACAAAACAAATTCATTTGGATTGTCATTGCCACTTTTCCGGAACTCCCAAAACAACGCTAAGGCTTCTGCATTATACCCATTTTGATTATACGCAGAAATCATCGAAGACCAAGAAATTAAGTTCCTCTCAGGCATTCTAACAAACACGGAAACTGCACTCTGTAAAGTGTCTCCCCTCGAGTAAGCCGTAATAAGAACGTTACTAAGGAAAAGATTCGACTCAAATCCTGATAAAATGATCTGGGCATGAACTGTTTTGTAATAAAGAACATGGTTACTAATCTTTTCCGTCGGCGAAAGTAGGAGCTTCCCCAAATATTGCCTATGTTTTTGCCTGTTATGGCTGGTGACAATCACAGGGTTCTCTGATTCGAGAAGTTGCGACGTCGACCGGGAAAAGTTTCTGTGAAATGGTGGCTTGGCAATGGCTGCATTAGCATGAGATTTTATGCGCAAATTGAAGAACAAATTGTAGATGCTGACGCACAGTGTTCGCATTTGCATGTATCCAAATGCTTCTTGTTACTCATTTCAGAAGCCAGAGTCGGCAACAACGGAGCAAGGGTCGTGTTTAGTTTTTAGTTATGAAAATTGTTGGGGGCTTGAAAATTTCTAATGCTTCATGGGTCGTACCATTAATGATGATGGCCACAGATTAGCAAGTACTCTTATCGTTTTCAAAAAGAAGTCATGCCAAATTTTCATTTTTTAACCTTATTAAATATTAATAATTAATTAATAACCCAAAAAATGTCAATTCCGGTTGACTGGAACAACCCATTTAACCTAGGGGTGGCCAAATGGAACCGAAACCGAGTTCCAAACTGATCCCATACATCAAATATAGCCTTTTGACCCAACAACTTATCAAGAATGGCCTTTGACCGACATTTATTGCTAAAAGAAAAATAGAAAAAGGTAGAAATTGTACACTTCCCGAAATGCCCATCATAAAAGACGCAGGTCGATTAACCTGGTTATTTCTTGAGTAGATGAAGTCGATTAGTCGATCGCTGCGTCTTTGCGAATCGAACCGGGTCGTTTAATCGACCCAAATGAGTCGATTAACCGACCAAAGATTAATGTGTCTATTGATCTACTCTTGTTTATTAAGTCGCCAATGGTCGATTAATCGACAGCTAATCGACTAAAATAAATGCAGTCGGTCAATAGTCGATTAATCGACTAAAGTGGTCGATTAAAATTTAAAACCCTCTCGTAGGTTTATAAGCCCTCAATCGACTCTAAACGACAATCGTTCAAATCGACCCTCACCACCGCCAAAGCGATCGCCATTGATTGCGCCGCCCGTCGTTGGGGAATATTTTCTTGCGACTTACGTATAAAAAGTAAGAGTTTTATTTTATTTTTTGAATTAGTTATTTTAACTCGCATTGTAAAATATGTTATGATGGTTTGAGGTATTGAATTATTGAATGAATGTTATATACTTGAATGGGGTTTAGGGTTTAGTTTGAATTGAATGTTAATGTTATTTGGAATGTTAGAAATATGGGAATGTTGTATTTTTCATTGCAAAAGTTTGTTGGGAGTGCTGGGAGGAATCCTAAGGTTTAGGCTTGAATTCAATCAAAAGACTTGTATTGTTTTTCAAAAAAAAAATGATTATTGTCTTTGTTTTGGAGGGGTTAAATATTTATTAACTGAAAAAAGTGCTTTTTTAAGTCAAAAGTGCTTTTTTAAGCCAAATAACTGCTTGATAACTGCTTTACTGCAAGACAACTGATATTTAACACTCCAAAATTTGTCTTTTCTGTTTAAGTTTTTTCAGAAAAAATGGCATACCTCACCTCCATTGAAGATCGGTTTTGATTCAAGAGTTACATCCCGATGTAACTTACAAGTTCTAAGTCTAGTATATGATAAGTTGACGCCGAACACAAAGAGTCATTGTGAACTCGGCTTTGGAGACTTATACAAGTTCCGGGATAATATTGATTTCTTGTAAACTTCTTCATGCTCTATTATATATGAGGATTAAATCACCTGTGTGCATGATGAGGTATGGTTCCGTGTTGGGGATGCAAATGTCGATTCGGCTTCTGGACTTCACTCTCATCACTTTGGATTGAATCCCAACTGAGAATGATTTTGTAAAGGACATCCCATCGGATAGACGGTTAGCAGCAGAGTATTTTGCGGGAGGGAAAAAGTCTGTGAAGCCAAGTCAATTGAAGGCGACTTTTGAGCACCATGCAAAGAATGAGGAGGACCGATACAAATTGGGATTGGCCTCATATATGAGTGTGTTTTTGCGGTGTAAGGAGCCTACCACTTCAATTGATATGAAGATTTTGCAAGTTGTTGACAATTTGGAACTTGTCAATAAATATCCGTGGGGAAGATCATCCTATGACTATCAAACAATGCAAGTATAGAAGTTTGTCGGGCTTTTTTAAACACTCGAGTTCGAGACTCGCATTGTTTGACGTCATGATATTATAACGGTCTCCCTGAAAATACGACCTTGCCCAAGTAGCAAAATTTGTATCGTTAAGATACTTCCAACCTTTCTCGTCAATAGCTTGAATTTGTGACATATACTTGTGAAATTCTTCTATTGTATATGCCTCAATTGCTTTGTTAAAAAGGAGATAGTAGTATCTTTTCGAGTTACTGATCCTCAAGTTGCCTTTGATATGATAAATACAATGAGCATGACGTGCATTTTGAAAAACATTTGATCTGACGATAAGACTCGTGTATCACGATATCACAATAAGGTCTTCTTGGTCACCTGTTATTCCTTTCAAGTTCATAAAAACCAATGCCACGAAGCATCGTTCTCGGAATCAACAACGGCCCATGCAAGAGGATAAATCGCATATTTGCATCTTGACAAGTAGCGATAATCAACGCACTTTATATCTTTCGCTTAAAAATGTTCCGTCCACAACAACTATCGGGCGCATTGAAGAGTGAAACCCACGAATGCAGGCCCGTATGCCAAGAAAAAGTACTTGAAGCGGTTTTCACTATCAACCTCTAAAGAGTATATAGTTCCCGGATTAGCTACTTTCAAGTTATGGGCCCATGCGGCCAACTTAGTGTAACTATCCTCGGTGAACCCCTTATATATGCTAAAGCGGTTTCTCTGACCTCTTCGCTTTTTTGATAATTTATTTAAATGCCAAAGTCTCGGCGAATTTCATTCGCAACATCAAAGAGTCTATATGTGGTGTTGCGGTCCTCAAACCTCGACATGATATATTTTCCAATGATCCACGATCTTGCTTTGTCTATGATCATTGGTGGACAAATTTAGAGCGCAAGTATGTTCTCGGTGCATATTTTCTAATCAAAATAATCGAGTCTTTGAACTTTGTTGCATGCAAACGCCATTTGCAATTTGCATCAACACAAACAATTGTGTACACATTCTTGTTCGATTTTTTTGTTTTGAATCGAAATTGTATTTCAATGCGATCATGTGCACAACTTCTTGAAGCTCTTTCTTAGTATCGAATACTTGGTCAACATTCAAGTCAATATCAACGGGTACAACTCGTGATGTACTTCCGACCGAAGAAAGAAGATGCTCATTTGTGAACCGATTTTCTTCTCCATGCCTTGATTAAAATCGATTCTCGGCGGTGTAGTAAACACATCACCGCTATAATCATTGGAAGGAGATTCTCGAATTATCTCCAACCCATCCCAAATGATCACATTTCGATCATCATCACGATTATTTTCTTCCACCTCAAAATTATGGTATACATCTTCCGGTGCGTCACGATCAACTACATTATGCTTTCCCCGTGGCACGTCACAAATAGTTTTTATCACAAGGGTTACACACAAGGAATAATCAATCTTGTTTATTGAGAGCCAAGTATCATTGCACTCCTCACTGCGAAGTAATCCAGGCAGAATTTGAAAAGACGTATGCTTCTTGGAGAAATAAATCCCATCTCCATATCATGCAAATTGGGATCAACTTTGCAAATATTTTCAGACCTTAGAATATAGGCATATAGCTCTTCATATGAAGTTTCGACTTATTGAAACTCCCGATGCATGCATTCCATCATCACTAAATACCCATTGCCATTTTTCATCATTGTTATTAACAAAATGTCCAAAACAATACACAATAATCCAAAACGGTGAAGACATGTTGTTGTCAATTAAATTGAAGATAAAAATGTCAAGTAATGACTATAGTGCGCTTCTATTTGATTTTGAATAAGTCGATTAATCGATCTGCCGCGAATTTGCATAATCGGGTCGTTTAATCGACCCCTTAGTCGCTCAATCGAAAGCAATGAATGTGTCGATTGATCGACTTATTAGGGAAAACATGAGTCGATTGAACGACTTATTAGGGAGAACATGAGTCGATTGATCAAATCGACACATTAATGCTGGTCGATTGACCGACTCATTGGGGTCGATTAAATGACCCGATTCTGCAAATACGCAGCATTCGATTAATCGACTTCATCTACTCGAGAAAATGAACGAAATGACAGATAAATTGAATAAAACAATGCCATAAGGTCAGAGGAACTAAATTCAAACCTGAATGTTGATTTCACTTGCAATGTCGAAGATTGAGAAGGAGGAGATGTACGGATTTTTCGTTCGTTGAACTACAAACCCCCAAAAATTCGGTTGATATACACAAATTTGTGGAAGAAATAAAAAGGGGTATTTTAGACCTTTGCAATTGGAGTGTTGTTGGCACGTTAAAGTGCTGAAAGGGTAATTTGGACATTTAACATAGAAGAAGACCATTATTGAACTTTTGGAATAAGTAAGGCCATTTTTGAATATCTTCTATTTGACTAGGCCAAACTTGTACAAACCCCTCCAAACTGTAATCGGAACCGTGGTCAACGGTTCCAAAATCAGAACCGTGTAGCCCGATTCCGGTACTGGTTCTTAGGTCTTAAAATCGTGGAACCATCGGTAGAGCCGTGATGGAACCGTTTTTTTAAGGTTAAAACCAACAATTTTGTTTTGGTAAATACATGCTAGAAAAAATGTTAAATGTTTATTATGATGTTTTATTTTCGGAACTACATGAGACACATTTTAGACCAAATGTTGTGTTTAACTACACGAATTTTGATTCTTCTATACCCTAATAGTATATATTATTAATATTAATTATATAACTTTATTGAATATCAAGTCCAAGTCTTTTCCTTTTTCTTTTAACTGAAATTGATAAACTATTTTAAAAAATCAAAAAATTATCAAAAGATAAACAAATGGTTCCGATTTCCGTTGAGGAACCGGGTTCGAACCGACCGAACCGCTTCCAATTTTGGAACTCGAACCGTGAGGCAGTGAGCCTCCTTCGGATTCCTCCAAAATGAGAAACCGGAACCGACGATTCCAGAACCGTGGCCACCCCATTTTGTTTTGTAATTTTCAGTTCATAAATAATCCCCCTCCCAACATAACACATATAACCAATAAATACATGAATTATCACTTATTCAGGTCTAAAAAAATATACATGTTATTTCAGGTCATATCAGGTTACTCGTGTTTTACATGGGGTCGTGTTCACTTGATTAATGTTGATCCGAGTAATTATACGTACATGCTCAGGTTGGCAGAATTGATGAAAATATCGTGTCTCAACACAACCCGCAAGCCCAAACACAATCCAAATTGTCACCCCTAATATTCCATATAAATATATAATAAGGTGTTTCTCAAGCTTTCAAAAAATTAAAACAGGAGAATAGTGAAATTTAGAACAAACTACAAATTGTATTTGGGAAGCTGCATTCTTGTCTTGATAGTTACAGTGTGCAGTTAAAGACTTAAGAATGACTAAAGTTTCATCAAAATTTACAATTCCCCATATAACATCGAAGAGTATATTACCAAATCAACATTAAGAAACCAATTCCAATGAAAAAATCGCACTCCCCAGCAGTTGAAGAAAATTTAAAGTACACACGAAAGAATTGGGAGGCAAAAAGAGATTAGTGGAGTTTGATTGGCACACTCAAACAATTAGAAGAATCTGTTGTATTGACTAGTGAGAGAGTCCCTGAGATTGGAATAGAGGTTGAAGAGGGAGTACTGACGGAGATTCTTAACTTCGTACCATGAGTTGAAAACCGCCTCATGCTTATCCGTTCCGGAAAACGCCAGTTGTATCCCAAGGCTACAATCTACGGATCCCCCTCGGTTTCTGCAGTTGTTAGTTCTGATGGCGCAGTCTTGGCCATTAAGGCAGACAAAGTTCGATCTGCCCGAGCATGAAGCACAGCCGTCTCTTTTCCAGAACAAGTTTTGAAGCCTCCCCTTTTTAAATTCATGAACCTACATCAGAATAACAATGATCATGCTAAACGTGGAAATTGTATTCAATTTTAGGGGAATATGACGGAAAGAGTTTAGTTTAACTTCTTACCAAAGTGAAACTGGTGACAATGTAGGTACTGTTTGCAACAAAAGCAGGAATGGACCTTGCAGCATATCTTCGACCAGCAAATGCTACCATATAACCTCCTACAGAATCCTGGGGTTGATAGAACAATAATGTTGCATGGGGTTAAAAAATGCACAATGGAACTTGGTGAAAATGAAGACATGCTATGGAATTAAATAACCCCAATGAAGAAAGTAGTAAATTGTACTGTATGCAACCTCATTTTGGTTAATGTTGTTCAGAATAGCGGGTAAAGAGGACAAAAGAATTGTCATTGAGGAAAAAAAAATTAAGACTAAATGAATTTGCACTTATTTTATTCTGTCAACTGAGGTACCAACACGCATTGATATGGTACCGCACATAATACAGTTCCCATATGAAAAGAGAACAGCTTTCGGTGCTACATAAACACGATTGCTAATATTTCTTTTCTTTGATTAGGCGTGGAAGAGAAATGTTAAACTGGCTGAAGGAAAAACTTTCAGAAACAGACAAGGGTAACAAGCAGTTGCAAGCACATGGTGAATCTAAGACCCTTAACTGCCATCTTTCAGATCCTAAACCCATCATAATTCATAAAATCCTCCAAGAGCTTCATCACCAGTTCACATCCATGTAACCATTATTGCAGCCCAAGAAAATCAAATCAGAATTCAACCTTCGTTGATGTAATAACTTAACATGTTGGAATTACGCCTAAAATTAAGCTTCTCAAACAATGAAGCTAAAAGAAATGCTCCATATGCAGCATGTAGTTAAATAAATAGAAACCAAGTCCTTATAATTAAGTTAGAGAGACCAAACTTGATATACTTTGAAATTTTACATATGGTGTGCAAGCACACACACTAGCTGTACCAAGTTTGGGGAAGCCAGGGCCACTCCTACCCCCATGATGTCCGTCACAGCAAGTTCCAAGCTAACATCAACCCACACAAACTAAACGATGGGCTCTCCTCTTCAATTGTTCGCTTAAGAAATATCCTAATCCGCCAGACCCAAACTCAGTCAGTGCGTCCTGTTTTGCCGAGCCTTCATCCGGGAGTTCAACAATACATTCAAATGCTCCCTGGGAAGACTTCGATGTGCCTCCACCCCCACCCCCCACCCCCCCAACCAAACCCCAAACATGGTCGAAAACTTGAAGAACAATAAGATGATAAAAAGGATTAAACAATTAGAAAATGTGGATAACAAAATATGGAAATCTAACAAAAAATGCCGGCTGGAGGAGGATAAAATTATAAGTGTTGGTTCTTAATGAGGGAAATTGTCAGAAGAAACCCTATTTCCACGAAGCTCCCTTCCTTTGTTCCTGAATCTGATCAATAACTGGAGTCTGGAGAAGCCAAACCTTATTGCGGGAAAAAAAAGGTCAGACTCCGTTACAGTTCCAAAGCATATCCTAAAAAATACATGTGTGATTATTAGGAGATTCTGCCCCTGTATGGTAACTTGCTTTAAAAGTATCGTAAATTTGTTTTCCAGCCAGCCCAGCCCATTCTTTCCCTTGTTTTAGACCGACGATATAGAAATGCTAATCTGACAATCCATTTCCGCTCTCCAGCATTAATCCACCAACTCCCCTTTCCCCAAATACTAACCAAGCGACAGACAGTTGCAAGTAACAACATACCAATTTCTCTCGCAAAAATAGTTCACCATAATTTTTTATAAAATTAAAACATAATAATTTGCGCACTTAACATCACTTCCTTAATTAATTATCCAAGTATATAGTATAAAAAGCAATAGTACCGGGAAGAAGTTGGAGGTGTTGATGGTGAGGAGGGAGATCTCGTCGACTTTAGGGCGGAAAACGGCGACCTGCGAGCTGGCGGAGGAGAGCGCGAGCCGGCGGTCGCACGGAGACAGCTGGACGGAGCTGTTGAAGAAAAAGGTCGTTCTCGCCGCGAACGCGATCCCAAAGGTGAACCCATCAGACCTCTGTACCGAGGCGTCGCCGCACGGTGAGAACACGTGGTTTGTGTCGCTACTCGATTCACCCGACGAAATTATGCTGAAGAGAGCTATGACTAGAGCCAATAATGGCCTTGGAATCGCCATTCTTGGCTTGAAGAATGGTTCAAAAACTAGTTTAGCTGTGATTTTGCTCGACTGGCTATGGTTTGGGATTTTCTTTCTTTTTCTTTTGTTTTTGGATTGTTGGGGTGAAGTTTTGAATGATTTGTTGTGGTGAATAACAGTTTGCCCCCTCAACTATATGCATATAATATTTTGATCCCTCAAAATGTGAAATATACATTTTGCCACATCAATTAAGACAAAATAGTTTATATCTTAAATCTTATCCATATTTTCCAAATGTTTAATTAGTCAAAACATAGTTGAATTATTTATTTTGATTTAAAATACAAAAGTATTTAATAAAATAAGTTCGTTTTGCAAGACTAATGTGACTATAATTAATATGGCATGATAGAAGGATTAAACTTAATTTGTCTTTTCGAAGACCTATATTTTTTTATGTAAGCAAATAAACCTGAAATTCCCAAAAAAAAAAAAAAGTTAATTTGCTTCCCCTCTGACATCTGACACTAATTTGGATATTTGGAATTTCAATTTATCTTAATATACAACAGTAACACAGACAACTGATCATAATCATAATCCGACATATAAATATTCATTTATTTTGATTTTTGATATATATGTATAAATCAAATTATGAATCATAAATCACACAAAAAATATAATTATATTTTATGACATCGCCAAATATATATTGAACATCTCACAAATTCGTATAATAGATGGTATACAAATAAATATCACGAAATGTATGGTTCATGCCTTATTCTTTGAAGTTTGAATTTTAAACAAGAAATAACAAATTAAAATAAACTGTGTGTTTCAAATTTGAATGATTTTCTATGAAAGAAAAATATCCCGGTGTTTAAGAATTAATACTAGTCAAGGTGTGAAAGAATTCTAGGTTTTTTTTAGCAATATGTTGATATCTTGAATAACTGTTGATTACATACTCAAATTCAATTACTATAGAATTAATAGGTTTTTAATTAAGAAATTAACTCATAGAATCTTCTTTCAGTTGATTTTTATTTATTTTTACGCTAAAAAAAAGGTGTGCATCTGCATTTGCGTACTTATATATATTCGAAATCATTAATTAGAAAAACAACAACAACTATTTGCAAACTCGTGTTTTTTAGACCAATTGATATTCCCTGACACCTGCTATTTTTTCAATTTTTTTGTTTTTTTAAAATTTTATAAACAAAGTTTGCTTTAGCATCACTTCCGAGTGGAAAAAACACTTAACAGTGAGGGGGAGATGCTATCCTACAATCCTACTTTAGAACCGCCTTAAAAACAAAAAGGAACAAAATATAGTACAATATTTGCATCACGGTTATTTTAACTTAATAACTATTCAATCCCCAAACAATCTCAAAAGAAATCAAGCTCACATTCCACAGATCCACGCTGAAACGAAGAAATCCTTTAGAGCGCATTAAATTTTGCCTCGAAAATTACATCTGGTCGGGGAAATATTTCCATCCTCTTGAGGGCTTGAGCATTCCTCAAGACATATCTTACCATGTCAAATTTTTGCTATGTGTGTACCCTATTCCATCGATGATCACCTCTTCAAGCACCGCAGCCAGAAAGCAAGCGCGGGAGTGCTTCATCATAACACCCAAATTTAACAGAAGAAACTTGAAGTCCCTAGAGTCTAGGAAAACTTATGGTCAAGCAAATGAAGCCCAGATAACAACCATGGAGCCTCAAATCAACAAGGGTTTTGCGGGTGAAAATGCACCGAGGCAAACCAACAAAACCATCATGATGACAAATATAAAGATCAAATTTTTGGACATTACGCGCAATGGCAGAGGCTAACCATGTATAGATTTCACACTCGCGATATTTATCAAAACAAGAAATGCGAAAAGTGTTAATGGTTTGAAACTTATGTAGCAACATAACTCTGTTGATTGTATTCGAGAAGTTCATCGTCGAATCTGGACTGAATTTCACCATCGAAATCTAAATTTGGGAAACGGGCCCAAACAAACCTCGATCTTTTACCTAGAATAGTAGTTGCCACATAGAGCTTAGTAGGGAGAAAAGAGAGAATCCCCTATCACCTATTATTGTATCGTTGAATATGAAATTTTCAGAAAATCGAATGATGTGGTTTCTAAGTGGTGGAGGGATGGTGGTGGTGGCAGCAACGCAGGGCCGCTCTTGACTTTTTGAGGGCTCATGGCCAAATGGAAAAAAAGGCACTTATAAAAAAAGAAAAATATAAATAAATATTTTATATACTTACACTTTGGATATAGATTAAAAAATAAACCTACCTAATGAACACTAACTCATATATCGAAGATTTCAAATTTCTATTTTAACGAACAAAAATAATAATTTTATATGTATATATATTGTAGATTTGCATATCTTTAATATTACAGCAAAAAAGAAGAAAAACAATGCTTTGATCACATTTTTCCATTTTTTTTTTTTGGTCTTCATGTGGATCCAATCGAGATTTCAAGTCTACCAATATAATTCTCATGCGGCGCTTGATTAAGAATTTAAATTAAGAGTTTCTTCGATTTGATTTAGAAAAATAATTGATATCTTACATGTTTATATATTAATGATGAAATGGATTCACTGAAATTGCAATTGGAGAATCACTTCTCGAAATGAATAGCATTTGAAGTTTGAGCGGAGATGAAGGAGAAAAAAGAGGGAGGAGTCAGAAAAGCACGACTCTCTGTTAAGTTGGTTTTTATACCAATGTATTGAGTATTCTAGACTAGGATTTTGCGGTGTTTTTCGAGTATTTTAGTGTCGTTTGAGTCGAGTTCGTGTCATTTGTTGTCGTTTGAGAGTCGGGACTAATCTTGGAAGCCGAAATTGGTTAAAAACGGTGAAAACGTGTTTGGAAGGTGAAAATCGCATTTTAGAAGTTGAAAAGCGGAAAAAGAACGTTCATGATCGAAATGCGCACGCTAAAGCAAGCGGTGCAGCGCCCAAAAATAGCAAAGCAGGTAAATAAAGAGCATGCGTGGCTGCAGCACGATGAAGGATTTTGTGGACATGCAAAGAAAGAATAAAGCACAAGAAGAACGGGTTATAAATGCGGTAAAGCATGCAGGCTTACGATGATGATCTTATAGCGGCCAAGGCGTCAACACACAAATCACAAGAAATAAAAAGCCGGGTGACAACGAGGTGCGCGCTGCACACCACCTAAGCCATTTGGCAGTTAGCGTTAAGCGACAGCGGATAACCGATAAAGATGTCTTCTTGCCGCTGAGAAGAAGAACGCGCCAGCGCGGTTTGGGCCGAACGGGGCTGAACATGCGCGACTTATTCTTTGGGCCTTTTTGGGCGGATTTTCGAGGTTTCAAGCTATAAATACAAGAAGTCACGAAAGTAAAAAGGGGCCTGGACATTATTTGGAGCACAACGCACGGCAAGAGACTCTCGAGCTAGGGTTCGGACGGCAATGGAGGCACTTCTCGTCCCGGACACAGAGAGAATTCCTTCTCTTTTCTTCTCAATTCTTCCTTTGTTTTTCTTTGTCAATTTCTTGAGATGTATAATTATTTCTCCATGAATTTTTGTACATCCATTATGAGCTAAACCCATATTTCTAGGGGATTGATGTAACTTACGTTTGAACCTATGCTTTGATTTCCAGTTTATGAAACTCGCATATTATTTAATCTATTTGTGCTATTTGATTTGATTGCATCTGGATTATCTGATCAATAATTTAGATTGTTTGGTGTGTTTGATTTGACGCCGAGAGAGGTAATTGAACGCCTGGCCATAGAATAGCACAAAATTAGGGTTTCCTAGAATCGAGAGATTTATGAATCTTTTGAAGCCTTTGTGATAGAATATTCATTGAGCGCATTAGGGTTTAATTTATGATTTTTATAGAGATATCGAAATCGTAAATTGGAACCTAGAATCACTTGGCACTTTCGAGAGAGGAAGTGATAAACGGTAGGAATATTGGCTTATAGATTGATAACTTGTGATTAATAAACCGGATTGAAAACATAGGGGATAACTAGGTGAAATCAACCTCTAGAATTCATCTTCTACGTGTTTGATTAATTGTCCAACCAATTATTTGCTTAATTTTAGTTTTATTTTTAGTTTAATAAATCTTCATCTCTTTCCGATTTCTAGATAGAATTAAGCTATTTTAATTATAGTACTTAGTATAAAATTTGATAACAATCCTGTGGAGACGATATCCCTACTTTCAAAACCTATACTAAAACTTGACACCGTACGCTTGCGGTAAGATTTTCGCGATCAAGTTTTTGGCGCCGTGTCTTAGGGATTGTTTTATCCTATTTTAAACTAATACTATTACCACATAGTCTTAATCCTAATCTGACTAGTATAGAATCATAGTTTCGTATTTCTCATTGATTTATTTGTTTATGCGAGATTCTCAAAATACTAATTTGCTTCCTTTGATCCGTAGATTGAACGGACACTTGAGCTATCGAGCAGCAAAGTGAGCACAGAATCGAACAATGGCGATGGCGTAGACAATGAGAATAATGGAAATCGGGTCGTAAACGTGCCACCATAGCCGAGGCACGAAAGGGCAATCCGGGATTACTTTACGCCCACCGTGAACTGAGAATTACTCCTAATTGTGCGCCACCATTAATGCAAATAATTTCGAATTGAAACCGCCTCATAAGCATGGTTCAGAGAATCGATTTGGGGGAGTCCAGTGGATGATCCGAATACACATCCGCCACATTATTGGAGATTTGCGACACCATTAAGATGAATGGTGTGACCGATGAGGCCATTCGGTTGAGGCTTTTCCCGCTTCTCACTTCGGGATAAGGCCAGCGGTGGTTACGACGTTACCCCGGGAGTATTACGAGGATGATCGACTCAAAAGTTTTTAGCAAAATTCTTCCCTCCCAAAGAAGACACTCCAATCAAGAGCGAGATCGCCCAGTTCCAAATGATTGATTTTGAGCCGTTATATGAAGCTTGGGAGCGATTTAAAGATCTCATTGAGGAGATGCCCACAACATGGATATGCAGACCGCGAGAGGTTCGATTTTTACAATGGGCCGAATGGGCATACGAGACGATACTAGATGCGGCATCGGGAGGTACATTGATGGCTAAAACACCGATCGAGGCCTTACTTTTACTTGAAGAAATGGCCACAAACAGCTATCAATGGCCCTCCGAGAGGACAACACCGGCTTCGGTTGCGGTGTTCTTGAGTTGAATCTGATGTCGCTTTGGCAGCTCAAATCTCGAGTCCGACAAAGCAATTGGCAATCATGAATACCGGTAGCACACCACAAAGAAACCGCACTCCCACCCGCCGCCCGTTCACGCACCGCCACTCACGAGGCCGAGCAAGCCAATTATGTGAATAACCGGGATTTTAATAACCGAGGTAATTCATTACCAACTCACTACCACCCGACTTCGCAATCATGAGAATCTCTCTTATAGCAACAACAGAACGTATTGAATCCACCTCCGGTTATCCAAACCCATCCAGTTCAATGCACTCGGAGGTGAAAAGAAGCGCTAGAGAGATGCTCGGCTCATTCATCGAGAGACCAGAATCGAATGAATAGGAGTGAGGCGCAGATTGATGGTCCGAATACTAAGATGAGCACAATGGAGATGCATATTAGGTCGATCGAGACACAAATGGGTCGATTGGCTACGTAGTGAATTCATTGCGGCGAGAAGGGAAAGTTCCCAAGTGATACGAGGTTAATCCAAGAGAGCACTTTTAATGCACTTTACGCGGAAAAGAAGCAAAAATTCACCGCTAAAAAATCACCTATTTATGCGAAACCAAAGTGGAATCCAAGAAAATGAAGTTGGAAGAATTTGAAACGTCTATCCGATAGAGGAGTGTAGTGCATAGTCCGCA
The DNA here is from genome assembly GCA_016081115.2 of Rehmannia glutinosa. Lineage (NCBI taxonomy): Eukaryota > Viridiplantae > Streptophyta > Magnoliopsida > Lamiales > Orobanchaceae > Rehmannia > Rehmannia glutinosa. The sequence continues at coordinate 105,125,952 of CM071936.1, forward strand.
GCAAACTACCTCGAAAAATGAAGGATCCAGGGAGTTTCACTATTCCTTGTACTATTGGAGTTTGCTTTGAGAAACCACTTTGTGATCTTGGGTCCATGTGAATGGATATCTCTTTATGATGTGACGAAGTATGGGCTCGGTGAGGTGAAGCCGTCCAACATCACTTTGCGTTCACGATCGATCCATCGCCTATCCGTGGGGAATCATTGAAGACGATTGGTAAGAATTAATAAATTTGTTTTTCCCGTGATTTTGTAGTGTTGGGCGCGAACGAGGAGAAGAAAATACCTATAATCTTTGGGCGGCCATTTTTAGCCACAAAGCAAGAGCGGCTTTGATCGATGTAGAAACGGGGAGCTAACATTGCATGGGTAATCGGGGAGAAAGTTGTATTCACCATCCATCCAACCAACAAGCGAAAATCGACATAAATAATGGTAAGCGGATGGTTGGGAATATAATCAAGACATTGGAGGTTGGGAAGTTTCTAAGGGCAATGTGGATAACATGTCTATTGGAGCCCCAACTTGAGGATAATCTGACATAGTCCGTCAAGATCAAAACTTAGCGCTTCCTTGGGAGGCAACCCAAGCCCCTTTTATTGCTTTCTTAGTTTTAATTTAGTTTAGTAGTTGTTTTTGTTTTTTTCCGAATTTTTGCATTCTTAGGATTAGTAAGTTGCATCACATCCCACCCCTCTTATTTGTGCAAATCCCACATATATCACTCCATTTTCACAAAGGAGCACTCTAACACCACACACACCATCTTCATCTCATCCATTCATTATTTGGTAAGTTTGCAACTTTCCAAACCCCACCCCATGATTTTCCCCTTCTTATGATTTTTGGTGTGATTGGATTGTAGAAGTCTTTAGGATAATTGTTGTTGATTTGTGGATTGTGGATTGGTTGCTCATGCTAGACTTAGGCTTGGTGTTGATTTTTGGGATTGAATTTAGTTATTCATTGCATTCACTATCTTTGCCCCAATTCATGCATATGAGGTGTTTGATAAAATGCCCCAATGACAATTTCACATTGTTTAGTGCTATCTTGCATATCTATGCTTATCTTTTTGACATGGCACTATATTTTCTACTTGGGTGCATTATGTATGTGCTTTGATTTTCGATTTCTCACCCATAACCGAATTCCTTGGTTCCATGAGTTTTGTTTTCTTGTCTACCTTGCTAGGTTGCAAAAATGTGAAACCAAAGAGGACCGGGCTAAGGCGAATGGGAAGAACAAGACCACACCTCGGAGGCATATAACACATACGAGCTTGTGCACCAGATGCATTGTGAGCTTTACGAGAAACCTCCTACACGTAGTAGTACCACATGACTTAAGGAGCCTTCGCTCCTCGGCTACCAGAAAGTCTTTTTTTCCACCTCTCCATTGGGGACAATGTCGTTTTAAGTTTGGGGGTGCGATCTGTTTTATTCTTCGAGTCTAGTCTTGAGTCAAAAAAAAATGAAAAAAAAGAGTCTAGAGTCGAGTCGGGGCGTCGGTAAAACTGTGAAACTGCATGACTAAGTGAATTTGTTGAATATGAGTTGAACGGTCAAGAGAGCATGTGTTTAAACTGTGATTTATTCTTCTTTCCATTAATTCCATCTATGTGCTTAACTCTGTTGATTTATTTGGGGATGAATTATGCGATTGAGTGTTCCCTTTATGATCCCACCGGATTCTAGAACTTGTTTGATCACTAGTCGAGGCGAAATCCTAGGCGAAGTAACATCAAGGAAGTGATGTAGGCCATCTTTGAACAAGCCAGAGCCTAAAATGCCTACCTTTGTATTATATTTTCCCTAGTGTCCCCTTTGAGCCGTATAAACCCTTTTCTTTGGCAAACCATTTAATATCCGAGCCAAAATGTGAATATCCTAATTACCCATCACTCATACACACAAAGTATAGAAAAATATTGGAAGTTGAGGAGGGTATGATGAGAAGGGCATGTATTTAATTGAATGAAGTGCACGAGAAAGAAGATAGAAACCCCATGTACGCAAAAGAATAAGTTTGGGGGTCCGAAAAAAAAAATAGAGAAAAGAAAAAAAAAATGAGTGAGAAAAATCAGCGGGATTGAAGGTTCATAAACATTGGGGAGGTCAAAAAGTGAAAGGTAGTTGCTAATTGATGATTCGAAGTGATAATTGTGTGTCTGGGTGATTTGAGCTACTTATCCTATATTTTCCTACCTTACCCTAAGCCCACATTACAAGCTTTAAAAGTCCTATTGATCCTTGTGTTACATTAGCCTACATTAGTGGAGATTAGTGTGAAAGACAAGCCTATGGAGTCCGGTAAGCATTTCACCTCTATATTCAAAAAGTGGATCATTTTGAAAACACTTGATTGCGTGAATCTATCTGGATAATGAAAACGGGGTTGGCATGAACATTCCACCTTCATGATCACATTGTGAAAATACGTGCTTGATTGATGGTGAAACGAAATTTGACGAATGAGTTTGGTTGTGAAGTTTTGCATTTAGTCTGTTTGAGTCAGTCGTCTTTATTTTTGTTTCATTCATGTTTGTCGTTTTTTAGAGTCTGTAATTGCTTGAGGACAAGCAAACGTCTAAGTTTGGGGGTATTTGTTAAGTTGGTTTTTATACCAATGTATTGAGTATTCTAGACTAGGATTTTGCGGTGTTTTCGAGTATTTTAGTGTCGTTTGAGTCGAGTTCGTGTCATTTGTTGTCGTTTGAGAGTCGGGACTAATCTTGGAAGCCGAAATTGGTTAAAAACGATGAAAAACGTGTTTGGAAGGTGAAAATCGCATTTTAGAAGTTGAAAAGCGGAAAAAGAACGTTCATGATCGAGCCGCGAAGATTAAAACCCCGCGCGCAGCAGGGGGTCGAAATTAGTAGACTGAAGCGGGAAGACCAGCCGCAGCAAAAATAGCAAAGTAATAAACATGAGCATGCGCGACTGCAGGCTTATTCCAGGCACTGCATGCGGCGACGATGAAGATTTATGGACATGCAAAGAAGAATAAAGCAAAGCGAAAGAACGGGTTATAAGCGAGCGCTGCTGCGGCTTACATGGATGATCTTATTTCACTGCACAGCGTCAACACAAATCAGCCAGGCAACAGTGACAACGAGGTACGCGATGCGGCCCGCCGTGCCTAAGCGGCCAGCAGCGTTAAGCGACAGCGAGGATAACACAGCGTCGTCTTCTTCTGCCGCGAGAAGGAAGAACGCGATCTTGCGCGGTTTGGGCCGAACGGGCTGAACATGCGCGACTTATTCTTTGGGCCTTTTGGACTGATTTTCGAGGTTTCAAGCTATAAATACAAGAAGTCACGAAAGTAAAAGGGGCCGGACATTATTTGGAGCACAACGCACGGCAAAGAGACTCGGAGCTAGGGTTCGGACGGCAATTGGAGGCACTTCTCGTCCGGACACAGAGAGAATTCCTTCTCTTTTCTTCTCAATTCTTCCTTTGTTTTTCTTTGTCAATTTCTTGAGATGTATAATTATTTCTCCATGAATTTTTGTACATCCATTATGAGCTAAACCCATATTTCTAGGGGATTGATGTAACTTACGTTTGAACCTATGCTTTGATTTCGGTTTATGAAACTCGCATATTATTTAATCTATTTGTGCTATTTGATTTGATTGCATCCGGATTATCGATCAATAATTTAGATTGTTTGGTGTGTTTGATTTGACGCTCGAGAGAGGTAATTGAACGCCCGGCCATAGAATAGCACATCCTAGGGTTTCCTAGAATCGATAGATTTATGAATCTTTTGAAGCCTTGTGATAGAATATTCATTGAGCGCATTAGGGTTTAATTTATGATTTTTATAGAGATATCGAAATCGAAAATTGGAACCTAGAATCACTTGGCACTCGAGAGAGGAAGTGATAAACGGTAGGAATATTGGCTTATAGATTGATAACTTGTGATTAATAAACCGGATTGAAAACATAGGGGATAACTAGGTGAAATCAACCTCTAGAATTCATCTTCTACGTGTTTGATTAATTGTCTCAACCAATTATTTGCTTAATTTTAGTTTTATTTTTAGTTTAATAAATCTTCATCTCTTTCCGATTTCTAGATAGAATTAAGCTATTTTAATTATAGTACTTAGTATAAAATTCGATAACAATCCCTCGTGGAGACGATATCCCTACTTTCAAAACCTATACTAAAACTTGACACCGCACGCTTGCGTAAGATTTTCGCGATCACTCTCGGATGGAAAAAAAGAATAATTTTAGTATTTCATAGGAATAGTAATATACATAAGACTAAAATTACCTAAATGTCCTCGCTCATAGGCAAAATAGCTAACATATGGGCTAGAACCGTGGCCTTTTGCATTCAGGTCATGACCTAACCCGAAGTCACGGTTCGGGTCGCTTGGTGACCCGAACCTGTTAGTGTACCAGATATTGCCAGATGGACCAAGGCGAGGTCGACACATGGAGCTAGGTCGTATGACCTCGTACGACCTATAAAGTCAAAACCTATAAATACATCAATGTTCTCTTTGCTATAAGTATCTCATTTATTGCTAGTCACATTGCTTTTCAGTTTATTAGCGATCTTACACATGTATCTGACTTAGACATCGGAGGGCCTTAGCTGGGGACCATCCCAGCTAGCCTAACATTCACTCTTTTATAGGTCACGAACAAAATGTACATAGGCTCGAGACGAAGCAATCCAAATCGAAGTACATCTAATTTCTTCCCAAATTATTTGGTGTCGTTTGTGGGAAATTAGGTCAAACTGAACATGGAGGAGACACCAAAGAAGACGAAAGAAACCCCACATCAGGGAACTTCGCCATCATTGCAGATCCAGGAACAACCCCAGAAGGAAACTGAAGACCCTATGATCACTATGTGTACTAGTGATTTTGAAAAGATGTTAGAAAAAATGCTGGATGAAAAAGAAAAGAAGGGTAAAGCTCCCATGGCCTCCCCTCCGATGGATTTACCTAAGGAAAACAAATATTGTATTGGTTGGTGAGATTAGGGGTCTGGAAGATGTGGATGAGGTAGCTAGTGTTTGATACATGTTTTTATCTTAATTTTGATGATTTTATTTTTACACCAAAACAATGTTTTTATTTGTTGTCCAAATACTCCTAAATAATTTAAAATGGTTTTAATATTTTCCAGAGTATTTCTTCAAGTTTTATTTCAGATAAAATTGGACAACACTTTTAATGAATTTGTGTTTATATGTTTTTACTTCAAAACAAGGTTCCTAAATGTTGTCTAAATACTCCCGATTGGTTTAAAATATTTTTACTAAATTTTCTGAGTATTTCTTGAGTTTTATTTTCGACAAAAATTGGACAACATTTCTCTCTTAAATTGGTCGACCTGGTATCCTATAGGGCAACCCGCACGAAGATGATTTTTGAAACAAAATGAGATGGAAGAAAAAAATCAAGCGGTCGACCGTCGCCGCCAGGCGGGCGTCGATCGTCCGACGACTGCCGCCCAATGGTCGGTCGACCGGTACCTACAAGTGTTTGCTAAAGAAGAAACTTTGATCTTCATTTTCTCAAGGCGTGGACCGGTTGAACATAGGGGTGACCGGTCGAACCCTACGTCGACCGGTCGCCCTATGTGAAAATGGTGTGTCATTTTTTGAACTTCTATTTCTGTGCGACCGTCGCCTATCTTTGTCTTTTGACAAAGAAAATTGTGACCGTTTGACAAAAGACAAATTTCCTTAAAATGTGGGATTGATTTCTAACAGCTATATTCTTGATTTTAATTGTATTTTTCTGTAGATTTTCAATCCCCAAGAGGAGCCTATGCTTGATCATTCATCTCCTATAAATAGAGGAAGTTTTGGAGCAACCAACACAACAATTGAGATACAACACAACAAGATACACTTCAAGCAAATATTTGTTCTTCATTGTTATTATTCTTGTTGTAATTTTGCCTAGTTTATCACTTTCACATCCTTGAGGTCTAGGCTATTCTTGATTACACTTTGCCCTCAATAAGAAGATATCCTTGTGAGTGTTCTTGTGGTAAGAACACACTTGGATGATCTAGGTGATAGGTGCAAGAAGATTGTGGTGATCTTCTTATTGAGGTGTTGAAAAATTTGGTATTCTTCAAGATTGAAGATTGTGGTGATCTTCACAAGGTGCCGTTGAAGGAAGATTGTGGTAATCTTCAAAGGGAGATTGTGGTAATCTCCAAAGGTGGTGTTGAAGAAGAGTGTGGTGCTCTTCAAGGTGTTATAAGTTAAGTTTGTATTAATTTTGGTAATTAATAAAATTCTTTTTCTTTTTGAAATCCATCCCTGGATATCTTTGGGGTGGTAGTAGATTAGGCCCTAGGTGGGTTGAACTACTATAAATCAACGCGTGTTGTTTACATTCCGCACCTTTATTATTGTCTTTGAGCATTCGGTTCGAAAAAGAGGGCGAAATCAAAAGATGGAGATAATCTATTCACCCCTCTCTAGATTATCGTAGCGCTTGGACTTACAACTAGTCGATTGGAACCACGGATGAAGCAACCTATGGTGGCCTAAGACGAGCTTCTAAATGCTTTGCAAATATAAATGAGCTTAGTGAATAGATTGAACAAAGCTACTCAAAGCTAGATAACCTTGAAGAGGAGGGGACCATTATGTCTGCTCTGCAAAAGAGAGGATCCCCTTTCTCTCTAGAAATCTTATCGAGTTGTCATTACGAGCTTCAAGTTGATGATCTCCCTAAGTACGATGGGAATAAGGATCCACAAGAGCACTTAACGCATTCGATCATGCAATTTATGGATAGTCGATGCAATGATTGCTAGGATTTTCATCACCACACTCAAAGGAAAACACACAAGAATGGTTCATAGGGCTACTTATGGGAACCGTCGTGTCATATGAACAATTAGCGAGAAATTCTTATACCAGCCAAAAGCAAGCTCAAAGATCTGCGACCCATCTCTTTTCCATTAGACAAGTCAAGGGGAACCGATTCGGCGCATTTATCAATAGATTCAATGACGAGGCTCTCGAGTTGCAAGACATGTGGATCGATATGATGGCAAACATATTGGTCCATGGATTAAAGAAGGGGGCATTGGCATCAGCCATAGCACGTGATCCTCCAGCGGATAAAGAAGAATTTATGAGAATGACCCAATGATATATTCAAGAGGATAAAATGAATGAACTGAAGGATCACGAGTGGTCGGCGGTGAATCCTGAAATTCGAACAAAAAAGGATCCTAGAGAGGGACCTCATTTTAGGTCTGAAAAAGACCACAAATGGGGTCGAGACAGGATCACTAGCGAACTACACGGTTTAGCAGGTATACCCCGCTGAATAACATCAATCGAAGGAAAACAATATGTTGAAATGGCCAAAGAAGATGAGGGAAATACCAGGAAGGAGATATAATGGAAAATATTGTCATTTCCATAATGATCATGGCCATGACACAGAAGAGTGCTTTCAACTTAAAGACGAAATAGAGAGACTTATCCAGTAGGGATACTTAAAAAAATTTATGAGAATAAAAGGAAGTTGGGCTGAGAAAATGAGGCATGAGAAGGATTCCAGACCAAGGTCTTCTCCAAGGCATAAGTCACGAGGGAGATCTAAAGCTCGTTTGCCAGCGAGGGAAAGAGCATATCAGCACCGCTAGCGATCCGAAGTGAGGCGAAGTCAGCATGCCAAAAACTTACCTCGTTGAGGAGTGATACATATGATAGCTGGGGACCCGAGCGGAGGTGATTCCTAGAGTGCGAGAGGGAAAAATATGCGAGTCCTAGCTCACAACCCAAGCAAGCTCTAAGTATCTTAAACATACATGAGGCGAACCCAATCACCTTTGATAATCGTGACCTTGCTGGAATAAAAATGGGTCAAAACGATCCTATGGTGATAACGATGGACATTGCAAACTTTGCATTACAGAGGATTTTGATAGATAATGGAAGCTCAACGGATGTGATTTTTCTACAAGTCCTGAGGAAAATGGAATTAGATGTAGCTACATTATAACCCGTGGATACACCCTTGACAGGGTTCGGTGGAATCGAGATGATTCTGTTGGGTACCATTGACCTCCCAACCTCGCTTGGGACCTTACCATGTCGAAAAACGGTGATGATTAAATATTTGGTAGTTGATGCCCCTTTCTTCATACAACGTCATTCTTGGGAGGCCGGGCCTAAATCAATTGCAAGCCATTGTATCTACATATCACTTGAAGATGAAATTCCCAACCTCGAGTGGAATTGGGGAGGTATGTGGAGACCAAAAAATTGCAAGGGAGTGCTACAATTTATCATTGGAAAAAAAAGGAGTAAGGGAAATCAGGACTATCAAGCATATCGTGTGCGAGGAGAAGACATGGATGAGAAAGAAATAAAAGGAAAAGCACAAAAAATCAAAAGTAGTGGAGTATAAAATTGGACCCACATAGCAATATAAAGTGGTGGAATTAGATCAGAATAACCCTGAAAAATCCACGCATATTGGTTTGCAGATGGACCTAGCCTCGAGCTTCTGACTATCCAATTCCTAAAATAGAATGCGGATATTTTTGCATGGAAATTATCATATTTTAAAGGCATTAGCCCAGAGGTGGTAGTACATCGCCTAAATGTTGCTCCAGAGGTGAAGCCCGTTAAGCAAAAGAAACAAATTTTTGGAGGAGAAATGAATAGGATCATAGAAAGCGAGGTGAATAAGCTTCTCGAGGTTGGGCATGAGTCGAGATTCAGTTCACTGAATGGCTTTCCAATGTTGTGATTATTCCAAAGACAACTAAAAAATGGAGGATGTGCACGGATTTCACTGACTTAAATAAAGCATGTCCCAAAGATCCATATCCGCTACCTCGCATTGATCTCCTAGTAGATTTTATGGTCGGGTGTGCTTTGTTGAGTATGATGGATGCTTATCAGGGTTATCATCAAATATTCATGGTGGAAGAAGACCAGGACAAGACCTCATTCGTTACTGACAATGGGGTATATTATTATGTCGTGATGCCGTTTGGGCTTAAGAATGCTGGAGCAAAACGTAACAATGTCTAGTTAACCTCATGTTCAAAAGGGAGATCAGGAGAACAATGGAGGTGTACATAGACGATATGTTAGTAAATAGTGAGAAACATGAAGATCACCTGGAGCACTTGAAGCGAGCCTTCAATAGTATGCGAGCTTATGGAATGGAGTTGAATCTTACGAAGTGCACCTTTGGGGTATTAGGAGGAAAATTTCTCAGATTTATGGTACTAAATAATTAAAATTATGAATTATCAAATCACACAAAAAAAATGTAAATATATTTTATTACATCACCAAATATACATTGAACATCTCACAAAATCATACAATAGATGGTATGCAAATAAATATCACGAATTATGTCTGTTTCATGCCTTATTCTTTGAAGTTTGAATTTTAACAAGAAACAACAAACTAAAATAAACTATGATGTTTCAAATTTGAATAACATACCACGAAAAAAATCCCTCGGCGTTTAAAATTTAATACTAGTCATGTCTTCATTTCATGAAGGTGTGAAAGAATTATAGATTTTTTTCCAGCAATAACGAGTTATATGTTGATGTCTTGAATAAGTGTTGTTTAGGTACTCAAATTCAATTACTATAGCATTAATAGGTTTTTAATTAAGAAATTAACTTATAGAATCTTCATTCAGTTGATTTTTATTTACATTTACGCTAAAAAAAATTTTGCATCTGCATTTCCGTACTTATATGTATTCGAAATCATTAATTAGAAAAACAACAACTATTTGAAAACTCATATTTTTTAAGACCAATTGATATTCCTTGTCATTTATTATATTTTTTTTTGTTTTTTGAATTTTATAAACAATGATTGCTTTAGCATCACTTTCGAGTGGAAAAAATACTTAACAATATGGGGGAGATGCTATCCTACAATCCCATTTTAGGATCACCTTAAAAACAAAAAAGAACCAAACATAATACAATATTTGCATCACGACTACTTTAACTTAATAACGATTCAATCCCCAAACAATCTCAAAAGAAACCAAGCTCACATTCCACAGATCTACACTGAAATGGAGAAATTCTTTGAAGCGCATTAAATTTTGCCTCGAATTAAGTTGCATCTGGTCAACTTGAGTATTCCTCAAGAGATATCTTACCATGTAAAACTCTTGTTATGTGTACCTCATTCCATCAATTCTCATAGTTGTAAGATGTGATAGTAGACATTTTGGCACTTGTTTGGGCTCCATCCAGTATTTTAGACGCACATCAACCTCATGGAGAACAAGGACTTGGAGATTATCAGCACTTTCAAGTAATTTTGTGAGGAAAAGCCAATAATCACCTAATTCAAGTTTGATTAAATTATCAAAACTTATAATTGATTTACTTCGATCACCAAAGGCTCTAAAATTAAACACCATACCACTTGGCAATTTTAGGTATTTCACATTACATAGAAGATTATTTTTTTCTAACACGGAGAGAGTGTATAAGTGGTCTTCTCCTATCATCTTAGAATTTTTAAAAGAGATGTTTGCTTCAATTAAGGATGTTAGCGTAGGCTGCTCGGAAAAATAATCACCCACCCGAGAATATCTTGAATAATCTTGCAAAAAGTACCTAAGTAATGGAGCATTTATCACCACTTTGCAGGCATGGCTGGAAGTGTCAGAATCACAAGTACTATCAAACTTAAAATTGAGGATGAACTTATTTATTAAGGGTGAAGATATAATATAACATTTTAAAAGTCTGTCCACGATTCCATCGATGATCAACTCTTCAAGCACCGGACAACCAGAAAGTAAGCGCGGGAGTGCTTCATCAGAACACCCAAATTTAACAGAAGAAGATTGAAGTTTCTTGAGGCTAGGAAAACTTATGGTCAAGCCACAACAGATGAATCCCAGATAACAACCATGGAACCTCAAATCAACAAGGGTTTTGCGGGTGAAAATGCATCGAGGCAAACTGACAAAACCATCATGGCAACAAATATAAAGATCAAATTTTTGGACATTACACGCAATGGTAAAGGCTAACCATGTATGCATTTCACACTCGTAACAGTATCCAAACAAAATATGTGAAAAGTGTTAATGGTTTGAACCTTACGTAGCAACATAACTCTGTTGATGGTATTCGAGAAGTTGATCGTCAAATCTGGACTGTGAGTTTCACCATCGAAATCTAAATTTGGGACATGGGCCCAAAGAAACTTCTATCTTTTACCAAGAATGGTAGTCGCCACATAGAGCTTAGTAAGGAGAAAAGAGAGAATCCCATGTGACCTATTATTGTATCATTGAATATGAAATTTTCAGAAAATTGAATGATGTGGTTTCCAAGTGGTGGAGGGATGGTGGTGGTGGCAGCGGAGGGTCATTCCTGACTTTTTGAGGGCCCATGGCCAGACGGAAAAAAAAGGGCTCCTAAAAAAGAAAAATATAAATAAGCATTTTATATACATACATTTTGGATATATATTAAAAAAAATAAAACTACTTAATGCACACTAAAACAGATATCGGAGATTGTAAATTTCTATTTGGGAAAATATTTTTTTTAGTCATATTACTTGGACTACTTGGATATTTGATCCTCTAAGTAGTCACATTAAATTTTTGGTGCACTATGTTTGGGAAATTTAGACATTAAGTCCGATTTCCACCGGAAGCACCTGAAATTGCTGAGTTGTCATTTCTCGGTGATGATGTGGCAACCAATTTGGGGATTTTTCAATTTGTGCGGGAAAATGACTTATGTGAAAATTTTCCCAAAACAAAAAAAATAATGCCATGTCAGCATCAATTGGCACTACAACATAAATGATATTAGGTAACACCCAAAAAATATTACCTAATGGCCATAAAATGTTACTATAGACAATAGGTAGCACTTTTATGGCACTGCACTTGCCTGTGCTACCTAGAGTTGGTAACTGGGTTGGGCTGGCCTGGTACTGGCCCATCGGGCCAACACTAGTTTTCGGGTCAGGCCGGGCCGGCCCAGTATCTCGACGGGCCTCTAATTTTGAGGCCCAACCTGGCCTTGCATGGGCCATCGGGCCAAAATGGCCCGAGATACAATTTTTTATTTAAAAAAAATATATATTAATATTCTGTGTAATATTCTGAATCTAAGTTGTAAATTATATTTGCTTAAGGCTCAAGCTAGAAATGTAACAGTAGAAATGGGGGAAAAATGAAAAAATAGAGAGATTTTGGGGAAGATGAAGTTTGTAACAGCTTTTTCATAATTCTTTTCTGCCAAAATGTTTTCTATTTGAATACTACAACCTGGGACCACATCCCTTAAAGCAAAATTAAAATAACAGCATATCAACTCTTAGTAATAAAAAGACAAGTGGCATTTAAAGATTATAATACTATGACTCAAGTAAATGCTCCAAATTCAACCACATGGCTATCCTAAAAATCGATTCCCCAGCTGGCCAACTCCTCCTTCCTGTTTAAAATAATTATTCTGCACCTCAAAAAAAAAAAAATTATTCTGAGCATAAATGTTGGTCAGTGGTCACAACACTGAGTTTGTGTCTCCCTGTAATAAAGCTCTCCTAATTTTTTGTTTTTTAGTTATTATATATACACACACACAAAAGGAAGTTGTCGGGCCAAAATTGGCCTGAGCCCGGTCAGCCTGTCGGGCCACTTGGGCCGGGCCAAATAGGCCCGGTCTTTTTTGGGCCTATGATTTCACGGCCCAGTCTGGCCTGAACACCGGGTTGACTGGGCTGGCCCATTGGGTCGGGCTCAAATTGCCAGCTCTAGGTCTACCTATAGTCTAAGGTATCACTTTTATTAGCTTTTAGTGACACTTTTTCTAAGTGTTACATTAAGTTTTCTATTGGTAACACTTTGCAGCAATATTTCTAAAGTGTTACATATGAATCTTATGTAACACTTTTTATAACATTTTTTTGTATTTGTAACACTTTAAAAAAATTACTTCTAAAGTGTTACATATGAATTTTATGTAACACTTTTTTGTAGCACTTCGTAGAAATACTATTTTTTGTCACCAAGTAGATTCGAACCCACAACCTGTTATGTGTGGAAGTAGGGCTGCAAACGATCCGAACCGAGCCGAATAGGAACATGCTCGAGTTCGGCTCGTTTAGGTTTTGGATCGGCTCGAGTTCGATTCGAGCTTTCCTAATGGAGTTCGAGCTCGGCTCGTTTAACAATTATGTAGTTCACAAACAGTTCGAGCTCGGCTCGTAAAAAGCTCGTTTAACATATTCGACGAGCTTAGCTCGAGTTCGGCTTGTAAAAGGCTCGTTTAAGCTTAAACGAGCTTAGCTCGAGCTCGGTTCGTTAAAGGCTCGTTTAAGCTTAAACGAGCTCGGCTCGTTAGGGGCTCGTTTAAGCATAAATGAGCTCGGCTCATTGAAGGCTCGTTTACATTTTAACGAGCTTAGTTCGAGCTCGACTCATAAAGGCTCGTTATATGGTTAAGCTCGAATTCGAGCTCGTCAAAGCAAACTCGAGCTCGTTAAAGATTGAGTTCGAGTTCGTTAAAGTTTAAAATATAGGTTAAATTGTCCTTATTTTTTAATCAAATGTCATATAAGACTAAATCACTTGTTGTAGCATTAAAAAGTAAAAATCAAATGCATAAGAATTAGTAAAAATCTTACATATTACTAAAAAGTAAACCATAAATTACCATAAGTTTTTAGAATAATTAGCTAATAAATTTTAGTTTTCGATAATTATGATAAAATAATTATATTAATTATTAAGTCAAAATCTATAATTAATACTAGGTAACTCTCATATGATACACGAGTTTTGTTGTTTTTTTTAGACTAAATACTTTTTAGTTTTCACCAAACTATTCAATTTGTTTTAAATAATTTAATTTTAAATAAAATCAAATAATTTAAAAGTATTCCAAACCAATATTTTTTTAAATATGCGTCAATTAGGGTAACACCCGTGTGTTACATGGGATTTTTGTTCACAAATAAATTTCAAAAGATAGCGTAGATAGAATCCTCAATTTTGAGTTATTTATTATCTTTTAAAGTTATTATCTTTTAAATTCAAAATTATATTATTAATTCAAATGAGAGAATATATTCAATAAACAATATATACTTTGAACTAATAAAATCATTTTATTTTTTTCCTTTCTCGTGTTTTATATATTTATACATATAATATAATTTTAAAATAGTATAGATAGAATCATTGGTTTTTGGATTATTTGTTTTTTAAATTTGTTGTTTTCTAAATTCAAAGCATATTATCAATTCAAATGAGAGAATATCTTCTATAAAAAAAAATATTTGTTGAACTAATACAATCTTTGTCAATAAAATATGCAAAGGAGATAAATGGTTCGACATTAACTTTTTATTTGTGAGTTGTGTACAAATTTGAGTTGAATTATTTTTTCTTTAAATTCTCGATTATTAAAAAATTATCAATGTCAATTATTTTTCTTTCTTGTTTGTTTTTTGCACTTTATTTAATATGGTAAATATTAAAAGAAATTCAATTTCAAATATGAATCCTGATTTAATTTTTGGATTATTTATTATCTTTTAAATTTATTCATAGAATGCCACATGGATAAATGTGAAGCAGCCACATGAGATTAAGAGAATGAGAAGTTGACACATGTACAAGATTAATATGGTTATAAATTTTTGAAAATTTACATACTCTTTTAAACATTTGTAATATGCTTATGATTTTATGATAAATATTGGTTGATGTATTTCGATTAATTCGGTCTGTTAACCGAATTAACCAAAATTTCTTTAAAATACTAAAAATATATGTTGTATATATAATATATGATATAAATAAATAAATATAATTCACAAAAATTTATTTAAAATAAAAAAAATATAATTTTTTATATATAACATATGATATAAATAAATAAATATATATGATATATATTATATATAATTATAATTATATATAAAATATATGTTTAAGATAATATTTTGGTTAAATCGGTTAATTCGGTTAATTTCGAATTTTCGAACTGAATTAACCGATAACCAAAATTCTTCAAAATCTTTAACCATTCACCGAACCGAAATAATTCGATTACCGACCGAATTAACCGAATTGATTCGGTTAACGGTTAACCGAAAAAAAATCGATTAATTGAACACCCCTAGACACTTCTTAGTCCCCTAAACTATTTTCTTAATATTTTAATTTTTAACAAAACCAAATTTTAAAATTTCCAAAACCAGCACTTTTGGTACACCTCATTATTATATATGTGATTCTATATAGACTATATTATTTTATATTATACTATTGGATTCATTTGATTTTGATTTTGTACGTTTAATCAATATTTTGTTTAGCCTTAATCCTTATATATATAGTTTGTTACAAGGAATAATATTATTTTACAAACGAGTTTGAGCATAGACTCACGAGCCTATAAATCACGAACCTATAAGTGAACATGTTCGCGAGCTTAGTTATCGAACCGAGCTCGAACACAAGCTAACGAGCTTGTAAACGAACAAGTTCACGAGCTCAATTAACGAACCGAAATCTTGCCTAGGCTCGTGAGCACAGTAAACGAACCGAACTCGAGCCTGGCTCGCGAGCAGTAAGCAGACCAAACTCGAGCCTAAGCTCACGAGCCTCAGAAACGAACATGTTCGCGAACTTTCGAGTCGAATACTTGTAAGCTCGAGTTTGGCTCGTTTAAAAGTTCGAGCTCGAATTTTAGGCTTGAGTTCGGCTCGTTAAGCTTGACGAACAATCTCGAGCGAATATTTTATTGAACCGAGACTCGAATAGCTCGCGAGCGGCTTGGTTCATTTGCGACTACATGTGGAAGTGACAATTTGCCACTAGGTTAAGTTAATTCTTATTACAATTATTGCTTTGTTTTATATATACACATACATACACACACATATATATATATTAAAATTATATAAAAATTATATTATATGTATATATAATATATTTTATATAATAATAATATATAATATATGTATTAAATTATATTATACACTCACTACAAAAAAACAAGGGAATTCCAACGAAAAAAATTCGTTAGTATTTGGCCAACTTCCATTGGAATTATCAATTCCAATAGAAATTCCAATGGAAAAGCACCATTGGTATAATGGCCGTTGGAATGACAAAATTCCAATGAAAATTCCTATAGAAAAAATATTCCAACAGTACCAAATGGTTTTGCTTATCGTTGGACTTTCTGTTGGAATTTTCCAACGGTATGCTGTAGCATTGGAATTTTCATTGGAATTTTAAAAATTCCAACAGTTTTTTATTCCGTTGGAATTATTTCGTTGGGATTTGATTATTTTCTTGTAGTGACTGTATATATCAAATTTTATATTATATAATATATAGTTTGAAAATCATATTATGTTATATATTAAAGGACACAAAAAATTAAAAATATCAAAAATATGTAAAATGAATTTATCGACTGATCAATATTCAATCGGTAAAAATAAAAAATATATAAAAATATAAAATTAATTTACAGACAGATAATAAAGTTCTAACGGTAAAAAAGTTAAATAATAAATAAATAATAAAAAAATAATTTACCGATGTAAAAAATTCATAAGTAATTACCGACAATATCAATTTTTATTTGTATATTATTTTTTAAAAAGTAAAAAAAAGGTTAACGACGAAATTGGTCTCCATTAATAAAAATTAAAATAATAATAATAATAATAATAAAATACATACATGCGCATTTTCCATCGGTATTAAGACGGAATTAATTACCTCCGTAAAAAATAAGAAAAATAAAAGCAAAACTAAAATACTTTATAAAAAGAAAATAAAAATTCACTAAAAAAACGGAGTACGTGATGTCTGCAATTTTTAGGTTTGGTGATTTTTTTTTGTCTTCACCTATATTGTGACTCAATTAATTAAATAAATCATTGACATGATTTAATGGTAGTTATATAATTTTGTGTTACTAAAATATAGCCTAAAAAGTGTTACAACTAATAAAATATAGTGTTGCCAAAAGTGTTTCTTAAATAAAGTGATACATATTTGCGTTACAAAAAAAAGTGATACTAAAAAAGTGTTACTAATTTAAAAGTGTTACCTTTAAGCGTTACATATTGATAAAGTAATACAAAACTGTTACATAAATATTATAATGTAAAAAGTGTTACAAACATCTGTTATATATGTACCTTATGTAAAAAGTGCTACAAAATTTGTGTTACCTAATGTCATTTATGTTGTAGTGTGGGAGGGAACTTTTGTTGTTTTTTCCTCCAAAGCGTACCCACCAATAATTCACATCTGCCACTCAAATACATACACCCAAAGTGTTGATTTTATCTTCTTTCTCACATCAACGAGGAAAGATGCAAGAAATAAAAACAAGAGTTAGGAATTGTTTTCAAAATAACTCTGTGCGACAAGAAGATGTCCTCCTCCTCTTCCATTGGCGTTAGAAGTGGCCTGAGATTTTGTCATTGTGGAAAACAAGCTCATCTATGAACATCTTAGACGAATGAAAATCCGGGTAGAAGATTCTATGGTTGCCAAGATTGGAAGGTGAAATTATTTTTCTAACACAAATTTTGAATATTTGAAGAATTTTTTAACCTAGAATTCTTTTCCTTCCCAGTTTTGATAACATGTTGCTGAAAGTTGATTTTATTTCATGTTTAGCAGAATGGAGGTTGTGATTTCTTTGGTTGGCAAGATGATGTTATGTGTTCAAGGGCCATGACACTGATACCTTCGTTAAGACGTAAAATTGTGGCTTTAGAAGAAGAAGTCAAAAAGTTTGAACAAGACAAAAAGATGCTCAAAATTTGTTTGTTGGTATCCTGGTGTTCCTTCTTGTCTGGTTGGTTGGTTTAGGTTGGTGTAGGAAGTGTTCTTAGAATCTATCATTGTGTTAATGGAATTAGTTATTGTATCAACTTTTTATGTCCTAATGATTTGTATCAACAAGATATTGTGGTATCAATTTTCACTCGGTTGTAATGAATTGTAGTTTTATTAATGAAATCTGTTCAACACCATCTATGCTTTAATGTATCATTTATCATTTAGAAACTTATTGTTGTAATCAAACTTTTATCTCGAATGAGATATTGATTTATGCCCTAAATGACAACTAAAAAAAATCTGAAAATGGATAACCAAGACTTGCAGACTTGCTACTAAAAAAAAATCTGAAAGTGCCCAAACATTTATCAACAAAATATATGTTTGTTACATATTTGCTACCGATCAAATAGCAAATCAAATTTTAAGTGTCAACTACACTTGCACAAAATCAAAAGATAAGCAAATCATGTCTCAAGTGTCACTGCACTTTTAGAAATCAAAAGATTGTACTACAAATAAAGTGTTGCACTTTTAGAAATCAAAAGATTGTACTAAGAATAAAGTGTTACTGCACTTTTACAAAATAAAATCATTCTTAACCCCAAAATGTCAATGCATTTTATATCCCTTTCTTTCTTCCTTTCTTTGTTGTAGTCTGATCTTTATTAATTGCAGTTGTGACTTGTGAGTTGGTGAAGACTTATATACATCTTGCCCCCTATTTAATAATTGTCTTGTTACTATTTGGTGGCTTTGTGGTGCATCATTCAATGCTAGGAATAAAAACTTCTCCAGAAAATGGTGCAGGACTTTTGATATTCACCCTACGAGTAGACCCTTGACTTTGTTGAAATTGTTGGAACATGGTAGGCTATGGTCTTAGATGTGAGACAGGAGGCATGGGTGTTCGAACTGATGGTCCTCCAGCAACATTTGAGCTGGTTGATTGGGACTGTCATCAAAGAAATACTCTTAATTAAAATAAACAAATATTGTATTCAAATTGAATTAAATAGGATAGAAATCGTATACCATGAAAATTTCAGCATTTTTTGGTGGTCCAGCTTCTGCAACAATGACACCTTCATTTCTTCTCACCTGAAAAAAATTGCAGACTTAATTATGAACATGCAATGTTTACCAACATAATTTAAAAAAAGTTAAACATGTCTTTGTTGTGTAGCATTTTATGGGGTAGTTAAAATGCAACTGTGCATTCTCTTTTGTTGTGTCCTTGTATTCCACACAAGTTACACTTCAATGTCTTTTGTTGCCTTCTCATTTGCTGAGGATTTCTTAACAATGGTTGCCTACCCCTTGACCTCTTTTTCTTCTGTACTGGCTCATCTGGTTCTCTTCTTCTCATAGATTTAGGTCTCCCAACAGCCCTTCCAAAATTAGGAGGCAAAGGTGGAATAAGATTTGTGGGTGTTCATTCAGCCCTACCATTAATTGGCATAATGACAGGGGCATAAACTGTCTTGTAGGTCTCCACTCTGTAACATTTATGTGTGTAATCATAGTAGTTCAGTCCTTGCAAATAAATAGCACATAAAGCATGATTGCATGGGATACCTGTCAAATCCCATTTCCTACACCCGCAAGTCCATTTCTTCAAATCAACACTGTATTTGGAGCCATCATAACATTCAATAGAATAATGCCAATCATTTGCCTTTGTTGGAATACATTCACCAGCTTTCTCACTATTCTTCTCAATTATGGCTTGTATTTTGGGACACAATTGGTAATCCCTAAATTTTGCTTGGGCTCTGTCTCTATTTTTCTGAATCCTTTGCGTTAAATAGTCCATTATCCACTCACACATACTCACAATAGCCTTGTGTCGTGCCTCCAGAATATTTGAATTAAAACATTCACATCCATTATTTAGTAGCATATCACACTCAGAATAATCACCAAAATGTAACCTACTCCAAGATTGAGGTGGCTTATCATTAAACCAATCAAAAGCACTCTGGGACAACATTTTCATTTCATCCATTGCTTTCCCAAACTGCATAATTGTAGTAGCTTTTGCAGCACTCCACAAAGTTGACTTAAATGCATTACCCCTAAAGCCAACATTCTTAAAGTTCCCATGAATGTGCCTCACACAAAACCTATGTTCTGAATTAGGAAAATTCTCTTGGAATGCTTGAACCAATCCCTTCTCCTTATCAGAAATGAATGTATACTCAAAATCTTTTTCAATGTTCAGATCCATCTTAATCAAAGTGAGAAACCAATCCCATGTGTCCCCATTTTCCTTACTAACCACTGCATATGTTATGAGGAATATATTATTGTTTGGGTCAATACCAACAATAGACAAAAGAACTCCCCCATGAGGACCTTTGATGTGACACCCATCCACTCCTATGATTTCTCTACACCAGCTAAGAACCATACTTTTAATGAATGCAAACACAAATAAAATCTGTCAAACCTATTTTTCCCTGAGGATTGATCTGTGCATATTATTACTATTGTGCCAGGATTTGTTCTTTTCAATTCATTTGCATAATCCAAAGCAATGAATATTACTCCTCAGAAGCACTTTCAATTGATTGCACAACCAACTTTTTGGCTCTCCATGCTTGGTAATGGGTTACATGACATCTTATGCCATTCATGACATCTATCCTAAAGCCTTTAACATTTTTCTTGGGATCAAATTTAAACCTCTGGGCATATTTACCAGACAACCAATTGGATTTCAGGGGTTTTACCTTAAAATTCACCCATTGGTTGTGATTAGGATCATATTTCATAATTTGAGATATTTCATCCTCTGTCAGTTTCAAGGCATGCAACTTCCATTTTCACTCTTTATTAGCATATTTAGCATGGATTATTTGTTTATCATTTTTTGTTATATTTATACTTCTTTTGGTAAGTATGGCATGAGAATGTATTGTCTGCCTCAACTCAGTTTTTGTAGAAAAGGTCATACCCAAAGTAAAAGTTGGGTTGTAAAGCTGACTTGAAATAAATCTAGGAAATTTGTTCCCTTCCTCATCACCATCTGAACCCTTACAACTATTTGTTTGATAAATGTTTTTATCATGATTTTGATGATTTTATTTTTACACCAAAACAATGTTTTTAGATGTTGTCCAAATACTCCTAAATGATTTAAATTGTTTCTACTTATTTTCCGGAGTATTTCTTCTAGTTTATTTTCGACATTAAATTGGACAACACTTTTTATGATTTTGAGTTAATGTGCTTTTACATCAAACAATATTTTCAAATGTTGTCTAAATACTCTCGATCGGTCTAAAATGTTTTCACTATTTTTCGAGTATTTCTTGAAGTTATTTTCGATATAAAATTGGACAATACTTTTGTTTTGAGGTCAACCTAGGTCGCCCCTATAGGCAACCCGTACTGAAAGTTGTGCAAAACAGAAAACTTCATGTTTGCGAGAAAATGGTGAGGATGACCGGTCACCCTATAGGGCGGCCGTGACGTCGGCCGACGGCCGACCAAGGTTGGTTCAAATTTGCAAACTTCTCTATTTCGATTTTTTGAAGAGGGCAACCGGTTGGACCCTAGGGTGACCGGGACCCCCGTCCGACCGGCCGCCTGTAAAAATGTGTTTTTATTTTCAAACGTCTATTTGTGCGCGACCGGTCGCCCTAATGTTTGACAGCAAAAATCTAACCGTTGTGCAGCAGACAGTTTTTCCCTAAATTGTGGGATTGATTTCTAACAGCTATAATCTTGATTTTAATTGCAATTTTTTTTGTAGATATCAGATTCCAAGAAGAGCCTATCAATGATCAATCATCTCCTATAAATAGAGGAAGATTTGAAGCACAACAATAAGAGAGAACAAAACAACACAACAAGAAATTCTCAAGCAAACACTTGGTCTTCTATTGTCATTATTCTTGTTGTAATTTGCCTAGCTTATCACTTTCACATCCTTGAGGTCTAGGCTATTCTTGATTACACTTGCACTCAATTGTATAATTCATTATCGAGTTGTAATCTTGAATTTTTGGGTTATCATTCAACACAAGATATCATTGTGAGTGTTCTTGTGGTAAGAACACACTTGGGTGATCTAGGTGTTAAGTGTAAGAAGATTGTGGTAATCTTCTTATTGAGGTGTTGAAGAATTTGGTATTCTTCAATGTTGAAGATTGTGGTAATCTTCACAAGATGCCGTTGAAGATTGTGGTAATCTTCAAGAGAGATTGTGATAATCTCAAAGGTGGTGTTGAAGAAGAGTGTGGTGCTCTTCAAGGTGTTGTTGTAAGTTGGTGTTGTATTAATTTTGGTAATTAATAAAAAAAATTTCTTTTTGAAATCCATCCTGGATATACTGGGGTGGTAGAGAATTAAGCCCTAGGTGAGTTGAACCTCTATAAATCGATGTGTGTTGTTTATATTCCGCACCTTTATTATTGTCTTTGAGCATTCGGTTCTAAAAAGAGGGTAAAATCGAAAAGATGGAGATAATCTATTCACCCCCTCTAGATTATCGTAGCCACTTGGACTTACACTATTTAAGTATCATTACTATTGAAGACATCCTTTTCTCCAGAATTAATATCCTTAGGAACTTCCTGTTCAGTTTCTTCTTCATCATTTGGCAACCACTCACCTTCCAAATCCACATGTTCAGTTAACAACTTTGTATCATCATCTTATTAAGACTCTATATTATAATCACTATCACTAAAGTCATCTTCTTCATCAATCAAATTGGCCCCACTGTTACATTTCCCAACTTTTCCAGGGTCCCGTGTAATAATCCCTTCCATCTCATCCCCAACATGTTCATTTTCTTCATCAATCTGTGCACTAAATCCATTTTGTCCTCCCACATTCCTATCATTAGACACTTCGTTACTTAACTCTTCAATACATATGTTCATTTCCTGACTTTTGTTAATTTTTCCTCAATCACTTTGTGCAAATCAGTGGTATTATTAATGAGTAGATAACCAAGCTCAAGTTCACTATAAAGCCTCATGGGTCCCAAAACACCCTCATGTATAGCAAGTTTATTTAAGGACTCGAATAGCAAACTATCAAGTTCAACATAATCAAATTTATATGATTCTCCGCGCACATAAGTAGATGGGGCCAAGAGTAAATTTAACCCCAAAGTTAAGACAAAGAGTGAACAATCTACTTTTTGGATCTGTAACAAAATAAACAATGTAATTAAAAACACGGTTGGAGAAATAACAAAAATATTTGTTATCAATTAAGACAAAAAGTCTGTCAAATGGGGGAGATGATAGAGCTTACAGGTTAAAATAACAACACAAATTTCATTTTATAAACTATTAGCCTTTTTATTTGGGGAGCACAAGACCCACCAACATATATGGTCCCTCATAATTAGGGGTGTAAACGAGTCGAGTCGAGCCGAACATAGTATTGTTCGAGCTTGTTTGAATTTAATCGAGCTTTAAAAATTATGTTTAAGCTTGTTTGATTATTAATCGAATCGGGCTCAAACGAGCTTTGGTCGATCCGAACACGAATCGCGCTCGAGTAGCTTGATATTTTTACACATATTTTATTCTTTTTTCACTAATCGAGTCGAGCTCGAGCCGAGCTTTAAATCTTATCGAACGGAAAAATATGTTCAAGCTTGGTTTGTTACTTTAACGAACCGAGCTCAAACAAGCTTTTAACGATCGATCTCGAATCGAGTATCGAGTAGCTTGGTTCGTTTTTCAGTCCTACTCATAATAGATAAAATAAGAAAGAATCTAACAAAAAGTTAAAACTTTTGTCCCCTATACCTAACACCAGCTTCCAAAAAGAATCTAACAATAAAACATCAAAAAACAAACAATACTAAATTAACAATACAAATGCAAAAAAAAATAGAAAAAAAAAATACCATATTCTGGTGGAAGGTCATCGAATTCTAGAAGGCTACGAATCATCATCTTCAATGCAATGAAAAGTTTTGGGGGCTGTGATTTTGGGGACTGTGATTAGGGTTTATCCACGATTAGGATTTTGGGGTTGTGGTTTTTGTTGTTTTGTTTATGCACGATTTTCTTGGACAAATAAGTTAGGTTAAGGGTCATGTGCAATGCACATGACTAAGTTTTTCCTTCCCAATTGATGCTGACATGGCATTAAAATTTTTATTTTTTTGGGGGAAATTTCTACATAATCCATTTTCCCGCCCAAATTGCAAAATCCCCAAATTGGTTGCCAACTCAACAATTTTAGGCAAGTTTAGGTGCTTCCGGTGGATATCGGACTTTACGTCTGAATTTTCAAATCATAGTGCACCAATAATTTTATGTGACTACTTAAAGGACCAAATATCCAAGTAGTCCAAGTTATAGGACTAAAAAAATATTTCCCTTTCTATTTTAGCGAACAAAAATAATAACTTTATATATATATATATGTTGTGTAGATTTACGCGCACACACACACATACATATATATATATGTATATCTTTAATAATGCAACAAAAGAGAAGAAAAACTATGACTTGATCACATTTTCCATTTCTTCTTTGTGGTCTTTGTGTGGATTCAATCGAAATTTCAAGTCTACCAATATAATTCTCATGCGCCGCTTGATTAAGAATTAAAATTGAGAGTTTCTTCGATTTGATTTTAAAATATAATTGATATCATACATGTTTAATTTATATATTAATGGTGAAACGAATTCACTGAAATTGCATTTGGAGAATCACTTCTCAAATGAATAGCGCTTTAAGTTTGTGAGGATATGAAGGAGAAAAAAAGGGGAGGAGTCATAAAGGCACGACTCTCAGATGGAAGAAAAGAATAATTTTAGTATTTCATAGGAATAAAATTCTGCAAAGAAAAAAAGAGTATTTCATATATATACCTTTTTAATTTTCAGAAAAAAATTAGATTTAGCTCTTGATCAGTAGAAAGAGAATCTGATGAAAAAATATAACCTTTTTTTATATTTATTATGGAAGGTAGATTAATCTTTTTTAGTATAATTTTGAAAGCGAACGATCATTTGACATTTTTTTTATATTTTTTTGGGGCCCCTATCAAAGCAATTGAATAAAATATGTATATGTATATAAAGACTTATGCAATATCGGGACTTCTTAAAATCGGGGGCCCTAGGCCGTCGTTCTCGGTGATTACTTTCCAGGCCGGCCCTGCGGCGGTGGGCGGTGGCGGCGGTGGTGGTGGGAGGCGGCAGCAATGAAGCAGCATGGTTAAGGGATTAAGTAGGTGCATGGGTACTGAAGAAGTTAACCAGTAACATGCTTTTGCAATTAATGTCACCTTTGTACTTAATGTAAGTCATCAATATAAAATGTAATCCTAAATATGATGCCTAGATCGTGCAGTGCAAATGTGACAGATACCGTTGAAAGAGAGAGTTGAATTCAACAACTATACATTAATTAATTATTTGTTATTATTTAAAAACTTAAAGTGATAAGTTTCGCTTCAAATAAAGACGTTACTCACATGATCATACAACTAACAAAGCGTAAAAGAAAAGGACAGACGTGAGTCGTGACGCCTCCAACCAGTTGACAATTTATTACGATGTTATTAACGATTAGCAGCTAGGCCAATTATAAATTTAGTTCACTAAATATTTTATCCTTTTTTTGTTAATGTTTATGTGTGTGGTGAATATATTTTTTTAGGTAAAAGCATGGATAAGGCCACAAGGAAAGATAATATAAATACAAATTACAAATCTACATTACTCTTTTTCTCCGCATTTAAATTCTCTATTTCTGTTTCTATATACATGGGTGGAAATCAAATCGAGCTACTCGATATTCGACTTAAAACCGATAATTAAAAACTCATTTAAACTCGGTTCGTTAACATAACGGACCAAACTTAAAAATAATTTTTCATTTCCATAAAATATAAAGCTCGGCTCGATTAATAAAAAACTAACATAATGTGTAAAAACATCAAATTACTTGAACTCGATTCGTGTTTGGCTCGACTAAAGCTCGTCCGAGCTCGACTCGATTAATAATCAAACCAAGATCAACCATAATTTTTGAAACTCGACAAAAATTCAAAAAAGCTTGAACAATACAATGATCATCTCAACTCGATTCATTTACATCCCTACTATAGATGCCTACAAATATAATTTTGATGCATTTAAAATAACAACTAATTAAATCCAACAATATATTATGGTCCACCCTCTATTATATGTTTAAATTCAAATGCATCTTAATTAAAATCTCCCCCAATTTGTTCCACCGTTGACTTTCTACATCCCAGAACTCCCTAATAACCCCCATTCTCAAAACCTTGCATCCATGGCCGCTGACCACCACAATCACCCCCAATCTCCTCCTCCTCCATCATGAACAGCACCACCGGCGCCGGCGGATTTCTCGGCTCTCAGAACATCGGCGGATTCGGCTACGGAATCGGCGTTTCGGTCGGAATCCTCCTACTCATCACCACCATAACCCTCGCTTCTTACTACTGCACGCGAAACAACACCACCTCGATGGTACTGCCGCAGAGGAATCCCCGATCGGCGGCGGAGGCGCCGCCGCACGCCGACGATTTCGCGGTGGAGATAGGCCTCGACGAGGCTACTCTGAAAAGCTACCCGAAGGTTCTCTACTCCGAAGCGAAGGCGAATCACAAGGACTCGACCGCCACGTGCTGCTCGATATGCCTGGCGGATTACAAGAGCAGCGATATGCTTAGGGTTCTGCCGGACTGCGGCCATCTCTTCCACGTGAAGTGCGTCGATCCGTGGCTGCGCCTCCACCCGACGTGTCCTGTTTGTCGGACGTCGCCTATGCCGACGCCGCTCTCGACGCCGTTGGCAGAGGTGGTTCCGCTAGCAACGAGGCCAATTGGATAATTGATTCCATTTTTTTTGGATTGTATACTTGTAGATCTTAGATTTTGTTTTCCTTTTCCCGCTTTTTTCAAGTGAGATACAGATCTCTTCATCGTCCACATATAGTAAGTCGAGAAATTAATTATATTTTTCAATTGCAGTATAATCCTTCAGGAAGGTTGGATAAATCATCACAATTTTTATTTTTTTTTATGAAACCTAAATATATTTGGTATAGAAGCGGAAGTTTTCGGGCTGATTGATTTTCTTGATTTCAATATACATATAAGAATCAAGATTTTAAGCATTTCATTAAAAGCATATCACATAATGTACAGTGTACTGTAGAACTACATGCAAATCAAAAGCAGGAATTTTGTGAATTTTTTTAAATTTTTCTTTGGTACGGTAACTCAGTTTCGAGCTTACGACTGACTATGTCTAACGACAATAGTTCCAATCCATGTAAACCGCGGGATGTATGCACTGACCAGTGTTTTTGGTGGGATCTGCTGACGATAACCAGGTCCTTCCATATAAAAAGAACAAATATATTCGATCCCCAAATTTAAGTATATTTGATCTCCCGACAAATCGAAACCACACAAATGCTATTCAATATGAGTTCCTACTAAATTCTTCACCAGCCGGCATATATTCGGGGTATTTTGATGGAGTACTTTGTCCTTTTCTCTTTTGGGTTGCAGGGGTGGCGATGGAGGGTAGATATGGGAGGCGCCGCGGATTGATTGGTCGGTCAATTTTCAGGTGGAACTAATCTAAGTCATGTACGTTAGGAATTAATTCCTGGCTTGCTTAATTAGCAGGTAATTAAGTTGATTCTGTTTAAAAACCTTGTTGGGCTTATTATTATTCGGCAAATTAAAAAGTCAAAAGTCTGTCATAAAGAAAAAAGGGTAATTAAATAAACAATTAAATTTGCTTTAAATGCAAATATGCAATGGTGTGTAGAAAAAGGAAAGGAAAATTGAAATTACAGGAGTGCATGGTTGAGATGCATGCATAACACATCTTTGGCAAGTTTTGCAAATCCCAAAAGGCTTCCCATTCTTATAGGCTGCGATTATATTGGCATCCATTTATTGCATCCATGTGCCCTCATGAACATGGGCGTAACCAGGATATCTGGCCAGTACCGTCAAATTTTTTTTTATTTTAGCGGGATGAATGTCGGACTGATATTTGAAAAAAAAAATAGAAAAAGGAGGTAAATATGAAGGTGGTATTTTACAACAATTCTCTGTGGGTTTTCGTAATTTCCAATCATGACTTCTCTATAATGAGCTTTTTGGACAAGTGACTTATCCAAAAACATATTCTAAATTAACCACCAAATAAATATTATTATGACGGAATAGACTTATACAAAAATTCATTCAAAAAATACTTCTAAAAAACTGTTAATTATCTAGTTTGGAACATATATCTATGTACATAACAAAAAAACAATCATTGATCCACAATAATATACCTTAATTGAATCATGTAATTCTTAACATTTTGTGCCAAGAGTAAGGTTTATTGGCTTTCTAAATTTAACTCAATTTATTTTGTATGGACTAAACTTCCGGTTGTATTTCCAGTGCGGTCCAATTCAAATTTAATAGGGTCACTCCAAGATCGAGTGTGGTCGGTCCTAAGGTAGTTTCACCCATGCTCATGAATAAAAGTAGTAGAATAATTCAATTAACTTGTTACGATGGCAGGGGATGGTGATGGAGTAGGTTTAAACTTGAATCCATAGTGAACGACTCTATTTGGGATGTGTTTTTATAATAGTAAAGAATTTGGGTGGTGACGTGGGTCATAGTTTTTTTTTCAAACCCAAATCTGTCCCTAATCAACCCTGCTTATTTTTTTGAGGCGGTTTTTTTAGTCATTCCTAACAAATCAAGATGTTTTTTAGCCATCTTTTTCAAACACATCTTTTTAGTCATTTTGGGGTGTAATTTGCTAGAAGGGTATGAATGTCATTTTACACCCCAAAATGGCTAAAAAGATGTGTCTACAAAACATGGCTATTTTTAATCTTTATATTTTCTAAATGACTATTTTGTACCATTACCATTATTTTTTTTTTGTGTTTTTTTTAATAATATTCCTTTATGTACTATTATATTTTGAAAGGTTTTTTTTTTCAAAAAAGAATTTGTGGGTGCTATTTTATAAAGTATGTATATTCCAATAATTTTAAAATTAAAAAGTGTGTAAATCAAACCCATCGGATTCATATGGGGATGGGTCCTCAAAAATCTTATCGAAATGGGTCTCGAATTTTGACAAACCTGCACCATGATCATCTCTAATTGGCTTTTCGCTCACCAAACTAGGGTCGGTTCTGACTTTTCAGGGCCATGGCGGCGAGAAAAAAAAGGTTAATAAAAAAATTCAAGCTCCAATGATGACTTTTTTTTCATCATTTATAATATTCTATAAGTGCAACACCTACAAGCATATACGAAAAAAATATCAAGTAGTCATTAAAAAATTCTAGATCTTCGAGCATTTTGAGAAGCAAAATCATCAATAAGTCATCAAAATTAAGATTTTCCAACACCTTATTTTCAATATATAAAATTGTCAACTCATTTAATCTTTCTTGAGACATGGTTGGACGCAGGTGTGATTTTATCAATTTTAGTGAAAAACTTCTCTTTGTTGATGATACATACTACATTAACGGGTATAGTGAACAAAGCTTTATAAGCATTGGAAGTATTTGAAAAATAATCCAAAGCTTTTACAATTTAAATAAAAATATTTCATATAACTTTTAAAATTTAAATAAAAGTCTGTTCTTTTTTAGTATTAATAGAATATGAAAGAAAAATACGTTTCTTTTATTTTAAATTAGAAGTTAGATTAATTTTCTTAGTACAATTTTGAAAGCAAAAGGCTTTTTGGTATTTTTTAATTTTTTGGAGGGCTCTGTAATTTTTTTTAATAAAACATGTACACCTATATAAAGGCTCATTAAAATTGGGCCCTCTCAGAATCGGGGACCCTAGGCGATCGCCCTCAGTGACTAGCCTCAGGGCCGGCGTTGCACCAGACAATGCCTTTTAATTTTATTTTACTATTACAAATAGGAAGGTTCTTTTATAAAATGATCCGTATTTATCAGCTCAATGTTTTGAGATTATTTTTGAAATAAAAAGTTCATTTATGAGACAGAATTTTCAATGTGGAACTTTTGACATATATATTGTTAATTGTTTGATAGAAACTACCTATTTGGTAGAAGTGCAATAAAGGAAATTTAAAAGCCACAATTTTGCACTTTCCCAAACTACGCTTTTGGAAAAAATTATTTAAATTCATTTTAAAATAACTACCGGACGCAATAATTTTCATTTAATGGACTTCTATATCTAAAATTTATTTCTTGTTTCCAAATATTACATTTTTATATATTCAACTGCAATACGTATTGAATTATAATTTAGTAAGAAAACCTTTGGAAAAATGAATTGTGCCCATGTGGACGAGAAAATTTATGTAGGGGCCCAATTAACATTAATATAAATATAAAATGCAATACATCAACTCTAAAAATAACACTATAAATTAATAAATACTAATTTGATAATGTCAATGTGTTACCTCAATTACATCTTAATATCCAAAATGAATAACATAATACAATTACATCAAAATATCATAACATTCATCTTCTTTTCTCATATTTTGAAATCGTTGCATATTATCTTTATTCATAATATACATATTTTTTAGTATATGTTACAAGACGTACAATTATTCAATAACCCATCACTGATGTTGAATTCTTTAGTGGGAATTTGATAATTAATGAACTTTAAATAATCCCAACATAGATGAATAGAGGTACAAGAGAATAATGCCAAAATTCATATTCAATATTATGGTGGAGCAAAAGAAAATGTACAAAATTTTGAGAAAGGAGAAAAAATGATCAAGACTCAAATATTTTTCAATTCACAAATGAGAAGGGAACAACAAAAATGAAGGAATTGAAAAGTTTCTTTTTTCCATTTTTACCTATTTTCTGCATTTTTTTAAGCTTAAAAAGTTAAATTACCAAATTACCCCTAATTTTTTTCAAAATTTCAGGGGCCCAGTGCCCCCCTTATGCCTAAGGTGGCTTCGTCCCTGATTGTGCCACAGATAGCCATAAATATATTCCAAACAATTAATTGAAATTAATGAACGGAAAAATTATATGCATTCTATCCAGTTAAAGAACCTATTAAAGCCTCTTCATTTATAAGAAAGATATAGGCATATATAATTACCGATCAAAAAAAAAAAAAAAGAATATAGGCATATAGCTGTACATGTACGGTGTACCAAAATTGCACAAATGTAAAAGTTAAAGTCAATGGAAGCAACAGAGAGATTGATTTTTTTTTTGTTGAACGATATTATTTTATTCTAACAACTCAAAAAACTAAAATTATAACTACAATCGTAGCCAACAGGTTAAGAGCCGACAAGACTAACTAAGAGTCAAGCGGGGAATTGGTAAAACCAATTCAGATTCACAACATGGACTAGATAAACTACCCACCCCAAACTAAAACCACTCCACGCCGGGAGACTTCAACACTCCTTAATGGAGACTGTAACACACTAAAAAAAACTGAAACCGGGCACAAGCAACCACTACATACTGCAGAACAGAAAAAACTGATCCTCCTACGAGTTTCGCAAATCAACCGGGAAAAGAAAATACAAACAAAATAAGAAAAAAAACAATTATAGCTAAAAAACGAGATAAAAAAATACAAAGAAATAAAAAAATGCATCTCACTCACCCAAATCGTCTACTCAACCCATCGTCTACTCGGCTCCGACCCTTTTTCACCCCGGACCAAAAATTTCGACCACTTTCGGACTCCCAAAGGACCGCCATTGTTGGCCCTCCAATAGGAAGCATGGATGGGGAGGGGGGGAGGAGAGAGGGGCTATGAGATTGGGGGAGGGAGGGGAGAAAAAACTAGGGTTAAGGGTTTTGTTGGGTATAGAGAAGAGAGAGAAAAAATTTTAGAGAGAGAGAGGGCGGCTAGTTTTATGCCTTTAAATAAATCGATGATTCCAACGAAGAGATTGATGAATAGGGTGTTTTAGTGCAAAAGTGCATAATGAAGCTAGTTCGGAGAAAGAGTTTGTTACTTTCCTTACATAAACACCAAAAAACAAGACATCTCTGAATTAATTAGTTTATTTAAGGTATAATTTATTTCATCTTCTAACACCTACTATAATCATTTTAAAATTCTAGTCAGCCGTCTGGTGATTCTACTTATATATATTGCGATTTAGAATCGACAGTTCCATAGGTCGAAATCGCCAGTTAATCCGCGCCCTTAACCCTAAATGCTTTTTGTGGTTTAGAGTCTACCAGACCGGTTCCAATTCACGGGTCCGGTTAAGTGTCGACCCTTCCTTTTTCTTCTTTTTTGTGTGTATTTTTGAAATGATTTTTAATAAACGTTATTTTAGCTAATGTCTAATTACATCTTTAACAAAAAAACACCGGTTAACCAGCATCCACAAGGGTGATCAAGTCATGATCCTTAGCAGGGCCGGCCCTGAGGGGTGGCAAGGTGGGCTTTGGCCATGGCCCCCCAATTTTTGGGAGCCCCAAATTTATATATATTAGTATATTTGTTTATATATATAATATATATAATGTGTTATAACAATTAATTTTGTAAATAAAAAAAATAGTCGACCATAATACAATTGGTTAAATTTGAGGCCCACATATGGGGTAATGCATATTAGGAAAAAAAATATTTCTAAAAAATTGAAAAAGTAAGAAGATCCTCTAATATGCCTTCAATTTCTAGAATTATCTTCTACTTATTTTTAGACTTGAATTTGTAGTGCAAACATGTTACCAAGAAAATATCCATCCGGAAGTCAACAAAGAAATTAAAGAAAAAGAATTGATGAAGTGATTTAAACTCAAAGAGGAGCTTTTGATGAATTTTTTTAATATTAGTTGTCGGTCGAAGATTCAATTGATGAATTACAACAATCGAGTAATTAAGAACCTAAATGAACATATTGGTAAAGTCATACTTGTGTTCAACTATGTTCCAAGAAAGGTTATATGAGTTAACAATTTTATGGTGTGAGAATGAGATATTTGTAAATTAAACTTGATTTTGAAGTTCATGTTAATGATTTTACTTCTCAAAATGCTAGGAGATTTAGATTTTTAAATAAGTACTTAATACTTTTTTTTTTTTTTTTTATGTTTGGATGAGATACACTCTTTCCAGTTTCACTATTTTTTATAATGAAAACAAAATTGTTTGTGTAATATTTTGATTTTCATATTTCTATCAATGCCCCTTTTATCTTTTATGCCATGGGCCCCTAGAATGTCAGGGCTGACCCTGATCCTTAGTCGTCCCTTCCGATGAATGGTACTTAAGGGTCGGTGCTTAATTGGAAACGTGGTCAACAAGATATGTGATTATAGGCCTAATCAAGACGGGTTTGCTGGTTATGGTTCAACATTGTCATCCCTGCCAATTAGTCACGAGAAAGATTTTACTACTTTTCTTAAAGAAACACCAAAAGGTAAATAATCTTTTACTTAACTATATAAGATATGATTTTCTTTCATCATCTAAGACTAGTAGAAGTATTCTGGGCTCTCGTCATATTATTCAGAGTTCTCATGAAATAATTAAATATTGGTCTAGTCTAAATCAATCAAGGTCAGCCACACATTCAATTAGTTCATATCAGCATAGAAATCATTCAACTGAACTCAATCAAACTATCAATACCACATTTGATTCAAATATTACAACCCCATGCGTATGTAATCACTCAAGCTCTAACTCAGGTCAATCTCATTTATAATATTTTGAGCCCAAATTAAATAGGCTCACTTGGCTATGCCAAATTTAGATCCATCAAGTTCTCTAATTTCAACTTTTAGCAAATTTAAAGTAATTATGCTATCACAAGTCATAATAATAACTAATCTCAATTTCGGCCAATTTTGTTATTTCTCATTTTGGTTAAATATATATATATTTTTAAAAAAAAAAAAAAAAAATTGAAAAAGGAGGCAAATCATAGAAATATACCTTAAACAATTCTTTGTGGGTTTTCATAATCTCCAATTATGGTTTCACTATAATGAACTTTTTAGAAGTGATTTATCCAAAATATATTCTAAATTAACCACCAAACAAATATTATTATTATGGAATAGATTTATATACAAAAATTTATTCAAAAATACTTCCAAAAAATCACTCAAGTTCATTATCAAGTTTGGAACATATATCTATGTGCATAACAAACAAGATAATCATTTATCCTCTAATATACCTTAACTTCAACTCAATAATTCTTAATATTTTTTTGAGCCAACACAGAAAAAAGTTTAAAATACTTCGATTGAATTTTTGGAGAAAAATCCAACTCAAATTTATTTATTTGTAAAATTCAAACTAGATTGAGTGCGGTCCGCCCGAAAAAATAAAAACCCATGGTAGCTCCGTCCATGCTGATAACATCTTATTTCAGCTAATCATTGAAGAGTTAGGTGTGACTGTATTTCCAATCTCAATAACTTCATTTAATATTTAAATATATGTCCTGGGCAAAAATGTCCTTCATTAATTATGCATTTATTTAATCCATTAATTATCAATTAATTAGTGGGTTATAGTTGGAATAACCTGCCCACGAGGTCCGGATCCGACCCACGTGTCGTTTTATCCTACGTGGCTCACGATGTCCGCTATTCAGGTATATAAAGGTCCGCTCCATCTCATTTGTAAAGAAGATTCTCATAATTTAAATAAGACGCATTCGATATTCTCTTTCTTGTTTTGTTTTAAATGCTCAACGTCTTGGCAGACGTTAAAAAAAAAAAACCCCAAACCCGTCTAACGTTTGATGGTGTTGCGATGTTCCCACTACTAAAGACTTCCATTTGGGAGAAGAAGACCGCGCAAAAAATGTTTGATGGTGTTGCACAATCCGCTTCCAACCACTAAATACTTCCAGCTTTGTGAGAAAAGACCTGGACTTTATCAGAAATTTTGACTTGGAGTGATATGCCCGAAAAAAAAAAGATCAATATAATATATAATATAATATAATAGTAAAAAAGTCCACAACAAATATTTTAAATTTTATAATCTTATTTCATTCATATAATTCAGAAATTATTTTTAAATTACAAATTGGATTCCCAAAAATCACAAGTTTCATTTTGTTTTGGAAACGGCTGTGTTTATCATCAAAATGGATAAATATAAGCGTCCATTGAGCATCGGCTTGTAATACAGTGACTTCACTTTCTCTGTTTCTCTCCTCTCTTCTTCTTCCCCCCATCGGCTTTAGACATCAGTACTTTCAGTAAGCGGTCACTTTTCTAACGGCTAATAGCCACACCTAACCCTTGCACCATGGTGTTCTGCGCCTGGATTTCTCGCCTGCGTTCTTCCTCAAGGCCCATTTGCACCAAAGTCAGAAACTCATTTTTTCACAAGCAGAGCGCGGCTCTGTCCGTAGACGTTTTGGGCTCTGAACAAATTCGAAAACCATTCGCATCATCTTGGGGTGGCTCTTTACTTTCTTTGGCTCTTGCTGCCTCAGCTGGCTCTCTTGTTTTCCGATCTTACCAAGATAGTGGCACATCTTACTGTCAAGCACCGAATCTTGATCAAACGTAAGGGTCGTGCTCTTTTGTCGTTTTATTGGAAATTTCTTGAGACGCACTGGTTCAATCTGTTCCTGAGAAGTGATTTTTTAGTTATATATATATATATATATATATATTGTCGTTTCTAGTGGTCAGGCTTTGTTTGGTTATTGTTGTGAACTGAATGTACATTTCGAGAATTTGAATGGTATAATATAATGAGAGATGTTGATATCATTTATTTATATTGGTTTTTTATCTATTAATTGTTGTTTGGAAGTTTTGAAGGTGGAATATTCATAAATGGTTTGGTTTGGGGTTGAATGTATGCTTCTGAAGCTAATGGCGTTAACGATTTTTTATGGATTACTTTGGTTTTTTAGAGGCAAGAGCATTGGAGGCAAAGGTAGCACAGATTACATGGTCAAAGGTTCACACAAAAAAGTTCCACAAGAGCTTATTGAAAAATTAAAGGTCATCTGTAAGGTATTACTTTCTTGCGTTTACTCACACTGTGAACTATGCAAGCATACCGTCAAGCCATTTATAACATATAATCTTCAATTTTGTTCTTACACATTTCCAATTTCCAAACTTGGTTTAAACTTTTGTTGCAGACTTCTTGATTCTTTTGTCGTGCATGAACAAACTATAATGTAAAGTTATTAGTTAAAAGGAGTGTATTGGATGTAGAAATATGTTTTGCTGTATGCCTACTATCTAGTATTCAATGCAGGAAAATATGACAATGGACTATGATGAGAGATACTTTCATGGGAAGCCACAGAACAGCTTTCACAAAGCAGTGAATATACCTGATGTAATTGTTTACCCAAGGTGAGATTGATTCTGAGAAAGTTTTGTAATGCTTATTATTTTCATTTTTCCTTATCATTGTTGTGACTAATTGTCTAGGATCCGCTCTTTCAATAAACAAAATGCAATATATCTTTTCTTATATTTTTTTCTGAAGAAAATAGATTCCTCAAAATGAAGCCCTATAGGAAATATAAAAGGGGATAAAGAGCTCATAGCTACTAGCTACTGAAACTATTGAACTCATCAATTGAAGGAGTCGTTAACCTCGAAAGCATCAATCATTTTACCGGCCTTTTATTCTCTCCCATTTCTTACATATTCCAGTCTCTTAAGATTTCATGAAATAGCAAAAACAGAATCTTAATTCTATCGACTATCAGATTTGACCAAGAGCAATTACAGTTAAGTCTATTAGAATATTAATTCTATCAGATTCTTGCTAAAAGCTTGAGGAAGAGGAGCATTTCTGGCAAAAGTGGTGACAGAAGTTGGCGATGTTTGATTTGAAAATGCATTTGTGAAAAGATGTATCATGCATGATTCCCAATAAAAGATGCTTATTTAAAGCATTTCCTGTGCTTATGAATATTGGATCTTCGAGTTTCCTGAATCAATGTAAATCAAACAAGTGGTGGAAGACTAGAAACTACAATTGTGTTAAGGTCAACTTTGGGTGCGAAAGGATGTAGGTTAAAAGTGAGATGACTCAATAACTCACTGTTTTGGTTTATATAATTTTGTTAATCGGATGAATGGTTTTAAACTGTAATTTATTCTTTAACGGCATAAAAAATAATAAAGCTAATGGGCCATGTAGTTTGCAAATATGCCTATTTTTGCTGTAAGATCCTAAAGTTGTTTTCCATGATTGCAACACATGTTTCTGATTTCTGACTTGTCATTCTTTCAAAATAATTAGAGCAAATGGAAAAGAAACTCATGAGTATTAACTCCTTGGCTCTTATCAGCACTGTTCTTTCAGGACAATTTATGTACACAATTATATTTGTCTAATTAATTAATATGCAGGTCTGAAGAGGAGGTGTCCAAGATTGTAGCTTCCTGTAACAAGCACAAGGTTGGAGCTGCTATTTTATTCAAACTTGTGCTTGATAATTCTATATTTAGTATTATTGGTTTATCTCTCTGATCAAATTGCGGTTTTGCCTAAGTGAATTTATAGAATAGGGAGAAACTTAATTTTTGATATGGGAGGAAGTTTTGACCCATTTTCTCTCAATTTGATTGTTGTTAGCAGGTTCCTATTGTGCCTTATGGTGGAGCTACCTCAATTGAAGGCCATACCTTATCCCCTAGCGGTGGAGTTTGCATTGACATGACGCTAATGAAAGTATGAATAGTTATGCAGAATATGTAGATTTAGTTTATGATTGTTCAAAATTGGTAGGATGGCTAGCCTTTCTTCTAGCTCTAAATTGAAATCACTTCTGGCTTGGAATATCTTTTCAAAAAAAAAAAAAAAACTTCTGGCTTGGAATATTATTTCCCCTACATTTTGGGTGTGGTCAATGATATTAAGCTGTTTTGGTACTCTTGGCCTTGATATGATGAAGTCCTAAGAATATTGTGAATACAAAAAGAATGGAGTGGGAATCTCCAAATACAAGCAAATACCTGAATTCACACACAAACACATGTATGTCTAAAAGAGTCGAAGGAGGATCCACAATAGACTTTGTCCTGGTAAACAACAGTCGCACAGTTAATGCACCTGGAAATTCTTGATTATATTCACAGTTTATGTCACCACCATACATTGCCACCGCAATGTTATTTATGACAATTTTTACTCTAAAAAAATGAAAATTGATGACTCTTCTACGTAGATGATCAGTTGGTCTGGCTTTGTTCTGTGGTTCTTTGTTTGTTATCCCATTTGCTTTCTCTGGAAGATAATAAACTTTTCTCGTCATACTTCTCATAGTTTGTTTCCTGTGTTCGTATGTACTTGCCAACTTTAAATTTCCTCATGTGCAGGGATCTGTCTCTGATAGAGTGATAGTCATAATAAATGTAACTATAGTTCAAAATCATTCATGTTACTTACCTTGCAAACTATTCAAATTGCAGCGTGTCAAATCATTAAATGTTAAAGACATGGATGTGGTTGTTGAACCTGGGATTGGGTGGATGGAGCTTAATGAATTCCTTGAGCCTTATGGTTTATTCTTCCCTCTGGATCCTGGTAAGTTTATTTGTATCTTCCATTTTTTGATGCTTTTGCTTTTTATTTGCAGACGTACGTGTGTGTGTGTGTGTTCAGTTCTTGTGTTTTAGGATGAGTTTCATAGTAAGAATATGCCATACTTAGAAATAGATCAATGCTGGAAATTTGCCCGCATATAGTACTGTGGATAACATAGGAGGGCATTGACTAGGTGATTAAGCTCTTGATAACCAATTTGGAAAGTAATATTGTAACGCCCGGGCTCGTTAACTTCAAACCTCTTTAAATGAGTTTCTATAAAAATTATACAATACTACAATATTAAAATGAGATTTTTTTTCTTCATATTATAACAAATTCGACCATTATATCATGAAAGTATAAATCATCATGAGACCTCATAACATTCTTATCTTTTGTTTAATTCCTTCCCACCGCACTGAGCTTCCATTGTCAAGCAATATGAAGCACATAAAACTTGTTCATTTTCAATTTACTTTGAGAGTGGCTTCTATGGTCTTGGCCATGCTTGCTTGCGACTAAGGGATCACTAGATCCTTCAAAGTCCGCAGGTTTAACATGTTTCCATCTAACCAGTAGAGGTTCTTGTTAGATGGATCTTACTGTTGCATGAACCGTAGGGCTTCAGCTACCCGTTCTTGATGTTGATGAGTAGTTGGTGTAGGTTCATCGTGAGTTTCTCTTCCATTGTTATTAGCTCGGAGCTCATTAATTTCACTTTGTTGGCTTTGTAGTTGTCTTTGAAGATCGACAATCATTTCAATGAGGTTAGCATCAGTAGGAATGTCCCTTCCCGTTCTTGTTGTCGGACGACCCCTACGTGCGCCTCTTCCTCTTTCAAGTTCTCATAGTTTTTCTTAATCGAGAGAGGCAAAGTTTTGTAAGGTAGTTACTTTCTAGGTTCAAAATTCTTACTACAATCAATGTTATGTTATGAAAGTATATCTAAAACACTATTTCTTTAAAAAAGAAATTGTTAGTATATCTTGTTGCAGGTGAGAATGTACTTACTTGACTTGCTTACTAAACCTTTTTTTTACGGGTGAAACTATAAAGTCTAGTTATCAAAGGAGTGTGCTCTCTTTCTTGAAAATGTTCATGTCAAATATTTTCACAAAAAACTTAAAATTAATATCCATATGAAGATTTCCTTGATTTGTAAAATTTATCATCATATTACATCGTTAATGGTCTGATAAAGGCCTGATGTAACATTTTATGAGTACATAGTTGAACATAACTTTCCAAAAATGGTAACTATGACTTTTACATAGAAAATTAGAACTAATAATATTCATAAGTAATTAATGTAATATTCATTCACATTCTTAACATCCTAACAGAGCATCTCAAATTTTTATACATTTATACATTTATGATAAATATTTACCATTTGTTTATTCAACAAAATAGTTCAACCAAATTGTAAGTTAGACATGACATACTGGGGATGAATGAATTTTAACTCTAAACATAGACAATATATGAATATGAAATTTTAACACCTTATAGATAACATATAATTATATACCTAGTGAAAAACAATTTTAGAATACTAATAAGAAAAACTGATAGAAATCCTTTCACAGTGAGCATATTGGCTTCTAAATTTCATACTCATTAAAATACGATAGATATACGTACATGAATGGCATATCCAAAACTAAGCTTCATCTAATTATGTACATGGTTCTAACATTTGATATCACAAAATTTCATGAAATAGCAAAGACAATATTTATTGATGAAATAAAATTCACTATAAAATCAAAAATGAAATATTTGGTATTGACCTTTTATCATAACACATATAGCATATAAATAAACATTCCAAAAGTTTAAAAATCACTCAAGACTAGTCATTAATAGATCATAACAATTCATTGATAAAAATCGCATCATAAGTATATACCTTAATGGTTTTTGGGAAGTTTTGTATAATGGATGTGGTTGTAAAATTTGCAGAGATTTTGCCAAAACCATACTCATCCTTAACATGCATTTATTTGTCATTGTGTATTAAATTAAAATAATAATAGTTGTTGTCACTCACATGGTTGAGTTGTAGTTGTTCAAATTGGCGGAAAGCATATTTTTCTCTCAAAGGTCAGCTAATAGGTGTGAAAGCTATGGAAAACATTTGTTTTCTTGTGTATTAGCGGCTGATAAATCACAAAGGACAACTAGCCAATTAAAAATGTAGGTGTATAGCTTACCTATATTCAAAAATGTCAAGCTGCCACATTAATTTTCTGGTTTGGACCAGCTGTAGTATTATGACCATATCTCTTGATGTATATGTCCAAAAACGTTAATTCTATGTCCATAGAAAGCTAAGACATGTGGCTATAACTTTTGTGTTAGTCATATTCTAAGAAACAATTTATTTAAGGGTGAAAAATGAATGCCAAGTTTGAATACATGTGCTATTACGGACTCACATGTCACATACTTTTGTATCTTAAGCATAACTTTTGATCTTGACATCCAAATAATATGATCTTTACAAAGATCTACAAG
Organism: Rehmannia glutinosa; assembly: GCA_016081115.2. Lineage (NCBI taxonomy): Eukaryota > Viridiplantae > Streptophyta > Magnoliopsida > Lamiales > Orobanchaceae > Rehmannia > Rehmannia glutinosa. The sequence continues at coordinate 105,166,886 of CM071936.1, forward strand.
TTTATGTTCCAAATTATTCAATTTTCATTATAATAAGTAGAAATTAGGTTCAATTTAAATCTATACATGAGAGTTTGAGCATACAAATAATTACCTTTAGTCATCTAACATTTAGTATAACAAAATAGTTATAATTTATCATATTCACACTCATCAAATAAACATTTATAGTCCATATATAGTATTATACTTAGATATATAATCATATATATTCATATATACCATTTGTTTTTGTAGAAAATATTATTACTAATCTTGATATTCTCTCTTAATACATGATTACATATATATATATACAAGAAGTTCCTATTGAGACATATAGCCAAAAGTACTCTACCTAAAGTAATAAAACATGTTCCCTAGAATACTCCACTAACATATTATATACATTTACTTTAACACTCCCCTGTTGGATCATAAATATTGATCATACCTGTAGATTTAGTTACAAAGATAATCAACCCAAAATCCATTAAGAGCTTTTGTAAAGATATCCCCTAATTGTTCTTTTTCTTCTAGCTCTAAATTGAAATCCGGTTTTCACGTATCCCGTAGAAATCAATCCTTTTTGGTCTTTTCACGAACGAAGTGACATGATGAATCTCAATGTGTTTTGTTCGTTCATGAAAGACTGGATTGGAAGCAATGTGAAGTGCAAGCTTGGTTGTCACACACAAAACTTTGCGGTATAGAAATTTTAAAGCCTACTTGTTGAGGATGTATCCACATTATTTCACATATTGTTTTGGCCATAAACAACAGTTCGATTAGTTACTCGAACGTGAGACCACATTTTGATTTTGCTTTTCCATGACACCAAATTTCCTCCAACAAATACACACCAACCTCAACTAGATCTCGATCTTCCTCGATCCCAATCAAAGATCTAAAAACCTTCAATCCGAGTATGCCCACGATTGTTGTATAAATTCCTCGCCTGTGTGCTCCTTTCAAATAGCACAAAATATGCTCAACAACTTTCCAATGGTCTATTGTTGGGAAGACATATATTGGCTTACTACACTAATCGAATATGCAATATCGGGACGAAAATAATCGTGAGATAGTTTAATTTCCCAACCAATCTCCTATACCTCTCGGGATCTAAATAATTCACCATTCTTTGTAAGTTGTTCATTAGGAACCATTGGGTGTTGCATGGTTTAGCTCCCAATTTTCCCGTTTCGATAACAAGTCAAGCACATATTTTCTTTAAGATAAGAATATTCCTTTCTTACTTCTCATCACCTCGACACCTAAGTATTTTAGTGCCCCTAAATCCTTTGTATGGAACCGAGTATGAAGAAAAGCTTTGAGAGATGAGATACCGCCATTATCACTTCCTAAATTACAATATCATCAACATAAACAACTAATAGGATGGTGCTTGTAGATCTGTTTGTAAAGATTTGAATGATCTGATGATTTACTCTTATTCATCCCAAATTTCTCAACAATGTTTTGACTAAATTTTCCAAACCATGCCCGAGGACTCTGTTTTAAGCCATATAAAGACTTTACGAAGACGACAAACTTTCCCGGACTCCCGAGCAACAAAACCTGGTGGTTGCTCTAAGTAGACTTTCTTCCGAAGATCACCATGAAGGAATGCATTTGTAATGTGTAACTAATGCAAAGGCCATTATATTTGCCAGAGAAATGAATATCCCGACCGACGTAAGCTTTTTGGAGAAAAAGTATCGTTAATCTACCCCATATGTCCGAGCATATCCTTTAGCAACAAGTTTCTTTCAAACGAAAATAGTTCCATCCAAATTTGTTTTAATAGCGAAGACCCACTTACAAATGAGATGGCCTTTTTTCTTAAAGTTAACTAAGTCCCAAGTACCATTAGTGTCATAAAGCATTCATCTCATCTCTATCATAACTTTACGCCAACCCGGTGAGATAAAGCTTCATGAACAGGTTTTAGGTAGAAAAGAAGTCAAGAGATGCAATAAAAGAGCATGAGGATGGTGATAAACTATTATATGACACAAAAGAGGAAATGGGATAAGTATTGTCGTTTTTACCTTTACGAAGCGCAATAGGAAGATCATTACTTGGAACCGGATCCGATGACGTTTAGACAAGGAGAGTCGGAGGAGAAGTTATGGAAAGTGGTTGACGACGAGTGTAAACCTTGTTATGGAGGGTTTAGTAGGGGCTAGATAAACGTCGAATCGATTTATGTAATGGTGTATATGAGTACATCATCTATGTCATCCGGGTAGAAGTGGTGGAGGGTGCAAATGGTGTTTGTTCGAAGAAAGTAACATCAAACAAAATACTTGTTAAGAGCTGGGACAATAACACCGATAACCTTTTTGTACACGTGAATATCCAAGAAATATACACTTTAGAGATTTTGGATCAAGTTTGGTTACTTGAGGTCGGACATCCCGAACGAAACAAGTACAACCAAATGTCCATGGCTCAATAGGAAATAAGGTTTTATCGGAAAGAGAACCAAAAAAGGAATTTCACCGATGCAGTAATAATTGAGGGCATACGATTAATTAGAAAACAAGCAGTGGATACGACATCACCAAAAAATATTTAGGAACTTGCATTTGAAATAGTAAGTTATCTAAAAAGATGTCTATTTTTATGCGTAAACACCATTTTGAGATGGCGTATCTTGTTGTTTGGTGAATAATGCCATGTTGCACCATATATTTTTGAAAGGATTACTAAGTTCTCTTTAGCATTATCACTTCGCAAAAGTTTGGACATGCATATTAAATTGAGTTTTGATTTCTTGAAAAGGTAGTAAAATGATGAAACAACTGTCAATTTTTCATTAAAAATAACCACGTCATTCGAGAATAGTCATCAACAAAGGTAACAAAATACTTAAACCCAAAATTTATCATCATACAAGGGCCCCAAACATCGAATGGACCAATGCAAAGCGGAATAACATTTTATTAATTCGTTGACTAGAACTCAAACGATGGTGTTTAGCAAGTTAACACGACTCACAACTAATGCGGAAAGACTAGAAAACTACATGATTTCTTCAACGTAGATAATGAAGGATGCCTAACCGACAATGTCTTAAATCATAACTCTTAACAACATGCAAACTTTGGAACTTGTGTATCACATTTATGATTCATGTCCTTTACCAATAATCTTCTTTTCGTTTAAGATCCTCAAACAAGCAAAAATCGGAAAGAATGGGATACAACAATTAAGAGAACGGGTAAGTTTTGACGGGACTAGATTAAATGATAAGTTTGGTAGGTTTAAAACATAGTGCAATATATGAGTGAGGGTGTTGGGATAATAGTTAACATCTTATATGAGGCGATAACCATATAAAGTAACAAAATAGGAACTAGACGCATGAGATTCGAAAAGTAAATTTTAGAATTACTAATATGTGATCGGTGGCACGGAATCAATTACCCACTTGGAGGATGAGGAAACAAGCATGTTTTAATCGACTCTAAATTTCATTGATTGGAGGAGATGAAGACTTTAGAGATTCCTCAGTACTTTGAGAATTGTGCATACTCAAAACGGGAGAGAGTGAAATGGGCGCAGCGGGTTGAAACAAGATTGGGTGATTGGTTAAGTTCGAAATTTGATATCACAATAACTTTGACAATCCTTTTTGAAATGAAATAAAATATCGACATCCAAATCCCTAATCTTGACCTATTTCCCAGTATTTTGACCTTTTTCTCATAACACATTTTTTTGTCGGCGTGTAAATAAACATTTCAAAAGTTTAAGAATCACTCAAGATCTTCAGTGATGATATCTCGGATAGAGAGATTTGAGACTTGCGATTCATTGATAAAAATCGCAAAACTCATAACTATCTTTTCTCGTTGATCTTGTTGAATTGTAACATCGATTTAAATGGAAGTAACATATTAAGTTCCTAATGGAGTTTTCTTAAAAGTAATAAAGTAGTCGAGAAGAGATTGTTGCCAAAACCATAAAAAGCTCCACACATCATGCATTTGATATTGCATTGTGTTTACCCGATAAAATAATTCCAAATAAGTCATTAATTCTTTCACAAATTCAGTTGATTAATCATACCAATTACATCACTTTCTCTCAAAGGTTTGCAAGAACAAAATAGGCATCATCGCGTGGAAAACATTTGTTTTGGAGGCATGTGTAGGTGGATCATCGATTAAATGATCATCCATAGGAAACTAGCCAATAAAGAATGTAGTTTTACTCCACTAATTATTCAAGTTTAAATGTAATTTTGGACATGACAGAATTATTTGAAGTAACATTATTTTTCCCATCGGTTTTCAACCATATTATGGAATTTGAAAGCCAAAGAATATGCAAGAAAAAAAAATGAACAGAGTCTGGATTTTGACAATAACCTGGTGATGAAATCGACCAAAAACGTCGTAAACTATGTCCATAGAAAGCTAAAACATGTGGAGATGAAGTATAACTTTTGTGTTAGTCATAAATAATCCCCCTAAAAAAAAAAAAAAGGAAATTAAGAGCCGGAAAAAAATGAATGCCACACGTTTGAAATACATGTGCTAGGTGCGACTCACATGGAGTCACATCCTTTTGTATGGTGAGCATAACGGCGCGTGATCTTGACAAAATAATATGATCTTTACAAAGATTCTCACAAGTTTATGTTCCAAATTATGGTGGAATTTTCATTATGGTAAGTGAGATATGGTGACAAAAAAAAATCCCACAAACCCAAACCCTAATCGCCGAGAGAGAAGGAAAAAAATATAAGTTAAACTTTAGTCGGCTCTATACATTTAGAAAATATTATTACTAATCTTGATTATAATTAATACATGATTACATATAAATAAACATTTATAAAAGTCCATAAAGTAATAAAACATGTTCCACTAGATATATAACATATTATATACATTTACTTTTTGTTTTTAACATGAACTTCCAAGCACACCGATGTCATATGTCCGTCACCTGTTGTAACTCTAGATAAATCATTAGTATCGTGCCAAATAATTAATAACCATAAATTTACATTATTGAAATATTATAATCATTACAGATAATATATGGGTATTACAATCTACCCACCTTGTGAAAGTTTCGTCCTCGAAACTCAGAATAACTGTGGATATTTGTCTCGCATATCATCTTCATGCTCCCAAGTTGCCTCCTTAATTTTGTGGTTACGCCATAATACTTTTACAAAGGAAATCTTTTTGTTTCTCAATCTTTTTACTTCTCGGTCAAGTATTGCTATTGGTTTTTCTTCATAGCTTAAATTCTCGTCGATTTCAATTGTTTGGGGTGTAAGAACATGAGAAGAATCCGCAACATACTTCTTTAGCATTGACACATGAAAAACATTATGGATTAATGCCATCTCTTAGAGCTCGTCGATTTCAATTGTTTGGGGTGTAAGAACATGAGAAGAATCCGCAACATACTTCTTTAGCATTGACACATGAAAAACATTATGGATTAATGCCATCTCTTAGAGGTAATTCTAGCTTATAAGCCACATGTCTTAAATTTCTATAGACATAAAATTCACGTTTTTGGACATACATCAAGAGATATGGTTATAATACTACCACTGGTCCAAACCAGAAAATTAATGTGGCAGCTTGACATTTTTGAATATAGGTGAGATATACACCTAAATTTTTAATTGGCTAGTTGTCCCTTGATTTCTCAGCAGTTAATACACAAGAAAACAAATGTTTTTCATAGCTTTCACACCTATTAGCTGACCATTGAGAGAAAAATATGCTTTCCACCAATTCAACTACAACTCAACCATGTGAGTGACAATTCTAGCAACTACAATTCTAGCTTATAAGCCACATGTCTTAAATTTCTATAGACATAAAATTCACGTTTTTTGGACATATACATCAAGAGATATGGTTATAATACTACCACTGGTCCAAACCAGAAAATTAATGTGGCAGCTTGACATTTTTGAATATAGGTGAGATATACACCTAAATTTTTAATTGGCTGGTTGTCCCTTGTGATTTCTCAGCAGCTAATACACAAGAAAACAAATGTTTTTCATAGCTTTCACACTTATTAGCTGACCATTGAGAGAAAAATATGCTTTCCACCAATTCGAGCAACTACAACTCAACCATGTGAGTGACAACAACTATTATTATTTTAATTTAATACACATGACAAATAAATGCATGTTTTATACACATAGGATGAGTGTGGTTTTGGCAAAATCTCTGCAAATTTCACAACCACATCCATTATACAAAACTTCCCAAAAACCATTAAGGTATGTACTTGACGATGCGATTTTTATCAATGAATTGTTATGATACATTAAAGACTAGTCTTGAGTGAATTTTAAACTGTGTTTTTTTATATGCTATATGTGTTATGTTAAAAGGTCAGTGCCATATATTTCATTTTTGATTTTATAGTGAATTTTATTTCATCAATAAATATTGTCTCATGAATCTGGAAATTTTGTGATATCAAATGTTAGAACCATGTACAAAATTGATGTTATTTTAGAAAAAAATTAGTTTTGGATATGTCATTCATGTACCTATTATAAGTACCTGGTAAATTTTGTAGATTTTTATCTATCGTATCTTAATGAATATGAAATTTAGAAGCCAATATGCTCACTGTGTACGGATTTGTGACAGTTTTTCGTATCTGTATTCTAAAACTGGTTTTCACTATTAATTGATGTTACATTACCTTACTAAAATTCTAAGGTATATAATTATATGTTATCTATAAGGTGTTAAAATTTCATATTCATATATTGTCTACGTTTAGAGTTAAAATTTATTCATCCCGGTATCATGTCTAACTTACAATTTGGTTGAACTATTTTGTTGAATAACAAATGGTAAAGTCATATTTATCATAAATGTATAAAAATTTGAGATGCTCTGTTAGGATGTTAAGAATCTTGTGAATGAATATTACATTAATTACTTAAGAATTATGAGTTCTAATTTCGTAAGTATGTAAAAGTCATAGTTACCAGTTTTGGAAAGTTATGTTCAACTATGTACTCATAAAATGTTATGGCCTTTATCTAGACCATTAATGAGGTAATATGATGATATATTTTACAAATCAAGGACTTCTTCATATGAATATTAATTTTTAAGTGTTTCTCATGGAAATATTTGACATGAACATTTTCAAGAAAGTGAGCACACCGTGATTAAGACGTTCGTCACCCTTAAGAAAAAGGTTTAGTAACTAAGAATTGGATTTATTTGTGTTATGTCCTGAAATTTTTACTAAAATGTTGATATTCTACAAATTGTCTGGACACCCATGACTTTCATATCAATCTATTAAGTAACAATGTTGATGCACAGGTCCCGGAGCAACCATTGGTGGAATGTGTGCTACACGCTGCTCTGGTTCTTTAGCTGTAAGGTAGTAGCTTTGTCTTCAGCTTTACAAGCATAAGTATCATGTACTGTATGCATGGTTCCTTTTTAGTTGCTAAATATTCAAAGTAATGTATTCTGAACGAGCACAGTTTTGTAGTAACAAGTAGTGGCTGATGACTCGTGGATATTTAGTTTCATTCCAAAAATAGTCAGCGACACGCATCAGTTACTTCATCGTGTGATACATAGCCTTTTACACCTGGATAAGTTCTCGCATTGCTAGCTAGTAGGTTTTGATTAATGCACGTGTCTTTGTCTACACGCTTGTAGTGAGAAAAGTCTAAATTGTAGAAATAAATCAATATATTCTTAATTGAGTTTAATTATTTCGTTTCTAGCATGTAGGTATGGAACAATGCGCGAGAATGTCATCAACCTTAAGGTTTGTAGAATTTGATTTACAATGCCTTTTGGTCACCGAGATCATCTTGATGATGCTTATTTTCTCTCAGGTTGTTCTAGCCAATGGTGAGATTGTTAAGACTGGATCCCGTGCCAGGAAAAGTGCTGCAGGGTGGGTTCCTTGTTTTGAATCTCCGCCGATACTAGTTTGTTGCATCTCTTAATCAGAACTGAACTGCAGCATGCCTTTATATTGCTTACATGATCCATTTGCTTCTTTCGACCGAATCAGTATTTTAGCTTCAGCAAATAATTAGTTATGCTGTATTAGGCCGATGAATGGGAATGTCTGGAACCATGATTTTTTCCACAAAGAACAGTTCTCTCTTATTTGTATTTGAGATCGGTAAGTTATTGTTCCTGTGACAGACCACTTCTTTGGCCATTTAAGATCATTCATTTCTGTCGAAATGTGCATAACCCTTGCTCTCCTCGCTTACAAGTCTGCTTGTTTCGCACAACCACATTTCAGATTGACTCTTGTTCAGTCATTATTGTCTTCTTCTTTTTTTTCTTTTTTTTTTTAAATTCTGGTTTTTAGGTTTGTCTGCATGATAAAATCTTGTTTTCTAGTGACTTTGGAAATCTTTATCAATGACTCACTATCTTATTTTGTATCATGACGTAAATTTCTACTGTCGCTAAGTTACAATTACTAATGGAGCTACTATCTCATAGGTATGATCTAACTCGTCTCGTGATTGGAAGTGAAGGAACCTTGGGTGTTATAACAGAAATTACATTACGTCTGCAAAAGATTCCTCAACACTCAGTGGTACGTCCGTAGTACTTCACTATGTTGCTTGTCCAACTTTTGACCTTGGTTAATTGTTTTTCTTTACTGGAAGTTGAAGATATTATGCTTTATGTCCTCGATAATGAGTAATGACTAACAGTGAAAGTTATCTTGGTGTAAGGATTTAAATTCCCACTCTATCCATGATCCATCAAACCAATAAGAGAGAGGAAAGACTCCTCATCTCATGAGGGTTTGACATATAAAAGAATCTATTCAGATCTAATTCAAAAGCTGCAAATCGAGCATCTCATTAGTGAGCCAAACATATGACTCAAGTGTGATATACCTATCCTACATATGAAGTTCTTTCAAATAATTTGCTCTAGTGAGGAAGAAAATAAATCTAAGAGACTTTGAAGATACGGTTTAGGTCTCTCTGTTCCTTGCATAATTGAATGATTCTGTTTGATAGCTCGTCATATCTTCATCATATGTAGCTTAGAAAGTTTGAGAGCAGGCCTGTTTAAATAGTGATATCTATGATACTTGTGATGACAATTTATCATTCATATGATATGTCCTTTGGGTTGCTGTTGTCTTGGATTTATCAATTGACATGGTTTTCAATTTCTAAATAGGTTTCATTTGAAATAAAGAGGTGTATGCAGTATGACATTTGATATTTTTGAAATAACTAGTTTGTTATGAAGTTGCATTTGGGCTTCAATGAGTAATTTTTTTTCCCTTTTCCGGTTGTTGTTATTATTTGATAGGTAGCAATGTGCAACTTTCCTACTATTAAAGATGCAGCGGATGTTGCTATTGCTACTATGTTGTCTGGCATACAGGTAAGAGAATTTTGCTAAACAAGAACATTCTGATACTATATTTTCATGCCTTGTCTACATTAACTTTTTTACTTTATTTCTCCGCTCTTTTATGCCTCTTTGTAGTTGGGTTCATCTTTCCTTTGCCATACAATACTCTGTCCTGAATCTTCTGATATTAGTTATATAAGGTGGGGCGTGGGGGTGTAGATAAAACTCTTGAAGGAGCAGTTTTGGGCTATGTATGTCTTATGCCTTATTCTGCTGCATTGTTTTCCATTCATGAGAACTTTTGGGCGATGCATTTGCTTGTTCATCTTATCTTTTCCAAGAGAAAATTTGACTCGCATCTGCATTGCGAATATAGTTGATATGAATTTCAAATAAGAATAATGAGACACTTGTGAGATACTTTATCATTTCTCTATTGTTTCTTTATCTTGTTCTCTATTTGTAACAGGTTTCAAGGGTGGAGCTTCTCGATGAAGTTCAAGTGAGGGCAATCAACCTTGCTAATGGGAAAAATTTGCCTGAATCCCCAACTTTGATGTTTGAATTTATTGGCACAGGTGAAGAATGTTTTATCTTTTTTTTGAACTCTTGTCGATATATGTATCTTTTTACTCTTCTGAATAACATACGGCTTAATTGGGGTTAATGTATTTGCCATCTTGCTTCTACAAAAGGTTAGCTCAAAGTCATGCTCTGTGTTTGTGTTATGGTAGAACTTTTCTCGAAATAATATGTGCGTAAACGTATATATAAGGATTGGTTCCATATATCTTATGAAACTAATTTACTTTCTCTTGTATTAAAACATGAAGGGAATACAACATTATATAGGCAAAAGACTACTCTAATCATCCCATAAAATAAGGAAAAGAAAGAAAACATAAACCCCCAAAATAGGGCACTACCCTAAAGTTAAGGCACTAGTATATATATTATAATATCTCAACACTCCCTTGGAGCATATACATCATATGCATCCATCTTGTCACATATATATAAGTTATCCGAGGGCCCCGTAGAGATTTAGTAAATATATCGCCAGTTTCGATCTCTGTTGACAAATGAGGTCTTGATGATTCCGGAGATAATCTTTTCTCTACTGGCAATCGACTTCTATATGTTTCGCCCTCTCTCGTGAAAAACTGGATTGGATGAGAGATGCAAAGCCGATGATTATCACACACGAGCTCCATAAACCAACATCACAAAAATGTAATTCTTGCAATAAATGTTTTGCCACAAAAGCTCACATGTTGCATGAGCCATAATACCGATACTTCGGCTTCGATTGACCGAGCAACAACGGTTTTGCTTCGCTCTTCCATGAAATCATGTTTCCTCCTATGAATATACAAGAACTTCTTGATCATTCTCATCTCTCCGCCCAATCAAGATCTCAATACCCAATGATATTAGTGTGGCCTCTCCAAAACAAGTCCTTTCCCGGTGATCCTTTAATGTATTTGACAATTGAATAATCGCATTCCAATGACTATCACAAGGAGAATTGAGAAACACTATACTTACTTGGAAAAGATATGTCCTATTCATCATGGTGAGATAATTCTTTCCCAACTAGTCTTCAATCTTCCCTGATCATGATAGGGCTCCCCGATTAGGAAGGAGTTTTACATTAGGATCCATTGGAGTAGAAACTGGTTTACAATCGCATAAGACCCGTTTCTTCTAGGATATCAAGAGCATATTTCCTTTGAGAAATAGCAATACCGACTTTGATTGAGCTACTTCAATCCCGAAAGTAACGAAGAGGACTGAGTCCTTCGTTTGAAAATTGTGAAATAAGTGTTGTTTTAATGCGCTTGATACCTTCACAATCATCGCCAAAATTACAATGTCATCAACATAAACCACAAGGTAGATATATTTATTTGCCGAGGAGCATCGAAAGAAGACCGAATGATCTCCTTCGCAATGGATCATCCCAAATTGTTGAAGAACTTTCTTGAATCGGCCAAACCAAGCCGAGGTGATTGTTTCAAACCATATAAAGACTTTTGCATACCAAACCATACTCCCCGAGCAACAAACCCAGGGGTTGCTCCATATAAATCTCCTCTTCCAAGTCACCATGCAAAAAGGCATTTTTGATATCTAACTCAAAGAGAGGCCATGTTTCGTCGAGGAATAAACGAATCGAGGACATCTTTTGCAACAGAGAAAAAGTATTCCCGACCATGGATTTGTGTATATCCACTCGGCATCCCCAAAGAATACCAAACCATACTCCCCGAGCAACAAACCCAGGGGTTGCTCCATATAAATCTCCTCTTCCAAGTCACCATGCAAAAAGGCATTTTTGATATCTAATCGAAAGAGAGGCCAATGTTTCATGGCGGCATAGCGAGGAATAAACGAATCGAGGACATCTTTGCAACAGAGAAAAAGTATCGAAGTGTAATCCCACGACCATACCGCTTACATGATCGAAGCACCGGAATCCAAAACCCATCCCATTGGTGTAGAGTGAGATAGACAAACCGTAGAATTATGAGTGTGAGCTATAGTGGTCAAGAGGGTGATCAAGTACGCTTTTCACCGTAAATACTCTTTATATTCATCGGGAGATAAAACAAACTCACAATTAGATTTCGAGAAGTTTGTACCATTCAATATGTCGGTTGTAATGGTTGTGGACCCTTGAAAGGCGAACGAGACGACATCCGTTGTTGTGAAAGACGAATAAGACATTACTTAAATAACCGGACATGAACAGTGCTTTCCGGCGAAATAAAATTTTCGGCATAATAGTATTTCCGGGTAGAACAATATTTTTCTGTGGGCGTGAACAGTGATTCTGGAATGAACAGTGTTTTGTGAACAGTACCACCGCGAACAGTATTTTTTGAACAGTACCGCGTGAACAGTCGCCGGGAAACAGTGATTCCGATCAGGAAAAAAAGGAACTGAAAACTTAATGTTCCTGAAAATGGAACCTGAAACTGAAACTGGGATTTCTGGAAATTAGAATCTGAAACTGAAAAATGAAAACTTGGATTTCTGAAAAAGAAAAAAGAAAAAAAAATAGGATTTCGGAACCTTGCTCTATGATACCATATGAAACTAATTTACTTTCTCTTGTATTAAAACATGAAGGGAATACAACATTATATACGCAAAAGACTACTCTAATCATCCCATAAAATAAGGAAAAGAAAGAAAACATAAACCCCAAAATAGGGCACTACCCTAAAGTTAAGGCACTAGTCTATATATATTATAATATCTCAACATATCTATATAAAGGGATTGGTTCTATTATATATATATATATATATATATATATATATATATATATATATATATATATAAAGCTGAAGGGGTCTAAGGGTAGGAAAATTTTGTATTCATCAAGATCTTGCATTTCTTGAAGGTCAACTCCTGAAATTTTTCATTTTATTCTAACGGACAAACTCAAGGTCATACTAAGCTGATAAGGCTTCAAATGTTCTTGTATCCTGTCCCAATACTCATTTATCAGTGTGATACATTTGCAGAAGCAACATATCCTCATGTGAAGCTTTTCTCTTATCAGTTAATTGACTAGCTGATAGTGTCACTTTTGAAGTGACGCTGACACTTGTGTTTAAAGTATCATAAAGCTTTTCTCAGGTTTATGGGAAGTTCTCTTTTGGATGTCTTTGTTAATGATTTTTTTTTTTTTTTGATCGGTTGTCTTTGTTAATGATATATTTCCATTTATCATGGCTTGTGTAACCTTTTTTTTTCCTCTTCAGAAACTTATGTAGACATGAGCAACCCTTAAAGAATTAGTAGTGAGAGAGCTTGTTATACAAACAACACGGATTTCTTCCAAAGTTTTTGGATGACTGATTGTTTAACAAAAAGGTGACCTGCAGTTTAAAAGACTGGGGGCAAAAAATTCTAAAGATAGGACAAGAAAAAGACAGGAGGAGACTACCACGAGCTTGTGGTCATGTTCCATGACGTACATGTTGATATTACAATATCAATCATGTAATGGGACATGACTAGAGCAACTATCTCAACTCATCGGTCTCATCATATTTTTCCATGCAAGTGGAAAAACCTATGATGATGATGGTTTTGGAATTTCATCTCATTTCTCCTTCGGATGAAGGTTGCGTCGAAGGGCATCCGGCGTAAAACTTTGCCACTTTGCTTTTTGTGTGAATTTGTAGTGTTAAACTAATTTTAGACAATTAGTTGACACTATAAACTTCACACCACCGACTCCCACATAGTGGGATAAGGTGCGATTGATGATGATGATGATGATGATGACTACCACGAGCTTGTAGCTCAAGTGGTATCGCTCACGCTTTCTAAGGGTGTTGACCGGGGTTTGAACCCGGTATCTTTTAGTTTCTTTGAAATTTATCCACTCCCCTCCAACCAGTACTCCCTACTTATTAAAGACAAAAAAGACAGGAGGGAGGCTTTTCCTCTCTGGTGTGGCAGAAAAACACTAATTTCTGGTTTTTAAAACATTGGTCTGCAATTCTGCTAGTTAGCATATGAATTATTTGCTGTTGACTGGGATCATCTACTACTAGGTTTAGTTAGTCAACCATGGAATGTTTATTTAACTGAAAATTTTCTTATTTTTTGGTGATGGGTTAATAATTGGCTGAGAGAGTCTTCCTCATTTACTGACAACTAGAAATATTACCTCAAGTTTGACTAGCAGTGCAAGTTAGCTAATTCCGCTCTTTATAGCACTTATGTGGACTTCACTCTTCAAACACATGATCTCATGTTTTAGATTGCTTATGCTCTTTTTGGTTTCAATGTCTACAGAAGCATACTCACGTGAACAAACACTTATAGTTCAGAAGATAGCTTCAGAGCACAATGGCTCAGATTTTGTGTTTGCAGAGGATCCTGAAGCTAAAAAGGAACTTTGGAAGGTATGTCATGAAAATCGACCTAAATTGACCGAGCTAATTGAAGAAAGTTCACATCCTTCCAATTTCCTGTTTCATATATAGCTAATGTGATGTGCTATTGGGAAAAGACCCATGGACTAATGTTCACCATCAATTAATCAATATCGATTAGCTTTGACATTCACTCTCTCAACTAAGATCCTAGTCAATCATATGTACACTAATCTTTTTCTGTACTTGCTTTTCTTTGGTATTCCCTATACATGTTTCTATCAAATTATCTAAAATTCTTTGCTAAATAATTTTAGCATTTCCAAATCTTGCTTATTAATCTTCGTACTTTCACTTAAATTTGTTGTTATTCCTAATAAGATTTAGATAGAGAGGCATTTAATTGCAATAGTTTGTGTTGCCACAAACTCAATTCATGCATGATCGTGAATATTAAGCATTTGGACCTAATTAAACATGTGTTGTAAGGAACCAAAATTTCTGTATTCAATTCCATTACCCTCATAAAAACTCATCGTTTCATTCTCTAAAACACTGGCCAGGCATCAGCTATTGTTGAAAACAACAGTTAGCTTGACTCGTACTCTTTAGAGATTGGCTTTCAGTTCTACTGGCTATTCATTATAATTTATTTCATCAGAGTAATTTGAAAAGTGATTGAAATATGTCAGTTGTGGTTGAAATGTGATATATCCCTTCTCCTTTTGGCTCTCTGCGCAAACAGAAAAACACCGAGTTTTATCTGAAAGCCAAGTAATGTGCCTTGCATTCTCACTATGAAAATTGTTTGAGGGGGATGTACATACTGACTTCCCCCAGTAACCAAGTCTAGGGAGATATGTAGTGCCTTTTGTAGATATGTTTCATTTGCTTTTTCTACGTCAAATTGCTCTTTTCTATTTTATTCATACCAAAATTGATCTGATCATGGTCGAGTCTCTGAAGGTTGAAATAGAAGGTGATGCAAACAAAATATAGGTCTGTTCTGTAATTAAACTGATTTTCTGACTGTTTGTCATTTAGATAAGAAAGGAAGCACTTTGGGCTTGCTTTGCCATGGAACCAAATTTTGAAGCAATGATAACGGTTAGTGTTTACTTTTTATTTTTTCTGTTTAAAACAAATAGTTGCATCAGTAGTAGCTGATTTTTTTTTTTTTTTTTTGAAGATAGCTGATTTTTAAATAAAATGTATGCTTTCTACCTAGAGATTTCTGCTTTAATAGGCATGGTGCAATTATTCCGATCATTCATCTTTCAGCAAATAGATATGGCTATTATTGATTGCTTTACTTTTGTTATCTACATTTTATTATTTTAGTGAAATTTATTTTCTTCCTCTGTCATTCATATACGCATGGTACATATGTATATATGTGTGAGCCCATGGATACATCACTTCTTGTTCCCACCATAGCAGTCGAGTGTCCTGTTTAGATCCACGATGGTCTGGACTATCATTGTGTCTTGAAAACAATAATTGTAAAACACAACTCTTCTCTGATCTTTTGTATCTGTAGTTAGTTATTAGGGATAATTACATAAAAACCCCTGAGGTTTGGACTAATTACAAAAAAAACAGAGATTTTTGAAAATTATAAAAAAACCCTTAAGGTTTGATTCTGCTTACATCTTCCCCCTTCATAAGCAAAAAACTACCTGATATTTGTAGAAATATTACACTTAACCCTTTAAATTTAAGACAAATCAAACTTGAGGGGGCTTTTTGTAATTTTTGAAACATCTCTGGATTTTTTTGTAATTAGCCCAAACCTTGGGGAAGTTTTTGTAATTATCCCTAGTTATTATAGCCTGTCTAATGCTCTTTGTATAATAGCTGAAATGCTTTAACATTTTGGAGAATGAATTCACGTCTTCAAACACCAAAAAGGCGAAACATATTTCTTTCGCCTCATTTTTTAATGGCGAACTCTTAAAGTCCTTTGAAAATAAAAAGTGCCTTTTCCTATCCTATTCAAACTCAACTACGCGACTTTTAGAAAACGTCAAAGAACATCTATTCCAAACTTTTGGAATGTAAGCTAAAAAGGTAAATGAAACGCATCTTTGTTTTTGAAATATCACATCATCCCGTCACTTAAATAATTTATATTTTTCCCGCACTTCCCGGAGGAACCATATTTAATTTTCTGGAAGAGAAAACAAGATAAATATAAAAATAACTCCATACATGGTTACTTTTCACTTTGTTGATCATAGTTGTTCTATCATATACGGTAAAGAACAAGCTTGTTAGGTGGAATTTTTACCGGGGTTATATAAATACAAGTGGCATTTCCTATCCCTCCACCATACATACACTCTGTATTGATGAAAATTTTGTAGAGAGGCATTGGTGGATCCTACTGGAAATTTAAGAATTTCAGCTCTCTCAGAAAAAAAAAAAAAAAGGAGCTAATAAGAACTCTTAGATTAATGTTTTCTATTTCTTTTCCTTTTCTTTCCTAGCTAATGGCATTGCTTAGATATACTTACGTTATATTTCCCTCCATTTTGATATCATCCTCTATCTATACTCATGATGCCCCTTAACTTTTTCTGGAGGTGCCTGAAGCCACTGTCATATGTTATTCGTGGTTCTCTGGAGCAATTTCCTTTTAGATTCCCTTTAAATGTTTATTTTTTTTTCCTCTCCCCCCCTTCCACCAAGCTTCTTTAGCTGGCAAATGGTGTTTTGCTTCTTGTTCAACTTGTGCTTTATTTAATATAATTTTCTAAAATTGCAGGATGTATGTGTTCCATTATCACATCTCGCGGAGCTAATATCAAAATCCAAGCAAGAGATAGATTCTTCGTCTTTAGTATGGTATATCATACTTTCCTAGTTAACACATGGTTTTTTAGTGAGCCGTAATTCAAGGCATTGCTTTGGCTATTTCTAATACAACATGTATGCTATAACAGCGCAGTTATTGCTCATGCTGGTGATGGGAACTTCCACACGGTGATTTTGTTTGATCCCAATGAAGATGAACAACGAAAGGAAGCTGAGAGATTAAACCATTTCATGGTGCATGCAGCTTTAGATATGGAAGGTATTCCCGACCAAATCCCATTATTTCGTGATACTTCATTTGAACCAGTGCTAGGGGTGGCAATGGGTCGGGTCGTCTGCCTGTACATGAGACCCGATATGTTAAGGTTTTCAGGACCCAGACCCGACCCGATGGGCAGATTCGATAGGGCTAATTAAAAAAAAAAAAAAAAAAAAAGAAGAGGTTTTTGAAAATTAACAAAAAGAAAAAAAGGAAAAACCGTTGAGGAGGTTTGATTCCATCTTACATATTTCCTCTTCATAAGCCAAAAAATATTTCAAAAATCCCCTGATATTTCTAGAAATATTACAGTTATTTCCTTAAATTTAAAACATAATCAAACCTGAGGGGCTTTTCGTAATTCTGAAATCTCTTTGTTTTTTGTAGTTAGCCCAAAACCTCAGGGGATCTTTTGTAATTATCCCTCATAATAATAAAAGAAATAAAACTGGTCGGGTTTGAAAATGGAAGACCCATACCCTGACTCATTTATACTCTATTAAAACCGCCCCATCTGGTCGGGTAGGTACTTACTAGTGATGTCTTGGTTACGTTACAATTCAATCTAACATGCACCAGGGCCATAATCTGTGGATATTCTGTTATCGGGTTCTGAAAATATGTGATATTTTCGTGAACAGGAACATGCACCGGGGAACATGGTGTTGGCACTGGGAAAATGAAGGTATTATTCGACACACCAAAACACTTGTGGATTCTGAAGTTGCTAACGAAACCATCACTGTCACCTAAATATTTCATTATCTAAATGTGTACTTCATGAATTAAGATGTGTCATATATATCCCATAAAGCATGTAGGTTATGAATATTGTTATTCGGAAAATTGTTGGGTTTTTCTGATGGTAATATATTCATATTTTGTTTCAGTATCTGGAAAAGGAACTTGGAATGGAGGCCTTGAAGACTATGAAAAGGATTAAAGCTGCTTTAGATCCCAATGACATCATGAATCCAGGAAAGCTCATTCCTCCCCACGTTTGTTTCTAACTGTGTTCGATTTTGTACGACTGTTGTAAAAAGAGTTACGCGTCTTGAAAATACCTTGTCGTTGACTGAAAAGTCTATCGATCGAGTTACTTGCGGTTCTTCTTCTTTTTTATTTTTATTTTTTAAAATAAGTTTTTGGTGTGATAGTTTAGAGTTAGACAATGGCACTCAGAGCTTGAGAACTTATTGTACTTGCAAGAGATGATCAATAAAGTGAAAACTGTAGTATTGCTATACTATCTGAAAAGGAAGTTTGAATAGTATTGCCCTACTTTTAATTTCTATATCCCTGAATATGTGGGAAAATGTTCTCCCAAATTGTTGAGAATTTGGTGCAATTTGATACTTTTAGGTTACATTTGAATGAAATGGTTCGAATCCATAAAACAAATTCATTGGGCTTGTTTAAGCAATCTGAATTACAATGAAATTCATATTTCTCGCAATTGAATACTATTTTTTGGGGTGGTTTTTAAATCCATAGTCATTTAAAATTATTCAATCAAATCCTTCCGTCAAATGCAAATCATTCTATCCAAATTCGACCTTGGAAACTTTTTGGAAGACAATCGCTCGCAAAATAAAGAAAAATTGAAGGAAGTTATTGTTATATTATTAAATTTTAAAATTCCTCTTCTGCCATTTTCGGGTGGATAAGATTAGTGCGACACGACATGATTACCCGGACCGAAGTTAATGAAAGAAACCCGAACCCGAACACAAGAAACCCGAACCCGAACACAAGAAACCCGAATACGAATCTGACCCTATTGTTATCAATTTGACTAAAACGTAGTTATCTTATATTTAATTAGTTTTTGCCCAAATACGAATCTGATGTTATCAATTTGACTAAAAATTAATTATTTTTTATTAATTAGTTTTTGATGTATTTTAAGCATAACCCGAATTAATGTAAAACCAAACATGAATCCGACATGATGACCCGAATTGTCATCCCTAGATAAGAGTAGAAAAGTTGGGCAGGAAGACACATTTTGGGCCTGTCGGGAAAAAAATTCTCTCGAGTCATTGGGCCAAAAAAGTTTTTCGGGCAGATAAGACTAGAAAAGTTGGGCGGAAAGACCGATTTGGGCCTGTAGGGAAAAAATCTCTCAGAGTATTGGGCCAAAAAAGTCCTGTAGGGAAAAAAAGATAAAAAAGCAAATCGCTAGAGGAAGGGATTGAACCTTCGACCTTGTGGTTAACAGCCACACGCTCTAACCAGCTGAGCTACTCCAGCTTTTGTTTTCAAATACAAGAATATAAAATTATTAATAATTCAATTCAGATCTTGAATCTCTCATCCTACCATCATTACCCCAAATAAATTAATTGCCTTCCGTGACTTATATTTCGATATAATATACTTAATTGTATACTACGCCGTCTCCTGGGCCATTTTCAATTTTAAGTCTTAATGTTTCTTCTGATATTTTATATACTGTTTTAATTTATTTTAACACAACTTTCTTTGTCTTTATAATTTTAACTTCTCAATTTCTGCGACTCAATAAATATAAGCTAAAACTTATCTTTAGTTTTCAAAACTTGTTTTTGGTTGTCATTCCTGGGAAGAGGAAGAA
Organism: Rehmannia glutinosa; assembly: GCA_016081115.2. Lineage (NCBI taxonomy): Eukaryota > Viridiplantae > Streptophyta > Magnoliopsida > Lamiales > Orobanchaceae > Rehmannia > Rehmannia glutinosa. The sequence goes on from CM071936.1 coordinate 105,186,824, forward strand.
GCAAAACTGTTTTCAATTGTTTTTGGTCGTCTGCATTTTTTACAGAATAGCTTATTGTTCAGATTCACACAAGACTATAAGAGTAGTATGACTTTTGAGACAGCAGCCACCATATAAAAATGTGAAAAAAGGTGATGAAAATGACATCCAACTGCATCAAAAATCTTTGGTGTCGATTAGATTTCATAAAATAAATCACCACAGCCGACATAATTGTATAATAATATAATCCAATCAATTAATAATTAAGCAGCAGCCAACAAGACTTGTAATATAGGCACCCTATTAATCCTGGACTTGCTAGTATTACATGTCACTTGACTTAGCAGAAAGTGAATAGCAGGATGTGCCCAAGTGGCCAGGATTGAACCGGTTTTCAACTGAACACCTTGCGGTTTCCAACTAAACACCTTAGCAGATGACCTCGGACTGAAATTGAGGGACTCCTTCAGCTGGGAATCGAATCCACACAGCTGGAGAGTTAGCGGGATATGGTTACATAGATCTCACCTTTAATTAATAACATTTTAATATATTGATTTGGTCCATGACTTTGTAGAAATGGTGTCACCTTTTGTGATTTATATATAACAATTAGTGGAAAATTAAATTAATTTTGGCATAATTAATGCGGGACGGATTTTGACGAGTAACGCAATAATTTAAAGGGATATATAATTACAAAAACTACCACAATGTCTAGCTAGTTTAAAAAAGCTCCAATTATTTTAAAAATTACAAGTATCCCTCCCTTGAGATTTGTGTTACCTAACAAATACTCCTAATGAGGTAACAATTTGTAAAAATAGAAATAAATGTCAATGGTGGGATATTCGTAATTTTGAAAGATTCTTCTTTTTTTTATACTTAAAATAAATTTCATGGATTTTTTTGTAATTTTGAAAGATTCTTCTTGTTTTTATACTTAAAATAAATTTCATGGATTTTTTTTTTGTAATTTATACTTAAAATAAATTTCATGGATTTACAATCAGTGCAAAGTGGGAAATAATTAACTATGATAAACTCTTGAACATTTTGGACTAATATGTGTTGTCGAGCTGGAATATAAGTTTTTTCCTCATACCTAATTAAGTTTCTTAATTATATAATTGACCAAAGCATATTGACAAATTAAATGATTCCTAAATAATTTGTTTTCATTGCACCATAATGAGAACAGTAAATTGTATGCTTTTAGTGTTCCTCTTGATCATCTCTTTCAAAAAGAAAAGAAGATAAGTTATGTTTGAATACACACTAGTATATCAATCTTGATTATCTTTCATGATAGTGACTTCATTTATATCAATATAGCCAGTGACGGTCAACAGCATTTGTAGGATTAGACTGTAGGTCTAATTAATAATGTATATTAAATCATCTCAATTATAAAGTTTTTATTTTTAGTATATTTTTTATTATGTATTTTACTTAAATATAAAGTGATATATATGTACTACAAATCATTGTTTTTTTCAAAAAGGATTTTATATACTGCTAAATGTTTTCCAAGATAGTTTGGATGATAAATATCAATACTACAAAATCCACAATCATCAAAATAATCATAAAGAATTAAATATTTACAATTTCAGGAATGAATGATTTTTTTTTTCTTAATAACCTAATGTTGCAATAATCAATTAATAGAGTTTAACCACCATACCTAAACTGATTTGTACATCTACTTTTGGAAGGTTTGGTAGGGCATTATATTAGTGAAGATCAAAGTCATCTATAATGGATTATATAGTACTGCTATTCAACATATTTTAAGATACTTTAGATAAAGTATTACCTAATTTTTTTTTCAATAAAGTATTACCTAATTCAATTGCATCATATTGGTACATAATTAATTAATTATAATTATGGCTTATAAAGTGATTGTTCCAAAGTTAAGTATTTATTATTAAATAATCATTAATAGAGTTTAAATATTAAACTAATTTCACCATGGTTTGTTTCCTAAAATGACCGACCAAATAATGTATAAATTTCTAATATTTAGTCCCGATATTGTTTAGGCTACTTTAATGCATGTTTTTTAGTTTTTGGGGAAAATATGTTGATGTTTATGTGTTTTGTAGCATTTGAGTATAAATACTTAGCGTTTAGAATTTTATTATTCATATTATTCTAACGAAATTTTAAAAATACTTCACATGAGCTAAATACGACATTTTTTTTTTCAAAATTCAAACTTATAACTATTCACTGACGTTTTTATCCTATTAATTCGTTCACAAATGATGAGCTAATTCCAACTTTTTGAACAAGACAACTGGAAAATTGATACCTAATGTGATGCTACATGCATTCATCCACTACCCTAATTGGCAACTTGATCAAGATTTCATGATTCATCAAATTCACAAAATAAATGTCTCCTTACGTAACCATTAGTATATATTACAACAGACAAATTAGTGGTCAATCAAACTTCCATTTCCACGTTTTCCAACTAGAGGTCCATTTAATCAATTCAGATTTTCTATTCTATTTAATAAAAAAATAAAAAATGTTGATAATATCGTTTCATAACTGTTTATAACTTTAAAATCTCATGGGAAGTCAACAATTGGTGTTTCTGACTTTATTCCCGATGATCTTGGTAATTTTAAAAGCATTTTAGAAAGAGTGATAGAGACAAAAAGATGCTAAAATTAAATATTTTGCCAGATATACTTATCCAATCACTGTTTATTTACAAGTCAATATCATTCAATCAAAACCGCATTCTGCGCAACTTCCACATTTTCTTTAAAAGTATTTTGTATATATATACATAGAATGCATGTATTATATAAAAGTATAATATATATAACATAAAATTATAAGTAATAAAGAATCAAATTTGCACAAATCTTGGGGAACTTCATCACGAGTGTTCCATATTATCCGCGTGGGTCGGCATTAGAAGTGGCAAATAATACAACAAAAAGACGGCCAATAATCAATAAATGAAAATTGTATATTAAAAAGGTCATACACGTGTATCACAAAAAGTGAAATGTATATAGTGCACACACATTAATTTGCTTCTCCTTCAATTCAAACTGATCACTTCACAATCACAGCTCTTATCACGACTTGCTTGGACTAATCTAACAGAATATTGTGATTCCCACTAAAATTTACGTTTTTGGGTACATCTAAAGAGTGTTAAGATTTTAAGTGTAAACGCCACTTAAAAAGTGAAATGTATATAGTGTGCACACACATTAATTTGCCTCCTTCAATTCAAACGGATCACTTCGCAATCACAATTCAAAAATTATCAGGACATACATGGGCTAATTTAATAGAATATTGTGATTCCTACTCATATTTACGTTTTTGGGTACATCTAAAGAGTGTTAAGATTTTAAGTGTAAACGCCACTTAAAAAGTGAAATGTATATAGTGTGCACACACATTAATTTGCCTCCTTCAATTCAAACTGATCACTTCGCAATCACAACTCAAAAATTATCAGGACATACATGGGCTAATTTAATAGAATATTGTGATTCCCACTCATATTTACGTTTTTGGTAAGATTTTAAGTGTAGGTGTCACTTCAAATGTAGGCGCGATAAAAGAACGCCTTACAACGTAGATTTATTTTTTTCTAAATGTGTCAGATGTGTGTAGGCCCCGACTCCTACACCCTTTTTTTTCATTTTATGAATATTCAAAATTATTTTTATAAATTATAAAATATATACACCACTATTGCTATTTTTGTTGAAAATTTGAATTGGAATCCAAATGAAACATAACACAATTGGAATATGAATCAAATAAATCCTAGCATTGATTAGATAGTTGTCTTCAGTGGCGGATCCAGGGGGCTTCCCCAGCCCCCATCGCACTTTTTGTCCCTTTTTTCCATAAAAAAAAAAAATATATATATATTTTTAAGGAAAAAAATAGTTGAGCTTGGGGGAAAAAATTTGTGTTAGGGGTAACAGAGTCGCCTGGCTACACCACTGGTTGTCTTAGTATATATAAGAGACGTTGATCATTTTGTACTAAGCCAAAATTGAAAAGAATCAAGAAAATGCATCATTTTCCTACTAAAAAAATCTCTTATTCCAAATATATATTTTCCAAATAACCCAACAATAAAGATTGGAGAATTTTGATGACAAATATTCGAATTGACTCGTATATATTTCAAATAAGAATAAAAAGAGGATTTCATTTCTATATATATATATTCAATGGACGTTGGTCAAACCAGGTGTGTTGTAGCTTTAATTATATAACTTTGTTTTGATTCAGTTAGTGTTACATATTCCAGTTGTGTTATGTTTCTTTTAGATCCAATTCAAACTTTCAGCAAAAATACAAAAAATAGTGTATGTATTTTTATAATTTGAAAAAAATAATTTTAAATATCTATAAAAAAAAAAAGCATTGTGATTGGCGCCTACACACATCTGAAACATTTGGAAAAAAATTCTCTATATAAGCGCCACTTGAAGTGGCGCCTACATTTAATTCCTTAAAAAATGTAAATTTGAGTGAGAATCACAATATTCTGTTAAATTACACTTGCCTATGATAGGACGGTTACACATAAAAATTGTTTATTATGATTTTGTCACATTTTCTGTTGTATTATATTGCTTATTAATATATATTTTTTATATATGAAGTTATATCTATAAAATAAATACATTACGGAAATTGATAGAATGCAATATATATAGTAAACGTAATAATAAAATTTGCAATGAAAGATTTGTCTGAATTTCACTCACTTTAATTTTGTTGCATTTTCTGTTGTATTATAATGTTTATTCAACATATGTGAATGTTTATCTATAAAATAAATCCATGATGGCAATTGATAGAATACAAATGAGAATGTGATAAAATTTGATCAATTTACAGATAATAAGTATAACCTTTTTTTTTTTTGAAAGAAAGTATGACAAACTCTTTTCAGAGCCCCCAACAACCACAATTGGTATCAGAGCCTCAAAATGTTCTGGATCAGATTTTAGTTTAAATTAGAATTTAGATCTAAACAAACCCTCCTTCGGGGAGGGGAAAAAAAGTGGTAAAATTTCTTCAGATATATATCTATAGTTTCCAAAAATAAGCCTAACCTTATATACCCTAAAACTTATCTTTCAGAAATCAAAATTCTGTTGGAATCCAAAATTCTGGTAAAAGATTGGAAAATTCCGTGAAGGCGAAGAGAAGCACCGTTGAAGGACAGAAGTACGGGTGAACCAGAAAAAAGGAAAAGGATGGAATCTAGAGATCTGAGAAATAAAGGAAAAGGGAAAATAAAGTTTAGTTTTTATCTTTTGAAACTATAAATATATATGTGTTGTTAGTTTTTAAAACTCTGAAGTACCCATACACCCATAAGGAGTTTTCAATCAGTTTTATTTACTAATATTATATGAGATCTATAGATTATCTAAATCTAGAGCTAAGAGGTTCAAAACAAACTAGAACACCAATAGAAGGATTACATTTCGGGTGTAATTTTGATAATAGTTTTGAACATATCTTTCATTGTAAAGAAAATCACTTAAACTCTATAACATTTAATAATAAATTTTGGAACTCATCAAAAAGAGCGAGAATAATAAAATATTAGATTTGATAACCGATCTTCAAAAGCAAAATAAAAAATTAACTGAAAAAATTGATTATTTAAAAAACAACTTTCAAGTATTGAAGGAAAAACTAGACAAATTAAAGATATAAACACGAAAAATAGAATATCAAATCTTGAAAATTTGGAATAGAAGAATTAACCAAAAAGATTAAAGATTTAAATATTAATAAAGGAAAAGATACTAAAAGGGTTAATCCATCAAATTGGATTTATTATTAAAATGAATAATAACAAATTATGCAAATTTTTAAAAGAAAAGAAGAAGAAAAAGTTGAACGAGTTCAAGATGTGATTAAAACAGAACAACAATTTATTTTGTTTAAAGAAAAGGATATAAAAAACATTAAAAGAAAACAAATATATAAAAATAGTAAACCAGAAGAAAATGTTTTAAGGGTTATAAATGAACGAATAGAAAGTGTAACTAAAGAAGATCAACAATTAAATTTCAGAATTATAAATGAAATAAAAGAAATAACAAAAGAGTTTAAATATATTCATCTCGGATTAATAATAATCGGAATAAAAGGATTACATAGAAGCTATCAAGGACAAAAATCTTTGATAATCTTACATGATGAAAGACATACAGATTTAGGACATGGAATACTAGGAACATTTGAAATAGATATGATTAAAAATAATGGAGAAACAATATATTTCTGTCCTGGATTATTTAATAGATATTAAAGATATTGGATATATAAAAATAGGGATAAAAACAAAAGGTTATAAACTTCAAGAATGAATAAATAATTTAATAATTAAAACAGGGTTTATAGGAAAATTATGTACTAATTGTAATGTTATTTGTAATTTAAAATCAGGAGAAAATGAACAAATAGAAGTAAGTAAGGGTATACAAGCAATACCTGGAATAAAATATGGTCCTGAAGAAAATATAGGACAAGAATGGAATATAGAATCCTTTATAAAAACAGAAGAGAAATTAATACCATATAAAAATGTTAAGTATGAAAACCGAAGAGGATCAATATCTATAAGATTCCAAGATTATAGATGGATTAATGATAATAATGAAACAAAAAGTACTTCAGGAAGTATAGAAGAAACAAATAACCGAATGAATAGAATGGAAGAAATTCCAGAATATGTGAATAATCCAGATTTTAAATTTTTGATAGCCAAAATAAAATTTGAAAAGGATAAAATATTAAAACAAGTTAAAATAATTTATGATACTTTTAAAAAGAGATACCCAGAAGCAACAGAAGAGATTATGGAATATCAAGTAAAAGGAGTTTATAATATAAATCAAGATACAAAAGAATGTATAAGAATAGAAGATTTATATACAAATCTTGGAAAAGAAAAAATTCTTGGAATTAAAATAGAAGAGAAAACTAATATAAATGAGAAAATAATTCATGAATATGAAAGAATAGTGAAAGATTATAGTCTTGATTATGAAAAAGCATTTTCAGAATTAAACAAAAAATATAGATTAGATCGTGAGGATTATGATAAATATTCTGAAAGAGATATATATAGAACCAATGATTCAAAAATGAATGTAGAACAAACAGGACCATCAGTTGCAAGTTATAATACAGATCCTAGATTTAATCAAACAGTTAAAGAAGAAAAAACATATGAATTAGGAGGAAGACCTCCTAGAGAGCCAACCAGAATAAATAATAATGATTATTTTAGAGGGTGGGAAAATTATAAAACAAAAGGGAGTAGATATATTCGAGATAATGTATTTTTACCACAAACTAGTAAACATGGTTCAATTTTAACATTAACTAATATACATCCACAAAAATGGCCTGAAACAATGGATAGATGGGAATCAGATGCAGTAAGAACATGGGTAAATTATGGAGCCCAAACAGAAACGGATATGTTCGTATACTTAGAAACACTTCTAGAGATACTTTGTGATGAATATTTATAATATCAAAACAAATAAATCCAGATAGAATAAAACAAAGGAAATTAATGGGTGATAATCCATATAATTTTACAACATTAATAAGAGAAATTCTATTAGGATTTGAACCATCAAAAAATAATTTTAATATACAAGATGCAACTAGAAGAGCACTTGAACAAACAACTATTCAAGAATGGAATAATATTGTATATTTCAAGAATGATTATATGAGTTTAACATCTAAAGCAGGAATATATTTTGATGAAGAAATAGCTAATAGGTATTTGCTTAGATTACCTGGAACATTAGGAAAAGAAATAGAAAGTGGATGGAAAAGTATGAACTATCCTATTGGATTAGGAGTAGGAGCTAGAATAATATATACTTTTGAAAGATTAAAAGGAAAATGTTCAGAAATTATACAACAAAAAGAAATTAAAAAACAGAGTTATGCATTTTGTAAAAATGTTCTAACAGCTCAACAATATGAAAAACCATATAAAAAGAAAAAATTCTTAAGAAAGTCTTTTAGAAAGCAACCACAGAAGGGTAGACATGTTAAAAGACCTAATCCCAATAGAAAATTTGCTTGCTATACTTGTGGAGATCCAGATCACTTAGCAAGAAATTGTAATAAAAAGATGAATAATCCATATAGAGCAAATAAAATAGATGGACTAGAAGTAGATGTTGTAAGTATAGATTCTTATGACAATAGTTTTTATTCAATAGATGAAATAGAAGAAAGAATAAAAGATTTTGATGAATTTGAGAATCTAGAAATAGATCAATTAAAAAATATGATGGATAGTTTAGCAATACAGAATTATTGTTATATGAATAAGGAAGAAACACAACATGAACATCAATGGATACATGGAGAAGGATGTTTACTAAAAAATGTGATTATTGTTTTTTGTATCCTGATATGAAAAAACGTTATAGGTGTTTTACTTGTAATGAAGAAATATGTGTTTTCTGTTTAAAAAACATATATGATATAGAATATAAAAATGAAAAGAAAGAAATAATAGAAAATAGTGATTTAGAAAAAAGAATCTTAAAAATAGAATTAGATATTGAAAAATAAAAAATAAGTTGTTAAAATAACAAAAAGGAAAGGAGAAAATAGAGGAAGAAGATACTAATATTGATGAAGAATCTTTTAAACAAGATATAGAAGAATATATACAAACAGAAAAATCTAAGTATACAAAAGAATTTCAATAGTTTATTAAATATGAAATGTTGGATAACATTTAAAAATGAAAAATCAATAGAAACATATGCAATAATAGATAGTGGAAGTACTAAAAGTTGTATACATAAAAGTTTAGTACCTAATGAAGTATTAGAATATACAAAATTAAAGGTGATAGCAACATTAGCAGATGGAAGCACAACACAATATAATCAATGTATTGAAAATAGTTTTATAGAATTTGAAACTATAAATAAAGAAAAAAGTCTTAAATATAATCTACCTCAAACATGGGTAACAAATAAAGGAAAACCAGAATTTGTATTAGGATTAAATTTTATAACATCAGATAATGGATCTATTACAATAGGAAGAAATTTAATACAAATAAATAGAAAAAATAGTTATTTATTAACAGATAAATCTGAATATAATAAAGAAGGATGTAGAAATTTAATTAATAAAGAAGAAGTAAATAATAGTGAAGATTATGAGTATGAAATATATGAACAATTTATTAAGAAACAAGTTTTTAACAATGAGCCAGTAAACTATAATAAACAAAAAGTAGAAAAATTAATCAGATTAGCAGAAAAAACTCAAATAATTGGAGAAGATCCTTTAAAACATTGGGAAAGAAATCAAATAGAATGTAAATTAGAAATAATAAATCCTGAAATGGAAATTACAGGAAAAGATATAATATACAGCCCCGAAGATGAAAAAGAATTTGAAATACAATTAGAAGAACTATTTAAATTAAAAGTAATAAGAAATAGTATGAGTCCTCATAAAAGTCCCGCATTTTTAGTTAGAAATCATTCAGAACAAAAACGAGGGAAAGCTAGAATGGTAATAAACTATAAAAGATTAAATAATAATACAAGAAAAATAGATTATGGTTTTCCAAATAAAGATATTTTAATAGATAGAATTCAAGACAAAAAGATATTTAGTAAATTTGATTGTAAATCAGGATATTGGCAAGTAAAAATGGCCAAAGAATCAATAGAATGGACTGCTTTTAGTGGACCAAAGAGAGGTCATTACGAATGGTTAGTAATGCCATTTGGATTAAAAAATGCGCCAGCAATATTTCAACAAAAAATGGATAATATATTTAAAGATTTAGATTATTGTTTAGTATATATAGATGATGTTTTAATTTTTAGTAATAATAAAGAAGAACATTATAAACATGTAGAAGAAGTAATGAATAGATTCATTAAAAATGGAATAATAATTTCAAAAAAGAAAATGGAATTATTTAAAGAACATATAGAATTCCTAGGACATACTCTAGGAAATGGAATGATAAAATTACAACCTCACATAGTTAAGAAGATACTAGAATTTCCAGATAAAATGGAGGAAACAAAACAATTACAACAATTCTTTGGATTGTTAAATTATGCAAGAATGTATATAAAAGATTTAGGAAGATTAGTCGGTCCTTTATATCAAAAAACAGGGAAAGGAGGCCAAAAATATTTTAATAAAGAAGATGTTAAAATAGTTCAAAAGATTAAAGAAAATGTTAGACAATTACCGGATCTAAAATTACCACTAGAATCGAATATAAAATAATAATAACTGATGCAAGTAATGAAGGTAAGTGGCAAACAATAACTTTTCTAAACCTGGAGCCATATTAATAGTAAAACCTTGAAATGACTATTTTGCCCCTTTTTTGATAAATTTTCAAATAAAAGTGAAGAAAAGATCTCAAAATATGCAAGTGGAATATTTCATAATAAGAATATGCCTTTTTGGTCATAGAATGTGAAATATAAATAGAATAATCAATGCCTTAGAAAGTTTTAAACTTTATTTAAGACAACCATTTACAATAAGATATGTTTTTTTGCTTTTCTATTGTTTTTAAGCTATAGTAAGATTTATATAAATACAATAGTGAAAGAAAAATAAGTACCCATAGATGGTTAAAATTTATAGATACTATAAAAATTAAGAACAAAAAACAAAAAGGTAATGGATATGAAAATTACTTTTTTTTAACATATACTTGGAGAGAAAAAATAATTGAAAATTGTAAATTTGTTCGATTATTTATCTAAAATTTAAGCTAATATATTTTTATTTGTCAACTTTAAAAACAAAAGATGATAAAAATAGGATTTTTAATATGTTGAACAAATATTCTCAATACTCAAGATGGTTTTTTTGAACCAAGATGGAAAAATAGTAGAAAAAGTTAGTGTTTGCAAACGCAACATATAATGAATAACCTGTTTGCCTAAAATAATAATAACGATGCAAGTAAACAAGAAAATAGTAAAACATGGTTATTTTCAAATAAAAGTGAGGATTAAATATGCAAGCCTTAAGCCGATGTATTTGGAAAAAATGCCTTAGAAAAATATATCCTTGTTTACAAGGGTAAAAAACCAGTCTTTATAAATATAATAGTGAAAAAAAACAAGCCTTTAAAATTTATAGATACAATGATTGGATACTTTTGATAAAAGTACAATGGAAATATTTGACAACCTTAAAGATGATAAAAATAGCTCCAATATGAAGAAACAACGAGGAAATTATCCGGAACTCCTTATTATAACCTGTAGAAGAAGTTTACGAAAAAATAGATGAGCTCGTAAAAAGATCTATAAAAAAACCAGTCTTTATGCTTTCAACTACAATAAAAGTGCAATGGAAACATTTGACAACCTTAAAGGTCAATAATACCTACCTTATTATATAGAAGAAGGATTGGATTATGGAAAAGCAATAACAACTCCAGATTTAAGCACACATTATAAAATTCATAAAATCAGAACCATTGTGAAGCAATGGAAAGGAATTTTAAAGTGTTAAATGAACAAAGTGAAAAAACTAAAACAAAAGAATGAAATACTTCAAGATTCAACGATTTTCTTAGAAAGTGAACATGGACAATATCATTTGGCAGGTTGATGAATATGAGAAATTCAAAGTTCAAATATTTTTTAACCCACAACCGTATTTGTCAACATTGCCACCGTAAATTATATTGTGGCCAACATTAATAACAGGGCAAAAATAATTTCTATAAAAAAGTCCGAAAAGTCGGAGGAATTTGCACAAAAAATAGCCTCGTGATCGGATACATCTTGCAGAGCATGGGCAAAAGTTCACCGATCTTTTGGTGAAGAAATTCAAGAAGAAACAAAGCCAATTTTCGTAATTCATAGAGTTGGTTTTACAATATTTAAACCATATGAATATGAAGGTGAAGAAATAACTCTACAAAAAATGATGGATTACGGATTCGAAAGAGTTATTGTTCATCAAAAAGAAGAAACAAAAAATTTTGGAAGAAAACTAAGATCACTGTGTAACAGTATTTTAGAATTAAATGAATTCATAATGCCAATAGAAATCATGATAGATTCAATACCTCCGACTTGGTATAGAGGTAATGTTGTACCAGCCAAACATGTCATTTATGTTAAAGAATGGAATGGTAAAATTCTCTATATAAGCGCCACTTGAAGTGGCGCCTACATTTAATTCCTTAAAAAAAATGTAAATTTGAGTGAGAATCACAATATTCTGTTAAATTAGCCACTTGCTTATGATAGGACGGTTACACATAAAAATTGTTTATTATGATTTTGTCACATTTTCTGTTGTATTATATTGCTTATTAATATATATTTTTTATATATGAAGTTATATCTATAAAATAAATACATGACGGAAATTGATAAAATGCAATATATAGTAAACGTAATAATAAAATTTGCAATGAAAGATTTGTCTGAAATTCACCTCACTTTAATTTTGTTGCATTTTCTGTTGTATTATAATGTTTATTCAACATATGTGAATGTTTATCTATAAAATAAATCCATGATGGCAATTGATAGAATACAAATGAGAATGTGATAAAATTTGATCAATTTACAGATAATAAGTATAACCTTTTTTTTTTAAAGAAAGTATAATCTAGTAATTTAAAACTCACACTTATTATTTCAATAACTAATAAATTGAATTACTATATTTGATTACGGTTTGACCTTTATTTTGAAAGGAAAAAAAAAGGTCAAGACATAATCACTAAAAGATTACAAGCACAATCTAATAATCTCATGTCTCACAAAGATTATTTCAATAAATAATAATCTGATTATTTGATTAATTATTCGAGTCATGTATAGTCAACGTGGCGGCTGATAGCTGTTAGAAATTGGTTTTATAAAAATAGGTTTGATACGATTGTGACCAATTATTTAAGTGGGATTATTTATTAGTTTTGGAAAATAAATGATATAATCGTAATCTATACCACGAGCAGATGAATTTAACATTTTGAATTTCTCAAAATCAATTTCGTGTGAATGAGAAATATAAAGTTAGCCACTTAAATGTCTTTTATAAGGAATATAAAAGAGTAGGAATATGGAAAGTCATATCCACATGGAAGCATATTAAATGTTTGACTAGTTTATATAGAACTTCACCACTAATAATGAGAAATCATGTGAAGCTCCTTATAAGTACACCCTAATGCGATACTAAGTCAATTTTGACTAGCTTTATGGGTAGCTCAAATAAGACCATCTCGGAGCTGGCCCAACTCCGCACACGCGCGTATAGTCGCATTGGGCACTTTAGAGGCGTACTTTGCACTTCGCACGTATGCATCGTCGCGAGGAGCTTTGAGGTTAGGTGGCAGTGACTTGGCAAAGTCGTCCAGATGGCGACACGTGGCACGCAGTAGCGCTGATTTGGACGCGCTTGTTCGCTGACTGGACACATCTGTTCAGTGTGCAGAGGTGCGTGCAGAAGCTTGTGTACCTTCGGAAGAGGTGCGATCTGGACCATCAGAAGGCACGATCCGACAGTCCAGATCGATCCGGACCAATGGATGCACATGTTCTGAAAGGGCATTCGGATGTCTATATAAACAGATCTCCAGGATGTTCATTTTGATCAATTTTTCAATCTGCATATTCAACATATTGTCTCATTCTATTCCTTTTATGTATTTCGAAAGTTCTAAACACAGTTATGTTCGCTGTAAGTTCGATTTTTGCAAGTGCTGTTAAATCGAACTTGAAAGTCGTATCTTAGAGACGACTGCCTGAACCGTTAGCACTTGTGTACGGGACAATTTCGTTTTGCGGATAGAAAATCAAATTCTCACATTGACTTAAATATCTGTCTCATTATTCTGTCTATTTTTTCGAGAACACCGCAAACAAAAATAGCCTGATAGGCTTTAGCTTCCCAACCATGCATGCTTCTCAAGCATCTCCTTAATTGATTTTTTTAAAAAAAAATGGGATTATCACTTAATTTATATTAATCCCATGTCAAGTACAGGATGCTGGTGTGTCAATTAACAACAATTAAAATTACTTAAAAGAATATTAAGTTAATTATAGTTTTTTATACACATATACAAAAGAAATCTTAAGATTATCTATATATATTTAGCCACATTATATGTCTATATATTTTGCTTTTTTAAATAAGGAAATAAATATTTAATTACACATAACATAATATTATTAATAAGATTTATCAATTATTATAATTTTGAATCAATTATATGATTTTCTAGCGCAGATCATATTGCATTACATCGACTGACCTCTAAATGCAATAAAAAGTATTGGATGTAACATAATTTGTAATTTGAAAATCGTATTGCAACATTGATCGAGTCAATAGCAGATTTTATTTAATAAGTTATAATTCCAGAAATGCCCTTAGCGTTATCCATTACATCTTCCATTTTCTCCCATTCAGTTCCAACAATAATCCACAACTAGAGGTGTAAATTAATGAATCGAAGTCAAATCGATTCCAAAAATATATATTAACAAAAATTATTCAAAAAAATTCCAAATTTGAATTAATCGAAAATTTTTGAGAAGTGTGTTTGAGTTTGGTTTGATTATTAATCAAATTTATGAACTTTTGTTTTCTTGTAGTGAAATGAATCGAGTCAAATCGAGAATCAAGCTTATTCGAGTAGCTTGAATTATATTTTTACACATATTTTATTTTTTTTAATCAATCGAACTTTAGTCGAGTCGAACACGAATCAAGCTCGAAATCGAGCCTCTACATCTTATCGAATCAAAAAAATGTGTTTGAGTTTAGTTAGTTATGTTAACAAACGAACTCAAAAAGAACTTTTAACTATCGATTTTGAATCGAGCTCGAGCCAATCTCATCTTATCAAATGAAAAATCGTGTTGAAACTTGGTTCATTATGTTAACGAACCGAGCTCAAAAGAACTTTTAACTATCGATCTCAAATCGAATATCGAGTAGCTTGGTTCGCTTTTCCGCCCTATCCACACTCTATTTATATGGCGTAATTTCTTTGCTTCTTCTAAACCATTCACTACCAGAAAACAGAACCTAAAACAGAGTTACAAATTACAAACTTTTCCTTTTTTTTTAACAAAATTAGAAACTTCTTAGAAAAATGGGTTCTCTTCCTCATGTAGTCGAAGACTGTTTAGGAATCGTCCAAGTATTTAGCGACGGCTCCATTTCCCGGTCGGAGAATTTCAAAGTCCCCATCAAAGTCCAGGACGACGGCTCCGCCGTCTGGAAAGACTGTTTATTCGACAAAAAACACAACCTCCACCTCCGCCTCTACAAACCCCGTTCGCCTCCGTCCCCCGCCGCCGACCTCCCCGTCCTACTCTTCTTCCACGGCGGCGGATTCTGCGTCGGGTCCAGGACGTGGCCCAATTGCCACAGCTGTTGCCTCCGCCTCGCGTCGGCGCTGCAAGTCCTGGTGGTGGCGCCGGACTATCGCCTCGCGCCGGAGCACCGCCTCCCCGCCGCCATGGACGACGCTATGAGCTCCGTCAAGTGGCTACAGAGCCAGGCTCTGTTATCCGACGGCGGCGGCGCGGATGAGTGGCTGCGGGAAGGGGTTGATTTCGGGAGGGTTTTTGTAGTCGGAGATTCCTCCGGCGGGAATTTGGCGCATCATCTGGCGGTGGAGCTCCGCCGTGGATCGCCCGGTTTGGAGCCGGTTCGGGTGAGGGGTTACGTGCTGATGGCTCCGTTTTTTGGGGGGACAGTGAGAACCAAATCGGAAGCAGAAGGACCACCTGAACAATTCTTGAATTTAGAGATTCTCGACAGGTAATTAATTACGTGATTTTTTTACTTTTTTTACTTTTTACTTTTTACTTTATTTATTTTACGTGGTAAATTAAATTTGCATGGGAATGGGGGTAATTTTGGCGGCTTAATTTGGGCGACTTTTAACTCTGAGTTCATAATGCATTTTTGGATATTATAACTAAGGCTTGAAAAACAAATCAAACTATTTAATTCGAATATTTGGGGTACGTTAAAAAAACCCCACTTTGATTTGAGCTCCATTCGTTAACATAATGAATCAAATTTGAACATATTTTTCCGCTCATTAATATGTAAAGATCGGCTCTAGCTCGAGCTCGATTAGTAAAAAAATTGGAAATATATTGAAAAATATCAATACTCATTTTCGACCATTCTTTGACATAAAAACAATAGCTCGATTTGATTAATAATCAAACCAAGCTCAAACATAAATTTTAAAGCTCAATTAAAAATCCAAACAAGTTTCAAAAAACACACATATTAAGGCCGACTTAAAATATCAAATACACCCCTAATTATAGCAAACATGTAACAAACATAATCTCCTCCGAGACAAGAATAGAAAGTATTTCAAGGTTAAATATTAGGGAATACCAACAAAACCCCTTATGGTGCATTTGGATTGGGGATTTGGGATTTGGGAGGGGATTTGGGACTTGGGAGGAGTTTTGGGATGAATGATTTAAATCCTTTAAATCCACACACTATTGTTTGATATAAATTTAAATCAATGGATTTCTAATCCATCTTTAAGTTTTAGTTCATTTTCAAAGCATTTTAAATTCCTCCCAAACCTAGTTATTTGAAATTCATTCTTTTTATCTCTTTATGCTCACTTGTAATTTATACACTTACACACATTTACACACACTACACACATGTACACACATTGCAAACATTATACACACTGCACAAATTTACACACACCGCACACGTATATTTACACACACTACACACTCACGTATACTTTCCTCACTTATTCACACCACACTATCTTCACACACACATATTCACACATAATAAAAGCTATATATTTTATATTTTTATTAGTAATGTCAATTAAAAAAAATATAAATACAGCTTTTAAATTTTTTTATCAAAATTTACAATGAATTTGAAATCCCTACACAAATCCACATCATCCAAACAAGAGGTTTTTCATTTGAAATACCTTAGAATTTCAAATTCCTCCATCCAAATGAACCCTTATTGTTCGGGAAATTAAAAAAACTCCAGAGATTTGTAGAAATTACAGGAAAAAAAAAAAAACCTTTAAGTTCCCTCCAATCTTACATTTTTCCCCTTCAAATGTAAATATATTTCAATTTTCAATAAGGCAAGTGGTACATACACGTGACAATTATTTGTATAGTGAAGTGTGAGATGAAACATCATTTTGGAATAGAGGATCACGTCCCCATGTTTACGTGCATCGTTTTGTATGATACTTCAATATAGTAAGTAAATATATAACATGTACAGTAATGTTATCATCTTATATAGGTGGTGTTTCCTTTTATATTTTAACATGATATTTGTATTTACATAGTGTATTGAAACATAATTAAATGAAATACCAAAGAGAATATAATAGGAGATTATTAGATATAGATATAAGCTTTTGACATTGAGATTCATGGTTTTTTTTTTTATATTTATCAATGGCCTTATTGCACCCTAATAGCCTATTTATTATCAATATTTTTCCTCAATAAAGTGAACATTGCATATGTATTTCCTAGCTATTGCAATTTACAACAAAAAATTCATGTATTTGTGAGGGTGGGGGTGACATAGTATGCTAGTATTCATATATATATGACCGTGCCTTTAATAATTGATTTTAATGGGGAGGCTGTTTATATTGGGTGTGCCAATAACAACATAAAATGTTGACAACATGGAGTGCTCCAATAATCCACTTTATTGTAAAAGTATTGAAAGCGAATGGCCGATTTGGAGAAAAAATGTTTGGTCAATTCAACCTTAAATTTTTTGTAGCATTTCGCCAATTATGTATTGGCAAATTATATTAACTCGTAAATACATAATACTTTAAATTATGACAAAAGAGAGAAGAGAACTTTAACAATATTGTAGATATTTTGTTGTGGAAAATATGATTTTTAGTCATGTAAGTTGGACCTTTTTAGAATTAGTCCTCTAAGTTGTCACTCTTCATGTTTTAGTTCTTTAACTTTCAAATTTTTAAATATTCAATCCTTTAAGTTAACAATTTCACTTTTGGTCCTATAACTTAACATATTTCGATATTTAGTCATATAACTTAGCAATAGTTAAATTTAATTAATTTATTAAAAGATTATTTCTTTATTAAATTTTATTTTTAAAATTGAATAATTTTAATTAACAGTTAACTTTTAAATAAAAATAATTAATTATTTTTTAATTTAATTATTTTTTTAAAAACATTTCAATCATTAATTTTTAAACCTTCAAAATAAATGTATCTTGTACACTAGTCCGATCCATTTCGTGGAGATAATTCTCCTCACCAAAGGTTTAATCATATAAATATGACAAATTATTCTTATTTTACTAATTCGATGTAATTATTTTAATTTTCCTAAAATTCGTTAATTATTTAAGAAATTTCTACTTGTTTTATTTTTTTATTAATCTAATTAATTTAATTTTTAATTGCATTTATAGTTTAATTTAATTTTTAAAATTTGAAGTTTAATTATTTTACTTTTGGTCCTATAAAAGAAATGTGAAGTGTGGGTACTAACATTTTAATAAATTAGTTAAATTAACTATTGTTAAGTTATACGACTAAATTTTTGAAATCATGTTTTATAGGACCAAAAGTAATATTGTTAATTTAAAGGATTGAATATCTAGAAAATTTAGAAGTTAAAGGACCGAATGTCTAGAAATTTGAAAGTTAAAGACTAAAACACGAAGAATAACTTAGATGAATAATTTTCAAAAAGGTCCAACTTATAGACTAAAAATCTTACTTTTCCTATTCTGTTGCAACCAAAAAGTGTGTCCTAAGTCAATATCTAAAACCCACAATTTTATATATAGGAAATTACTAGCTAGGAATGTGATAATAGGGTTAATTTTTTTATTATTCTTATCATTAATTTGTACTTTTGTAGTCACTAATTCAATATCTCTACTATTTAATGTATAATTTAATTTTTTTATAACAAATAATCATTTTTATATGTGTCAGAATCAAATATGATAAAATTTTCTTTCTAAGTTCACTTCCACTAAATTGTGTATTAATTCACAAATAAATATATTATGAGCTATATATATAATATTTATTTTGGTATAGTGGTAGATATATGAAAGTGAAACAAGTGATAGTGTTGGATTTATTGAATCTTTCTTGATAATGACTTTAAGATGATAGAGACAAGTAAAAGGTAGTGGGATATAGACAAGAAAGTTGCATATATATCACATATGTATGTATATGTGACATGCCTCTTTTGTGGTTGTAATAGAATGTTGGCCTGCCTTTTGGAACATGGACTTAGTCTCACAGGAATATCTAACAATCCATTAATAGCCACATTCCTAAGATTATCCTTTCCAAGCTTATCCCTCGCCCATGATTGGACAACATATTTTGTGGATTAATTTATATATATTTCTTGAAAAGTTTTTGAAGTCCTACCAATTAATATCTACCATTTGGTCTAGGTGTTTTTATTGAAATGGGACCATGGGTCACGTTCTGAAAGGGAATAAATTAAAAACATTTAACGTGAATGCAAAGATTCTTTTTTTTTTTTTTTTTTTGAGAAGGAATGCAAAGATTCTTGGTAAACCAAGAATGTTTAAGATCATTTCAACATTATTGCAATTTTTATCTAATATAAAGTTAGAGATGTCAAAATTGGTCTGGTTGAAACAGTATTCTAAACTATAAATGTAATAAATATTGTACAATTTGAAAGTTGGGGCATTAGGGCATCCACAATGGACTTTTTAAAGAGGTATTTGGAGTTAAAAAAACCGTTCCAAAGAGTTGACTCCATTGTGGGATCAAGTTATTTTCCTTCCCAAAAACGCGGTACCTTCTTCATAGTACCGCTTCTTCACATTATTTTATTTAAAAGAAAAATTAGTAATGGTTTGCACATGTGATGGTTAGAGTGTAGAGGAAAAAATGGGATTTTTCATTTTTTAAGTTTTTATGATGTATTCTTGTGGATTTACCAAAAATAAGGATTTATGAGTTTTAGAATTATGGCATTGTAGATGCCCTTATATACTGTCATGATACATCTCATAAAATAGATGAATTTTAGGACTAAAAGAAAATAACTCACATGCATGATCTTTTATCTGGTTTTCGTTTAAACTTAACATGTTGCGCGACTTCGTTTTTCTAAATTCTGTAAAGTAAGATATAATATTTTATAAGCTCTTAAAATACACGAATTCAACCAATTAAAAATCCTCTTAATTTGTTGTCCCCTTTGGAAAAAAAAATGAAAAAATGAATTATGGCTATAATATATCACACGTACGCGCGTCTTAGTCTTACCTGCAAATCCACACAATGTTTTTTTCTCTCATTTTCTGATTTTTCCAGTGGTTTTGTGGTCAATTCCTTAATTAGCGCATGATAAGAAAGTGAAAGGCCCACCACCAATAATGAGTAAAAAGCATTTAAATGACGGCAAATTAAAGGTCGTAATCCAAATAAATACCTGCATTATTGCAATTTGGGGATGACACCACTTTAACATTATGTGTCATCCATGTTATCAGCAAATCTTCAAGATCTTCAATTTTCAGACGTGACTCAAATCTAACGTTTTGTTTGTTCTCCAACTATATAATTTGAAACAGTCAAAACCCTTTTTTTTTTTCTCAACCCGTAACATTATTTAATCGCGTTTATCTTATTATTAGATACATAGTGGCTTACCCTGTTATAAGCATATATATATATATATATATATATCCTCATCCCCTAAAGGTACTACTTGCCTTAAGTCACGTGATCAGATTTGGATAAGTGTTATCTTAATTCAAGACAATTATTTAAAGTAGTCCTAATTAAAATACTAATGTTTGGATACATTTGAAGTCTTGTCTTATGACTTTGAATCATTCATGGTATGATTCTTTTCAATCCACTTGTGAAACATTTAATAGCCCTAGATGCATAATTCATGTGTACAGTGTATACATTTATTTGAGATAAAGCCTCACATGCAGTCATATCATTTGTTAGTTAATACGTGTATTATACCGATATTCGTACATATGAATAATTGAAAATTACTTATGTTTTCCGTACACATTCTAAACAGTTGTTAAATACCCGTATGTTTCAAATAAAACATTTAATACTCATATTATAGTTATCCATATAATACTTGGCTTAATAAATTTCTTTTTAATATTTTTATATTATTTAATTAAATCAAAAATAAATAAAAAATTATTTATAAGTATAATAACAATATTATAAAATAATAAATAAGAATATTAATGATATATATATACTAATTATTAATAAATAAGTATCTTGAATTTATGTTAAGTTATAATTTAATATAATAAAAACTATATATTAAGTTTTATATAGTCTAATTATAATTACAATTCACTTAAAACTCACTATCTATTATTAAGTAATTATTTTGAATTAGTGTTATAATTTAAAGTAAATTAATAAAGTACCTAAAATTAATTTTAATATAATCTAAACATAAGTATGAATTACAATCTATGTAGATATAATATTAAAATAAGTCATATTATTACTCCCGAATAATTATATTATATTCGTATTAAACATGTACGTCTACGAATCCATATATTAAATATTTTCGTATTTTTTTCGATTTAACTTTCGAGAAAATATTCATAATATACTCGCATGCGTACTAAATAACGAATTTTTCCGTCTCGTATTTAACTAACAGAGGTCATATTATTCTCATAAATTAAATTATTAATTTTTTCCCAAAATTCTGATAGGACGCTATTTTTTTTTTTTTTTGCGTCTATTTACCAAATAATATTATTTTGTACAAAAGGGGTCCATATTTCAAATTTGCGTGATAAAAGTTGTTTTGGACTTTGACTTGGTTCATTTATGTGTGAAAGCAAGACCTATCAATTTGGTTTGGGATAATTACAAAAAACATCGTTTAGCCTAACTACAAAAAAAAAAAAAAAATCTAATTATCTTTCAAAATTACAAACATCCCCTTCAAGTTTGTATTTACCTTGGCTTATAAATAAATACCAAATGTCATGGAGGTATTTATAATTTTAGAAGACTTAATGGTTTTGTAATTTGGTTAATTAATCTGAGGGTAGTTTTTGTAATTAGCCCGTTTGGTTATGAGATGTCTCTATGCCTAACCCTAGATTTTGTTTTGAAATTGGACTCGAATTAAAAATCAGATTTTGGAGGTTATCAGTGCCAAGTGGGAACACAGCAGACCATCCATGGGCCAACCCTTTTGGGCCATTAAGCCCAAGTCTGGAATTTGTAAAACTTGACCCAATATTGGTGCTAGTTGGAGGGAGTGAAGTGATGAAGGACAGAATAGAAGAATACTCCAAAAGATTGAAAGAGATGGGCAAAGAAATTGAGTATGTGGAATACCAAGGAGAGCAACATGGTTTCTTCACCAATCAACCTTTCTCACAAGTGGCCAACAAAGTTTTACAAAATATTAATCAATTTATTTATAAAAATTCCCTTTAGAAATACCTCTTTTTTTAAATTTTTCGAAAAAGATCACCTTTTATGTAAGTTTTGCGACAAAAGTTGTTGCATGCATGGAGTCTAGTTAGGTGTGTGATTTTTATTTTTTTTAATCATAGAGAGCATTGTTGATCACCTTATTGCCCTTTTAGCAATTAAGCATGTATTTGGTTTAATTTCTTGAGTTGTTTGGAGTTTGTTAAGAATCTAATTCTTGCTATTTGTAAAAGTGGTATACATAAGAAGCTATTGAATATATATGTTTAAATTGGTTCAAGTTCGATTTTTCAATTTCAAATTTAGTACAAATAAATAAGGGATAATTACAAAAACTATCGTTGAGTTTTAGCCTCGATTACAAAACAATCCAATTATCTTTCAAAATTATAAATACCCAGTGATTCTTCTCGTGAAGGTGTAATTTGTAAAATAAAACAAATATCGATGGGTTATTCGTAATTTTGAAAGAAAATTCTTTTCATAATTAGGCTTAACCACATGTTTTTGTAATTATCCCAACAAATAATTACTAGGAACTAGATGGGCTTTTCAAAAATTGGGTCGGTCGGGCGGATAGTGCCCCCGCCACAAAATTTGGGAGCCCACCAAATGAGGCATTGAAAAACACTAAAAATGTTGGGTTAGCCCGTCGGGTCGGGATTTTGAGTACCGACATTTTTTGGGCCTGGATATTAAAGCTCAGTCCCAGGTAAAAATCTCGCCGTCGGCCCGGGCCGAATCGACAAATTTCTACAATTAGTACAACTTACAAGAGCAAACAAAGAAAGGTACAAGTAGTGGCATAGCCAGCCGAGCCAAGTACCCATAGTCCAAAAAAATTCCACCCAACCCAAAGTATATTTTACCCTTAAAAATATATAATTATTTTTTATATTTTTATCTTAGATAAAATGTGGAAAAAAAAAAAATTGGGGGACAGGGCATGGGTCCCCTCCTGGATCCGCCCCTGGTACAACCTCTCAATGCTCTTTCAGACAAGTCAAGTCAACTCCTGTACATTTTTGCATTTAGTCATGATTCAAATCACAAATTCTTTGGTCAAAAAAAATCTAAAATTCATGGTAGAATAATGGTTGACAGCTTGTCATACAACTTGTTCAATAAAACAAAAATTACGAGGTTCATAGTATCTTACAGAGTTGACCGATCTCAAGAGGGTGTTATAATTATATCTTCTGCAACTCAAACAAGAATTGCAAACTTTATTCCCTTGTAAATGGACAAAAATGACTTCAAAATTTTCCATTTTGAAGATCCTAGGTTTGGATGTAAGTAGTGGTCAAGTGCTCCATTTGGCAAAAAGCGTCAAGAATGGAGGTGAAAAAAAGTGCGATTTATGGGAAAAATTCTGCTTTTGGTATGGGCGGTATAGGAAATTTTATTCGTATTATGTTACTATTTCGGAAAAAGAGCATCATCCTGCTCTGTTACTACAGGTACATTTTACACTTGTCCATATATGCTCTTGAATTTAGTATTTAAAGATGCAAATTATCAAGAATTATTCCTAGTGATTATCAAAAATAGGTTTTCTGATTTTGAATTATTGTTGCTTTGGTTGGATGTCTAATAATCTGTTATGAAACACAAATTCTGTTGATTTATATATGGTGATTTATACATATTCTTGTTCATTTGTATATTTTAAATAAAAACTTTGGGACTGCCCATAGTTTGCATCAATATGGATTTTTATGTTAAAATATTAATGTAGTTTCATCCTCCTATAAAAAGGCTACTAGAGAAAGAAAAAAACAAGCAATTAATTACCATTCTTTAATCAATCATAGTCATTGAGTTAAACTTTAGTTGAGTCAGCACATTTTCAAAGAAATTTGATATGAAATATCCAAAGTTCGTTACTTATTGCATTTACTCGTGAAGGAGTAGACACCAAAGAAATCATCGCAGTAATAGTGGTGTACCTTGTAATTTGTAAACGACATAGATGAAGCTATTTTTATAGTTTGATTATATTCTGGGCCTCGAGCTATTTTGTCTCTTTGGGCCAATAGTAAATGTTTTGGGTCGTATGGGCCTTATGTGTGATTGCAGCTTTGGGCCTGAATTACTAATTGGGCTAATTTAAATTACCCACATCACATATATAATTAACATGTGTATTTTCTAACCAATAGATGCTTTTGTACAAAAATGTTAACGGAGTTTATACGCCTTCACTTTTGTCCTCTTGCAGAATCAATGAACTTCCCATCATGTATACAAGATTGATAACATTGATGGCATGATGTGCTTTGAGATGCTAAGAGATAGTACATAAAATCACTCGTGGTTCGTGCACTTGTGAGAAAAGAAGTCGTGAACAACAACTTGAAGTATTGGCTTTGAGTTACAATTATCATCCATCGCTTCAATTCATGCTTCCTCCATCATAACCATCTCATGGTGCCGCTTACTACAAGATTCCAACATCATTTGGTAGTTAATTTTATGGATAATTACGAAACCACCCCGAGGTTTGAAGCGAGTAAAAGAAAACCCGAGAGAAGTTTCAAATTTACAAAAAGTCTCATTAGGTTTCATTATGTTTTAAATGCAAAGAGGTAAATGTGATATTTTACGAATGTAAATGAGGTGTTTGAAATGTTTTTGCTTATAAAGAGATAAAGTGTAATTAAGTGCAATATAGAATCAAACCTCAATGGAGTTTTTGTAATTTTCAAAAATCTCTGGGGCGGCTTTTTATATTATTAGCTCAAACCAAGGGGTAGTTTTTATAATTATTCCTTGATTATGTTACATTTTTAATTCAAATGCCAAGGTCATATTGGAAAGCACGAGTCGTACAAATTGACATTTACAAACTAATGTTACCTAAAAGGTCGGAAAGAAAACCATCCAAGAATTTCAAGAATGTGTTCTTTGCTTCTTTATGTTTTACCCTAGCACTATAAAATATACATGGAAGGCTGCCAATAGACAGAATCGAAGAGCTATTCATGGGAATATCGATGCTACCCACTTGGGTAGCTACCCAAGTGGGACTATCCCGCTATTCATTGTTCATGATTCCTAATTCTTGTCAGAAGTCTTGCTCAAGTGATAAATCTGACAGTTATACAAATATTATGTTCAAGTTACATCTAAGCTTGGGTATTTATGTTCAATTATACGTAAATGATTTTAATTTTGAGCCATATCTGATTGTATTAAAATCATCTTGATGTAATTAATCGTTTCTTCTGACAGGAAAGGAAATCCATATATGTCCAGTTAATTCCTAGACACTTTGGAACAAGTTTTTGATAACTGGAATTTAAGACAGCTCTAGAATTTATAGGGGTAATTGTAAAACTACCACAGAGATTTAGGCGGGGAAAAAAACATCTATTTTTCTTTCAAATCACAAATACACCGTTAAGGTAAGGGGAAATTGCCTAACTATGGCAAAATTGAAATAAAATTGGTGAATTGAGGTGTTTTTGACGGATTTGCGATTTTACTTGTTGGACCTGCGCGCTATTATTGGCTAACTTTAAAAAAAAAAAAACATTTAAGGGTGGTCAGCGCAGCTTGTCAATCAATCGCGCAAATATTAAAAAATACAAAAAAGAACTTTCTGAGGTGCGCCTAGCCCATGAAGCCCAAAGATATAAAAAAAAGGCATGCTAATTAATTATGTTAGCCTAACTAATTAATTACAATTTAAGTCAATAGATATAGATGCTCTTTTTTGTGATAATTTGATTACGGATCGACATAGTTGAATACCATACCGTAATCAAATGGCTAAACCAACGGTAAACGGTTCAACATGTCGGATCGGTAAAATCGGCGATTGAATCGTCCTAGCGGTTGAACCATTTATCGTTGGCTTAGCCGCATTGATCACGGTATAGTATTCAAATGTGTCATCCCGTAATCAAATTATCACAAGAGGAGCATATATATCTAGTAACTTAAATTGTAATCAATTAGTTAAGCTAACATAATTAATTAGCATGGCTTTTTTTTGTTAATTTTTGGGCTTCATGGTTGGCGCGCTTGAATTTATTTTTTTTTTTTTTTGTAATTTTTAATAGTTGGCCAACCGAAATGAAAAAAATTAAAAGTTGGCGCACGTGGATATGTGCGCCAATAATAGTTATGGCGCACATTACGTGTGCGCCAACAGTAAAATTGCAAGTCCGTCCAAAAACACCTCAATTCATCAATTTTGTTTCAATTTTGCCATAGTTAGACAAATTACCCAAGGTATTACAAACACCCACAAAATTTGTATTTGCTTAAGCAAATACCTCCACTTGATAGTGCAATTGGATTCAATCTCAATAACGTACCCTCAGTTTATATTTATATCAAGTGAAAACATGGTACTCAAGCTTGTGTTATGAGTGTTCAATTGCCATCCATCTTATTACTGAATTAAGTTTTAAGAATTTCTTAAGAGTTAAACCACTTCACTAAATGGTAGAATATATCAGTGGCACAAAATACACTCAGCTTGCATTTGGAATTTGGATGAAGGGATTTCAAATACATTGAATTTAAAATCAATTTCTTGTTTGGATGATGTGATGTGGATTTGTGTTGAAATTTCAAATCCATCGTAAAATTTGATAATAAAAATTAAAAGCTCCATTCATTTTCTTAATTTTCTTAATTGACATTTAATAAATAAAAATAAAAGATAAATATTATTATTTTATAAATAATTATAATCTTATACACTAATAAAAACACGAAACTTTTAGGGATAATTACAAAAACACCCCTAAGATTTGGGCTAATTACAAAAAACCCGAGATGTTTAAAAATTACAAAAATCCCATAATGTTTGATTATGCGTTAAATTTAATGGGGTAAATCTGCAGATTTTTATAAGTATCGGGGGGTTTTGATATGTTTTTGCTTATGAAGGAGGGAATGTAAGACGGAATCAAACCTCAAGGTTTCTTTTGTAATTTTCACAAATCTCCTGGGTTTTTTTGTATTAGCCCAAACCTCGGGGGTGTTTTGTAATTATTCCTAACTTTTATTATGTGTGAATATGTATGTGAGGATAGTGGATGTGAATAAGTGAGAGTGTGTAGAGTGTGTATAAATGTGTGTAAGTGTGTGTAGTATGTGTGCAGTGTGTGTAATATGTGTAAATGTGTGCAATATATATAGTGTGTGTGCAGTGTGTGTAAATGTGTGCCATGTATATAGAGCGTGTGCAGTGTGTGTAAATATGTACAGTGTGTGTAGTGTGTGAAATGCAAGTGTGCATAAAGAAAAATGATTCATTTCAAATGACTAGGTTTTGGAAGGGATTTAAAATTCTTTGAAAATGAACTAAAACTTAAAGTTGAATTTGAAATCCATTGATTCACATTTATATGCCAAATAAAGGTGTGGATTTAGCTAAGAATTTTAAAAATCCCTCATCCCAAATCCCCCATCCAAATGCACCCTTAATAAATACCCAACAAGAAAAATTCGTAGAAACAAGTCCCTCCCAAATATTTTCAAGATTGAATTGGGCTGTGAATCCAATATAATGGGCTACTTTGCACAAATTTCCAACATGTTCTTTCAACTTCGGAAGGGATCATCTGTCATATTTAGATGCCATAATTGATTTTAATGCATGCATCTGAATGATGTACTTCATTGCTGAATAACTTAATCAGTTTACAAACATTTTGTTTGCAGCAGCATAAAATTTTGTATAATCCACTAGGGATCAAACAGCTACAAGGTAAATTTTCTCCTACGTTTTTTCTTCCCACTATCTTCAAATTGAATCAAGAGATCAAGATATGCAAGTCATCTTAGTCTCAGTTTAATGTGCTAAATTCATAGATTAGCCCATGGTACAACTCACCTCATTTCAGACAATCTACCATGTTTCATTGGAAATGGCAAAACTGAAAAATCCTTATTCACCTATGAAATACGAACGAGATCAACTCTGACCTGCAGCTGTACATTAGCTCCTCCAAATGCCCCCTCATTTTGATTCTTCTCGCATGTCCTCTTCTGAAGTTTACTATGAGTTCATTGCCAACATCCAATGTCTTGATATAACTCGAGATGAGAATCAGCAATGCCTCGAGAAATAATAACCATGTCTTTTTATCATCTGAACAGGACATGAGTCTGCTTGCACGAAAAATTATGTGAAGTTAAATCACCTAGGGTGCACATTAGCAACAGGATGTAAATCAGCAACACCAGATGGTGGAGTCTGTGGTCTTGGTGTGCCAATAGCAGCCATTTCCAATTCCTCGTGAAGTAGATTTACGTCATTCCAGTCCATGCCAGCTGCAGTGGAAATTGTGGAATTTAGCTTTCGAACAAGATATCATAACATACAGTATGGAAACCAGAACAAGCACTGGGAGAAGGATTACCATCTGTCTTCCACATGTCTGTGATGCTGACATCTGCATCTGATAAAAGCCAATAATCCGCATCATTCTGAAAAAACAGAAAGCACCTTTAGATTGAGGACATTCTTATGGTAACAAATTGATAAAAGAAAATGTGTCTGAATTGCATTAAATAAATGCATTTAGAGTCTGGAAATCGGACATGTGATGTACCACTCAGGAACAGTGAAAACCTTTCAAGAGACCATCTATGACAGGGGTGTAGCTAGCGGCTCGGCTACCCCTAGCCCAACTAGTTTTTCCCCTTAGAAAAAAACATATAATTTTATTATTATTATTTTCCCTTAGTAAAACAAGATAAAAAAAATAAGGATGTGCCCCCGGCCCCCACTTGCATCCGCCCCTGATCTATGATAAAGATCAATAAGGTAGAGAAAAGTAGGGACAATAATGAAGTTTCATAGATGAATAACTTACACTATATAATTTTGATTACCACTTCATCTCAGTTTCAAAAGACATGCACTCTAAGGTTCCATTTGGATAGGAGGATTTTGATTTGAGGAGAGGATTTGGGGGAATGATTTCAAATGACTCCAAAGAAGGATTTGAAATCCTCCAAATGACTCCAAGAATAGCTTCTAAGGTTAAAATCCATTATAGAATGACTTCATCCAAACAACATCAATGGATTTGTTATTATGGATTTGAAATCCTTAGCTTAAAATCCATCAATCCAAATGGAGCCTAAGGTAATTTAATTCCTAAATGAACTAGCCAAAGAAGTACCAAAAGATCAGGAATTTTGTGCATTTAAAAAAAATTATATTGCACCAAATAACCTTTCAGCCTTAATTGTGGTAGTAAAATATACATCCACAAAAATGTGAACAATAAAATCACGCAGTTTTATTTGTTGCTTTTCAATAAGTCAAATAACTTTTAGTAAAAGCCAATCAAATGGACACATTCAGAAACACCACTTACATCAATATTTGAGGGGATAATCCTCGTCATTCCTCCCGCATATTCTTGCGTAGCACCAAACACAGAGTTAAGTTCATGGCTCTCTTGAGTCTGAGCTTCAATATGTGGTGCACCATGCGCCAAAGAAGATCTTTGCACTGCTGGATTTTCATTTGACCCAGAACTTGAGGCATGGGGGAAATTTGTTGGATGTTCAACTCCATTCATCTCTTCAAACTTCTCCTCAAATTGGCTAAATCAAAATGGAAAAAAAATCAAAAAGTGAAACGGATAAATGAAAGATTGTGGAAAATGAAGAAGTTGACCATTATACTTCTAAGTGTAACTCAGCGTTGAATAATACCTGACAAGGTAAACATCAATAGGACCCATTGTACTTCTAAGTATAATTCTGTATCTCCTTTGTGGATAATCAACAGCCTATACAAAAAAATTAAGTAATCAGAAATAACTCTAGTACAGCTCATGCAAGCTCAGTTATCTAGGATATACCTCATCAGGATCTGGCACTTCAAGGGTAGTCCCATGGGGTGCTTTGATTGCTATCAGAGTTTGATTCTATCAGAATTAACAGTTAAAAGAGTTAATACATCTATTAAGAAACATTGCTTCCTGTAAAAAACATAGAAGGGCAAGAAACGAACCTGGAAGCAGGGTAAATTTTTAATATCATCTTCAGTTACAAAAAGCCATCTACAACAGCCAAAGTGAAACAAGGGCTTTCATGGATCAGAAAATCCATCAAGTCTATTCAAGGAATGTAATTAAGAGTACAACAGAGATTACTTTTGGTTGATTTCATCTTCACTCAACTCTCTCAACTTTTCCTGCATTTGCCTGTAATGTTTTGAAGAATCAGGATATAAGAAAATACTCTGATAGCAGCAGTACATTGCTTTACAACATATGAATTATCAAGTATTAAATTTAAACCTTATTCGCTCATCCAAACTTCTTTCTTCTATGGAAAGGTTCTCAAGTTCTGCCTGCAGATGAAAACAAGGAAAACCACGTTGCTGATGATTCAAATCTGACAAAATTTATGTATCATTCATCACAACTAAAAGTCTTAACAAAATAAAATGTCAAGAATATCTAGACTTACAAGTTTAGGCAAGTCCATGGACAACACTAATAGATACATGAAGAACAAATTACAACCACCAAAATATAATTTGAAGCAAGTACGTCTACTACTCTAACATACCTGCAAAAGAGTGGCATCCTTGTCCACATCCCCTGGTCTTGAAGGATCAAGTCCCCTGAAAGTAATCATATGGATCCTCATTAAGGTCCTAATCTCACTGCCACTCCTATAGTCATTAAGATATGCTATATAAAAGCATAACACCATGATATTTCTGAGATGCAGCACGGACTTACTTCCAGTGAATTCTGTTCTTGAGCTTCTTTTCAATAAGACCAATCCCTTCAAGGACATTAGTTATGTCATATATCCGTCTCTTCTGCACCTGCATAATAGAACTTCAACTACATTTTCATATACTTTCTCAACTATGCACTCATTTAAGAGATTAATCACCTGCAAAGTGTCAGCTGCTTTGTTTAGATCAAGTTCGCCATCTTCTGCGTGCTTTAGTAAAGTAATAAATTTTTTTGTCAAAAGACCTGAGAGTACAGCAGACATTAATCAACATTAAGGTCGTGCAACTATAATTTAACAATGTAACCCAAATGCAGAGTGGTGTTATTACTCAAGGAGCTATCATAGCGGCAGCTTCCAGCAGGAGTAAGAGGGGATGGAGCATCTGACAATTCATGCAAAGAGATCATTATTAGGTATGTATAATAATAAAAGTACAAAGGACCTTGAGTTTGAAAAGGGTATATTGCAAATTACCACTTTAATAATTTGTTATAAGCAATACGCTCTCACGAATTTTGCTCAGAAATTGGTACAAATAATGAAAAATATAGGAGAGATGTCTTACCAACATTGGAAATGGGGGTTGAGGGTAAAGATCTATTGTTCTTGGTAACCCTTGAACGGCCATTTGTCCTTCCTCCTTTACCAGATACAGGTGTTCGGAAGGGGCTGTTAGTGATATCGCTACATCCCGGACTTGCTGTCCACTCACTAGACTGAACTTCATTATTTTGATAACCATTCTTCCGCTTCAAAGGCTGAGAGAGACCATTTCGAACATTGAATTCAGCATGTGCGATAGCCGTAACACATAAACACTGAAACTATACAGATAAATTTACATATGACATTTAGGAACTTCAAAAGCTAAATGAGTGGCTTCTGGTTAATGTTGTTTTAGGCTTTATGGTCATTTGATGTTAAACCCAAACCAATTCAAGGGTGGCAGCTTAATCGTGTGGACTATAACACCTAATGTGCGAGGGATTTGAATGCTTTGAGCACATTACAGGTGTTGAACATACAAACTACTCTGAAAGCAACTCCCCTTCATGTGATGGAGAATCAACATTCTCCTTCTCCGATAATAAAACATAAGGATCTATAAGGATAATAAGTCTAACTATCCGTATGCTCAATGGACAGCATCACTTACATTAAAAAGGTGAGCGTTCAATAAAAACCCATCCGAACAAATAACAAAAATAGTTACATTGACTCAGAAATTAATAGCACAGTAAAAGGCCAAAATTAAGACAGCAAACAAACAGCACTGAAATAGAAACACACTGATTGAATGATGAGCATACAAGAGACTTGACGACAATAGCTTCGGGAGGGTGATCGCCGCCTGCGGCGGCGGCGGCGCGTGCAGGGGTGGAGAAACGGTGATAGTCATCTGGGGAAACGAAAGGCGGCCTCATGGATGCGAAGGGGAGATGGCGTCTGATCGTCGTCGGTGGCGTCTGCTGCTGGTGGAGGATCTGGCCATTCCTCGCCGGCGCCGCCGGAGGAGTCGCCGCCACGTCACGGTTCGGCGCTCCACGTCCGGCCATTAATATTGGTTTCTTTATTAAATTAATCAAAAAATCAAAAGGGTGCTTATGGAAGGGTTTTAGAATCTCAGCGAGAGGAGGGAAAATGAGGGTTTTGATATATATTAATGGAGGAAGGTTTTGTGTGTGTGTAGTGTGTGCGTGTTGGGTAGGGGAGTAGAAAACGAGGGAAGGGAGGGAATTTTGGTTCGGATAGATGTGGAGGGAAGTGGGAAGAAAAATGCCAAAAATGAAATGGAGAATTCTTTTGTTTTTTGCAATATGGTCCTCGGATTATTACTTTTTCACATTTTCTTACCTATTTTTCAGTTTAATCAAATTTTTATTTTTTGGATTCATACTGGATCCTAATATCGTTAATCTTTTTTTAGTGAATGTAATAATGCCAACATCAATGATCTTGCAATTATATCAATCTAATAATTAGAGAATTTTTCATCAACAATTATGGTTATTTATTGGTGACTGAATAATATTATGAATTGTTATCAATCAGATAGATAATAAGATATTTTGTTTCCTAAATGGATGAAAAATGATTTATTACATTTAATTTCCTTTTTTTCGTATTTGTAGTTTTAATTTGTTTGAAAAAATGCGTATCATTATTATGACCATTTTTGTGTTTTATGTGCTAAGTTTGATAAATCTTATTTGTATATCAATTCTCGTAGTGTAGATGACAAGATTAATACTGTATTGCTTTTTTTTTTAATTGCTAGACCACATTTTATCAAATGTATGTAAAGAGCTTTAAAACTTTCACTTGAGCAATAGGCCGTTTATGTATGGATCTATTTTGTGCTTCAATGGTATAAATTTGTATTGTTAGAGCAATTGATCTGAATTCGATCTCATACGAGTGCGTATATTCTTTTTCCTATTATCCTCCAATGGACTAAAAAATAAGCTCGTTTATGTATTTATCACGGTACAATTAGTAACAAATTTGGGTGTGAATCCCTCTTATATCCACATATTTATCTACTTTTGATACTTTTTTATGTTTGATAAATTCCACTTTACCTATTGTACTATTGTTAAATATCATTTTGTCATCTTGTACTCTCAATCGTTTTCATTTTATCTCCATTTACCACATTGTACTCTCAATTGTCTCATGTTGCCTCATGTGTATTCTCATTTTACCTCATTTCACCCCACTGTATTCTCATTATTTCAATTTATCATCTTTTTCATTTTATCCCAACACAAAATATCTAAGTTTATGGTAAGACTAGGCCCTCATGTACACTTAGATTTTGAGCGATATCACTTAGACAATCTTGTTTCTCTTATAGAGAAATGTAATCATCGCATTATAGGAAATATAAACATATATAGTTCTAAGTTTGTACGATGTTGATATCGTATTTGGGTCTACAACCGGATAAATACAATAAATCAAATGGAGATTAACATTGGATCACATAAAAAGTAACATATGTGACTTAGACAACATTTTCTCTTTAACAACCAAAAAAAAAAATGCAATGATGGTATTAGAGGAAATATACATCATCTAAGCATGTGTAATTCTAAGTTCAAAAAATGACGCACTATTTGGATCTATGAACGGATAACTACATTGAGCAAGTCTCTTGTGAGACGGTCTCACGTATCTAAATCCGTGAGACGGACCTCCTAAGGGCTCCGTCTTGAGAACATGAACCATGAAAATAAATTTAAAAATAATAATTAACCATGAAGAAACAAAAATAAACCCTAAATCATGAACCATGAAGAATAAACTCGAAAAATAAAAATAAACCCAAAAAATAAAAAATAAACCCTAAAAAAACTAAAAATCCTAAAAACCCAAATCAATTAAAAATAAACCCAAGAAACAAAATAAACCCTGAAAAAACAAATATAAACCCTAAGAAAAATAAAATCTGAAAAAAAAAACCTTTAAAACTTTGTGTGAGGGCTCCGTCTCACGAATCTAAATCCGTGAGACCGTCTCACGCAAGTTTTTGCCAACTACATTAAATCACATGATTAAAAGGAACAAAGTCAAGGGTGAGGATTTGGATAGTAACAAAACAGGGGGATGAAGTTGCAAGAAAAGATAAAAAGAACATGAAAGGGAAAGAAAGAAAAAAGTGGAAATCGGCAAAATGCGCTCCTTTCGTGTCCTAACTCAATACAAACAGCTACTGCTCCGGTTATTTGGCCACGCGCTCCTCCCATCTTCTTATTCAACCTAATGTAAAAGATCCAAGACAAAAAATCATATGAGACGGTCTCGCGAATTAGTTTTGCGAGACGAATCCTAATTGAGCCATATTATGTATAACTCATTTGGATTTAAATCTAACTTGTTTTGATTTGTAAAATGAATTGGATCCGTCTCATAAATTTAAACCCGTTAGACGGTCTCACATAAGACTTTCTCAAGATCCAAAGCATTATTTGCATCGCTATGTACAAAATGATGTTTAACTTTCAATTAATGTTTTGAAACATTAAATTAAATAAATAATGTGACGGTCCTTAAAATCGGCAGATCATTTCAAGTCAAGGAATTGAGTAGTCAATATAACTTATTCTCCTGAGCTGGTAGAATATTTGGATGAGAACTAGCTTAAAACACACATAACAAGGTTAGGAGGTCCCAGAGATAGTCCAAGAGAGGCCCTTCCGACACCCAAGTCAACTATCGTAGGAGAATAATTTGAGCATATGAATATAATTCGCACTAATGAATTGAATATACTTACAAATGAGATGAATTGATCTTTTTATACTTGAGTTGATAGCCACATGACCCTTGTAAGATAAATTGGGTCGTTTGGGCAAAGTATAAGCCGCGTAGGCCATCGTGGGCCGTGTAGAAATGATCCGGGCCGTATAGGCCGGAGAATTATATTATGGCTCAATAATTAATAATACTTGAGTAATTAATAAATTCCTTAAATAAATAATGACAATAATTATGAAAGGACAATTTTATTCCAACAATAATGAAATGAGAAATCTGGAATGTAATTTACAGAGGATTGGAACCATAGGGTTGTTATCTTTGGGCATATAATCTAAAGTTGTTACTTTCTTTTTTCTCTTACTTTTTTTTTTTTTTTTTTTTGAGTAGTTTCTTTTTTCTTTTACATACATACACACACACAAAGTTGTTAATATTACACTTCAAGTTGTGCATTCTCCCTTTGCTTTTAAATGCTAACTAGTCTTTTGCACGTCAATGACGGGATATATGTCTGTTAGGCCTCTATTTTGTATTGTTACATGTACATTTTTCTAATAGTTCAATAAATTATATCTCTTGCATCATCCCGCTAGTAAACGAATAGAATGGGTCAGGCAATTCCTTGTTAATTCGGGATGTGAGTATAGATGTTAAACGGAACCGCAAAAAAAAAAAAAAAAAAAACAGGGTTAGGGCCTCTAAATGTTGGCCCGGACCGGGTTTTTTTTTTTGAATTTTGGTATTTTTGAATTTTATTTTTAAAATAGAGGATTGGTAAATAAAGGGATAACAAAATTTATGTAACATTTTCTAAGAAATATATTTTTATAGTGACTTAAAATGTAATCAATTATGATGATTTAAAATGTTATATAATTTATATCTCTCTATTAAATACAATATCGTAATCTAAAAAATTTAAAATTTTCGTGACTTAAATGTGACAAATAATTGAAACTTTATGCAAATAATTATAAAGATGATGTAACACAAATTTTTATTGTCTGCAAATAACAAACAAGAAAAATAGGACAAATTGAATTTATATAAATCAAATGAAAAATATAGGTTACAATCTCTATTTCTCCTCCGATTCTTTTCTTCAAGGATATAATATCTAGAATCGAGAATTTGGAGTCGAATTCTTCATTTAATTTTCTTAAAACTTGAACTTGATATTGAATAACGTTAATTCGAGGGCTTGACACAATCCCGAATCAAAGTAATATATATGATGATATTTGACTTGAATATGTGAACTTCTTGGTGAAATAGACCCTTTGATCTTCCTCCAAGATGGTTTGGACTTTAATAACGCCAACTCAAGGGCTTGGAAGCTTATTCCCGAATCAAACACCGTGATTTGAGTGGACTCCGCGATGAACGCCTTGAATTTCGCCTTGAACACCGTGGAACTCCTCAATATATTCTTCTTTGCCTTGAGAGAATTTTCTCCATCGCCTTCTTGCTTGGATTTCTTCTCTCCGAATTGTGAATTAATTCCTGAGAATGACCCTATTTATACTTGTAGGAGAGGGGTCTTAGGAAAACTCATATGGCGAGGACTCTCATTTGATTGGTCCTTCAAGATTTAATATTATTTCTTTAATCACAAATTGTGATAATTATCAAAAGAAATAATAATAAATCAAGATAAATCTTGATTTATAAGAATTTGACATTTGGCATTCTTTAATTGACCAATAAATATATATTAAAAATATCAATAAATTAACTATTTAAATTAGGAATTGAATTTAATTAATTCCCAAATATAAATAGAAATTATAAAATTGATATTTAATATAGAATTTCACATGTGTCACCATTTGATTGGTGCAAATTTAATTTGTCACAAACGCCCTCGAGACTTGTTCACTGGGACGATGTGTCTTGGAGTGAATAAGTCACGATACATATTTAACCGGGCTTCCATGAACAAAATGAACATATAAGATTTAAGCGAACGAACCAAGAATGAAGATGGATGGGCCAACTTTCAATTAGCATTCATTGGCCCAATTGTGAGTCAATTTACATAAAGTCTCCATAATGTATTATCAAATTTCCCATGGATTGTCTTCAATTGTTCACGTAACCGTGGTGCATATACGAATGTATACCAATTCAAATGGATTCCACATGAGCATGACATATGTATCTCATGAGCAAGAGTTTTCTTTGTTCTACTCCGAAAGCAATGGGCTGCATGACACGTAAAGAGTTAATACTTGTAGCAAATGATTTCTTCTTATCCAAATACCCAACAATTATTTGAGTCTTCAACATGGAGAATCACAGTGTGTGTTTTTTCCGCAGAGATTCAGTTGCAACCACCTCTCCTCTTGCATAATCCTCCAGTAATTTGGTTTCTTGAAATCCCTCCCATTCATCTTCGAAGTATCTAGAAAACACATAATCTCTCAATTCAGCCCATGAACTTCATATTTGATAAATTTAAATTATCCTTCTTCTATTCGAATAAGAATTGGATAATTCAAGACTTTAATTCAACCAATCATTGATGTCTCAACAACTATAAAAAGGGGGACCCCAATGCTCCGTTTTCACATCAAACAGAAGAAAACTCTCAAGCATCGTTCGTCAATTGAGGGTCCGAGCTTCTTCGATTCCTCTAATCGGTGGTTAATTATTCATGTTCAAGAGTTGGGTTCCTTTCTTTTTTTTTCCAGCTGTTGTTGCTATTTTGGGTTAACTCGGGCAAGTTTTGTGCATCCGTGTCTGCCGCAATTAATTTTTCACGACGTTATCTTCCAAGTGTTCGATCAATTGACGATAGAAGTTGTCCCTTTGGTTTCTTCAATATCCGGAATCAATTGTGACCAATGTGATTTTCAAACCCATCAACCCGTTTCTGTATATCGCCTATGATGCAACACCCTTTTGTTTTTAACTAATCTCATTTGGTTAAAAGTTGCAGGTTTCATCTGGAGTTCAACCTACAATTGCCATTAATTATTTTTCATGATTTGTTTTGTTTGTTTTTTTATCTTTTTCTGCCCGTACTCACACACATACACATATATGTACATGTATGTTTATAATTTGAATCAACACTTTAATAACCTCTTTTTTTTTCAGCAATCAAAATTTCATCCGACCTTTGGAATTCCGAATTTTAAATTTTGCAACAAGATGGTTTATTTTAAAGATATATCTTCTTCCCCGGCGTGCAACACTTGGTAATTCTTGATGATGAGAGTCACGACATAGAACGGGGTATCATTTTGGCGCTTTATGATCCAGGTTGTTGGTCCGTATGCAAAACAATGGCCAAAGTTGACGAATGGATTCACTTAAGAGAATCATCTCGCAAGATTCCACCAATCAATGAATCCAAGCAAAGTGGTCTTTGCAAGCAACTTATCATTGACCATCGGAGGAGCCAACTTCCTTGCTAATTTTGAGGCGTCGTACCATCAAAGGCAAAGCCACGTAGGAGATGCCAAAGTGTGCATATTGCAAACGACTTGCCACCATCAACCGACTCACCACGCGGGAAAAACCATAAAGGATGTGGATTTCGCTAGCAAACATCATTCAAAATTAAGCTAAGCAAATAGACATCATGTGGAAGCAACTCGTCAAGTGGACAAAATCCATATAGATCTTGGAGCAACTCGTCAAGTAGGGAGAATCCATGCAGTCTCGAAAGCAACCCATCGAAGTAGGGAGTATCCATGTAGGTCTCGTAAGCAATTCGTCGAGCGTGGAGGTCTTCAAGGATGTGAAATTCGCAAGTAAGCATCATTCAATACCAAGTCAAGCGGAGGCGCCATGTAGATCTCGCGTGCATCCCACCAAGTGGAGAAACGCCATCAAGGATGTGAATTTTGCAAATAACTTATCGCCTCCGAAGGACTAGCCAAGTGGAGAAACGTCATCAAGAATGTGAATTTTACAAATAACTCATCGCCAACAAAGGACTCACCATGTGGATAAACAACATCAATGATATGAATTTCGCAAATAACTCATCGCCACCGAAGGGCTCGCCAAGTGGGAAAAAGCCATCTAAGACGTGGATTTTGCAACCATCGCGGATGTGGATTCATTAAGCAAATGTCATCCAAGATCAATCTAAATGGAGAGACGCCATGGAGATATCGAAATAACTCGTTGCCAATGACAAACTTGCCAAGCGGGAGACATCATCAAGCAACCGTCATCAACAATAGGCTCGCCAAGCGAGGAGGCGTTGTCGGGCGTGGATTTAGCAAACAACTCGTCATCAATAATATGCTTGCCAGCGGGGAGACGATGCCCCCAAAGAAGCGTCATTAAAAGAGATTGAAAATAGTCCTAAGTCTTCGGAGCTCATGTTGATGATGATGCATACCACAACAGACATAGAACATTTTTGAAGAGGTTGTTTCCTAACTCCCTTTTCCTTTCTACAATGAACATAATTTATCCCAACCGTATGACCGAACTTAGAAAATCTAAGCTACCTACGTACCATAACAAAGAGATCAAGTCAAAACGTAGTTCATAAACATTTGCCTTTTGGAGTGCCATAAACAGTTTATACTCATGTGGGCCAGAGTAACATGCGCTTTAGGCTCGTGGCGTCAGAGCATTCAGATTAAATTTGAGATATGATGATAGTTTATACTCGTATCAAGGAGGCTTCATTTAAATTTGAGACATATTGATAGTTTATACTCGTATCAAGGAGTAGACATACTTGAGATATGTTGATAGTTTAAACTCGTATCAAGGAGTCTTGATTTGGATTTGAGATATATTGATAGTTTATACTCGTATCAAGGAGTAATCATTTGAATATGAGACATATTGATAATTTATACTCTTATCAAGGAGTAATCATTTGAATTTGAGACATGTTGATAGTTTATACTCGTATCAAGGAGTATTGATTTGGATTTGAGATATGGACCTCTTATACTCATGTCAAGGAGTGTTGTTGATAGTTTAGGCTCTTATCAAGGAGCATTTGAGAATAATTTATTTGACATCTTTAGATAGTTTATGCTCGTATCTAGGAGCATTGAGAAGTTAAAGATGGCTCCACTTCATCATCATCGTCATCACCGGCATCACTTGGGCATTCTTGTTGGTCAAAGTTCGACTTATCTCAATGGTATGCGCCGAGTCGCTAATTCTTCAAAAGTTTTTGGCTTAATTCCTTGAAGTATGTAGCATAGGCTCCAAAGTGCATTCCTTGATGCACATCTCAATTGGTCTTTAAACTTCGACAATTGATCTTTGCGATTGAGCTGAGGCTTAAATTCCTCCAACGATTGATGTAGTCAATGACGGATTCTTTCCTCCACCGGGCGTGAGTTTGTGAGTTCAATCATGCTAACAGATTCGCGTGTGCTATAGAAACGGTTGAGAAACTATTGTTCTAATCGCTCCCAAGTATCAATTGAATTTGCCCCCAAGTCGGTGTACCAATCAAATGCACTTTCCTTTAAGGATCGGACGAATCGCTTCACTAAGTGATCTCCATAAGTCCCAAAGATCATTGCATGTTTCAATGAAGTGAGCCACATGTTTGTTTTGGATTGCCATTGCCATCAAATTGTTGGAACTTCGGAGGATGATAACCATCGGCATCTTCAAATTGTCAATTCTCTGTGTGTATGGCTTGGTGTAAGTTAGGGATGACTTGGAGCTTCCATCAAACTTGTCTTTAATAGTCCCCATAATGAACTCCTTGATTTGTGATGGCTCAAAAGCTACTCTAGAAAACCATAGGCAAGTGCACCTATCATTTTGTAGTATAGATTATTGAGTACCGAGTGTCATTCCCACGAGGATTGTAAGTACTAATAATTACCGTCTTTTTGTTATTTAATCTAGCAATTTTCGAGTTTTGTTTGTTTAATGAAAATGAAAAATAGAGAGTTTTAAAATAATTGCAACTTACGAAAGATCAAATAAAAATAGATTGTAGAATTAAGAAATCAAGAGCTAGAAATGTGTTTGAATGTAAATCCCTCTAGAATATTTTTGTGATTTAACAAGATAAAAATACAACCATAATCCCTTACAAAACCAACCTCTTTTAGTAAAATCTCATGTTTCATGGATCGTAGAAATTCCCGATTTAAGTTAAACCTCTATCGAGCGAATAACTTCTAATCTCAAGTTGATTAACTCAAAGCTCTTTCTAGTTAAAACCCCAAGACAACATTATAACGATTTGTGAATTCCCATATTAGGTTTGACCCTAATCCGTAAGATTTATGTCGTCCTATATCTAGGATTGCATGCAACTCTTTTCACTTATATAGGTTCTATTTCACCATGAATCTCTCGATTTCTGGATGAAAAATAAACTTCAAATCAATATTGCATATACCAATTTAAATGAATAAAGCATAATATAAGTGAATCACACAAAACATGAAGATTTTATTAAAAACATACAAACCTTAATCACAATTCATTCGAGAGTTCATTACATTCAAACACTAGAAATTTAGCTACACATGGCTTTGACAAAAGAGTATACTACACAAGAAGATATGAATAAAATGAACATGGTGTACTTAGCTCTTATTCAAGACCAATATAAGACTTCCTCCTTGGTTGATTGCAATGATGATGAGCTCCAAGCCTTCTCCTCTATTGCTCTTCAACTTCCAACTCTACCTCTCTTTTTATCCTCTCAATGTATTTTGCTTTGAAACTTAGAATATACAATGAATATACAATGAATCTCTATCAATGAATACTACATGAATTATCTATTTTTCCCAACTCAAACTCTTGGCTTTTATAGGCACCATCTTTGTGAAAGAACACATCAATAATGCTAACAAATGTTCCACTTCCATGGTTGTTGGTTGAATCATTGTGTGCACATTCATGGTTGAGTTGGTTGAATCATTGTGTCCACATGACAATTGAGGGAATAATAGAGTTTGGTGCATCAAAATGAGGTGTAAAAATTGCTCAAAGGTTGTCAAAAAGCAAGAAGGAAAGTCTCCATAATTTCCGCCAAAGAAAAAAACCAACCGGATGAAAAGCACGCCCGTGCTTTCAAAGACGGCCAGCCGTGTGTTCGCGGATTTTCCGAACACGGCCGTCTTTCAAAAGCACGGCCTGGCCGTGTTTGGTACGCTTTTGCGAAAATTTGCTCGGTTTTGGCTCTCAAAAGCACGGCCGTGCTTAAAAACACACCCCCGCCCGTGTTTGACTGAAAAGACCCCGAAATGACGCGTTTAGCTTGGGATTTTGAGTGTTTTTGCATCCAAAACCCCGGGTATGTTTTGACATGAAACCATGGCCCAAAATTCACCAAAAACAGCTCCAAATCATCAATCTACATCAATAAAAGCACCTCGGAGTAATGTGAACTATGTACAATCAAAAATTTATGAAACTAACAATAAAATAACTCAAATCATACTCAAATACACACATAAAACATGCATAAAAACACTCTTATCAATTTGGTCAATCGAATCGTGCCATCGTGACGAGACTTGCAACTCCTTTTATGAGACTCCTCCTTTTCGTTTGGTTGTTGCCTTGTGGATCTTTCAACATCATCTTGAGCTTCGACTTTTTGCCCATCGCATGACTTGAATTAGCTTGGTCAACTTTGTCTATTAGCTTCATGATTTGGGAGTCTCGTTCTTGAACATGTTTTGTAAGTCCTTCAATAACTTTCACAAATTTGCAAGTTGCTCTTCGAGTGAAGTAGCTTGGACTACCACGGTCGCTACAATTTCAAATCTTGAGCTTGTAGAATGTGCGTGGACATCGAGCGGGCTCAATGACTCTCATTTGATTGGTCCTTCAAGATTTAATATTATTTCTTTAATCACAAATTGTGATAATTATCAAAAGAAATAATAATAAATCAAGATAAATCTTGATTTATAAGAATTTGACATTTGGCATTCTTTAATTGACCAATAAATATATATTAAAAATATCAATAAATTAACTATTTAAATTAGGAATTGAATTTAATTAATTCCCAAATATAAATAGAAATTATAAAATTGATATTTAATATAGAATTTCACATGTGTCACCATTTGATTGGTGCAAATTTAATTTGTCTACGAGATGAATTTGTTGTATTTTCGATTCCAACTTATCTCACGCACAAACATTGAACATCAAATCGCGTTTTATCATTATTTATATTTATTTAATTTGTTTGACAAAAATCAAAAGGTATTAAGAAAATATTCATTATATAGTGTTTATCATTCTACATTATAGTTTGTTGTTTCTATTTTCATTTTAGAAATGAGTTTTTACACATATTTTTGTTTTAACTCTTATTGCAAAAAAGTATGTTCTTAAAGTTTCAAAGCTTTTGACGATAATGATGATGTTCGATTATATTTGAATTTTAAGACTTTTATCCTTGTAATGCAACATAAAAAAATTGTGTAATTTAGTTTTGCATATTTAGTTTGATTGTTACATTGTTAGACATGCTTTAGTATAAAAATTAGATTTAAATAAAAATAATATTTTTGGCTTGTAGCCCGTTAGTGGCCCGTTTAGCCCGAAGCCCGCTAGGTTTAGGGTTAGGTTCGCAAAATGCTAGCCCGCATAGTAGTGACCCATTTAGCCCGAAGCCCGTTAGGGCGCCCTATGGGCTAGGGCCACCGTTTAAATCTCTAGTTGTGAGTTGGAATGATGAATCTCTCTTCTTTATATGCCCGTTCCCCTTCCTATTCCGATTAGATAAAATGAGAATTCTCTCTTCTCATCCCTATTTCCCAAATATGTGTATTATATATATATATATTAATAATATTATATATATTTATAATTTATTATTTTATTAATTCTAAAAATTAAACCTAGGAATAT
This sequence comes from Rehmannia glutinosa, assembly GCA_016081115.2. Lineage (NCBI taxonomy): Eukaryota > Viridiplantae > Streptophyta > Magnoliopsida > Lamiales > Orobanchaceae > Rehmannia > Rehmannia glutinosa. The sequence goes on from CM071936.1 coordinate 105,231,234, forward strand.
TTTCATTTTTACTTGTTCTTATTCTTTATTTCACAAATTAGTTATTTATGTTTTAAAAGAATAGTGATTGTAAAAAGTTAAAATTTCAAAAAATAATTAAAATATAAAGATAACTAATTTGATTATAAATCATAGATTAAACAATAAAAAAATTATTATAGACTATAAGAAAATCTCTTTACATACGAAAAATTTTGTTGCGTGAACATGAATTATATCTATTTATGGAACATGTTTACCTATGAGAAAGTAAAAGTTTGAAAAATATTTTAACTCGTCAATGTGGGATCTTTTTTATCCTAATCCCGAATATTTAATAAATTATATTTCAAATAAAATTAACAATAAAATTATTTCAAATTATAATTTTTTAAGGTTTAGAAAACTGATCAATTATCAAAATTGTTAAAGGAATTAAATAGAAACCATGCTTTATATTTAGCAACACAGAAAACAAAATATTTCAAAAAATAAAAATTATTTTATTTATATATATACACATAAATCAAAAAATTATCAAACATACAAATTCATATCTAATTCCAAATGTACAACTTTAAAACTTGAGTATCAAAATACGTTGATACATATAAAATATAATTCAATCAACATGAAAAGTATGTTATTATATAAAAAAGTAATTTTCTATATATAAAATACTATTATGAGTATAATTTATATTAAATAAAATTTAATTTTTTTCTTACATAAATATATATAATGATATGCATAGATACATGTGATATATAAAATTTGGATACATATTTTAATATATTTTCTTTAGTTAAATTTTCTAATTGAATTTAATCAATGTAAATATAATTCTAAATAATTACTAAGAAATGGGCTAAACTCAAATAACAACTATATAGAGATCACAAATAGCAACAAAATACATGAATATACAAATTGATGTCCAATAGCTCAAATGCATAACTTTTAAAGCCCACTACAAATTACAAAATGATTAGTAGATATTTTTATATATTTTTTATTATGTTTTTGTTATTTATATTTTATATATGTAATATGGATGTCAAACTGAAGATCATAAAATATTAATTAATTTGGTATATTATACTTAAAAAACAGATCAAAAATAAAAGTTATTATTTTTTTAAAAAAAAAAGAAAACATAAATATAATAATTAATGCAAAGACACACAAAAGATTTGGAAAGTTAATTTTAAATGATTCTATTTTTATATTATTTTAAAAAGTGATTATTTAAAGAAAGTTGACTACCAAAAATAATAAAATATCAAATATTTATCATTTTTTTATTTTTACACATCTTTTTTTACTTTTTATAGTAACCGCAAAAAGGAGGGAAAATTTTCCATACTATTTCCGTAAGCAATGTTATTATAAATAGAGAATAAAGGCAAATAATTAATTGAGTTGCACATATACTGGCCTTTCATTTCTATTTTATCCCATAAAGAGAAACATAAACATTAAACATTAATATATTTAATGAGTATTTATGATAAGCAGGAATAAAATCATCATCACATTTTGTAATAGGGCTGAACATTGAACCAAACTTGATATTTGATTTGAGATCGATCGTTAAAAGCTCGGTTCGTTAATATAACGAACCAATCTTGAATACATTTTTTCGCTTTGACAAGATGTAAAGATCGGCTCGAGCTCGACTGATTAAGAAAAAAATAAAATATGTGTACAATTAACAAGCTACTCGAGCTCAATTCGTTCGCCGACTAAAGCTCATTCAAGTTCGATTCAATTAATAATCAAACCAAACTCAAACACAGCTTTTGAAACTTGATTAAAATTCAAACAAGCTTGAGCAATACCGTGTTTGGGTGACTCGACTCGTTTACACCCTATTTGTAACATAAATTTATTTTGTTAACCGAAATAAACCTAGAAAATAAATTACATTTTCTTGCATAGTTAGTTCAATACAAAGTGAAACTCACCCAATCCGCAAAATTACAGAAAACCCAATCCGCAAAAGGCCCAGCCCAGTAGCCCACTCCTCACAAAACGATTTGTCACTGTATTTATGCGCACTTATCTTCTCAGACCCTCCATCAATCAGTCTCCACCTTAAGATCCCAACCATTGGGATATCCTCCATTTTACAGCTGCAATAATCCACAGAGTCATCTGCATTACGGTTCAATAAACAATGGCTTGCTCAGCTGCTACTTCAATGGCTGCTCTTATCTCGTCTAACCCCAATCCCAAAGCTTACATTTCTTCCAAAACTCCGTTTCTTCAAAATCCATTTCCCTAACTTCCTCATTCTCCGGCAGACCCTTCGTGTCCCGTGTTCCCCGCTCCCTGTCTACCAGCTCTTCTTCTTCCAAACGACGCAGTTTGATTGTTCGTGCCGTAAGTTTTGCTGTTCACTCTTTTTATTTGCGCTCCACCTACCCCTCCTCCTTTTTTTTTTTTAAAAATCCTCTTCCTATATTCGATTTTATGTGCATAAAAGTTGAAATTTTCTGCTATAGTAATATTGGGCTTCTAAGAATTTTTGTTTTTTTGTTTTTTTGTGGTTCATTTGTATTTGAGATTTTGCGTTGACTCACGAAATGGGTTTAAACTAGTGACATTTTATATTTGATTTTCGGAGACCCAGGTTTATTTCCTCGAATGTATATAATAATTTGTTTTCCAAATGTGACTCAGAGCTAGTTGAGACGCCATTCCTGGTTTTAATTTTTTATTAGCTCAGAAACTTTATTTATTTTTTCAATTTTCCCATTTCAGTTTTGCTGTGTATGAGAGTCGGCATTTGAAATGAATTTGTTCGGTGCATATTATACGCCATTTAATGAGTTTAGTAAGTCCATAAAATATCAAATGTAGTTCGAAGCTCGTGTATATAGTTAATCTTCATTGCGAAGCTTAATTTTTGAACAATGTGGGTACATTATTTTTGTCCGAGGAATCCATGGTATGTTATAGTATTTGACCCACTAATTTCATATAATGGATTTAAAAGCATTAAGACTTGGGATAGTTGTCATTCATTTCATCCTGAGAATATGTACTTAATGATTTACTGATTGCTTATGCGGAATGGTTGAATCGTGCTATTTGATAACCTTCATATATCATTATATTATTTTGTTACCTCTGTTCTTGTTGTGAGATATTTATCTCTTTTGACAGAGTGAAGTTCCACTGGTTGGGAATACAGCTCCAGATTTTGAGGCAGAGGCTGTTTTTGATCAGGAATTTATTAAGGTATAGAGTCAACCCGTGATCTGCTCCATTTTTGAACATGATATATGTTGAAGTTGTTTTTTTGTCTGTTTTCATGTATATTGCTTATTTGATAGTACATAATGCATTTTATTAAAGCCGTCTTTTGGTGGGTTGGTATTCACTTTGGTTGCATTTGTATAAAAGGATTTGAAATGACTGAATTAGGTGATTTGAAATAAACCGTTGTGATTGGAAATAGAGCTCAAAATGTGTATCAAGAGTGTCTGAAATCTATTGTAACTCGAAATTATCGAAATTATCCAAATCGTATTTCAATGGGTTTGTTATTATAGATTTGGGATCCTCATCTCCCAAATCCTTCAATCCAAATGTAGCATTAGTTTTTTTTCTTAGAGATACTTATGTCCAAGATGAGAAGCTGTTTTACTTCCCGTAAAAGTTCTTTTTTTTTCAAAAAAATTTATTTATTTATTAACTATTGGTTTAGTTGGATCATCATTCTGTAGTGCACATTTTATTAACGTTTCAGCATTGTTAATAACGGATTTAAATACAGAGAAATCTCAGAGTTGTTTCTGATTCTATCTCGTTTCATAGGTTATTGAAGTTGAAACTTGCTCTGTGTAATGATAATTGTCCCCTGCGTTCGTTCTGTTTGTTCCAACAATTTGCAATAAGTGGTTTTGTATCTAGTGAAATCTTTTAACTGATTAGAGTTACTGTGTCTGCAGGTTAAACTCTCTGAGTATATAGGAAAGAAATATGTTATTCTCTTTTTCTACCCACTGGACTTCACCTTTGTTTGTCCCACCGGTGAGTCTGAAACTGGGACCCTATGGTCTTATCGGTCACCTTATCATCGAACTCGTAATTGCTAGAAGTGCCATTGACAAATCATTCCATTATTTCTATTGCAGAGATCACTGCATTCAGTGACCGATATGAAGAATTTGAGAAGTTGAACACAGAAGTATTGGGTGTATCTATAGACAGTGTTGTAAGTTTTATTTTTTACCTCTAAAAACTTGCTGAAATATTCCTATTCACTCTGTTTTACATTACTTCACTTATACCAACACTTACATCAGCTGATGCGCATCTTTTACATTCAATTGGGTCCTCTTAGCTTTGCTGTTGTTCTTTTGTGCACATGTGACCTTATGATGCTTTCTAATCTTAATTTTCTTCTAATATGTAGTTAATGGAGTGGTATTTATGGATTTGTTAACTACAGTTGTGTTCTTATATTGTCTTATTGAATCCTAATTTCATTGTACCATGCGCTAACTGATTGCTTAATTTTCCGGTAGTTCTCCCACCTTGCATGGGTCCAAACAGACAGAAAGTCTGGGGTTTGGGTGATTTGAGGTATCCATTAGTTTCGATGTGACCAAATCAGTTTCAAAGTCATATGGTGTGTTGATTCCAGATCAGGTATGTATTGTAATGTTTGCACTTTTTTCATTCACAAGTGAGTGTAATCATGATAGTAATTGACTGTGGATTTGGACATCTTATATTAGTTAGCAAGTCATGCTGTAAAAGATGAATATTTATTGGTCTAACAAAACCTAACTCCTAAGAGAGAAAAAAGTCCCATTTAATCAACTTGGACATGTTTTGGTGCTTTGGTTGACAACTTGGCATGTATCATATGCATATCTATGTATAAAGAAAAAAATCCAAGAGACTGAAAGGACCAAATTTGTGCTCTGCAACTATACAGGTGCAACTAGAGTAACATATATGACCTAGTGTTCAAGTAAAATTATACAATATACATGAAAATGATAACCAATCTGCAATCTTGTAAATATCAATATGTTATGCTCCAATTTCTTGGAGGAGGTCTAATTAGTTTAGTAACTTTTCTGCAAACTATACAGGTCTCGCTCAGTTCTTGTGTGGTGATTAAATTGTAACAATGCACATTCTGTCAATGATCAAATAATTTTGGTAACTGTTGGAATATCGAGATCCGTGTGGTGATGATAAATTTGATCATATTTATCCATATCTCTTAGAGTTGTTTACCGTGATAAGGCAGGGATAATGGATAGCTATCCATCTTTATATTAATCGCACAATTATGAAATTTGGCCAACCTTAAATATGACCCGTAAATTGCAGCTGCATGGTTAATCTTTCAGCCTAAAGATGTAAAAAAGAAAATCAACGATCCTAAATCTTCTCATTATGCGTGGTGCTGTTACAGGGAATTGCATTGAGAGGACTTTTTATCATTGACAAGGAGGGAGTTATTCAACACTCCACTATCAACAATCTTGCAATTGGCCGAAGTGTTGATGAAACACTGAGAACACTCCAGGTACTATTTCAGTTCATTCCAAGTAATTTGGGTAAGCTGATGAGGCATTCAGTGATTACATACATGTGGTGCGTGGTGCTTGTGCAGGCTTTGCAATACGTGCAAGATAACCCTGATGAAGTGTGCCCTGCTGGATGGAAGCCTGGTGAGAAATCCATGAAACCAGACCCCAAGCTTAGCAAGGAATACTTCGCAGCAATTTAAGCTGAGCGGTCTGAAAACACCAGTGGTGGTGTTATTCGTTCGTTAAAGAGGTTGGAATGTCCTGTTATCGCGTAACAATTTTTCGTGAAGTCTACTATTGAGTTTTGACCATTGCTTGGGAATGACATTATTGTGAAATTGAATGTTTGACTACCCAGTTTGGACCTCCTGTATCTTAGGGTGTTTTGTTTCGCATTACAATATATTAAGTGAATGTCACGTGTATAATAATGACATCATCTTATGCATGCTGTATTCACTCGGTGAAATGAAACACCAGATAAAATATTGTGGGGAATAGGAAATATCTCTTATGCAGTTTTCCCTATCCGTGATTGCTTTCTGTCTTACTAGCCATCGGTTTTATACATAAGCATGGGCCTATAATGTAGGATGGGGCATTTCTTGAACATGTTGTGGACTTTATAGAAGCCCAATAAAAGGTCCAAACTCAGATGGTGTATCAAGCCCAAGGAATGCATTCTTTTAAAGTGTTAAGAGATTAGAGATCATTATTCTCTCACCGTTGGTTAAAACTTGACTCAATGGTATTAAGAAGGTTAATCTTGCATTCTTCTTCCCCGTTTCTTTTTTTTTCTAGTTGGGTGTTGGGTGGGGACTAGATCTCATATTCAACAATCCTATTCCAATTTCTATTCAAGTGGATGAATGATATGTGTACAAGTGTTCGTGTCAGCCATCCACTACAATGAAATATAAAGTTTGGACATGTGGAAGCGGGGGTTTGGGCTCTGAAAATAATAATGAATGCAATTTCATTAACTTTGAACTCTTCATCAGTTGAATGAAAATTGTTGGTGCTTATATTTGATCAACACCACAAAATGGAATACAAAGGACTGGAAATATGAAAAGGGCTATAATCTGCATTTTTGTATTGATTTACCGAGCTGACAAGCTCGGGTTGGTTTCTAGCTTTACAGTATCGAATTTACAGAGCTATATAAGGGTTTTCTGTTGTCATTTTCCTCATGAATGAATTCTATTTATACTAATACTTTATGTGGTGGAAAGTCTTGTTGACTTGAAACATTAGAGCCTTGCCGATGGCCGCTTGGTCGGCCACCTGGAATTTCAACTTGGTCGTGGTTGATTTCATGGTGGAATACTTAATTATTTCCAAAGCTCCAAGTTATGGTGAGGTCGATTTTACCCATCACTCGGCCGAGTGTGGTCCAGTCAGGGGCCACGTCACCAAGTCTTGAATTGCTACGTGGGTGCACTTTGTCCTACTCGACAGGCGTCATAAAAATTCAACAATTTATTAGGAGATTAAATTTGAAATCCATAGCTACTCTCATTTCTTATCAATAGAAAAGATAAATTTTATTTTTATTATTTGGCCTTCACATCCTTTCATTAGATAGTAAATTAAAATATTTTGTTTGAAAGTTTCTTGATCTTGCAAATCTTTTACAATTAAATTGCTATCTTTAAAAAAAAACTCTAAAATCCAGCAACAATTTCACCAAAATAAGACAACAAACCTCCTAATTAATAACAGTTTGTCATTTTATATATAGGTTGTGTATTTTTATACTTTCGCCCGTGCGTACAAGAGTGAAAGAACTGAGATCCTTGAATGAGTTGACATATCTTTCGTGGATCACAAGAATAGAAATGAAACAACAGGCAAGTCGGTCACATGTACACCTTCATGTGACCTTAATTTTCTGCCCACTAAGACACATAAAACATGTAATTATCTTTTTGATCATTATAAAATAGGATACGGATTGATGATGAATCTTAAAGATAATATTATAATAAATTATTCAGAATCTTAGTCCATGATTTTCCAATTATCTGTGACCACTTAAAATTATATCTTATGCAAATTTAAAAACAGTCCACTCCCAAGAGGTTGAGAAATCTTTTTTAATTTATTCGGTTAGAAGCTTTTGAGGAGGAGTATGTGGAGGATAATAAAGCTATGAATCTTTTTGTCATCATATATATAGTATATGACCTTTCCAAGTCACTAGCGTTAATCACATGGAACATCATCTAGATGAGGCAGATTTTTCACCTATTTAAAACTTATTCTTTAAGATCACCAGAAATGTTTCCAGTGGTATTCTTCCACTTTTGTAAAGGTATTGACTAAGATTCGAACCATATCTCTTTCATTTTTTTGAAATTTATCCCCCCGCTATTTTTTTCTTGCGTTTTCTTCGTTTTAGTGGCTGATTTAGTGACCCTTTTTTTAATTTTAAATCAAATAAGGGCATGTTGGTCATTTTCTTATTAATAGTTTTCACCCCAAATGGTAACTCCCCCAAATCCCCTCAAATTCGTTCATCTCTCCCACACAAATCCATCCGTGCGTTGGTGGTGGAGGTTCGAACAGAGGTGCGAAATGGTGGTAGCAGTGAGCTAGTGGTTTGTCGGCGGTGGTTTGAGCAATCGTAATGGTGTATAATCTCGAAGAGATGGTGGTGTTTGCAACTTGACGGATGCGATTTGAGCACCGGATTTACGGCGGATGGTGGTCACCGACATCGTTGTTGGTGGTTGGCGATGGGAGGTGCGATGGTTTGAAATGGTTTTGGTAATCGGATTTGGGTTTTGGGGAAATATGGTTGTAAATGGGGAAGATGACGGATTTGGGATTAAGGGTATTTGCTTTTTTTAATAAGAAGATGATGAGCATGATGATTCCGATGATGAAGATGATGGTTCTCCAGGTGCAAAATATTGTTGGGGTTTGAATAAAGGACATGATTGGAGGATTAGTGAAGAAGACGATCTTGAATTGGAGAAAACGAGGGCCTACGAGGAGGCGGTGAGGATTATTGTATACTTAGATGTTTTTTGATGTATACTTATATGTGTTTTGGTCTTTGTATAAGTAGTTAATTTTTTATGTATGTATTTATGTTGATGTATACTTATGTTTTTTGTTGTATACTTATATGTGTTTTGTTGTATACTTATTTTTTTGTTTGACAATTATAATATACAAAATACAAATATGTTAAATATACAACATAATAGTGTTAAAGGCAAAATTGCAAAATTAGTTACGTAACTAAAAGGAGGTTGCGAAAAGGTCCCTGAAAATACTCGAATAGCAAAATAGTCCTCAGAATATGCGATTTTACAAAATAGTCTCACATATTGCATAGTTTGCATAATAGTCCTCAGAACTTATACTTGAGTCTCAATTTTAGTCCTAATTTCAAAGGGCAATTTTGAAATTTCACAGATTTCGATCACGTGAGCCGCACATGTGACTCCCGATTTCTCGTAAATTATGACCAAAATTGATATTCAAGTACCATCCACAGACTATTTTGCAAACCATGCATTTTTTCGACTATTTTGCAAACCATGCATTTTCTTGGACTATTTTGCAAACCCATACATAGTTACATGACTATTTTGTCATTTGAGAATTTTAAAGGACCTTTTTTATGATCGCCTTTAATTACAAGACTAATTTTGTAATTTTCCCTAGTGTTAAATATACAAGAAATATATGTTAAATATACAAAGACATTAATAAGCGTGATTTTCTCTCTCTTTATAATCGATTTACTTAATTCGCGGTCCTCATATGTTAATGAGCGTGATTCTCTCTCTCTCTCTCTCTCTCTCTCTCTCTCTAATTTCCTTAATTCCGGTCCCCACATGTTTTTGTTTGACGATTTTAATATGCAGAAAAATTATTTTAAACATACATTAAAATAGTGTTAAATATACATCAAATATATGATAAATGTATAAAGATAACGCATGGCAGAAAGCACATGCGTGATTTTCTCTCCAAAGACGATTTTCTCGTTCCCCGCATGATTCTCTTTATCCCAACAACTCGATTCCATGTATTTGAACGGTCCCCACATATTTGTTTTGACAATTACACCCTTATTTTGCCTTAATTAAATGTTAAATATAATTTTAACCCCTATTTATCTTAGCCATTGATATAGATAAAGAAGGGTTGAGATGAGTCCACATTGTCTCACTATAATATGTGGTCTCATTAGATTCTTCCCTATATACGTTTAGTCATATTTATGTTTACACATATGCAATACAATATATTACATATTAAATGTATCAAATTCATTTCATACTAATATAAAATAATATATAGCAATGATAAGAAAAAATGACTCTATGTACTTAACCACAAAAAATCCTATTAGACATTACATCTATAATAGAAATTGCCCCTCATAATTAAAGATCAAATGCAACTTCTTTAATTAAAATGCCAAACCAATGATTTCCAAAACAAAACAAAACATACTTTACATTTACCCGATTTTTTTTTTTTTTTTTTTTTTTATCACACTTCAAAACAAAATCTAACACACCCACATAATTCTTAAAACACAGAAAAAGTACTTTGGACGATTTATATTATAATGGTACATTTGATCAACGGGTGTTATCAAGGCTTTCCCCGCTTTTTTTTTTTTTTAAAAAAGGCTTTCCCCAATATTTTGTCGCATCATGACATTTAAATAAAAAAAATCGTATTTTGAACACTCCATAAGCATGCCACGTCAAGATTAAGGGTGACAATAGGTATCGTATTGGGGTTCACGTGTCATGGTGACACATAAATTGGTATTATTCGTGTTAGAAATCTCAATCCAAATCCGACTCGTCTATTATTCATGTTTTTCTGATTGACCCAAAAATAACTTGTATATTTTAGAAGTCTAACTAATTCATCCAAATATGGGTCACATGGGTTAATATTAATTCAAAAATCATATTTACATATATTGAATCATTATTTTATACTGCAAATTCAAACCATAACAAAATAGGTTATAGGGGAGGAATGAAGTTAGAACACTCCACCTCACATCTAATAGATGATAGCAAGTACCATATCTCCTAATGAAAGATGATACATTTGATCTTTTTTTCAAAATTTAATCATTACACTAACAACATATTCAATTAATTAAAATATTGCAAAAATCAATATAATAAAAGTAACGGATCAAACGGGTTAATCATGTCATTTCATAATAACCCTAACACAATCTATTTACTATTTAGGTTATTAGGATCCAACCAGATTATGACTCTAACCCCCAAGCTTCAATCATAATCCGTTTATAATGTGTGAGGTTAGTGTCATATTTGTGTCATGCCAGAAACTATCACTAGATGGGTAGATTTTTTGTATGTGTGGTAAAATTATAAAAAGTTATTGCTGGTGTATAAAATATGGGTTTGTTTGTCTGATGTGCTAAAATATGAGACATGCAAAGGAACCACATAGTATAACATATGGCATATCAATAGTAGTATTATTACTCAAAACAAAATAAGGCGAATTGACTTACTGTTGCCCCATGTAGACACAAAAACAAACATTTAGCGCAAGAAACAGACTTTAGTTCTTTCATTTCAATTTATTTTCAATTTAGTGTCAGATCTTATATTGGATATATGATATATAAACCATAAATACAAAACATACTTATTTTGCTGAATATAAAATCAAAATCAAACAATATATACATATATCTACAGTACAAGATGCGACATAAATTACAAGACAAACTTTTAAGCACAATAGTTAACTGTTGTTGAGCAATACAAACAACAAGGATAATTAATTGGGCATACACATGATGTTAGATATATTAAAGCCTTAATTGCAGATCCATAAACAAGTGTTTTGTCATTTTGCAGGAAGGGACATTAGTTTCAAAAAAGGAAAAAAGCAAAAGGAGTTGATGATCCTGTGCAGCATTAATCCTGTGGCAAAATAGAGTCATATATACTTGCAAATTCGATCTAAACCCAAAATTCGACAATTTTTCATCGGTATGTCACGTTGGAACATCGGATTCAGGCATGTAATTTAGTCTTTCAACCTCTTCCCAGATCAATTTTGATGTGATTTCATCGTATTCTGGAATATGTTCCTGAAAAAGAAAGGTCAAATGGTTAGAGATGAGGAAAAAGATGTTCTAACAATATTCATAATATACACTTAGTAGGCAAAATTGCAAATTTAGACTTGTAACTTGGGGGTGACATTTCTGGCCAAAATGTCCAATATGGCCCGTGCATATGACATTTCCGGTCAATTTTTAAAATTCTAACGAGAATAGACAGAAATTGGACAATTTTATTACTTACAGAACTATATAAGATTTCGAGTTTAAGCAGGACCAATTTAGTCACCCTTTAGTTAGGCAATTAATTTTGCAATTTTGCCTAGTTAGTATGGAACATAGTAGCATCGTTTCTCAGGAAATGACTGTAGCTCAATATAAAATGCATTATTACTCAAGTATAATAAGAACAAGATAAAGAACTAATTCAATCTTCTATATTCATTGAAAATTCAAAGTGGGTCCGTCCATTTTTACTACAAAAGAGGGCCCTTCAAGTACATAACTCCAAGAAATAAACTAATCTACTTTTGTACTTTAGAATTGGCCTAAGGTTGCTTTTTTTGTTTCATTTTTAATGTTTATAATGTAATTGTTAGGGCGTTAATTTTTTCGCCAAGTAATTTTCTAAAATAAAAGATTGGATTTTGATTTGTTTTGCCTTTCTAGACTTATGGTAAGATTGAGTTGCAAATAGATTAGGAAAGATTTCATATTGATATGGTATAGATATATTAGGACTCTTTGATATTTATCTTGTTTCCTAACATAAGTGATATACTTGTCATATATTTGTATATATCTTCTTTCCATGTTTATTAGGACTCTTGAAGGGTTTGGACGCCTATATAAAGAGAAGAGGACGTCCATAATCTATACACAAGAAATACACCGAGATACAAGAGTCTTGAGAGAGTTAGAGTCATTCAAGACAAGGAGTCGAATCGCTTCGAATGCGACCTCGAATGTGACTACATCGAGATCACATTCACCTTCGCACTTGTGTTTGTTAGCTTTTCATCCATTGGTTTTTGTATTGTGATTAACGAAGTCCATACATATCTATTGTTGGATGAGTTGAATTACATAGATTAGATATACTCGTGATAGGAGTTTTTCGTTGAATTTCTACTAGTTGGATTTGAGTATTTTTGTATACGGAATCAAACTGATTTTACTAGTGGAAAGTTTTGCCATATTGGCACGTCTACAAGCTTGTTGGCTTGTAGACAATTTTTACTTCGTGTGTCTCTTTATTGTTTTCAAATTTCCACTGCATGTGATTGTGAATGTGATCACATCTGCAATCACATCCTTACTCTGCAAAACTTTTGGTAAATATCCGTGCTTAAATTCTTTCAGTAATTAACAGAATGAAAGTAATTAATATACCTCAAGCTCTCTGACCAATTGTTTGGCTGTCGGGGCAGACACGATAATTCGACGTGCTGTTGGGGATATAAAGCCTTCATCAACGGCCTTGTCCAGAAAAGACAACAATGAATTATAGTAACCCTCAACATTCAACAGCCCAACCTGCATTTATTTTTACATATCATTACTTTAATTAATTTATTAGTGCCTAAAGTAAACAAATATATCAAAAGCACATTGTGTGTCATGTTCAAAAGTACTCCTCCTTTTGACCCACACTAATCCATATTAATCTCTTTTCTCCAATTCAAAAGGAGATCAATCTTCCAATGTGAATTAAATTAAATGATCAAGAAGCATATGACTATGATTGCAAATACCAAATCTTTGTACTATCTTTCCATGTGAAATCAAAGACAAGCTCCACATGGATAGATACCTTTCCTATTTCATTTTGTTGATAACTACTTTTGACCAAAATCCTACAAAACATGCTTTTTAAGGTACATAGAATTATAGAAACCAAAGACAGATATTCTAAAAGGACATGGCAACAACATAAAATGTCAAGATGCATGCACGACATTCTCTCTTTTCTCACCTTTGTAGCCTAATTTGTAAATATTATGTAACAATTAATCAGTCCTACTTCATTTGAATTCAACAGAATCATTAACTTGTAATTAAAAAGTAAACACTTCCAATTTCATTGACTAATTAATATATAATTATAATATACAACAATAGTACACTGTACACTTGTTACAAAAATAAAGATAAGTGTAATGTTAATAGAATCGTGAAAATAGGGGAAAATAGATTACTGGTTTACGATGGATTCCTAGCTGAGCCCATGTAATAACTTCAAGCAACTCTTCAAGAGTTCCATAACCTCCTGCAATTGACACACAACAATTTGTAAGAATGAAATTTAGTTTGCCACACACTATAATTGATTTTGATATATCCTATTCCAGTTTATGTTCCACTCCCTATTCTATATATTGGATGAAGACACGTATACGATTGTGACATCATCTTATACACGTGTTATTCATCCGATGTAATAGAATAAGAGTGGAACATGAAAAGTGGAATAAGAAAACTCAATCCTATGTTGATGAGGCATATACCAGGAAGTGCAATAAAGGCATCGGCTTGCCGGGCCATCTCGGCTTTCCTCTGATGCATATCGGATACGGCTCGTATTTCGCCTATGGTTTCGCCAGTTATCTGATGTAGAAAATGCAAACACATCATGAACTGATCAAACATGCCTAATTAAATGGCAATGCACTAACAATTTCAAGTGTTCAATAGTATAAAACCAAAAATAAACATTGAACATTCATAGAATATAATATTATTGCTCATGGAATAACAATTTGGGCTCATGGTATATCAGTTATGTGACTGAAATATTTACATGGTCAAAGTAAAAGCAACCATATACATAAAACAATAAAACATCATGATGCAAAAACGGAAAAAACAAAAACAAAAGTTTGAAAAGCAAGATGTTATCCAATTAATATCTTTAGTTATGCAGCCTTTTTTTATGGGTCCAAATTAAGGGTCACTTTGTGGCTAAAGCAATTAAAATAAGGCAAAATGTAGCAAACTAAATATGTAACATATTAAAAGCTTCTTTTTCATACCTCTCGGGGCATAAGAGTTCTTGGTATAACCCTGCAACATAATCAGAAAGAGGAATTAATGACAGCTTAAATACTATATAATATTTATCACTAATGCCCACTAATGATAATTTAAAAATAAACCCTCATTAGATCTATAAAATATAATTACTTAGTTAAAACAATTTTAATTGATTACCCCTAATACAGACAATTCTGAAATTGCCACTAATTATTGTGTCACTAATTATATGGTGTAGGAGTGAGAAACACAAATTCATTTTTGTGACTGTCACAAAGAAAAAGGTATGCAGAAAAGAAATTGATAATCAGAAAAACCAGCAGTTGATCCCATGATGTCTGCTTTTGGGTGGTAAGAAGGACACCCCTTTTAAAAAAATTTGACAGACTTTACATGTTTTAAAGAATAATTTATAAGTGAGATATCAAATTTCCATAGAACCAAACAAAAGATGGGAATTATGAGGTGGGAATGATATTGTTTGTCTTTTTGAACTTCCAAACCACACACAAAGAGAGAGAAAAAATAAGAGGGTCAGTGTGTGTAGTGTGTGAGAGAGAAAGTAAAATTACCCTAGAACATGGCGCCCGCCATCATGAACTGCCTGAGAAACAAGACCCATCAAACCCACGCTCCCACCTCCATAAACCAAATCAATCCTTTTCTCCACCTTCAACATAAAAATTAATATTAAAATAAAACATCGAATAAAACAAAAATAATTAACACGCGTCACAAACTAAACCCATTTTCACATTTGACAAAATTATTCATCACCACATTCCCATATCAATTTTTTTTTATGATTATTTATACGTGCATGAAAAATATATAAAATACAAGAAATTTTTTATACCCCCATGAATAAATTAAAATCATGAAGGTGGGTGTACATGGTAATGGAGGGGAAATGGGACACGCTCAAAACAGTCATGATATCAGAGTGCACGTTTGGTTCCCCATTGAAAAACAGATTTTATATTTTTCTATTATTACAAATGCACCCCATAAACTAAGATCACGCAAGAAGGCTGCTCAAATTATACAGGCAGATTACAGCTAGCAAATCCTCTCTCTCTCTCTCTCACTCATGCCAAACAAAACTTAAACCCTAAACCTTCCGACCTAGATTTTTACCCACCCAGAATAAAACAGTGAAAAAGTATAAAAAATTATCAATAAAAAATTATCAATAAAAAGACAAAAAAAAAAAGTCAAAAACCTTGAATAAGGGAAAAGATAATGAGAAAAAATGGTATAGTTAATTAAAAAGTGAAAATATGTGGTTTAATTTTGATACAGAATTTTGTTGGTTTATGCCATATAAGGCTAAAAAAAGAGCCGATTCTGAAAACGGCATTGCGTTTTGTGACGAAGAATATAATTTTCTGGCAAAAAACTTGTATGAGACAGTCACATAAAATCCTACATGTAATCAATCGTAACCTCAAACACATACTCCTCCTATTCACATAAGTGTCTTTTTAGAAAAAACACACATATTAAGAATAGGAGGAGATACCTAATATACCCTTATTTAATAATTTATAACCCCATCAATTACAATAGGAAAAAAATAATCATAAATTTAGTATTGGAACAAAACAAATCTTGGTTTGGAAAATGATAAACCATAAATATATTTATTAAATGAATTACTAATAAAAGTACAAGGGTAATTTAGGGAAACTCATTTCTTATTAGTCTTGAAAATGTAGAAAGACATTCTTTTGGAAAAAAATTTTACAAGCCAAAAAGATACTTATTATGAATAGGAGGGAGTAAAAAAACTCATATTTTTGTGTTCATTGAACTAAAATCTATGAGACGGTCTAGTGTAAGACCGCCTCTAAATTTTCGTAGCTGCATTCACGCAAAAGCTTTAAAACACACACAAACACACAGACACGAAATTTAAGCCGATTGAGTTTTGATGTATGATTAAATATTAATTACCAGTTGATTTCCTAACTCAACAGCAGCTTCTTGATAGGTAGGTTTGTTGCCAGAACTGCTGCCACAGAAAACACAAATTCTTTTGAACCTTGATTTTTCTCCTCCTCCATTGCTTCCATTGCCATTGCCTCTGTGTGTGTGTGAATATTAATGATGTCCTTGAAATGTGGAGGTGAGGAATGAGAACCAAGTGAGTATTAATTTATAGGGTTGCTTTTTTTTATATATACCCCTTATATACGAGGCATCGCTTCACTCTCTCTCTCTCTAATTATTTATTTATTTATTTTTAAATATTTGTATTTGTTCTTACTTATATATATATATATATATATTACCGTGTCAAAAGTTATGGAATGACATGGCTTGGATGGTTGGTTTAGACAAAAGGCTACTTTTCGGCTACCTATAGGCTAACAGATGTCATTAATTAAGGAAAATAGAAAAAAATATTGTTAATTTATTTTAAAATAAATACAAAGATCTGATATATCTACATGAATCTAAAATTATTATTCGCAATTAATGCAATTAATACTTAATTAGATACTTTCAAATGACTCGATAAAATATGTCAATGTTTAGACAAAAGAAAAACTGCAAAATTTGTCCTATGGGTGTCTGTAACTTTTGAAATTGTAATTTTAGTCTTTTGACAATTTTGCCCCTTAGCAAAAATAACAATTTTAATTATGTATTTTTTAGAATTTGGCAATTTTAGTTTTTTTATTTTTAGTTGTGGTAATTTCGCTCTTATTATTCAAAATAACCAATTTTGGCATACTTGTACGTGTTTTTGTAATTTTCATAATTCGAAAATTATACATATAGAACTTGTATCTCGGATTTTGATCTGGATTCATAAATCTAAAATTCTTCTATCATTAGACAATCTATAGTATAAATGATAAATAAATTCTAGTCAAGTAAATAAAATACAGACTCTGATACCATTTTAAACTTGATCTTAGTTAAGGATGTTGATTATTTTGGCTATCAAGGGTATTTTGGGAAATAATTAAACTATTGAAATAGCCCTTAAGACCAAATTTGTATCAACTTAAAAGTTACATGACCATAATGATAGAAGTATTGAACAATCCTAATAAGAGCTCTAATGTATCGATATAAGTGTACGCACATATCTCCATTAAATATGGAGATTGTGCCATTTGTCATCATCATACCGCAAGGTGGTACAATTCGGTTATCTTTGTGGTTTCTCGATATATTCCCATGGAATATATATTTGTTAGTGAATAGGTGCTCCTATATATATTGTCAATAAAGAGTGACATCTAATTGATTATGGAAATCAAATACATTTCATTCTATTTCTTAATCATGGCTTCCTTGTTTGTGTTTTCTTTTCCTGCTATTTCCTTTCATGGTATCGGGCGGGTTAACCCCCGCCTACCCCCCCTTCCTCTTTGCGCAGATTCTCTGAATCATGGAGGATACTATTGAAACTCCAGGTTCAGATACTAGTACCACCACCATGCCTATTAACACTCCAGCTACTACACCTCTTGTTTTTCCTCAAAATCAGCTTGTTTCTATCAAGCTAGATGAAACCAACTTTCTTATTTGGAAACAGCAAATCCTTACAGCCATCAGAGGATATGGGCTTGAAGGATTCATCACAGGCAAAACTCTTCCACCAAGTCAATATCTCCATTCTACTGAAGATCAAATTACAACTACCAATCCAGAATTTTTGTCTTTGTGGCGGCAAGATCGATTCTTGCTTTCGGATCATTTCTCTTTATCGAAAAGCATACTCGTTATGATGGTAGGATTATACTCTTCTTTTGATATCTGGACAGCACTTGAAGCAAATTTTGCTAATCAATCTCAAGCCAAATTGATGCAGTATAAATTAAGGCTTCAAACCTTAAGAAAAGGTGATTTAAGCATGAGAGAGTATTTAAACAAAGTTAAAGGCTGTTGTGATGTTTTGGCCTCCACAGAAACAGAATCTCTGAAACAGACCACATCCTTCATATCTTGTCTGGTCTGGGTCAGGAATATAACCCAGTTATGGTCTCTGTTACATCTAGAGTTGAGCCTTGCACTCTACAGGATGTGCAAGCATTATTATTGAGCTATGAAGCCAGATTGGAGACTTCCTACTCCATTACCTCTGAAGTGAACACTGATGGTTCTCAACCTACTCTCAACACTGTGACACAACAACCTTTCAGGAGGAACAACAACTTCTCCACACCACAAGGCACTAGAGGAAGGGGTAGTTCCACTTTCAGAGGTGCTCGAGGTTACAGGGGCAGAGGAGGTAGAGCTGGGAGGAATCAAGGGAATCGACCTATTTGTCAAGTATGCCAAACTCCTGGCCATACTGCTGATAAATGTTGGCACAGATATGATAGTACATATGGATCCAACACACCTCCTCCTAACCAACAGCCTGCCACAAGATCTCCTACTCTCAATATTGCTCAAGTTCCATCCTCTGTTGGTTACAAATAGACAGACAAGCTGGTGGTTTTTCGATCAGTGCTTCCAATCATGTCACAAGTGATTTTCAAAATCAATTCTGTGGATCGAGTATCAAGGAGGCAACAAATTATATATGGGTAATGGTACTTGTGAGTGTATCAAGCACATTGGTAACACCTTTCTTCACTCTCATTCCAATGCTAAATCCTTTGTTCTCAAAAATTTACTGCATGTGCCTAATATCTCTAAGAACCTTATCAGTGTTTCACAATTTGCCAATGATAACAAAGTATATTTTGAATTTCATCCCTTGTTTTGTCTTGTGAAGGATCAAGCCACTCAGGAAGTTTTGCTCAAAGGGACACTTAAAGAAGGCCTCTACAAGTTCAACCTTGCCAGTTTTCATCCTACCTCTTCCTGTTCTTCACAACACCAGCCTCACAAGCCTGTTTCTACCATCAACCCTCAAGCTTATACTGTTGCTCTTACTAGTACTAGTAGTTTAGATTTGGAATTGTGGCATCAACGATTAGGACATGCCACTTATGACATTGTTCAAAAGTTTCTGAAAGATTGTAATGTCAAATTCCATATTAATAAAAATCCTTCTTTCTGTTCTTCATGTGTTATTGCTAAACATCACAGATTGCCTTTTCCACAATCTTCCACTGCTTACACCTCACCCCTTGCCCTTGTACATACGGATTTATGGGGACCCTCCCCATTATATCTGTCAATGGTTATCGTTATTATGCTTGTTTCATTGATGAATATAGTAAATTCACATGGACATATCTTCTTAAGGCCAAATCAGATTTATATAATGCTTTTCTTCACTTCAAAGCTCAAGCTGAAAATCAACTTAATGCCAAATTAAAAATATTACAGAGTGATGGGGGGGGAGAGTTTCTTAGCCTTAAAAAGATTCTTCATGATAATGGCATCATTCATCGCATCTCTTGCCCTTATACACCCCAACAAAATGGGGCCGCCGAACGAAAACATCGACATATTGTTGGGGTAGGGTTGTCTCTTCTTGCTCATTCTCATATCCCTTTACAGTATTGGGACGATGCTTTTACTTCCGCTACATACCTCATTAATCGAACTCCCTCTAAACTTTTAAACTACAAAACTCCTCTTGAAATGCTATATCATCATAAACCTGATCCTTCTCGACTTAAAGTGTTTGGTTGTCTTTGTTTTCCTCTTACTAAACCATTCAACAAACACAAACTCGAGTTCCCTTCGTGTCAAGGTGTTTTTCTAGGCTACAACAATCAATATAAAGGTTTCAAAGTCCTCCTACCCGCTGGCAAGGTGATTGTATCTCGGCATGTTGTTTTCAATGAACGAGTGTTCCGTTTGCGATAAAAAGCCTCCCGATGCGGCTCCGAATCCACCATCTTCTCCCTCACCTTCAGGTATTACACCATACGTCATGACTTTTCCTTCCTCTTGTACAGCATCCCCCACCCCTGCACAACATCACCACCCCTCTCCCGTTGCACCTCACTCTCATTCTCCCCCTGCTTCCCCTGTTCCAATAAGTCCCCCACTTTTCAAACTTTGTGTGTTCGATTACCAAATTTGGTTGATACATCTTCGATCCGATCACATTACTCATACTAATTTGGAGTCTTCACTTGAGGTACTATTCCCGACCAACCTGCTCCCATATTACCAAATCAACATCATATGGTTACTCGATCAGCGAGGTGTTTTTAAGCCAAAAACATACACCGTCTCGACTACTGATGATCTTGAACCTACTTCTGTTAAGGCTGCTGTGCAAAATCCCAAGTGGCTGTCAGCTATGATGATGAATACAACGCATTGCGCGAATCACACCTGGACATTAACTCCCTTGCCATTCGGAAAAAATGTTGTGGGTTGTAAATGGGTTTACAAGATTAAACGTCATGCTGACGGTCGTGTGGCGAAGTATAAAGCTCGACTGGTCGCTCAAGGATACTCTCAGACTCCCGGTTTTGATTTTAAGGAAACTTTCAGGCCGGTGGTTAAACTACCACTATTCGTGTGATCCTGACTCTTGCAGTCACTTTTTCTTGGCATATTAGACAATTGGATGTCAATAACGCCTTTTTAAATGGTGATCTATCGGAGGATATTTTTATGAAACAACCACCTGGTTTTGAGGTTCAATCGGATCCACCTCTGGTTTGTAAGCTCTCCAAGGCTATTTATGGGCTTAAGCAGGCATCCCGGTCTTGGTTTCTTAAAGTTCAATCCACTCTTCAGGCTTTTGGTTTTCGTTGCTCAAGGGCTGATAATTCCTTATTCTATAATATCAGTCATGGCTCACGTATTTTTGTTCTTATTTATGTTGATGATATGTTGGTTACCGGTGATAATCCTACACATATTCAGCGATTTGTTGACAGCTTTGGTAAGGTCTTCTCCATTAAAGATCTTGGCCAGCTACACCATTTCTTGGGCTTAGAGGTGAATTCTATTTCTCATGGTCTGCACTTCAGCCAAGGAAAATATATTAGGGATCTCTTAACACGTGCTGCAATGGCTGATGCCAAAGGTTGCCCCACCCCTATGGTTGCATCTCTTCATCTTTCTAAATACACAGGGAATTCTAATGTGGATGGCACATTGTATAGAAGTATTGTTGGTGGTCTTCAGTATGTGACTATTACTCGTCCGGAAATCTCATTCTCTGTGAACAAAGTCAGTCAATATATGTCCAATCCACTTGATACACACTGGAGGGCCGTTAAACGAATTTTGCGTTACTTGGCTGGTACACAAGATCATGGTCTGACTTTTACCACTTCTAATCATCTTAATCTCACAGCTTTCTCTGACTCTGATTGGGCAGCAGATGTCGATGATCGACGTTCCACCTCTGGTTTCTGTGTTTATCTTGGAGCCAATTTAGTATCATGGAGCTCCAAAAAGCAACACACCGTTTCCAAATCTAGTACGGAGGCTGAATATCGGAGTCTTGCTCAAGCTACTTCAGAGGTTCTTTGGCTGTCATCTCTGCTTCATGAGCTACAAATTCAGTTTACCAAAATTCCTGTTGTTTGGGTTGATAATCTCAGTACTATTGCTCTTGCATCAAATCCGGTTCTTCATGCTCGAACGAAGCATATTGAATTGGACATTCATTTTGTTCGTGAAAAGATTGCTAATCGGAATATTCACGTTCAACATGTTCCTTCTAGTGACCAAGTTGCCGACATTCTTACCAAACCGCTTAGTCTCCAATCCTTCGCTCGCTTAAAGAATAAACTACACGTTTCTTCCTTCGCCTCGCTTGGATTGCGGGGGGCTGATAGAAGTATTGAACAATCCAAATAAGAGCTCTAATGTATCTGATAAGTGTCTGCACATATCTCCATTAAATATGGAGATTGTGCCATTTGTCATCATCATACTGCAAGGTGGTACAATTCGGTTATCTTTGCGATTATTCTACGATATATTCCCGACATGGAATATATATTTGTTAGGCAATAGGTGCTCCTATATATATTGTCGATGTGACATCTAATTGATTATGGAAATCAAATACATTTCATTCTATTGCTTAATCATGGCTTCCTTGTTTGTGTTTTCTTTTCCTGCTATTTCCTTTCATGGTATCAGAGCAGGTTAACCCCTGTCTCTGGTACCCCTTCCTCTTTTGCTGCAGTATTCTCTGAATCATGGAGGATACTATTGAAACTCCAGGTTCAGATACTAGTACCACCACCATGCCTATTAACACTCCAGCTACTACACCTCTTGTTTTCCTCAAAATCGGCTTGTTTCTATCAAGTCTAAAACCGCAATTTCAAAAGTTACAGGACTAATATTGCAACACCCCCTATAGAGGAGGACTAATTTTACATTTTTTCCAATAGACACTAATCACATTTAAGAAAATGGGTATGTCAATAAAATTACAGACAATAGGTTGAACTTTGTATGGTGATGCACTAGGCCATGCTACCCAAAAAGCTTCGTACCTATGACATGTTATGTGTGAAGGTGGCAATTAGCCACTTAGCTAACTTGATTGTTATTAAAATTTTTGCATTATTTTTTATATACACACACTCACATATATATCAAAATTATACTATATGTTTATATTATCTAGTTTATGTATTAAAGATTATATTATATAATATATGTATTAAAAAATATATTTTACACTATATATATTAAAATTTATATTATATAATATAAATTAAAAATCATATTATATTATGTATTAAATGACCAAATAAAAATACAAAACTACAAAAATATATAAAATGAAATTACCGAGTGATTAAATTTCAATTGATAAAAAAATGAAATTAATTTACTTGTGAGACTAAAAAATTCTAGCAAAAAAACAAAAAAAAAATAAATAAATAATAAAAAAATAATTTACCGAAAGAATAAATTAGAAAGTAATTACCGACATCATCAATTGTCGTTGATAAATATTTTCTCAAAAGTAAAAATAAAAAATAAAAGGTTACCGATGTAATTGGTTTACGTCCAGGAAAAATTAAAAAAATAAGAGTAATAATTATAAAATATTTACCTATAAAAAAGGAGTATATCGTCTACAATTTTTATGTTTGGTAATTACTTTTGTCTTCACTTATTTTGTAATATCAATTAATTAAATAAATCGTTAATATTATTTAATGAAAGTGTTATATTTTGTGTTACCAAAATATAGCCAAAAAGTATTACAAGTAATAAAATATAGTTTTACCTAGAGTGTTGTTTAATTAAAGTGATATTTATTTGTGTTACACAAGATATATAAAAAAATGATATTTAAAAAGTGTTACTTATTTAAAACTGTTACATATAAGCGTAACATATATATTGATAATGTGCTACAAAAGTGTTACATAAATATTATACTGTAAAAGTATTACAAACACGTGTTACATAATGTCTCTTATGTAAAAAGTGCTACAATTTTGTGTTACCTAATGTCATTTGTATTGTAGTGAATCTCTCAAAACTGCTTCCATCTAATTTGCTAGACATCAAGAATAAAAAGTTGGATGAGAGGGGGGGGGGGGACAAGAGTGAGCCCAAAATACTAAAGTGCAATGGATATGCTTTCATTTTGATTTTTTTTTTTTCTAGAGAATAGTAGTAAAAAAATTTGAAAGAAAAAGATGAATTTTGAGAGTGTAATTAGATATGAGATCGATGAAAAATAATGATGAAAGTTGATTTGATATAGAATATAATAAAATAATGATTGGATATGATTGGTGGTTAGAAATATGTTAGTGTGTGAATAATAAAATTTATAGAAGGATGTGTAATAATGATTAGTTATTTTTGAAAAAAATTATGTAAAGTGATTGATAGGAGAAAAGGTGAAAGTGAATAAATAGTGTATTTTTGGAAATTTTTATAAACAATTCTATGTTAGGTTTAAAAAAATTCTCTAGTGGAACGAAAATAAAATTATTTCACATCCACTCATTACCTAAACTAGTGGGTGGACAAACTTGATGAAAAATGACTTGAGAATTGAGAGCATCTCCAACCCTCATCCAAAATAGGGTAGACACCAATTTGAAGGGAAAAGTTTTCTCCAACTCCACATTATTTCTCACGCCAAAGTTGGGGTGAATGAACAACGCACCTCTAAATGTAGAGCCACTATTCACCTCTTTTTTTTTAAATATTTTTTTAAATGTCATATTTTGTCATTTTATCTTAATATGTGTAAATTTTTGTATCTCCATCAATTTGTTAAAATAATTTTAAAGCTAATTTTTAATTATCATGTTTTTTGTGTTTATTGAGATTTTATTTTGAATTGTTATATTTATAATCAATTTCTTATACATGTATATTAGAATTTTTAAATTACAAAATGACTTATAAAGTAATATTACTTAAAATATGAGTTAAATTAAATTACATATCCATACAAATATATTATGTTTTATTATATTAAACATAAATATATATGTTAAATTACAATTTAATAAAAGTTTTTAAATTCAATATAACAAAGAATCAAAGTGGAATATTCCAATTTAGTGTGAGACTATTGGAGATTAATGTTGAGTTTCTCCAAAATTTCCTCTAAAATATTATAAAACTCACAAGATTTTTAGAGAAAGAAACCTTTGGAAATGCTCGAGACCCATTTTTCTAACGTATTATTATTGAATGTTTATATATTGAGTGATTGTATGATGTTAAAATATTGATAAGATCGTGTGGCTTGAAGCAAAATTATATGATGTTAAAATATTTATAAGATTAGTGACTAAGCCAAAAATTTTATGCATGGGTAATTAATAACATTATTTTTATTAAGTTGGGAAGAGTGAAGGTATGGGGATTAAAGAAATTGACAGACTTATGATTCAAACTCTATCAATACTCTTGCAAAGAGAGAATAATACCACTTGAGCTATAAATAGAGGTGGCAAAATTAAGCCCTCGAGGTTTGACTCGACCCGTTGGGCGATCGATCGGATTTTTTGGCCCGACCCGAATCTTTTGTGCATAAGGTATATATGGGTTGGACTGGGCCAACCAATTGTGTGGACCGACCAAAATTGGGATAGCCCGACGCGACCTGATTTTTTTGCAAAAGCCCGATAGCTCGGGCCCGACCCATTGCCAGCTCTAGCTATAAGGCTCGTAGTGGCTCCCAACTAACATTAATGTAAAAATAAAATACAAAATATCAACTCTAAAATTAAACCTATAAATTATTACCAGTTTTGATAATGATGAAGATTAGTCAATCATATAATAAAACACTTCACCTCAATAATGATGAAAATTAGTCATTCTTTTGATTCAACGCTTTTACGATAAACCCTAAATTCCAAAAGAGACAAATAGAGATGCAAGAGACCAAAATTTGAACTCAAGTTTATAGTGGAACAAAAAAAAAATGTAAGAAAATTTGAGAAAGTAGAAAAATGATCAAGAGTTCAAGACTCAAATATTTATTAAGGTGTGGGAAGATGAAAAGAAGAATGAAGGGATTGAATACTCTATATTTATAATGTAAGGTGTTTAAGAACATCATTTTTTCCTGTTTTCTGTCATTTTTATTTTTTTTAAGATTATAAATTACCATAATACCCTTGAAATTTTCAAAAATTTCAGGGCCTGGTGTGGTGGCCCCCTTGGCCCTAGTGTAGTTTCATCCATGGATAAGATGGTAGTTTATCAATTCCATCTTCTCAAGAAAGTTCTAATTTCGTCACCACTCACCGTCATATTCTTTCTACCACGGGAGAGTCATTTTCAGTGCCTTTTGAGTTGCTTTTTTAAAAAAAAATTAAATAAATAAAAAAATTATTACGGCATTTGTAGTGTCTTCAGAGGTATATTTGTCACATTGTTAAGATTAACCAAATTCACTATTTGATATTAGACTCGAGATCAATTATTTAAAAATCTTTTAAGATCGATTCATTATATATATCACAAACTAAATTTGAACACATTTTAAATATTGTTTTAAAAATCTCCTTCTAACCCATTTGTCCACCTACGTTATTTTTCTAGTTAGGCCCCCGGCCCAGTCTCGCCTAACCCTACCCATACTCGCCTCTGCGCAAGCTGGCTCGCCTACCTAAGCCTGTCTGGGCGCCTAACACTTTTTAGAACATTGATTTTAAGTATAATTTTACTTGTATTCGACTCGATAAGTATAAATATCAAGTTACTCAAACTTTTTGTGTTCAACCTAAATACAGTTTTTTTAACCTCGACAATAAATTTGAACAGATTTGAACAAATTACGTAATTAATCAACACTACCCGATTTATTTACCATTTCTTGTAGGTACTTTTGTTGTCCGTTTCATTATTACTAGCTTCCCTAGCTGCCTGAAAAATGGTTAATCATCCTCAAATGTCAAAGAACGATCAACTCTTTCACGATTCCCTTTAATTAAGTTGACAATGTCAGAGAATTAGACGAGTAATTAAATTTGACATGAAGCATAATTTATTAGGGAAGTTGGGAGACTTCTCGATCATTATAACCCTCATAATTTAATAAGCTCATAAACATGGGCGTAGCTTAATTCACAAATCGGTCGATCGGGATTTTTTTTTTTTTGGTGGGATGATTGTCGAACCAAAATTTTTCAAAAATAGAAAATAAAAATGGCAAATCTAAAGGCCGATACATTGCAACAATGTTTTGTGGGTTTTCATAATCTCTTCTGACTTCTTTAGAATGAACTTCTTGGAGAAATGCTTTATCCAAAAGTTCATTCTAAATTAATCACCAAACAACGATTTTGAGATCCAAAATTCATTTTAAAAGTGCTTCCAAAAACACTATTCATTATCAATATCTCTCTCTATATAATGAACAATGCAATCATTCATCCACTCATATACCTTAATTGGGTCATACATTCTTAATTTTTTTGGATCAAGAAGGTTTAATGGCCATTTTAAATTTTAGCTCAATTTTTTTATATGAACTAGATCTTCGGTTGAATTTTCAGTGCGGTCCAAATCAAATTTAACAGGATCACTCCGAAATTGAGCGCGGTCCGCCGACCGCACTCGTCCTAAGGTGGCTACGCCATTGCTCATAAAAAACTCCAAAGAACAAATGACAATGTCATTCGAAAATCCTATATAAATAGACGTCCTTCATTTAGATTGCGATTTTAAGTTATTTTTGTTGTTTCTTTTTTTCTATGTTTAGCATTGTTTTCCATTTGCTACCTGATCGGCTTGTGATCATGACATTTTCCCTTCTTTTTATATATTTCCATTTATTAAAAAAACTCCAAAAATTATTCGGAAATTAAAATTTACACTTCACCTTTATTTGAAAGAGTATTTGAAGTGTTTTTCAAAAAGAAAGAGTTTTAAAGTGGAAATGACAAATTGTGAAAATAACACTTTCAATGGACATGATAATAATAAATAGAATCTATTTACATATTTGCATATATATGCACAAAATAAAGGTGATAAATTAACTTAATGGTAATTTTCATGTTTACTGGTCCTAGGTAATCTTATTTAATTTCCTCAACTAGTTATCTGGCACATTATGGATTGCAATTTACAACCAGAGATGAGAGAACCAAACATTAATCACCAGACCAATTAAAGAAAGTTTTAATTCCAAATCATACAGTACAAGTTAGGATTTAATTTTCTAGCATGGTACTATGGTAGTGAATAATTGCATGTCTATATCATAAACATAAATGTAGGAAATACGATTAAACAATTAAGAAAAAACAAAACCACTCATTAGTCATTACTCAAAAGGCAACTTTTTTTATACAAGGTTTTTTCCGGAAGGAGAACCCCACACCTGAACGGCTGAACCAGAGGCCCCTTAGCCAGATATGATGTAAATCGAGGGATATGCACGAGTAGCAGCCCTGCAAGGGAGAGAACCAACGGAATTAACAGCTCTACATGACCCAATGCCATTGATTTTACTGTGTCTGCTAGATGGACTGGAGACAATCTTGACACATAAAGCTAGCTATGTCGTACGGCTTATGGAAGTCAAAACCTATAAATACCATAGAGTTTTTATTGCTACAGATATCTCAATTATTGCTAGTAACCTCACTCTTCAGTTATTAGCAACCTTAAACCTATAATTGACTTTAGCATCGAAGGGTCTTGCTAAGGGTTCACCCGGCCAAGGCGTAGCCACATGAGGCCCAAGACGGTCGACGGACCACACCGAACTCAAAGTGGCTCTGTCAAATTTGGGTTGGACTATACTTTGAAAATTTAGCCTACGGAAAACATTAAGTTAAAATCTAAGGCTGCGATTGGATGTGAGCGAGAATCCATTTTCGTTCCACCGGAGAATATTTTTGACTAAACATGAGATTGTTTATGAAATTTTTAGAAAATATACATGTATGGTTGTGTTTCCAACCCCTTTTTCCACTTTCCAACTATTTCGGAAAATAAGTTTATGTTTGTTTCAAAAGTTTTTCAAGAGAAATAAAGTCACTTCCAGTTTTCACTTTTTATGGAAAATATTCTTTTGAAAACACAACCAAACAATTTTTCATTCCAATTACGCAAACCTAGGTAAAAATACACTACAATCACGCAAACCTATGTCAAAAATAAATTTGAAAAACTATAACCAAACATATTCTCATTTTCAAACAAAATTCAGACAACAAACCAAACATATTCTCAATTCTCACACGAAAACCAATAAAGTTTGAAAATTCATTTTCCAACACTAGAAACTAGAAATTGGACTTGGAAACACATCCATACATCCCCGGAGAGAATTCGATCTCTTCAATCTCGGAATATACTATTCTCTCATTTTCACTTTTTCTCACTTTTTCTTTCACCAATCACATCTACACATTTTTTCACAAAAAACTATTCATTATTACACATTATCCCACAAATTTCACTATTCATTCACTCACACATTTCTAACTACCAATCACATCTAATCATTATTTTATTATTTTCACATCAAATCAACTTTCATCATTACTTTTTCATCTCATATCCAACCACACTCTCAAAATTCATCTTTTTTCTCCCAAAAATTTTTCACTACTATTCTCTAGCAAAATAAAAATTTTCAAAATGAAAGTATATCCAATCGCACCCTAAAAGGTCAAAAGAATTAAGAATCACCTTGCCCAATTAAGACACCGAATGCTCCAAACTTGATAATATAAAATCTTTTGGGAACACTTTTCAAATAAACTTTTGGATCTAAAAGTCTATTTTTCATAATAAGAATAATTGTTTGGTTATTAATTTAGCATTGACTTTTAGATAAGTCACTTCTCCAAAAATTTCTTAAATTAACCTTCAGGTTTACTTTTTTATTGAAATATTTTTTATTTTCTATTTTTAAAAATTTCGCTCGATAATCGCCAGATTGAAATAATTTTTTTACCATACGGACCAAAAATCCTGGCTACATATACCTATGCACTGGCTAACCTAACGTTCACTCTCTTTTACAGGAGCCGAACTAAAGGAAAAGGACATGTGCTCGACACGAAGCGAATCAACATATGTTTCATTCTACAGACTTGAAATATCAGCTTGAAGCCTGAGCTCAACTTGATTAATTAAAGCATATCTAAGTTTGATTATTAAAAAAAAACCAAACTTGAATAAATTTTTTTAAAAGAACAAGAGAAATTCAAATAAATTTAAACATCAACAATAATTTTTGTTAGACTCGACTGATTTGTACTATTATTTGTATTCTGTCAAAGAATGGGTAGAATTGATCAAACCCCAGTTTGCCTTACATAGTACATACTACATACCCTGTATTTATGGATTTAAAAATGACCAGAAGCAAAGAAAAGGGCAAAGTAGGAAAAAAAGAGAGGTATTTCAAACAAATTGTTAACGTGTCAATCAGTCAAATAGCATAAATCAAGCAAAAAGTGCAATCATTATATTGTCAGTATAAACATCGACTCATCTTAATTAAGTTTTCTCCACATTTTCCAATCTCGTCACTTCAACTCCTCCTGTTGTCGGAAAGCTCTAATAATTTCACCAGTCCCTCCTACGAAATTAAATGCTTTTTATTTAGTTTTAACATCCGAATATATATTTATATATAGGATTTGGTTCAAATGAGACCACCCTCCCTAGGTGAGACAATGTAGACTCATCTTACCCATTGATCTTAAAAAATGAAGGGATGTGATTAATTCAGTTTTTTTTTAATTATATCCTAATTTTCGCTGATTTTAAGGGTAAGGTTGTAATTTTGTAATTCAAATTAGTGGTCCCAAATGGGTTTTATGGCCGAGATTGAAACTAGGGATTTGGTGGCGGAATTTAAGGAAGCGCTTTTTTTTCAAATATTTTTATTTTACAAGTATAGTTAGGGTTCTTCTTATGCATAATTAGACATCAAATAATGCATATTTAGTTGTTTTGTTGGCACTTTTACGAAAATCAAGACATAATTGAATATACCGTACTGCATATTTTGTTATTCTACACTGTATAAATAGGTTCAATGTAATTTATATTTAGTTATGAAAATGAGATGTTGCTTTTGGAAATTTTATAAATAGAATGTTACATAATGTACTGCATATTTAGTTATTCCATACTTCATAGATAGTTTCTAGAGAATGCATAGTTAGTTGATTTTGTTGCATAGTTTATGACGTCTTGCATAGTTGGGTATACTGTACTACATATTAATTTTTTACGCCGTATAGATAGTTTGCATATAATGCATATTTAGTTGATTTTTGTTGCATATTTTCAAATATGTAATATCCTACAGATCTATGCATCATTTCATAAGTATCTATACATCATGTCATAAGTATCTATGCATCATCTTATTCGTGAAAATTACAGTTTTTTAAGAGTTTATGTTAATGGCCGCTTTGAGTTCTCGATCGATGACTACACCATTGATCTTTGTTGGATAGAGTTTTTTCCACGCATCGATGATTCATCATCATGTTTCGAACTCACTTTGTTCGCTATTTTTCCGTAATATTGCACCGGTTTTTCTTGCCCTTTCTTTGTAATTTTCATGAACTCGTAATTTTCGAGTTCTTCAGTTTTTCTTATTTGCGTTAATGGAGGAATGTGTGAGAGAGAGAGAGAGAGAGAGAGAGAGACGTGAGAATGGGATGGGGGAGAGACAACACGTGAGATTGGGGAGGGGGAGATGTATGAGAGAGAAAGAGATTTGATTCAATGTTTGTAACTATCTTCTGTTATGTTATTTTACCCTACTACCCTTCAGGACCCACAATGGGGACATTTGGAAGGATATTTCTCCAAATATCCCATCAAATGTTTCACCACCATTGTGGCTAAAACATTTTGCTGAATAGAAATGTCCGGTGCTTAATTAGTACCCGGATATTTCAATAGAAACAAAAATGAATAACAAATACAATTGAGGGACGTGAATTAACTGCTGGAAGGAAATCGCATGCGTGAAAGTGGATGGGAATTCTTCCTGTTGCAAACTGGAGTCAACTTTTTTGCTTTGTTTTTTAAATAAGCTTTAAAATTGTGATTACTTTTCATTCATGAGTTTTTTTTGGTTCAATATACCTATATGTAAATATGTAATCTTTTTGTGCGAGTTTTTTTATTTTTTTTTTTTTCAAAAAAAAAAATTCCCTATTTATTATTCTTTTGTAGCATATATGTAATTCATCTATTTAAATTTTGATATTAAACTAATATTAAATGAAAATTATTTAAAAAAATTATAAGTGAGATTAATTAAATTAAAAATACAACTTTTCAAATAGTAAATGATTTTATTTAAATAGAAATATAAAGATTAATGAAATGACAGTGGACCCAATAAATATGTGGTTAGTGAGATATTTGATTGTGAACTTTGAGACATTAGATGAGTGAGATATTTAATTGTTGATGTGGATTCATAGACCCACAAATATTTGGAAGAAATATTTCAACCATTGTGGATGCTCTTATGTTGATTAAATTAATGTTTTAATATATTTTGTATCCCTTAAATCATACCCATTGATTAATAGTGGGGATGGTTGAGATTAGTCCATTGTGTCTCACCTAAAGACATGGTTTCACTTGATATTACGGTCGCAGTTTAATTTCCACCTTGTATTTGTATATTATATATTAAAAATATAAATGATCAATAAGTACTTTAAGTTTTTATATATTTATTCATTATTTAAATACCTGATCGGAAATATCTCCCCCATTTGTCATTTCTAAATAATTTCTGACAGCTTGACAAATATTAAGAATAGATTGAGTTTCTCAAATATTTGTTCCACAATTTGGAAACATATTCTGTTCATACTCCAAATCCTGTTTAAAAACTGGGAAGTAAACACTTGCTGATTATTCAAAGACTTGTGAAATCAATTTACAAGAGACTCTCATACCATAAATTATTTTTTAAAACTATTAAGTAATTCGCTGGTCTTAGCTTCCAAATTATATAATTAGTTAAGAGTTAAGATACTATAAGAACCTAATCGTGCAGATGCGATGTTGAATTTACTTCAAAGATAAGAAGATACAATAATATCCCTTTGTATCCACAAGATTCTCAATTAGTCAAATCTTTAATACTTTACAAACAAAAATTACCAATAATATTATTTGATAAGCTAGTTTCCCCTCACAATTTTTTCCCTCCCTTATTAATTAAGTTTTTTTTTCTTTAAATTAATGTTTATGTTGCATTCTTATTCGTAAGAATGATCTTGTATGATTTAGCTAAGTTAAATATAACAATGAGATAGGACCAAGATAAATGTAAAATAAAACAAAATGCTAAGCACAAACATTATATATGTATGCACATTAAATTGTTTGTTTTCTGTTTTGTTTTTAGAAGAACTGTCGAATAAATATTAATCATAATTCATAGGAATCTTGATCGTGGAATCTCTCAACTTTACTATTTGGGTAAGATCTTATTGACTCGATAATTAAATTTTAGAATAAAACTGTTATTAGCCTATACTTTTTTAAGTATAATGGGGAACCGAAAGTAACACACTCACTCGTATGTGATCGAATCCTGGTCAATAACTCGACTTTCATACAACATAAGTCTCAACTACCTGGAGTATTGAAACAAAGATTTTTAGACCATTTTGACATATATCCACGTGGAAAACAGAAAAGACTTCTATGAAATTCGCACTTGTACATCATGAGCTTTTAATAAAGTGATTGACCTGCCACCAGTAATTGTGGGGTGGAGGTCAGGGGTTCAAATCCCTGCTCCATCAAATTGTTTGTGGGGTGGAGGTCAGAGGTTCATATCCCTGCTCCATCAAATTGCTCCCCGGGGCATATGCGAGCTGGTGAAGATTTGGTGGGAACTCATACTGAATAGCATCCGTGTGGGTTCGATTCGGGGAGAGATCGTTATTAGTAGATTGGGGGGTCGAACATAATTGTTCTCTTTACCTGGAGGATCTCGTTGTACGTCGCCAGACCCCGTAACAACAACTGGCCAGGTCGTGCACATCCCGCGGTTTACCTTGGCGGCAGCAATGAGGAAATGCGGGAGATGCCCTCCTCCCGAGGCGTATCGTGCGTAAATGCGCAGTTCTCGAAAGGCGAGTTATCAAAAAAAAAAAAAAAAAAAAAAAGTGATTGTCCTTTTTAAAGATACCAAGCACTTTACTTTTTCTGTATACACTTCTACGCCTAAAACCTAATTCGAATGGATTCCTAAACATGCTTAATATCAATACGCATTCAAGTTCAAACATGTTATGGCGATGAACTGATGATAATGCCAGAGGTAAACAAGCCTTGTATTACCAGAGAAGCTTTTTGTGTGTTCAATTTTACTCTTTTGCATTTATAAATTCAACAGAAAATATTAAGTGCTTTTAGGAGCACTTTTCAAATGAACTTTTTGATCTAAAAGCCCATTTACATAAATACATCATAATAAATGTTTAGAGCAAGTCTCTTGTGAGACGGTCTCACGGATCTAAATCCGTGAGATGAACCTTCTAAGGGCTCCGTCTTGAGAACATGAACCATGAAAATAAATTTAAAAATAATAATGAACCATGAAGAAACAAAAATAAACCCTAAAAACATGAACTATGAAGAATAAATCCGAAAAAACAAAAATAAACCCAAAAATAAAAAATAAAACCTAAAAAAAACTAAAAATCCTAAAAACCCAAATTAATTAAAAATAAACCCAAGAAACAAAATAAACCCTAAAAATAAATATAAACCCTAAGAAAAATAAAATCAAAAAAAAATCTTTAAAACTTTGTGTAAGGCTCCGTCTCATGGATCTAAATCAGAGACCGTCTAACGCAAGTTTTTGCCAAATGTTTAATGATTAATATAGAATGTATTTTTGAATAAATTACTCTTCCAAAAGGGTTACTTGACAGTTTGTGGCAAATGTCACAATTTTTTGCGAAACCAGGGTAGGTTGCGAGGATTTTAAAATATTATGTGTAGGTGCGCTACTCCCAAGGGCGCTGCCGCTATTGATCCGGTTTTTTTTTTTTTTTTTGGTTCGACAGAGTAGGCGCCGCAAATCGGCGCATACTCCTTATTATTTTTTTATTTCCAAAAATAATTTTAAATATTAAATAAATACATATTTTTTAGACAACTAGAATGTGATGTATTCTTGAATGAAAACGCGATTACATAATAAAGTCTACAACACATAATTAAAAAAACAAGAAATTACACATTAAAATTGAGTTTACGATCGCAATATACACCGGCTAATTAGCTTTTTGGCGAACAAAGTGTTAGATGTGTGTAGGCGCCAATTATTTTATGGATATTCAAATTTATTTATACAAATTATAAAATACATACATACACCATTTTCGGTATATTTGCTGAAAATTTGGAGAAGAAAAGTTGTAGAGAATTTTAGAATATTATATATGTACACGAACAACCGGAACTTGTCCTACTCAAATACCCCACAAATGTAATTTTGTGGGGATATCTATTCAAATTAGCCAAAAATGTTTCACTTATTCGAAATGATAGCATGCACTTTGTAGTTTATAAAAAAGTTTGAAATTAAAAAAATAGTGTAATCGAGTTTCACAAATACCCCACAAATATACTTTAGTGTAGTCATACTTGCATTTTAATGGCATGTTGTATCTTATTCTAATATTTTAATGTGTAATTTCTTTTTTTTAATTATGTATTGTAGAATTTATTGTGTAATCACGTTTTCATTCAATAATATATCACATTCTAGTTATACAAAAAATTGTGTATTTCTTTAATATTTAAAATTATTTTTCAAAATTAAAAAAAAAGGGAAAACTGGCGCCTACTCTATCATAACCAGAAAAAAGAAAAACAGAACAATGGCAGTAGGCGACCTTCCAAAGGGCCAAAGGTCGCCTGTTTTGTAGGCGCCAATACACATAATATATCAAAATCCCCCCAATCCACCCAGTTTCGCAAAAGTTTGTGGCATTTTCCACAAACCATCATATAACCCCTTCCAAAAAGCCTAGAGAAGTCAGAATTGGAAACTTTTTGAAAAATCACTTATAATGAAGTTCATTTTCTAAATGGACTATTAAAGAAGTGCTCCCAAACATGCACTAAATCATACTCAAAAAGGGCAACATAACAATGCACATTCAACCATGGAAGATGGAAGAGACAGTAAGGTCCAAGAGGATCATTGTCAACCTTTTTTTCTTTTCTTTTTCCAATAAACTCAGGCATACACTCATAAACTGAAGTTGAACTCCTAATCTCCCACACACCGATGGTCGATCGATGGAACGAAAAAGGGTCTCATGCCCATGGACTTCACACATCAAAGCCACTATCTTTCTTCTTCCACTTTCAAGAATAGTCAGGAAAATGTAAACGAGAAGAAAACCCGAGCATGGCGAAACCATATTACTCCTAAAACACCTAACTAATCTCATTACATTAACATGCTGAGATTTATTCCAAATAAAAGCCACATAGGGAGTGTTTGCAAAAGCTTCTACTTTTGGAGGAAGTGATTAATAGCAGTGGAAGCGGCAAATAGTTAAGGATTAGAAGTTAATAGTGCTTGCAAATAGAAGATAAAAATTGATTAAATTAAGAGAGTGTTTGGTGAATAAGTTGTAAAAGTGTTTTATTTGTGTATAAAAGACAAACCAGAAGCAGAATAAAAAATCTAAAGCATCATCCCCCTACTTTTAGATTCTGATTAAATGAACCAAAATAAGATCATAAGTTGGCATTTACAATAACTAAAAAGTGATTTTTTTCCAGCTAAAAATAGAAAATCATTTTTTTTAGTGTTTGCAAACAGTCCCATAATATAACTCAACTTCAGCTGACTCCGTAGAATCACATCTTACGCAAAAACAGGAAGCATATATTAGAATCACGGTCTGCAATCAAAATTCAGTAACTTTTTGCATGAGAAAAAAATAAAAACACACTTTCTTAATACTTGTGCATAACATCATTTAATGCCAACATCATGCATGAGGATAGATATAAAGTTCAAATCGACAATAATCATCGCTGTTAAACAAAATGGAGCACATTTTCAACCATTAAATAAAGTATCCCCAGATGCTTACATCCTCAACTGCGATACCTGCTGCGCTCCCTATCGCGTTCTCGATCACGCCCATAATCTCTGTCTCGATCATAATCATAACCTCGGTCTCTATCTCTCGGCCTATCATAATCTCTGCTTCGATGCCTGTCCCTCTCCCTCTCATCACGATCTCTTCCCCTGTCCCTACTTCTTTCTTTTCTATCCCTGTCACCTGTGCGCGTCAACATCATTTCCAAATTTCACGAAACGAGAATTTTTTATCTTATAATTATTATTATATTTTTTTTTTTGTTACCATCTTTGAGAATGACCATCCTTATTCACAATAATAATAAAATAGTTAAATAATGCGAGGAGAATCCTTGACACAATATATTAATGGACAGACTGTAGGATCAAATGCTTTTGCAACAATATTGTGAAATCTATTAATTTGACTATGCTAAGTACTATTTTAGAACCAACACAAATGCAACTCAAATGCTTTTGCAACAATATTGTTAACTATTCTGCACTGGTTATTGGCGAATCTGTGCACTGCCAAAACCCCCCATCAAAACCAGGCAATTCAAAGTTTAATACCGTTTTCTTCATGACAGCCGATATCTTTTCACAACTCAATATTCTAACATGGAATTTTACAAGCCAAAAGGATGTAATTTTTTTGGGGGCAATCAAACCTAATTGTCTCTCGAATGTGCATAATTAGGAGTGATGCGTAATGTTGGAAAAGTCAGTAACTAAGTTTCACACAGGACAACAAAACCAATTGAAAATACCTAGTTCCTCAACCTCCCATCCTGCACGTCCAACACCAGGAACGCTCTGAGCCATTTCAGCTTGCTGTGTTTTTGCACGGAACTTTTTCTTAAGATTGCCGAACTCATCATACATTTCACCATCATCCTGCGATCATGAACACTCATATTTATTGCCTCAAATTACCTATCTTGAACCATACTTCCAAAGAAAGTTAAGAATTACTTCTTCAGCCTCTCGCCGGCGTCGTTTTGTCTCTTCAAGCTCTTCTTCGTCCAGTTCTTTGTAGCCTCCACCACGTCCTCCTCTAATCAAAAGTCAGAAAATGACCAAGATAGGCATCAGCCAAGAATACGTGCGTATTTATACAGAGAAAATGTAACAGATCCCAAAGCATATTGACCTTTTTCTGGACCTCAAGTTAACTTTCTTTTGTCTGCTTAATCTTTACTTGTTGTGTGTATATTAAGCACATTGATTTTTTGTTGTGTAGTTGTATATTTTTAAGTGAAAAACCAACTATTATGTTTTATTAACTAATCAAAAGTGGGAGAGAGCACTACTACACAATGCCTTAATGACTTTTTTTTGAAAATACACACACAATGTGGCAAGATTGCCCATTAAAAAAATCTCTCTCTCTCTTAAGTATATATATAAATAAATTTTATTTATTTATTTATCTTCAATTATCTAGTTAGTGGGCTTCTACAATTAGGCCTACTAGATTATGGTATGGGTTTGGACTTTAAAGTCCAATTAATTAATTAATTCAACTAATTAATATTCAAAGCCTAAATTGATCAATCCAATCGATTAATTAATTTATTCTATTCCTTTTGTTGGGCCATCTAATCAAATTATATATAATTAGATAATCAAATTATTTAATTACATATTTAATTCAACTATAGAATTAAATCAAAACATATTTTAATCGAATAAATTAAATTGGATTGATCAATTTGGGCTTTGAGTATCAATTAAATAATTAGTTGAATTAATTAATTAATTGGACTCTAAAGTTCAAACCCATACCATAATCTAGTAGTTGGATTGATCAATTTGGGCTTATTTGCACAAACCTACCAAATAATTGAAGATAAATAAATAAATAAGATTTATTTATTTATATATATATGATATATATATATACACGTAAGAGAGGTATTTTTTAATGGGCAATCTTGCCACACTGTGTGTATAATACACGGCAGTTTAAAAAAAAATGCCATTAAGGCATTGTGTAATAGTGCTCTCTCCCACTTTTGATTAGTGGGTAGTTTTATTAATTAGTTAATAAAGCATAATAGTTGGTTTTTCATTTAAAAACACACAACTACACACAACAATAAACCAATATGCTTAATTTGCACACAACCACACACACATGTAAAGATTAAGTAGACAAAAGAAAGTTAACTTGAGGTCCAGAAAAAGGCCAATATGCTTAATCATCATTTGCTGTATATTTTTTGATAGACAATAAAAATATTTAAAAAAAAATCTGAATATCCTTGAAGGAGAAAATTCGAGTGAGTGCAACAAATGACCCCCTGCTTATTGAAAAATACCTATATATGCATATAAATAAGTAATAATTCTATGTGGGTCGAAGATTTGGACATGATGGAAGGATTCAACGCTATGGATTTATTAGACATAAGTATTGACTATTGAGTGGATTTGAATATCCTTCATAGAACTCAAAAAATTATCCAATGGTTATTAAAGGATTTGAAATACACAGTCGTAAAATCTAACAAGTGTAAGGGATTTGATATAGAATTTGAAATCCTTATCCCCCAAATCATTCAATTTAGATGCAATCTAAAGGGATCGATACAGCAAGAAGCCAAAAAGATAGGAAAGAATATCCACATACCTGACACCTCCCTCACTAACTCCAGGTTTATTGGTATTGCAGATGTTGCATTTTGAGCGCTTTGCCCAATTAATGTTTCCACACCTGAATCAACAATTGAAAAACTAAGTAGAAAGGCAAAATACAAAAAATTGCTTGAAATAATTGAATAAAGGGACTGTGAACACCACCATATAGTATAAATAGCAAAAGAGGATGAATACTAAAATTCAATCAAGTATACTAAAATAAACTGGAATTTACCAGTTATGCCACACAATCGGCAATATAAATGTCAGAAAGTGCATGGGTAAGGGTTAATCTATTGCCTAGTCAGCTTATATAACAAAAGTGGTACAGTTATGCTAATAAAAACTTCAATAGCTAAATAGATAAATGCTTAAATACACCGCTGCAATAAACATTAGAATCAGGTTCAGAAATACTAAGGAATCTTTTCCCTACTGCATTCCATGTTCCAAAGTTTACGTCTCCACTTTGACAAAAGCAATGTTTAACTGCTTGGAGCATAAGAATTAAAAACTGCCGGTGTTTTATACATATAGTCAATGCATTAACCACTAAATTTACTTTTCAGACAAATTTGTGCAATTTGCAGCGCTGCCATAGTGACTATCACTCATATCCCACTAAGGGGGTGCTACAAAATGATTCAAATAATTCTAAGTAATAACATCCCACTGTTGGGTGTTAACTGTTAAACTATCCCCACAGTAGAGGGACGGTTCTGTGCCATTATAGGTCTCCGCCATACTATATGCCCAAATAATGTATGTTCTGCATGTATGTTACACATTATAATCACATATATATCAACTTATATAATTCTCCAGAAAATTAGCCAGGTCAAATGCAATAACCCAATGATGTAATAATGCGCTCAAATGTAGGAATTAATTATTATCATCCAGCGTAGATTGATGGAACAAAGTAATAAAATTATTCCCCTTACTTTAAAATTACGTTTCCTATTTAATTTTTAGACCATCCTTAAAGAAGACTCCATTTCCTAAAACGAGAAGTTATTCCCCATAAATACACTCTACTTCAACGTAATGATGTAATAGCACTACCTCGCAACCACTATTTTCTTGGGCAATTTTACATTTAAAACTTCCAATTCTTCAATTATCATCAAAAACTCTTAAGCATTCCTTGTCTAGTCAATGTAGAAAAATAAATTTGGGACGCAGGAAGCACTGCAAGAAATGAAACCCGCTTAAGTAGAGAATACTTGGCTGCTCAGGAGCGAAGTACTTTAGTTCCTACAACCTGGAACTCATGGAACTTTCTTTTATTTGGATAAATATCTAATCCCTGTTGATAATCTAACTGCAGCAGTAAGCCAACATCGTAAAATGTATAGTGCAATCAAGTAAATAGTTCCAAATAATATCTTAATATTTTCTAATGCCTAACGCAACATAAATGATCAAATTAATAAAATGAAATTGTAAGACCTAAAAACCATGAAATTAACAGCTCTCGAATTAGGTAAGGACCAGCATGCGCTGTACTACTTTGCTCTAAGAAACAGCATAATAGAAAGCCAAGTTGCACGCAAAAAATGCAGGTGCTCCGCACTCTTGAACTTTGATGCCCCAATTAAGACATGGTTAAGTAACATTCCAAGAAACAAGGCATACTTGAATATATGAGTTTCTTATCCTTTTGAATTTGAAAAGCTAGTGTGCATGAAAAGTTCTAATCCTAAACCATTGATTTAGCTAAGAAAACAATGATTATACAACTTCCAGACTCAGACAAACTAAACCACCAAACATGATTTTGAATGAGAAATATAATTTAAACATTTGGGGGAGTGGTGTTGTCTCAAGCAAACCACAACATATTCTTACATTGGGCAAGGCCAATCATTTGGACCAAAAAGCCCTCCTCCAGTAGCTCCAGGAGCACCAGCAGCACGAGTAGGGCCTCCTACATCAGGGCCACCGCGCCCCTTCCTCGGCCACCACCTGCAGCTCCGCCACCAGCGGCTCCAGCAGGACGTGCAGTTCCACAACGATTGCACACACCTCGAAATGCGAAGTTCACATTGCCACAACTGTTTCCACCACAAAGTATAAGAAACTATTTGCATAACCAATTTTCAGGTGAAACATGAAAAGATTAGTAAAAGAGCAAGAACGAGCTGCTCACCAATAATCACATCACAGACCTTGTATTTGAACACAACCAATCTCCATCTTGTTGCCACGCTTTCCCCACAGCATCACCGCGACCTCTACCTCTTCCACCCCCACCATTCACATCCCTATCTCCTTCCACCAGTCCACCGACATCACTACTCAAAACTTGATCACCAGCATGATTCCCGTGTCATCTTTACTCTTTGACTCCGCCAGAAAGACTCCGATTGTGGCTCCATGGAAATCATTGTTGTTGAACCATTCAACAGCAGCTAAGGCAGCATGTGGATCCTCATAAGTGACAGTGGCGTCTCCTTTGGGCTCATTTGTTACTTTATCATGGTATATCCATATCTTGGGACGTCCACTTCGTTTGTCTTTCTATGGAGCGCAAATACACTTCAGTATAGAAGTTACCGACAAAATAAAGCATGTCCAAATGCACATACACAAAGACACAGCCTAGACGTGCCCATAAATCGACAAACATGCAAACGTGGACTGATGTAAGGACACTTCCTAATTATTGGGCTAGGTTTGTGAAATCTAGACCCAAATGGAATTGGCTACGAAGTTATAAGTAAATTAATGTATGAAAGATAAACAAATCCTGAATTCACGAACACGGACGTATGTAGATGATGGATATCCAAAAACAAACTTGCTACGGTAGAAAGAAAGAAACAGGAAAATTACAACGAATTGCAAGCAACCATACCTTCAGCAAGCCAATAGTACCAAAGTGTTCGGCCAACATATCCTCATCGGTCCCAAAAGGCAAGTTACAAACATAAACAGTCCCGTTCGTGGGGGCTACCGAATAGTTTGCCATTCTGCTCCAATTTCATGAAG
Source organism: Rehmannia glutinosa (assembly GCA_016081115.2). Lineage (NCBI taxonomy): Eukaryota > Viridiplantae > Streptophyta > Magnoliopsida > Lamiales > Orobanchaceae > Rehmannia > Rehmannia glutinosa. Next base: position 105,274,015 of record CM071936.1, read on the forward strand.
CGCCGCACAAACACAAAAATTAAAGCCCGCAATCACTCTTTTGATTGCCCTAGCTAAATCAAGGGATAGAGAAAACACAACTTGAATTACAATTTTAGAACAAATAAAAAAATAAAAATGAAAATCATAAGCATATTAATGGTGGTTCGTATATAACTGAAAATAGAAATTGCAGTAAAGCATCATTGTTTCATAGTGATGCGTTTCAGGGTTAGGGTTACTCTAGGGAAAGTAGAATAGAAGAAATTGGGATAGAAATAGAACCTGATTTCGCCGGTGGTGGTGCCCGCCGTCGCAGGTGTACTCCGTTCAGATAGATGAGGAAGAAAATGGAACTGCTGGCTGCGAAGGGGATCGAGTCAAATGCAAATATACCCTGGGACACGGAACGTAATTTCGTGGTACAATAGAGGGTATTTTGGTCCTGTGAACTGATTGGGCCTCGGTCTTCTATATGTCGTTCTTAATCCTTACCCCGTCCCAGTTTTTGGGCCCAGTATGGGCCCAGAACCTAAGCCCGTCTGGAGTGCCATCACATGAATATTATAATGGGCTTTAACTTGTTTCACATAAATAAGCACTTGAGCGAGATGGTGTTTATCTTCTATTTTATCACACGGGTAATGACACGTGTGTAGAAGTTACCATATTAATTTTTAGCATAAATCAAGGCTAAACTGTGGGGTTTTATACAAGAACTTTTGTGTACGTGTCATCTCGTGCGGTGGAATAGAAGATGAAACACCATTCTCCGGAATAAAAGATCTCATCCGGTTCGAACATGTCATTGAAAACCAGTTTTTGGATTTCATTATGTCAAAAATAGAATTAGATTTTTATTTAATTTTTTCAAGAGTTTATAAATATTTGCATGAAAAATTATACAGTTAAATCCAATATTGAGGTCAGATGTCAGTTCTTATAATAAGATTTGTTATCAACATCACCAATATATTGAGAAATGGTTAATCTACTTATCAATAAAAAATGAGGATACCAAAGTATGGCTTTTGAAGTATCACTGAGTTTTGTTACTTTTGTATCCATTAAAAAAAAGGTATCCTTAAGTTAGTATTAACAACCTAACTTCTAAAACCCTAATCGCTTTTGCTCTCCATTTTCTTCCATCATCCTCTATATAAGATGGGGGAAATAATTTTCAGTGCTTTTAATCTAAATAAATTTATCCCCAATATATAGCTTCTATTTGTCCCCAATAGGTGGTTTTATTTGTCCCAAGTAGATGTTCTTTTTTAGTTAATAAGTTTCTCCTATATATGAGATTTTATTTTAAAGATCGGATGAACCATTACCCAACGAGTCGATAGTGACATGAGAAGGGAGATCATCTTTGTGAAGTTCGATTCTACGGACCGATTAAATCTAATTAGGTTTAAAAATATATAGATTTATGAGCTTATAGCTTGCAAATGCTTTTTTACATTGTTGTAGTCGGGTTGTAAGTTTTTATGACGAATGGATACAATTCATTTTGATTCTAAGAAGAAAAAACTAACTTCTCTAAGAATAATTATTCAAAATTTAATAGATCCAAATTTTAATTTTATAATTATTAAGCTGTTATATCATACAATGTGATGGCATCAATTATACGTGTGTATAAAAGCATTCATGCTCAATTTGTTAGATATTATAATTATGTAATGCTGATAACATGAAAGTATTTTCTTAAGGATAAAATTCACTTTACCCCCTTCTACTATTGAGTTTGTATCAAATACCACCCCGTACTATGAAAACCTTCAAATACCCCTAAACTAGTAACATATATTATGTTGGACAAAAGTACACTTGCAATATATAAAGTGTTTGATATCATATCTTATCTTGTCTAAAATTAAATTAAAATTATTTTTATTCCATATTTTAATTTTAAATAACTAAACTTATAGTTGAATACAAATTAAATTAAATAAGAAAATATGATTTCAATAGTATAGAGAAGTGAAATTAATTTTTCTAAATAAATAAATTTATGTTACTATCATTACATGTATATATATGACTTTAAAAGGTAGTTATTAAAGTTTATATATTAATTGATATTTTTAAATATTTCTATTACATAAGATGTGAACAAATTGACTAATGTAGAAATTTATTTATGAACGAAAATAAATATTTATAAATATTAAACAAGAAAAATCATATAATACTTTCTCGGCAACTATATATAATATTTTGATCTAATTTTTATTTAAAGTAATATTAATTAAAGTTGAAATAAATAAATACATGTATAATACCAATAATATAAAAACACGTTAATCATTTTTAGAAGACACATAAATTTATATTAGATTGTTTTGGAGAGCACGTTTATGCAATTCTTCACTCAATTCTTAATTATATTAATATTTTACTAAATTCTCTTACTTACTATATGATATTATTTTTCTTTCATATATAATAAATAAATACGCATTGAAATTTCATCTATAATAGAAACTTGCGTAATATTAAATAATATTAATTTGATTCAATATTTATATTATATGTAATTACTTAAGCAACTATATATAATAAATAAATACGCATTGAAATTTCATCTATTAATAGAAACTTGCGTAGTATTAAATAATATTAATTTGATTCAATATTTATATTATATTTAATTACTTAAACAACTATATATTGAATATAACAGCAATATAAATTTATTTAACAAATGTGCATTTCTAAAAAGTGCGACTTCTCTAAAATATTAAAGTTATATATTTAATTAATTTATTTTACGTTAAATATAAGACTAATTGTTTTAATTATAATATTAGTGTTGAACAAAATTTGGAATCGACTAATTGATATTTAATTATATAATAGAGTAAGCAAAGTAAGTTTACATTTTATTTAAACTAAGGGTATTTTTGTCCATGAATGTGACTTTTATTGATTTAAGGGGGTAAATGAAGGTTTTCATAGTAGAGGGGGTAATTGATACAAAACTAATAGTACAAGGGGGTAAAGTGAATTTTACCCTTTTCTTAATTCTCAACAATTCATTAAACACTTCAAAAAATTTAAATATGTGTTAGGAAAAGTTGAATGGAAATTGTGTTATTTGATCTAATTTTCTTGGACCTATCTCTTTAATAATAAAAAATATATAACTCCAATGGTGTTTAATTTTGTAACACCTAAAACTCCCAACTCATGGAGTAGTGGGAGAGTGAAAGCACTTGAAACTCGCTAGTCATGAAGGAGTGGGAGAGTGAATGCTCCATGTCATGGGATAGTTGGGAGTTAATGTGACTGATTTTGAAGCCTATAAAAGGTGGTTCATATTTTTTCACAATCAACACAACATATAACTCATACACTTGCATAACAAAACTTTTTGCATATTGATATTATGTTCATTGACTTGATTGTATTTTTAATTTAGTGGTGGTTTCCAGGCATAATTTCGATTCGCCACGGGAGAGATAATTCGGTTTTTCTCGTGGAAACATACATCCAAAATAGATGACAAATCTGTTTTAAGGATAGTATGTCCAACACACGATTTTGGCCAATTTTATATTGCTTATGTAGCCGATTCTGTAATTGAATTTCATAGTACTTTATCATATCAAGTGAATGACATAGTATATTTTTTTAATTAACTCGAAATATATAAAAAGAAAGAAAAAGTCTTGATCACAAGCCGATCGTAGCAAAGGAAAAACAATGTTAAATCTATAAAAAAACAACAAAAATAACTTAAAGACGCATTTTAAATTAAGGGCATCTATTTCTAGAGGATTTTCGAATGACATTGTCATTTATTTTTTTAAAGCACGTGCTCGAGTATCATCTAGATGGTATGATGTATCCTTCCGGAATGTCGGCCCAGATCCTCGAGCCGTAATGACCATGACATTCATAGCTTCGAAGAATCACATGAGTGAATGACAAGTGGACTAGTTGAGGAGTCGCCTAACTTGGTTTTTAAAGCTTCCAACTTGTCTCGCATCAACTTGAAAATCAAAGTTAAGAGGATTGCTTGATGTTGGAGATGTTGAAACATGAGTTAAAGTCAAAGCCGTTTCATCACTCTCTTTTAAATTCGAATTTGATTCAACAATAGGGATGACAATGGGTAGGATTCTATATCCTCCATCCCCATACCCATTTATTATATTCATACCCATACACATACTCATACCCATCGGGATTCAGGTTTTATACCCATCCCCATACCCATCTGGAGGATCGGGTATTCATACCCTACCCATACCCTATTACCACTTACAATTGTATTTTTTTCAAATTTAAGTTATTTCTTTTTTAAAGAGAAATTTGAGTTATTTAAATAAAAATATAGATATTTACTAAATTCTTAAGGAAGTTCGATGACACCCGAGCCGAGCTGGAAGAAATTAATCCACGTCATCAGTCCAGCACACGTCCGAGTAGGGGACCTACGGGTGACGTCAGTAACGGCGCGCGGCGACACGTCACGAATTAGGCTCGCCCGCTACCGAGCCCAACCGCAAAATGGCTGCCGAGCCCCGAGCCCAAATTTCGGCGGGAAACGCATGCGCGACAGACTTATAAAAATAATCACTTGCCCATGCTTAACGCTTTATTGGTATCAGAAACTGCCACATGTCGGAAAGTTATAAAGAGAAGTCGACAAGTGGCAAGATTTGACTGACATGCACAATTAGAGAGAGACATGTGTCTTTCCTTAATTATTTTACTAATTAATGACTAGTTAGTGCAAAGATGACTATTGTAAACCCACTTACTCGAAGGGGTATAAAAAGTCTGATAGAGAGAAGAGGAAAGGGGAAAAAAAAAAGAAGAAAAAGGAGGAAGATTGTAAAAACACCGACCACTAATAATTTGGCTCGGCATTATGCAAAAAAGCAGAATTAGCCATAAATAAACACACGTTACGCACGTTTATATTTCCACGTGTTAAATCTTTTACATATTTTTGCTTGTTGACCAAAACGCACGCCAACAAATTGGCGCTAGAAGGAGGGCCCGTATTGGTCCAATCGAGTTCCAAGCAAAAGCAAGTTAAGTGAAAACCAGGTAAAATTTAACGTTTATCCTTTTCATAATAGACAAAATGAGTCAACAATCGAAAATGCTCGCTTGATCAAGAGCAACATTTGAACAACCAAACTGGCCGGACTACTAATGGTCAAAATATGCTCCAGACAGAGGCGTGAGCACTACTTTATTTCCTTTCACGAGCTAATTGCCAACCCAACTTTTGTACAAAGAAATGAATCAACTCATATCACAAACTCTCGCTACCACAAACTCTCAAGCACCTCCTCCACTCCTTGTAAATACTAACCCACTCAATCCACAACTAAATGTTAATATCAATCCTCAAGTTCCCGGCTTCCTCATGACGGCCCAAGCCAAGAAGCGATTCGGGTAATGAACAACGTGTCCGCCGAGACGAAAGGCGCGCGAGAAGATGATGATGAGGAAGGGCAAAGTCGTAGCGTAGTCACTACCGGAGCCAACACGACATCGCCATGCCCACTCGTGTTCGCCGGACGACCGAGTTGTTCCTTTTCGCCCACTCGATCGATAAATTCCCGACTCGGGTTTCCTGATGAGCGGGAGCAACTTAGGGTCAATCGGATCAAGGCCCTAGCCTATGGCAGAACGGATGTAGAAATACACCGCTGCGCCGTTGTTTGAACGAATTGGAAGAAGCGGTCCGGAAGGCGAATTGCCTCAAGACCGCCCAAGCAATGAACCAACCAAATTATGTCGCGTCATTTTCCCCTCGAATCCTCGCGACCCCATTACCGCCAAAGTTGAAAATCCCCCGTGTGTCGGTCTCTACAATGGGAAACCGACCCGACCACTCACGTCCACAAGTACTTAGCATGGATAGAATTGTACGATCCTAGTGATGCCATCCTATGCCCTACCTTCCCACTCGACTGGGCGACCCTACCACAAGGTCCATTCCATTCTAGGCATGGGGGATCTCGCTCCGCTTTACGACGCATTTCTTAACGTCCAAAGTCCGAGCCGCACCTAAGGACTCCTCGTGAACATCAAACAAGGGAAGACGAGCCCCGAAAAGCTATATTTCTCGCTCAACAAGCAAGTTCGAGAGATGGAACCGGTGTCGGATGACGCCATTTTAATCGCAGCTTATGGTGGCCTTGCCCCAAACTTGGTTTAACTACTCCATCCATGAATCGGGGACGACCTCGTACCAAGAATTTCTCGTCTCCGCGAACGCCATATTTGCGCGGAAGAAGCAATGGCAAGAACCGCCCGAGCACCGCTAGGGGGCGTGAGAAAGGACGGAAGGAAAGAACCGGCAGATTGGGCCGGGGTCGGATTTAGACCATTCTCGGAAAACCCGACCACCGGATTTAGGGCTCGCCAGCGTGAGCCGAAGTTGCCGCTACCGAGAGTACTTTGACCCACACTCCATCACCATATGGAATGAAGTACAGGTCTAAATTTATTACCTCCGCTCGGCCTTTGAAGGTCGAGCCGACAAAATTGATTCACGCGATATTGTGCCTATCATAAATCAATAGGTCACGATACCGATGAGTGCCGAGATCTAATCGTGAGAAATTATGCGGATTGTTCGGCAAGGCGGTCTTAAAACATACATTCATGAACTACCGCCCCACCTAAGATCGCTCAAGGTGTCAACCCGGAGCACGACGTAACCAATCCAGCTCTCCTCCCGCCACCACCGCGAAAACTAGGGTAGGAGATCCTCATGATGTCGAATGTAAATCGAATCAATACTAACACAATGAGATAGGATAGCCGCTCCAACGAGAAAAAGGAAGGCCGATGTTAGGCAGTGTCGCCAACGCCGAAAGGCAAGTTCGGGTGGCGAAAATCAAGGAAGGCCAACCCACCGCCATTTTGTGTTCTCGGATGCGGATGCCGACCAGGTGGTCCATCCTCATTCTCGACCTCCCTGGTCATTCTTGCACCGATTTTGGGTATTCCGGTCCCGAATTTTGATCGACTCGAAGCTATTCATCAGTCATTTATGTCCGAGCTTTTCGAAGATTGAACGTGGACGATAGCTATATCCGTCCATGCAATGATAGCATTCTGGGGTTTGGAGGAGGAAGAATAGTCCCGCTCGGGGAAGTTGATTTGCCCATCCAAATGGGACAAGGGTTGCATAAACGGACCGTCCATGACAACATTCAAAATAATCAACGCCGATTCGAGTACAATGCTATCATTGGGAGGCCATTGCTTTATCATATAAAAGCAAAATGTTTCAATATATCATTTTTGTATAAAATTCCCAACATCTGATGGCGAGGCTATACATAAAGGGAATCAAAGGGAGTCACGAGAATGCTCTCTCAAACTCCGACCGGTAGAGATTAACGTGGTGGAACGAGGACAAACTAGTGGAACCACACAAGGCGATCCCCGCCAAAGAGGAGCCCGAGCGGAAAGTGGTGATCGTTCAGAGGATAATCCAGTGTCGACCTGGGAAGGAGCCGATGATGGAAGAAGGCAAGCCGGGCAATGAGAACGAGCCGCCATCGAAGATGAATTGCCCCTGCAGATCAAAGAGGGCAAGCAAGAAAAGAAAATGGGCGGAACCAAGAGAACAAAGTTGATACAATCAACGCCGGAAGGCCAAGCGGGGGCGCCAACTACGTATTGGTCATGATCTCCCGAACCATATCGAACCGAGCTAATTGAGTTTTTGGGAAATAATCTTGACGTCTTCGCATGGACTCATGCAGACATGCCCTAATTGACCCTAAGTATGCATGCCACCGCCTCAATATTGATCTAACGTTCGCCGCCCGCTTATCCAAAAAAAAGCGTAAGCTCGGCCCGACAGACAAGCAAAGACTTTCGAGGCCGAGGTTAACAAGTTGATAGACAATCAATTCATCCGGAAGCCCTCTATCCCCGATGGGGTTGCCAATCTGTTTTTGGTCAAGAAGAGCAATGGCCATGGCGCGCCAGGCGTGGATTTTACCGACTGGTAAGGCATGCCCTAAGGGCGATGCTTATCCATTGCCAAATATTGATTATATGGTGGATGCCACGGCGGACACGAATCGATGAGCTTCATGGATGCATACTCGGGTTACAACCAAATACGAATGCACCTGTAAGACGAATAAAATACATCATTCTTCTCTGCTCGTGGAATTTCTTGTTATAAGATGATGCCCTTGGGGTTGAAGAATCTTTGGTGCGACCTACCAAAGGTTAGTAAATAAGATGTTTGAGAAAATGATATGTCACACTATGGAAGTCTATGTAGATGACATGTTGGTAAAATCATCAGACATATCCGATCATCTAAACGATCTTAATAAAATGTTTGCTATTTTGAGAGAGTACAAGATGATGTTAAACCCGAGAAAGTGTACGTTTGGGGTCGGCTCGGGTAAATTTTTGGGGTATATGGTCACCAAAGGGGAATTGAAGCCAACCCAAACAAAATAAAAGCCATCATTGATCTAGAACCCCGAACTCGTAAAAAAAGGGTACAAAGCCTAACAGCCGATTGGCCGCCCTTAACCGATTTATTTCGCGATCCACGGACAAGTGCAAACCTTTCTTTGAAATTATAAAAAGAGCAAAAATTTTGAGTGGATCTAGCAAGCATTTGCCTTTGAATCCCTCAAACAAAGACCTTTCTTCAATTCCTATATTGCAAAAACCTACCCAAGGAGGACTTGTATTTGTACTTGGCGGTATCCGAATACGCCATCACCGGTGTTAATCAGTTAGATGGTTCTATTCAACATTCGGTCTATTACACCACCAAGCGTTACATGACGCCGAGCTCCGCTATCCACCAATGGAAAAATTGGCTTATTCGCTAGTCATCGCGGCGCGAAACTCCGTCCATATTTTCTAGAGCACAAGATTATAGTCTTGACGAACTACCCACTCAAGCAAGTACTACACCGACCGATACTTCTCGGTTGGATGATCAAATGGGCCGTCGAACTCGGTCGGTTTGATATTATATACGAACCACGCATCGCAATAAAAGATAAAGGCTTTTAGCCGACTTTGTGGCGAATTCACACCTTCCATACGATTGGAAGTTATGGAAGACCAAGAATGGAAATTGTTCGTTGACGCTCTTCCACCGCAGTCGGAGAAGGGGGCGGAATCGTGATAATCGATCCAAATGAAAAGTGCTACTTGCTCGGCCGCATTTATTTCGATTCCTCGCAACAACAACGGCCGAATACGGTGCACTTCTGCAGGCTTAGAGATGGCGAAATTCTATGGGCCTAAAACAATTATTGGTACACATGATTCTCACCGTCGCTCATCAAATCAACGGTGAGTACGAAAAAGAGCAAAAATTGCACAATATTTGACTTGGTCAAGAAGAGATTATCACACTTTAAGACAAAAGTCTTACATGTGCCCCGAGCCGAGAACATGCGGGCAGATGCCTTAGCTCGGCTCGGTTCTAGCCCAGGGACGGATGCCATCGCGGATGTCATCACACAACCGTCTCGCCCCCGTCACTTGGCGCAAAGAAGATATATACAATCAAACCGCCGAGCGACTGGATGACCCCAATCGCTTCAAGATTTAGAGAAAGGAGTTCAACTCGAAAACAAAGTTGAAGCCGAACACTACGAACCCAAGCGGCTCGGTTTACACTAGTAGATGGCATCCTATACAAACGAGGATATTCCATCCCACTCCTACGGTGCCTTTCCGAGACAGATGCATTATGCACTTCGAGAGGTTCATGAGGAATATGCGGGAACCACGCTGGGGCCGACGCGTTGGCCTACAAATTAATACATCAAGGATACTACGCCATCCCTAAGAAAGGATGCAACCGATCTCGTCAAAAGATGCGAGAGGTGCCAAAGATTTGCACCGCAGTCGGATATCATCCCGAGCAACTTACCTTCGTTTATTTAGCCCATGGCCGTTTGCCAAATGGGGAATGGACCTCATCGGACCACTCCCCACCGCAAAGGGGGCGTCAAGTATGCCATTGTGGCGGTGGATTATTTCACAAAATGGGTCGGCGGAGCCTCCGCAAAAATAGATGAGGAAAAGATTGTGAGCTTTGTATGGAAATCCTTTATCTCAGTAGATTCGGGATACCACATTCGATTGTTACGCATAATGGGAAACAATTCGATAACCGGAGGTTTCAAATTTTTGTGAAGGTTTCCGCATCAAAACTATTTCTCAACTCCATACCATCCCCAATGAATCGAACGGACAAGTTGAGGCAGATTAATAAAATACTCAAGTATACCTTGAAGGCGAGATTGGAAGAGTCTAAAGGTAATTGGCCGGAGGAACTACCCGGTGTACTATGGTCATACGCACGACACATCGAGCGGCCACCGGAGAAACACCTTTTTCTTTGGCTTATGGAGCCGAGGTGGTGATTCCTGTTGAGATTGGAGTCCCTACCTTTAGAATTGCAAATTTTTCTCAAGACGGCAATGAGGTCAAGGCTCCGAGCCGAGCTAGACCTGCTCGAAGCAAAAAGGTGCAAAGATCTTGAGATGAAAAACGCAGTGTATAAACAAAGGAGTGAAATGTACTACAATTCGAAAGTAAAGGAAAGGAGATTTCAGGTCGGCGATCTTGTGTTGAAAAAGATAACGGGTGTTCAACCCAAACCATTGAAGCCAACCTAGGAGGGCCCATTTCGGTCACCACATCTTATCCGGTGAGGCGACTACCAGCTAGAATATTTGAGTGGAGAAAATTTATGCATCCATGGAATGTAGCATACCCGAAACGGTATTATCAATAAAGATCTCGGTTTATGATCCGATAGGATTCCAAGGAATTATCCTTTCATCCGATATTTCGTGAGCTCTCTAAAGGGAAACGGTTTTTACTCACCTCGCTATGTGCCGAGGACAAGAAAATCGCCCCGCTTAAGCCGAAGGCCGAAAAGTCATCTCGGTACATCCTTCGCACGATAAAATAAAGGCAACCCGCCTACAAGGCGGATCTATCCTCACAAATCAAAGACTTGGTTACGCACCGAGCACAAATCAAAGACTTGGTTACGCACCGAGCACAAATCAAAGACTTGGTTACGCACGAGCACAAATCAAAGACTTGGTTATGCACCGAGCACAAATCAAAGACTTGGTTACGATCGAGCACAAATCAAAGACTTGGTTACGCACCGAGCACAAAACAAAGACTTGGTTACGCACCGAGTACAAAACAAAGACTTGGTTACGCACCGAGCACAAAACAAAGACTTGGTTACGCACCGAGCACAAAACAAAGACTTGTTACGCACCGAGCACAAATCAAAGACTTGGTTACGCACCGAGCACAAATCAAAGACTTGGTTACGCATCGAGCACAAAACAAAGACTTGGTTACGCACCGAGCACAAAACAAAGACTTGGTTACGCATCGAGCACAAAACAAAGACTTGATTATGCACCAAGCACAAAACAAAGACTCGATGTACACACCGGCACAAAATGAAGACTTGGTTCATACACCAAGTACCAAATACAAAGTAAAGATCGTGGTTCATATACCGAGTACGAGAATCAATTAAGGTGAATAAAGCCCTTATTCGAAGACTGGGAACCGAGCCCCATACTTGGGAATATAAAAGGAAAAAGAAGACAGCAACAATCTTACAAAAAGGAGAAGAGCCAAGCATATGCAAGAAGCTTAAAACAAATACACGGGTGATAGAAAGAAGAGTTCATTTCTACTACAAAAGTATTTACACAGGGAAGGCCGGAGCCCATTACATCTCAAGGCACGAGGCCAAGTCACCTACCTACGAGTACATATGAAAGCTTGTAAATAAAAAAGGGGGCAAACAACATCAAGACTGAGCAGGGGGCGGAATTTCAACGGCACCGCTGGAGGCGACTTCTTCCACGTCCGGAGGAGGAGAGCCCCGAACATTAGGGGCCTCGGCATAGTTCGGCCGAAGAGTATCAAGATCGGCCTCCCGGGAGGGCCGGATCTTCCTCAAGCCGAGCAACAGTCCGCCCTACCTTAACTAAATCGAGAATTTCTCTCGAGGCCGGTCGCGTGGCCACAGTTAACATAAATGCATACTCCTCGTAGTCCTTGTAAGCTTCAACGGCCTGTCTCGAGCTTCCTCAATTTGCCGATGAGCGCCTCTTCGACCTCTCTCCCACATCGGCTAGATGCCTCTCCATTTCCTCGGCCCGGCAAAGCGGCAAGACGTTCCAACTCGGCAACCTTAGCCCTAAGCTCCTTTTCAACCCCTGCGGGCCCGATCTCGCTCCGCCTCGCCCTCCGCAGCTTTCTCTCTTAGAGTTGGCCCGAGCCGTAGCCTCATCCGCTTGGGTCTTTAACGATTCTTGTACCCCCTTGAAGCGTAGCATGTGCCTCCCGCAGTCACCGTGCCGCCTTTCCGGATCGGGCGTATTTTTCTCTAGCTCGCGAGTTCCCCAATCGCATGCCATAGAGCCCAATTATCCGCCCCGCACATTGCCATGGCGTCTCAATTTGTTCTTCGAAACCGTCTCCGAGCGCACTTACTCGATGCCTTTTGTCTGTGCACGAGCCGGGACACTCATCGCGCCCGTCCCGCCTCCGTAAAACTCTCGATCGCTTCCTCCGCTCGGCGTGGCACATCGAACAAATTCCACAAACCATCGAGGCGTAGTCCAATCATTCCTCGCAATATTCATCTCTCACTTGACTTGGAGGGATGAAGTGACCTTCCCTCGCCGGTCATTTGAGAAAGTTCGCGGACCTCCCCTTTCTGGGCCTGTTCGTGATGTTCCGCGCCATTTGACCAACCCCTTCGCCTATCCGGCTCTTCCATCACAATCCTTCCTCTTCTCCTTTGAAGAGGAGGCTCCACCGCCTCCGGCACTCCATCGGGGGACGTTTACCGCCCGGATATCGCCTCTCAAGCCGCCTCCGCATCTATAGGGTGACCGGTAGACGCCCGAGTTCGCGAGCGGCCATGTTACTCACGCCGCGGGCGTGCACGCAAATCCAAGCCACGCCCTACAAAAAGCAACCACCGTTAATAGGTCAAAAGAAAACGAAATAACATTTCAAAAGGAAATGTAAAAATACAATGTTTACTCGAACGGCAAAAGCCGCACTCGGCGCTCGAGTCTCGTTTGCCCAACGGGCGCAGATGATCTCGCCCACGACTAGCCGTCCGCAGAGAGACGGCGCAGCCTTGCTCGTTTTTGCTTTGCCGCTCCCGGAGAATGGGGCCGCATTTCTACATTACGGGAGGGTTCTCACGAGGCTCTCTCTCAACCTCCACCTCCCGCCACCCGCCTCCCCGAGCCGCCCCTCGGCCTCGGGGTCGGCGGGTAGAGTGCCTCAAGCCACCGCCAAGTTGGCCTCGGTAGCCAACCTCTCAATCCGCCGTCCATGATGCCCCGAGCCTGGATGTTTTCCGACGCCTTCGAATAAAGGTGGCCGCAGAGGCCCCTTTGATGCCCTTCTCTATAAAGGTAAAAAGACAAAAGTCAATCACAAAAGGAAACAAGAAACAAAGAAAAGCAAAGAGAAATGAAAAAGATAAGACTTATCAGAACTAAAAACAAAATTCGATGGGGATGAAGAACGGTTTCCTTTTTCCCCATCCTCCACGCGAGCCCCGCCACTCGCCGCTCACCCGAGCCACTTATCCTTCCACTCCTTCAAAGATGAAGGAAGACCTTCCACCAAACCGTCCGGATACCCCGACGGGTTTGTACATAATACCACCCGACGGCCGACCCGAGATGAAGGAGTCGCCGCGGATAAAGAGCTCGTTCATCTCCTTGAATTTGGGGCGAGGATATTTTTCCGGTGGAACATCACCAGAGGCCAATGATCCTACCCCAAGAAATAGGGTGCACTGGGTCGATGCATACCCCACTTGCAAAACCACCGCGTAAGAAAAGCCGGCAAGGAAATCGCAACCCGTATAGGAGGTCAAGCGGAAAATATGGCTAAGCAACCCGCGGTGGTACCGAGGAACCTCTGTGCCATCCTACCCAAAAATAGATGCTACTTGAATACGATACCTCCGCCGAGCTCTTCTACCTCCCGGATCATCAAAGATGTCCGGGATATCGTTTATATCACTCGGCATCCACCGAGGCTCAACACGGCGCGAGGGCCTCCTCCTTGCCTCGCCGTCACCATTACGATGGCCCATGGGCACTGAGGCCTCTCCGCCTTGAATCTCCGGGGGTTCGTCTACCCGCTCCACGTTATCACGTTCCGGCCCGACGGGTCCATATTTTCTTCTTCCCCGCCGACATCGCCTAAAATCAACACTCGGGGATTCTTCGTCGGAACTCTCTTGTACCAGTGGTGATACAATCGCTCCTTCTCTAAAAACAAATACTAGCGTCGGATTGAAAATAGTATGCGTCCGCTTAAAGACGTTCCATCTCGAGAAGAGTCCGGAGAAGATATCCGAATGATGCTCGGACTATGAGGCGGGGATGGCCGTGGCCGGTGAGAAATAAATAGAAGGTTTAGAGGGGGATCTTCGATTTCAACCTCTACACTATAACTATGACTCCTACTATCCTCAAAAGAAGACATTTTATAGGTAAATGGAGAGTGTTTCAAAAAATACCTAAGTTTGAAGTCTCTGAACTTTGGAAGCCGACCAAAATTTCTCGCTTGGTCTTAGTTACTCTAGCTCAAAGGTTAATGGATGCGAAAGTGTATAATGAAGGGGAAAAAGAGGTATTTATAGATGGAGTTCCTCGATAAACGAAACGCTTATTCGAAAAGACGCACCTTTTAAAAAACTCAAAAGCCGTCAAACATGTCGAGAAATGTCGCGTCCCCACGCCCGCCGACAGAATCGACGTCTTTTTCGATTCTCCGCGCAAGATTGGTCCAACCACAAGATGCCACGTGTTCCGCTCATTATGGCAACCCAATTAATGCGCCGTTTGTGCATTAATCACTACGCCGACGATGTCGAATGAACAAAACCTTTGAGAAATCCGTTTCCCCATTAAATGTTCATCATTAGCATTAAAGTTTAACTCCGACTTCAGAAATTCTTCTCTCAGAATTAAACTTGGGGGCCTTTGATGACACCCGAGCCGAGCTGGAAGAAATTAATCCACGTCATCAGTCCAGCACACGTCCGAGTAGGGACCTACGCATGACGCCGATAACGCGCGCGGCGACACGCCACGAATTAGGCGCCGCTACGAGCCCAACCGCAAAAATGGGCCGCCGAGCCTCGAACCCCGAGCCCAAATTTCGGCGGAAACGCATGCACGACAAATTATAAAAATAATCACTTGCCCATGCTTAACGCTTTATTGGTATCGAAACGCCACATGTCGGAAAGTTATAAAGAGAAGTCGACAAGTGGCAAGATTTGACTGACATGCACAATTAGAGAGAGACATGTGTCTTTCCTTAATTATTTTACTAATTAATGACTAGTTAGTGCAAAGATGACTATTGTAAACCCACTTACTCGAATGGGTATAAAAAGTCCGATAGAGAGAAGAGGAAAGGGAAAAAAAAAAAAGAAGAAAAGGAGGAAGATTGTAAGAAAGACCGACCCCAATAATTCGCCGACATTATGCAAAAAAGGCGAATTAGCCTTAAATAAACACACGTTACGCACGTTTATATTTCCACGTGTTAAATCTTTTACATATTTTTGCTTGTTGACCAAAACGCACGCCAACAAGCAATAAGGAAAAAAGAATACTGAGATAAGAATTAGCGAACTATATATTATAAAAATATAGAAAAATATTAGATAGGATTAAACAAAAGTGTTAGTGGGTTAGTAGATTTTGGTTGAGACTTGGGGAAAAAATTATTTTCTTTAAATATAAATAAATAGAGTTGTGTAAATAAAAAAATATATGTAAAATATTATAAATAAATATATATGTAGATATATTATATATATAATATTATTATTTAATCGGTATCGGGTAGGGTATGGGTAGGATGTACTAGACCCACCTCCATACCCATACCCGAAAAATACCCATGCCCACGCACCCATTTATTTAATTGGGTACAATACTACCCTCCATACCCTCCTCCGTTAGGGTCGTGTATCGGATCCTCCGTCGAGTTCGGAGGAAATTGCCATCCCTATTCAACAACATGGGAGTAAACCACAATAGCTAGCGGATTATCTTGCGTTGTTGATATGGTGTGATCATTTGTAGGCGTTTCAACATACTTATCCGAAATGAGACCCGTATTACAATCTTTTTTTCCGTAGAGCCTCAAAGGGATGACGAGTAGAGATGTTTTGTTGAGGGCGTGAAGGGCTAGTATTTTTCACATTAGCTATTTTTTTCTTGACGACCACCAATTCGTCATTGTCCATCCGAACTACCGTGGTTGGACCAAAGCAAAAGATTTCCCAAGAGGAGATTGGTCATCAAAGACACTAGGTTGGTCTTCCTCGACATAGTCCACCCATCGCTTTGGGTAGCCTTTGCAAAATCAAGATTATCCCCGTCCAACTCATCGAGAATGGCAAACCGATTAGAAGAAGAATGAATAGTTGAATTAGCTCGTGGTGGAGAATGAGCCAATTCAACAACCTTCAACCACAACATCTCGATCCAACTTGGGCAGTCCCATCCAAACCCGATTGATCCAAGCGCAGGCTTCGGGTTGTGTACCACCGCATGACGAGGCGGCCTGGGATTCCGAGAGCGATCGGCGACCCCTAATAGTTATCTGTTCATCTGAAATTTTCCTAGGCATGAAGCGCCAAATGACCAATGATTTGATAATGACGACAGAAATCCGGAGATGTTCATAATGGAAGAAAATGAATCTGAATGACCCGCTCGTTCAATCATCATCTTTTCGGGCAAATTAATACTCAGGTCAACATCGATGAGGACCGTGCAAAATGCCCCATGGAACCATTCAACGCTTTATCATCAATTTTGATAGAAGATCCAATGGCTCGTGCAATCCCCATCAACACACTCGGGATGCCAGATTCCCAACTTAATCCAAATATACGCACCTAAATTTGTGCTATCGAATTGGTAGTATTATCGTGGTCAAAATCCGGTGTCCAAGGTCAGCATACGGAAGGAACCCGGGACAAGGACCAAAATCATTTACGCCAAACAATATCACGATCCGTGAGCTTATCAAAGTGAATATTATAATACCATTTGCCAAGAGAAATAATCCGAAAAGGAGAGTCAATATGCCAAAGAGCTTTCAATTTATCATTTAATTGAGGAAGAGTCAGTGACTTACAACCCTTAACGTAAAGGGTGCGTCCAATCAACGATTGTTCACATAATTGATGTCGAGACTCATAAATTTTGTCACCGATATGCAGGAATAGAGATTACCTTTCTTCGTAGGCATAAGCGGAGAACTAACCGTGACATCATGCATGGATACCACAATATTGATTTTTGTTGTAGCATACCGTAAGACGGAGCGATGAGACGGTAAAAGTTGGGTAGTAGGAAGACCACGATGCGAGAAGTCCTAGGCGTCGAAATATGGGCGGAAACTCTAGTCGGGGCGAAACCCTAATTGAACTATGAGGGTTTGCGGTAGAGACAAAGTCCGAGAGTCCTCCCATGTCTGAAGTGCATGGGCGGAGTAGGGGTCGGAATTGTTGGCGGGTGCCGGACATGGGGGGGGCGGTTGTAGCAAGGGTGGAGAAGAAAATGAGGGATGATCAACGGAGATTTCGAAAGAGAGAATTGTCCAAGTCATCCATGGACAAGCGGATGACGCGACAAGATCAACGCCGGTGGGAAAGAAAAGACGACAGAATCTTATAGGAGAATTTCATCTTTTTTGGAAGAGCCGTCGCGGCTATTGAGGTTTCATGAAAAGATATACAATCACAACGTCATCAAAGAAAAAAAATCTTTGTAATTGAATTTCATATTGTATTACAAATTAATTTTTGTTATCAACAAAAGAGAGCTAGTGAGAAACTTTTCCAACAATATGTAAATAATATTATACTTTAATTTTTCGTTCCAAAAAATAAGTTGAATTAGACGGTGACTAGCAACTAAATTCCTGTCATTAGACATTAATGTTACTAGGGGTGTAAACGAGTCAAGTCGTTGGACATATTGTTGTTCGAGCTTGTTTAAATTTTAATCGAGCTTCAAAAATTATGTTTGAGCTTGGTTTGATTAATAATCGAATCAAGCTCAAAAGAAGCTTTAATCGAGTCGAACAGATTCGAACTCGAGTAGCTTGATATTTTTATACATAATCCTTTTTTTTTACTAATTGTGCTCGAGCTCGAGACAAGCTTTACATCTTATCGAACGAAAAAATGTGTTCAAGCTTGGTTCATTATGTTAATAACGAACCAAACTCAAACAAGCTTTTAACGATCGATCACGAATCAAGTAACGAGTAACTTGTTCGTTTTGAGCCCTAAATGCCGTTGGAATTTGGTCTTTGATAAATAGGTGTTGACCCAATTTTGACCAAATAATTAAGTGGTTTCCATTAGTGAAAAATAGAATTAAATTATTTGCAAAAATTCTACTAAGGAGTAGATGAGAATAACATTTGGAATTTCTCAAAAACGATTCCGGTGAATGAGAAATTAATGCTAGAAGTTAGCCACTTAATACAAATAAATGGTATGGAAAATAGAAAATATGGGGAAGGAGAAATGCTCCATCCCACATAGGAAAAAGGATGAAAAGTTTGCACACTTTATATATCCCAAGTTGGACTTATGGGTTTGGGCCCTTGGGGGCACCCAAATTTTTAAAGGGGTGAGGACCTACATGCTTGTGAGTTTGGTTCAAACAACACGCGCGCGCCGCCGCCGGCCGGCCTCGGCTCCGACCCGACCGGGTCGTGGGTCAGCGGGCTTGGGCTTGGGCTTCAAGGCCCTTATTCTTTTGGACCAAAACCTTTAAAATAAATGTTTAATTAATTTTTGTAATTAATTAAATGGATTTAATTAATTTTAGTAATTAATTAAATGATATTCCAACTGAACGTTGGACCCGCGACGGGCGTGCCCGTGCGTGGTGGTGCGCCCCTGAAGTGCGTCTGTCGCTGCAAAGAGTGTATTTTCGAGCCAAAAGACGCGATTTTCCGTGACGAACACTTGGTTGCCTATATTATAGAAGCCCCTGCAGATAAATATGGATACGAAATATTAAGATAAAACCTGTTATTTTTGCATTTGAACATATTGACATCCTTCCTTCAAAAGCTTGAAAGATCAAACTCTTGTCAAGTTTCTTTGTTGTTCCGGTTTTGCTATGATGCTAACTTAACTATAAAAAGTCATTGTATCTTAGAGGTGAACGCTCTAACCGTAAGCACTCGGTATATGGGTCGTTTTGGTCTTGCGGAGACCGAATCAAATTCGTGCCTCGACTTTAGCTATACACTATATACTTAGCCATTTTCCTAAACAAAACCTTACATATTTTACCCAACAATCGCAAGACGGAAAATATTGGTATGTTTCTGTTGAAGACGATGGCTCCAATTTCGAAAGTTGTCTCTTCCCGCTCATGGTGAGAAATCCGGCGAAGTTCTTCGGTCTGCCGACTACAAGAGATGGCAACATGAAGATCTTTTCACGTGACGACTTTGGGTCTGCCCTTTTTTCGAAGGAGAGATCCCCAACCGCCGAGATGAAGAATCGACAATCAACGGAAAATCGCCGTGGATGCTTGGCATAACAGTGATTTGTTGTGTCGAAATTATGTTTTGAATGGGTTAGACAATACCTTGTACAACGCCTATAGTTCGTTCAAAACGCCCAAGAGTTGTGGGACTCTTTGGAGAAGAAATATAAAATAGAAGATCTTTGGTGCAAAGAAATTTGTAGTCGGTAAATTTCTGGATTATAAGATGATTGACACCAAGACGGTGATTAGCCAAGTTCAAGAAATTCGTGATAATACTTCACGACTTAGTATGCCTGGGGATGATTAAACGAGTCCTTTCAAGTGGCCGCAATTATCGAAAAATTGCCGCCATCGTGGAAAGATTTTAAGAACTACCTTAAGCACAAGCGGAAGGAGCTGGAGCTTGAGGATTTGATAGTTCGACTTCGGATTGAGGAAGACAACCGGGATTCCGAATGGAAATCGACAAATGTGGGGTATGATCATACTTTGTGGAACACCAACGGAGTTTCGTTGTATTTTTAAATGTAACATAAGGTGTTGCCAAAAGTGTTGTAAACATCGAAACCACATTTGCATGAGGTGTTGTCGAAAGTGTTGTAACACTAAAGGCGGACACCGTAACAAGTTGAATCAAGTCTTACTAAAGTTTGTGATAACATCAAAGGTTACACACCTTGTAAAAGATGGAGTTGTTGGAACTAAGATCTCAAATCGGTAGAACGAGATTCTAACCGGATTATCGGGACAATGTTCTAACAAAATAAAATAAAAATGGCCGAGAGCCATAAGAATCTGGATGATCTTGTGCTAAACAAGATATCGAGTTGAAAGGAGCTTTACTTTTAGCAAAACACATGAAGGAGATTGTCTTGAAATGTGGGGTGCTTTGGAAAAAGTAGAAGCGCAATGAAATAAATTGTGATGGTACGATCATTAAATCAAGAAATGTTGTATTCATTAAAGGTGTCTTTTCTTAAGGAAAGAGGTAAGTCTAAACATTATTGTCGTAGACATAATACCGATAGACAGTTGATTTTGAATGGGGTTATTTCGGTTGACTACTACGTGAAGTCAAAGGAAAACCTTGCATCCGCTACGAAAAGGCGTAAATCGAGATCAATCAGTATAAACTGTTAAGGGGAATAGGTTTAAAATCCACAACTTGAAGAATGATCATAGCGGTAACTCCAACCTTGTGAATTGGAGATCCCAAGACCTTGGTTCGATGTGACAACTAAGTTATGAATGTTCAACCAACACTTGGAAAATGTGTTAGCTCATTCTCAAAACATCCAAGTGAATGAAAATCTGCTGAATGTGGTGAGGTTAAGTTTAAGACTTTTAATGATTCCTATACCGAAATGTGGAGTATGGCAGATACTCTTCAATAGGAGATCACCCGTATAAGTGAGAAGTAATGGCCGCTTCAAAAAACACTTATAAATCTAAGATATGGTCATGGTCGAAATGGACATAACGTGAGAACAACAAGTGTTAGAGTTGTTATTGTGTAAGTATTGTTGTCTCGGTTTACACAAAACTACCGAGTAGTTCAAGACATCGCGTCACTAAGCGGCTAGTAAATTCGATAGTATTTTACTAAGAAAGGTTCAAAGCCACAAGCTACCTATCCTCGATGCAATAACGATTCGCCGAGACTTTCAAGCTTAATCTGCATACACGCATGCATTAATTTCATTCATGTGGGGGATTGTTGGAATTCGGTCTTTGATAAATAGATGTTGACCCAATTTTGACCAAATAATTAAGTGGTTTCCATTAATGAAAAATGAAATTAAATTAATTGTAAAAATTCTACTAAGAGAGTAAATGAGAATAACATTTGGAAATTCAAAACCGACTCAGGGTGAATGAGAAATTAATGCTAGAAATTAGCCACTTAATACAAATAAATGGTATGGAAAATGAAAAATATGGGGAAGGAGAAATGCTCCATCCCACATAGGAAAATGATGAAAAGTTTGCACACTTTATATATCCCAAGTTAGACTTATGGGTCCCAAGTTTTTAAAGGGGTGAGAACCTACATGCTTGTGGGCTTGGGCTTGAGCCCTTATTCTTTTTGGACCAAAACCTTTAAAAATAAATATTTAATTAATTTTTATAATTAATTAAATGATTTTCCAACTGAACGTTCGGACCAAGACACGGGTTGGCGCACGGCACGCACGTGCGTCGTGGTCGTGCGTCTGCCGAACTTTTGCGTCTACACGCACGAGCGCGCACGCGACGCGCATCGGGGTCGTGCGCCTGCGGCCAACTTTTGCGCACCAAATAAGACGGCAAAGCGCACGATCCGTGCATCCGTCGTGCGCCCAATAAAAAGTGCGTCTATCGGTCTGCAAAAAGTATTTTTTCGAGCCAAAAGACGCGATTTTCCGTATTTAACACTTGCTTGCCTATATTATAGAAGCCCTGCCCGCATTGAATATGGACACGAAATCTTAAGATAAATCCTGTCATTTCGCATTTGAGCATATTGACATCCTTCCTTCAAAAGCTTGAAAGATCAAACTCGTGTGTTCGTTGTTGTTCGGTTTTGCTAGTCTTTGCTAACCTAATCGTAAAAAGTCGTTGTATCTTAGAGACGAGCGCCGGAACCATAAGCACTCGGTATACGGGCGTTTTCGTCTTGCAGCATCGAATCAAATTCGCGCCGACTTTAGCCTATACACTATACACTTAGTCATTTTCCTAAAAACAAAAACCTAACATATGTTACCCAACTTTTTTTTCGAACGATAGCTTTTCATTAAACAAAACTCAACCAAACGGTTTTACATAGAAAATCAACTACAACGTAGCCTAAAGGCTAGAAACCAATATGACTATCACAAAGCCACTTGGGGAATTGGTCCAACCAATTCAAATTTGGATCACCATCAAAAGCAATTCTTGCTAATCTAACACATTTAGCAGTCCAATTAACATCTTGAATACTAAAGCAAATATGATCAAAAAGAAAACATAAAAGATAGATGTCTTTTTATCTTTTTGTTTATTTGCAAACCCACTACAATTCATGAGTCGACAAACAATATCCTTGTCATCTAAACATATGTTACCCAACAAATGCTACCTTTCATCACATTTTTCTTTACTATTTTGTACAGGCTAGATGCCAAACTGGAGTGCAGTTTACGTGTCAATAATTTGTTTCAAAAGGGTATCGTGTAAAATATTTAAAATTAGTTTAAATTGGTTAAGCAAAGTGCATTATAATTTTGTGTCGGAGGGTTGACGATTGACGTTCAATTTGCAACGTACACTTTAATTACCAACGGCTAAGTGGGCTCCAATTCAATATTTTCTTCTTGTCATCAACGAAGCATATAACGGGCTAAAACAAGAGTTGAAATCTAGTATCAATAGCACTACTGTCAGTCATTCTAATTAATTTACACATTTTTTGTTAATAATAAATAGGATATAAAATCGGGTCGAGTTCCACTTTATTGGTTAGGAAACAGTAAACGATTTACAAGAAACTACTCAAATTTGATTTGTGTTAGATACTTAAGCTTGATTAAAACTAGTTCCAACATAATATAATTAATAATCAAATTAAATTCAAACGTAATTTTTACAGTTTCATAGAAAAATAGATAAATTTGAATAATTACATATTAATTCTATTTAACTCAACTTATTTAGACATAATAAATCCCAATCCTAAATTAGACTTAATATTACGTCAAAAAGGAAATTAGACATAATATTGCGAGCAAAGGCGAGTCGGGGAATAAAAATGGGGTGGATCGATACACGAAAACGGGATGGATCAATACACGAAAATCATATAAATTACAATTAAAAAAATTAAAATGGTGTAAAAGAAAATTAAAAAATAGGGGAGCCCTCCTCCGCCCTTGCTGCGAGATGAAAGTCGTAGAAGAAAATGGATTTACAAAATTTGTTTCTTAAATGTTAATACGTGATTTAGTTTATATTTTATTCTTAAGCATAAGAGGGAGCTTAGAAGTATAACACAAACTTTTTTTTATTTATTATTATTTAGGTTTATAGAGCAAAAAAATCAAATGGCGAATTTTAAAGTGCCCAGTTCTTCTTTTTTATTCAGAATAAACATTCTCCAATAATCATGAAATATACCTAATACCTTTTAGTATCGGAAAATGCAACCAATAATTGCTACGTCCACGAGCTCCATAGCTTCACTCACTAAACTACTCAGCTAAGAACCTTTTCGAAAGTTGCAATATTCTCTATCTTCCTTTCTTTTGGGCACAAAGAAGCTTTTGATGTCCAATATCTAAATACACATATGATAAATACCAAATGAAAGTATGAAACACACTAAAAAAAAAGTACATTATTTTTTCAAAAAAAAAAGTAGTACATTATGTAGGCTATGAATTTCCTTTTTCAATTTATGTATAGTTTCTTTTAGGGTAAGATCGTAATTATATTTTTTTAATCTACACGTCATTATTTGATTATACACCCACCAAATATTCACTATTAAGTTCAAATACTTCTAATTGGCCCATAGTTTAAGCAACTATGATATTCAATCCACTATTTACGGTCCCCCCCGCCTACTACTACCCATTTCATCGCAAGGCTCATTCGACCTATTAATTCGAGATATAAAAATGTTCATTTGAATGATTTGTAAGTATATGAGCTAATCGCTCTCAATTGTTATCTTTTCTCGCCTTGGATTTTCTTTTCCAACCGATGTAGGCCTCAACGCCGAGGTGCTTCCTAAAAGGCCCCATGACCCGTCTAATATTTGTTGAATTGTGACACACAAATTCTCAACTCAAGAACTACCAACTTTGGAGAAGAAATTAGACTTTTTTATGAGAAACTTTAACTAGAGTGATATGCTAGGTTTAAGAACATCAATTTCGTATTTCAAATATCATCTATACACACTAAGTATATGAAGAACTCATTAATTTACACTAATTGTGTATTTAAAATACTAAAAATTCAAATAAAACACACTCCATTATGTATTATGTATATATATTATATACTCTATTTATATTATAATTTGATGGTTGTTTCATTGTGAAGCAAGAGAAGGCAACTTTTCTTTGTCCTAATCGAACAAGATTCCTCCAAAGTGCTAACATTTGTTGCCCAATTTTTTAATTATTTTTTCAAATTGTTCAAAAAGTACTAAAGGGTAAAGGCCATACACCCAAAAATCTCATATGCCCTCTCATCCCCACACACTAATAATTTTCCATTTCCAAAGTCCCCAATGCCTACTTTTTTTCTTCTCCCTTTATTTTCTATCTTTTCCGTCTTCTCACTTACTTCAGCCTATTCCACCACCCTATCCCTCTCTCCCACCGCCGTAGCGCCGCCACTCACGGCCAATCCATGGCAAAACTCAACCACCTCGCCGCCGCATCTTCCACCAGAGCCCACCACCTCAAACACCCCAAAACCAACATCTCCGCCGCCAAAGTGCCACTCTTCCCCCGCGGCTACGGCGGCTACTCCATCTCCCTCAGCTTCGGAACGCCGCCGCAGACCTTGTCCTTCGTCATGGACACCGGCAGTAGCCTGGTCTGGTTCCCATGCACCCAACGCTACTCCTGCAGTTCGTGCAGTTTCGTAAACGTGGACCCCACAAACATACCCACTTTCATACCCAAATCATCCTCGTCGTCCAAAATCGTCGGGTGCAAAAACCCGAAATGCAGATGGATTTTCCCCAGCGTCCAGTGCAAGGAATGTGAAAAAAACGCAACCACCTGCAACGAATTGTGCCCGCCGTACATAATTCAATACGGGTCCGGGTCAACAACCGGGCTATTACTATCCGAAACATTAATTTTCCCAGAGAAATCAGTGGATAATTTCGCCGTTGGATGCTCTGTTTTCTCATCCCGGCAGCCAGAGGGCATAGCCGGGTTCGGGCGTGGACCGGAGTCGTTACCGGTTCAGATGGGGCTCAAGCGATTCTCCTATTGCCTGGTCTCCCACCGATTCGACGACGCGCCGGTGAGCAGCGATTTAATTTTAACCATCGGCGGCGGCGCCGCCGCCACCAATTACACCCCTTTCGAAAGAACCCTAAATCTTCGAATCCCGCGTTCTTAGATTACTATTACGTCACGCTCCGCAAAATCACCGTCGGCGGGGTAAATGTCAAGGCTCCGTACAAATTTCTGGTGGCGGACTCCGCCGGAAACGGCGGCACGATAGTGGATTCCGGCACCACCTTCACCTTCATGGATGACCAGGTGTTCGAATTGGTGGCGCGGGAGTTTGAGAAGCAAGTCGGGGGAAATTACAGCAGGGCCATGGAGGTTGAGAAGCAGTCGGGCTTAAGGCCCTGTTTCAATGTCTCCGGCGAAAATACGATCACTCTGCCACAATTGACCTTCCATTTCAACGGAGGCGCGGAGATGAATCTGCCATTGGCGGATTACTTTTCGTTCCTTGAGGATTCGGTTATTTGCATGACTATAGTGACGGCGGGTAATGCGGGCCGAGGGGAGTCGGGCCTGGCCCTGCGATAATTTTGGGTAATTATCAGCAGCAGAATTTCTACATGGAGTATGATTTGGAAAATGAGAGGCTTGGGTTCCAGCAACAATTGTGCAAATGAGGATAACAAATTGTTTTTTTTTTTTCTTTTATGGGAATAAATATTTGGTCATAATTCTTGGAAAATAAATGTTGAGCAAAAAGATGCCCAAAAATTTGTTACAATTGAGCACAGAAAATAGAGTTATGGTGGCACCAAAAGCTAGGAAAATGACAAATGGTTTTTAGGTGTGAGTTTTTATTTTATTTTATTTTTTATTTTTTGCTTTTCTTTTTCAATGAGCTGACGAGCTTTTTTTTTTTTTTTTATATATATATATATAGTTGTGACTTAACAACCTTATATTTTTGGTCCGCAATGGAGTACGTGATATCTCATGTGTATCTTTTTTTCTTTTTAAACGTTAGTGACTAGTGATGAAGTTATCGTGGATTTACTATTGAATTAATCATTACGACAAAGAAAATTGATATTATATCAAGGAATTATGATTATTATTTTGTTTCTTTGTTTGCAAAGAAACCAAAAATAATCTTAAAAATCATTTGTTTAAACCCATCATCATTTTTTGATGCGGAACTCCACATTTGTTTTGTTTTAATTAAAATTAGTTATCATATTCTCTAATTGCATTTGCCAATTTTTTTAGTTCGGGCATACTACCTTCACTTTTTGTTTGGGATAATTACAAAAACCTCCCTGAGGTTTGGACTAATTACAAAAAAACCCAGAGATTTTTGAAAATTACAAAATACCCCTTGAGGTTTGAGCAAAAATATATAAAAAAATCCCCTGCTATTTATAAAAACACTACAATTACCCCTTCAATTAACACAAAATAAAACCTGATGGGGTATTTTGTAATTTTGAAACATCTGTGAGTTTTTCTGTAATTAGCCCAAACCTCAGGGGTCTTTTGTAATTATCCTTTTTTTGAGGGAATCTTTCACTTAATTTGAATGTGATCAGTATTTGAAAACGTGTAGTGGGACTAAATATTTACAGTGTAATAAATTCATCGGCTTGGTTTATTTTGCTCAATGTTAATTTTGTGCAACGCCTTAATTTTGATTCAATTGTAAGTTGGTTTTTAATTTTTATAGACTCAGTATTTAACACTTCCCAAATTTGAAGTAATTTTTTACAACCACCACCAACAACCTCGGTACAATATTAATAGTCAATTTAATACATGAAGTACAACTCGATAGGAAGGCGCATATAGAATCTTCGGTGTTTTATCGGTGTTTAAGTTTATTAGATGAATACCCCGTGTTCAAAATAATATCATTATTTTACACGTGACACATACTCAATATATTAAAATATCAAATGAATGTAATATAGAAAATGTGAAATTCGGATTGAAAAAGATAGTGCCCAGCTGCTTGTCCTCTAATTTCAATGCACTTTTTTTTTTTTGAGAAATTAATTTCAATGCACTTGAATAACGGGGCAAATTAGTTATTTGATATTTTCAATTTTCATTATGTCAGAAATCACATTTAGAAAATAATAGCAGATTTCAACACGTAAATTTCCAGAAAATAAATAATGGGGGTAATTAAAAAACACCCTTGAAGTTTAGTCTAATTACAAAAAAAAAATCAGAGATATTTCAAAATTGCAAAAAAATCCTTTTGGGTTTATTCCATCTTACATTTTCTCCTTCATAAATAACAAACATTTCCAAACCCCCATGATATTTCTAAAATATTACAATAACCCTTAAATTTAAGACATAATTAAAAAGTAGTTTTGAAACATTTCTAAGTTTTTCTGTAGTTAGCCTAAATCTTAGGGGTCTTTTGTAATTATCCTAAATAATGCGTTTACTTTCATCAAGTAAACTCAGAAGTACTTTTTACGTCCATACGAGGGAGGTTCGAGGAAGGTCACTAGATAGAAAGGGTGGTAGATAAATATGCGTAAAAAGACTTTGTTGGTCCACGCACAGTTGGATTTGTTTTTTTTTTTGACAAAATAAGTTGGATTTGTTAGCTCACAGTAATGCGAGAGATCGGGAGCCATGTGAAGAGTTACGAATGGAAACAAATGAGAAATGGGAGTTGCA
Source organism: Rehmannia glutinosa (assembly GCA_016081115.2). Lineage (NCBI taxonomy): Eukaryota > Viridiplantae > Streptophyta > Magnoliopsida > Lamiales > Orobanchaceae > Rehmannia > Rehmannia glutinosa. Next base: position 105,302,240 of record CM071936.1, read on the forward strand.
CATGGTGATGGCGTATAATTTGTTGTACTCGTTATTAATTTTCTTTGGATTTATTTTGTGGCTGTTGCTTTCCATTTCAAATTTGTTTTCATATTTTTAGTATCTTGAAAGTTGAAAGTAATTTGTTAGGTGAAAAAGAGAATGTATTTGGATTAGTTATGGTTTTATGTAAAGTATAAGAATAAAACTATATTTGTTTTAAGAAGTCTCTTCATAAAAACTTGATGTGTGGTAGATTTAAAGAATGAAATCAATACGTGTATGAAAAAGAAGTAAAATATATATGAGTAAATTTAAAAATGTTGGGTAAATTTTGGTGAAATGTTTCTGTTTTTTAAAAATGGGTACTGGATTGTGTATAGTTTAAGTCTTTCGAGGCGCTGACCGATTCTCTGTCTCCTCCCAAGAGAAAAACGCCCGTATACTTAGTCTTTACGGTTTCCGCCTCGCCTCTAAGATACAACGATTTTTAATGATTCGGTTAGCGGCAAAGACAAAGAAACCGAACAACAACGAACAAGACAAGTGTTTGATTACTTTCAAGCTTTCAAGGAGGAAAATGGCAAGATGCAAAATGCAATGCTCGATTTTATGTTTTCGATTAATTTTTGTCTGTCATTTCATCAAGAGGGGCTCCATAAATATAGGCAACGAAATGCCCGCATTTAAAATCGCGTCTGTAGGCTCGAAAAGGCACATTTTCGCCGAACAGACGCACTACAGAGAGAGCACGGCCCGCGCACGCACGTGTGTGCTTTGACCAAACCCACAAGCATGTAGTCCTCTCCCCTTTAAAAACTTGGTGCCCCAAGGGCCCAAACCCATTTGTCAACTTAGGATAAATAAAGTGTGCAACTTTACCTCCTTTTTCCTATGTGGGATGGAGATCTCTCCTCCCCCACATTTTCCATTTTCCATACCATTTATTTGTATTAAGTGGCTAACTTCTAGATTAATTTCTCATTCACCCTGGAATTGGTTTTGAGAAATTCCAAATGCTATTCTCATCTACTCTCTTAGTAGAATTTTCACAAATAATTTAATTCCATTTTTCACAAATGGAAACCACTTAATTGATTGGTCAAAAATCGGGTCAACACCCCATTTATCAAAGACCAATTCCAACAAGAAAGAAGTTTGAAAATAAAAACATAAGTAATATTTCTGAAAAAATTGAGTATTAGCAAATTCATTTCTCAGTTTCGAACTTTCAATTAATAAAAATAAAAAAGATTCTGCCAGAAATTACATGGGCTCTTTGATCTGTTTTTTTTTTTTTTTTTTCATTCCTAATTTGTTCTCACAAAATAAAGTGAATATATCATATTATAATTTTAAATATACATATTGATGCTGCAATAAAGACATATCATTCCAAGTCAAGATATAAATTCCACTCTAAGAGCTAGAACTAGTCTCCAACACTGAGATAGGGTTAGACGGCCCTTGGGTAGTCCCATTCGACGCTCAACTCAAGACGCGTGTAGAAAAATAATTAAAAAGTAAATGACAACAATTAATAGTAATTAATTGAAAATACTTACAAATGATTAAGGATGAACCTTTTATATCTCGGTTGATGGGTCTCATGTTTAGCTGTGTAATAAAGTGAGCCGTTTGGCGACAAAGAAAAAGCTTCGTGGACCGATTAGTAATATTTGTAACCCAATAATAAATAGTAATATTAGATAATAATTAAATAATTTAGAATTAAATAAATACGTAAATACTAAATTAGGGAAAAATCAAAAATTTGTACTCTTAACACATTTTTTTCGATGCATTCTTTTTACACACTTTAAAGATTACTAGCTATCTATAGAATCGTGGCTGGATTTGGGATAACTAGCGATAAGGGTGGTGGTAGAGTTTGGTGGTGCATGCACTTTTTGTACTGTCGGAAATGAACTCTGGTCGGTTGGTACAATGGTACACCTAGTAAAGCCAATACGTACAACACAATAATGGAATATTTTCTTTAAGTGCGTTTGTTAGCCAATTTTGTTTTTATCTAATCTATACAAAATCATAATTAGACTCTTACTAATTATTTGAAGAACCATGCCTTGCTCCTTCTTGTCGTTTTTTTATGTCGACGAATAATGGATGCCAATATTACTGTTTTTACTATTATTGCCTATGTTTAGTCGGGGATTGCTAAATGCTTTCATCTGATATATATATAGATTAGGTGAATGTCATGCGCATAAATAATAACACTATCTTATACACTTAATTTTGTTATAGGGTCAATTCCTACCATATAAGGTTTTATGCATGTTCGCGTTAGAGGCTTATAGTCTGTCAATCCAGGCCCATCCAAAGTGGGCGGTCCGAATATATGGCCAGACTGGCCAATAATTTTCAGCAAAAAAGGATTGGGTCTCTTTTGGTCCAAGATAAAATACACTACACGGGTCAAGAGTTGGGTTGTAAAATAACCCGCCCGATGGATTTTGGACCGCCCAACATGGTCCCGTTTTACACCTTGACCCATTCTCCCGGCCCAGCCTGATTGATAACTCTAGTTTTCGATCGGTTTAATATAAATGGGTAGGATCGTATTGAAGTTGGGCCACTAATAGCAGTACTAAGGTGCCCGGACCAAAACTGGGCCGAGAACAATCGAAGCTCCAACTAGGCATGCAATAAAATGGGCCAAATATATGTTCATCATCCAACTTGGGCTAATTTAAAAATGACCTTCGACTGTTGGTGCCCTTATTCACATTTCGCCTTATAAATGATTAACGACTTGTAATGCAGCTCAATGGGTCCGGCTCATTACACAAATCCATTTATGGTAGTGGACCTATGTTGAGGTGGTTATGGTAATGGTTAGCGAAAATCAAGAACATACATTGGTTGAAGCTTCAACTAGTTGGGCTTTTGGTTATAAAACTATTGACCCACATAAGATGGCCCACAAGTTCATTTGCCTGTGGGATTCACTAACAAAAATTCTTTGCCTCCTTGGGTACATCTTTGCAACTCATTTCGCTCGCACTACCCAAGATATCATATTAATGCCACCCAACAACATTAACAACATTTTTGGATTCACGTCAAAGAAAAATTGATGTGAATCGCTTTAGTGTGAAGACGAGGAATTTTGAGTAGAGGATCCAACTAATATTAATATAAAAAAGTCCGTTAATTTTTGGCCAATTTTACGTAAAAAATAGTTTTAACCATGTTTTCTTTAGCTATTTTCGAGTTCAAATTTTCACTTTGTATTTTTTTTTCATTTCTAGGAACCGGTCCACGACTCGGACCGAAAAATGTACCATATTAGTATTTCAAATATAATTAAGTACATCATCCGAGAACACAAGAATGGTATAACCGTGTCAAAATGACTAAAAATATATTTTCAAAAATATGACTATTTTAATTTTTACAAAGCATCAATGGACAATTGTTCACTACCACATATAAAAATGAAAAATAATACATCAAATTTAAAATAAGTAGAAGTTTTGATTAAGTCATTGTATTGATTCAATCACATATTAATATTTCACCAATAAATAATAAAATACAATTACATCAATATACCATAAAGGACAAATAGAGATACAAGAGAATAATGCAAAAATTCAAGTTAATGTTTATGGCAGAGCTTAAATAATGTACAAAAGTTTAAAAAAGAAAAATGATCAAGACTCATATTTTTCAAGATTCAAAAATGAAAATAGGAAAGAGGAATGCAATATAATTGATGAGTTTTTTTCTTTTCCATTTTTCTAATTTTTTTATTTTTTTAAAATTAAAATTAAAATGACAAAAATACCCCTACTTTTTTTTTTTTTTTAAAATTTGAGGGGGCCCAGTGCCACCCTTAGCTCCCACATGGCTTCGTCCATGAGCCTAGTGGTACGGTATTTGTATATCAAAAATGTATGTGAGATCGATTCCTACATAGCTCCCTCCCTTCCCAAGATTTGTACTAAAAAAAGGAAGAAGAAGATTAAGGGACAGGGCCAAAGGGGTACATGAGTTTTATAAGTACTAATTTTTTTAAGTACATATATATCCTAGGAGGGGATGAGGGATGTGAATCAAACTCCACACAATGGAGGACGAATGAATTTAGAAGTATGTATTCTCTTTAACTTATACATGAATATACATTTAATAGCAATTAAAATAAAGAAGCAGAAAATTAAATTTGGAGAATTTAGGGGTAGCAGTTCCCACTTGCCCCTAGGTTCCGTGTTGATTCCGGACTTCACTCGCCCTGGACTTGAGAGTTTTAATCATTGTACCACTATTCGATTCTTTCATATTTACTATTGTTGGATTACCTGAAAATGTTCATAGGATGCTACTAAAGTTCATTCAACTCAACAGTAGAAAACACAAATCTTCATCATTCTGCCTAGTTCCTAGGAAAAAAAAAAAAAAAAAAAGACGGAAACGAAAGGAAAATTAATAAGAGACAGAGAGAACATTCCCAGGAGTTGATTTTTTAGCAAGGGAACAAAAGTTAAGCATATTGATATTCGGTGATGATGATCGATAGTGGCTTTTTAAGGGGAAATTGCCTAACTATGGCAAATTTGAAACAAAATTGCTTTGAATTGAGGTGTTTTTTGACGGAGTTGCGATTTTATTTTGTTGTCGCACACGTAGTGTCTTGCGCTATTATTATTGGCGCACACACCGTGCGCGCCAACTTTTAATTAGCAAGCCTCTTTTTAATTTACTTCATGGTTGGCGCACCTACAAGGTGCGCCAAAAGTGTTTTTTTGTATTTTTAATAGTGGCGCATTGTCAATCACGCGCCTAATTGGAAATGAAAAAAATAATTTTTAAGGTTGTCGCACATGGTATGTGCGCTAATAATAGTTTTGGCGCACATTATGTATGCGCCAACAAGTAAAATCGCAACTCCGCCAAAAACACCTCAATTCAACAATTTTGTTTCAATTTTGCATAGTTAGGCAATTTCCCCCTTTTTTAAGTTGGGTGAGTAGTGAGTACATAAGTATGGCCATTAGAGAATGCCGCCACAAAACATAAATTAATGATAACTTTTGGGAAAAGGAGTGTGTGTTACGTACGTAAATCCATCACCTTTGCATTAACAAGGCTGTCATGTCAAAATTGGAGCAACTTTTTTCTTGTTACCTTTAATACATCTTAAAGTTTCACGCCGGCCACTCACCAATCCAGCCACATATGTATTTAGCATAATACCCTCTCTTCCTAAGGATGACAAATGGGATGTGTAGACGCGGATACCTATCCGCCTGCACCCTAATGGGACGGGTATGGATAGTTTTTTTTTGAATTTGGGATGGGTATGGGATGATGAATTACTACCCATTTATATACGGGTAGGGTATGGTTTTGCCCCTCGAATACCCACCACTACCCAAACCCGTTTAGCCTTTAGTAACTTCCATTTATTTTTTTCATCTGACATTATACATTTCTTCATAGAAGCCCAACATACATTTTGTACAAAGAAGATATAAAATTTTACTTATTTTGAATCTATGATCATATCAACTATGTTTTATCTTTGTCAAGCTTGATACAACTACATGTCTGATGGTGTAGTTTTATAAATTAAATGATGTACTAATGTTGATTCTACAGTTTTAAGAAATGTATTAATTACATTTGTATTTATGTGATGATTTTGATTTAGTTTATGAATGATGATAGCCTGTGGTGACTTACAAAATCAAAATGGTTAATTGTTATATTTATTAAGAATTTAACATATTAGCATTTTCTTATAAAATAATTAGTTTTGGTAGGGTGTCCATTTAATAGTTATATAAATATTCATATAATTTAAGTTTTTATATAAAATAAACGGGTTTTAGGCAGGTACGGGTAGTATGCAGGTTTCGGGAAATAGATTTGGGATGAGTACGGGTAATATATGTAGTTTCCTAATCGGGTTTGGGATGGGTACGGGTAGCATAAATATTATAGGGTTCAAATATGAATAACCTTAAATTGGTGGGTATCCTACCCATTGCCATCCCCTGTCTCTTCCTTTCTCTATATGTGAAAAAAAAAAATTCTCAACTGGTAAAGGACATGTATAATGTAATATTTGTTGAAAATTTTGTTTTGGTAAAATGGGTGTTGACACGATTTTGACCAAATAATTAAGTGGTTTTCATTAGTGAAAAATAGAATTAAATTATTCGTAAAAATTCTACTAAGAGAGTAGATGAGAATAACATTTGGAATTTCTCAAAACCAATTCCGGGTGAATGATTAATTAATGCTAGAAGTTAGCCACTTAACACAAGAAAATAATATGGAAAATGGGAAATGTGGGGAAGGAAAAATGCTCCATCCCATATAGGAAAAGGAGACAAAGTTTGCTCACTTGATATATCCCAAGTTGGACTTATGGGTTTGAGCCCATGGGGGCACCTACATGCTTGTGGGTTTGGTTCAAAGACACGCACGCCTTGTGCTTCTTCTGCCGCCGGGCGTCGCGGGGATTGGGCTTCAAGACCCTTATTCTTTTTGGACCAAAAACCTTTAAAATAAAAAATTAATTAATTTTAATTAATTAATTAACGGATTCTAATTGGAAAGTGTTCGCATCCGAGATCACGGGCGAATGCCGCGACCCGTCGGGTCGTCTTGTCGCAAGGCCAAGACAAACTTCGTTCGCATCCGAAACACGGACGCATGGCCTGTGCATCGGTCGTGCATCAAGTCGAAACTTTGTCATTTTGGTTCGATTCCACGCACGGTCGCGCGCTGGTCGTCGTAAGGCCGACGAAAGGTTGAACAGATGTGCTGTTCGGTGTAAATTTGTCTTTTCGAGCCAAAAACATGATCTTTCCATATGGGCACCTTGTTGTCTATATATATCGACCCCAAATGGAAAAACACACGAAAATCATAAGATAATAATTGAGTCATTTGCATTTACAAAGATATTGACATCCCTTCTATTCAATAGCTTGAAAGTCCGAAACACTATTGTTGTTCGTTGTAGTTCCGATTTTTGCAAGTCTTTGCTAAATCGAAATAGTTAAAGTCGTTGTATCTTAGAGACGAATGCTCTAATCAGTTAGCACTTTGTATACGGGCGTTTTTCATCTTGCGGAGATCAATCCACCGGACCTCGACTAGCCATACACTTCAAACACTAGCCATTTTCCGAAACAAACCTTCCGATTTTTATCCAACAATTGCAAGACGAAAGATTACGTTTTTGTTCAAGATGATGGCTTGATTTCGTTCACTTCGATGGTCACGCCGATCCCGCTCATGGCGAAACCGGTGAAATCCTCCGGTGTTGACTTCAAGAGATGGCAACAAAAGATGATGTTCTACGTGACAACTTTAGGTCCGTCCCATTTCTTGAAGAAGGAACCCCTATCGTTGGCGATGAAGAATCCGACAACTAACGAAGAATCGTTGTGGATGCTTGGCATAACAACGATTTCGTGTCGAATTATATTTTGAATGGGCTAGACGATACCTCTATAACATTTATAGCTCGCTCAAAACGTCCAAAGAATTGTGGGAGTCTTTGGAGATAAAGTATAAAATGAAGATGCCGCACAAAGAAATTTGTTGTCGGTAAATTTGGGATTATAAGATGGTTTACACCAAGACGGTGATCGCCAAGTGCAAGAAATTTAGATCATACTTCACGACTTAGTGTTTGAAGGGATGATTACGAGCGAGTCGTTCAAGTGGTTGCGATTATCGAAAAATTACCGCCATCATGGAAAGATCTAAGAACCATCTCAAGCATAAGCGGAAGGAAATGGGGCTTGAGGATTTGATAGTTCGACTTGATTGAGGAAGACAACCGTGATTCCGAATAGAAATTGACAAATGTGGGGGTGTGGCCACACTTTATGGAACACCAAAGGGAGCTTCCACGTATTTTTAAATGTAATGGTGTTGTTGCCAAAAATATTGTGTTACCAAAACCACAATTGCATGAAGTGTTGTAACACTAGAGGTAGGCACACTATCAAGTTAAATCCGAAGTGTTACTTGAAAATGTGATAACAACAAAGGTTATCACCTTGTAAAAGGTGTTAATGGAGTTGTTGGAACCAAGTTCAAATCTGTTAGAACGAGATTCTAACTAGATTATTGGGACAATGTTCTAACATGATAAAAGAAAAAGTGGCGAGAGCCATAGAAATTCGGATAATCTTGTGTTAAACAAGGATATCGAAATTGTAAGGAACTTTATTTTTTAGCAAACTACACAAAGGATGATATCTTGAAGTGTGGGGGTGCTTTAGCTAAAGTAGAAGCACCAAGGAAATAAATTCGGCATTCATGATATAAATAATAGTAAGATCATTAAATCAAGAAATGTTATATTTATTAAAGATGTCTTTTCTTGGAAATGAAAGAGGTAAGTCTAGACATTTTTGTCAAAGATATAATACCAATAGACAATTGATTTCGAATGGGGTTATTTCGGTTAACTACGTGAAGTCAAAGGAAAACCTTGCGGACCCACTTATAAAAGGCATAAATCGAGATCAATTGTATAAATTGTTAAGGGGAATGAGTTTAAAATCCACAAACTAAAGAATGTTCATAGCGGTAATCCAACCTTGTGAATTGGAGATCCCAAGACCTTGGTTCAATGGGATAACTAAGTTATAAATGTTCAAATTTGAACACTTGAAAATATGTTAGCTCATTCTCAAACATCCAAGTGAATGAAAACCTCTCGAATGTGGTGAAGTTAAGTTTAAGACTTTTAATGATTCCTATACCCAAGGTGGAGTATGGCAGATACTCTTCAATAGAGATCACCTATATAAGCGAAGTAAATGCCGCTTCAAAGAAATGCTTATGAATCTAAGATATGGTCCAGGACCGAAATGTACACAACGTGAGAACAACACGTGTTAGAATTGTTATTGTGTAAAGATCTTGTTGTCTCGGTTTACAAAATGGCCGAGTAGTTCAAGACATCGCGTCATTAAGCGGATAATAAATCGGATAATATTTTACAAAGGAAGGTTTAAAGCCACAAGCTACCTATCCCGATGCAATAATTCACTAAAACTTTCTAGCGAATCCGCATACACACATGCATTAATTTCATTCATGTGGAGGATTGTTGGAATTTTTGTTTTGGTAAAATGGGTGTTGACTCGATTTTGACCAAATAATTAAGTGGTTTTCATTAGTAAAAATGGAATTAAATAATTTATAAAATTCTACTAAGAGAGTTGATGAGAATATCATTTGGAATTTCTCAAAACCAATTTCAGGTGAATGAGAAATTAATGCTAAAGTTAGCCACTTAATACAAGAAAATAGTTTGGAAAATGGGAAATATGGGGAAGGAGAAATGCTCCATTCCACATAGAAAATGAGGTAAAGTTTGCTCACTTGATATATCCCAAGTTGACTTATGGGTTTGGGCCCTTGGGGCATCCAAGTTTTTAAAGGGGTGAGGACTCATGTTTGTGGGTTTGGTTCAAAACACACATCTTGCCACATGCCGCCGCCCGTCGGTCGGTTTGGCTCGGCCTGGTCCGGTCGCGGGCTTGGGCTTCAAGACCCTTATTCTTTTTGGACCAAAAATCTTTAAAATAAAAAATTAATTTAATTTAATTAATTAATTAATGGATTCTAACTAGAAAGTGTTCGCATCCGAGCACGGGCGAACAAACGGCCCGTCAAGGCCAAGACAAACTCGTTCGCATTTGAGCATGGGCGGATGCACGACCCGTTGTCGTCATGAGTCAAGTCAAAACTTTGTCATTTTGGTTCGCATCCATGTACGGGTCGTGCGTCGATGCAAAATGCTTTGAACAGATGTGTGCATTGCGTGTAAACCCGTCTCTTTCGAGCCAAAAGACATGATCTTTCCATACGGGCACCTTGTTGCCTATATATATCGACCCCTGTAGATGGAAAAACACACGAAAATCATAAGATAATAATTGAGTCATTTGCATTTACAACATATTGACATCCCTTCCATTCAATAGCTTGAAAGTCCAAACACTATTGTTGTTCATTGTAGTTCGATTTTTGCAAGTATCTTGCTAAACCGAAATAGTTAAAGTCGTTATATCATAGAGACAAACAATGGGACCGTTAACACTTTGTATACGGGGTGTTTTTCATCTTTGCGAGATCAATCCAATTCAGGCCTCGACTAGCCGTACACTTCAAACTCTAGCCATTTTCCGAAATGGAAACTTTCCAGATTTTTATCCAATAATATCCGCCTTGTTGGCACTCGTAACGTGAACACTACAAGAAATAGATGATTTTACGACAAAATTATTTGCGACAACAAATATTGTTGCAAAAGAAGCATTTTGTGACGACTTTTGTCGCAAATAAGCTCGTCACAAATAACTCTAATTTTTCTCCAGATTTTAGCCCATAGTCGCGCCTTATTCCCCCTTCTCACTCTTTCTCTCAGATTTTAGCCTCCGCCTCCTCTCGCCATCATCGTCGCCTCCGGCTCCGCCTCCACCCCTCTCTCTCTCTCTCTCTCTCTCTCTCTCTCTCTCTCTCTCTCTCTCTTTCTCTCTCTCTCTCTCTATCTCTAAGTTTTTTTCATCCTTTATAAATTTGAGGGTTAATCGAATCGTTGCTTGCAGTGTATCGAGTTCGGGGTTGGGTTCTGGCCTGAGCCGTAGTTTGTTTCTTTCTCGGACCGAAACATGTGCTTGTTGAAGCAGCAGCTGGAAGTTGCTGCAAATCTGAGGTACTTTTGGGTTACTCAATTTTGTGCGACTCATGGTTTTATTTCCACTTGATATATGTTTGGTTTGTCGGGAAGTTTGCTATTCTTTGATGTTGAATTTATTGGGATTAGTTGATTAAATTTCCATTCACAATTGTTTCAGTCATTGAATCGTGCGTGTGATGATTTTGCATATTTTTGGAAAGAGATTGTTTGTCTTAGATAGTTTGGGTTAATAGTTGTGGGTGATTACAACTATAGTTTTGCATTTTGATATTCGTTTTCATGTTTAATTTTAGTGTTTCTTTTAAATTTAACTTGTGTAACTACGACAAATCAATTGACTCCGCTTCAGTTGGAAGCTTTGCTTACTGAAGGAACACGTCAAAATTCCGGATGGTTGCTGTGTAGACTTTTTCTTAATACTCATAAAAATATTGTTCTACTATGGTTGTATGCATGACAAGCACAATATAAGGTGTCAATAATTATGCGACATATTTTGTGGCAGCAGAGAGACACATGACTGGTATTGGGCCCAGCCTTCTATGCAGGACTTTAGCTGCTACCCAACTAGGACCAGGAACATCAATTGTAGTTTTCGATGAGCAACATTGTCGATTCAAGAGTCATGCGAGGACAGGTATAGGCCATGGCCGTGAGCCATGGTCCATTGGCTCGATTTCGTTGCCGCATGAGGACGACGTTCACACCGTTGCATCCGAACATACCTTGGCCGCTTTTTCCACCTCCGCTAGCACCTACTTCTAGTGCTCCATCATCATTGACCGCACATCCATCGGATGAGGAAGATCAAACCGAGGATTAAGTGATTAGACTTAGTTAGTTGACACGATGTTCCATTTGTTATATATCACTCTTATGTTTTGGTCACATTAGTGAACATACATTGTTAGTTTGATAATTAATATTATGTTGATATTTGTTTTTTTTTTTTTTTTTTTTTTTATGTTTGGGTTGATATTGTTGTTTTGAATGCATTATAGTGTTGGTAAATATTGATATTGTTAGGTAAATATAGGTTTAGAAATGAGATAATGAATTACGAGAGGCAAAAAAGGGTGCTTTAGCGACAACCAAAGGCGCCGCTAATATTTTACAGTTATTTGGAGTCAACAAAAGTCATCACAAATAGTTTAGTATTAGCGACGATAGTGGTTTTTTAGGGACAACATTTGTCGTTGCTTATATTTTATTTGCGTCAACAAAAGTCGTCACAAATACTTGAGTATTAGCGATAACATGCCGTCACAAATAATAAAGCCATGCTAGCAAGAAAAAATGCGACAGATAAATTATTTATGACAACATGTTGCCGCAAATACATTTGCAACAATGATGTGTCATCGCAAATATATTTTTTAAGCGTCAAAGTATTGGAAATAACTTATTTGGTCGACTTGCGGTTGCAAAAAAATTATTTGCAGCGACATCGACCTTATCGACGACAAAATATTGTCACTAAAAACTTTTGCAGAGTGAGATATAAATTAAAAATTTATTATACTCTCTCTATATAATATATATATACACACATCTATTTATTATTTATACTAAAATATAATTATAAATGCATGATTGTTATAACAATACACTCTATGACCACCTTCATCAAACTCATATAAATCTAAGGGATATATCTACAAATCAAGGGTGATGGTTTATGGTTGTAATTTGATATTTATAAGATGATAGGGTCAACTTATTATTTTTAGCTCAAATCAACATACGATTTAATTGTTTTACCATAATTTGTTTTTTTGAGGGGGTATCACAATTTTAATATACTGCGATCTTTTCATTCTTATCAACGAACAAACAACTCAAATAATGCTTATGCATAAATTAAGAAATTTAAATATTTGGAAAATAGATATAAATTAAAAATTTATTATACTACATATATTTATTATGTATACTAAATATTATCATAAATGCATGGTTATTACAACAACATACTCTATGACCACCTTCATCAAACTTATATAAGTTTCAGGATATAACTACAATCCAATGGGTGATGGTTGATGGTTGAAATTTGATATATATAAGATGACAGGGTAAACCGATTTTTTAGCTCATCTACATATGATTTAATTGTTATATCATCATTTTGATATACTATAATCTTTTTTTTTACATATGATTTAATTGTTATATCATAATTTTGATATACTATAATCTTTTCATTCTTATCAACAAACAAACAACTCAACCATTTTCTGTTGGGGTATGATTCTCTTTTTATTTTTTATTTTTTTGTTTTTAAGTGTTGGCAAATGATCTCTCTTAATCTTCTATTTTTTTGTTTTGGTTTTCTTTTCTTAGAATTTGGTTTGTTAACCACGAGATAAGCATGATCGCGTCTTGGGAGTAGGTCAGCAGGGAAAGTCAAGTAAGATTATGAAATTCTCACAATCCATGATAACTGTAAACACTTTAGCTTCTATAAGCCAACTAAGAATCATACCAATTATATGAAGAATTTTAAGAAGACAAAATAATATTATGCATGTATTAAATGAGTCGCAAAATACAAATTAAATAGAGATGACTAGCTAACAAACTAGAAGAGGATAAGAGCAAACATAACAACATATCCTTATCTAATCATATCTGAATAATAACTTCAGATTTTATTTATCTAAATCGAAATAAATCTATAATAACTCTACACCATAAGTTTGAGTAAATCATTTTGCTACTAATCGAGCTTGGTATCTTTGTAATGAGATAATTATGTTAAAATGTAAACAACCATTGGCATCCAACAATTGTCTTTCCCTTTGGTAAGATTACTACATCCCAGGTCTTGTTCTTTTCAATAGCACTCATCTCTTCGAAAACAGTTTCTTTCCATTCCTGAACAATTTGAGCATCTTGCACATTTTTTGGAACTAGTAAGATATATGTACATTGCACGTGAACCATATAATATTTCTAATTTATTAAAATGAGATATTAATTTAATTTAGTTTAATAAATATTATTTATAATATACAATCGCGATTGACTTGAAGAGATATGTGCAAGATTATAAATATGTATTTTATAAGTCAAAATGTAATAAGTAAAACATAGTGAAGACATTGTGGACCAAAAGCTTATGTGAAAGAATTTAATTGAAATCTAGAACAATACCTAACAAATATTTTGTGTAATATGCATGTTAAGAATCCTCACATTGTGTAAGAAATAATCCATTTTTAGTGTGGTAGAAATAATCATATTTAACCTAAATCTCAATCCATACAATCACATGTGTGCTACCAAATACATCCTCAATGATCCACCTCCATCTTGAGACATTTGCATTTATGTTGAATGTAAAAACTAAAATACTTATACAAAATAGAACCATGGTTGAAAACATGTCAATTACTTAAAAACCACAATAACTTATTATTTGAAATATATATATATATATATATATATATATATATTATTGTTTGAGCCCAAAGCTAAGTGCTGATATCAAACTATTAGTTAAACAAATGAATCAAGTTATGTGATCAACTGATCATACAAAGCAAAAAGAAAATGGAAACAAATTTAATAAAATTGATGTCACATCTATTTTTGTCAAAACTAACACACATCATTGTACTTTGTTTTCATATTACAAATATCATCAATACACATCAAATATATATATATTTTATCGGTATACAAATCAACTATGTTGAGTCAAAGATGAACAATATTTGAATTTTATTATTACACTTCAACACAATAAGATTAGAAAGAGAATAAATCAAACAAAGAATAATGAATATTGGAAAAACAATGGGAAAAAAGACATTTATATAATTATCATATTAAGGAATAAAATGTTATGTGATTGCAATATATTTATTTGTTTGTTTATTTTCTTTCAAGTGTTATTTTTTTTGTGTGTGTGAGCATATAATATGGATTTCTTAGAGATGCTCAACCTTGAATGTAATAAACAAAATTATGATCATCCATTCATTACATTGCAGGTCGCCGCAATATGGCTGTTGTAATCATTAAATCATTATGTTGTTCAAAAAACCATTATCTAAGCCCCGAGGGTCAATTATTTGATGTGAAAAATGCGTCAAGAAGATAAACACTCACCTATAATGGAAATATGTTATAATTATATGATACTCAAGTACTCCAATTGAATTGTGAAAATATATGTTCAAGCTCTGAATCCTCCTCCTTGGCTCTCCATCTTTAGTCGGTTAGCATGTTATAATTGACATTATGATGATTAGTATGAGAAAACCAATAATAGAGATTAGTAAACCAAAATAAAAAAGAAACTTGGGAGAAAAACTACGAAACTGATAAAATAGGATTAAACCCATGAAAAAACCTTATTTTCATGGTCTCTTTCTTCCTCCTTCCAAATTCCACACAAATTTAATTAATAAACCAACTTTCATCCAACTAAATGTTATGGGCATCTAAATTGTAAAGTTCCAACGAATATTTGGATTCCTAAATCTTCTTATGATGAAACCCCGAAAAGAAAAAGAAAAATGTTAAGAGTCGGGAAGTTTTAATTGAAATATAAGATGAAACACATATATATCCATTATTTATGTCAAATAGAGGGAAACATATTAGTATGTGGCGATAACTCTTTTTTAACTCTTCTTCTTCCTCCTTCTACCTTTGATTTTGCCATCCAAGACGACGCTCAAATGCATATCAACTAATAACCCAATTAGACGAATATGAAATTGAGAACACTCAATTGAAAATATGAAATTTTAAAAGTAAGATTAAACAATAATGAAGATTTAGAGTAAAAGCTGATGAAAGCAACAAAATGAACCTTTTTAACAGCCATCATTGCAGTCTAGTAAAAACTTATATATACTTTAATTGTGTTACAGAGTGGCCTTGCACACATGGACTGTTCATAAAAAATGCGTAAGGTACAAAAGGCAATATCTCATCTAAATATACGAATAAATACAACACACATTACGAAACCATAATCCATCCAAGAACTCCAAACTCAAAGTGTTCTAAAAATAAGAGGATGAAATAAGAAAATCTGACCATATATCACATGAAAAGAAAAAGATGAAATGATTGACACTTGCACTAACCGAATTTAAAAAAACTTTAGAAATAAATCGATTAAAAATATGCACTAACTGGTTAAAAAGAACTCCCAACACAGAAGCCGATCAAAAAAGAATTCACAATCCAATATAAATGATAGTAATAGAATACAAAATTGTACTGACCAATTAAAAAAAAATAACTCTGCACGGGTAAACGATATCAATTGCGAATCTTTAACTGTGAATTGTAGCTTCTTCCCTTTCTTGTTATTGGATAACACTAGTAATCCTCCCGTGCGATGCACGGATTGTATGTCTAGAAAAATAATTTAATTTTTTAGTAATTATTGTGTTCTTTTTATTTCAGTAAAAATAAAAGATATATATATATATATATATATATATATATATATATATATAAACATTTGTGTGTATGGGTTATTGTATAAACAACTAATCATAAGGAAATATTACGAATAATAATTAAAAATTAGTACAAATGATAACAATATTTTGATTTTGTGTTATATTACGAAACAATCAATCATAGAAAAAAATTAATAAAAATAGGTCCAAGAAAAACTTTATATTTTGTATTATATTCTGAAACAATTAATCTTAAATCGCATTGAAGAGTTATTTGTGGTTGAGAATGGAGTAGATTGTGATATAACGGACATAGATGTGCAAAACACAGAGTTTGAATTAAAGCACACAAAAAGGTTAATGAGTAAAGTGTATAAAAACTAAAAAAATTAAAAGTAAATATGAAAAAAAATATGGATCACACAATACAATAATAAGTCATGATTACCCATCCACAAAAACTTATTATATAAATAAAAATATTTTTTAAATTGTATTTAATCAGAG
Organism: Rehmannia glutinosa; assembly: GCA_016081115.2. Taxonomy (NCBI): domain Eukaryota; kingdom Viridiplantae; phylum Streptophyta; class Magnoliopsida; order Lamiales; family Orobanchaceae; genus Rehmannia; species Rehmannia glutinosa. The sequence goes on from CM071936.1 coordinate 105,318,863, forward strand.
AGAGTAACACATTAGTGAAGGAAACTTTTCATCATCCGTTGGATCAACAATCATAGAGATACTTGGGGCTATGATGATTAAAAATCATGTCAAATGATAATTTTTCATTTTCGTAATGATGTGTTTATCTTTGCATAATAAATTTTATTTATTTTATAGTATTTAAAATACTTACCTCTATGTAATAAATAAAAATAATTTTTATAATAAAAATAGTATCACACTGTTTGTGATATCTCGACAACTAAGAAATTGATATTGGATATAATTAGTTTTTTATATATTAATAATTTATACAAAATAATTTATCCATAACAACTTTGAAAAATCAAATAAAAAACATAATTTTATGTATATTTATGTTTTCTTCACATTTTTTGTGAACTATTTATATTTTTTTCCGTTAATGATCGATATAAGACAGTCCTTTTAACAATTTAATACAATCATCAATAATGTTTTTAAAATAAGAATTATCAGAAATATGTCCCTGGATAGCCTGAATAACATTCCAACAATCAGATTCCACTGTTATCACCAAATGCTGGAACGATTCCTTTATCCAACTTAATGCTTCTCGAACACCCCATCACTTCTGATAAAACTGGAATGGTATGTCCCTTTGAGCTTCCCTTTTCTTGCTGCAACAAAACTTCCATGAGAATCTCTAATAATACACCCAAACCCAATTGAATCATCTTGAGTAAAAAATGTGCCATCAACATTATATTTAAACTCACCAGATCTGGGCTTGCTCTAAATCACTGCCTCATCTCCATTTTTCAATTTCCAATCCTTGATTTCAACCTGTTGAGCACTTTCCCTTCATAAGTAAACTTAATTAAAAAGTTTTGCCGTTGGATGAACAATTGTTCATTTTATGCTTGCTGGAGATTAATCTTCATATCATCTCTTATCCGCATTTGCTCCCTGATAATGATTTGTGAGCTCAACATTAGAGCTAAAAATCAAATTCAAAACAACAATAACATATCTCGAAAAACATATATAAACATAATGCATAAATTCAAGTGCGAACCTAATAAAACAATTAATCTATTGAGTACTAAAATGGGTTGATACAAAACAAAAAGCGAATGAAGAAAAAAACAAAATCAAAGAAGAAGAAAAAACAATGTGAAATAATTTTAAAAAATAGAGCTAAACAAATGAGCATACATTTGTGTCATGAAATATGCATTTTAGGCTAAAAACACTCTTTATCTCCATTTGCAGGTAAATCGTGTACACGAAGCAATCGAACTCAGTAAATATGGAATCCTGATGGAGAATTTTTTGTTGCTTAATTAACATCAAGGTTATTGTGTTTTACTGAATGGTGATGATGCCTATTTGTTGTATAAAAAAGTGTTTTAAAATATTTCCTATCCCACTTTAATTTTATTTTATTTTATTTGCCTAGTATTCTCTTATTTCCACATCTGATTATAATTCCTATTTATACTAATAAATCTTATTCTTTTGGCTAGTGGTTGAAGCCATGTGCTTCAAAAATTATTTTACCTTTCTTGAGCCAATAAACATAATAAATTAATTGACCTTTCCTTACATGTGTTGGCTTCAAGCCTATTAATAAACACATCTCATTGTGCAGAAGGTATAAGAGAAATCAGACAAAAGGCAAAAACTCAATTATAACTTCTTTGCAAATTGATGGGTTTCATGTTTAATTTGTCGTTTAAATCCTGTTGAATCCCTTTATGATTACGCAAATAAATCCTTAAGACAGCCGCTTAATTTTCGCACGCCTCAGGAATCAACCTCCTTGTTTTTCGAACTTCATCAAATTTTTCCCAACAATCTTAAGGATTTATTTGCATAGTTCGAAAATTTACAGTAATGGGTGAAAACTGAAAATTGGTGTATACAATACCAATCTCTTCAACTCCTTTAAGTTCGAGCCTTATTTCTCTCTAAATTGTTGCACCCTAAAAACCCCAAAATCTTGAATCCCAGAAAGAACAAAGCAGCCGTTTTCTTTGCTTCCCTATGCCAAACTCGTACCTCAGGTTTTTCCGAATCTCACCTCTTTTGCAGCTATTTTTTCAAATGGGTACCTCAACTATTCCTCAAAATCAAATGGGTTCTTGATATTATGAAAAAAAATTTCTGTTTATTATTCAATTAGCTGCAGCAGTTAGTATTATTTCCTTGCTTGTGAGTTGAAGAAATGGCAGTCAAAATAAAAATTGAAAAGAGATTGAAATTTAGTGAGATGGAAGGAGGACGCAAAGAGATTATGAGCTTCAACGGTGGTAATTCGTCGAGGAGGATTGAGTACGGCCGTCTGATTTTGAAAAGGGGAAGCAAATTAGGATTTGGCTTCAAATCTGACTATTGCCGATGGCCAAAGTTTTAAACGCCACCGAAGAAAACTTCGACCGTCGCCGAGAAAGAAGCAACAATACCAATTCCCAATGACGACAAGCCCTCTAACATCGCTTCCGCCAGCATCGAGGCATCCGAGACCGTGGACATGATTCCTGAGAGCGGCGTGATGATTGGGACTTTGACCGGCGACCGAGGCGTGAATACTATGACCACAATCGATCGCCACCACCTCCACTTCCGCCGCATGAAAGGGATTATCATAAGCGGGGTAGGCGGAGTCCTAGCCCTCCTCCACTGCCTTATAGAGACCGACGTGGAGGAGATCCACATTATCCACCTCTGAGGAGATCGCCTCCAATGGCTATGATAGAAGGAGAGGAAGTCCCAGGGGTGGATATGGGCCAGGAGACCGAATGTTCTGCAATTCCAGGTAACCAAGTAACATAAATGCCCTCATGTTATTTGGTAGATATTGAGTTCTCGGGTTGTGCATGGACGTGTTTGATTAAATGCTTACACAAATGGTTGATATTATTTGTGATAATTATTAGATATGTCTTGTGATTAACAATCATAAATGGCTAGATTGATTTTGTTAATAACTGCACATGGTTGTTGGAATTGGACAAATGAAATTGGTAGTGAGATTTGTCAATAACTGCACATATTGAGGATATGGTAGAAATGAAACAAGACTTATTATTTTTGTCATGGAACTCTGTTTCCTTATGCTAGCGAGCTATATTCATGCAATTTATCATAAGATATGCTAAATAATAATTTATGGGTTATGAATCTACTTTTCATCTGATAAGTTTTTTTGCCACTTGAGATATTACAAAAAAAGGATTATTGATACCAATCACCATAAAGATTCATAGCATCCAATCATGTGGGTAACTTGAAGGTCTAATTACTAATAGTAATGTTTATCTATCCAAACATTGGTATCTTTTAATAATACATGGCAGCTTGATGTGTCTTCCTTTGTTTGTGATCCTAACTATAGGAGAACTTGTAATGTTTTCACTTTGCTATGTTTTCTTTGGGTTCATGACTGTTAGAGCTTCAGTTTCTGAGTTTAGAGCATTGAGACTGGAAAACTGTATGCTATCATGAAGCTTAAAAGATTATCATGATTCATCTCTAAGAAGAAGAGAACAAAATCATATTTGGCTTCATATGTAATCTGTTGATCTTCCTTCATTGGTGTGACAAGTAAGAACTTGGAGGTCATCATATTTGTTATTAGTGTTAATATGTGTGACCATGAAATGGAAACTCACTGTCCTTTATTTTTGGCATGCCAAATATGCAAAATGGGATTATGATATTTTGTACTGATTTGTTTTACTATATGTCCTAATGAGAATAAACTCATTAAGATATTGATATAGCCCTAGCCTTAAATATTTAAAAATGTGGGGGCGCCTAATCAAAGTTTTATTATTCGGTGATTTTACTTCATTGAAGTAAATAGATAGATGTGCTTATACAAAACTTGATGATCTTTGAGTATGTAATAAATTTTTATGTGGATTACATGCTCACATTTGGTACTAAAATTTATTTGATATAAAACTAAAGAGTTACTTGCTTCTAAATTTGATATGAGGGATATGGGCGAAGCAAGTGTGATATTGAGTGTTAAAATCATAAGAAAGAATGATATCATAATGTTATCTTAAGAACTTTATCTTTGAGAAACTTTTTAAGAAGTTTGGGCATTTCAATGTTAAAATCTGAGTTAAAAAGTTTGGGCATTTTAATGTCAAACCCGTGAGTGCTTATGATGGTAATACTCAATTAAAGAAAAATCTTGGTGATCATGTGGCTCAATTTGAGTGTGCACAGATTGTTGGGAGTCTGTTGCATTTGATGAATATGTCATGACTTGACATAGTTTATTTTGTTTGTCAATTGAGCATATATATATAATCCCAACTGTGATCATTGGACGGTTTTAGTCAGACTAATGAAATACTTGAGAGGTACCATGAATTGGTATTCTTTATAGTGGATTTTCACTCTGTATTAAAGTGTTTGGTGATGATAACTGAATCTCTGATTCAGATGAGATAAAATCCACTAGTGGTTATATATTCATCTTTGGTGGGGGTGAAATTATTGAAGTCAACTAAACAAACTAGCATAGCTAAATCTATAGAGTTTGTGTTTGTTGGCTTGGACTCTTGGAGTTAAACTGGCAATGAGGCTGAGTGGTTGAGAAATTTCTTAGCATGATGTTATGTTGGATTCAAAACCAACACCTTCAGTGTTTATTCATGCTGATTGTCAAACAACAATTGCAAATTGTGAAGAATAAAAATACTAAAAGCAGACATACTCGTCTGAGATGTGGTTTGATCAAACAACTATTGAAAGATGGAGTAATATCCATTGATTATGTGAAGTCATGGATGAATTTGGCCAATCATCCGACTAAACTTTTGAGAATAAAATTAATTACTGAAACATCGAGGGGAATGAGATTTTAGCCAATTTAAGAAATTAACAGTGATGGAAACCTAACCTCTGTGATTGGAGATCCCATGAATGAGGTTCATATAGGTAATAACAAGTCACTTGTTAATTCTGCTAGCACAATAATTGATTGTCCATTCCTATGGTGTGAGAAGTGCCGAATGCAAGTATGGAGGGATGAGCTGATAAACTCTTAATGAATTTCATATCCCTTAAGGGTGGTATATTTACTTGCAAAATATACTTGATGAATTCACCTATATGAGTGTGGAGTGGGGCCGCTCCTATGAGACTTTGGCATGTCTCTAGAGCACTCATGAATACCAGGCACGCGCATGGCCTATTAGCGCAAAACCGCATTGAACGACAAATTTTTGAGAGAGTGTAATGTGACTGGTACGATTTTAACTTACAATAAGGAGTTCTTGGTTCATAGAAGCTACAAGTTTCACCATTACTCTGTACGTTAAATCTTATCTTTCTAGGTCTGGTTCATAGTCCAAAAGACACCAGATCCGATGCATTCTACACTCACTTTTGTAACCCAGCAAATCCTTTCGTCTTATTCTTTATAAATATTTTAAAACATGTGGGGGATTGTTGTATAAAAAAGTGTTTTAAAATATTTCCTATCCCACTTCAATTTTATTTTATTTTATTATGCCTAGGATTCTCTTATTTCCACATCTGATTATAATTCCTATTTATACTAATAAATCTTATTCTTTTGGCTAGTGGTTGAAGCCATGTGCTTCAAAAATTATTTTACCTTTCTTGAGCCAATAAACATAATATATTAATTGACATTTCCCTTACATGTTTTGGCTTCAAGCCTATTAATAAACACATCTCATTGTGCAGAAGGTATAAGAGAAATCAGACAAAAGGCAAAAACTCAATTATAACTTCTTTGCAAATTGCTGGGTTTCATGTTTAATTTGTCGTTTAAATCCTGTTGAATCCTGGAGGATTATGCAAATAAATCCTTAAGGACGATGCTAATTTTCGCACGCCTCAGAATCAACCTCCTTGTTTTTCGAACTTCATCAAATTTTTCCCAACACTATTTATAGTAGGGGTGTCAATTTGGATTGGGTCCGGGTTCGCAGTTCCCATGTCGAAACAACCGACCTTACCACTTTTAATTATTTGTGTCGAATTTTGAACCCGACCCGGCCCGCTTATTTCACAGGTAACCTGACCCGACCCACTTAACCCGTCTAATAAAATGATTTTAATATATATTTAATATTTTTAATCAATAAATTTATTTTTTCAGAATCATACACTATTCAATCAATAAAAATATTACAATTCACAACATACAAAAAGAAATGACATAAATACATAATTGCATAAATAACATAACATACTAATCATATTTTGAGGACAATATTCAAAAAGATATGCATAATAATAACAAATACATAATTAATGAGGTTTTATCATTTGAGTTTTAAAGATATTTCTTGTTTTTTGTTTTTTTTTACAATTAATTATTTACTTAATTTTTTTAAAATTCACAAATGGGTTACACGGGTTAAACGGGTCATAGTAGGTTGATCCGACCCGACTTGCTTAATTGGCGGTTTAGTCGGTCCGACCTAATTTCGACCCGGACTCACGAAGCCTGGACCCATACCCATTAATTTCGTGTTAGGATCGTGTCGGGTTTGCGTGTCGGATCCTAAATTGACACCCCTAATTTATAGCACACTTTCATGTCAAATTTACAAAAGAGAGAACTTTTGGTATAGCTGCCCAAAATCTCTATATTCATTTTTCTGTATACTTAAAATTCAAATTTTAATCATATGCAAGTCAAACTAAAAAAAAAAATGATATAAAGCAATAAATAATGAACTGAAAGCATTTAATTTGTTACCATAGAAGGATCATTGTAGACACACTCCAATCCCTTGATGCAGTTTTTGTGCTTTTTAGTATGTTGTGTAGTAGGGTTTTGGAATAGGACTGAATGTTATTGCTATTTATAATTGATCTTGCAACACATTAAATATTGTATTTTTAGTATTTAATGAATTGTTCTTATTGTTAGTCCAATATTAAACCATGGATTCTAGTGTTTATATTTTTAATGCGGACATCTCGTTTTTCTTTTTGCATATTCAACTTTTTTATTCTACATTTGTATCAAAATATTAAAAACAGAATGTGTGAAGTCTTTTTGTCTTCCCTAGACAGATTACCCACGCCAATTTCAAATTTTGAATGGCATTTTCTCGGTGCTCAAAGTAGCGGCTAAATTAATAAATTAAATTTTGTTATCATTGTTAAAATCACTTTTTGGATAGCGAACATTATTTAATATATATCACTCACAAAATACAAAGATTACTTTAAAAAGTAGTTACAGAACACATTACTTTAAAAACATTACTTTAAAAGCCAAACCTGAAAATATAATTAGGGATACGACTTACCATATATGGCATACTGTGTTTTGGCGGGATTTTGCCATTTTTGGCAACTATCCTGCTTATATATATATATATATATATATAGATGTTGCAAAATTCAGACTAATTCAATGTCCCATTTTTGTTAGATAATATTTATTTTCCGTTTGCCCATGATTAACTCTAAAGATAATGGGCTCATTAGTGGAAATGTAGGTGCTGGATGCTTCTCTTTGCAAACTAAAATTACAATTATTTAACCCTAACATGAGTGTATTGAAAATGATGAGGTAAGATCATATAACATATTATTACCTTCTTGCAATAATTGTCAGGTAATGGGCGTAAACTAGAGATGTTAAACGGGTGGCCCTAGCCCTTTAGAGCTGTCTTAACGGACTTTGGGCTAAATGGGCCACTACTATGCGAGTTAGCATTTTGCGAACCTAACCCTAACCCTAGCGCTTCGGGCTAAACGGGCCACTAATGGGCTACAAGCCAAAAAAATTACTATTTTTATTTAAATCTAATTTTTATACTAAAGCATGTATAACAATATAACAATCAAACTAAATATGCAAAACTAAATTACACAAATTTTTTATGTTGCATTACAAGGATAAAAGTCTTAAAATTCAAATATAATCAAACATCATCATTATCACAAAGACTTTGAAACTTTAAGAACATACTTACTTTGCAATAAGAGTTAAAACAAAAATATGTGCAAAAACTCATTTCTAAATTGAAAATAGAAACAACAAACTATAATGTAGAATGATAAACACTATATAATGAATATTTCCTTAATACCTTTTGATTTTTGTCAAACGAATTAAATAAATATAAATAATGATAAAACGCGATTTGATGTTCAATGTTTGTACGTGATAAGTTGGAATCTCAAAATACAACAAATTCATCTTTATAATTATTTGCATAAAGTTTCAATTATTTGTCACAATTTAGTCACGAGAATTTTAAACTTTTTAGATTATAGTTTGTATTTATTAGAGAAATATAAATTATATAACATTTTAAATCATCATAATTGATTACGTTTTTAAGTCACTATAAAATATATTCTTAGGTAATGTTACGTAAATTTTGTTATCCCTTTATTTACCAATCCTCTATTTTGAAAATCAAAAATTCAAAAAAATAACAATATTTAAAAAACAAAAACCGTGTTGGCCCGTTTAGCCCGCGGCCGGACCGTCTGGGCCAAAAAGGCCCGGATTTAAACGGGCCATTATTTAGAGGCTCTAACCTTATTTTTTTAAGGCTTAAATGGGTTGGCTCTGTCGGGCCCGACCCATTTAACATCTCTAGCGAAACCGTTGACATGTCTCAGGACATAAATGTGCACCATTTGATAACTTTATGCAAATCCAAAATCATTATAGAAAGTAATTATCGAGCATCATTCAATCTAACATTGTAAATATTGTTATATCGAGTCAATGAGTTGCAAAATACAAATTAAATAGAGATGACTACCTAACAAACTAGAAGAGGACATGAGAGCAAACATAACAACCTATTCTTATTTAATAACTTCAGATTTTATTGATCTAAATTGAAATAACTCTATTTTCCAGTAATATATATATATATATATATATATATATATATGTGTGTGTGTGTGTGTGTGTGTGTGTGAGTGTGTTGTACCTAAAAGACAATCAATGATATATATATATATATGTGTGTGTGTGTGTGTGTGTGAGTGTGTTGTACCTAAAAGACAATCAATGCTCATTAAAATGAATTTCCACTTTCTCTTTAAAGATCAGCTTCTCTTCATATACGAGGTTTTTTTTTTTTGCAGATATTTGTTACGCTTTCGTGGTTAGTACCATATGCAAATTTATTTCTCTACTTCAAGATGAAGCAAGCGCAAAGAGGCGAGACAACCAATAGTTTAACTTTACAAAAATATCAAAAGGATCTGTCAACATTAGACCCCCAATTGACGAGGACTTAATCCTACTCTTGTAAATCATGCCATTATATTAGTCGGTTATAGTGTTGAAGGAGGAAAAAACTATTACATTATTCAAAATTCCTACAGTGACATTTGGGGCTATGGGATGCGCTAAAGTTCGAGAGACATTTAATCATTAACATCCAATTTCCAGAGGGTCTCACATTGGACAAGAAAAGGTGAAATGATGAAGGTTGGAATTATTCAAAGATGTAAAATCTACTACATTAATGGTTGTGTCTGGGAATATTCTGAGACCTTCTCCATTGTCAAAGTTATAACGGATGCGTGAAGTTCCCTCAACCTAAAGCATGCCATTAGGTTAGTCGGTTACGACATTGAATAAGGAAAAATTATTACATCATTCAAAATTCCTACGGTGACGCTTAAGTTCGTAGACATTTAATCATTAACATCCAATTTCGGAAGGGTTTCACATTGGACAAGAAAAAGATGAAGGTTGGAATTGTTCAAAGATGTAAAATCTACAACTACATTAGTGGTTGTGTCCGTAATATTCCGAGACCTTCTCCATTGTCAAAGTTATAACGGATGCATGAAGTTCCCTCAACCTAAAGCATGCCATTAGGTTAGTCGGTTACGACATTGAATAAGGAAAAACTATTACATCATTCAAAATTCCTACGGTGACACTTGTGGCTATTATGGATACACTTAAGTTCGAGACATTTAATCATTAACATCCAATTTCCGAAGAGTCTCACATTGGACAAGAAAAGAATGAAGGTCGGAATTGTTCAAATATGTAAAATCTACAACTACATTAGTGGTTGTGCCTGGTAATATTCCGAAACCTTCTCCATTGTCAAAGTTATAACGGATGCGTGAAGTTCCTCAACCATATCCATCTAAGTAAATTAAAAATACGAGAAGATACTAAGAAAACTTTAACAGAATTCCCAATAGAAGAAACAATTATGAACCTCATCATAGCTCGTTTGTATGTCACCGAACTCACACACACAAATGTGATAAAAGTTCTTTTAGCATCGTAGTTTGGAGACAAAACTATACAAACTAGGACACAAAAATAGTAATAGGATAAGAAAATAGCAACGCAGATTTGACTCAAATTCATTAAGAACAAAACACACGACATCGAACGCCCTTACAAAAATATCATCCAACCTCCTTTATCTATACTTCATTTTCCTCCTTTTATACATCTTCTTCTTTCTATGTGTCACGTTATAATAATCGATATTTTATGCCACATTATAAACTTATAACGTGATAATAGTCGTGATAGTAACTTATAATGTAATAGAAGTTTATTTTATCATAATGTGATATTATATCGTGTATATTGTCATAACATGACATTAACTTATAGTGTGATAGTAACTTACTTTATAATAACATGATAACATTACAAATTATAACTTGATATATTTTTCCATGTTATTAAAAATAATGTGGACACAATCAAGTTACCTTATATATTTTTAATGTGGATGTTTATCCACGTTATACAATTTTTTTAACATGGATGAACATCCCATGTTATCATGCTATACATTTTTAACGTGGATAAACACATCACATTATCACATTATGCGTTTTTAATGTGGATAAACATCTCACGTCATCACGTTATACATTTTTAACGTGGATAAACACCTCACATTATCATGTTATCACATTATATATATATATATTTAATGTGGATAAACATTTCACGTTATATATTTATAACATGGATAAATATCTCATGGTATCATGTTATATATTTTTAACGTGGATAAAATATCGCACGTTATCACATTATGCATTTGTAAAGTGGATAAATATACTACTTCATCATGTTATATATTTTTAACGTGGATAAACACATCACATTATATATTTTTAACGGGGATAAAACGGAAAAATTCCATGAAAGAACAAAGGAAACGACGCGCTCATCAAAATAGACGTGCCTAAGCCCTACCCAAATCGCGCCGAGAGCCCCGCCGGACTTGCCGTAGGTCTGCTCGAATGCGAATCCGGATTATTTTGTTTCTAAAACATGTAATTGGAGATTTTTCATAAAACCGAACCAATTTTCATAAAATTAATTCCAAACAATTATCCCAATTTTAAAATCATATAAACACTTTTATACAAATTTTTAAAATTATATAAAACACTTTTATACAAATTTTAAAAATTATATAAAACACTTTTATATCAATTTTAAAAAACATATAAAACACTTTTATATCAATTTCAATTCATCTCATAGATCCATCATAACAATTAAACAACTCAATTATCATGATGCATGACATGCTTGGGAGTGGGTTCTATGAATGACATATCAATATGCATGGCACATATATCACATATACATCATATACATATTAATCCGTGAAATAATAAATATGACGATTTGCATCGATGCCTTAAATTCAAAAACGCCCATGCATCCATATATCAAAACATGCAAGATCAAATCCTAAACCCACTCCAAAATAAATTTAATAAAGTAGATGTAGTTCTTATATCAAAACTAAGTGGCTCGATACCAATTGTTGGAAATTATATGGGTCCTGGATCTAATCCGGGCCAAATAAGATTCGACTTTTCGATCTAATCGAATAGAAGCGGAAGCGTGGGATTTCAAAAATTGAGTTTTAGATATAAGAACACAAGATCATGCTTATTAAATTTATTCAAACTAAAGTAAGAAGAGAAAATTTACCTCTTTCGACGATTTTCTTATTCTTCGTTTTTTCTCCGTCAATTTAATCCTTCAATCCCCGAAGCTCGTAGACACCACGATCTTCCAATTCGATCCTTCTTATCAACGACAGTGTGTGGGCATCCAAATAATAATTCTAAGTTCTTAACTTTTATTTTCTACGATATACTCAACTCATGAGATCGTAGGATTGGGTTAATCGGATAAGAGGGGAATTAAACTGGATTAATAATAAACCACAAATCTCACTCTTTTGAAACGACAAGATTGAATCAAACCAATTTGCATGCCAACTAGGCTATCGGCCAAGTGAGATATTTTGACCAATTGAAAACATTAGTAAATTTTGAAAACAAGTGATTTGTGATGTTGGCCAAAATCTCCAAACACTTGATAATTTACGTGGAAAGCTTATTTCAATTGCAAAAACTTGTCACGAAAAATCCTTGGGAATGGGGGCCAAGTTGTTCTCTTCAAATTGTGAGATGTGGTCCCCTTTATAGGTATTGTTCAATCGCTTTAAAACTCCATTCGCTTTCTATCTAATCTAGAATTCATAATTCTAGATTGAGTCAAACTCTAATTATAATTATCCAATATAATTATCAATTTAATAATTATATTAATACCATAAATATCTTATATTTATTTAATTCCAAATACAATCAAACCGTAGAATATCATATATTCCCCGAAATTAATCGATATTAATATATTAGCCCAAATATTTTAGAAAACTCTTTTCCAAAAAACCCTTAGAACAGAAATATTATTTCTAACCCGTTTACTCTAGGAAGACGAATCGGGTACCATGGACCTATAATTATAAGCTCCAATAAATTGAATAAATAATTAACTCTTTAATTAATTTATTCGACTTATTAATTCGATATTACTCCACTATAAATTCGGAATTGCACTCTTATAATTATAGAATCTTACTCTACGAATTGAGCAAATCACTGATATAATCATTACATATAGATTAATCCTCCATAGACAATTCGTAATTGAAGCTAGTAGTATCCGTTAAACCTCTTTAATTATCTTTTATCCTCATTTACCATTAATTCACTAGCAAATGGTTAATTTATAATCGATTATAAATTAGAGATCTCAAACCATTCGATTCTGCACTTAACAAATGAGAGAATCGTCTTTCTACTTCCCGCGAGAAGGAATGGATTCCATATCTCGTGAATTTATATTCCCACTATTTAATTCAAAGGTGAATCTAAAATGCACTTGTTGGGAATGTCATAGGACAAACTTAAACAAGCAAATTAAGAATCACACCGAAATAAATAAGAGTCTATAATCACTCAGGATTAAGATTTATACATATATGATCATCTAGTGATTTAATTCGATTTTCCATTTCTACAACGGAATTTGTATGGAAAATTCAAATTAAACCGGTCCAAGTCCTATATGATCAAATCGTAGAAAAATTCACTTTTGGTCCCATTAGACTTACCCTCCGATGATTTTAGTCCCATTAGACTCACTTTTAGTCCCAAATTGGCATTTTGTGCCAAAAATGGTCCCTTAAGAATTAGAAACATAAATTTTGTGATTTCTCCGTTAAACAATTAACGGGAAAGCACGTGCCCCTCACGTGTACTAAAAACCGTTGGAACATGTGATAATCACGTGACTCTTGCCAATCTTCAAACGTCATGTTTCCTCAAATTAGATATTCGAAAACCTTAACCCCAAAATCTTTCAAACATCGATCATCCAACCCAAACCCCAAAATCTTTCAAACATCGATCAACCAACCCAAACCCCAAAAGGAAGATTGTCAATTCACAAAAATGCTTGAAGCGCGCGTTAGTGGATAATCCAAGACCTGAGTTACGGTGAGAAGAATCTAAAACCGATTTTTTTTTTATTGTTTAAAATGTTGTTTTTGGCTGAGCACAATGTAAACCCTACGATATGTTTCAAAGATTCTTTGATAAAGTTTATAAAGATTTGGTTATGTTGGAGGTTTTTTTTAAAAAAAAATATTATATGGTCGTTGGTCACCGTGTAAGAAGCAAGTTTGTCTTTGTTTTGTTGTTGAATCTTTTTATTGGGTCTTGAGTCTCAAATTCTTTTGTAGTTTTTGTGGTCCTTGGTTACTTTGTATGGCTATTCTTTTATAGTTTTTGTGGTCCCTTGTTCAACTTTATTGTATTTTAGTATATTTAAGGGTTGACTTGTTATTTCGGATAGTTTTAATATTTTGTTTGTTGAATGCAGATAAAACTCAATGAGTGTTTTCTTTAAGAATTCATCACAGGGTGTTTTGGTTGATGAAGGTGGCATGAAAGTTTCAGAGGGGCAGTAAGTGTTTTTGACTTTGTTTATCCGAAAGACTTTACAATGGGTATTTTAATAAATTAGGTGAACGGTTGGGTTACTTGAAATTAAAAAAGTTTTACAGATTGATAGTTTTAAGAAGTTTAGGGAAGTTAATTTGAAACTGATTGCATGCTTTGTTATGAGGGAACTCAAGTGAGACAACAATGTATCTGGAAGGTGAAGCACATGTGGAAAATGTGGAATTGATATAGATAAATCAATGAGTGAAAATGTAGTTGAGAAAGATATGGGGAAAGTTGAGATTGATGACTTTGATTTGGAAAATTATATTGATAATATTATCATGGAGGATTTGTTTGATGAACGTGAAGAAGACACAACAGATGATGAAGAATTTATTTTACCACAAAGGTGTGAAGAAGCAGCTTTAGATGATGTAATGTTTGATGAAAACATTGATAGGGATGCAGAGTGGGTTGGAAACATAACAGAGGATGTGGATGAGGCGCTTTTAGACTATTCAAGTGATTCAATGATGGAGATTGATGATTCAATCAAGATGACTTTCAAAGTGATGTGTCATCGGATAATGAACAAAGGGGAAACGTAGTCTTCAAAACAGAGAGCCACTATAATCCCGTGTTTGCCATAGACATGGTTTTTAGTTCTAAGAACATACTTAGAGAGGCTATACTCGGTCATGCAATTTGAACAAAGAGAAGCCTCAAAATACAAAGAATGATAAGAGAAGAATGTATGCTTTAGGTGCATGGAAAAGGGTTGTGATTGGCATATTAATGCGCTTAAGATAATTGATTAAGAATCATACATGATCATAGAGTACAACCCTTCTCACAAGTGTGGGTGTCACGCCCAAACTTACGAAGCTATAATAACCAATATCTATTATATATTAACAAGAGAGCGAAATATTCATATAGTTATTACAAACCAAACGTACACCATAATATAGTTACAAGAACGTGAAAAGTCGACCAAGTTTACAACCCTTATAAATAAAACTATTATTACAACCATGGTTCTCTAGAAAACACATCGTATATACCTAGCGATACATCACGACATTTAACAACAACTCTTTAAATCGGCGCAAAGCTATTCGATTAGGAAATCCCTCAATCTCTTCGTTGTTGCCTGGATTATCGCTTTGAAATATATTTTAGGAAAATATATACGTGAGGGGAAAATCTCCGTGAGTGGGTGCGGGGTGTGCAGGTGTGGCATTTTAGAAGAATTTAATGTTAAGAAAGATTTAATTAATTTCTATAAGTGAAATCATTTTCAATTAAATAACAACATGCACTCAATCAATCAGAACACAATTAATTCAAATGTCACATTAACGGAGGGACCGTTTATTAACGGTAAGTGACCCATGTTCTCCCTTATCACTCCTTTATTGCATTGGCGTAAAGCCTTACCCCCTTATTGCACCACACTACGGCTCGACTCTCCACACTGGGGCTCGCGAAGCCCGGAGAGGTCATATTCCGGAATATACCGATCCTACGACCCACTTCTACCCTTGGAACACTCCGTCCGTAGGCGGTGGGATTTGGTTGCGGATAGCGGAGAACCTTTTAAGACCGCAGACCCTTGTCTGTCCAGCCGAACTCAGCCCTATCCACACCACCCTAGGGCCCGACACTTACCAAATAGACAATCACTACTACACAAAAGGGAATTAACTACGCAGTTTACATCGGTTCCTCAACGAACCGATGTAACAAAAACCCAGTGGCATAATTGATAATAAAATAAAAACTTTACATCGGTTATATTAAGGAACCGATGTAAAACTATAAACACGGTGGCATAATTGTAAATAAAATAAAAACGTTACATCGGTTCGGGATACAAACGATGTAGAGTTTCTTTTTTCTTTTTTTTTGAGAAATATGTAGCTTTTATCTTGCCTTTTCGTCTCTCTTTTTCATCTCCTTCTCTCTCTATCTTCTCTCTCAGTCTCATGCCGTTGGAATCGCCCAAGCCATAGCCATTGATAGCCTAAGCAAAAATCTAAATCCCAAAGCAAACCCTAGCCTAAACCCCCATCTGGCGTTCTGTGCGAAACCTAGCCCCACCCCTGCATTCAACCCAAATCATCATTTCGGACTTTTCAGCTCTATCGGCACCACAACAAACAATCACTTGGTTCATGTTTTCATCACCTTCTATCTCTCCCCATTTTTTATTTGAGTGATTTGATTCACATTCAATTTAGTTTTTCTCAATCGTAAAAAACCCTAACTTTTCCTATTACGTATACTTATATGCGTGTATGTACAGGGGCTGGATGACACGAAGAAGAGGCTGAAGGAGATGGAGGACGAACCGCCGCTCTCATCCGCGAAATGCGCTCGAAAGTGGAACAGAGATGGGCGCCGTTCAAGGTTCCCCTTTCCCCTGTTTAGTATTATCTCGATTCCGACACCGATGATAAGTTCTCACTTTGTCATTTTATTGTTTATTTAATTTGTCGAGCCGCAAATCATTGATGCAATGAAAACTAATGAAGTACTTCTGAAGAGGTCAATTTAGTAAAAATGAAGAGCTTGTTTGCGGTGGAAAAAGCTATTCTGGTGCTCTTTTGTGTTGTGCTTGGAGGTGAGCTAATTTAAGCAACTAGCTTGAGATGATTGTGGTTGTACTGTCTTATTATATGTACTTGTGAATTTAAGCAATATAGGATTGGTTTAGATTTGAGGATTTCTTATAAAGAAATTGTCTGAAACTCTGCCTTGACAAAGAGTGCCTATTAACCGTTTGATAAAATGCCTCAGTCACTTTGTTTGCTTTATTACTCCCAATTGGTCCGATCCCATATGCACTTTGTGTATGGTAAATATTATTGTATGGTATGGATGGGATTGGGAAGTGGTTTCTACATCACGATCTTTGTTGAGATTACGATCAAATTGGACCGAGTACGTTTAAGGGGACATATAAGGGTAAAAATTGGGATTGAGAAGCTCAGGGGGTGTGATAAAGAAATGCTTATGAATTTGAGCTAAGGAAAGATTTGTTGGAGTTGATGACATGTGGGCACAAGAATATCTTACGCTTTTACGGGGTTTGTGTTGATGAGAATCACGGTTTGTGTATCGTGACTAAGGCGATGGAAGGAGGATCCATTCATGAATTGATACTCAAGAATAAAAAGATTCGGAGGAAAGAGATTTTGAGAATTGTGACGGATGTTGCCGAGGGAATTAAGTTCATGAATGATCATGGAGTTGCTTATAGGGGCTTGAATACACAGAGGATATTATTAGATAAACGAGGGAATGCTTGCTTGGGCGATATGGGAATAGTTTCGCTGCAATAGTGTTTGTGAAGCTATGGAGTATGAAACGATGGTTGTAGGTGGATTGCTCCCGGTTTGTTTCTTTTCTAATTTTGCTTATTTTGTTTGATTCATAATCATGGTAACCATTTGTTAATATGTTTTCTTAGATGGCGCATCTCTTTGTTGAGGCTAAATTAGAACTTGTGGCTCATATATAATGCATTGATATTAGTTAGAATATCTTT
The DNA here is from genome assembly GCA_016081115.2 of Rehmannia glutinosa. Taxonomy (NCBI): domain Eukaryota; kingdom Viridiplantae; phylum Streptophyta; class Magnoliopsida; order Lamiales; family Orobanchaceae; genus Rehmannia; species Rehmannia glutinosa. Next base: position 105,336,675 of record CM071936.1, read on the forward strand.
TAGAATATTTTAATTTTTAAGTAAATCTAGTATAGTCATTGAACATATGCTTTTAGGAGCTGAATTAGGCATCCCAAATTTGAAGGTTGAAGCAATTGTAATCTTATGAACTACAAGTTTATGAGGGTGCGGTTTGCGGTCCGAGAATGTGAAAACTAGGTTACCTTGATTGGTGATTCAATTATTATCTTAAACATTGGACACCCATTATTCTTGGGGGTTCTTCAAGCCATTGTTTTGGTATCTTGATATCATAGTTCGTGCAGATTTTCTTCCTCGAACCTCCTGGCGCACTTTTTATGTGTCTCTCCAATTATAAGGTGCTTCTTTAGGTAAAATTAACTTTTTTGGGGTGGGGGGGGTGGGGTTTCTAGTACCTTTTATATTAAAAAAATTAGGTTCTTCGAAAGTGAATTTTAGTTGGTTGCCATGATTTGCGTTGGCATGATGATACTTCCAACAAATTTGACTGCTTCATATTTTTATGTTCATATTTCTTGTTTCGCATGTCAAGATTTTTGGATTTTGACTCGTGTTTTTCCTTTTATTTAGTAATATTGAATTACGAGTATATGCTTTGAACTCCTATTGTTTGTTGAATGACCAAACGAGTTGTTCTTGAACATTGATTTTTGGTAACTACGCTTTTGTACTTATCTCGGATTCGGTTCTCCCGCGCCTCTATTTTTTAATCGGACATTCAACATTGCATTCGTTTGCATTTCTTGTTTGCAAATTCTTGCTTATCCGCCCTTTCTATCTCTGCTTTTTGGGGTTAATATGTTCTCATTATGATTTAGCTTTTATTGGTCTTGAGCAATCTACATTGTTCAACTTGTCAAGATTTTCCCATTATTAAAGGTCATTTTGTTAAAAGATTTCGAAATTTGTTTCTCTTAGGACTATGTTGGTAATATTGATTTTTGTGGTCATTAATTTTTGAACAATCTGATTTTATGAAATCATTGATGTCCGAAACTACCACTAGCAAGATTGTTGCGCCTTTTTGGGGCGATCTAGAGTCATGCTATTTCTCTATTTCAAATGGTGAGATCTTTAAGATAGATATTAACTTGTTCTAGAAACCCATAGCATGCACTTCTTTGGTTGTTTAAAATCGTATGATGCCTTCACGATTACATATCAAGGTCGCTTTTGAACATTTATAGCTGTTTATGACCAGGTTCTCTTCTTTATCTCTATTTTCACCATTCTTTTTACATTTGGTGAGTTCAACTTGCTTATTGCTTTAAACAAGTGTGTTTGCAATTTCTCATTCTTGATTGTCTAATGCCAACAAATTTGACCGGCTTCAATAGCATAAAATATTTGTGCATAGAGAAACACATCCCTTTTCATTTACTGTAGTATAGGTTATAAAAAATAGGAGACTAACAGTTCTATTTAATGAATTCCATCTGTCGTATCTGGAGGCTTTTAACAGAGTAATGTCTCAACGTGCCATCTACCATAATATTCTTATACTTTTGCGAAAAGGTCAAGAAGTTTGAAGGAACACTTGGTATCTCACCTGAAGATTCAACTGCTCTTGAAGTGAGTCAATGTATTGATGAGATAAAATTACATTTATTGTTATAATATCACTTTCTTGGCATTTTCATTATACTTGCATTTTCTTTTCTCTGCGCTTCGCCACTTTCTTGGTCGCTAGCATTATCAAGTTTTTGCGACTCTTGGGTTTGATTTACCGAGTGCAGTTCCAACTCTCTTTTGTGGTCCCTATAAATTAACCTTCCTCAATATTCGATCTTTATCACTAACCCTCATCACAAAGAAAGTGGGGGCAAGAAAAAAATTGTGCTTAAACTCTATTATACTATTTATCAGGTGTCTATACAAGAATAGAAAAATGCGCTTAAACCTTTTTTTATCTTAAATTAAAAGTTATTTCTCCGAAATGGGTATTAATGAGTTTCTACTTCTTTTGATGTTCAAATTGTGACAGAGTACTAAATGGGACTTTGAAAATTTCACACTCCATAATTGGACAATACCTATTTGAGGGTAATCGCATGTTTTTGGATCTTTAATTTTCTTTCTTTTAAAAAACTAGTTATGGACTGAGTTTGCTGTTTTAATGTTAAATTGAGGTGTTATTCTTAATCATCTTGAATTACATGACCTAGCAAGATAATTCTTCTATCAAGCAAATCAATTGCCTTTATGGATTCTTGAATTTTCGTCTGTGTTAATTTATTATTTGCCTTCAATTGTTTGCGCTTGTTGTCTATACCGCAGTTTAGACTTTAGACAAAAATAGTAATTTCATATTATTCACTTTTTGAATTAAACCACCAAATCATAGGGTAGTTCAAATCTTTGTTGAGCAAAATACAAACTAAAGAGATAAAGAGAAATGAGTTGTTCTCGCAATTATGAGAAAATATTGGTTTGACATGTGAAAATTAATATTCTTGAAATCCATAGCTACAAGCTATCTCCGGCTCCGTTATTGACTAAAACCAATATATTTTCGAACATTCTGCTTTAATCACTACGCACGTACAATGCGGGCTGATTATTAAAATATACTTATTAATTAATATATATACTTAAAGCTTTGATCTAATTAATTAAGAATCTGTTTATTAATAGATATTCTCGCAACTTATTAACGTGATTGATAATAGGACAAAAATGGATCAAGTTGGATGAATGCAAGTCGCATAACGGATGAGTATGAGAATGGAGTTGAACAATTTTTGAAATTACTCAACAAAATCGAACTAACTCGATAGAAAGTATTATTGTCCTTGTGTCAACGTGAATGGGAGACGCCATGAAGTTGACAAGATACGAGAACATCTTCTTTGTGATGGAATAAATAAGAACTACACAACATGGACATGGCATGGTGAATCGTTAGCGTTCCAACCGAGCAAACCGATGAAGATATGGACGATCGGTTAGAGGACATGATTCGTGACGTAGGACAAGAGTCTTTTCAAGCATGCACATGTGTGTGATACTTTGAAAAGTGACTCAAGACACCTTTTTGTATCCGGTGTAAAAGTTTCACCCGGTTGTCGGTGTTGAATTTGGTTAATTTGAAGGCAAGAAATGGGTGGAGCGATAAAAGCTTCACTGAATTGCTTGAGTTGTTAAAGGAAATGTTTCCAGAAAATAACACATTGCCGAACCGTAACTATGAGGCGAAGAAGATATTGTGTCCAATGGGTATGGAGTATATGAAAATACACGCGTGCCCTAATGATTGCATATTGTACAGAAAAGAGTATGAAGCATTGCGTAAGTGCCCCAGGTGTGGGGTATCACGGTACAAAATCAAGTATGGTGATTGTACTATTGATGAGAGCACAAAACAAGGTTCCCCGGCGAAGGTGTTATGGTATCTTCCAATAATTCCAAGGTTTAAGCGATTGTTTGCTAATGCAAATGATGCAATGAACCTTACATGGCATGCAAATGCGAAAAATGTGATGGACAACTTCGTCATCCGCCGATTCTCCACAAAGGAAAAAAATTGACAATTCATTTCCAGATTTTGGGAGTGAGGCAAGAAACCTTAGGCTTGGACTTGCTACAGATGGAATGAATCCATTTGGTAGCTTAAACAGTAACCACAGTTCATGGCCTGTTCTGCTCATAATTTACAACCTACCTCATTATTTGTGTATGAAACGAAAATATATGATGTTGTCTATGATGATTTCTGGCCCAAAACAGCCAGGAAATGACATAGATGTTTATTTAAGTCCTTTGATTGAAGACTTGAGGATGTTGTGGGAGGAAGGGGTTGATGTGTTTGATGAGTATCAAAGACACGCTTCAAGATGCGTGCATTGTTATTCTCAGACCATTAATGACTTTCCAAAGATATGGAAACTTGAGCGGTATAGTGTTAAAGGGCATCATGCATGCCCTATATGTGAAGAAAACACATGCCACATACAATTGAAACATGGAAAAAGACTGTTTACAATAGACATCGGATATTTCTCGAGCTAATCACCCATATCGTAGATTGAAAAAGCTTTTAATGGATTTCGGGAGGATGGAATTGCGCCAACACCCTTAATCGGTGAGAAGGTTTATGATCGAGTGAAGGACATCAATACTATCTTTGGAAAGACCCAAAAGAAGGCAAACGGAGAAGAACATTTGGAAGAAGAGGTCGATATTCTTTGATCTTCCATATCAAAAGCGATCTAGATGTTAGACATTGTATAGATGTTATGCATGTGGAGAAAAATGTGTGTGATAGTGTAATCGAACACTTCTCAACATTAAAGGCAAGACAAAGGATGGTGTGAAAGTCACAAGATCTGCTGATATGGGTATACGTCCGCAGATTACATCCACAATCGAGGTAAACGGACATATTTGCCCCTCATGTCATACTTTGTCAAAAAAAGAGAGAACAAGTTTTTGCCAATGTCTACGGGCATGAAAGTGCCACAAGGATACTCACAAATGTTAAGCGCCTTGTGTCAATGCAAGATTTGAAATTAGTTGGCTTAAAGTCTCATGATTGTCACACATTAATGCAACAACTTCTACCAAAGGCTATACGTGACATCTTGCCTAAGAATGTGAGACATGTCGTAACTCGTTTATGCTCATTCTTCAATGTTATATGTAGCAAAGTCATTGACCCTCTCAAGTTAGATGAGTCGAAAATGAAGTTGCTATTATATTGTGCCAATTGGAGATGTATTTTCCTCCTTCATTTTTTGACATAATGGTGCACTTAATTGTTCATTTGGTGAGGAGATTAGATTGTGTGGCCCTGTTTTTTTGAGGTGGATGTACCCTTGAAGCGATACATGAAGATATTGAAAGGGTATACCAAGAATCCATATCGTCCGTAAGCATCTATTGTTGAAAGGTACATTGCGAAGAAGCTATTGAGTTTTGTACGCACTACATGTCACAAGCACAAGTCGTAGGGCTTCCCAAGACTCGCCACGAGGAAAGATGTGGAGGTAAGGGTACACGGGGCGTGAAAGTTCAAACCAAGGGTCGAGAAGAAGTGCTTCAAGCACATTTGTATATATTGAACAACACTGATGAGGTTCTCCCTTACTTGTCTACTCACAAAACACTTGTGAAGACAAATAACCCTCGAATGAACGAAAAATGGTTGTTGAACGAGCATAACAAGACTTTCTTGAAGTGGTTTAAAGAAAACATTGATCATGATGATAGTGCTTCTGATACATTAAAATGGCTAGCAAATGGGCCTAAGTTTGATGTCATAACTTGGAGTGGATACGATATCAATAAGTATTCATTCTACACAAAGTCACAAGATGACAAGAGTACTGTTCAAAACAGTGGGGTTACACTTCAGGCTGAGTCCATGCATTTTTCTAGTTCAAAAGATAAAAACCCAGTTGTGGCATCCATAAGTTACTTTGGAGTCATTGAAGACATTTGGGAGATTGATTATGTAAAATTTAGAGTGCCTGTTTTTAAGTGTAAGTGGATTGATAATAACACTGGTGTGCAAATCGATGAATTGGGATTTACGTTGGTGGACCTTCACAAGGTAGCTTATAAGACGGAGCCTTTCATTATGGCATACCAAGCAAAACAAGTTTTTTACGTCAATGATCCATGTAATGAAAGGTGGTCGATGGTTCTTCAGTAGAAGCATGGATGGTGCTCATCAAATTGATGAATCAACACTTGATAATTGTGAGACTCTTTCTTTCTCAACATGCATGCCTTCTATCATTGAAGAAAATGATGTGGACGACGTACATGCCACTCGTAATGATCACAATGAAGGCATATGGGAGAAACGTTCATATCTAACCACATTCAAATATAAATTATAAGGTAAAGCGATTAATGTTTCAAAATAATACTATTTGTAAATTAATACATCTTAAGTATCTATTGTAGAAACTTATAATAAGAACATATTAACTCTTTGGGAAAAAATATCAAATTTGTTTCCTAGGCATACCAAAGTCGATGCATTAGAATGTTAGTATGATGAAACAAGTCTTTTTGTATTTAACTACATATATGATAGAGTTATTTTCGTGTTTACAATTGATTTAATGTATATGTTATAATTGACCTTTGTTATTTGTTTGTCTAAACATGCACAAACTCAAGGAATCAACAAAAGCGCGTGACATTAAATAAGATAGAGAAGCAAGATTCAACATCACTTTCGGTATAAGAATCATTCAATCTGCTTTTTTTTATTCGAATTCACATGTTTTACAACTATTAGACATATTTTATTCGAATCAATGATGAATCCCTTTTAAATAGGCACATGGCCACTCCATCCAGCTCCCATTCCACTGGAGGTCTCCTCCCGGCTCCCCTCTTTCACGTACTACATCGAAGAGGACTAGGCGAACTACACGGTGTCGAGATATGACCGATCGCCGCATGGGTGGGAGTAAGCTACCCCACGATTTTGATAGTATCACCGAAAAACCGAAAGGTTACATCAAGTGAAGTTAAGCACTTATCCGGGGACCCTTGCTCGAGACAAGGTTTCTATTTTATATTCTACATGGCGGCATGTACCGGAGGTTGATAAGAATATGATTTGGCAAGATGTTTTGGTATTTCCATTAAGCCCTCCATGTTATAGTTTTTCGGTATTTAAATATATTCTTACTTTTCACTAATTCTTCAATTTAAATTTATAATGTAGACCAATTTTGATATTGCGAATACGAATGTGTTGAAGAAGGGGTCACTTTCATCAATGGGGCTAAAATTTAGGCAACATAAGTCATATTTGACAAGGATGTACGTATACGGGAAATATAAACACCTATCTCCTTGTGAGACTTATAATATCCCGCCGATACATGGAATGAATTCAAACAGAGTAAAGGTGGACCCAACTTGGAAAGTAAGTTTGGGTTATTATTTTTAAATTATCATTATATCTCATCGTGGTTGAAGTTTTCTCAAATTAATTATTTGTTATCTATCACAGAAAAAAAAAAAAAGCACAAAATATTCGTAATGAACACCACCCCACACGCTATGTCTCGTGGTGGTTATGCATTGCTAAAGGAGAACGTCATGGCGGATAAGTCAAGAAACGCATGGAGGAAGCATCACAATCGGTGTTGATATAGATGTTGATCCTCCGTCTTCTCCCGAACGCCATTATTTGTGGAAGTTGGGCGCACAAAAAATCTGGTGAAATGACATCGAAGCATCATACCGTTATTGCTCGGAGGATTGTAAGTTTTTAAATTTCATTGAAGTTATAATTAATTGTAACAATAATTACAAATCATTTTATACGTTTCTCTTTTGTTGGTTGTAGGATCGGTTGGAGGAGCAATCCACACAGGGTTCTCTTTCCCATGGGCGGACGCCGGATGTACCGACCATCGCCATTGGGCGGCAGAGCACCCGTGTCGTGTTCGTCTTCTTTGGATTTGGAGTGGGGATTCGAGATTACTTTGGAGCACCTATACGTCGATCCACCACATTATCATCAAACCCAGCAGATTTGGAGCATCTAAGAAAGCAAATTACAATTGATGTCACAGAGATGTTCATGAAGCAATTCGGCCCTGCGCACTAGAATCTTTAGGTGTTACTTCTCGCCCCATTGTGCGATGCACTGTTGTTGGGCGAGTCAAGACAAAGGGTAGTTGTATAGTCATTCGATCCATCTGAGGAGGAGGCTCATACTGATATGTCTGATCGGTGTGGGTTATATGTCGACGAGAATCCTCCCCGCCTAGTGGCCTTTGGGAAAGTGCATGAGGGGGGTTCAACCATACACGGTGTGGCTTTGACTGACTATTTGGTGAGGGTGGTGGTTGAGGATGTTCGAGATGTCGATGCACCGGTCCCGGTGCCCACTGCCGAGGTCAGCTTAGTGAGAGAGGCCTTAGGTGGTTTTATTGCATGGCCAAGACATCTTGTGAGAACTGTTTCAACAAAGGTATTCCTTTATGTTTGTCTTTTATCTACATAACAATTGAATATACTAAAATGTAGTACTTGTACACTAATATTACATTTTTTAGGATATCGAGCGACCTAAGAAACGGGTTCCACCTGCCGATACGTCAAAACCCGTAGATCCCATTTTTGCATTACTTAGCATTGCCCACTTACTTTATGATAATCCGTTGAAAGTCACTTGGGATGCGCCTCGTATTTGGCGTGGATAATGATATCCCACTATACATTAACCATCAAGAAATTCTGAAATTATTCAGAGGAACGTATCCGAGCATCTCGATTATACAATTATGGATCATGTAAGTATATTTTCAATTTTAGGTGTAGCTCCATAATACAATTACTTTTGTTATTACATTCATTGATTTATAGTTAATATTTTACTTTTTTGAACATGTTAGGTTCATTAATAAATTAAGTATCGAGTCAAGAATGATGGCGTGTATGGATTTCTTGAGCCTCAATCCATACAAAAGTCGGGAAATAAGAAAGAAGAATCCATACGATACATTCTAAGACATATCCGAGAATTCAAGAAAGCATATTTACTTAGGAGCTTACATCAATTAGTAAGTACAACTCATATTTTTGCCTTAAAAATAAAAAACACTAAATTTAATCAAATAAATTTATTCTAATGCAAAATAACACTGGCAACTCTTTCTAATTTGTCCTAAGGACAATGTTGTGGTGTGGTTGTGTTCGCTACACAAAAAGCCCGATTCGACATCAAATTCATAATACAAAGGTAAGTTTACTTTGGGCTTTACATTTGTATGTTTTGATCTTACAAATTAATTAATATAATTAATGTTTCCTTTAAATAGTCTTTGTGACCCCATCTAATAAGTTGGATGGAAAGTCCACAAGTAAATCGAAGAGCCTTCAATGGATTTTTCCCAAAGTAAGTAATTTACAACTTTGAATATCCAAAACCATATTTTATTAGTTTCTACAATAATTATGTCATATATGTAATTAAATTTCATTATTGATTTTGAAGTGTAATAAACAACATGGAGACTATGAATGTGGATATTACATAATGCATTGGATGTGGACCATAGTCCGGGCGGGTATTAGAGATAATTGGAATGAGGTAATATAGTTTTTTATTTTAACAAGTTAGATTACTCATAGTGTTTATTATTTATTGTGTTAATTATGTACTATTTGATGCAGATATTTAGTGATCCCGAAGCAATGTCCGAAAGCAGCATTAAAGAAGTTCGGGCTAGTTGGGCAAAATACTTTTTGGAAGTCAGAAATCGATCATTGGATACTTAGGGTAGCTCTGATTGTGGAAGGTAGTCTCGAAATACTTTGTTGTTTCTCCTTTTCTCCTTTTTCACCCTTTCCCTTTTAAGTGTCAAATCTCTACGTGTCTTTGGATTTTATGGATTTGGTGTTCTGCACCTTATTCATATTATATATTGGCATGTAACTATTGTCAGTCTGATTTGGATTATATGGATTGGTGTTGTACACTTGGATCATATTATATGGCATGTAATTGTTGCATTGAAATGGCTTTTGTTGGTTATGGTTCAATGATGGGAAATTTCTGGTTATAGTTCTAGTTAAAAGAATGTTTTTCTGTTTCACATAGGACATGGAGGATTTCTGATGTTTCTCCTCCTCTGGCACCATAACCACTGTCCCAAGGTCTCCAACATTTTGTCACCAATCACACTATTTGTACAAAGTACTGACAAATATAATAATTCTCAGTCCTGCTTCTAGGATTTTCTGGAACTTCATTCGGTTTTTTGGTTTTTCTTGACTCGATTTTGGTTTTTTGCATCTAAAATTCGTTTTTTCATTTCTTATTAAGGTATTATCGTGACTACTACGACACTTACCCGACGCACAATCCGTGAGTTATATTCCTTGACCCATTTTAACCTGTTTGACTCGTTTCTTGTCAGTCCGTGAATTATGTTTTATGTTTAGCTAATTATCCGAGAAATATATGCTTGTTGGGATAAATGCATTGGTGGGTGGATCAATTGAGGGTTTCCTATTATTTGATAAAATGTGGAGAGTTTCCCATTTGTTCTCTCGCACTCTTGTTCAAGGGTTATTATTTGTTGATTTGTTGTTGTTTTCTACCTGGAATTGGTTCTTTCGAGCATATCATGATATTTTTGACAAGATATATATAATATATATATTAAAAAAACAGTTTTTAATCATCATCGGATCAAATTTCTTATTTAATGAAATTATACAAATCTTCATAGATTGCTGTCAATGTTTGAGGAATCTCCAAAGAAATTTTATTGCAATACGATTGTAATTTGATCCCCGAGCTCGTTATGCATTATAAATGATAAGTGGTCATTGTCAATTTATTCATAAATTCCTATTTCATTCTTACACTCAATTGTTTAATAGTTAAGCATCTTTTTGTTGTTTAATTTGCAACCTTTGATAACGAGTTTAAGACGACGAGGAAGAATGGTTCGAGATCAATTTTTGCAAATTCCAAAAAGCAAGATGCCATTCAAAACCAATACGAGTTCTTTGTACAAAGAATGGGAGGGCCTCCACTATACAACCAAAGAAGGTATCAAGACGAACCATAATAGTATTGATAAGTCGCATTCTCAACCTTTAATCTGGAGATTGTTTCAACATTTTACTCGAAGATGATGAATTGAATCGTCGTATGAGAATATTGTTTTTGGGACATTTTTCATGTATTGGAATGATATGCATTGGTATGATTGTAACTTTTCGGGATATGCAATTACTAGAATCCTTTTTTGTGTCATATTTGTATGTAATTTTCATTAATGGAGAAATTAAACTTATGTAGGTTGTTGAATGTGGTGGGAACATCTTTTGTTGTGTGTATTTGATTGGTTGGATTTGTGTCGGGTTGTTCTTTTGCTTTATGGAATTTCGGGTTTTATTTTGATGTATGAAATTGCAGATTGGTTTCCGTTTTATAAAACAGGTTTAAAAATGAAAATATTACATCGGTTTGTAATACAAACCGATATAATAGACCAAATATTTACATCGGTTATTTTCGTAACCGATGTAAAATAGACAATATTTACATCGGTTTATATATAGCCGATGTAACAAGTGGAAATGTCTACATCGATTTCTACAGTAAACGATGTAAAGGGTTCCTTTTTGTTTATATTTACATCGGTTGTGGGAAGTAACCGATGTAAATTACCCACTGGTTTACATCGGTTTCTTTTTTACCGATGTAAAAATAATTTCCTACATCGGTTCTCTAACCGATGTAAAAAAGGTGCCTTTTCACACTACGCTGGTTTCTACATCGGTTGAAAAACCGATGTAAAATGTAAAATAACCGATGTAAAAGGCCTGTTTTGTAGTAGTGAATGTACTAATTTATATTAGCGATGATGAGACAAACTCTCAAACGTCTATGACCACGCATATTTTCAAACAATTAAGTCATGTAATAGAATTCATGCTTTACAAGATAACATATTATATTGACTCAAGTAGGTTAAACTAAGGGAATCCAGCAAATTTATTATTATCATTACCTTGTTTACACACAAATTTTAAAATAATAATTATTATAATACAATAGCTAAAACATACCAAGTAATACAATATTACAATGTAAGTTCTGAAAACTATAGCCAAATTTAATCGATATTTTATTTCACGAGATAGTAATGAGGTTTCTTGGTAATTAAGATATATAAACAATGAAAGTAATATCAGATCATTTGGAAATCAAGTTCAGACTTGCAATAAGAAAATTATAGTTTATGATCGTTAGCTAAGCTAATGAAAATTTATAAATGTTAGTTAGTGCTCAAGCCAACACATTGTGAAATAGATTATTATGCAGTAGTGATCTTCCTTGAATTTTAAAGAATTTCCTTTTATTCTACCAGATTAGTAACTATAGAATTGTTCCCAAATTAACCACAAAAGAATGTCATACGAGCAAAGTACTACAGGTTGAGAATGAAAAGAAGGATCACACTGTGGACATTAATTTGAAGTTAGCTGGACTTCGTTGGTGCAAAATAGTGTATATGGAAATTTGTGGTTGTCTCTAATTAATCCAGGGAAAATACAAAGGTGAAGTTGTGCAAAGAGATTAAACGTCAGTCCAAAGAATCAGGTCGTGTCTGATAGGGAATGAAGCAGAACAAAATAAAACGCCACATTGTTGAGGAAATTACTAAGGTACGTCATTCTTCTACCGGAACATGGTTTTACTGGCTACAACACCCTTAAAATCTATTTTCAATCCACGATCACAGAGTATGTCATGCAAAATGTATGACCTTTTTCTCAACAATTTTAAGATTATAAACATAAAGCATTCTTTTTAAAGAACCACTCACTATCAAACTGTAAATTGCACTTTCGCAATGTGACGCAGCTTCGTTAGAGTCGAGTTTCAGCACCGAATGTTCCTCGATATCACCTAAACTTTAAACGACCAAACACCTACACCATCATTCTAGAGGTTTAACACAATAAACCCAAAATTCTACTGGTTTGGTTATCAAGAATTCGAGCTAAAATGTGTTACCGATTCGGAGTCTCGAACTATTATTTCTTCTTCAAATTCTCTTTACTTTGTCTGCTCTTCACTCCTTCTTTTCCTTGATTTTGCCTTCTGTCCGTATACCTTCCTTCTAATTACATAAATATATATAGTAATTTGTTATCAAATTAAAGCAGGAGGTGGTGGTTAAGTATATATATATATATATATTATATTGTTATGACTACTAATTATATTAATCATATATATGTACATTAGTCTGTGGGCATTTGTGTCTTAGTATGCTAACAAGAGTGCTTGTATGTATGCCACGTCCTAAATGGGGAATTACATGGTTACCCTTATTTTGCTTAGTGTCATCATGGCTAAGCAAGTGGTGGCAACCTTAGAAGAATTTTTTTCCATTCCTAATCCTGTGAGCTAACAGATATATACTTATCTAACTTATCTAACTTATCCAACACATGTTTATATATAAAATATATGTCAAACTTTTCCAATCTACATTAAATACGTATATATCTATATTATGCTTGAACCCTTAAAGTTCTAATTAGGATTTAAATAGGTATATGTTTTCTGTTAAGCCCGTAGAATATTCGAAAATTCAATAATTAAAGTAAACTATGTGATATTCGTAATATATAATCTACCATAATTATCTTTATTTGCACTCAAATTGTAAAATTATGAGGAAATGACATACGCAATAAATTAAAATACAAAATTATGTAAATTAAGCGAGTAGTCAAAATTTTGGGGTCCTACAAAGTGGGATGTCTTACCATGTCAACAATATGAACTCCAAGTGGTTGGCAAAAAAATATGTGGAAGCCTTCAAGTCGATCCTAATAGAAATGTAAAAGGGTTTAGAAATGATGCAATCGGAGATATTAGGTGCCATGTTTCGCAAATCGGCATACTGAGCAAAATTGAAAGCATTGAGAATGATTGAGGCACATATGAAGAACAACATGCTAAATTGTGGGATTATGCGAGGCATTGAGATGCGAAAATCCTGGTTCTCTTTGTGATTATAGGATTAATCGACGTCACTGGCCGATCAAAGTGGATGAAAAAAAGTTCAACAAAATCTACATTTGTCCGGGTGCATTGAAAAAGGGTTCATTTCTCGTTTGTAGACCTATTTTAGGTGTGGATGGCGCCCATTTGAAGGGGTCCACATGGGGGAGTGATGCTCATTGCGGTTGGTATAGACCAAATAACAACCCATACCCTGTTGCTTATACTTGTTGTTGGCGGTGAAACAAAAGAATCATGGGTTTGGTTCTTGAGATTGTTGAAAGAAGACTTACAGTTGAAAGAGATGATGCATATACCTTCATCTCGCAAGCATAAGGGTCGATACATGCATTTGAGGTGGTTTTTCCGGGCCGACAATGATTTTGTGTCGGACACCTCCATGGAAATAGGAAATCTGCAGTTTTAGGGGCAATGCATTCAAAAAGGCACTTTGTGGGTCTTGTTAAAGCTTCAATCGCATCGGATTTTGAGGCTGCCATAAAAGTCATTGGGGACTTGATCCCCGCCTGTCTAGAATGGTTACTGAGGACAAACCACCTTCTCAATGGTCAATATTTCATTTCAACACATTCCCACAATGTGATATTCTACTAAACAATATCCGTGAAGTCTTCAATAGTTGTATACTTCCAACTAGAGAAAAGCCTATTTTGACCAGTTTAGAATGGGTTAGACAATATATGATGACAAGACTTCAACAAAATAGGGACAAAGCTGAAAGAAAATGGGAGGGTAGAAAGATTTGTCTAAAAATCAGGAATATTGTTCAGAAAGACATTGAACAAGCAGCCGATTGTATTCCAATTAAGTCAGATGAGTTTAACTATGAGATCTAAAGAAGTTTTGGTCCCACACATGCAGTAGACTTGAAGAAAATGAGTTGTACTTGTAGACTATGGGACTTATCTCGGGATTCCTTGCATTCATGGTGTGAGTGCAATTTGCGAAAATAATCACAAGATCCGAGGAAGATTATGTCTCGATGTCTATTCAAAGAGAAACATATTTCGGGGTATATGAGGCAACTATCATCCCCATGAACGAGTCCGATTGTGGGACAAAAACAGATACATACCACCACTTCCACCAAACTTTGGAAGAAAGAGAGGTAGACCTGAGAGAGTAAGAAGGCTTGAAATGGATGAAAGATCCAAGAAGGGGAAACAACTGTGAACAAGACACTCGAGGTTACCAAAACAGAGTTACGGGGTCACTTGTAAATTCTATTGGGAGAAATGACACAATCAATTAGGGTGCCAAAGTGGAAAAGATTTGCGAGGAATTCCCACTTGAAGAAACAGATCATCCATTGGATGTCCAACAACAAGAAGTTATGACACAAGAAATCGATTATCCTCAACAAACACAAAATACTCGTAAGTGATACCTTTGTAATTTCTTTTGTGTAATTTGTAATTTATTGATACAAATTAATTGTTAAAAATTGACAAAGACCACAATGTGAAGATGTACAATCAAAGCAAGTGACAATTAATACCGTAAGTGATTTCTTTGTAATTTACCTTGGTTAAGATTCATTTGTAATTTCTTTGTTTTTTTTTTTTTTTTTTGGTGTCAAACAGGCGAGGAAGAACACTACTCGGTCTACTAAGAATTTACCTAGTCACAACAACAAACAAGGCTTTTAATGTAAGAAATTCCCACCAAGAACAGTTACTCTACCCGCATCTTGCTATCCAATTTCCATGCCCACAGCTTCGATCACGACAAGGTTCAAATCAGGGCACCTCCTCCAATGACATTTCATCCTCTTGAACCCCAACCCTCAACTGCACCTAACACAATTGAAGGGCTTAAGGTAATCACCAAAGGAGGCAAAAAGTTTGTTACCATATCAAGCTTGTCTGCGGCATCACAAGCATTAAAGAAGAAAAATTGATAAACGTGTTGACTGGGTGCACTCTGGCCTTTTGATTCTAACAATTTTTAAAGTCTTTTTTTGGTACTCTAAATTGTGCACTCGCTTTTTGCGCATTAAGCATTTAATCGTGGTATTTTGTTATGTTTAGTTGCGATTAAGCATTTAAATGTGAAGCTTGACTGGGTGCGCTATAATATGTTTAGGCAAACTTTATGAACTTGAATTTGCTTTAATGTTCAATGCAGTTGGCTGAAATTTGCTTTCATGTCGATTTTTTTTATGTTTACTTGCTTTAATATGTTCATTGCAATTGGTGAAAGTTTGCTTTAATGATAACAAAATGCATAATATCATAAAATGAAAATGAGGCAAAGACACTTTCTTGATTAACTTGAATCATTACATTACATTACATAATAGAAATTGAGGCAATCGCACCTTCTTCGTTCACGGGAATCATTACATAACCAACTTAAGCAAAAAAAGGAAACCAAGAAACTACAAGTAAAGCGAGAAAAATATTTTTCCTTCTCCTTAAATGTGAGATTTACTGCAGCCATTTTCTTCAATTCAACCTCTGTTTTTTGAAACTCGACAATTTCAGCTTCCAATTTATTTATTTTTCGCAACAAACCAGGAATTATCAACTTGGATCTTGCACACACAAACTTATCTACCCACTCAAAAACCCACAACCATTACCATTAAGAGAATTGGCACAACACATAAATCTTCTTCCCGGGTTTTCCGGTGTCCACGGTCCGCATCGAGCAAAATCACCACAATCACACAAGACTCTAGATTGTGTTGAGGAGGAGCTAGAACTCATCTTGAAATTTTTTTCTTGATTTTTTTGAAAATTTTAGTGAGGAAAGGATGTGGAATATGTGAAGAGTGAGGGATTTTATGGTTGTTGAAAGACCTTCATTTCCCTCCAAAATGAGGCCAAGCTGGTTCATTTTCCTCCAAAAAGACCAAACTAACGGACTTGATTTTGACTGTTAGATTTTTAACGGTGGGACCAAAAGTAAGACGAAAAATTCTTACGGGACTATTTTCAAGACATGGGACTAAAATCATCGGAGGGTAAGTCTAATGGGACCAACAATGAATTTTTCTCGATCAAATCACATATAAATGCTCCCACTAAGATGTCTCCACATCGACGGTCCTGGATAAGACAATCACATTCAAAATGTTTTGGGCCGCATTAATGATGTTTTAATTAAAGATCCCATACTTTAATTTATTTCATCACGGACTTAATTTTAGTTTATTATCCATAATCTTAATCCTCTTGTATATAACTCTTATATACTAAGATTAAGGTTACAATAAATAACCTAGGGATTTTCATGATGTTCAAGAAAATACATATAATATGCAAAAGAGTTCAAAAATAAATGTCGCATTTATTAATAATCCAAATACAATTCACAATTGCTTTAAGGGCACTATCCCTAACAGTCCATTCATTAGCTTGTAACTTCCGCCACCTTTGAGAGTATGCGAGTAAGCTTTTTCATGTTCAGTAAGCCGATGCATAGCCAGATTAATACAATCCTGATGGGACATAACCTTGTTTTGGAAGACTAGTCTGTTACGTGCGAACCAGGCTGCCCAAAGAAGCATGATAAAAATGGAGTGGGTATTCGAGTTTCCATTCTCAGAAAAAGCCAATATCCAATCCGCACTGAGCGCCGCTCCGCTTGATCGATACATATATATTTAAAGCTCAAAAAGCATAAAATGGGCAACCCTTTTGAGTAGATAAATGCCACATATATATATATATATATATATATATATATATAAGCAAAATGGTTTCTAAAATTGTTTTCCGCCTAAATGACACTTTTTAAAAACTTTTTCTGATTTTTTTATTTTTTTTTTTCTCGGATTTTGGAATCCAAATTAACATGGTTGACTTTTAAATTTTGGTATGTATACTAAAATTAAGGAGAAAACATATAGGGAAGATTAATTTTGGTATCCAATTCAATAATATATCCTATTCAATTTAGTTAAATATGGTTTAAATTGACTAAATGATCAGAAAAAAATACCAAAATTAAGGCTAAATTTTGATTGCAATCACAAATAAATGTTGAATCTTTTTCTATAGAGCATGATTTAAAATCGGAAATGCTTAAATATCTATAGATATATCTATATATATATATATATATAAAACAAAACCCTTCTCGCCTATTGGCCTGTTTCTAAAAATGAAAAAACGTTTTTGGGTTTAACTAATAAAAACGTGTTAGATTTTCATATATATTTAATTCATTGATTTCAGAGCTGGCAATATTAAATTAGCTGCTTATTTTATTGTTGATTTAGTTAATAACATTTCTCAAATTATGGTAAGATAATCTAAAAAAATTTATATCTACATTGATTGTGGTCAAATATTCCAATTGTCAACTTTTCTTATTTGCATTTTTTCAACGATTGACAAAATACAGTAGATTTTCCGTATTTAAAAATTTATTGACTTTCCATATTTTTCAATTATAAATAAATAATATTTTGATATTATTACAGATAATAAATAAAATATGACCGACAATAAGGAAATTATGACCGATAATAATGAAAGTTGAAAATTGTGGCGCAAGCATCGTTAATATGGAAACAAAGTAAAATTAACAATCCAATTAAATTTCCAAATTTACATTCATAATAACTTAATTATATCAAATTGACTTTCCAAAAGGTACGAATAATAATAAAAAATTCTACTAAATTGCATACAAAATAAAGAATTACATTCAGAATTAAATTGTAGACTGGTAATTAATTTAATTTGATTAGCATAATTAGCGCTAAAATCCTAAAATCAATTAAGATATTTTTTAAGAAAAAAATCATATTTTTCCATAAATAGGCTAATCAAGCTCACCTATATATATGTCATGAAATTTCATTATAAACTCACACAACGCACAAATCTGAAAAGCATAAATTTAAAAATCTCTGTCGACATAACTTAATATTAATAAGCTATCAATATCAATGGCACCCATGATTATTCTCATTCGTGATTTGAACATGAGAAAAACTCAATGGTTGGTTAAGCTTCATTTGATTCGATGAAATCAAATACAAAGCTTTGAATGTGTCTTTCACGCTATCGAGGTAACTTATACATTTAAATGAAAGTTGATTTTAGTTTTTAATTTTTATTGATTAAGTAATTAAATGAAAGTTGATTTTAGTTTTCCATTTTTACTGATCTTATTACTTTTGTAGGGCGATCGGATCCACGGGATCTGAGACATTTTAAGCCCATTAAAAGTATTTAATATTTAAATGTTTGTTTATTAAAATATTAAATATGAAATTAATATTTTAAGTTTCAAACCTCATGTTAGTGTTTAAATTTTATTAATCCTGTTTTTTATTTTTTAATAAAATTATTCATCAAAAGATGAGGTTAACACCCAAACAAAAGTGTCAAAAGAACTAGCAATCCTTGAAGCTTCTCTCGGCTTCAGGTACAAAGCGTGCTTTATTTGAGGAATTCTCATCTTCAAGCAATAGCAAAAACTTGAAGAGTATTATCAAGAAAGAGGACGAGAACCTTTGGTTTTTATTGCTTTTCTTTTGGAACATTATTTTATTATTTTGTTTGGTTGGTTATATTTTTATTTAACAATCTTAGTTGTTTAGGTTTGAGTTTTTACAATTTGGTTAATGGAATTAATATTGTATTTTCATTACTTTAGTTTTTGAACAATATTTATCTATCATGTTTTCTGTTTTGATTTGACAATTAGTTGTTTTGATTTATATTTTTACTGTTTTGTTAATGACACTTATATTTTGGTCAATTTTGAATTTTCGTATGGCAATAATACTGATCTTTAGATAAGCATTACATTATTTTAATTATGTTTCTTAAGATGCATTCGAAAATAAAATACTAAACTGTATTAAATTGACCAAAAAAATTAATTATTTTCCTTAACACATACAAAAATTATGGCCATCTATGTAATGGTGATAAGAATATATAACCTGGAAGTTGGAACTAAAAAAATGTTAGCAGCGGAATTAATTATTTATATGAAAAAATGAATGGCTTTAAATTTTATTGACTTATCGTGATATATACAACACGGTATATCTTGAATCCTGAATCATAATAGAAAAATTTATTAGTTTATGACAAACAAAATATGAATCAATATATCCATAAGCATAAACATGAAATTTGCGTTTGTGGATTATAAAAAATCATTGTTTGAATTCAAACTGCATAATCCTAGAAGAAATAAATCAATCAGAACCACCAAAATATCTTTTTCAAATAATATAGCAAAAAACTATATTATGATATTGGCTTTTGATTACAGACACTTCAGTTTTTATTTGAAAAAGTGTGCATCATACTTTGTATTTAAAAACAGATCTACAAAACAAAAATATAAATTCAATGAAAACAAAAGTGGTGAAATAAATTTCGAAAATGAATCACAACATATAGAGCAAGTTCGAGATGAATCAGTGCTAATATGATTATTTACAGCAAACTTCCCAAAAAAAAAATTTCGATTGCATTAATAACAGAAAAATCCTAAATAAACTAAAAAAACCTAAAAAAATCCTAAATAAAATTATAATACGAATATTATAAATCAAAGAAAATAAAGCATATTTTTATACTCATATACGAGAAACAAAAACAGAAAATCCTAAAAACCGAACAAAATTTAAATAAATAGGCTTCATTCTTACCTGGGTCATATTTTATTAGATCTGCGACGAGAAGTTGTCATTTGTGCAGTTGCTAGGGTTGAAGATCTGAAACCTAAAAATATAAAAAAATATTAAAATTCATACAAAATAAAAAAACAAAAATTAACAAATATAAAAAAGAATACTTATCTTGGAGATGTGTGCTTTCTGGTTTAAGACACTAAATATTAGACCCTAGCGCCGGATTCGAAATAGTTGAATTGGTTTTCACCATATTTCAGCGATTTTTTCACCGGCCATTTCTTTTTTTTTTTTTTTTTCTGTTGAAATGATTTTCGATTTTGGAAGGTGAGTTATTTTGGGTTTTGTATCAGTCACGACGGATCTGATTTGGATGAAGGAAAAAAAAAGAATAAATAAATCAAAAAATAATCAAATAAAATGAAGAGAAATAGACAGGAAAACTTAAATCTTTGTATAAAATTATCTCGATACGCCCTTGAATGTTGCAGATCTAATGTTATTGATGGCCGTTACAACAAAAAAATTAACAAAAGAAGTTAAATCAGAGAAATGATGATAACAAATGTTGTTTTGTGATGAAAATCGAAATTTAATGGTTAGAAAAATTTTATAGATAGATAACAATGAAAAATTAAAACTGTGACGCCCCCAATTTTTCACGATGTGAGATACGACGTTATGCAGTGATTTATTTATTTGGTTTAGTAACACGAACCGTTATTAATAAAACACGACCCGATTTTTAATCATTTCTTCCAACGCGTCATTACGCCTTCCTCATTTTCGAGCTTAACAATTTTAGATTTTCCTCTAGTATTAATACTTGATCGAATTACTACGACTTTAGAAATATTGGACCCTCGATAAATTAGGAGTATATTCCAATCCCTATCCAAATATTTAATTTATATTCTATAAATAATTTCCCCAACAACTTCCAATTATTTTTTTAAAAAATACATATTTCTTATTTCACATCTTTAATTTTAAAATTTAATATTTAAGTATAAATATTTATACATTTTATTTTTCTTCAATTTATAAAAGAAAGAAACCAAATATTTTATTTTGTTATTTTATTTTTCTAATTATCGAAATTTAATTAAAATTGGAAAAATTTTCAATTTATTTTTCAAGCCTACATTTAAATTACCATACATATTCCACTACATCTTGGTCAACAAATAATAATTTTCCTAAACATAGTTTTTGGCTTCATGTCCCTAGTAAAAGGACTCTAGTTAATTTTTATTCCTAAATCACCCAATTATTCCCACTTAGTTATTTTTTTTTTTACCAAAAACAAAAATTTGTCCCCTCCTCTCTTACATATATAGTGATTGGCCATTAGGCCATTTTGGAGCAAAAATTACATCTTCAATTCACCATCACATTCAACTCTTCAAGCAAAAATCCTCTCCCTTCTCTCTAAAATTCTCCAACTTCTCTCTATAATTTCTTCTTCTTCTTTCTTCAAAAACTTAGCAAAATTTCAAGAAAACTCCATCTACACCTTCATGAAAATTCGAATTATACTACCCAAAGGTAATAAATTTTCTTCTTCAATCTATTCTTATACCTTCTAGCTCACCTCTTTCACCTTCTAATTTAAGTTTTATTTTTGATTTTGAGGTATACCTAGAAGACCTTTGAAGATATTAAGAGACTTGTCATTTTGAAGAAAAATTGTGAAGAAGTTGGACTATAAGGTAAGAAAAAGAATTTTTGGTACATTTTCTTCTTTTCTTTCTATTTTCCAAATTTTGACACTCCATTTTCATTTTTGGAGTTTTAGGGGGTGACCTTGGAGGTTAACATTAAGGGTGACCAAAATCTTACACTTTGAAGCCATTACTAGTCACACTTTACTCACTACACAAGGTAAGTGTAGTATTTCCAATTTTCTTCACCTCTTCTTCTTTCTCCTTAAATTTTTAACCTCATTTCCTAACTCCTACATTTTTTTGGTATTCCTTGACTTAGGGGCTGACCTAAGTCACTTCTTCATCAAGAGTGATTTATTCCATTTTTCACCAACAAATCAATCTTTAAGGTGGGTGGAAAAATTCTTTCAACTTCTAGGTGTTTTAATTAAAATGCATGTAGTATTTTGTTATTGAGCACTTGAGATATATATATATATATATATATATATATATTATGTATTGCATGATATTTTCTTGTATCAAGTTGAAAAATTTCTCAAGTGTTGCTCAAAAATGCGATTTATCGAAAATTATACATGTACACTTTATTGTTATATTTGATGAATTCTTGTATGAGATGGTCATGTATGTGCATGACTCTTGAAATCTATGTTTTGTATGACTTATAACCTAGAAAAGTCGAGCATAATTGATTAAATTTCAATCTTTCGACTTAAAATGCAAAAATAGAAAGTTGGTGGACTTAATTGCAAGAAAGTAAAACTTAAGGGACCCCTCTGTAATTTTAGATTTTGGGACCGAACTCAGGTTCAAAATTTGTGTTTGGACATTTCAATAAAGTTTTAAGAGTTTTTAGATAAATAAAATCAACCCTTAAAAGCCCAAGGACTAGATTGAAAATTTTTAGAAGTTTAAGGGCTATTTTGCAAATTTCGAAACTGTACCAGACCCTAATTTTAAAATTTTAAATTTTAACTCTTAAGGGACTGTAAATAACATATTTTAAGTGTATTCCCAAAATCCAAGTGTTTAGAGCTTGGAATGTAATTTTATAAAAATGAGGGACCAAATTGTAAAAGATTAAAAACTTGAGGACCAAAATACAATTTCCAGGACTTATGCAGTCCATGCACCTGGAAATACTAATTTAACTATAACATAATTATATCTTGGACCCAAGGTTCAAGTTTCATAACAATTGGACCCCTAAAAGCCTTAAAGGCAATTATTTCAAAATGGGACAAAAATGAGATTTTCAAAAGTTAAGGGACCTATACTTGCTTCTTTTAAAAATACTTTTGTTCCAATATCCCACTAACCTTAGTGACATTTAATAACTAGAATCACAATAAAAGCCCTTCCGGTTTGTGAGTTCCAATTATTTTAAACTTAGAGCCTTAAATGACAATTTTAACAATTTTATGGCCAATGTGAGAATTTTATAAAAAACTCGACCTCAAAACTTTAAAAACCTAAATCTCTGAATAATTTAGAGAATTTAGGAACTGACCTCATAACTTTTCAAGGTCGGGACATTTATTTATTCAATTTTTAACCCCAACAGAATTATTTTTTTTACAAAACGGGGCTAATTGTAAATTTTCTTTTTACAAGGACCTAACTTGAATTATTTTATTTTAATGAAATAGCCCTGGATCCTCTGAATTTAATTATTGATTAAAATATTTTATTTTGTCAAAAATCCCCTGACTTATCGGATCGTCTTGACCGATTAATATACGATCGTGGGGCGACTTCCTCGCCTTGCAATTGCGAATCTATAATGGGACTTATGCTCCACCTAATCTTTCAAGATATCGAAAATTTCTTATCCTCTCGATAATTATCTTCATCCAAATAACTCCACCAACACCCTAATTGCCTCACGCAAATTTTGAAAAACTTTCCTAAAATGCTTCCTCAATCAATAATACTCGATTATCTGGTTGACTACCTAACGTGTACTTACTTTCCTGTCTGAGTCAACTTGGTGTGTCGAGCTCAATCGGAATGGATACGTCGGGGATGGAACAGGGCGGCTCGGCTGCTATTCCACTCTCCTCCGCCCCATCGCCCTAATCCCGCAACCGAGGGACGGAGTTTGTCCAAGGGAAGCGGGTCGTAGATTTGAGGTATAATCATGATTATGACGAATCCGAGCCTTGCTAGCTCCAACGTGGATTTTGTCTTTGCCTATGGAGCGATAAGGTGAAAGGTCTTGGACTATCATGAACGGGGAGTTACAAGAAAGAACAAAGGAGTCGCTGTCGATCCACACGATTCGGTTAATCGAACGCTTAGTTGGCGCTACACTTCAAGACGCAACCGCTTACTTGTAATGCATGGGTTGGCGCTACATATCAAGACGCAACCACTAATTGTCTTGCATGGGATTGGCGCTACACATCATTACGCAATCCTCCTGCCTGCTTGAATTATCGTGCTGTGTGACCACGAACTATTTCTTAAATCGTATAAATATATTACTTAATATATATTTATCACGATGCTTGTGGGCTATGTGTGAAATCATGCATCATACCTCACGCCGCGTTTTCATACAACCGTTTTCTCGCGTTAACTATATATATCGCCACACTTGCACACGATCACCCCATTCACCGAGATTCGTCTCACTCCCCCTCCTCGTTTTCTAACCTTTAGATGAAGAGTACGTTGAAGACGTCGAACCTACCACAGATTGAATCCCTACCATTAATGTGGAGAGACGTTCCTTTTACTTTTATTGTTGATTGGACTTCTTCATTTTATATCTGTTTGGGTCGTAAGTTAAATTCGGATAATCTCTTGGGTTTTAATCGGATACCGTCAGATCTTAAGATGTAATTTGTACTTGTGTTTATTTTAATTCCGCTGCATTAGACTCTTTTCACTTGAAGTTTCGTATCATGGGTTTAGACTGTTGATTTATTTTCTGTTTAAGTGATTGATCGTTGTCGCGTCACGTTTGGGGCGTGATGATTATGGTATCGAGCTCGGCTAGTAAGAAGGAAACTTACACCGGGCTACCTCGGATAGGTTCATCTCGCTTGATTGGGTACCGTTAGAAAATTTTTCTAACCGCAAGTGTACGGTGTCAAGTTTTAATATAGAGTAGTAGGGTTGTCGAATCCACAGGAATAATTATCGAATTATCGCTAAGTACTATAATATAGTAGTCTAACTTTATTTAGAAATTCAATATTTGATGGAGTTGATTATACTAAAAATACTAAAAATTAATTAAGACTATGAAAATATCAATGAGTTTATCCAAATGATTAAATGAATTCTAGAGGTATGATGAATCTAGTTATCCCTTATGTTGTCAATATGGTTTATCAATCATCAATTATCAATTTATAAGTCAAGATTTCTACAATAATCATTCCCTTTCTCAAGTGCCAATGATTTTAGATTCAATTGGGAAATCAATATCTCTATAAAAATCACCAATCAAAATCTCAATAAAAGCTATGAATCTTGATAAATGACTTCAAAGGATTCACAAATCTCTCAATTCTATGAAATCCTAGGTTATGCTATTCCAAGGTCATGTATTCAATTACCTCT
The DNA here is from genome assembly GCA_016081115.2 of Rehmannia glutinosa. Classification (NCBI taxonomy): domain Eukaryota; kingdom Viridiplantae; phylum Streptophyta; class Magnoliopsida; order Lamiales; family Orobanchaceae; genus Rehmannia; species Rehmannia glutinosa. The sequence goes on from CM071936.1 coordinate 105,362,044, forward strand.
CTCAAGTGTCAAATCAAATACACCAAACAATCTAAATTATTGATCAAGTAATTTAGAAGCAATAGATCCAAATAGCACAAATAAATGATAGATCTAGATTGACAAACCACAATCTCAAAACATAAGTTCAAACATAGATTACATCAATCCTCTAGAATTATAGTGTTTAGCTCATGATTAAAGAAAATGAATCCATGAAAATACAACAATACATCTTACAAGATATGAAGAAAGCAACAAAATAAGAACAAGAGTTGAGGAATCTTCTCTATTTCTGATGATAGAAGCCTCCAATCTTCTTCTCCAAGTTCTTCTCAAAATGCTCAAATTCTTCTTCCTTGTCTTGTAGCTGTGTTTATTGCCTTCCCAAGGGTTCCAAGATGCCCCAATTTCAAGCCCCAAGGATGATATTTATAGTACACAAAAGTCCGAGGAAGGGGTAGGTGAACATAGAATTTTCCGCCCCCGGCGCTGCGGCATAAGGCCATGCATGGCCAAGCGCGCCAAAGAATCTCATCCTTATCGCACGGGCGCAAGGGCGCTGCGCCAACGCTATCGCCAAATATCGCACTGAGCGCTGGCGCCTATCAACATACGCACACACAATCCGCCCGGCGCCTTGTAGCACGGGCGTTGGCGCTGCGGCGCCCACAAGCCTCCGTCCGTCCAGCATTCTCTGTCGCGGGCGCTGCGGCGCCCGCCCGTCCTGGCCAAAATGCGATTTTTCCTTGCTTATACACGATTTCTTCTTTCTTCAAGCCGTTTTTCACCGTTTTCTTCATCTCTCGGCTACCAAATCCGTATTGACTCTACATCGACACTATTTGAAATAAATTGGACTCTAAAGACTCTAAAAACACCCAAAATAAAACCAAATTCTAATCTAAAATACTCAAATAAGTTGGTAAAATACCAACTTAACAAATACCCCCAAACTTAAGCTATTGTTTGTCCTCAAACAATTATAACTCCAAAATGAAAGACAAACAATACAACAACACACACAACTACAAAACTCCATAAACCAATAAGATTTGTCTAAAACTCATTTCACTATCAATCAAGCATGCATTTTAACATTGTGATCAAAAGTGTTGAATATTCATGAAAATTCCGTTTTCATTATTCAAATTGATTTACGCAATCAAACGTTATCAAGATGATCCACTTCTAAGTATCAAAAGATACTGACTACCGGATTCCATAGGCTTGTTATTCACACTAATCTCCACTAATGTAGGCTAATATAACACATGGATCAATAGGGCTTCCAAAGCTTGTAATGTGGCTTAGGGTCGGGTAGGAAAATTTAGGATTAAGTGGCTCAATTCACCCAAACACACAATTACCTCTTCAAATCACCAATTGCCAAACAAAATGGCTACCTTCACTTTTGTTGAATTTTCAATTATTCTCCCTTTACGAGCCTCTATTTTCAACACTTTTTTTTCGAGACCCCAAACTTGGTCTTTTGCATATTTTAACACATGGGGTTTCATTATTTCTTTTTCTCGGCAACTTCATGCGAATGAACATCTACCTTAGTTATTACATCCTCCTCAACCTTCAATCATTTTGTGTGTATGAGTGATGGGTAATTAGGATTTTCACATGTAAGCTCAAGGTAAAAACAATTGGTTGCCAAAGAAAAGGTTTAATAGGCTCAAAAGGGGACACTAGCGAAATTATATCGTACAAAAGGTAGTCATTTTGGCTCTAGCTTTTATTCAAAGATGGCCTAAATCATTTCCTTATGTTATTTCACCTAGGATTTCGCCTCAATTAGTGATCAAACAAGTTCTAGAATCCGTGGGATCATACAAGCAACACTCGACTTCATTAATCATTTTCAAATAAGTTAACGAATTATGCATGAATATGAAATCAATGAAGCAAAATATAGATCACCACTTAAAAGCATGCTTTCGACATTCAACTCGCAATCAACAAATCTACTTAGTCATGTAGTTCTACGATTCAACAAACTACCCGACTCGACTCAACTCGATTTTTTTATTTGTTTTTTTTTTTGACACGACTCACGACACGACTCAAAAGACACAAATACAGATTACACCCCCAAACTTAAATTGAACATTGTCCTCAATGGAGAGTGAGAAAACTTTCCGATAGCCGGAGCGCCTAGACTCCTCATCGGAGTCGTGTGGTGAAAAATGAGCAATAGGGCCGGTGGTGGTGGTATTGGGAACTGGAATTGCGGGTGTGTCCGGCTATATATCCGGGCAAGTATTCGGTTGTGCTCATTCTCATATTCTTCTCGTGCCGCTCTGTGGCGTTGCTCCGCTTCAAAAGCCCTTCTCAATTCTCGTACTCGCGAACTAGTGCGTCCTCAAGAGTCGTTTTGTGAGCGTCTAGAACGAGAACGCCTTGCCGAACCGGATGGAACGTCAATATTCTCGTGGTTGGGCATGAGTATCGTGCTCAATAGCCGGGCAGAGCAAATTCGGGATGAAGAATATATCCCGCACCCCGGATTAGGCACACCGCCCGCCCACTCGTCATAAGAAGCAATAGTAGCCGAATCTATGGGTCCCTTTGGATTTTCCAATGGCTCGGAGTTATCCCATGTAACACCCTTCTCTTTACATAACCCACAAATCAAACTCGGTAAGATTAGTCCCCCTGTTTTGGGTTGTAGCATTTTGTTATGAAGGGATGTTGCAATAATTACCGGGTCGAATGTATGTCAGTAACTATGGCATATAGAAGATGAGCTCGTTCCTTAGTTACATCACTAACATGCTTGGTTGGTATCAAGTTGTTGCATATGAAGTGGTACCAAGCTCGCCCATATCGACTAAGACTCGTTTTCGGAAAAGCAAAGAGCACCTCCCACAACTTTTATATGACGTACCACAATTCCAGGCGCCAAAGATAGGTATTACAAATCTCCTCTATACTCGGTGGTTGCGAGATAAATTCAATGTACGGTGAGTGATCCACCTCCGGAGTCCATAATATTCTCTTATCGCTACTGAATGAGTGTATACCTTGTTTACTCCACGTACGAAAACCTCTGAGTTATAGCCATTTTTGGTCTTTGCATTTGCATAAAACTCTCTGACTATATTCGGTGCGAATGGTCTAGGTTGTGCACAAAGTTTTTCCCATTGCTTCTGATGTATCATTTGTGCAAGTTCACCATCATTTGGCCCCGGTTGTAACCCCGTTCACCCGTTATGCTCTTGAGCATAATGTGTCATAATACAACTGTTGTGCTTCCAAGTGAAGAAAACGATCTTCAACATTTTCCTCGGACGTACTTGCCACTCTTTTGCCCTTGCTTGCATTCTTTGTTCTTGGCATTGTAATTGATCGGGAAATCACCTGAAAAATGACACAAGCAACATAGCACATAGGACGCAATACGAGTTAGTGGTTAGAATTTTTCAACAACTCAAGAATTATGCATCCTTGTCATCAATTCATGATCAAATAACCTTTAGTACACAATGATGACAAGAATCAAATGCCTATGTGTAATATTTTTCATTGATGCATTTTAACAAACACCTTGTAGGCATATATGCAAAGAAGAGATGTTCACCAAATTTGAAATTCAATTCATGCCCATTTTTCAACACCAATCAATTCAAGCACAATATTATTCATATATCATCACAATTTATCAAGAATTTATCAAGAATTTCAAATTATAATGATAATGAAAATTCCCACATTTTTAACCTAAGCTTGAAAATTTGAAGAAAATTGGTGTACAATTGAAGCTCACTTACCCAATTGATGTAGAAGATGAAGATGATGATTAAGTTGCTCAAATGCCCACTTGAATGGTGTATAAGTGAAAACAAGGTGGGATTTTTGTAGAAGGGATGAAGATAGGCGTGTGTGTGTGTTTTGTTTGTAAAAAAATGAGAAGTCGATGTGACCGACCACCCTTTAATCTTTCGGCCAAGAAATCATCGCCCCACATGGCGCCAGGGCTTCGGCCTGCGGCGCCCGCACACTTCGTTCCCAGCTAACCATCGGGCGGGCGCCCGCACACTTCCAATCTTTTTCCGCTGGCCTGTCTGTCTGGCCTCACGCGCGCCAGTGGTCAGCGCTGCGGCTCCAAGATATTTTTCCCTTTTTATTTTTATTTTTTATTTTATTTTTTTCAATTTAATCAAAAATTCAAAATCACACACAAATTAATTTACACAAAAATCACACCAAAATTCAAATAAATACACACCAAATTAAAAGAAAATAAAATCACACAAAATTCGATCACACGAAAATCGCTTGGTTGCCTCCCAAGAAGCGCTAAATTTATAGTCGTTAGCCTGACTCAACTATTCGGACTCAAGAAATTTCATCACCAAGTGGAAGATTTAAAACCTTCCTTACTTCGTTCCCAAAATAATGTTTCAATCTTTGTCCGTTTACTTGGAACGAATTCCCATCGTTCCTCTTAACTCGACGGCACCATATGGAAACACACGTTCAACCACAAACGGTCCTGACCATCGTGATTTGAGTTTACCTGGAAAAAGTTTCAATCGAGTTGAACAATAACACTTGTTGGTTGGGTAAGAATTCACGCCGCAAAATCATTTGATCATGCCATTTTTTCGTTTTTTCCTTATACATTTTGGCATTTTCATATGATTCTTGACGAAATTCTTCCATTTCGTTAATTGAAGTAATCGGTTTTCACCGCCTCTTTCAAGTTAAAATTCAATTTCTTAATTGCCCAATAAGCTCGATGCTCAAGTTCAACTGCAAATGACACGCTTTACCAAACACCAATCGATACGGTGACATACCAATGGGTGTTTTATAAGCCGTGCGCGATAAGCCCACAAAGCATCATCGAGCTTTTGTGCCCAATCCTTCGATTAAAACTCACCGTTTTTTTCAAGAATTTGTTTCACCTCACGATTGGAAATTTCGGCTTGACCATTAGATTGAGGATGGTAACCAAGCGCAATCTTATGACGCACACCAAATTTAGCAAGAAGGTTGTTAAACAATTTATTACAAAAATGCGTACCTTCATCACTTACAATAGCTCGAGGAGTACCGAACCGAGTGAAAATATGCTTGTGCAAGAATTTGAGTACTACCTTAGCATCATTTGTTGGTGTAGCAATCGCCTCAACCCACTTGGAGACGTAATCAACCGCAAGCAAAATGTACAAATTTCCATAGGATGCGGAAATGGTCCCATAAAGTCAATACCCCATACATCAAACAATTCCACCTCCATTATGTTTGTCAAAGGAAGCTCATGACGCCGTGAAATATTACCAACCCTTTGGCATCGATCACAAGTTTTCACAAAGGCATGACAATCCTTGAATAATGTTGGCCAATAAAAACCAGATTGTAATACCTTTGCAGCGGTTCGGGTTGGCCCGAAATGTCCCCCATAAGATGATGAATGGCAATGTTGAGGAATCTCTCCAATTTCTTCCTTAGGAACACAACGGCGAATGATAGAATCCGCGCATCTCTTGAACAGTAACGGATCATCCCACAAATAAGACTTGACATCATGTAAGAATTTTTCTTTTGGTGTGAAGTCAAGTCCGTGGCAAAACTCCTCCCATGAGGTAATTAACAAAATCTGCGTACCAAGGTAATGATGTCTCGGCACGCATAATTTGTTCATCAGGAAATGATTCTTTTATTGGACTCTCAATCACCTCGTAAGGTTGCTCAAGGCGGGATAGATGATCGGCAACCCCATTCTCGCTTCCTTTTTTATCTCGAATCTCAATATCAAATTCTTGCAAGAGCAAAATCCATCGAATTAATCGAGGTTTTGCATCCTTTTGGAGAAAAGATATCGGATTGCCGCATGATCCGTAAACAATCACCTTTGTACCCACCAAGTATGCTCGGAATTTATCAAATGCAAAAACTACCGCCAACATCTCTTTTTCTGTGGTGGTGTAGTTCTGTTGGGCGTTGTCCATGGTTCTACTTGCATAGTAAATAGCTTTAAAGATTCTGTCTCGCCTTTGACCGAGAACGGCACCCACTGCATAATCACTTGCATCGCACATGAGCTCAAATGGTTGAGTCCAATCCGCACTATCATAATCGGAGCCGAAATGAGTGCCTTTTTTATCCTGCTCAAATGCCTCGCAAACACAACTCATCAAAGCAAAAGATAGCATCTTTTTCAAGGAGATTACAAAGTGGTTTAACAATTTTTGAAAAATCTTTTATGAATCTCCTATAAAATCCTGCGCATGCCCTAAAAAGCTTCTTATGCCTTTCACATTTGAAGGTGGGGTAGCTTTTCAATAGCCACAACCTTCGCCCAAACTTCTAACCCTGTACAAGAAATACGATGTCCAAGTACAATCCCTTCTTTGACCATAAAGTGACATTTTTCCCAATTAAGTACAAGATTAGTTTCCTCACAACGTTGCAAAACCATAGATAAGTTATGCAAACAATGGTCAAAAGAAGTACCAAAAATGAAAAAATTGTCCATAAAAATTTCCATGATTTCCTCAACCATACCATGAAAAATCGCCATCATACACCTCTCGAAAAGTAGCGGTGCATTACATAACCCAAATGGCATCCTGCGAAATGCAAAAGTACCATATGGACATGTAAAAGTAGTCTTTTCTTGATCTTCGGGGCAATGGCGATTTGATTGTATCCTGGAATAGCCATCAAGAAAACAATAATATTCGTAACCCGCCAACCTTTGTCCAACATTTGATCAATAAAGGGGAGGGGAAAATGATCCTTACGAGTAGCTTTATTCAATTTTCTATAGTCAATACATACTCGCCATCCTGTGACAGTTCGTGTAGAAATTAATTCATTGTTATCATTTTTCACAACTGTCATACCTCCCTTTTTCGGGACAACCTGTACTGGACTCACCCATGCACTATCAGAAATGGCATAAATTATACCTGCCTTTAGCCACTTTAAAACCTCATTTCTCACGACTTCTTTCATTGCGGGATTAAGTCGTCTTTGGTGTTCAATAGATGGTTTATAAGATTCTTCCATTAAAATTTTGTGCATTACAATGGAAGGACTTATACCTTTCAAATCAGAAATATACCAACCTAAGGCCGACTTATGTTCACGAAGCACACGCAACAACTTATCCAATTCGGATGAAGATAATGAAGCAGAAACAATTACCGGGTAAGTTTTATCTTTTCCCAAAAATGCATATTGAAGATGTTCCTAAGTTCCTTTAGTTCTAAAGTACCTTTCGAATATTTTCAATATTGGCATTTTCTAATGCTTCATTTTGTTTTTCTTTTACAATTTCTTTAGCCTCAAGGGAAAGAATAAACTCAAGCAAATCAATATCATCACTATCTTCCTCATCACATTTCATTATTGAATTAATCAAACAATGTTCTAACGGATCTTTTAAATCTTGTTTTATAACTTCCGTTTGATCACATTGTTCGATTTTATCAATAAAATGACATGTGTGCGGTTCCTCTTGAAATTTCATTGCTTTATAAATGTTAAATAGTACCTCATCATCATTTACCCGTAATGTTAACTCTCCTCGTTGCACGTCAATTAAAGCTCGTCCCGTTGCTAGAAAAGGTCTCCCAAGAATCAATGGCATTTCATGATCTTCCTCCATATCCAACACCACAAAGTCCGCCGGAAATATGAATTTATCCACTTTGATCAATACATCTTCAATCACTCCTCTTGGGTAGGTGAGTGATCTATCGGCTAATTGCAATGTGATGGTGGATGGCGTTATTTCTCCAAGGCCAAGTTTCAAAAAGCATAACGGCATAAGATTAATGCTAGCACTTAAATCACAAAGAGCTTTATTAAAATAAGAATCACCAATAGTGCAAGGGATAGTGAAACTCCCCGGATCTCTTAATTTTTGTGGTAGCTTTCTTTGCAAAATGGCGCTACACTCTTCCGTGAGATTGACCGTCTCATATGCTTCCAACCTTCTCTTTCGACATCACATCCTTCATAAATTTTGCATAGTTTGGCATTTGCTCGAGTGCATCGGCAAAAGGGATGTTGATGTGAATTTTCTTGAATATTTCCAAAAACTTGGAAAATTGAGCATCCAACTTTTTCTTCTGAAATCTCTGTGGAAAAGGAAGAGCATTTGGTAACACATTATCAGAATTGGAAATTGGTTTTACCTCAATTTTTGCCTTTTCTCGATTGCTTATCAATGCCCTCTTCATTTTGGATTGTTTCGAGCTCGCTTCCGTTTCTTTGATAGCATGAGCAGCATCTTTGGTTCATCATATTCCGTCCCCACTTCTCAACTTAATGGCCTTGCAATGTTCCCGGGTTCACTTCGGTGTTACTTGGAAACGTATCAACTTTCTCTTGTGAATTAATAGCCGTGGGCCAATTGACCCACATGTGTCCCCAAAGATTTGAGATGACTTTCAATTGTTGTAACCCTTGAACCCAAATTTTCTATGTTAGAATCGGCTTTGTTCATCCTTGCTCTTGATTCTACAAGGAATGAACTAAGTAATTCCTCCAAAGACGGCTTTTGTTCTCCCACATGTGTGCTCGTACTTGCTTGATTCTCGATATCCCTGAGGTGGTTGCAACACATTTCTCGTATTGCTATACGAGAAGTTTTCATGATTGCGAAGTCCCGATGATAATGTGTTGGCAATTGATTCCTCTATTGTTGAAACCCCGATTATTCACATAATTCGCTTGTTCCGTATCGGATTCACAATTTCTTGACTTATCTCCATGACGGCTTCGATTGTTGTTTTCCACCCGGACTTAGTGTAGCAATTTGCTTTGACAAGGCGGAAATTTGAGAAGCCAATGCGGACATAGTATCAAGTTCAAGAACACCGCAACTTTTCTTGGCGTAGATCTTTCAGACGGCCATTGATAACTATTGGCAGCCATTTCTTCGAGTAAAAGCATGGCTTCACTTGGAGTTTTAGCCATCAATGTACCTCCCCTGCAAAGATCTATAATAGTTCTTGAATGCCCATTCATACCATTGTAGAAATATTGAACCTTTTGCCAATCTGCGCACCCGTGTTGTGGACACCTCCTCAATAATTCTTTGAATCGCTCCCAAGCTTCGTAGAGTGACTCAAAGTCGAGTTGATGAAATTGAGCAATCTCACTTTTCAGTTGAAGTGTCTTACTAGGTGGAAAGAATTTTGCCATAAATTTTTCAAAGAGATCATTCCAACTAGTGATACTTCCCCGGAAAGGTTTGAAGCCACCTGCTAGCCTTATCACGAAGTGAAAACGGAAATAACCTCAACCGAATAGCTTCATCGGGAACTCCATTCATTTTGATAGTGTCACATATCTCAAGAAAAATAGCCAAATGAGCGTTCGGGTCATCTACGACACTTCCCCAAACTGATTTTGTTGCACCATGTTTATTAAGGACGCCTTCCATTCAAAATTGTTTGCATTGATAGGTTGGCGAACAATGCCCGAATAGTTTTGATTTGTGGTTGGTCGAAATAGTCCCGAATGGCCCTTTCCTGGTGCAACAATAGGTATGCGGTCTTCATCATCACCGATTCCTGCCATTTTTGTGAATTCGATTCTTCGTGCGGCTCTAATCTTTCGAAGCGTTCTTTCAATTTCTGGATCAAATAAGATTAAATTAGCACTTTTATTTTTTCGCATCAACAAGAAAACACAAAAATGACAATGACCCTATTGTAACAAAAGAAACCAATCTAAATTAAAGTAAAACTACTAAGTAATAATATTAGCACAAATAAGATGAATTATTCCCGGAACGGCGCCAAAAACTTGTTAGAAAATTTTTCTAACCGCAAGTGTACGGTGTCAAGTTTTAATATAGAGTAGTAGGGTTGTCGAATCCACAGGGAATAATTATCGAATTATCGCTAAGTACTATAATATAGTAGTCTAACTTTATTTAGAAATTCAATATTTGATGGAGTTGATTATACTAAAAATACTAAAAATAAATTAAGACTATGAAAATATCAATGAGTTTATCCAAATGATTAAATGAATTCTAGAGGTATGATGAATCTAGTTATCCCTTATGTTGTCAATATGGTTTATCAATCATCAATTATCAATTTATAAGTCAAGATTTCTACAATAATCATTCCCTTTCTCAAGTGCCAATGATTTTAGATTCAATTGGGAAATCAATATCTCTATAAAAATCACCAATCAAAATCTCAATAAAAGCTATGAATCTTGATAAATGACTTCAAAGGATTCACAAATCTCTCAATTCTATGAAATCCTAGGTTATGCTATTCCAAGGTCATGTATTCAATTACCTCTCTCAAGTGTCAAATCAAATACACCAAACAATCTAAATTATTGATCAAGTAATTTAGAAGCAATAGATCCAAATAGCACAAATAAATGATAGATCTAGATTGACAAACCACAATCTCAAAACATAAGCTCAAACATAGATTACATCAATCCTCTAGAATTATAGTGTTTAGCTCATGATTAAAGAAAATGAATCCATGAAAATACAACAATACATCTTACAAGATATGAAGAAAGCAACAAAATAAGAACAAGAGTTGAGGAATCTTCTCTATTTCTAGATGATAGAAGCCTCCAATCTTCTTCTCCAAATTCTTCTCAAAATGCTCAAATTCTTCTTCCTTGTCTTGTAGCCGTGTTTATTGCCTTCCCAAGGGTTCCAAGATGCCCCCATTTCAAGCCCCAAGGATGATATTTATAGTACACAAAAGTCCAAGAAGGGGGTAGGTGAACATAGAATTTTCCGCCCCGGCTGCAAGGGCGCTCACAAGATGGCGCTGGGCGCCCGCCAATGCTATCGCCAAATATCGCACGGCGCTGCGGCGCCTATCAACATACGCACACACAATCCGCCCGGCCGCAGTCCGGGCGTTAAGGCGCATGGCGCACACAAGCCTCCGTCCGTCTAGCATTCTGTCTGGCGGGCGCATGGTGCCAGGCTTCTGGCGGCTATTCGCCCGCCCGTCCTGGCCAAAATGCGATTTTTCCTTGCTTATACACGATTTCTTCTTTCTTCAAGCCGTTTTTCACCGTTTTCTTCATCTCTCGGCTACCAAATCCGTATTGACTCTACATCGACACTATTTGAAATAAATTGGACTCTAAAGACTCTAAAAACACCCAAAATAAAACCAAATTCTAATCTAAAATACTCAAATAAGTTGGTAAAATACCAACTTAACAAAGATTACACTACTAGATGGCTTAAGTTGAATCTTGAACGACCTTTTGAATCCTTTTTGGTTTTCATAGTGTTAAAATACTCGGATATCCCTCGCTTTGGACATTAGGTGATTTAGAAATTTCTTGATTTAAAAGTTATAATGCCATGATATAATGAGACTTGAAGGATATAAGGTCATCACTGACAAAGATATGATTTGATTATATGACACTTTATGGAATCTAGATGCCTAACGATATTACTTTGGAGAATGATAGTGTGGGAATCACTCATCAGATTTATCGATGGTAGTGCCATTGCGTTATTTATTCCCAAATCTTTGTATAAGCTTAAGTAAGGAAATTTGACATGTGTTTTTGGGTATCACGGATAAGATACATTAAGGATGTGAATATTATAAGATGTCGCCACATAGTATTTTATAAGTATAATGTCCGAGTTACGAACTATTTTTGGATGACGATTATCTAGGATTATTGTGACTATTATTGTGATTCGATACTTATCCGATATTTGAATTGGTTGATTAATTAAGTTGGTTGACTGTGACTTAGTTGTCGATTATTTAAATATTGATTAACTAATGATGGAATGGACACTGCATCTTATATGAGGTATTTAAGAAGCGTGACTTTATTTGGAATAATGAAAGTCCTTATGGATATGGGAAATTTAAATTGCTATCGATTTTAGTATGAGCAACTCCTATGATTACCTTTAAACCGACTTATTAATGATTGTTGAGGTATCGATTTATATGTTGATGGGTGGAGATTTTAGGTTGATCTTGCACTTTTAGCGATGAAATTTACTACCAATTGTTCGAGGAAATATACGACGATATGAATAGGTGTCGACTATTTAGTTAAATAGACTCTATTATAATGATTATCACTTTCATAGGTAAATGAAATATTGACTAACTGTGACAAGCAAAGATATATTCCTTGGATTGGAGGGAGAAGTATGTTTCGAGATAATAATTATGGGAATAGTACATTAGAATGAAATGTGGAGTAGAAATGATTGGTTAAGTGATAATCGAATAGTGGTGCAAATGTTATGGATCACATGAAAGGGATACTATGAATAGTGTCTATTACAAGGTGATGACAAGAAGTTTTGAGTACCACTAAGGTTGTTAGAAATATTTTTGCGAATGATTATTGGAAATTGACTTTGTGGGAACTTGGATCGAATATAAGCGCCTCTAGGCCCCCTAAGTTTTGATATTGAGGATGTGATAGATCTTTCATGAATAGATACAATAGGTATGAATCTCATCTAGAATTTGAAGGAATTATTTCGAAGATAATTTGGGGACCAAATTCTTTTAAGGAGGGGTGAATGTGACGCCCAAATTTTCACGATGTGAGATACGACGTTATGCATGATTTATTTATTTGGTTTAGTAACACGAACCATTATTAATAAAACACGACCGAATTTTAATCATTTCTTCCAACGTCAATTACGTCTTCCTCATTTTCGAGCTTAACAATTTTAGATTTTCCTCTAGTGTTAATGCTTGATCGAATGACTACGAAATTAGAAATATTGGACCTCGATAAATTAGGAGTATATTCCAATCCCTATCCAAATATTTAATTATATTCTATAATTAATTTCCCAACAACTTCCAATTAAGTTTTTTAAAAAAGTACATATTTCTTATTTCACATCTTTAATTTTAAAATTTAATATTTAAGTATAAATATTTATACATTTTATTTTTCTTCAATTTATAAAAGAAAGAAACCAAACATTTTATTTTGTTATTTTATTTTTCTAATTTTCGAAATTTAATTAAAATTGGAAAAATTTTCAATTTATTTTTCAAGCCTACATTTAAATTACCATACATATTCCACTACATCTTGGTCAACAAATAATAATTTTTCTAAACATAGCTTTTGGCTTCATGTCCCTAGTAAAAGGACTCTAGTTAATTTTTATTCCTAAATCACCCAATTATTCCCACTAAGTTTTTTTTTTTTTACCAAAAACAAAAATTTGTCCCCTCCTCTCTTACATATATAGTGATTGGCCATTAGGCCATTTTAGAGCAAAAATTTCATCTTCAATTCACCAACACATTCAACTCTTCAAGCAAAAATCCTCTCCCTTCTCTCTAAAATTCTCCAACTTCTCTCTATAATTTTTCTTCTTCTTTCTTCAAAAACTTAGCAAAATTTCAAGAAAACTCCTTCTACACCTTCATAAAAATTCGAATTATACTACCCAAAGGTAATAAATTTTCTTCTTCAATCTATTCTTATACCTTCTAGCTCACCTCTTTCACCTTCTAATTTAAGTTTGATTTTTGATTTTGAGGTATACCTAGAAGACCTTTGAAGATATTAAGAGACTTGTCATCTTGAAGAAAAATTGTGAAGAAGTTGGACTATAAGGTAAGAAATAGAATTTTTGGTACATTTTCTTCTTCTCTTTCTATTTTCCAAATTTTGACACTCAATTTTCATTTTTGGAGTTTTAGGGGCTGACCTTGTAGGTTAACATTAAGGTTGACCAAAATCTTACACGTTGCCCATTACTAGTCACACTTTACTCACTACACAAGGTAAGTGTAGTATTTCCAATTTTCTTTACCTCTTCTTCTTTCTCCTTAAATTTTTAACCTCATTTCCTAACTCCTACATTTTTTTGGTATTCCTTGACTTAGGGGCTGACCTAAGTCACTTCTTCATCAAGAGTGATTTATTCCATTTTTCACCAACAAATCAATCTTTAAGGTGGGTGGAAAAATTCTTTCAACTTCTAGGTGTTTTAATTAAAATGCATGTAGTATTTTGTTATTGAGCACTTGATATATATATATATATATTATGTATTGCATTCTATTTTCTTGCATCAAGTTGAAAAATTTCTCAAGTGTTGCTCAAAAATGCGATTTATCGAAAATTAGGGCATACATGTACACTTTATTGTTATATTTGATGAATTCTTGTATGAGATGGTCATGTATGTGCATGACTCTTGAAATCTATGTTTTGTATGACTTATAACCTGTAAAAGTCGAGCATAATTGATTAAATTTCAATCTTTGGACTTAAAATGCAAAAATAGAAAGTTGGTGGACTTAATTGCAAGAAAGTAAAACTTAAGGGACCCCTCTGTAATTTTCGATTTTGGGACTGAACTCAGGTTCAAAATTTGTGTTTGGACATTTTAATAAAGTTTTAAGAGCTTTTATATAAATAAAATCAACCCTTAAAAGCCCAAGGACTAGATTGAAAAATTTTAGAAGTTTAAGGGCTATTTTGCAAATTTCGAAACTGTACCAGACCCTAATTTTAAAATTTGAAATTTTAACTCTTAAGGGATTGGAAATAACATATTTTAAGTGTATTCCCAAAATCCAAGTGTTTAGAGCTTGGAATGTAATTTTATAAAAAATGAGGGACCAAATTGTAAAAGATTAACAAAAATTGAGGACCAAAATACAATTTCCAGGACTTATGCAGTCCATGCACCTGGAAATACTAATTTAACTTTAACATAATTATTTCTTGGACCCAAGGTTAGAATTTCATAACAATTGAACCCCTAAATGCCTTAAAGGCAATAATTTCAAAATGAGACAAAATGAGATTTTCAAAAGTTAAGGGACCTATACTTGCTTCTTTTAAAAACTGCTTTTGTTCCAATATCCCACTGACCTTAGTGACATTTTACAACTGGAATCACATTAAAAGCCCTTCCGGTTTGTGAGTTCCAATTATTTTAAACTTAGAGCCCGAAATGACAATTTTAACAAATTTATGGCTAATGTGAGAATTTTATAAAAAAACTCGACCTCAAAACTTTAAAAACTAAATCTCGAACAATTTAGAAAATTTAGGAACTGACCTCATAACTTTTCAAGGTCGGGACATTTATTTATTCAATTTTTAACCCCAAAAGAATTGGTTTTTTTACAAGACGGGGCTAATTGTAAATTTTCTTTTCACAAGGACTTAACTCGAATTATTTTATTTTAATGAAACAGCCCTGGATCCCCTGAATTTAATTATTGATTAAAATATTTTATTTTCTCAAAAATCCCACGACTTATCGGATCGTTTTGACCGATTAATATGCGATCGTGGGGCGATTTCCTCCTTGCGATTGCGAATCTATAACGGAACTTATGTTCCACCTAATCTTTCAAGATATCGAAGATTTCTTATCCTCCCGATAATTATCTTCATCCAAATAACTCCGCCAACACCATAATTGCGTTGCACAAATTTTCGAAAAACTTTCCTAAAATGCTTCCCTAAATCAATAATACTCGACTGCCTGGTTGACTACCTGAACGTGTACTTACTTTCCTGTCTGAGTCAACTTGGTGTGTCGAGCTCACGATCGGAATGGATACGTCGGGGATGGAACCGGGACTGGCTGCTATTCCACTCCACTCCACGCCCCTTCGCCTTAATCCCGCAACCGAGGGACGGAGTTTGTCCAAGGGAAGCGGGTCGTAGTACTTGAGGTATAATCATGATTATGACGAATCCAGCCTTGCTAGCTCCAACGTGGATTTTGTCTTTGCCTATGGAGCGATAAGGTGACAGTCTTGACCATCATGAACGGGAGTTACAAGGAAGAACGAAGGAATCGCTGCCGATCCACACGATTCCGGAGTTAATCGGAACGTTTGGTTGGCGCTACACTTCAGTACGCAACCGCTACTTGTAATGCATGGGTTGGCGCTACATATCAGTACGCAACCACTAATTGTCTTGCATGGGATTGGCGCTACACATCGACGCAATCCTCCGTCGCTTGAATCATCGTGCATGTGTGACCACGAACTATTTCTTAAATCGTATAAATATATTACTTAATATATATTTATCACGATGCTTGTGGGCTATGTGTGAAATCATGCATCATACCTCACGCATTTTCATACAACCGTTTTCTCGCGTTAACTATATATATCGCCACACTTGCACACGATCACCCCATCCACCGAGATTCCTCTCACTCCCCTGTTTTCTAACCTTTAGATGAAGAGTACGTTGAAGACGTCGAACCTACCACATATTAAATCCCTACCATTAATGTGGAGAGACGTTCCTTTTACTTTTATTGTTGATTGGACTTCTTCATTTTATTTCTGTTTGGACCGTAAGTTAAATTCGGATAATCTCTTGGGTTTTAATCGGATACCGTCGAGATCTTAAGATGTAATTTGTACTTGTGTTTATTTTAATTCCGCCGCATTAGACTCTTTTCACTTGAAGTTTCGTATCATGGGTTTAGGACTGATTTATTTATTTTGTTTAAGTGATTGATCGTTGTCGCGTCACGTTTGGGGCGACAAAAACAAACCCCAAAATTTCATTGATAGAAAAATCGGCGACAAGTTTAAGAGTAAGAACCGAAAAATGTAAAAAACTTACTAGTGAAATCAGAAAAGATAAGACAACAATGATTTTTGAACCATTGTTAGGCCATCTCCAACCACAATTCTATTTTAGAGCACACTTTGCACTAAAATAGTGCAATTCTCGCACCAAACTTAAAAGAGCAAATTATTGGAAATACCCACTAGGAGAGGACAAAAACTTTTTTAACATGTGAGATAAAAAACTAAGTTTTCTACCAATTTTATGGTTCTTTTACCAAAATACCCCCGACACTAGAATACAAAAATAAAAAGAAGGTGGAGTCTTATTTCTCTCTCATATAAAATATATATTCTTTATTTTTTCTCTCTCTACTCCCCTCTCATCTACACTAGGGGTGTTAATATGGGTTGGGTCCGGGTTCGTGGGTCCGGTTCGCAGGTTGGCGTGTCGCTGCCGACCCGACCCGACTGCTTAATTATTCGTGTCGAATATCGAACCCGCACCCGACTGCTTATTTCACAGGTAACCCGGACCCGACCCGTTTAACCCATTTAATAAAATTATTTTAATATTCATTTAATATTTTTAACTGAAGAAATTTATTTTTTTTCAAAATCAATCACTATCTCACGCTATTCGATCAATAAATTTCAAAATCAATCACTATCTCACGCTATTCGATCAATAAACAATATTACAATTCACAACAAACAGAAAGAAATAAGATAATTGCATAAATAGCATACCATACTAATTATATTTTGAGAATAATATTCAAAAAGACATGCATAATAATAACAAATACATAATTAAGGAGGTTTTATCATTTGAGTTTTAAAGATATGTCTTATTTGTTGTTTTTTTCTTACAATTAGTTATTTACTTATTTTTTTTAAATTCACAAACGGGTTAGACGGGTTAAACAGGTCATAGTAAGTTGGCCCCGATCCGACCTATTTAATTGAGGTTAGTCGGGTCCGACCCAATTTCGACCCTGGACCCACGAAGCTTGGACCCATACCCATTAATTTCGTGTTAGGTTCGTGGTCGGGTTTTGCGTGTCGGGTCCTAAATTGACACCCCTAATCTACACAAAATAACAATAAATGGCAAATATTTAAAAAATATGTATATTTTTTTAAAAAAAAATTTTCATATTTATTTTTTTAAATTTTTTATTTTAAAATAACTTTGATTCTTTTTTTGTTTTTAAATAAATTATTGTATTTTTAAACAAATTTTTTGATTTTAAAATAACTTCAATTTTTTAACCTTTTTTAATAAATTGCAAATGTTTTTAAATTTTATTGAAATAGTTTTCAAAATTAATAATCATTTTTTCATATGAGCATGATATGTTTGAATAATTATTTATTGTTGTTTTGCGGCAAATATATGGCAAATATGTTGGCACAATATGTTTCAATAATTGTTTATGTTGTTATGGCAAATATATATGGCAAACGTGAGTGGTACAATATGTTCATCTCAAAAGAAAAAAAGTGGCGAGTGTAAGTGATGGGGGCCTGTTTAGGCCGACCTACCTCTAGGAGCTTGATGAAAGGACTTAGGCCAAGGATGGCCTTAGATTGGGCCGACCTCTGTCGCTGGGCCGACCTATAGTGGTTGGACGGATCTTTGAGGATTAACCTGTGGAGAATGAACCGACCATGGGCTTGGACCTGCAGAGTGGGCCAAGCTAAGGGCCTACCGACCGATGGGCTTTGGACTTGGATTGGGCCAAGCTAAGGCCTACCGACTTGATGGGCTTGGACCGGATCGGGCTGCTGGCGGCCTACCGACCGATGGGTCAGGCCTGGATTGGGCTAAGCTAAGGCCTACCGACCTGATGGGCTTGGACCTGGATTGGGCCAAGCTAAGGGCCTACCGACCTGATGGGCTTGGACCTGGATTGGGCCAAGCTAAGAGCCTACCGACCTGATGGGCTTGGACCTGGATTGGGTCAAGCTAAGGGCTTGCCGATCTCATTGGGCCTAGTAGGTTTACGGCCCAATGCGAGCGATTAACCTAGGTCTGTGTGTTAATTAGGGTTTTTAGTGTGGCTTGATGCCTACGCAACCCTAATTCCCAAACCTATAAAAGGGGTCCAAGTAAGGTACGCTAGTTAGACTTTGAATATGTATACTTTCACTACATTTTGATATTTCTTCTCTCAAAAACCGAATCGACTTGAGCGTCGAATGGGTACGCCGAAAAAACCCTTCCGGCCCCCCTTCTAATGGTTGTGTTGCAGGTCTTCAGGTCAGTCGTGTGGCGGAGCGTGGATTATTGGGCGGTGGCATTTCCAGTACCGACCAATTGGCGCCGTCTGTGGGAACTTTGAGTTTTAAGACGTGAGTTCAAGGTAGCTATGGAGGATGTACGAAGGAATTTGGAGAATGATCTAGATGAGGTTCCGATTGAAACACCGTAAGTGGTGATGGGGGAGCACGGACGTCCGCCGCTGCGCCCGATGTGGGAGTTGGTTGCCCTTCTCAAGGGGTGGCCGGAGCTGTTGATCCCATGATGGGAATGAATGGCTTGGGACCCGGTTTCTTTCAACAAATGGCTTCCTACATCAAGGCCGCTGTGGAAGAGGCCGTGGATAGTCGTATGCGAGAGGTGGTTCAACTCGCGCGGCGGCACATGCCGGACTCGAGCATGAGATGAGAGGCCTCCTCCCGGGGGGAAGAATGGGTCGAAGGCCACCTTTACTCAAACAAACCACGAGATAGATCCTGGATTGGAGTGAGAGGATGGATGATCTGCATAGGGAGATGAGAGAGTTGAAGAAGAATGTGTCTAGAGGTGGCACAGGCGATCGAGGAGAGAACCCCTTTCTCACCAGAAATTATGGCCGATGAACTCCCCTCTTCGTATCGCGCATCGAATTTTGAATTTGATGGCACCATCGATCCTTGGGATCACCTGTGCCATTTTGAAAATGTCGCGATCTTTGCATAAGTTCTCTCGATGGAGTGATGTGTCGGGTGTTTCCGACTACATTGACTAGTCCGCCAAAGAAATGGTTTAGTCGATTGTTGCCGAATTCGATCGGAGTTTTGATGAATTCACTCTATGTTTTTGCACCAATTTACCACCAGCGGGAGGTACCAAAAGACGCCGTTGACTTTGTTTAGCATTAAGCAAAGGGATGATGAAGGCTTGAGGAGCTATATTCGAGAGGTTTACGAGGCGAAGTTGGAGGTGCCTTGGCGACCCAGATATCTTGGCTAATGCTTTGGCCCAGTCCGAAAGATGGGGATTTCTTTGAATCCCAGGTGATAGAGCCACAAGACATTTGATGAGCTCCTGGCAAGGGGGTGAAAAAGTACATCAATCTGGAGGAAGCCGGGAAGATGAAACGCAAAACGAAAGGGAGTAAGAGAAAGGAGAGGAAGGATGAGAAAGATGAAAGAGCTCCCAAGAAAGCCTAACCTCCCCAAATCGACTGATGGGAGGGAGGCCTAGGTATGAGAAATATACACCCCTGGTAGCTCCCCAGGGGGATGTTTTTATTGCGATTGAGCGCCATCCAGATTTGAGGTGGCCAAAAACTTATGCTGAGACGCCAAGGAAGGAGAAGTGCAAAGAGTTTTGCAGTTCCACAACGAGTATGGGCATACAACGGATCGGTGTACCCATTTGAAGGATGAGATAGAGAGACCGATCCAAAGTGGTCATTTGAAGGAATTTGTATATGTGGATAAGAGGAGGTCTAAGGGTAATTATCGGAAGGGTCACAATAATTACCAGCAGAGACAAGAGCCTGAGAAGAAGGCAGATGAGGAGCGGGATCTCCCCCCACCGCCGCCGCGGAAAGGGGTGATTCAGATGGTTATAGGGGTCCATCTCGGAGACTCGCGATGGGCCAGGAAGAGCTATGTGAGAGCCGCTGGCTCGGGAGCGGATGAGGGTGGAGCAGGTGTCTGTGGGACCAAACATCCAGTTTGGGCCAAAGGATAGCAGGGGCATTGCAACGCCTCATAGTGATGCCCTCGTTATCACGGCAACCATAGCAAATTACGATGTTCAGAGAGTCTTTGTGGATACAGGTAGCTCTGCTGACATATTATTCTTTGAATGCTATAGGCAGATGGATTTACAAGTGGAGTTGGAGATAGTGGATACGTCTCTAGTCGGTTTTGCGGGGGTTCGATTCAAATTAGTTGGGGATGGTTACTTTACCTGTCTCTTTGGGTAAGGAACCATATAGGAAAACTAGGATGGTGCGATTTGTGGTTGATGCACCATCGTCGTACAATGTAATGATTGGGAGTCCTTTCCTCAATCTTTTTCAAGCGATTGTGTCGATATATCACTTAAAGATCAAATTCCCGGTGGATGACCAGGTTGGAGAGGTTGAGGGGGATCGATACATGGCAAGGAAGTTGTACATGGAGAGTCTTCGGATGGCGAGAAAGTGGAGTAGCACATGATGATGGCAAGGGTAAGGAGAAACTCATCAAGTTAGATGAGGATCCGGTAGAGCATGTGATGCCGAATGAGGAGTTGTTGATAATAGAATTGGTGTCGGGTGACCCTAGTAAGGTCGCCAAGGTCGGGAGTCGCCTCGGGGAGGACTCGAAGGAGGAGTTGATCGAGTTTCTCGGAAAAAAATATGGATGTGTTTGCGTGGTCGGCGAAGGAGTTGGTGGGTATTGATCCTAGCATAGCCGAGCACAGGTTGAACATAAATCCTTCGTACCAACCTCGTTTGTGAAATGTAAGAAAAGAATTTCGGTCCCAAGAAAGAAAGATGCGATCGTGCGTGCGGAGGTGCAAAAACTGCTGAGGTCTGGGCATGTTCGTGAAATACGCTTTCGAAATGGTTATCCAATGCCGTGCTGGTTCCCAAAAATCTGGACGATTGGAGGATGTGTGTGGATTTCCGAGATTTGAATAAAGCCTGCCCGAAGGACTACTACCCATTGCCGCGGATAGATCAGTTGGTTGACTCGACGTCGGGATGTGAATTACTCAAAGATGATGGATGCTTCGTAGGGTACCACCGATCAAGTTAGCGAGAGGAGGACCCGGAAGCGTGTAAGTTTTATTACTTCTTTTGGCACCTTTTGTTATGTCGTTATGCCTTTCGGTTTGAAAAATGTGGGGCAACTTACCGAGATTGGTAGATAAGATGTTTCAAAACCAGTTGGGGCGGAATATGGAAGTGTATGTTGATGATATGTTGGTGAAGAGTGTGAGGGCCGAGAGCCACACTAGAGATCTAGCAGAAACTTTTGAAACACTGAGGAAATACCGGATGAAGCTGAACCCAAAGAAGTGTGCGTTTGGGGTCAGGTCGGGTAAATTTCTGGGCTACATGGTAACTGAGAAGGGCATTGAAGCTAATCCCGAAAAGGTGAGGGCAATCAGAGAGATGGCTCCACCTCGGGATGTGAAGGATGTGCAGAGCTTGACGGGAAAATTGGCTGCTTTGAATAGGTTCATCTTTCGCCAGGGAGCGGAGTTTGCCATTTTTCAAAGTATTGAGGAAGTCTAGAAATTTACTTGGGGCGAGGAATGCCAGTGGCATTTGAAGAATTGAAAGAATATTTGGCTAAGTTATCCCCGTTGACTAAGCCAATTTCGGAGAGCCATCAGTATCTGTATATTTCGGTGGGAGAGAAAGGGATTAGTACAAAGTGTTATTGATAGAAGAAGGGTCGGTTCGTGAAGCTTGATATACTATGTTAGTAAGGTGTTGAGAAATGCGGAGCTTAGGTATTCCGAGATTGAAAAGGCCGGATTAGCGCTTGTAACCACGGCTAGAAGGCCGAGGCCTTATTTTCTTTCACATAAGATTGTAGTAAGAACTAATTTTCCCTTGAAGTCGGTTTTTGAGCAAACCCGAGGTTGCGGGTAGGCTAGTAAAGTGGGCTATTGAGCTCAAAGTGAGTATGAGATATAGTTTGAGCAGAACAACAACAATTAAGGCACAAGCTTTGGCGGACTTTGTGCAAGAATCGACAAAAGCCCTGTGAGGAAGGGGCGTGGGTTTTATTTGTGGATGGTTCAAAGGGCCACTCGGGATGTGGGGCCGACATCGTGTTGATAAGTCCGCAGGGGGTGGAGAGTGACTTTGCGGTGAGATTGGATTATAAACTTTCCAACAACGGCCGAGTATGAGGCCTTCATCCGAGGAATTAGGATGGTCATAGAAATGGGTGCGACGAATGTGCTGGTCCATTTGGACTCGCAGTTAGTCTATAAACAAATTATGGGAGAGTTTGAAGTTCGGGAAGAGCGAATGAAGAAGTATGTGGATGCATACAAGGATTTGGAGAAGATGATAGGAAAGGTACAGATCTGCCAAATACCTCGGGAGGAAAATACCGTGAGCGACTTCTTGGCAAAGATAGCTACCACCGAATGTGCTATGGAGAAGCATATCACTTTGCTTGTAGCAAGGGCTTCCACTTTAAATCTTGAGGTAGGAGTGCTGGAGGAGGAGGATGATTGGAGGGTCCCCATCATGGCATACCTAAAAGAGGGTGTCCTCCCGAAAGACAGGAAAGAAGCCTCTCGGATAAAAATTTGAGTAACTCGTTTTTGTTTGATTGGAGAAAATTTGTTTAAAAAAGGTTTTGGGATGTCGTTGCTGAGGTGTCTCGGTAAAACAGAGGGAGAATATGTGCTAAGAGAAATACACGAAGGATGTTGTGGGAATCACATGGGAGCTAGGATTCGATCGGAAATTGTTGAGGGCCTGGATACTTTTGGCCATATTTGAAGAACGAGGCTCGTAAGTTGGTAAACGCTTGTGAGAAGTGACAAGTACATGCGCCGTTTATACATCGCCACCGAGGAGCCGATGACTATGAGTTCAAGCATGTCCTTTCGCTAAATGGGGATCGACATTGTGGGACCATTTCCTCGGCATCGGACAAAATAAGTTTCTAGTAGTAGCAATAGACTATTTTAGTAAATGGGTTGAGGTCAAGCTTTGGCAAAAATTAATGAGGACGCGATGATGAAGTTTATTTGGCGTAACATTGTGTGCCGATTTGAGTACCGAGAATCCTTATTTCGGATAATGGAACACGCTTTAGTGGAGCTAATATCAAGGCTTGTGTGAAGAGATGAAAATTAAGCAACATTTCACATCGGTAGCACACCCGCAAGCTAATGGTCGTGGGAAGTAACTAACCGAATTCTAGTACAAGGGCTCAAGACTAGATTGGAGAGAGCCGAGGAGCTTGGGTGCAACAAAAGAGCTCGATGTTATGGGCTTACCGAACAAATCCAAAGGAGGCCACGGGAGAGAGTCCCCGCTTTGGTTTATGGGACGGACGCAGTTGATACCATCGGAGATCGGGATGGAAACGCATAGAATTGGACATTCGAGTAAAAGGAAAATGAGAGGTTGACACGCGAGGCTCTAGATTTGATCAATGAAAAAGAGAAATGGCCTTTTTGCGATGGAGAGGACAAGAGATAGAATCGGGGCAAAGATACAATAGTAAAGTGATGAAGAGAAATTTTCAAATGGGAGATTTGGTTCAAGAGGGTCGACGCGAGTAAAAACAAGGGAAAGTTAGACCCGAATTGGGAGGGCCCACTTTGGTGATTAAAGTCCTGGCCGGAGGAGCTTACGAGTTAGAGAGTTGGATGGAAAGAAGTTACCTCGGGCATGGAATGTTAGCAATCTGAAAAAATATTATCCGTAAGAGTTCGAACGATGTAATGATGTAATTTCCTCTTTTAAAATTCAATGAAAAGCGCTAGCGTCTACAAAAATTACTAATCATTCTGCTAAGTGTTTGGAGCTCGGCTCGAGCCAATCCTCCAAACACTTCGGGCGCGATAAGCCCAGAGGCAAGTCAAGCTCGAGCTTGAAAAACTTGTCCTCTGAAAAATGAGAATTGTGAGCAAGTGTTTGGAGCTCGGCTCGAGCCAATCCTCCAAACACTTCGGGCGCGATAAGCCCAAAGGCAAGTCAAGCTCGAGCTTGAAAAACTTGTCCTCTGAAAAATGAGAATTGCGAGCAAGTGTTTGGAGCTCGGCTCGAGCCAATCCTCCAAACACTTCGGGCGCGATAAGCCCAAAGGCAAGTCAAGCTCGAGCTTGAAAGAGAATTGTGAGCAAGTGTTTGGAGCTTGGCTCGAGCCAATCCTCCAAACACTTCGGGCGCGATAAGCCCAGAGGCAAGTCAAGCTCGAGCTTGAAAACTTGTCCTCTGAAAAATGAGAATTGTGAGCAAGCGTTTGGAGCTCGGCTCGAGCCAATCCTCCAAGCATTTCGGGCGCGATAAGCCCAAAGGCAAGTCAAGCTCGAGCTTGAAAGAGAATTGTGAGCAAGTGTTTGGAGCTCGGCTCGAGCCAATCCTCCAAACACTTCGGGCGCGATAAGCCCAGAGGCAAGTCAAGCTCGAGCTTGAAAAACTTGTCCTCTGAAAAATGAGAATTGCGAGCAAGTGTTTGGAGCTCGGCTCGAGCCAATCCTCCAAACACTTCGGGCACGATAAGCCCAAAGGCAAGTCAAGCTCGAGCTTGAAAAACTTGTCCTCTGAAAAATGAGAAGATTGTGAGCAAGTGTTTGGAGCTCGGCTCGAGCCAATCCTCCAAACACTTCGGGCACAATAATCCCAGAGGCAAATCGAGCAAATAAATTTACAAAACTGAATTAAGAAAAGTCGAGCAAATACTTTCCAGAACACATCGGTAACAATAAAAAAACACGTCGATAACAATAAAACGATAAATTTCATTGATAATGCGGAGTACAAAAGAAGCCCAGATCGGGACAAGTACTAAAGCTACAAAAAGACTTGCATCAAAGATTACAAAAAAATCCCAGATCGGGACAAATGTAAAATGTTTTATGAAATAAGATTTTCTGAAGCATAGTCTCGGATAGTGAGATCGGGCTCATTGCGATGAGGACACGGTAGAGAGGCAAAGAGAGGTTGACATTTTGAGCGAGCGATCGGTCGGATTAGGAAGGAGAGGGAGATCTTCGAAAGCTTTGGATGCAGTAGCTCTGTCTGCGAGCTTGCTTGATCGGCATCGCCTTTGAGTTCGGCCGGCCAGAGGAATCATTCGAGAGTTGACAAAAGCCTCATCCGAGGAAAGGTTGACTTCATTGGCGATCTTGGAAAAGACAAAGCCCTCGAGATCCCGCGCATGAGAGCTCGGGGGCCTTCCCGATCCGAGAGATACAAATATCCCTTTCTCCGGAGTGGAGCTTGTCCTGGTCGGCGAACTCATATTTCGCCAATCACTCCCGTGGAGAGGATGTCGATGAATTCCTCCGAGCTTAGGAAACATTTTTTAACCTTCTCCCGAACTTTATCGATCAAAGCTCGGCCTTCCATTGATTTGATGAAGTCACGTCGGCCAATTTCAATTCCCCTCCTCGCGAGCGTGTACCAAACCTCTTTTTCAACTTTCGGCCTTCAGTGGCATTCTCTTTATCCAAATCCGGATTTTTATATCGAGTTGGCAACGAACGCTCGTTGCCCCAAGAGCTTGTCTTTAAGCTCACGCACTTCGGTCGCCAGACTTGGCCTTCTTAGCTTTCGACTTTTTGTTGTCCTTCTTGAGAGTCTCGAGCTCCTCACCAGGGCGAGATTGGCAAAGCCTACTCGAGCTCGGGAAATGAGGAAGATAGCTTGATGTGGGCCCGAGCTTAATCCTCACAGAAAGAGTTGACAATCTCGGCATCCGAGAGCTTGTCTAAAATAGCTCGGTCGATACGGGCAAAGGCCCCGAATGTATTGAGTCGCCAAAGACGGGATTTGTATTTTTGAGGATGGAATTCCCGTTATCCATGTTTGGTTAATAGTATTGATGGGACTCCGAATGAGCTTGCGTTCTCTGAGCTAGTTCCCAAGCGAGTCTTCTTAGGAGGAGGGAGATCGGTGTCGGAAGACCCACGTCGGGAGCCGAGAAGAACAGTCGTCTGCTAGGATCGGAAAATTCAGCCAAAACATCTTTGGCGAATCAGTCGAGAAGACGAGGAGATCGGGACCCGATGCGAGCAAAGCCCACAATGGCCCCGCCTTGATCTGGGAGGAGGAAGGTCGGGCAAGGAGCTCACCTTCTTACGAGCTTGACCTTCCGAGAGACAAATCGAGATAACATGATGTCTGCAAAAAATTAAGCAAAAATTAGGAAACCAGTACGAAAAAAAAAAAAGAGCATTAAAGAAGAAGGTAAAGGTATTACCGATGTCACACTCTAAGGGAACAACCTCGGACTCACTCCCGAATAATGGAGCAAGGAGGGGGTTATGATTTTTGAGAGATCATATTTGATGGCAGTAAGTTTGCGGATTAAATCTTGGAGGTCGAGAGGGCGCTTTTTAGGGTCATGTTTTTGTTGTGGGGGTAAAGACCACACCCACTCATGAGGAAAGGCCAAGACTCGGCCGAGGTGACAAAAAAGTATCGATCTTTCTAAACTTGTTGGAGGTCGGGTATTTCCTAGGAAGTTGGTTTCATTTCGGGCGGTAATATAAAAGAGGCCCTTGGGAGTAGAAGATTTGACCTGAACAGGGCAAAGAATAGATCGGTCGAGGATCTATGGACAAAAACTTGATGATTATTAGGAAACCAAAGAATGATTCGAAAAGAATTCGGGGTGAGTGGTTAAGGGGAATTTTGTAGATAGTAGATACTTTGGAAAAGAAAGAGTTGATGGGAAACCTATGTCCTCCATCTAACGACATACGAAAAAGGTCGGACTTTGGGGAGGAGGTCGGAAGGGTCTATCTCAGTATAGCTCGGTAGGGATAGTTTGAAAAAATAGGGAATGCGAGGCATTCCTACGGAGATTATAGAGGGGGAAATTTATTCATTACGGCCGAATGAGAAAACCCATTGTCCACCTCGGGAGGCGCCAACGGGTTAGATGCCCTAATTTCTATGGGGGAAAGAGGAATGGAAGATGAGTCCGATTCCGTGGCCTCGGGATCAGATAGCTCGGGATGAGGATCTCTAAGTCGAGCAAGATCTCTAATTCATCCGACCATCTAACCAGGTCGGTCAAGTGAGGATCGGAATTGGTTGAAGAAGAGGTCATTATTTGAACGGAAAAATAATTGAAAAAGAAAAGGAAGAATGTGTACCTAGGGATTAGGAACGGAAGAAAGAGAGTGGAGGAGCACCGCCGGAAAGCCTGCCGGAAATCGCCTAGAAGCACGTCGGAAATCGCTTGAGAGGGGGAAAATTTTGGCTAGAAAATGAAATGGTCCCCCATACCTTGTCTTCTTATAAGAAGAGATGAAATAGGAAGATGATCGTCACCCTTGATTCAAATCTCATCCAACGATTCAAAAAGGACCTCGGGAAGATGAAAGGACGTCTTGTCAGTTGAAAGGACGTCCTGGTGACATAAATGAGCGGGAAATGAAGGGATGGAAAACCCTAATTTAGATCGGGATGAGTATATCTCGAAGGAAGAAAACCCTAATTCAGATCGGGATGAGTATATCTCGAAGGAAGAAAAATCCTAATTCGGACGGGATGAGTATATCTCGAAGGAAGAAAACCCTAATTCAGATCGGGATGAGTATATCTCGAAGGAAGAAAATCCTAATTCAGATCAGGATGAGTATGTCTCGAAGGAAGAAGACCCTAACTCAGATCGGGATGAATATATTTGGGGGAAGAAGAACCCCAAATATGGATCGGGATGGGTAAAATTATGGAAGGTTTAAAGCCCGAAATGGAGATCGGGAGAACAAACTCCTTGGAAAATGCATTGGATATAGGAAGGTCGGTCGAACATATCACGAGACAATTATGTCCGAAGTAGACAAGCTACTTCGGGACATAATTGGGGGGACTGATTGATGGGGGCCTGTTTAGGCCGACCTACCTCTAGGAGCTTGATGAAAGGACTTAGGCCAAGGATGGCCTTAGATTGGGCCGACCTCGTGCCATTTGGGCCGACCTATAGTGGTTGGACGGATCTTTGAGGATTGGGCCGACTGTGGAGAATGAACCGACCGATGGGCTTGGACTCAGAGTGGGCCAAGCTAAGGCTACCGACCGATGGCCTTTGGACTTAGATTGGGAAGCTAAAGCTGCAGGCTTACGATGGGCTTGGACTCGATTGGATCGCCAAGCTAAGCTCTGGGCGGCCTACCGACCGATGGGTCAGGGCTGGGATTGGGCCAAGCTAAGGGCTCTGCACCGACCGATGGGCTTGGACTTGGATTGGACCAAGCTAAGGCCTCATCGATGGGCTTGGACCGGATTGGGCGAAGCTAAGGCGGTCTACCGACGATGGGCTTGGACCGGATTGGGTCAAGCTAAGGGCTTGCCGATCTCATTGGGCCTAGTAGGTTTACGGCCCAACGCGAGCGATTAACCTAGGTCGTGTGTTAATTAGGGTTTTTAGTGGCTTGATGCCTACGCAACCCTAATTCCCAAACCTATAAAAGGGGTCCAAGTAAGATGCACGCCGCTAGTTAGACTTTGAATATGTATACTTTCACTACATTTTGATATTTCTTCTCTCAAAAACCGACATCGACTTGAGCGTCGGAGTGGGTGCACGCGAAAACCCTTCCTTACCCCCTTCTAACGGTTGTATTGCGAGTCTTGTCGGTCGTGTGGCGGGCGTGGATTATTGGGCGGTGGCATTTCGATGACAGGCCGAAGTGGCATGATATGATGTCAAAAACAAATGGCACGATATCTTTGTAAAAAAAAAAGGCACGATATGTTCATCTCAAAAGAAATAAAAAGTGGCACAATATGTTTGTGTAAATGGCACGATATGTTTATCTCAAAAGAAAACAAAAAGTGGCACGATATGTTTATGTTGTTGGCATGATATGAATATGTCAAATGTTTATGTTGACGATATGAGTACCATATAGGCACGATATGTATATGTATATGTACATGAAAGTTAGCGATATGGTGCGATATGGCACGATATGAGTACACAATTATATATATAGGAGTGTGTGTATTTAGGGAGAGTGTACACAATTTTCAAGGAAAATATTAATTACTTATTAATTTCAAAATTCAAAATCCTCAAATTAAAGGAGGGGCATTTTGGTCAAATTGGATAGAAAAGAGTTTTTATATTGATGGGTAAAAAGAAAGTCTCCACTATCCATAGTGGTAGATTTTAAAAATTCCCCAACTTAAAATTCATCTCCAACCATTCTATTTCAAAGTTTGCAATAATAAGAATATTCTTTATTTTTTCAATACAAAAATTTATTTTATTAAAAAACAATTAGGTATTAACATAGTATTGTAAAATATATTTAGTTAATTAAAAATAAACTTTATTAACATAGTATAATAAAATATATTTAGTTAAATTTATAACTTACTCCAAATATTAGTTTTACTAATTCAATTCATATTAAAATAAAATAATTTAAATAAATAAAATTTATAAAAATTAATTACAGAAATTAACTATGGAATCATAATAATAAATTAAATTTATTTCATTATTTAATACACAAAATACAATTCAATAATTTAAAACAAAAAACAAAAAAAAAAGTGGGGATGTTCACAATCATATTTTAGCGCAAGACATGGCGCATGGTTGGAGGCCCATTTTGCTCCAAGTTGGAGTTGGCGTGAGGAATGAAGATGCCATTGGATATGGCCTTATGAGATGAAAAAAAGTAATTATTTGAAACCCTGAATTTTAGTCTGAAATGAGAGAGAGACGTGTGAAAATGAAATGAGAAATGACAGAAATGAGATTGGGAGATGAAATGGCGGTGGAGGTGATGTGTTGCCCTAACACAATGAAATGTCATCTCTATCCTTTTGTGGTATCAGAGACAATCTTCACCCTCCATTTTAGTACACGTGTCCCCATCAGGCTCACTCTCACCATGCATCATACGATTTTGACACGTGTCGTACGATTTTTATAGATTTTTTTTGCTAAAAACTTACTGGGTCTAATTAGATGTAATGGGCTGAGTGTGTTGTTGGGTTAAGAATATATTATTTGTATTGGGTTATCATAATAAAATTAAATTGGGTTAGTTATTGTTAATTAGTTAATGATTAAATTATAATTTCTTTAATAATTTTAAAAACAGTGCCATACATATAGATTTTAAATAATTATTAATTATAGATTACTATATTTGTAAATTTAAATATATAAATTATAATTTCCATTTTTTAATTTAAATTACGTATTTCAAATAAAATATTATTTATTATGCATATTTAAATATATATATATATATAAAGTAGGAATTATGATTTTTATATAGATATATTTATATTTTACAAAAAAATGTAATCTCTAGAAATTTTGAAAATAAATAAATCAAATATTTCAAGATACCAATTAATTCAAGATATAAAAAATAAAATAATTATGTGTTAAGTTTAATTTTTATTTTTAAATATAAAATTATAAAATAAAGTGTTCAAAAAATGATAAATTGCACTATAGCTTGAATGATATTAGTATTGATATTATACAATTCTAAATTGAATTAAATATTAAAGTGATGTCATTTTATATATTAGTGCCTATAATGTTATGATAGTAGGCAAAAAAATAGTTAAGTAAAATACACATTGTTCACATTGTACTTTTTGCATTAAATAATTTGATTAATATATTTAAAAAAATTGTGTAATTATAAGTTATCTTACATTTAATTCAAATATTTTATTTGTGAACATCTCATTTTCATATCTTACTCATTCTGGTATTTTACAGGACAATCAAAGTACATCTCCAAAATTGTGTGCAAGATTTGAATTGAACAGCTCATTTGATTGAGGAACATGGACCATTCGATTGGATTGTGTAACGACACTAGATTGGTTATTACGAGGCTCGCTAGACATGTACTTGAAGCTAAAATTCTCACGGGGAACGAATGCGGGTCAAAAGTTGTTGATTCCGCGAATGACATTGACCTCATTGGACCTCGATATTCCCTTCAAGTTTCAACAAAGTCGGTTTCCTCGATTGTATCGTATACCATTACTATAAATAAGAACCAAGACCAATCTTTCTCCAATGCCGGGCTATTTTTGAGAATCCGAGAATTGATCATGGCCAATTATACGTTGTTGTTTCCCGAGTTACCAATCGCAAGGTAATGAGATATTAGTCCGTGATGACGACGAATCAAAAACAAGCAAGCAAGTTGAATGTGGTGTACAAATAAGTCTTTCAAAATTTGTATTTTTTAAAATAGTGCTTTAGTTTGAATAATTTGTTTGAAATCTGTTTTATATTTTTATATTTCATTAATATTAATTTTTTTACATCCATCCAATGGTCCGACGCAATAAATTCCATATTGTTCAACACAAAACATCCGCAAAGGTCCAATATAACACTCACCGTGCATCGCACAGTCAATACACTAGTTACTTTTAATGGTGCTTCATGCATGATAGAGTACTTTACTTTAAGCAAAAGAGAAAGAAAGTTCATTAATGGGATTCTAATCTAGTGTCGTCTTAATGTCTTATGATATACTCATACACACAACTGATACGTATTGTTATAGTAGAAAAGCTTTTTGGTATTTAATTTTTAACATGAAATTATGAGAGACGCCATATACAAATGGCGTAGTCGAAATGTCACGATACTAGTGGGGTAAGTCGACACACAAAAATGGAGTGAGTCCGGAAAACTCAAAAATAAAATCATATAAAGTAGTATAGTTATATTTTTAAAACTTCTTAATTAAATTAAGGAAGAAAAATAAAAGGGAGAGTTCGGGGCTCATGATGGCCCCTAGCTCACCATTGGTCATATAATTAGTATAATATATATCTCATTAGAGGAGGTATTATGTGAGACCGTCTCATGTACTTAACTTCATGAAACGTATCCTACAAAACACAAAAACATTGATCTTTTTCATGGATTTGGGTTGAATTTCTATTTACATATACGACTCGTCTCATGGACAATGTCTATAAGACCGTCCTCGATAAAAGTTTTTTCCGTCTCATTATTAATTGGACCTTATCATCTTCACCCAATGTAGATAGAAATTTCTTTGTAATATATATATACAATACATATTATAACATATTTACTCTATTCAAGAATAGCTCTTTTCATAAAATAAGATTCTATCTCTTTGTATAACTTTTTCTCTCAAAAATTTTGTGTAAACTGTAAAGTAAGATATGACATCATCAACTGATCATTTTTTACAATTTGTAATTTTTATCTAAAATTGCGTATCACGAGTAATAGTTATATATACACATTTTCATTTTAAAGTTATGGTTGCTTTTACACAGTTGCCCTATTCAAAGAAGGTTCACCGTTATGGACGAGAAAGTATGGGTGAAATATATGTATGATAAAGAACTTTCATGTGTATACCTTTCTTTTGTTCAAACAATATTGCTTTTTCTAGTTTTGTGTAGAAATCTTTGCGTTCAAATTATTTGGTGCTCCTTGTATGTCTTTTAGGACATCAAAGATTGGAGAAGCTTTTTGATTGAGAAATTACTATCTTTTGAATGCAGCTATACTCAGTGGCGGAACTAGGGGCCACTGTCCCCAAAATTTTGAAAAATTAATTTTTATACTTGTTATTTATTTTAAATTAAACCTATACTAATGAAAAATTACATTTACCCCAAAAATTTTGAAGAAAAATTCATTTTATAGGTCTTTAAAATAGGTTTCGCCCCCAAGTCGAGAATCTGCGTCCGCCACTCGACTATACTTGTAATTCGGATCATTTTATATAGTAAAATACTTTTTCAACCTTAGTTCGGAAATAATTAGGTAAAAACGCTTCGCAAACATTGATCCGTCAGGAGGGCCTTTAAGATAATCTTGTTAACAAACACAAAAACCACAATTAATAAAATGATTGTGAAATTGAAAGAGAAATCCCTCGTTTCTGGTGCATAAGACTCTTAGGTTGCATTTGGATATGAAAGGATTTGAGAGTAAATTTGAGATGAGGAATTTGAAATGATCTTTAGCTAAATTAATCCCTTTTTTATTTATAAATCTAAATCAATGGATTTCAAATCTTTCTTTAAGTTTTAGTTTATTTTAAATCCTTTAAAATCCCCCACAAAAACTAAGAGCGTGATTTTTTTTTAGGGAAAGAGCGTGATTGAATATGCTTTCATTTTGAAAATTTTTATTTTGCTAGAGATTAGTGGTAAAAGAATTCGGAAGAAAAATGTGAATTTTGAGAGTGTGATTGGATGAGAGATAAAAAAAAGTAATGATGAAAGTTGATTTGATTTAAAAATAGTAAAATAGTGATTGGATGTGATTAATAGTTAGAAATGTGTGGGTGAGTGAATAGTGAATATTTGTGGGAGAATGTGTAATAATGATTAGTTTTTATGAAAAAATGTGTAAATATGATTGGTAAGAGAAAAAAAATGAGAAAAAGTGAAAGTGAGAGAATAGTGTATTTTAAAGAAAATTTTCATAAACATTCGCATGTTTGGTCAAAAAAATTCTCTAGCCGAACTAAAATGTAATCTCTTCCATATCCAATCGCAACCTAATAAATTTGAAATCCATTCTCTTTCTTCTTTATGCATACTTGCACATTTATACACCCATTTCCTCTCATATGCACATTGCACACATACTTAGGGTTTGTTTAGTTGGCTTCTCTTAAAACCAACTTTCCCATTTTCTTTCCTAATCACCAACCAAATATTACATTACACTTCTCGATTATACACATATTTCTTAATACATCGGATCAAACTCTACTTCCTCAATCACCCTAAAAACTTCCCCCAACCACTCTCAATATATAAATTATAAGCATACTACTCTCTCTCTCTCTCTCTCTCTCTCTCTCTCTCTCTCTCTCTCTCTCACACACACACATACACATTTTCTCTCACACATTGCACATATATACACACTTAACACAATTTCACTATCTCACAAATATTCACACATAATAAAATTTATAAATTTCATATTTTTATTATCGTATAAAATTATAATTATTTCAAAAATAATAAGATTATATTTTATATTGTTATTTATTAAATATCAATGAGAAAATAAATAAAATTTTTAATTTTGTTATAAAAATTTTATGAATGATTTGGAATTTTTACACAAATCCACGTCATCGAAACAAAGAGTGAATTTCAAATCAAAACATATACTTTAGCTTATGCATATACAATGATGTATATTTATCAAATTGAAGTTCAAGATAAAGATGGTTATTTGTGGTGATAACTGATATAGTGAGTCGGTGCTCGCTTAATTTCCATGCCATAGCATGCCGGCCGAGAGAGAGACCACTACTCCACTACACTAATTTAGAATTTTTGTTCAGTTATAATATTTTATTTTTTATTAGATTTTGCAAAATTACAAATACCTAATATATATAATTTATGCTCAAATTAATTTAAGATTACCATATATATTTAATATGTATTTACGGAATAAAATACGACATGAACTAAAGGATCAAATTGCTTTTACATATGATCATATGCTCATAATAATTATACTCTACGTAATTGTTTGTATGAATAATTGAATATGAGAAGAGATGGAAAATGAGAACCGCGTAATTAATCAAAAATCAATGAACAGGATTCCTTAGAATTTTTGTCTGCAAGAAAACAAATGTCTTTGAATAAAGTGATATATGAAGGACGGAAATTATTGAATATCTCCCTCGTAGAGATAGTTACCAGAGTTAGTTAGAATTAGTTAAAGTTGTTACAAATCAGTTAGATGACAGCTAAGTTGTTAGCTGGCAGTTACAGAGCTCATTACCTGCATATAAACTCTTCATCACTCTCAGGAATAAACAAGCAAGTTTTATCTTATTCTATTATGTCAAAATTTCTTCTCTCTAAATTTTAACATGGTATCATGAGCCATTGACGGCCATCACCCAAGCTTCAAGCTTCTGAATTTTTTTCGACCATTACCTACGTTTCCTACTCTATCTTTGCGTCTAGATCGCAACAATTATATCTTCTGAAATCGCAAATTCTCTCAATGTCAGAGCACATGGATTCGAGGATTTTCTATTTGGCACTACATCTCCCCTGATAAATTTGTTGATGATGATGAATCACAGATCAACCCAGCTTATACTCTATGGATTCGGAAGGATCAACTACTCTTCACCGGGATTCTATCTTGATCTCGGAATCCATGCTTGGTCATGTCACGCGGTGTTCTCTGCAGCAGATGTCCGGTTTGTGTTCAAAAATTTGTTTCAATCACATTCTTTGGCTAGAATTATGAATCTTCGATTACTATTGCACACAACTAAGAAAGGTGATTTAGGAGTCGAAGAATACATCTTAAAAATGAGAGGTTTAGCTGATCAAATTCAAGCAGTGGTCAATCTATTATTGAATCTGAATCGATAATGCATATCCTTGAAGGATTTGGTCCTGAGTTTGAATCATGTTATTGTAAATTTGCAACATCATCGAGGTGTCCTCACTTTGCCGTAAGTGCAAAGACACACTCCAATCTCAAGAAATCGGGATGCGATCTTATACTATTAGTCATGATCCTGTTATACCTTCCGCAAATTTTGTGGTGAAAAGAGAGGTAATTCTAATGACAATTTTGGAAATCGTGGAGGTCATTCCAATTTCGGAGGAAGGGGAGAGGTCGATTCAACAAAATCGTCCACTATGCCAAATTTGTGGAAAATCAAATTACATTGCCTCAAAGTGTTTCAAACGCTTTGATGCCAATTTTCAAGGGATTAATCAATTCTTCTCGTGCACACCTGGTTTTAGCTCCTGGAGTTTCTTCTAACTCACAACAGATGGGATACATGACTTCTTATCATCACTCGGAGTCTCTCGGACGCCTACCACACCTTACTCTCATCCTACGATTGCCTAACACTCCTTCCGCAAATTTTGTTTCCACAAATCGCCTTTAGTGGTTTCCCGAATTCTTGTGGCTGTAGAATGGTTCTACAGTTCTAATTGGTATGTGGACGGTGGAGCTACAAATCATATTACTTCAGATTTGCGAGAATCTCAATCTTCAATCACGACTACAATGGGGAGACAAGCTCACAATGGTAATGGCTCCAAATTGTCTATCTCTCACATTGGTTCTTGTACCTTTCCTTCTTTGCATTCCCAGTCCCTCACTTTGCAAAATGTTCTTTGTGTCCTGATATTACCAAAAATCTTCTTAGCATCTCTCAATTTACCAAAGATAATGGTGTTTTTGTTGAATTTCATCCTACTACCTGTTATGTTAAGGCAAAGGACACACACCAAATTCTCGTTGAAAGGATTTCTTAAAGAAGGACTCTATCACCGGACTTGGCTCATTGTCCCGGACTCTCCACCAAACCTCACTCAACTCGACTCTACTTCTTTCCTCATGCTTTTGGTGTCAATAATGAGTCCAATGCAAATGTTTGCACTCAAGACTTGGACATCCTTGTATTTCGGTTTTATCGATGTACTCAAACAATTACATATTCCTGTTTCTAACAAGAGTCTTGCTTTTTGTGATGAATGTCAATATGGTAAAATGCATCGTATTTCTTTTCCCTCTGTTTCCTCTCTCACAAGATAAACACCATTTCAATTAATTTTCTCGGATGTTTGGGGTCCATCTCCCAATCCTTCCGTGGATGGTTTCAAATACTACATACACTTTCTTGATGACTACACACATTACACATGGATTTACCCTCTTCAATCTAAAAGTGAACCTCTTTTCTCGTATTCAAACAATTCTCTCTCATGGTTGAAAGACAATTTAACAAAGAAAATACAATCATTCCAGGTGATTATGGGGTGGAATTTAGACCTATCTTCACTTATCTCACCTGTCTTGGTGTAAAAATTCGACACCCTTGCCCATACACACACCAACAAAATGGAAAATCTGAAAGAAAACACCAACACATCGTTGAAATGGGCCTCACTCTCCTTGCTAAAGCACATTTACCTATGAAATTCTGTGGGATGCTTTCACCACCTCCGATTTTCTCATCAACAGATTACCCTCCCACTCTCTCTCACAAATCTCCTTTTGAACTTTTTTTGGTCAAATTCCAGTTACAAGTTCTTAAAGTGCTTTGGTTGTGCTTGCTTCCGTATCTACGTCCATACAATAATCATAAATTACAATATAGGTCATCCATGTGTGTTTTTCTTGGGCTATAGTCCTTTTCACAAGGGATATAGATGCCTAAGTCCTCAGTGCGAAATATATATTTCGAATCTGTTAGTTTTAATGAGGGGGAATTTTCTTATCCATCCTTGTTTTCTATACCAAACTCTTCTCAATCTTCTCCCAAAATCATACCCTCTCCTTACCCCACTCCCTGTCCCAGCCCTCATCTCTTCTCCCGATTCCCCCTCACCCGTAAGTTTAACTACTCCATCTCCAAATCACTCCTCCTCCGCCTCTCGTGTCCCGAACAACCCCTTATTCCCACACCTTCATCCCTGCACTGCCCTCTAATCCTTAGCCATCTCCATCAAACATCACCTCCCTCTTCATCCCATGCAAACTCGATCCAAATCGGGTATCTTCAAACCCAAAGCCTATACAGCCCATATCAATCCCTTGAGCCAACCTCGTTTGATCAAGCTCTGTCCAATCCCAATTGGAAAGTTGCTATGGAGGTGAATATTCTCGCCCTTATGAAGAATCACACCGGGATCTTGTTCCTCACTATAATGATATGAAAGTTGTGCAAAACAAATGGATATTTAGAGTGAAACAAAAATATGATGGCACCATTTAAAGGTTCAAAGCCCGACTTGTGGCCAGGGGTTTCAACATATACCTGGCATTGATTATTTTGAAACTTATAGTCCTGTCATCAAACCTCTCACCATCGAATTCTCTCTCTTGTCTTTGTCACTAAAGGGTGGAGTATTCAACAAGTGGATGTAAATAATGCTTTTCTTCACGGGGATCTTCAAGAAACGTGTATATGC
The DNA here is from genome assembly GCA_016081115.2 of Rehmannia glutinosa. Lineage (NCBI taxonomy): Eukaryota > Viridiplantae > Streptophyta > Magnoliopsida > Lamiales > Orobanchaceae > Rehmannia > Rehmannia glutinosa. The sequence continues at coordinate 105,400,475 of CM071936.1, forward strand.
AACAGCCTGCTGTTTGTTTTATCGATTCAAATAAACCTCTCATGTGTGCAAATTGGTTAAAGCCATTTATGGCCTCAAACAAGCCCCTAAAGCCTGGACTGATAAGCTCAAAGGCTTCTTGTTTTCCTTGGGATTCAATGCATCTGTGTCGACTCCTCCCTCTTTTATAGAAAAAATGGCTCCAATCTTCTTCTTATTCTTGTCTACGTGGATGATATATTAGTTCTTTGATGATTCAAAGGATATCAGTATGGTTATTCGAGGCTCTTGTGACAGACACTTCTCCCTCAAACACCTTGGAGAAGTTCAAGATTTTCTTGGTTTAGAGGCTCACAAGGTTGAATGGTTTGCTTCTCAATCGAAAAAAGTATGCTATTGACATCCTATCTGCGGCCAACATGCTTGATTGTAAACCCTGTGATACTCCTTACAACTCCAAATGAAACTCTCCTTGGTGACAAAGTGCACCCTTCGCTTCTCCATCCGTTTATAGAAGTACCATCGATGCTCTCCAATATCTAACATTGACGGCCTGACTTGGCATTTGTCAAAATAAGTTGAGTCAATTTCTTCACTCTCCCACATCAATCACTAGGGGGCTTGCAAACGCGAGTTCTCGGATACATCATACATCAAAGGCACTCTCTCTTGCGGTATCACCTTCCCGGCCCATGCTTGCAGATGCGGCTACATGAAGTCCACGGTTTCTTCGTATTTTCTTTGGTCCAAATATTGTAGCAGCCTGGAGTTCAAGAAACAAAGTGTCGTTGCTCGCAGCGATGCGGAATCGAAATACAAGTCCTTAGCCTCTACCTCTCCCTCGATTTACTATGGATTAATAATTTAATAATCGATTATAAGAACATATCATAATTACCTTTCAAAAAAAAATAAAAAGAACATATCATAATTACTACAAACCGGGGTACTTAAAGCAAATGCGCAGCGTATAAATTATATGATTATAATCAGTTTGTTTCTTGCTTACATTTCATAATTGGTTTAATTTATTATTTATGGATGGATATTGGATATACTTATAAAACTCCAGCCGATACAGTTTAATTATTATATATTCCGTTTTAAAAAAAAAAAATTATTATATATTCCTTTATCTCAAATCATGTCGGGCTTGAGATTTTGAGAGATGGAGCGAGACTCCGTGCCCTCAAAATTTAATACAATTCAATTTCTTTTTTTTTTCGTACTCAATAATGAGTATTACTGGCTTTAGTAGAAGTTACAGTTTATTTTTATTTGACTTACACTTGAGTTAGGTTTATGCATATAAAAAAGAAAATTGGTGCCTCAAAGAATTTGTGTTTATGAGGTAATTGATTAGTGAGATTTATGTCAAGTCCAGCACTGTTTCAAATTTAGTGCTCTCATTGTTGGTTTTTTTCCATGGTTGGACATAGCAGAGTAAGACCCTATTTTCTAAATTGGAACTTTTTCTATTTCCAAATCAAAGTAATATATAACATCACCGATGTAATGTTTTGGATTGAGGAATTTTGTGAGGGAAGAGTGACTGGAAAAGGAAAAACATATAATCATATGTTTCATCATCTGGATTAATGGCACGTGCATTGGCGGAGCTAGGGGTCAACCTGGACCCCCCCAATTTTTTATACTATGTAATTTTTTTTAGAAATTTATTTTATTTAATATTTATGGTTTTTTTATTTTAGTTTTTTATCTTGCCCACTCTAATTCCGTGTATCGTCCGTCCCATATGTCCGTGCCTTATGTAAGATGAATGAGTCCTTCAACTCGAGACCTAGAAAAATATCAAAATTTTAGAGACCCATTTATTTTTATTATTATTATTATTATTATTATTATTATTATTATTATTATTATTATTATTATTAATAGATAGAAATGTAAATATAATAGGAGGTAATTTTAATTTTTACCTCAAATTATGCAAGTTTTTCTCCTTTGTTTAATTTTGAGTTGTTCTATTTTACCCACTGACTTTGCAAATTGTATTGCACCTAACCTATCATTTTCAAATTTACCCCTCCTGTAACAATTATGACTTTATTTCCGCTTAAAATCGTATCAAAACTTAGATTTATTTATGAAATTTACTTATTTAATATTGTTTGTATATTGACTAACATTGAGTAGATTTTGATAGAAAATGGATCCTAACAATTCTTCAAGATGTAATAGCTACGGACAAGCGATAACGAGAAAATTAGTAAGCAACTTGGAAAAAATAAAGAAGAACAAGCCTTCTTTTTATTGATGAGATAAATTTATTTAATACATTAGGCTTGAGAAAGGGTGAAATAAAAATTTCATTGATGAAATTTGAAAAAAGAATGAACCTTCTTTTTAGTGGATTAGCTATGAATTATTGAGCAATTTGATTATATAGACTTGGTTAATAATTTTGCCGCCAATTTTGTGAGTCAAGTTGCATTTAAGTAATTACGTTGGACATCCATGGTTGTCATGCTATTTTAACTAATTTATATATTATAAATTGTTCGACTTGTTAATATTATTTTATGTTGTCTTTAAATTTGTAAAAAGGAGGATCCATTTTTAAATTTGACCTGGCCACCTAAAAATTTCTTAGCACAACCCCTGTTAGCCCACCCCGAATTTTTTCCCCGATACGTCATTGTACACTTGTAGATATATTAAACAATCAACTACTCATGTTTATCTCAATGACACGTGTTATATATCCATCACGTGGAATAATAAAGTGGAACATAAAATCCATACCCAATGTCTAAATACAATTAGGGGCGTCAATTTGTGACACGACACGATAACCCGACCACGAACCTAACACGAATTTAGCAGATGCAGTACAATCCTTAACGGGTTCGGTCAAAATCGGGTCGGACACGGATAACACGAAAAATAAATAGGTCAGTCGGGTCGACCCACGGGTCGGTCACGATTGACCTATGTAACCCATTTAATTTTATAGTGATATATTATTTTAATATTTTGTGATGTTTTAGTTGGTTATATGATGATGGAAAAATTATTAAATGCATTCTTTTAATATTTTTTAATATTTAATGTATTTTATATTTGTAATTTAAATTTTTTTCTGATTTTTTTTTATTTTTTTCGTGTCAAGTTTAAATTATACGGGTTTTTCGTGTCGTGGTCGGGTTATCCGTGTCATAAAACGGTCGTGTCCGGTCGTGTATCTTGACACGAATAATTAAACGGGTCGGGTTCGGGTTAGTGTCGGACTGTAATACCTGTAAAAACACGACCACGAACACGAAACACGACCACGATTGACACCCCTAAATACAATTGATAGGGGAACGGATTTCCTATTACGTTTTTTGTGTTCCATTCCACTGTTTAACTACATTAGGTGGTGAACATATGTTAATAGAAGAATATGTCCGATTAATTTTTTAGATGTAATACAGTACACATATCCACCCTCCAATGGATTGAAACATAAAATGGAACATGAAATGATTCCACTTGAGAGAGAGACCAAATAATGTCTGTTATATGTGAAATCCTAAACTCCATGCAATGCGCAAAAGGGATTGAAGCATGTGTATATATATATATATATATATATAAATGCATGTTACATGCAAAGCAATATATATTCATAGGTTTAACTACATCGAGAGCCTCTTTATCCCCTACCTTTGAGTTTTGGAAGAAAATCGTACACAGTTCCCGATTCCTTCAAACAAACAGCCCCCACTCCTTGCTTCACTTTTCAGGTCCTCGTATTATGTGTCAGTTGCGGAGATTTTTTCTCCCATCTTAATTCTAGTCCAAAAGGGTCATTTAAATGCGTAATTGCTATCAGTAATTTCAGATACTTACGTGTGTGTTGAGTAATGCCTACAATAAAACAATTTTAAAAATAACAAACGTGACGCGCGCTCAACTTACATCTTGTTCCCTCTCTTTAGTAACCAAAATTGAGTGGCATTCACCTAGAAAAAAGAATATCTTATATACTAAGAAAAAAATAGAATGTTAAGATTACTAACTTTATGTGTCATGAAATAGTACAAAAACTTTTGTTTTGATATAATAATGATTTTTACAAGTTTAATGGTGACTGTGTAGAGTGGTAATAGATCAAACTGGCCACTTGCGGTTTAACAAATTTGACTAAAAACTTACGGTCATACGATCTTCTTGTATTCTTTGGTGATCGTATTTGACAATTTTTCAAAAACTTATTGCGGCATATATTTCAGATCTAATAAACCCTTAACTAATCATAAATGTTATTTTGAAATAAAACAAATTTAAGCATTAGTATTAGTTGGAAAATGATACATTTAAGGATAATTTGAGAAAAAAATTCTCACCAATCTTGAAAAATGTTAAAACGCCATTCTTTTTGCCAAAAATAAAAATAAAATTTAAATGCCAAACGTTACTTATTTTGAATGGGAGAGAGTATTATTAGACTTTGATACTCCATTTAATTATTTATTTATACATTATCTTTTTCTTATAGTGTTTTTAATAGGATAATTCTCAACCAATAGCTACTTGTTGTCTATTAACTACCTCTATTTGATTTGTGAAAGTGGTCTAGTATATGTTACACCCGACGTCTACATGTTGGAAACATTTAATTTGGACTAACATATGTTAATTAAATGTGCATAGTAGTTGTCTTACGGTTTAATCCAATTAAAGTGATCTAATAAGGTTTTAATTTTGGATTAAAAGGGTATCAAATTGTTATGGGATTAAATGTGTTGATACTATTAGGAGATTTTCTATTTGTCGAGGACCAAATAGAAAATAAAAGGGATACTTATCCAAAACGGTTATGGTCCCCAAGACAGCGGTTTTTAAAAGCCGGATAACTTCGTATTCTCTCTGAACGTTTTTTACGATTTGAGAGAAAACAAGAGGGCGAACCGTTTGTTTTGGAAGATCAAACCAAAATCAAGAATTTTCAATAACCCTAATGGATTCAGTGCACGCTTAGTGTTTAAGATTAATTTCTTGTCTTTCTCGTATTATCATGGTAGATCGGTTAAGCATGCTTTTGAATTTTGTGAATTAAAGCATGCCCTTTGTGATTACGATTTCTAACAAGTGGTATCAGAGCCACTCTACTCATGATTCTCTGAGAATTGCGAAGAATTTTGGGATAATTTTGTGGTTCTTCGTGAAAATTGAAATTAGGGTTTTGTAAATTTCTTGAATTTTAAAAATTTGTGATATTCGGTTCTTCAATTTGAATGAATTCAAAAATTCTTTCAAATTGACGGGTTCTTTGTAATTATTTGGGTCGGATTTCCTGATCAAACGATTTCCAATCTTTGCCGATTTTGGATCCTTCAGTTTTTTTTTTTTCCTTTGGCGGTTTGTTAAATCAAGACATTTGGAATCAGATTAAAAGTGCATCGTTTTCTGCCTCATTGTCTTTTAATTATGGTTTCTAATGGATTCGGAACAAGGATTTACGTAATTCCTCTCCAAGCTACTTTTGTCTTTTATTGTTATATATTAATGTACCGCAATGTTTTTTTTTTTTTTTTTTGATAACTTGATAACTTCCAGGCTTACGCCCGACTATGCCCGAGACAACAGCTCCGCTCCTCATTGCATTCTTGCCGCTAAGGTAAACCGCGGATGTGCACGCATCGGCGGTTGTTCGACGAGGTCTCGGCGACATACAACCGATCCTCCTGGTAAAGAGAACAATTATGTTCGACCCCAATCTACTAATAACGATCTCTCCCCGAATCGAACCCACACGGATGCTATTCAAGATGAGTTCCCACCAAATCTTCACTACCGCATATGCCCTGGGAGCAATTTGATGGAGAAGGGATATGAACCCCGCCTCCACCCCACAAATAATTTGATGGAGCGGGATTTGAACCCCGACCTCCATCCCACAATTGCTTGGTGGTGGCGGGTGGGCTAAGCCACTGGTTATGTACCGCAATGTTAGAATTGCAAAATGAGGGGTTTGTCGCGATAATTCTTGTGTTGGATAAACTATTATGAAGTTGTTGATTAAAATACTGAAAATAGACATGTTAGATCACATTACATGTAATTTCCATGCTACACACCCATGATTGATCTATGTCATTTGATTGTCTTTGGTATATGTGATTATTGATGGGTTTATTCACGCATAAAAGTGATGAAAGCCTCTTTGGTCCTGTATTAGTACAATCAATGGACGAGATTGTTAAGGGATATTCTTATATGTGACAGAGTTTTGAGCTCATAAGGTATTGCACATTTGTTTGGTAACATATGTAGTCCAGTGGGAGATTGTTGGAAATATTTAATTTGGACTAACATATGTTAATTAAATGTGCATAGTTGTCTTACGGTTTAATCCAATTAAAGTGATCTAATAAGGTTTTAATTTTGGATTAAAAGGGTATCAAATTGTTATGAGATTAAATGTGTAGATACTATTAGGAGATTTTCTTTTGTTGAGGGACCAAATAGAAAATAAAGGGATACTTATCCAAAATCGGTTATGGTCCCCAAGACAAAGTGGTTCTTAAAAGCCGGATAATTTCTCGTATTCTATCTACGAACGTTTTTGATTTTTGAGAAAACAAGAGGGCAAAACCGTTTTGTTTTGGAAGATCAAACCAAAATCAAGAATTTTCAATAACCCTAATGGATTCGATGCGCACGCCTGTTTAAGATTAATTTCTTCTCTTTCTCGGATTATCATGGTAGATCGATTAAACATGCTTTTGGATTTTGTGAATTAAAACATGCCTTTTGTGATTATGATTTCTAACACTACATACTTCGTGTAAATCCATCATGCATGGCACGTGTACTCAATTTTTTATAAAAATGAAATACTTGTCATCCATTCATATACTAAATGTATCATATTATATCCATTCATATACAAAGTGTAACATACGTACACTGGCGCACCATGTATCAACTAGCATGCATAATACCTTTGAAAGCACCATAGACCTACTAGATAGATACTGAGGTTTGTCATTTTCAAAAAGTTGACTTATTAAAATACGTGTAATTGAATGGCAGCAACAATCTCTAGGATCATTGGTTTTTATTTTCGATCTTTAGTTAGCCTGGATATATATGCATTAAGTTTTTACTCTGCTTAATGCAAGTTTAATAGTTTAAAAAGAGTAAGACGTTACCCTGTCCCCTGTGCTTGAGATGCAGTGATGCATGGTATAATTTAGGTCTTTGGCAACTTTTTGCCTAATTATTGAAGTAAACTTTGGTGTTGCCTCCAGGGCCACATGCGAGTTGTTAAGTGGTAAGGTAACAAGAGTGTGATGCTCTCGATGTCGCGGGTTCAATCAGTAGTCGCGATTCTTTCTTTGAAATATTGCAAAGGTTGTTTAAGGTTCGTATCCCGTTGGTCCTCTCCCTTGTAGGATCATTCTTCGTATATATCCCCGATTTACATCCTTCTGTCCCCTGGCTATGAGACCTCTGGTTCGTGGGGATTTCGCCTTTAGGATAAACCTTTTTAAATGAAGTAAACTCTGGTGTTTATTTTGTTAACAATATTGACTACTAGAAAGTAGAAACATACTGGAAAAGAAAAGATCATAATACTTACTTAGAAAATTAGAAACATATCTTTGTCACATAGTTAGAGGTAGATGTGATTGATATCTAGGTTCATTCCACTGCGAATTAATTAAACTAAGTGCCACTTGCATCAAAGGCAGTGTCCCACTACCCCACATTTCACATCGTTAAATCAAATTATAAAAATGTATAGATGAAGAAAGTGAGTGAGAGTAAAGCTGATTTGCCTTTGGTACTGCTGAAATTCGTCCTCCTAATTGTCAGCACATGCATTCCCACTTTCCACTGCAAAAATCGACATTAGACCCCAACATTTTACCTCATCTACAAGAAAAGAACCACTCCCCTTTAATTTCTCCCTTATATTTCGCTCCCTTCAAATTCTTGTGATTATATATCTCTGTTTTATGAGACAAAATACAAAAATTTAAAGAATGAGAACAGGAGGTTGTGCAGTGCAACAAGCTCTCACACCCGAAGCCCCAGCTATAGTAACACAGGCAGTGGCTCTAGCTAAGCAGCGGTCATGCACAGGTGACGCCGCTCCACGTAGCCAACACCATGCTGGCGGCTCCGTCCGGCTTGCTCCGAGCCGCCTGCCAGCAATCCCATTCCCATCCACTCCAAAGGTGCAAAGCACTCGAGCTCGCTTCAACGTGGCGCTTAATCGGCTTCCACTGGCTCACCACCCAGCTTCCTTACTATTTGACTAATTGTATCCCACATAGAATTTTGATGAAAATTTTGTGGGTTTCTTAACTATAAATAAGGCCCTAATATTTGGTTTTAAGATATACCAAAATCTTCTCTTCTATCTCTATATTTGAGGAAGTCCTATATTTGGGAAATCCTAATTTGTGGGTAATTTTGCCCAAGTTGTAATTTGTTCGGGAGATTAGTAAAGTGGTCGTTGCGGTTGCGGTGTGCTTGAGACGTAGGCAAAATTGGCCGAACTCCGTTATCAATTCCGTGTGTTCTTTCCTTTATGTCTTTTAGTTTCTCGCAATTATTTTCTGGTATTCTTGTTGTAGTTAGTATTCAATATTGTTTGTTGTAGTGGGGTATTTAGTCCGCCGCTTATAGTCTCTTGTTTAAGTAGGTTAAATAAGGAGACCGGATTTTAAGTGGGGACCGTTGTGACCCCTCCTACCTTTCCCGGGAGCTTGCTTTATTCAAGATTATTTGTTGTGTATTATATACTCTCGATACCCCAACAAGTGGTATCGTAGCCAAGGTTCGTTCCTCGGCTCGTTTGTCTTTTATTTGTAATATTGAATACTATTATTTGAGTTCGAAATGACTACGGACACAATCGGTGCATCAAAGATCCTCATCCGCGCCCGGGGAGGATGTTAGTGCGAATATTAGAATTTCGGTGGAAACATTTGACGATGCGGGTCATTTCGGCATGTGGCAAAGGCGAGGTGTCTTTGGATTGTCTATTTCAAAGCAAGGTTTAGACATCGCCATTGAAGAAAAGAAACCGGATGAAGTTGACGAAAAGGAGTGGAAAACCATTAACCGCTTGGCATGTGGAACAATCCGATCGTGTTTGTCAGAGAGCGAAATATGCATTTAAAAATGAGAATTGCTTACAAACTCGTGGAAGGCTTTGGAGGACAAATTTCGAAGAATAGTGGTCGAACAAACTCCTCATGAAGAAACGATTGTTCCGGTTTGAGTACCGCTCAGTACTACTATGAACGACCATATTCGCATTTAATCAATTAGTTGCATTTGCTTAATTTAGATGTAACCTTTAGTGATGAGGATTTGGCTTTAATGTTGTTATCATCTCTTCCTCGATGAATTTGAACATTTAGAAACTACTTTACTTCATGGGAAAGATGATGTATCTCTTCTTTGTAGTTTGTCTTTGCTTTGTATAGTTATGAATTAAGAAAAAGAATAAAAAAGAAAACAAGAACATAGCAAAGATGATGAAGCTTTGGTTGCAAGAGGCCGTTCGAAAGCCAAAAGAAGGGTAGAAGAGGAAGATCGCGTTCCAAAGCCAAACTTGACAAAGATGAGTGTGCTTTCATCACGAGAAAGAATACACTCGGAAGAAAAACTCATCCAAAGTTGAAGAATAAAGGAAAAGCTCCTCAAGATGCTTGTGTAGGCGAGGGTGAAAGTGAAGATGAGTTTTCACTTTGGTGGTTTCACCTTTAATTTCCCGTTCGACGAATGGATTTTGGATTCTGATGCACCTATCATATGTCTCCCGTGAAGGAGTGGTTCTTCAATTTTGAAGAGATCAATGGTGGAGTTGTCTATACGGCAATGACAATGCTTGTAAGACAATCGGATAGGTTCTATCCGATTGAAAATTCACGATGGATCAACCGTAGTCTTGACGGATGTTCGTTATGTACCAAATTTGAAGAAGAATCTCATCTCTTTGGGAGCCTTAGAATCAAAAGGCTTAATTGTTACTTTGCGAGATGGAGTTCTCAAAGCTACATCCTATTAAGCTCGTGGTGATGAAAGGCATCAAGAGAAATAATTTGTATTACTATCAAGGTAATACAATGAATGGGACAAAGATTCTGCATTCCAGGAATGAAAAAGAAATCAAGCGACCAAGTTGTGGCATATGCGATTGGGACATGCTTTGGTGAGAAATCCTTGCAAACTCGCAAAGCAAGGATTATTGAAAGATGTTAGGGTATGCAAACTTGACTTTTGTGAGCATTGTGTTCTCGGGAAAACAAAAGAGGGTGAAATTTGGAACCGCTATCCACAATACGAAGGTATTTTGGATTATGTTCATTCGGATGTTTGGGGGCCTTCTAAGACACCATCTTTGGGAGGAAAACATTATTTTGTCACTTTTATTGATGATTTTTCCGGCGTGTTTGGGTGTACACTATGAAGACTAAAGATGAAGTGCTTGGAATTTTCCTTAAATGGAAAACACGAATTGAGAATCGATCGGAAGAAAGATCAAAGTTCTACGTACGGATAATGGTGGAGAATACACAAGCGATCCCTTCCAAGAAGTTTGCCATAAGTATGGCATTGTTCGACTTCACAAATCGGAGGACACCACAATGAATGGGGTGGCGGAGCGCATGAATCGAACCTCGGTGGAGAAAGTTCGATGTATGTTGTCCAATCTTTGGGTTGACCCAGACAAAGACAACTGGCCGAGGCTATGACGTATCGCGCAACATCTCATCAATCGATTGCCATCATCCGCGATATATGGTAAAACACCTTTAGAGGTATGGTCCGAAAGCCATTCATCGATTATGATTCCTTACGAGTTTTTGGTTCTCTTGCTTACTATCATGTGAAGGAATCAAAGTTAGAACCGAGAGCAAAAAGGGCATTGTTCATGGGAATTACATCCGGCGTAAACGGATACCGTCTTTGGTGTCTCGAGTCGAAGAAAATATTGTTTAGCGAGAGATGTTACCTTTGATGAACATTCCATGTTGAAGACATAACAAGTGAAAAGACCGAAATCTTTTTACTCAGTGGAGCGTACACCAAAGCGGTGGAGGTAGAAGAAATGGCTATAATTCCAAATAAGAATGATAATCCGAAATGAAGGATTTGTCGGATGATGATGAAGAAGAAGTTCGCACCGAGAACCATTGGATCAATTTGAACCCATTGCGCATAAGAAGGCACAGACGAAAATTCACAAACCCTTTCGATTTGCGATTATGGTAGCTTATGCACTTCCATTATAGATGATGATGTTCCTTTCACTTTTCGGAAGCGATTCAAGTCCGAGAAAGTGAAAAGTGGAAAGGTGCCATGGAGGAAGAGATGCAATCTCTTGAGAAGAACAAAACTTGGAAGGTGACACAACTACCAAAAGGCAAGAAGACAATTGGATGTAAATGGCTATTCGCAAAGAAAGATGGATTTCTAACAAGAACAATGTGCGTTACAAGCGCAAGTTGGTAGCTAAAGGCTACGCTCGGAAGGAAGAATTGATTATAATGAGGTATTTTCTCCAGTTGTTAAACATTCCTCCATTAGAATTTTGTTGGCCTTGGCAAAGACAAATGAATTTGGAGCTAGCTCAACTTGATGTGAAGACGGGCGTTCTTACACGGTGATTTGGAGGAGGAAATCTATATGACTCGGCGTAGGATTCAAAGTTGCGGGGAAAGAAAACTGGGTTTGTAAGTTGATCAAATCGTTGTGCGGATTGAAGCAATCTCCGCGACAATGGTACAAACGATTTGATAAGTTCATGATAGATGGCGTAAGTACACGGAGCAAATATGATCATTGTGTGTATTTACGCAAGCTACAAGATGGATCTTTTATTTACTTACTTTTGTATGTTGATGATATGTTGATTGCATCACATGAGCCAATCGAAATTGATAAGTTGAAGGCTCAATTGAATCAAGAATTTGAAATGAAAGATCTCCGGGAGGCGAAAGATACTCGGGATGGAGATAAGTCGACAGAACGAGTGGCAAGCTTTGTTTGACTCGGAAGCGATATCCAAGAAGGTACTACAACGTTTTGGTATGACAGAGAATACAAAGCCTGTAAGTACACCACTTGCTCCTCATTTGAAATTGAGTGCCCAACTATCACCGAAGAATGATGAAGAACGAGACTACATGGATAAAGTCCCATATGCTAATGCAGTTGGTAGCTTGATGTATGCAATGGTGTGTCGAGGCCTAGGACATTTCACAAAAGCGATTAGTGTTGTGAGCAGTATATGCATGACCCTGAAAAAGGTCATTGGCAAGCGATGAAATGGATTCTACGGTATATTCTTATACATCAGAGATGTTGGTTTTAGTGTTTGAGCGTAAATGGTAAACTTGGTCAAAGTATAGTTGGATATTGTGATTCGACTTATGCGGATTTGGATAAGCGAAGGTCAACGATCGGATATTTGTTCACTTTGGCAAAAGCACGATCGTTGGAAGTCTACTTTGCGATCGGCGGTTGCTTTGTCAAATGCAGAACAAGGCGAGTATATGGCGGTCGATGAAGTTGTAAAGGAAGCTATTTGGCTTCAAAGTTTGCTTGAAGATTTGGGAGTTGGTCGAAGCACATCACACTTGTGCATTGTGATGATCGAGCGCTATTCACTTAGCAAAGAACCAAGTTCTTCATGCAAGAAGCATATCGACGTTCGTTATCATTTTGTGCGGGAGATTCTGAAAGAAGGAAATATTTTACTTGAGAAGATTCATACTCTTGAAAATCCCGCAGATATGTTGACGAAGTGGTGACATCACCAAGTTTAAACATTGTTTATACTTGATCAACATCTTGCACATTTGAGTTGGCGCCTGAAAGGCGCATTTGGGGCAATCAAAGACCGCTTAAATTGAAGAGTTGAATTTTTCGACGTGGGACTACAATGAGTCAAGGTGGAGATTTGTTACTATTTGACTAATTGTATCCCACATAGAATTTTGATGAAAATTTTGTGGGTTTCTTAACTATAAATAAGGCCCTAATATTTGGTTTTAAGATATACCAAAATCTTCTCTTCTATCTCTATATTTGAGGAAGTCCTATATTTGGGAAATCCTAATTTGTGGGTAATTTTGCCCAAGTTGTAATTTGTTCGGAGATTAGTAAAGTGGTCGTTGGTTGGTGCGGTGCCGAGACGTGGCAAAATTGGCGAACTCCGTTATCAATTCTAGTGTGTTCTTTCCTTTATGTCTTTTAGTTTCTAAATTATTTTCTCGGTATTCTTGTTGTAGTTAGTATTCAATATTGTTTGTTGTAGTGGGGTATTTAGTCCGCTTATAATCTTGTTTAAGTAGGTTCTGTCTAAGGAGACCGGATTTTAAGTGGGACCGTTGTGACCCCTCCCGCCTTTCACGGGAGCTTGCTTTATTCAAGATTATTTGTTGTGTATTATATACTCGATACCCCAACACTTCCCCATGTTAAGCAATCAATATTACCCTTCCATCTCCAACGCCCTCATTGCGGCTTTCAAGCGCGCACAAGCCCACCATCGTCGCGCTCGGTGAAAATCGAGATCCTTGGTCCGAAAATCGAGCTCGGCGACTTTTGTTATATCAATCTTTGGATGACACCGTTAAGCGTGTGATGAGAGAAGCCGGTTTTTCGAGTACTCAAGTCAAAAACAATGTGGAGAAAGTTGTTTTTTGAGACCAAAAAAATGAAATAACTATCCCATCAAAAAGGACGACGTTAGCATTATAATCGAATCTTTATTAACTACTAGAAAAAGAAGGAGTCTTGTTATAGTAGGTGAAAACATTTCAAGATTGAAACTACAGTTAAAGAATTAATGGATAGGATTAACAGAGGAAATGTTCCCGAGGATTTGAGAGAAGTGAAATTCATTAGTATTCCTCCGCTTTATTCTTTCTCGTAATCTTGAGAGGGCATTTCTAGTCGAACACAAGATCGGCGATTTATTTTGCCTCGTAAAGAGTCTTGTTTCGAAAGGGGTTGTTTTGTACTTGGGAGACCTTAATTGGATTAGTGAATATAGCCATATAGGGTTAGGTTAGAGAAAGAGAGGAGTTATTACTGTTCCGTGGAGCACATGATTTTGGAGATTGGCAGATTGGTTGATTGTGGGATTGGAGAGAATATTAATGGGAAGTTTTGGGTTATGGGAATTGCTAATCTTCAGACTTACATGAGGTGCAGAAATGGAGTTAACTCACTTGAAGATGTTTGGAAATTGTCTCCGGTTACAATTCCTGCCGACAGTTTGAAGTTGAGTCTTATTTCTGATCAAAGGTGTGTTTTCTGTTTAACTGATATTATTGTTCTTGTATGTTATGTATTGTTTTCAAAATTTTAATGGTTAAAATTAATATTGGGAATATCTGGATATGTTTTGTAAAATAATGCTTGATTATACAGAATGCTTGATTATACAGAACCTGCCTAAATTAATAGTGGTAATAGGTCAAATTAGTCACTTATGTTTTGTGAAAAATGAAAAATAATTATATTTTAGTTATTTTGACTAAAAACTAACAGTGATTCCCTTCGTGTATTCCCAAATGAGTTACTATTCATTTTTTTAATACTTACTCGGTACATATATAACTTGGTATTTGGTAACGAGACATGTTTCTCGCATACCGAGTTATGAACCAGTCCCCATGAACGGAAACAATTGTAAAGTGAACATTTAAGCTCAACATATTAGCTAAAAACAAGTTTTGAAAAGCATTGTGTTATAACATTTTTGCTATGGAGAAAAACCCAAAAATCTGCAAGACTCTAATTAATAGTGCTTAATTCGGTTAGTTGTTTCTTGATTTCAGTTTTTCTTAGTCCATCTCCATCAAAAAAAAAAGAAAAAGAGAAATTACAAAAACTTTAGTAGGACACATATAAGTCTACTATTTAAATTATCATATTACATTTTTTCAGCTTGTTTATATTTTGATTCAAAAAAGATATTTTGTTTATATTCAATCAGTGATGAACAGAGTGAAGCTAGACATGGAAGAGAGAAAATGGATCATGTCGGCTGCTGCTTTCAAATGGAGAAATGAAACTCAATTGCTGGGCTGATTGTTCATCAAAATTCGAAGCTGAAGCTAAAAAGTTGGAAAACAGTTGTGACACTAATGAACCCAAATTGTCGAACTTGCCTCCTTGGCTCAAGGATGAAAGCAGAAGACTTTGTAACAATGATCAGGTAATTATTTCATCTCACTTATTAGTATATTATCACACGAGATTTTCTATTCCAGACTATATGCATCATCTTGTATTCCAAATATTATGCACGTGCATATTTGGGAGATTTATGCAAATGTCCATTCGAAAATAGACTTCTTACTAAGTTACTTTTCAAAAGCCTCTAATTCTGAGTTATCTAAAATAAACTCTAAAAGTCAATTTCAAAAGTCCTCCTAAATATATAAGCACTGTATATCCTACACGCACGTGTATTGATCACATCATTAACTTACACTTTACATGTATTTAAGATATTTGAATAGCAAGATAAGAACGAACATGTCAGTGCTCCATCAACATTTTTCCTATGTTTCTTGTTTCGAGTTGAAGTTTTATGGAAACGCGCTGTGATGTC
This sequence comes from Rehmannia glutinosa, assembly GCA_016081115.2. Taxonomy (NCBI): domain Eukaryota; kingdom Viridiplantae; phylum Streptophyta; class Magnoliopsida; order Lamiales; family Orobanchaceae; genus Rehmannia; species Rehmannia glutinosa. Next base: position 105,416,061 of record CM071936.1, read on the forward strand.
GCTTGAGGTAGGGGAATTGTGGGTGGAATTGGTATTTGAAGAAAACGTGTTTTGCTGTGGATTAGGGTTTTGTTGGTCAAATATTGAAAAGCATGAAGTCGATGAAGGAGGTGAAGAAGAAGATAATGTTAGAGTTTTTTCGAGTAATTTAGGTTGTTTGTGGGCTGATGAATTACAGAATGAGTTCCATTTCTTGGATAGTTGTATGATTAGTCACAGTCCGCGATCAAAAGTATCATGAAAGGGCAAAAAGACATTACTAAAATAATAAAAGAAAAAAACTAAAGATAATAATTGATATAGTAGTACAGTTCGGATCCTCTATTTCAATTTGCATTTTCAATCATTCCGTCATACCCTCCGCAATGCCCTAGAAAAAAGGTCCCATGGCAGAGACACTACAACAAAGTAGTTTTTTAGCGGCGAAAATATTCACTTTGCTAAATACATAATATTTGTCGCTAAACATGTATTGCGACAAATAAAATTCGCAAAATGCGCCGCCCCTAAGTCGACGGGAAAAATATGGCGACAAAGTATATTTCTTATGTTGCCAAAACTTAGCAACAAAACATTTCATCGCTAATGGAACATCGAAACGCCGCAAATATATTTAAATATTTTTTATTTTCAAAACAAAGTTAACGACTTAAGTTGAAAATTTTGAAGTTAACTTAAATAATTTTTAGCGGCGAAACTATTATATTAGCCGCAAAAGGACTAAGTTTCTTGAATTATTAGCGGCAAATGCGAATATGTTCGCCGCAATATGCAAATTTAGCGGCAAGTTTTGCCGCTAATTAGTAATTTCAAAATAAAATAAAAGAGAACATTCGCGACAATGTTTGTCGCTAAAAACATGTTTTGCGGCGGTTTGGTCACTAAGTACTAATTTTAGTTTTTGTTTTGTTTTGTTTCTATTATAAACTACACTTTTTTAATACCTGTTTTCAGAATAATATAATCACAACAAAGACCTATGTTTTCCTTCAAAGGAAAAATTCAAATGCACATTCAAAAAAAAAAAAAACACCAAAAGAAAGCTCAAAATTTCCGGCGACTAAAAGACAAATGTACAAAAGAGCAATCAATGTTTCAAAACTTGCCACTTGCCCATTCAAGAAAGACTAATAGTTCAATTGGAAGAGTTCACAAGATGAGTAAAAATTAATTAGTTGCTAAAAATGACTGGCTAATGTGAATTGAGAACATCACGTTATCAAAAGTCAACTCATCCGTCAAATGAAGCCAAAAGAAAGTAAATGTTTATCAAAGAACCAAAATACGATCTACGACTGGAAGTTATTTTTGCTCCTCTAAATTCTAATCATGAACTTAATCATGAACAAAAAGTCTTCATTTTCGAAATTAGCATCCTTTATTTGATTAGACAAACTATTAGATTCCATTATAATCAACTATCTATGAATTTAAAAAGATTGGCCCCTCAAAAACAAATAATTAAAAGAAAGGTCAAATATCATGATAAACTTCCACAATTTGATTAAATGGCAAAATATAACCACCTTTTTCAGCAAACACATTGTTTGTTGATGACCCCACATTGAGTTTCATATACTGTCTGACCCTGAGAGCTAGTGTTTGATTATTTAGCACATGATACTAGAGGAATTGATTGCACAGTGCTGTCAGTAACAAATGTTGTGGGTAATGGAGATTAAGTAGAGCTCCTAGTTTTGGTCCCTTGTCTAAGTATTCATGGATATCTCATTGTACCCCGAAAAGTATTGTTTCTTATTTATCTAGTGTTTCATGTTTGTTTTCCATTCGCGCTTTTGGAAATAAAAACTGGACCAATCGCCAAAAATAAAAAGTGATAAACACAGAAACACATATACTTGAAGCGAAGAGAGGTGTTCTGCATAAATACTCCCAATCGACTAGTTTAAAAATTACCTTAAATTCATCAGTCTCGAACAGTCTGCATAAATACTCCCAATCCTCTTGACTATCACATAATTTCTCGGGCATTTGCTTCACTCGGTCATCCCAAGGTAAATGCGCGAGCTTCTTATAATAGTCGTGCATCCTTGTGCGTAGGTCGCGGAATCAAGCACTCATCATCTTGTTGGTTTCCTTCCTGAATGACTCTGGTCCCGTGCCAAGATCTACATCAAACATTTCCTACATAAAAACAGCAAAAACAAAATTAACAAGTTTTCTTTGGGAAAATAAACTTAACAAGTTGAATAGAGATTATTGTGTAAATGCTTATACTAACTGAGAGTCGATCATAGATAGGTTGCTTTTGCTCCTCAGAAATATGTCTCCAGCTAAGCATTTGGAGTGGTGCAAACTTCTTCACAGCTACTCCAACCTCTGTTGCAAACTCAGCCCTATGCGACCCTACTGGCCGACCATCGATCTTACGAAAAGTGAGTGATATTTTTCCGTTGCTTTCCACCTGGCGCCTAAGCTTTTCTCCGTGTGTGGCTCGGGTTTCTTTACGCTTTTTTGGCGCAGGAGCTGCAAGAAGCAAAAAGAGTGTATTATTATTCAGCATAATATTTAAATGATATACAAAAATAAACAAACCAACCATTACTTGTCTCCTCTCCAGGAACATCAGTAGTAACCGGATTAATAACTGGTTGATTCTCTACCGGCTTAGGAGGCATATCTGCAAGTAACTATACATAAGGTTAACTACCTACATTGGGATAGGAAAAAACAGGAAACTATCAACCATTAGATATGTTTGCCCTGTTTCAGTGTAAACTTTCCACTGAAACAGTCAGCAGCAATTATTTTTGCTGGATTATAGGAAAAGCAAGTTAAACACTTTTCTTGATGGTATAGGCAATTATTTTTGCTGGATTAAAGGAAACAACAACAACAAACTAAGCCTTAATCCCACTACGTGGGGTCGGCTATACGGATCATATCGCGCCATCGTTTACGGTCATAAGCCATATTTTCGTTTATTTCTAGGTATAACATGTCATGTTTAATAGCTTCTTTCCAAGTCTTTTTAGGCCTACCTCTTCCACTTTTGAATATATTATGATTTTTCTTTAACAGTTTGCTGTGGAGTCAAAAAGAAGAAGAAAGTGAATATCCAAGATAGCAATATTAATAATGAAGAAGAGATCACAACAGGTGATGGGGTGACTCTAAACTGGCTAAGATTTCTTATACTCTTCTGTATTTCTTTTATCTCTTGATTGTCAATTTTCCACAGATTTTTCAGTGATTCATTTATCTCCAATTTAGTATCCTCTCAAAAGTAATGCCCTTGTGTAGCTTTTTACTTCTGTTTCATTACTTTAGGTTTTATATGCAACTCACATATTTCAATCAAAATTAACATCATGTTTTTCTTAATCTCCAAAATCCTTAGTTTTTCCATACTTGATATTAATTCATGCTTTTCCTGAAGGTTTCTGTGCTTCACAAAATGCCGGATAATGAAAAAAAAAGGTGCACGATTGATTGCATTATCAACAATATTGTTCTGCTCTTAGTATTCCAAAAGTATATGAGAAACAGGATTATGATTTGCTAAGGTTTACAGATGACAGAGCTATTGTCTGAGTTAGCAATGGTGGAAAACGAGATAACTCGATTGCAAAGCCAGATCAACCGACTTAAAGCTGAAGCGAAGCACGAAAATGAAGTTCATATCGAATCAAAGTCGAAAAAATAGGAGTGTAAAACTCTGAAAAATCACCATGAATCATACACTATTAGCAACCACATTACCAGATGCCAACACCATAAATTTGTACCAATCACCAAAGGAGAAAATATAAAAGAACACTCAAATTACAATAGTTTATTGACACATACCGTCCTATAAGGCCTTGTGTTCGCTCCGACGCGTAGAAGTTGCCAAAATGAACTGCAAGAGATGGATAATAGTGTCAAGCACCTTTCATAAATCTTTTTCCATAAACAACAAAGTTGGAAAATGGTGGAACATGAAAAATTAAACGCATTGCCTTCTAAACCGTAATTCAACAAAAACAAAAGCTACACGAACAATAAGCTTCAACAAATAATCTTTGATGAATCACCGACACACACACAATAAACCAGACTTGAGGCGTAAACATACACAATAAACTCATTGATCGAACTCTTAGAAATATGCCAATACATCAATCAACTAGTTAAATAACATGAATACAATTTCATCTTGCAGTTAAGTAAACACAATCATCACCATAATCGACCCATACCAACAGGAAGCCTCGGAAAAAGGAAACGTACTGCTCGATTATAAAATATGCACCAAATACTATGGAAATACGCACCATAATCCGGCAACAGTAGATGAACAACGACCTGTGCCGACCACAACCTCCAGCGGAGGTGGCAGAGGCACGCCGAGGAGCGACGACAGCAAATGGGACAGCAGCGATGGTGGGAAAAAACGAAGGAAAATAGAGAACCAGGGAAATGCGGGAAGAAAAACTGAAGGAAAATAGAGAACCAGGGAAAAACGAGGGAAAACCAAAATTGGGAAAAAAAAAGGAACGAGGGAAAAAGATTTTGCCGACAAAGGTCTTAAAATCGCCGCAATCAATCGTGAATCACTAATCAGTTTTAGCAGTGATTATTTTAGCAGCGAAAGAGGGAAGAACAAGGGTTTGCTGCTATAGTTTGGTATTAGCTTAATTAGTTAAATTATTTGATTTCAAAAAAATTAGTTAAATTATTTTAGCAGCGAATAAGTATATTTTGTCGCTAACAACTAGAGTTTGCGGTGAAACATAACATCCGCTAATTATCCGAATTACATTATTCACTATTCGCGACGGATCAAGTAACATTTTGCTGCTAAAATAAATAAATTAAATTTTTATTTATTTTATTTTTTACGTTTTGCGACGAAAGTATTGTTTTTGCCGTATATATAGCGTAATATTTGTTAATTTTATTTTTTTAATTTTTCATTATAACTTGGTGGCGAATATTTGATATTTTGTCGCTAAACGTAATTATTTGTGGCGAAGTTTTTGTTCGCCGCTAATTATTCGCCGCTATTTTCTCTTTTTTGTAGTGAGAGAAATAATCCCAAAAATAGTTGAACAATATTGCAATGCAGTCCTAATGTTACGATGAAAAAATAAAATAACATTAGGCAAAACAGATATCAAAGAAAAACATGGCTATTATTTCTTGGCCCCGATGTAAAAGCAAAAGAGAAAATATCAAGACAAATGGCTAAAGTCGTTGATGTGGAAATTACCACCATAGCCTCGCCAGTCGAGTTGACCATCTTGACCTCGCCTCGCGAAATTACCAAAGTACCCTCGGGATCCGCGGCTTTTTATGTGGGTCCCAACCCGACCAAACACGGCCGGGTCGCTCATGGTGCTCTCACCGTCGATCGGGTGCCACGTGTACGGTGATCCGTCTCACCCTAAGTGAATTATAAAATACTGACACGAAAATCAAGGTAAAAGGTAACTTGTCATTATTCTAAATTACCTCGCTCTTTAGCTTTCTAAGACCTCAACTACCCGATTCGACTTAGGCGTCGGAGGGCCTTAGCTGGGAGCCATCCCTGCAAAACTTTAACGTGCGTCTGCTTCAGTACCCTCGAACAAAGTACCTCCTAGCTTTTTGGGGATCCTCGGTCGTCGTCCGTGGAACACACTTCACCTCGCTTTGTGGGTCCCTAGGTCGCACATCCGATTTACCTTCCTAAATCGGTTGCGCCGTCTCGTGGGGAAAGAAGTCAAGCTAAAGATGGAGTGAGACACCAGGGAAGCTATTGGAAACACCTAAGCATGCGTCCCAAGACACCTCGGGGGTCGTGGAGGACCCTCCTGTGGAAACATCACCACTCCGCCCGCTTCACTTGGCGGGACCATCTTTCGTCCGGGAGGAGGAGCGGATGATTCACATGAAGGCTAGTGACTTTGAGAAAATGCTTTGGAAAAAATGTTGGAGGATAGAGAAAGAAAGGGCAAGAAGGCCACGGAGGCCCTCCCCGGTCCCCTGGGGAAGGGGAATGTGGAAAAAGCGAAACGGTCTTGTCGATTTGGAAGAGGTGGCTAGTCAAGCCGGGCCCACCAAATGAGAGACCCGGAGGAGGTCGTGGCGAACCACCATAAGCCACGGGACATACACGAACCGAGTGAACAAATCGAGCATGTTACTCGACAACCGGATGACTTGAGGCGGAGGAGTTGTAACATCCGCTTGCGAAAAAGGGGATCTCCATTTTCTCCCGAGATCTAGCCGAGGTGGTCACGCCCGAACTTCAAGCTTCCTGATCTCCCGAAATATGATGGGAATAGGGACCCTCAGGAACATCTCACCGCTTTCGACCACGTGATGCAATTGTATGGGCAGTCGGATGCCATGAATGCTAGAATATTCATTACAACGCCGATCGGAAAGCGCGAGAATGGTTCATGGGATTACCTAGTGGAATCAGCGTGGTTTCTTACGAACACCGCTCGAAAGTTCTTATACCAACCGTTCAAGCCAAAAGCGAGCCCGAAGGTCAGCCTCGCATTTGTTCACTATAAGGCAGGGGGTGAAAGAGTCGCTCAGGGAATTCATAAATCGGTTCAATGATGAAGCATTGGAGGTTCAAGATATGCGAATTGATATGATGACTAATATCCTTATCCTTGGATTGCAAAAAGGACCATTAGCATCAGCGCTCGCTCGCGAACCTCCTGTCGATAAGGAGCAGTTAATGGAAGTGACCCAGAAATACATACAGGAGGAAGAGATGAATGCCCTTAAAGACCAGGAGTGGTCCCAAGTGACTCAGGCTCCACGCGAGGGGAGGGATCTTAGAGAGAGGCTTCGGTTTAGGGTCGAGAGAGGCCTAGACCGAGGTCCAGATCAAGATCGCCCCAGGACAGCGAGGCACAATAGATATACACTGTTGAACGCACCCCGAAGTCACGCTCTAATGGCCATAGAGCGAACTGATATGCTAAGGTGGCCAAAAAAGATGAAGACGACCTCGGGTCGAAGAAATATGGATAAATATTGTCGCTTCCATAAGGACCATGGCCACGATACCGAGGACTGCATTCAATTGCGAGATGAGATTGAAAGGCTCATTCAGCAAGGTTACTTACAAAATTTTGTTTTGAAAGAAGAACGAGGGGGAGGACCTAACCGGGACCCTAGGCGAAGATCACCGGCTCGCAAATCGCGGCCGGTCGAGAGGTCGCCATGAGGCGGACATAGGCAAGAAACGCCCAAGGAACGCTCTGGCCTGGCAAAATCACGAAGAAGATAACCCGCCGTAGGGGGTTATACATATGATAGCGGAGGAGGTCCTAGCGGAGGTGATTCACAGAGTGCAAGAAAACATGCGCGTAACCTCACTCATGATTCTAAGAGGAAACTGAAGGTCATGAGCGTCCAAAACTCTAGCCCTATTACATTCGATGGCCGTGACCTCGTGGGGGTCGAGGTAGGTCGAACGACCCGATGGTTATCACGATGGATATTGCCAACTTCGCTGTACAAAAAGTTTTGGTGGACAATGGGAGCTCGGCGGATATATTATTTATGCATGTGTTGAGGAAGATGGAATTAGATGTAACTGCCCTACGTCCGGTCGACACTCCGCTGATGGGATTTGGGGGAAGCGAAGTGGTTCCCTTAGGAACCATTGATCTCCCCACCTCGCTCGGTGAAGCGCCGTGCCGAAAGACAATCATGATCAAGTACCTAGTGGTAGACGCCCCATTTGCTTATAATGTGATTATGGGGCGACCCGGACTGAATCAATTTCAAGCTGTGGTGTCCACTTATCATTTGAAGATGAAGTTCCCTACATCAGGAGGGATAGGCGGGTGAGGCGACCAGGAAGACGGCTAGAGAATGCTATAATGTTTCCCTAAAAAGAGGAAGGAAGGTAGAGAAGTGAGGACTATAAAGCAAATAACACGCGAAGAGGAGGTTGGGCTGAGTAAAAAAGAAAAGGAGAAGGTTAAAAAAGCTAGGACAATGGCGGAGTATAGGGTTGAGCCAACGGAGCAATACAAAGTGATTGAGCTCGAGCCAGGCGACCCGGATAAGTTCACTAAGATAGGGTCGCAAATGGACTCGAAGCTAGAAGTGTTGATGATTCAATTTCTTAGGGAGAATGTGGACATTTTTGCTTGGAAACCGTCTGATTTCCAAGGCATAGACCCCGAGGTGATGGTTCACCGACTGAATGTGGATCCGTTAGCGAGGCCAGTGAAGCAGAAAAAGCGAAGCTTTGGAAGCGAAAGAAACAAAATTATAGAAAACGAGGTGAACAAGTTATTGGAAGCGGGATATGTTGTGGAAATTCAGTTCACTGAGTGGCTATCAAATGTAGTTGTAGTGCCCAAAGCTAATAACAAATGGAGGATGTGCACTGACTTCACGGATCTGAATAAGGCATGCCCCAAGGATCCTTACCCCCTACCTCGCATCGACCTGTTGGTGGACTCCACAAGGATGTGCCTTGCTTAAGATGATGGATGCTTACGAAGGATATCACCAAATTTTTATGGCGGAGGAGGATAGGGATAAGACCTCGTTTGTGACGGAGAATGGAGTTTATTGCTACATGGTAATGCCGTTTGGGCTAAAAAACGCGGGAGCTACCTATCAGAGGTTAGTCAACCTCATGTTTAGAGAGAAAATTGGCAAATCAATGGAAGTGTATGTTGATGATATGTTGGTAAAAAGTGTGATGGAAGAGGATCACCTTGAGCATTTGAGGGAGGCTTTCAAAATAATGCGAGCCTATGGTATGAAGTTGAATCTTGCGAAGTGCACCTTCGGAGTGCGAGGTGGAAAATTTTTGGGTTTCATGGTGCATGAGAGGGGGATCGAAGCGAACCCTATAAGATAAAAGCTATAATGGAAATGAGTTCACCTAGAACGGTCAATGAAGTACAGCAGCTCACAGGAAAATTGCCTCGTTGAACAGGTTCATTTCGAGGTCAGCTGATCGCAACCTTCCTTTCTTCAACACATTGAGAAACATGAAAAATCTTCAATGGACGGAGGAATGTGAGAAGGCATTCGGAGATTTGAAAGGATACCTTATGTCTCCACCTTTACTGTCCAAGCCTAAAAAAGGAGGCTCTATTTTTATACTTAGCAGCGATTTGAGCGAGCCGTGAGCTCGGTGTTGGTGCGGGACGAAGAGGAGTCCATCGCCCGATTTACTACGTGAGCAAGTTGTTACAGGAGTCAAGAGAGGTACCTAGAGACAGAAAAGTGCTCGGCTCTAGCCTTTGGTAGTATCGGTAGGAAGTTGCGACCTTACTTCCAATCTCATCGATTATTGTCCTCACAAATCACCCACTCGAGACAAGTGTTAGAGAAACCGGAGTCACAGTCGCCTAGTGAAATGGTCTCACGGGAATTGGGGGAATTTGATATTAAATATCAAAGTAAAACGGCGGTGAAGGCTCAAGTCTGGCCGACTTCGTTAACGGGCAAGTGGGTCGGAAAATGAGGTTCAAAAAGAGGAAGTAACATGGTTACTTTGCATGTGGATGGGTCGGCGGTGGCTACTGGAGGCGGAGCTGGGATATTATTACAAAAGCCTAACTCGTTCGAGGTGGAAGTGGCGCTTCGCCTCGAATTCGAGGTGACAAACAATGAGGCTGAGTACGAAGCTCTGTTGGCAGGATTAAAAATGGCACAGAAGTGCAATGTGAAGAAATTGATAGCTTACACTGACTCCCAGTTGGTGGCAATGCAAGTTGAAGGCTCGTTTGAGGCCAAGGATCGATCTATGGCTAACTATTTGGAGAAAGCGGCGGTTGATGGAAAAGTTCGAATCTTTTCGCCTACAAAGCAGATCCCAAGAGGTGAAAATGAGCGGCCGATGCTCTAGCTCGCCGCAAGTGCGATGTAAGTGGGAGTAATTCGAGGAAGGTGATCGTGTTGGTGGCGACGCGGCAACTCGCTAATGGAGGAAGGTCCCATCGAGCAGTATCCAAGCGAGGCGCTGGTTTGTGCAATTGACACCCCAATCGATTGGATGGAAGACTTGAAAAATTTCCTAGAAAAGGGAGCTTTACCGTTGGACCCAATAAAAGCTAGAAGGGTCCAAGTTAGAGCGTCCCGGTTTCTAATGATAGACAATGAGATGTATAAAAGATCGGTAGGAGGACCATTGCTAAAGTGCCTCGGACCGGAGAAAGCAATATATGTAATGAGGGAGATTCATGAAGGCAATTGTGGCAACCACTCAAAGTGGGAAGGCACTCGCCCGTGGTGATCCAAGGTTACTTTTGGCCGACTTTAGTAAAGGATACAATGGAGTTTGTTAAAAATGTGCGAAGTGTCGGTTCCACGCGAACCTCACTCACCAACCAACCGACCCGTTGGAAACGATCCCCATCGCTTGTCCTTTTGATCAATGGGGAATCGACATCTTGGGTCCCTTCCCAGTGGCTAGAGCTCAGAAGAAATTTATCATTGTGGCGGTGGAGTACTTTTCTAAGTGGATTGAGGCCGAGGCATGGCCAAGATATCGGAACCAAGTCATGAATTTCTTGTGGAAAAATATTGCATGTAGGTATGGGGCTCCCAATCTTAATATCGATAATGGCACTCGCCAAGGAAAGAAGGTTAAGGTGGAGTGGTGTGAAGAATATAAAGTGAAGCAAAATTTTACAAAATGTGGGAAACCCTCAAGCAAATGGACAGACCGAGGTCGCAAACAAAATTATTCTACAACACCTAAAAACGAGGCTAGAGGAAGCGAAGTCATATTGGGTGGACGAGTTGCCCGAGTCCTATGGGCATATCGAACGACCCCACGGACCTCGACGGGAGAAACGCCTTCGCCAGTGTATGGGTCGAAGCGATCGTGCTTGGGTGGAATTGGAGAAACTTCGCCAGTCGCTCGATGCGAGCCCGAGAGCAATAGGGAAGCTAGAGAGCTCGAGCTCGAGCTCATTGAAGAAAAGCGAGACAAAGCGTTTATTCGATCCAAGCGGCCCAAGGGAAGGATGAAAAATGCATACAACAAAAGGGTTCATGAGCGAAGCTTTCAAGTAGGGGATCTAGTGCTCAAAAAAGTGGAAGTGTCCAAACATGTGGGGAAGTGGAGGCAAATTGGGAAGGACCTTTTAAGGTAATTGATGTGTCAAGAGAGGAACATCTGACTAGAAAACATGCAAGAAAGGAGCTCCCAAGGCCTTGAACATTCATAACTTAAGGAGGTTCTATACTTGATGTTGCATAACTAATCTACTTTATGTACTTAGCTTAATTTTGGAAGAATTGAAGGTTTATGTTAAAAACTATCATCAATGAAAGAAGATGGAATTTCACCCGCAATGTTTACCTTTTTGCACAAATTTGCTTAGTGTTTCGTGGTCGCAAGCGAACCACTAAAGATAAGCCCCTAAAAGGCTAGCAGCCCAAGATGATCCCACGTAGGATCTAGGCCATAAGCTCCCTTTTTAGGTCGGCAAAGCCCACAATGGTCTAAACAAAGGGACCTGGGCTCGCAAGATAAGCCCCCTAAAAGGCTAGCGAGCCCAAGACGATCCCACGTAGGATCTAGGCCATAAGCTCCCTTTAGCCGGGCAAAGCCCACAATGGTCCCAACAGGGACCTAGGCTCGCAAGATAAGCCCCCTAAAAGGCTAGCAGCCCAAGACGATCCCACGAAGGATCTAGGCCATAAGCTCCCTTTTAGGTCGGTGGCAAAGCCCACAATGGTCCCAACAAAGGGACCTGGCTCGCAAGTTAAGCCCCTAAAACGTTAGCGAGGCCCTGCGACCCCGCGAGGACCTGGGCCATAAGCGCCCTAGGCGACCCCACGAGAGACCTAGGCCATGCGCCTAGCGACCCCACGAGGACCTAGGCCATAAGCGTCTAAAGCGACCCCACGAGGGATCTAGGCCATGTCGCGCCTAGCGACCCCCACGAGGACCTAGCCATAAGCGCCCCAAGCGACCCCACGAGGACCCAGGCCATGAGCGCCCTAGCGACCCCACGAGGACCTGGGCCATAAGCGCCCTAGCGACCCCACGAGGACCCTAGGCCATAAGCGCCCCTAGCGACCCCACGAGGACCTGTGCCACTCTTAAAAAAAAAAAAAAAGTGTGGATCAAAGTAAAAGTCCATGCAATATATAAAGGCGAAGTGCGAGATATCAGTGACACACAAGCGAAGTAAGGCAAAAGTAAGACACAAAAACGAAGTAACATTTGAAGTACATTAAGAGGCGATGAGATCGTGAATAAAAATACATCTAAGTTAAATACTTCAGTTATTTACATAAAAAGCCCTAGGAGGCTAAAAGAGGTTTCACGAGATCGGTGAACTCATCGACCTCCTCCACTTCATCGACGACCTCTACATCACGCGAGCTACCCACCTCGCGCCGCCTTCGCGACGTTTGCCTTGGCTCGTCCTTCTCAAAGGGGTCAAGCTTGTCGGGGTCGAAATCACCTTTAAACGCTTCCTTCTTAATTCCTGCGCGCGCGACCGCCGAAGCCATCAAAGAGGTACACCACGGCTCGCTCGGCAATGAGTTTCTCGCAAGACGAGGACTGGAGAAAGGATTGAACCCCGGCAAGACGAGACGAGGCTAGCGAAGCCTTATGCTCTTCGGATGAGAGATATTCTTCAAGGCCTTGTTTCCGACCTTTTTCAAAAGAATCTGCCACCTCTTTGATGTGGTGCACCTCGCGAGTTTTGAGCTCGCTTTGAGACGAAGCAAGTGGGCTTTCAGTCGCACTACTTCCTCGAGGAGTTCGCTCGAGCCTCCTCGACGGCTTTTGCCTTATCCGCCTCGGGACATTCGGAGCCTCGCATGGACCTCGCTCGGTGATTAATGTACACCTCTGCTCGTGCTTCCAATCGCACCGCGAAGCGCCATTTGGTGCAACAGGCCGAAAAGTCGTTAAAAAAAAAAAAGGGCGAAGTAAGTGGTGGCGAAGCAAGATAGAAGCGAAGAAACAAAGTTGGATAATTTAAATACATTCACATACCGACATGACCTCGTGAGCCGCCAACTCTTCGAGGCGGGTGAACTCCGTGGGTCATCAAGGCAAATTGGTCGGTGGGGAGGGTAGTATAGTTATACGATTCGAAGAATCCTCCCAGCCTTCGTCTCGAGGACCGAGCTCCGCGAGCTAATATTCCAGATTCGAATGGTGCGAGGCATGGCAAGCTCGCGAACACGAGGCCTAAGGTCGTGAGCCTTCTCGAGCCGCGAGCCGAGCTGGAGATGGGACTCGCTCCGGTCAACCACATCATCATTTGATCAACGGTGGGGAGGTTGGCATCGGTGGGCTCGAGCTCGTCGTGAGTGGGGTCGAGGCTATTGTCACGGAGGGGCCAAGCTGCGACCACGCCTAACGGTAAATCCGACGCAACAACCTCTTGTCGAGCTCGCTTAGCGAGCTAGGCTTCTTTGTTGTTGGCGAGGCCTTGTCAAGAACGGCAGATCGGACCGCCATATCCGCATGAATAAAAGCCAAGGCATCAATACAAAGTATGATAGGCGAATCGAAAAATTAAAAAGAAATATATTACCAAGGGTTAGAGTTTCATGGCGGAGCGGGGCTAAGGCCGACGAGGATAGAACCTCTTCGGAATGAGGTCGCAAGCCTCATACCAATGTTGGGTAAGCATAGAAATGAAGTTGGTACCCCAAGAAACAGGGAGAGGCGGGCCTCGGGCGAGGCCGACCAGCCTTCCAATCCGGGTAGCTCCCAAGGATTTTCAATAGGGGCTCGAATGAATACGAACCTATCTTTCCAAGGCCACACCGGGAAGGAACTCGATGCAAAAATTTCCGGTTAGTGCGAGGTGAAATATAAAAGAATCCGGAGTTAGTAGTGGTAGTGGAAGAATGGATGGCGTATAGCTCGCGAAGTGAGAGAGTGGGCGGCCTCGCCGAAATGTTTCATTAAAATGATGAAGCCTACAATGTGACGATAGGAATTTGGGACGAGCTGAGCGGGGCAAACATCGAGCCCTCTTAAAATGTCAACAACGGGGCAAGCCAAAGGAAATCTAAGACCCGCCTCGAAGCTAGCGAGGTGAAAGGCTAAGCAGCGAGGTGGAGGCTTGTCTATCCTGTCACTAGTAGTTGGAATGATGATTTGGTATGAGGCGGATATGGAAGTTTTTTCTAATGATGCCTATGTCGTGAAACGGAGACCCGGGACCTAAGAAGAGCCCGGGGCGACGTGTTCCAGTCATCCGGCGGGTGGCCTCGTGGGATACCCCGTCGGGAGAAGGGGGAATATGGGTTGCCCGCCAGTGGAAAGAAGAGCTCGAAGACGAGCCGGAGTCAGACGACCCTGAGTTCGAGGACGAACCAGAGTTCGACCGCGAGCTAGAGGGCCGCATAGATGGAGGAGGGGTCGCCATAAATAATAAGAAAATTTAAAGTGGAGAGAAAAAGAAAACCTACCTCTAAGTCAGGCGAAGTGGAGGAGCACGAGGTCAAGATCCTGGTCGCGACGAACCGAGCAAAATGAGGTGATCCGGGGTAGGAAATGTGAAAAGTGAAAGTTTGAAAAACCATCCTATATATAGAGAGAAAAAGGCGGGAAAATCGATGGTCTCGATCAAGAGATTATTCAAATTCAACGGCATGGATGGAAGGATCTTTTGAATTCCGGGGATTAAATGTATGTCGCCCAATTCGGGAGTCGCGACGAGTCACTTTTAGCAATAAATTACTAAAGTAATCGGGAGTAAATGATGTGGAAATTACCACCATAAAGATCGCTGGGTCGAGTTGACCATCTTGACCTCGCCTCGCGAAATTACCAAAGTACCCTCGGGATCCGCGGCTTTTTATGTGGGTCCCGACCGACCAAACACCGGGTCGGGTCGCTCATGAGAGGCTCTCACCGTCGATCGGGTGCCACGTGTACGGTGATCCGTCTCACCCTATGGTGAATGCGATCTATAAATACGGACACGAAAATCAAGGTAAAAGGTAACTTGTCATTATTCTAAATTACCTCGCTCTTTAGCTTTCTAAGTACCTCAACTACCTGATTCGACTTAGGCATCGGAGGGCCTTAGTGGGAGCCATCCCGGCTAGCCTAACGTGCGTTACTTCGTGCCTCGAACAAAGTACCTCACCTAGCTTTTGGGGATCCTCGGTCAGTCGCCGTGGAACACACTTCACCTCGCTTTGTGGGTCCCTAGGTCGTACATCCGATTTACCTTCCTAAATCGATCGTGTTTGGCTCGTATTCGAGTTTCGTATCAATCGGGATAAGCGCTTTTATTTCATCGAGGTTGGATAATTCGTCGGATTATTATTATCGGAACAAACGCGGAGGGAGGAAGAAAAAATTGCAAAAGTTATATTGACACAGTTCGCGTAACATTGTTTTACCTTTGCTAACTGATGGATTTATGATCGACTTTTTCTTTCTTTTTTATATATTTTTATTTATGTAAAAAAAATATTGATTGTTTTTCGCAGTAATGTCCGTAAATCCGCATCGCGTGTTTTTTTTGGATGATTTGGAGCAAGCGGATTATTTATCGCGGATGGGGATAAAAAGGGCAATCGAAAGGGGGAGAATAAGGAATAATGAAAATGGTGAAAAATTAGTTTTTGTGATGCTATTATTGTATTGAGCTGTGAGAGGTTCAGGTCCAGGTCATCAAGGGCGTGTTCGCCTTGTACGCGGAAATTAACGGAAAATGGAGGTAGAGTTGGAGAAGAGGAGATGAGTTTATCTAATTGTGGTCCGTTGTATTTGAATATTTCTTTCGATGATGATGAAAGTGTTGTGGATGGCAAGGACGTTGATGATTTAGGGTTCTTGATAATGTTGATAGGTGTGTAGTTTTCAAGTTTCAGATCTTGTAGAATTGTAATTAATCTCGTTTTTTTTTGTTCAAATTGTAAATGAAAAGAAGTCGATTTTTTGTTTTTTTTATGAGGTAAAATGGTTCATGCAAATCCATTTCTTTTTTAATTTTGGTTTTGTGAATAGATCCTCGATTTAAATTCAAAAAGTTTTTTTTTTCATGATATCTTTTTTAGAAAAAAAAAAAAAAACAGTTCGCCTCTATCACTGCAGAGATTCGAACCCAAGCATCTTTATTGTTTCCCATCTTTTATTCTTTTTCCAGTTTTCTCTGTTGTTCGTTTTAATTGGTGATTCATTAATCTACGTACTTTTGGCGCCTTTCAACATTTGAATAGTTATACCTTACGCGCAAAAATTGTCTAAGACTCTCAATTAAATTTACAACTTTCATCAATCGGTTATATATGTATAATGAGCAAGTCTCTTGTGAGACGGTCTCACGGATCTAAATCCGTGAGACGGACCTCCTAAGGGCTCCGTCTTGAGAACATGAATTATGAAAATAAATTTAAAAATAATAATAAACCATGAAGAAACAAAAATAAACCCTAAAAACATGAACCATGAAGAATAAACCCGAAAAACAAAAATAAACCCAAAAATAAAAAAATAAACCCTAAAAAAACTAAAAATCTTAAAAACCTAAATCAATTAAAAATAAACCCAAGAAACAAAATAAACCCTAAAAAAACAAATATAAACCCTAAGAAAAATAAAATTTGAAAAAAAAAAAAATACCTTTAAAACTTTGTGTAGAGAGGCTCCGTCTCACGGATTTAAATCAGTGAGACCGTCTCACGAAGTTTTTGCCATGTATAATTTACATTATTAGATTAAATTTGACTTTCATAAATGGATTTAAGGAAGGAATAAAAGAAGACTTCAACAGCAGATTTTATTCAGATAATGATATATCATATATTCGTGTTCTACAATAATTACTTTTCAGGAGAAACAATATGAGATACTCGGTTTTTTAGTCAGGCAATCAAGTTCAATACTTCAATTTAAACAGTAATATATTATTATAAACTGCTGGATTAATTAACTCAACATTTTGTCAATAATTGATACATATTTTTCAGATGGTTAACTCTATTCGGAGCACTCGTATATTTGAAATCAACTAAAATTCCGTTTTTTCCTTAACAAATTTCCTTCAATTTGAAGTACAATTTTCAAACTTGGATTCGGAAACCTATACGTAATTGGGTTTTTTAACGCTATCAAAAGCTTGTTATGAACCGAAAAGAAAAAAGGAGAGTAAAGAAAGAAAACAAAACAAAAATAAAGAGGAAAAAGCAAAAATTAAAGATAAAAATAGCTTGCTTTCTCTTTTATTTTCTTACGAGGAGGTCAGAAAGAAAAAGGTCTTCCAGACGAGCCTTGCTATTGCCATAAGTTTCAACAAGAAGTTTGTTCTTTTACTTCCTAAAAGTAAAAGTTATTTAATCGAAAAAGGGACCCTTTCACGAAATATGTAGCAATTTACGTGTATTGTCGTTAATAAACCGTAAAGTATCCACAATTAATTAAACTATATTGAGTGTACTCAAGCAAATGATCATCCTCAATTACTCGATTTAATTCAACCCTATATAGTGATAAAATACCTTTTTTTTTTACATTGAAAATTCTTTTTAGTAGATTATATATGTATGATAAAAATGAAGAATCAAGCATAAGTCATACTTGTTGAGCAAATTCGTGCTTGCGGCATGGTTAGCCATCCGAATTCCATTCTCTTCCTCGTTGTTTTTCTTCTCTTGGTAATTTGATGGTAATTAAACTTTTTTTTGAATAAATGCAAAATATTATTAAAAAAAAATATAGTGTATTGCTTACAAGCCAAGCGACTAGCTTCAAAAAAGGAGTCTCGTTAAAACCTATCAAAGTAAAACCCATTGGAGAAAACATTTGATAGGAAAAATAGTACCCCATAAAAGAAACAACATAAATAACTTAAAATCTCAATCGAAATGATGTACGTTTATTTCTAGAGGATTTTCAAGAACATTGGCTTGTGTTTGTGTTGCACGTGCTTGAGTATCCTCCCGATGGTCCGATGTATCCTGTGGAATATCGGCCAGATCCTCCACCCACAATTGTCATAAGCGTTCATAGCTTCCGACGAATCACTTGAGTGAATAACAATCGGGCTTGATTGAAGAGTCGCCTAACTTGATCTTTAAAGCTTACAATTTGTCCGCATCATCTTGATCTTCATCCGCCATATCGACCAACGTTTCCGGTAGCAACGGCCATAGCCTTGAACCCCTCGTAAGGATCATTGAGCTAAGGACATAATCATTAAAAGGAAGGCTATTTAAAACTATTTTCATTCCACGTTGCAAATTAGCCATGCCCATGTTCATCCAAATTTGTTGCATGTGGTTGATAAGGAACCATGTCTCTGCCTCGTGTTGCTAGTATTATATTCTCAAGCCATAATCCGATTCTCATTATCGATTTTTGCTCCAAATTCATATTATTACATGCCACATCATCGGAATCAAGACCTTAACATCAAAAGAATTCTTAGTGTGAATACGTGAAGAAGAAGGTTCACCCTCCTTAACACAACCTTGATGACCCGCATTTTCCATGGAGTCATCATCGGTCTTGCCCTTGTCCTCCGTCTTTGCCGGACCCGTAAACTTTAGACACTGGAATGACCCCATTGCATAGAATTCGGACTTGTCGATGTCCCGGGATGTCCCCGGGTCGAGAGAAGCGCGTCTTTCGGTGGTTGAGTTCCCTGCGGGAGTAATACGGCAAGAAACCGCCGAATGTCCTGTTACCCCGCATTTTGAATGAATTCCGGTAATTTCTCATAAGAATCGACACAAAGGAACACCGCCAACCCGTTCGCCATGATGTGCTCCTCCAACGGTTTCGACGGATTAATATCCACTAATACCCGAATGAAATGCCCTAGATAGCCGTCAGCGATCGTTGATCAATCAGACGGATTTCCAATCGCACCGGCGATCCCCAAGATGGTATTAGGATCCCGATTCTCAAACCAAGCTCCAAGATTCGGACCCAAACACTTGCCACCGACGTGTGTACCTTGTACGCGGATTGAAATCGGACCCAAGGAGAGGGCCTAATAGTTCCCTGATTGAGTGCCCAATTAATACGTGTTTGGGCTCGAGCTCTATCCTGCGCATTCAAGAACTTGACACAAAAAATTCCTTACCAAAGGGGATTAGTTTCCAATCATTTTTAATTCCCCATAAATCGATAGGCGTTTATGCGACATAGTCGCCCATGGTTTGTTACCCTTGCCCAAAATCACCCTTCCAATCAATGAATAAGAAAATTCGGGCGGCGTTGTTGGTAAACGTTTTCATCAATCGTAATTGAATAATAATCTCTATTTCTAACAGATTAGGGATAGAATGGGATTTACCAAAGAACCACATGCAAAAATGTTGTAAAATTACCTTGGTCCCGTCGTCAAATCCATATCGTGGTGAGTACCGAAATAATTTTAGCAAAAGAATGGCCAAAATGGGATTGAGCCTTAGTATCATGAGTAGAATGTCGCGAGTTTGATTCATAATCGGATGTCATTGGGGAGAGATTACAACAACTGGCGAGGAGCATCTTTGGAAACGTTGACTCAAGGGGAGCCTGTGGATGGGATTCCATGCGGATGGCGATGATGGCCCAAGGGTCATCACCCCCCGTATAGCGAGAATACTTTGGGAGGGACCACCGTTGCTAAGTATTGGCCTTTGAAGGAGAGGAGGGGACCACTATCAGAACACCTTAGAGAGACCACGCTTGAAACCACCTTAGGAGGGGACACGCGAGGACCACCACCTTTCATGGCCAGCCCCCAATTAAGAGATTCGAAGGATCAATAAAATAAACCCTCCGCAAAATCCACATAAGACATAGGAGAACTCGTAGAGAGAAAAAACCAACGGAGAACAAGATGTAGCAAAGGAGCAAACATCATAACCGGCGGCTTGTATCCCAACACCGGGGAAAATCTACAAAAAAGTCATGGAGACACGGCCCTAGAGTTTGAGAGAAGAGAGATAAGAGAGCATCCTAGGGTTTATATAGTGAAATACCTTGTAAAACGTAGTATCCATAAAAAAGAACTAGAGCTTTTTTGTCTCTGGATGACATAATTTTAAGTTTCAACTACTATTATCTTAAAATTTAATAGAGAAGCACATAAATGCTTTTGTAAAACTTTATCAGTACCATCAAAATACAATTATTTTGTCTGGAACATTTAACAGCTCACTCCAGTAATATCCTTACAATGACAGACAAATTTTTAGAAACATTTTGCGAAATTGAAATTTCTGTTACACTTTTTTATTTAACTTCATATTATGTTATATTAGATGAATATTGCGTGTATAATTATGATATCGCTTCTGTACACGTACATGAGATTCATCTAATAGAACAAAATAGGAAGCGGAATAAAAAGAAATTAGTATCATGTATTAATTACATCTAGATGTGTTGGCTTAGCAGAAGATTTAAGGTGTCAATGATCCATAACTTAATTAACGGCTGCGCAAAGGAGGACAAACTTTTTCTCATGTATAATTTTCTTTTCTTCTTTGAAAATGAAGGAAAAGAAGCAAAATCTTTCCTAAGAAAAAGAAAGCACTACTTTTCATGCTTTGTGATGTGTTTTGCAAAAGAATCACTTTTTCTTCTTTGATTTTCCTAAACCGACATTCTTATCTCAAGAAAGCATTATAAAGTTGAAGAATAAAGATTTCCAAAGATATAATTTTTTGATTAAAGAAAAAAAAAGTAAATTACATTGATCAGGGGAACAAATAGATAAGAATATATATATATATATATGTAAACCTAAAGAAAGATGATATTACTTAAGAATCTCCAAAAGATGATTATATTTAACTTTAAATTAAACCTCAAAGCATATAAGTAGGGAATTTGTCGCTACCAACTTTGGTAAAGAATAGGAGTTCAAGGGAATTAGTGCAGATTGTAAAGTAGGAAAAGAGGGTTTGGTTACATATTCTTGTCTAACATTCTCTTCTTATTCCCAAGGAAATGTATATGATGTGGAATAAGTTGAGTATGTTGGAAATATGTTTGAGCTCACGAGAATATTTTTCGGGTGAATGAAAAATTATTACCTAAAGGTGACAAGTTGAGGTACTAGTGGAACTTTATTATTTCAAGGTGGACAATGAATCTAGATGGAATTTGTGGATGAATTTATATTCAAAATGCATCTACACTATTATTTGTCACTAGTACAAATGTAGTTGCAAACCAAAGGGTGAAATTCACCAAAGAGTGCAACTCTTCATGGAAACTCTTAAAGTTGCTAAAGAGTGCAACTCTTCATAGTAACTCTTGGAATGAAAAGATGTGTCCAAGAGTTGTTGTTTGGAGTGCTACTACAGCAAGAGGAGATCGTTGTATCTTGGAAGACGTTTTATATTCAACCGTGGGCACCGTGAAGGGCAATTCTTCTTAAAGACATAAAGTCGAACTCTAGCCTTAGTCTAATTTTCAGAATTTTCGGTAACTTCAATTTCTGGATTTCAAGTAAGTTTTCTGATTTATTCTCGAATATAATATCGCACGTAAACAATCCCCAACAATTTAAGACGAAATTACCATCTGCTTGCACGTAGGTATTATATTCTGCAATTATACAGTTCAACACTTTTCGTGTGTATATGTTTTATGAACAGTGCATGTTCGACTTTAGTTTGTTTCTGACTAAGTAGTGTACTGTATTGCTTTAAGTGCTCTAATATTTAAGTTTTCAATTTCAATCCTTTTATATAGTAGTATACAGTGTCTAAAATTCCTAATTTGTATGTTTGGAAAACACCAGATTATATTTTTAAACCGATCATTATGCATGCACGAAATCGAGAAACATTTGAGCTGATTAACTTAAGTCATCCGTGATCAGAACTGGGTTTTAAGCTTGTGAATTTGATTAGTGATTCCTATATAATTAGTTTAATGCTTCTGACCAACACAAAGATTTTGGCATAGAGCATATTATTATTTTTTATCTTTCTAATTAAAATTTGTGAATACATACTTGTTTGTTGCAATTGGTTTAGTCGATTGCTTACATATATCTCCCGATGTCATTTATGTCTCTGATTTGCATGATAATTGTATCATATTATCAGAATTTCTAGTTCATGTTCCACTTTTTATTGTGTTAAGTTTGATTACAGTGAGTGTTTATAATTTTTATTTTCGGTACTAATCTGATTAAATATCAAGTTATATTTACTTTGATATTTTAGTGATTAAATCAAGATCAGTCATATATAGTTTATCTTCTATTTTAGTAACAGAAATGGAAGGAACTATGTTGTTGTTTCCCTACCGTTGGTTGTTCCTATTCGATCGGCTCATGTTCCTCCTGGAGAAAAGCCGGAAAAATTCAGTGGTGTTGACTTTAAGAATGGCAATAGAAAATGTTGTTTTATCTCACAACACCGAGTTTGGTGAGGTTTCTTAAGGAGGATCCTCCTATTGTGCAAGAAGGAGAGAACAATCGAGAATCTCTCATTGCTTTGGATGCTTGGAAGCATTCGGATTTTCCGTGCAAAATTACATCCTTAACGGGTTGGACAATACGTTTTACAATGTGTATAGCACCATGAAAACTGCAAAAGAGTTATGGAGTCCTTGGAGAAGAAATACAAAATGGAGGATGCCTTAGGCATGAAGAAATTCATTGTCGAAAAGTTCCTTGATTACAAAATGGTAGATTCCAAACCATTATCAACGGGTTCAAGAATTGCAAGTCCTTCTCCATGACATCCATCTTTGAAAACATGACTCTTAGCGAGTCATTCCAAGTTGCTTTGCCATCACTTGAAAAGCTTCAAACCATTATGGAGAGATTTTAAGAATTATCTCAAGCATAAACGGAAGGAGGTGAACTTGGAGGAACGATTGTCCGATTGAGGATTGAGGAAGATAATAGAAAGTCGGATAAGAAAAATAGAGGACAATTTTGGCAAGCAAAGGCCAACGTGGTTGAATCCGATTCAAAGAGCAATAACAAGAAAAGGAAAATTTCTTGTGAGGTCCAAAGGACAACAAGAAGAATGCGAAGCGATTTAAAGGCAATTGCTACAATTTTGGTAAACCGACATCGCAAGAGTGAATGCCGCAATCCGAAGAAACTTAAAGCACAAGTTAATGTGCCTGAAGTTGATGAACTTTCGGATGGGGTACAAGAAATGAGTTTAGCTAATGTTGTCTCCGAGTGCAACAATGTTGGAAATCCCGGAAGTGGTGGGTAGATATTGGGGCTACCCGCCATATTTGTGATGATAAGCGTGTTCTCCAACTACAAGTCACCGTGGAGAACTACTGTTGATGGGAAATTCCGCAAGCTCAAAGGTTGAAGGACAAGGGAAAATAACCTTGAAATGACTTACGGAAAGGAGCTCGTCTCAACAATGTGCTACATGTGCCTGACATTCGCAAAAATCTTGATCGGGTTCTTTCCTTAGCAAGAATGGCTTTAAGCTTGTATATGTAGCTTATAGGTTTGTACTCTCCAAGAATGATGTTATGTGGGGAAAGGTTATCTTTGTGATGGAATGTTCAAGATGAACGTTCTTACTATTGTACCAAAAGCAAATATTAATAATACTACTAGTAGTTACGCTTATATGCTTGAGTCTTCTTGTTTATGGCATAATAGATTAGGGCATGCAAATTTTAAATCTGTTCATAGAATGATGAATTTGAACTTGTTGCCTAATTTGCAATTTGATCCTAATCATAAATGTCAAATATGTGTTGAAGCAAAGTTAGCTAAAACACCATATAACTCTGTTGAAAGGACTACCACTCCTTTAGAGTTAATTAACAAAGTGATATCGTGATTTGAAATTTGTGCAAACGCGAGAGGTGGTAAAAAGTATTTTTATTACTTTTATAGACGATTGCACAAGATATCATTATGTATATTTCTTTGAGAAGCAAAGATGAGGCTTTGGATGCTTTTAAGTATTATAAGAATGAAGTGGAAAATCAACTTAGCAAGAGAATCAAAATGATTCAAGTGATAGAGTGGATAATATGATGCTCCATTTGATGAATTTTGTTCGAATCCGCATTATTCATCAAACTACTTTGCACCATATTCACCTCAATCAAATGGAATTCTTTGAACGCAAGAATTGAACTCTTAAAGAGATGATGAATGCTATGTTGATAAGTTCGGGACTACCCCAAAACTTGTGGGGAGAAGAAATTCTCTCGCCAATGTCATTCTTAATAAAATTCCACTAAAGAAAATGGATGAAACTCCATATGAATTGTGGAAAGGACATAAGCCTAGCTATAAACACTTGAAAGTGTGGGGTAGTTTGGCGAAGGTAGAAGTTCCTAAGCCTAAACAAGTAAAAATTGGGCCTAAAATAATTGATTACGTATTTGTTGGATATGCACATAACAATAGTGCATATCGATTCCTTGTGCACAAGTCGACACTCTCGATATTCATGAAAATGTAATTATTGAATCAAGGAATGTTGTGTTTTTTGAGAATGTCTTTCCATGTAAAGATAGGGATAAAGAAGAAACAAGTTCACATAAGAGGACTTATGATAATCGCAAATCTTGATCATGAAAATAATGAAGAACCAAGGCGCGATAAGAGGGCCGGAAAGTCTACATCATTTGGTCCCGATTTTCTAACCTACATGGTAGAAAATGAACCTAAGACATTTGCGAAGCAATGTCAACTCGGAAACCATTCTCGAAATAAGCTATCAACAAAGAGATAGAATTCATTATGCAAAATCACACTGGGGAGTTGGTTGATCTCCCACCGGAAATAAACCTCTAGGTTGTAAGTGGATTTTCTAAAGGAAGTTAAAACCGGGATGGATCTATTGATAAATATAAGTCTAGGTTGGTAGCTAAGGGCTATAAGCAAAGGAAGACCTTGATTTCTTCGACACATACTCACCTAGGTTACAAGAATTACTTCTATTAGAGTTCTTGTTGCAATTGTTGCGCTATACGATCTCAATATTCATCAAATGGATGTCAAAACAAAGATTTCTAAATGGTGAGTTAGAAGAAGAAATATACATGGAACAACCTTTGAAGGGTTTGTTGCTTCAGACAAGAGAATAAAAGTGTGTAAACTCGTTAAGTCCTTGTATAGATTGAAGCATGCGCCAAAACAAGGCACCGAAATTTGATAAAGCTATGCTATCAAACGGATTTAGAATTAACGAGTGTGATAAATGTGTCTACATTAAAAGTCCACCGAAGGCCTATGTTATTGTATGTTTATATGTTGGCGACATGTTGATAATATGCGATAATCATGATATTATCATGAATACAAAGAGAATGTTGATACAAAACTTTGATATGAAAGACATGGAGTGGGAGTAATGAGATGTTATACTAGGGATTAAAATCTCTAAGACATCCGGTGGACTTGTTTTATCGCAGCCTCATTATGTTGAGTCTATTCTCGGGAAATTCGACGTTTGTGATTAATGTCCATTAAAACTCCAATTGACACAAGTTTACACTTAGTCAAGAATAAAGCGAACCAAATGTGTCTCGGTTGAGATATTCACGCAGTCATAGGCGCTTTAATGTACATAACAAACTGTACTCATCCCGATATAGCATGTGTTGTGAATAAACCGAGTAGGTTCACTAGTAATCCAAGCGATGATCATTGGAAAGCTCTGAATAGAGTTTTGAGATATCTAAAATATACTTTGAACTTTGGATTACATTATACAATATATCCGGCCGATTTTGGAAGGATGTTGTGATGCAAACCGGATATCGATTCAAAGGATTCAAAATCCACTAGTGGTTATGTTTTTACCATTAGTGGTGCAAATTGTCTTGAAAGTCCTCAAAACAAACTTGTATAGCTCGATCAACGATGGAATCTCGATTTTATAGCTTTGGATAAAGTCGAGAAGAAGTAGAATGGCTTGAATTTTTCGGAGGATATTCCGTGTTGGCCAAAGCTAGTTCTCGCTATCGGTATACATTGTGATAGTCAATCGGCCATAGGAAGGGCACAAAATAGCATGTATAATGATAAGTCTAGACATATACATCGTAGACCCAATACCATTAAATAGTTGATCTCAAGTGGTGTTATCTCCATTGATTATGTAAAATCTAAGGAGAATCTCGCGATCCGCTTACCAAAGGTTTACCAAGAGATCAAGTATACCGATTATCAAAAGGAATGAGATTAAAGCCTATTACGCATGAATCTTTGTAATGGTAACCCAACCATGATGATCGAGATCCCAAGAACTTGGTTCAATGGGACAACTAAGTTATGAAGATTCGATTAAGCACTTAGGATAAATCCCTACCCATTCCTATGATCG
Organism: Rehmannia glutinosa; assembly: GCA_016081115.2. Taxonomy (NCBI): domain Eukaryota; kingdom Viridiplantae; phylum Streptophyta; class Magnoliopsida; order Lamiales; family Orobanchaceae; genus Rehmannia; species Rehmannia glutinosa. The sequence goes on from CM071936.1 coordinate 105,442,263, forward strand.
GAAGTGCTTTAGTGCTTTGTAAGTATATAAGGTTAAGTTCAATTTTTAATGATATGGCGTATACTCTTAATAGGAGGTCACCTATGTAAGTGTGAAGTGGGGCGCTTCTATGAGAATTTTGAGGCTTAAATTCTCTAAAACACTTATGAAACCCAAGGTTGTTCAAGGCCAAAATAAACACAACCATGAGAACTGGAAAATGTTAGGGAGGTTATTGTGTGGTGTCTGTTGTCTTAGTTTACACCAATGGTCGAATATTCAAGACAAAGATGTTCACCGATTAGCCAAGTAAACTGATAAGACTCCACTAGGGAAGGTTCCAAGCCGTAAGCTACCTCACCGATGCAATAACTTTCCGTTTGTACTCTCTTTAGTGTCCGCATTCACAAGTGCATTGCATTAATTCACAAAATTTCTCATTAATGTGGGGATTGTTGGAAGTATGTTTGAGCTCACGAGAATATTTCCTAGTGAATGAAAAATTATTGCCTAAATGTGACAAGTTGAGGTACTAGTGGAACTTTAGTATTCCAAGGTGGACAATGAATCTAGATGGAATTTGTGGATGAATTTATATTCAAAATGCATCTAGACTATTATTTGTCACAAGTACAAATGTAGTTGCAAACCAAAGGTTGCAATTCACCAAAGAGTGAAACTCTTCATGGAAACTCTTAAAGTTGCAAACTAAAGAGTGCAACTCTTCATAAACTCTTGGAATGAAAAGATGTATCCAAGAGTTGTGTTGTTTCACTTGAGACCTTTGGCAATCTATAAATATCCCTAAGATCTGCATATTTCATAATTCATTATTGCATACAAACACAAGCATACATTTCTGTCAAACTTTTCCCGTAAAAGAGAGTACAAAACATTTGAAGTTCGTTGTCTCTTGTTGTTTGGAGTGCTACTACAGAAGAGGAGACCGTTGTATCTTGGGAGACATTTGCTATTCAACCGTGGACACCGTAGCAGGCTAATTCATCTTAAAGACATAGAGTCGAACTCTAGCCTCGGTCTAACTTTCAGAATTTTCGGTAACTTCGTATTTCTGGATTTCAAGTAAGTTTTCTGATTTATTCTCGAATATAATATCGCACGTGAACTATCCCCAACAATTTAAGACAAAATTACCATCTGCTTGCACGTAGGTATTATATTCTGGAATTATACAGTTCAACATTTTTCGTGTGTATATGTTTTATGAACAGTGCATGTTCGACTTTAGTTTGTTTCTGACTAAGTAGTGTACTGTATTGCTTTAAGTGCTCTAGTATTTAAGTTTTCAATTTCAGTCCTTTTATATAGTAGTATACAGTGTCTAAAATTCCTAATTTGTATGTTTGGAAAACACCAGATTATATTTTTAAACCGATCATTATGCATGCATGAAATCGAGAAACATTTGAGCTGATTAACTTAAGTCATCCGTGATCAGAACTGGGTTTTAAGCTTGTGAATTTGATTAGTGATTCCTATATGATTAGTTTAATGCTTCTGACCAACACAAAGATTTTGGCATAGAGCATATTATTATTTTTTATCATTCTAATTAAAATTTGTGAATACATACTTGTTTGTTGCAACTGGTTTAGTCGATTGCTTACATATATCTCCCGATGTCATTTATGTCTCTGATTTGCATGATAATTGTATCATATTATCAGAATTTCTAGTTCATGTTCCACTTTTTATTGTGTTAAGTTTGATTACAGTGAGTGTTTATAATTTTTATTTTCGGTACTAATCTGATTAAATATCAAATTATATTTACTTTGATATTTTAGTGATTAAATCAAGATCAGTCATATATAGTTTATCATCTATTTTAGTAACATAAATGGAAGGAACTACTATTGTTTCCCCACCGTTGGTTGTTCCTATTCAGTCGGCTCATGTTCCTCACGGAGAAAACCCGAAAAAATTCAGTGGTGTTGACTTTAAGAGATGGCAAATGACGAAAATGTTGTTTTATCTCACAACACTGAGTTTGGCGAGGTTTCTTAAGGAGGATCCTCCGGCTGTGCAAGAAGGAGAGAACAATCGAGAATCTCTCATTGCTTTGGATGCTTGGAAGCATTCGGATTTTCTGTGCAAAAATTACATCCTTAACGGGTTGGACAATACGCTTTACAATGTGTATAGCACCATGAAAACTCGCAAAGAGTTATGGGAGTCCTTGGAGAAGAAATACAAAACGGAGGATGCCGGCACGAAGAAATTCATTGTCGGAAAGTTCCTTGATTACAAAATGGTGGATTCCAGAACCGTTATCAGTCAGGTTCAGGAATTGCAAGTCCTTCTCCATGACATCCATGCTGAAAACATGACTCTTAGCGAGTCATTCCAAGTTGCTGCCATCATTTTGAAAGCTTCAAACCATTATGGAGAGAGATTTTAAGAATTATCTCAAGCATAAACGGAAGGAGGTGAACTTGGAGGAACCGATTGTCCGATTGAGGATTGAGGAAGATAATAGAAAGTCGGATAAGAAAAATAGAGGACAATTTTGGCAAGCAAAGGCCAACGTGGTTGAATCCGATTCAAAGAGCAATAACAAGAAAAGGAAAATTTCTTGTGAGGGTCCAAAGGACAACAAGAACGCGAAGCGCTTTAAAGGCAATTGCTACAATTTTGGTAAAACCGACATCGCAAGAGTGAATGCCGCAATCCGAAGAAACTTAAAGCACAAGTTAATGTGGATCAAGTTGATGAACTTTCGGATGGGGTACAAGAAATGAGTTTAGCTGTTGTTGTCTCTGAGTGCAACAATGTTGGAAATCCCAGGGAGTGGTGGGTAGATACTGGGGCTACCCGCCATATTTGTGCTGATAAGGCAATGTTCTCCAACTACAAGTTAGTCGGTGGAGAACTACTGTTCATGGAAAATTCCGCAAGCTCAAAGGTTGAAGGACAAGGGAAAATAACCTTGAAAATGACTTCTGGAAAGGAGCTCGTCCTCAACAATGTGCTACATGTGCCTGACATTCGCAAAAATCTTGTATCGGGTTCTTTGCTTAGCAAGAATGGCTTTAAGCTTGTATTTGTAGCTGATAAGTTTGTACTCACCAAGAATGATGTTATGTGGGGAAAGGTTATCTTTGTGATGGAATGTTCAAGATGAACGTTCTTACTATTGTACCAAAAGCAAATATTAATAATACTACTAGTAGTTCTGCTTATATGCTTGAGTCTTCTTGTTTATGGCATAATAGATTAGGGCATGCAAATTTTAAATCTGTTCGTAGAATGATGAACTTGAACTTGTTGCCTAATTTGCAATTTGATCCTAATCATAAATGTCAAATATGTGTTGAAGCAAAGTTAGCTAAAACACCATATAGCTTTGTTGAAAGGACTACCACTCCTTTAGAGTTAATTAACAAGTGATATCCGTGATTTGAAATTTGTGCAAATGAGAGGTGGTAAAAAGTATTTTTATTACTTTTATAGACGATTGCACAAGATATCTTTTATGTATATTTGCTTTGAGAAGCAAAGATGAGGCTTTGGATGCTTTTAAGCATTATAAGAATGAAGTGGAAAATCAACTTAGCAAGAGAATCAAAATGATTCAAGTGATAGAGAGTGGATAATATGATGCTCCATTTGATGAATATTGTTCGAATCCGCATTATTCATCAAACTATCGCACCATATTCACCTCAATCAAATGGAATTGCTGAATGCAAGAATCGAACTCTTAAAGAGATGATGAATGTTATGTTGATAAGTTCGACTACCCCAAAACTTGTGGGGAGAAGCAATTCTCTCGCCAATGTCATTCTTAATAAAATTCCACTAAAGAAAATGGATGAAACTCCATATGAATTCCGGAAAGGACATAAGCCTAGCTATAAACACTTGAAAGTGTGGGGTTGTTTGGCGAAGGTAGAAGTTCCTAAGCCTAAACAAGTAAAAATTGGGCCTAAAACAATTGATTGCATATTTGTTGGATATGCACATAACAAAGAGTGCATATCGATTCCTTGTGCACAAGTCGACATTCCCGATATTCATGAAAATGTAATTATTGAATCAAGGAATGTTGTGTTTTTTTTTTTTGAGAATGTCTTTCCATGTAAAGACAGGGATAAAGAAATAAGTTCGAGATAAGAGGACTTATGATATCGCAAATCTTGATCATGAAAATAATGAAGAACTGGCGCAAGAAGAGGGCCGAAAGTCTACATCATTTGGTCCCGATTTTCTAACCTACATGGTAGAAAATGAACCTAAGACATTTGCGAAAGCAATGTCAACTCCAGAAGCACCATTTTGGAAAGATGCTATCAACAAAGGAGATAGAATCCATTATGCAAAATCACACTTGGGAGTTGGTTGATCTCCCACCGGAAATAAACCTCTAGGTTGTAAGTGGATTTTCAAAAGAAAGTTAAAACCGGATGGATCTATTGATAAATATAAAAAATTAGGTTGGTAGCTAAGGGCTATAAGCAAAAGGAAGACCTTGATTTCTTCGACACATACTCACCGGTTACAAGAATTACTTCTATTAGAGTTCTTGTTGCAATTGTCGCGCTATACGATCTCAAGATTCATCAAATGGATGTCAAAACAAAGATTTCTAAATGGTGAGTTAGAAGAAGAAATATACATGGAACAACCTTGAAGGGTTTGTTGCTTGAGACAAGAGAATAAAAGTGTGTAAACTCGTTAAGTCCTTGTATAGATTGAAGCATGCGCCAAAACAGTGGCACCAAAATTTGATAAAGTTATGCTATCAAATGGATTTAGAATTAACGAGTATGATAAATGTGTCTACATTAAAAGTCCACCGAATGCCTATGTTATTGTATGTTTATATGTTGACGACATGTTAATAATAGGCATAATCATGATATTATCATGAATACAAAGAGAATGTTGATATAAAACTTTGATATGAAAGACATGGGAGTGACAGATGTTATACTAGGGATTAAAATCTCTAAGACATCCGGTGGACTTGTTTTATCTCGCCTCATTATGTTGAGTCTATTCTCGAAATTCGACGTTTGTGATGAAAGTCCATTAAAACTCCAATTGACACAAGTTTACACTTAGTCAAGAATAAAAAGCGAACCAGTGTCTCGATTGAGATATTCACAGTCATAAGCGCTTTAATGTACATAACAAACTATACTCGTCCGATATAGCATGTGTTGTGAATGAACCGAGTAGTTCACTAGTAATCCAAGCGATGATCATTGGAAAGCTCGAATAGAGTTTTGAGATATCTAAAATATACTTTGAACTTTGGATTACATTATACAAGATATCCAACAGTTTTGGAAGGATATTGTGATGCAAACTGGATATCAGATTCAAAGGATTCAAAATCCACTAGTGGTTATGTTTTTACCACTAGTGGTGCAAAATTGTGTCTTGGAAGTCCTTAAAACAAACTTGTATAGCTCGATCAACGATGGAATCGATTTTATAGCTTTGGATAAAGCTGGAGAAGAAGCATAATGGCTTCAGAATTTTTTGGAGGATATTCCGTGTTGGCCAAAGCCACTCACTGCTATCAGTATACATTGTGATAGTCAGTCGGCCATAGGAAGTGCACAAAATAACATGTATAATGGTAAGTCTAGACATATACATCGTAGACACAATACCATTAAATAATTGATCTCAAGTGGTGTTATCTCCATTGATTATGTAAAATCTAAGGAGAATCTCGCGGATCCGCTTACCAAAGGTTTACCAAGAGATCAAGTATACCGCTTATAAAAAGAAATGGGATTAAAGCCTATTACGCATGAATCTTTGTAATGATAACCCAACCATGATGATCGAAGATCCCAAAAACTTGGTTCATTGGGACAACTAAGTTATGAAGATTCGATTAAGCACTTAGGATAAATTCCTATCCATTCCTATGATCAAAAGTGCTTTCTGTAAGTATATAAGGTTAAATTCAACTTTTAATGATTCCTATAGCTTGGTAAGCCAAGTGGGGTATGTGAGAATACTCTTAATGGGAGGTCACCTATGTAAGTGTGAAGTGGGGCCGCTTCTATGAGAATTTTGAGGCTTGAATTCTCTAAAACACTTATGAAACCCAAGGTTGTTCAAGGCCAAACCGAACACAACTATGAATCGGAAAATATTAGGGAGGTTATTGTGTGGGTGTTGTTGTCTTGGTTTACACCAACTACCGAACAGTTCAACAAAGATGTTCACCGATTAGCCAAGTAAATCCGATAGCACTCCACTAGGGAAGGTTCCAAGCCGTGCTACCTCACCCGATGCAATAACTTTCTTTTGTACTCTTTTTTTCCTCTGCATTTACATGTGCATTGCATTAATTCACATAATTTCTCATTCATGTGGGGATTGTTGGAAATATGTTTGAGCTCACGAGAATATTTCCGGTGAATGAAAAATTATTGCCTAAAGGTGACAAGTTGAGGTACTAGTAGAACTTTAGTATTCCAAGTGGACAATGAATCTAGATGGAATTTGTGGATGAATTTATATTCAAAATGCATCTAGACTATTATTTGTCACTAGTACAAATGTAGTTGCAAACCAAAGAGTGCAATTCACCAAAGAGTGCAACTCTTCATGGAAACTCTTAAAGTTGCAAACTAAAGAGTGCAACTCTTCATAGTAACTCTTGGAATGAAAAGATGTGTCCAAGAGTTGTGTTGTTTCACTTGAGACCTTTGGCAATCTATAAATATCCCTAAGATCCGCATATTTCATAATTCATTGTTGCATACAAACACAAGCATACATTTTGTCAAAATTTTCCCGTAAAAGAGAGACAAAACATTTGAAGTTCGTTGTCTCTTGTTGTTTGGAGTGCTACTACAAAGAAGAGAGACCGTTGTATCTTGGGAGACGTTTGCTATTCAACCGTGGGCACCGTAGCGGGCACTCGCCTTAAAGACATAGAGTCAAACTCTAGCCTCGGTCTAATTTTCAGAATTTTCAGGTAACTTCGTATTTCTCGGATTTCAAGTAAGTTTTCCGATTTATTCTCGAATATAATATCGCACGTGAACTATCCCCAACAGAGGATGCATATTAGATCGCAATGAATCGGAATAAATAGAGTAAAATGGTAAAACGCAAGTAACGTAATTTTCCAAAACGACGTTATATTTTCTAACAATATCCCATTTCTCAAAGGAAACCACGATAACGCTTTCGCTTACATCGTATACTTGGTCAAAATTCATTCGTTTAGAGTCTAACTTTGGCCCATTTAAGGTTTTCCAAGTTTTTCTCGATTCTGTTTTCTTTTTTAATTTTCCAATTTGTTTGGTGTTTTGACTACCTTTAAATACTTTTTGACCATTATTTCGTGTTCTTGAATTATAATTGCATTAGCAATAAAAACTCGCTTCTCTTTTAAAGATTAGATGTCTTGTAATTATCCAAATCGTATGTCACCATCCAATCGCTTTTTTTTTTCAATAGTTAAATTCATTAAATCTAGTAAACTAAAAACACGCAAGATTTCTCTAAACCTTAATGACCACTCCCCTCTTTTCCTTGACCTCTGTAAAAATAAATTATTCTCCTCCTCCTCCCACCATATAACGAGGGGGAAATCGAATTCTTTTATTGTTTTTCTTCTTCTATTCTTCTCCGTCCCGTGTTTACTCCAATTCCCCTCTTGGTGGTAGTAGATTTCTTTGCTCTGTTGAAGTAGAATCCCCCTCTGTCGGAGTAGTTTTCTTTCCCCTATGGGAGTTGGTTTAATTGGGCTTTAGTCCAACATCCGCCTATGCAATGAGCTTTAAAAGAAGCGAGGCGCCGGATTACACAGCTTAAATGAAAGCTTATATGATTTGATATTGACTACCTATACCAACATATACATCTTCTTTTCTAGTGCCCATTACATAGAAACTCTAAGGTTAAGCATGTTTGGCCGGGTAGAATGGGATGGGGATCCCCGGGAAGTTTTTCGAGTGCGGCGTGAGTGAGGACAAAGCGCGTTAGGAAAAGACTCGTGTTGGTTTGTGGGGACAATCGACAATCCAAGAAAGCGCTTGAGGTCCAACAACTAGTATCAAAGCAAGTCACGAGTTCGAATTTCCTAGGAAGACGTTGCGTGGAGGTTGCCGGGAGCGGTGGAACCCCGAAATCTTTGGCGCGAGGTAAACCGACTAAAATTGAGGTAGGTTGTTGGGTGGCCGGAAATGAAAGGTCGCGTGACGCTTGTCTTGAATCCCAGAAGAAGTTGGCGTTAAACCGAGAAGTTTGGCGGGCGGTGGAGGTTGCCAAACACGAGTTGAAATGCTTGACAGAGATCTTTGGGGAGGGGATTGTTGGGTTTGGTCCAAAGATCCCGCCCGCAATGGACTTTAAAAGATACGCAAAGACAACCCACAATTCAAACTCGTGAGTGTTGGATTACATAGTTATAGGAGAGCTTATAGGGATATTGACTACTTGTACCAACATATGCATTCTCACTATCTGGTATATAAATTACTTGGAAAAGACTAAAGAGTAGTCATGTTGTAAGAATTTTGCATGGTGGATAAAGCCTAAAGGTCACACAAGACATATTGAGACCTAATTTGCTTAATGGTTAAACAAATGAGACACATAGCACCATTCTTCTCTCCAACTTAAGAATAAAGAATTGAGCATTTCATATTAATTTATTTTTTTATATAACTCAACTTACAGTTTTACGTCTGATTATGCTTGATGACAATAGCTCTGACCCCTCATCGATGTCATCAAGGTAAACCGCGAGATATGCACACACTGATCAATGTTATGGAAGGGTTTGCTGACATACAACCAGATCTTCCCAGGTAAAGTGAATAATTATGTTGGACACCCCAAATCTAATAATAGTCGATCTCTCCCGAATTGAACCCACGCGGATGTTATTCAAGTATAAGTTCACACCAACTCGCATATGCCCCGAGTATCAATTTGATGGAGTATGGTTTAGAACCCATGACCTCCGCCCCTACAAGAAATTTAAATCCTTGTTGTGGCCGAAAATGGGCTAAGCCCCGATCGCATTTCATATTAACTGAGTTTAACCTTAGGTATAATTCTGACCAATCGTTGATTAAGGAAAAAGAAAAAAAAAAAAAAAAAAGAAGTACGTGCGTCTTTAGTTAAGGAATAAGTTTTCTCTTACAATTTAGTGTTATAAAATTGCAATTAAGCAATAATTTGTTACTCTATGGTATAATAGCAAGTTTATGTGAGCATAGTTCTTTTCAAAAAAGAAAAAAATTGGAAAACAATGGTTGTTAACTGTATATATTTCTGTATTTCATATGATGTGAAAAATAATAAATAAGCTTGTTAATTAGTCCCAAGGCCAACTTAGAGGCATCGGATAACGGGCTAGGTACAATATCTTGGGCTAAATAATTGGGCCCAATGTGTTTAGATATAGTGACTCACTAATAAATATTAATTTGTTACACAAGTACTACACAAATTTATTTCGATATTACGTCCTGCATTTTCGCATTTGGATCATTTTGTCCAATTCAACTGATCAATATGCTTGAATTACTATAATTTTTTTTTTTAAGTTTTTAACTTATTTATCCTTGTTCACAAAAATACGGACCTAAATAAAAAAAAAAAAAAAAAAAACACCAGTCATACGCATCCATTGTTACATGCATATACAGTGAAAGGTGCCAATAGAGATCACATTCATTTTAGTTCTTAAATGAATCCTACAAATGGAAACCATGCTTTACTAGCTATTTTAAAAAATATGTTTAAGTTTAACCCGGTTATATTCTATGGCGACAAATTTTATTTTACGTGTTAGATCAATTGGATCAAGATGAAGCCCAAAGTAAATGGGTCATCAGGCTTGCATGACCCAACATAAAAAAAAAAAGTTGTTCATTCATTGGGGAAAACAAGCATGGGCTTTTCGTGCCTTTCTTTCCTTGCAACTAGTGTATTTTTTTTTGTCGAACGATAGAATTTTATTATAACAACTCAAAAGCCTATAATTACAATTACAATCGTAGCCAACGGGCTAAGAGTCGACAAGACTAACTAAGAGCAAGTGGAGAATTGGTAAAACCAATTGATTCACATGGACTAAAAAACTACCCACCCCAAACTAACCACTCCACGAGACTTGGACTCCTTAAAGGAGATCAGAAACACACCGAGAAAAAAAAAACTAAAATCGGGCACGAGCAACCACTACATCTTTGCGAGCGAGAAAAAAATTGATCCGCCTACGAGTTTTAGCAAAATCAACCGAGAAAAGAAAACACAAACAAAATAAGAAAACAACGAACTTTACTAACAAACTAGAGAAAAAAACAAAAAAATTGTCTCTCCCTCTCCCAAATCTCTTTTACAACCCAACGTCTTCTCCGTTCAAGAGACACCTCCGTGAAGCTCCGACCCGCTTTCGCCCTTGACCAAAAATTTCGCCACCTTCATATGCGCCATGAGGGACCGCTTATTTGGTATCCCTCCAATAAAAACATGGAGGGGAGGGGGGAAGGAGGGATGGGGAGGGAGGCGGCTGTGTAATGGGATAGGGAGGGAAAAGTGCTTTAGGGTTTTTGGGGGTTAGAGAGAAATGCGGAGAGAAAAATGTTAGAGAGAAAAGGAGTGTTTTGTATTTAGCTGCTGTGAACCTTGCAACTAATGTATAGCGAACCATTTTACGGTTTTTTTTCGAATCGATTATTTTCCTTTCCTATTACCTTCAGCCAGTATTTCACATCTTCATCTTGCGGATGGTTAAATAAAATTTTCATTGTCTAATATTATTGGTACTTTATCCCACATTATAATTTCATAATTATACCTTAAGGGCTCGTTTGGGATGTAGGAAAACATGAAAAAGATATTTATCACATTGAGTTCATGATTGGTATTAAGGACATGTCCATTGGAGATGTTCCTAAAACATGTTATTTGTGGGGCCTCTGCCACATCCCTCATTTTAATAACACACCCTTCTAGTAACACACTATCCCATTCAAATAACACAACACACATTATTTATTGGCCCCAATTTTTACACCTCTTTATTCATGAGGGCGTGAATTTTTTCGTATTATCATATGTGTTCTTAGGTATTACAAGTTTGTAATAAAGTGAAATAACATTCTTACAATAACATTCACCAATGGAAGAAACAAAATAATTTTGTTAATAACATGTTGAAGAACATCTATTAGCTTCTCAAAAAAGAACATCTATTGGAGATGCTCCAAAGATTCTGAGCCATGACTAAGTGTACGATCATTGAATTTCCCCTAGGCTCTAACCATTGGATTGCCAATCCAGGTCCAGTCCTCAATGCTACATAATTCATTCTCGGGATGCTATCCAATTACGTAAGGATGACAATAAAGTGGGTTGAACTCGACCTCGTAATAAGCTCATATGGTGGGTCTAAAACCGAGTTGCGGGTACCTTGTTTAAAAATTAGCTTAGGCGGTTAACGAGATCGACTAGACTCGCCCCCTGTTCCGGCCCACCTTATATATTTTTATTATCATTGTTTTTTTAAAATTATAATGGGTTAGATTATTTTTACTTTGTTATTAGATTAATTACAAACTAATAACTACAAAATCTACCCATGAGAACTCTGAACCTTAACCATGTATTTTTTATATATTATCAAAGACAAAAACTTGTATAAGACCATTTTACTTGATTGTTTCCCGTAAGACGGATCCCACCCACCCGCATGCCCTACCCGACCGTCATTAAAGAATTATGGGTTGGATAATTAATTTTGTGGGCTTATTTTTGTGTTGGGCCCGACATTAATTGGACCGCCCAAAACCTTGATCAAATTGGCAATGCAATCCTCATTTATAATCATTCCTAATCTGAATTAGGATTCCCACAAATCGGATCTGCTTAAAGTAATTATGCACTATAAATTATTCTTTAAGCTTAATTTATTACAAATAATCGCAAGAATGAATAAATATAGGTCTATTTATTGGGGTGGTTGCATTTTTGTAATTTTTTGGGGTGGTTGCATTTTTGTAATATTAGAGGCGGCGGAATAGTATTTCTATCGGATGGTGATATTTTTGTAATATTATGTGGTGATAAAGTATCACTTAGACTCAAACAGTGTTGTAAAAAAATCGGCTAGCGCCGACTAGGCGCTAGGGGCCCCTAGGCCGATCCGATTTTCCCAAAATTGGCAAAAAAAAAAATCGGTCCGGGGCAAAAATCGGCCTAGGGGCGCCTAGGCGACCAAAAACTCGGGAAAAATCGGCTAGGCGGTCTAGTCGGAATAAATCGGACAAAAATCGGCCAAAAATACAAAAAAAAAAAAAAAAAAGAAAAACTTGGTGTTTCTAGGCGCCCGCCTAGCACCCGGCTCTTGCCCGACTAGCGCTAGCGATTTATGCAACCTTGACTCGAAATGTATCATATTTTATTATAATAATAATATCACTTTTATTTTGAAAGTATACGTTTTCAAGGAACAAAACTAATCATTTACTTGCAAAGTTGTACATCATTGTTCAAAAGTATCATCTTTCAAAAACAATATTATCACTTTTACTCTAAAAGGTTCAAATTTACAAAATTACATTAGTAGTTTCCTTTAGTATCACTTTAAACTTGAAAAATATCACTTTTATTCAAAAAAGTATCAACTTTTACTTTGGAAAATATATGTTTTTAGAGTAACAAAATTAATTGATTACTTGTAAAATTATATACAACCTTGTTTAAAAGTGAAATGTAACACTTTTTTATTAAAAATTGTATCACTTTTTTGTTTTCAAAGTAACAAAATTACGTTTGTAGTTCCCTAACATAATATCACTTTAGACTTAAAAGTATCAATTTTTATTACAAAAGTATCACTTTTATTCGAAAAGTATACGGTTTCAAAATAACAAAAATGATTATTTACTTGCAAAGTTACATACGACCATTTTTAACGAGATCACTTTTTATTAGAAAAAGTATCACTTTTACCGTAAAAAGTATATGTTTTCAAAATAACAAAATATGTAATATTAATTTGTCTGAAAAGTATTAATTTTTCTTTGAAAAGTACTAATATAATCCTAAAAAGTATTATTATAATTATCATTTTCTTCTTTGTGTTTCTTCAATCAAAACCTAGTATAAACTCTTTCAGACATGGTTACCAATATTCCGCCGCCAATCTACTCGAAACACCACAAACAAATTCATATCAATCAATCGCGAAAAATCCACTATATTTCCACACCTAGGATTCCATTGTACCTATGAATGATGTATGATACCTTAACATTTTTTCTGTAAATGAGTTATCGACAGGAAAAAAAAAACATAAAATCAAAATAAAATTGTTTACAAGGAATCAAGAACTGCAGCAGGCTCAGGCTAAAAATTCACTCAATCATATAATAATCAACTTAAAAAGAGAATAAGATATTGCTATGTTACATTGGATCAAAATTCACGAAATCAAACATTAATAAAGGAACAAGGGAGAAGAAGAGAGGGAGGAAAGGAGGAGACGGGAACGGATGATTAGAGGAGAGAGAGAAAGAGAGAGAGAGATTGCAGCTCTATTTTACGGGATTCCTTTTTAATAACAGATTTGGATGTTGGATCTGGATTTTGTGCTCCGTAAGACGGATATAAGAGAACTACTCGTTATCAAATTAGGTTCCATAATCTTATAAGTTGATTCTTATTAGTATTTACTGTTTGTTTTCATATAAAAAAATTAGTAGTCTATGGACTCCACCGGATTTAGATCATTTAATTCGTTCATTAATAATTAAATGACCAATATAATTGTAGTTAAAATGCATTGTCCACATTCCCCACAAAAATAAAAATAAAAATACATTGTCCACATATTATGAAATAAATAATTCCTAACAGAATGTTCCATTTCTATTTAATTTTTGCAAATAAATAATATCTCACGCAAAAACACTGAACATGGTCAAAATTAAAATAAATGATTTCCTTAACTCAGAAACAACGCGTGCTATTAATAATCGGAGGATACAATATATTCAACTCATCGCCCACAAAAATAACATTTTTTTCTTAATATAGTTGAACTAAACTCGTATTTATTCTCACATGTAGCACCAAAATAATAAACACCCCTTCCCCCTCTCCATTTAGTCAATACATAGGAAATTACTAAGAAACATCCTCTTTGAATAACATATCCCATCAAATTTCTTGAAGCAACCGCGTATATGCAAAGTTTATAATTTCCACTTCAAGCCCTAAATCAAATTATTAAATAATAAAGGGATAATTATAAACAAAAAATATAAGATTCCGCTAATTACAAAAAAAAAAAATAAGAGATTTTTAAAAATTGCAAAAACCGCTTGAGATTTCATTCTCTCATATATTTTTCCTCTTCATAAACATAAAAATATCAAACCCCCTGATATTATATAAATGTTACACTTACCCCCCTTTCTTGAGCCAAAATGGCCCAAATCCAATGAAATATTACAATTATCCCATTAAATTTAAAGAATCAAATATTAAGGAGTTTTTATTTTTGTTTTGACACATCTCTAGATTTCTTTTTGTAATTAGCCCAAACCTCAGGGGTTTTTTTCTGTAATGCTCAAAATTAGACATACAAAAGAGAAATTTCCAAAATTTAGTAGTCAAAGTGCAAAACTCACTATAATTTGGTTTGCAAAATGAAATTATCTCAAACTTAATTTCAATTTTCAACATCTAAACCCTAAATCAAATTATTAATTAAATTTAATTTAAATACTACTAAAACCCCAAAATTACACAATCACCCAAACGCCGTGTGTCGTATTCCAACTATAACAGCACCGCGGCCCTATCGTCTTCGCCTTTTACCAATTCTCCAATTCACACACACAACACGCACAAATATACCTACACACAGAGAGCTATAAATACACATACACAAGAATCCTAATCCACAACCACTTTTTCATTTATCTATATCCACACGATTCTATCACATCAAAAAGGAGGAAAAAACCGATCAAAAAAAAAAAAAAAAAAAAAAAAAAGGAGGAAAAAAAAATATATCTGCTACTCCAAATCCAAACTGCTCCCAAAAGTCTTCAAACCAATGGGAGAAACCAGACAACCCCACCTGAACGGAGCCTACTACGGCCCCTCCATCCCGCCGCCGTCCAAATCCTACCACCGCCCCGGCCGCGGCGGCGGCGGTTGCTGCTGCAACCCCTTTAGCTGCTGCTGTAGCTGCATCGCGAACTGCATCTGCACCTGCATATGCCAGATCATCTTCACCATTCTCATCGTCGTCGGAATCATCGTCTTCGTCGGCTGGCTGGTTTTTCGCCCCAACACCGTGAAATTCTACGCCACCGACGCCTCCCTCACCGAATTCAACCTCAACAACAACACGCTTCACTACAATCTGGCGGTCAACCTCACGATCCGCAATCCGAACAAGCGAATCGGGATCTACTACGACCGGATTGAGGCTAGGGCTTCGTATCAGGGGCAGAGATTCTCCACCGTCGATTTGCCAACGTTCTATCAAGGTCGCAAGAATACGAGCTATGCGAACGCAGAGTTCAGAGGGCAACATATGGTACTGCTCGGAAACAGAGAGATGTCGAAATACAACGACGATCGGAGTGCCGGCGCATACGACATTGAAGTGAAGCTCTATTTGCGTACTCGATTGAGGTTTTGGTTCGTAAAATCGACGAGAGTGAAGCCGAAGATTGACTGTGATTTGAGAATTCCGTTGAGATCGAACGGCACAGCGCCAGGGGTTTATGAATCCAAGAGGTGCGATTTCGATTGGCGCTGATTTCTCGCGATAATTGAAACTATCTTCTCTTGATAGCTATGGATTTTTTTATCACCGGTTATTGCTTTCATCTCTTTTGCTATTATACTAGTATTCTTTTGTTATTAGTCGCCTGATACACATTATTCTGCTTTTGATTGCTTGATTTTTATGTTCATCGGATCATATTTTTCATATGGTTTCTTTGTATATAAATAATGAGTTCTTGCTATTAGTTTATTTTCTATGTTGATATACCATGAATTTTTGATAGAATTGTTTCATTTATTAAGCATTTGAAAAAAAAAAAATCAGTATTGGAAAATGTGTGGAGGACAGAGAAGAGGTCAAAACTGTGAAAAGCCTGTAACGTTGAGTCATTATAATTTAAACGGCTTGATAATAAAGTGGACCCTGGGATTGGATAGCATTTACGGCACTTTATAGTTTATAATTCAAATTTTGAATTGGCAGCACAAATTGACAATAATGGAGCATCTTTATAAACAAATAAAGCTGACGCAGGCCTAACGTCACCATAAACAACTACCTACATTTTATAGTCTCAAAAATAAAGACTACAAAAACTGCTTACTTCGAAGATACTGCTCTTGTTCTTTTCTTGCCTTCAAAAACTTTGCCATGTTTTGGTTTTTTTATAATTTATATTTGCCTAGTTGATTTTCATTTCCAACCCAGTAATTTTATTTTTAGCATTTTTAAGGTCGAACAAAATTTTAAGACGAAGAAAATGTGAGTGATTTGTGTGCTACAAAAGGTACAGATTTCTGATGTTGTGTACTTGTGTTTGCTTTTAATATTATAAGAAATAAACTACATGTAAATCATGTATTACGATATAAGAGTGACAAGTTGTAGGTTCCATTTTATATTTCTTTATGTGGCATCATCCTTCAAACAAAATTGGATAGAGAAACTATATATTGATTTCATTATGGATCCATTACCCTTATAATTTATATTTATATCAACAAAATGTGTGGAAACTGGGTTGTGTGAAACAAATTGAAGTTTGCTTGTGGCATTATGGCATATAAATCGAATTACAAGAAATCTCCTTCACCTACTAGAAATGTACATGAGTTCTTCTAGCCAAACAATTCATACATATATAATTGTCAAATTTAAGCATTATCACATTGACGAATCTTCATACTTCAAAGGCACGAAAGAATAAAGTAAAGAAAAAGGAAATTGTAATATCCCATTCTCCTTAGTCCTGAGCGTTTTCGCAGGCCTTGTTTACGATGCTCTCGCTCCGAAAAAAGATCGTATTGGGCCTGTTGAGTCCAGGCCTATAATATTAATTCCGTTGTTACTCGAGTAGTATGGTTGACAACTTAACATGGGCTTTTAGCTATTGGATACATTTCGGACGTATTAATGTCTATATGATCATATGAAAGAACCTGTTCTAACAATTATTGGATAATTGCATTGTCCAAAAGTCCCCCGCAGTTCTTTAAGTGTTTCTTTCTCCGCCTATATTTTTCTTCCACCAGCCTCTATCTACCCTCAGCCTGGTCTTCTTAATCCTACTCGGGCCCCCGCATAGGCGTAAGCTCGACATACCATCTATCTAGAGCTTTTTAACACCTGGATAATTATCAAACTAATCTTTGCATTCATTTTTATTCCCCTTTTTAAAACCAACTAGCTTTTGACCCGTGCAATGCACGGGTGTAATGTGTTCCATTATATAAATTGAATGTATACAGGTTGTACAATCTACATAAAATATAAATTATATAAAAATATAAAATACATATATGAAAAAAACATGTTACATCACTATAAATAAAAATTACGAATTTTGGATACTTCCTTATACACAATATTAACGAAGGGTATCGACGTGGGCACGATACTTGTTCATCCTTTGTCATTCGATGTATCATCACCATAAACTAATAATTTCACCCATTACGATTGGTTACTCGCGAAACGTAATATATAATTGACCATACGATCAAGATCGGATCTCAAGACAAACACAAACAGGAGAGAGATCACATCGGCTCTTTATTGTCATGACATACAAAACGATAAGAGGAAAATGTCTTCCCTAGAACTTGAAGGGAATTATAAGATTAAACGGGGTCAGTGTTATTCCGGAATCAAAACTTGTGACCGACATGGGCTCCGTGAGAGTTTTATATTTAAGTACATGTTTGTCAAGCTTCGTAATCATCAACCTCGTACCGTTACATCAATAAAAATGGTCATTTTATCTCATGGTTTTTAAATAATAGTTGGGAAAAAGCAGTGTAATCTATGAAAAAGATATTTGCAATTACATTAATATATTCAACAAATTAATTTATTATGTAAAATTACTGATATTCAACAACTTTCCTATATATATATATATAAATAACTCATTAAATTTTCCAAAAACTTCATTTCCATTTCTACTTTGCAACTTTTATGTCCCAATTTTTTGGAGGTTTTCTCGAAACTTTTTATTATCTTTCTGTAAAAAAATACAAATCATCAAATGTCGATTTTTTCTCGACGTTGGATTTTTGAACGGATTCAAGGTGGGTTATGGACTGCTCAAACTGAATAGGTGGTAAGATTTAGTTCGAGAAATTTTTTAAAGAAAAAAACGGTCTTAATTTATGCAAATCATGGGTTCTGTATTTAAGGTTTCAATATTTTTCGAATTAAATTTAGTATTATTTGATTTATATAATTAATTTATGCAAATAGTTTACGGTAATGTATTTGATGAAAATAGTTTAGTTTTGTCTAAATACTGAAATGAAAATTTATATGTTTCTCATTCCAGTTTCCAGTGAATTTTTTTCTTACGAAATTGTTTTGTGTTAGAGTTGTGCATGCATTTGTTAGACAAAATAGCTTTTGGGTTGTATTTGATGAAAATAGTTTAACCTGATTGTTTTATATATATGATTATTTTAGAGGCGATTCAATTTTATCTTTTTATCATACAAATTATAAAGCTATTATTAGTCTTTCTGTTTATAAACTTAATGATTTTAAAAATTATTTTTGTTTTTTGGCAAATGTTGCAAGAATGATTTTTCTTTCTCAACTACGCTGGTTCTGAAGCCTTAATTTTTTTTTTTGGTTAAAATACATGGCATCTGAGTATAAAATTCTCAAATGTATTCATTTATGAAAATTGGATGTTTTTTATTTTAGCGCAACGATATGTTTACTTATGGAAAAACAGAAAAATTTCGTGGAGTGATAAGCCTGAACTTCTAAAGCCCAAGAATAAGTTAGATGTATCCCATTATAATAAACTATTTTTTTACATGTTATTCATGAAATTTGACATATTCTTATATTGTGTCGTTCCTTCTTTTTTTTTTTTTTTGCAGGAATAACTTCTATTAGATTATACTCATATAGTGTAAAATAAATTTGCAAAGGAATACAATAATCAATAATACACGTTGTGTAGATAAGTCAATAAAGTTAGTATTTATTCTTCATAAACAATTCTTCTAATCAATTATAATAAATTTGTTTTTCGAAAATAAAACTGTGTGAGATTCGTAAAAAAAAATTATTTGTGCAGTGTGATTTATTAATTATTAAAATATTCCTTTTTAGAATTCAATCAGCGTGAATAAAATCGTGTGACTTGTGTATACAGATATATGCATATAAGTTACATAGTTATTACTTATTATTGATTCTAAATATAAATATGTTTGACAAAAATAATTTGTTTAATTTGTTACTTGCCAAACATTATATGATGTAATTTAGGAATTCAATTGGCTATGTAGCCTCCAAATTTTGAAAAGCATGTTTACTTATATTTCCCGAAAATTAAGGGAGATTTATTTGTGCCGTGTGATTTTTAATTATGAAAATATTTCTTTTAAGAATTCGATTTGTGTTAATACTCGTGTATCAAGATATATACATATTAGGTATATGTTTTTGATTGATTGTAAATATAAATATATTTGGTGAGTATAATTTATTTAATTTATTATTACTTTCCAAATAATATTTATAATGTAAAATTTATGATTTGATTTTCTATATACCATACATACACATATCATAAAAACATTCCTTCAAGAATTCAATCATCATGAATAAAAGTGAAACATTCCATTTTTGAAGATTTTGATTCAACATGTTTGTGATTTTACATTAAAATGTTACCTTGTAAGAATTCAATCACCTTTAAGATAATTAAAACTTGTCATTTATTAAATAAGTCAACATGTGCAAAAACGTCAGAAGCGAAAGTCAAGATAATTAAACCTTTCCATTTTTCGGAAATAATCGGACTACTATTTATAGGTAGTATAAATGAGCGGGAAAATTTTCCCATACTATTTTTTAAGAAGCGACTCTTATTATATATACTAGTATTATACCCGTGCAATGCACGGTGAGTGTTAAATTAGACCTTTGCAATTGGATTGTGTTTAACAATTTATGGTTTGTTGTGTCAAACCAATTGATTGATGTAAAAATATTATTATTAATAAAATATTTAACTAAAAAAATTCAAACAAATTGTTGAACTAAAGCCAAATAAAATAAAATAAAAAAGGAAACTACAAATTTTGAAAGACTTCTTTGTACACGGCGTTTATTGTTTGCTTGTTGTTCGATTCGTTGTCACCACAAACTAATATTTTCAAACCCTTGCGATTGGTGACTCTCGAAACAAGAACGTATAATTGCCCATGATCGAATCTTGGATTCTCAAAAACAAAAAAATTAACATTGGAGAGAGATTGACCTTGACTCTTATTTATGGTCATGGCATACGATACAATGAGAGGAACTCGCCTCTTCGTTGGAACTTGAATGGAATTCCGAGGTCCGATGGGGTCAATGTCATATGCGGAATCAAAACCTTATGACTGCGTTTGTTCCAGGTGAGAATTTTAGCTTCGAAAGTACATGTTTGGCCAGTAAGTAATAACCAATCTAGTGCCATTACACAATCCAATAGAATGGTTCATGTTCCTCAAGAGCATAACTAGCGTACTAACCTTCAAATGCAATTCATGATTAGGAACACCTAACATCGATCGCATTCAAAAATTCTCGTGTGTGCGGATCGTGCATAAGTTAACATTAGCATCGGATTTGCACGTGCTATCGGAGCTCAAATACGTTTGGCCCTCGGAAGAATTTAAAGACGTCATATACTTGATTTATGGACTCAACAAAGATCGAGTGTCGGTGCCGGTATAGCCCTCTTTTCAAGTAAGTCGGATCATCAACGGCGTCTCTAAACATCGGATAAGTGCTTTCAACAATGGTTGCAATTGGATCACTAGAAGATTGTAGCACCATATCTTCGTATATCAATAGTTGCACAACCATCATTCGATCCTCCGATAGTTCTGTCTCCAATGCTTGCAATCCATTCGAGAAAATTGCACGGTCTGTATAATCATTAGTTCCACCTAAGCTTTGAAGCGCATGTTCTTAGTTAGTTTTAAAACGTCGTGCAATTTGCCCACCGATGCGATGAATTAATGGTTACATTTACAATGTCTTGCCTACTTCCCTTAGGTATAACAGGCAAGATCTGCATCAAGTCTCCACCAAACACAACAATTTTCCTCCAAATATTATATTTTCTACGCCAACGGGTTGTCTTGTTTTTAAAAGAGCTCGTAAAGTTTCGTCAAGTGCTTGAAAGCAAAACTTGTGCATCATCGGCGCCGTCCCGCATTATAAGCTTGAACGGATAATCAACTCCATAAGCGGACTCTCCGATTGATATTGCATGTTGAATCTTGGTTAGGATTTAAGAAAATAACAAATCGCGAATGCGCAGATCCTCCCGGCATAGTAGAGACGCTTATGCCGCTCGATGCAATGTTTAGTACAATTTCTCCTTTTAATCTCAATGCCGAGATAAAAGCCCTCCACAAAAATGTCTTGTATGTGCCTCCATATCCATATACAAAGAACATACCACCTTTCTCGTTTACCACAACATGCATTATTTTCGAAATATACGCTATGTTGTTCATCGTTTAGTTTAGAAAGTAGATCCTTGTGCTCAACCATTAGAGCCTTATGATCGTAGCGTAGCTCGTCGTATATAAGTCTATTTCGGTGGTTTTGAAGATTATCAACATCCGGAAATGACATCGAATCAAAATTGCGTAGACTCTTACCACGACATCTTAACAATTTTCATTTTTCGGATAAGCGATTCTTGATTTGGTTCTCACTCAATACCATTACGCACAAGAAAAAGCAATATAATAAATTTAATAAAAAAATTAAATATCCCTAAAATATATAAATTATGACATTATTTGACTAAAATGAATTACGTAAGATATAAAATATAATACATGAATACCTTGATGATTTAAAAGCCGTCGTTGATTATAAAGAATATCATCGAAAAGGAACTCACAACACTTCTCCCACACTGATTCTGCCTGCTCAAAGAATCCGATGACAACAATGACGCAAACAAACTTCTTAGGTTGTCAGCAGATGCCCAGTGGCTGGCTTCAATAATGGCGTCAATATACTCCCTATCGTCTTCTAAAAGACCAAAAGCATAACAAGCTTCATGATAGGAAGTGTGTTGCACACCATTGACCTTCTTGTAGTCCTCGTGACACGTATCCCCCTCGAACCACGTTAATAAGACACCTCAAATAGTACATATCCCCACACCCCGGTGGGACGTAAAAAACCCGCCCTATTGATTTTCCGATCTTCCTAGGCATCCATTTTCTTAGCTCTGGTTTCCAAACAAATTTAGTTGGAGCTTCAACGTAAATCAACTCCTAGCTTCAGGATATATTTTATTAGCTTCCATCCAAGCTAAAAACATGCTTTCTTTAACCGAAATCTTTCTTGAGAACATCGTCTATTCTATCTCAATCCGAAAAATAACACTCTGCTCATTTGGAAGATGGAAGCTTAGACGTTCAATCGGAGGATATTTATATTGGATTTCAAAACCAAGTAATCTCCATGCCGCCTCACAAGTAAATATATCGATCGTCATAAAACATACTAACTTCGTCAACAATTTTGCCGCATTCCTCCTCATCGGTGGTCATATAGAATGACGCAAAGAATCGTAAGTCAAGCGGCTACGATAATCTAGAGCGGGGTGAATAGATTATCTCCATCTTTTCGACTTCGCCCTCTTTTTTTCGAACAAAACAAGCCAAGATAATAATAAATGTGCGGAATGTAAATAACATACGTCGATTTATAGTAGTTCAACCCACCTAGCGCTTAATCTACTACCACCCCAGTATATCCGGGATGGGTTTTGAAAAAGAAAAAGAATTTTATTAATTACCACAATTAATACAAATTCAACTTACAACACCTTGAAGAGCACCACACTCTTCTTCAACACCACCTTTGGAGATTACCACAATCTCCCTTTGAAGATTACCACAATCTTCCTTCAACGGCACCTTTGAAGATCACCACAATCTTCAATCTTGAAGAATACCAAATTCTTCAACACCTCAAGAGCACCACACTCTTGAAACACCTATCACCTAGATCACCCAAGTGTATTTGTGTATTCTTTCCACAAGAATACTCAGAAGGATGTCTTGTGTTGAATGATGACCAAAATCAAGATTACAACTCAATAATGAATAATACAATTTGAGTGCAAGTGTAATCAAGAAATGAAAGCCTAGACCTCAAGATGTGAAAGTGATAAGCTAGGCAAATTACAACAAGAATGATGACAATGAAGAGCTAAAGACTTTGCTTGAATGTATCTTGTTGTGTTGTATCTCAAGTGTTGTTTTGGTTGCTCCAAAACTTCCTCTATTTATAGGAGATGATTGATCAAGCATAGGCTCCTCTTGGGGATTGAAAATTTACAGAAAAATACAATTAAAATCAAGAATATAGTCATTAGAAATCAATCCCACAATTTAAGGAAAAGATGTCTGTTTGCACAACGGTTAGAATTTTCTTTGTCAAACTTGAGGGCGGCGCGGTCGTCGATAGATAGAGATTAAAAAGAAACATGCGAAAATTACATAGGGCGACCGGCCAAGGATCTTTGACCGGTCGACCCCTGTTCTGTCTCAACGCAAGACTTGCAGGCACCGGCCGCACCTTGGGCGGCCCGACGCCTGACGCCAGGCGGCTGGCGACTGCTCAAATTTTCCTTCGTCTCATTTTTCCCAAAATTCATCTTCAGTGCGGGTTGCCCTATAGGGCGGCCAAATTGGCCGACCTCGAGACAGAAATGTTGTCCAATTTGTCAAAAATAAACCTTAAGAAATACTCCGAAAATATAGTAAAAATATTTTAAACCGATCGGGAGTATTTAGACAACATTTAGGAACCTTGTTTTGATGTAAAAACTTATTAACATAAAATCATTAAAAAGTGTTGTCCAAATAAACTTCAAGAAATACTCCGGAAAATAGTAAAAACATTTTAAATTATTTAGGAGTATTTGGACAACAATTAAAAACATTGTTTTGGTGTAAAAATAAAATCATCAAAATTAAGATAAAAACATGTATCAAACAATCTCCCCTTTTTGATGATTACAAACCAAAACAATTTTTAGAAATATTAGGAGGACAATTTTTAAAACGATTTTCCGGTAAAAACATCTAACTGTTTAGAAGCGACTAAAATTTTCAAAATACATAAGCAACCAAATAAGGAGTAAATATTATCCAAATATTCCGAGTATTAGCACAAGCTCCCCTATCAACAAGCACATCAAGAACAATGTAAAAGCAATTAACCACAAGCTAAAAGCTTAGCTTTTACATAGTATAAGCTCCCCTGTCAACAAAACATCATTAGACAAGTATATAAGTCCATCATACAACAATTGGATTAACTATAGTCCACAACTTATGGCTTTAAGAAGCCATAGCTTATAGCTTTTATATCGAGCTTATATTAGCTTCTTTGAGCTAACGAGCCAATTTCCTGTTTCTCCCCTTTGGAATCATCAAAAGAATGTTAGGATGATAAAAACATCATACAAGTATATCAAAGTGTGCCAAAGATACGATTTATCAACTATAGAAAAAAATAGGCTTAGAATCCGAAGAAATGGGAGAAATGTATCATGAAAAGATCCATAAGCTCGTTTTGTTTGCCAAGACATGATCTCAATAAGTATTTAAGACATTTGAACATGAGAGAATCATGTAGGTGATGAATTTTTCTTTGAAACATTTTATCGAACACTTGGCGTGCGTCAAAAATTGAAGAAAATATATATAGCCCTTGTAAAAGATATTAAACCAGGTTTTTCATACCATCACCAAAAGCACATTTTCACCATATAACCAACAAATAAGAGGCCCAACAAGGTAAATTCTCAAGGGTTCGACCCAATTGAGATAATTCTAGCCGAAAGATCAAGGCATTATGAATGCCATCAAGCAAAAATTTAAGAACCATCAAGTAGTTCATATCATGGCAAATAAGACATTACAAATGTCCCAAATTATCCATCTAGACAAAATGATCAAGGCATCATAAGTGCATTTAAGCAAAAATTAAAAGAAGCACTTTTACCATCAAGTACTTCATACCAATTATCAAACAATGCTAAATAGAATTTTTTACCCTCAAATACTCCAATAATACCATGATCAAGATCAACTAAAAGCCACTTTCATACTTGCTATTTTATCTCTTCAACACACAACAAGCAAATGTCATTAGAATAAGAGAGTTATACAAATCAAGTTCATTACAAGAAAATTAAATGACATAAGAAGAAAAAAGAAGAGAAGTGATAGGATCATCATTCTTCATCGGAAGAAAAACATGTGTTAGGGATGAGTTCTTTAATGAACTTCTTCAATTTGCCAATTGATTTTTGCATCTTGGAGGTCTTTTGATCCAAAGCCTCATATCGAGCTTCATGATATGCTCTTAGTTCATCATATTTGGCTTGAGTGTAACTCCTGACGGTTGAGCACCTGGTATTACCCTCCACATTGCTTGACCCGTCACCTGCCGCCAATCTATCGGCCTCGGCATCATTAAAGAAATCGTTTGGATTTTCGGATGTAGAACCTTGCGCTTTCCTTTAGCCGTTTTAGTCGGGCGGATATCCATATTATTGCGCATGTGGACCATTTGTGAAATATTGTCAATGTCAAAATCATTTTGAAACACCTCCGAATTACATTCCGAAGAAGGTAGCCCTGATTGTATAAGAAGTTTGCAAATCCAATTACCCACGACAAACTTCTTGTTTCCTTGTGTGATAGACTCAATTAAGCATTGAATAAATATTGCGCCAAAATTAAGCGGTTCCTTCTAGCAATTTTATAAGTTAAAAAATAATCCATATTGCTAGGCATTTTACCCGCTTTACCACGATACAGTGGCGACAATAACCGAAATAATCATGTGCTCAAGAGTCATGGCCAATAACGAATATTTTGGCCAAACGCCCAAATAGGTCTTAACCTCTTCCATAGAAACACCCAACATATCATCATTCCAAATCGAACAAGCAAAATAATCCCAACCACCTTCTCGCACATGTAAAAGCCGACAAATGTCATTAGGAGTCCATCTAAAATGACGACCCCTTACCAACGAATTCAACGCAAGAGGCTTCCTTTGAGCATCATATTCGACCCACATATTGGCATAAAAATGTAGAATCACATCATCATATAAAACATAAGGGTGCTCCCACAAGTACATCCACCCTTGTTCTTCAAAAAATCCTCTAATAGTAGGATACTCATTTGAAAATGAATTAAATCGACAAATTTTCGTACGAGCTATCGATTTCGCACCCATGTTCAAATTCTCATAGTACCACTCCGCATATTTGTTGATAAAATCTAAAACATTAGTAGAGCGAGGAGCTAGAGGTATAAGAGATTTCTTACTTTTTGCCCAACGGCAATTTTTGAATGAAATCGTCCCGAGTTCGGCAACTTGAGGATTGGAGAGTATAGGGTTTTGAATATCATCACGTTCTTGAGCTACATTCCTTTGGGTAGCTCGATATCCCTTTGTTCGGCTTCCTCTTGCCGATTTCTCGAACCCTCTCCGCCTTTTTCTTCTCTTGGAAGTGGGATTTTGACCGGTGGAATTTCTTGGAGGTGCTATATTTGTAAGATTCTTGCAAAATGGAGTGGATTGGCAACAAGAATCACAAGATTTGATGAAGAAATGAAGATTATAGAGAAAGGGGGTGAATGTCGCGAATAACGAGGTTTTGAGGAGTTTTGTTCTGTTTGAGAAAATGAAGAATAAATCTATTTTAACCTAAAAAATTGGCCTGGGCGACCGATCGAGGTAGGGTGCGACCGGTCGGCGTGCGAGTGGCGACGGTCGGCCCCGCTTAACCGGCCCCAAGGTGCAATTTTACATTTTCCGAATTTTCAAAAATTCGATTTTTCACCCCAAAAGTTTTAAAACTTTGCAAAAAGATAATTATGGACTAAATCCAACAAATACGAGTTTCGAGAAAATATATATTCGAGAAAAACGAGATTTTACGAGTAGTGCCCTTTTGAGAAAAAAATCACAAAGTCATTTAGTGGCACTTAAGGGGATGAAATGAAATAGTTTGAAAGAGAAATGCATAATCATAACATGAACAAAATATCGAGTTCTAAAAATAATACGAGTGAACATACCTCGATGGTTTAATTATCTCGTGATGAAGTAATGGTATATCACCAATGAATGAGAGATATATAACCTACACAATTCTATAAACAAATTTTGCACAAGATATAATAGTACAAGTGTGGGCCAAGAAATAACAAAATGCTTATGCTATAGAAATTCATAAGAGATAAAAACTCATTAGTCTAAGAAAGTCCACAAGAGTTTAAAATCAACATGTAAGGTCTCATTTTTCAAAGGATTTTAAAAACACAAATATATATATAGAAGACCTTAAAAAATTTGAAAACTCATTTTGAATATAATAAAAACATGCATACTACATTAAGATACATATATAAGTAGGAAGATACGGTTTACCAATTTCGCCATTTCCATGAGTTGTGTCATTCCCATTGTCTATGATATCTTCCCTTTGAAAATCATCTTGTTGATAATGATTTCTCCAATTGCTCCATTTCCAAGGATTATGTCCTTCCCATTGTTGATAATGTTTTTATCTTGGAAATTCATTGTGATGATGTCTTTCTCTTTGATCAAATGAGATGGTCATTTGATGTCTTCTAAAGCGGTATGAATTTGTTAGATAAATGTTTTTATCATGATTTTGATGATTTTGTTCAAATGAGTTTTTATACCAAAACAATGTCCCTAAATGTTGTCCCAACACTTCCGATCGATCTAAATTGTTTTTACTATTTTTGGAGTATTTCTTGAAGTTAATATTCGATTTAAAATTGACAACACTTTTGTTTCAGATCGACCGGCCGCCCTATGGGAAACCCGCACTGAGTTGAGTTTTGAAACAAAAAATGGGACGTAAGAAAAAAAGGCAGGCGGCGACTCGCCGACCGTGTGGGCGACCGGTGTGGTCGACCGGTCGACCGTGGCGACCACACTGCAAGTTGGATTTTTGTTCCGCACTTCTCTGCTTTCGTAAAAACGCTGGCGGCAACCTGTCATAAGCCGAGAAGACGGCCGCACCCCCTTCGACCGGTCCCCCCGTAAAAATTCGCAGAATTCAATTTCAATCTTATCTCTCGCGCGACCGGTCGAACCCCATGTTTGACAAAGAAACTATCCGCTTGCGTTTTGAGGCGACTTTTCCCTATTTTGTGGGATTGATTTCTAACACTATATTGATGATTTTAAATGGTTTCTTTTGCAAAGAAATCACTCCCCAGGAGGAGCCAATGTCCGGAAATCAAAGCCAAGACCTCTCCTATAAATAGAGGCTTCATTCAAGCAACAAGATACAACACTCCATACAAGCAAAGAGCAAACAAAGCAAACACTTTCATATATCTTGTTGTATCGGCCTTAGCACTTTCACTTGCACAAATTTGAGGTCTAGGCTTTCAATTCTTGATTACACTTGTACTCATATTGTATCAATCATTATTGAGTTGTAATCTTGATTTTGGTCATCATTCAACACAAGACATCCTTGTGAGTATTCTTGTGGTAAGAATACACTTGGGTGATCTAGGTGATAGGTGTTTGAAGGTTGTGGTAATCTTCAAAGGTGTTGTAAAAGGATTGTGGTAATCCTCAAGGTGGTGTAAGAGGGTTGTGGTAATCCTCAAGGTGTTGTATTAATTTTTGGTAAATTAATAAAATCTTTTTTTCTTTTGAAATCCATCCCGGATATACTGGGGTGGTAGAGGATTAGGCCCTAGGTGGGTTGAACCTCTTTAAATCGACGAGTGTTGTTTTATTTCCACATTTACATTCTCGTCTTTGGTTGATTATTCAAAAAAGAGGGCAAAATCTGAAAACCGAGATAATCTATTCACCCCCTCTAGATTATCGTAGCCACTGACTAACAAGTGGTATCAAAGCCAAACTTTTGGCTAGCTCGTTCCGAGTAAAGAGGAAAGATCTATGGCTACGAATGACGCTTATCTCACCACCGGCGCCTCCACCAACAAGCCACCATTGTTCGACGCCAACAACTACGCATTTTGGAAAGACCGTATGGAGTGCTTTCTACAAGGGTGCGGATTTGACATATGGAATGTGGTTATTGAAGGAGTTGATCAACCAACGAAAAAAATGGAGGATGGCACCTCGACTCCTAAACCTTTCAAGGAGTTCGATGAAAATGATAAGAAGGCTTTCTCTCTAAACGGTAAGGCCTTAAATATTTTGCATTGCTCACTTACCGCCACCGAGTACAATCGCATACGAGGCATAAGGTCGGCACATGAGGTTTGGGAAAAATTGGAGACTATATATGAAGGGACAAAGAAGGTCAAGCAAGCTAGAAAGACCATGCTTGTTAAAGACTTTGAAAACTTTAACATGTATGATGGTGAAAGCATCTCCAAGATGGTGGAAAGGCTTGACAACATTGTCAATCCTCTTGTGGCCCTCGGTAAAGTCATCTCCGAAGAAGACAAAGTGACTAAGGTATTGAATGCTCTTCCCGGCTCATGGTCCGAAAAAGTGACGGCAATCACGGAAGCACAAAATCTTGAGACACTCAAGTTTGACGAGCTCATCGGGAACCTCCTCATCTATGAAGTCTATCTCAAGGAGAGGAAAAATACCAAACCAACCATCAATCAATCGGGTATGCAAAATATTCCTAAAGGTCTTGCTTCCTCTTCTAATAATGCATACTATGATAATGATGATGATGATGAGGAGACGGCCGCACTTGTTCGAAAATTTGCAAAATTTGTGAATAAAAATAAAGCAAGAAAACCAAGAGATAATGCTTGCTTTAAGTGCGGAAAGCCCGGGCACTTCATAGCCGATTGCCCAAAACTCAATGAGGAGGAACAAAAGAAAAAGAAGCTTTTTCCGAAAAAGAAGGCTCTAAATGCGGATGTCAAAACTTGGGATGAGCTACTCGAGACATCCGACGAGGAAGGTGAAACCGAACATGGTCTTATGGCTATGGACGATGAAAATAATGAGGTAATAGGGGCTATAACAACCATGGAGGATTCGAAATGGCTCGTGGACAGCGGATGTTCACGCCATATGACCGGGAGGAGAGAGCTTTTTACCAACATCAAGCTCCAAGAAGAGGGTATGGTCATGTTCGGCAATGGCAAAGGAAAAATTCTTGGAAATGGAGAAATTGGTAACTCTTCTTTCTCTCTTTGTAATGTTCTTTTAGTAGAAGGGCTTAAGTTTAATTTGATAAGTGTTAGCCAACTTTGTGATTCAAATTATGATGTTTCTTTTAATAAAGAAAAATGCCTTATTCTTAAAAATGGTAATATTATTTGTGAAGCAAATAGAAAAGGCAATCTTTACAAAATTTGTACTAGTGATTTGGTTAGTCAAAATGTTTCTTGTCTTGTCGCCAATAATGATTTAACGAGTTTATGACATAGGCGACTCGGACATGTTGGATACAAGAATTTGAAAAATATTTACAAAAACCAACATGTAAAAGGACTACCCAAATTGAATTTTGAAAATCTTGGCTTATGTGACACTTGTCAAAAGAACAAATTAGTTAAGAGTAGTTTTAAGCCCAAAAATGAAATTTCCACTACCAAACCCCTACAATTGCTTCACCTTGATTTGTATGGGGATATTGGTACTAGTCTAAGTGGAAAACATTACACTTTCAAGTTATTGTCGATGATTTTTCTAGATACACTTGGGCTCTTTTTCTTGCAAATAAAAGCGATGCCGTTAATGAGTTTGTTAAGTTGTGTAGACGCATTGAGAATGAAAAGGAAGATACTATTAAAACTATTCAAGTGATCGAGGCGGAGAATTTGACGGTGAGTTTAGAGTCTTTTGTGAAACCAAGGGATATACGCACAATTTTTCGGCTCCAGGACACCTCAACAAAATGGTGTAGCCGAAAGGAAGAATCGGACGCTACAAGAAATGAGTCGGTCCATGCTCAATGAATTTTATCTTCCAAAATATTTTTTTGGGCCGGCCGTAAGTACCGCTTTATGTCACTAATCGAGTTTATATTCGTCCTAAAATGAATAAAACTCCATATGAGCTTTGGAAAGGAAGAACTCCAAATATTAGTTATTTCAAAATATTTGGATGTAAGTGCTTTATTTTAAATACTAAGGATCAATTGGACAAACTTGATCCTAAGGCCGATGAAGGAATATTTATGGGGTATTCAACCAAGAGCAAAGCATATCGGGTTTACAACAAGACTAGCATGGTTGTTGAAGAATCTATTCATGTCAAATTTAATGAAGCCTCGGGTGTTGAAAGAATACCCAATGACGATAGTGATGAAGAGGATATTGTTGAACCTATTGTTCAAAGTGATGCTCATAATGATAAACCTTCTATTTCATATGATCAACCTTCAAGTTCAAATGTTCCTCAAGAAGATAGGGGTGATACTTGAATCTTCCCGTAGCATTGAAATTTAAGGAGATCACCCAAAAGATCTTATTATTGGTGATCCCCTTGATAAAGTAATGACTCGAAGGAATTTTGCCGAAAAGCTCTTATATCTCAAAAAGAGCCTAAAAATGCTAAGGAAGCTATTGAGGATGAAGATTGGTTTTTGGAAATGCAAGAGGAGTTGAATCAATTTGAAAGAAATGATGTATGGGAATTAGTACCTTGTCCTCCATCTCAAACAATTATTGGTACAAAATGGGTATTCCTGAACAAACTTGATGATCAAGGCAACATTGTTCGAAATAAGGCAAGGTTAGTAGCTCAAGGGTATTGTCAAGAAGAAGGTATTGACTATGATGAAACTTTTGCACCCGTAGACGTTTAGAAGCTATTCGTATTTTACTTGCCTATTCTTGTTTCAAAATTTCAAACTTTACCAAATGGATGTTAAATCCGCTTTCTTAAATGGTATTATTCAAGAAGAAGTCTATGTAAAACAACCTCCGGGTTTGAAAATTTTTCTAGGCCTAATGATGTTTATAAACTTAAAAAGGCTTTGTATGGTTTAAAACAAGCACCCGTGCATGGTATGATAGACTTAGCTCTTTTCTTTTGCAAAATGGTTTTACAAGAGGTAAAGTTGATACTACACTCTTTGTTTTTGAAAAAGGGCAAGATTGTTTACTTGTGCAAATTTATGTTGATGAGATATTATCTTTGGTGCTACTAATGAATCTTTGTGCAAGAAATTCTCCAAGTTAATGCAAGGTGAATTCGAGATGAGTATGATGGGGGAGCTAAACTTCTTCCTTGACTTCAAATTAAGCAATGCCAAGAAGGTATTTATATTTCGCAATCAAAGTATACAAAAGAACTTTTGAAGAAGTTCGGCATTGAAGAAGGAAGAACCGTCTCGACTCTATGGCAACCAATGTCAAAATTGACAAAGATGAAAAAGGCAAGACGGTTGATGAATCCAAGTATCGAGGTATGATTGGTAGTTTACTTTATTTAACCGCTAGTAGACCGGACATTCTTCATGTCGTATGCCTATGTGCTCGTTTTCAAAGCAATCCAAAAGAATCTCATATGAGTGCCGTTAAACGGATTTTTCGATATTTGAAAGGCACTATTCATATGGTTTATTTTATCCAAAGAATGAAATCTTTTCTCTTAAAGGTTATAGTGATTGGACTATGCGGGTAATATTGATGATCGGAAAAGTACTTCCGGATCATGTCAATTTTTAGGCGATTGCCTAGTTTCTTGGTTTTCAAAAAGCAAAACTGTGTTTCTCTTTCAACGGCCGAAGCCGAATATATTTCCGCCGCATTTTGTTGTACTCAACTTCTTTGGATGAAACAAACCTTAGCGGATTACAAATGCTCTTTTGAAAACGTACCTATCTTTTGTGATAATATATCCGCTATAAATATTGCTCAAAACCCGGTTCATCATAACCGTACTAAACATATTGAGATTCGACATCATTTTCTAAGGGATTGTGTTTCAAAACGAAAAATTGAGATATCGTTTGTGCCATCTCAAGATCAATTAGCGGACATTTTTACAAAACCGCTAACTTCCGAGACTTTTTGCGTCAATACGAGCTCGGTTAGGCATAATGCATATTGAATGAGGTCTACGTTTGCATTTTGCATGTTTTTAAAACTTAGGGGCGAAAAATCGGATTTTTGGTTGAAAATTCGGATTTTGAAAAATTTTTCAAACAAATGGGGTGAAGAGGTTGAGGGCAACCTGTCGCCCTCAACGCCGACCGGCCCCTCAACCACGACCGTCGCCCTAGGCTAAATTTTGGTTTAAGTTCGCTCGCCTTCAAGATTTGACGCTTTCACTTCTTTTTGCCATTATTCGTCCCCTTTGCCAAATGCACACTATTGTCACTCAAAATTGATTTTTATGCATTCCATTTATATCTTGACCTTATATAGCATGTTTATCATCATCATTGCTCATCTTTTCCGATCAAATGGTAAGAATTTTCCTTACTTTGCTCAATCAGGTTGAACCTCGAGTTTATGGCTTTCTTGTATATTACTTGATGAAATTATTTTATGATCATGATGAGCTTAGTTGTTATGTCAGTATTGTATGATGATTGGTATGATTTGGTGATGAAAATTTTTGGCTTGAATCTCTTACAAGGGCTTTATACAATCTCTTTTATTTTTTACACCCACAAGGTGTTCGATGAATTGTCGCAATGAATTGTTCGACTTTTACATGACTCTTATGCTTTCATATGTCTTATATACTTATTGAGATCCTGTCTTGACACTTAAAACGAGCCTATGGATATCAAATGATATTTTTCTCCAATTTTTTTGGATTATAAGCTTATCTTCTCGAATGGTTGATAAATCGTCTCTTTGGCGCACTTTGATATATTTGTATGATGTTTTTATTGTCCTAACATTCTTTTTGATGATTCCAAAGGGGAGAAACAGAAAATGGCTCGTCACTCAAAGAAAGCTCGAAATAGAAGCTATAAGCTATGGCTTGTTTAGGCCATAAGTTGTGAAAAAAACTTAGTCCAATGGTTGTTTTATGGACTTGTTTGCATGGATATTAAGTATTTGTGACAGGGGAGCTTCTAGCTCATGGAGTTGTTGTTCATTTTGTAAAAGCTAGTGCTTCTAGCTTATACAATACTTCTTATTGATATGCTTATTGATAGGGGAGCTTTTTGTAAAATGTTATTAAACGGATAGTTTACTCATAAACCGGAAAATTATTTTGTTTTTCAAATCGTCCTCTTGAAAATTGTTTTGGTTTGTAATCATCAAAAAGGGGAGTTTGTTAGATAAATGTTTTTATCATGATTTTGATGATTTTGTTCAAATGAGTTTTTATACCAAAACAATGTCCCTAAATGTTGTCCCAACACTTCCGATCGATCTAAATTGTTTTTACTATTTTTTGGAGTATTTCTTGAAGTTAATATTCGATTTAAAATTGACAACACTTTTGTTTCAGCTCGACCAGGTGCCGCCCTATAGGGCAACCCGCACTGAGTTGAGTTTTGAAACAGAAAATGGGGCGTAAAAAAAAAAAAAGCGGCGACGGCCGACCAGGTGGGCGGCCGGTGTGGTCGGCCGACCGGCCGAGGCGACTGCACTGCAAGTTGGATTTTTGTTCCGCACTTCTCTGTTTCGTAAAAACGCAAGGGCGGCAACCTGGCCAGTCCGAGAGGCGGCCGGCCGCACCCCCTTCGACCGGTCCCCTGTGTAAAAATTCGCAGGAATTCAATTTCAATCTTATCTCTCGCGCGACCGGTCGAACCCCATGTTTGACAAAGAAACTATCCGTTGCGTTTTTAGACTGACTTTTCCCTATTTTGTGGGATTGATTTCTAACACTATATTGATGATTTTAAATGGTTTCTTTTGCGAAATCACTCCCCAAGGAGGAGCCAATGTCACGGAAATCAAAGCCAAGACCTCTCCTATAAATAGAGGCTTCATTCAAGCAACAAGATACAACACTCCATACAAGCAAAGAGCAAACAAAGCAAACACTTTCATATATCTTGTTGTATCGGCCTTAGCACTTTCACTTGCACAAATTTGAGGTCTAGGCTTTCAATTCTTGATTACACTTGTACTCATATTGTATCAATCATTATTGAGTTGTAATCTTGATTTTGGTCATCATTCAACACAAGACATCCTTGTGAGTATTCTTGTGGTAAGAATACACTTGGGTGATCTAGGTGATAGGTGTTTGAAGGTTGTGGTAATCTTCAAAGGTGTTGTAAAAGGATTGTGGTAATCCTCAGGTGGTGTAAGAGGGTTGTGGTAATCCTCAAGGTCTTGTATTAATTTTTGGTAAATTAATAAAATCTTTTTTTCTTTTGAAATCCATCCCTGGATATCTTTGGGGTGGTAGAGGATTAGGCCCAGGTGGGTTGAACCTCTTTAAATCGACGAGTGTTGTTTTATTTCCACATTTACATTCTCGTCTTTGGTTGATTATTCGAAAAAGAGGGCAAAATCAAAAACCGAGATAATCTATTCACCCCCTCTAGATTATCGTAGCCACTTGGACTAACAGAATTTTCTTTGATTTTTATTCCGCGGGTACCTAATATGACATTGTTTTGTGGTACTATAGGTCCCAAGGGTGTGAGTGTACGGTTTAGAAGGGGTTGAATAAACCTTACCAACTTTTCAATTTAGTCCTTTTAAAACGTTCGAGTTAATCTTCAATGTTGAGTCCTTGATGGACACTAAGTTAGTTAATTAGTAGAGTTAGTCACTCAACGCACTGACTCGAGATGTTGATAGAATAACTCTATTTTTTGACTAAAGACTTAACTCGACCGTGATATGTTTTCGGAAAGACTTAACACCCTTGAATTTGGTTAAGTTTGTTATAATACTTGGTTTTAGACTTTGTTGATTATCAATTGGATAGCAAATTTACCAAACAGAGATATAAAAGTAATGTGCAGAATTAAATTGCTTTGAAATGTAAATGACACAATAATTTTTATAGAGGTTCGAAGATGGGGTAATTCTTCTAATCCTCTCTTCTCCAACTCCCGGAGGAATCCACTAAGTATTGATCAATATATAAAGTGGTTAATGATCCGGATGCAAGTCTTGATCACACAACCGACTTGATCCTTTGGGACTCGATCCTGAGATGCGCTTGGTCACACAAATTGGCTCGTGCGACTCGGCTTCTTCACAGGGCAAGCTGCCTTTGCTACTACAATCCATTTGCTCAAGCTTCTTGGATTTGATCACGAAACCCTCCAAAAACTTGAGACCGGTTTGACCTTGAACCTTCCTACAATCCTCCGTGGAATGTAGACCCTTGATTCTTCAAATGTTTCCTCTTCAACTCGATTGAAGTCGTCTTTTCCTTCACAAGTGAGTGTTGGATTGATTCCCCCGTAATGTAGGCTTGAGGATTGAACTTGAATGATTTGAGAATATTCGATTTGAGATATTGCTTTTCTTGCTCGTAATTTTTGATTGTCAAGGTAACCATCATTCTCAAATAGATTCCTCAACCTTTTATAGTGTTCTTTTGAAAATTTTGCCCGTTGAAGAGATAGGCTAATTTTCAAAAGACACTTGTGGTCGCTGGCTTGTCTTGTTGCGATCCTTGGAATTGACATTTCCTCGTATGAATGATTCTTGACTTTTCGAGTTCGACACACAAGTGTGCGAGCTTTCCATTGGTTTATTCCTTTTGCACGCTTCTCGATGAGCACTTTAAGAAAGGCAAGATGGGAGGTATTACTTGTTTAAGTAATTCTCTTGACTTAAATGTGCAACGGATCTCTTTCATTGCATCGACTTGACCGCATTTCCTTGACTTCCCCATGTGACTTCGAGTCGACTTCCAATCATTGGATGACTCATTTGTCACTTCAACTTGAGACTTGGCTATCTTGAGTTGATTTGATCGATACTTCACTCGATTGCATCTCACCGCACCTTGATCGAGTTCTGTCTTCTCTTCTTTGCCACACTCACCAGATCACAATGAGTCTTCCTTTTAGTCTCCAAATGACTTCTTGCATGTTCAGCATAGGCCGACTTAACTCACTTCGACCATCCCTATCTATTACAATTCAATTTACAACAAAAATGGGGTGCCAACTTTCTATTCTAAGTTTTACATGGCATTCATCAAAATCTAAAAATTAATTTCCCAACAAAACCCTCAGTGTTTGGGTCCTTTGGGATTAGGATTAGCTTGAGACTTTTAGGTCTCCAACAATAATTAGAGCTATTTCTAGCAAGTATTTACCGTATGACCCTTTTTACCACAATAGAAGCAATTAATAATTTTTGGAGCATAATGATCAACATGCATAGGACTTGATTTCTTTTCACATAATTAACAACACTAGGCTTATGATCAAGTCCTTGTTTCAATTTATCACAACTATGAATATCATCAATATCGGTCATTTTAACGGTACTCAAGTTTGATTTAGATAAATCCTTTTTCATGATTAAAATTTTCAACAAGAGTACTATTTTCTTTTTCAAGGTTTCTAACCTTATCAAGTGTGGTGATGTGAGCACATGATAGTGATTCATAAGAAGTAAATAAACTATCCTTATCATATTTCAAAGCGTTGAATTCCTTTTTCAAATTTTTGTACTTAACAAGTAAACTTTGGAATTCATTTTGAAGGTCATCAAAATCATTTTGCAAATCACTATAATCATTTTGTATAACAATATCATAGGAAGTAGAGGTTTAAGACATACCTCGTTTTCTTTTTCGATGCCCATAAAACATTGTTCAACTACTTCATAGTTGGAAGTTGTAAAAGGCTTGTTCCTTAGATTTGACCTTGTATCCCTTTGAGAAGTAGATGCTTTTGAGTTGCTCCTACCATTTGAATGTACTTCATGAATGGCTTCTAATTTTTGTCATACTTCATGAGCCGATCGAATTCCTACAATAAGATCATATTCCAAATTGGTAAGTGAACAATATAAAATATTGAGAGCTTTACCATTTAAGGAGATGATTTTCTTTTCTTCATCATTGAGCTCCTTGAGAGCTTTGGAGGTGTATGGTGTGTTTTTCATCTAATGGATTCTCCATTGATAACCATGTTCCAAATATCGAACCCGCAACCTTGTAAATAGCATTCCATTCTTTCTTTCCAAAATGTAAAATTTTTGGAATCAAATCGAGTGGCTTGGTGGTGGAGGTGCTTAGGAAAGGTGAGCTTCATTCGTAGTCGACGATCGTTCCTCTTCACTCGCGATGTGAAACGAGCTTGCCAGAGAGAGTTTGGCTTTGATACCACTTGTAAGTCCATGTGGCTACGATAATCTAGAGGGGTGAATAGATTATCTCCATCTTTTCGACATAGCCCTCTTTTTTTCGAACAAAACAAGCCAAGACAATAATAAAGGTGCGGGAATGTAAATAACATGCGTCGATTTATAGTAGTTCAACCCACCTAGGGCCTAATCTACTACCACCCCAAAGATCTCCTGGATGGGTTTTGAAAAAGAAAAAGATTTTTATTAATTACCACAATTAATACAAATTCAACTTACAACACCTTGAAGAGCACCACACTCTTCTTCAACACCACCTTTGGAGATTACCACAATCTCCCTTTGAAGATTACCACAATCTTCCTTCAACGGCACCTTTGAAGATCACCACAATCTTCAATCTTGAAGAATACCAAATTCTTCAACACATCAAGAGCACCACACTCTTGAAACACCTATCACCTAGATCACCCAAGTGTATCCTTTCCACAAGAATACTCACAAGGATGTCTTGTGTTGAATGATGACCAAAATCAAGATTACAACTCAATAATGAATAATACAATTTGAGTGCAAGTGTAATCAAGAAATGAAAGCCTAGACCTCAAGATGTGAAAGTGATAAGCTAGGCAAATTACAACAAGAATGATAACAATGAAGAGCTAAAGACTTTGCTTGAATGTATCTTGTTGTGTTGTATCTCAAGTGTTGTTTTGGTTGCTCCAAAACTTCCTCTATTTATATGAGATGATTGATCAAGTATAGGCTCCTCTTGGGGATTGAAAATCTACAGAAAAATACAATTAAAATCAAGAATATAGCTGTTAGAAATCAATCCCACAATTTAAGGAAAAGATGTCTCCTGCACAACGGTTAGAATTTTTCATGTCAAACTTGAGGCGACCGGTCGCAAGACCGATAGAGATTAAAAAAACACTGCGAAAATTACATAGACGACCGGTCCAAGGGGTCTTCGACCAAGGTCCGACCCTGTATGACCGGTCCCCTTAATAATAAAACAAGGATGGGTTGTTCTATCTCAACGCAAGACTTGCAGCACCTGTTGCACCACTGGCGTGGCCGACTCGCTCAAATTTTCCTTCGTCTCATTTTTTGTTCCAAAATTCATCTTCAGTGCGGGTTGCCCTATAGATGACTGTCGACAGGAGAGACAGAAATGTTGTCCAATTTGTCGAAAATAAATCTCAAGAAATACTCCGAAAATATAGTAAAAACATTTTAAACCGGTCGGGGTATTTAGACAACATTTAGGAACCTTGTTTTGATGTAAAAACTTATTAACATAAAATCATTAAAAAGTGTTGTCCAAATAAACTTCAAAAAATACTCCTAAAATAGTAAAAACATTTTAAATCATTTAGAAGTATTTGGACAACAATTAAAAACATTGTTTTGGTGTAAAAATAAAATCATCAAAATTAAGATAAAAACATGTATCAAACAAGAATCCTCGGTCATGTCCTTTATTGACATATTTGAGCAAATATTTTATCGATCTTGATTTGGTTACACCATTCAACATTAATGTGAGCTCCGCATTTTCACCAACAACTCACGATTGTGCGGCACAACATATCTCATTATCCAAAGAAACACCATTTTTCTCAACAATTCTCCCATCATTTTTTCGTGTATAACGCGGATACCCTTCTTCATCAATAGTAGTTGCATCAACAAATTTTTTGGGAAAATATTTCGTGCAACGACCATCAGCCATACATGGAGAGCTTTTTCTAACGTCTCCACATGGACCATGAATCATGTGGTCTCTCACCACAACATAATAATACGGATCAACACCCTCATCAGGTATTTCTGCCGATATAATCCGATCTATATCATCTGCTGTTGGATACTTGTCTTCTTTAGACAGGAATAGCAATATATGTGCATGTGGCAAATCACGCTTCTGAAATTCTATCGTGTATATAATCCAATGTTAAAAATAAGTAAACATTTAGTGAAAAGTATAAAACAAAAATTAATTGGGCTAAAATGTAAATAAATTATTGAGGAAGAATTATAATCTGCTATTACATTCCCAAACATTTTTTTCTCGACGGAGATCTTTTATCATTTCAATTTAAAGATTCTCAGACAATGTCCTCGGTCCTCAAGACTAAGATTCTTCTTATCAAGGAATCGAACAATCTCTCGCCACTTTGGATTGCAAGTGAATGTTATAAACAAATCCGGATAGCCCGCCCACCTACATATAGCCATTGCATCTAGGGGTGGCAATTCGAGTCGTGTCCGGGTTCGTGGGTCGTGTTGAGACATGGTAATTACACAAATTTGCCCAACCCGAACACGACCCGTTTAATTATTCGGGTCGATGGGTCAACCCGAACATGACTGTTTAATACACGGGTAACCCGAACACGACCAAATGACTTGTATATTTTTTAACCTTGAATAAATCTTTTATTTATATTGATAAAATGATAATTTTGGGTTATTTATATATAGAATATTAATAAATATTAAAAATAATACTGAAATTTCTTATTTAAATGGGTTAAACGGGTTTAGTGGGTCATTTCGGTCAACCCTAAACCGACCCATTTATTATTTGGGTTAAATGGGTCGACACGATTATGACCGAATAATAAATAACAACCCTAACCCGCTTATATCGTGTTAGGTTTAGGTCGTGTTTTAGGTAATGTCGGTTTGAGATTGCCACCCCTAATTGCATCCCGATAATTTTGTATCATATATCGC
Organism: Rehmannia glutinosa; assembly: GCA_016081115.2. Classification (NCBI taxonomy): domain Eukaryota; kingdom Viridiplantae; phylum Streptophyta; class Magnoliopsida; order Lamiales; family Orobanchaceae; genus Rehmannia; species Rehmannia glutinosa. Next base: position 105,483,519 of record CM071936.1, read on the forward strand.
GCCCAAAGCCTCGGTGAAACCGGAAGGTAATATAATTCATTTTCCATGGCTACTTGGATCTATGTCTCCATTCAACAAAGCATCCGTTAAACCCTTATATATATCACAATGCAATTTCTTTTGGTGCAATCGAATATACTTCAAATGGGCTGACTCCACCATCGTGTAAGCATCGACAACAAATTATTGAAATAATCTTTTTGAAGACAAAATAGTAGAAGCATTTTGTTCCCCTGTCGTCAAACCCCAGAAGCGAAAAATTCTCGAACACTTATCGTTTTCGCTCCTCTCGATTAATTTTCTTGATTCGAAAATGGTATGCCTTCCCGAAACTGTCTTCACCAAATGGTAATAATAACGGATCTTGCAAGGCCAAGTAGGATGCATTCAATTCATTGATTCGTTTCAAACCTCCAGATTTTGTTTCCACTAAAATGTCTCGATCTCCTAAAGCTTGATCAAAATCTCCAACTATCGGTCAACAACTTCAACTTGTAGGCACATTGTATCTCCTAAGATCCGTACTCCGCTTCCGATCGGACGCAATCTAACATCACAATCGCGTGTTGTTGAATCTTCTCATTCGCCATTCTAAAGGTCTTTACTAAAATATTACTCTCATCTAACATTCTCTTTAAGTCACTAATGATAAGTTCGTGCAAATTATTTATTTCGCCCCTTGTCAAAAAAAAAGGGAAATATTAGCATAATATAATTTTATTAAACGGAAAATACCCATGAGAATTTAATCGGTTTGATATTTCATTTTCTCGTATCATATATATACTTTTGGGCGAATTTTTGTGTAGAACCATCGGACCACAATAAACTTCCAATAATATGGTAATTCTATCCATGCATTCTAAAAAACAGGAGGACCACAACCACTTTGTTTATATCTTTGTATATTTTGCCTTCCATTGAAGTGAAACTCAACATATTGTTGTATGATCTTATGTTTTCTTGAAAGCCGAATAATAATTCGCAAAGCACATTTGGTGGTTGTTTAACCGGAGGTAGTTGAATAACGCCACTCTTTGCAACACAAAGAGTATCTAGGCTTGTTTTTTTAAGAAGAAGATAGCCTTTCCTTGTACAAAACAAAGCTCCACAAAATTCACATTTGTATGTCGCATCACTCATGTCCAAGTATTCTCAATAATATAGAAGAAATAATTTTAAACATTTATTTAAAAGAAATAATTCACTACCTTACAAATCATAAGTTATAAGAAATTAACCTCACCATTTACTAAGAAGGTAATTCTCGCATTTCGCTCGATCCGATCAACATCAATATTAATATTGCCGCATGGTGTAGTATCATTTGTAGTGATTGCGATTCTGATGGCTCATCAATTGTGAGATCAATTCTCAACATATTCTCCCAAATGAGTGCTTGATAAAGAAAATACTTTTCCTCTTGATGAGGCGTACATCCGAAATCTTGTAGGCAATTGCGAGTTGCGGATTATCATTGTCAGAAAGTCAAAGGTTTGGTAAGATAAGGAAAATAGATATTTATAAATTTTATTTTTTAATGTAAATATTAAGATAGATATATATTAATTAAATAAATAAAATAAATTTATTTTAAAATTTATTAATTAAATTATATAATTCTTTCTGTACAATGTGAATGTCGTGTAATTTACGTACATATGTTTCTTGCCTAACTATCATAACATTTTTTGCACTACTATATAAAATTATACCAATTTGTATTTTATAAGTATAAACACTAAATCGCTCAAATTGTAGATAAATATATCAACTTATAACACATTATTTTATAATTAAATGCAAATATTTTTTTAGTTTTTTAAAAATTTAATAATTAAATTAATATTTTTTAATTTTTATAACAAATAATTTTGTGATTATATCGAATTTATAGAATAAAAGTTTTAAAAATAAACTTATAGTATTCAAATTAAAATTTCTGAAAAATACATTAAATTATATTAGATTTAAATTATTTATAATAGAAATTCTTTAAAATTAAAAATAATAAACTCGTATTTTAATGATTTATATTTAAATATATTTTCAAAAAACTATTTATTTTAATTTAACAATTTAAATAAATTATAATTTATAACATAGACATTTTATTTATTTATTTATAGACTTAAATACATATTATGATAATTATAAATATAGATATTATAATTTTACTAAATACCTTAGCTATATGTAGCCCAATTATAATAAATTTGTTAAATAACCCATTTGAGATCCATTATGCAAGCCCATTACACGCAAAATCAAAGCCCAAATATGACCCATTACCTATTTCTATACGGGCCCATATTTTTAGCCAAAAAAAAACTAAAGCAAGATAACACGTGTCTCAATCGTGTATTGCATGACTTGATTAGACACGCTTGATTAGACACAATTGAGACACGTGTCGGAATGGACGGACATGATGATACCGAGGTTATTTTTCAAAAAAAAGACAAATGGAAGAGAACACGTGTCTCAATCGTGTTTAATCAATGCCTTGATTAAACACGATATGACACGTGTTCGGCATGGACGGATAGGATCGGAATTAGGGCCAAATATACCCATTTCGAACCACCCCATTTACTCGGCTTCCACTAGAAGCGAATCTATTTTGCCTACCCCTCTCTCTCTCTACCGTTCATTTCTCCCCAAACCCTATTTTTTTCACTCAAAGTTTCATCTTCTAAAATCCGTCTGTGTATTTCTCCAAAAAATATCGTTGTGTCTATTCTTCTTCCTTCGATTTTAAAAACCTTTGTGATTTTCGCCATTTCGAGCATGTATGTGTATATGTATGTTTGGTTACAAAATGGGATGACATTACAAAATCTAGGGTTTGTCGAATCGAAAGGATTCCTAATTTTGTTTTATTTTTGTTCGTTTATTGTAGATCATCGACATTTTTTCTGGTCTCCATCACCAGTTTATGGTGATGGAGAAGAAAATCGTGTCGAATACCGAAAAGTTTTTTAAAATTTTTTTACGGAATGTTTGTTCGTTTTTTATCCTAGATTCTTTTTTTTAACCAAAGAATATTGTATATTCTCGACATTTTCTGGTCTCGTCACCATTTTATAGTGATGGAGAAGAAAATAATGTCGAAAACCATATTTTTTTCTAAAAACTCTATTAATCGAATGTTGTTTCGTATTTTTTTGTTTTTTTTAGTTATGGATAAAGAAATAGTTGGATCTGTAAAATAACAGAAGAAAATGAGAATTTTAGATCCTTTGTATTTTTCAAAAAATTGTACAATAAGAAGTATTTTTCGTTTTCTTGTGATTTTTTCTAAAAAGCAAGATAAATGTTTTAATAAATATTAATTTTCCGATCTTTTATATAACGTTAAAACCCTCGTATTTTTTTTTTTAAAATTGAAAATATGATAATTATTTTCGACAAACCTACGTTTGTATATAAATGTTCGATGTTTTTTTTACCAAAAAACCTGTAATTTATTATAACTTGAAAATATGATGATTATTTTCAAGGTTTGGATGGATTTTTCATTTTTCTTATTTTAATTCTTGTTTTTTATATTTTGTAATGTAATTTTTGTTTATTATTGCGATGCATTAGTTCTGGTTTCCAAATTCCAAATTCCGAAATTTGAAGAAAAAGAAGTATAAGCACGAAAAAGATAAGTTCCTACCCTAAAGTATGAATTTTATTTTCGTGACCTCTGTTTTTTTTTAACTCGAATGAAAAAAATCATGTTAGTTTTTGAATTTTTTTTTCGTTAACTCTGTTTTTTTTAAAATTCATAGTAGTTCATTTTTTGTTTCTTGTTAATTATCTTATTTATTTTATTAACAGTAACATTTAAAATATTTAACAAAAGATATTATTATTTGAATATTTTTTTATAAAATTCATTTTGGTTTTTACTTGTATAAAAGACATTAGTTTACCCGAGATATATTAATGTCACATGTTTAAGAAAACAATAATATTAATTCAGGGATTAGTAGATAAGAGTAAAACATATATTTTCTAATTATAATTTATGTTCTTTTATCTTAATTTCATTTTGTTTTTAATAGTTGAGTGATTAGATTATTTTGTTTTCGTGGGCATCGAACAAGTAGAATGCGATGATGTATACATTTCAAGAATCAATCCACCCGGTAAGTAGCATTCTAGGAATAATTTATCAAACAAACTAATATAAAAATTTCATCATCAAATTAACAACAAAAATCCTTATACCGTGTGCATTTTCTTCATATCTTCTCGTTTGGTGCCCAAGATGTTATACCCTGTCGACTTTCTCATTATATGTTTGGGTATGTGTATTGTTGTTCGTATTTCCTTTGCTTATGAATTAGTTCCTTTGTTTTTTGCAAAGACTATGAACCGAAAAATGATGTTATCTCAATCATTTATATTCAATGCTAAAAAATGGAAACTTGGTAAACAAAATAATAAATTTGATTACCATTTTTATATTGATTGAGAAGATCATAATTGTACGATATAAATCTAAATGATATTAATGACCATTTTGAAATTTCATTGACATTTGATACCTTAATTATTGGGGTAAGTTCAAGAATGGCCTTTTTTCATGTTTCAGTTACAACTATGGCCTTCCTTATTAAAAGGATTCAAATATGCACTGAAGTTCCCATTATACCCTTTATAACAAATAAGGAAATAAATGATTAAATTCGTTCCAGATTTCACAGAATAGGAACACTTTCAAGTTCTCAGAACTTTGTTTCATTCGTGGCATTGTTACACCTACTTAGATCCGGTCTCCATACGGAGGTTTAAAAAGATCATGTCAGGTTTCCAGCCGATAAACTTAACAGGTTATATAATTAAAAGATGTTCGATTCTGTATTATCAGTTCCAAACTAAGGTTTACAGGTGAAAATGGAAATAGTCCATTACGACCATATCAGGCCCAACATGCTTCCGTAAAATTAATAAATCCCTTAAAATTCATACCTCTTTTGACCGAAACAACACCGGGTTAAGTGGTTCGCAACGCCACCAGTCGGAAAATTCACGCCCCGGATCATTTGACAAACAACTCCTCACTGCTCAACCTCACCCTCGGGAAGATGATCTGCAAGTTATCCGACTCCTTCCGAAACCGCCAAAGACAAACCCTTGGTTCGTTTCTACTCCAAAGCGTAAAAGTAATTCTTCAAAGGGATGAATCAATAGTACAATATGAACACATGTTGAACAAACAACCTTTATTTTATTAAGAACTTAAAGAAAATTTATTACATCGCAATCTCCTTTTGGGAGGAGAAAACCTTTTAGCCTCTCATAAAGGCTATCACACTCTTGTACATAAAATTAAAAACTAAAACCGAAAATTGAAAACACTCTCAAATTCTAAACTCACAACGAAGAAATTTTACAAAGAAAGTTTATTGTAAGAAGACTAAGGAAATGTTCGATGTCCTCGGCCTCCTTCAAACTCGGTTTAAATAGATGTAAGTCCGGATTTCAATTTCGGACTTGATTCTTGTTGAAATGTAAGACGTCACGCTTACATCAAACTCTTGAATTATTGCTTGCTTCCACTTGCAGCAATTAGTTGGCCTTTCCTTTCTTCACATGGATTGGCCCCATCTTTGTCTGCAGTATCCAGTTCTTTATACAAACTTCCAAATCCTGTGACTCGTCCTTTGTCTTGTAATACTTTGGGCGGCATCTTTTATGGACCCACTTTCTGTCTTTTTGTTGAGTGGGTTGTTACTGCCTGGGAGTCACATGTCTCCACTAGCTTTGTTGGGAAATCTACTTTATTGGTGGTCCCCTAAACTTTGATATCTTACGTGACTTTTCTTCTCCATCGCCGGTCTTCTCCGATCAACTTTTGGCCTAATCCTTTGCCAAATTCCGGTTCCTTCGGTTTTGACATTCGGGACAGACCCAAAGTTCCCAATGGCGATGTGAGCCATATTCGCGATATTCCGTGAGTTTTTTTACTCCCCGGTAGCTTGTTTTCCCAATGAAGATTTCTTTTCTTTTGAATAAGTCTTCTCGCAAATCTTGTTGTTTTTCCTATCATAGTATTCAACAGAATGATCCGTTCACCGAATTTTGATAAAACTTGAACGAAAACTTGACTTTGTCCATCTCGGTAAAGACGGACCCACAATCCCCATGCCCTTCTTGTAGTAATTTGATCCTCGGTGAAGGTCATGGCCAATTGTACTTTTCCGAACTAGCCTCCTTGATATTTTTGAAGACTCTTTCATCCGGTCGTCGGCTTTGATGTAATGGAAGGCTTCATGTCCACCCTTTCCGACGGAGCTCTGTTCTTTGCATTATGAAATACTGACTCCAATGTATCCCCTCGTTTTAGGCTGTCATTGTTGGACCAAAGACTCGTATCTTCTTCTTGGATCCATTTTGGTAATTTTGTGATCTCCTAAGCCTGGTAAAGTAGTATAGATCGAGGCCAAAGCCCCAAACTCGTACCACCTCTTCACTTCTTCGGGGCTGGAATTTGGTAACATCCAAACCCTCGGATATTTTCCGAAAATATCGATCTTTATTTTTTCCGAGATATCCTTGCCTGTCGCTTTCTCTCAATTAAATGCCCGGTATTCCCGCCAAGATGAAGAAACTTTAATCTCGTTAATATCAACTTTAGAAGTGCCCATCATAGGCCTAAGATTGATCTCTTTGTCCTTTACCCTGGACGTCTTTGGGTTGATGTGATAACTCGGGATTTGACTCAGAGTATCGCTTTTCCTTGGGCCAACATTTACGCGACTTAGGACTTGTGCTTTAGAGGTGACGGAATCCTCCTACGGTTGGGGAGCTCTGCGCTCTAAACGCTCTGTTTGCTTATTAGCGGCCGGAGGAGTAGCCGCTTGAAATGTCGTTCTCAACCGAGAGTGAGACCGGACACATGCTCATATACGATCGATTTACTTTGTCCCGATCATTCCTTTGTAATTTCCTGCCAAATCGGCATTGATGACCAGGGTATCAAATTCTCGGAGTAGCATTTCCACCGGTGGTCTCCAAGATGTCTTGAGGTGTGAGGATGGAATCGACTTCAATTCCCTACATCTCTTGTTAGAAAATCTGCAAGAACATTTTCATGAGATTTTATAATGACAATATCATAATCATAATATTGACATTGACTTGCCATCTAAGTATCCTAGCGTTTTACGGTTTTGATTCAATTTTGTTTTTCGAAAAGCTTTGACACTTGAATTATCAATTTTTAAGATAAACTTTTTAGCCAAGAGAAATAAAGGCCATTTTTTGGAAGCCTTCGATCGCAAGAATTCTTTCTCGTTGATATACCACCGAGTTGCTTCACCGTCGTAAATAGACCACTGCAATATCTGCATGGCACTTCTCCGTTCGGTGTGGCTTTTGTAAGAATGCCGCCCACCAATGCTCACTGGCATCGGTGTAAAGCACCATTCATCTTCATCTTGTGGAATTGCAAGTTTCTAAAGCTTTTTGCAAACTTCTTTAAGTTGCTTGATTCCTTCTTGATGTTCATTCTCCCATTTGAATCTTGCATCTTTTTTAAGCAATGGGCTAAACACCTTCCCGTAATGTGCTAGATTTTTTATGAGCATTCCAAAAAATTGACAACTCAAGAAAACTCAAGTCTGCTTCTTGTCATTCAATGTATCCGGAAATCCTGTATCTTTTCTACAATATGACTTTGTAGGATGATTCCAGATTCGTCGATCTCAATTCCTAGGAATTCAATGTCTTTGTTGCAATTATCGCTTCTTCTTCTCCGAAAGCACTAATCCTTCTTGTGACAAACATCCAAAATATTTCCAAATGTTTGAGATGCTCCTTCATGTTCTTTGATGCGATTAGAATGTCATCGATATACACGAACATGAAATCAAATAATCTTTGAAGAGATTATCCATCTTCCTTTGATATATCTGGGGTGCGTTAGCCAATCCCATGCATCACGTTGCAAATATAGTGTCCTTGTGGTGTAGAGAAAGTTGTGAACTTCTTGCTTTCTTCATCCATCTTAATCTGGTAAAATCCAGACTTGCAATCGAACTTTGAGAATATCTTGGCACCTTTGATACAGTTAACCAGATGTTCTCTGCTTGGGATATAGTATCCGTCGAACTCCAAAATGTTATTAATTCCTTGTAATTAATAACAAGTCTCGCTTTCCTCTTTTGATTTCTCCATGGTTTCGACTAAGAACCCTGGACTACCGTATGGAGAAACTCCTGGTGAAATTAACTTAAGGTCAAGATGTTCCTTAAGTATCTTCTCGCATATCCTCACGATCCTCCCCGGTTCATAAGGATTGATTTGAATCTTACGAACTCGTACTCCTTTCCAGGTTTAACCTTTAAGGAAGCTTTAAGCTCGTTCTTATCCCACCAAGCCAAAGGATCTTCATTGTAATTCCTTTGGATCTTTTTCTTGATATCCTCGAGTGATATTTGTTCCTCTAGTGGTCACTTCACTCTCTGTGGATTCTCCATTAGACTCATCCATAATTCTCGCAACGGCTTCGAGTAACTTGTTCTTCTCCTTGTACTAAATGAATACAAGTTATTATCCCATATCTTCGATCCTTCCGATCGAACCAAATTGTCTATAGGATAATAAAGCTTCACCAAATTTCCTTCGATCCACCATTTTTGGATTGCAAAGTTTGGCTTCATCACCACGCTTTGCTGCGAAAAGTAATGGGCATTTTTCGTAAAATGTTTTCCGCATCTTTTTGTACAATAATCTTATGATCACATAATGTTGTGAAAATAAGTCGTCTTGTCTCATTCTCCTGTGTAAATCGCTTGAATGTTTGTAGGAAATTATTTCCTACCAAAATATATGCACTGTATCATGGAAATAGATTGGTGGCGTCTTTACTTTGTACCATGGGGTACCGCCCGCGCCTCCGATCATGATTTTCGCTTGTTTAATTCCTGTTAAGGATAAGAATCCTTTTAGAGAAATCTCTTCCCGCAATAGGGTAAATCTTCTCCAATTTCTTTAGGAAAAACATCCTGCTGCGGTACATATTCCTAAGACTGAATCAATATATAAGGCGGCGAAATACTGGCCTTGTATTCGACATATAACATTCCAATAGAAATGTATATGGAGAATGGACTAGTGGTCATCGATTCTATATCTTTTATCCGCCACTGTGAACTCCATTCATTCTTGTAATATTTCCCAAGGTTTATGATCCTCGAGAAATTCAATTCCCGATTAATTGTTCGGGATTTTCCCCGCAACTCCCGTGATAGTAAGCTCGATTTCTCCTATCTTCGGCTTCCTTGATACCGTCCAAAAATTGGTTGTTGGAGATAATATAGAACATCACAAGGAAAAATATTATCCTTTTGAGTGATGTCGAATATTACTTCCACTTCTCGCCATCATCTTCGGACATTTCGGCTCTCTGTTGTTTTGAAAACATCTCGGATACGTTGAATCGTACTTGGTCTCCTTTTCTTCCCAACGGCCAGTGCTACTCGTCATTCTCGTCTGTTGGAAAGACATCCTTCTTGCTCAACTCCCCAAGACTTCGACTTTTGTTGAAGATCGGTTGATCTTGTATTTTCATATCGATCTCCTTGATAGTTGGAGACTCAATAATCTCTGGTAAAACCACCCTGGCAAAGTCCTCGAAGATTCTTGGGACTTCAATAAATTCCTTTCTCAAGAATACTTCTGAATGATGTGTATTCGAGAGAGCATAAGATATCTTGTATGTGATCGAATAGGGTCTGTTCCCTTCTTTCATCAACTCGACTCTTTTGAAATCTTGATGAAGGGTTAGGACTCTACTAAAATCTCGATCTCCCAGATTGTATGCAATTCTAGGATAGACATTAAATGCCAATTTCCCAGCATACAAATTTCCTGTAACCGCTCCAAGGCATGAATCCTTGAGGTTTAAGATTCGCTTGTCAAATATAGCCAGATTGAGTGGCGAATCTATTCCTTCTTTGAATGTTGCTTTAATAATGACTCTTATGGCTCCAATATGAATCCATGAGAGTGTATTTGCAACTTCTATTTTAATTCTGCTTTGGATCTCCTGGATTTCTCTAATAGGGACCAGCCGCATCTCGATCGGGTTCCCTTAAACTCCATCGGAATGGCAAATTCTCCGGTTGTTACCCTGTGAATAATTTGGTGTTTTCTGTTACGAAACCCAATCTTATCCAATGCTTTTTCCATAGCTCCAATTGTAAATCCATCATAGACTTGAAGCTTTGGATCTTCCTTCATGATTCTCATAAGAGTTTTATGAGAAACCGTCGTGTGAGAGAGAAATCCTGACATATCCTCCCTGACTGTCTGCTGAAGAATTTCTTCTTCACTCCGATTCTGAGCTGGAGTCACTTCCATCATCAGAATAGATTTCTTCTTCATAGATGCTTTCACCTGAGGGAATATCCTCAAATTGATACACCCAGTATTAAATCCGATAATAGACATGCTTCTTCGACTTCCGGTGTGGCCTCGAACTGTCGACTCCTCGTTTTTGATTGTCCGGGCAATCCGCTTGAGATATGCCCTCTTGTGCTCGCATGTCCGGCAATTACGATCTTTGAAACTTTCATTAGCTCGGTGTGAGCACGCCCAAAGTTCTTCTTCCCGATTCCTCACTGGTACCGCTTGATTAGACCGATGATGAGGCTCTACTCCCTGCCAGGTCTTTGGTCTCCGCCCGATTTATAACTTTGGGCTTTTGTTTTGACTGAACCGTCTAGGTCTCCATGAAGACCTACTTCTTTTTTTTATTGCTTCCTCGGCGGTATGGATGGCTTCTATCCTTCTTCTTCTTGTGCCGCCTTGGTTGACCTCCCACAACCAAGTTGGGATATTATTATCCACGCAACATAGAGGAACTGTTTTGTTAATTCCTCTTAATCTTTTGTAATTCTTGTATAGAGCTGCTTGGTAACACCATTCAGATAACTTGCCTTTAGGAAAGACATTTTTCTCGCCACCGCTTTCTACTTCAGCTCCACCCTTATATTCCCGATAAGCATTTCTCTCCAGGGACTCGGAATCTTGGCAAAGAATAGTTGTGCAGCTTCTTTTTCCTCAATCTTGGATTTCCACCGGTATTCGGTGAACAACTTGATATATTCGTCAATATGACAAATATCCAATAACTCAAGGCTATAGAGGGCTTGTTTATATCTCTATATTTTTTCATCCTCTAATCCCTCGAAATAACTTTGTCTTGAACTCGTATTTTGAATAGTTTGGCCATACCATCGACAATTCCTTTAAGTGATTCCCCTGATGTGACCGAACTTTTCGTACTAGCATCGGTCATATCCCAGGCAATCTTCACCGATCCTTCAAGACTCATTTCAAGGAGTAAAATGAATGAATCCTTTGTAAGATCGAGGGTTCTGCTTTGAAATTCTCATAGTCAAGCCCATTCATCAATGAGAACTTCTATTTTTAAAATCAGGATGTCCGTTTAACATCAATCCATATGGATGTATTGGGTCGAGTGCGATCTTCCATAAGGCGTCGATAAACATTCGGCCTTCCAAAGAGGGTTGTCTAGTTCTGCAAGAGGTTTCGACCTCCCTGTTCTCGAAAGTGGATCACTCCCAATCATGAAATCCCGACATGTGGCATCCTCTCGTCCCGAGCTCCATGATGTGAACCCGTATTTTCTTCGACGTTAAGATTAATCGGTGGCGGTGGTGGTGGAATTGGTCTACCTTGTGGGTCATAGGTAACCAAAGTCGATTCATCACTGCGTTCATCTTTAAATCTACAATACCTAATCCCGCCAAGGATTCTCCAGTCATGTAGATCTTTAAGATTCATCTTTTCAATATCCATCTTTTTTACTTTTTAATGGATTTTCCTTTGATTAGAGCAATGAGCTTTTCCTCATATGTCATCTTTCGTATAACTTCTTTGGTTTTCCTTTTTGGTGTAAATAGGTACCGCCCCAAAATCAATACGTTTCCTTCCTCCCGATGAACTCGGCCTGTCCTCCGGTTCTTGACTCGTTTGAATATCATGAAGGAGTTAAAGAGTTTCCTTCGATATTTCACCATCGTCTCCATCCGTTCTGGATCCGATGAACTTGTCTTTGGTAGATGAATATGGCGGTTGCCATAATTACGCACCATCTTCCTGGACTTCTCTAAGATCTTCGAGAACTTAGATTTGTCTGGAAGTATCTCGTTCCACTCTCCTCCATCGTGAATCATTGTTCGATGGGAATTTTCATGAACCGTTTCTTGAAGGTTCATCAAGTGAACATATAAGTGCCGTTAAGCATCCAAAATCGCTTATAATATTCTCGCTCGCATTTTGCATTGCCTTAAGGTTTCCCCGGCTCCGCCTTCCTTTTCTTCATGTTGGTATTCCCAATATGAAACATGGTCAAGGTGTTCTTGTGCATACATCGTCAATATTTGATGATATGTACTTGTAAAGGGTACATCTCGGACATTGGTCCGGATCCATAATCTCGGAGTAATTTCTCCTCACAAATTGTTAATTACATAAATATAATAAATTTAACTAAAAGTTCTTAATAAACCTAGGCTCGATACCATTTTTACGGCCCCTAAAACCTTTAAAACCATTAGTTTACCTTTAATTCAATATAAGGGGTATTTTGGGGTTTTATCAAAAAAAGAAGGTTATTTTTGATCATTTTGAATAAGTAAGGCTAAAGTTGTATATGTGTTTTAAATTTGGGTCATTCTTGATACTTTCCCTTAATTATTAGATATTCATAAAACGTATATAGCTGAAATATGCAATGATTTTTGATGAAAAAAAAGTCATTATTTATTTAATCGTATACTTTTTTCTATAGCTCAAGTATGTGAATGTATTTATCGATCTTAAATCTATCCCATTTAAAAACACTCGTTATTTTCGAAAAATGTTTAAGCCATACTTATTGAAAATAATTTGAAAAATTTGATTCAATGTTGGTATCCTTTAACCAAGTTTAGTATGCATAACTTTAGCTTGTTCATGGAACTCTTTATAATGTGTATGAATGTCTTTGTGGTGTTGTTAACTATGTAATTTACATGAAATGATATGTTTGGTATTAAGTTAATACGAAGATCCTAAGCAAACAAAACCACTTGACCCTACACCGTGAGTGTAGTGGAATCTTGTTGGTGCTAGAATCCCTGATTGTTTTTTTTAAAAAGTTTATGTTTTTGAGTGAATTCTTGTTTATTCTGTTGCACAACTAAGGTATTTCCTTAGAGCACATAATCATTAAATTTAATTTTTTTGTTAATACTAAATAAAATTAATCAATAATGGTAAATAAACAAAATATTAATATAAATATTCTCAAAGTAAACAAATAATAATCCATTAAAAGAAATAGCAAAATCTCCAAACAAAATCTAGAAAAATATCAAATGAAACAACAAGATGGTTCAAAGAAACTAAGCAATGAAAAAAATATTCTCGATTCTACTAATAAAATTTAAAAATTCTTCTAATCATCCTTGTCATCTCCCTTCTTGGTAATACTCTTCATTTCTTGCAAGTAGTTGAAGAGGAGAATTCCTCAATCAATGCACGCTTAGCACTCGAACTTTCAACACCCTTGCTTGATTTTCTTGCAATTTTGTTTGGCGTGTTAACCTCAACCTCGATGAATAATCCTGAAAAACAAAATTAAAAAACAGAACCAAAAAAGTTGTTTACCTATAATAGCATATTTCACTTAAAAAGGACTGAAAAATTAATACCTTCAATCAAGAATTTGAATCATCGGCCTAAAGCTTTGAAAAGAAGTACGACTCCTAAATGATTGTTAGTAAGTTTAGTATACAATTGCTAAAGATAAAGAGTAAATAATCGGTTATCATACCTAACTCTCAAAAACCGAGCATCCACATTTTGAAATCAAATCGGATCATCCGTGAGCTTCACAAATCGTAAATGCCCTCGTATAATTTCTTAGTTGTTCCGACTTGATTTGCACCTTGAACAAAAAAAAATTCTCAAGCAACGCATGATTTCTTCCCATTCTCATCATTGTTTTGTTTCTTACAAAAAATAATACATAAAAAATTTAGTCATATCACATTGAAATCCACAAAATAAAATCTTAATTAAAAAAGCTAAATTAAAATTATACAATTAAAAATTTACCCGCATGGACTCCTCCCTCAATAATGTGCAAGGCTTCCTATCAAAGTCTCACAATCTCTATACCAACACGTGTGATGCACAAAGTTGTCTCATCAATCGTTTGAAATTGTATTTTATACCTAAAAACACCCGTCTCATGTTGCCTGTCACATTTCGCACAATAGAGTTGTTCACCTACCTCTTCGAGTTTCTTTAGGCACTTATTGCAAGATAAGTACCACCATTCCCCTATGAAAGACACTATCTTTGCACATATCTAAAAACTTCCGACCTATTTAAAATAAAAAAATTAAATTAATGTATTTATGAATGAATAAAATACGTATTTAAGAAGATTTTGTAAAACTCGAAAATCGCAACCTCTCTTTGTATACAATCGCTTTAATGTCCGAAATGAAGTGTTTTGGATTCTAAATCCTCGACAATAGTTCGAGCAGAGAGGAAAGCGATGGCGTAGGCGATGGACCTGGTCAGCGTGAGTCGTTTTGCGGGATCCTAAAAAATTTAAAAACGTTAGTGGTAAATATTATCTTATACATATTTTAAAAAATATATAAATATGACATGCAAAAAACAATATTTACCTCTCGTTTAAAATCAACAATTTCTTCAACACTCGTGTCCAAAATCATCTTTGTAACGTGAAATGAATTTGTAACCTTAACTTGATCTCGCAAAAAAATTGTTAACAATCGAATATAAAATATTAAATTGAAAAATTTGAGATTAAGTTTGTAATAATACGTATATTAAATATTACCTCAAAAACCTTTGCACGACACATCTATATATATATATAATAATAAACCTTTTGCTATTTTTGTTTTCCCGCTCAAAAGCCTATTTCTAATTTTCTAAAACGCTGTTCTTTTTGTTTGTCCAATAAGTTTCTTATTGTTGAGTAGTCATCGGACACGTTTTTTAATTATGGAACAATTGATTAACAATCTATAATACAATATTTAATTGCTTAGCTGTACCCAAATTTTTTATTCTGATTTTCGCTATTATGGAAATAATTGCTAACTTTAAAAATTACATTGATTGTGATCACCCAATTCAATATTCAACTTGCCTTAATTATTTTTTTCAAGAGAATATAATCGCCGTAATAATTGTGAGTTTCTATATAGACATATTTGACTTTCTATGATTTGTTGTTTGCGAAAAATAGATGTGCGATACAATTTCAAATTGATGAATTGGGCGACAAGTTTAATTCGAAATGGAAATACATTAAATTAGACAATCAAATACATATTCGACCGCTTTCCTCGAAATCTAACATTTAAAGATAATCGTTTAATAAATTAATTACATAAAAAGGATTTAAAAATTTACCAAATTACAATGAGTCAATATTTGAAATCGGTAACTCAATTACAAAAGAATCTAAGTGCATTTATAATTGCCTTCTCAAATCTAAAATAATTGCAACACATTAAGTTTCCAAAAAACGTATTGTACAATGATAAAATACTTTAGATTATCGGCCAAGCAACACATAAAGATCTATTTAATTATTTTCGTAACAAAATAATTAGAATTAACAAATTTAATGATTTATAATTAATTTAAATTAAATTGAGTTTTCTAAAAATAGTCTTAGTTATCAACTATAAATACCGATTCAATTTTATTATACACGACCACATTGCAAACGAACTTCTCGAATGCAAAATTAAAAAAAAGTAAATCTCTACATTATTCGTTTAGCTACTAACATCAATGGCACCAATGATAACTCTTATTCGTAATTTGAATATGACAAAGACACAAAGGTTGTTAAGCTACGACTAATTCGAATGTACGAAAAACCAAAGATACAACGGCGTAAATCAAATTCGAGTCCGGAATATGTCTTCATGACAACAGGTAACATTCTTTTAAGTAATTATTCGTTTACTTGATTGAAAATTGAACTGATTAACTAATAAAATTTCGTTTGTAGGGTGACCGCATTCATGGAACTGTTAGACACTTTCGATTGACCAAATCTGAAGATTTTGAAAGAAGGGCGTGTTTTTGCTATCCGTGAATTCATTGTTGCTAAACAGACCGATAAATACAAAGCCACGACCACCAAGCACAAGATAATGTTTCATGGCAAAACACATGTTTTTGAAATGTTTGACAATTCTTTTCCAAGATTAATGTTCAATTTCAAAATTACTCAATTGTCAAATCTTGAAAATGTTGATGAGACACTTCTGCTTGGTATGAGCTTTAATTATTTTTAAGATTATTACATACATGCAATGTTTTAAAAGATGTTTATCATATATTCACATTTAAGTTTTTTGGCGATGTAATTGGAAGGGTCGTTTCCATGCAATCGAAGACAAAGCAAAGAGTTTGCGGGAAGATTACCGATTTGTAGAAGTGATACTAGAAGACTTGGAGTAATAATTTATAATTACAAAAAAATTCGTATTAATTTTCAAATACGATAATAATACAATATTTCTAACATAATTTCTTTTAGGAACAATCGCATATGATGCACACTTTTGGAGGATTACGTAGATTTGATCTTAGGGCATCTTGAGACACAAAATTTAGAGCCTATTGTTATCATATTGCAAATGTGTCGTGCAAAAGTGTTCGAGGTAATGTCTAATAATATGTATAGTTACATAAAAATTATTTTTATATTTATAGATTTAATAGTTTAAGATGTTGATCGTAGCATTTATCTTTCGATCAAGTCAAGGTTACGAATTCATCTCATGCGACAAAGATGATTTTGGATGTAGATCTTGATGAAATTGTTGATTTTAAACAGAGGTAAATATACAGCTCAATATATCATTTTCCTTTTTTTTAAATTATATTTCAGATATTATTTACAACTAACTTTTGTATTTATTTTAAAGGATGCCGAAAATGCTCACGACGCGGTCGATCGGCTATATCACGGCTCCTCTCGCAAGAACTATTGTAGAGGATTTAGAATCCGAAAACACATTGTTTAGGACGTTGGAGCATTGTATACAAGAGGAGAGGTTGAAATTTTGTATTTTTTTCAATTTTTTTAATTCAATATTTTATGATTTTCACAAATACACTAATTTTTTTTTTTTTAAATAGGTTGGTAGTTTTTGGATATGTGCAAAGATAGTTTCTTTTATAGGAGAGTGGTGGTACCTATCTTGCAACAAGTGCCTAAAGAAACTTGAAGAGGCCGGTGAGCAATTGTATTGTGCGAAATGTGACAGTCAACATGAGACGGGTGTTTTTAGGTACAAAATACAATTTCAGACTGTTGATGAGACAAAGATGTGCATCACTACTTTGTTGGGACAGAGATTGTGAGACTTTGATAGGGAAGCCCGCACATTACTAAGGGGAGGAGTCCATGTAGGTAATTTTAATATCTATAGTTGATTAGTTTTTTTTAATTAATATTTTATTTACGTATTTTCATGTATTGACATAAATTTTGTGTTTATTATTTTTTGTAAGAAACAAAACATTGATGAGATTCCGAGGAAATCATTTGTTGCTTGAGAAAAAAATTTGTTCAAGGTGCAAATCAAGTCGAGCAACTCGGAATTATACACGGGCATTTACGGTAGTGAAGCTCACGGATGATCCCGATTTGATATCAAAATATGGATGCTCTGCTTTTTTTGAGAGCCATGTATGGTAAATTATTATTTTGCCTTTAACTTTAGCTATTGTGTTCTAAACTTATTAAAAATATTTAGAGTCGACTTCTTTTCAAAGCTTCAAGCCGAGGATTCAAGTTGAAGGTATTAATTTTTATAGAGAATTTTAAGTAGAATATTATATTACAGTTAAACAAATTTTTTTAACTTTTATTGGTTCTGTTATTCTTTTTTTTACAGGATTATTCTTCAGAGGATGAAGTGAACACCCCAAACAAAAGTGCAATTAAAACAAACAAGGGTGTTGGAACTTCGACTGCTAAGCGTGCATTAGTTGAGGAGTTCTCATCTTCTACGACTTGCAAAAAATTGAAGAGTGTTATCAAGAAGGAGGATGACAAGGCTGATTAAAGAGTTTATTAATTTTATTAGTAGAATCAAACTATGTTTTAATTGTTTAGTTTCTTTGAACATTGTTGCTGTTTTACTTGATATTTTTCTTGCTTTGGTTTATAGTTTTTGATTAGTTAGTTTAATGCATTATTATTTATTTACTTACAATACAATTTGCATTAATATTTTGTTAGTGCACTTTGTTGATTAATTTTTTTATAAACAACAAAAAAATAATTTAATAATTATGTGGATAACATAAATACATTATCTATAATACCAAAATAAACTAAAATCCATGAATAACGTCAAATTTAAAAAAATCAATACGAATATCCTAGCACCAACAGATTCCACTACATTCAAGTGTAGGATCAAGTGGCTTTTTTTGCTTCGGATCTTCGTATTGACTTACTACCAAGCACAACATTGCATATAAATTATAGACCAAAACAGAACATAAAGACATTCATACAAAGTGTAAACGAATTCTAAACAACTAAAATAATGCCTTCACAATAAATAATGACCATGATTGATACCAAACTTAACCAAACTATTTCCCAAAATTATCATTTAAACATTCATCATAAAAAAGTCTTATAAATGAGCTAGATTCCGAGTGCTAAATAATTTCATGCACCTTAATATTTAATAAATTCGTATTCAATTATAAAAATAAATAATGGAAGTTTTTTTAAGCAAAAATCATTTCAAAATTCGTATTATCAATGTTTAAAATCATTTAGCTTTAGATGTTACAATCATGATCTTCTCAATCAATATAAATATGGTAATCAAAATATTTTCTTTGTTTACAAAGTTTCCATAATTTAGCAAAGCATATATATGATTGAGATAACATCATCATTTTTCGATTCAAATTCTTTTCAAAACAAACAAGAAGTAATTCATAAGCTAATAACACAAAGAAATACGAAAAACATTACGGACTCAATCATTCGACGAGAAAGGCGACAGGTATAATATTTTGGGCACCAAACACGAAGAGATGAAGACAATTCACACGGTATAAGGATTTTGTCTTGTTTATTTCGAAAATCCAATTTTTAAATAAGTTGGTTTGATGAAATTTTCTGTAATGCTACATACATGTGTGAATTAATTTCTCTAAATTTTATACTTCAACGCATCGTATTTCTTGTGGCATGACCGAAGTTGAAAATTTTTATCACTCAACTATTCAAGAAGAAAATAAAATTAAAATAACAGATCATAGATTATAAGTAGAACAAAACACATGTTCTTTTTATAACAAACATACATCATAATTGTCCACAACACAAGTATTTTCTTTTGTAAATTTTAAATGTGAACTCTTAATAAGGTCACCGATGTTTTTAAAAAAACAAAGAATCGATATAAATTTTATAAATCAAATCGGATATACGTAAAAATACAATTAATATTTGAACATAAACAAATTTTGAAAAGACACACGGACCATCTAAGTAGGGAGTATAGCTTAAGGACTTATCTTTTTCAATCTTATCCTTCGATTTCTTGAGTTTCTAGAATTTATATTCTGAAAAATCCAAATTAATGCATTTGCAATATTCCAAAATATATTAAATTACAAAAATGAATTTACAAGGATTAAAATAAAAAATAATCTACAAATCGACACTTAATAAAAAATACGAAATCAAACAAGTTTTGCATAGTATAGGGTAATGACTTATCTTTTTTCTAACTTATACTTGACTATCTTCAAGTTTCGAAAAATTTAATTCTTCAAAATCCAAACTAATGCACCGCAATATCAAATAAATATATTAAATTACAAAATATGCATAAACATGAATTAAAAAATTATTGAAAAAATGGGCACTTATCTTTTTCTTCCGATTTATCGATCTGCAAGAATCTGTTATAGATCCGAGAAAAATTCATTGAAACCTTGAAAATATTCGAAACTTTTAAAGTAAAAGAAAAATTATAGGTTTTTTTGATGAATTCAAAGATCCAACATTTATAAAAATTAAAACATTTATACTGATTTTAAAAAAAAGTCAAAGAAAATAAAAACAGTTCTTATTGTACAAAATATTTTAAAAAATACAAAGGATCTACGAAGATCATTTTCTTATGTGATTTTTACGAATCCACTTTTTTCTTTTCGCATAATCAAACATCGATGTTTAACTAAAAACATAGAAAAATACGGAAAAAACTATCGGTAAATGTAGTTTTTCAAAGAAAAAATGATTTTCGACACTATTTTCTTCTCAATCACCATAAAATGGTGACGAGACCAAACAATGTCGAAATATAACTTATTTTTCTGTTTAAAAAATATTTTATTATAAAATAAGAAAAAAAGATTCGGTAAAAATAAATTTAAAAAAAGAAATCGTATTTGGCACCATTTTCTTCTCCATCACCATGAACTGTATGGAGACCGAGAATATGTCTAGGATCCAAAAGCGAGAACCAAAAAAATTATGGAATCCATTCGACTTACAAACCCTAACCTTCGTAAGCAATTTCATTTTGAAAACCGAACAAACATAGACAAACAAATACGATGCGAAATGGCAATAAATGGCAAAAAAATTTTAAGACCGATGATGTTAGAAATCGGGAGAGAAAGAGTTTGTGATAAGATAGAAAGAGTGAAAAACAATTAGGGTTTTACGTATGCAGGGAAGATGAGAGGTGGGGGGAAATGGGTGAAGCTTCTCGATGGAGCCGAGAAATGAGGGGAGGAAATGAGGTTAGTCGATGATCGGACAATACACAAATGGTGGGGGGTTCATGTGAAATGCAAGGGGGTGTGAAATGGGAAAATGTGTTGGGAGGCTTCTGTACAGAGAAGCTGAAAATAGGAGTAGGTGGAGTTATGTGTTGCCCTAATGTGCATCGAACAAGTCGAGTATCAAACACGTGTCTCAATCGTGTTAAATCGCAAAGATGCAACACACGATTGAGACACGTGTTTACATATTATTAATTTTTTTTTTTGAAAAATACCGGGCCCAATGTCTAATACAAGAAGGATTATTTTTGGGCTTTTATTTTTTTTTTGTGTATTGGGCTTTCATCATGGATCTCATATGGATTAGAAAGTTTTAATAATTAAAAAAAATCATTATGTTTAGCCCATTAATTATTAGTTCATTATATTTAGCCCATTAATTATTAACAATTCATATAGAATAATTATAATAATTTTATTTATAATATTTATCATAATAGATATTTAAGCATATAAATAAATAAATAATATCTACATTAAAAATTAGAATTTATTCACATTGCGAAATTAAAATAAATAATTAGTTTGTAAATATTTATAAATAGAAATTAATAATTTGCACGAACTTATCGTTAGTGACTTAAAGAGAATGTTAGATGAGAGTAATATTTTAGTAAAGACCTTTAGAATGGCGAAGGAGAAGATTCAACAACACGCGATTGTGATGTTAGATTGCGTCGGATCGGAAAGCGTGAGTACGGATGCTAGGAGATACAATGTGCCTACAAGTTCGGAAGTTCTTTGCACCGATAGTTGGAGATTTTGATCAAGCTTTAGGAGATCGAGACATTTTAGTGGAAACAAAATCGGAGGTTTGAAACGAATCAATGAATTGAATGCATCCTACTTGGCCTTGCGATCCTCCGTTATTATTACCATTTGGTGAAGACAGATTTTCGAAGACATACCATTTTTGAATCAAGAAAATTAATCGAGAGCGAGAAAATGATAAGTGTTCGAGAATTTTTCGCTACTTCTAGGTTGCGACGACAGGGAACAAGATGCTTCTACTATTTTGTCTTCAAAAAGATTATTTCAACAATTTGTTGTCGATGCTTACACGATGGTGGAGTCAGCCCGTTTGAAGTAGATTCGATTGCACCAAAAGAAATTGCGTTGTGATATATAAGGGTTTAACGGATGCTTTGTTAAATGGTGACATAGATCCAAGTAGCCATGGAAAACGAATTATATTACCTTCCGGTTTCACCGAGGCGCCCGATATATGATACAAAAATTATCGTGATGCAATGTCTATATGTAGGTGGGTGGGCTATCCGTATTTGTTTATAACATTCACTTGCAATCCAAAGTGGCGAGAAATTGTTCGATTTATTGATAAGAATAATCTTAGTCCCGAGGACCGACCGGACATTGTCTGCGAATCTTTAAATTGAAATTGGATTGTTTGATAAAAGATCTCCGTCGAGAAAAAAAGATGTTTGGGAATGTAAAAGCGGTTATAATTCTTCCTCAATAATTTATTTACATTTTAGTCCAATTAATTTTTGTTTTATACTTTTCACTTAATGTTTACTTATTTTTAACATTGCATTTATATACACGATAGAATTTGAGCGTGGTTTGCCACATGCACATATATTGCTATTCTGTCTAAAGAAGACAAGTATCCAACAACAGATGATATCGACAGAAATACCGATGAGGCGTTGATCCACATGATTCATGGTCTATGTGGAGACATTAGAAAAAGCTCTCCATGTATGGTTGATGGTGGTTGCCGACGAAACATTTTCCCAAAAATTTGTTGATGCAACTACAAAACTACTATTGATGAAGAAGCGTATCACGCGTTATAGACGAAGAAATGATGGGAGAATTGTTGAGCAAAATGGTGTTCCTTTGGATAACAGATATGTTGTGCCGCACAATCGTGAGTTGTTGGTGAAGACGGAGCTCACATTAACATTGAATGGTGTAACCGGTCAAGATCGACAAAATATTTGTTCAAATATGTCAATAAAGGACATGACCGAGGTTATGCGTCATTCTATACGAGCACCAATGAGAAGGAATCCGGCAAAACCGTTGATGAAGTTAGTATGTTTTATGACTGTCGATATATTTCACTTGTGAGCCGCATGGAGATTACTTGGTTTTGAAATCCAATATAAATATCCTCCAGTTGAACGCCTAAGCTTCCATCTTCCAAATGAGCAGAGTATTATTTATTCGGATTCGAAAGAATAGATGATGTTCTCAAGAAAGATTCGGTCAAAGAAAGCATGTTTTTAGCTTGGATGGAAGCCATAAAATATATCCTGAAGCTAGGGAGTTGATTTACGCCTGAAGCTCCAACTAAATTTGTTTGGAAACCGTAGCTAAGAAAATGGATGCCTAGGAAGATTGGAAAATCCATAGGGCGGGTTTTTTACGTCCTCCGGGTTGTGGGGATATGTACTTATTTGAGGTGTCTCATTAACGTGGTTCGAGGGGCTACGTGTCACGAGGACTACAAGAAGGTCAATGGTGTGCAACACACTTCCTATCGTGAAGCTAGCTATGCTCTTGGTCTTTTAGAAGACGATAGGGAGTATATTGACGCCATTATTGAAGTTAGTCATCTGGCATCTTCGACAACTTAAGAAGTTTGTTTGCGTCATTGTTGTCATCGGATTCTTTGAGTCGGCGAATCGGTGTGAGAGAAGTGTTGGGAGTTCCTTTCCGATGATATTCTTTATAATCAAAGACGACTTTTAAATCATCAAGGTATTCATGTATTATTTTTTATATCTTATGTAATCCAGTTTAGTCAAATATTGTCGAAATTTATAAATTTTAGGGATATTTAATTTTTATTTATTTATTTATTATATTGTTTCTTCTTGTGCGGAGACTTGGTATTGAGTGATAACCAAATCAAGAATTTGGCCTTATCCGAAATTGAAAAATTGTTAAGATGTTGTGGTAAGAGTCTCACGCAATTTTAATTCGATGCCATTTCGGATGTTGACAATCTTCAAAACCACCGAACAGACCGATATATGATGAGTTACACTACGATGGTAAGGCTCTAATGGTTGAGCATAAGGATCTACTTTCCAAACTAAACGATGAACAACGTAGAGTATACTCGAGAATAATGCATGATGTGGTAAACGGAAAGGTGGTATGTTCTTTGTATATGGATATGGAGGCATAAAAAGACATTTTTGTGGAGGGCTTTATCTGCGGCGTTGAGATCAAAAGGAGAAATTGTACTAAACGTTGCATCGGCGGCATAAAGATCTCTACATTGCCGGGAAGGCGGAGGAGCGCGATTCGCGATTTGTTATTCCGTTAAACCCTAACCAAGATTCAACATGTAATATCAATCGGAGAGTCCGCTTGGAGTTGATTATCCATTCGAAGCTTATAATGCGGGACGGCGCCGATGATGCACAAGTTTTGCTTTCAAGCACTTGACGAAACTTTGCAAGCTCTTTTAAAACAAGACAACACACCCGCTGCGAAAAATAGAATATTTTGAGGGAAAAGTGTTGTGTTTGGTGGAGACTTCGGTAGATCTTGCTGTTATACCTAAGGGAAGTAGGCGGGACATTGTGAATGCAACCATTAATTCATCGCACCGGTGGGCAAATTGCACGATTTTAAACTGACTAAGAACATGCGCCTTCAAAGCTTAGGTGGAACCGATGATTATGCAGATCTGGTGCAATTTTCTCAATGGATTTCGAGCATTGGAGACAGAACTATAGGAGGATCAAATGATGGTTGTGCAACTATTGATATACTCAAGATATCGTGCTACAATCTTCGGTGATCCAATTGCAACCATTGTTGAAAGCACTTATCCGATGTTTAGAGACGCGTTGATAATCCGACTTACTTGAAAGAGAGGGCTATCTTGCACCGACACTTTCGGTGTTGTTGAGTCGATAAATCAATATATGACGTCTTTAAATTCTTTCTCGAGGGCCTGACATATTGAGCTCCGATAAAGACGTGCAAATCCGATGCTAATGTTGACTTCTTGCATGATCCGCACACACCGGAATTTTTGAACGGGATTACATGTTCCTGTTCCTAATCATGAATTGCATTTGAAGGTTGGTACGCCGCTTATGCTCTTGAGAACATGAACCATTCTATCGGATTGTGTAATGGCACTAGATTGGTTATTACGAGGCTGGCCAAACATGTACTCAAGCTAAAATTCTCACCGAACGAATGCAGGTCATAAGATTTTGATTCCACGTATGACATTGACCCCATCGCCTCGAGAATTTCATTCAAGTTCCAAAGAAGACATTCCTCTCATTGTATCGTATGCCATGACCATAAATAAGAGTCAAGGCCAATCTCTCTCCAATGTTGGCCTATTTTTTAGGAATCCAAAGATTCATCATGGGCAATTATACGTTGTTGTTTCGAGAATCACCAATCGCAAGGGTTTGAAAATATTAGTATGTGGTGACAACGAATCGAACAACAAGCAAACAATGAACGTCGTGTACAAAAAAGTCTTTCAAAATTTGTAGTTCTTTTTTATATAATGCTTTAGTTTAACAATTTGTTTGAATTTTGTTTTAGTTAAATATTTTATTAATAATATTATTTTTACATCAATCCATTGGTTTGACACAACAAACCATATATTGTTAAACACACTTTAATTGCAAAGGCCCAATTTAACACTCACCGTACATTGCACGTGTAACACTAGTTTGCAATATAATAACAATGGGTTCTAAATTTTGTGTTTCAAGATGCCCTAAGATCATATCGACGTAATCCTCCCACAAAGTGCAACATATGCGATTGTTCTAAAAAAATAAATTAGAAAGATAGTACTTGAAATATAACAATTTTATAATCTTTTAATTATAAATGTTTACTCCAAATCTTCAAGGATCAGTTCTATGAATCGGTCATTTTTCCAAAGAAACTCTTTGTTCTCATGGATCACGGAAACCACCCTTCCAATTACGTCGGCAAAAAAAAAATTAATTTTCAAGATATGCATATTTTAAAATTTTATGTAATAATCTTGCAAATACTTAAAAGTTCATACCAAATGTGTCTCATCAACACTCTCAAAGATTTGATAATTGAATAATTTTTGAAATTGAACATTAATTTTGGAAAAGAATTGTCAAACATTTCAAAAACGTGGGTTTTGCCATGAAACATTATCTTGTGCTTGGTTGTAGTTGCTTTGTATTTATCGATCTGTTTAGCAACAATGAATTCCCGGATAGCAAAAACACGCCCTTCTTTCAAAATCTTTTTGTCTTGGTCAATCTGAAATCGTCTAATGATTCCATGAATTCGGTCGCCTAAAAAATTAATCGCTTAAGCGATTAATATTTCAAAAATAAACGAATAATTATTATAATGAACAAGACCTCGCTATCATGGAAGACACATTCGAGACTCAATTTGGTTTTTGTTGTATCTTGGGTTTTTCGTACATTCGAATAAGTCAAGTTTAACAACCCATTGTGTTTTTGTCATGTTCAAATCACGAATAAGAGTTATCATTGGTGCCATTGATCTTAGTAGCTAATAGATTACTTGAACATGTGTTTTTAAATTATTCTGCGTTCCAGAATTTTTTTGCAATGTGATGGTGTACAATGAAATTGAATCAATATTTATAGTCATGAACTCGCTTTATTTTTAGAAAACTCGATTTAATTTAATTTAAATTTAAATCACATACTATTTGGGAACATAATTTAAATTAACTCGTTTATATATTGCTTGGCCATTAAGCTAAGAAAAATTTCCATATACATTAGATGATTTTGGGAACCGAATTTGTTTCAATTAGTTTGGATTTCCAAGGCAATTGTAATTCTACTGATTAGATTCGTTTGTAATTGAGTTACCAATTCTCAAATATTTTCTTATTGTAATTGTATATATGCTTGAAAGCCTTTTCAATTATTTTATTTGCGTTCAATTTCGGAAGGCAATTGTAATATTTTTTGATTGTACAATTTAATGTATTTCCATTCGATTTAAACTTACTTTGCCTAAATAATGAGATTGCGATATTTTTGCATATCTATTTGAATGGATTAATTTCTTTTGCAATCAACAAATTAAAGAAAGTCAAATCTATCTACATAGAAACACAACCGTTATCTAATAAAAAAGTAAATTAGGAAAGTTGAAAATCGAATTAAATGACTACAATAAGTGATAATGTATTAGTCTTCGATAATCGTTTCCATAATTACAAAAATCGAGTCTTTAAAAAAAACGTGCACAGATAACCAATTATAAAACACTTTTTAATGAAACAACAAAAAACGTGTTTTACATAATTAGAAAGATGGTTTTGACCGGGAAAATATATTTAGCAAAAGGTTTGTTATTATATATATATATATATAGATGATAGGGATCACAGGAGTGTCCCTTCATCTTATTCTACTTTTCGGTCTCCAAGTCCAATAGTAGCTAATTAAGTCCAGCCCAAGTTTAATTGAGCATCTCAATGTTACATATATATGAGTTCAAAAGCATCCAGCTTCCCGGCTATTTCCCACAAGCCCAATTACAATTCTAAGATAATTTTTTAACTACTACATAATACATATGAAATTTCGTGTATGTCCTCAAATCCAAGAATATATTTTCATATTGATTGAGAACTCTTGGGCCACAAGTGAAATTGGGCTCAGACATAAGTTGGGCTAAAAAACATTTATATTGCAAGAAATTATTATCGTACATTCATTATTAATTAAGGGTTGATTTGACCATATTTCATTATTTTGGATATCACCAACCCACATAATCCAACTTCACCTAAAACGTTTTAAGTCAATTTTAGATTACTAAATTAAATTCTTATAGCCAGGTCAGCTATTTTCTCAATCATTCGAACTATAATTTAAGAGTGAGAGCTAAAGCCATTGCATTCGCTTGGGTAATTTCAAGTTACAATCGATTTTCAGCATTCAATTTGATATAGTTTGCAATTATAATAATGTGTTTTGAATTTATTAACATAAGTCAATACAATTTAGTTTCTAAATCAGTTCCTTTTGCTAAATACAAATTTATTACAACTATTTGGATTGAGCTTACAATAAAATTAGACCAATACACCCTATGGTGGCAAACACGGGTATCATTAAAATGTAATACTCCAAGTTCCCTATCGATAAAATAAGGAGACTATGTTTCCACTAAAATTTTAAGATAAGGAAAATTAAGGTGCACAATTTTCTCAAGTCTCTTTCTATATTTCAATTATCAGCACAATAGAGACGTTGAAAGTTGAAAAGGACCTTATAGAAAAAAACATGTTAAATATACAGCCACCCAGCCCCTCAAACCAACCAAAACAGGCCCCTACACTGTATTTGGTTCAAGTTAGTGCTTTAATTTCAGTATCCCAATCGGTTTGTCTCCATATATGAAATTTTGTTAAGAAAATCGGATCAGTATTACCCGACGATACGTGATAAAAGCGCGATCATCTTTAGTTAGGGATGTCAACGGGCGGGGCGGGAGCGGGAGAGCAATCCCCATCCCCCCGCGACCGCGGGGACAAACGGGAAAAATCTCCCCCATCCCCATCCCCCCCCTCATGGGGTTTCCCCCTGCGGTTTTTATTATTTTTTTGTAAAAAACTGAATTTGTTTTCAAAAAATAATGATTTTTAAATATTTAAAAATATATGAATTATATAAAAAAGACTAATAAAGCACTCATTATACAAATAAATTAAAGATTTTTTAATTATTTATTTAATGTGTATATATTTATAATATCTTATATATATTTAATATAATATATTATATATTTAATATCGGTTCCCCATGAAACGTGGCGGGGATGATCCCCGTCCCGCCCCGTCCCCGCCAACGGGGAGAAAAAGTCCCGTCCCCATCCCCACGGGGGAATTTTCGAGATTCCCCGCCCCATTCTCAAGGCGGTTCTTGGCGAAATGGAGAATCCCCCGCCCACCGCCATCTCTATCTTTAGTACGTGTTTCATCCATCACCTATGTTGTACGCCTTACGATCCTACGAATTCGATTAGATCTAGTTAGGTTTAAAATTTTTGTTTTAGATATGTATAAGTTTATGATAATGTAGGGCTTCCGATCCTACTTTTTCACTCGTTGTTGTAAACAATTGTAAGTTTCTTCGATGAATGAATGAAATACATTTTGATTCTAAAAAAAAAAACAAATCGGTAATCGGTTCAATCACCGATGCAACCAATTTAGTAAAATTAGTTATAATTTATTATAATATAGAAAAATGTTACGTAATAAATAATTGTTTTGTAATACAATATAAATCCTATAAAAATCTACAACTAATATATATATATATATATATGTATATATATAACAAAGCCTAAAAATAATTATATATATAACAAAATACCAACTTTAAAACTTTAATATTCTTACAGTAAATAATCTAAAGTATTTATAAAATTTATTTAACCAGCTTAATCTTTTTTATTTTTTTGTATATATTCTGGGAGGAGGTGATGGGATGAACCTAGACCTTTGGTTTAGGATTAAGAGTCTTAACACTCAGATTATCTTACCCATTTACAAATTTTTAACTGTTTTAACAATAAATTTGATATTTTTGGAATACTCACATGCAATCATACTTTCTAGAACATGGTACCAAGACCATATAATTTAAACCTGCGAGCCTAGAGAAATGTCATATTATGGTTAAATTATTGGATGAAGTAATTTTAAATGAAATTTGTGATTATTAATTGAAGACCACTTGGAAAGCATACAGATGCACCTTACCTTATCTCGGGCATGCTTGGGAGAATTTTTATGTGATGGTGATGTTGGCATTGGCAATATTAATTCCATACTTATTTTTTTCAGCTGTATTAGGTCACCAGACACCAATATTTATTATTGGTGCACCTCCTTTATCCTTTACGTAAAGTTGATTTCATTTTTTTGTCTTATATATTGCAAATCACAATCCCTTGGATAGACTTTCGCCTTTTAGCTTATGTCTTGTACATTTATAATTCTATGTACAAGATGATAAATAGTTACTATTTTAACATAGTAATATTAATTTCTATATTATTATTATTTGTCATTAGAGAGAAATTTATAGTGTTTAAGTTATTAATTTGAAAATTAATTTAGAGATAATAAAATTTGTTAATATATATATAGAGAGAGAGAATTTTTCATATTAATTACTGACAAGTTAATTACAAATCTTCTCATTATTAAGTTTTTGAAAACATATAGAGAGAGAGAGTCGAGAGAGACAATTTTTCATATTGTGATGCAACATCACTTTTGTCACTGATATTATTTTTCTTGTAGTGAAAAATTAAATTATAGAAGTAAAAAGAAAGATGGTTGTCTAGTTTAATTCAGGGCGTAGCCGGCCATTTATTTACTGGCTACCCCTATACATTTTTTTTCCCCTCATTTTCCCCCTATTATTTTTTCTCTTTAAAAAAACACATATAAATTTTTTTAATTTTTTTCCACTGAAAAAACGGAATGAAAAAAAAATTTGGGGTGTCTTGAGGCCCCCCCCCCCTATCTACGCCTCTGGTTTAATTATGAGTATTTGTAAATTAATGTATAGTTCCCCAATTTTTTGGCCAAGCAAATATCCGTATACATATATTACTTGGCCAAAAAAATCGGGGAATTATACATTAATTTACAAATACTCACAGAGTCTTCCGTAGTTAGAAAAGCTGATGGAATATTAATTAAATAAACTGTAGATTAGTATATTTTAGCAAGTAGGTATAACATGGAAGTGACAAATTCCTTCTCTTTACTAATAATGACTGTGACAAGTGACAACAGCCAAAAAGTATACTCACATTTTCTACGTCATACCAAGGCTTATATTAAATTCCGTAAGTTCGTATTGAATTTTCCACATATTAATTTGACTTAAGTATTAACTGAACATCAAAATTGAGATAATGAGAACTTGATCACTTAATTACTTTCCAAACTTCGGTACACATTCACTGATTGATATAATTGATTGAACCAAGTTGATTGTGATTTGAGGGATCTTAACAATTGATTGCACCAAATTTGATGGTAATTTAAAGAAATAAATTCGCAACCTCCTATTCTGCTTTATAGTTCTGCTTTGTAGGCTAGCTAGCTAGTTTCCTATGAACGATTAAATTAAGTTCAAAACTCATGCGAGACAACCTTACGGATTAATTTCGTAAGACGAATTCTAAAATTACTCGTATTAGTTAACCCATTTGAATTTGGATCTAATTTGTTTTGATTTGCAAAATGAGTTGGATTCCTCTCATGAATATAAATCCGTGAGACGATTTAACATAAGTCTTACTCTTAAATTATTATCAAATTTTAAAAATGTAAAACAATAAGAATAAAGAAATTAAACTAAATAATTGACTATAAAGAAGTTTGGTAGAACACGTCTTCATCATGGAGCAATTAAACTCACATGGCTTTGCCCATTCTCTACATAGCAAGTGGTAGACATAAACAGCTCATAAGTTCCATGGACCAAACCATATATAATAGGATATATCTAACAATTCAAATTAAGGTTTTATTATACCCAGGCCACCACTACTTAAGGAATAAGGAGTAATACTATAACTAACTTAAATTAATTACTCATTAATTAAAACCAAGTCATTAATTAAAACCAAGCCATTAATTAAAACCAAGTGTGAAGAAGAAGCAAAGATTAAACTAAGTGTTTTTAATGCAACAAAGTAAAATGGCAAGAAAGTGACACGTTAACCTCCACTAAAAACCCACTTAACTTTTCTAATCAAACAAACAATTATTGCCACAATTTGCTCAATTATGTCCTCATCTTTATCATTCATACACGATTCTTATTACAAAATACAGAAAATGTTTGAAGTTTAATGGAACTTATTCTTGAGCAAATTAAATGTACAATTATTCACCCTGTATATATAACCTGCTCCGCAGAAAATAAAAGCAAAAAACTGGATACAAGTAGTGAAAAATAAAAATTCATCGGAACTATTAAATCACGATTTGACATTATAATTTATCCTATTTTTAAATAACCTCTGTTTTTCATGATTTACTTATTTTTTTTGTAATTATTATTATTATTATTTTCACACACTGACACTACAACTCTGTGAAAGCTGATACTTAACTGCGCTGCCGATAATAATCCCATTATTTTTGCTATTTCCAAGCGGAATATAGACGGGGCAGGAGACGTGGAGATGGTAACGGCCAGAGACAAACGTCCCAACCTTCCATTTAACGCGGCCGTTAATTTTGATCGTCATCCGGATGCCGCCGCTAGATTGGTCCTGGCTGAGGGCGATTCCGTTGTACGGCGCAACAGGTACGTTATTGCCGTAAATAAACGGCGACCAGACGTTGACGTCCTTGTGCCCCTGATAAACCGGCGGAATAACGGTGTAGTACGTGATTTGCTGGTTGTGGTAGTTAGCGTAGACGTCCAATTTGTCGTAGTAGACTCCGATTCTGGAGTTAGGGTTTCGGGAATTGATGGTGACTTGGACGGTGGTGGAGATGACGTTCGGGGCGGAGACGTTGAGGGTGAAGATGGTTGCGTCTTGGAGGGTGAATCGGGGTTTTTTGGGCTGGAGGATTGCCCAAATTATGAGGAAAACGAATAGGACGATGAAGCTGAAGACGAGAAAGCCGGCGCAGCAACGGCGGAGGACCTTTCGCCGCTTGCTCTTGTGGTGGCTGCACACTTTCTCTGACATGGTGACCGCGGCGGGGCGGTGGTGGTGGTTGGGGGAATTAAAAGGGTGGAGTTTGGAAATAGAGTGGGAGGAAAAAGGGGATTGGGTTTTTTTGGCTATGAGGGTATCTACTAATATAGGCTTGAGAAATGAGATGAGGAAGCCTTTGTTTACTTTTGGTATATGCCCCTGACAATAACATCCAACTGTGTGTACTGTGTGTAAATATATGTGTAAATATATTTTTATCTAAAGGATGAACCCATCCTCAAGGCCCACTACCTGTTTGAGAAGAGTGTTTTAAGTCCTATTCCATTTTAATCTCCACTCAATCCTGAGTAGTTATTGCTTAAGTGTTAAACTTCCTTGTCTACGTACGTTATTTTCCCGGTTATGCCTTGTCTAACCCCTGCCCCAAGGCGGAGCCAGGAAAAAAATGAAGTGGACCGATCTGAAACCTTGGTGGTAGATACACGAAAATCATATAAATTATAAATTATTTTTTTAAAAAAATCATAGTGTAAATTTTTTAAAAAAAAAAATTGGGGGGGGCCGGAGTGGCACCCTATCTCCGCCCTTGTCCCGCCTAATCCCCGCCAGCTCCGCCTGACGTTAGCCTAATCACCGACGGTCATCGGCTTAGCGTCTAGCGTTTTTAAACACTTGATGTATAGAAGTCAAAATATTATTAAAACTCAAAAAATGGTAATTTCTATACATATGACTATCATATCGATAAAATAGAAACACTCTTTGCGAATAGAAGATCTCATCTACATTATTCCACCACTAGAGTTTTATAGAGGAGATAAATCGCATTATGTGCGTCGATGTCAACGCTTGAGTAATTAGATCTTTCTTCGAATTGGACACTACCCAACTCCAAAGCTAGTCAGTACCATATATCAATATACAAGAGATCCAACTACAAATTGTTGCTAGCAGGATTCAAACCCTCACCCTATGGTTCCCAGCAAGACTGCGACTACCTCACTCTCGCCTTCACACCACTAAGCTATGTACTAGGAGCTAAATTTATTTTATCTAGTGCATAGCTGAATTTATTTAGGTTTGTGCTTTTTTTCTTTTGGGTCATCTAAGTATTGTACAAAATTTTAAAATCTTTTAGAAAAATTAATTAATTTCCATCATTCTAAAGAAAAGCAAAACCAAATTTTTTTTGCTTGAAAATTGGAATAATTAAACTAGTGAAAAAAATGACCATTCGATTGAGTTTGTAGATGGATTTGCATGTAGATGTAAGAAAGTTTAATAGTTTATATTGGGTAACGTAAGTAACGATTTTCTATTTTAAATTGTGTTTTGTTTCTCATTCTAAATATTATTTATACATATTAAAGTCATATATCGATGGCTTTTCTTATATGCATTTTTCTTTTTCTTTTCTGGGAGAAGCTTATATCATTTATTAATAGTTAAAATATGAGAATAAGACATAATTCAATATAAAAGATATGTATAAGACGTGTGTGAACCTACGAAAATGCAGGGTAGGGGTCACAACTTTTTGAAACAATGAATTGATTTAGATGGAAAGCGGTGACTTTAATATAGCCAAAAGGAAGTGACTGGGCTCAAACTTTGCGTGCATTTTGTGAGAATGATTCATAAACAGAAAGATACATTTATACGATCTTGAAATTTTAATCTATTTTTTTATTATGATTGTAGTTTTTTATTTAAATTCAAAATCTGAAACATAAGATAATTAAAATTTAAATATTTATCTCAACGGTACATACTTCAAGTAATAGAGTATGAAATAAAATAGCACGACTAGAATATTTGCCCATCTTCAACCCAACTTTAAATCCTACACTATTACACCAAATATCAAAAACTCCCTCCAACCCAATTCTAAACCTTACACCAAATTTGGTGTAGTGAATAGTATTACACCAAATTTGGTGTAACACTATTCATTTACACCAAATTTGGTGTAATGCAATATCTCCTATTTGCCCTCCAATTCTCTTTCTACTTCAAATTTAAATTCAATTGTATCCTCATTTTAAATATAATTAATTTATATAACTTAGTTTTAATAATTAATTAACATTTGATATAAATAATTATAAATAACAAATGATTATAATTAAATTAAAAGAGATACTAACATTAATTTTAATATTTATTTTTTTAATATAATTAATTAATGTAATATTAATTAAATATAAGTTTTTAGTTAATTACATTAACAATAATAAACTATAATTAAATGAAATAGTTGTATAAATAAATAGATTTGGTTACTAGAAAATGAAAAAGAAAGAATAAAATATTCATTTGGTGTAAGATTTGGTGTAATGGGTTGGAGATGGTTTTGAAAAAATTACACCAAAAACACCAAATTTGGTGTAGTTTGTACACCAAATTTGATGCAATGGGTTGGAAATGGTCTCGAGCCCATTATACTTCCTATTTAACATTTAATATCTGTTTCAAATTCGATTTAATATTTTAAATGATCGATAATATAAGCTTTGATAAAATATACATGTACATTTTTTGTCATACAACTAATGCAGTTGTCTAGAAAAAATTGACAAATACTACCAAACACATGAATAAATAAAGGAAAATGTCATTAATCAGAAAAAAATCCTAAAATAAAATATATGTAAAAAGTTTTCTTTGCCCTCATTGTTGGTGGAAACGGACGGAGCTTTTTGTTTTGAGAATGAAAAGAGAGGAATATAAATTAAAAAAAAAAAACACTTGAGTAGAGAATCCATAACTTTAAAAAGAGGACTCTCAAATTCTTTTAGTTTCAATAATCGACAATGATTAAAAAAAATACTTATAACAGTTGCACAATATATGCACTGTAAATAACCTTAATTTCTTAACTTTTTACCTACCAATATGACATATATGTGTGTATGTATAATGTATAGAACATCAAATTAGCTAAAGAATTTGGTATGAGACAACTGTTCCAACACGGCAACACCATCTTCTCAATCTCCTCATAATTTGTGAAGGTAGATTTTAATTTATATTATATAGTGCCAGACATATTTCAACCTGTATAGTGGACGGTTCTATTTTGTCTGTAGTAAATTTAAATTATGAAAAAACACCACAGCTTTATTTCCTAGTGTTCTTAAATTCCGTGGACATAGTAAATTGAACTCCATGTAAAACAATTGACGTGGAAAATAAAGAAAAATTTTGATTGCCCCCATTGCATGCGACAATGTGCCTATTATGCCTTTATTATTATTATTAAAAATAAGAAAAAGCTTGCTTGACATAGCGTCGAATCTTGTAAAAGAATCAATGTTCATAATTAAATAATTTAGAGCCCAAATGTAATAAAGGTTATATGGGGAACTTAAATTTCTGGGCTGGCAACAAATTCCTAATGAAGGTTTTTGTTTATTCAATTGTTTGAAAGTTTTTCCCTAAAGGCGAACCTCCTACTTAATGATTC
The DNA here is from genome assembly GCA_016081115.2 of Rehmannia glutinosa. Lineage (NCBI taxonomy): Eukaryota > Viridiplantae > Streptophyta > Magnoliopsida > Lamiales > Orobanchaceae > Rehmannia > Rehmannia glutinosa. The sequence continues at coordinate 105,519,601 of CM071936.1, forward strand.
AAAGGTTTCTTAGTCAGACAAGATGTAAATCGAATAATGTGACGAAGTAGCGGCCTTGTAAGTAAGAAGACCAACGAGACACAAACCTATAAACAATTCTTACAATATTTCAAGAAAGAATCGTAATTACACATTCAACCCCCAATGTTAGAAAGATCTACACTCTTATCATCTCGCCACTTACAAACTCGTTTGAGGCAAGGTTTTTGTTTATTGACTCGTTATTTTATCAACACTAATGGTGACACATAATATTCAGTCCAGTGAGCAAGTGGAATCTGGCAACCAAAAAATAATTTAACAAATACATTAATTTAAATATATTAAAATAGCAAAAGTAAAGTTCCATTAATACGAAAACTCCCTTGGATGGACGATGGTGATTGGACTGGGCAATTTCCAATGTTTGACACGTATTAGGCTGGAATGGGGACCAACATAACAATGATTAGGAGAATTAAGAGAACTCCCTTAAAAAAAAAAAAAAAAAGGAGAATTAAGAGAACTAAAGAGAACCTTCGAGCTGGGTCTACCGACATCGCGTTTGAGTCCTCGTATGTACTATAATATTATATATATAGGACATATTATAAATTGAGATTGAGCAATTTCTAGAAAAAATAAATGTATTTAAATTTGTACATAAAAATACTCTTAATGTAAACATTTTTATACCAAGGTTCACCATACTTACATATGACTAATCATCCGTAAAACAGTCTTGACCCCTCAGAAACTGCCCGCAAATAAAATGCGAGATATGTCTTTCTAACTACTCAAGTCCCTAATATCCTCAATCACAAGCAAGACAACGATGTCGATCCCACAAGTGATTAGTCCATGTTAGACTCTTAGTTATCCAGGCACAAGTTCCCATAAAAGATTCAATCTTCTACATTGTCGCTTAAAGTTTTCAATATCTAATGTTCCATCATTGTACCTCGGGGCTCACCTGTGGCCACTAGGTCACAAAATATTTGTTTTCATTTTAGGAATTTGAATTATGAAAGATAAATTTTAAAGAAAATATTTCGAAGAATAATTAATGAACTTTTTTGCAATTGAGATAAATTCAGTATAAATTTTGCAATTGTGTTTTTTTCACCTACCCTCGATCAATTTGGAAGCAAGTACAACCTAAGGCGAGCCAAGAATTGATATAGAACCAATCAAAATGGAAATTATTTGTAGCTCACATGTGAAAAATAATGCCTATGTCGGTTATATTGCTGTAGAAAGTACTTTTATTCATTTAATGTGAGCCAAGTTTAAGTCAACAAATAAATGTTTAAACAGTGTGTAAAGTGGAAAGTTGAGATGAATTAATATCACGATGTCCTTTTTGTTCCCACACGAAGGAAAAAACGGTTCATATATACAAACCCGGTGTGCTATATCTTGTGGGCCAAATAAATTTGTGGATGGTAAAATTAGCAAATTAATAATCTAAGCCAAAAATTATTTGCACTCATTTGCTGTACATTTTAATTTTCTAAATTTATCATCCTAGCTTTCGCCGTTAAAGTAATTAATGGGACATATTATTATTGTTGGGTATCTATATGCCGAAAGATAGAAACAAATACACAAGTAAGTTCAAAACAAAAGTACAAAACAACTGAATGAAAATCTAAAGTACAAATTAAAGTAAAACTGAAAAAAACAATAACACCAATTAGGGCATAAACCCTAATCTCAAGATTTGAGATAAGATCGGCTCAGGTCGCTGAACCACCCAAATATTAGTCACAGTAGAACACCAGAAAGGCCAGAAAGCCCCTCAAACTGCCAAGAACCCAGAGTCAGCCTCCCAAAGACCACCGGTTTCCACCCAAAAACACTAGATATATCGAGCCTCGAACAGGAACATCTCACAATCCCACAGAAACCCTAACCCCAAAACTTTGTATTGCACACAAATGATGTGAACAAAGAAGCCTCATAGTAAGATCGCACTAGATCTAACAAGATATCACTAAGAAATCATACAAGAGGTAGGATTTTCTAGAGAGAGAGATATTCGAATCACAGAGAGAAATTGAGAGATGAGAGAGAACGAGTGTAGAATGAATTAGGGTTTCAGAAGCATCCATTTAATAGGATAAATGAATGGTTGGGATCAAGAGGCACTATCCAACAATCACAAAGAGGTAAGAGGATCTGCGGATACAATAACCGGGTGCAGGATCCGAACTCCTTGGCCCGGGCTAAGCCTAAGTGGTTTGGTTGTTTGGTTTTAGGCTTTGACTAACAAGGGATTGGGCTTGGGACATAATGGGCTAGTATAAGTGGGCCAAAATATCCAATAATTATGGTGTGCCATAGTTTCTAGGGTAAGTCGATGCTACCCACTTGGTAGCTACCTAAGTGCCCTAGTTTCTAAGACTTAATGTGCTAAGTGAATGATCAAAGATAGTGAGATGCGACTTGATGATTATTTACGGCACGTCCCGAGGAACCCTATATGTTTTGTTCGTGTTATTGGCGGTGACATATATAGAAGATCAAGTATTAAGACCATCGTTTGCTAGCCTTAATTGCATAGTATAGATACATAATCATGCCTAATACATTAGAAGAAAAATGGTATATCCCAACACAAATTTAATGACGCTGCCAAAAAACGTCATTATAAATAAGTATTTAATGATGCTTTTTAAAAAACGTTGTTAATAATAAAAATTAGTGACACTTACTAGAGAGTGTTAGCATCTTAGTAAATTTAATGACACTTTTATTGAAGTGTCATTATCTTAGTAAAATTACCGATTTTTTTTTTATAAGTGTCACGATAATTATAGAATTTACTTACGCTTTTTTAATTTGTGTCTTTAATGTTAGAGTTATATGTATGTTATGGGGGTAGTTTTGTATTTTCCTTTCTTAGTTGATAGCTAGGGTTTTATCTTTTATCTATATATTTAGTAGCCTCCTCCCCATTTAGTATTGCATTGGTTTTCCATTATATTTGTTGTATTTCTCAAAGAGTTCTATCAATTCATCTTCTTCATTTCTCTATCATGTGTACCAATTAATCTAACATGGTATCAAGAGCAAGGTTTTAAAAGCATCATCAACTTCGCGGATCCGGTGGGTATATCGCGATTACACAGTGAGTATGTTGCAGCTTTGTGTTATTTTCATTCGATTTTCGATCTGTTAGCACTTGTTGGGTTTGGTAGAGTTGGCTTGATTTGTTGGATATTTGTATCGATCTATCTAGTTGTTTGGTTGGTATTTTGGTTTGATTTTCTGTCATTATTCATTATGGCTGGTGAAAGAGATGATTCGTTGCAATCGATTAGTGTACGCTTGAATGGAAAGAATTATTCATATTGGAATTATGTCATGAGAAATTTTTTGAGAGGAAAAAAATTGTGGAGTTATATTTCTGGAACACAAAAGCAACCTGTTGAGAAAGATAATACTAAATATGTTGAGGAATTAGAGGTTTGGGAAGTGAACAATTCGAAAATTATCACTTGGGTTAACAATTAAGGAGAACTCTATTGGTATGCAATTGGCTAAATATGATCTCGCTAAAGAAGTTTGGGAACATTTGGAACTATTGTATACTCAATCAAATTTTGCTAAACAAAATGCATTGGAAATAGATATTCGATCTCTTCAAAAAAAAGATATGATCGTCCAAGAATTTTATTCTCGCTATGACCGATCTTTGGGATCAATTAGCCTTCATCGAATCTAGTGAACTTCGCGCATTTGCTTCCCTATATTGCTCGTGAGAGAGAGGAGCAACGATTGGTTCGATTTTTGATGGCTCTTCGGGATGATTTTGAGTCCCTTCGTGGGAATATATTGCACCGCCTTCCTCTACCATCGGTTGATTTTGTTGTAAGTGAATTGTTAGCGGAGGAATTACGCCTCAAGTCTCAAAGGCGGGGAAAGGAGTTCTTCATGTTCCTCCTTCATCCGTTTGCCGCGCCCCCATCATCCACCTTCTGTTCCTTTCGGACCTCACCTAAAGGTTGCGATAATGAGTGTAGTTCTCAGAAACAACCAGGACATTGGAAGGCTCAATGTCCCGAGTTGAATAAAGGTGGCCAACAACGCGTTTTCAACGAAAAATCCACGACCTCCCCAACATCGGTTTGTCCATCCAAATCAACGTGGTTTTAGGCCGCCCCCACCGACTCGTGTTCTTTGCACTGTACCCTCATCGATTCTCGTGATGTCCGGAACTCTTACCTCCAATCGGCCTTCTATGGATACAATTGCCGAACAATTTGTAAATTTCTTGCCTCATCTCATGCTTTGTCCGCTCGGGTTTGTCGACTCCGAGCTCGTCGGTATATCTTCCTCTATTTGGGTATTAGATTCTGAGCTTTTCATCATATGTCCCCGATATATCATGTTTTACTTCCATTTCACCCACATATGCTAGACTGTTGTTACCTGGCCGATGGTACTTTGTTACCCTTAGTAGAATTGGATCTGTAGCCACACCTCAATTGTCTCTTCCACATGTCTACCATATTCCCAAACTTGCATTAAATCTTGTTTCATTAGCCAATCAGTGTGATTCAGGTTACTTAGATCATTCTCTTCTACTTCTTTGTTGTGTGCGGATCCAAATTCCCTAAGCGATTGGGACAGGTAGTAGCACGGAGAGTTATACATTTTGGATGAGCTCGAGTACCTCTATCGCAGCCTTCTACTTGTTGATTTGTCTTCTTTTCGTTTGAGTCCTTCATCGTCTAGCTTTTATTTGTGGCATTCTCGTTTGGGTCATGTTTCGTCTTCACGTTTAAGATTTTTGGCTTCTACAGGTTCATTAGGAAAATTGTCATCTCATGATATTTCGATTGTAGTGGTTGTAAATCGCAAAATTTTCCGCTTTACCTTTTAAACGAAGTGTTTCTAATTCTATCGCGCCATTTGATTTGGTTCATTCTCGATGTGTGGGGACTGCTCCCATTCCCACAAAGGGGGTTCTCGATATTATGTCTCTTTTATTGATGATTATTCTCAAGTTATTGTTGGGTTTATTTTATGAAGCATCGTTACGATTTTCTCGAGTATATATACTTCATTTCGAGCTTTTGTAAAAACTCAATTCTCTCGCTATCATAAAATGCTTTAGATGTGACTTGGGTGGGGAATACACATCTAATAATTTTCGTGAATTGCTTTGGATGGGACTTTACATCAAACTTCTTGCATGATACTCCCGAACAAAATGGTATTCTTTGAAAGAAAACATATGCATATCATTGAAACTCGCCGCTCACTTTTACTATCTAGTTCGGTTCAAGTGAATTCGGGGAGAAGCCGTTCTTCACGTGTCCATTGTATAAATAGGATTCCATCATCCATTACATCCGATTTATCACAATTTCGAGACTTTATGGTTCCACCCCTAGTTATTCGTCTTTACGAGTCTTTGGTTGTGCATGTTTTGTCCTTCGCCCTCATGTTGAACGCAGCAAATTATCTTCTCGTTCAACTATTTGTGTTTTCTTAGGATATGGAGAAGGTCGGAAGGATACCGTTGCTTTGATCCTGTTGCTCAAAAATTATATGTGTCTCGTCATGTATTTTTTCTTGAGCATATCCCATTCTTCTCTATTCCCTCTAGTCCTCATAGCATCTCCAAAATCCGATCTTGTTCATATTGATCCATTCTCGGATAACACGATAGAGACTCATCGAATCATCGCTTCCGCTCTACGCCTCGACACCCCAATCGCTTCCCGAAATTGTGGATCGTTTGCCTCCTCGATATCCCCAACGTACACGTAAGTCCACTCGATTACCTGACTTTGTTTATTCCTCTTATTCTCCCGCCTTTGCTTCATTTTTATCCTCTATTCACCAAATTTACAACCACGCTCCTATAAAGAGCGATTCGATCCTTTATGGCAAGATGCTATGATCGAGAACTTTCGCTTTGCATAAAACAAACACTTGATTTGGTATCTTTACCACCTGGTAAACGGGCAATTGGTTCGCGTTGGGTTTATAAAATTAAAACCAAGTCGATGGTTCATTGAGCGATATAAAGCACGATTGGTTGCTAAAGGTTATTCACAACAAGATGGTATGGATTATGAGGAAACATTTGCCCTCGTTTTGCAAAAATGACTACTGATTCGTACTCTTTATTGTTGTTTCTTCCGTCCAAATCGCACATATCTCAATCGATGTCAAAAATGCCTTCTTGAATGGTGATCTTCAAGAAGAAGTTTACATGATCCCACCACCTGGGTTCCTCATAATCGTGGCGAAGTTTGCAAGCTTAAGAAAGCATTGTATGGTCTCAAACAGGGCTCCACGGGCTTGGTTCGAAAAATTCTGTCGTGCTTACTTCACTTGGTTTTAGTTCCAGAAACCATGATTCGCCCTTTTTCTTCAAGCGTACATGTCTTTGGTATTATTCTTCTTTCCTTATATGTTGATGACATGATCATCACCGTGATGATGTTGATGGGATTGCATTGTTGAAATCTGAGTTAGCTTCTCGCTTTGAAATGAAAGATTTGGGACCTTTGCGATATTTCTTGGGTATTGAGGTAGCCTCCGCTCCCTCGAGGTTATCTTCTTTCACGCGATCAAGTACATTGTCGACATACTTGATCGAAAGCACGTCTTCGATACTCGGACGGTTGATACGCCTCTTGAACTTAATGTTCGATATTCTCCTTCCGATGGCACACCATTGTCGATCCTACCTTATATCGCACTATTGCTTTGAAGTTTGGTTTATCTAACCATTACGCGTCCGTCGATCTTGCATATGTTGTTCATATTGTGAGTCGATTTGTCACTTGCCCCACTCTGATTCATTGGGTCAGCGATTACTCGTATCTTGCGATACCTCCGTGGCACTCTTTTTTCGAGAGTCTTTTGTTTCCATCTACATCTTCATTAGAGTTGAGGCATATTCTCGATGCGGATTGGGCGGTGATCCTACCGAAAAAAATCCACTCTTGGTTTTTGTATTTTTCTTGGAGACTCACTTATTTCTTGGAAGAGTAAGAAACAAAATGTTGTGTCTCGATCCTCCACAGAGGCAGAGTATCGGCAATGGCTTCTACTACAACCAAATAGTTTGGTTACGTTGGCTTCTTGCAGATATGGGTGTTCATTTGTCCTCACTCTACTCCCATGCATTGTGATAACCAAAGTCTATTCAGATTGCTCACAACTCGATTTTCCACGAAAGAACAAAGATATTGAGATTGATTGTCATGTCACTCGTCATCACTTGCAACATGGGACCTCGACTTACCATTCATCTCATCATCTTTCTGATTAAGGATCTTTTCACCAGTCGCATTCGCATTCGCTCCGTTTTTTGGTTGGCAAACTCTCGATGATTTCTACTACATCATCATGAGTTTGTGGGGGGGATGTTAGAGTTATATGTATGTTATGGGGTAGTTTTGTATTTTCCTTTCTTAGTTGATAGCTAGGGTTTTATCTTTTATCTATATATTTAGTAGCCTCCTCCCCATTTAGTATTGCATTGGTTTTCCATTATATTTGTTGTATTTCTCAAAGAGTTCTATCAATTCATCTTCTCCATTTCTCTATCATGTGTACCAATTAATCTAACATTTAAAATGACAACGCTTAGTAAAAAACGTCATAAAATTGATGACACTTTCTAATTTACTTACGCATTTTTTTATTTGTCACCGATTTTTATAATTTACTTACACTTTTATTGTTTGTGTCATTAAAATGACGACACTTATTAAAAATCGTCATAAAATTGATGACAGTTTCTATTTTACTTACATATTTTTTTATTTGTTGCCAAAAGTTTAAAATTTAATTACATTTTTATTGTGTGTGTCATTAGAATGACGACGCTTATTAAAAAGCGTCACAAAGTAAATAATTGAAAAATCTATCCCACATCGAAAGATTGAAGTATTGAGAGTGACTTTGAGAGTTAATAAATAGACACTATGTGTTATATAACTGACTAACAACAAATATATCCAAAATGAGTCAAAAATAAATATTAAGTTTAAATTATTAAAAAAATATTAATAAATAATTGATTTTTAATAAATTTTACAAAAGCTAAAAATATAAAATTCGTCATAATTTTAATGACACTAATTTTCAAAAGCGTCGCGACTTTAAAGACGCTTAATAGCGTCCCTAAATTTAACGACGCTTTTAGCGTAAGCAAAGATTCATTTAAAATATATTAAATTTTTATTAATTACGACAGAAAATAGCGTCACCACATAATGACGCATTTGATAAAAGCGTCAGGAAATGAGATTTACCTACGCATATATCTTGCGTCACAGATATTTTCGTGACATCAAATTTAACAACGCAACTCGTGACACTTTCAAAAGCGTAGGTAATATACCTTGTGACGCTAATAAGCATCACCAAGTGAAAATTTTAGCGTCACTAAACACAATTTTTTTTGTAGTGATATTGTGTTTGTTATACAGTTTTAAATCCGGTGATATATAATAGGTCTGACATGGAATTAAATTAATGTTTGATTGTTGATTTGAGCCCGATTTCAAATCCTTAAATAACAAATTTTATTGAGCTTGTTTGGAAAATTTCATAGATCCATGGAATTCAAATCATTGAACTTCTAATTTATTTATTAGTCATTGTAATGGATTTCAAATTAATCAATCTAAAATTAAAGTTATTTGAAATTCTTTACCAAATCATCCACTTAAATTCAAATCCTTCAATCCAAATTCAATATAAGTACAATGTTCTTATGAGAAAAAAAGATCTAGCTCTAGCATTCGTAAGTTCAGCATTAGTTGGGTGTAAGCCCGGATATTTGGTTATAGAAAAATAAAGCAAATTAAAAGAAAGAAAAGGATAGGAGGAAAAGGCATCTTGGGACAGTATAGAGAAGGCAAGGATATCCCTACAAATTCAGAAGCGACAAGGACGGCGGCCGCCTACCACAAGGGATCCCTAAACCCCAAACTTTTGGCCACGACAAAGCAATTACTGATTCTAATCTTCCCAACTGTACTTGTGGAACTGTGGAAGGTCCATGTTGGCTTGTAGCATGTTATTTTTTTTTATAACAAATAAATTTAATTATTTTATGTTTGATTGGATATAGATTATTGAGAACTTATTTTCGCTTGATTTGATAACAAATTAAGTTTAAAAATATTAGTTCGTTCAATAAGAATCTCAATTTAATTATTTGGTTGAACAAGAAACAAAATCAAGTATCCTATATTTAATCTAATATGAATTTGTTTTAACTTGATTTGTTAACATAGTGAATTAAATTCAAAAATGCTTCTTTGTTCGATGACAATCTCGACTTGATTAGTTAAAAATTGATAAATATATATAAATCAAGTTGTTGCAAACTTAATTCGTGCTCGGTTTAATTAAATATAAAACTCGACCTAATTAAATCAAAACAAGCTTAAGTTTATATTTTTAAAGTCAATAAGAATCTAAACAATATTGACTAATTGTACTCGACTCCCTTGGTTTACATCAGAAGCTCTCAACTTCTTCAACTAATCTGTGGCCGGAGAAAATTGAACTTACTTCCTAATTTTTTTTTAATAAATTGGGAGTACTGGTTGGAAGAGAAGAGATAAATTTCAAAGAAACTAAAATATACAGGGTTTAACCTTAGTTAACACCCTTATAAACGGTGAGCGATACCACTTGAGTTATAAACTCGTTGTTTGAACTTACTTCCCAATTGATATGCTTGTATTTCATTTACGCAGGTACATACATTCCTACTATCATTCCAAAAATGACAGACTGGTTGGGTACTATTAATTCTTTGACTTAAATAATTTTTAAAATAATGAATGGTCTTAGTTAAGTTTTCTTCCAGTTTTCAACTGAATGACACTAAATAATAGTAAATTATTCAATACTTCAATAGAATAGCTTCATAGTCCATACTATCAAACGGTGCAATAAATTTTGACAAAGTGGGGTTGAATTTTAGGAATAGATTTAGATTTTTATTCATGAAACTGCACGATATATAGCTTCTCTTCTTTTATCCTTTTGATATGAGCTTGTATTTTCACATTTATTTTTGAACGACACATTTTTGGAAATTTTCTCATTGAAAAATGTACTCGCTAGAACATAAATGCACGTTGTACTAATTATGTGCTCTATAATATTCAGTTTTACAAATTGGGAATTTCATTTTCCTCTGTGGGACTAATGAAATGTAGTCCAAGAATTGAATGGGCTTAGATTGGTTCACATAGGCCCAGAACAGAACAGGTCCAAGTAAGGCTTGGACTAACCGCCCCAAGTGACGGTCACATTTACATTTAGGGGAAGATTACACAGAATACGCTGTTTTTTGTACTATTACCATACAATACGCTTCTATTACTCTTGTGCCTATTTTTTTACTTTTATACCTAATTTTTTTTTACGTTCCTTGCTATTTTTTGATTATTTGTATTTTTTTTGTTCCTGCATTGTTTTATATGTTATATAAGTTGTTTCGAGGTTGTTTAAATTTGTTTCATTATTGTTTCTATGTTGTTTCTTTGTTGTTTCGATGTTTCAAAATAACTGTAACCTATTTTTTATGCTATTTTTTATTCATATATTATTTTGTACATTGTTTCTATTATTTCGGCGTTGTTTTATAATATTTTTAATGTTATTCTAATAATTTTTTTTTGTTTTCATGTAGTATTAAATGTGTAAATACAATTTTTACCTATTTTTAAGCTCTTTTTATTCTTGTTGTGTTTTAAATATTTTTTACGTTATTTCTGGGTTGTTTCCATACCCTTTTTAATGTTGTTCTGATATTTCTTTGTTGTTTCAATGAAGCTTTCGATGTTTAAATACAATTTTATACCTATTTTTATTAAAGGAAACATGTTAGAAACAATGTTGAAACACAAAAACATGTTTGAAACAATGTTGAAACAAAGCGTAAAATTTTTCGGGAATATTAATCATTTTGATTTTCCGGTATAACAATTATTATGACTTCTTGGTATATTAATCAGTTTGACTTCACGGTATATATAACAATTAGTATGACTTCATGGTATAATAGTTAGTATGATTTCCCGATATAAAAATCAGTATGACTTCTCGGTATTTAATTAATATGATTTCACGGTATAACAATGGACCAAGTCAAAGTATGGTTAAATTGCAGAGTGTGGTTAGATAAGTGTATAAAATAGTTTTTTTAAAAGTGTGAGTAAAAAAGATTTTTTGATATCTTAAGTGCATTTGAAAAATTCTCCCTATCTATTATGTCTATTATAAAACTCAGAACTTGACCTTGGGCCCTTTTCTTTTGCCCCCTCTGTTATTTTTTGTAATTACATAAGCCTTTTTTTTGGTTATTCATATTACATACTATTTTTTTATTTTTTACAATCGTCTCTTTTCATTAATTACTCAACCTACAATCCGGGCGTAATAAAATACAATGTTGACATTCAAATTTGCATTTCACAGTTGTTAAGTTGGTTTTATACCAATGTATTGAGTGCTCTATACTAGGATTTTGCATTGTTTTCGGGTATTTTAGTGTCGTTTGAGTCGAGTTTGTGTCATTTGTTGTCATTCGAGATGAAAAACGTGTTTGGACGGTGAAAATCGCAAGTTAGAAGTTGAAAAGCTCAAAAATAATATTCATGGGGCGGCGCAAGGCTAAAACCCTCGCGCCAGTCAAGGGGGTCGAAAACGAAACAGAGGCACGGGAAGGGGCATGCAGGCCAATTTGTAGCAAATGACGTTGGTGCAGTGCATAGGTGCATGCTGCGGCTGGGACGGAAGGGCTCAAGCAGACACATACAAAGAAGAAAGCGACGCCCATCGTGAAGAGTATCGGCGCGACTGCAGCACGCCATCCTAGCGTTAGCGGCCGCGCGATAGTAGCGGCGGCAGGTCAATACAAAGGCCTGCATCGCCATTCAAGCGTTCTCGCTGCGCGGACAAAACTAAACGTTGGGCCTTTTATTCAAATAATTTCGAATTGAAACCGGCCTCATAAGCATGGTTCAAATGAGAATCGATTTGGGGAGTCTAGTGGATGATCCGAATACACATCCGCCACATTCTTGGAGATTTGCGACACTATCAAGATGAATGGTGTGACCGGTGAGGCCATTCGATTGAGGCTTTTCCTGTTTTCACTTCGGGATAAGGTCGGCGGTGGTTACGATGTTCGCCCCTGGGAGTATTACGAGTTGGGATGATCGACTCAAAAGTTCTTAGCAAAATTTTTCCTCCCAAAGAAGACACTCCAACTAAAGAGCGAGATAGCCCAGTTCCAAACAGTTGATTTTGAGCCGTTATACGAAGCTTGGGAGCGATTTAAAGATCTCATTGCGGAGATGCCCACATGGATATGCGGTGCGGGTTCAATATTTCTACAATGGATCGAATGGGCATACGAGGGACGATCTTAGATGCGGCATCGGGAGGTACATTGATGGCTAAAACACCGATCGAGGCCTTACTTACTTGAAGAAATGGCCACAAACAGCTATCAATGGCCCTCGAGAGATCGCACCGGGCCGATTCTGCGGTGTTCTTGAGCCGATACAATGTCGCTTTGGCGGCTCAAATCTCGAGTCGACAAAGCAATGTCGACTTTGGCGGCTCAAATCTCGAGTCGACATTAGCAATCATGAATACGGCAACACACCACAAAGCCGCACTCCCACCCGCCGCCGTTCATGCAGCCGCCACTCACGAGGCCGAGGAAGTCAATTATGTGAATAACCGAGATTTTAATAATAGAGGTAATTCATTACCAACTCACTACCACCCGGGACTTCGCAATCATGAGAATCTCTCTTATAGCAACAACAGGAACGTATTGAATCCACCTCCGGGTTATCTAAACCCATCCGGTTCCAATGCACTCGGAGGTGAAAAGCGATCGCTAGAGAGATGCTCGGCTCATTCATCGGAGAGACCAGGAATCGAATGAATATGAGGGAGGCGCAGATTGATGGTCTGAATACTAAGATGAGCACAATGGAGACGCATATTAGGTCGATCGAGACACAAATGGGTTAGTTGGCTACGTACCGTGAATTCATTGCGTGAGAAGGGAAAGTTTCCAAGTGATACGAGGTTAATCCGAGAGAGCACTGCAATGCAGTTTACGTGAAAAAGGAAGCAAAAATTCAGCCTGGCTCCGCAGAATCACCTATTTATGCGAGACCAATGGAATACAAGAAAATGAAGTTGGAAGATTTTGAGATTGTCTATTTGACAGAGGAGTGTAGTGCAATAGTCCAAAGTAAACTACCTCAGAAAATGAAGGATCCAGGGAGTTTCACTATTCCTTGTACTATTGGAGGAGTTTTCTTTGAGAAACCACTTTGTGATCTTGGGTCCAGTGTGAATCTGATATCTCTTTCTGATGTGACGAAGTTTGGGCTCGGGGAGGTGAAGCCGTCCAATATCACTTTGCAGTTCGCTGATCGATCCATCGCCTATCCGTGGGGAATCATTGAAGACGTATTGGTAAGAATTAATAAATTTGTTTTTCCTATGGATTTTGTAGTGTTGGACGCGAACGAGGAAAAGAAAATACCTATCATATTTGGGCGACCGTTTTTAGCTACAGCACGGGCTTTGATAGATGTAGAAACGGGGGAGCTAACATTGCGGGTAAATCAGGAGAAAGCCGTATTCACCATTCATCCAACCAACAAAGCAAAATTTGAATTAAAGGATGGTAAGCGGATGGTTGGGAATATAGTCAAAGACATTGGAGGTTGGGGAGTTTCTAAGGGCAATGTGGATAACATGCCTATTGGAGCCCCAACTTAAGGATAATCGACATAGTCCGGTCAAGATAAACTTAGCGCTTCTTGGGAGGCAACCCAAACCCTTTTATTGCTTTCTTAGTTTTAATATAGTTTAGTAGTTATTTTTGTTTTTCTCTCAAGTTTTTGCATTTTTAGGAGTAGTAAGTTGCATCATACCCCACCCCTCTTATTTGTGCAACTCCCACATATCCCACTCCATCTTCACAAAGGAGCATCATAACACCACACACACCATATTCATCTCATCCATTCATTATTTGGTAAGTTTGCAACTTCCAAACCCCACCCAATTTTCCCCATCTTGTGATTTTTGGTGTGATTGGATTGTAGTAGTGCTAGGATAATTGTTGTTGATTTGTGGATTGTGGATTGGTTGCTCATGCTAGACTTAGGCTTGGTGTTGATTTTTGGGATTGAATTGAGATATCCATTGCATACATTATGTTTGCCCAAATTCATGCATATGAGGTGTTTGATGAAATGCCCCAATGACAGTTTCACATTGTTTAGTGCTATTTGTGCACCTCCATACTTATCTCCTTGACATGGCACTCTATTTTCTACTTATGTGCTTTGATTTTTGATTTCTCACCCATAACCGAATTTCGTGGTTCCACGAGTTTTGTTTTCTTGTCTACCTTGCTAGGTTGCAAAGAAGCGAAACCAAAAAGGGGTTAGGGCAAGGCGAATGGGAAGAACAAGACCACACCTCGAATGCATACAACACCCGCGGGCTTTTGCGCTAGGATTCATTATGAGCTTATACGAGATGCCTCCTACACGTAGTAGTACCTCATGACTTAAGGAGCCTTCGCTCCTCGGCTACCAGGAAAGTTCTTTTTCCCACCTCTCCATTGGGGACAATGTCGTTTTAAGTTTGGGGGGGTGCAGTCTGTTTTTATTCTTCGAGTCGAGTCTTTAGTCAAAAAAAAAAAACAAAAAAAGAGTCTAGAGTCGAGTCGGGTCGTTTGTAAAACTGTGAAACTGCATGACTAAGTAAATTTGTTGAATATGAGTTGAACGGTCAAAAGAGCATGTATTTGAACTGTGATCCATTTTTCTTTCCATTAATTTCATCTATGTGCTTAACTCTGTTGATTTATTTGGGGATGATTTATGCAATTGAGTGGTTCCTTTATGATCCCACCGGATGCTAGAACTTGTCTGATCACTAGTCGAGGCGAAATCCTAGGTGGAAGTAACATTAAGGAGGTGATTTAGGCCATCTTTGAACAAGCCAGAGCCTAAAATGCCTACCTTTGTATTATATTTTCCCTAGTGTCCCCCTTTGAGCCTTATAAACCCGTTTCTTTGGCAAACCATCTAATACCCAGAGCCTAAATGTAAATATCCTAATTAGTCATCACTCATACACACAAAGTATAGAAAAATATTGGAAGTTGAGGAGGGTATGATGAGAAGGGTGTGTATTTAATGAAGTTGCCAGAAAAAAAAATATGAAACCCCATGTACGCAAAAGAATAAGTTTGGGGGTTTCGGAAAAAAAAATATGAAAAACAAATTGAGAAAAATCAGTGGGATTGAAAGTTCATGAACATGGGGGATGTCAAAAAGTGAAGGGTAGTTGCTAATTGATGATTCGAATTGATAATTGTGTGTTTGGGTGATTTGAGCTTGATAAGTGCATTTTTGTTCACATTTTTTTTAACCTTTTTAGATAATTAATCAATAAATTCAAGAAAAATCACATTGGCTTGTTTTGAATGATGAAGGTAAAGACTTGAAGCAAATTCGTATGATTTCGTATGAAAATACGAACAAAAACAAAGTCTAAAAGAAGAAGGCAGACTCAATCTCGTCGTGCGAACACACCCCTAGTGTGTTGGGAAACATGGCCATGCTTCAAAAAGGAAGAAAAACAAGAAAAAGCAGAAAAACACCCCAGCCGTGCTTACAAAAGCACGGCCGTGTTTTCACACACGCAATCGTCAAAACACGCCCAAACCGTGTTTAAAAGCACACCCCGCCAAAAATCCCAATTTGCGAAGAAAACACGGCTAGGCCGTGTTTATAAACGCCGTGTTCGTCAAATTTGACGAACACGCCAGCCGTCGCTTTTTAAGCACGGCCGTGTTTTCTCTCCACTCAAAAATCTTTTCTTCTTTTTCAGCGGAAATAATGGAGACTTTTGCTTTTTGACAACCTTTGAGCAACTTTTACACCTCATCTTGCTGCACCAAAACTCCATTATCCCCTCAATTGTCATGTGGACACAATGATTCAACCAACTCAACCAATGGAAGTGGAGTATTGTCATGTGAATACAATGATTCAACCAACTCAACCATGAATGTGCACACACAATGATTCAACTAACAAGCATGGAAATGGAGCATTTGTTAATATGGTCTTTCACAAAGATGGTGCCTATAAAAGCGAAGAGTTTGAGTTGGGAAATAATTCATGTAATATTCCTTCATATAGAGATTCATTGTGTATTCATCATGTAGACACTTAGAAAATATTCATTGTGTCCAACATTTTGAGTGGAATTGAGATCAAGAGGTCTTGGAGGAGTAAGCTTGTAGCAACATTGGAGAAGAAGGCTTGGATCAACATCATCTATCAAGGAATAAGTCATTGAGATTTTGAGAAAGATAAGTCACCATGTCTACAACACTTAAATCTTCTTGTGTAATTTATTCTTTTGTCAAAATCATGAGTAGCTAAACTACTAGTGTTTGAATGTAATGAACTCTAGAATGAATTTGTGATTAAGGTTTGTATGTTTTTAATAAAATTCTCATGTCTTGTGTGATTCACTTATATCATGTTTATTTCATTCAAGTTAATATTTCCAGTATATTAATTTGATATCTATTACTCATCGGATAATCGAGAGATTTATGGTGGGAAAGAACCTATATAAGTGAAAAGAGTTGCATGCAATCCTAGATATAAGACGACATAAATCTTCTGAATTAGGGTCAAACCTAATATGGGAATTCATAAATCGTTATAATGCAATTTTGGGGGTTTTAACTAGAAAGAGATTTCAGTTAATCAACTTGAGATTATGAGTTTTTCGCCTTGAGAAAGGGTTTAACTTAAATCGGGAATTTCTACGGTCCACATAACATGAGATTTTATTAAAAGAGGTTGGTTTTTGCTTAAGGGCTTATGGTTGTATTTTTATCTTGTTGAATCACAAAAACATTCTAGAGGGATTTACATTCAACACATTTCTATCTCTTGATTTCTCATTCTACAATCTACTTTTATTTGATTTATTGTAAGTTGCAATTATTTCAAATTCTTTATTTTTCATTTTCCATTTTAACAAACAAAACTCTGAAATTGCTAGATTAAATAACAAAAAGACGGTAATTATTAGTACTTACAATCCTCGTGGGAATGACACTTTGGACTAATAATCTATACTACAAAACGATAGGTGCACTTGCCTGGGGTTTTCTAGAGTAGCTTTTGAGCCATCAAGTTTTTGGCGCCGGTTTCTTGGGGATTGTAATATTAAGAACGCTTTATTTTTGTTAATTTAATCATTTTTTTTTATTTTATACTTATCCTCTTTGTTTACCGCAGTGTATGCCTACTCGTCGCCGAATTTGAAAGCGCGACACCGCCGGTAGCAACACAGAGGAAAGTACTAACACATACCACGAAGAGGATACTAACGAAAGTAAATATTTCGTCATGGCGGATGAACAAAGAACTATGTATGACTATGCCAAACCATCCATGGACGGCACGTCATCTAGCATCTTAAGGCCCATTGTTCGACCCAATAATTTCAAATCAAACCAAATGTCATTCAAATGGTGCAACAATTTGTTCAATTTGACGACCTCTACCGGACGAAGATCCAAATAATCATATCGCGAATTTCCTCGAAATTTGCGATACTTTCAAAATAAATGGAGTCTCCGACGATGCCATCCGTTACGCTTGTTCCCATTTACTCTTCGGGGCGTACTAAACAATGGCTAAACACTTTACCGAAGGAACAATCACAACATGGAGCATTATGGCGGAAAAATTCCTTCCTCAAGTATTTTCCACCCGCTAAAACCGCACGATTGAGGAATGAGATCTCTTCATTCACTCAAGAGGACGATGAGACCTTGTACGACACTTGGGAGAGATTCAAAGAATTGCTGCGAAAATGCCCACATCATGGTCTTCCTATTTGGATGCAAGTCCAAACATTTTACAACGGGTTGCTCTCATCGACAAGGCGATGATTGATGCAGCGGTGGGGGGACATTGAACAATAAAACACCCTAAGCGCGCCAAGATCTCATAGAAGGAATGGCCATGAATGGATATCAATGGCAATCCGTATGAGGAAAAACCAACAGGCGGTGGGAGTATACAATGCGGACGCGGTGGTTACACTAGCCGCACAGTCGAAGCTCGACTCGAAAAATTGATGGGTTGGCATCTCCAAAACCACCACCACAACAAGCCTTCTCATGCGAGACTTGTGGAGGATCGCACAACCACCAAGATTGCCCTCACGCGATACCACCGCATGAACAAGTGGATTATCTAGGTAATCAATCTCGACCCTTTCAAAATAATCCTTTCAGTAACACCTATAATCCAGGTTGGCGTCAGCACCCGAACTTTAGTTGGGGAAATCAAGGTCAACAGAAGCCTAATCCAAACGCACTCCCCAATTCATCTGCACCTCCCGGTTTCCAACCGCGAAAACCAAGTTTGGAGGACTTCATCATGTCCAAATTCATCCAAACAACGGAAACCCGTTTCACGGCCACCAAAACATCCTTAAGGAACCAAGATCCATTCGCAACTTGGAAAATCAAATTGGTCAAATTGCCAAAATGATCTCCGAAAGGCCACAAGGGAGCTTACCTAGCAACACCGAGCCGAATCCAAGAGAACAGGTAAAAGCAATCACTCTAAGGAGTGGAACAAAGCTAGACGAAGTACGGATGCCGGAGGACGAGCCCACTCCCATACAACAAAAAGACGAACAGGTATCCAAGGAAACAAAGAAAATGGTACCGAAATTCCAATCACCTATTCCGTATCCAAGTCGATTGCGTAAGGACAAACATGACGACCAATTTGGTAAGTTTTTGGATTTATTTAAACAATTGCACATCAATATTCCTTTTGTTGAAGCCCTTTCACGATGCCAAAATATGCCAAGTTCCTAAAAGATCTTCTTTCAAATAAGAAGAAGCTTGAAGAAATATCCATGGTGCAATTAAATGAGGAATGCTCGGCAATTTTGCAAAACAAGTTACCTCGTAAAAATCAAAGACCCAGGAGTTTCACTATTCCTTGTCATGTCGGTAATTTGACCGTTGATCGTGCATTGGCCGATCTAGGGCTAGCATTAATTTGATGCCTTATGATTTATTCAAACAAATGGGTTTAGGGGAGCCAAACCCAACTAGGATGAGCTTGCAATTAGGTAGCGTGTCCATTAAATATCCTAGAGGCATTGTTGAAGATGTTTTTGTCAAAGTCGATAAGTTTATATTTCCTGTCGATTTTGTAATTCTTGATATGCATACGTATGTCGAAGTCCCCTTGATCCTAGGGCTTCCATTTTTAGCTCTTTGTTAAGGCAATCATTGACGTGCATGATGGCAAACTAATTTTAAGAGTCGAAGATGAACAAGTCATTTTTAAAATCGCTACATCAATGAAAAATACGATAGATAAAGATGACTCCTGTTTTGCTATTGATCTTATCGATATGGAGATAACCAATTCTTTACCAAGCATGATTTCTAACGAATTCTTGGAGACTTGTATTGTTCAAAGTGCAGGTATAGCGGATGAAAATCCCTTTCTTAGGGAATCTGTACTCGCATTGGAGGAAAACGCACCAACAGAACGACAGAAAGAGTTCGAAAAAATTGAAAATTCGCAGGTGGGGCATATCAAACCGTCCATTGAGGATCCACCACTGTTGGAGCTGAAAGAGCTACCCGAACACTTGGAATATGCATTTCTAGCCGAGAACGCCAAACTTCCCGTAATTATTTCCTCCGATTTATCTTCTCATCAAAAGGATAGATTGTTGGCAATATTACGGGAACATAAAAGGCCATCGCTTGGAAAATCTCCGATATTCAAGGGATCAATCCTTCCTTTTGCACTCACAAAATTCTGATGGAGGAAAATTTCAAGCCGGTTGTTCTACCTCAGCGTCATTTAAATCCAAACATGAAAGAGGTAGTCAAGGCGGAGGTAATCAAATTACTTGATGTTGGGCTCATCTATCCAATTTCTGACAGTAATTGGGTGAGTCCAGTTCAAGTGGTTCCAAAGAAAGGTGGGATGACGGTGGTACCAAATGAAAAGAATGAATTTATTTTAATACGGACGGTAATAGTTGGCGAGTTTGCATCGACACGACGCGACTCAATGATGCTACTCGCAAGACCATTTTCCTTTACCTTTTATTGATCAAATGCATGAAAGATTATCCGGTCACTTGTATTATTGCTTCCTTGATGGCATGTTAGGTTATTTTCAGATCCGATAGACCGAGGACCAAGAAAAGACCACTTTCACTTGTCCCTACGGTATTTTTCCTATCGCCGCATGCCATTCGGATTGTGCAATGCACCGCAACCTTTCAAAGGTGTATGCTTGCTATCTTCGACAAATTTGTAGAAGATATCATGGATGACTTCGGTTTTTGGGGACTCCTTTGATCTTTGTCTTGCAAATCTTAAAAAGTCCTCATTCGTTGCGAAGAGACTAACCTGGTTCTTAATTGGGAAAAATGTCATTTCATGGTACAAGAAGGTATTGTTTTGGGACATAAAATTTCTTGCAGGGGCATTGAAGTTGACAAGGCGAAGGTTGAGACAATTTCAAATTGCCTCCACCCACCACTGAAGGCAATCCGAAGCTTTTTTAGGCACGCCGGGTTCTATAGGCGATTCATCAAAGATTTTTCAAAATTGCCCGACCACTCACTCGCCTCTTGGAGAAGGATGCGGTCTTTCATATCAATGATGAATGCCTTCAAGCATTCAATACTTTGAAAGAAAAACTCACCACTTCTCCCATCATGGTAGCTCCGGATTGGTCTCAACCATTCGAACTCATGTGTGATGCCGATTATGCGGTAGGTGCGGTGCTTGGGCAACGAAAATATAAGCATTTCCGACCAATTTACTACGCAAGTAAAACTATGAATCCCGCTCACCCAATTATACAACTACGTAAAAGAGTTACTTGCGTGAGTTTTCGCTTTGACAAGTTTCGCTCATATTTGATCCTATCAAAAGTCATTGTCTATACGGATCACTCTGCGCTTACGTTATTTGCTTGACAAAAATGATGCAAAACCACGACTAATTCGATGTGTACTCTTACTCCAAGAATTCGATGTGGAGATCAAAGATAAACGGGTGCGAAAATCTTGTCGCCGATCACCCGTCAAGGCTTGATCACTCCGACACCAACAAGCAATACAAAGGACATATCAACGATTCTTTCCTGGATGAGCAACTCTTTGCCTTGAACTCAATTTCAATTGATAATCCTTGATTTGCATATTTTGCTAATTATCTTGCAGAAAAGTTCTACCGAAAGGGTCGACCAATCAACAAAAGAAGAAATTCTTCTCGGACCTCAAACACTATATTTGGGACGATCCCCACCTCTTCCGAATTTGTGCGGATCAAATCATACGAAGTTGTGTCGCACTTCTTGAAACGATCTCCATTTTGAATCATTGTCACAAAAGACCCACCGGTGGCACTATCAAGCGAATACCACGACACGAAAGGTCCTTGAGTCGGATTTTTATTGGCCTACACTTTTCCAAGACGCAAAACAAGATGTTGAAACTTGTGATAATTGTCAACGAGCAGGAAATATTTCTCGAAAAAATGAAATGCCCCAAAACGGTATTCTTGTTTGCGAAATTTTTGATGTTTGGGGTATTGATTTTATGGGACCATTTCCTGCGTCTTTTGGCAATAAATACATTTTGGTAGCCGTTGACTACGTGTCTAAATGGGTAGAGGCTCAAGCCTTGCCTAAAAATGATGCTCGAGTGGTGGTACATTTTCTCAAAAAACTTTTTACCCGATTTGGTACTCCACGAGCCATCATTAGTGATAGAGGCACTCACTTTTGTAATAGTCAATTTGACAAAGTGTTAAAACGTTATGGTGTCACACACCGAGTCGCCACCGCCTATCACCCTCAAACTAGTGGTCAAGTCGAAGTGTCCAACCGCGAATTAAAAAGAATTTTGGAAAAAACGGTTGGACACTCTCGCAAGGATTGGTCCTCAAACTCGACGATGCCCTTTGGGCTTATAGAACGGCTTTCAAAACGCCAATAGGGACTACTCCATACCGACTGCGTCTATGGTAAGGCGTGTCATTTACCTATTGAGCTTGAACACAAGGCCTTTTGGGCTATTAAAATGCTTAATTATGATTTGTCAAATGCAGGAGATAACCGTTTATTGCAGATTAACGAACTCGAAGAATGGCGAAATTCGATACGAGAACTTGAAAATTTACAAAAAAGAACAAAGCAATGGCATGACAAACGCATTAAGCAAACAAGAGAATTTCAACCTGGTGATCAAGTGTTACTCTTCAATTCCCGACTCGACTATTCCCAGGTAAGTTAAAATCCCGGTGGTCCTACCATTCACTATTACTACAAGTATTCCCTTACGGGACTATGGAAATCACGCACAAGGAAATGGGAACATTTAAGGTAAACGGACATCGTCCTGGCTTTATTTTGGGGGCACCATCGATGATAGTTATCGAGATTCCATCCGTCTTTAACGACCCCAAAATACACCACACGAGTAGAGGTAAAAACAGTCCAAATTTACACGACGATAAAAGAAGCGCTACCCGGGAGGCAACCCGTATTTTGTGTGTATTTTCTTTCGCCTTATTCTTCCTATTTTTGGTTGTTTGCGGATGTTTTGTTTTGTTAAAAAAAATAGAAACACACCAGTCGTGTTTATCCACCACGGTCGTGTTCGTGTTCAATCGATGAACACACACTTGGCCATGTTCTTCAATTCGTGGCCATGTTGACAATTCACGACAAAACACGGCCTGGGCATGTTTTAAAACACGCCCGTGTTTTAATTCATAAAAAAAATGGGCATGGAAAACACGTACAAAACACGGCCAGGGCGTGTTTACAAACACGCCCGTGTTTTTATTTGAAAAAAATAGAAATTGGGGATTTTAACTCGTACAAAACACGGGTGGGGCGTGTTATGTAACACGCCCGTGTTTTAATTCAAAAAAAAATACAAAAAAACTGGGATGAAAACTCGATGCGAACACGGGTGGCGTGTTAAAAAACACGCCCGTGTTTTAAATCGAAAAAAAAACCTGAAAGACGCGTCTAACACTACCGTGTTCTGTTCTAAGTCTAAAACGGAGGGTGATTTTCTCCATATTTTCTTCCCCAAAACCCCTTCTTCTTCCCCAAATTTCTTTTTTCTATCAAACCCTTCCCCAACCCCCATTCTCTTCTCTCTTCTCTCAAAATCTTCATCACACCACACACCCTCACATCACAAGGCTCTCCCTTCTTCCCCTTTCCAATGTCTTCAAGGTATGTGTTGATTGTTCTTCTCCCTTCTTTTTCAATTTCGAAATTTTATTTATTTCAATTGGTGTTTTCTCTCTTGTGTGTTATTGTGGAAGTTTTCCCCATGTTGTAATTAGTAAATTCATGAATTTTTGTTGCCAATTTTTCATGCCCTAGAAATTGAATGTTAGGGAAATTAAAATTTGGATATTTGTTGCTTAATGGTAAAATCATGAATTTCTTTTTATGACATATTGTTTTGTGATTTTTGTGAGTTTAATTGAGTTTGTTTGTGGTAATTTCTTAATTCTTGTGGTAATGGTGGGAAATTATTTCTTGTGATGTTCATCTTGCTAAATTTAGGAATTGGTCATTTGTTCCTGATACTATTTGATTGTTGTTGAAAAGGGGATATCATTGTTCTTGTTGAATTGATCTTTGGCTAATGATGAATTGTTGAAAAGAGAATATTCTTGAATTTTTGTTGCAAAAGGGGTATATAGCTTTTGAAGAATGTTGTTATTGAATTGGTCTTTAGCTATCATTGTTGTTGGAATATGGTGTTGATATGAGGGAATTTTGAATAAATTGATGCTTCTTCATGCTTGGGTTTGCTTATAATATTGTCTATGTTTCTTAGAATGGTTTTTCACGCTGTTATAAGTTTATGATGACATAGGAATCCCAGGTCGAAACGCGGATGTATCGGTGATGCTTCGTCCTCCGCGGCCCCCACACACGGCGATCGCCGAGCCACTCAGATCGACCCACCGGCCCCTACCAACCCGTTTGGTATATCTTTCCGAGATAAGGATCATGAAGCTCAATACCATCGTCTAGCCCAACGTCACATCATTAACACACGATTCTCGATAACCCTACATTGGATGGGCTCGTCGCGACGGATGTGGATTGGATGTTCAATCAACTTGGGTGGGGCTATTTCATGAATCTAGCCACACCCACCTACATCCGTCTCACATTAGAATTTCTCGAGTTCCTATGACGCCGAGATCACATCGGTCGACACGAAGAAGGGCGTATCACATTTCGACTCTTCAACAATGATCACAAACTCACATTGCGTAATTTAATTCTATCTATGATTTACCTACAAATGGGTTGCGTATAAAGCCATTGGGGTTCCGTGATCGACAATTTTGGCAAGCAATTACGCATGAGCCGAATATAATCCTTCCTCAACAAAATCCTCATGCATTGTCAATCCTTGCTTCCGTTATATCCATCGGGTGCTCTCAAGCACACTATTTGGCCGGGGCGAAAGACGAAGGAGTCGTCCGACTTGATGAGCTCTATTTTCTATGGTCTATGGTGAATTCCTCTTTGGCTGACACGGGTTCTTATCTCGCAAAGCATTTTCTCAAAGTGAGCGGAAAAATCTAGGTAAAGTCGTCATTGGTGGCCTTATTACTCCTATCGCCACCCATT
Source organism: Rehmannia glutinosa (assembly GCA_016081115.2). Taxonomy (NCBI): domain Eukaryota; kingdom Viridiplantae; phylum Streptophyta; class Magnoliopsida; order Lamiales; family Orobanchaceae; genus Rehmannia; species Rehmannia glutinosa. Next base: position 105,544,398 of record CM071936.1, read on the forward strand.
ATGGTTATAACCTCGCAGACTCGAGCAAGCCCGGGACCAACCCGGATCGACTTTGAATCTTGCATTGCTATGGAATGATTCAACGGAGCGGTATGGGTTATGCTTTAAGGTTTAAAAATACAGATTACACGCATCCATTGCCGGACCCTTCTCGCACTTTCGGGATCCTGACAATTGGAAGATGATGTACCCGCAAGGTGATAACCCGGGATGCATTCCGATTACCCGCACCACCGCCCCCGGCACGATGCCTATCAAAGTGAGGAACCGGACATTGATGCTCCTCGGCGTCTCAACCACCAAGGCAACCACAAACCCCCATGGATGATACTAGATCTCTTCTCCACGCCATTCGCTTGGAGCAAATAGAAGCGGCGAGCTATATTGGATCGCCACGGGAAATGATGACGCAAAGATTACGCCGAATTGAAGAACAACAACAACAATTCTTCATGAATCTTCAACAACAAAGAACAACAACAATACGAACAACAATAGTCATATTTTGTCATGATGGATCGCATCCAACAATGGCATATTTCGCAAGGACATTTCCCACCACCACCACAATGAAGGTCGTATTTTTCGTGTTTCATTTTTTTACGCTTTTAATCCGTCTTTGTATCACATCTCCTTCTTCACATTGGGGACAATGTGACCCTTGAAGTTGGAGGTGGTGAGATTTATCAAAGACATTTGGAAAATTTTCACTGTTTTCTTTTAGTTTTGTGTGAGATTGCGTTTTTAATTATTTTTGTGGATGTTTTATTTTTTTTATGCACTTTTTAAATCTCTTGCAAACAAACATGAGATATTTTTTTTTACAATTCGATAAGTTGTTTGTGGATTTGTTTTAACCATTTTCCTCCCGAAAAAGTCATCTTTTTGAACTCAAATCGCCAAAATGTTTTAAAACCGTGTGACTCTAGTAAAAGGATGAATTTGGCCAAAAGAGTTTAATGTCATGAAAATAGTTTGGACTTTGCTTAAAATTAGATACTTTGTGTCATGATCGTTGGAGAAATCATTATTCGGGTTTTAAAAAAAAAAGAAAAAAATTATACATAATATTTTTATAAAAAAGGACAAATCGAGGTTATACTCCTTTGTTTGTTGCTGCTTAGTAACTAGGAGCATTCATGAGCCCCATGTTTGTCTTTTACTTAAAACGGCAGCACAAATATGAGTGTGGGACACCACCCTAGGAGTTTTTGGAAAGCATTCAAAATTTAAACCTAGTGGAAGTTTACCTCAAAAAAATGTCCTAATTTATAATTATATGCATGAAATATATATATATATATATATATAACAATAAAAACCCGAGTTTTGGACATCTCCTTTTATCATTACATTCTTGTATTTGGTCTAAGCGAATGATTAACAATTTCGTGATATGACAATCGTGATGATTAAACGATTCCACCACATCAATTCACCCTCTTTTTAACAAATTGGTTGACTTGGAAGAACGAATCGATTGGCTCAATTGGGAATAAAAAGGTTAGCGATTTACTTCAATCATGTCGAAATTGTGAAAATAGATACCTCATTTGTTTTCAACCCCACTCTTTGTTTTAAAAATTGCTTGAGGACAAGCAAAATTTCCAAGTTGGAGGCGGTTTGATAAGTGCATTTTTGTTCACATTTTTTAACCTTTTTAGATAATTTCTTTAACTTTTTAGTTCATTAATCAATAAATCCAAGAAAAATCACATTGGCTTGTTTTGAATGATGAATGTAAATACTTGAAGCAAATTCGTATGATTTCGTATGAAAATACGAACAAAAACAAGTCTAAAAGAAGGCAAGAAGACTCGATCTCGTGCGAACACACCCCTAGTGTGTTGGGAAACATGGCCATGCTTCAAAAGGAAGAAAAACAAGAAAAAACAAAAAAACACACCCAGGCCGTGCTTACAAAGACGGCCGTGTTTCATGCAAATCGTCAAAACACGCCCAAACCGTGTTTAAAAGCACACCCTGCCAAAAAATCCCAATTTGCGAAGAAAACACGGCTAGGCCGTGTTTATAAACACGGCCGTGTTCGTCAAATTTGACGAACACGGTCAGTCGTGCTTTTTAAGCACAAATGTTTTCTCTCCACCAAAAATCTTTTCTTCTTTTCTTTTGGCGGAAATAATGGAGACTTTTGCTTTTTGACAACATTTGAGCAACTTTTACACCTCATCTTGTTGCACCAAAACTCCATTATCCCCTCAATTGTCATGTGGACACAATGATTCAACCAACTCAACCAATGGAAGTGGAGTATTGTCATGTGAATACAATGATTCAACCAACTCAACCATGAATGTGCACACAATGATTCAACTAACAAGCATGGAAATGGAGCATTTGTTAATATGGTCTTTCACAAAGATGGTGCCTATAAAAGCCAAGAGTTTGAGTTGGGAAATAATTCATGTAATATTCATTCATTTAGAGATTCATTGTGTATTCATCATAGACACTTAGAAAATATTCATTGTGTCCAACATTTTGAGTGGAATTGAGATCAAGAGGTCTTGGAGGAGTAAGCTTGTAGCAACATTGGAGAAGAAGGCTTGGATCAACATCATCTATCAAGGAATAAGTCATTGAGATTTTGAGAAAGATAAGTACACCATGTCTACAACACTTAAATCTTCTTGTGTAATTTATTCTTTTGTCAAAATCATGAGTAGCTAAACTACTAGTGTTTGAATGTAATGAACTCTAGAATGGATTTGTGATTAAGGTTTGTATGTTTTTAATAAAATTCTCATGTCTTGTGTGATTCACTTATATCATGTTTATTTCATTCAAGTTAATATTTACTGGTATATTAATTTGATATATATTTCTCATCGGATAATCGAGAGATTTATAGTGGGAAAAACCTATATAAGTGAAAAGAGTTGCATGCAATCCTAGATATAGGGCGACATAAATCTTCTCGAATTAGGGTCAAACCTAATATAGGAATTCATAAATCGTTATAATGCAATTTTGGGGTTTTAACTAGAAAGAGATTTCATTAATCAACTTGAGATTAGGAGTTTTTCGCCTTGAGAAAGGGTTTAACTTAAATCGGGAATTTCTACGGTCCACATAACATGAGATTTTATTAAAAGAGGTTGGTTTTTGCTTAAGGGCTTATGGTTGTATTTTTATCTTGTTGAATCACAAAAACATTCTAGAGGGATTTACATTCAACACATTTCTATCTCTTGATTTCTCATTCTACAATCTACTTTTATTTGATTTATTGTAAGTTGCAATTATTTCAAATTCTTTATTTTTCATTTTCCATTTTAACAAACAAAACTCTGAAATTGCTAGATTAGATAACAAAAAGATGGTAATTATTAGTACTTACAATCCTCGTGGGAATGACACTCAGTACTCAATTCTATACTACAAAACGATAGGTGCACTTGCCTAAGGTTTTCTAGAGTAGCTTTTGAGCCATCAGAGCTACTTAATCCTATATTTTCCTACCTTACCCTAAGCCCACATTACAAGCTTTAAAAGTTTTATTGATCCTTGTGTTACATTAGCCTACATTAATGGAGATTAGTGTGAAAGACAAGCCTATGGAATCCGGTAAGCATCTCATCTCTATATTCAAAAAGTGGATCATTTTGAAAACACTTGATTGCGTGAGTCTATCTGGATAATGAAAACGGAGTTGGCATGAACATTCCGCCTTCATGATCACATCGCGAAAATACGTGCTTGATTGATAGTAAAACAAAATTTGACGAATGAGTTTGGTTGTGAAGTTTTGCAGTTGGTTTGTTGAGTCAGTCATCTTCATTTTTGTTTCCTTCATGTTTGTCATTTTTAGAGTCTGTAATTGCTTGAGGACAAGCAAACGTCTAAGTTTGGGGGTATTTGTTAAGTTGGTTTTATACCAATGTATTGAGTGCTCTAGACTAGAATTTTGCATTGTTTTCGGGTATTTTAGTGTCGTTTGAGTCGAGTTTGTGTCATTTGTTGTCATTCGAGGTTCGAGACTGATCTTGATAGCCGACATTGAGCAAAAACGGTGAAAAACGTGTTTGGACGGTGAAAATCACAAGTTAGAAGTTGAAAAGCGCAAAAATAATATTCATGGACGAGCGTCGCAGTGCCAAAACTCCCGCGCCACAGCACGGGGGTCGAAAACGAAACAGAGGCACAGGGGAAGGGGGGCGCTGCAGCGCCCAAGTCAAGGGCTGCAGCGCCCAATTTGTAGCAGCGTTCAGGTGCATAGGGTGCGCTTCAGCGCCCAACGGAAGCAGCTGCAAGCACATACAAGAAGAATGTGACGGCGTCCATCGTGAAGAGTATCAGGCGCTGGCAGCGCCATCCCTAGCCGGCAGCGCACGATAAAGGCAAAGGGTCAATACATACAGGCGGCTGCAGCGCGCCCGACAAAACTGGATGTTGGGTCTATATTCTTTGGGCTTTTTGGACGGATTTTTGAGGGTTTCAAGCCTATAAATAGAAGAAGTGACGTACAAACAAGGGGTCGGACATTATTTTGAGCACAACACAAGGCAAGAAACTCAGATCTAGGGTTCGGGACGACAATTGGAGGCACTTCTCGTCTGGATACAGAGAGAATTCCTTCCCTTTTCTTCTCAATTCTTTCTTTGTTTTTCTTTGTCGATTTTTGAGATGTATAATTATTTCTTTATGAATTTTTGTACATCCAATATGAGCTAAACCCATCTTTCTAGGGGATTGATGTAACTTACGTTTGAACCTATGTTTTGATTTCCAGTTTATGAAACTCGCATATTATTTAATCTATTTGTGCTATTTGATTTGATTGCATCTGAATTATCTGATCAATAATTTAGATAGTTTGCGTGTTTAATTTGACGCCGAGAGAGGGTAATTGAACGTCCGGCCATAGAATAGCATAACCTGGGGTTTCATAGAATCGAGAGAGTTATGAATCTTTTTGAAGCATGTGATAGAATATTCATTAAGCGCATTAGAGTTTAATTTATGATTTTTATAGAGATATCGAAATCGAAATTGGAACCTAGAATCACTTGGCACTTTCGAGAGAGGAAGTGATAAACGGTAGGAATATTGGCTTATAGATTAATAACTTGTGATTAATAAACTGGATTGAAAACATAGGGGATAACTAGGTGAAATCAGCCCTCTAGAATTCATCTCTTACGTGTTGATAAATTGTCTGAACCAATTCTTAGTTTAATTTTAGTTTTATTTTTAGTTTAAAAACAATCCATCTCTTTTTGATTTCTAGATAGAATTAAGTTATTTTAATTATAGTACTTAGTATAAAATTCGATAACAATCCCTGTGGAGACGATAACCCTACTTTCAAAACCTATACTAAAACTTGACACCGTACGCTTGCAGTAAGAATTTCGCGATCAACAGTCACTCTTCCCGGATTTATTATGCCCCTATCAACGCCATACACACATGCACCTTCAATTCAAACGCTATACAAAACCAAAATCTTGTAAGCAAGCAATGTTGATAGCCTATCAGAGTTGTCAAGTTTGAACTACAGTCAGAGTTTGACATGGCTACGAACTTGCCACGTCACAGATCGACTAGAAATGTCTCGGAGACCGACCGACCACGTCAGGTCCATTGGGAGACCATACCAAAGACCTTGTTACAAAAATTTGGCAAGATAAGCTGGCAAGGTCAATGACGGCTGATCTGAAATCTCAGTGGCAGCCAAAGGTGTCACTTGAATTAAAGCAGGTGCCAAGACAACAAAACAATAACAAAATATAATATTGGCGGCAAACATGCAAGACCAGGAGGCGACACATATTTCACTCAAGTTTAGGGAAATGATTACTTTTTCACTAAATTTAATAGTATTAAAAGGCTCATTTATGAGCTGATACAGATTTTTGGCTCCTCGATTAATGCTCTGTAATTAACATTTACTGGTAACAGACTAGAGTTCCCACTCTGTTTTCGTTAGTAAAATATACTCAAGTCATTTACTTCCGTCCTCGTATAATTTCTAGTTCAATTCAGCTCATAAATTGTGTTATGGACCAAAAAGCCCGACAAAAAGCAAGAAGAACAAGCATTATTATTTGAAATTGTGTTTTCCAAGTATCACAAATACACGTCGTCAAGTATTGTCTTTGACTCTTTTCTTGAAATATAAGATGAAACACAATTTAAAAAATAGGAACTACAAATTAGTTCATGCTAGAAGATAACTTTGACTCCGAAATTGATACCAATATTACTTATTATAGTACTATGATATGTTGATAAAGGGTCTCGAGGGCGTTTTTTTACTTGAAATAAACACGAAAATAACAACACATCATATTATTACTAGAACGTTTAAATCCCAAGGCAATCTCTTGGGGAAACACCATTTGTTGGGATGGATAAAGCAAATAGATTTCTTAATTTCCGATCATATATGGTGGTCGATGTTGTTGGGGAGGACGGTGGAGTTGCACTCCGCCGCCGCGGCGGTGGTCCTGGGAATGGTGACTCGACATGGTGACGTGGAGTTGGGGAAATGTTGGGTGAAAAAACACCCAAATGAGGAAGCAGAGCACTGCAGCGACAAGAAATACAAGAACGCCACACGCCACGTGGCGACGGAGGAATGGTGGCTCGCGGCTGTGGGGAGTCTCATATATCTGCTGGACACAAATTGCATGCGGTGGTGGTGGCCAGGCGTGGGCGGGCGCCGCCATGGCCGGAGGTGGAATTCGGGGGTCCACCCTGTTTCCGTCGTTGCTTGCTATTGCCGTGGCGGTGGCGGTGGCGGTGGCGGTAGCGGAGGAGGAAGCCATTGTTTGGTGATAATTATAATTGTGGGTTTAGGCAGAAATTAGTAGGCGTTATAAAGGGAGTTCTGATGATGACGTGAAAGATATTCAGAATTTGATTTTGATAATTTGTTTTGGATTATGAGAATTGGCAATAAGTGTGAAGCAGAGAAGATACAGAGGATCCGGGGAGGCGAAATGAAAAAGGTTGTGTAAATAATAAAATAGTTAGAAATTTTAATATATTTAAAAGATTTTTAAAAAAATATTTAGGGATAATTACAAAAGAATCCCTGAAGTTTGGGGTAAATACCAAAAAAAAAATAAAGACCCGATTGAGGTTTGATTTAGTCTCACATTTTGGCTTAACCGTTTGTTGACTTGATAGAATTTAGTACGTCATGAAATATTTTACAATTATAATCCTCAACTTTTCATCTGGTATTTTTTTTTATATTTAGGAAGTTTAAGGATGTAGTCGATGCTATTAAAGGGCTAAGGGGGACACTTGCTCCCCTCAAATTTTGAAAAAAAAAAGTAGGGATATTTTAGTCATTTCACATTTTAATCTTAAAATAAATAAAAGATAGAAAATTGGAAAAAAATTGTCTTCAATTATATTTAATTTCTTTTTCCTATTTTTATTTGTGAATCTTGAAAAATATGAATTTTAGCCATTTTTTCCCTTTTCCTAAAATTTTGTATATTTTTTAAGTTCCACTATAAACTTCAACTTGAATTTTACATTATTTTCTTGTCTCTCTATTTATCTTTTTGGTATATTTGGTATATTGATGTAATTGTATTTTGTTATTTATCTTTTAGTATTAAGGTGTGATTAAATTAATACAATGACTTATCAAAACTTCCACTTATTTAAATTTGATGTATTGTTTTCATTTTTATATGTTGTAATGGATCGGGAAGATCTCTTACGAGAGTTGCCTTCTACCAATTGTGTCCACTTACGTTTTGTAAAAATGAAAAATAGTCATAATTTTCGAAAACATGTTTTTTAGTCATTTTGACACGGCCATACCCTTCTTCTTGTGTTTTCTGATGAGGTACTTGATTATATTCCAAAAAATTGATGCGTTATATTTTTTTGTATTGAGTCATGGATCGGTCCATCGAAATAAAAAAAAAAGACAAAGCGAAAATTTGAACTAAAAATTACTAAAAAAAACATGGTTTAAAATATTCCTATATTGGAAAAGTAGCCAAAAATCCGATGAACTGTATTCATATTAATATTAATTGGACCCCCTTACCCAAAATTTCTGGCTTTGTCACTGGATGTAGTTATAAAATATTTGATGACATTAGCAAATTCCATCATAGCTAACAATTGGAGTAAAAATATAAGATGAAATCAAACTTCAAGATGGTTACTATAATCTTGAACTCCCCCCCCTTCTTTGTACTCATCCAAATCTCTTTTTTTTTAATTATCCCAAATGTTTATGAAAAAGAAATTAAATTTTAATGTTTATAAATAATAATAATAACAATAAATTGACACAATTAGTGTAAAGGAAGTATAACTTGTTAATAGTATTTGTAAGACTTGATTTTGAAGGGATATATATTTGTTTACGTTCATTAGAATTATTACTAGGCATTGAGTTTTGAGAAATTCTCGTTTTTGTTCTTAATTCATTTTCCCTTTTTTAGTTTGGAGCAATTTGTTCTTAATTCTTATGCTACAAAATATTGCATAAACAAAAATAAATGGCCGCCAATTACGAAAAATAAACCAGGGTGCCTTTAACAATATACAAGTAGTTGTTACAAAGGCTATTTTACAAGAAGCATCGTTTTCGAATTTGTTTGACGGAAATCAACCCATATGACATCACTGGAAATCGAGCCTCAGACTTGCTAGTCTCAGGCCTCCAACTTACCACTATGGTGAGGCCTCATCGACATTGTATCTTGGCAAACACTTATATGAGACGGATCCCATATATAAATAGAATTCCAATCTAACCCAAAACTCAAACCAAACCCATAAAAAAACTCATACTTTACGTGTTTTGTAGAATACATCTCATGAACTGAAGTTTATGAGACCGTTTCACATAAGACCACCTCTTTTATATTAGATTATTATCATATAATAATGTCTCAAAATACCACGAGCAACCACACCAAGGTGCGACTATCAACCATGAAAAGAGTCTTGATTCAAGAAAGAGCACAATGAAAATGAAGAAAACTTTATAAGGAGTCCAAATCTCATGTTCCACTTTTCTGTTTCGCTTCCTCTGCCACTGTATTAGATGAATGGCACATGTACAATTATGACATGGTCTTGTACACGTGATATTCATCCAAAACAATGGAATATGAAGTGGAATAGGAACATGGAACGTGGAACATATAAAACCATAAAAATTGTATTCACACGAAATAAATTCTACATAGTAAGAAAAAGTAATGGGAAAACAAATTGGAAGCATAAGAACAATAATAGCACAGCAAGTAACCTAATTGCTCTAGGATTTCCCTGCAGAAAACCTCGGCACGATCAAGCACCCTTTTACCACCTCAACCAGAAAGTCTCAAAGATGAGAGTAACTTGTAGCTCAGACGCCACTCCTTCATGAACTTGTACTTAGGATATTCCAAAGTGATTACTGAGACAATAATGAAAAAACCTTTCTTCCTCGTACGGGTCGACTGATTATTTGTTTGACAGGACACTTAAATCAATGCCAGCAGCCCAAAAATGTCTACTGCTTTAAGGGAGGTTGAACACGATCTTTATATACCAAAACACACGCACACGCACATACATATAAAAATTTTGCATAACAAGATTCCTATGACTAAATGGCCTTGTGACCTTTGGATGTATATCCTTAACCGATCCTTGGCGTTAGTCCTGCACAAAAGTTGAATATTAGGTAATGACATTTTTAAGCATATTATTAAGTGATAATTACAAATATCACCCTTGAGGTTTAGCTAATTACAAAAAAAGAAAAAGCAATTATCTTTTATGAATACCCACTTGACATATGTTTTTATTTTAAAAATTGTATCCTATTGAGGGGGTATTTGTAATGTCTAAAGATAATCGGTTTTTTTTTGTAATTAATCTAAACATCGGAGATAGTTTTTGTAATTATCCTATTATTAATGGCTTGTAGTGCCAATTGTATCAGCTTTTGTTGCAACGAAAACAGCAGGTTCATGCCCACAAGGCATAAATATGTTTACTAATTACACACTTAAGTGTTTGCAAAAACATCTGCTTAGAAGCATTGATTTATTGTAGCAGAAGTAAAAGTAGTTCAGAATCAGGAGTTCACAATGTTTGCAAATAGAATCAGAAGTTGAGAGCTTTTGGTGAAAAATTTGTAAAAATGTTTATTTTTTTGTAAAAGCCTAAGCAGAAGCATAATCAGAAATCTAAAGCAACCAACCATCTCCCCGCTTTTAGATTCCGATTAAATGATTCACATTTGCAAATACTAAAAAGTGATTATTTTCAGGCAAAAGTGGAAAAACACTTTTTTTCAGTGGTTGTAAACACTCCCTATATCTAATTGCGAAAAGCAGCAGATGATGTAGAAAACAACAGATGCTCATATTTCTTTAAAACACATTAATAATCTGCAGAATTAATGTACTAATATTATGATTCTCCTATTTGCCACAGGCCTTATAAGCAAGAAATCTATGCAAGTAGAAACAGAAAATTCAAATTCGGACAGAAAAACTTGAACAGATGATCAACACATACCTTTAGGCTGTCATGTACACGTATCAAACAAGAGTTCCCCAAGCCCGGAGACAACGTTCCTTCACCGTTGATCGAAAACATGACTTGCATGTTATCGCACAACACTCTCAGGCTCTGCTGTCTGTAAACCATTTTCGGAGTCGAAAAATTAGCTTTCAGAGCCAATCTCAGGCTGAAAAGAACCATCCCATTACTATGATCCTGCGAAAGCGTAGGCAGCACCCAATCCTGCAGCTTGTTATCTTTCTGCCCATTCTCTGCCGGCATACTAAAATTAACATCGTACCTCTGCATCTGCGGCACGTGAAAAGGCTGCACAGCCGAAATCCCCAACAAAGACTCTTTGTAAAAGATCGAAGACATCACGTGATCGAAACAGAGCGCGAGCTCCTTGTTCGTGTTGGAGACCGAGACATCCACGTTCCATGTGCCAGTCAGGGTCGTGTTTGTCACGGTGAAATTAGAGACTTTTATGGAGGCGACTTCGAATTCAGGGACGTAGGTCCCAAAAAGGAACCACATGACCAGTGACATCATGCACATGCTGGCGACCAGAACGATCATCAGTATCAGCATCACGCGGCCGAACGAGGAGTTGCTGTTGGATTCAGGGACTAAGGGCTTGTAGTGCTGCTGATAGTAGTAGTCGTTGTACGGCTGGGGGGAGTACGGTTTTTGCGAGGTCGAAGGCATGTACTTCCCGTCGGGTTGGAACATTGGGGACGGGTCGTGGTATCCCTGAGGGAAAGGGTGCGAGGACGTTGAGGCATAATTCTGAGGGCGGTAAGGGACAGGATAGACAGGGGGCGGTTGAGGATACATTTGTTGCGCTTGGTGGTTGTACCGGTCGAGGGATGGGTACCCCATCACGATTTTCTGCCTTTGGTCGTCGGATGGCGTTCCCATTTTCGGTATTTTTTTTTATTCTCTCCCTATGATCCTTTAATCTGCAGGGAGAGAATTTGAACCTGATGGAAAAGAGATAGACGGGGAATGTGTTGCAGCTAGAAGCTAGCTAGGGTTAGTTACAAGCTTTGGAAATTAATGATGTAGTGTTTGATGATGATTATAGAGATGGTGAATGTTTTTGTTGGTTTAGAGGATTATTGTTGATTTTGTTAGGGTTATGATGAATGATGAAAGGAGATGTGAATGAGGAATGAGGCGTTCGACGAAATAGTTGGTACCTGAGAACTGAAGGTCAACCGTTTTGTATATGGCTATGCCTAATTTTAGGATTGTGTGAGGGTGGAGGAGAGTCAAACAAATGATGAAATGAAAATAGCTAAATGTTGCTGCTTTATTGTGAACAGATACAAAGCTTTTGAATGCAGTTCTCTTTCCAATACTATAAATAGGAATTGGATAGATTAACATTACAGATGGTCAAACATCATGTGAAATGTTCGATAAGAAAAAAGGAACAACAAAATTTACCTAGCATAATTGGTGTAATTTTCTAGAAGATCAGGAACCTGAATAAAATTTAGGTAGCATATAGTCTGTTATAAGTCTCCCGGGAACAAAGGCACTTTGCTCTACCAAAATAAGTTACACTATTACACTATGATTCCAATGTAGTGAAGAAAAAACTGTACATAAGATCAGGCAAATCAACTTGTTCATCATTATACACACTTAAGAGAAACATTTCACAATTTCATACATTACTCTTAGAACAGAACATTTTCATATTCCTTTACATAAAGGACAACAAAACATGGGCTCAGCCAATTCTACAGATCTACAAAATACAAAAGGTGTATGAAGCTGGCCAACTTTTTCTTATTAGTCAAGCTGTTATTTCCTATTTTCTATCCCACATCATTTAGAAGTCCCTTCACAGCATCCTATGAAGCAAGATACATAGCCAGATAAATAAATCTCAATAGTTCCAGTTACTAGGCGTGCGCACCTCAGCAGCAGCATAGCCACGGTACTCTTGTTGCCTCCTGTTGAGCAAGAGCTTCCGAGGGGGGAGATTGTTCATACCTGTCACATATTAGAAATAAGTTTACTGTTGTCTCGTGTAAATAGATACAAAAACTGATATAAAGCAGAAGCAAAACATTTTTATTTGGAACATCAGACATTTTCTACACAATAGGTCACAAATTCTACGCACTTGAATAGTTCGAGGGAAATGACAAAACGTTAATCAATTTTCTATATCATGTGCCACTGTTAACAGGTTACAATAAAAGGAACAATCAGCTCTTTGTCAGATCCATTTAATCATGCCCCACGTGGCCTACACGATCAAGTAAAATATTAGCAATGCAATATTATCAATTATAGATAAGTCTCATCTTAGAAAAATGAATCATGGTATAGTGTACACAACGCAGGAGAGAAAGCCAGGCTAATTGTTCTTGGTCCGTTGAAGGCTACAAGGAATAGGGATATGGCAGGAAAGCTGCATGGCCCCTACAACCAATTTACGAGTCTAGTCAGTCACCAGATGTGAGCACGACAACTGAACTATTGGTCCTTAGATGGGGGCGTGGAGCAAGAAAGACGAGAGGAGAAGAAACTTTTGATTCAGCACCACCACTTTTAATGGTCTTAAGGAATATCTCCATGGACTCATGATTGTTTATATGACATGCTACTTCAAGTCTTGTAGAGTAAAATATTCAATATGATAATCAATCTAAGTGGCTATACCTTGTCAACATTCGGATGGATCACTACATGTTGTACAACACAAAATTAAGTGGCTACATTCAAACAATATTGATTCTTACATGACTGCCAATCATGTACAACACAAAATTAACGGCTACTCCAGCCCAAGAGCAGCCGGAGCTTCTTATGGCTTGTTTATACTTTATACAAAGGCCAAAGACGGAGCACCCTTGGTGTATATTGATCAAGCACTACAAATTTTAATGTATTATTCGTGTATTCAAAACTCTTCGCGAAATGGGGGAAAGTTAAAAAAGGACAGAGGGATAGCTAGTCATAGTTGATGAAATGTTTTGATCATCATAAGATGACATGGATGTGAAGCAACACTAAAAACAGATTGAGGTGGAGGTAGGAAAAAAACTGAAGTTTAAAGCAAAGGTATAGCTACTTCCATTGATTAACATATCAAACATTCTACTATATACGATCTCTTGAAGCAGCCTGCCCTATGAACAACCCTAAATCGATGGAGATATTGCTTAACACCATTAAAAATGGTGGGTTGAATCAAGAGTTTCTTCTCCTCAGAAGCTCTTATATTGTTTCTTTTAGGGACTGGTATATCATATCAATTGTGCAATATAGAAATGAAGAAGCACAAAGATCTCCTTCAATAGTTGAGGGAGATGAAACAAAAGAAATGACATGGGGATGACTTCTCAGGAAAAAATGACCCCTTTCACTTGAAAAAGTGATAACAAATGTAAATGTTATGTCTAGTGAAGACTTGGAAGCTAGACAAGAAAATGAAGGTGCAGATCAAGGTGTTCAGCTGTTTGGGGAGATATATTATAGGCCGTCTTAAGGTGCAAATCAAATGTCATGGCTAGTCTGGTCCTGGCCCTAAAGTCGAAAATGCAGTCAAGAAAAATCCAAATCATGTCTCTACTAATTTGTCTGACGAGCCGAATCTTACTATCGATGTCGGTCGGCTTCTCAATTCTCATGTGAGGCAAAGTCCCCTAGTTCCCCCTGATTTGGTTGTCAGTGACTCATTATTTCAAAAGATCCCAGTAGGCGAAGGTGGTCAGCAGTGATATCGATGAGAGACACTAGTTGAAAGACCAAAACATGGCATAAAAGAATAATGTACTACAATATTTCTGGAAATGAATTTCATATAGCATTCTAGAACTGATCAACTGATATTTTTCCCTTTTTGACTCGGGCACGGGTGTCCAAATTAATGAACTGATAAATAAATATTTAAAAAGATAACTTTGGAAAAAAAATCTTTGCTGATGACAAATGAGCAAATGAGTTGCTCAAGTTTAATGAGATGCTCTCACAATCAAATGACCTCTTAGATAGGTATCATGCCGAGTAACGACTTTAAACTTAGAGCCAGGGTGCTCCAATTCAAATGGCCTTTGTTAGAGCAAGAGCTAGGACAAATTCTTTAATTAATTTTTCTGTTGTCGATATGTTCATAAAGTATGTCAAATTCTAGATTCAAATCTATAAGACGTGTGGGGTCATATCACAAAAATTGATACTATAGGTTTCAATTTAAATTACACTCTTCTTGTAACGGCCCGCCTTCAAGATCGACGACTGTCCCCACAAACCAACACGAGTCTTTCCAGCGTGCTTTGTTCTCACTCACGCGCGCCCTGGGAGCAGCTTCCCAGGTAGGGGTGTCAATTTCAAACCCGACACGCAAACCCGTCACGAACCTAACACGAAATTAATGGGTATGGGTCCAGGCTTAGGTCCGGGTCGAAAATGGGTCGAACCCGAATAACTCCGCCAATTAAACAGTCGGGTTCGGGTCAACCTACTATGACCCATTTAACCCGTCTAACCCGTTTGTGAATTTGAAAAAAATTAAATAAATAATTAATTGTAAGAAAAAACAACAAACAAGACATGTCATTAAAACTTAAATGATAAAACCTCTTTAATTATGTATTTGTTATTATTATGCATGTCTTTTTGAATATTGTCCTTAAAATATGATTAGTATATTATGTTATTTATGCAATTAAGTTATTTCTTTTTGTAAATTGTGATATTTTTTATTGATTGAATAGTATATGATAGTGATTGATTTTAAAAATAAATTTATTCATTAAAACTATTAAATTTATATAAAAATAATTTTATTAGGCAGATTCGCTGGTCGGGTTCGGGTTACCCGTGAAATAAACAGTCGGGCCTGTTCAAGATTCTCGACACGAATAATTAAACAACAATCCGGTCCGGCCGTTTATGACACGCCAACCTCGTGAACCCGACCCAACCCGAATTGACACCCCTATTCCCGGTGGTCACCCATCCCATAATCGCTCCGTGCTTGTGTTTAACTTCAAGTTTCTATGAGAAGAAGAGCACCGAAAAAGAAAGATGCATCGTGTTGGTATGAGTAGACATATCAAATTTTTAAGCTCTCCGAGTGTCAAACCTACACATCCTCAAAATCTCCTCTTATTTGGATATGGGCCGGTTTATTCATGTTCCTCCGCTTTAGAAGCCCGCCAGTGCGGCTCATTGTTCGAGCCTTCTATTTCAGACCGGCGATCACTCCCGCCTCTTCGGCCAAGGCGTCACATCACATTATTTGACTAATTGTATCCCACATGTAATTTTGATGAAAATTTTGTGGGTTTCTTAACTATAAATAAGGCCCTAATATTTGGTTTTAAGATGTACCAAAATCTTCTTTCTATCTCTATATTTGAGGAAGTCCTATATTTGGGAAATCCTAATTTGTGGTAATTTTGCCCAAGTTGTAATTTGTTCGGGAGATTAGTAAAGTGGTCGTTGCGGTTGCGGTGCCGGAGACGTGTAAAATCGGGCGAACTCCGTTATCAATTCCGTGTGTTCTTTCCTTTACGCTTTTAGTTTCGTAATTATTTTCCGGTATTCTTGTTGTAGTTAGTATTCAATATTGTTTGTTGTAGTGGGGTATTTAGTCCGCTTATAAGATCTTGTTTAAGTAGGTTCCGTCTTCAAGGAGACCGGATTTTAAGTGGGACCGTTGTGACCCCTCCTACCTTTCCCCGGGAGCTTGTTTTATTCAAGATTATTTGTTGTGTATTATATACTCTCGATACCCCAACAAGTGGTATCGAGCCGGGGTTCGCCTCGGCTCGTTTGTCTTTTATTTGTAATATTGAATACTACTATTTGAGTTCGAAATGACTACGGACACAACCGGTGCATCAAAGATCCTCGTCCGCGCCCGGAAGGATGTTAGTGCCAAATATTAGAATTTCGGTGGAAACATTTGACTGGTGCAGTCATTTCGGCATGTGGCAAGGCGAGTCGGATTGTCTATTTCATCAAGTTTAAACATCGCCATTGAAGAAAAGAAACCAGATGAAGTTGACGAAAGGAGTGGAAAACCATTAACCGCTTGGCATGTGGAACAATCCGATCGTGTTTGTCCGAGAGCGTAAATATGCATTTAAAAATGAGAATTGCGCTTACAAACCGGAAAGGCTTTGGAGGACAAATTTACTCAAGAAGAGTGGTCGAACAAACTCCTCATGAAGAAACGATTGTTCGGTTTGAGTACCGCTGTCAGTACTACTACTATGAATCGACCATATTACATCGCATTTAATCAATTAGTTGCAGATTTGCTTAATTTAGATGTAACCTTTAGTGATGAGGATTTGGCTTTAATGTTGTTATCATCTCTTCCTCGATGAATTTGAACATTTAGAAACTACTTTACTTCATGGAAAAGATGATGTATCTCTTGTTGTAGTTTGTCTTTGCTTTGTATAGTTATGAATTAAGAAAAAGAATAAAAAAAAAAACAGAACATAGCGGCAGATGATGAAGCTTTGGTTGCAAAGAGGCCGTTCGAAAAGCCAAAAGAAGGGTAGAAGAGGAAGATCGCGTTCCCAAAGCCAAACTGACAAAGATGAGTGTGCTTTACGTCATGAGAAAGGACACCGGAAGAAAGATCGTCCGGTTGAAGAATAAAGGAAAAGCTCCTCAAGATGCTTGTGTAGGCCGAGGGTGAAAGTGAAGATGAGTTTTCACCGGTGGTTTCACCTTTAATTTCCCGCTTCGACGAACGGGTTTTGGATTCTGATGCACCTATCATATGTCTCCCGTGAAGGAGTGGTTCTTCAATTTTGAAGACATCAATGGTGGAGTTGTCTATACGGGCAATGACAATGCTTGTAAGACAACCGATAGTTCTATCCGATTGAAAAATCTCGATGGATCAACCGTAGTCTTGACGGATGTTCGGTATGTACCAAATTTGAAGAAGAATCTCATCTCTTTGGGAGCCTTAATCAAAAGCTTAATTGTTACTTTGCGAGATGGAGTTCTAAAAGCTACATCCGGCTCACTCGTGGTGATGAAAGGCATCGAAGAAATAATTTGTATTACTATCAAGGTAATACATTAATCGGGGACAAAGCAGATTCTGCATTCCAAGAACGAAAATGAACCAAGCGACGAGTTGTGGCATATGCGATTGGGACATCTTTGGTGAGAAATCCTTGCAAACTCGCAAAGCAAGGATTATTGAAAGATGTTAAGGTATGCAAGCTTGATTTTTGTGAGCATTGTGTTCGGGAAAACAAAAGAGGGTGAAATTTGAGCCGCTATCCATAATACGTAGGTATTTTGGATTATGTTCACTCGTGATGTTTGGGGACCTTCCAAGACACCATCTTTGGGAGAAAACATTATTTTGTCACTTTCATTGATGATTTTTCCGGCGTGTTTGGGTGTACACTATGAAGACTAAGGATGAAGTGCTTGGAATTTTCCTTAAATGGAAAACACGAATTGAGAATCGACCGGAAGAAAGATCAAAGTTCTACGTCGATAATAATGGGAGAATACACAAGTGATCCTTTCGAAGAAGTTTGCCATAAGTATGGCATTGTTCGGACTTCACGCGTCGGAGGACACCACAATGAACGGGGTGGCAGAGCGCATGAATCGAACCTTAGTGGAGAAAGTTCGATGTATGTTGTCCAATCTTTGGGTTGGGCGTGACAAAGACTGGGCCGAGGCCGTGACGACGTATCGCAACATCTCATCAATCGATTGCCATCATCCGTGATAGGTGGTAAAACACCTTTAGGTATGGTCCGGAAAGCCATTCATCGATTATGATTCCTTACGTGTTTTTGGTTCTCTTGCTTACTATCATGTGAAGGAATCAAAGTTAGAACCGAGAGCAAAAAGGGCATTGTTCATGGGAATTACATCCGCGTAAAGGATACCGTCTTTGGTGTCTCTCGAGTCGAAGAAAATATTGTTTAAGCAGAGATGTTACCTTTGATGAACATGCCATGTTGAAGACAAAACAAGTGAAAAGACCGATAGTGCTCGCAACAAAGTGGAGCGTACACCAAAGCGGTGGAGGTAGAAGAAATGGCTATAATTCCAAATAAGAATGATAATCCGAATGTGAACAGAGGATTTGTCGATGATGATGAAGAAGAAGTTCGGACCAAGAACCATTGGATCAATCAACCCATTCGCGCAGTAAAGGCCTAGACGAAATTCACAAACCTGCCGATTTGCGGATATGGTTGCTTATGCACTTCCGATTATAGATGATGATGTTCCTTTCACTTTTCGAGAAGCGATTCAAGTCCGTAAAGTGAGAAGTGGAAAGGTGCGTGGAGGAAGAGATGCAATCTCTCCGTAAGAACAAAACTTGGAAGGTGACACAACTACCAAAAGCGCAAGAAGCAATTGGATGTAAATGGGTATTCGCAAAGAAAGATGGATTTCCTAACAAGAATGATGTGCGTTACAAAGGCAAGGTTGGTAGAAGCAAAAACGCCGTGCTGAAGGAAGGAATTGATTATAATGAGTATTTTCTCCGGTTGTTAAACATTCCTCCATTAAATTTTGTTGGCCTTAGGCAAAAGACAATTGAATTTGGAGCTAGCTCAACTTGATGTGAAGACGGCGTTCTTACACGGTGATTTGGAGGAGGAAATCTATATGACTCACCGGGAAGGATTCAAAGTTGCGGGGAAAGAAAACTGGGTTTGTAAGTTGATCAAATCGTTATGCGGATTGAAGCAATCTCCGCGACAATGGTACAAACGATTTGATAAGTTCATGATGGGGGTATACACACGAGCAAATATGATCATTGTGTGTATTTACACAAGCTACAAGATGGATCTTTTATTTACTTACTTTTGTATGTTGATGATATGTTGATTGCATCACGCAGCCAACTGAAATTGACAAGTTGAAGGCTCAATCAATCAAGAGTTTGAAATGAAAGATCTCGGTGAGGCCAAGATACTCGGGATGGAGATAAGTCGGACAGAACGAGTGGCAAGCTTTGTTTGACTCGGAAAGCGATATCCGAAGAAGGTACTACAACGTTTTGGTATGACAGAGAATACAAAACCTCGTAAGTACACCACTTGCTCCTCATTTGAAATTGAGTGCCCAACTATCACCGAAGAATGATGAAGAACGAGTACATGGATAAAGTCCCATATGCTAATGCATTGGTAGCTTGATGTATGCAATGGTGTGTACGAGGCCGGACATTTCACAGCGATTAGTGTTGTGAGCAGTATATGCATGACCCTGGAAAAGGTCATCGCGTTGTGCAAAAAACGGAATTCTACTACGGTATATTCTTAATCTTTAGATGTTGGTTTAGTGTTTGAGCGATGGTAAACTTGGTCAAAGTATAGTTGGATATTGTGATTCGACTATGCAGTGATTTGATAAGCGAAGGTCAACGACCGGATATTTGTTCACTTTGGCAAAAGCACCCGGTCGATTGGAAGTCTACTTTGCAATGACGGTTGCTTTGCCTACAACAGAGTGCAGTATATAGGCGGTCGATGAAGTAAAAGGAAGCTATTTGGCTTCAAAGTTTGCTTGAAGATTTGGGAGTTGGTCAAAGCACATCACGTGCATTGTGACAATCGAGCGCTATTCACTTAGCAAAGAACCAAGTTCTTCATGCAAGAACGAAGCATATCGACGTTCGTTATCATTTTGTGCGAGATTCTAGAAGAAGAAATATTTTACTTGAGAAGATTCATACTATCAAAAATCCCGCAGATATGTTGACCAAGTGGTGGTGACGTCACAGTTTAAACATTGTTTATACTTGATCAACATCTTGCACATTTGAGTTGGCGCCCGAAGCGCGCATTTGAGGCACCGCAAAGACCGCTTAAATTGAAGAGTTGAATTTTTCGACGTGGGACTACAATGAGTCAAGTGGAGATTTGTTACTATTTGACTAATTGTATCCCACATAGAATTTTGATGAAAATTTTGTGGGTTTCTTAACTATAAATAAGGCCCTAATATTTGGTTTTAAGATGTACCAAAATCTTCTCTTCTATCTCTATATTTGAGGAAGTCCTATATTTGGGAAATCCTAATTTGTGGGTAATTTTGCCCAAGTTGTAATTTGTTCGGGAGATTAGTAAAGTGGTCGTTGCGGTTGCGGTGCCGACGTAGGCAAAATCGGCGAACTCCGTTATCAATTCCGTGTGTGTTCTTTCCTTTATGTCTTTTAGTTTTACGTAATTATTTTCTGGTATTCTTGTTGTAGTTAGTATTCAATATTGTTTGTTGTAGTGGGGTATTTAGTCCGCTGCTTATAGTATCTTGTTTAAGTAGGTTCGCTCAAGGAGACCGGATTTTAAGTGGGACCGTTGTGACCCCTCCTACCTTTCCCCGGGAGCTTGTTTTATTCAAGATTATTTGTTGTGTATTATATACTCTCGATATGGGATCGGTTTATTCATGTTCCCCTCCGCCTAGAAGCTTTGCCCGAGTGCGACTCATTGTTCGAGCCTTCTATTTGCACTCGGCGATCACTCCACGCCCTCTTCGGCCTCGGGCGTCACACTTCTCTTTCTCTATATCACAATGATGGGTGAAAATCCATGTACACAAGTGGAATTTCAAGCTTAAACCATTGGGACGAGCGTCCCCAAAGACCTCTTCAACTAAGAGATGAATCAGATTAGATTCGCGAGAGTCGAGATCTGGCTCTTTACTGATATACCTACTGGTGTCCCCTTTCTTGTAAATCGTTAGTGCCACATAGTCTTTAGTTGTAACTGTAAATGCTCCCTCTAGTACAGATAAATAGGTGGATTCTACTCTTCCTTCAGCTTCTTCCACGCGACTTCCCTCACTCCACCTATCCCTTATGACAAGGTGCAAACCTTGCTCCACGTCTCCCATCTCATAGGTGCAAACGGGTCGACTCTTCTTAGGAACATGCAGGTGCCTTATTTCATTTATCAAATCACATTATCTAGGAGCATAGGCTTAGGAGGACATCTAGAATGGATTTGGATTAGGAAGAACTCCTAATTAGAAAGATCAATTCAACAAGAAGCATGATTTATGCATCTAATGTATTTAGAACTCACATTTAGTGCACCTGTGCATTTGAATGCAAGAATTAATGAATGGCTTTAATCTTATTAAACTATATGTCTAGTATTTTATGAAATCCAGTTAACTCGTCCTGCTAATACTCTGTTTTTTACTAGCTCTACCAAAGTCAAATCACATTCGACCCAAACTGGCCATCCCCCACCCAATAATATCCACACGCGGAAAAAGAAAAAACAAAAGGAATGAGCACTAAATCGCCTCGCTCTTTTTATTACTCTAATCTAATGAAAACATTAAATACTGATATACGAACAAAAAACCTTAATTACAGCATTAACTCACGCGGTCCTTTTCCAGCGGAGCGAGGATTGTGTTTTTTAGTGACCGTGGCGGTGACCATATTGCTTGAAATGCGAGGCAGAAATACACCGGTCCCTCCATGAGCACCCATTCCCACACCAGGAAAACCCCGGTTCAGAACGAACCGGGTTTGCTGCTGTCTCTGTAGCGCCAAAGCTCTTTCTCCCATAAAGTTCTCAACCTGCAAAATGTGAGACGACCCCATTTAATACTTTCCCAAACCCACTATCTGACGAAAGCTGAATCTGAAACCCGGAAAATGACAACACGCAAGGAAATGCTAACAAAGGAATAAGATCTTTTGGTTTTACCCGAGTCTGAACCGGGTTCACGAGCTGGAGTTGATAAACCGATGGGCACCCGGTCCAACTATTTCCGGTTCCACAATCACAAGGATCATGAGCACCACCACCGGAAACGCCAGCAAGCCCGTACCAAACCGCCGGCTTAGCTCGCTGCACAACCACACCCCCCCAAAAAAAAAGTCAGAAAAACTAAAAAAAAAAAAAAACACACATAGAAATGCCGATAAACAAATGTGAGTAGATTATGAAAAAACCGGTGAGTGTAAATGGACATGCATGCATATACCTGTAAAATCGGGAGAGGTTTACAGAGGCCACGGTTATGGGGGTGCCGCTGGACAAAAGTGGAGGAAGAAAAACGCTGAAAGCCCTCCATGCAAGCGGGCTTTGGCTTTGAGGAAGAACAGTACCCGAATGGAGTATTGATTTTATTAGAGACCTGAACTTCGTCCATGGAGAAGAAATCGGAAGGAAGCCATAGCTCTCCATCTTCCAAATCTTCAGCACCAAAATCATCCGCCATTTTTGCACTGTTATTTTTCTCTGTCTCTGTAAATTTTAGACAGAGAGAGAAAGAGAGAGGAGACAGTTGAGGGGGAATTCAAAAGGTCGAAACCGGAATGGGGAAGAATGAAGGTTTTTTGTTTTTGTTTTAAATTAAAATTGACGTTACGAGTTTAATTTCTGTAATCTGCAACAAATGCAAGTACATTTTGTTTTTTATCTTTTTTTTTTTTTTTGAGTTACATTTTGTTTTTTATCTAAACAAAAGAAATTGAAGAGGAAAAAAGAAAATAGGGAAAGAAAGCACGGTACTCTCACGTGACAACCCACGAAGATTCGTTGGTACACACTTCTTGGCACGATTTCTACTCGGGGACCGTACTAATCGGCGAGGATCCCCGTCACCATGCCACGTGTCTTTTGTAAATGGCGTGTTTGGTTCAAGAGAAAAGGGACGGATTTTTTTTTTTTCCATTTTCTAAAAGTACATTTGGTAAAGAGATACAAATAATACAATAAGCATTTTTTCACACTAGATGAGTGAATGCTTGTCATATTATTTTCTTTTCCATTGTCGTTTTCAATCAATCAAATGACAAAATTACATCTACCCGCCCTTTTTTTTACCTCACATTATGTTTTTAGACATTTGATCAGAATTTTATTTTATATCGTACATAAAATATCAAATTTACAAAAATGTTTTATTAAATAAGTGCTTATTTATAAATTATGTACTTTATATTTATACAGAGTGATGATGCTTTTAAAATCAATGGATCACTCCACGTAAAGGTTTCGATAAAATTCAAATTTTCTTCTTACGAGTTGGTAGTTCTTGAGTTGGAAACTTGCATGCGACAAATTTAGCAAATGTTAGACAGGACATGGGTTGTCCCATAAAGACCACTCTAACGCTCAAGTCGATCACCAAAAATAGGAGAATCCGAGAGAAAAATATAGTAATTAAAAATAATTAATTGAGAATACTTACGATGAGACAGATATAGACATTTTTATACCTTGAAGGATGGGCCGCATAAGCCTTATACGATAAATTGGATTGTTTGGGCGATATAGGCCTTATAGGTCGTATGGGCGGAGAATTATATTTGTATCACAATAAAAATAATATTAAATAAGTAATAAAATAATTGCGAATAATGTGTAAATAATTAAAATAGGAGATATTGGAAAAAGTTATTTTGTCCTCAACATAGAAAAATATAAATGATAAAATATAAATTAAAATAAATTATTGATTTTTAACAAAAAAAATGGAAACAAACGGACTCATTGTTCTTGCTCGTTTTATATTTTTCCTTCAGTTATATACTTCAAACATAAGAAACCAATAGGTCAGTTAAGAAACAGTAAAGATTCATTAAACCCTTTATATAGTGTTACTTTTGAAAGTTTTGGAAAAATATTATAGGAGAATCTATTTTGATAGTGGGGTTGAATAATACTAAAGAATCAGAACGTATTTGAATGTTTTTCGTCCAGAAAAAGTTACGTGCAGTATCTCGGAAGGGGATAATTTGAGTGACCGCACTAAGTACCTCTTTTTGTTTTTAGTGCCCCATGTTCCCAATTCATCAAATATAGACTTGACGTTACACTTTTTTATCAAGCCACTCTTGGCCGTTAGTTGACCGTTAACTATGACTGAAACCTATTATAACAGGTAAATATAGGTAAAAAAGCTGGTAATTTCATTATTTTTCCTTATTTTCACTTTTGTCTTTATTTCTAAAGCCTCAAATCTTCAATAAAAGGTGTGAATTATTGAGAAATATAAAAATTATACTTTTAAGTTGTAATTAATATATTAAATTATAGCACTTTTGATTGATATAATTATGGAATATATAAAATTTAGGAGAAAAATTGTGGAAACTAAAATAAAAATATAAAAAATTGTATTTTCATACATTATTCGATAGGCGTCACACCTCCTTGCTATTATTTTTTAAATAATTAATTTTAAATTTCTCTCTAAGTTTAGTTTATTACATTATATTAATTAAATATTTTACCATAATTTAATATATTAGTCATGAATTAAAAGTATAATTTATATTATTCTCAATAGATCACTCATTATTCGTTGGGCATCACACCTTCATGCTATTGGTTTTTTTATTTAATTTTTGAAATAATTAATTTTGATTTTTCCCCTCTAAATTTGATTTATTTCATAATTATATTAATCAAAAGTATTACTCGAATTTAATATATTAATTTAGAAATTAAGAGTATATTTTATATTTTTTCAATAATTCACACCTTGAGGATTTGAAGCTTTTTTTTTTTTTTTTTTGAGGGGGAGGATTTGAAGCTTTAGAAATGAAGACAAAAGTGAAAATGAGGAAAAAAAAAAATTATCGCTTTTTTACCTATGTTTACCTGTTATAACAGTTCCTAGGTCATAGTTGACGGTCAACTAACGGTCCGTAGTGACAAAGATGAAAAAGTGTAACATTGGGTACCATATTTGATGAGTTTGGAACATGGGGTACCAAAACAAAAAAGGTAAACTTGAGGTACCAATTAAAATTATCCCATCTCGGAAGATATTTTCAAGTCTCATTAATGTTGTTTGTTGGGGCTAGTGGAAGACACTTTGTTAATTTATAAACGTCTTACTAAAGCATCTTTAACAGAGTGTTCTATCTTTAATTTGTAGTAGAAACTTGCTCCAAGAATGTATGAGTGTTCTATCTTTAATTTGTAGTAGAAACTTGCTCCAATAATGTGCCAATGTGCCGTCTCGCATCATTTTGAAGATGTGAACAAATTTGGCCCATAAATGGTGAAATAATGTATTTGCACTATTTTTTAATTTAAATTAATGTGCAGAATTTAGTGCAAACTGTTGAAGATTGAATGAAAATTTTACACTACAATAGAGTATAATCTACAATAAAATGGTGCAACTGCTGGAAAAGGTTTAATGCTTCTTGATGTAGTAAGGTTTAATAGAATAAAATTATTTAACTAAAAAAGAATTATTAAATGTTTAGAAAAATAAAAATATATTTTCAAAAACAACATTTTGAAAACTTTAATATATTCTAACAAGATGAAATCAACCAAAGAGTGACAAGTTCATCTTTCTTCAATTTTGAGATACCACACAATAACACAATACGAACACGGCATGAAATTATTGGTTTTGGTCTATGTGTTATCGGGTTTGGGCCGCAATTGAACCAACCCGATAAGAACAATAATTAAGAAATTGAGTCCATATCGGGCCAAAACGATAAGCATGTTAAACTCGATAAGACCCGATAACTTAAATAATACCTTCTTTTACACATTTTTTTATAATTATAACTTCCTAAGGGTTTTTATATTTGGTAATTATTCAAAGAAAAAATAATATTATACTATATTAGTAAATGGTTTAATGAGTCAAATGTTCTAAATCAGTTAAATGAGCCAAAAAGATAATAATAATTAATAAATAAATATAAATGATTTTGCTTATCGGGCTTAATGATCGTGTCTGACTCTCGGTTTTTATTGTTTCGGATTCGGGCTATCATTTTCATTTCATTAAGTTATTGGACTATGTTCGGGTTATTGTTTATTGGGTCAGGCTCTTATCGGGCCAATTCGATAACGGCACGACCAATGCGATTTGCCATTCCTAATCCGAAGACCTTGAGCTAATTTTTTATTTCAACGAAAAGTGAGATTTCATCATTGGGATAAGTTTTCAAATTATTGTTGGAATTTGTGCAAAAGAAAGTAAAAGTATGTTTTGCAATTGGCTATAAATATTTTGATGGAGAATATATAGTAGAAAATTTGAAAATATATTTGGTTTAGTATATTTTTTTATTGTTCATAAATGTGATAAGATTGTAATTTATATTTATTATATTCGAGCGATGGGATCCACTTAAGTGTAATTGTTAGAAAAGTAATAAAATATAATTGGGTAAAAATGATAGGGGTGAAGTCCATTTTGAAGTTTTAATTTAAAAAATAATTTATGTGGACGTAGATAGTGATAGTGGATCTCACTTATAATTAAAATTTGTTATATAATAGTTGTGGTGGTGACCTTTGAAATAACGCATAGCTGAAAATAATTATATTTGTGTAGAACATGAATGGCAATTGGGCGGGCGAGAATGGGCACCCATCCCAAGAGGGCGGAGAGACCCATCACGTGTCGCAGGTGGGTCAAAATGGGTCATCCCGTGTAGTATTTAAAAAAAATCATAAAAACATAATAATTCAAATAAAAATATAATAAAAAGGAACAATAAACAAGAAAAGTAAATTATTGTTAACTTTGTATTATATTTAAACATATTTATAAGTTTTTTGTCTTGTATTTTGTTTTGTTAATACATGTTATCTATAAAATTGTCATTTTTAATGTATATATGTTAGATATAATATTAGGTACATAAATATTACATTGTCAAATATATTATATATGTAAAACATATATTAAGTATTTCTTTTAAAATAAAAATATTAGGCGGGAGAAAGTAATACCCATGCCCCCCCGGGCAAAGCACCCAAACACTTGTGGTTTAAGGCGAGATTGATATCCCTAGTGTGGAAATTGAGAATATAGGGTTGAGATTGGTAAGTAAAAAATTGAAAATGTAATATTTCCCATGAAATTGAGTAAAAATTTATATATCTCAACTTGTAAAAAGTGGGGGGAAAACTTAATGAGATAAAACTATTTGATTTGGATGAATAAATCAGTTGAACTACGAGTCGTGTTACTTCGCCACATGCCTAGGTACTTTAGTTCGAGAAACCTGTAAAAGAATGAACGTTAGGCTAGCCGGTGTTTGATACATGTTTTTATCTTAATTTTGATGATTTTATTTTTACACCAAAACAATGTTTTTAATTGTTGTCCAAATACTCCTAAATGATTAAAATGGTTTTAATATTTTTTCGAGTATTTCTTCAAGTTTTATTTCGTATTAAATTGGACAACACTTTTAATGATTTTACGTTTATAAGTTTTTACTTCAAAACAAGGTTCCTAAATGTTGTCTAAATACTCCCGATTGGTTTAAAATATTTTTACTAAATTTTCTGAGTATTTATTGAGTTTTATTTTCGACAAAAATCGGACAACATTTTTGTCTCGAAAGATCAACCGATCGCCGTAGAGGGCGACCCGTGACTGAAGATGAATTTTGAAACAAAAAATGAGACGAACTTGAAATTGGCCAGGTCGACCGACGACCCGGGCGTCGGCCGACGTCGCACTCCTATCGACCGGGTACACGAGCGTTAAAATTGAAACGAGAACATTGCTCTTGAAAAATCATTGAGGGGACTGTCAGCGGTCTAGGTCGACCGGTCAAGTCCCCTGACCGGTCCGCCTGTTTATTTTCCCGTGTGTTCTTCAAACGTCTATTTTTACGTACAACCGTCGCCTATCTTTTGACAAACAAATTTTTGACCGTTTAGCGGAGACATCTTTTCCTTAAATTGTAACAGACTATATTCTTGATTTTAATTGTATTTTTCTATAGATTTTCAATCCCCAAGAGGAGCCTATGCTTGATCAATTATCTCCTATATATAGAGGAAGTTTTGGAGCAACAAATACAACAATTGAGATACAACACAACAAGATACACTTCAAGCAAATATTTGTTCTTCATAGTTATTATTCTTGTTGTAATTTTGTCTAGCTTATCACTTTCACATCCTTGAGGTCTAGGCTATTCTTGATTACACTTTGCACTCATATTGTAATATTCATTATTGAGTTGTAATCTTGATTTTTGGTCATCATTCAACACAATACATCCTTGTGAGTATTCTTGTGGTAAGAATACACTTGGGTGATCTAGGTGATAGGTGTTTCAAGAGTGTGGTGCTCTTGAGGTGTTGGAGAATTTGGTATTCTTCAAGATTGAAGATTGTGGTGATCTTCAAAGGTGCCGTTGAAGGAAGATTGTGGTAATCTTGAAAGGGAGATTGTGGTAATCTCCAAAGGTGGTGTTGAAGAAAGAGTGTGGTGCTCTTGAAGGTGTTGTAAGTTGAGTTTGTATTAATTTTGGTAATTACTAAAATTCTTTTTCTTTTTAAAATCCATCCCTGATATCTTGGGGTGGTAGAGGATTAAGCCCTAGGTGGGTTGAACCTCTATAAACCGACGTGTGTTGTTTACATTCTGCACCTTTATTATCATCTTTGAGCATTCGGTTTGAAAAAGAGGGCAAAATCGAAAAGATGGAGATAATCTATTCACCCACCCCTCTAGATTATCATAGCCGCTTGGACTTACAAATGGTATCAAAGCCAAACTCTTTGGCAAGCTCGTTTCACATCGCGAGTGAAGAGGAACGATCGTCGGCTCTGAACGAAGCTCATCTTACCGCACCTCCACCACCAAGCCACCACTATTTGATTCCAAAAATTTTATATTTTGGAAAGAAAGAATGGAATGTTATTTACAAGGTTGCGGGTTCGATATTTGGAACATCGTTATAAATGGAGAATCCATTTCGATGAAAGACACACCACACACCTTCAAAGGCCTCAAAGAGCTAAATGATGAAGAGAAGAAAATCATCTCCTTAAATGGTAAAGCTCTCAATATTTTATATTGTTCACTTACTAATTTGGAATTTGATCATATCGTAGGAATTGATCGGCTCATGGAGTATGGCAAAAATTAGAAGCAATTCATGAAGTATATACAAATGATAGGAGCAACTCAAAAGCATCTACTTCTCAAAGGGATACAATGTCAAATCTAAGGAACAAGCCTCTTACAACTTCCAACTATGAAAAAATTGAACATTGTCTTATGGGCATCGAAGAAGAAAACGAGGTATGTCTTAAACCCTCTACTTCTTATGATATTGTTATTCAAAATGATTATAGTGATTTGCAAAATGATTTTGATGATCTTCAAAATGAATTCCAAAATTTACTTGTTAAGTACAAAAATTTGAAAAAGGAATTCATTGTTTTGAAAAAATGAAAAGGATAGTTTATTTACTTCCTATGAATCACTATCATGTGCTCACACCACCACACTTGACAAGGTTAGAAACCTTGAAAAACAAAATAATAGTACTCTTGTTGAGGATATGAATTGCATGAAAAATGATTTATCAAAATCAAACTTGAGTACCAATAAATTGCCCAATATTGTAAATGTTAATGATTGTGATAGTGAACTTGATCATGAGCCTAATATTGTCAAGCATATAAAAAAGAATCGAGCTCCTATGCATGTTAGTAATATTACTTGTGTTTATTGCGGTAAGAATGGACACGCTATAAATACTTGTCGGGCTAGAAATAGCTCAAATTATTATTGAGACCTAAAAGTCTCAAGACTAATCCCAAAGGACCCAAGCACTTGAGGGTACCACAAAACAATGTCATTTTAGGTACCGGCGGATTAATAATCGAAGAAAATTCATGCCGCCAAGAAACATCAAATGAACATCTCATTTGATCAAAGAAGGAGAAAACAAAGTCAATTTCCAAGAAGTGGATATAATCAAAAATGGGAAGAACACAATCCTTGGAAATGGCAAAGACATCATCAACAAGATGATTTTCCAAAAGAAAGACACTTTCGAAAAAGAGAAGGCCACAATGCTTGGAAATGGAGCAATTGGAGAAGCCATCATCAACAAAATGATTTTCAAAGGGGAAGATATCATCAACAAGGGGAACGGCACAACCCATGAAAATGGCGTAATTGGTAAACCGTATCTCCCTACTTGAATATGCATTTTTTTTGTATGCATGTTTTTATTTATGCCTATTTTGCAAAACGAGTTTTCATAATTTTAAAATTAAGGTCTTTAATTAATATTTGTGTTTTTAAAATCCTTTGAAAATGAGACCTTACATGTTTTTAAACTCTTATGGATTTCTATAGCATAAGCACTTTTATTGTGATATCTCTTATTTCTTGGCCTACACTTGTGCTTTATCATATCTTGTGCAAAATTTGTTTAAAGAATTGTGTAGGTTATATATCTCATATTCATTGGCTATCGACTATTTCTTCATCAAGAGATTCTTAAACCATAGAGGTATATTCACTCGTATTTTTAGTACTCGATATTGTGTTCATGTCATGTTTATGCACATATCTTTCTAAATATTTCATTTCAACCCCTTTAGTGCCACTAAATGACTTTGTGATTTTTTTAAAAGGGCACTACTCGTTAAATCTCATTTTTCTCATATATGTGTTTTCTCGAAACTCATATTTGTTGGATTTAGTCCATAATTATCTTTTTGCAAAGTTTTAAAACTTTTGGGGTGAAAAGTCGAATTTTGGAAAAATGCGGAGAATGAAAAAATTACCTTTGGGACGGTCAAGCGGATCGACCGACGCCCGCACGCCGATCGGTCACACCCCACCTCGGCCGGTCGCCTGTGCAAAATTTTTGTGTTTTAAATCGTCCTGTCTTTCTTTTTTAGAAACAGACTATCTTCCTCAAACCCTCGTACACAAATAAGATCACACCCCTTTTTTATAAAATCTTCAATTCTTCATCAATCTTTGTGATTCTTGTTGCTAATCCACCTCTTTTTGCAAGAATTTTACATATATGGCACCTCCAAGAAATTCTACCGGTCGAAATCCCACCGCCAAGCGTAGAAAGGGCGGAGAGGGTTCTTCGAGAAATCGGCAAGAAGAAGCCGAACAAAGGGATATTCGAGCTACCCAAAGGAATGTGGCTCAAGAACGTGACGATATTCAAAACCCAGTACTATCCAATCCTCAAATAAGGGGGAGATTGTAATCATCAAAAAGGGGGAGATTGTTTGATACATGTTTTTATCTTAATTTTGATGATTTTATTTTTACACCAAAATAATGTTTTAATTGTTGTCCAAATACTCCTAAATGATTTGAAATAGTTTTAATATTTTCCGGAGTATTTCTTCAAGTTTTATTTCAGATTAAATTGGACAACACTTTTAGTGATTTTACGTTTATAAGTTTTTACTTCAAAATAAGGTTCCTAAATATTGTCTAAATACTCCCGATTGGTTTAAAATATTTTTACTAAATTTTTGGAGTATTTATTGAGTTTTATTTTCGACAAAAATCGGACAACATTTCTGTCTCGAGGTCAACCGGTTTGTAGAGGGCAACCCGTGACGAAGATGAATTTTGGAACAAAAATGAGATGGACTTGAAATTGGCCAGTCGAGGGCAACCCGTATACTTCAAGCAAATATTTGTTCTTCATAGTTATTATTCTTGTTGTAATGTTGTCTAGCTTATCACTTTCACATCCTTGAAGTCTAGGCTATTCTTGATTACACTTTGCACTCATATTGTAATATTCATTATTGAGTTGTAATCTTGATTTTTGGTCATCATTCAACACAAGACATCCTTGTGAGTATTCTTGTGGTAAGAATATACTTGGGTGATCTAGGTGATAGGTGTTTCAAGAGTGTGGTGCTCTTGAGGTGTTGGAGAATTTGGTATTCTTCAAGATTGAAGATTGTGGTGATCTTCAAAGGTGCCGTTGAAGGAAGATTGTGGTAATCTTCAAAGGGAGATTGTGGTAATCTTCAAAGGAGATTGTGGTAATCTCCAAAGGTGGTGTTGAAGAAGAGTGTGGTGCTCTTCAAGGTGTTGTAAGTTGAGTTTGTATTAATTTTGGTAATTAATAAAAAAATTTCTTTTTGAAATCCATCCCTGAGATACTTTGGGGTGGTAGAGGATTAGGCCCTAGGTGGATTGAACCTCTATAAATCGACGTGTGTTGTTTATATTTCGCAGACATTTATTATTGTCTTTGAGCATTCGGTTTGAAAAGGAGGGCAAAATCGAAAAGATAGAGATAATCTATTCACCCCCTCTAGATTATTGTAGCCGCTTGACTTACAACCGGTCATCCCCCCTCGTTTAAGGTCTTTTGTTGCTTAAGTTAGAAACATGTAGTAAGGTTATTGGGAATCAAGAAATGGTGGTGAACATATAATTATGATATATGTGTTTAGTAGGCCATACGAGTGGACTTTCTTGTCACATTATGAATTAGATACAATGGTGGTAACTCACCAGGTGACCCGATCATTAGTCCGGTTAGGTTGGGACCCGAATAAAAGCCTTTGCCGATCTTAGGGCATTTTTGTCATTTAGGTATCTCCCAGGGAAAGATGATAAAATCAACATGAATATATATCACCATTCAAGTCCTTAGGCTGCAATTAGAACAAATTTTTATTTTTGTTCCACTAGAGTGTCTTTTTTAAATTTAATATGCAATTATTTATAAAAATATTCGCAAAATACATTATTCACTTACTTTCACTTTTTCTTTTATCAATTAGATCTATATAATTTTCACGAAAAACTAAGCATTATTATATATCATCCCACAAATCATATTATTCACCAACTCACATATTTCTAACTACCAATAATATCTAATCATTTTTATACTATTTTTACATCAAATCAAATATCATCATTCATTTTTCAACTCATATTAAATCACTCTCTCAAAATTCATTTTTTTCTTTTAAATTCTTTCTTACCACAATTCTCTAACAAAAAAAATTCAAAATAAAAGCATATCTAACGACACTTAATTAGTATCCCAAATGGCTCAACTATAACTATTTCCGGCCACTATTAATAAGCATTTAGTCCACCTATTGTCTTTCATTAAACTCTTTATGCTAAAAATACCACACTATAGTACTTTTTTTTTTTAACTTACCACATTATTACTTCTTAACCGTTCATAGCAACAAAAAAAAAATAGTAACGAGGGAAAAAGATGCTCGATGCAATTCACAGAGAGCTTTTCAATAAAAAAAATAAAAATAACGTGACATGCCAATAAATATTAAGTGCATAACTAAATATAAATTATAAATTAAAGAAATAAAATACTAAATATAAACTACTTAAAAAAACTAAATATAAATCAAAGAAATAAGATACTTTAAAACTACTTTTGATTACTAAACTATTCAGTTATGTAAATTTGTATATAGGGCCCTAGGGCCTAGGCTAGAGCTAGAGATGGACTCACACCCGTATGTTAGGAGTTATTGACAAAATATTGTAGTTTTAAAAACCATTTGACAAAATAAGGTGAGATTTGATCCTCTTGTTTATTTAAGTATAGGCGCATATGGGATATATGTCTTTATAAAAGGCTCATTTGGGGTATGTGCCTTTACAAAAGGCTCATTAACATCATGCGCTTCATGTCTTTTTGGCTTTTTTTTTTTAATTTTACCCGTTATATAAATGAAGCGCATGAGCAAATTGTGCTTTTAGGATTATGTTGTTAATGTAGTTTATTTTGTTTTTTAAACTAATATATTTTAGATTAATCATAATTACGTTTAAATTGCTATTATATATTATTTTTTTTCGGGATGTGAATTAATCGGTAAAACTAAAAAAAATGGAAAAAACAAATGAAGCACAACCTCAAGTAATCAAGTTGCGCTTCATTTTTGCAGAAATTAAAAAAAAGAAAAAAAAATGGTATGAAGCGCATGAGCTTGTTGTGCCTTTTTTAAAGCACAATTTGCTCATGCGCTTCATTTATATAACAGGTAAAATAAAAAAAAAAAAAACCAAAAAACATAAAGCGCATGATATTAAAGAGCCTTTTATAAAGGCACATACCCCAAATAAGCCTTTTATAAAGGTACATATCTCACATGCGCCTATACTTAAATAAACAAGAGAATCAAATCTCACCTTATTTTGTCAAATGGTTTTTAAAACTACAATATTTTGTCAAAAACCCCCCATCTGTTATTATTCAAGTAGATTATAAAATTATATATATTAATGGGGTTCATAGTAACAAAATTCTCCGAATTTTTAAAAATACTCAAATAAAACACGATATTTTCATACGTCGTTAAAATCCGTATATATCTTTTAAAAATAATAATGTGACAAAATCTCCCGAACTTTTTCGTTAATAAAGCGATTTATTCCCGATTTTTTCCCATTTTAACAAAATTATACTATTTTAATTTATTTTCTAATTTTAAATACACTTTTATTAAATAATATAACTTGTACAAATAAGTTTTTAAGAACCTTTCCACTAAAATGTGTAATTTTCTATAGAACTATTAAATATTTATATCGATATATTCCCGAATTAATCGCGTATTATACAGACAAATTTTGTCGTATAACTGAGTTGTTGTCGAATTATTCACGAATTATCCCGAATAATACCCGAGATACGAATTTTAAGGGCTAACGAATTATTCCCGAATCCAAGAGTTGTTACTATTATGGGGTTTAGTATTCCCCTTTATTTTCAACAATGATAACTACAGTATACGAAATTTTCGCCAAAATAAAACAATTTCATTTGAGAGTTACCATCAATAGTTTGCCAATTCTCCAATTTCATAGTGGAATTGTGTGTACAAAATCATAACCAAAATATATTCAAGATTACTAACAAGAATTACAGAATCATGAAGATAAGATAATACTGCAATTCATCCTTCAAATGGTAAAAGCCAAAAGGCAAAACTACTCAATTGATGTCCAGAGTCCAGACCACCAGAATATACCACTCCACCAAAAGGAGGCCCAAAAACCAAAGACCAATTTACAAAATTACACCACCTCAATTTAGTTAAACCAATCAAAGAAACTCTGACGCAATTTCTACAAAGATCGCCTCTCTTTCTCATCAAGGCCCTAGTCTAATGCAATATCATCACCTATACTGTGTGCGAGTGTAATTATACGACATGGGTCTTCTTATCATGTGCCACTCCACACAAGATTTCTACCCATTCACAAAGAAAACGTGGTCCGTTAGGAAACCTTTTCCAGGTGTAATTCAAGAAAGAAAAATAAAAAATAAAAAAGGAAACAACCTACTCTCTTTTAGGGAAAAGACCACCAAGGCTATGACCGAAACAGTTTATTCGGCCGATTAATCGGCCCCACCCGCGGCGTAAACCAAGTGATTACCGCGTCGTTAACGCAGGGATGGAACGACGTCGTTGTCCCATTCTTCTCCGCGTTCGCACACTCTTCACAGAAAACCTTGCTAGTTTCATTGTTCGTCATCATCGTACTCGAAGGAACCGAATTCCAATCGCCAGCTCCCGAAATTGGATCCACACTCAGATTTGGGATCGAATTTGCGTCCAGACCAAGGTTCGGAATGAAATTGGACGAATTCAAATTCCCTTTCCCCATCGCCATCTGATAATTTTCTCTCTGAACCCTCAGACTCTGCAACCGATCGTTCAAATCCGCCAGCTCCGACTGCGTAATCTGGTCATAAAACGGCACCTGTTGATTCCTCCGCAGCAGTACCAGATTCTCCGGCATCGATTGCATCCGCGGCGGAGAAAACTCGTCTTCGTGCAAGAAATCGGCGAAATCAATGCCGTTAATCGTCCTCTCCCTTCGGTTCCTCGACTTCCGCGATCTCTTCAACACGACAAGGAAGCAGCAGTCCCTCTGGCGACAAATCAAGGCAAAGTTGACTTTTCCGGTAATCGGAATTCGCCGACGCTCCTCCGAGAACGGCGACTTAGGGTTCTTTTTCCTGTCAACAAGGTAAATAGAGATTTGATTGGGGGAGATCCCAATCTTCTGGCTCAACATGAACTGGAACGGCTTGTACTCGAGCGTCGGATGGATTTTGACATCTCCGATGTTCATCTCCCTCTCGCCGTCGAAGAACACCACGGGGAACGCCGGGCCTCTGCCCCCCTCCACCATGACGTCGGCGTCGACAAAAGAGAAACCAAAAATAAAAACCCAAAAAGAGAAAGTAAAAGTACCTGTTTGGGAGAAATGGTGGTCCTTATGTATAGACGAGGGGAGGTGGGGTTTTAGGGGGGATAGCAAGGGAATTAAAATATGGCGGTGGGGGTAGTTTGGGGATAAAATAATTGGAAACGCAGATTACGTGGGATAACGGGGTAGCTTCGAGATACTACTTTTTGGAATAAAACTTGCGCCCCAAGCAATTGCAAGTATTTGGTATACTGTCAGCTCACCGCGTTACCCATATATTATTAATTTCATTATTCTTTTATTAATAAATGAAACAAAACAAGATGCTCTTTTTTATCGAGAACTTTTTATTTTTTATTTTTTAAAAGACGGTATTGCCCCTCTGTTTCAAACTTTTGATTGACTAAAAAGTCTACCTTCTTTTCAATTGACTTCAAAATAGAAGATGGACCTGACCGGTTACCGATTTTATCACACGGTTCCATACTCTTTTCTTTTTCCTTTTTCTCGTCACTTAATAATATTAGAAAAAATCGACCAGTGACTACTAACTCTTTTCTCTCTCTAACCCTTCTCTCTCCCCTCTCTAACTCCCCCCCAAAAAAAACCTAAGTTTCCCCCCCCTCCCTTTGCAGGCCGCCCCCTCCTCTCCCCTCCCTCTTTCCCCCTCCCCCCCCCCTCCCTCCATGGTTTCTATTGGAGGGATACTAAATGACGATCATTGGGCGTATGAAGGTGGCCTAAAATTTTTGTCCAGGCGCGGGGTCGGAGCTTCACGGAGGTATCTCGGAGCGGAGAAAGACGATGGGGCTGCGGCGATGAGATTTGGAGAGAGGAGAGGCAAGGAATTTTTGCTTTTTTCTCTAGTTTGTTAGTATATCCTTGTTTTCTTATTTTGTTTGTGTTTTCTTTTCTCTCGGTTGATTTGCGAAAAACTCGTGGCGGATCGAGTTTTTTCTGCTCAAAGATGTAGTGGTTGCTCGTGCCCGGTTTTAGTTTTTTTGGTGTGTTACGATCTCTTTAAGGAGTCTTTCCCTCGTGGAGTGGGTAGTTTTGGGGTGGGTAGTTTTTAGTCCATGTGAATCAATTGGTTTTACCAATTCCCCGTTTAACTCTTAGTTAGTCTTGTCGGCTCTTAGCCCGTTGGCTACGATTGTAGTTGTAATTTTAGTTTTTGAGTTGTTTTAATATAATTCTATCGTTCGACAAAAAAAAAATAATATTAGAAAAAATCATGGTAAAATGACGGAAATTCAAAAGGCAAAAAAATGAAGAATTTAAAGGAATCTTCTGTTCTGTGTCGACACAAATATATTTTTGTTTGAATTAGCACGCGTTTCAAACAACGTACTTAATAATTAATATAACTTTGCCATATTTTTGAGACTTCATTTTAATATCAGTGGTTGGAATTATGATAAATACCGTTGCTTTTAGAAAGTGAATTCCTAATTTAAGAAAACATATATTTGATGACAACACTAGAAAAAGAAAATGGACGCTTTTGCTAATAGGCAAATATATCATAATATTTAGGATAAACTTACTCTAGTTGTAGAAGTTTGTGATGTCACAACGATTGATCGAGGTTCAATATCATATGAATGTAGAAAACTTGCGATGTTAGAGCAATTAATCGGGATTTGATCCCATATGAGTGGGTGAGTTTTCTCCTCTAATATTCTCTCTTGTACTAAAAAAAAACATAAGATTTATTTAAATCAGTAAAAACTTAAATTGATTATTCAAATATGTGGGGGTCTTTTCCTATCACTTGTTTTCTTTATGAAACTGAGATCCGTCATATGGAATATGAACACTCCGACTTTACTAACAAGTAACAAATACTAATATAGATTGCCATGTAAACTTGTTACCAGTTTCTATGTTTTATTTATTTAACTTTTTTCATTAAGAAAAGTAAATAAAATTGGTACTACCACGTCACAAGAATGATTACTTATTCCTTTGCTTTGTTTACGCTATTTTTGTTTAATTCCCCAAACACATTTCATTTCTAACTTTTTTCTCCAATCATCATCCAATCCAAACATATATTATCTTTCGAACGCGTTTCTATACTAATACTGTGCGTTTTCCAATTCATCACATCATACTCCCTTCCCCAAACTTTCTCCAATCGCTAGACAAACATAACTTTAGAGTTTGTTAGTAAAGTCTAGTTGAAATTTTTTTGTACAATACATGCACCAATTAATTACTTGGACTAAAATAGGAAACATGTAGCTCAAAAATGTCTTTCACATTTATGAACGCAAAAATCCGTGATAGATCAAAGGAGAAAAAGTATGAGATGAAAATTATCTCTTTTATTCTACTTAAGCAAATGGACATGTCATAAAGATAATCAGATCATGTGCAATGTAGAATAGAACAAGTCAAGTGTTAGTAAATTTGTTGGGAATATATTGCTATCAGATTTCCGTTTTGAATAGGATAGTAGGGATAAAGGTTGCACGAGTAGGGTAGGTAACTCTGATGATGGACCATAAGGAAATTGCATGGAAATATATGCTTTTTTTTTGCAATTTAGCCAGATTTTAAGATGACAATGACTAGCCAGATTTAGCCAGGTAAGTTTGGTTTTTCTTTTTCAAAAAGAATCTTTTCAATTGTCAATGTTCAAAAACATAAATCATGATCTCACCAGTGGCGGATTTAAAGGGGGCAAGCGGGGGCTGCTGCCTCTCAAAAAGATTCAAAAAGATTTCAAGTTTTTTTCCATCTTTAATTTTCTTGATATTTTTCTATATTTATGTATAAACTAAGGAAATAAGTACATTGCCCCCCAAAAATTTTGAAAAAGAATTCTTATAGTTGTCTTCAAAAATAGATTTCGCCCTTCCTCCCAAGAGTCTCAAATCATGCTTCCGCCACTAGGTCTCCCACAATTTTTATCACTACATATCACCATCTTAGTTCTTACACTTAAATAAATCAAGCACAAACCAAAATTTTCTTTTGAACATATTTCGCTTTTACCCAGAATTAATACAACACCGAATCTACGAAAAACTGAAAATGAGTGTTGAAAAACGAGCCTAAATCCATGAGAAACACACAGATCCATGAGAAACACACGCATTCGCACAGAAAAGGGTACAAATTGAAAAGTGAAGGATGTTACGGAACAGAACAAAAACTTTGAAATTGCCTTGTGAATCTGTGATGACTACTAACTGGATATTCATTTCAATTTCGTTTTACTAGAGTATAATGTTAATTTGTTTTTGAATAAAAAATTACGAGTGTTATTAAAATAAAAACATATTGATGTTATTTATTTTAGTGAAAAGTTGATTGGTGATTGAAAAAATGGAAAGATAAATAATATATTTTGAAAATTTTGGCAAAAATTATTAATAAGCAAATGGAACTTAAGTATATATTTCTCTCTTTTCCTCGTCAAGCTGTATAATTCATGGCACATTCATTAACCTTTTTACTACTATAACTAATAATTTATATTTTTTTGTTGTTTATACGTTTTGATGTCATTAAATTAAATAACATAGAGATACATTTTTGTTTAACAAGAAGTCTGAAGCCAACAAATTTTTTTTATATAAATGTATCCAATTGGAGAAGCAATGGAACATCATCTTACTAGGAGAGATGTTACTTTGTCTTATATATTAGATGTGAGATCAATTGTTCAAAATTCACGGAACATATTTCATGTTCTCCACTTTTGGTATTCCACTAATTAGATGATGGACACATGTATATACGTCTAAAAATCGACTATCCATGTTTATCTAGCCCTCCCCACCAATCCTTTTGTAAATGTTTGAATATTTTTTTAAAAAAAAGGGGGAAGCAATGGAAAGAGAAGAAAATGTCAGTAAGAAGCAAGAGAGACACGTAAAAGAAAGTTTTCCTAGATAAAGACACCAATTCAACCCTCTTAAAGTATTGTATAGATAAAAGATTAATTGCAATTTTGGTCTCATAACTATAGTATAATCAGAAGAGCGTACGGGGAGAATTGGTCTCGATTTAGTTGGGTGCGTCCAATTTGAAAGATCTAATTGGAGAAGTATCAAATGGTGGAATAATATTTTAACAAAATGTTTTCTACTTATGTTTACAAGAATAGTTCAACAACTGTACGAAATACAGATCAATGTCTGGCTTTTACTTGAACTAACGATCCAGACATCACTTAGTTACAAAAAATAGGATATTAATACAGAATATGTCTATCCATTGGCTGCAATTTCAGCCCCTAAAATTGTTTGCTTTTGGTATAAATCAACAAGGGTATATCCCCAAATCAGGTCCAATGAATTTGTTTCCTTATTCTTGCAATTCTCTAGTCAATACGAATCAAAAACAGAGTCACATACTTTTTCCAAACTGTAAAAATGAGGTGGCTAACCAATTTAAAGTTAAGTGCAGAATCAATTCAACTTTCAAATAATCTAATCTAGGACTGCAAATGAACTAAGCTACTCATAAGCTATTCGAAGCTCGACTCGCTAAAAACTCGTTTGATTTCGTTTAATGAGACGTGTTAAAGTAAATTAATCAAACTCATGCTTAGAGATATTATGCTCGTGAGCTAGCTCGTATAATTTAAACTAATAATTTGACTTTAATTTTAATTTGTATACATTTACATATAATATATAATTTATTTTCGTAATAAATTGATGAATAATTTATTTTATAATTAATATTTATTAAGCTCATTTAGGCTCGAAAAACTCGTGAACCATCTCCATTTCAACTCGATAATAAACGAGTTAAACTCAAATTCTCAAAAACTCGATTGCAGCACTATCTCTCTCTACTCAATTACACTATTCAGTTCAAACCCGACTACAGTAATATGAGAGACAAATTTAATAGCAATTATAGCATGTACAGAAAGATACAGCAAGAACAAAGGCCTCTGTAAAAGCAATGGTTTTTGACTAGGGATTTAGATGAAGCAATTAAATGAATCATAATTCAAACAGCTTCTTCCAATTTCATTATCAGTAAATTAATTGTGTTCAAGCAAATATATATGCTAAAATTGCAAATCTCTAAACAAGAAACCATGATCTTAGCATAATTTAGAACCAAATTTAGAACCAGCTCTAGCCCATATCAGCTGTTGTATAAACCAAGAACGAACCTGTTCTTGTATAACTCAAAATCAAAGCCTTTCCGAGTGAGGTGGGTTGAGAGAACGCTAACTGTGTGCGATTGAGAATCAAGTCTGCGCAGAAACTCTTCCTGTAACCAAACAAAATTCGGCGTTATGGTTCTCAAGAATCAATTATGAAAATTAGCTTTTTTGGTAGAAACTTCAGAAGATAAGTCTCTATATCTTTTCTGGTAACTAAACAAACAGATACTTATTAGCAGAAGCTGACTGAACAATGAACTTACCGGGCCGCATCAAGAAGATTACTGGCTATGTGCTTCCTCCTGTTAGAAGGAGTGACCCAAATGGCTCTAATGCCGCAAACGGCAGGTTGAGCCTCGTCCTCGGACAAAATCACTCCATCAAAGCTTCCTTCTTCAGGACTTTTGACAGAATTTCGTTTTACGATTTCCCTCTGGAGACTAACACCACCAAATTGAAGAGTGGTTGGGTTTCTTCTCTTTTCCTTTGCGGATAAATTAGAATTTTCATCTTTTGAGCTTGAGAGAATCCTGTAAGCCTTTTTTATTGGTTCGGCAACTAGACATCCAGATATTCTTTGTGATGAAATAAATAGATATACCTGCTATCATGTAAATTGTATAAGTTTGTAGCTACTTGAAGGCTTGCAGCCATGACGTTAATTAAACTAAGAATTGTATAACATGTTTGACTAACAGAGACTTTAATATTTGAGG
Organism: Rehmannia glutinosa; assembly: GCA_016081115.2. Taxonomy (NCBI): domain Eukaryota; kingdom Viridiplantae; phylum Streptophyta; class Magnoliopsida; order Lamiales; family Orobanchaceae; genus Rehmannia; species Rehmannia glutinosa. The sequence continues at coordinate 105,586,719 of CM071936.1, forward strand.
TGTTTGATCATTATGATAAAGGAACAGATAAAACATGATACAACTATCATGATTATTGAACAAAAAGGACAAAGTTAAACAGAGACACTCAAGCAATGGCCGTATGACGCATGAAGCTGTAAAATATATGATGATTAACAAGTTACAAAAGGGGAAATATAAGTTTTAATAAATTTTTGGCTACCTTACAGTGCTTATTAAGTATCCATCCATCCCCAAGCTCCATTTCCATCATGTGCACAACATCCTGAACCTGCAATATTTCACTCGATTTTTACCATTAAAACTCCCTAAAATAGAGAAACTGAACCAAATTTGATCAACAAAGATAAAAGCTCTTTATTTTGCAGTACCTTATTTTGCTGAGCAGTAGGATCACCATCTTGCACCAAAATAATGCGCCCCTTTTCAAGTGCATCTATAATCCTTTCGCTACGCCACCCCTTAATTCAGATGATTATTACAAATCGCAAACATAGAAACATTAGAATATATTGATGATATAATTAACAAACTGCAAGTATAAAACAGAAAATACCAAATTACTTGAGTACCTTAAAAGGTATGCCATGGGTGTAATTCTTGTGAAATGTCTTGTGAACCTTTTCATCATCTTCAACTCCAGGAGCATACTTGAAACCGCATGTTGTACATGTACGCCATAGAAAATTAGACTGACCTACCTCCAAATGTAACTGGGCATAATTTCTCTTCTTATTCAGAACTTTGCTACACTCGGCTTGTTCCAATGTGGTTAATTTGTCCTCATTATCATGTTTCTCCAATGCTTTGCTATTCGACCCACTTTCAATCTTTTCAATCTCACTAGATGAAAAGAAAAATTACATTTCAACTTTAAGAAAATCGAAAAGGTATCCAGAGTATGTAAACAACTGAAAAATAGTTCACCCACCAAATTTAAGTGAATCAATTCCAATTTCCAACATTTCAAGAGTGAAAAAAATATTGCAACTCCTGATTTATAATAGTAATAAGAACTAAATTAAAAATGTCGTCTGAAAGTACAAAATACAAATAGGTACGTAGTTCAAAGAATCCAAAATGAAGAATGAACAAAAAATGGCAATGAGCAAAGATTCATAGCATACAAACTTAAGTATCTGCCCAAAAAATGTAATGGGCAAGAAAATCACATACAAGATAAATAAGTCCAGAATGTGGGGTAAGTAGATGCTACCCAAGTGGGTAGTGCCCAACTCCCGTCGGATTGTGACATGTGTCCCATTTTGATTTTCTTTTTTTGAAAAAAATACATGCATATGTCATAGTGGGACACTTGGCAAAATCACAAGGGGGTTGGGCACAACCCACTTGGGTAGCATCAAACCCCTAGAATGTGAATGTTTCAACTGAAACTTCTTTGGGTAATTCACGCTTATAGCCTATAAGCACCATCAGTCAAGCTGAACACCCCCACCCCACACACCCCCCAGCCCCGGCAAAACCCAAACAACAATAATAACAACAACAATAATAATAATAATAATAATAATAATAATAATAATAATAATAATAATAATAATAATAATAACAACAACAACAACAAATTAACAAATAAATAGATGACAAGCTACATTAATTACCCTTCTTGTTTAGAATTCTTGCGCTTGTAGGTGACAGTGATTTCTGGCTCTTCTGATAATTTTTCGGAAACTGCACCAAATAAATTGCGGGAAGATGGAGATTCCTGTCCGAGAGAAGGAGAGGGCTTGAAGAAGGTGCTGATCTTTGATTGCATCTGCTTCGATTTTCTGTGGCTTTACGATATCCTTTAGTTCCTCGTTGATTGATTGTAAGGTATGATGGTACTGGTAAATGGTAACAGTGAAAGGTGCAAAAATTGGTTAAGCTTTTTTTCTACCCAATATAAAATTGACCAAGAAAATTCCCGCCATTAAAAAAGTGTATATGTGGGGAATTCAAAAAAAAAAAGCGTACAAGTATTAGGACATGTTTGGGAAAATTGATAGGAGTATATAAGTGATATATGATATGTGATGATATGATTATTTATCACTTTAGTTGTAGGGTTCAATTTTGTTTGGGGTATTGGATTATGTCTTTATTGGATCCAATCTATTTGGTCAATATTTGTGTTTGAGAACTTTGATTATAAGTGATTACAAAGGAAATTACCATTTTGCCCATTGTTTTAACAACCCAGTTTTGGCCCCTCTCACAGACTTGTTTTCTCTGAAGCCCTAACAAATCTATCTTGCCTCCTTCCCCACCAAACTCAGCCCATCTCTGTAGAAAAATAAACTGAAAAAAAAAAAAAAAAAAATCAGTCTAAAATTACAGTCCAGTCAATATGTTCAAGGGTTCAAAAATTGTTTAAAAATGTAACCCATTTCAATCGAAATTAATCTCTGCAGGTATATAAGTTCAAAAAAAATTCAGTCTACAATTACAGACCATTCGAGATGTTCACGGGGTTCAAAAAATTGTTTAAAAATTTAACCCATTTCAATCGAGAAGTAATCTCTGCACAAAATAAGTTCAAAAAACAAAAAAAAATCGTCTTAGAGTTACAGCCCATCCAAGATGTTCATGGGGCTCAAAAACTTGTTTAAAAATTTGACATCTTCATCAATCGAGAAGTATCATGGAGTTGTTTGCCCACAAAAAAAAAAAAAAAAAAAAAAAAAAAACGAAATTGAAGATGAAAACTTACCAGTCTGGGAGAAGACATTCACGTTGACAGCGGCTATGGCTCCAAAGTGGGGAGTAGCAACTTTTTTATGTAAAGATGAAAAAGAAATTTAAAATAGGTAAACATTAGCTTTTTTTGAGGACAATAAGGTAATTTCGCAATCCAGGAAATGGTGGCACTAAATAATACCACCTCCCACCCAAACGCGTCCTTAGTGTATTACGTTAATGGACAATGGACTTCATTTGGCACTTGGCAGGATAACCTTTTGGCTTTTGGGCCCCAAGGGCCAAGACCCCATTTGACGGTATAATGCTGACATTTTTTCTTTCTTGATAAGGTTTGAGTATAAAACTTTTGGCTTCAGTTCTTTGATGGGTGCCAAATTTTTCTTCAAAAAGTGAAACAATTTACAAGCATATATCCTATGTATTTGTTAGGAAAGTATTACATTTAAAAAATCATCACATCAGGATCTCATTATCAGAACTTATAGTGGTAAAGGGTTAAATGACACTTCTTTTTAGTTAAACAAATGTTTTATTACAGTATTAGTAGGAATACTATTGCCTGTCAAAAGCATATGTTGCTACTTCAACACATACTACAAGAAGGTATAGAAGTACAATCGCCTCAAACTCCTTGGACAATCACTTTTCAGCTCAAACTTAAACTTTATCGAGAAAAGTACAGTTACAACAACATATGTTATGGTTCTTGCTCAAACTAAGTGCAGAGAGACTAAAAATTTTGCCAGATATCAATGTTTGGCTCAGATGGAAGAGAAAAGAGGTAAGCAAAAAGAGAAGAATTTGAAGCATCGCCCGTTATGGAAAAAATTGGGATTTGGTACAAAATAATTAAAAATGTCATTTACATATGAGATGAAATGAGAGGGCAACCTTGAGTTTCTAGTTTTCCACAACATTTTTATCAGTCTCGCATGTAACTTAATAGCTATTATGCTGTTCCTTTTTCCCGACATCAGAAACACGACGTCAACTGCTGAAGATAAAAAAAACTGCAGATGTAGAGAGCTGATGCGGAAAGATGATCCGCACTCGCTCAACGGCTCCTGAGATATGAATGATTGTACATGAGCCAACAAACGTCCAATTTCTCAAAGCCGGAAGATCTGCTGACAGATCAGACCACTGGCCCGTTGGCGGCAATTGGATATGCTATAGAATGTGTCTTCTCAGTGTTGATTTGAATTCTGGAGGTAAAGAACTAAAATCTGTTAGAATAAGAAATGTTTAAGAAGAATAATGCGCAGAGACAACATTAGGATAAAACACTTCCACCAATTAAAGAAGGTGACTAAATAGCATCAAAAAATCATCAAGGAAGAAGGGAATTTCATATAAGAAAGGTGAATCATGCACCTTAAGGTCCTTAACAGATAAACTGGCCGATTGAGAATGTAACGTAAAGATAGTGCGCATGGTCCTCGGAAAATCAGAAACTTGGTTGGAATTCCTTACCAACATAAAATCCACCTTCATTTAGCTTTTAAATACAGGTATCAGGCACAAACATACTCTTAACAAGGTAAAACTGAGATGCAGTTCCAAGCGCCCCTTGCCAACAAAAACTAGTGAAATCCGATTTCAACAATCTCCAGGAGTCGACTATTACTCGGCTACATATATGAAAACCCATATTATTTCTCTGTTTAATATTGCGAATGCATTAATTTCTCATTGGCAATAGTTTAGTTAAGGATTCCAACACATTTAACAAAACATGATGCAGCTAAAACAGTTAGAATGTCCACAATTTTCACAATCTACAACATTGAGGGGCCAAATCCATGATTCAAGCAAAGATAAGAAAGAACTCATACATTTTCACCCCTCCCAAGTTAGGACTGTCCCACGACTTCATTATTGGTGAGAGCTCTCAATCCATCATATGCCCTTTGAATTTTGTGCCTTTCCTCCAAGCTCAAGTTTGTCCCTTTAGAAGACTGTAAAAAAAAAGTAACAAGGCCATGATCATGGTGTTTTAACAAAAAAACAAGGTTTAGTCCACTTACCTACCCTCTCCTCTCTAAAATAGCGAAATTGCAAATTTTCATTCCCTGTCTAATTCATAATAATGAAAATCTCTCATTTAAGTTCACCACAATTGCAAAACTTCCATTGCTGCCTGGGATTTTGGACAGAAAATGATGTTAATGAGAAAATCTAGTATAATTCCAATTTTACCCATGCCCCAATTGCCTATGTGGCTGACCAAAATCCCCTCCATAAGAGTTGAAAGGGGATACAAACGTAATAATCAAATGCATTATATGTTAAAACAGTCAACCAGACTATACCCATTCTTGAGTTATCTTCCTATATACTTGAGGTGTAAAGAGGTAAAGAGAAGCTAATAGGTACCAGCAAATTGAGCAGATTCTGTAACATTGTCTCTGTTTCAATCTTGCACGACAACAGAATTTGTCGGATCTTGACATCTTTGTACATGTGAAAGAGTACAGAGCCGATGGCACATACCGTAGTTGAACGATCGCTTGACGGATGAGTAAGATGGGGGGAACCAAGTGATGAACTAACCTCAGAAATCCAAGATCCCATCACATTTAACACAAGATTTAATAGTCTTTTGCTCCCATAAAAGAGATAAAAGGAAGGCAGTAAGTAATAATGCCTTCGTTTTACACTGATGACAGAAGCCGACTCGTGATCATCTTCCCCGACATTCTGCACCAAAATGACATATTTCAATTGAAACATAAGAGTAGACCGAAGGGTTTCTAAAAAGTTAATGATTCTAACCTGAGATAAGAGTAATGTCAAGTTAAGATATAAACAGAAGGAACAGAACTCACAGATACAACATCAATCAAGTATTTCGGAAGGACATGACTTATATTGACAATACTCTGATCAGAAACCCTTGTTGGTTTTGAGTCTAGTGTGACCAGCAATCTGAGAAAAGCGCACTTATTGTCCATCGGTATTTCACCACACTGAAACATAGTAATTAAAGATGAAAAATTATTACCTTTTGCACATGAACGCTATCAAGTGTAGGACATTATGAAGCGAAAGCTGACATGAATTTTTTGCAGGAGTGTGAATATTAATAACATGGGAACAAAATTCACAAACAAAAAAAATTGGAAATAGGATTCAAATTTGATGGTCAGAGAACATACTATCTGATCAACAATTATCTTCTCCGCCATCTGGAAAACAAGATAATCATCGCCAATTTGTGACAAACATGAGCAGACAATGCTAGTAACATATTTAAATGTTCTCCAATTTGACTTTCCATCATACTCCACAGCAGGGTAGATTTTTTCTGCAGATCAATCCAAAATAACAAATGTAAAGAAGAAAGCTAAATAATTTCAATGCAAAAAATATATGAAAGATAAATAATTTTGGACCTGAACTCTCTCTCTCTCTTAAAAAGAAAGCAACTTATACTTTCTCCAAATATTCCACTATTCCACACCCAATGCTATTCCCAGAGAAATTAGCACATGAATATGAAAAGAAAAGAAATGAAAGAAATGCATATATTCCGTCAAGTTTGCACAATGATTTCCAAGAAAATTGAAGTATATGGCAAACATATAAAAGACAGTCAAAAGAGAAAAGTCTAATATACTAAACCTTCTAACATTCATCCAGTTTACAAAATGGCATTAATGGAAATGATATAAGAATTAGATGCAACAGAATTCAATTCAAAAGGCACCAGGATGAACTTGGAACCGCGAGAGCAAAGTAACATGGAAACTTGTGTAATCTGCAACTTGGATATGTCCAGCTCTGAAGGCAGATTGCAGAACTTCTATAATACGTGCAACCATGTTCGGCTCAAGAACTTTACCTGTGGTAGAGTGACAAGGAGAATCAATAAATAATTTATACTTTTCCATAGATGATACTTTTGTCACAATACATTTTCTGGTTTTCTATTTATTGGCAATATTAGTCTCCACTTTTGCATCTTCCTTCTGAGAAATAAAGAAAAGCACTAACTTGCTGTTATATGGACAAGCATGAATAAACTTGGCAACATAGTATGAATAACTGATTTAACTTGCTTTCAGACATATATTCAGTGAGATGATCATTACGATTGTGTTACCCCACCCCCACTTTAGCTACATCGTCTTATAAAAGATGAGGGGCATGTGATGAGGTCTTTCTTTACTCAATCAGAGACACTAAAACTGTGGTTGTAGTTCCAGCATGCTTATTTTAGTATTTAACAGCTATGTACAACTAGAGTAAAACAAATTATTTCTCAAAAACAATTTTTTCCTTGAAAGTAAGTTATATCCTTAAAAGAAAAAAAAAGTTCCATGCACAAAGGAGATATAGGAAGTCTGACAGCAAAAGTCGAACATACTCTATTGCCAGTAACTGAGTCAGAAATATAGAGTATAACCTAAGGACATAGTTATTAAAAAGATACAGAAAACGAATGCAGTAACCACAAAACAATGACAATAAAAATTTTAGGTGTATTATATGATACTTACATAAGCAACACGAAACTAGTGAGTGCAGAAGCAGGGAGTCCATGAAAGAGAAATAATAAAGGCAACAAATTGCAAGCTCCTGAATATCTGCTGCGAGCTTTATGAAGGGACCATAGCATATGGCTGCAAAATAGAGAACTACAATAAATGCATGTCGAAAGCAACCAAACGAGAAAACAAGAATGAGAAGAACCATCAACAGTGCTTACCATTCTCAATTTGTTGGCTGAAAAAACCTCTAAAACTGTACTGCATAGTGTCAAATTCCTGAGAGAATGGAGAGTTAACTGGGGCAGCTTGTGCGACACGAAGTTGAAGGCGCAACACAGCCTGCAGAAAAAAATATCACCAATAACAGATTGTGGCACTGAAAAATAAAGCTTGCCGGTAGCATAAAGCATCCAGGACAGAATTTTTAAAACAGGACAGGAATGCCAGGAAGTACCTTCGAACATAATGGGGTTTTGTCATCCAACAAAATTAGCAATGAAGGAAGATACTGTATCCATGCAATCTGATAGTCCAACAATGTGAGATCATTTGCATCAAGGTAAAGCGGGCTCCTTTCCTGTTGCACTGAAAAGTTGAGGCCAATATTTTCTAGAGAAACCACATTGGAGGAAATAAGTATTCTACTGCATCAGGTCCACCACCAGCACTCCCACCCAGAGTATATGATATTATCTTTTATGTTAATAGTGTAATTCTGGTCATCAGTGGTTAAGGGAACATGATGTTTAAATTAGGACAGGATTCTATATCAGATTAATACATCAACCATATTACCATTAGATTCAGATCAAATCTAATCAAATACTCCATAAAACATTAATCACAGTTCTTGTAGGTCTCAACATTTCTAGTTATCAAACATCAAACCAGAAAAGTTCCAGAATTCCATGATTCCCACAATAAGAATGTAATGTTTTCAACACAAAGGTAACAAAATTTAAATGCAACATCCGTAATATCGGTAATTCCGGAAATACGAAACAAAACATTTGGACAGTCGATCTATTATGCTTTCTTAATTCCTAGAGAAGTCATATGAGACTCCAGAAAAGATCAGACAGATAATTCAGCTCAAATAGAAGTTACTTTAACCCTCTCCATCCCAAAAAAATGTGACAGCCTTGTATTTTCTCATGCCACATTATATGTGCTAAGAAACAGTGTTCAAGAGTCGACCAGTAAGCAGTCTACCCTACCTTTTATCTGTAAGCCATTTAATTTTCATCAGCATATGAATTCAAGTCTCATTACACTGAGAGTCCAACACTTGGGGCAATTGGCAATATGAATTACCCGATCTCAGTCTATGAAAAAATACTCAGAGGAGAAAACGAAAAACCAACAACTATCCATAGGTGCAGAAGAGATAATAAATTAATATCATCATAATTGTCAATGTGCATATGTCAGAATGGTGCAAGGATATTTTTTACCATTTTGATATGCACGTAAGTAGACACTGAATGGTATGGTTAGGCATATTATTTATAATTTCACATTTCATAGCAAGGAAACATCTGGTCTTGAGTTACTTTGATGAGCTTTGACTATGCATTACTGTAACTATCTCCTTGAATATGAGCTTTGACCAAAGTCGCTACTATACTTGCATAGGAATCAGAACCCAGAAACATAAAATAAATCATTATCATCAAGTTCAATTTTATAATTGAGCATTATGTTAAAAAAACATCATTTGTAGTAAAGTTACATGCGAGTGTAATCTTGTAATATACTACTTTATAATCAATCCTAGAGTGATATGAGAAAAAAGGAAAAATGCAAATGGACAGCTTACAGGAGCAAGCATTTCTTCAACTGCAGAAAGGCAAGCTATCTTCATCAAAGACTCTGGATTGGAGTTCTTGAAAACCTCAGTGAAAGCCTGCAAAAATAAATGAAGGTTAAATTGACAGGCCACCATAATGAAGTAAGAAACTTTAAGAGAGATAGAGCATTGATAAACACTCAATTAGCAGTCAAATAATTGAATATCATATCTACTTACAGACCTTAAGAATACGAGACCTCCAGTCACCAGAAATATGTGTTGTTAGTTTTGGGATGTATGGTATAAGTGGAAGCAAGTGTTTCTCATGAAACATTTTACCCGATTGTACCTGCAGATAGTGTGTACATCATAAATGGAATACATGTAGTGCCGCTTGAGTAACGATTTAAAACAAAATAGTTTTTAATGGATCAGTAACAAGAAACTTTCGAGTAGAAGAACACAGAAAACTTCATACAGAAACAAAGGCATTTCATGGTATCACCAGCTAAATTCTACTCAGTACTTTGGCTTATGTTCAAAGTACCAGATGGAACTCAGAGATTATCCTATATACGTAAATCCAAATAATAGAAGTCAATAAGCAAACCTTTGTAGCCAGTGAATTTTCAATGAATTCCAGAAACTTTTCCAACAGAGCCGAGGGAGCGTGCTCCCAGTTACTCAACTGCAAAAATATTTTGGTAATTACAGTATTTAGCATGAAGATTCGATCATCACCCTGCAAGGCACCAAGTAAAGCAAAATGAGAGATACACTAAATGGAAAATATAACTCATGAAACAAAGGAGGACGATAACACAGTACAGCTTCAGCAGACATTTGGTTTTGCCATTTGCCACAGCAATTTGGCTCTATGTGAATGTACTTAAATTACTAAAGGGAAGTTCGATGCTACCCAATTGGTTAGCACCCAACTCCATTAAGATGTTTACATGTGTCCACTTATGACATGAGCAAGTGTGTTTTTTCAAAAAAATAAAATAAAAACTGGACACGTGTAAAAATCCCAAGGGAGTTGAGTACTACCCAATTGGGTAGCATCTAATTAACCATTACTAAAGGAGTAAATCTAGGAACATATCATCTCTGAACATGGTTAGCAAAAACAAACTTTCAGGTGCAGAAAACCCCATTTGGGATGCAACGGAATAGTTCTTTTCTTTACAGTAGGATAAATATACCTTTCCTGAGAGATGACGAACCAAGTTGAGGGGAAAAGCATCCCATAACTTCTTTAATATCATCGGTGATATCAATTGATCATATGTGATCATACCAGGCTTCTGACAAGGTGGAAGAATTTGTGAATCTGGTTCACTTCCGCAAACCCCACTTGCCAAAAACCTGACTATGAGATCTATGCTCTGAAGTATAAATTGCAAACAATCATATGATTGCAGATCTAGTTGGGAGCTGCTGTGAAACAATGGCATGAAATCCTGGAAACAACCAACTAGAATGGGCAAAAGATCTTTCAATGGCTTGATAATGTCAGTAAGCCCTGCCAAACATGGAATCATAGTCAGTGAGTGTCAAGCAGTTTTTCTCCAAACTAAGAATTGAAGGGGAAAAGTTGAGCTCATTAGATATTCTCAGAATGTAAAAAACATCAAGGAAATTACAAATTTAGGAACAAAATCTACTTCTTTTACCAAATTTACAAATTAAAACAAACATCAAGGGCAAAATATCTGCAGCATCCCAAAAGTTTAAACCTTAGGTGCATTCCTCCTTCCTTCAACAATAGCCTTACCTTTAAACTTTTTGTTAGATCAAATCAAGTTTTCTGACAACCACAAATCTATATATTCATTTTGGGAAAATATGCCTTTTCCAATGTTAGCGAACAGAGTCATAACAGACAATCTCATATATCAATAGACCCTGCACATGCCAGTTGAAATACTTCAATTTTTCAGAATTCATGTATGAAACTTCAGGCTGCCTGCTATTATTAGAAATAGGGGATTACTACCAAGTACTGTATAAAGATCTGGCATCAGGAATAAGATGGCGGGACAGCAGCACAATTGCAAAGCCATAGAGTGGTAGTTTATTCCTCAAACTTAGATAAAAAATGGTCATAAATTAAATAGCTTAGAGATCAACTCTAGTGGTTAGTAACACCACCATGCACTAACAACTAGAAGCTTGCAACCTGACGCACTATGTCATTCTTCACGAGTAGTAACCCCCACCCAGAAAATATATACCTCTACTTTTGTGGCAGATCCAGCATCTGTTTTTGGGGAGCAGAGTAAATGTATACTTTCGGGGTTGGATAGGAAGGGTGGTAAATGGAATCTTGACCAAATTTTGACGGAGGGCACAAAGTAAAAGGTATATACAACCACTACAATATATTCTGAACTTAAATAAATGTTGCACAGGAAAGCAGTAAGCAGGGTCTATACACTCTCCAATAAGAGCTCATTATATTCTCAATTATCCATGATTTTGAATTCTATCAATTAAATCTCTATTTCTCTAGCAGATGCTTCAAATAACTATGAATACCATAAATGTTGTTCCTCACACAAATTGTCATCAAACTTTCATGGTAATCATAACATCCCTGATGTCCTCTAAGCCTTTATCAGCCCCTCTTGGTTTTGATTAATTTAAACAACTTTCGCAATTGAATACATTGTTAGCAAGTGAGTGAAAAGAAAATCAATGAACTGCAGAAATCACAATTGTTTAATAATTGTTATCTGCCACCATTGCATTATACACACACACACACACAGAGATAGAGGGCGGGAGAGAGAGAGAGAGAGAGAGAGAGAGAGAGAGAGAGAGAGAGAGAGAGTTATCATAGTAGGTTTCAGATAAATGCACCAACATTAACCAATAGTGGTGAAGATAGAAGGGAAAGATAGCAGGCATGAATCGTATAACCAAAGTAAGAGAGCGAAAAATTGTCATGGAAGTGAAAGTTCTTGGAACTCACCAATAGGTTCTCTGGCAACCTCAGGCTCAAAAGCATGAAGAATGTCATGAGCTGGAATATCCTGTATGGATCATCGTTGAATCAGTATTCTATCTAACGCACAGCTGAGAAAAGAACCAGACAAGAACCCTGGCTAGCAGACGACATATAATGCAACAATTAAAATGGATAGCTTCAAGTACAGCCAACTGCATTATGTGCACCAGGCTTTATGAATGTAAGCTACAAATAATTAAATAAAACATCACAGTATATCACACACACACACATATATGTGCTATCAAGAAGAAACAACAAAAGAATACGCAAAAAATGTATTATGTAAGAGTTCAAAGGTAATCAATGTAACTTTACACATACACCCGTTCATGTAAAACTTGGATCGTTAGGATATGCTCCCACTAACTGGGCATTACTTTGGGAGATCAAGAAACAAAGACATATATATTGGGACAGGGGAAGTATTGGAGTAATCTGAGATAATAGGGAAGACTAATGCAATGTTGTTACAAAAGCCACATACAAGTTCATCTAGGTACACATAATGAGGCAGCTACAGATTCTTTTAAGACCACAGGCCAAAGAGGCTGGATCAAATATCCTTTTCACAGAGTATTAAAAATAGGCAACACCACAAGTTCAGTATTTTCTTTCAACTATTCTAGTGAAATAGAAATCAGTAAAACCAAAATTTGCTAGTAACACTAATTCACCAGAGAATACATTTTCAACTGCAGAGTTATCGCTCGTTACATGGCAACAGTGATAAGCAGCGAATCAATCCAGCAAGAGTGCTCTTTAATTTGCTCTTATCGTCTAGAAATTGGTTCCTCCGTAATATATCTTCATAGTTTTGGAGAATCTGCAGAAGTGATCTAATATTTTTAGAAAAAGAATGATGCAAACCAAGGATGGCACAAATGGGAATTTTTCATGGCACAAATGAGACATAAAGGAGAAGCCAAGAAAAAGCTAAAAGAATGATTCACCACATTTATGTAACACCCAAGGATGAGATGAGATATTTATTTTTATAATTTTTTTCTAAAAAATAGCCACAAAACTTAACAGCTGAACCAACTCAATTGATCTTTTAATTGAAAAAAATGCAGTAGAATGAGAATGACAGGACACACTATTATCTTCAAAACTATCTTTGAAAATCCACACCCATAATGGATAAAGTTCAATAAGAATTCATATAAAAAACACAATATATAAGCGTACCTTTTCAGCATACAAGGAAAATGCAGAGGGGTAAAACTGGACAACCAGGTCGAAAAATTTGAAAGCCATCAAACGCACGTCTATTGCTAAGTGGGTCATAGCATTAAAAATATATGCCATCATCAAGGAAACTAATGGTCCCTGGTTATCCTGTAAAAGAAAAGCATAATATCAACTAAAGCTTATCCCACTTTCAACTGGAAAACATCTGAAAATATTTCAATGACAAAATCACGATGCACTACATGTACATACCAAGAAGTAAATTCACCCACAAAACTATAAGGAACCTATAATAACAAACAAGATATCACATTATAACAACCAACGTTCTGGACCTTGAGAGTAGAGGAAAGTTAAGTTTCAAATCAACAAAATTCTAAATTCATTTGATACGAATATATTCTAAGGTGAGTAAAGACACAACATTTATTCCTTTGCTATTTATAAAGTGAAATTTTGTTCGACTTTCATCAAGATCCCATTTGTTCACTTCCATATTATAAAAATAACTACAAAAAGGTTAACCTAATTTTGAAGGTGAATTGAAGCTTAGTCTGTATCCCTACCCCAAGTCCCCCAAAGATCCAACAACAACCAGTTTATGCACGGTCAGGCCATAATGAATATATATATATAAACTAAGGAAAAAAACCTAGAGGAATATTATAAACAAAGGAAGAGGAACTACGACTTACATATAAAACTATGGAATGACAAACTGGGTTTCCAATGTTCCTTGAACCATTAGTTGTTCTTTTATTGAAACTTACTAACAAAAAGCACACTTCCAATAACATCTCCACATAAAAATAATGAATCCATACATGCTAAGCCTTAAGAGAGCACGTATTGGTTTCCTTTGAGATAAGAAACTCGCTTCAACTGTCAAAGAAACAAAGTACACTAAATAAAGCGTCAAATAAGCAAAACATTTTTCTTTAATATCTCCTGATTTAAAATTGAAACAAATTTAAATGGATAGCAAAACAAACGTAATTGAAGGTATCCTTTGCTGGAAAATATTCAAATAAATAAGTTTAAGAACTTTGAAAAATAATATTACAATAATTTAAAAAGATACCTTTCCGCAGCCAGGGAAAATTACTGACTTAAAAAGTTGATATAGCGTTTCACGAACCAACTTATCATCATCACCAATGCGTTCGCGCAGTTTTTCTATAACAGCAAGTTTATGCAACTTCAGCTCAACTGGGTGGTGAACCAATACATCTTTGATACCTAGCAATGCATCTATAGAAAGTATACGAACTTTGTTAGTATTTATCGCATACAAAATGAGAAGAAATATATCAAATAGGAATCAACAATCATTTTAAAATGCAAAAAGACAACATAGTAAATGTTTAATTGGTAACTATTCATTCCAGTACACTAAACTTGAAATGTTAAAAGAAAAAAAAGAAAAAACAAGAGAAAGAAAGAAAAATCATCTATAGACAGGAGATAATTGGACTAAAAAGGGCCCTCACACAAGGTTCTTCATGTTCTTTAAATTAGACTGTTTAGGTGTATGAGTGTATCCAATGCTCAAACCAAGCCAACAAGCCCAAAGACAGCCAATTTTACATTTACTGGGAATAGTTGCAATTGTTGATGCTAATATCCACCAGTTTGGATAATAAATAGAATGGTCTCCACTTGCAACTTGGCTGAATATGTTTATGATTTATGTCTCCGCACAGCATTCTGCTCTTTATTAACACCCAATGACATCCCATTTCCCAATTCCCATGTCTATCAGCCATTCTCATTATCTATATCATTTATTTCTCCCATGGTGAAACTTAATAATTTGTTTTGATGAAATGAATCCAGTTACAATAATGAAGTATGAGTTTGAGAACTCTTAAAAATTTTGGTTCCATAATGTTTGGTTCTGTTCAGTTAGTTTCAGTTTTTAAGGCAATGAAAATTAGTGTCGAGTTCCTGTCATTAATACGAATTAACGTCAAGATTGAGCAAAACAACATTCTAGTTTGGCCAACTGCGAAGTAACCAACCCTAAATAAAGGTTTGAAATGATAACTTAGGGAATCATAATGTACTCCTTTGCTATTCCAGATAAATGTAAGATAAATTGGATCGCTCCCATGAGATTTCTTCCAAGTGCTCAATGACACTCCACTGATATTAACAGATGCGAATAGCAAAAAGACTTTATAAAATCTTTCATTCATATTTGTGCAAAAAATTCCCAGTTTGCAATGCATGTGCCTTTACTTTCCAACCAGAGTTGTGACTTTATTTCTTCTCTGCATCAACAAATTTACACATATCTCGACTGTATATCCCCGGCATTTCAAATATCTAATCAAATGTAAATTACAATATCGGAACAAGGACCTTTTCGAACTTTGGCATTGTGATGGTTTGTCTGCTGAAGAAGCTCCTTCAGTGTCAATCCCTTTCTGCTGACTGCTAGACCCGCTTTTTCAGACACTATACTTTGCTCAGGAAGAACTATCGCTTTAGATTTTATTTCAGTGTTTGTAGAATTCTTGGGAGGCGGCAATTTCCTGCCGATTTTCCGCTTAATTTTCTGCAAAAACAAATTTCAAAATTTGAGAATTCACAGTCACAATTGCTTCAAACCGAAACTTTTCACCAAGTTCAACAGATTAAAGATTTCTGATCATTACTTTGAAGTCCACCCCGCGTTTTTGGGACTTTTTTGATTGTGATTTGGGTTTCACCATCGTCGGCCTTCTTCTGCCTGATTTTTCAATTAATTTCAGGTGGAGAACGTTGGATAGAGTTAAACGCGATTGCGATGGCTTTAACTCAAGTTTCAGAAGCAATACGAAACCCAAGGGCTTGAATTAGGGTTTAAGGTTTAAGCCATAAGGGACGGAAAGTGAAAGTGGCGGTTATTTTAACTGTGGGACTTGGAAGAATTCATTTTAGAATTTGGGCTCACGGCTGTTTTGGGCTAATGTTGAAACCCCAATTATATAATTTATGGATTATAGAGAGGTTCTCATATTTAAGTAGGGGTGGCAATTCGAGTCATATTTGATAATTATAAAAATATGATTAACTCGAACACGATCTGTTTAATTATTTGGATCAAATAGGTTAACCCGAATGACATGTTTAATACATGGGTAATCTGAACATGACCCAAAATGACCTACATATTTTTCAATCTTGAATAAACCATCTATTTATTGTAATAAAACAGGGATTTTGTGTTTTTCATACATTGAATATTAAAAACATAACAAATTCCAATCAACTTATGCAAATCATAAATTGGCTTAACATAAAGCTTATCAAATTATGCCTCCAAGGAACATGGACAAACTCCTAATAAGTTGCACTACTACAATATGTTAACATTTAAATAGAAAAAACACAATCAAGGTTCAATAGAAGCCACAAACTTATGATGCAAATATCAATGAAAAGACAATTAATTAACTCACCAAATACCAAAATAGTTTTGATTATTTAGTGGGTCATTTCGGGCCAACCCAAATTTGCCCATTTATTATTCGGGTTAATTGAGTCTGACACAATCATGACCTGACTAATAAATGGGTCGACTCTAACATGTTTATATCATGTTAGTTGAAGTCGTGTTTTCGGTGTCGTGTCATAGATTACCACCCTAAAATTTAGCAATCTCTCTGTGAGCATGTCCTTTCCACGATCTAGTCACATTCAAAACAAAATATTCAGGTCATTGGGGTTGATCCTCCAGAGTATTAAAAGAGGAATCAATTTGTTTTAGTATGATTTTATTTAATTGTTCCTCAGATGCATAACGTTAATATTCTACAAATTTTGATTATTTTTTATAATAAGTTGGGAGTACTAGTTTGAGAGGAGAAAATAAAATTCAAAGAAATTAAAAGATATATATCGGATTTGAACCTCGGTCGACACCTTTACAAATGGTGAGCGATATTACTTGAGTTATTAAGTTGATTGATTATTTCTTTAACAATTTGAATTTTAAACAAAAAATTGACTTATTCTACAGGTGTAGATGCAATATAAAAAAAAAATATGCTCTAGTGGTAGAGTCTTGTGTTGTAAGGACGATTGACCCCAATTTGATCTCATACGAGTGCGTAGAAAAAATAATCTGGATTCTGGCATATGGCATCAATTATTTAAGAGAATCATTGAGGTCGCAAAAATTATGGAAAGTGAGGAGAGTGGTTTTTTTTAGAGCCACAGAGGAGAGTGATTAAAGCCTAAAGGAAGTGCCCAAGTAGCAATTTAATTGAGACAACTCATTAACATTAATAATCCTACAATAATTTCATGTCTACCACGTAATCCCATTTATTGGTTTTATTATGTGACAGCCACACAGATCATCATAATTCATATACATGACACTGAATTGACTTTCACGTTCTACAGAGACAAACCTTGAGCCCATTGACGTTGATGCACCATTCACCCCAACCAATTTAATTTTTTTGCATCAAATTATTGCCTTCGTGACACGTTCTAGTGTTATTTTATTTGGACATCTTGACTATTATTATTATTTTTTATTCAAAAATATCAGCATGATTGACAACTCTAACCAATAAGGAAGTTACACTGGGAGTACAACATTCAATATAGACAAATTTACACACAGTAGTAAAGAAACAAATTTATCTGGAAGTTGGCATTGGTTGGTTCAAGATTCATTATCTTTGTAACAGGACCATGTGTGTTAGTGTGTGTGTGAAAAAAAGAGGCTCATGATTTAGACCAGTCCATTTAATGTTGTTGGAAAGATGGGTCCATTTACTTTATGCATGAAAAGAAAACATCCATTTGGATTTTATTTTTTTCCATTTGAATCATTGTTTCTAAATTTCCATATGAACCACTTCATTTTTCTGAAGTAGAACACAATCTTGTGGTCATACAATCTGAAAACTCATTTGGATTGGGGGATTTGGAACTAAGTATATAAAATTTATATTATATTTCAAATCCATCTTAAATCATAGGCATTTGATCGATGAGATCTTTATTCCAAGATTGTGTTTATCTTCTATTCTACCAGATGATTGACACGCCAGTATACAACTTTACATATAAAAACTCCACAATTTATGCTTGAAAATTAATATGAAAAGTTGTATGATGCGCAATCATCCATGTGGTGGAATATGAGATGGAAATACAATCTTGGAATATAAGATTCCATCGAGCATCTGACTAGTTAAATGCAAGTCCACACAATCCAAATATCCAATTGAGAAATTGTACTCTAATGCTACCAATTGAGAAACAAGTCTACACTTAGTGTATGAATGAATGACAATTATGTACAACAAATGTAACATTGATCTAATGACCCTTAAACTGAATGCTAGCTAATGCAACATTAATGAAGCATCAAGACTGAAACTCAAAACCTTTGAATGTAAGAACAATGCATTTAGAGACAATGTAACTTCAAAACAATAAAAATAAAAAAAAATTGCACCACCTCTGAGGGGCTGATTGTTTACTGTTCAATATCTACATCCCAGAACATTAGGGGATACAACAACTGCACCAAAACCAAAAGTTCAAGATATAAAAAATACCTCCCCAAACAAAACAAAACAAAAACAAGTTATCCACATCTATCTATATCAAAAACACAACTGCAAAATACCTAATTATATCTAACGGCCATCGACTGAAGTAAACGACTCGGCAAATCCAGCAGGTCTAGCCGGAATACTGCCCTTACTATCCTCAAGATCCATATAGCTCAAATCTTTCCCTTCTGCATCTTGCCAATCTTTAACCATTTGGTTAAGCGGAAGGCTATAATCGATACCGCAATATTCCTCCGTTTCGTCATCGAGTGGTTTCCATTTCTCGACAAGTGAGGCCAAGACGTTAACGGCATGTCCCATATCGGGCCGTTGGCCGGGCTCTCTTGCCGTGCAATGGCCAGCAAGTTCAGCAATTATTGATATGCTGTCAAAGGTTTCGTTTTTGCGTCTAGAGACGGGTCTATTGCAGCGAGTAGCTTTTCTTTGGTCGATTTGATTTGCCAGAACCATGCAACTAAGTATTGGGTTTCTTCTGGTCTGTCCTCGTCAAGCGCCATCATTCCGGTTAATAGCTCCATCAATACGACACGAAACTGAAGACGTCGGTTTTTGTTGTGATTTTGCCCATAACTGGATGAAAAGTAGCAATGAGAAAGTTCAAGTTTGTTAATATTCAACTATCATGCTTAGACTAAATACAGAACATAGTAGTAAAAGAAATTAGACTAATTATAGGTTAATTTCACTTTGCCCTCCACACTCTAGCGTTTTTTACTTGTCCACTAAACTTTGAAAAAGCATATTGTGTCCTCTGAACAAACCAAAATTTGACATGTGTCAACTAATGATAGATCGAAGTCAGCTCCTAGGGAGTTAAGTGCAAAATGTTCAAAGTTAGGCATGCAAAAGAGGAATTTCCAAGGTTTAGCAGGCAAAGTGCAAAACTCACTATAGCCTGGTGTGCAAAATGCAATTATCCCGTAATCATATGATCTCCTTGTAATTTTAGTTGAAGAACAAATCGTCAAGATAAATGAGATGCTAACTAGTTTTCATAAACTAAGATTTACATATCATTTTCGTGGGGGAAAAAGAGAGCTTAAATTTGGTTTTAAAACTTCTTCTCAAATTAGAGAAGGGTCACATTAATAGATTCTTGCATACAACTTTAATATCGGCATCATGAACTAAAGACGGAAAATGCACAATTCAGGAAGTTATACAATTATTCACACTAATTTAACTTAATATTCTACACATCTGTAGGTTTAAATATTCTTCTTTAAGGTTTAAATGTTCAATTTACAAAATAAAGTCTGCAATATTACTCATAAATTCTTACCAGCATATTCAGGTGCCAAATATCCAAAAGTTCCAGCTAGCTTGGTGACCACAGACTTCTCTCCATCAGGAGCCAATTTAACCAAACCAAAATCCGATACTTTCGCTCGAAAATCATCACCGAGTAAAATATTCGAAGATTTGAGGTCTCTGTGTATGAAACTCTGATGAGCTAGGTTATGAAGATAATCCATTCCTCTAGCAACATCCAAAGCAATATTTAGCCTCCTCTTCCAAGACAGAGGCTCTATCCCCAATTTCTTCCAATGAAAAAGATGTTTGCTAAGAGCCCCCTCAGACATGTACTCATAAACCAGAATTCTCTCATTTCCTTCGACCGAATATCCCAAAAGCGACACTAAATGCCTGTGACGAACTTTCGAGAGAACCGCGATTTCAGATTGAAATTCGTCCAACGCCTTGCTGGTCATCACTCCAGCTTCCATTCTTTTCACTGCTATTTTCGTCCCGTCGTCCAATTCTCCCTTATAAACGACCCCAAAACCACCGCGGCCAAGTTCATTTTCCGAGGCGAAGTTCTTGGTCACGTTTCGAAGAACTTGAACCGATATTATCAAATTTCCCGACTCGATAACGCGGGATTGGCTACTGTTTACGCTCGTGGAACCGAAAGTGGTCAAAGAAGATGCACTTCGATTCGTGCTATCCGCAACCACAATCTTGACCGTGTTATCCAAATCAGATGCGTCTCTCGGGTGAATCACCAAGGAGCTCGGAGCAAGTTTTCCATCGTTTCGTTTCTTACATACATAAATAGAAAGCGGTACGACCAAGAGAAGCAGAATGGCAAAACTCACGACAGGGGCAATGATCACGATTAACTTATTGGGACGTTTTCGCGCGATTGATTCGTACGAAGGGCTAACCGAGTTAGAATTAGAATTGGGCGTTGACGAAGAAGGGGTAGCAACGGATCGTGAAGGATTGGGATTTAACAGGGAGTTCCCATCTAAGACAAGCTTTACATTGGTGCTAAATCTAGGAATTGGAAGGGAAATGTTGTTTTTACTCAAATCCAACGACATTAACGATTTCAATCTAGTCCACTTCGTCGGAATTGGACCAGATAGATTATTAGACTCCAAATATATATGAGTAAGAGAATCAATATCGGCAATTGAGGGGCTTAACGTACCAGAAAGGTTCGAGTTTGGTAAGTTTAAGGTAATTATCTTTGCATTTGAATCACACCCCACTCCTAGCCATGGCGCTTTACATGGATTATTACCAGACCATGATAGAACAAGCTTACCAGGATAATTCACATCATCAAGAAATTCTAACAATGCCATGACATTTGGGGCACAAGAAACTCCAGGATCAGGAAGACAAAAAGGGTTTGATTTATATTTAGCATTAACAGCTTTAAATTTTGGTATAGGGCCCATAAAATGATTATTATTCAAATCCAAATGAACTAAATCCATATTTACTAAGCTAGCAGGAATTAAACCAACAAGATCATTGCCATTGAGATTAAGATCTAGCAAAGAAACTAAATCACCAATATTTTCTGGAATTTTACCTGAAAAATGGTTCCCATGTAACCAAAGACTAGTGAGTGACCCCATGCTTGTAACAATATCAATAGGACCAGTCATACCCTCAGATTGTTCATTCAACCAAAGGGTTGTCACCAAACAGCCCCTAAAGCTCTCTGGAATCCCCCCTGTGAGTTTATTCAAAGACAACTTCAAAACTTCCAATGATGACATATTTCCCAAGAATTCAGGCAAAGGGCCACCCAAATTACAGCTCATTAGAGTTAGATTTTTCAGCTGAGCTGAATTTTGCAAGTCAGAAGGCAATGACCAACCAGTTGTGGCATTTAAAGGGTTATTATCCAAAGCAAGAACCTCTAAATTCACAAGCCCGTTAAAGAAATCTGATGGGATTGTGTCAAAATTGTTGTAATCCAAATAAGCATACCTCAATTCAGACAACCCACTAAAAGATGGCAATTTCCCACTAAACTGGTTCTGCTGAAGCCCTAAATTTTGCAACATGGACAACATATTGAAATTCTGAGGCAAAGGGCCTTTTAAACCCAACCCTCTAACCTGAATCTGTGTAACCCTATTTCCAGAACAATATATGTGAGGCCAACTAGGAGGGCCACAAGGGTCATCTCCATTGTCAGGCCATGATAAGAGCTCGCCATTTTCTAAACCTTTTTTGAACTCATTGAGTATGGCTAAATCATTTGGGTCCGTAAGACTTCGAACAGCTGAAACACTGAATAGAAAAAGCGTCACAGCGATTTTTATCTGAGTATTAGCCTCCATGGAAGTTTTCTTGAAGGAAATAAGCGCTGTACAAGCATTGAGAGTTCAAGAAAAGCTAAATGAGCACTCTATTGATATCTTTTTGAGAACCCCATCTGAGAAATAGTTGTAGAGATAAAATGGGACATGGGTTTTTTGGTTCAGATCAGAAGAATACAAAAGGGAGAAGGAGTTATAATTGGAGTGAGAAATACAGTTACAGAACTCTTTCACATTGATGGTGGTGTAAGCATAAGCAAGCATAATAAACAGAGGATAATAATAAAACAGAGAACAGCAAATAAAAATTGGAAAAGGAAGAAACTTTTTTAGTGAAGCTTGTGGATGAAGGGAAAACAATTTAAAAATTGGATTTTTTTTTGATGAAAATGCAAAAATAAGGAAGAAAACTGAATCTTGATTAGTCTGTTGAATCATGAAAAGAAGTGGGCCATGTGGCTAAAGATTAGTTTGTCTGGTACATATGGCCATATGGATGTTTCTAATTTAGTGTTAGAATAATGGAAATGTCATTTTCGTCTTTTTAGACATGGTGCTCGTATTGCAAAAACTTTTTTACTTATTTTTAGATTGTATTACATGAATTTTATGACTTTATTAATAGGGCATTTTTGGTTTGTCATGAAAGTTTCTTGATTTTCACGGTTTGATTTAAGGTGGAAGATGCTGCTCTTTGGATTTAATTGTCTTGATAATGATAAGTTCTTTGGATTTGTTTATCGGATTATTCATTAGGAAGATGGGATACTAAGGCCATGCGATTGGATGTGGAAGAAAGATCCATTTTCATTCCATCAAGAATTTTTTTACCAAACACGTGATTGTTTATGAATATTTTCGAAAAATATACTATCATCTCACTTTTACTTTTTCTCATTTTTTCTCTTACCAATCACATCTACACATTTTTTTAAAAAAACTAATCATTATTACACATTCTCCCACAAATTTCACTATTCACTCACTCACACATTTCTAACTACCAATCATATCAAATCATTATTTTACTATTTTTAAATTAAATCAACTTTCATCAATACTTTTTCATCTCACATCCAATCACACTCTCAAAATTTATATTTTTCTTCCAAATGTTTTTTACCACTATTCTCTGAAAGAAATGAAAATTTTTAAATTGAAAGAATATCCAATCGCGCCCTAAGATGGTTTTTTTCTTATTCCATTCTCACTGTTTGAAGTTACAAGGTGGTGACAAATTCTCAGCATATACTCCTTAGATTGTAAATGCTACTACTTACAAGAAGAGAATTTAGTACTTGTGTTTTGTTCTAATTTATTGAAAGTGAGCCACATAATAGTGATTTAGACAAATCAGTATCAGCTCTTTGGGTCAAGGTATGTGGTCTAGGGATTAAAAAGTTAATTGGAGTTGGGGAAGATCTATACAAAAGAGCACACATTAGGCTAGTAAATATTCCCGACTAAAATTATTCGATACTTAAATTAGTTCGCGGGTCGAAGGTCTAGCGAGCAAGTAAGGTAAGTTCCCGAACAATTAAAATCTCGTCATTGTGGCGAATTAAGGAGGGTAAAATAGTCGAAGTAGGTTTCCCCATCAAATAGATTCTAGTAATTCATTTAGGGAGAAATACCTTTAAGTTTTTCCAACAATAATACATCAAACCTTGCATTATTGGTCTCTTAACTTAATGAGGATGTTAACCCCGAGTAGCATTTGGCTAAAGCTTATCCCATTCGAATTAACTGCGGCAACGAATAGGTAGCCACTTATCTAAGACATTGGGAACACCTAGTAGCCATCACATCAGTCTTTCTTTATTTAATTTTCATGCACATACTAAATGAATAAGAACGGGTGCCGCGTGACCTAACTTATATTTTGTGCTTAGATTGATGAACACATTATCTTCAATTATAAGACCCAACATATAGGCATTCTTATTTCAATTTTCCGTCTCCTACAATATAAAATGTGTATTCTTGAACTCAATTCTTTTGAATGCGTATATTTGGAATTCAAATTCCCTATTCCACTTTTCTATTTTACTTTTATGTATTCCATCGTTCGATAAATAACACGCATACATGTATTGAAATTATCAACAACACGTATATATCTTATATGCAAGTGTCATTCATCCAAAAAATAAATTAGAAAGTGGAATAATAAAGTGCACATAAAATTTGTTCCCTTATATCTCGCCGTTTATTAACGATTATAACCTCTCAATCTTTTTCGAGGAGCTATGATCAAATATGAAAATATTACAAAATAGGAATACTATTGTCACGATGAATACTTACACAATGACAAATAATTGGGTGATTAGTTTAAGCGTTTCATTTTTAAACTTCATGAAATCATGTTTTTCATTATTTGTCTTTCAACTAAATTTTTAATGAATAATCTTAAATGAAGAAATTCGCACTTGAATTAAACTTTTGTATTTGATACAATTTCATTGCTCATTCTTTCATAATCTCTAGGGATGGCAATGGGGCGGGTCGGCGGACCCGGACTGCCGTCTCATGCTTAGAACGGGATAGGACGGCCGACCCGCTACGGGTTGGGGTGGGGGGGGAGGTTCGACCGTTATGCCCCATTTTAAATTAAATTTGATTTAAAAATAATAAAAATTGAAAAATATATATATTTATAAAATATTATTTACAAAATTTATTATTATCAATTTATAAATATCAAATATAATATAAGAATACATAAAAGTTATATTATAATATATATTATATATGCAAAATATATTTTAAAATATATTTTAAAACTAAAAATTCAAGACGGCATTATGAAAGTGAGGCACCCGTCCCTGGATGATGGGCGGACCAGATGGGCGGATATCCGCGGGACGAAATTGTCATCCCTAATAATTCCAGCATTAATTGTTTTTGGCCATTTTGAAACTTCTAAAGTAAATTTACTTAAAAACAAATATAAATCCATCATAATCTTGGCAAATGGAATGATACAAGAAAGATTTGTGCCTGTGAGAAGTGTACTTGCATTTATAGTATATTTAGGTATGGGTAACAGGTGGGGGCCCACTCACACAGTGGTGCACTTTCATCTTTATTTCGCACGTAGAATTACACATTTACCCATTTTCAAAGACATTATTTCAAAGACATTATTGAATTCCATTATTAAGTATTTTTGGTGTACCGACATCCAAACATGTGGGGTGGCGAGCAGGAAAAGCAATTAACTAAAATTAAAACCAAAAAACAATAATGAATTTGTACCGATATTTTTCACCTGAATCTCTACGTAGAAATAAGAAATTTTACAATTATTTTTTCATAAGATTGTTAGGACACAAAAATCAATATTGTTGCATTTGCGGGTACAACTTTGTTTGATGTGGTAAAAGGACTAGGATTTCTGAAATTGAAAGGAAAAGGGCTTGTATGGATGTATTTCCAAGTCAATTTTTAGTTTAGTGTTGGAAAATGAATTTTCAAACTTTATCGATTTTCGTGTGAGAATTGAGAATATGTTTGGTTTGTTGTCCAATTTCTATTTGAAAATGAGAATATGTTTGGTTATATTTTTCAAATGTATTTTTGACATAGATTTGCGTGATTGTAGTGTATTTTTACCTGATTTGCGTAATTGGGATTGAAAATTGTTTGGTTGTGTTTTCAAAAGAATATTTTCCATAAAAAGTAAAACCTAAATAACTTTATTTCTATCAAAACTTTTTAAACAAACGTAAACCCATTTTCCGAATAGTTGGAAAGTGGAAAAATGGTTTTGAAAACACAACCATACAAGGCCTTTATATTTCTTGACCATACATGTGTGTGTATGATATGATTTTAGTCGGGCGTGAGCAAATTTACTTTACCGGCTACCCTAAATGCTTCAAATTTTTTTCCCTCATTTTCCCGCTATTGCATTTCAATTATTTTTCTCTTTAAAAACACATATAATTTTTTTAATTTTTTTTTTTCCACCTAAAAACGGAAAAAAAAAATTTGGGGTGTCTTAGGGCCCCTGCCCGCCCCTATCTACGCCTCTGATTTTGGTGGCGTTTGTCGTGATAATGACAATAAGAATAAAGATGATGATATATAACGATCAACTATAATAATAGTAAGTTTTTGATAATTGTGGTGGTCGTGATTTGTGATGATTTGTACATAAGTTGTATTATATATATATATATATATAAAATAATGGAGAAATCGTAACCACTACTTTGAGTGTCTTTGTCTAGTAAATCCTAGGGGGCTTAATGCAATAGACTGTCAAGTGTGTCAACCACGTCAGTCATTATTAATTTTATGTATTAATGGTTTTTAATTGTCACTCTTGAATTTTTGTTTTTTTTTAATTTAAGTATTATGACAAATATTTATGCTATTTACTTTTGAAAAATAAAAAAGGTCTATTCATTGGCCATATGGTTCAATCAATGAATTTACCACAGGAAAAATTTGCTAGTGAAGAATAGATTTGTGATTTTGTCTTCATCGATTAATTCATTCTTTGGAGGTTTTATGGTTTGGGGCAAATGTAGGAAGTAACAAACCAATAATATAATGTGGAGGTGGAACAATTATTAGAGAGGGAAACAATCACAACTTTTCTTTTCTATTGTTTTTGCCAAATTGAATATTTCAATGATGCCTTTGGCCAGGCCATTTCTCGAATACCAAACAATGAATGTAAAAGAACATTGTTTTAAATTGCTTCTTGCATAAATCTAATATAAAAAGTCCATCTTTTAGCTTTAAGATATAAATTATACATGTAGGTGAATGTTAGAATTTTTTTACTAAGAATACCACTTTAGTTAACAAAAACTTAGTCATAAGTATTTTATTTTTTTAATTGTTTAGTCATAAGTATTGATTGATGGACGATGGTGGAGAAATGTTATATGACTATAATTTTGTTACCTTGTGAGGTTCTGAATTTGATGATTTCTTAGGAGAAATATAGCCAAATAGGTTTAGCACTGAATCTGAAATTTGTATGTTCTTTAGTTGGACTTATCATTATTTACCTTTTCACCATCTCAGTTCTTATGGCTTATGTCCCTACAAGTGTAACTAAATCAGTGAAAAGAACACAAATTAGATATGCATAAAGTCAAAATTACTATTTTACCGAGAGTTAGTTAAATGATGAAGATGCCCTAAGACCCGCGTGTTTTCTATTCGGTCGTCCCATAAGTTCTCACCATTGATTTGTTACATGATGTGACACGAATGCCTAGGCGATCCAAACGCGAAGGTAATACGTCTGACAACATAGTAAGGTCAAACCTATAAATACTACACAATTCAATCGACACGGATATCTCATTACTATATATGCAAATGAAGGCCTTAGATGAGGTCCACTAGCGCTAGTCTAATGTTCGTTCTTTTTCACAAGTTCCTGGAACTAAGTCTGGACTCGTGACGAAATATTGCAATTTGAAGTACGTCTTATTTATTCACTCAAACCAAAATTGTTGTGAAAAAACTTTTTGCACCGAATGATAGTATTAAATTTCATATGTTACAACCATCATGCAATAACTAAAACTATTAAATCACTATGTGAATTGTGATTTGTAATGCCCAAATTTTGGATAATTATTGGTGTGTAACAAGTATCATAACAATATATTAGTCAATATTTATTAAAAGATCGTGTTCAGTTTTAGATTTCAATCACCCTTATTGTTTCAACCTTTAATTAAGAGACCCTGTGTTTCTAGGAATTTTTTTAAGCTATTTTTATGTTATAGTAAAGATTTTTGAGTTCAAGTTCCACATAAAGTAGTAATTGAAGATTTATTTACCGAATGTTAATTGTTAATTAATTTCCACTAGTGATTCAATTGGTTAGATTTGTAAGTATATATAATGGCTCAACTAAACAACACTATTAATTACTAACAAAACCTCGTATAAGACAGTTTCACTGGATTTAATTTTGTGAGACGGATCTTAATTCACTCATATTAGGTAACTCGTTTAAATTTGGATCTAACTTGCTTTGATTTATAAAATGGATTAGATCTGTCTCGTGAATTTAACTCGTGAGACGGTCTCACATGATACTTACTCTTAATTTTTTTCTTTTATTACCAAACTATATAATCTGACAACTAACAATAATTTTTATTTTATCAATATTTAGACATAGATTTGGACATTGGTTTAACCATTCACCTTCCACAAATTATTATATTAGCGGGCCAATTAAGATCTTCCAAATCCAATCAATTAATATTTTTAAATCTTTCCTCAAAAAAATTAATATTTTCAAATCTAAATTATTTATTAGTAAATGGCGCCAATCAAGCTTTGGAGTGGTGTGGCGGTGGAAAGGTGGCTTTTGATTCGGCCACCAAGTTGGGACAAATATTGGGCCCCAAAATCCAATCAAAATTTACAATTAGACCTTTTTGTCTTGGACTATGTAGGTAAAAAAGGGTCCAATGAGTAAAAAAAAAAAAAAAAAAAAAAGTTAAGGGGCCCATTTCTCGACAATAATAAGATTAAAATATTCCGTCCATCTTTAGTCTTTATCTAAGATTGGTCAGATTTATTTTTGGTGGTTGCGCACACCTTTAAAGACAATATCCCAAATTCCTTTTCTTTTTGGTTTAGTTGAAATATTAGATTATGTTTAAATTAATTAAAAAATAAATAGAAGAGAACTCAGAACATTGTAATGTGAGAGGAAGTTAGTGTCATCATGCATTACAGCATTAGTTATCCATAGAGACATATAGTTTTTATCTCGTGCTGTTGATTCCTAACGATTTTAGCAATCGCCCGTGACGCACGAGCCGGATAGTTTTTGGACTCCTAAAAGTCATGCAAGGGTTTAGGTTTTGAGAATTGTTGGCAAATCTTATTATTTTTTTAACTTTTTTTTCTTTGAGTGCATAGAGGGAGAAGAGTGATGTGAATTGAACTGTTTGGGAATTGCCACATTCCACATTATTGAATTTTCTTTTTTTGAGTATATTTTGTAATTTTCGTGAATCCATCATTGTGCTTTAACAATATTCTAAATTATGACTTGTATAGAATGAACTTTTTGGATGAATGACTTATTCAAAAATTCATTCTAAATTAACCACTAAATATCCATTATTATTGGAGTTGATTTTTAGATTAAAAAATCCATGTCAAAGTGCTCACAAATAATGTTTAACCATTCGTGTTTAGGTCCAAAATGGATTTGGGTCAAAAATTTAAAAATCTTGATTTGACGTTTTTCAAATTTTCATAAAACCCATAAATTGAAAATGGCTAAAGTTTGCAAGCAATGCGCATAAAATATAGAAAATCATATTCATATTTTTTAAATACAATTGACGGGCTAAAGACCAGGGCTCTAAGGAGTTTCAAGTTAAACAGCCCAAGCCAAAATAATATGGCCTTAGCACTCTTTTTTTGATATAAATGGTCTGTGGCACATTGGGCTCCGGCCCATTTAACATTTCCACCATGAACTTTATCACTAAGTGAAAATAAAAGGTTATTAGTGAGAATTCCCACATTATACAAACACTAAAATAACTGCTCGCCTTTTTAAAATCGAATGTCAAAATTATGACGGTTTGATGCATGAAACCCATGCTACCAAGAATCAAATATCCTTGTCGAGAAATTGACTACCACCTTAGTTATCATATTGATGCTTATATATCCAAGTTATGCAGCACTCAGAGTTCCTTAATTATATTCCTCCACAAGAAGCCACAAATCTTGCCATTGTTAGTGAAAGATCACATCCATTTTACATTTCCAAGAAAAATCGGTCCTTCAAATTAATAACAAGGAGATGTATAGACTATCCAACTAGGATGCTCACTCATAAAAGCAAAGGTAGTAAAGTGAATCAATCATAAACTTTTCATCTAAAGGGGTGCCCACATCATAAACATTAAACAGTCCGTGGGCATGAATATTGGAATATTTGGGCCCGTTAAGAAGTTAACTTCAGCCCATTTTGTAAGGGAGTGGGCTACTTTATTCCCCAACCTTAGGCCATAGTTTTGAGTACACTAAGAGAGTATTATCCTACATCTTATTTCCTACAATTATGTCTTATTTTAAAAATAATTGGTTAAAATGGTTGAGGGTAAAAATAAATAAAAGAACTTATAAGATGTCATTAATGACATTTTTGTATTAAAATAGTCAAAGAAAAAAGAGATTATTAGAATAAGATATTATTTTGAAATCTAAGAAAAAACTTATAAGTTTCTGACATCTTATTTTGGGAACTCATACGATTAAAAAAACATTACAACACATTTTAGAGACCTCTCGAAATAAGATGTTTTGAAGAGCTAATAAGCTCATCCAAATGCCCTCTAAATTTGGTTTTGCTTAAAAGAATCACACAAACTCTAGGCTCCTTTTCTTTCAAATTTTCTTTTTCTTTTGCTTCTCTTCTTGTTCTTCATCATTAAGGGTGATTTTTGGCCATTTTTGGCCTGAAATCACCGTTTACATCTTTTTTTGTCAATTTATTTTCTAAATAAATAGTTTTCCCATATATATCTGAGTTGTTTGTTTGTTTTTCATTTTTTGTTTGTGATTTCGCCGTCTGGTGCGTCGTTTGGTTTATCACCGTCTTGGTGCGTGATTTTTCCTTATGCAGACGATTCAAACAAGCAAATTTTCGATCCGACCAATAGAGCTAACAAATCATATTATGATGTTCAATAGATTGCAGATCTGGAATCGCGGGTATTCTACGTACTATAAAATTTTCAAAATTATAAGTTTTCAAGCTGATTTTGTTATTAACTAAGATGCTATGAGCCTTTTAATAGTTTCATCTTTTATTATTTTTAAAAGATTTGTTTCTATCTTCTATCGATGTATTTTGCCAATTTGAATTAATTAATGAAATTACTTTTCTTGTGAAAAAAAGGACTTACATGAAGAACACTTGAACTAACACAGATTCTATGTTTGATTCTTTTCCATGAGGAATCTCTTCATAGAGGTACAAATGAAGACTATGATGCCTTCAACAAATTGATTGACATCTCTCCCACTAAAATGCTAAACAAAGAAACAGACAAGACGCGTAAAACAGGACCATATCTCCAAAATCTCTAACTATTAACATAAAACAAAGTCCCATCTAATTCTTTCTTGCATAATCTGGTTTATACTCAATACCCATGCAATATATACATAACTTGAAATCATCATAAAAGGATTACACACCAGTCCAACAAACTTTAGTTTAGTACTGAAACACATACATCATCAAGCTGTCATTTCTCTTACAATTAAAACCACAGACCAACAGAACCTAGTCTCATAGTTACCCGTTCTCTTGACACCAACTATCCAAAGTTTATAACCCACTTATCAAGCAAATATAGGAAATGCATATTGATACAAATTACACCAAACATGCTAATTAGCAGGGGCTGGTAGAGCAGCGAGACTCGGTCCAAGTACCTGAAGCATACCTGTTGCAATCCTCCTCGTAAGATCCTCAACAGGAACTTTCGCTACGTCCCTCCTCATGCCAATGTCCGCAGCATAGCGGCTAGCACAATACACCCCAACAGCAGTAGCCGCCATCCCATAAACGTTTGTGGTGACAATACGCAGTGGTGTTGATAATACAGCCGCGAGGGGCCCGCCTATGATAGACACAGCCTGTCCGCTCTGTCCCATTGTACTCTGATCCAGCACAAGCAATCCCGTCTTGCAGTAAATAGCAAAGTCTTCACAGTTGTTCTTAAACACATTATAGCACCCAAACCCGTTGTCGAGCAGGTACTTGGCTCGATGAATCACCGCGTCACTGGAATCTGAGACGGCCAGTGTACAAGTTCCTCCTCGTGCTTTCGCGAGGAAAAGAGCAGGGCTGACGGCATACTCGAAGCGGTATAAAATTCCGCCAGCGAGGAAGCAGTTCAAACATGAAGAGACCACGCCGTGCCCTTCTTCTGGTGGGACACAGGTGGGGCATGGCAGATGAGATCGAGTGGGTCCCGAGCTCACCAAAAGGAGATCTAACACGGTCCCGGTTCCTACTTCTTGGCCACGTCTGGTAAAATGTATAACTTTATCTTCCCCAAGATAGATGCCTGCTCTCGTCCAAACAAAAAAGCAAAACATGTATCAGTATGAACCGTAATAACGAAAAAGATGTTCTATTGTATTGTCATTAACCATCGAAATAGATTATAAGGCACTCGATCTGGATGAAGGAAGCAACTTGCTTTAAGGAGATTCCAGGTAATTCCTAGGATGGCATGCAAGAATGCTTCTATCATATATAAATAACACTCGAGGTTTTCTTGTAATTTCATCTATAACTAGTTATGTATTTGACTACATTACTCAGCTTGTATTTCAAAAACATCATCAAACTCAGACTACATCTACAAACAAGCTTTGAAAAATTGTGAGGCTTAACATGTTGGCATGTGTAGAAAAATTGGTGCTTTTCTTGGTGTATACATCAGTTTTGTGATGTAGTTAGTTACTTAATGTATATTTCTTTTTCTATTACTTTTATCTTTTCCATACTTTCTCATTCTCAATAAAGAAGTTCTTCATCTCAATCCCATTCTTCAGGAAAAAGGCCATTGTGAGAAAGTAAAAACACTTTTGTCAATTAAGAAACTTGAACACGGCCGAATCCAAAACAATGAAGACTACATCAACATCTGGAGCGCTTTCTCATGGACCATCAGATTTCTAATGCAACAAGCCAGAATTATAAAAGCCACCTCCTTAGTTTCTTCCCAAATCGTCTATTTTCGTCAAATCAATCGAAATACTCACTGAGAGATATCTTCTCAATTTATTTCTAAACCTAGGTCCCCATTACAAAAGTCTTGGCTCTATCCATCTGTAGCAACCCAAGTTTGTTGCGCATTATTCATTAAGTTTTTCATCTCAGTCTCAAAGGGAGTAATATCTGTTTTCAATGCCATGGAGTGTCCCACTAGTAGTACTTCAGATCCAAAAAAGAAGGGAAAAGCTAGAGTCTTTTCTATGACACCAGATGAAACCGGATAGACTAGATCTACCAAACTAGTATATATAAACATCATGTACACTAGTGTTTTCTGTATTTATATCGCCTAGGTGTGAGGGTCTAAGATGTGCCCTCTCGTGGATAGGTAGCACTTCCCTGGCTTTCCTCATCAAGATAAGGATTGGTAGGCCTCCTACACGACCCTCTAGTCCAAGCCCTGATTCCTGTGATGGAGTGACGTCATCATACCACTATTCAGGCTCCACATCCTGAAGCTCTATACCAGCTTCCTCAAATTGACATGGGCATCTTCTCGTGTGATATTGGGCCTCCCAAGGCAAGCTCGAGCCTCTTCTTGCAAGCGTAAAGCTTTTTGTTTAAGCTTTTCAGCCTTATGCTCCGATCGACGACCCCGACGTTCATGTTTATTACGATGTCGCCATACATGCAAAACTCCCTCGCAGAAACGGTCGTAGTTAATTTTTGGTCCTCAATGAGAATCTATTTCAACCATATCATCAAAAACCGTTTGAAGTAGATCTTTGAATGGAGTGTCTTGGCTTTAATAGTCGACCGATGCCGATGTCATCACGGCATAACTCAACGCATCACCGCAACTCGTAGGCATATCATCGTAGTAATATAACTTGGAAGGTCTTGGCCAGGAACGCATATGTGTCACATACCTGCAATATGTCTAATAAGCTCCATTCGTGTTTCCAACATGTTTCCTAGCGGTTTGTATCATAGTCATCCATTCATAAATAAGTTGGTGAAAAGGTATTTCTTAGAATAACACCTATGAAAGGAGTAGTCAAATTTGGAAAGAAAGGAAAATTAAGGCCAAGGTTTATAGGTCCATTCAAAATTCGAAAGAATCGGAGATGTAGCATATCGTTTGGCTTTACCCCCAGACTTAGCTGCTATCCATAACACTAACTCTATCCATAATGTCTTTCATGTTTCGATGCTCAGAAAATATATTCTAGATACTAGTCATACCATTAACTATGAAAACCTTGAGATTAATAAGCGATCTCACTTATGAAGAAACTCCTATAGCTATTTTGGGAAGAAAGGTTCACACCTTAGGAATAGAGAAATACCTTGAGATTAATAGTGATCTCACTTATGTATCATAAATCGACCGGTGCTATTCTAAGAAATACTTTTTACCAACTTCTTTATGAATGTTTAGGATGACTATGATACAAACCGCTAGAAACATGTCGGAAACACAATGGAGCTTATTGGACATATCGCAGTATGTGACATATATGCGATTCACTGCCAAGACCTTCCAAGTTATACTACTACGATGACACGCTCACGAGTCGGTGATGCGTTCAGGTTATGCCGTGACAGACTATCGGGCATCAGTGCGACTATTAGAAGCAGCGCGGACTCCAGTCAAAGATCTACTTCAAACGGTTTTTGATGATATGGTTGAAATAGATTCTCATGGAGGGCCAGAAATTAACTACGACTGTTTCTGCGAACTACGACTGTCTCTGCGAGGGAGTTCTGCATGTATGGCGACAACGTAATAAACATGAACGTCAGGGTCGTCGATCGGAGCACAAGACTGAAAAGCTTAAACAAAAAGCTTTACGCTTGCAAGAAGAGGTTCAGACTTCCCTTCGGGAGGCCCAATATCACACAGAAGAAGATGCCCACTGTCAATTTGAGGAAGCTTGTAAGAGCTTCAGGATGTGGAGCTTGAACAGTGGTATGATGACGTCACTCCATCACAAGAATCAGGGTCCGGACTAGAGGATCGTGTAGGAGGCCTACCACCCGCTAATCTTTATCTTGAGGAGGAAAGCCAGGTAAGTGCTACTTATCCCGGAGAGGGCACATCTTAGAGACCCTCACACCTAGGCGATATAAATAAAAAAACAGTAGTGTAAATGATGTATATATATACTAGTTTGGTAGATCTAGTCTATCCTGTTTTGCTTTTGACATAAGGATATATGGTAGGCCATCTAGCTCATGCTCTTATACCGTGGTTGGGCATGTAGTCTCATTTTTTGTGTATGTATTGTATATAAAGATGGCCGCAAAGCCCTGTTTGCAATGTTAATATTACATATATACATATATATATATATATGTAATGCTAGTTATGATTTGATGACTTGCTAAATTCTTTTTTATTTTTACTTCTTTAAATATCCTTTATTTCTATTTGATATATATATGACTCATAGAAAATTTGTGTATTTAGGAGAATCATGCCACCAAGAAGATTATTACAAGGGACGAAATGAGTCATTCGGAACCCCACAAATCAAGAACATACTACATTTCTGGGCTGGAGAGTCGGAGCAAATTTTGCGGTCTTTTTGAACACTCTACGATTTTCTCGCAACAACAAACTCCCATTAACAATGTGCGTGAAACCACGGCCGAAATGCGAACAAATGAAGTGGTCGAGCAATTTCGCCGTTTAGGACCAGGTTTAAAGGAAAAGAAGGACCCGTTCTTTGAAGAATGGTTGCTCGAACAAAACGTATATTTGATCATATGGAATGTACGGAAGAACAAAAGGTTAGGTGTGCTATCTTTAAATTAGCCGAGGATCTGGACATTGGTGGGCATCACATGCCAGAACAATGACAGAGGATCAGAAACAGGACATCAAGCCATGGTGTGTCCAGAACATCGAGCCATGGTGTGTCCCACTGGTAGTACTTCAGATCCAGAAAAGAAGGGAAAAGCTAGAGTCTTTTCTATGACACAAGACAAAAAACAAGATGAAGCGGAGACCATGTTAGGTATGTTGCCAGTATTTAAGCGCTATTTGATTCTGGAGCATCGCATTCATTTATGTCGGACAGTTTTACAAAGAAGCTTGACTTGAATTATGAGTTTGATGATACCGAACTAGAAGTTAGCATTCCTTCCGATAAAACTACTAAGGTAATTGCATGGTGAAATATGTGAAACTGTAGAACTAAGTGGCAATAAGATGGAGGTCGATTTACATGTGTTAGAAATGAAGGACTTTGATATCATTTTGGGAATGGATTGGTTAAGTAAGAATCATGCTACGATTCATTGTCACAAAAGGGAGATAGATTTTCAAGGACCTGAAGAGCTTAAATTTACCTTTTATGGTGCGAAGAGCAATATAAAACCATTACATCATCGTCATTCATATTTTCCAGCATATCGTATAAAGGTGGAGTAACTCTAATCCGTAAGTATGTCGTACTGTTATAATCATTGTTGTTTCATGTGTCGTTTATATGGACAAATGAATGGACTCTCCTTTGGGAAGTCAAAGAATGAATAAATGGGATTCACCTTCGGGTAATCCAAATAAATCCTTCGAATTAATGTTAGCTAATGGACCGCTCACGAGTAGTCCGCTCAAAACGAAGGAATGGTTCTTATGAATTGTATGCACGTGAGCTTACGGTGTTCCCCACTGAGTTTTTATACTCATGCCACATATATTATATTTTTATTACAGGCTGAGGAATAGGGCAACTAGGCTGAAGACAGTGAGGAATGGGTCTCCCCCACTTTCTGTTAATGTTTTGCTAAAATATGAGTTTGTAATAAACCGAGGTACTTTTGTACAAATCTTTTGTTTAATCGCTTTTATAATAATTCATGTGCATATTTTGAAAAGGAAATGACCGTAATAATATATATATTGGGTTGTTTGAAAAACGAAAAAAATCTTACCTTGCTTTAAGCGTTTTATTATTTTATCTATTTATTTATTTCAAAAAAAGCTTCCGCTATAATATATTCCTAATACAAGCAAGCAAGTTTAGTGTCATTCCGAGCCTAGCGGGTTCGGGCGTCAGAGTGGTACCCCGGAGCGGTAGAAGCGGTCTACCTTCCTCGTAGATTTGTTAAAAAAGCTTCCGCTATAATATATTCCTAATACAAGCAAGCAAGTTTAGTGTCATTCCGAGCTTACCGTGTTCGGGCGTCACACCATCAAAGTTAACACGGGGACAACTATATGATATGAGGTGAGCACCATGTGATGATTGAGTGGCAAAAGTGAGGTGGTTTCATTTGATGAGAACTCATGCATATATTTGCTTGAAGAAAGAAAATGCAAAACATTTTTTGCGAAAAGAAAATGCAATGATAGAAATTAAATAATTATATTTGTCGGAGAAACAAAATGCAATAAAAGAAATACATAATAACATTTGCTTTGAAAAAGAAAATGCAATGATGGAACTGAGACCGTATTCATCAAATGCTGGTCAAGCAGTTGTCTATTCAGAATCAGTAAAAAGTAAAATAAGCAAGTTGAACATGCTATAATATAGAGGCAAGGCTTGAAGTATGTTAGAGATTTCCATTATTCAAAAACTAAAAGCTGCAAGGGAAAAAGAGTTTAACAACAAACCCGGTTCTCATTCATATGTGACAAAGCACGCAACGATCAGAGAACGCGTAAGGAGGTCACATGTGGGTTCACAAAAATGGAATGGATGGATGGTGGATTTATGAAGAGCAGGTAAAACAAAAATATACTATATAACAGTATTATTTGGTTAAAAGAAAAGCAATAAGAACAATACTTTTCATATATTAAATTACTTCTGGTCTGGGAAATGATTGCAAGCTGAAAATAAAAATGCAATTGCAAAGCTCAAAATAAAAATGCACGATAAACTCTATTAATGCCAGAATTAATACACTTAATGAACAAAGATGGACATTTGGTCAACCAAACAATGGAGTAAATCCAATAAAGGCAGAGGGCATTAGGTGAAGTTCAACAAAAATCACTAAAAATTCTACTTTAGATACATTGAAGAATTTAGCTTGTAGGAATAATGTTCTAAAAGAAAGACCATTCATTCAGTGTGGCACCAACATTGATTCCAATTTCATCAAATTAATGAAATCTTTTAAGATGTTATTTACGAAACCTTGTACACATAGTATGAGAATTAAAGTAAAAGAAATATATCTCAAAGACACTGGACTGAGCAAAACTTTACTCCATTACACTTCTTCTCCCTTTTCATCTTTTTTCCTTTTTGTGGGGAGACCACATGATACTCTTTCTTTTTCACAATTCTATTAGGACTTTTTGCACGAAGTTTAACCAGAAGGGTCAAATTACTTTCTGTTATCTCATTCCAGAACACACAGCTTTATCTAGGTTTACCACTAATACCAGTTTCGGCATCCAACTGAAAAACCAAATAAATTTAGCTATCATTCAATAATTAAAAGACTAGCAAACAATATATAGGCAAGCATCCGTCACATACCATTATATCATCACTCAATTAACAACTTGCGTCCAGATCAGGTAAAACATTAAAAATTACACAATTCCAATTTCCAACTAAAACTAACCGTGATGAGCATAAATATAAGCGGTGCGCCATGAATATATGTGATCCCCTGGTTTGAGACTGCTCCTTTCGATTCTGCGCGTTTTTATTCACAACAGCACATGAAAGAAAAACGCACACACACACACACACACAAACATACTTAGATTATATAAATTCAGCCGAAACAAAAAAATCGAGATAATTGGAAAATAGATATCAACAAATGAGTAAAAACAATTAAATTTACCTATTGGAGAGCAGCCCCATTCTTCTTCCTTGATCCTCTCTGTGCTAAACTAGGGGGAAAAAAATTCGAAGTTGAATACGAAAGATGATTCGTTTACGCGGCCAAAAAGAATGATGGGTAAAAACTTTACGCAAGTTGGGAACTTTGCTTTATGATAACGGTGGGTGGTGCCTAAATTGTATATTGCACTGCCATGGAACGGTTTCGGGCGCCGTGAAATTACGCAAGTGCCCTTCTCTTAAGCACCAAATTTCAAATCTTAGCACCTAAGGTATCGTGTCGACAGACGACAGTCCAGCACCTCACCGCGTAGTATTGATGAAACGCGTTCACGACTATGACGTTTAATTCTTAAGACATCCTCATAATTTTGAGTTAACCGCCCAAGCCCATCGGGCTTTTGCAAAAATTGGGTCAGATCGAGTCGGCCCGTTTTAGTCGGGCCTCTCAAATGACTGACTCAGCCCAGCCATACGTATAATTCATGCACAAAAAAAGCCCGACTTTTGGGCCATCGGACGGGCCAAATAGGCCCGACCTTTTTGACCTAAAAACATGGCCCAGCCCACCAAACCTCGACCGGATTTGCCACCTCTACCGCATATAGTCATATTTCACTTCTAAATTGGCAACTGTTTATTTAATTCAATGTAGCAGACATTTAATTCATCGCATAATTTATTTTATGATCGTCTACAAAGAACCTAAATTAAATTTAGGATAGTTATCCCTAATTAGAAGTAATTTTTTCCAGTACACGGTTCTGGGGGAGTGAGATTGGTAGGACCAATTGAGCTGCAATCGATTATCTAATAGGAAGTAATTCATATATTTTATTTCGGTATGCCTTTGATAATTCATAATTGACACTTTTTATCATCAGAAAAAAGTAAATAAAATTTAGTCGTTTAGGTTGTCTTTCATTCCTTCTACTTTCATTTTCTCGAGTGAATAGTTGTAAAAGTTTTTTTTAAAAATGACTTACTGGGCTCTGATGCTTGCTCGTCGAAACTCGAATGTCATCCAAGTGGACTTTAATTGGAGTCTTGGAGATAACCTTTTTTTTTTTTTTTTTTTTTTTTGAGGGGGTCTTGGAGATAACCTTATTTGAGCCCAAATGCTCCTAATTCCAAATAGTGGACAAAAGGTTCCGGCATTAGGCATACCACCTATAATAGTGTGGGCTTAGCCAAGAAATAGTGTGGCCTTAGCAAACAGGGCTGCAACAATACATATAGGCAATAAAGCCCGCTAGTTTACTCAAAAAAAATAAATAAAATAAAATAAAGCCCGCTAGTTCAGGCATAGAAAGATCCACAATGGTTCAGAAATCAAGCTTTTTTTGGGTCCCATTAGTCACATCCACAAAAATACTTAACTCAACTAAACTATCATCTATCTATTGCTCACAATGGTAAGTTGAAGCTCATTGGTTCAATATGGGTCCCATCACAAATCAAGTTTTTTAATATGTATTTATTGTCATTTTTTGTGCATAATTCAATAAAATTGCTAATAAATTAATTATATATAAATAATATAATTTTTATAATTATATTAGACTATGAAAATTTTTAAGGCTAATAAAATTTCATTAAAATAAAGAGTAATACAACAACACTTGAAAGCGTACAATTTAATTAAGAACAAATTGAAATAGAAAGAGTACTACAACGATTGGAAATTTAAAATTATGAAGATGAACACACAATATGATAAGAAAAAAAGTTAAACGAATCAAATCTATTCGTCTGAAGGATCATCCGAAAGAGTCCCAATTGTGAACCATGTGGTGGATCGTTGGACTCTTTATCGGTGCTAGCTCTCCTTGATTCGTCTGAAGGAATGGTGGATGGAGGGGGATAATAAGTCGGGGGAGGCATGAAATATTGGTTTCCCATGGTAGACCAATATTCGGGTGGGCACCAACCGAACGAAGCTCGAGTAGCATTATTTGTTGAATTTGGGCTACTTTGAAAATATTGAGGATACAATGGAGCATATGAAATATTTGAGACATTAGGAGAGAATTGAGAATTTGGACGAATACGAGAGCTTTGGGGACTAGAATTTTCATTGATATTGGGAGAATTAAAAAAATTCATAAAAGATCTATTATGATTTTCATCCATTATGATAACAAGTGCAACAAATTTTTTTTAGAAGAATTTCAATAATTTTGAGAATAAAAAATGTGTAGAGAAAGAAAGAATTGAGATGAAAAATAAAGGGTTGAATGATATATTTATAGATGAAAATAAAATATAAAAAAAATATGTTAACGGTCTAAAAAATGACCGTTTACTACTGCCCAAAATTTTACCTTTTTCCTACCAAAATTTAGCCGTTGGAAACAATGTTATATATATATAAAAAAAAACAATGAAAACGTCAAATTATAATTTGCAAAGAATTACAAAACGATCATTTAATATTGTGCAAGTACCTTTTTGCAATTGAAAAACAAGGTTTGCACCTGCAATAAAAGCTCCTGGCCCCACTCTTTCCATTACCTCACTCAATTTTTGGGCGTGTGCATCAAACCAACCTGTTTTTCTCTTGGCGTGATGTACACGCCCAACCAGAAAAGTGTGTGTGGCTTTTTCATTGTAATTGTTGAACTTGGTTCAACAATTTGAACTTAAATCTTGAACTTAAAATTATGAACCGAGTACAATGGGAGCACACAAAGTTCAAGTTCAAAAATTTGAATTTGAACCACCCATTGTGGGTGCTCTTAGTTGTTAGAATTTGTAGAGTCCAATTAAAGGTATTAGAGGCACCACCATCAATTTGGCTGTGATATCCTCCATCCCGATGTGTGGGAGGTCGGGTTTAATCCCCAGGTGAAGTGTGTTTGCGTAACTAAAAAAAAAAAAAAAAAAAAAAAATTAAAGGCAAACCAAAACTGACGTTTCTTTAGTCAGTAGACTAAATATTAATGGAAATTAATAATAATGTTATTTAAAGATGGATTATTTACTCTTCCAGTCTTCCTCCAGACATTTGTGTATAGGTTTTAATTAAAGAAGCTAGAAAATTGAAACTCAAAAATGTTTGGCAAGAATTCTGAACCTGCTTCACGTGAACACCAAGCTTAATAACGTAGCTGAGTAATTTGAGCAGTGATTGGTTGGAAAATGAAATTCATATTACCAAATATGTAAGCACGCAACATTTTCCGAAATCTTGGCCAAGTGCATTAATTGCGAGTCACAATTTAGGCATGCATATTAATTCCCAATAAATACTACCAAAAACCAAATAATATGAAACCTAAAAATATGGTAAGCCTAATACTAGTACTTATCCGGCTATCCGGCTATTTGAGCCTCTCTTTTTCTTTTTATTTATTTATTCTCCCTTGAATATTTATCATAATATAATATCAAAAATAAAGAAGTTTAATTTTACTTCATAGATTTTAATGTCACCCTTTTAGACAACTTTAGTAAAATTTTGAGTAGAATGTACTTAATCCAATAAAGAAAATTCTCGGTAGAACTATATTATACAGGTCAGTCCTGGCTTTTTATGGGCCAAACGGAAAAGGGGCCTTATAAGAAAATACACATAAATAATTTATATACATACACTTTGAATCTCATTTAGAAAACAAATGAACCTTTTGAACGACATTTTTATTCCGTGTACAGGTTGTACTTCCCGTCTTTCATAAATTATGCTCACTAACACACTCACATACAAATATGTAAGGCTGATTTCAAATTTTAATTTCAAGTAACAAATAATAAATTTATATATATTGCAGGTTTGCAATTCTTTCAAATTACAGTGAAAGATAAGAAAAACCACACATTGATCATATTGTTACTTCTTATTTGTGGTGTTCGTGTGGATTCTACCGAGATATCGAGTTTACCAATACAAGTCATTCATTGCTCAATAGGAATTAAAGTTAAGAATTTCTTTGATTTGATTTAGATAAAAAAAAAAAAAAAAAAAGAATTGAAAACCTACATGTTTATGCAACAGATTCACTAAAATTGTAATCGAAAGATGACTTTCCCGTGATTAACAGTTGAAGTTTAAGAAAAGGAGACAAGAAAAAAAAAGGGAAGAAGTCGTGTGACTTGCATATAAAAGAAAGAGAAAAAAATCTAGTCTTTCATTGGAAGTAGAAGAAAGAGAAAAGAAAATTAATCTTTTAATGGAAATAGAATTATGTAAAAAAATCATATACCCTTTCAATTTTTAAAAAATAGATTATGTTCTCGAGTAGAAAATAAAATATGATGGAAAAAGAACAATGTCTTTTATTTCGATTTTAAAATTAAGATTATTTTTTTAGTACAATTTTAAAAGTAATCAACCATTTCGAATTTCCTTTATTTTTGGGGCCCTATCAAAACAACATACTAAAGCATGTCTCCATGTATACAAAGACTGATGTAAATTTGTTGCCCCTCAAAATTGTGGGACATAAGTCATTGCGCTTGGTGACTACTTTCAGAGCCGACCTTGTATATTATATAATTACATGTTTCACAAAAAGAAAAAATGAAAAGAAAGAAATAGCAAGAAAACAAAGTGTGTATCGTGTGGTTGATTAGATCCAAGGGGCATTATCGAGGCAAGTGACCGCGACACGCATGGTAAGGTCGCCCATGAGAAAGTTATTGTGGGTTCATACTTTTGGTACTCCACAAAAGACTTTGAAGTTTGAATCTACAAGAAAACACACCATCCATCCACCGTGTTCCAATAAACTTCAGTAGCTTCCAAAACGTGATTGGAACTCAACTTTTCCATAATTTCTAAAACCCGTTGTTTCCGACATATTTTCAGAATTGAAATTATAAGAAAATTAGTAAATAAAATTAATTTTTGTTTCGATTTTTTAGACTGTGACGTTTGGATAATTTCAACCCACAACTTCACTATCTTAGAATGTTAGAACTTAGAACTAGCTTCGCGAGATCGCTTTCTTTTGCAATCTTTGATTTCTTTTCATTGTATTATTATTTATTACACGACAAAAGGGTAAATATCACTTACTGATGAGTTGTAAATAAGTTTAAGCGGTGTCATTTCAATTTTGGTTTCAACTTTTATGGTTGTTTAGAGTACTAACTGTTGACGAGCGTTTTGGGCCAACAAGAAAAATATATGACAAAGCTAGTACGTGGAAATGAAATAAACTCATAGATAGGCTAATTCTGCATTTTTATATCGAAAGCCGAGCAGAAAGTTTACTATCGGTTATGCTTTTTACAAAGAGCTTTTACAAGTATTTTTTTCGATTATCTCTCTTGTCCTCTTCCTAATAAATGAAGCCTATTTTATACCCATATCATTAGTGAGTTTTTAATCATTATTATTTTATTACATCTAACACTAGATTGATTACAAAGGGACACGTGTCATTCTCTCAACTTGCATGTTAGCCAAGTATTTTGGCACTTGTCGACTCATCTTGTTATTATCTTTGACAAGTGGCGGTTTATTGTGCTAATGGGACACTCAACCTTCCTTAAGCAGGTGGTTATCCTTCAAATCTCCCGCCACAATTGTGCTTGGCCCGAGCCGAGCTCACTTCGTGCCACGTCATGGGTTAAGTGGCCGACGTCATCAACTCGGTCTTGTTGTCTGCGGGCCCCACATCATTGCCAATCGAATGGTCACATGGAGTAATTTGTTGCCGCCCACCGATAAACCGAAAGCGACTGAGTTCGT
This sequence comes from Rehmannia glutinosa, assembly GCA_016081115.2. Lineage (NCBI taxonomy): Eukaryota > Viridiplantae > Streptophyta > Magnoliopsida > Lamiales > Orobanchaceae > Rehmannia > Rehmannia glutinosa. The sequence continues at coordinate 105,631,317 of CM071936.1, forward strand.
AATATTCTCAAAGCTTCGGTCTTATCTTACTACCGAACCCCGTGCTCTAAATCTTGAATGATTGGGGTCATCCAGGTCACTTTCGGTCGTTTCATTGGCATGTATTTTCTATACATTGAGTGACTGAATCGGACAATTGAAACTGTGATAACATCCGCGATCGTGGTTCCTCCTGGCCGGAAGTTAACCGTGCAAGGCATCCGCCGCATGTTGTCGGTTTCGAGAATATGTAGGACTTCCGCCTTGAAATGAGAGATTTTCCTTTTCACCGGCTGGGCCATTCAAATACCAAGCGATTTTTTGTTCCTTGGCCTCGTATTCACCGCTTATTTGATGGACCACTAGTTGAGAGTGTCACGCCTAACTCGAGCCGTGACACGGTCAAACGAACTTAGCCGATTTACTTAAGCCTACCAAGTAAACCAATTATTCATTCGCAAAAAGTAATTCCATCATAATGAGAAAAATTTCAAATCATACATAATGTCAAAATAGTCTAAGTCCAAATGTCGCAATTTAAATAATAAAGTACATCATTGTTCATAAATATTTCTACGTCCTACGCCCATCTATTACAAATTTCATAATTGTTCGTTCATCAAAATGACATAAAATAAGATTCAATGACTCAAGTCCGTAAGATATAGGATTAGTCGGTAGCATCAAAGTCTTCGCCGCCTTCCTCTTCCTAAGCAGAGTCTCATCGTCTCAAGTTGGGAAAAATAGGCGGGTGAGACAAAAATTCTCGATGGGTGTGGTAGGTGTGTGTGCAAGTGGGGCTTATATTTTATACAAGAAAATCGTTTCATGAGTTTTGATGCAAGAAACGTGCAATGACATTTTCATATACTCAATTCTAGCCGTTCTATTCTTTGATTCATGTATTATGCCAAAGTTCTTAATAAAGTTCGGATTATGCGGCGAGGTAGTTGCCTTATTATCATGACAATTAGTCGTTATGAAATCCCCAATAATATTCGGATAATAAATTATAAATAAATAAAATTTTAATTAAATAAAATATTTAATGTTTTATAAATAAACTGGATTTTAAAAGATAAAATAATTCCTATGACATTGGTAAATTTCTATTTTAAAATAAAATATTTTAATTAAAGAGAGATTTATGCGGGTTTTAAAATTCCATAAGTTGTGATCCCGGACTCGAAAAGGGCAAGGTCAGTCCCTAATTTTTCTAAATAACTGAAGAAATCATATTTTCTGGGTCTCGGGGTTTCAAAAATTGCAGGCCAGTCCCAGTTTTCTCCAATTTATTATTTTGACCCGATACTTTTAAAAATGGATATCTCTTAAACCGGAAAAGGTTTTAATGAGATTCCAAGTCTCATAATTTCTTTGGGGTAGTAAGTATGTAGATTAAAAACAGTTTTGAAAATTTTTCAGATTTAGTACCGATTTTCTGAAAATTACATTTTAACCCCAAAGACAATATTTACCGTTAAGGGCCTGTTCAAGCCCGTTTTTCGTAAAATTTGTACTAAAGGTCCAGAATATTAATTAAAATAATCTCATAAAGTTTTTCGGGATAGTAACTTTCCAGATTTTCGAAATTTATAGTTTAGCCCCTTAAAGGTTGGAAAATTTCATTTAAGGGTCTAAAAATTCGTATATTCGTATATTTGACCCGGAGAATCCCAATTATTATTATTATTTATATTACAGTAATTCTAGTGTAAATTTCAAAATTTTTACAGTGGTCCCACAGTTTTTGGGTATTTTTCATTTTTGGCCCTATATTTTATCTTATTTGCAAAAAGGTCCAAACTCAATTTTGCTCACAAGTCCTCAAGTACAGATTATTGATATGATATATTAAAAGTATTTTTCTCATAATCTAAGTTATTTGAGCTCATATATAATAAAAGGGCCTAAAACACACAAAAGCTATTTTCTAAAATCACTTTTGGCTTAATTTTCCATACACATATAAATATTTCGAAATTTACAGAAATGTAAGTGACTGAAATTTCCAGAAATATATATTATAAAATAAAAAAACATACATTTATGCCACAAGAAAAAAAAATATAAGCATACAAAAGCTATCTTTCTATGTAAAATCACTTTTAACATAAATGTACATACATATATTCTTTTTGGACGAAAATTTCCAGAAATAAAACTAATTTTTTTTTCCAGAAATATAAGTAATATAAATACAAAATATTCATGCTATTTTATGCATAAAAAAAATATCATGAGTTTAAAGGTTCACCCACCTCTTCTAAAATCTTTTGGTAAGGGTAGTCTTAGATGGCTTCTAGCTTCCAAAGTTTCCTCAAGTCCTCTTCCTTCTTAGGACAGCCCCTTAAATGGTGATTTAGGGTGTCAAAAGTTGAAGAAAAATGGAAGAATAAAAGAAGGGATAATAAAAGTATTTTTGGGGCAAGCTTACCTCAACCTGGAGACTGCCACTTCCCGAATCCGCCGGTTCCTGTTCTCCAATTTGAGAAACCGAAATCGAAATCTTATGCTCACGGTTCCGGTTCAAAACCAAAACCGCGGCCCGATTCCAAACCGAACACGGTTCCTATACGATCCCGATTCCTAGTTAAACCGGAACCTTTTTTTTATAATTTTATTTAGAAAAAAATATTTAGCAATTTAGCTTAAAATAAAAAGAAAAAAGGAAAAAAAACGGACTTGCACTTAATATTGATAATAATATTAAGTTTTGAGCTTAGTATTAATAATAATATTAAGTTGTCTACGTATCCTCATAGAGTATAGACGAATTCAAGTCCACGTGAGTTCGCCTACCTTTTTTTACCCTTATTACCTTTTAGTTGTGGCGTTGATCAATCACTCCTATTTTCTCCGCTCGTTCCGGTTGTATTTGTCTCCGTGTCAATCGGATAAGTCACATGTTGACTCTAATCCTTGTGGTCGTCTCTCCGCTCTATACCAATCATTAAATAAACATTGGGCTTCTAAGGAATCAGGATGCAAACACGAGCGTGATTCATCCAAAATATTTCCACCGAGCTAAACGTTTGCTCTTCATCGCAATAGTTGAAACCGACATGCCAAAACCTCTTTTGCGATGATTGAGAGGATTGGATAAGGCCGAGTTCTTTGTGATCACCATTTCAAAAGATCAAAGTCTTCAATATCTGTTTCACTAAACTCGAAAGAAGTAGTTAAATATATGTTCCTCTAGCTCTACATTTGAGCTAGAAGAACCCTCGACGCGTTTACTTTTTCCCTAAGTAATCGTTGTGCAATATTAAAAATATCATAATAAACATTTTACATTTCTTCTAGTATGTATTTACCAAAACAAGATTGCTTTGGTTTTAACCTTAAAAAAAATCGGTTCCATCACGGTTCCATTTACGGTTCTAAGCGGCGGTTCCCACGGTTTTGAGACCAGAACCTGAACCATAACTAATCTACACTTGCCCGGTTCGATTTTGGAACCGTTGACTACGGTTACGGTTTAGGAACCATTGACCACGGTTCCGGTCCGGTTTGAAACCGGTTTTTCCCATTTGGCCACCCCTACCTCAACCTATAGCTTCTTGAGTGCTCCAAAGGTTTTACCCTCCAAAATTTCCGAAATTTGACCCTCTTGTTTTCCTCCTACAAGTCGAATTTCTTAAATGAGGTAATAGGAGAATTAAGCTTGAGTTTAGAAGAATGAATTTGGAGGATTTCCTTACCCATTCCTCAAAAATTGGCCCTTGCTTGCTTAATGATGAAGGAGGTGTTTGCTTGTCTTTTTTGAAAAAAACATATCTAAGTGTAGAGAGTGAAAATGGAAGCCTTCTCCCTCTTCTCCTCCTAATGACCGTCCACCCCCTCCTCTTTGCTAGGCTAGTCTTCAATTTTTTTTTTTTTCTCATCTTGGAAGTTGGTTTGGAGGCATGCTTGCCTTGGGTAGGGGAAAAGGGTGTATTGGGTTATGGGATGGTTTAGCATGCTAAGAAGAAGTGGAAGAGTCTTCTTGGGCTTGGGTGGCTTGTCTTGGGTAGGGAAAGGCTTAACATGCTAGGAAAATGACAAGAGGAGTAGGACAAAATTGTTACTCCTTTCCCCTTCAAGTGGACGTCCACTTCATGTAAGTCATCCTCTAATTTTCTTTTTTTTTTTTTTTTTTTTGTTATTTTGATATTAGAACTCCCTTATCACATGTCTTATACTCCATTACTCCTACATAAGCCCATCACCTTATCTCAATTCTAGTGATAAGTCACATATACTTATAGTTGTTAATTAAATTGATGGCTCAAAAGCTACCTTTAAAACCGTAGGCAAGTGCACCTATCATTTTATAGTATAGATTATTGAGTACCGAATGTCATTCCCACGAGGATTGTAAGTACTAATAATTACCGTCTTTTTGTTATTTAATCTAACAATTTTCGAGTTTTTGTTTGATGAAAAAGGAAAACAAATTATAAATTGTAAAAATGAAGGAAGATTTGTAAAATAAGAAATCAAGAGATAGAAATGTGTTTGAATGTAAATCCTCTAGAATGTTTTTGTGATTTGACAAGTTAAAAATACAACCGTAAGCCCTTAAGCAAAAACCAAACTCTTTTTAATAAAATCTCATATCTTGTGGACCGTAGAAATTCCCAATTTAAGTTAAACCCTTTCTCAAGGCGAAAAACTTCTAATCTCAAGTTGATTAACTCAAATCTCTTTCTAGTTAAAACCCCCAAGACAACATTATAACGATTTGTGAATTCCCATATTAGATTTGACCCTAATCCGTAAGATTTATGTCGCCTATATCTAGGATTGCATGCAACTCTTTTCACTTATATAGTTCTATTTCACCATGAATCTCTCGATTTCCGGATGAAAAATAAACTTCAAATCAATATTGTGATGGCTCAAAAGCTACTCTAGAAAACCATAGGCAAGTGCACCTATCGTTTTGTAGTTTAGATTATTGAGTACCGAGTGTCATTCCCACGAGGATTGTAAGTACTAATAATTACCGTCTTTTTTGTTATTTAATCTAACAATTTTCAAAGTTTTGTTTGTTTAAAAATGAAAAATAAAGAATTTAAAAATAATTGCAACTTACAAAAGATCAAATAAAAGTAGATTGTAGAATTAAGAAATCAATAGCTAGAAATGTGTTTGAATGTAAATCCTCTAGAATGTTTTTGTGATTCAACAAGATAAAAATACAACCATAAGCCCTTACAAAAACCAACCTCGTTTAATAAAATCTCATGTTATGTGGACCGTAGAAATTCCCGATTTAAGTTAAACCTCTATCGAGCGCGAATAACTTCTAATCTCAAGTTGATTAATCAAATCTCTTTCTAGTTAAAACCCCCAAGACAACATTATAACAATTTGTGAATTCCCATATTAGGTTTGACCCTAATCCGGAAGATTTATGTCGCCCTATATCTAGGATTGCATGCAACTCTTTTCACTTATATAGTTCTATTTCACCATGAATCTCTCGATTTCCCTGGATGAAAAATAAACTTCAAATCAATATTGCGCATATACCAATTTGAATGAATAAAGCATAATATAAGTGAATCACACAAAACATGAAAATTTTATTACAAACATACAAACCTTAATCACAAATTCATTCTAGAGTTCATTACATTCAAACACTAGAAATTTAGCTACACATGGCTTTGACAAAAGAGTATACTACACAAGAAGATATGAATAAAATGAACATGGTGTACTTAGCTCTTTTTCAAGACCAATACAAGACTTCCTCCTTGGTTGATTGCAATGATGTTGAGCTTCAAGCCTTCTCCTATATTGCTTTTCAACTTCCAACTCTACCTCTCTTTTATCCTCTCAATGTATTTTGCTTTGAAACTTAGAATATACAATGAATCTCTCTATCAATGAATACTACATGAATTATATCTTTTCCCAACTCAAACTCTTGGCTTTTATAGGCACCATCTTTGTGAAAGAACACATCAATAATGCTAACAAATGCTCCACTTCCATGGTTGTTGGTTGAATCATTGTGTGCACATTCATGGTTGAGTTGGTTGAATGATTGTGTGCACATTCATGGTTGAGTTGGTTGAATCATTGTGTCCACATGACAATTGAGGGAATAATAGAGTTTGGTGCATCAAAATGAGGTGTAAAAGTTGCTCAAAGGTTGTCAAAAAGAAGGAAAGTCTCCATAATTTCCGCCAAAGAAAAACCAAGTCCTGACGAAAAGCACGGCAGGCCGTGTTTTCGGATTTTTTCCCGAACACGCCGTGCTTGAAAAGCACGGCCTGGCCGTGTTTGGTACGTCGGGGTCGAAAAATTGCTCGTTTTTGATTTCTAAAAAGCACGACCGTGCTTAAAAACATACCCCGCCCGTGTTTGACGAAAAGGCCCCGAAATGACGCGTTTAGCTTGGGGTTTTGAGTGTTTTTGCATCCGAAAACCCCGGGTATGTTTTGACATGAAACCATGACCCAAAATTCACCAAAAACAGCTCCAAATCATCAATCTACATCAATAAAAGCACCTCGGAGTAATGTGAACTATGTACAATCAAAAATTTATGAAACTAACAATAAAATAACTCAAATCATACTTAAATATACACATAAAACATGTATAAAAAGACCTTTATCAAACCACCTCAACTTTGAACTTTGCTTGTCCTCAAGCAAAACATTAAATCAATAAGAATGGTTCAATAAATTACAACACACAAGGATTTTATTTATTTTTTTTTCAACACATTGAACACAAGCAAATCAAGTTCTTAGCCTTCTCAACCCGAATTAACCATTCAAGAAAAACACGCTTTTTTTTTTTGCGACCGATCAAAGAAAGATCAGAATATCAAAGAGCATTATTCAAACTTGAAATCATCACTCCACAAATATTGATAGTTATGAATAACTTTAATTCAATAATGTCATGAAAATACAAGAATTCAATAGATCATTATAGTTAGCTTACTAGTCATATAACCAAGCTTCTTGAACTTTATTGGAATGAGAAGTCGAGAGTATTCATTCTCCTCTTTTTTTTTTTTCGTTTTTTTTTGGGACCTTTCGAGACATGCTTCCACTAGGTTTATATTTTGAATTTCTGTTCAAACACTCCTAGGGTGGTTTTCCATACTCATATTCGTGTCGCCGTTTTACGTAAAAGACAAACATGGGGCTCATGAATGCTCCTAGTTACTAAGCAACAACAAATAGAGGAGTATAACCTCGATTGGTCCATTTTTTTCTTTGTTTTTTTTTATTATTTTTTTCTTTTTTTATTCACAAGCTTGGTTTAACAACTAGTTAACCACTACTAAATCATGAGTTCTCGGAAGTTCATAGCACTAAGCATCGTCGTATATGCCTTAACACATCAAGTATTTATGGTGTTGGAAATCTCACAAAATTTAGCCCGCATCCACGCTCAATCTATCCTAGACAATCAATTGCTTCACATCGAAAAACACAAATTAACAAGTTAATATAGGTATAATTGGGCCAAGTTATTGACTAGCAAACATTTAATTTATTACAAAATCACATCTTTTGAAAACAAACACACAAGCATTCCGAAAATGTTATTGTACCCACCTCCAACTTTATGATTCACATTGTCCTCAATGTGAAAGAAAGAAATGGACAAACACACACAACACACTCAAAAAAAAAGCAAAGAAACTAGAATGATATAAAAGAAGTGGAAAAAGAAAAATACGACCTTACTACAATAGTGGAATCGGTGTTGAGTGATCATTGGGTTGTTTTGTGCACGACCTTCAACGGCATCTTCATACCTAATCAAAGTTAAGCAACACACAACTCGAATACCGTGAAATCTCAAATATTCCCAATTAGGACAACCAAGAAGATTCAAGAGTTTTTTTTTGATTTGAAAATGACTCTAAAGACTTGTGATTATTTTGAAAGAAAATAAAAAAATGAATGGAAACAATTGCACACAAACATCGGGTTGCCTCCCGGGTAGCGCTTTTTAACGTCGTATAGTGGACCATTTCACCTAAATGCGAAGATTTAATCGGGCGAGCCTTGAACTTATGAAAATTTTATCTCTTTGAACAACATCGCCACCGTATCGATTTTCGAACAATTGACCTTCATGGTCCTATTTTTCGCATGTTATTCTCAAAATGGGATTTATCTCAGGAAACTTTTGCACATTGAACATCACATACTTTTAAGGATTTGTTAGAAGACATATTAAGCAAAGAATCATTTATCCTTGTCTCAATCAAGTTTATAGGAAAACAAGTATCATTTATAGGATTTCTCAAAGGAATTTTAAAGATAACTTGTTCACCCCTACTCTCAAAGTAAGCTTTCCATCATGCACATCAATGAGAGATTTAGCGGTAGCCAAAAAAGGGGACGCCTAGAATTAAGGAACTTATATCATCATGCATGTCAAGAATAATAAAATCAACTCGGGAATATGAATTTATCAATCTTAACTAGCACATCTTTAACAATACCTCTGGATGTTTAATCGATTTATCGGCTAATTGAATGTCCATCCTAATAGGTTTAAGTTCACTTAATTCCGCATGCTTGAATGTTTCATAAGACATCACGTTGATACTAGCTCCCAAGTCGGCTAGTACTTATCAACAGTAAACCATCAATTGTTCAAGGGATAATAAAGCTTCCTGGATCATTAAATTTTTGTGGTAGTTCATTGGAAGGACATTTATCATTCAATCGCACATTTGATAATTTATTAAGCTTATTTTCACTAGGAATGATGTCATTAAGATCCCTAACATGCTTTGAATGAGGGTCAACAAATGGAATATTGGCATGTAATTGTTTGAAAGAATCAAGGTACTTACCAAATTTGTCTTCCTTCTATCTTCTTCTTGGTTAGACTTTGGTAAGGGATCTTGGGCTTGTATTCGCAATCTCTTTTTCATGAGCTTTTCTTTGGGCATGTCATCCTCCACGATTTCTCGCATGGCGGCATTGGCATAATCATGCTCATGTGGAAAAATGATGGTGATTGCCTTTACGTGCTCCCCTTGGTTTGGCCTCGGTATTACCCGCAAACTACCATGTGGCCTTTCGAAATCATCTTCGCAATCCGCCTATTTGGTTTTCCAGTTATGGATAGATGCCTCTTGATTTCTCAAGGATGTTTCCACCGCTGAATCGGGTATTCACGTTGATTGCACAAACTTTGTTATAAGATCTTCCAAGTTAGCTTACCTTGATTTGGGTCAAATCCGAGACGTGTGTAGATCAAAATTGGGATTAGTCGTGGTTGGCCTTGGTTTCCCAACCGAAATTAGGATGTTGTCTCCACCCAAGATTATATGTGTTGTTGTAAGGATTACTTGGGTAATTTCGCCTTGATTCCCAACGTAATTGGCTGCTTCACTTGAGGTATTGTGTGTGGGCGATCCGATGATTATGCAATCCTCTCCGCAAGTTTCACAAGATAAAACATGCGGTGGTGGTGGTTGATAAGTGGTCTTTTTATGCACGTTTTATGTGTATATTTGAGTAGAATTCGAGTTATTTTATTGTTAGTTTTGTAAATTTTTGATTATACATAGTTCATATTACTCAGGTGCTTTTATTGATGTAGATTGACCATTCGGGCTAATTTTGGTGAATTTCGGACCATGGATTCATGTCAAAACATACCGGGAGTTTAAGGATGCAAAAACGCTCGAAATTCCAAGCCAAACGCTGTCATTTCGGGGCCTTTTTGGTCCAACACGGGCAGGGGTGTCGGCAACACGGCCGTGTTCACGGAGCTAAAACTCGATTTTTTCGCACAAAAACAGCCTCCCGACACGGCCAGGCCGTGTTCCCAACACGGCCGGCGTGTCAGAACACGGCCTGGCCGTGTTGGGAAGCACGGCCATGTCGACGAGTGCTGCACAATTAAACAAAGACGGGCCTGGCCGTGTCGGGCACACGGGCGTGTCCGGACCCCTTTTTGCAACTTTTCTTTGCGGAATTTGGGGAAAACTCACCAACCAACTCATTTTGGCCACTTTTGTACACTTTTAACACCCAATTTTGCTGCAACATGTCCCCATATTCCCTCAATCATCATGTGTATACAATGATTCAACCAACTCAACCATGAATGTGCACACAATGATTCAACTAACAAGCATGGAAATGGGGCATTTGGTATGGTGCTTATAAAAGCCAAGAGTTTGAGTTGGAAAATCATTCATGTAATATTCATTCATAAAGAGATTCATAGTGTTTAACATTTTGAGTGGAATTGGGATCAAGAGGTCTTGGAGGAGTAAGCTTAAGGCAACATTGGGGAAGAAGGCTTGGAGCAACATCATCAAGTCAATTGAGATTTTGATAAAGATAAGTACACCATGTCTACAATGTTTATATCTTCTTGTGTAATTTATTCTTTGGTCAAAATCATGTGTAGCTAAACTCCTAGTGTTTGAATGTAATGAACTCTAGAATGGATTTGTGATTAAGGTGTGTATGTTTTTAATAAAATCTTCATATTTTGTGTGATTCACTTATATTATGCTTCGTTCTTTCAATTGATATATGCGCAATATTGATTTGAAGTTTATTTTTCATCCGGAAATCGAGAGATTCATGGTGAAATAGAACCTATATAAGTGAAAAGAGTTGCATGCAATCCTAGATATAGACGACATAAATCTTCCTGGATTAGGGTCAAACCTAATATGGGAATTCATAAATCGTTATAATGCAATCTTGGGGTTTTAACTAGAAAGAGATTTCGCTTAATCAACTTGAGATTAGGAGTTTTTCGCCTTGAGAAAGGGATTAACTTAAATCGAATTTCTACGGTCCACATAGCATGAGATTTTATTAAAAGAGGTTGGTTTTTGCTAAGGGCTTATGGTTGAATCTTTTAACTTGTCAAATCACAAAAACATTCTAGAGGGATTTACATTCAAACACACTTCTATCTCTTGATTTCTTATTCTACAAATTTTACTTCATTTTTACACTTCGATAATTTAGATTCTTTATCAAACAAAAACTCAAAATTGTTAGATTAAATAACAAAAAGACGGTAATTATTAGTACTTATAATCCTCGTGGGAATGACACTCGACTCAATAATCTATACTATAAAACGATAGGTGCACTTGCCTACGGTTTTAAAGGTAGCTTTTGAGCCATCAAGTTTTTAGGCGCCGTTCGGGGATTGTAATATTAAGAACACCTTATTTTTGTTAATTTAATCATTTTTTTATTTTATTTCATCATTTGTCTTTCTTTTTATCTATCTTTGTAAGTCTTGGATTACACTTATCCTCTTTATTTACCGCATTGCATGCCTACTCGTCGCCGAATTTGGAAGCGCGACACCGGGTAGCAACACGGAGGAAAGTATTAATACGACCACGAGGAGGATATTAACGAAGACAAGGATCCCAATATGGCGGATGAACAACAAAGAACCATGTACGACTATGCCAAGCCGTCTATGGACGGCACATCGCCTAGTATCATAAGGCCCGGCCTATTGCGACCAATAATTTCAAATCAAACCGAATGTCATTCAAATGGTGCAACAATTTGTTCAATTCGACGACCTACCGGACGAAAGATCCAAATAATCATATCGCGAATTTCCTTGAAATTTGCGATACCTTCAAAATAAATGGGGTCTCTGATGATGCCATCCGTTTCGCCTATTCCCATTTACTCTTCGGACGGGCTAAACAATGGCTAAATACTTTGCCAAAGGAACGATTACAACGTGGAACATCATGGCGAAAAGTTTCTTTTGAAATATTTTCCACCGCCAAAATCGCACGATTGAGGAATGAAATCTCTTCATTCACTCAAGAAGATGACGAGACCTTGTACGACACTTGGGAGAGATTCAAAGAATTGTTGCGAAATGCCCACACCATGGCCTACCTATTTGGATGCAAGTCCAAACATTTTATAATGGGCTACTTTCTCGCAACAAGACAAATGATCGACGCAATGTCGGGAACTCTTAATAACAAAACGCCTAAGCCGCCAGGATTTGATTGAGGGAATGGCCATGAACGGCTACCAATGGCAATCTATACGAGGTAAAACTAACAGTCGGTTGGTGTTTATAATGCGATGCAAAGGTTACACTAGCCGCACAGTCGAAGCTTTGACCCAAAAGATCGACGATCTAGCGACTCTAAACCACCACCACCGCACGTTTTATCTTGTGAAACTTGCGGCGGATTGCATAATCATCAAGACGCCCACACACGATACCTCACGCCGAACATGCTAATTACGTTGGGAATCAAGGCGTAAATTACCCAAGTAATCCTTACAAAGAACACATATAATCCTGGTGGCGACAACATCCTAATTTTGGTTGGGGAAATCAAGGTCAACCACGACCTAATCCCAATCCCGATCTACACACGTCTCCCTGTTTCACCAAATCAAGGTAAGCCTAACTTGGAAGATCTTATAACAAAGTTTGTGCAATCAATGATACTGATTCCAGGCGGTGGAAACATCCTTGAGAAATCAAGAAGATCTATACATAACTGAAAACCAAATAGGCGATTAAGAAGATGATTTCAGAAAGGCCACAAGGTAGTTTGCCGGGAAATATCGAGCCAAACCCAAGGGAGCACGTAAAGGCAATCACCATCGCTTTTCCACATGAGCATGATTACGCCAATGCCGCCATGCGAGAAATACGTGGAGGATGACATGCCCAAAGAAAATCTCATGAAAAAGGAGGTTGCGAATCACAAGCCCAAGATCCCTTACCGGGAGTTTAACCAAGAAGATAGAAAGGAGGACAAATTTGGTAAGTACCTTGAGTCATTCAAGCAATTACATACTAATATTCCATTTGTTGACCCTCCTTCAAAGCATGTTAGGGATCTTAATGACATCATTCCTAGTGAAAATAAGCTTAACAAATTATCAAATGTGCAATTGAATGATAAATGTCCTTCCAATGAACTACCACAAAAATTTAATGATCCGGAAGCTTTATTATTCCTTGCACAATTGATGGTTTACTGTTGATAGGGCACTAGCCGACTTGGGAGCTAGTATCAATGTGATGTCTTATGAAACATTTAAGCATGCGGGATTAGGTGAACTTAAACCTATTAGGATGGACATTCAATTAGCCGATAAATCGATTAAACATCCTAGAGGTATTATTCATGATGTGTTAGTCAAGATTGATAAATTCGTGTTTCCAAATCGATTTCGTTATTCTTGACATGCATGATAATTTAGAAGTTCCCTTAATTCTAGGCGTCCCCTTTGGCTACCGCTAAATCTCTCATTGATGTGCATGATGGAAAACTTACTTTGAGAGTAGGGGTGAACAAGTTATCTTTAAAATTCCTTTGAGAAATCCTATAAATGATACTTGTTTTCCTATAAACTTGATTGAGACAAGGATAAATGATTTTTTGCTTGATATGTCTTCTAATAAATCCTTGAAAGTATGTGATGTTCAATGTGCAAAAGTTCCCACGATAAATCCCATTTTGAGAATAACATGCGTAAAAAAATAGGACCATGAAGGTCAATTGTTCAAAATCGATACGGTGGCGATGTTGTTCAAAGAGATAAAACTTTTCATAAGTTCAAGGCTCCGCCCGATTAAATCTTCACATTTAGGTGAAATGGTCCAAATATACGACGTTAAAGAAGCGCTAACCGGAGGCAACCCGATGTTTGTGTGCAATTGTTTTCATTTTTTTATTTTTTTATTTTCTTTCAAAATAATCACAAGTCCTTAGAGTCATCTTCAAATCATAAAAAAAAAAAAAACTCTTGAGCTTCTTCTTGCTTGTCCTAATTGGGAATATTTGAGATTTCACGGTATTCGAGTTGTGTGTTGCTTAACTTTGATTAGGTATGAAGATGCCGTTGAAGGTCCCATACCAAAACAACCCAATGGTCGCCAACACCGATTCCACTATTGTAGTAAGGTCGTATTTTTCTTTTTTTCCACCTCTTTTATATCATTCTAATTTCTTTGTTTTTTTTGAGTGTTTTGTGTGTGTTTGTCCATTTCTTTCTTTCACATTGAGGACAATGTGAATCTTAAAGTTGGAGGTGGGTACAATAACATTTTCGGAATGCTTGTGTGTTTGTTTTCAAGAGATGTGATTTTTTTTTTAACAAATTGAGTATTTGCTAGTCAATAACTTGGCCCAATTATACCTATATTAACTTGTTAATTTGTGTTTTCAATGTGAAGCAATTGATTGTCTAGGATAGATTGACGTGGATGCGGGCTAAATTTTGATGAGATTTCCAACACCATAAATATTTGATGTGTTAAGGCATATACGACGGTACTTAGTGCTATGAACTTCCGAGAACTCATGATTTAGTAGTGGTTAACTAGTTGTTAAACCAAGCTTGTGAATAAAAAAAAAAGAAAAAGAAAAAGAAGAAAAAAAAACGGACCAATCGAGGTTATACTCACTCTATTTGTTGTTGCTTAGTAACTAGAGCATTCATGAGCCCCATGTTTGTCTTTTTACGTAAAACGGCGACACGAATATGAGTATGGGAAACCACCTTAGAGTGTTTGAACAGAAATTCAAAATATAAACCTAGTGGAAGTATGTCTCGAAAGGTCCCAAAAAAAAAAAAAAAAAAAAGAACAAAAAAAAAAAAAAGGAGAATGAATACTCCTTGACTTCTCATTCCAATAAAGTTCAAGAAGCTTGGTTATATGACTAGTAAGCTAACTACTATGATCCATTGAGTTCTTGTATTTTCATAGCATTATTGAATTGAAGTTGTTCATAACTATCAATATTTGTGGCGTGATGATTTCAAGTCTCAATAATGCCTACCGATATTACGGTCTTTCTTGACAATCGATCGCTTTGCAAAATAATTTTTTTACTTGAATGGTTAATTCGGGTTGAGAAGGCTAAGAACTTGATTGCTTGTGTTCAATGTGTTGAAAAAGAAAAAAAAAAAAAAAAAAAAAATTTGTGTTGTGATTTATTGAATCCTCTTTTTGATATAATGTTTTGCTTGAGGACAAGCAAAGTTCAAAGTTGGAGGTGGTTTGATAAGGGTCTTTTTATGCACGTTTTATGTGTATATTTGAGTAGAATTAGAGTTATTTTATTGTTAGTTTTGTAAATTTTTGATTATACATAGTTCATATTACTCCGAGGTGCTTTTATTGATGTAGATTGACCATTCGGGGCTAATTTTGGTGAATTTCGGACCATGGATTCATGTCAAAACATACCGGGAGTTTAAGGATGCAAAAACGCTCGAAATTCCAAGCCAAACGCGCGTCATTTCGGGGCCTTTTTGGTCCAACACGGGCAGGGGTGTCGGGCAACACGGCCGTGTTCACGGGAGCTAAAACTCGATTTTTTCGCACAAAACAGCCTCCCGACACGGCCAGGCCTGTAAGTCCAAGCGGCTACGATAATCTAGAGGGGGTGAATAGATTATCTCCATCTTTTCGATTTCGCCCTCTTTTAACAATCGAATGCTCAAACAAAATAATGAAGGTGCGGAATGTAAACAACACACGATTTAAAGAGGTTCAACCCACCTAGGGCCTAATCCTCTACCACCCCAAGATATCCGAGATGGATTTCGAAAGAAAAGAATTTTATTAATTACCAAAATTAATACAAATTCAACTTACAACACCTTGAAGAGCACCACACTCTTCTTCAACACCACCTTTGGAGATTACCACAATCTCCTTTGAAGATTACCACAATCTCCCTTTGAAGATTACCACATCTTCAACCTCAAGAATATCAATTCTTCAACACCTCAAATAAGAAGATTACCACAATCTTCTTCACCTATCACCTAGATCATCCAAGTGTGCTCTTACCACAAGAACACTCACAAGGATATCTTGTGTTTGAATGATAACCAAAAAATCAAGATTACAACTCAATAATGAATAATACAATTTGAGTGCAAAGTGTAATCAAGAATAGCCTAGACCTCAAAGATGTGAAAGTGATAAGCTAGCAATATTACAACAAGAATAATGACTATGAAAGACCAAGTGTTTGCTTGAAGTGTATCTTGTTGTGTTGTATCTCAATTGTTCTATTGGTTGCTCCAAAACTTCCTCTATTTATAGGAGATGATTGATCAAGCATAGGCTCCTCTTGGGGGATTGAAAATCTACTAAAAAATACAATTAAAATCAAGAATATA
Source organism: Rehmannia glutinosa (assembly GCA_016081115.2). Classification (NCBI taxonomy): domain Eukaryota; kingdom Viridiplantae; phylum Streptophyta; class Magnoliopsida; order Lamiales; family Orobanchaceae; genus Rehmannia; species Rehmannia glutinosa. The sequence goes on from CM071936.1 coordinate 105,647,456, forward strand.
GCTGTTAGAAATCAATCCCACAATTTAAGGAAAGTTTGTCTGTTTGTCAAAACGGTCGAAATTTGTTTGTCAAAACATAGGGCGACCGTCGCACGAAAATAGACGTTGAAAAGAATACACAAAGAAATAACACGGCGTCGGCCGACGCTACCTCGACCGGCCGACCATCACCCCAACCGGTCCCCCATGGATTTTGCAAGGATTAAACGACCGTTTCAAAACACACTTCAGTGCACGCCGCACTCCTGGCGACGGCCGACTGCATCGGCCGACGCCTGCGGCACGGCCGACCGCTTCTTTTTCCTCCTTCCGTCTCATTTTCTCGCTTTCTAAAAACATCTTCGTGGTATGGGTTGCCCTATAGGGCGACCCTGGTCGACTTGAGACGTAAATATTGTCCAATTTTAGTCGAAAATAAAACTCAAGAAATACTCCAAAATTTAGTAAAAACATTTTAAACCGATCGGAAGTATTAGGACAACATTTAGAAACATCTTTTGAGAGTGAAAACTCAATAACGTAAAATCATTAAAAGCGTTGTCCAATTTAGACGAAAAATAAACTTTGAGAAAATACTCCTAAAATATTAAAATCATTTTAAATCATTTAGGAGTATTTGGACAACCTTTAAAAACATTGTTTTGGTGATAAAATAAAATCATCAAAATTAAGATAAAAACATGTATCAAACAATCTCCCCTTTTTGATGATTACAAACCAAAACAATTTTTACACAAACTAAGAGAGCAATTTTAGAAATGATTTTCCTAGGTAAAAACATTTGACCGTTTGGAAGCAACCAAAATTTCCAAAAATATTAAAGCAACCAAGTAGGAGTAAATATTTTCAATAATAAGCACAAGCTCCCCCTATCCACAAGCACATCAAGAATAATGTAAGAGCAATAATCCATAAGCTAAAAGCTTTAGCTTTTACAATTTGTTCAAGAGCTTATAAGCTCCCCACAAAAACAACATTTAACAATAATATAGGTATGAGCCATAGCTTATAGCTTTTATGACAAGCTTTTATTAGCTTCTTTGAGCTAACGAGCCAATTTTCCTGTTTTCCCCTTTGGAATCATCAAAAGAATGTTAGGATGATAGAAACATCATAGAAGTATATCAAAGTGCACCAAAGAAATGGTTTATCAACCATTGAGCAATTTAGGCTTAAAAACCAAGGAAAATGGGAGAAATGTATCATGAAGAGTTCATACGCTGCGTTTTATTTCCCAAAACATGATTTCAATGAGTATAGAAGACTTTTGGAAGCGAGAGAATCATGTAGAAGTTGAAATTTTCATTGAAACATTTCATCGAACACCTTGTGTGCGTAAAAAAATGGAAGAGGTTGTATATAACCTTTGTAATTGGTTCAAGCCAAAAATTTTCATATCATCAATCAACCTCATTTCAAAGCTCAAAAATCATATGCACCATATGCAATAATTTGTTCATCAATTAAGAAGCTCAAAGTAGATTTTCAAGGGTTCAACCCAATTGAGATAAGCTAAGAATGATCAAGGCATTACAAATGCCAAAAATTAGAGCAACTATCAAGTAATAAGTCATGCTTTCAACAATACATGTATCAAATGTCCCAATATATTCAACTAAGCATAACAAAGCAAAAAGAAGCACTTTTACCATCAAGTACTTCATACCAATTATCAAACAATGCTTTAGAGTATTTTTACCATCAAATACTCCATCATAAATCATGATCATCCACAAGTCATTATCAACTTGCAATATTAACCCTTTTAAGAAAAACAAGCAAATATCATTAGTACAAATGAGTTTTACAAAGATTCATCAAAATACAAAACATTATTAATGAAAATGCTAGAAAGTGAAGGGGGTGGGGTAACATCATTCCTCATCCGAGGAGAAGCAAGATCCGGGAATAAAGTCCTTGATGAATTTCTTTAACTTGCCGATAGACTTTTGCATTTTAGAGGTCTTTTGCTCCAAAGCCTCATACCTCGTCTCATGAAAAGCCCTCATCTCATCAAATTCGGCTTGACTATACCTCCCTAGGCGGTTGAGCACCTAGTATTACCCTCCCGGATTGCTCGGTTCGCCTTCTTCCACCAATCTTGCGGCCCCGGCGTCATCAAAGATGTCATTAGGATCGGAGACTCTTGACCTCTTCCTCTCGCCATTTTGGTTGGTCGGATGTCCATATTCTTGCGCATCGTGACTATTTGGGAGATATTATCAATGTCGGTCATTTTGAAAAACTTCCGAGTTAAACTCCGACGAAGGAAGTCCCGATTGAATAAGAAGTTTACAAATCCAATTTCCCATAACCAACTTCTTATTACCTTGAGTAATGGACTCGATTAGACATTGAATAAGTATGGCGCCAAAGTTAAGTGGTTCCCTCCTAGCAATCTTATAAGTCAAAAAATAATCCATATTGCTAGGCATCTTTCCCGACTTACCACAAATGCAATATGCGACAATGACCGATAAAATGCGATGCTCAAGTGTCATTGCCAACAAAGAATACTTAGGCCATACTCCCAAATCGTCTTGACTTCTTTCATCGATACCCCCAACATTTCATCATTCCAAGTCCCGCAAGAGAAATAATCCCAACCACCTTCTCTAACATGTAAAAGCCGGCAAATATCATTGGGAGTCCATCTAAAATGGCGACCCTTTATAAGCGAATTAACGGCAATCGGCTTTCTATCATTATCATATTCGACCCACATATTGGCATAAAAGAGTTGGATAATATCATCATCATACAACACATAAGCATGTTCCCATAAGTACATCCAACCTTGCTCCTCAAAAAATCCTCTAATCGTAGGATACTCATTTGTAAAAGAACTAAAACGACACATTTTAGTCCGAGCAATCGACTTTCCTCCCATTCCCGAGTCCTCATAATACCATTCCGCATATTTATGAATAAAATTAAGAACATTGTGGGAATTAGGGGCTTGAGTAACAAAGGATTTTTTACCTTTCGCCTAACGGCAATTTTGGAGCGAAATCGTTCCGCGTAGCTCCTGTAATTTGGGCTCGAGAGAGAATGGGATTTTGAACATCATCACCTTCTTGAGCCACGTTTCTTTGAGCGGCTCGAATATCCTTTGTTCGGCTTCCTCTTGCCGATTTCTTGACGAACCCTCTCCGCCTTCTACGCTTGGAGATGGGATTTCGACCGTGGAATTCTTTGGAGGAGCCATATATGTAAGATTCTTGTGAAAAGAGAAGATTAGCAACAAGAATCGTGAAAAATGATGAAGAAATGAAGATTTTGAAGAAAAAAAGGAAAAATCGCCAACAAGGGTTTTGGGGGATTTTTGAGTCTTTCACGAATCAAGACAAAGAGTGTTTTAAAGTGCAAACATTAACCTGGGCGACCGGTCGAGGTGGGGGTGCGACCGGTCGAGGTGCGGGCGGCCGTCGCCCGCTATGACCGTCCCCAGGTGATTTTTCTTTCTCCCGTTTTTCCAAAATTCGATTTTTCACCCCAAAAGTTTTAAAACTTAGCAAAAATATAAGTTTGGACTATATCCAACAAATATGGGTTTTGGAAAACATATAAACGATAAAATCGAGACTAAACCCGTAGTGCCTTTTAAAAGAAAATATTTGCAAGTTCAATTTGGGGCACTTAAGGGTCAAAATGAAATATCTTGAAAGATATGTGCATAAGCATAAAATCGAGTTTTAAGGAAAAAAATACGAGTAGACATACCTCGATGGTTTAAGAAACTTGATGACGTAATAGCCAATGAGTATGAAGTATGTATCCTACACAATTCTTAGACAACATATGCATAGAAAATTCAAGTGTAGGCAAGTAATATGAGATATCAAAAAAAGCTTATGCTATAAGATTTCATAAGAGATAATAAGCCACATAAGTCTAATAAAATGCTCAAGGGTTTTAGAGAATCATGCAAGGTTTCTTTAAAAAATTGAAATTCATAAATTTGTAAGAGACCTATATTAAAAATAAATACTTGAAAATTCATTTTGCAATTAAGACACAAATAAAAGTATGCATAGAAAAAAAATGCATATACAAATGGGGAGATACGGTTTACCAATTTCGCCGTTTCCATGGGTTGTGTCTTTCCCATTGTTGATGATGATATCTTCCCATTTGGAAGTCACTTTGTTGATGATGACTTCCTTGATTACTCCATTTCCAAGGTTTGTTACCTTCCCATGGTTGATGGTTTCTTCTTTCTTCAAAATCATCTTGTTGATGATGTCTTTGCCATTTCAAGGATTGTGTTCTTCCCATTTTTGATTATACGCTCTTCTTGAAATTGACTTTGTTGAGAGTAGTTCTTCTTTGATCAAATGAAACGTTCATTTGATGTTTTCTTGGTGGCATGAATTTTCTCCGATTTTTGCTTTGCGGGTACCTAATAGCACATTGTTTTGTGGTACCCTCATGTGTTTGGGTCCTTTAAGATTAGCTTTGAGACTTTTAGGTCTCCAACAATATTTAGAGCTATTTCTAGCCCGACAAGAATTAGCCGTATGACCCTTTTTGCCACAATAAAAACAAGTAGTAATTCTAGGAGCATAATGACCAATATGCATAGTGACTTGATCCTTTTTCATATGATTAACAACTTTAGGCTTATGATCAAGTCCTTTATCACAATTATGAATATCAACAATATTTGACATTTTATTGGTACTCGAGTTGGATTTTAATAAATCCTTTTTCATGCAATCAATATTCTCAACAAGAGTGCTATTTTCTATTTCAAGGTTTCTAACCTTGTCAAGTGTGGTGGTGTGAGCATATGATAGTGATTCATAGGAAGTAAATAAACTCTCCTTATCATTTTTCAAAACAATGAATTCCTTTTTCAAATTTTTGTATTTAACAAGTAGGCTTTGGAATTCATCTTGTAGCTCATCATAATCATTTTGTAAATCACTATATTCATTTTTCAATTCATGGTCATAAGAAGTAGAGGGTTTAGAACTTACCTCGTTTTCTTCTTTGATGCCCATGAGGCATTGTTCAACTTGTTCATCATGGGAGGTTGTAGAAGGCTTATCCCATGTTGTTGGATTTGATGTTGTATCCATTTGTGAAGTAGATGCTTTTGAGTTGCTTCTTTCATTTGCATATACTTCATAGATGGCTTCTAATTTTGCCATACTTCATGTGCCGATTGAATACCTACAACATGATCAAATTCCAAAGTGGTAAGTGAACAATGTAAAATATTAAGAGCTTTACCATTTGAGGAGATGATTTTCTTCTCTTCATCATTGAGCTTTTGAAGCCTTTTGAGGTGTGTGGTGTATTTTTCATCGGAATGGATTCTCCATTAATGACGGTGTTCCAAATGTCGAACCCGCAACCTTGTAAGTAGCATTCCATTCTTTCTTTCCAAAATATAAAATTTTTGGAATCAAACCGAGGTGGCTTGGTGGTGGAGGTGCGGATAGATGAGCTTCGTTCGTAGCCGACGATCGTTTCTCTTCACTCGCGATGTGAAACGAGCTTGCCAAAGAGTTTGGCTCGATACCACTTGTAAGTCCAAGCGCTACGATAATCTAGAGGGGGTGAATAGATTATCTCCATCTTTTCGATTTCGCCCTCTTTTAACAATCGAATGCTCAAACAAAATAATGAAGGTGCGGAATGTAAACAACACACGCGTCGATTTAAAGAGGTTCAACCCACCTAGGGCCTAATCCTCTACCACCCCAAAGATATCCGAGATGGATTTGAAAAGAAAAAGAATTTTATTAATTACCAAAATTAATACAAATTCAACTTACAACACCTTGAAGAGCACCACACTCTTCTTCAACACCACCTTTGGAGATTACCACAATCTCCCTTTGAAGATTACCACAATCTTCCTTCAACGGCACCTTGTGAAGATTACCACAATCTTCAACCTTGAAGAATACCGAATTCTTCAACACCTCAAATAAGAAGATTACCACAATCTTCTTCACCTATCACCTAGATCATCCAAGTGTGCTCTTACCACAAGAACACTCACAAGGATATCTTGTGTTTGAATGATAACCAAAAATCAAGATTACAACTCAATAATGAATAATACAATTTGAGTGCAAAGTGTAATCAAGAATAGCCTAGACCTCAAAGATGTGAAAGTGATAAGCTAGGCAATATTACAACAAGAATAATGACTATGAAAGACCAAGTGTTTGCTTGAAGTGTATCTTGTTGTGTTGTATCTCAATTGTTCTATTGGTTGCTCCAAAACTTCCTCTATTTATAGGAGATGATTGATCAAGCATAGGCTCCTCTTGGGGATTGAAAATCTGAGAAAAATACAATTAAAATCAAGAATATAGCTGTTAGAAATCAATCCCACAATTTAAGGAAAGTTTGTCTCTTTGTCAAACGGTCAAATTTCTTTCATCAAAACATAGGGCGACCGTCGCACGTAAAATAGACGTTGAAAAGAATACACAAAGAAAATAACACAGGCGGCGACCGGTCGACGTCTACCTCGACCGGTCGACCATCACCCCAACCGGTCCCCCTCATGGATTTTGCAAGGATTAAACGATCTGTTTCAAAACACACTTGCAGGTACCGGTCGCACCCTGGGCGACCGGTCGACCGGACCGGTCGACGCCCAGGGCGACCGGTCGACCTGCTCTTTTTCCTTCCGTCTCATTTTCATGTTTCTAAAAACATCTTCAGGTATGGGTTGCCCTATAGAGGCGACGGTCGACCACGAGACAGAAATATTGTCCAATTTTAGTCGAAAATAAAACTCAAGAAATACTCCGAAAATTTAGTAAAAACATTTTAAACCGATCGGAAGTATTAGGACAACATTTAGAAACATCTTTTGAGAGTGAAAACTCAATAACGTAAAATCATTAAAAACGTTGTCCAATTTAGACGAAAATAAACTTTGAGAAAATACTCCTAAAATATTAAAATCATTTTAAATCATTTAGGAGTATTTGGACAACCTTTAAAAACATTGTTTTGGTGATAAAATAAAATCATCAAAATTAAGATAAAAACATGTATCAAACAAGGCCGTGTTCCCAACACGGCCGTAATCAGTTCAGAACACGGCCTGGCCGTGTTGGGAAGCACGCCATGTCGACGGAGTGCTGCACAATTAAACAAGACGGCCTGGCCGTGTCGGGGCGACACGGGCGTGTCCGGGACCCTTTTTGCAACTTTTCTTTGCGGAATTTGGGGAAAACTCACCAACCAACTCATTTTGGCCACTTTTGTACACTTTTAACACCCAATTTTGTTGCAACATGTCCCCATATTCCCTCAATCATCATGTGTATACAATGATTCAACCAACTCAACCATGAATGTGCACACAATGATTCAACTAACAAGCATGGAAATGGGGCATTTGGTATGGTGCTTATAAAAGCCAATAGTTTGAGTTGGAAAATCATTCATGTAATATTCATTCATAAAGAGATTCATAGTGTTTAACATTTTGAGTGGAATTGGGATCAAGAGGTCTTGGAGGAGTAAGCTTAAGGCAACATTGGGGAGAAGGCTTGGAGCAACATCATCAAGTCAATTGAGATTTTGATAAAGATAAGTACACCATGTCTACAATGTTTATATCTTCTTGTGTAATTTATTCTTTGGTCAAAATCATGTGTAGCTAAACTCCTAGTGTTTGAATGTAATGAACTCTAGAATGGATTTGTGATTAAGGTGTGTATGTTTTTAATAAAATCTTCATATTTTGTGTGATTCACTTATATTATGCTTCGTTCTTTCGAATTGATATATGCGCAATATTGATTTGAAGTTTATTTTTCATCCGGAAATCGAGAGATTCATGGTTGTAGGTCCCAAGGGGTGTAAGTGTAAGGTTTAGAAGGGGTTGAATAAACCTTACCAAATTTTCGATTTAGGCCTTTTAAATCTACTGAGTTCTACACATTGTGTCCTTGATGGACATCGAATTAGTCCTCAAGAGAGTTAATCTCTCAACATGACTCAAATTTGAGCCGTATTAGTAGAGTAACTCACTGTTGGCTATAATTTGACTCACCGTGGTTTTGTTTTCAATGAGAAGACTTAACACCCTTAAGTTTGATTAAGCAAGTTTTTGCGGCTTGATTTAGTACTTATAGATTATCAAATAGATAGCAAATTTATCGTGAGATATAAGCAATTAAAAGTGCGAAATTTAAATCTTTGAAATGTAAATGACACAAGAAAAGTTTTTATAGAGGTTCGAAGATGGGGTAATTCTTCTACTCCTTTCTTCTCCAACTCCCGGAGGAATCCACTAAGTAATGATCATTTTACAAAGTGGTAATGAGTCCGGATACAAGTCTTGATCACAACAAATGTTCCGACTTGATCCTTTGGGACTCGATCTGAGACGCCTTGATCACTCACCGCTTCTCGCCGACGACTCGGCTTTCTTCACAGGGCAAAACCTTTGCTACTACAAATCACTTGCTCAAGCACTTTGGATTTGATCACGAAGCCCTCCAAAAGCTTAAGACTTGGTTCACCTTGAACCTTTCTACAATCCTTCTTGGAATGTAGACCCCTTGTTTTCAGTATTTTCCTCTTCAACTGATTGAAGTTCTCTTTCCTTCACGAGGTAAGTGTTGGATTGATGTACTTGAGATGTAGGCTTGAGGATTGAGAATGTTTCGATTATTGATAAGCTTGTATATCTCACGTGTGTCATTCATCCACGCATCATTCTTCTCAATCAAACTCCTCGGCCTTTTATAGTGAACTTTCAAAAATTTGCCCGTTGAAGAGATAGGCTCATTTTTTAAAATCACTTTGCGATCGTTGGTTTGCGATTCTTGGAATTGCCATTTCCTCGTATGAAATGTTTTATCACCTTTTCGTAGTTCGACACGGTGTAGTGCTTCCCATTGGTTCCTTTCTTTTGCACGCTTCGGGGCGAGCACTCCAAGAAAGGTAGTATGGAGATATTACTTGTTTAAGTAAATCTCTTGATTTACGTACAACAGATTCTTTTTTACGATTATCTCGACTTGATCGCATTTCCTCGCTTTCCCCTGGTGACTTAGAGTCGACTTCCAATCATGGATGACTCTTCCGTCACTTGACAGACTTGGCTTCTCTTGAGTTGACTTGACCGATGTTCCACTCACCGCATCTCACCGCTTCTTCAATCGAGTTCCTGTCTGCTTTTCTTCTTTGTTGTACTCACTTTGTCTCACGTGAGTTTTCCTTCAAGCCTTGATTGTCTTCTTCTTGCAAGTTGGAGCGTAGCGACTTAACTCGGCAGCCACTCTAATTGTTACAATACATTTCAAAGCAAGAATTGGGAGCCAACTTTCTATTCTAAGTTTTACATGGCATTCATCAAAATCTAAACAATAGAATTCCTAACAATTTCCCCCTTTTTGATGATGCCAAAACTTAAATCATACAAAGATGCAAATAACACGAATACATACTGAGATAGTGTATTGACATAGAATGTATGCGCATAATCAATCTTTTTATTGATCATATCATTCTTGTACTTAACACAATCAAGCATTTTACAAGGTGTATCGTAGTATGTAATAAAAAATTTTAGCATTATTACGTAAGACTTACATTGTATGTATTTACTTATAAAATACACGAAGGGTTGACAAAGAACGCTTCATCTCCTTCTCATTTGTCTTCTTTTTCATCTTGATCAAGATCTTCTTCTTCTTCTTCTTTCTCGTCATCACCGCTTTTTTTCTTCTCATATGCCTTCCCCGCAGCTTCATCTTTCCTTATTCTTTCCTGTCTCTCTCTGCCCATAGCCGAGTTTGTCTCTTGTTTTCTTCTTCTATCCTTTTTGCATACTCGGCGTTGGTTTTAGCCACTTGCAAGTTCGCCACATGGTCAAGCCCACCAAGAGATCCCTCCTTTCTTTCCCGGATCTACGTATTCAATATTCTTGGGCGAGAGCCTGGGTCCAAGCTTCTCCCCTCCACCGCCGCTTCTTCCCTTACCTACCTCGGCGTATCTTGTCTTTGGGGCCTTCTTCTTTCCAAGTGCTCAGGAGTGACCAGTGAGTGATCGCTTGCCGGTTATGGTATGTCACTTCTTCTTCACATAATGTGAGACCCTTTTCCCCAAAGATCTGAGTCCCAAGCTTGAGCGAGGACATATTTGCAAAATAACCTTGATTCGAGCGTTTTGAATTCGCCAATCGATCTTGGCGCTCTGTCCCCGACATCCAAATGGCATACGTGTCTCTAACCGGAATGCCTCCGTGTTCTTTCAAAATGTTCATCACCCTGGCATCCATTCTTCCTTCCACCTCCTTCATCCCTCGCTTCAATTTCTTTTCTTCTCACCGAGATACAAAGCAGAGTGTTGGAGTGGCGAGTCACGGGGAGTTTGCCGCTTATAATGTCACCGTGTGAGGACCCTGTTGGGGTTTGTGCAATCATCAAGGTCATATTTTTGATCCTTCCCCCTCAAAGATTTTCCTTTCTTGATTTCAAAATTTCCTCACCGATTTTCCTTCTCAAATTCTCTTGTCACCGCTTCCTTTCTTTTCACTTGATTTTGTTTCTTTAAGGTATTCCTCTTCCCCCTTTTTTGGCATCATCAAAGGATAGAGGAACCCCAGGGAACATCTTTGGCAAGCATGAAGTCGAAGTCTTCGATGGTTGAATTTTGCTTCAAGTCTCACAAGCTGCGTTGTATCTTTGCCGCGAATTGATCGAGTAGCGTTGGATTCTCACAAATCGCTTCATCTCGGCCATGAGAAGGCTGAATTTTCTTGTCATGTGTTCTTCCAAACGCTGTATATCATTTGCATTTCGCTCACGCAGCGCCTTGATCTCGGCGGTGTGAGCTTCGTGCATATGTTCAATGTGTTCCCGCACTTAGTTTTCGCATCAACATTTTCACTCTCCCACACCAAAGAAACTTGTTGAATAATTGTCTCAAGTATCTCACCGTCCACACGCATTGATTCTTGCTTGTTGCCACCATTCCCTTATCCCGACGTGATGCCTCTCAAGTCACCGTAGGTTGGCATCTCTGTTGTCCGGAGCATATCGAGGAGGCCTGATGCCTCTCCATCTTTTCAACTTCAAAAAAGAGTGCCTTGAACACTTCTCGTGCTTCAAATGATTCTTCATGTGATGGCCATACAAATACGAAATCAAGTCGGCCGAACAATGGCGCTGAGTGAAAAAAAGGAGCTGGTCCGTGATAGCGTGCTTGCTCATTTTCGACTCTTCGTGGAGTTCTCGTATCTCCAACAGAAAGGGAAAGATTCCACAAAGGATTCATCACCGCCATCCGGGATTTGTTCGATGATAAGCGTTGGGCGTGAAGTTCTTTTGGGAATCGATCCACCAGTAGCTTGAGGAGCCGGAGCGGTGGTCGCCGGTTCACCCGGTTTTTGTTTTGTGGTGCGATGGAGCTCGCTTGAGCCTCGGTATCCTTAACAACCGTTGGTCTCAAATTGATTTCTCCTTTTGAGTAGACGTCCTCGGCCTTATCGGGAAGCGTCATCGGACGATGATGAGATTTCCATTGGTGGCTCATCATCAAAATTAAAGGTCGACGAGTAGTCTTGGGATCGACTTGCTCGTGCCCGGAACATCCGCACCGAGTCTTTTGGATTTGTCATGGGGGTTGACTCGAAAACCTTCTTCTTCGCCTTCCGATCCCGAGAAGGTGACATCGGGGGTTGTCCGGGAATCATGAAGTGCGCCGATCTCCTTCCGAGATGGATCGATGGTTGCGGGAGGGATGTTCTCTACCTCACCAGTGTTACCCCTGGAAGTCTCAACCTCCCGTGGCCTTCATTTCCTCCAAGCGGTCTCTCTTCTTTGCGAGGCACTGGTCTTCCCTTTCGACGGTGTCACCGTCTTAGGGTCTTCTACGATGGCATCCATTGGAGTCTCAACCCCAAGGATTGCGCTTTCATCGCCTGTAGTGTTAACTCCCATTCGTTCCTTCTCCTCGACCGCATCGTCATTAGCCTTCGAGGCTTGGCACCTCACCGAGAGACAGTCTCAAGTCTGAGCTTCGTTGATGGCAACTTGCTGTTTTTCTTCCGTGTTTGAGTGTTCTTTGCTTCGCCTCCTACATTCTTTGTGGAGTCATCTCAAAGATCCTCCGACCTTGCCGCAGCCGGAGGAGTTTCCCCTCACCGAGCACCAACTGAGTGACTTGGAGTGGGGTCACTCGTCTCCATACTCCCGGCTTTTGCAATTGATGGTTCAGCCGTTGGGCAGGTGGTAGCACACCTTCAATAGGGGTTGGCTCGACCGGGGTCCCCACTAGTCCAGCTTTCATCGCCATCTCCTTATCGCTTTCTTCCGAGTTAGGTTTGGGAAGTGGTAGCGGCAACATCGATGTGGCTATTTGTTGAACCACTCCCATTGGATCGATTTCCTAAATTTCGTGTGTTACGGAGGACTCTCCCGGTCCCTCCATCGATCTTTGCTCGTGAAGGATTCTTGATTCATGCAATGCTTGCTGCATCTGCAATTCTTCGTGGCGTGACATTCTCGTGTTCCTCATCACTTTCGGAGAAGACATCAAGGAGAGGATGGAAGTGTTACGTGGTGCCGAGATAGGGCGGATGCTTGCCTTCTCGCGTGCTTCGCTTCTTTCAAACTTGCTTTTCTCTCTACTTGTCCTTGTAGATCTGCCGAGAATATCCATGCAATTGTCTTCATCTAGAGTGGGAGCACAGATAATCCAAGGAAATTTAGCGATTCCTCTTCTTCTTCTATGAATTCAGCCGTTGGAACTGTTCCCTTGACTTGCTCAACTTCCATTTTCTCCACTCACGCAGACGATTTTGGATGTCCGGGTAAGGTGGAGATAGGATCATTACATCACTATCCGCTTAATGGTTCTTTCAGGCTTCACCAGATAAGCTACAGTGTGTCTTGGGTTGCCTCTCTCACGATCACCTTCAAAGAGACTTGGGTCGTTTCATCAATTACATCCGAGACTCTACTTCTCCGGTAGTCTCCGGTATTTGTGCTAGCTGAGTAGCCGACTCACCGGTTTCTCCTGTTCGGATTGCTTTACAAGTCTTCTTCGTCTCTTAGTTTGTACCAGAGGGATTTAGTTCGAGACGGTCCTCTCGAGTCTTGGGCGGCCGGGGCCGGTGCTTGTGTTTGTTTCGAGGAGCCGGCCGTCTAGGTTTGTCGATCTCCTCTTTTTGACGATCGAGAAGGAATTTGTGAGTCCTTCTCGACCGCCGCAGGGCAGTGACACTGGCCGCTGGCGGTGACTCTGCGGGCGGGAGCATGTTTATGTTTTTTTTTTGCAGCAGGGGCAAGAGATTTCTTAGGCGCAGGGGCGCTTTTCTTCTTGGTTGGAGAGGAGGCGTTTGTGTCTTCGGGGTCACCGATTCCCCTCACCGTGTCGCCTCTCTTGGCGTACGACGCTTCGAGCACCGGAGAGATTAGCTCAACATCCTCTTGTTAACATGGAATGCTTTCCCATATCTAAGAGGGACTCCTTTCACCTCCAATAGTCGGCCAATCACCAGGCCATATCCCGGAGATCCTCCAAATGACCCATCTTCTTTGAAGGACTTGTTCCCACGCTTACGGTAGAGTCTGTAGACAAACTCACCCCGATTTATCTTCTTTTTCTTCGATTATTGGCCATCACAATCAATTTTGCCTTTGACAGATTGGTCAAAGTCGCCAAATTTGATGTCGATACACTTGGCAACAATATCCAACAATTTGTGATAATCCTCCTTCAAAGAGTCTCTTGTTTTTGTGTGTATATTATTTTGTCAAAGAACGCTCGGACTTGGCTATTTCTTTCCATGCGTCGCCCAAGTTTACATCGGCCTCTTTGATCTCGGATGCTCCTCTCTGGTAGTGAGCAATATTCACCAAATCCTTGGCGTTGATAGTCGATTGCTTCCCATGAACAGATGACTTGATTCCTTCATCGTGAATCTCGGCATTCACGTAGAATGTGCGACCTCCTCCACGTAGGTCATAGGATACCCGATGTTAGAAACGGTTTCGATCCGACGTTTCTAACTTCTCCGCGATTTTCTTCACCAGGTGTCGTCGGACCCCTGCTTCACCATTCCGTCGAAATCCACGGTCGAACCGGTGTGGATTTGTTTTCCCAACTTGGTAAAGTCATAAGTTGGTGCCATTTCTTAGAATAATTTCAAGAAAAATTCGAAATAGATTTGAAGGTTGATAGGGTTTTAGAGTATTTGCCTTTGCCTTTTGAGAGAGAGATTGAGCAGTTTTTAGAAGTGTGAGAGAAAACGGCGAAAATGGTTTAAATATGGTTTATGAAAGGGCGTGGCAGACGGTTTTGAATCGTGATCGAAATCAACGGCTTGATTTCGCACGATATTGAGCGATTCATGTCTCGTATTTAATGCGGCAAAGATTTATATCCAATCATAGGCTTGGTGTGCGGCTTTATGTCCGTACACATCATCATTATGCGACGTGTCTCTTAAAGCATTCTGCTAAGTCAAAAACGATCGTTTTTGTCACTTTGCTCATAAGTTATTCAGCTTATCTCTTAGGGCGATTTAACTCGCTTCTCACATTTCTCTTAGTGACTTCAAATTTCAATGACTTGGTATAGTGACTTTTCCGACATAAACTGATTTTGAGCCGATTTTTGTTTTCGACTCTTTTTCACCTTCTTTCCTGTTCCATTTCTTTTCTTTGATTCTTCTCGTGTCTCAACTTAGCTCAATTAGCCCCAACTCATGTTTGAGTTCTTCAAATCTTGACTCACATAATGGTTTTGTGAGGATGTCCGCTAGTTGTTTGTCGGTTGAGATATATTCCAAGATAATGTCCTTCTTTTCAACATGATCTCTTATGAAATGATATCGACATCAATATGTTTTGTTCTTGAGTGCAACACAGGATTTTGAGTGATTGCAATGGCACTTGTGTTATCACACATGATTGGAATTTCTTTTTCTTCAACTTCATAATCTCTCACCGCTTTGTCTCATCCATAGGACTTGGCACAACAATTTGCCCATAACTATGTATTCTCTCACCATTTGTAGAAGTGGCTATTGAGTTTTGCTTCTTGCTAAACCAGAAATTAATCTGTTTCCGAGCATTTGACATGTGCACGAAGTACTTTTCTGTCCACTCTGCATCCGGCATAGTCGAGTCTGAATAGCCAATTAGCTTGAATCCACCTTCCTTTGGATACCATAGCCCTACTTCTTGACTTCCTTTTAAGTATCTCAATATTCTCTTAGGCTGCGCAGTCATATGGCTCTCTTTTGGAGCGATTGAAATCTTGCACATACACCTACAAAAAAGGTGATGTCCGGCTAGGCCGTGTGAGATAGAAAGCATGATCCATAAGTGCTCGTATCTTGTTTGATCTACGGCTTGCCATCCGCACCCATGTCCATTTTGATGATGTGTTCATTGGTATTTTTACTAAGACTTCTCCTCCATACCAAATTTCTTCATTAAATCTCTGGTGTATTTTGTTTGACTTATGAAGGTTCCATCCTTCAAATTGTTTCACTTGAAGTCAAGGAAGAATGTCGACTCTCCCATCATGCTCATTTCAAATTTACTTTGCATGAGGTTTGAGAATTTTTTACACACTCTTTGTTAGTGGATCCAAAAATGATGTCATCCACATATATTTGAACAAGCAAAGATACTCTCTTCTTGTCTTGAATTAAAGTGTGTTCTATCTACTTTTCCTTTAGTGAATCCATTTTCGCTTAGGAATTGTGATGGGTATCATACCATGCTGCTCTGGGTGCCTGTTTCAATCCATACAAGGCTTTCTTGAGTTTGTATACCTTGTCTCCAAGAGTCTTCCGCTCAAATCCTGGAGGTTGTTCAACATACACTTCTTCTTCCAATAAACCATTCAGAATGCACTTTTTACATCCATTTGATATACAAAGTGAAATTTTTGTGAGCGAAGATAGGCAAGAAACATCCTTATAGCTTCCAATCTTGCTACAGAGCAAATGTTTCATCAAAATCTATTCCTTCTTCTTGGCAATATCCTTTGGCTACCAGCTTGCTTTGTTTCTTACCACCGAACCTTCCTCGTTCATCTTATTTCGAATACCCATTTGGTTCCAATAACATTTTGATGTATGGGTCTTTGTACTAATTCCCATACTTTATTTCTCTCAAACTGATTCACTCTTCTTGCATAGCTTGAATCCAATGTGTGTCATCCAATGCTTGTGACACATCTTTGGGCTCTATCTGCGAGATGAAGCATGTGAACATTGCTTCTTGTTGAGTTCTCGATCTTGTCTTGACACCTTCTCTCATGTCCCCAATGACAAGTTCTCGTGGATGGTCTCGGCCATCTTACGTCCAAGTTGAAGTAAGTTAGCCGGATTCGATTGACTTGCGGTGTATTCTTTGTGGTCGACTCTCTCATGATCACTCAATTGCAGATTTTCCAGCTTTTGAGATTCACTATCTCATCTTCTTTTCTCAATTGATAATCCCCGCTTCGCCTTCAAAGATAGGATTCTTCTCAGAGGTTGGATGATTCAACTTATCGGTGACTCTTCAATGTCTTCCCCATTTGCATTTGGCTCATCGAATACTACATGAATGGATTCTTCCAGTAACCATAGTTATTTTGTTGAGTATTCTCAGTAGGCTTTGCTTTCACCTGAGTATCCTAAGAAGATACCCTCATCAGCTTTAGCATCAAAAGCCTTTAGGTTGTCTTTGCCATTATTGTGGATGAAGCATTTACATCCAAATATCCTGAAATATGCAACATTTGGTTTTCTTCCATCCAGATCTCATAGGAGTCTTTGTCACCGCCTATTTATCATACATCTGTTTTGGGTGTAGCAGTGTGTTGATTGCTTTAGCCCAAAATCTTTTTGCAACCCCTGCTTCAACTAACATGGTCCTTCTTTCCTTGAGGGTTCTCGTTCCTTCTTTCTGCAACTCCATTCTCACGTGGAGTCCTTGCGTGATAGTTCATGACCAATACCATTCTCAATACAAGATCTTGAGTTATTATTCCATTGACAAACTCGGTTCCTCTATCCGATCTTATTTTGATAATGGTTTGACTCTTTCTCATTTTGTATCCTTTTCATCACCGTGGTAGCTTTTGTAGAGTTTCTTTCTTCTTGCACATGAATATTGTCCATGTATATCTTGAGTAGTCATCTACTACCACCAAGGTGTATTTCTTTCCACTTATGCTTGGCTTTGGTTCCACTGGCCAAATAGATCCATATAAGGCGGATGCAATATTCTTGTTGAGGATGGGCATGTCTTTTCTTTGAATGACGACTTGATTTGTTTTCCTTCGACATGCATCACATATACTTTCCTTCTTGTATACTGAGTCCGGAAGTCCTTCTACAAGATGACTTCTTGCTAGCTTGTTAATTGTTTTGAAGTTCGGGTGACTCAGGCTTTTTGTGCCAAACTTGATTCAATTTGTGCTCTTTGCTAAGTAGACAGTCTTTGGGTGTTGCGGTTGACCAATCCACTACATACATATTTTTCTCGTCTACATCCTTGCAAAGACAACTTCATTAGATTCAACATTTTTGATTTGGCATATTCCCATGTTGAATCCAACATTGTAGCCCTTTGTCGCAGAGTTGATGATGCTTAGTAAATTGAAGTTTAGTCCTTCAACATATGCAACATCCGTGATTTCTAAACCATTCCTTTTGATGGATCCAAAGGTCTTCTCTTATTTCACCAGAGCTTCATTTCCTCAAATATGACTTTTGCTCCTTTGACTTCCTTGAATTTTGACAGATTTCTCTTATTTCTGTCGTCATGTGTGCCGGAATGCACCACTATCCATGTACCAGGTTCCTTGGCACTCACTTTTGCCTTGAACTCTCGCAATCAAGAAATTAAGTTTTAGGTACCCATTCTTGTCCGGGTCCCGAGGGGTTAGAATTATAAGATGATCCAACCAACCTATAGCCAAATGATTTGACTCAAGAGGTTGCCATCTATCGATGCCATAATCATAATCAATCCCTGCAAATTGCTTGGGAGTCAGGTTCATCAAATTTGTCTCTTTTATCCGTATGCCCGCATATGTGTTTTAGCAATTGCCTTTCTTGGGTAATTGTGGTGTCTTTGAGTGTAGTGCCTAGGTGCATATGTGTGCTGATGAAAGCTCTTATGCTTTTGGAATGGCCTTTGTTGAGTTCTGGCCTTTGCCATTTGGGCTTGTATTCCATAAGTCTTCAGATAGTTCACATTATTCCATCGGCTTGGCTTGGATATTTTCTACCATTCCCATCATATGTATTTCTTTTATGAGTTTTCTGGGGTTTTGGTAGCTCTGCTTTTCTTTTCAGAGTATTTTACTTTGGAGTCCGCCGAGGACTCGGCTGAATCTCTTCTCACTATCCCTTTCAAAGACTCTCAATCGGTCATTTTCCTTTTCCTTTGTAACCAAGGCCGTTTGCTTAGCATTGTGCTTTGGATTGAAAGTGTGTGCATCATTTAGAGTTTTGGATTTTTCGGACTCTTCATGACTTGAAGATCCTTTTTCCAAAATTACTCTTGAGGTTTGACATGGCACAAAGGAATTAAATCCTAAGCCTGTCTTGTCTCCACATTCTCTTTGACTCATAATAAGATCATCCAATGATTTAGATGCCTTAGTGAATGAGGCAATAACATTTTGAGGTCATTCTCCTCTTTTCTATAGCAGCAATTTCTGCTATTAATTTAGCATTTTCACCTTTAAACTTTTATTCTCATCGGCTATTTGACTTAGAGTACTCGGCTCCTTAGTCGGCTTTGAGTTTTGATTTTTGAGTAAATTTGTTTTCCTCATTCAATAGTGTGTGTGAGGTTTTAATGTGCTCAAAATCTTTCATCATTTTGCCTAATGAATCATAAAGATCGAGTGGGTGATGAAGTGTGTGTGTCACGGTCACTATCACTAATGTCCGAGCTTGTTGAGTTAGATTGTACCTCATCTTCTTGATCTTGTTCTTTGGCCATTAAAAGCGGTCAAGGCTTCTTCTTCGTGAGTCACTTGAGTAGTCGGCTTCACCGCTCTCGAGTCACCGTCTCTCTTGACTTGCCGTCTCGTGATCTCGCAGCCCATCATTGCCTTTTTCTTCTCTTGTCTTTTTTCTCTCAAGACCTTTCTTTCTTCTTTTTACATTTGTTGACTACAGGATATGAGCAAATCAATGGCATAGTGACCTGGTTGTCTACAATTCCAACATAGATATTCACCTTTTGAACAACTCTTTCTATTCTTGAGTTGTCACTTTGATACTCGGCTTGTTGATGATCTGTCCTCTTGGTTGGCCTATCATCCCTTGATTTGGAGGAGCCGAGTGTCTTCCGGAGGATTCACCCTTTCCTCTCTTGTAGTTCTTGTTAAAGAACTTGTTAAATCTTTTAACCATCGTGGCTATTTCTTCGGGTCAATTGCCTCTTTGACCTCGACTCTCCTTCCGTCTTTGACAACTAGAGCAGTTGTTTTGGGTACAAGCTGTCTCTTCTGGTCTTTCCTTCTCATTTCAAACTCGTAGGCTTTGAGGTCTCGAGAATAACTCATGATTGGATGTCTTAGATAGGTCCATGGGTGTCTCAATGCCATGACCTTTATTTCCCATTCACCGGAAGACTTTTTAGGATCTTCATACACATTTCATCGTGTATATTCCTTTCAAGTGTAGACAACTGACTCATTTGTGATTTCTGTAAACCGAAAGGTCCCAGTTGATCCAGGTTTTCTCCGAGATCATTTTAAAATTCTCAAATTTTTGTACAGCCACGATAGTTTGTTTTCTTTGATTTGCTCTCGAGCCTTCACAAATCAATGTCGGTTGTCCCAAATTTCCTTAGCGCTTTTGCAAGATTTCACTTTATTGAACATGGCTTTGTCCAAGGTTTTGTAGAGAATGTCCTTGGCTACATTGTCGTGGTTGTATCTTTTTCTGTCATCATTTGTCCACTCGGTTCTTGGTTTTTCAACCATGACGATAGTGCAGGTCTTCACGATCTTCTTCCCCTTCAAATTTGCAACTCTTCGTGCAATTGTGTTCACCTTTAATATTTGCAGAGGCCCATCTTCTATCACTATCCACATCTCATCATGTAATCTTTGATAGATGAGCACGCATACGAATTTTCCAATCATCAAATTCTTCAATAGTGAACATAGGAATGCGTGTTAGATTTGCTTCCATGATAATAACTTTTAATGATAGAAAAGAGTTTTGAAAGATTAAGTACTAAAGCGGACTTTTGAAAAGATTGGATCTAGTTCAAGAACTGATGTGAGGGTTCAATGAACCAACCGCTCTGATACCACTTGTAGGTCCCCGAGGGGTGTAAGTGTAAGGTTTAGAAGGGGGTTGAATAAACCTTACAAATTTTCGATTTAGGCCTTTTTAAATCTCTGAGTTCTACACAATTTGTGTCCTTGATGGATATCGAATTAGTCCTCAAAGTAGAGTTAATCTCTCAATGACTGAGCCGTTAGTAGAGTAACTCAAATTGTTGGCTATAATTTGACTTCACCGTGGTTTTGTTTTCAGGAAGACTTAACACCCTTAAGTTTGATTAAGCAAGTTTTTGCGACTTGATTTAGTACTTATAGATTATCAAATGGATAGCAAATTTATCGGAATGAGATATAAGCAATTAAAAGTGCGAAATTTAAATCTTTGAAATGTAAATGACACATAAGAAAGTTTTTATAGAGGTTCAAGATGGGGTAATTCTTCTACTCCTCTCTTCTCCAACTCCTGGAGGAATCCACTAATTAATGATCGGTTTACAAAGTGGTAAGATCCGGATACAAGTCTTGATCACAACAAATGACTTGATCCTTTGGGACTCGATCGAGACGCCTTGATCACTCAACTCAAGCCTCGTGCGACTCGGCTTCTTCACAGGCGTTTGCGCTACTACACTCACTTGCTCAAGCACTTTGGATTTGATCACGAAGCCCTCCAAAAGCTTAAGACTTGGTTCAGCCTTGAACCTTTCTACAATCCTTCTTGGAATGTAGACCCCTTGTTTTCAGTATTTTCCTCTTCAACTGATTGAAGTTCTCTTTCCTTCACGGTAAGTGTTGGATTGATGTACTTGAGATGTAGTTTGAGGATTGAGAATGTTTCAGTTATTGATAAGCTTGTATATCTCACGTGTGTCATTCATCCACGCATCATTCTTCTCAATCAAACTCCTCAGCCTTTTATAGTGAACTTTCAAAAATTTGCCCGTTGAAGAGATAGGCTCATTTTTGAAAATCACTTTGCGATCGTTGGTTTTGCGATTCTTGGAATTGCCATTTCCTCGTATGAAATGTTTTATCACCTTTTCGAGTTCGACACGGTGTAGTGCTTCCCATTGGTTCCTTTCTTTTGCGCTTACGGGACCGAGCACTCCAAGAAAGGTAGTATGGAGATATTACTTGTTTAAGTAAATCTCTTGATTTTACGTAACGGTTCTTTTACGATTATCTCGACTTGACCGCATTTCCTCGCTTTCCCCCCAGGTGACTTAGAGTCGACTTCCAATCATGGATGACTCTTCCATCACTTGACCAGACTTGCTTCCTGCTTGAGTTGACTTGGTGATGTTCCACTCACCGCTTCTTCAATCGAGTTCCCCGAGTTCTTCTTCTTCTTTGTTGTACTGTGTCTCACACAGAGTTTTCCTTCAAGCCTTGATTGTCTTCTTGCAAGTTGGAGCGTAGGCGACTTAACTCGGCCTTGGCCACTCTAATTGTTACAATACATTTCAAAGCAAGAATTGGGAGCCAACTTTCTATTCTAAGTTTTACATGGCATTCATCAAAATCTAAACAATAGAATTCCTAACAATGGTGAAATAGAACCTATATAAGTGAAAAGAGTTGCATGCAATCCTAGATATAGGGACGACATAAATCTTCCGGATTAGGGTCAAACCTAATATGGGAATTCATAAATCGTTATAATGCAATCTTGGGGTTTTAACTAGAAAGAGATTTCGTTAATCAACTTGAGATTAGGAGTTTTTCGCCTTGAGAAAGGGATTAACTTAAATCGGGAATTTCTACGGTCCACATAGCATGAGATTTTATTAAAAGAGGTTGGTTTTTGCTTAAGGGCTTATGGTTGAATCTTTTAACTTGTCAAATCACAAAAACATTCTAGAGGATTTACATTCAAACACACTTCTATCTCTTGATTTCTTATTCTACAAATTTTACTTCATTTTTACACTTCGATAATTTAGATTCTTTATCAAACAAAAACTCGAAAATTGTTAGATTAAATAACAAAAAGACGGTAATTATTAGTACTTATAATCCTCGTGGGAATGACACTCGGTACTCAATAATCTATACTATAAAACGATAGGTGCACTTGCCTACGGTTTTAAAGGTAGCTTTTTGAGCCATCAGTGGTTTAGGAGTTGCTAGATCGTCGATCTTTTGGGTCAAAGCTTCGACATGTGCAACTAGTATAACCACCGCATCTGCATTATAAACACCCACCTTTGTTAGTAGGTTTACCTCGCGGATTGCCATTGATAGCCATTCATGGCCATTTCCTCTATCGGATCTTGGGTAGCTTCACGGTGTTTTATTGTTCAAAGTTCCCCGGCCGCCGCATCAATCATTTGCCTTGTTGACGAGAGTAGCCCATTGTAAAATGTTTGGACTTGCATCCAAATAGGAAGACCATGATGTGGGCATTTCCGCAATAATTCTTTGAATCTCTCCCAGTGTCGTACAAGGTCTCGTCATCTTCTTGAGTGAATGAAGAGATTTCATTCCTCAATCGTGCGATTTGGCCGGTGGAAAATATTTCAAAAGGAACTTTTCTCGATAATGCTCCACGTTGTGATTGTTCCCTTCGGTAAAGTGTTTAGCCATTGTTTAGCCCGTCCCTGGAGAATAAATGGGAACAGGCGTAAACGGATGGCATCGTCGGAGACTCCATTTATTTTGAAGGTATCGCAAATTTCGAGGAAATTCGCAATATGATTATTTGGATCTTCGTCCGGTAGGTAGTCGAATTGAACAAATTGTTGCACCATTTGAATGACATTCGGTTTGATTTGAAATTATTGGCCGCAACAGTGGGCCTTATGATACTTGACGATGTGCCGTCCCATAGACGGCTTCGCATAGTCGTACATGGTTCTTTGTTGTTCATCCGCCATATCGGGATCCTTGCCTTTGTTAATATCCTCCTCGTGGTGCACGTATTAATACTTTTCTGCGTGTTGCTACCTCACGGCGGTGTCGCTTTCCAAATTCGGCGATGAGTAGGCATGCACTGTGTGGTAAATAAAGAGGATAAGTGTAATCAAGACTTACAAAGATAGATAAAAAGAAAGACAAATGATGAAATAAAATAAAAAAATAATTAAATTAACAAAAATAAGGTGTTCTTAATATTACAATCCCGTGCTCTGGCCAAAACTTGATGGCTCAAAAAGCTACCTTTAAAACCGTAGGCAAGTGCACCTATCGTTTTATAGTATAGATTATTGAGTCCGAGTGTCATTCCCACGAGGATTGTAAGTACTAATAATTACCGTCTTTTTGTTATTTAATCTAACAATTTTCGAGTTTTTGTTTGATGAAAAAGGAAAACAAATTATAAATTGTAAAAATGAAGGAAGATTTGTAAAATAAGAAATCAAGAGATAGAAATGTGTTTGAATGTAAATCCCTCTAGAATGTTTTTGTGATTTGACAAGTTAAAAATACAACCGTAAGCCCTTAAGCAAAACCAAACTCTTTTAATAAAATCTCATGTCTTGTGGACCGTAGAAAATTCCCAATTTAAGTTAAACCCTTTCTCAAGGCGAAAAACTTCTAATCTCAAGTTGATTAACGAAATATCTTTCTAGTTAAAACCCCAAGACAACATTATAACGATTTGTGAATTCTCATATTAGGTTTGACCCTAATCCGTAAGATTTATGTCGTCCTATATCTAGGATTGCATGCAACTCTTTTCACTTATATAGGTTCTATTTCACCATGAATCTCGATTTCCTGATGAAAAATAAACTTCAAATCAATATTGCGCATATATCAATTCGAATGAATGAAGCATAATATAAGTGAATCACACAAAATATGAAGATTTTATTAAAAACATACACACCTTAATCACAAATCCATTCTAGAGTTCATTACATTCAAACACTAGGAGTTTAGCTACACATGATTTTGACCAAAGAATAAATTACACAAGAAGATTTAAGTATTGTAGACATGGTGTACTTATCTTTCTCAAAATCTCAATTGACTTCTTTCTTGATTGATGATGTTGCTCCAAGCCTTCTTCTCCAATGTTGCTACAAGCTTACTCCTCCAAGATTCCTTGATCCCAATTCTACTTAATGAAATGAATACAATGAATATTTCACGAGTATCTAATGAATGCCTCTCCCAACTTCAACCCTTGGCTTTTATAGGCAACATTTTTATACACCAATACATTGATAGTACTCTCTTTTGTTAAACAATCACCCATACTTTCATTGTTGGTTGGTGAATTCTTGTATTCAAGTGATGAGGAGGGAACATGGAGACATGTTTCAGCAAAATAGGGTGTTAAAGGTGTACAAAAGTGGCCAAATAGGGTGTTGGCTTGGAATTTCGAGCGTTTTTGCATCCTTAAACTCCCGGTATGTTTTGACATGAATCCATGGTCCGAAATTCACCAAAATTAGCCCCGAATGGTCAATCTAAATCAATAAAATCACCTCGGAGTAATATGAACTATGTACAATCAAAAATTTACAAAACTAACAATAAAATAACTCGAATTCTACTCAAATATACACATAAAACATGCATAAAAAGACCTTATCATAAATCATATAACATAAGTTAAGTTAGTAGTATATCATTAGAGATAGTTAAAATTAGCAATTATTAAGTTAGGAGATTAAATACATAATAAAATACTAAGAATAAAATAAATTAAACTATATTTTATTAATATCAAATTGTGACGTTTAATCGCACGATACAATATCCGAACTATTATAATTTGATTAATCAAAAAAATTTGGGGTCTCACATCCTCCTCCTCTTAAGAGAATTTGGTCCCCAAATTCCTCTCGAAATAATTCGATCTTTGTCTTCTCATATCTTCCTCCATTTCCGTGTGGCATCATCATCCCGTCGTGGGTTTGCCATACAACTTTAACCATTGGAATCTCTCTTTTCCTTAACTATCGTACTTGTCTATCAATGATTAAATGCGGGCTTCTCGATGTATGTCATGTTCTCCATTATTGCGGGGATTTCTCGTGTGATAACATGTTAAGGTCGGGTTGATATTTCCTCAATGAGACATGAAACACGTCATGCATTCCGGCAATAGGGGTGGTAGTTCAAGCGATAGGCCAAATTCCCAATTCTTTTGAGTATCTTGTACGGACCAATGTACCTCGGACTTAGCTTTTCTCCTTTCTTTGAGTGAATCAGTCCCTTTCATGGTGAAACACTTCATCTCCTACCTCAAACTCCAAATCCCTTCTCCTTTTATCCGCATAGTTCTTACGCCGACTACAGTACATCCGGATCCTCTCATTTATTAATTTGACCTTGTCTATTTCTTGTATCAAATCTACTGGGGAATGGTTGATGGGGTTGCTTTTCTCTTTTCGGGTCCACTGGTCATCGATTTCCCGTGTAATAGCGGGGATCTACACTATCTCCCGTGACAGATGCCTCGTAAGGCGCCATTCCTATCGTCGCGATAGCATTTGTTATTATAAGCGAACTCGCTAATGGCAAATGAATGTCCCTCCCACTGAAAATCTAGCGCACAAGCTCTTAACATATCCTCGAGTGTTTGAATCGCACGTTCGATTGTCTATCGGTTTGCGGGTGAGCGACGTACTAAAAAGCTTAGCGTCGTCCCTAGTTCCCGTGCAAACACTTTCAAAATCTCGAGACAAACCTCGGATCTCGATCAAGAAACGATGTCGGTTGGTACTCCATGCGGCCTTACAATCTCTCGGGTATAGATTTGTGCCACTTCGTAGGCTATCCGTTTTCTTCATTGGCGGAAATGAGCCGATTTGGTGAGTCATCACCACAACCCATATGGTATCATAACCTCCTCTAGTCCTCGGCAAATCATTCACGAAGTCCATCGTAATAAGTTTCCATTTCCATTCGGAAATTTGTAACTACTTGTAGAAACCACGACGGCCGTTGATGTTCGACCTTGACTCGTTGGCGGTCGGGCATCTAGCCACATACTCCGCTACTGTGATTTTTCATATTGACCCACCAAAAGTGTCGTTTCAAATCCATATACATCTTATTACCACCGGGTGTATGGTGTACCTTGAGCGACGCGTTTCTCCCAAAATCCTATTTCTTAACACCTCATTATTCGGTACACACATACCTGTTATTAAACCTCAAAATCCCATCTTCTCGATAGTGAATTCCGGACGTTCTCCTTTCAAACTTTTTCCTTAAGTTCTTGAAATATTAGATCTCCTCCTGTGCTACCTTAATCTCGTCTAGCGGCTCGGTCTTACCGAGATATTAGCGCGAGAAAATTTTAGTGTCCATTCTCGTCGATTCCATGCACTCAATTCTTCCAGGGATCTCCATTCCCTAATCATCAATCTCGCTATGCTAGCCTTTCTACTCAAGGCGTGCGCTCTACATTCGCTTTCCCGGGGTGGTGCGGATATCGGTGATAATCTTCAATAAGTTCCATCCACCTTTTTCTGCCTCAAGTTAAGATCCTTTTGTGAGAACGGATACTTGGACTCTTGTGATCTGTGAATACGGTAAATGTTGCTCCGTCATGGATAGTGTCGCCACTTCTTCAATGCGAACACTATTGCTTCTAGCTCTAGATCATGCGTTGGGTAGTTTGCCTCATATGGTTTGAGTTTTCGCGGGCGTATGCGATTACACGTCCTTCTGCATGAGTACGGCTCTAGACCTTTCTTCTTGAGGCATCACTATAGGCGACAAATCCTTCACTTCCACTTGGAAGAGCGAACGGAGCGATGGTAAGTCGCTTTTTAACTCCTGGCGGACTCGCACTTATCGCTCCACTCAAATTTGACTTGCTTACGAGTCAATCGCGAAAGTGGTCCAATTTTAGAAAAATCCTTTATAAATCTCCGATAGTATCCGACTAATCCCAAAAAGCTTCGAATTTTTGTCATCCCTTTGTTTCTAGTTGTTTCCATTCAACCATGGTCGAACCTTTGATGGATCTATCGCGATCCCATCTCCGATATCTATATGTCCTAAGAATGTAACATTCCCACCCAAAAATTCGCACTTTGCTTTAACTTGGCGTACATTTGGTGTTGTCGTAGTGTCTCACATACAATTTTCAAATGACGCTCGTGATCTTCTCTCGTCTTGGAATACACGAGTATATCGTCAATGAAGATTACTACGAATCGTCAAGGTCAAGGTAAGGTCGAAAAACTCGTGCATTAAATCCATAAATCTTTGTTGGGGCATTTGTCACCCAAATGGCATCACTACAAACTCGAAGTGGCCATACCTAGTCCGAAAAGCTGTCTTGGGTATGTCTTCACTCTTAATCTTCAATTGATAAAACCCTTGTCAGTAGATCGAATTTCGAGTACACTTTGTGGCTCCCTGAAGTTGATCGAACAACTCATCGATCCTTGGAAGGGGATACTTGTTTTTGATGGTCACGATGTTAAGACCACGATAGTCTATACATAGTCTCAATGATCCATCTTTCTTCTTGACGAATATCAGGGGGCTCCCCACGGATGTGCTTGGCGGATAAATCCCACATCCATTAGTTTTTGTAGGCCGAGCCTTCAGCCTCAAGAGCTCTACTAGAGCCATTCTATACGGTGTCCTCGCCATCGGCGGTGCTCCGTGGGTCTCGATGGTGAACTCAATCTCCTATGCGGGGGGGGGCAACGCAGTGAGTTCTTGCGGAAATACGTGCTGGGTATTTTGATACTATTGGTACCTGTGAATCGGGTCTCATCCTTAGGTTTGTTAATTACAAACGCTAAGTACCCTTGTGCCCCATTCGAGATCGCTTTCCTAGCCTTTAATGGCGAGAAATGATCGCGACCAATGGAATTCGTGCACTACCCGATAGCTCGACTATGGGTTTTCCAGGCTTGGATAGCCTAACGGTTTTATTATGACAGTCCATTTGTGCAAAGTGTTCGGCTAACTCCATTCCCAAAATAACATCGTATTCGAGATATAGCGGTAGCACTAAGTTAGCAGAAAACTTGTATCATCAATCTTAATCTCGCATTCATTATATATAAGATCGGTTATCGCTCGCGCTTTAAAGGAGCGACACCTCTAAACAAATAGGCATGCGTTTCATGCATGAATGCGGTTTAGATGCAAAATGCGGTGCAAAAGAAGTGCGATCGGCCAGGGTCAAATAAGACCTTAGCGGTGATCGGATATCAAGAGCGTACCTTCCACCACGTCAATAGCATTCGGGCCCTCTTGCCCGGCCAGAGCAAAGATACGGGCGGGCGCCTAGCTCGGTTGTTATTTCCCGACTTTTGAGGTGGTCTTTGGTTTGTTAGCGGTGTAGTAGTATACAATGGGCACTCTCGGACCGATCTTGAGCACTACCGCATCGGAGGCATTTTCTTGTTTACGCCAAAGGTGGTCCGCAAGTGTCCCGGTTTGTTGCGGTGAGAGCATGTCCGGCCTGCGCGGTTGTTTTCCTTGTTAGCCCCTCCCGGTTCCGCCTTTACGGAACTTCACAGGCGGCCCAAATGTCCTCCCGACCACTGGCCTCTTGAGCATGATGCTTTGCCTGCTTTGAGCCGCCCAATCCGGCTTAGCCCCATCTCCACTCGGGAAGTCGCCCGACCGCGGCCGAGTAGGTGTCCATCTCAACGATCAACAACAATCAAGCCGTAGTTCCAACCTCGGGCCTGCGTAAACTTGTATAACTTTTCGGCCTCGGTGCTTATGGACCCAAGAGCGTATTTGGACATGACGGTGAAATTCGGACTCATCTCTTTGTGCAACCGTCATACTACCCCGCCTTAACCGGTGAAACTCGTCCCTTTGGCCCTCTCGGACCACCTGCGGGATATATTGGTCATTGAACTCCAATAAGAAATTTTTCCATGTCCTTCGGGTTACATCACGAACCCATTTCTTCTCCACACCCTCCACCGGTCTCGGGCCGTGGATTCGATCGATAAACACCAATGTTATCTGCTACTCATCCGAGTCTTGAAGGGCAACAAATATGTTCTCTATCCACTCCCGGCTATTCCTCGGCTTTGCGTCATCTGGTTCCCCCCTAAAGATCAAGCGGGTCGGCGCGAAAATCGCTCCAAGATGCCGATCATGAGCATCCCACGCATGCTCGGCGCATTCCGATTTTGCCCAACCCGTTGTTGCATAAACAACAAGATCTCGCTTGCAAGGCCCGAGCGGTTAAATTGTCTCCATGCAATCGGGGAGGAGGTGGCGGGGGTGGTAGTTCAAAGGTGAGGGTGTTCTCTGCAGGGAAGGGTTGGGATCCTCCCTGTCAAGACCGTGGCCTTAAACCTTCTCTTCTCCTACCATCCGTATATAGAAAAATTAGAGTTCATCCACTTTATGTATTTGAAATCATAGACATTTAATGCAAGATTTACGACATGCCAATTTAAATAAACAAGTACGAAAGATATAAGGATAGCAACACATAGCGCTAAGGAAAATACAAGTTCCATTACTAAAGAAAAGCTTAAGTCGAATAACAAACAATAGTCATTTGAACCATGATTACGCTATCCATTACAATGCCGTCGATTCATGCAATTTGAAATACATGGAAAAAGAAATAACTAAATAAGATGAGCTAATATATGTCAGTGACGCCATGTGAGCATCGTCATCATCACCGTCTCCTCGATGTCAATCTCTTGGTTCGGATCCTCCTGTTCTTCATCCGGATCTCAGGAAGTCCATCGGGTCCATTTCTCGATCCTCTTTCGGATCTTCCTCGGATCCTCTTCGATTCCATCGAGGCTCCACTTACGGTCCCGGCCACCACCGACCAATGTTGATGGCCTCCTAACCCTATTTCGAAGTCGGGTCCGTGTATGAAGTTGGCCTGGTTCAAGAAGATGTCTGTCCTTCCTGAGTCTCTACCTGCTTCTGTAGAGCCTCAATCTGGCCATGCATCTGGGCCATCATTTCAAGCGCACCATCCAATGCCTCCTCGTTCTCGTGCGCCACTGTGTTAAGGTGCTCGATAGTCTGTACATGTTGGGCCATGAGGCCTCACTTTCGGCCCTCTCGCGTAGGCTGGGCATTTAGGTGAGTCAAACAACTGGTGTTCCTCGTTCGCCGGTGATTCGCCTCACGCAGCATGTTTATCTCTTCCTTCAACTTTTTTATGTCGTTATCGCGTTCTTTCATTTTTATCTGTTGCACCTTGATCTCACAGCGGAGGTCCACTGTAGGTTCATGTTGCTCGCATACCACCCTTTCAAGTGATCGAGCATGCTCCCGCGATAGGTGGAGTTTAGTAGCGATCTTGGAGAGTACTCTCTCCCGATATCCGGCCGCGTCGGCATGGTAATCTTTTTCGCGCGCAGCTCCTCATACTCCGTCAATGGAACAGTCTCGTGCTCCATACCTGAGCAAGCACAAGTATGATATCAAAATAGGCATATAGTTACTAAGGAAGAAAATCAAGTGCTACAAGATATATCTATGTCAAGAAATCGGCTAAGTATCCCATAAATAATTAAGGAGTTCTATAATTCCCAATCGTTCCAATTCTTATCTTAGTGGTAACACCCAATACAGGCAAAGGGTCCTATCCTGGTTAGCTCAGTGTAAGTTCCTTCTTACTAGCCGAGCTCTGATACCACAATCTGTCACGCCCCAACTCGGAGCCGTGACACAGTCAAACGAACTTAGGCCGATTTACTTAAGCGGCCGAAGTAAACCAATTATTCATTCGCAAAAGTAATTCCATCATAACAGAAAAATTCCAAATCATACATAATGTCAAAATAGTCTAAGTCTGAAATGTCGCAGCGAAAATAATAAAGTACAACATTGTTCATAAATATTTCTACGGGTCCTACGCCCATCTATTACAAATTTCATAATTGTTCGTTCATCAAAATAACATAAAATAAGATTCAATTGACTCAAGTCCGGTAAGATATAGGATTAGTCGGTAGCATCAAAGTCTTCGCCGCCTTCCTCTTCCGGCAGGGTCTCATCGTCTGGTTGGGAAAAATAGGCGGGAGTGAGACAAAAATTCTCGATGGGGGTGGTAGGTGTGTGTGCAAGTGGGGCTTATATTTTATGCGAAAAATCGTTTCATGAGTTTTGATGCAAGAAACGTGCAATGACATTTTCATATACTTAATAATTTTATTAATATTATTTAGCGGTCGATCCCGTCAATTGGATCGGTTGGTTGCGCACGAAAGTGTGACGCCAACCTAGTCGATCCGTCAATTCATATCGGTTGGTTGCGCACGAAAGTGTGACGCCAACCCGCACCACCTTATACGGCGAGGAGAAGTGTCGATCAAACATCATCTCCCCAAACAAGACACCTTATCCCTCCCCTGCCGATAGGGCCAAGCCGCTATCTAGTTGGCACGACGTCTCCACAAAGTGGAGCCGCTAAGCTCGGAGAACGTCATAATCATGATTATACCCGAAATCCTACGACCCAATCACCCGCCGGACTCTCTGTCCTGGCTCGAGGTTGGGAGTTGGGCGATGGAGGCCGGATGAGATCAGTAGCCAAGCTACACATCTCATACGCGACTTATCCATTCCACAAATCCGTCAATTCATATCGGATGGTTGCTCACGAAAAGTGTGACGGCAACCTGGTCAATCGATCGAGGGCCCGGCGTGTTCATAGACTCGCGTCCGATATTCGATCGGTCGGTCATTAACACGGCATAGATATCGAGGGGTAATCTAGCGGTTCTATTCTTTGATTCATGTATTATGCCAAAGTTCTTAATAAGGTTCGGATTATGCGGTGAGGTAGTTGCCTTATTATCATGACAATTAGTCGTTATGAAATCCCCAATAATATTCGGATAATAAATTATAAATAAATAAAAATTTTAATTAAATAAAATATTTAATGTTTTATAAATAAACTGAATTTTAAAAGATAAAATAATTCCTATGACATTGGTAAATTTCTATTTTAAAATAAAATATTTTAATTAAAGAGAGATTTATGCGGGTTTTAAAATTCCATAAGTTGTGATCCCGGACTCGAAAAAGGGCAAGGTCAGTCCCTAATTTTTCTAAATAACTGAAGAAATCATATTTTCTGGGTCTCGGGGTCAAGTTTTCAAAAATTGCATGTCAGTCCCAGTTTTCTCAATTTATTATTTTGACCCGATACTTTTAAAAAATGGATATCTCTTAAACCGGAAAAGGTTTTAATGAGATTCTAAGTCTAATAATTTCTTTGGGGTAGTAAGTATGTAGATTAAAAACAGTTTTGAAAAATTTTCAGATTTAGTACCGATTTTCTGAAAATTACATTTTAACCCCAAAGACAATTTTTACCGTTAAGGGCTCGTTCCAAGCCCGTTTTTAAGTAAAATTTGTACTAAAGGTCCAGAATATAAATGAAAATAATCTCATAAAGTTTTCGGGATAGTAACTTTCCAGATTTTCGAAATTTACAGTTTAGCCCCTTAAAGGTTGGAAAATTTCATTTAAGGGTCTAAAAATTCGTATATTCGTATATTTGACCCGGAGGGTCCCAATTATTATTATTATTTATATTACAGTAATTCTAGTGTAAATTTCGAAATTTTTACAGTGGTCCCACAGTTTTTGGGTATTTTTCATTTTTGGCCCTATATTTTGTCTTATTTGCAAAAAGGCCCAAACTCGATTTTGCTCACAAGTCCTCAAGTCCAGATTATTGATATGATATATTAAAAGTATTGTTCTCATAATCTAAGTTATTTGAGCTCATATATAATAAAAGGGCCTGAAACACACAAAAGCTATTTTCTAAAATCACTTTTGGCTTAATTTTCCATACACATATAAATATTTCGAAATTTACAGAAATGTAAGTGACTGAAATTTCCAGAAATATATATTATAAAATAAAAAAACATACATTTATGCCACAAGAAAAAAAATATAAGCATACAAAAGCTATCTTTCTATGTAAAATCACTTTTAACATAAATGTACATACATATATTCTTTTTTGGACGAAAATTTCCAGAAATAAAACTAATTTTTTTCCAGAAATATAAGTAATATAAATACAAAATATTCATGCTAGTTTATGCATAAAAAAAATATCATGAGTTTAAAAGGTTCACGCACCTCTTCTAGTGCTTTTGGTAAGGGTAGTCTTAGATGGCTTCTAGCTTCCAAAGTTTCCTCAAGTCCTCTTCCTTCTTAGGACAACCCCTTAAATGGTGATTTAGGGTGTCAAAAGTTGAAGAAAAATGGAAGAATAAAAGAAGGGATAATAAGAGTATTTTTGGGGCAAGCTTACCTCAACCTATAGCTTCTTGAGTGCTCCAAAGGTTTTACCCTCCAAAATTTCCAGAAATTTGACCCTCTTGTCTTCCTTCTACAAGTCGAATTTCTTAAATAAGGTAGTAGGAAAATTAAGCTTGAGTTTAGAAGAATGAATTTGGAGGATTTTCTTACCTATTCCTCAAAAATTGGCCTTGCTTGCTTAATGATGAATGAGGTGTTTGCTTGTCTTTTTGGAAAAAAAGATATCTAAGTGTAGGGAGTGAAAATGGAAGCCTTCTCCTCTTATCCTCCTAATGACCGTCCACCCTCTCCTCTTTGTTAGGCTAGTCTTCAA
The DNA here is from genome assembly GCA_016081115.2 of Rehmannia glutinosa. Classification (NCBI taxonomy): domain Eukaryota; kingdom Viridiplantae; phylum Streptophyta; class Magnoliopsida; order Lamiales; family Orobanchaceae; genus Rehmannia; species Rehmannia glutinosa. The sequence continues at coordinate 105,681,243 of CM071936.1, forward strand.
TTTTTTTTTCTCATCTTGGAAGTTGGTTTGGAGGCATGCTTGCCTTGGGTAGGGAAAAGGGTGTATTGGGTTATGGGATGGTTTAGCATGCTTTAGGAAGAAGTGGAAGAGTCTTCTTGGGCTTGGGGTGGCTTGTCTTGGATAGGGAAAGGCTTAACATGCTAGGAAAATGACAAGAGTAGTAGGACAAAATTGTTACTCCTTTCCCCTTCAAGTGGACGTCCACTTCATGTAAGTCATCCTCTAATTTTCTTTCTTTTTTTTTTTTTTTTTTGTTATTTTGCTATTAGAACTCCCTTATCACATGTCTTATACTCCATTACTCCTACATAAGCCCATCACCTTATCTCAATTCTAGTGATAAGTCACATATACTTATATTTGTTAATTAAATCATATAACATAAGTTAAGTTAGTAGTATCATTAAAGATAGTTAAAATTAGCAATTATTAAGTTAGGGAGATTAAATACATAATAAAATACTAAGAATAAAAGAAATTAAACTATATTTTATTAATATCAAATTGTGACGTTTAATCGCACGATACAATATCCGAACTATTACAATTTGATTAATCAAAATATTTTGGGGTCTCACAGAGTCACTATGCACAAGCAATCACTTCAGGCCTATCGATGCCGCCATCTCTAACCCGGACCAGAGTCTTCATACTCGGCCTCGTTGTTAGTTGTCGGAAATCGAAACCGCACGACCGAGCAAAGCGATAGAATTTGAGTTTTGGATCGATTATCACGATCCCCCCTGCACGGCCTGCGGTGAAAGAGCGCGAACGAACAACTTCCACTTCGGTCTTCGATCATATCTAGTTGATTGAAGAGGTAAATTCGGTGACAAAATCGGCTAATGCTTGTCCTTTGATTGCGGTCCGTGGCTCGTATGAGATGTCAAATTGGTTTGAACTCGACGACACATTTAATTATCCAACCCGGTATCCGTCAATGAAGAACTTGCTTGAGATAATTGGTCGATCTGCAATCTTATGCTCCATAAAATATGGATGGAGCTTACGAGCTGCGATAACCAATGAATACGCCAACTCCTCCATGCGGGGATATCGGAGATTGGCATCGTGTAACGCCTGGCTTGTATAGTAAACAGGGTGTTGGATAGAGTTGTCCAACCTGATAAGTACCGAGCTGACAGCGTACTCATAGACCGCAAGATATAAATACAAACTCTCACCCTGACTTGGTTTTTGCAGCACCGGGATTGAGGCTAAGTGTTGCTTGAGCGATTCGAAGGCGACCTGCGTTTGCTCGGTCCATTCAAAGTCCTTATTTTTCTTTATTATTTCAAAGAAAGGTTTACATTTGTCCATGGATCTTGAGACAAATTGGTTTAGGGCTAGCCGCCCTGTTAGACTTTGCACTTTTTAAATTGAATTAGGGGGTTTGAGATCGATTATGGCTTTGATTTATCTAAGTTGGCTTCAATTCCCCTCTGACAAACCATATAGCCCAAAAATTTGCCCGAGCCGACCACAAAGGTATATTTTTTCGGGTTTAACATCATCTTATACTCGCGCAAAATTGCAAACATTTTATTAAGATCGGCAAGATGATCAGATATGTACAAGGATTTCACTAGCATGTCATCTACATGACCTCATGGTATGACCTATCAACTCCTCGAACATTTTATTGACTAACATTTGAGAGATCACCCGAGCGTTCTTGAGTCCAAATGGCATCATTTTATAACAATAGACCCCACGAGCCGAGAAGAATGATGTGTTTTCTTCATCGTCTGGATGCATTCGGATCTGATTGTAGCCAGAATACACGTCCATAAAGCTCATGAGCTCGTGGCCGGCCGTGGCATCCACCATGTAGTCTATGTTGGGTAAGGGGTAGCTATCTTTCGGGCACACTTTGTTGAGGTCGGTAAAATCAACACAGAGACACCATAGTCAATTGCTCTTTTTCACCAAGACAGGTTAGCCACCCAACGAGGATAAATGCTTCCCCTATGAATTGATTATCCAAAGAACTTAGTGACTTGAACCTCCGGGCGAGCTGCTATCGGGGCCAAGCTTGCGTCGCTTTTGTATAACCGGTCAGAATGTAAGGTCGATGTTTAGACGGTGGCAAGTGTGCTTAGGATCGATACCGAGGCATATCGAGAATGTGTCCACGCCGAAAACATCAAGGTTGTTTCCAAGGAATTCAATTAATTTCGACCCGAACGACTCTTGGAGGTCGTGGCCAATTCGCAGTTGGCGTCCCCCGTGTTGCTTATCGACATCTACTATGTCGATTTGTTTCACCGGCTCTGCGTGTTTCCTCTTTTTACTCTGCCTCTCTTTTTTATGTAAGGGCAGTTCCTCCTCAATTGCCGGTTTTTCCTTGATCTCCGGCTCGATCTCGGTCACGGGTTCTTTCCTAGGCTGCCTGCCCAGGCCGACTTCCGTAGTGGCCATTTCACCTTGCTCGGGTTCAGTTTTCTTCCCTGAGTCATCTTCCACTGTCCTACTAGACTCATCTCTCTCCATTACATTGATCTCAGCGGGTCGGAGTTTGAGAGAACATTCTCGTGATTCCCTCTGGTTTCCTTTGTGGATGGCTTCTCCATTCGGAGTTGGGAACTTTATACATAAATGATATATAGAGACGACTGCTTTTAGATGATATAGCAACGGCCTCCCGATGATTGCATTGTATTCGGAGTCGGCATTAATAATTTTAAACGTGGTGATGACAGTCCGCTTATGCTCTCCCTGCCCCATCTGGATGGGCAGGTCTACTTCTCCGAGCGGGATAATTCTCCCCCCTCCGAAACCCAAGATGCTATCATTACATAGCCGAATATAACTGTCATCCACATTCAGCCTTCTGAAAGCTCGGATGTAGATGATTGACGAGTAGCTGCCTGAGTCAATAAGAATTTTGTGCACCAGAATGCCCAGAATAGGTGTTGTGACGACCAGGGGTTAGAACTCGAGAATGGGGTGCACCACCTGAGTCGGCATCCATGTCGAGAAAAGCAATGCTACCGTTGGTTGGCCTTCTCGGTTTTTGCAACCCGAACTTGTCTTTCTGCGTGGGCGGCTTCCCTAATGCCGATCTTCCTTTCTCGATTAGAGTAGTTGTCCTCGACCGCATTGGTGTTTATCCTATTGGTGTTAGATATCATCGAGAATTTCGTCCCTGGTTCTCGTTCGGCAAAGAACGGGCGAGCCAGATTCCGGTAGTCGCTCCGGATTTACCCCAGGAGCGAGTCTTTGGTGGTGGTGGTAACTCGTGGACGTGCCGCTTAAGGCGGCCCCTTTGTACTATGCGTATTATTTCCCGATAAGGTCTCGACACTCATTCGTCTCGTGCCCTAGTGACTTGTGATAAGAACAATACCTTGAGCATCGATTTGGCGGGATCCACCCTTAAGGACGGGCTGGTGGTAGCAAATTAAGACCCTGTATTTCATTCCATATAGGCAAGGAGTGTGAGTGATGGCTCAAAAGCTACCTTTAAAACCGTAGGCAAGTGCACCTATCATTTTATAGTATAGATTATTGAGTACCGAGTGTCATTCCCACGAGGATTGTAAGTACTAATAATTACCGTCTTTTTGTTATTTAATCTAACAATTTTCAGAGTTTTGTTTGATGAAAAAGGAAAACAAATTATAAATTGTAAAAATGAAGAAAGATTTGTAAAATAAGAAATCAAGAGATAGAAATGTGTTTGAATGTAAATCCCTCTAGAATGTTTTTGTGATTTGACAAGTTAAAAATACAACCGTAAGCCCTTAAGCAAAAACCAACCTCTTTTAATAAAATCTCATGTCTTGTGGACCGTAGAAATTCCCAATTTAAGTTAAACCCTTTCTCAAGGCGAAAAACTTCTAATCTCAAGTTGATTAACTGAAATCTCTTTCTAGTTAAAACCCCCAAGACAACATTATAACGATTTGTGAATTCCCATATTAGGTTTGACCGTAATCCGAAGATTTATGTCGTCCCATATCTAGGATTGCATGCAACTCTTTTCACTTATATAGGTTCTATTTCACCATAAATCTCTCGATTTCCTGGATGAAAAATAAACTTCAAATCAATATTGCGCATATATTAATTCGAATGAACGAAGCATAATATAAGTGAATCACACAAAATATGAAGATTTTATTAAAAACATACACACCTTAATCACAAATCCATTCTAGAGTTCATTACATTCAAACACTATGAGTTTAGCTAAACATGGCTTTGATAAAAGAGTATACTACACAAGATGATTTGAATAAAATGAACATGGTGTACTTAGCTCTTATTCAAGACCAATACAAGACTTCCTCCTTGGTTGATGATGTTGAGCTCCAAGCCTTCTCCTTTAATGCTCTTCAACTTCCAACTCTACCTCTCTTTTCTTCTCTCAATGTATTTTGCTTTTTAACTTAGAGAGAATGAATCAATGAATATACCATGAATGGAATGATTCCCCAACTCATACTCTTGGCTTTTATAGACATTATTTTTGTGCAAGAACACATTAATAATGCCATCCTTTGTTAAACAAATGCTCCATTCATTGTTGGGTTCTTTGAATTCTTGTATTCAAATGATAATTGAAGGAATATGGGGACATGTTGTAGCAAAATAGGGTGTTAAATGTGTACAAAAGTGGTCAAAAAGCTTGGTTGGTGAGTTTTCCATAATTTTCGCATGGAAAAGTTGCAAAAAGTCCCGAACACGGCCATGTCGCCCGACACGCCCGTCAGGCCGCTTGAAATTTCTTTGAAAATTGGTCGACATGAAATTTGCTGAAAATTGATCCGACATGGCCATGTTGTACGACATGGCCGTGTGGTCTGACACGGCCATGCCGTGTTCGAAATCTGTCTAAGCCTAAAAATTGTGATTTTTGCCCTGTTTGAACATGGTCGTGTTGCCCGACACCCCCGGCCGTGTTGGACCAAAAAGTCTCCAAAATGACACATTTAGCTTGGGATTTCGAGCGTTTTTGCATCCTTAAACTCCCCGGTATGTTTTGACATGAATCCATGGTCCGAAATTCACCAAAATTAGCCCCGAATGGTCAATCTACACCAATAAAAGCGCCTCACAGTAGTATAAACAATATACAATCAAAAACTAACGAAAGTAACAACAAAATAACTCAAATTCTACTCAAATATACATATAAAACATGCATAAAAAGACCCTTATCAAACCACCTCCAACTTTGAACTTTGCTTGTCCTCAAGCAAAACATAATATCAAAAAGAGGGATTCAATAAATCACAACACACAATTTTTTTTTCAACACATTGAACACAAGCAGTCAAGTTCTTAGCCTTCTCAACCCGAATTAACCATTCATAAAAAAAACATTATTTTGCAAAGCGATCGACTGTCAAGAAAGACCGTAATATCAGTAGGCATTATTGAGACTTGAAATCATTACTCCACAAATATTGATAGTTATGAACAACTTCAATTCAATAATGCTATGAAAATACAAGAACTAAATAGATCTTTGTAGTTAGCCTACTAGTTATATAACCAAGCTTCGTGAACTTTATTGGGATGAGAAGTCAAGGAGTATACATTTCCCTTTTTTTAAGTTCTTTTTTTAGGACCTTTCAAGCATGCTTCCACTAGGTTTAAATTTTGAATTTACTGTTCAAACCTCCTAGGGTGGTTTCCCATACTCATATTTGTGTCGCCGTTTACGTAAAGACAAACATGGGGCTCATGAATGATCCTAATTACTAAGCAACAAATAGAGGAGTATAACCTCGTTTGGTCCATTTTTTTCTTCTTTTTCTTTTTTTCATTTTTCTCTTTCTCTTTTTTTTTTTATTCGCAAGCTTGGTTTAACAACTAGTTAACCACTACTAAATCACGAGTTCTCGACGTTCATAGCGCTAGGTATCGTCGTATATGCCTTAACACATCAAGTATTTATGGTGTTAGAAATCTCATCAAAATTTTGCTGCTCGCATCCACGCTCAATCTATCCTAGACAATCAATTGCTTCACATTGAAAACACAAATTAACAAGTTAATGTAGGTATAATTGGGCCAAGTTATTGACTAGCAAACATTCAATTTGTTAAAAAAATAAAAATCACATCTCTCACAAACAAGCATACAAGCATTAAGAAAATGTTATTGTACCCACCTCCAACTTTTAAGATTCACATTGTCCTCAATGTGAAAGAAAAAATGGGCAAACACACACCAAACACTCAAAAAGCAAAGAAATTAGAATGATATAAAAGAGGTGGAAAAAGAAAAATACGACCTTACTACAATAGTGGAATCGGTGTTGAGCGATCATTGGGTTGTTTTGGTACGGGACCTTCAACGGCATCTTCATACCTAATCAAAGTTAAGTAACACACAACTCGAATACCGTGAAATCTCAAACATTCCCAATTAGGACAACCAAGAAGAAGCTCAAGAGTTTTTTTTTTATGATTTGAAAATGACTCTAAGGACTTATGATTATTTTGAAAGAAAATAAAATAAAATAAATAAAAATAAATAAAAATAAATGGAAACAATTGCACACAAACATCGGGTTGCCTCCCGGTTAGCGCTTCTTTAACGTCAGTATAGCTGGACTATGTCACCTAAATGTGAAGATTTAATCGGGCGAGCCTTGAACTTATGAAAATCCTTAACATCGCCACCTAAGTCAAATCTCAAACAATTTACCTTGACGGTCCCATTTTTCTCGCACGACATCTTTAAATATGAACTTTTACTCAGAGCACTTCTACACACCGAACATCACATGTTTTCAAGGGTTTATTAGATGGTGTATCAAGCAAAAGATCATTTTTCCCAATCAAGTTTATAGGAAAACAAGTATCATCTATATGATTTTTCAAGGAATTTTAAAGATAACTTGTTCACTCCCTACAAAATAAGTTTTCCATCATGCACATCAATGAGAGATTTTGCGGTAGCCAAAAATGGACATCCTAGAATTAAGGGAACTTCTATATTATCATGCATGTCAAGAATAACGAAATCGATCGAAACACGAATTTATCAATCTTGACTAACACATCATGAATAATACCTCTAGGATGTTTAATCGATTTATCGGCTAATTGAATGTCCATCCTAATAGGTTTAAGTTCACCTAATCCCGCATGCTTAAATGTTTCATAAGACATCACATTGATATTAGCTCCCAAGTCGGCTAGTGCTATCAACAGGTAAACCATCAATTGTGCAGGGATAATAAAGCTTCCTGGACCATTAAATTTTTGTGGTAGTTCATTGGAAGGACATTTATCATTCAATTGCACATTTGATAATTTGTTAAGCTTATTTTCACTAAAAATGATGTCATTAAGATCCCTAACATGCTTTGAAGGAGGGTCACAAATGGAATATTGGCATGTAATTGTTTGAAAGAATCAAGGTACTTACCAAATTTGTCCTCCCTTCTATCTTCTTCTGGTTAGACTTCTGTGTAGGGATCTTGGGCTTGTGTTCTCGCAACCTCCTTTTTCATGAGCTTTTCTTTGGGCATGTCATCCTCCACGTATTTACGCATGGCGACATTGGCATAATCATGCTCATGTGGAAAAATCGATGGTGATTGCCTTTACGTGTTCCTCGGTTTGGCTCGGTATTACCCGCAAAACCTGCCTTGTGGCCTTTGAAATCATCTTCACAATCGCCTATTTGGTTTTCCGTTATGGATAGATGCCTCTTGATTTCTCAAGGATGTTTCCACCGCCGGAATCGGGTATCCTCATTGATTGCACAAACTTTGTTATAAGATCTTCCAAGTTAGGCTTACCTTGATTTGGTTGAAATCCGGAGAGACGTGTGTAGATCGGGATTGGGATTAGGTCGTGGTTGGCCTTGATTTCCCAACCAAAATTAGGATGTTGTCGCCACCCAGGATTATATGTGTTGTTGTAAGGATTACTTGGGTAATTTCGCGCTTGATTCCCAATGTAATTAGCATGTTCAAAAGTGAGGTATTGTGTGTGGGGCGATCCCGATGATTATGCAATCCTCCGCAAGTTTCACAAGATAAAACATGCGGTGGTGGTGGTTTAGGAGCTGCTAGATCGTCGATCTTTTGGGTCAAAACTTCGACCAGTGCGGCTAGTGTAACCATCGATCTGCATTATAAACACCCAATGTTCTCGTTAGGTTTACCACGCACGGATTGCCATTGATAGCCATTCATGGCCATTCCTTCTATGAGATCTTGGGCGGCTTCGGTGTTTTATTGTTCAACGTTCCCCGGCCGCATCAATCATTTGTCTTATTGACGAGTAGCCCATTGTAAAATGTTTGGACTTGCATCCAAATAGGAAGACCATGATGTGGGCATTTCCGCACAATTCTTTGAATCTCTCCCAAGTGTCGTACAAGGTCTCGTCATCTTATTGAGTGAATGAAGAGATTTCATTCCTCAATCGTGCGATTTTGGCGGTGGAAAATATTTCAAAAGGAACTTTTCGCCATGATGTTCCACGTTGTGTCGTTCCCTTTGGCAAAGTATTTAGCCATTGTTTAGCCCGTCCCCGAAGAGTAAATGGGAATAGGCGTAAACGGATGGCATCATCGAGACTCTATTTATTTTGAAAGTATCGCAAATTTCGAGGAAATTTGCGATATGATTATTTGGATCTTCGTCCAGGTAGGCCGTCAAATTGAACAAATTGTTGCACCATTTGAATGACATTCGGTTTGATTTGAAATTATTGGTCGCAAAATGGGCCTTACGATACTAGACGATGTACCGTCCATAGATGGCTTGCGTAGTCGTACATGGTTCTTTGTTGTTCATCCGCCATATCGGGATCTTTGCCTTCGTTAGTATCCTCCTCGTGGTCTGTGCTAATACTTTCCTCTCGTGTTGCTACCGGTCTCGCGACTTCCAAATTCGGCGAGTAGGCATGCATCATGGTAAATAAGGAGGATAAGTATAATCCAAGACTTACAAAGATAGATACCTAGAAAGACAAATGATGAAAATAAAAAAAAATGATTAAATTAACAAAAATAAGGTGTTCTTAATATTACAATCCCGACAACGACGCTAAAAACTTGATGGCTCAAAAGCTACTATAGAAAACCGTAGGCAAGTGCACCTATCGTTTTGTAGTATAGATTATTGAGTACCGAGTGTCATTCCCACGAGGATTGTAAGTACTAATAATTACCGTCTTTTTGTTATCTAATCTAGCAATTTTCGAGTTTTGTTTGTTAAAATGGAAAATAAAAAATAGAGAATTTAAAATAATCGCAACTTACAATAAATAAAAATAGATTGTAGAATGAGAAATCAAGAGATAGAAATATGTTTGAATGTAAATCCCTCTAGAATGTTTTTGTGATTCAACAAGATAAAAATTCAACCATAACCCCTTAAGCAAAAACCAACCTCTTTTAATAAAATCTCATGTCTTGTAGACCGTAGAAATTCCAATTTAAGTTAAACCCTTTCTCAAGGCGAAAAACTTCTAATCTCAAGTTGATTAACTGGAATCTCTTTCTAGTTAAAACCCCCAAGACAACATTATAACGATTTGTGAATTCCCATATTAGGTTTGACCCTAATCCAGAAGATTTATGTCGTCCTATATCTAGGATTGCATGCAACTCTTTTCACTTATATAGGTTCTATTTCACCATGAATCTCTCGATTTCCCGGATGAAAAATAAACTTCAAATCAATATTGCGCATATATCAATTCGAATGAACGAAGCATAATATAAGTGAATCACACAAAATATGAAGATTTTATTAAAAACATACACACCTTAATCACAAATCCATTCTAGAGTTCATTACATTCAAACACTATGAGTTTAGCTACACATGGCTTTGATAAAAGAGTATACTACACAAGATGATTTGAATAAAATGAACATGGTGTACTTAGCTCTTATTCAAGACCAATACAAGACTTCCTCCTTGGTTGATGATGTTGAGCTCAAGCCTTCTCCTTTAATGCTCTTCAACTTCCAACTCTACCTCTCTTTCTTCTCTCAATGTATTTTGCTTTTTAACTTAGAGAGAATGAATCAATGAATATACAATGAATGGAATGATTCCCCAACTCATACTCTTGGCTTTTATAGACATTATTTTTGTGCAAGAACACATTAATAATGTCATCCTTTGTTAAGCAAATGCTCCAATTCATTGTTGGGTTGGTGAATTCTTGTATTCAAATGATAATTGAAGGAATATGGGGACATGTTGTAGCAAAATAGGGTGTTAAAGGTGTACAAAAATGGTCAAAAAGCTTGGTTGGTGAGTTTTCCATAATTTTCGCATGGAAAAGTTGCAAAAAGTCCCTCGAACACGGCCATGTATACGCCCGACACGCCATGGCCGTCTTTGCTTGAAATTTGCTGAAATTGATCTCGACATGGCCATGTCGCACGACACGCCAGGCCATGTTGTGCGACATGGCGTGTTGTGCGACACGACAGGCCGTGTTATGCGACACGCCCAGGCCTTGTTCGAAATCTGTCTAAGCCTAAAAATTGTGATTTGTTGCCCTGTTGAACATGGCCGTGTTGCCCGACACCCCCGGCCGTGTTGGACCAAAAAGTCTCCAAAATGACACGTTTAGCTTGGGATTTCGAGCGTTTTTGCATCCTTAAACTCCCCAAGTATGTTTTGACATGAATCGATGGTCCAAATTCACCAAAATTAGCCCCGAATGGTCAATCTACACCAATAAAAGCGCCTCACGAGTATAAACAATATACAATCAAAAACTAACGAAAGTAACAACAAAATAACTCAAATTCTACTCAAATATACATATAAAACATGCATAAAAAGACCACTTATCGGTGAGTCAAAGCACTCCTCAACGCCGCAACCTCGACTCGCACTTCTTGGTACGATTTATACCTAGTGGTGGGTTCTCGAGAAAGGCTTGAACCCCGCCCCCGAGCTGGAAGAAGATTCCTTTTTACCATCCTTCTTCGAGCCCCCTGTTTTCTGCTCGGGACGTTGACTGGCCATGGCTTCTTCGGCGCAGATATGGCGTTCTGCGCGAATGAGGAACTCCTGAAAAGAGGTCGCCCCCGACTCATGAATAGAATAATTTAAACCAGGTTTCGGGAGCGAGCCCAGCCATGGCCACAATCGACCATCATCCGAGAGACTCACATCTCTCGTACTTGCTTGTTAAACGGGGCTATATAACTATTCAAAGGCTCATCCTTCCCCTGTTTTATATTGACAATGGAGTCTTTTGGCGCAGCGCGAACCTTGGACGTGAGGAAGTGAGTGGTGAATGCGGGCGCCAGGTCGCCCCAAGACCGAATGGAACCCTGTGGGAGGATCAGGAACTATCGATGGGCCCGGTCTCCCAGAGTCAACGGAAATGCTCTGCACAGGATAGCGTCACTGGGGCTATACAGTTCCATCCATGCTAAGTACTTATGGACATGTGTTGTCGGGTCGGTCTCCCCGTTGTACAGACCGATCTGGGGCACCTTAAACTTTGCTGGGAGAGGGGTTGACAAAATGCCAGGAGCGAACGGCGACACAACACTGGGCCGCCCGTTCTACAAAGTTTGGCCTCGATCTGCAATATCATCGGGACTCTCTTCTAACTCATCCAAACGATGACATAAACACAATATTTCTGCTTCCCGCTCATTCGGCCGGAATAGGGTCCCGAGCTTGGTTGGCCGCCCGCCCCCCTCCCTCGGGAAGCGGAGTCTAGAAATAATCGATTGAGCGGGACGAATGGGATCGAGTACCCGAGGACATGCGAACACCAAGCGGGCCCAACGTGGGCGTGGGAGCACCGGCGGATCGACTACCCGACTTTGCTCTCCAGCATCATCGCGTGGCTGTCTCATGTCACGCCTACCGCGTTGTTCGTTATGGGAACTGACTTCTTGATTTTCGTTGTTAGGAGGTGCTGGGACCTGGGGATTGGCATTTAATGGAGGGTTAGGTTGGTGAGTATTTACGGGAAGTGGAGGCTGTATTTGCGGGGGCCGTTCGCAAGTGTTTGAGAAATAAGTTGATTCATTTGCTGGACAAACATAGGGTTAGCGAATAACTGAGTGAAAGGAAGCAAAATCGCTCTCCTTGCTTCGGTCGGGGGCACGGTCTGGCCATTAGTGTTCTGGCCAGTCTGGTGGTTCTGAGGTGGGCCCTCAGTTGCACGCACGTTTCGAGATGTCTGACTCATGCTTTTAAGGAAAATAAAACTAAGTTACCTTAACTGACATGGCTTAAGTAGCTGGAAATTCTGACTGGACCAAGACGAGCCCTCCTTCTAGCGCCAATTTGTTGACGAGCGTTTTGGGCCAACAAGGAAAATATATGACAAAGCTAGTACGTGGGAATGAAATAAACTCAAAGATAGGGCTAATTTTGCCTTTTTATATCGAAAGCCGAGCATAAAGTTTCTGGTCGGTTATGCTTTTACAGCTGGAGCTTTTACAAGTATTTTTTTCAGATTATCTCTCTTGTCATATTCCTAATAAATGAAGCCTATTTATAACCATATCATTAGTGGGTTTTTAATCATTATTACATCTAACACTAGAGTGATTACAAAGGGACACGTGTCATTCTCTCAACATGCATGTTAGCCAAGTATTTTGGCACTTGTCGACTCACCTTGTTATTATGCTGACAAGTGGCAGTTTATTGTGCTAATGGGACACTCAACCTTCCTTAGCTGGGTGGTTATCCTTCAAATCTCCCGCCACAATTGTGCATGGCCCGAGCCGAGCTCACTTCGTGCCACGTCATGGGCTCGACTGCTGACGTCATCAGCTCGGTGCTTGTTGTCCCGCGGACCCCACAACATTGCAATGGCCACGCGTCGAGTAATTTGTTGCCAACTCGACTCGGTATCATCACTAACTATAAAATAATTTTTCTTTTTCTCCTAAGCTAAAACATATATACTATTTCCGTATAATAACTAAGCACTACAATTCACTTATGAGATTCATATAATATTTGTAGGGTTTTCAATAGAGTTGAAAATCGCTATAATTAAGCTGTGATAATAAGTTTTAACTTAATTAGACTCAATCACTTTGTTGGAATTTTTTAGAAAAAGTATGTTATCTATTATTTTTGTAAAGTTCATAGTAATAACCCCATTTTCAAATTTTGAGCCGCAACAATTTTTGTTTCCTTTTGTGCAGCCTGAGCCTGAAAACCAGATTCATATCACACATTCACACTTCTCATTTAACTATAAATTTGTTCATTTAGATTAAATTGATTTCTCCTTTATGATCTAATGTGGACTCTCTCGAGAAGAAAAATAAAAATAAAACAACTGAGCTAACAAATTGTGCATATAAATTATGATTAAAAAACGAAAGTTGATTTTCATACTAATAATAATTAATAGCACCCGTTAAGTTTTCCCCAAAAAAAGGGTAGCACCCATTAATATGCGAATCTTGATAATCACTTTGGGTTAGCTGGGCTTATTATATTTAGTCAACTTAAATGATTTGTCTTTTTTTTTTTCTCTTTAAAATCTATGTAATAAAATCTCGAGCACTTGAGATGTCGCGGCGCTCATTTCGCCTTTGTCAACATTTGTGGAATTATTATATAGTTATATCTCATTCTTATCAACAAGGGCATAATAATTTAACCGATCAAAAACAAAAAAATAACAAGGGCATAATTTAAACGTGTCGCAATATAAGTGGCATTTGGGATTAACGACATTGGGAAGTTCCGTCGAGCTGTGCTGAGTGCCTGAGCACTAACAACAAATATTGGACGAGGAAACTTTTCAATAGATACCCATTTACAATAGGTTATGTTAATCATTTTCTTATCACATTTATTTTTTAGTACAGTTACGAGTGAAAAGAAAATGGAATTAATGGTTTATCTTAATAGAATTGATGATATCCGAAATTGAAATGGCAAGAATGTTAGCCCACGTGGCCATTCAAATTTCATACCTATGTGGGACCCACGGGACAACATAGACCGAGCGATATGACGCCGCAGGTCGGGCTAGTGACCTGCACGGAGTGGGCTCGGCTCGCTCGGTACAATTATGTCGGGAAATTTGAAGGATAACCATCCAATTAAGGAAAGTTATAAAGTGCCCCATTAGCATAATGAATCGCCACTTGTCAAAGATAACAACAAAATGAGTCAACAAGTGACAAATACTTGCTTTAGCATGACAGTGTTAAGGAAAGGACATGTGTCCCTTTGTAATCGATCCTAGTATTAGGTGTAATAATAATTAAAAACCCACTAATGAGATGTATATAAATAGGCCTCACTTATGAGGAAGAAGACAAGAGAAATAATAGAGAAAAACACTTGTAAAAGTCCAATCGTAAAAGCCTAACCGACCGAGAGATTTTACTTGGCATCTTATATAAAAAGACAAAATTAACCCTGTTTTTGAGTTTATTTACAATTCCACGTATTAAAATCTTATTGTATCTTTCTTGTTGACCAAACGCCCACAACAAAAATAAGGGATTAATGGATTATATGTACGTATATATAGTACGTATATATAATAATGAAACGAATCCTAAGATTATTGATTCTTTTGTTAGTCGAAAGACTGACAAGAACCTTCACATGTATTTTGCAATTAAGTAAATACTAAATGGTTGTTTATGTAAAATTATTGGATCACGCCCTATTGTTGATAAATTTTATATGTTTGTACCGAATTTCTTTATTAAAATAAAAGAAAAACTTATGTTTAGAGAGTGAAATTTATGCTAGTAGTTAGCGGCATCTCAATTCTCTCTCTCTCTCTCTTTTTTTTTTTTTTATAACTCAAAGATCCGCACTTACATCTAACTATGCATTTATGACAATAGTTCCGATCCTCATTGCTATCACAAAGTAAAGCGCGACATCTCAATTCTCAAGTCACGAGTCACCTGTCAAAGTGTGTAACTAATGTCTAACTTATGTGAGTTGGATAAGATCAAATTAAGTCTATCCAACTTTAATTGCTTACTCAAGTTTTTGCATGGCAGCAAGATAAAATATCTTCTTTTTTTTTATACAAAATTTCATGTTCTCGTATGACTAATTCATAGGAAAGCAACCCTAGTGGAAGCAACTTTGGTATCTCAAAACTAGCTCTCATGTCTCTAATATCCTCAACTATCATGTGATGAGTCGTCCCACAAGTGATTGCGTCATCTTTGATTCCCTCTATCTAGTCGCAGATTCCCACCGAGATTTCTCCACCCACACACTCCTACCATCGTACATCGGAGGCTCGAACTCCTAACCTCTAAAAGAAAGGTCAAGAGTTACCTCACTTGTGATTTGAGTCACAAAATTATCGACCAAGGGTCGGCCTACGCCTACCGGAGCTTTGAAAAAATCGGGCCAGCCAAATATTGGCCGGGCCGTTGATTTTGGAGCGACCACCCGTCAGGCCGGGCTTTGAGGCCTGACATTTTGGGGCTTGGGATATTAAAGCTCAGCCCAAAATAAAAAATACCAAGTCGTGGTCGGGCTGGTCCGCACGACGCTGCACTGATGTTGACTCTACTTGTGACTAGGGCTACAGGATCATTGCAAGAGAAAAGATCTTTGCTTAAGACTAGTATTGTTATGGGAATATAATAGATGATTAAATCGATCTTGTTATGTTTTTTTCTATCAAATAATTCAAACCATTACAAGTGAATGTAAGGGATGGTTGAGTTTGAACCCTTACCTCAAAACTTGTTGGAAATTGCTTTTGACCCAAATTTGACCAATTTATTTAAGTGGATTCTATTTATTTAAAATGAAAATAAATTGGATAATCATAATCTACATTATAGTATTTTGATTCCAAAAAGGTCAAAAATAAAAATGGAGTTGCACTATATATATGAAAGAGTATACAATAATGATGTGTTTGGTAAATCAAATACCATGGTCTAAGAATCAAACATTATGATTAGTTGATAATATTAGTATTAGTTGGAAAGTTTCCGAAAGATTCCAAGTAGATGAGATAAACATTTAATTTTTTTCGTAAATAATTTCGCGTAAATGAGAAATTAATGCATAAAGTAAGTTATTTAAATACACATTAAATGGAAATATGAAATTGTGAGAATGTGAATAGTCACATTCCACATTGGAAATAATGAGCAAATTTGGCTACCTTGTATAGAATTTCACCAATAATTAATAAAGAATAATCAACTGTCAAACTCCTTATGATGAACTATAATAGCCGTTGATTTTGACTTTTTGAGCTTTAATTCAAGGAGACCAAGGATTTTCGGTGCTATTCTCTTAATTAGAAGGAATAGTCGACAATGTAGATCGATCCGTAGCAAAGGTCGCATCAAGTCTAAAAGGACACTCGAAATTCTATAAATAGAACCCCCGGATGTTCTTTAGTCACACCACTCAATAGCAAAAATCGCATATTGTCTCATCTTCTTTCTTTTGTAATTCAAAAATTTGAATCAATATTTTGGTAGTTGGATTTTAAGTTTTGCGTTCTAACTCAAATTTGAAAGTCATTATATTTTATATATGATTGCCTAGAAACGTGAACACTTGTATGAAATAATTTTGTCTTGCGAGAGGGAGAATTTGTTTCTTACCTCGACTTCACATCATGTCCTATTATTTTGCCTGATTTTCAAGAAAATCAAACACCGCAATCAACACCTCTAATAGGTGATACCAAGATCATCTCTCTTAGTGAGACATGGTGAATCGATCTTATTATTGATAAACTAATTTAATTTTCTTGACAAGGATATTAATTTAATAAAAATAATGGATATTGATTATTTTTTTTATTTATGTGTAAAATGGTAATTTAATAAATTAATTGTTTGATACTCAACCTAAAAGTAAATGAATAACCTAGCGAAAAAGACAACTAATAAAATCTAAAAGTCAAATAGCTATATACATATAATCCAATATTAAATTTAATCCCTACTAAAAAACACTCACCCCATTATCGTGGGCTTGTGGGCTGTGGCCAATTTTATCATATTTTTATTTGGTTTCTAATGTACTCAGTCAATTTTTGACTAATTAACTTATATAAATAATTAGAAGAAAAAAATATTGGACCTATAATGTTGAATCCTGATTTCGAAAACAATTTTTGGAGACATCAATTAGAGGTCCCTATGTTTAGCTGTCAGCGTCTTATCCATTTTTACGAGATTAGTCGGTCTTATTTATGTAAGATTTTGGTGAGCCAACCTATCTAATAATTCAATACTTGTAGTTTACCATGTGACATATACCATGCTTATTTATTAATAGTTATAGTTTACTCATTCGTTTCTTTATATACAGTGACGAGGCCACTTAGGGGCCAAGGGGGCACTGGGGCCCCTGAAATTTTCAAAAATAATATGGGTATTTTGGTACTTTCAATTTTAATCTTAAAATAAATATAAAAATAGGAAAAATAGAAAAAAGTCTTCAATTCCTTCATTCTTCACTACAAGAAATCCTTCCCATTTGTTAATCTTGAAAATTGAGTCTTGGTAATTTTTTTGTTTCTCAAAATTTTGAACATTTTCTTTTACTCCACCATAAACTCAACTCGAATTTTTGCACTATTCTCTTGCGTCTCTATTTGTCTTTTTAGGGATGATTTATGGTTAATTTTCAATTTTTTTAAAGAATTCAATATTGGAGATGAGTTATTGAATGACCGTTTGTAACACACATTGAAGTAGATATTTTTCAAATATTAACAATAAAGCTATTATGCAACTATGTCAAAATATGAAGAACATAATAGATGTTATGATATATTTGATGTAAATTATGTATTTATTTTTTAATATAGATTTTTAAATGGTCTTATTTATTTTTTTATTTTTATTTTATTTTTATTTTTAATATTAAGATGCATGAATTAATACAATGACTTTATCAAAATTGGTATTTATTTATAGTTTTATTTTTAGAGTTGATGTATTTTTCTTCATCTTTATTCAATGTTAGTTAGGTCCATTGTTCTAAAAAATGGCTTCATTGAGATCGTGTGCCTGCCAACTGCGAGTTTGAGCGGGGTTAGACATGGTCTAATTTGAAGAGAAATATAGGCGGACAAATGACACTATAAATAGGGATTTCTGCGCTAGAAAAAGATTTTTAAATAATAATCGCCCCCCTAAACAAAATTTCGATTTCATTGTTTATATATATAATATAAAAATACTTTGTTTCCTTAGGCGCTAAGCTTACTTTCAAAGAAAGATACTAACTTGAGAGCGTTGAGACTTGGAGGGATATATTCAGATTAACACGACTTTGCCCCATTGGCCATTACTGTCATATATTAATATTATTATTATACTTCTTGATAAATAATATTATGTTCCTATGCTTAAAAACTCAAACCCGAGCTAAGATTCTCAAATTCTTTTAAAAGCATAACCAATTATCTGGAATAGTTTTTGATTTATTTTGCAACATTATGAGTAATTTAAATGCATATATATGTATAAATTTACAACATGGTACAGTTTTCTACCAAATGGTAAAATAAATAATTATGACTTATGAATAGTACTCCACAAGGGAAAAGGTGGAGGTGGTTTCCCCTCCTCGTCTCGGATATACTACATGGGATCACAGACGGACTTAAATTATCGAAACCGACCGATATCCTGACCGAAAGATTTCCGAACCGAAAATATTCGTTGATTTTTTGACTTTTCCCGAACCGCACCCGTGCATCGAAAATATTTATGGACGGTTCTAGAGATTTTTAAATACCCGCATCGAGAACTGCATCAACCGCTCCAAACCGAGGACCCGGTTAGAACCGATTTTAAGATTTTATATAAATACATATACATTATTTCTATGTTGTTTTTATTTTGATATTGAATTAGCTACAAAATATTTGAAATTAAATTGATTATAAAGCATATTTATGAAAAAACCATAATACCGAAACTCGTTATGAATTTTTAAAAACTTTGATATTAATAATAGAGTAAATCAATAGAAATTGAAATTAGTTAAATGATTAGTAAATTGCACTTAAAAGAGAAACAAGTAATAATACCTTATTATAACAATATAAAAAAGATCATATTTTAATTTTTTTACCACATCACATAAAATTATAAATATAATTTTATTGATTATGTTAAGTTGTTAAGTATGAGACATTGAAATTATAAATTTATACAAGTTTTTATTTCATGTTAATTTATAAAAATTATTAGTTAATTATATCCTTTCTATGTCAATAGAAAGACAATTGCCCAAATAATAGACTATTATTGTATTATTGAGGTTATTAAGTTTAGAATTTTGGATTGTGTTACCTATTATATATAGTTTTAGTTTTTATTTTGAATCTACGCTAAAAAGATACTTAACTCTGTAAGATATCCGTTTGGTGATTTTTATATTGATTTTCTTTTTTCTCCCCCTAATTTATATGTTTTATTTATGGCTAATCTCCGAATCTCTCGTCCCGAATCGAATCGCACCGTCCCATCCCATTAGAATCCGACTCTCCCGTCCGAGACGGAGATTTTTTTCTATGGTCGATTTTGGAGATTTATTTTTAAAATCTCCGAACTTTGGGACGGTTCGAAAAGTTGGAAATCTCCAAACCGTCCTGCATCAAAACCCATAATACAACACCTAATCTCAGTTTTCTTTTATTTACGTAACTAATGCACAATTTCTTGAAATGACAAATTTTATAGAAAAAGAAAATCCAGCAAACTAAATGAAGTATTTCTATTCGTTTTTTGGGGGGTTTACGCAGTCAGATAATGCAGCCAATAGCAGTAATACATATACCGTTTGGCTTTGGCCAACTGAAGCGGATATTCGCTGCTCTAGGATATTCTCCAACGTTCATCCAGTCACCAACAAATTCCCCCCACCTGTCTGTGGTCGACAACATGTGCCACCTCATCCGGCATAAACAAGGACAACATAGTGTGGAGACCACTGTAGGTAGCATTATGACAATATCGAGTCAAAAATTGCTTGTCATATTGCTTTGGCACAAGGCTGGTATGCAAAATGAAAATCACCTAATCAGCTTGTCATATGTTATTTGTAAATTCTTTTCATTATAAGTTTTTTTCTATTAGAATTGAGGAAATAAAATCAGATTTTAATAATGAGTCCTCATCATTGTAGTTCCGACTTTGGTATACCGAAATTTCGGTTCGATTTGTTACCGAATAAACATCCCTAGGTCATGTATTGTTATATTTCCAACAACCATTTTTTATTTTCCAACTATTTTGGAAACTAGCTTTATTTTTAGTTTAAAGAAGATTTTAGTGGAATTGAGGCAATTTTCAGTTTTCACTTTTTTATAAAGATATTCTTTTTGAGCACACAACTATACAAATTTTCACTACAATCACACAAGTTTTGTGAAAATACACTTTAAAAAACTATAACCAAACAAGTTTTCACTATAATCATGCAAATTTATGACAAAAATCTACTTCAAAATTATAAACAAACATATTTTTATTTTTACATAAAATTCGCATGATAATAAACCAAATATATTACAAATTGTAATTTTTTTGCAATTTTTTTCAACACGAAAATTAAAAATTGGAATTAAAAATATATCATATAAGGCCACCACCACGAACTTGTAGTTCAAGCGGATACTCACACATTATAAGAGTATTGATCGAGCTTTGAAAATAATATCTTTTAATTTTTTGAAATTATCCCCTCTTACCCAACTAATCCTCCCAACTTATTGAAAAAAAATACATCAAGGCCAAAGGTTGCGAGTCAGTTCATTTCAATTTCACACATATCCTTGTCACCAATGGACCCCATAACGTTATCATGTCACGTGCCTCCACCCACGCCACCAAATTACGTGCCTCAACTCACTGTAGCCGAGATTCCAATCAACACGGACTCATCCTACGTAAGTCCACGTGTTACACTCCCGCCCGAAATTAACCCCTAAATATTTCCCAATTTTTAGTAATTCAACACCACCTGTGATCCGCATATGAGTCTACAAAGGAATCAACAGCATAGCACACACTAATGTCCTCCTCTTAGTTAGAGCTCTCGCTCTCTCTTCCGAGAGTTCTGCCCTGCGTTAGGGTCCGGTTAGGTGTCTCATCCCTCCATCTTCTTCTCCCTCTTTTCCTGCTCCGTGTTTTTCTTGCCCCCATCCCTTACTCTTCTTCCCGTTATCTTCTTTCACGGCCGACATGAGATATCGTAGTCAATGCGGGCATATACCTCGCCGGACGCCAACCTCACTCCCACCCCTCGCGACCGGGCGACACACTTACCCTTATTTCATGCCTGTCTTTGCACTCCTCCACATGCCCACCCACTAACACACCACTAATTCCTTTATTCATCCACTAATTAATCCACTAACCCAAAAAAGCCACCCTGAACTGGCTAGTGTAGATGTCTTATGCATGAAAATATGACATACAACTCACCCACAAACCCTCCACTAACTACCCCTAAGGATCCAAATTGACCCATCCCCACCCCCGCTCCCACGCCCCACTATGGTTTGCTTTAGGGTCCCTTGGCACCCATCGCCGGAGATCCCTCCCCGTCGTCCGCTATCACCCTTTTCTCTCCCTAGCCCTTTGTTGCTTTACGTGTCCTGCTTTAGTGTCTTCCATTGATTAGGGTTTGTGTACCCCATTTTTTTTGGGTTTTTTTTCGGTTTTTCCGGGTTTCATCACGCTCGGAAATTGTGTTCGTGACGAGTGGTGGAGTGTTCATGGAAAGGAGCTTACGGACAAAGAAGCAAAAGTGGTGGATTTGGATGAAGATACGACACTAACCCAACGATAAAAGAAACACAAGGGTATTGTTTAGCCGATCTTTGTGTACACGTAAGTCATTTAACTCTTTCTATATGTTAGAAGTCATGAAGAAATCTTGGAAGCCAAGAAAAGGTTATTATGCTAGAGAACGGGGAAAAACCTATTCCTATTTCGCTTCGATGATCCGAAAGAGAGGGAATGGGTTATCTCTAATCAACCATGGCACATCAAGGAAACCTCTTCACACTCAAAGAAATCGAGGGTGCGAACAACCGCCTTCCATCGCGATCACGAGACCCCGTTTTGGACCCGTTTTTATGACCTACCGCGATTGTATGAATAAGAAGGCCATTCATTGTCATGGTTAAACAAATTGGCTCTCTTGTGGCTTGGGACTCGCCTGACGATGACATTTTTGGGAAATCGGCAAGAGTTAAAGTCGCCTCAACATCATGAAACCTTTACCCCGGTATCACGATCAAGGTGAAAGGCGAATCGAAATGGATCCCCATCAAATACGAGTCATTACCAACCTATTGTTTTTGCTTTGTGGAATAATTGGTCACCATTTTCGAACCTGGAATACGATAACAACGCAACCGACATCCCCATCTAAGCAAAATACGGTTCTTGGTCAAGGCATCCCCGCTCAAGTGCTTCCTGGCCCAACCGCATACCAAGGCCTCTCACCCCGCCCAAAACTTAGTCCGGTAAATAAAACGCTCTTCCCCGAAAAACCAACGCACCCACCTCCCCATGCAACCCACGCCACACCCATCAAGCCCATTAAGCCACATACTACCACTACATGCACCTCAAGACCCGACACACTTGACATCCCAATTGTCCCCACCTCAATTCATTGCTCCTAACGTCCAAATCCAACAAAACCATCACATTCAATAATCGCACCCATTTAACACAACTCCCCCACCAATCCCATCCAACTTACCAAACCTACACCGCAAAATCCAAAACCAACCAACATGCACGAACCGGATGACTACACAACAAACCCACATAACTTGTCTATACCCCATGCCTATCCATCCACGTTATTTAACATAGATGCCCTAAAACTAACCCCAAGTATACCCACCATTAATACCATAATCCCCATACCTAAACAAAGCACTTGACAAGAATAAAAGGCCGACAACCCCCATCCCCAATACACCGTCTAACACTCCCCCAAAAACGAAAAACAAAAATCCAACCCCCACCGACTCTAGCCAACCTACATCACCAAACAAAAACCAAAACAGAATACCCCAACCCCGGTCGCGACGTATCCTTCACGCATATACAAACGGCGGAGGTCATGGAGAAGCTCTCCCGCCAATTCAATGAGTTGTTTGATTTGAACTGCCGGGGCTTGGGAACCCCTGATAGCCTTGGCGCTTTACGCGAGACATCAAAAGAAAAGATCCCACCATTGTTTTCCCCATGGAAACAAAGCTACTTGGTACGAAAGTCGAATATTTGTGTTAAACTTGGTTTCGATAATTTTTTTGCAAAATTGATTGTGATATGAGGAATGGAGGTCGCAGAGGTGGATTGTGCCTTTTTGGAAGGACTCTATACAAAAAGTTACGATCCAATATGACTCACTACATGCCATGACGCCGTGATTGACTGGAGATGGAGACTTACGGGATATACGGATGGCCCGAGGAAAATTCAAAGTCGCAGACGTGGAACCTCATAAAGCCCTCCACACAAACAACGACACACCCCGGTTTGCATGGGGGACTTTAACGAAGTACTCTATCACCGTAAAGTCGTGGCGATTAAAAGACGATGCAAAAATTCGAGCTTTCAGGGACACACTTTCTTCTAGTGTAGCCTCGACGACTCGCTTCGGCGGATTTAAGTTCACGGGACGAATCGGTCAAGAAGGGGTAGATAACATTCGGGGTGAACGGGCCGATAGAGCCGTGGCCAACTTATCGTGGATTTGCATGTTCCTCAATACAAAGTGGAGCACCTTCTACGCTATCATCGACCACCGTCCCGCTTCTTCTCGTCTTGGGGGTCGCTAATAGGAACAAGGAGGTAGTAAAGAAAACGGCTCTTCAGGTTTGAGAAAATGTGGCTACAAGATAATTCATGCAAACCTTTTATTCGCCAAAGCTTGATTCGACCGGTTGAATGCGGCTCACCGATCAAATAAAGGATAAAATTCACCGTCTTGGGGTCTCTTCTTAGTTAGGGAATCTACGCATTTTAGGTAGCGTCGCAAACAACTTGAAAATGCCGAGCCCAGTTGGAAAAAGACAAAAGCTTCCTCCTATCGAAATCATATAGCGCCGCCAGGAGATTGAAAAGAAAATTATAATGCTTATGAAGCGAGAGGAAACTATGTGGTTTCAAAGGGCCCGATCAAACTGGATCAAAGACGAGATAAAAATACGGCCTTTTTTCATAAAGTGGCTAATGGTCGGCAAAAGCGCAACTCGATCGAAAAAATCCAACATGCTTTGACGCCATTGGGTAATCCATAATGATATCGCACGGGTTTTTCAAATCTATTTTGAGGACTGTTCTCACCTCCACCATGAACACGAACTACAACAACGCATCGACGCTATAAACCTTAGATTGCCGGACGAGCATACAACGGAAATTGGCGCACCCTTTACCGAATCAAATTGTGGCGATTATCTCGTATGCACCCTACAGGCCCCCTGCCCGATGGTATGCCCGCTTTATTTTTCCAAAGAATTTTGGACTTCTATTAAAACCGATGTCGCTGCTTCGTTTTAATATTCTTAATAATAATGCTAACCCATCGCCCCCGAATCACACGCACATCACTCTCATCCCTAAAAAAAAGTGCACGTCCCTCCCTAGCGATTTTAGACCCATTAGCCTTTGCAATGTGATTTTTAAGATTATTTCTAAAGTCATTGCGAATAGAATTAAGAACGCCTTACCCATGTCATCCACCCTAGCTAATCCGTCTGGTCGGGCGACTTATCACTGATAATGCCCTCCTAGCATTCGAAATTTTCCACGCTATGAAATCCTCCACTGCTACTAAAAAGGGTCATTCGCACTCTCGACATGAGCAAGGCTTATGACAGGGTTGAGTGGGAATTCTTGCACCAGGTTATTCTCCGCTTGCTTTTCCCAAATACATCAAGGCTCTTATTATTACGCGTTGGTGTCTATCAAGTTACATATTCTCAGGCTCACTAACGGTGTTCCCCGGCAATTTCTTTGTCCACTCGAGAGGGCTCCGCCAAGGCGACCCTCTCTCCCCATACTTATTCTTATTTTGTGCAGAGGCTTTCTCCTCCCTAATCGTACTGGGCCGTAGTTGGCGGGCGTATACATGGTTTCAAAATTTGCGCAGACAGTGCACCCTGCCTCCCATCTATTTTTTTTGGTCGACGATAGCATAATATTTGGAAGGGCAATGACAACGAAATCCAAGAACTTCAAAATATTATAACTCAATACGGAGCGCGTCAGTCGATTGTTAATTTTGAGAAGTCCGAGATTACTTTTGCAGGGTGTTCCCGAGATGCTTGCGACCTCTCTAGCGGGTCGATTGGGAGTACAACGGTTGCAAAGCATCTCATCTACCTGGGATTGCCGCTAATGTGGGGCGATCAAAGAAATGCATATTTCAATCATTAATTGATCGTGTGGGGAAAGCTTAAAACGGAAAGCGATCACACTTTCGATTTACGGAAAATGACGCTACTTAAGAGTGTGGCATGCAATTCCGACGACATCATGAGCTATTTTCTCGATTCCGCTAGAAACTTGCCAAAAGATCAACTCAATAATGGCGAGATTCTCGTGGGGACAAAAAATGAGGAGAAAAAATTCATCGCTTCAATGGCATACACTATGCAAAGCAAAAGTTAACTTGGTGGATTGGGGTTTAGAGAGTCAGCGTTTTCAACAAGGCCATGCTAGCTAAGCAAGGATGGAGGTTAATTCAAGATGACACTTCACTACTCGCCCGTATCCTAAAAGCCCGATACTACCTAAACGGGGACTTCCCGATCACCAACCGGCTACAACCCCGCTTTACTCGCGAAGCATTGTAGCGGGTAAGGAAATTATCCGAAAGGGAGCTAGACGGTTGATAGGAAATGGACAATCAATTCACATTTGGAATGATCTCTGGTTACCCTCCGTCGCAACTTCCAACCTGGGAACGAAATAGTGAAAGGCCTGAGGAAATGAAGGTTTTCAACTTTTTTGGAGGGTCGTCTTTGAATGGAATGAGGAATTAGTGAATCAATTGTTTACACCGGAGATCGCAACGCACATCTTGCGTATCCCATTACGTAACTTTTGGTGCGAGGATGGACGGGCATGGCACTTCACAAAGAAATGGACAATATAGCGTTAAACCGGCACCGAAGTCAGCTTGATTTGGACAATCGGTTTAAGGTGATAGTGCATTACCCTGGAGAATCCTGGGAATTATGGAATTGGCTATGGAGGTTACCCGTACACTCCTAAAGTGCAGATTTTTATGTGAAAGTTCTTCACAAGGCATTACCCGTAAGAGCCGCATTATGCCGGTAGCAAGGTGCCCAACCCTATTTGCCGAGATGCGGCGAGCCTAAAAACAATCGAACATGCTCTTCGAGATTGCCCGTGGAGTTTATTCTTTTGGCGAGCCTCCCCGCTAGGCTTGATAATTCCGTGACGACTGTAGCCTCCTCGCGTATACGCATGACCAAAAGATTAAGCGGATTTAAGAATGATGATGCCAGTCTTTATGTTCGTAATGCTCCTTGGGCCTGGGTATGCAAGGAATGTACTCATTTTTCAAGGAAAAGAACTATCACATGGAGAATGTTTTAACCTTGCTGAGACTAAAACAGAGTATAAGGACATGTTAAGCGAAAATGGTAAACCTACGAACTGAGCTTTGGTGACCACTTGGTGCCGTCCCAGGAAGGCGTTTTCAAAATTAATACTTGATGCATCCGTAGTAAAGAGAGGCGGTCCAGGGTGTGGTGGTTCGAACACATAGCGGCGGCGATCAAAGTTCTATCTCTAAATACCAATGAATTTGCAATCGAAATTATGGAAGCAATTGCGTCGAGAGGACTTATACTTGCAAAAGAACTTCAACTACAACACATCGAGGTGGAGACGGATTGTCGCAAGTGGTTCAGCGTTCCATCGGAGGGATTTGAACCTATCATACCGGGACGGTGGTGGATGACATACTTAACGCCGTGTCGGCTCATTCCTCTCATGCAACCTCGTATACATTCCTAGATCGGGCTAATTCGATGGCTCATTTTGTCGCTAGATTTGCTTTTTCTATTTCTTTTCCTAGTTGTAATGTTTATTTGGGTTGTTTTCCTCCTGAATTTACTCATCTTATTCCAGATGATGAGAAAATCCTTTCTAATTAATGCAAGTTATTTTCCTCAAAAAAAAAAAAAAAAAAAACACCACCTAGACCTAGTGGCTAGAAGCATGGCTATATATAAAATGGAAATGTGGTACTACTAAATAAAATAAATAAAACCAAAATCTTAGCCGTTAAGATCTTCGCACAGAGCTCCTTCGCCATTCATCCCTTTCATTCATCGGAGCCCTAAAAATCGATCAGAAAACAGAAGAGTAAGGAGGTAACAAATGAATTTTAAGCCACCGGAGGCGTGGTCGGCCTCTTCGACGGTGGCGTCATCCGGCTCCAGCAGCTCGATCGTGACGGCGGAGAAGGCTTTGTCCTTCATATCCAAGGGCTGGCGCGAGGTCCGCTCTTCAGCCGACGCCGATCTCCAGCTGCTCAAGAACCGCGCCAACTCGTTCAAAACCTAGCCGACAGAGAACTCGAGAATTTCATCAACTCTGCTTCCAAATCACCCTTCAGTGTTCCCACAATTACCGCATCTGCCACTCTCAACCCCGCTCCCCATGCGGAAATCGACTTCGTGAAGAAGCTTCAGCCGAAACTGTCCGAAATCAGAAGGGCGTATTCGTCGCCGGATTTCAGATTTTACCCCGGCCGCAGATTAAGATTGATTTGTCCGCGATTAAGAACGCGATTGTTGCGGGAGGTGGGGGAGGAGGAGGATGAAGAGTATGAGAAAGAGAGGTTCAGGAAATGGGGAGGATGAGGTTTAAGGAGAGGGAGAGAGAGGAGTGGCAATTTGGGGAATTCTGGGAACCCATAAAGACGTTAAAGTCGAGGCTGAGGGAATTGAGCACAAGAGTTCCAGTGAGATTCTGGAGGGGATTAAAAATAGTGAGATTGTCGGGAAATTCAAGTCAAGCCTGGTATGCATGTCCTGTTTCTTGTCTGACAAGTATTTTTTTTTATGAATGTTGATTCAAGTGCTTGAAATGATAATTTTATCGTATCCAGTATAATTGCCTGTTATTATGAGTTGAAGTTCGTTTTCATTCGTTATGTTATAAAATTAGATTGGTTTTGTAAGAATAAAATTGCTGAATTTTGCAAGTTGTTTTTCCACGAATATAGTAAGTTTGAATATGAAGAATATAGGTTAAACTGTTGTACTACTGTGGATATTAAGGAATCAATTGAAACCTATAAATTATAATATTTGACTCCCTTGAAGTTAGGGGAATATTGAATGAAAGAGAACTTCATCACCTCTCAATATCGTTGTTGCTTGAATGTTATTTGGTAGAGTCTTTAGTGGTTTTGAATTATCCTCTGAGAATCTTAAACACAAACATTTGATTCCAGGTAACATTTTTGTTTTTGCTGCTTTTGTTTACTGGTTGCTCTTTTCAGTTAGGATAGGTAATCCGAAGACATGTCTGTTTAGTCCTGCTTCGTAATGTTTTATGATACTGGCTTGTATATGGATTTTACATTTGAATTTGTTATGCTGATTTTTCTTGGTTTTCTTTCCAAATTGTTTTTGCAGAAATCAATTTGCAAGGATCCAAATGAGTCAAAGGTTAGCCTACTGTGCTATATATGTATGCTATCATGATATTCTGAGATGAACTTTGCCACTTTTGGTACTCATGAATTTTTTAGACTTTTATTCTCTACTTTACATGCTGAAAAATCTGGAAGAGAGAAGACTAGAAAAGTGGTAAAACCTGGAAATTTCAGTAATAGATTGCTGTACATGTAAAGCTCTGAAATCATGAATTGATATTTTGACAACTATCATTGAAGGGGCAATTGACATACAATCCAATAATAAAAAATATAGTTATTTATAAAGTCCTAAATTCTGTAAAAATCTACCCAATATGATGCAGTCTGTTAAGCCACTTCCATCTATTTACTGAATAATATCTCCCGTACCTGATTTAGGAAGTTCCGCCTCTTGATGTACCTGAACTGCTGGCATGTTTAGTGAGGCAGTCTAGCCCCTTACTGGATCAACTCGGCATTAATAGAGGTATGTAGTTCCTTTGAATAATTTTTAGTCTTTTCATACAGCTACCTTGAAATTGATGAAATTGCCGACATTGAGTCTTTTTCTTTGCTAAGCCAATGATTTAATTGATTTTATTTGTAAAAATCAAATAGTTATGAATTTACTGTTCAACTATTTTTATATTCTTTGTATGCAATATACCTTGTTATTTTTTTTTCCTTCTCTCAATCCATTGTGCGAACATCTATGAGACTGCAACGGGCCAACAGCTAATATTTTGTGGTGAATGAATACTATACATTGATGCTAGGCAGCCAGGGACCCTTCTGCAGATATTTACCCAGCACGGATATACTTTTCAAGAGTTTGTTTCAGATTGGTCGTAGAAATAGGATTTCTTTTCCTTATTTAAAGAGGGAAAATAGACTTTCATATTTTTCCTTTAACCCTTTGTTGCTAATGAGTTTCTGTCTCTGCCAACCAAGGTTTGAACAAAAACCTAGAATTTCTTTTCATCCCAGGTGCTTCCAGATCACTAAACATGTAGTATCTCACTTAGACATGAGGGTCTTGTTGAGGTTTTACTTTTCTCCATTTACCATTTTGAAATTATGTTCTACGTTGCAGCCAGCTGAGTTCATAATATTTGTACTTTGGTTTTAGGCATATCGGACAAGATAGTGGAAAGCTTGTGTGGCAAGCGCAAAAGTCAACTTCTATTACGTTCTTTACCTGCAGGAGAGTCGTCTGCTGATTGAAAGTGACAACATCAATGATGAGTTAGATTTAAGGATAGCCAGTGTTCTCCAAAGTACAGGGCATTGTCATGAAGGTGGTTTTTGAGTGATTTTGGAAAACACGAAGTGTCAGACAAAATGAGGCATGTGGCTATCGTCACTGCTAGCCTTCTGGATGACGGGAACAGCTGTAAATCCATTGTTCCGAGCAGCGTATTTGGCAAACTCTGCCAAGCAGAATGTCACACTTTGGTTCCATGGCTTTGTAGATCTGATCAAGAGCTCGTATATCCCAAATAATCTAACTTTTTAGCTCTCCTGAGGAGCAGGAATCTTATATACGTTAGTTGGCTTGAAGAAAGGATTGGCTTTAAAGCTGACTTCAAGATATCATTCTACCAGGAAAGGTAGATATTTATGGATAAAATTTATTTTCATATCGATGTGTGTAAGCACCGACTATGCCTGATTTTCTTTTCATATTGATGTGTGCTAGCACCGACTATGCCCTGATGATTTCTATGAATGTTTATTTGTTTAGTTAACTCTTTTATGGAACATGTTTGTTAAGAACTGATTGTTGGATCATCTCACTGATAATATCATATTGTATTGAGAGGTCTAAAGCAATAAAAACATCTGTAATTACAATATTTTCTTCATATAATTTATAAAATACATTTAGATATTTGGTACTGTATTTTTATATTTTATTTCTGTCCTAGTTCTCAAAAAGCAAATTAGTATTATACAAGCTGGAGATACTTCTCAGTTTATCTCATCCGAGATGCTGACATTGCAATTTTAGAAGAACCGAACACTTGAACTGGTACCATCATGGTAAACGCTGGACTGATAAATTCCAACCATGTGGTTGGCATTGTTCACACGAATTACTTCTGGAATACATCAAGAGGGAGAAGAATGGTGCTCTCCGTTTTTCTGTTAAACACATAAACAATTGGGTTATGAGAGCATACTGATAAATACGCAACTGAACGAAGTAATACTGATTTG